>OY728163.1:503525151-508525151 GCA_963277665.1 Viscum album
TCTATTTTTAATTTAAATTGGTTTTTTATACCCCTCCAACATCACTCAGGACATCAACGCAATTTCTCACGTTGAGAAACCACAATGTCATCAAATTCTTATGATTGTTTCCACCACGTCATAGATCCTCCCATTTCTAAAAAACCTTAAAACAGACCTATCTAGCCTATTAAATCACCCTTCATGTTTTTTGATACTTCCCCCTCACACTACCATTATATATGATCAAGGTTTTGAGACCACAACATTATTGGAACCATCTTCAACTAAACCAACAGGAGGATTTTTATCCAGGGATCCACCCAGATCCCGCCTCAGGTGATTAAAAACATAATACACCTTTGGGTTAAAATATATACACTAACTTTGAAACATCTATTCTTTTTAAATATCCCTTGATTTATCCATCCATCCATGTCCAGAGCTAGCAGTCAGGAAACTATTTCTGTTGCCATCACCTATATCCATTTTCCTCCTGCACCTAAAAAATGATACGCGATGAACCAATTTCATGCACGAAGGACAAAAGTCAATCAATGACTTTGAGATGATCTATTTTTTTCTGAAAAAACTCTTCCCCAAAAGTCAGACAAATGAAATCAACCATATTTCTATAAGAATCTACCTCAATGAAAATTATTGGGGATACATGATGACACACAACCCTAGTTCTACTATCGGAACTGAGGTATCTTCATACCATATTTCCTTTCATTCATAAAATTGAATGGTTATGGAATGATAATGGTAGTTTAGGGAGACTAACCAAAATTTATATTAATATAGTATCACACCTCATATGAAAATCCAAGGGCCACTGAAGAAGAGTGAACCTGAATCCATTACAAGAGTTGGGACCACTGGATCATGCCTTAATTAAGTGGATCTCTATTGGAAAAAGAATTAGGATGTGCTTTTTATCCATTAGATCCACCTTTGCGAGATCATGAAAACCCTAAAAACTGAAAACATGTCTGTCGAATGTGGCCACTAAAGGATGACATTGATTAAATCAAATGATGATAGAATGGTTTAATAGAGACGTTTCTTCAAAAAACTCTTCCAGAGATATTGGCTGTTTAGGGTGACCTTCAAAATGATCTGTCACATTTGGGCTGAAAAATATCTAAGTAAAATGATAGAGGAAATCATGTTCATAGATTGGACTAAAGGGGGCCGAAGAGCCTCGAGGGGATGGTAAGGGAACCTCCCCGTTATAGGGTGGTGATGGACCAGTATGAAGGCCATCAAGTCAGTGGGCCAGTGAAACTATAACTCAATCTAGGCACCACTATAGAGGGGTTATCTAATTTCATAATCCCATTTATCAACCATATTTATAATCTTTCAAACATTAAAATTCCTAATAACATAATAAAAATCAATTAAATTGTCCAATTGAATATGAAATTTACCATCGTGTAAATTTCAATTCCACAATTACGCGTGCACAATTATAATCAATAATATGTGAATTAGAAATTTTACCACCCACCACATGTACATTGACGAACTCACAACAACTTGTAACCCTCAATCTGATGTAGAACTACCCAATAAGAAGTGGTGAAGGAGATCATGAATCAAAATCTTGGACCAAGATCCAATGAAACGAGATTAATCAAATCCAATACATAATCCCATTTACAATTGAGAAAACCATCCATCCAAAAAAATAAAAAAACACATGTGAGATAAAAGAAACGAAACTGTTAAAAAATTAATTACAAAATAGGTGTCGATCATTCAACCGAATATTAAATTTCTTAATAATGGGGGTTTAGGAACTTCTGAATCCTATCTACAACATACAAAATCATAGGAAATAGGTTTAGTAAAATTCAAGACAATTTTATATAAAAACCATGGGTTTCAGGAATTATTCTAAAAAATTTGGGGGGTCAAATTCCTCGTGCTTGATTTCTTATGTGGTGGGGCATGCTTTTTTAAACCATTCACAATAACCATGTTATCCTACTCATCAATTTAATGGTTTATCATTTGTATTTAATGTTTGAAAACCCATCCACTCACTATTAAACTCTACTCTATTTGAGGCTACATGGTTTGGGGTGGTAGGCTGCACAGTTTAGAAATATTGTATTCCACCTCTTGTGGCTCCAAAAAGAGGTGTACGATTTCTGAGGGAACCCCACAAGGTTTCCCTTATCCATGTTCTAATTATGAATATCCCCATGGGCATTTAAATTTATCATATTTCACTCACAAAAAACCAAAATAAAAACTAAACCATTGTATAAATAAACCAAGGGTACAAATGTACATAAAATGAGAAAGAGGCATCTCTTGAACGGTCAAGATCTTAAAATCTTCAAATTCATAAAATCCTTTAAATAAGGTGATTTTATTAATATATTCAAATTAATGATAAAATTTCATATGAATTTACTGAACCACTTGATTAAAATTATTTTTATAATCCAACTCCAGGTTAACATTATTATTTTGGAATTCATAATTCTATCTCATGATATTTAATTTGGTTATTAAACATACTTAATCTTATTGAATTTTATGGTTTACTAACATATTAAAAAATCTATTATATTATATGATGAACTGTCTGGATCTTTATTTTTTGGTTATTTTTTAATTCATTTAACAAAATATGATATGATTTCTGGAATGTCAATAATTTTTTTCGAGGTTTCTTAATGTTTCAGCAAAATTACATAGGTTAGGATTTTAAAAATCTTAAAAAAACATATTTTAAATTTATACACACACAAATTTGATGTTGTTAATGTCTCGTGAAGAACGAAAATATTACATTATGTGGTTGTTTGTATTTTTTTTAATAATTATCTCATTAAACTATTGTTGTTGTTTTTTAATTCTTACAACATTGTATGATTACTATGCATGAATTAATAGGGGGTGTTAAATTTTAATGTCTATTTTATCTACATTTAAATATACTGAAACAATGTGAGAGTTTAAAATATTTTCGTTATCTAAAATTTTTTGGATAGTAAATTACTTTTGTTTATTTGAGATTTAATTTCAAGTATGTTGCATATTTTTATTTGTAATATTTCATTTATTATAGAGGGGGGCCTGTTTTATTTGAGTTTATTTTAGATATTTTTTATCAAATAATAATTATGATAATTTAAAAAATGTGAATAATTTATTGAAGTTATAATTTGTTATATAAATAAAAAATAGGATATTTTTAGTTGAATCCTTGATAATTTATTTAAATCAGTTTTGGGTAATTAAAAACAAATTACATTAGTAGTTTATGTTTTGAAAAAATAAACAATTAATATTTTATTAATTATAAAATAATTGAAGAAATTTATTTTAATCTAACATTAATTTTATAATAAAATATTATTAATAATTTTTATTATTAATTTATTCTTCACATTATTTATTTGTTTTATAAACCAATTTCATCGAAAAATACATATAATTATGAGTTGGGTCATCACTCGCACATTGATGATTTCATATTTTGATAATTATAATTTCTCACAACATCATTTAATTTTTACATAAATCATCCTTCTAGATTTAGGAATGATATTTTTTGTTTTATATAACAATTTTTTCTATATTTTAATCCATTCAGAATCAACATTATTGTTTTATAAATAAAAATACATCCAAATGAATTAAATGATTCTAACTTAAATATTCATCCTTAAGAAAAAAATGAACCTTATGACTTTCATGTTTATGAAATATCATTCATATATGGGAAAAATATTTCTTACTGTTTTTTTTATTACAGGGAATAATGCATACACAAAATTCAATATTCTTTAGAAAATGATTCTTATGAAAATTAATGGATATATATAAAAATATATACGTTGAAGTTAAAAATGTTGATTACACGTGTTTCAATAGTTTTTTTATAGAATGTTTGAAATGTTAACTATAATATATATATATATATATTCATATAATTATTTTTTGTATATTTATACTAATTTGTTTCAATATTTAATTGTTCCATATTTATATAGTAATTATCTTGATCTCATGCCACTGAATTTTGAATTTTTTATAAATTAGTAAATAAGATCATGTGGGTGGATGTGTGATATATATACATGTGTGTGTGTGTGTGTGTTTCCATATATTTCAAACGTGTTTCTAATTATAAAAATATAGTATAAATTCTCAATAATATTAAGATTATTGATTTATACATTAAATGGAGAAATAAAATAAATTATTCTCTAGGAAATCTACACCTACCCACTTTGAAATAGTTTATTGGATTCACATGAACATATACTAATTAGGATAAAATTTGAATAAATTATCTATAATATATAAGTTACTGTGAATTAATATAAAGAATTTGGAAATTTTTTTTGTGAATAAAAAAATGTATAAAAGATTTTGAAAATACTGGTGAAGATTAACAATATTGAAGGAATTGTTGATGATACTCAAACTATACAATACTTCACTTTTATGACCATCATTGTAACACTCTCAATTGATCCTCATCATTATAAACCGTTAATACTCAAGTGATATTTTCTGCCTCAAAATTTTAATCTTCAATTTTATGTTAGATTCCATTACAGTGAATTATTTTTATCATTTCAATGTATTTATTTTGTGGTTTATTCCTTTTTATTCAAAAGAAGGAATATAGATTTTTGTTATACTACCCCGTACCAAAAGTATGTACAACTGTGTCTTGGTTTGATAAAAGGTAAGGGATTTTAACTATTCCTTACTCTAGATAAAGAAAATGTCATATCATCCTCTACTTTAAAAGGAAGGATTTGGGTTTTGTCTTCAGGTGCAAAAGGGGTTGGTTTTGGTTGTGCCTCAAGGGTTTTAAATGGTAGTTTTAAATTGTTTTGAATCATTTATAAATATAGGTCACTATTTTAGTGTGGTCTATACTCTCATTTTGAATGTGTGAAGTGTATATGTTATATCCCATTGATATGAACTACACTAAAAATACTAGTGTAAAAAATTAATTTACACTTCTTATTATATTAAATATAATAATTATTTAGAATTATTAAAGTTTCCATTTCACCCCCACCACAATAAACACTCGTTCATCCCATCATTAGGACCAAATAGACTCATTATTTGTTTCACAATAGTGAGATACTTCTAATTTAGGTAAATCAAAACTTGATCACCAAAAACGTTAAATAGAGAATTTACCTATAACTTTTTGTTAAACATAAAACACTCGCATTCTCCTTCTGGTAAGGTGTATGTTCAACTAATTACCCTACTTCTTTCATCCCAATATTTTATCAAATAGTAACCAGTTTAAAAAATATTCTACTATCATATATATTGATCCTCTTTAACACCTCCCATGAATATTTTCATTATACATACATGTATACATATACTTTTAACATTATTTTTTCTCAGTTTTATCTCAAGAAAATATGCAATCAACCATTTCATTATCATCCCAAATATAATTATCATCATTATAAAAAAATCTTCTACTAAATTATTCTTATTTATAAGGAATATAATATTATTTACATAAATGAGTACCATAAACATCACTTCAATGTTTGATTTTAAATATAATTTATGATTAACACCACATCTTTATAACTTCATCTTCTTCTGGTATGTGTCTATATGAGCGCATTAAGAATAACTTTCTTTCTCTAATCTAAACATCATCTTCTTTAATCATCACACCATTTATTAATCTTCACTAAATATGAATGTTTTTTTTGTTCAATGTTAACTTCCTCCAGGATAACTCTATTAAAAAATCCATTTTTATATCCATTGCATAGATTTTAAAACCTCTTTTAATATCTATAGATATTAAGAGTCTTATCTAATAATGTTTTTTTCACTAGTCTGATATTGTCTTCTACATCAACACCTTCAACTTGTTCATATCCTTTTCAGACCATCCTAACCATGTTACATGTCACTTTTACCTATTAATAATATTTTTTCTTCAATATCCGTTTGATTATGATGTTTTTATTATACATATACCTATTTTTGAGATCCCATGTTCAATTATTTTCTATTTGGTGTAACTCTACATTAATTACCATAACACATGATTAATCATTATAGCATATTTAAATGAATATGGATCCAATTAATATTATAGAATTCTATGCTTCAAATTCATCATTTTCTATATTTTTATTAGTGAAAATATTTGGCTCCTCGTTCTCATCTCTTTCAATATGTCATTGAGTTTGAGTTTGACATTCATCAGTAACATCTCTATGCATTGATTCATTCTGATAATCCACTATACATACAAAATTATGAGAACAACTATAATTTCAATGAATCTCATCTTGATTATCACATTACTTTATTAAATTTAGAGCTTCATATTTACTTCCATATTTTTCTTAAACCACTTTTATATCAATTTTCTCCATAATTTTGTTCCATTTTGTTGAAACAATTATGGGCCTTACTATTGAATGAGTAGACTAAAAATATATATTCATTAATTATCTCTTCATGCATGAATTTCGTTACCACTTTATTTATGATAAAACACTTCCTTCAAAACACATTAAAGTGTTTAGGTGTTGGATTCCTTCTAAGAAACATTTCATATTGTTCTTTCTATTCTTTGTAAATCAACAAAGACCATTTTACTATGAAATCCACCACTTGAACGACATATTTACAATAGGGTATTGAGATTATAATTTTCATAAGGATTTTTTTCATATTATTATCCAATTATTTCATCATTTTAATAATTTTTTTCGTGGTGTCCCCACAGATGTGACCACATTTGTTACTATATGATTTTCTAGGTAACATTATACCTCAATATAGGAGTACCCTATACCATAATCTAATCATATAATTTTGATAATTATCCAAATGTGATTTTCATATCATCTCTAGAATCACTTTATCCACTCAATTACATCTATTTTAAAATGTATAAAAAAGATTCAACATATCCTACTATAATCATTAAGAAAACATTATAATGCATTTATCACCATGTGTTCTGATTAACTTCATTTCACTAAAAAATATATTAGAATTAGATAAAATGGGTTTCATAACCAATTCAACATTTTTTGGTAGATATTTTTCACCGTCTTCCTATTTAAAAAACATCCAGAAGTCTTATCCCAATCATGATTCATATTTAGAATGATGATGGTATCCTTAAATTTTTACAACTTTTCTATAATTTTTTATTTAAATATTTAACTATACAATACTACAAATCATTCCCCTCTCCCATTTTAGGTTACATATACTCTTTTTACTATCCACTTCATATAAATTTTCATTATTTCTCCACTATTTCACCATGAAATTTCATGAATTACACTTGATCAACTGTACCTTATATATGAGGGTAACTTTAACCCTTGAGTCCTATATTTAACTTACAGTCAATATGTTGCAACAAAAACAATAAATATAAAAAACTCTATATTCATTTACTCATCTCCATATAGAAATGTTTTTCTACTTTTATCATTAATACTCTATCATAAAAAAATCATTTTTTACCATCAAAATGATCTTTTATATTCTTCAAGAGGTTCATGTTATCGGTCATGTGGGATGTAAATCCACATTTATCTCAACATAAGTAATAATGTCATGATTCGATCATATTCAAAAATGGAAACCTATTTGATAATAAAATTATGTTTTATTTCCTCTCATACTTCCTCCAATGACTTTCATATGCCTAATTTTGTATCTACTCTTTCAAACAATTCACATCCTTATGACTAATGCTATAATAATGAAATCAATATCTAAAAAATGAGTATGTCTTTATCTTTAGAGATATGATACAATAATATTTTTTTAAATTTTCGGTGCTTCTCCTCACAAATATCTCTTTAATTATTCAAAATATGCAATTTTATGTCCAAGATAGCCATAGAATTAGCACCACATAAGGTGTAAAATTAGGTCATTACATAACTCAAAATGACTACAAACGATGATATATTCTCCAATTTTTAATAACATTTAAATGACTGATTATTATATTCAAACATTTTCTTTTCATTATCAATCATACTAAATCCATAAATTTTTGTCATTTAACCATAGAAACCTTGTACCCTATTACAAATTAATTTGGACCTTTGGTCATGTAATATTTGTTATGTATTACCCATGCCTCTATCAACCATTAAATTAAAATATTCATAAAATAATCATGGAAAATTAAATTTATTTTTTAACACTTAACTTTAATTCATATTTAATCTTATTCTGTAGAGACATAATTTCTTATTCAATGTATTGAACCATTTACTTCCATTCCATAACACACGTAGTGCAGTATTCTATTTTTTTAGCTCATTCGTCATTTTTAAATTTAAAATAAATTACATATAGATATATTTCATTAACATATTCATTATATTATATAATAATATATAAATGATTAATTTGAACTTTTATTTGGAAGAAATTCTCTAATGATTGTTTCAGTAGTTCCTTAATAATCATATTTTTCTTTCGTTGAGAATCCAATTCCCCATGATCTCTTTCATATTCCACCATGAGGTTGAAAGAAACATCCAATTGATTTTATTTTTATATTTAAACAATATTTTTTTCATATTTTTTCATAATAGCATCCTTTATCTCCAAAATAAATTCAGTTTCAAACTATTGGTAACATACCTCATTTTCTTTTTCTTTTTTTTCTCAATAAAAATTTCAATTGATGTTTATTTCTCGATGTATTTTAAAATTTAATGATTCTTTTTGGGAGAAAATTGTTTCACTATTTTTGTGGTTATTCTTCCTAAAATACCTCATCATCATTCATTATACATACCATAGTAATATGTACATCTTTTCACCAATTTAATTTTTTTGGTAGCTTTACTTAAAACCATTCTTTTCCATGATCGATTTTTTTCCCACATGATATAAAAATTCATCATATACCTTATGTTCTTCTTTTCCAACATAATTGAACAAAATTATTCACCTATTTAAATTAAATATTTATTAATTATTTATTTATGTTCTTTAAAACTTCACCCACATCTCATAGGCAACCAACCTTCTCTAAAGATCATTAAGAGAAATTTTGAAATATCACATTTTTCAAGAGCTATCGATTTTGGTTGTAATAAGGTGAATACATTTTAAATAATTTCCATTAAAATATAAAAATATTTCATTTCATTCCCAAGAACTATAATTTCATTTATCTTTAATATGATAACTTAATAAGCCATTGATGTTCTCAATTGATTCATCTTCAAATCATTGAACCTACTGAGAAGAACTTGAATCTTTCCCTCCTTCCATTATAAATTTCCTTTATAATTTTTGGAATATTTGTCCCAAGTTACTTTTTTGATCTATAAATAATTACATTCAGATTTATCTAATTAAGAAATTCTCCAATAAATGGAATTTATTCATTTGTATCGGTATTGAATAATTTTATTCTTGATTCAGTCATTAAAAACATCACTATATCAGTTACATGAATTTCTGGGATTGTGGATAATTAAAAATCATGATCAAGAGATAATGAATGTGGTCTCATCAACATCATCCATATTTGATATTTGTAACCCTAAAAAATTAACACCATTTTCATTTTTATTATTCCCCATGATGATAATTCATTGTCAATAGATTCAAAAATAATTAACAATGTTGGTTTGATACCACTTGTTATAACCATAGTAAAAAATACAACCAATATTGGATTGAATTAGGGATTGAAGTTTTACTTGTCAAAAAATAGATATTTTGGTCACATTAATAATAACACTTATAAATTTTCAATATCAAGCATACATAATATCTAAATACTCAAAATAAATGCAACAATATAAGGATTATAAATGGTTTTACACAAAGGGATACTACATTGAGCAAAACCCAACCATTTATCAATGTACCAGGAGATATCACTACTCATTTGAAATGATTTTTTTGGAAAATATAAACTATAAATATATGTTTCAATCTAATATATTATAAATCTATTCATTTCATTGAGGTAGAAAATATAAGATAATAAATGTATAGTTCCTTAAAATAAAACTCTATAATTTGATCAACATGTAAATAAAGAGTTTTTATAATTATGATTAATTATTATCTAGAAAATATATATCTAAAATTAATTCCCCTTATTTTGAAATAAATAGATATCAAATTAACCGTATTTTTTTCTAAATTTCTTAATTTTTTTCTCCATTCCCATTCATGATTGAAAACATATACCTCCTATCCTCCATAAATATCTCTTTTAAACATTTATAATCCACTAACATTGATTACCACATATTATCCTCTCACGTGTCCTTCAATTTAACCCATTTTTAATGAATTATATTTTACATTTAATTATATTTAATGTTATTAATCAAATAATAATGAATCTATATGTTTCTAAAAATACCCATCCACCATAGCATATATGGGTACCTAAATGAATTTGTAGAAGGTGTGCCTCAAATTAAAAAAAGTAATTACATAACACAATCAATTTCACATCACATAAATATTAGTTTTTATAAATTTCAAACACGACTAGTCCATGAATAAAAATAGATTAGAACATCTATAACCATGATGTAGAAAATTCCAAAAAACAGATCTTGGAAAACTATTTCTCCATGATTAAATCTTAATTCTAGTTTATATCAAGAGTAATTGATATGAAAAAATAGTTTCTCCCACAACATGATTAATGTACAACATCCCATTTTACAAAATAATATATATAAACTACCACAACATCAAAAATTCAGGTTATAGGGATCATATTTTTTAAAAGGAATTTTTAATTCCACTATGCCATTCACTTTTGTGTATTCACAAACATCTTTTCATTTTTGTTTATACTTTTATCACTACAACCTTTTCAATAGATTTCATAATGTCCAAAATCAATCTCACATTCTTCTGGACTTCAAAATTTCTCAAGTATTTCAAAATGCGTTCATTTATAGGAAACAACTTTTATTGTGGACATTCCACTTATCCATCTTCCTAATCCACTATGTCAAGTTCATCTATAAAATATTGATCCTATATTTGATTCTCCTTCCAAAACGAGGATAGTTTTCTAAAGAATAGATTCATTCATAATATAAAGTCTATTTGAAATTAGAATGAAATTTCTCTTTAAAAATATAACCACAAAAAACCAACAAAATCAATACACATCCCATTTTCTAACAACACCACAATATAGGTCATATTGAAATTCCTATAGAGAGTTATTAACTCATAATACTCCTTTGATATCAATAAATGATCCTATGATCACCTTCAAGACTTGATCCAATCCAAATTTCATCAAGAAATATTTTCTCCATCCTTGATTGATAAAAAAAATCACAACACCCAATCATCTTCCAAATATAGAATATGATCTAAAACAAACATCCTTGGTTCCAACATGTGTCAATTACAAGCCTAAATAACCATATTGTATCATTATCTAAGACATCAAGTGACTATTTTTCATGACTTATGTCAATCCCATTAATCCACTAATTTATTGCCGATTCTCCAAGTATAGAATTGCCTAAAAGGCGAACACATTACATTTCATTCACTATGATAGATGATCATTTCACATTCCCCCCATCCAATATAAAATCACATCACAAGTCACATATCTACTTATAGTAATAGAAAACCTCAGTCTATGTATATCCTGGGAGAGAATTTCATAATTATTAAAAGAGAGGACAAATATCATCTAGCATAAACTGAATTAAAAACATGATCAACATATACTCAATGGCCCATGATTAGTTGAACCACAAGTATGGTGTACCAAATGAATCAATGTATAATGGTTCTCACATTGGGTATATTTTATAACATCTAGTAATAGATAAATATAAATATAAAACATGAAGCTGGTATAGAAAATACATTGTATATGACACTCTATGCTCTTTAATTCATGGTCCACATAACACTCTATGAAACTCTATGTGATATAAAGCTTCTTTTGTACCTCGTGAGTATATTTTTTATCTTTATAAGAAACCATTCCAACACAATCCTCAACATTTAATTATATCATATAATACTCAATAATAGAAGATGATTATGGATATGTTAAACTAATACTTTTAGAGGATAGTTGTAATTTTATAATTTGTATGTATCCATCCATCCTGAAGGAATTATAATTTTGAGATTACATTTTTTGAACATAATATATTTCATGTTTTACCTCTTATAAGAATACTTAAAAAATCATACATACGACTTTGTCTCATATCATATAAGAATGTATAATATAATGTATTAGGATAGATGTATTATTAGGGGTTTTTTAAACTCAATATATCTCAATGAAAATATTACCACATATCTATATTCCCATCTGATACAAACCTACAGATGAACACCATTAATGGGTAACATCAATAATGAAACTTAGTTTGAATGATGTAGATATTAGGAATCATTTACATGATTTTTTACTTTTAAAAAGTATTCAAACATAATTACTTAATAAAATAATATGTTTTAGTTTCAATAACATTTATATTCTACCTAAAACTCTTTCTAATTTTATGATCATCATGTTTAGAAAATTTCCATTCAAACATTTTCCTTGAGATCATTATGGTAACAAAACATAACCTTTATATTATTTTAACTTTTATAAATATACCATAAAAGCTTTTAGGATATAATATAATATAAAATTTTAATTTTGACGAATATAATTTTTTTTATTCTAACTTCTTTGTGTCTTAAAAAACCCCCACTAGTCTATTAGAATCGATATTTTCTCTAAAAATGTCGTCCAATGAAACCAGAATTGTTTCATATTTGGGAAATAACATTTATTTCCATTAGCATGTATATTTAGTAAATAAATTATTATAAAAGATATCTAATATATTATTTTTTCTATTTTGAGTATTATTTGGAATAGAAGACATCATTATTTAAACTATTCCACTAATGGGGGGGGGGGGGTTGGTAACACTTCCACTAAAATTGTAAAAAATATATTAGATAAAATATTTTTATTCTTGATATAACAATTTTACACTTATCAATTTTTATACCATGTTATAAAAATATACCAAATCTTAAGTATGTGTATTAAATACATAATCTTTTATTACTAATAAAACAACAATTTTTTTATTAATATCTAATATCATATAAAATAAAATATGAATAAAATACATAATCATTATCCTTGGTCAAAATGAGTATGAGATATTCTTTTGGATTCAAGTAATAACCATTTAAACTTTATTTAAATGAATACTAAAATCTATATTTATTCTTGAATTCTTTGTAAACATTTCTATTGTATAAAAAAAATACATTTTCCATCATATATCATTTGAAAAATAAGAATTAAACTCCATAACATATTTACCTAATAGGGAATCTCAATTGAGTTTCAAAATCCACATTTGGTATCCAATACAATTACATAAAATGTAAATATTTACCTTCTCTCTATCATATTCTCTTAGGTTTCACTAACCATTGAAAATAATTAGACTATCCAATATTCTCTTTATAGATTTAACATTAACCCAATTTAACTATCAATACTATACTAGTTCTTGAACATCTCATGACCAGTCTACCTATCCTCAACACTGGACAATTGTGTAAAATTTTATATACCTTATTTATATTTTAATATCATTCCCAAAAACATAAAAATATAGGTATACATTTAAGATAATCCTTCAGCCTCTCAAAGTGATACTCAATCATATTGTGTCACTGAGTTCATATTGGTGTATCTTAGATCTTTTTTCATCTAGAAATATGATTCATACCTCAATAAAATACTATTATTCTTACTACAAGTGTATAGATTAATTAATTAATTCATTTAAATAAATGGTTTCTCCATAAGGGGTTTCTATAACGCATAAAATTTCCTTTGTTATTTTGAATGATTCATAAGTTTATATACTAGCCTAGTAAATTACATCAATTAATTTTTTCCTCCTCAGTGATCAATCATAATGTCATTTATGATAATGAAAATTGAATTTTATCTATTATATAATATTTTATCTTATGAGTAACAAAATTTCTATTCATTTTAAAATTATTTTTAATAAATTTTCTGCCACTAAAATTACAACCTCCTTTAAAAATTTCAATATACTGATTAGTTCAATAATATATAAATTTCTCTAATATTTATCTCACTTTTTATTCTCCCATCACATAGATATTTATAAATCCTTACATGTCAAAAATATAATATAGGAAACTTAGATAGTTGAGTATATTTCTCATTATCACAATCCACTGTTTTGATTCACAAAACATTATTTGTATGTTATACTACTACTATTAGAGTTTCCAAACTATGTGTGACCCAAATATCACACTCTATATAAAAACATAATCGTATTTTAATAATCCATAACATATTTTCAAACAGAGTATAATCAATATGCCCTTAATTTGGGCATTCCCTACACCGATGGATGATCGAGGTCGGGAAACATGTTCAATTTAAAAGGAATATAACAAAAGGTTATTAAAATGGAGTATTACATATGTCATCATCTTATCTCATGTATTCTATTTAATTACACTAATGACTCTAATGATTTATTTTTGAATCCAATTCCTTCCACAAAAGACAATATTCTAAGACCTTAATGATTTAAATCACTTTCCAAAAACCATTTCTTGTCAAACTAACACCAATTAAAATCCAAAATATATTTAGATACATCTAAATGAATTGAAAGAATAAGTCATATTAAATAATTTTTTATAAATACTTTGAGTCATATGAAATAAAATATTGCCTTAATGTTGTGCATGGTGAGACTGGTTATCAACTTCAAAATTTCTAGACAGAGTATAAACCTCTAACCAGTGAGTATCCAAACACAAATTCCCATAACCCTAGTTATTTAATCGATATATTCCTCAATTTCATTGAAATTATAACACCTAATATGATTAAATTTAAATTAAAATATTTTTTTAAGATCATTACCCAATAAAAAATAAAATCAATGTAGATCAAAACTAAATACACTATCGTTGGTTTCACGTAACTCCTTAAATGCATCTAAGATAATATATATAAGTGTTTTAACACAACATAATAATGAATACATCCATTTATAATATAAATGATTCATATATATCAATAAATTAGGGAATAAACTAACTAAATGATCAATTAATAAATTTTTAAAAGAGATAAATATTTATGAAGAATTTATAAATTATAAAATTATAAACACTTTATAATTTATGAATGAATTATTGAAATTCCATAATTAAATAAATATAAATCATTATATTTTTTATAACATAATCTCTTATCGATTATCCTTTACAAGAAATTTTCATAAATATGTGATATTTTATTGAAATATAAACACATAATATGTTATATGAACAATTCATACATAATGAAGTCATTTTACATAATCAAAATATATTATATTTAATATTATTTTAACCTTTGTCATATAAATTATAAAAGCACCTTTTTATATGATTGAAATAATTTACTCAAATAATGTGTTAAATGAAAAAATTTCAAATCAATAATTATAAATAGTTTACAATTAAATATGAATTCCTCTATGTTTTTAAATATGATGTAATTTATAAACACATTAAAATTTTCCTTATAATTATTAATATAATCACATTATATCAAAAAAATTAGTCATTCAATATAAATCATAATGAATTTAAATATTAAAATTAATATTATAAATATTTATTTATTAAATATTTCATAAAAATTAAATATTTATTTATAACTAATTTATAATTAACTAATTTATAAACACTATAAAATAAACAAAATCCCAAAAATATATTCCCCAAAAAATTAAATATTTAATATATTATATAATTTAATTTATAATTGAAAAATTTGGAAATTAATTATTTTTAATTGACTTATTTTATGATACAACTTATATAGAAATAAATGATTCAATTCAAAATAGATATCGTATTTTAGGACCGGAACTAAACATTCCATGATATATACCTCTACACTTGTAAATCATTTCTTATGATATCCCCCATATCATATTTCATGGTTCAATGCTTATGATATTTCATAGTTTATGATAATTATATTGTGATTTATGACATCTCCATCAGTTCCTATTAATCATATATTATAATATTCCAAAAACCAACTTGATGATATGGGGCACTATTTTAGGGATTTTATAAGATTAAAATCGAAGAAATCATAGGATATGACTCCCCATATCATATGTTAAGCTATAAAAAATAATTTACGTAATTTCATTAGTAAGTATGGGTTATATCATAACATATGAATAAATCATTTCCTGTAGTATAGATTATTTTATTATAATCTATAAAATAAAATCTATATCAATTTTTATTAAAATCATGACTCCGGTACCCTGACCCAATGCTTACTTGTTACAAAGTTAAAAGATAAAATGATTCACATCCTGTAGGATTTATTAGTTTGCGGTCTTGGAAAAATATATACATTCATGGTTCCTATATTACATTGGAAATATAAAAAATTTCATAAGAAATATTCTTTCATACTTTAAAATACTCAAAATATCATTCCTCATATCCTCATGATAAGAAAATAAATAAATGGTGAGATCAAATGATTAGTAATGGTTGCGTACAATGGAAGTTATTATGATTAAATAAGTCATAATCAATATGCTATAATGGTTAGTAAAAAATAATTTTATTCAATCACTATCTTGTGTTCAAAGTAAATCAATTTCAAAAATCAACATAGCTTTCATGAGGTTAATGGAAAATAAATTCTATGTTAATGAAATTTATAAATCAAGAAATTTATTGTCTTTTCATCAATGCCTCGACCAAGTTATCAAGAATCTTACCATCAAGGATATTTCAAAGACATTTTCATTGTATAGGTATGTATAAAATAATTACCGAAAAAATGTGGCCGACATGTTTGTCCCATGAGACATATCAGTGCATCAAGGATCCATATTCAATTGGGACCCACCTGTTACTCGAACATCCAATGAATTCCATATATAAATTTACTGATAAATATAATTCATTATCAAAATCCCTTATAAATCATCAATTATCTATATTGAATCAATAATAATTTTTTTTTCTCAAATCGATGAAATAAATTTCTTAAAAAAATTACATCAATTGATAAAATATATAGAAATGATATATGGTTAAAACATCACCAAAATAATAAAAATGATACTAAATTAATCTATGATATTGAAAATATGATCATGAATTAGGACTAAAATTTCCAATACAAAATAAATGGTGATATATGACATGATCATAAGAATGTGAATGTTCTCAAAAATAATTTATAGTCTATTTTCCTTAAAGGATGATAGAAGATGATAAAATAATCAAAAATGAAGGTTTTGTGAAACAAAGATCCTTTAGATAATAAAAGTGAAATAAAAAATTAAAAATAACTTCTTTATGACATTGTGTAAGAATTTTGTTATAAATCAATTGTCAAAATTCATTTAATTCTTTTAAGAGAATAATACCCTTTTCTTTTGATACCATTTTTAATAAATATTCTTAAAATAGGGAGAAATATAGTTTATTTAAAATAAAACATGGATAAGTGTAAGGTAATTTTAAAATTAAACAACTTCCATGACTGTGTGAATTCTTTTCATGTGTTTAACATGAAAACAAGGATTCCTTTCACATTTTGGTATAAATTCCACAAATATCTAGTCTTGAAAAAAAAGATAAGAAGATTATTTTTAAAAATTTTTAATGAAATTAAAATATTGTTTAAAATGAATTCAAATAGTAATTTTAGTTAAAATAATAATATAATATTTAAACATTAAACAAATATTGACATAGAAAAAAAATATTTTTGAATGAAAAAAGTAAAATATAAATATCTTTAAAAAGGTCCCTTACATGTAACTCACTTGATTATTTTTGAACCAACAAGAGAATAAATGAAAAATAAACATAAAACACCCAAAATAAAAAATACAGAATAAAATTTATTGTTTTTAAGTGATTAGGATCAGAAAAGATTCTCTAATAATATGAGAATGTAAATAGTCCTGAAATAAAAGGATATAATAACAATATTCCCTTATAAATTTAATAAAATACGAAACAAAACCCATTAAAAGATTAAAAATGAATTGAATCCATAAATACCTTTAATAAAAAGAAATTAATGAAATTATATGTAAAATTATAAGTATAAATTAATGAAATTATATGTAAAATTATAAGTATATATTCCATATAAATGAAATTAGGTCCACAATATAAACATGACTCATTGAAGTGGAAATGTGACAAAATTACCCTTACCATGGGCCTATACTCAGTATTATGTGTCTGATGTAGCTATACAATGAATTAAAATTTATTAAATACTTTTAAAATATTTGACTATATATAATCAATTTTATGGGCCTTTTATTATAATTTTAAGTTGATTTATTGGATAGCTCATTCTTACGTTGTCTACATAAGTTCGTTCTGTAAATTTCAACAAAAATACTTCTATATTTTCCATGGTTAAAGGAGTATAGAAATTGGACCACCATGTCCAGAATTTTAATAATATAATGAAAATAATTTGTATTCTATATATATAATTTTATAATCACCCATTCATGCTGGTAATTGAATAAAGAATCGCATCGCTTCATGGAGGTTGTAGTTCACATGTACACCCAATTTATGCTACCATTCCCAATGGATGGAAGCGTGTGAATATAAATGATATATTATATTTCAAGAATAATAATTATTTATTTAAAATTATATATTTATATATTAATTCCATATTTATAACCATTAATGTAAAGTGATGATGATAATGAATCACACCACTACGTGGAAGAGGTAGGTAGTATATACGCAAGAGAAAATTTTTAATTGTTCCATAGTTTGGAAATAAGGAGAAAAATTATTATATCAGAATAATAATAACATATTTGTATAATTATTATATTAGTTTAATTAATTTTTAATTGATACAGTATATTTATAAGAATTATAAGAATAAATAAACATATAAAAGTTCTGGTAAGAAGATTACCTCCCCTTTGAAAGGCCTCCTTTAGATTACACATAAAGACATATTAGGATGGTATTAGGGTAATAATAGGAGATAAATAATGAATAGGAGGAATCTATTAAGGATCTTGGTTAGGTATTGGCCAACATATAAGGCTTAATGATTGTGAATATGGGAGGTGAATAGGTTCCCTTTTATAAGTGAGGGGAGGGACACACATATAATTACATAAAATATTTAAATAATATAAAGTAGTTTTTAGGGAAATTGGTTCTAAATTCACATAAATTAGAAGATTATATGTTTATGTTAATAATTAAAAAATATAAGGAGGTTTGAGAATGTGAATTGTGTTATCTCAAAGCCTTATCCCTTTATTTTTATCCCTTTTAACTTATTTTAACCTTAAATGAGGTGATAAATATTTACAATGGTTAAAAAATAAGAATACTGATTATCAACAATATGGAAACCATTTTATATGATTCAAATAATATAATTTTTAGAAATTAATTTTAATATATGTTCACAAAACTGAATGAATCCTCTTTTTAGAAAAATGTTTTTTAAGAAAAAATTATTTTACAGAAAAATAATGTATAATGTTGAATCTATTTTCATTAATTGGATTATGTTAAATAATATTATAATAATTCTTATTATAAACTAAACAAAAAAATTACCTTTTAAATAAATCATTATGATAGAAGAACTAAAAATAATGTTTATTTGAATTAAAACATTACAATGATTTCTAGAATGTTATGAATATATTTCTACCATAAACATTATATTTTTATAAGAATTATATTAAAATTAAATGTTTATTTTTTATATTAAAAATTCTTTATACAAATTTATTTGATTCTTATATCATTATAATGTCCCAATGGTGTCATTTCCACTAAAACTATGATTTTTATCTATTCACATAAAAATTAAACCTTTTCATAAAAATATAAAAAAATTAATCATAAATATATTATAGAATAATGATATAAAAAAGTTTATCCACTTTTGAAAATAAAATTTATAATTGTGGTAGAAATCAATTATAATATTCATTCAAAAAATTAAGTAAAAAACATTTTTTGAACGAAATTTAATTTTTGACGAAAAAATAGGTTTATTGTCGTTACATGGATAATTAATATAATGAAATTAAATTAAATTAATTAAATTGGATATATAATATACCTAATTTGTAATAATAATTTATCTATAGTAATCAAAATACAATGCACACATAAAAACAATTTTATAACAAATTCATCTTTAACTTGTAAAGGATTTTATCTTCATTTCTAACTAATAGATCACAAACATATGATTAATTAGTCATTTTATTCATGAAAAACTATTTTAATATATTCTAATATATTATTTTTTACTATTCATAACTTCTAGGATAATTACATGGTTATAATGATCATATTTAACTAATATAATTTCATGGTTTATTAAAGGTTGGGGTTACATGTTGGGTACATTATCGAATATAGTGTTCTTTTAATATAAACTAATCATAGGTTATTTCACATTTAATGACACAAAATATGATACCTTTATTCTAAAGTGAAATATATAACATACTATATGATTGAAAAATTATATCAATTCTTTTTTATTGTTAATCATGATTTCATAAATCAAAATACATGGAATAAGTTTGATATCACTACATGGTTACATTGGATCTTATAACACATATCCTATAAATGGAATGTATAAAATCATTAATATAAGATTACTATGAAATGAAACTAAAACAACGTATGATATAAAATAAGCAACATGTGTACCTAACACAAAAATTGAATAAATCCATCATCTGTGTACATGATTCTCATAAATATCAATAAGAAGAAGCTAAAGGAATCATTCATCATAGGTGTATCCACGGGATAATAAATCACCCAATGTTTGGGTGTGATCCTCCTTATTTCCATGGTATTCTAGACCCTATTGGGAAAATGTTGGAGGATAATAGTTCTTCAGTTGGGAGAATAGATAGAAGTTTTGAACACACTTTTTTTTAACTTCATCCACATTAAATAGGTCTTAAGGATACTCCATAAGAAATTATTTCATTTAATCAAATGTTACAAAAACATTGTTTAATTACATGAAATTACAAACACATTATACAATTCCATCCCAAAATACTAAAAATAGCCATTTTTTATTCCCTTTAGAATTTAGTTATAATAAAAAAATTATTACTCATAAGTTATATGGAATAAGACGCAAATATTAAAGTTTAATGTTTGGATACCACTATCAATAATACCAGAAGATTGACACATATCACTATATATTGATATTCCAATATAATACCATACATTATGGTTATGTAATTAGTGGGATATCTTATATATTTTACCAAATGATATCCCCTACCAAAGTATATGATATTCCTTAGTTTTAAATATCTAATTCTGTATAGAATTATCATAACATAGAATATGGAATTTTTATAAACATTTAATACATTAAATTGGATTTATGGAATATCTATTTTGACTACTCTGTATATCATGATAAATTCCAAATATTTTCAATACAAAAAAACAACTAAAAATAATTTGGAAATAAATTTCCACCACCTACAATTATTTTTCAATCACTTTTTAAAATACATTTATCATATAATATAAAATTATAACATTGAAAATCTTTATATATGACTCTAGTTGCCTTAATTGAATTCAAGTGTACACAAATAAAAATAATAGTTGTGAATTATTTCATTACCTCCCCATCTTACCCATTATTATAATATAAATGAATCATAATTATAGATGAGTAATTTATTTTAGCCCAATGGAAATGTTTATGTTTCTATTAACACTAAATAAATCTCTATTATAAATAATTTATATGATATATGATACATGTAATTATAATAACCATGAATTTTATAATTTTTAATACAACTTTCATAAAAACCCTATATACTATAAAACCTCCCCTAGTAATGATATATAGGATCATGTAGACCTTTCCATTAATCATATGGGGTTATGAATCCTTAAATTAATTCCCATTGCTAAATCACACACTAAGTTCAAATAATATTTTATGTACTATTTTTTGATGAAAATAGAAATGGAATATTTCCAACATATATTTTTGAATTTATTTAAGTTTTCTTGGAGTCATTGAAACATGTATCTATTGAATGAAGTATTTTGAAGGTTTTTTACATTCCATGAGATACTTTTAATGAATATAGTTATTTTTGAATTAAAAGGTGTAAAACTATAATTTTTTTCTTAATGGATATTCCATTTAGAAAATAATTATTATTATATTTATAATGGGGAATTTATTTTTTGGTGTAATTTTTGTGTTTGCATGACTCAAGTGAAAACTTCGAGGACAGTGGTGAGCTCTGAAATAAAAAAATTATTTTATCCAAAAAATATAAATTTTAACATAATTTAATTGGTGATATATGTTTTTAATATTCCTCATGTAATTACCTATGTTGAGAAACCTGTTGTCCGTGGTAACATTATTACATTGGTATAATATAGAAGGGATCACAACAAAGATAATCATATTTTTTGTTAGTATTAATACTAAATACATATATGATTCAAAAAATTAAGTTTTAAAACATAAAATACAATATAAATTCTAGGGAGAACATTATTATTTCTTCAAGAATATCCATGAAATCATTCAGGGTTTACTTATAGGTATCGTAGGGATTATTTAAAATATTAATAGATGAGATTCAATATAAGGCCCCAGCCTTAAACATTACTTAATATTGAATGAAATTAATAATTCACATTGAGCATCTTTCCAAGTTTAGATTTTTGGAGAATTAGGACATAACTGTTACATCTCAAAAGATTACTATGTAGACACTTCTACGAAGTTTCCATAGAATAAAAAAACTCTTAAAAAGAGAAATGTCTAGTTCCATGTTTTATATAGCATGACTTTCCCTTGATCCCATCCTTGACACTATTCCACATTAAGTCCTGTGAAAAACATTTCAAAAAAACTTGGGGTGAGCATAAAAAGCTCAGTAAGGGATACACAAAGAATGGAAACTATTAGTTTTTCAAACATCAAGTAAACCACATATACTTTATCAAAGTAATACCTTCACCTTCATGAAGTAGTAAAAACTCTTCACTGAATAAAATATCATTACTTACCCTTTTGTAACCAAAGGATTACCATAAAAACCATATAAAGAACACATATCATATAAAGGTAACTTGGGACATAAACATACTTAAGTGGAATAACCATACGGTCGACTTCCACACATATCACTTAATGGAATAGCCATACGGCCGACTTCCAGACATACTTAATGGAATAGCCATACGGCCGACATCCATACCCAATGCATTGGAGGTTATAACATAACCACCCATCCTGGTATTCACGGCACCACCTGTCATATGGTTTATCACGTAACCACCCATCAAATGTCCAAGTACCATTATAAAAATCATAAGATATAAAAAAAATATAATTGAAAGAAAACATTTCCACACTCTGATCACAATATATCAATTAAATATATTGACATAACAAATCCATTATAAAAAACAATTTTCAATACCAAAATACATAAAAGAGTATATGGTATTTATTTCATTTAAAAAAAAACAATACGGCTTGTTCAGGAAGCAAAAGACCAAATAATACTCGTGGCAGCGGAAAAGGTCGTTGTCACCGCGTACGTTAAAAGAAACAATCCTTTTTGTCCTTTTGTAAAATGTTTCGTAGAAAAAGATTCCTTTTGTATAAAAGTAAAATCCAAAGGGGTTTATACACTGTATAAAAGAAAGTTGTTTATAAAACGAAATATGCCTCAATGAAAGGAGATTGAGACAAAGTCCCTTACCTCCGGTCCGACTTTACTCGATCATTCTTTAACATCCTGAATAATAAACTTGAGTTAATTTCTATTTTCTTAAGAACCTTTTTCGAGTTCATTATTCCTTTTATATCACTTATTGCCATGTTATAAACATTATGTAATCATTTAAGTTAATAATGTTTGTTTTGTCGGTATTTGGTCCTTAAGTCGAAAGTGGACTTCTTACAATTACATGTTGTTTGTGTGGTCAAAGGTTCATTATATCTAGAATGAAATTCCTGATTTGGATATCATATATATCATATATATCTAGCATATACATGTATTTATAATATCACATAATTATTTAGAGGTAAGAAATGAAATGCACAGTTCATGGAGACGGTAAGCCGTACGTACGCATGAACGCTACTTTCATTTCTATGTCATATTAATGGAATTAAAACTAAATGATAGGTATTTATATTTTAATTACAGAATTATATTAATCATTTAGATGTAACATACATCATATATATCCATTATATACATGCTTTTATAATATTACATAATCATTTAGAGGTAAGAAATGAAATGCACCGTTCATGGAGACGGTAAGCCGTACGTACGCATGAACGCTACTTTCATTTCTATTTCGTATTTTTTATGGAATGGAATCATAATGATATAAAGGTATATTATAATTCCATTATAATATCATATATATTACCATTAATTAAATCCTTTATACATCCCACACATGGCATTAACGAAATCAAATCACTTTGAGGGGGCGGTAGTCCGCACATCCTTAAATGAAGATATCGAATTTACCCATAATGGAAACCATAAAGGTATGCCCAAAATGAAAAATACAGAAGCTTAAGGAAAACATAAACATATTATATATCATATATAAATATATTGACATCTTAATGGCCACCTTTCAAGGTGTTAGAAGAATATCGAACAATCATCGTTTCGTGAGGTAGAAATTCGCCATCCACGGAAACAGTATGTTCTTTAACCATTAGACGTAGGTGTGTGTAAGTGTAGCTAGAATACTTCTTATAAAAACATCCTAATATATGGAATATACTGGAGTTGTTACAAAAGAAATGAATAAAAAGAGTTTAGGGGGTTGGAGAAGCAAAATAAAACAAAAAGACTCAAGTGAAGACATTATCTTAAAATCGGGTAACTCCCTTTGGTTTGAGCTCAAAGGCTTCCTTGGTAAGACTTATACCCAAAGTGAGGCTTCAAGGAGTTCTAGAGGGATGTGGAGAGACAAAATGAGCAGGGGTTGCCTGATCCAAAGGCTTTCGAAGTGTGGGTAAGGTGGTAGAGGTGGGGGCCTTTTATAAGAGGAGAGGAGGGGCACTCTTGGAAAGTAAGGAAATGTTAATTTATTATAGAATGAGTTTCAGATTTTAATGGTCCCACATTGATGTGTTTCGAGGATAAGGTGATAAGGGTTCTAAATCCACCCATCCAATAGGTTTTTGACATGTGTAGGTCTTAAATGTTACATTATATTTCCATTTTATTTACATCGTTAAATAATGAGGTAATCGCTGCATCATCATGGTGTCATAGATAATTTAATTAATTTAATGTACAAAAATTATAAAAAACTATCATGATGTAGGAAATATTTTTATCTTTCTAATGAATATTTATAGTCAAAAACATGACTTGTATAACCCCATGTAAATTTTTTTTTAGTAAAACATCTCATGTTTGTGTCATTTTTATTTTAACTTTAAATAAAAGGCATAAATGTCATTATCATACCCAAGTGGCTCCAGGGTACCAAAAATCGACCCATGGGTTGTCTTGGTCGGTCATAACTCATCCAATAGGGTTAGGACAAGTGTCAAGATATTTTCATTTTATTATAATATCATTTTATCTTAAATTACACTAATTAACTTTAATCGCGATTAATAAAACATAAAAGTTACTATTCACCAAAAAATTATTTTAATCCCATTGAACCACATTTTACTTAATAATGAAAATAATTTAAATTTTATTTTTAAGATTCAAAACACAGAAGTGGTAAAGTCCCATTTAAATGAAAAATCAAATTTTGTAACCACCACTTTGCAGTTTCACTATTCATCAAAAATTGAAGTTTTTCAGAAAAAAAACCAAAACATCACCCTAAGCTATATTTGATATTAAGAATTCAAAAATGATGTCTATTTTAAAAAATTCAAAACATATAAGTTGCATTAATTAATTTAATAAATAATTCCCACTTCCAAAACAAATGGCGTGTTTTTATGAAACAATAAGTATCAAAATATTTACACCCATTTAAGTCCAATTTCAATGTGAAATTAATTCCAACAACCACTATTGGATTAAATGGTAAAAATATATTCTAATTTCACTTAAAAACCAATTCAACAGATTATATAATCATTTTAATAAATTAGATTAAAAAGAGGTTTTGAATTAAAATACATCATTTTTCAGTATTCATTAAAAAATGAACTTTATTGGAAAAATACCAAAAAATTACACAAAGTAAAATTTGATGTCCCGATTCTAAATAAGAGTTTTATTTGGCCCAATAGGATGTATAAGAGTGACCAAAACTATATTTAATGACGGGTTTCCATCAAATGTTGATAAGTGGACCTTTCGTGAAAATTAGAGTATATAAGCCTAAAATTGAATTCTTTTCGTATTTTAAGCCTTTATCCTTTATTAGATAAATGTAAAAACATTTAACAAACATATATAATCATATTTTAGTTATTTCTATCCATTCCCGCCAGTACAACAGTTATGTGTTAAATAAAATTTAAAATAATATTATTTTATTACTAGTGTGCAACGTACGATTTCAAAGAAACTCTTTGTTGCGTATCAGGTACGCTATCGAACATAGCAACCCCTTTAAAGTAAAATTAATATTTAATTTGCAAATTTTAATAAATATGAAAATGTATTATTCTTTATTTACCTGGGATGTTACATCCTTCCCCCCTTTTGGGAATTGCATCCTTGCAATTTTATTCACTTATCAAAATAAGTGGGGGTATTTATCCTTCATAGCATTTTCAGATTCCCACGTTGCCTCTTCAACCATATAGTTTTTCCACAAAACCTTTATCTAGTGAATTACCTTATTTCACAATACTTTCTCTCTTCGGTCAAGAATTTGGACTGGTTGTTCTTCATAAGAGTGATTCTCTTCCAACAGAACTACCTCTGGGAACAAAACATGAGATGGATCTGGAATATACTTTCTCAACATCGAAACATGAAAAACATTGTGTACCTGAGATAAACTCGGAGGTAAAGCCACTCGGTAAGCAACTGATCCAACTCTCTCCAGAATTTCATATGGTCCAATGAACCTTGGAATCATCTTTCCTTTCTTACAAAATCGCATCACACTCTTTCATGGCGAGACTTTGAGAAAAACATGATCACCTACCTCAAAAGATAGATCCTTCCTCCGGTTATCTGCATAACTTTTATGTCTGCTCTAAGCTGTTTTCATGTGTTTCTGAATCAACTGAACTTTTTCTGCCGTCTCTTCTACCAATTCTGGTCCCATCATCTTCCGTTCACCCTCTTCATCCCAAAATGCTAGAGTTCGACACCGCTTCCCATATAATGCCTCAAATGGACCCATCTATATACTGGAATGAAAACTGTTATTATAAGAAAACTCAACCAAAGAAAGATGTTGGTCCCAACTTCCCTGATAATCCATCGAACAAACTCATAGAATATCCTCCATGGTCTGAATTGTACGTTCTGACTGCCCATATGATTGCGGATGAAAAGCTGTACTAAAATTTAATTTAGTACCCAACGACTTCTGAAGGCCTTTCCAAAAGATATAATTAAACCTAGGATCACGGTCAGATACAATAAAGAGAGAAAATCCATGTAACCTGACTATCTCTTTAAGATACAAATGGGAAAGTTGATCTAGGGTAAAATTATCTTGTATAGGAAGGAAATGAGCAGATTTAGTCAAGCGATCAACAATAACGCAGATTGAATTATTACCTCGAGATGTCTTCGGTAATCCCACAACAAAGTCCATGGATATATTCTCCCATTTCCACTCTGGCACTGGTAGAGGCTAAAGCATCCCTTTCGGTAACTTCCGCTCTACTTTAACTTACTGACAAGTCAAACACTTCACAGTAAAATCTGCAATATCTCTTTTCATTCCATCCCACCAGTAATACTCATGCAGATCTCTGTACATCTTAGTACTGCCAGGATGAACTGAAAACGGAGAACTATGAGCTTCACATAACAACCCTCTCTTCAACTGTGAATCACAATGCACACACAAACTCTTCCCAAATCTCAAAACACAATCACTATCAATGTTGAATTCATTCAACTTACCTTTCTGAACCAGCTCTACCTTTTTTTGCAACTCACTGTCTTGCTTCCTTGCTTGCTTGATTCTGTCTGATAAAGAAGATCTCACTGATACTTGAAACAAAACAGAAGGACATCCCGCACCAACAACTTCTATGACAAATTTCATCAAATCCTTAACCAAAGGATCAAGTTCCAAATGCAACATCATTAATGAAACATTACTTTTTCGACTCAAAGCATCAGCAACTTTATTGGCTTTTCCCGTATAGTAGTGAATTGTACAGTAATAATCCTTGATTAATTCCAGCAATCTCCTCTGTCTCATGTTCAATTCTCTCTGAGTGAATATATACTTTAAACTTTTGTGATCAATATATATTTCACACTTTACTCCATACAAATGATGCCTCCAAATTTTTAAAGCAAAAACAACAGCAGATAATTCCAAATCATGTGTAGGGTAATTTACCTCATGAGTTTTCAACTGACATGAAGCATATGCAATAACCTGATCATTCTGCATAAGGACACAACCAAGTCCCTTCAACGAAGCATCACTGTATATAACAAACTCACCACTCCTAGAAGGAAGTTCCAAAACTGGAGCATTCAATAATCTTCTTTTCAACTCCTGAAAACAAACATCACATTCTTTTGTCCAGATAAACTTAACACCCTTCCGAGTTATCTTAGTCATTGCACTAGATAACTGAAAAAAAAATTCAACAAACCTTCGGTAGTAACCTGCCAAACCAAGGAAACTACGGATCTCGGTTACATTTGTGGGTCTCGGCCATTCTTCAACAACTTTTGTTTTAGTAGGATAAACAGTTATGCCATCTTTTGAAACAATGTGACCCATGAAAGAAATTTGTTGTAAACAAAACTCGCACTCGCTGAATTTTCCATATAGTTTCTTTTCTTTTATGGTTTGCAATATAACCCTTAAATGAATTTCATACTCCTCTTTACTTTTAGAAAACACCAAAATATCATCGATGAAAACAACCACACACTTATCCAAGAACTCATGGAAAATTATATTCATAAGGTCCATGAATACAGCAGGTGCATTAGTTAACCCAAAAGGCATAACTACAAATTCATAATGGCCATATCTACTATGGAACGCAGTCTTCGGAACATTTGCTTCTTTTACTTTCAACTGATGGTACCCCGACCTCAAGTCAATATTCGAAAAATGCTGATCTCCCTGGAGCTGATCAAACAAATCATCGTTACGAGGAAAAGGATACTTGTTCTTAACAGTAATATTATTCAAGGCTCTATAATCAATGAAAAGTCTCATTGTTCCATCTTTCTTTTTAACAAACAAGACAGGAGCACCCCATGGTGATGTGCTAGGTCGAATGAAACCTTTATCTAATAACTCATGCAATTGTTTCTTTAACTCTAAAAGTTCAACTTGATCCATTCGATAAGGGGGTTTTGAAATTGGATTAGAATCAGGAACTAAGTCAACAGTAAATTCATCTTCCCGATCATGAATAATACCAGGCAACTCATCAGGAAAAACATCAAGATACTCATTTACCACTGGCACATCATTAATCTGAACAGTTCTTTTATTTTCAACAATATGTTCAAGGAAACATTCATTTCCTTCTTTTACTAGTTTCTCCACTTCATGATATGTTATCAAAAGTAAGGGTTCATTCTTGTACACAAACTGAAAGTCTTTCTAAAAAGAAACATCTTTATCTCTACAGTCCATCTTAGCATGGTAAACAGAAAGCCAATCCATGCCCAAAATAACATCAAACTCTACTAGAGGCAAAACAATAAGGTTTGCGGGAAGATTCTTTCCACACACAAGGATAAGAAGGTTCTTATAATTCCTTTTTGTCTCAACGTTCCCTCCGGGTGTTTTAACCATAAGTTCATGGTTCATATCTTGAGATGGAATATCCAATTTACTAGAAAAATTCTTATAAATGAAAGAATGTGTAGACCCTGAATCAAACAACTCATTGGCATAATCTGAACAAACAAAAACTATACCTGATACTACTTCATTCGATGGCCCAACATCTGCTGAAGTTGTTGCAAAGGATTTCATCACCCCTTTCTGACTGTAGTCTGGATGATTTCCCCCAGTTGAATTCTTCGTTAGACACTCATTTGCATAATGACCCATTCCATTACACTTAAAACATCTTACCGCTGTCTTTTCATTGCCTACTTGATCATCTTCCTTACAGTTACGAGCAATATGACCAGACTTACCACACCAAAAGCACTTACCAGACTTGGATAAACATTCTCCAGGATGAATTTTACCACACTTCTCACAGGATGGATATTTGGTTTTCTTACCTCCTTGCTTCTTTGATGAATTCTTCCCCTTTGCCTGCCAACTGGACCTCTTATTCCGCTGTTTGTCATAGAACACCTGATCATCGGAAAACTCCATTTCCACATTCTCCGCACATCGAACAAGTTTTTCATAACTTTTGAACTCACGATAAGCTAAATCCCTTCGATACTTTGGCTTTAACCCTGAGTAAAAACGGTTTATTTTACTATCAAGATCTCGTATGAAGTTTGGAGCATACCTTGCCAATCGAGTGAACGATGCTTCATAAGCAGCCACATAATCATCCTCATGCCTCAATTCCAGGAACTGTTTTTCTATCCTAAGATGAACCACCTTAGGAAAACATTTCTCAAGAAACATACCTTTGAATTCGTCCTAGTGAAGATCCTCAATCTCATCAATATCCCTGATATTTTTTACCATCGACCACCACTGATCAGCTTCACCTTCAAAATGGTAAACAGCAAGACTAACCTTTTGATGTTCTGAACACCCTATGATATCAAAAATATTCTCCAGTGCTTTAATCCCCCTTCAGCTTGTACGGGGTCAGATGATCCTCTGAATGATGGGGGATTTTGCCTCATGAAATGTTCCACCACTGACATGTTCCTCTGCAGTTGATCTGGCTGATCTCATGCATGGATACCACCACCATTTATAGCCTAAGTCAACTGTTCCATCACTACAACAAACTGTTCAGTTCTAATTCCGACCATCTCAGGTTGCTGATTTGGAAGGTTGTCTTCCTCCGGATGTCGTCCCAACATAGCTGCTTTGTTTTCTCTACGGAAAACCATTCTGGACACAGAAATATCTTAGGCGAAGCAACATGGTAATCTTTAAATTCTATATCACTTCAGTCATACCATAAATTAACTTATAATTTAACAATTTTCTAACTCCTAAGGTTTTCTAAACCGACCTCTGATACCAACTATAAGGCCCCAACCTTAAACATTAATTAATATTTAATTAAATGAATAATTCACACGGAGGATCTTTCCAGGTTTAGAGTTTTAGAGAACTAGGACATAACTGTTAGATCTCAAAATATTACAAAGTAGACACTTCTACTAAGTTTCCATAGAATAAAAAAAACTCTTAAAAAGAGACATGTCTAGTTCCATGTTTTATATAGCATGAATTTCCCTTGATCCCATCCTTGACCCTATTCCAAATTAAGTCCTGTGAAAAAATTTCAAAAAAACTTGGGGTGAGCATAAAAAGCTCAGTAAGGGATACACAAAGAATGAAAACTATTAGTTTTTCAAACATCAAGTAAACCATGTATACTTTATCAAAGTAATACCTTCACCTTCATGAAGTAGTAAAAACACTTCACTGAATATAATATCATTACTTACCCTTTTGTAACCAAAGGATTACCATAAAACCCATATAAAGAACACATAACATATAAAGGTAACTTGGGACATAAAAATACTTAAGTGGAATAACCATACGGTCTACTTCCGCACATATGACTTAATGTAATAGCCATACGGCCGACTTCCACACATAATTAATGGAATAGCCATAAAGCCAACTTCCATACCCAATGAATTGGAGGTTATAACATAACCATCTATCCTGGTATTCACGGCACCACCTGTCATATGGTTTATCACGTAACCACCCATCAAATGTCCAAGTACCACTATAAAAATCATAAGACATAAAACAAATATAATGTAAAGAAAACATTTCCACACTTTGATCACAATATATCACTTAAATATATTGACATAACAAATCCATTATAAAAAACCATTTTCAATACCAAAATACATAAAAGAGTATATGGTATTTATTTCATTTTAAAAAAACATTACGTCTTGTTCAGGAAGCCAAAGACCAAATAATACTCACGGCGGCGGAAAAAGTCACTGTCACCGCGTACGTTAAAAAAATAATCCTTTTTGTCATTTTTTAAAATGCTTCGTAGAAAAACATTCCTTTTGTATAAAAGTAAAATTCAAAGGGGTTTATACACCGTATAAAATAAAGTTGTGTATAAAACGAAATATGCCTCAATGAAAGGAGATTGAGACGAAGTCCCTTACCTCGGGTCTGACTTGACTCGATCGTTCTTTAACGTCCTGAATAATAAACTTGAGTTAATTTCTATTTGATTAAGAAACTTTTTAAAGTTCATTATTCCTTTTATATCACTTATTTACATGTTATAAACACTATGTAATCATTTATGTTAATAATGTTTGTTTTGTCGATATTTGGTCCTTAAGTCGAAAGTGGACTTCTTACAATTACATGTTGTTCGTGTGGTCAAAGGTTCATTATATCCAGAATGACATTCCAGATTTGGATATCATATATATCATATATATCTAGCATATACATGTATTTATAATATCACATAATCATTTAGAGGTATGAAATGAAATGCACCGTTCATGGAGACGGTAAGCCGTACGTACGCAAAAACGCTACTTTCATTTCTATGTCATATTAATGGAATTAAGACTAAATGAGTGGTGTAACATCCCAAGTAAGTAATGAATAAATTGAATTTTTATCTATGTCTATTAATGATTAAGATAGTGTTTTAGAGGCTAAAAAAGAAAATAAATACAATCTTATGCATGGAATACACTAATATTCTTAAAAGATTGTTTTACTGCCTTTTGATGGAAAACCCTTTTTAAATATATATTTTGACAATTTTATAAGCCATTTTTGTCAAAATAAACTTATTATTTATGATTGGGACATCAAAATTTACTTTGTGTGAATTTTTGGTATTTTTCCAATAAAGTTCATTTTTAATGAATAGTGAAAAATGTTGTATTTTAATTCAAAACCTCTTTTTAATCTAATTTATTTATATGATTAGATTAACTTTTGAATTGGTTTTGAAGTGAAATTAGAATATATTTTTACCATTTAATCCAATGTTGGTCATTAGGATTAATTTCACTTTGAAATTGGTCATAAACTAATGTCAAACCTTTCATAGATATTGTTTAAAAGAACCCGCTATTTGTCATGACAGCGGGAATTAATTATTAAATTAATTAATGCATCTTATATGTTTTCAATTTTTTAAAATATAAATCATTTTTGAATTCAGAATATCAAATATATCTTAGGGTCAAGTTTTGGTATTTTTCTGAAAAACTTCAATTTTTGATGAATAGTGAAACCACTAAGTGGTAGTTAAAGAAACTGATTTTTTGTTTAAATGAAACTTTGCCACTTCTGTGATTTGATTTTCAAAAATCTGACATACATGGTTGTCATTAAGAAGTAAAATGTGGTTCAATGACATTAAAATAATTTTTTGGTGAATACTAACTTTTATGTTCTTAATCGCGATTAGTGGTAATTAGTGTAGTTTAAGGAAAAAATAATGTTTCAATAATATGAGATGAGCTTGACATATGTCCTACCCTCATTGGATGTGTCATTTCAGACCAAGAAAATTCATTAGTCAACTTGGGGACCCCATGAAGCCACTTTGGTTGGGAAATGACATAAATAACTTTTTATTTAATGTTAAAGTAAAAAATGACACAAAGAAGAGATGTTTTACTAAAACAATTTGTACATGGGGTTATACAAGTCAGATTTTTGATTATAAATAGTCATTGGAAAGATAAAAATATTTCCTACATCATAGTATTTTTTTTTTATAATTTTTAGACTTTAAATAAATTAAATTATTTATGACATCATGATGATGCAGCGATTACATCATTAATAAAGGATTTAAATAAAATGAAATGATAATGTTAAATATATGAACTAAACATGTCCAAAACCTATTTGATGGGTGGATTTAGAACCCTTATCACCTTACCCATGAACTATATCAATGTGGGACCTTTTGAATCCGAAACGCATTTTAAAATAAAGTAACATTTCTTTACTTTCCAAGAGTGCCCCTCCTCTCCTCTTATAAAAGGCCCCCACCTCTACCTCCTTACCCACACACCCAAAGCCTTTTTCTAGGCCAAACCCTTCCCATTTTGTCTCTCCACATCCCTCTCTTACTCCTTGAAACCTCAATTTGGGCAGAAGTCTTCCCAAGGAATCCTTTGAGCCCAAACCAAAGGGAGTTACCCGATTATAAGGTAATGTCTTCACTTGAGTCCTTCGGTTTTATTTTGCTTCTCCAACCTCCTAAACTCTTTTTATTAATTTCTTTTGTAACAAATCCAGTATCACCAATATACTAGGATGTTTTTATAAGAAGGATTCGAGCTACACTTACACACACCTACATCTAATGGTTAAAGGATATACTGTTTCCGTGGATGGTGAATTTATGCCTCCCGAAACGATGATTGTTCAACATTCTTTTAACACCTTCAAAGGTGGCCATTAAGATGTCACTATATTGATATATGATATATAATATGTTTATTTTTTCTTTAATCTTCTGTATTTTTCATTTTGGGCATACCTTTATGGTTTCCATTATGGGTAAACGCGATATCTTCATTTAAGGAAGTGCGGACTACCGCCCCCTCAAAGTGATTTGATTCGTTAAATACCATATGTGGGATGTATAAAGTATGGAACTTTGATATCATATATGATATTATACTGTAATTATAATATACCTTTATATCATTATGATTCCATTCTATAAAATATAAAATAGAAATGAAAGTAGCGTTCATGCATACATACGGCTTACCGTCTCCATGAACGGGGCATTTCATTTTTTACTTCTAAATGATTATATAATATTATCAATGCATGAAGGTACTGGATATATATGACATATATTATATCTACATCATGAATACCATTCTGGACATAATGGATACATGAACAACTTGTAATTATAAAGTGCTTATTTTTGACTCAAGTACCAATGATCGTTAAAACGACCGTTATAAACTTAAATAATTACCTAGTGTTAATGACATGGAAATAAGTGATATAAAAGGTATAATGAACATGAAAAAGGTTCTTAAATAAGTAGAAATTAACTCAAGTTTATTATTCAGGAGATTAAAGAACGATCGAGTCAAGTCGGACCCGAGGTATGGGACTTCGTCTCAATCTCCTTTCATTGAGGCATATTTTGTTTTATACACAACCTTCTTTTATACGGTGTATAAAACCCTTTGAATTTTACGTTTATTCAAAATAAATCTTATTTATATGAAGCGTTTACTAAACGACAAAAGGGAATGTTTTTGTCATACGTAAGCGGCGACAACGACTTCTCCGCCACCGTGACAATTATTTGAGTTTCGGCTTCCTTTACAAGCCATACCTTTTTTTAAAAGAAAAATAAATACCATGTTTTACTTTTCTTTTATTTTGGTATTGAAAATGGTTTTCATAATGTTTTTATATCAATGTGTTGTATTGATATCTTGTGGTTGAAAGGTGTAAATGTTATGTTTCCTTTATGCATGTTTTATGTGATATGATTATGTTGAGGTTCTTGGTAATTATTATGAAGATAGGTGGTTCCGTGATAAACTACTGGCAGGTGAGCCCGATATAGCTCTCCAATGGATTGGGTAATGCGAAGGAGTGAAACGTTAAGGTTTCTCTGAAGTGATTTAGGGAATATACTGTGATGGGTATTCCAAACGTAACCAAGAGGGTTACTCCCTACATAAGAATGTTATGAATGCTTCAAGTTTCCTTTATGTCTTATGATTTCTATGATTTATTCAGGATTTGATGAGGTATGTTAAAGTTCTTATGTTTTATCTATAAAGTATGATTTCATTCTTCTGTATATATGTACCCATGATTCCTTTCCATATTTTTATATCCCTTACTGAGCTTTTTATGCTCATCCCATGTTTTTTTTGAAATGTTTTTCACAGGTCAAAGGAAAGGTACATGATATGATGATAGTGTTAAGGAAGTGTTAAGAAAGAATCCATGTTTTATTTTAAATATGTGTCCATTGATGGGAATGAAGAATACTATCTTTATGTAACCACTTTGTTTATATGTGGAATGTAATGCAAGTTTTATGATCTAATTCTCTAAAACTCTAAACTCGAAAATATCCTCAATGTGTAATCTTGTAATAACTCAAGATTAACTAAGGTTTAAGGATGGGGCCTTATAGTTGGTATGAAAGGTCGGTTTAGATAACTTTAGGAGTTAGAATTCTATTAAATTATTATCCAAAAATATTTTTTTTTTGATGTGATGTAGAATTAGAAGATTACCATGTTTCTTCATCTAAGACATGTTTGTTCAGAATGGTTTTCCACAGAGGAAATAGGGAAGTAGTGCTAGGAAGTAATACAGAAGGAAATAACCTTTCGAATCAGCATCCTGAGATGGTCGGAATTGGAACTGAACAGTTTGTTGCAGTAATGGCGCAGTTGACTCAAGCGATAAATGGTGGTGGTATCCATGCAAGAGATTAGCCAGATCAACCGCAGAGGAACATGTCAGTGGTGGAACATTTCATGAGGCAATATCCCCCACCATTCAGAGGATCATCTGACCCTGTGTTAGCTGAATGGGTGGATTAAAGCACTAGAGAATATTTTCGATGTCATGGGGTGTTCAGACAATCAAAAGGTTAGTCTTGTTATTTACCGTTTGGAGGGTGAAGCAGATCAGTGGTGGTCGATGGTTAAAAATATCAGGGACGCTGATGAGATTGATGCTATCGACTGGGATGAATTCAAAGGTATGTTTCTTAAAAAGTATTTTCCTAAGGCTGTTCAAATTAGGATGAAAAAAAAATTCTTGGAATTGAGGCAAGAGGAAGACTCAGTGGCTACCTATGAAGAAAGGTTCACTCGATTGGCACGGTATGCTCCAAATTTTATCCAAGACCTTTATAGTAAAATCAATCGTTTTTACTCAAGATTAAAGCCAAAATATTGAAGGGAATTAGCTTCTCGTGAGTTTAAAAGTTATGAAAAGCTTGTTTTATGTGCTGAGAAGGTGGAAACGGAGTTTGCCGATGACCAAGTGTTCTATAACAACCAGCAGAAGAAGAGACCGAGGTGGCAGGAGAAAGGGAAGAATTCTTCAAAAAAGTCTGATGGTAAGAAATCTAAGTTTCTAGTTTGTGATAAATGTTGTAAAAGGAATGCTGGGGAATGTCTTCTAAATTCCGGAAAGTGCTACTGATGTGGTAAGATGGTACATAAGGCTCGTGATTGCACTAAAAATGATCAAGGTGAAGGTAAGACCAAATTTTATTTATAGTTTGTGAAATGTTATAAGTGCAATGAGATGGGTCACTATGAAAACGAGTGTCCGACAAAGAGCTTGAGTGATGGGAAGTAGTTAGACTACAAGCAGAAAGGGGTGGTGAAATCCTTTGCAACTACTTCAGTAGATGTCGGGCCATCAAATGAAGTTGTATTAGGTAGTTTTTTTGTTTTTTTAGATTATTCAAGTGTGTTGTTTGATTCGGGGTCTACACATTCTTTCATCTCTGAAAACCTTTCTAGTAAAATGGGAATTCCATCTCAAGAAATGACTCATGAAATTTTCGTAAAAACACCTGGGGGAAATGTTGAGGCAAAAAGAATTTATAATAATCTTCTTATCCTTATCTGTGGAAAGAACCTACTTGAAAACCTTATTGTCCTACCTCTAGTAGAGTTTGATGTTATCCTGGGTATGGATTGGCTCTCTATTTACCATGCTAAGATTGACTGTAGAGCTAAAGAAGTTTCTTTTCAGAAAGACTTTCAGTTTGTGTACATGAATGAACCCTTACTGTTGATAACTTATCAAGAGGCCAAGAAACTTGTAAAATATGGAAATGAATGTTACCTTACACACATCGTTGAAAACAAAGGAAATGTTCAGATTAATGATGTGCCAGTGGTAAATGAGTATCCTGATGTTTTTCCTAATGAGTTACCTGGAATAATACCAGATCGGGAAGTTGAATTTACTGTTGACTTAGTTCCTGATGCTAAGCCAATTTCAAAACCCCCTTATCAAATGGCTCAAATTGAACTTTTAGAGTTGAAGGAGCAATTGCAAGATTTATTAGAGAAAGGTTTCATTCGACCTAGCACATCACCATGGGGTGCTCCTGTTTTATTTGTTAAAAAGAAAGATAGTTCAATGAGACTTTGCATTGATTATAGAGCCTTGAATAACATCACTGTTAAGAAAAAATATCTTTTTCATCATATCAATGATTTGTTTGATCAGCTCCAGGGAGATCAATATTTTTCAAAGATTGACTTGAGATCGGGGTACCATCAGCTGAAGGTAAAGGAAGCAGATGTTCCGAAGACCGCATTCCGTACAAGATATGGCCATTATGAATTTGTAGTAATGCCTTTTGGGCTAACCAATGCACCTGCTGTATTCATGGACTTAATGAATAGAATTTTCCATGAGTTCTTGGATAAGTTTATGGTGGTTTTCATTGATGATATTTTGGTGTTTTCTAAAAGTAAAGTGTAGCATGAAAGACATTTAAGCGTTATCTTGAAAACCTTAAAAGAAAAGAAACAGTATGGAAAATTCAGCAAGTGCGAGTTTTGGTTGAAACAAATTTCTTTCCTTGGTCACATTGTTTCTAAAGATGGGATAACTTATGATCCTGCAAAAAAAAAGTTGTGGAAGAAAGTCCAAGACCCAAAAATGTAACTAAGATTCGTATCTTCCTTGGTCTGGCAGGCTATTACCGAAGGTTTGTTAGAATTTTTTCACGGTTATCTAGTCCAATGACTAAGCTAACTCGGAAGGGTGTTAAGTTTATCCGGACAAAAGAATGTGATGATTGTTTTCAGGAGTTGAATAGAAGATTGGTGAATGCTCCAGTTTTGGAACTTCCTTATAGGAATGGTGAGTTTGTTATCTATAGTGATGCTTCATTAAAAGGACTTGGTTGCATCGTAATACAGAATGATCAGGTAATTTCTTATGCTTCACGACAGTTGAAAACTCATGAGGTAAATTACCCTACACATGATTTGGAATTAGCTGCTGTTGTTTTCATTTTAAAAATTTGGAGGCATCATTTGTATGGAGTAATGTGTGAAATATATACTGTTCACAAAAGTTTAATGTATATATTCACTCAGAAAGAGTTAAACATGAGACAGAGGAGATGGCTGGAATTAATCAAGGATTATGATTGTACAATTCATTACCATACGGGAAAAGCAAATAAAGTGGCTGATGCTTTTAGTAAAAAAAAAGTAATGCTTCATTAGCAATGTTGCGTTAGGAACATGATCCTTTGGTTAAGGATTTGATGAACTTTGGCATAGAAGTTGTTGGTGCAGGAAGTTCTTCTATTTTTTTTTTCAGGTATTAGTGAGATCATCTCTATCAGATAGAATCAAGCAAGCACAGAAGGAAGACAGTTAGATACAGAAAAAGGTAGAGCTGGTTCAGAAAGGTAAGTTGCATGAATTCAACATTGATAGTGATTGTGTTTTGAGATTTGGGAAGAGATTGTGTGTGCCTTGTGATTCACAGTTGAAGAGAGGGTTGTTATGTGAAGCTCATAGTTCTCCATTTTCAGTTCATCCTGGCAGTACTAAGAGGTACAAAGATCTGCGGGAGTATTACTGGTGGGATGGAATGAAAAGAGATATTGCTGATTTTACTGTGAAGTGTTTGACATGTCGACAGGTTAAAGCAGAGTGGCAGTTACCAAAAGGGATGCTTCAGCCTTTACCAGTGCCAGAGTGGAAATGTGAGAATATATCCATGGAATTTTTTGTGGGATTACCAAAGACATCTCGAGGTAATAATGAAATCTGGGTTATTGTTGATCGCTTGACTAAATCTGCTCACTTCATTGCTATACGAGATACTTTTTCCCTAGATCAACTTTCCCGTTTGTATCTTAAAGCGATAGTCAGGATACATGGAGTTTCTCTCTCTATTGTATCTGACCGTGATCCCAGGATTACTTCTAACTTTTGGAACGGCCTTCAGAATTCGTTGAGTACTGAATTAAATTTCAGTACAGCTTTTCATCCGCAATCATATGGGCAGTCAGAAAGAACAATTTAGACCTTGGAGGATATGCTACGAGCTTGTTCTATTGATTATCAGGGAAGCTGGGACCAACATCTTTCTTTGGTTGAGTTTTCTTATAAAAACAGTTTTCATTCCAGTATACAGATGGCACCATTTGAGGCATTATATGAGAAGCAGTGTCGAACTCCAGCATTTTGGGATGAAGTGGGTGAATGGAAGCTGATGGGACCAGAATTGGTAGAAGAGATGGCAGAAAAATTTCAGCTGATACAGAAACACATGAGAACAGCTCAGAGTAGGCAGAAGAGTTATGCTGACAACAGGAGGAAGGATCTCTCTTTTGAGGTAGGTGATCATGTTTTTCTCAAAGTATCACCATGGAAAAGTGTGATGTGATTTGGAAAGAAAGGAAAGCTGAGTCCAAGGTTCATTAGACCATATGAAATTCTGGAGAGAGTTGGATCTGTTGCTTACCGCGTGGCTTTACCTCCGAGTTTTTCTCAGGTACACAATGTTTTTCATGTTTCGATGCTGAGAAAGTACATGCTAGATCCATCTCATGTTTTGAGTCAAGAGGCAGTTCAGCTGGAAGAGAACCTATCTTATGAGGAAAAACCGGTCCAGATTCTTGACCACAGGGAGCAAGTGTTACGGAATAAGGTGACTAATCAGGTAAAGGTTTTGTGGAAAAACCACATGATGGAAGAGGCAACATGGGAATCTGAAAATGCAATGAGGGATAAGTACCCCCATTTATTCGATAAGTAAATAAATTGCTGGGACACAATTTTCTAAAAGGGGGAAGGATGTAACATCCCAAGTAAGTAATGAATAATAGATATTTTTATCTATGTCTATTAATGATTAAGATAGTGTTTTAGAGGCTTAAAAAGAAAATAAATACAATCTTATGCATGGAATACCCTAATATTCTTAAAAGATTGTTTTACTTCCTTTTAATGGCAAACCATTTTTAAATCTATCTATTGAAAATTTTATAAGCTATGTTTGTCAAAATAAACTTATTATTTATTATTGGGACATCAAAATTTACTTTGTGTGAATTTTTGGTATTTTCCAATAAAGTTCATTTTTAATAAATAGTGAAAAATGTTGTATTTTAATTCAAAACCTCTATTTAATGTAATTTATTTATATGATTATATTATATTTTGAATTGGTTTTGAAGTGAAATTAGAATATATTTTTACCATTTAATCCAATGGTGGTCATTAGGATTAATTTCACTTTGAAATTGGTGATAAACTAATGCCAAACTTTTAATAGATATTGTTTCAAAAAAAACCCGCTATTTGTCATGACAGCGGGAATTAATTATTAAATTAATTAATGCATCTTATATGTTTTGAATTTTGTAAAATAGACATAAATTTTGAATTCAGAATATCAAATATAGCTTAGGGTGATGTTTTGGTATTTTTCTGAAAAACATCAATTTTTGATGAATAGTGAAACCACTAAGTGGTAGTTAAAGAAACTGATTTTTCGTTTAAATCAAACTTTGCCACTTCTATGATTTGATTATCAAAAATCCGACATACATGGTTGTCATTAAGATGTAAAATGTGGTTCAATGAGATTAAAATAATTTTCTGGTGAATAGTAACTTTTAAGTTCTTAATCGCGATTAGTGGTAATTAGTGTAGTTTAAGGTAAAAATAAAGTCTTAATAATATGAGATGGGCTTGACACATGTCCTACCCTCATTGGATGTGTCATGGCCGACCAAGAAAATCCATAGGTCAACTTGGGGACCCCATGGAGTCATTTTGGTTGGGAAATGACATAAATAACTTTTTATTTAATGTTAAAGTAAAAATGACACAAATAAGAGATGTTTTACTAAAACAATTTTTACATGGGGTTATACAAGTCAGAGTTTGGATTATAAATAGTCATTGGAAAGCAAAAAATATTTCCTACATCATAGTATTTTTCTTTATAATTTTTGGACTTTAAATAAATTAAATTATTTATGACATCATGATGATGCAGCGATTACCTCATTAATAAAGGATTTAAATAAAATGAAATGATAATGGAAAATCTATTAACTACACATGTCCAAAACCTATTTTATGGGTGGATTTAGAACCCTTATCACCTTAACCTCGAATTATATCAATGTGGGACTTTTTTATTTCGAAACTCATTTTAAAATAATGTAACATTTCTTTACTTTCCAAGAGTGCCCCACCTCTCCTCTTATAAAAGGCCATCACCTCTACCTCCTTACCCACACTCCCAAAGCCTTTGGATCGGCCAACCCCTGCCCATTTTGTCTCTCCACATACCTCTCTTACTCCTTGAAGCCTCACTTTGGGCAGAAGTCTTCCCAAGGAAGCCTTTGAGCTCAAACCAAAGGGAGTTACCCGATTTTAAGGTAATGTCTTCACTTGAGTCCTTTTGTTTTATTTTTCATCTCCAACCCCCTAAACTCTTTTTATTCATTTCTTTTGTAACAACTCCAGTATCTTCAATATACTATGATGTTTTTATAAGAATGATTCGAGCTACACTTACACACACCTACATCTAATGGTTAAAGGACATACTGTTTCCGTGGATGGGGAATTTTTGCCTCCCGAAACGATGATTGTTCAACATTCTTTTAACACCTTCAAAGGTATCCATTAAGATGTCACTATATTTATATATGATATATAATATGTTTATGTTTTCCTTAAGATTATGTATTTTTCATTTTGGGCATACCTTAATGGTTTCCATTATGGGTAAACGCGATATCTTCATTTAAGGAAGTGCGGAATACCGCCTCCTCAAAGTGATTTGATTCATTAAATACCATATGTAGGACGTATATAGGATGGAACTATGATATTATATATTATATTATACTTGAATTATAATATACCTTTATATAATTATGATTACATTCTATAAAATATGAAATAGAAATGAAAGTAGCGTTCATGCGTACGTACGGCTTACCGTATCCATGAACGGTGCATTTCATTTCTTACCTCTAAATGATTATGTAATATTATAAATGCATGCATGTACTGGATATATATTCATTAATACCATTCTGGATATAAATGATAAATGAACAACTTGTAATTAAAAAGGGCTTATTTTTGACTCAAGTACCAATGATCGTTAAAACGACCGTTATTAACTTAAATAATTACATAGTGTTCATGACATAGAAATAAGTGATATAAAAGGAATAAAGAAATTGAAAAATGTTCTTAAACAAGTAGAAATTAACTCAAGTTTATTATTCAGGAGATTAAAGAATGATCGAGTCAAGTCGGACCCGAGGTATGGGACTTCGTCTCAATCTCCTTTCATTGAGGCATATTTTGTTTTATACACAACCTTCTTTTATACGGTGTATAAACCCATTTGACTTTTATGTTTTTTCAAAAGAAATATTTTTTATACGAAGCGTTTACTAAATGAAAAAAAGGAATTTTTTTGTCGTACGTATGCGGCGACAATGACTTCTCCGCCGCCGTGACCATTATTTGAGTTTCGGCTTCCTCTACAAGCCATACCTTTTTTTAAAAGAAAAATAAATACCATGTTTTACTTTTCTTTTATTTTGGTATTGAAAATGGTTTTCATACTGTTTTTATATCAATGTGTTTTATTGATATCATGTGATTGAAAGGTGGAAATTTTATGTTTCCTTTATGCATGTTTTATGTGTTACGATTATGTTGATGTTCTTGGGCATTATTATGAAGACGGGTGGTTCCGTGATAAACAAAGGGCGGGTGAGCCCGATATAGCTCTCCAATGCATTGGGTAACGCGAAGGACTGAAACTGTAAGGTTTCTAAGAAGAGATTTAGGGAATATATTGTGATGGGTATTCCAAACGTAACAAAGAGGGTTACTCCCTACATAAGAATGTTATGAATGCCTCAAGTTTCCTTTATGACTTATGATTTCTATGGTTTATTCATGATTTGATGAGGTATGTTAAAGTGCTTATGTTTTATGGGTAAAGTATGATTTCATTCTTATGTATATATGTACCCATGTTTCCTTTCCATATTTTTATATCCCTTACTAAGCTTTTTATGCTCATCCCAAGTTATTTTTGAAATTTTTTTCACAGGTCAAGGGAAAGGTACATGATATGATGACAGTGTCAAGGAAGTGTCAAGAAAGAATCCATGTTTTATTTTAAATATGTTTCCGTTGATGGGAAAGAATAATAATATCTTTATGTAACCACTTTGTTTATATGTGGAATGTAATGCATGTTTTAGGATCTAATTCTCTAAAACACTAAACCCGAAAAGATCCTCTATGTGTAATCTTGTAATAACTCAAGATTAAGTAAGGTTTAAGGCTGGGGCCTTATAAGATGTATGTATATTTTAATTCCAGAATTATATTATTCATTTATTTGTAACATACATCATATATATCCATTATATACATGAATTTATAATATTACATAACCATTTAGAGGTAAGAAATGAAATGCACCGTTTATGGAGACAGTAAGTCGTACATATGCATGAACGCTACTTTCATTTCTATTTCATATTTTTTATGGAATGGAATCATAATGATATAAAGGTATATTATAATTACAGTATAATATCATATATATTACCATTAATTAAATCCTTTATAGGTCCCACATATGGCATTAACGAAATCAAATCACTTTGAGGAGGTGGTAGTCCGCACTTCCTTAAATGAAGATATCGCATTTACCCATAATGGAAACCATGAAGGTATGCCCAAAATGAAAAATACATAATATTAAGGGAAACATAAACATATTATATATCATATATAAATATAGTGACATATTAATGGCCACCTTTGAAGGTGTTAGAAGAATATTGAACAATCATCGTTTCGTGAGGCAGAAATTCGCCATCCATGGAAACAATATGTTCTTTAACCATTAGACGTAGGTGTGTGTAAGTGTTGCTAGAATACTTCTTATAACAACATACTAGTATATTAAAGATACTGGATTTGTTACAAAATAAATGAATAAAAAGAGTTTAGGGGGTTGGAGAAGCAAAATAAAACAAAAGGACTCAAGTGAAGACATTACCTTAAAATCGGGTCACTCCCTTTGGTTTGAGCTCAAAGGCTTCCTTGGGAAGACATCTACCCAAAGTGAGGATTCAATGAGTTCAAGAGGTATGTGGAGAGACAAAAGGAGCATGGGTTGGCCGATCCAAATGCTTTGGAAGTGTGGGTAAGGTGGTAGAGGTGGGGGCCTTTTATAAGAGGAGAGGAGGGGCACTCATGGAATGTAAGGAAATGTTACTTTATTATAGAATGCGTTTCGGATTTTAATGGTCCCACATTGATGTGTTTCGAGGATAAGGTGATAAGGGTCAGAAATACACCCATCCAATAGGTTTTTGACATGTTTATGTCTTAATGTTTACATTATCTTTCCATTTTATTTAAATCGTTAAATAATGAGGTAATCGCTGCATCATCATGGTGTCATAAATAATTTATTTTATTTAATGTCTAAAAATTATAAAAAATATATCATGATTTAGGAAATATTTTTATCTTTCTAATGAATATTCATAGTCAAAAATATGACTTGTATAACCCCATGTAAAAATTGTTTTTGTAAAACATCTCATGTTTGTGTCATTTTTATTTTAACTTTAAATAAAAGGCATAAATGTCATTATCATACCCTAGTGGCTCCATGGGGTACCAAAAATCAACCCATGGGTTATCTCGGTCGGAATAAACTCATCCAATAGGGTTAGGACAAGTGTCAAGATATTTTCATTTTATTATAATATCATTTTAACCTTAAATTACACTAATTACCTTTAATCGCGATTAATAAAACATAAAAGTTACTATTCACCAAAAAATTATTTTAATCCCATTGAACCACATTTACTTAATAATTAAAATAATTTAAATTGGATTTTTTAGATTCAAAACATAGAAGTGGTAAAGTCCCATTTAAAAGAAAAATCAAATTTTGTAACCACCACTTTGCAGTTTCACTATTCATCAAAAATTGAAGTTTTTCAGAAAAAAAACCAAAACTTCACCCTAAGCTATATTTGATATTCTGAATTCAAAAATGATGTCTATTTTAAAAAATTCAAAACATATAAGTTGCATTAATTAATTTAATAATTAATTCCCGCTGTCAAAACAAATAGCGTGTTTTTATGAAACAATAAGTATCACAAGATTGACACCAGTTTAAGTCCAATTTCAAAGTGAAATTAATTCCAACAAACACTATTGGATTAAATGGTAAACATATATTCTAATTTCACATAAAAACCAATTCAAAAGATTATCTAATCATCTTAATAAATTATATTAAAAAGAGGTTTTGAATTAAAATACATCATTTTTCACTATTCATTAAAAAATGAACTTTATCCGAAAAATACCAAAAAATTACACAAAGTAAAATTTGATGTCCCGATTCTACTGAAGAGTTTTATTTTGTCCAATAGAATGCATAAGAGTGACCAAAACTATATTTAATGACGGTTCGCCATCAAATGTTGATAAGTGGACCTTTCGTGAAAATTAGAGTATTTAAGCCTAAAATTGAATTCTTTTTGTATTTTAACACTTTATCCTTTATTAGATAAATTTAGAAACATTTAACAAACATATATAATCATATTTTAGTTATTTCTATCCATTCCCGCCAGTACAACGGCTATGTGTTAACTAACATTTAAAATAATATTATTTTATTACTAGTGTGCAACATATGATTTCAAAGAAACTCTTTGTTGTGTATCAGGTACGCTATCTAATATAGAAACCCCTTTAAAGTAAAATTAATATTTAATTCACAAATATTAATAAATATGAAAATGTATTATTCTTTATTTACCTGAGATGTTACATTCAATGCCTAGCAAAGGAAAATTTTTAGGAAAATATATCATTGAATGAATAAAGAGTGAATAATATGGAGGAGGTAAAAGAAAAAAATATTTCATATAATTAATATCATGAAAGGGAAATATATCTATATATGACATAAAAACATAAATAATCACATGTATGTAAATAACTAGATTCATAGTGATCGAATTCATAATTTGGAACATCCCAACCATACCATCAAGGCCTCGGGAAAAGGTATCATTAATAAATAGGTAAGGAAAACACCAAATAACTTGGAAATTTTGTCTCATGAGGCCAATATATAAATTTAGGGTCTATATAATAGCATACCCACCCATCACATATTAATTCCAATTGATTCACCATATTAATAAAATGAACAACAAAATAATTCATAATCAACTTGACATAGTAATCAATAATTTTTTTTTGAAAACTAAAATATCAAAATTAAATAATTTACTCAGATAAAAAATGTGATAACATGATCATAATTCATTCGTAAAAATAATTTTGATGATAAAACAATACATAATCATATTTCCATAAAAATCAATAAATAAATGTATCAGAAAATATAATGGTTGTTAATACTTTCCCTGGTTAATAAATAGAATAACATTATCATAAGACATCCATATATGGAAGGTGGTTGGTATTATTATAGAATATCCTATGTTAAAGTGGAATTATAATTTTATACAATCATTTAACTAAATAAATCAACTCATAAGAGTGTGTTTCAAGAATAATCCTTATAACCTAAAGAAATGAAATTGAGTTATGAAAAAAAATCCTACGAACATTAGTTATTATTTAATAAAAATCCCATAAAATGATAACATAATATTTAGTTTTAAATCTATTTAATTTCATGAATTTATGATAATAATAACAATATTTTATTATAAACACCAAAAAAATATAAACGGGGGGAATGGAATAAGCCACAAAGAACAAAAATTTCGAGGAAAAAACACTTAAAAAAAGATAAAATTAAAATAAATAGAATTGGAATGAGGAATTAGATAAAATAATTATATATAACATTATGAGAACATTAATAATTTTAATATACTCTATTGGGGTATCATTTACATGATAAAAAATAGTAATGTGTGCTTGACATAAAAATTTTCTATAATGGATGGAAATTTAGATGGAAACTCATACCTTAATTTTCAAATTCCATGAAATTTTTTTAACATCATGTATAATTAATATAAATATCTTAATAACTCATATAATAACGTTATTCAAATATATAACCCATTACATTATTTTCTTATAATCCTTTCGTGTACATTTATTAGCATGTTAATGATTATTTTCATTTTAGGACATTAATAGTTTTATTTTCATTGAATTGGGTTTGTAACAAATATTTTGATAGTAATTCTCTAAAATAGAATTAAATTATTAAAACTTAATTAAATTTATTATAAAATATGATTTATAATTATTCTAAGAGATTTAAAATCAATTCAATTAATGTATTATTTTCAATTTGTGATGTTGGAATCTTTAGCGATCTTTTTGAATAATTTCTAACAAGAGAATGATGTTATGTTAATAATGTGTTTAATGTTAATTTAAAACCTATAAAAATTTAAAATAATTATGGATATATTTTTTATTAAATAAAAAATTTATTATAATTATCCATGTATGGTGATGATTAGAAATAAAATACATTCCTATGTGTTGGTAGTAGTCAACATGTATACAAGGATGACATAATCATTTCCACAAATCAAGTGAAAAATAAAAAATCATATATATTTTAAGAATATTAATAATTTAATAATTAACATATTAATTAATTAAATAATGTTTTAATACCATGCATGTAATGTGGAGATGAAAAATAAAACATTCCATTCATGGTGGTAGTAGTTCAAGCATACACACAAATGGAGTTCTCATTTTTCTAAGTAGGAAGTGAAAAATGGTAGTTAATGATAGTTCAAAAAACATAATAACATTTTATATGTTAAGAAAAATAATTTTTTAATATGATAATGGATAAAATATAATTTAAATAGTTATAAGAATAAATAGTGTTATTAAAAAATGGAGTGATCTAGAATTTTTACCTTACTCATGGGAAATGTCCTTTGACAATTTTATACATGATTTGAGTTATTTTGTTTAATGAAGATAATAACCTATAGCACATGTATAAGAGTGATCCACAGTTATTTGGGTAGTTTTTGTATTTATATAAAAGTATTTGTGTGTGAGGAGATGTAATGTAGTGATGGATCCTTTTATATAAAATGTGGGTGGAATTTTAGTAATAATATAAAATTATAAGTCACTACTCAAACATGAAATGGATATAATAAGTGTAAATAAATGTATTTGGCGATGTTTAAATTTATTTAAATAATCACTGTTAAATTTTAACACTTTTAAAACATTTTTATAACTTCTTTATTCTTAGTTTTTTCACTTATACCATTTTTTTACCCTGATGACAAATTTTACCAAAGTAATTTAATTTTAATGACTAAAAATAAAATGGAAAACATTAAATAATTTATACCAACGGACTCCATATAATAAATACATTTTTCAAATAAAATATTTTAGGGTGATAAAATTTAATTTTAATTTTGGTGCAAATAACACGTAAAAACCATTTTAGAAGAAGATAATTTTGTGCATAACAATTATGATTAAGTTAAAATTAAAATTGTCATTAATTTATATTGAATTAATTTGTTAATTATTATCCATATAATATTTATTTGGAATTCAAAGAAATTGAAAAGGGAATTTTTCCTTATGGATACTTAGTTAACATTAATCAACTAAAATAGTTTTTATTAAAATTTATATTACTTAAGTTTTAAAATATTAATCATGGTTTTTCGAAATTCATCATTATATTTTAAAATAATAATTTTAGTCCATAAATTTATATTTAATTAAATAAAAAGTATTATTGTAACGCCCCGACCCTAGTTACCCAGAGTCGGTGCATTATTACATAACATTGGCATGATCACAAGAAAGATCAAATCTCGAAAGACCGATTGGTTTAGTAGCCTTGGAAACACCAGATATAATCATAAGTTTTACATTACATCATAAAATGAAAAACTACTAAAACAACATAATGTCTCCACAGTCCACACTATTATCCCCTCATAATATCCCTGCAGGTCATTCATAATTAACTTCTTCACTTCATGGGAAAAATAAAACATAGAAAAGGGGTGAGCTCAAATGCCCAGTAAGGATAACAATATAGCGGAAACTTTCATAAATAAGAATAAACATTTAAGGCAATGAATAACTAAAACAATAGACTTTTAAACTTGAACATCAACATAATATGGAAAAAGTAAAATGAAATAATGCAATTTACTCATTCACATGGATATTCTACTAATCGAATAATCACATGAAAAATCACTAACCACTTTCATAATGTTGGAATGCATAATGCCAGACTATCATAACCACATAGCCAAGGCCTCATGCCAAGACTACAAATAAGATTTTTTCAAGGCCTTGTGCCAAGAAACTAGTTTGTCTCATGAGACCTACCGATGCATCGAGGAGCTATAGCGGGCTCCACCCGTCACATATTAAGTCCAATGCATTCCCATATGAAAAGGATTAAACATAACATAAACATTCGTATTAAAACTAGCATACGAAATGTCAATAATTTCACCATAAACTATGAATGGTATAAAAAAGCACATCCACAGTCAAACAGATCACAAAACCATCAATACAATATAGAAGTTTTGTATTATAATAAATCAACTTCAAATAAGCGTAAAATCCATCAAAGGATGTTGACATAGATGAAATCAAAACACTTTTTAGAGAAATATCTCTTTATATTTTTGAAATCATTTAAGATCCATATAAAACAAACCATTTTCTTGAAAATATTCTTATAAGCTTGTAAGGAAAGCTTTGATGATTTTATAACGGCGGAAAATAACTGCACCCGCCATATAAGTTAAAATAAACATTCTTACCTCAATTCTGTCGAAAAGGTTAAAAAGGACCTTGTTTTGAAAACGATGGAATGATTCCTATTATAAAAAGTCAAAAATGGTATAAATGACTTTAACCAATATTCTTGTAAATAATAAAAATGTTTTGAAATACATTTTGAAGAAACATGGATGTGGATGATAATGAGGTCCCAGTAGATAATTATGTATAAACAACCTTGGATAATGAAGAGGTTGTGAAGTAAACCCTTACCTTGTACTTTTCCGTGGTTGGGGTAGGTTAACCTCCTGTATAATGGTGAGATAATTGTTATTAAATTAGACAATAATCATATACATTCATATGATATCATATATGATCTTTTAACATTTCTTTGTTAACAATATCTTAGATTTATCGTTGTTTCGGGTGTTAACTTACTCATTTTCTTATATGTTTTGTTACGTAAGTCATGTTTTTCATGGATAGGTTGTATATTATTCATATCCAGAATGATATCATGTCCTTAAACATTATTTTTAAATCATCAAATGATAATTATACTTGAATGGATACGACGGAGAATGAATCTCATCGCGTTCGTGGAGACGGTAGTCCGTACGTACGCACGAGCGACAATATCATTATTTTGATATTAAAATAATTTATAATTGGATATTATATCATATATAAATAATCATTATCATGTTATATTTATTATTTACATGAATTACATATCATTATTATACCCATCTAAATAATAATATATTGAATAACAATTACACCACGACGTGGAGACGGTAAGCCGTACGTACGCACGTATGGTGACATGTCATTCAAATGATGGGTAGAATACTGAATATGGTTGTTCCATATTTATAATAACATCACAGTATATAGAAGATACTGGAGTTATAATTTTAGAATTGAAATAATAAACAAAGAGGGAGTGGAAGAAGAAAGAAACATGAAAGAGGGTGATGAAAATGTTACCTCTTCTTCGGGTTCTTCCTTTTGATTTGATCAAAAGGACTCATTAGGATGGCTTTCTGACTGAAGTAAAGCTTCTAGGATGAAGGGAGAGAAGTTGGAAGAGTATTTGGGCAGAGTTTGGCCGAACCAAAAGGCTCGAAAGTGTGAATAAGGTGGTAGAGGTGGGGGCCTTTTATAAGAGGAGAGGAGGGGCTCTTTTGGAAAGATTGAAATGTTACATTATTATACAATTCTTTTCAGATTCTAAAGGTCCCAAAATTATATACTTAGTGGCTAAGGTGATAAGGGTTCTAAATCTCTTCATCCAATAGGCTTTGGACAAGTGTAAGCCTTGGATTTTGCATTATCTTCTCATTTTATTTAAATCGTTAAATAATGAGGTCATCGCCACATCATAATGATGTCATAAATAATTTAATTTATTTAATGTCTAAAAATTATAAACAAAATACTATGATGTAGGAAATCTTTTTATCTTTCTGATGAATATTTATAATCAAAATTTGGACCGGTGTAACCCTACTTAAAAACTGTTTTAGTAAAACAACTCATGTTTGTGTCAATTTAATTTTAACATTAAATAAATATATATTAATGTCATTTTCCAACTAAAGTGGCTCCATGGGATCCCCAAGTTGACCCATGGGTTTTCTTGGTCGTCCATGACTCATCCAATAGGAGTAGGTCAAGTTTCATGCTCATCTCATATTATTAAAACATTATTTGTACCTTAAACTACACTAATTACCTCTAATCGCGATTAAGAACTTAAAAGTTACTATTCACCAAAAATTTATTTTAATCTCATTGAACCACATTTTACTTCTTAATGACAACCATGTATGTCGGATTTTTGAAAATCAAATCACAGAAGTGGTAATATTTCATTTAAATGAAAAATCAGTTATTTAACTACCACTTAGTGGTTTCACTATTCATAAAAAATTGAAGTTTTTCAGAACAAAGCCAAAATTTCACCCTAAGATATAATTGATATTCCGAATTCAAAAATGATGTATATTTTACAAAATTCCAAACATATAAGTTGAATTAATTAATTTTATAATTAATTCCCGCTGTTACAAAAAAATGACGTGTTTCTAAGAAACAATTTATATCAAAAGATTAGCAATTGTTTATGTCCGATTTCAATGTTAAATTAATTCTAATGACCACCATTGGATAAAATGGTAAAAATATATTCTAATTATAATTTAAATCCACTAAATAGTAAAAAATTTCACTATAATTTATTTTTATTTAAAAAGTTGTTTTTTAGTATTTTTCACTATTCATAAAAAATTAGAAGTTCTCAGAAAAATACCAAAAATTCAACATAGGCTAATTTCGATATTCCGAATCCAAAGATGAAGTCTATTTTGATAAATAAAATTTATAAAATTTCAAAAAGTATGTATTACTATTCACAACGGCTAGTTTAATTAGTTGTGGTGTGTGTTAGAGCTCGAGGTTGCGTACAACACACGCTATTGCATTATTCGAAGGGAAACGTACCGTGGAAGCTTGGGGTGTTACATTCTCCCCTCCTTCAAATAATTGCGTCCTCGCAATTTCTAGGGTATTACTGCATAAAAAGACTCGGGTGGTTCTTCATCATAAGTTCCTCAGGTTCCCACGTTGCCTCTTCCATTTTATGATTTCTCCACAAAACCTTTACCAGACGAGTCGTCCGGTTTCTCAGCACCTTCTCCCTCACATCAAGAATCCTGACGGGCTCTTCACAATAGGAAAGATCGGGTTCCAGTTCTAATTCCTCATAGGTGAGTACATGCGTTGGGTCAGGCATGTATTTCCTCAAAAGAGATACGTGGAAAACATCATGAACTTTGGAGAGATTTGGCGGCATTGCCAAACGATAAGCTACAGCCCCAATACGATCTAGAATTTTGAAAGGTCCGATGTACCTGGGACTCAACTTACCCTTCTTACCAAAACGTATAACTCCCTTCCATGGAGATACCTTTAGGAAAACATGATCTGCCACCTGAAATTCCAAAACCTTTCTTCTGTTATCGGCATAGCTCTTCTGCCTACTTTGAGCTGATTTGATGTGGTTTTGGATTACCTTCTCCTTTTCCATTGTTTCTTCCACCAGTTATGGTCTCACAAGTTTTCTTTCACCAACGTCATCCCAACAGGTTGGTGTACGACATCTCTTTCCGTATAACGCTTCATAAGGTGCCATCTGAATGCTTGAATGGAAGCTATTGTTATAGGAAAATTCTACCAGTGGTAATTATTGATCCCACATACCCTGAAAGTCAAGAGAGCATGATCTCAACATGTCTTCTAAGGTTTGAATAGTCCATTCTGATTGTCCATCTGTTTGAGGGTGATAGGCAGTGCTCAAACAAAGTTCAGTATCCAAGGACTTTTGAATACTTTTCCAGAATCTTGATGTAAAACGAGGATCACGATCAGAAACAATCGATAGGGGTACTCCATGATGTCTTACAACTTCATTAATATATAATCTTGCTAGACGTTCAAGTGGTAGATCCTCCCGTATAGCCAGAAAATGTGCTGACATAGTAAGACGATCAACAATGACCCATATTGCATCATTCCTTCTAGGAGTCTTTGGTAGTCCCATGACAAAGTCCATCGTAATATTATCCCATTTCCACTCAGGTATGGGAAGAGGTTGCAATACTCCACCTGGATGTTGCCTTCCAGCTTTCACTTGTTGACAAACCATACACCTCGACACGAAATCAGCAATCTCCCTCTTCATATTGTCCCACCAAAAATGTTCCTTCAAATCTCTATACATTTTGGTGCTCCCAGGGTGTATAGAGAAATTGGAACTATGAGCATCATCCAGCAATTCCCTTTTTAGATCAGTTATATCGGGAACACAAAGTCTCTTCCTGAATTTCAAAATTCCATCCTTATACACAAAGTCCCTCAATCTTCCATCATTCACATCTTTAATCTTCTTCTGAAATTCTTCATCATTGGTCTGAGAACTCTTAATCCTTTCTAGTAATGATGGTTTGGCAACCATTTGAAAAAGCATTGATGTTTCACCTTCCCTAGTTATTCCCATGTCCATCTTCACTAGATCAAAGAAAATTGGATCCCTTTCAATTCTCATCACTTTCAAAACTCCATGGTCTTTTCTACTCAAAGCATCTGCCACCTTGTTTGCCTTCCCCGGGTGGTAATGTATCGTGCAATCATAATCCTTGAGTAGTTCAAGCCATCGCCTTTGCATCATGTTGAGTTCTTTTTGTGTGAAAATATACTTCAAACTCTTGTGATCAGTATAAATCTCACATTTTTCACCATAGAGGTAATGTCTCCATATCTTTAAAGCAAAGATCACAGCTGCTAACTCAAGATCATGAGTAGGATAGTTTTTCTCATGAATTTTTAGCTGTCGTGATGCATAGGCAATGACCTTATCATTCTGCATAAGGACACAACCAAGTCCATTCTTCGATGCATCACTATAAATAACAAACCCATCATTCCCCGATGGTAGAGTCAATACAGGGGCATTGACTAATCTTCTCTTTAGTTCTTCAAAACATTTTTCACACTCTTTTGTCCAGACAAATTTAATCCCTTTACGTGTGAGCTTTGTCAATGGGTTAGCCAATCTGGCAAAATTCTGGACGAAACGTCGATAATAACCTGCTAAACCAATAAAACTGCGTACCTTAGTTATACTTGTCGGTGCTGGCCATTCTTGGATTGCCTTGGTTTTAGAAGGATCAACGGAAATTCCATCCTTAGAGACAATATGTCCAAGAAAAGAAATCTCATGAAGCCAGAATTCACACTTGCTAAATTTCCCATATAATTCATGTCTTTCAAGAGTCTTCAGGATAATGCGTAAGTGATTTTCATGATCTTCATGGCTTTTGGAGTATACCAAGATATCATCAATAAATACCACTACAAAGTCATCAAGATATTCCTTGAAAACTATATTCATTAGATCCATGAAAACAGAGGGTGCATTAGTCAATCCAAAAGGCATAACTGTAAACTCGTAATGCTCGTACCTTGTTCGAAATGTTGTCTTTGGAACGTCTTCCTTCTTCACACACAACTAATGGTATCCAGACCGAAGGTAAATCTTTGAAAAGTATTGAGCTCCATGCAGTTGGTCAAACAAATCATCAATGCGAGGTAGGGGATACTTGTTCTTTATTGTTATAGCATTGATCTCCCTATAGTCAATGCAGAACCTCATAGACCCATCTTTCTTCTTAACAAAAAGAATAGGGGCTCCCCAAGGAGAAACACTAGGGCGAATAAATCCCTTATTACTCAATTCCTCTAGTTGTTTCTTTAGTTCAACTAATTCCACAGTGGCCATTCTATAAGGGGTCTTCGATATGGGCCTTGATCCAGGAATTAAATAAATGGAAAACTCAACTTCTCGTTCTGGAGGATGTCCAGGTAAATCTTCCGGAAACACATCAACATATTCTCTCACAATAGGTACATCCTCTATTTGAATATTCCTTTCCTCACGCTCAGTAATTTCCTTCTCTTCCTCCCCAATAATTGAATTTAGTTGAGCTACTGGGGGTGGATCTAGATAAGAATTATGTGGCGATGATTCGGCTCTAAAGATAAGGTGTTCCTTATCATCATCATCAAGAATCGTAAGCTCTTTCCTCTTACAATAATTTTTTGCATCATGGTCCAAAAGCCAATCCATACCGAGGATTATATCAAATTCAATCATGGGTATGACGATGAGATCAGCAGGTAAAGAACATTTAGGTGCTCTAATGGGAACTAATCGACAAAACTTTGTTGCAACAATACTTCCCTTAGGGGTTTTGACCGACAACTCCCTTGTTAAATCAAATTGGAAATATCTAATTTTCTTAGCAAACTGGGAAGATATGAAACAATGTGATGATCCAGAATCAAATAATGAATTTGCTAAACTTGAGGAAACCATTAAATTGCCTGCCACCACGTCTTTCGGAGCTTCTACCTCAGCAGTAGTGATAGCATAAGCCTGGCCTTGATCCCTTGGCCTTTTCTGAGGTAAGTTCCCCTGACGCTTAGGATATTCATTTTCATAATGCCCCATCTCCCTGCAATTGTAGCACCGAACGTTGGTAGCTTCCTTTGTGTTTTGAATTAGTGACCACCATTGATCGGCATCTCCAGTGAGGCGGTAAACTGCCATGATAACTTTTTCCCTTTCACTACTCCCCAAAGCCTGAAATATTTTCTCTACGGAATTTATCCATTGCTCGGCTACTAAGGGATTTGTACTCCCATTGAACGTTGGTGGTTGTTGCCTCATTAATCGATCTAACATTGATCCTCCACGCTGTGGATCTGGGTGCTCCATACGGGTAAGGTTATTATTCATAACCTGAGTAAGTTGTCCCAGTATGGTGATTAGCTGATCGGTACCAGTTGCATCACCATTCCCACTATAATTATCTTGAGTAGGAGGGCAATCCCTACATAGAGTGCGTGCATTGATACGGTTTCCATTTCTTCCACTAGGCGCCATTTCTAAACAATGGCATAAACTAGATCAGTTTATGAATCAAAATACATAATCCCATACTTATAAAACACTTAACATAAATTGAACTATTTATGGATATAATCCATAATCATAAAAATGTTTTCTTTGAGGAAGTATATACTCATAAACCCTTCATAATGATTTGTAAAGAAAATGAGAGTTATCCTAAGCATATCCCCCGGGAGTGTCGTAACCAAGAGTACAGCAAGGCCCGTTGTCGTGCACCAGTTCCCGTTCGAGTCTAGCTCAAAGCGGTGTTTTCGGGTTTTACCCCTAGGAACATCTGTGCCAGAGCCGCCTCTACCTGCTCGTATCCTGACAGGGATGTATTGCTTGGAAAACTCTCAAAATCTCTACAATACCAAAATTCTAGGAAGTTCTACTATACTAATCCTCAAAGTTCATCTTAGGTCTATGTGCTCTAATCAGAGTTTATCTAAATCTAGCTTCCAAGGTTTGTACTAAACTTCCTCTGATACCAACTATAACTCCCCGACCCTAGTTACCCAGAGTCGGTGCATTATTACATAACATTGGCATGATCACAAGAAATATCAAATCTCGAAAGACCGATTGGTTTAGTAGCCTTGGAAACACCAGATATATTCATACGTTTTACATTAAATCATAAAATGAAAAACTACTACAACAATATAATGTCTCCACAGTCCACACTATTATCCGCTCATAATATCCCTTCAGGTCATTCATAATTTACTTCTTCACTTCCTGGGAAAAATAAAACATAGAAAAGGGGTGAGCTCAAATGCCCAGTAAGGATAACAATATAGAGGAAACTTTCATAAATAAGAATAAACATTTAAGGCAATGTATAACTAAAACAGGAGCCTTTTAAACTTGAACATCAACATAATATGGCAAAAGTAAAATGAAATAATTCCATTTAATCATTCATTTGGATATTCTACTAATCGAATTATCACATGAAAAATCACTAACCACTTTCATAATGTTGGAATGCATAATGCCAGACTATCATAACCACATAGCCAAGGCCTCGTGCCAAGACTACAAATAAGATTTTGTCAAGGCCTTGTGCCAAGGCACTAGTTTGTATCATGAGACCTACTGATGCATCGAGGAGCTATAGCGGGCTCCACCCGTCACATATTAAGTCCAATGCATTCCCATATGAAAAGGTTTAAACATAACATAAACATTCGTATTAAAACTAGCATACGAAATGTCAATAATTTCACCATAAACTATGAATGGTATAAAATAGCACATCCACAGTCAAACATATCACAAAACCTTCAATACAATATAGAAGTTTTGTATTATAATAAATCAACTTCAAATAAGCGTAAAATCCATCAAAGGATGTTGACATAGATGAAATCAAAACACTTTTTAGAGAAATATCTCTTTCTATTTTTGAAATAATTTAAGAGCCATATAAAACAAACCATTTTCTTGAAAATATTCTTATAATCTTGTAAGTAAAGCTTTGAAGATTTTATAACGGCGGAAAATAACCGCACCCGCCGTATAAGTTAAAAAAAACATTCTTACCTCAATTCTGTCGAAAAGGATAAAAAGGACCTTGTTTTGAAAACGACGGAAAGATTCCTATTATAAAACGTAAAAAAAGGTATAAATGACTTTAACCCATATTATTGTAAATAATAAAAATGTTTTGAAATACATTTTGAAGAAACATGTATGTGGATGATAACGAGGCCCCAGTAGATAATTATGTATAAACAACCTTGGATAATGAAGAGGTTGTGAAGTAAACCCTTACCTTGTACTTTTCCTTGGTTGGGGTAGGTTAACATCCTGTATAATGGTGAAATAATTGTTATTAAATTATACAAGAATCATATACATTCATATGATATCATATATGATCTTTTAACATTGATTTGTTAAAAATATCTTAGATTTATCGTTGTTTCGGGTGTTAACTTACTCGTTTTCTTATATGTTTTGTTACGTAAGTCATGTTTTTCATGGATAGGTTGTATATTATTCATATCCAGAATGATATCATGTCCTTAAACATTATTTTTAAATCATCAAATGATAATTATACTTGAATGGATACGACGGAGAATGAATCTCATTGCCTTCGTGGAGACGGTAGTTCGTACGTACGCACGAGCGACAATATCATTATTTTGATATTAAAATAATATATAATTGGATAGTATATCATATATACAGAATAATTATCATGTTATATTTATTATTTACATTAATTACATATCATCATTATACCCATCTAAATAATAATATATTGAATAACAATTACACCACGACATGGAGACGGTAAGCCGTACGTACGCACGTATGGTGACATGTCATTGAAATGATGGGTAGAATACTGAATATGGTTGTTCAATATTTATAATAACATCACAGTATATAGAAGATACTGGAGTTATAATTTTAGAATTGAAATAATAAACAAAGAGGGAGTGGAAGAAGAAAGAAACATGAAAGAGGGTGATGAAAATGTTACCTCTTCTTCGGGTTCGTCCTTTTGATTTGATCAAAAGGACTCCTTAGGATGGCTTATTGACTAACGTAAATCTTCTAGGATGAAGGGAGAGAAGATGGGAGAGTATTTGGGCAGAGTTTGGCCGAACCAAAATGCTTGAAAGTGTGAATAAGGCGGTAGAGGTGGGGGCCTTTTATAAGAGGAGAGGAGGGGCTCTTTTGGAAAGATTGAAATGTTACATTATTATACAATGATTTTCGGATTCTAAAGGTCCCGCACTTATATAATTCGTGGATAAGGTGATAAGGGTTCGAAATCTCTTCATCCAATAGGCTTTTGACAAGTGTATGCCTTGGCTTTTGCATTATATTCTCATTTTATTTAAATCGTTAAATAATGAGGTCATCGCCGCATCATAATGATGTCATAAATAATTTAATTTATTTAATGTCTAAAAATTATAAAAAAAATACTATGATGTAGGAAATCTTTTTAGCTTTCTAATTAATATTTATAATCAAAATTTGGACTTGGGTAACCCCACTTAAAAACTGTTTTAGTAAAACAACTCATGTTTGTGTCAATTTAATTTTAACATTAAATAAATATATATTAATGTCATTTTCCAACTAAAGTGGCTCCATGGGGTCCCAAAGTTGACCCATGGGTTGTCTTGGTCGGCCATGACTCATCAAATAGGAGTAGGACAAGTGTCATGCTCATCTCATATTATTAAAACATTATTTGTACCTTAAACTACACTAATTACCTCTAATCGCGATTAAGAACTTAAAAGTTACTATTCACCAAAAATTTATTTTAATCTCATTGAACCACATTTTACTTCTTAATGACAACCATGTATGTCGGATTTTTGAAAATCAAATCACAGAAGTGGTAATATTTCATTTAAATGAAAAATCAGTTATTTAACTACCACTTAGTGGTTTCACTATTCATTAAAAATTGAAGTTTTTCAGAACAAAGCCAAAATTTCACCCTAAGCTATAATTGATATTCCGAATTCAAAAATTATGTCTATTTTACAAAATTCAAAACATATAAGTTTCATTAATTAATTTTATAATTAATTCCTGCTGTTACAAAAAAATGGCGTGTTTCTAAGAAACAATTTATATCAAAAGATTAGCAATTGTTTATGTCCGATTTTAATGTTAAATTAATTCTAATGACCACCATTGGATAAAATGGTAAAAATATATTCTAATTATACTTTAAAACCACTAAATAGTATTATTTTTCACTATAATTTATTTTTATTTAAAAAGTTGTTTTTTAGTATTTTTCACTATTCATAAAAAATTAGAAGTTCTCAGAAAAATACCAAAAATTCAACATAGGCTAATTTCAATATTCCGAATCCAAAGATGAAGTCTATTTTGATAAATAAAATTTATAAAATTTAAAAAAGTAGGTATTACTATTCACAACGTCTAGTTTAATTAGTTGTGGTGTGTGTTAGAGCTCGAGGTTGCGTACAACACACGCTATTTCATTATTCGAAGGGAAACGTACCGTGGAAGCTTGAGGTGTTACAATTATAAACTTAAATATCTTGGTTATATAATTATAAAGTCATCGAAGTTAAATTATTGGTAAAAATTGTATATTTTACTATTCCCCCAAAGAATTAATATTTTCAAAAAATTCCAAAAAATTGACTTGAATATAATATTTTAACGATGAACTAAAAAATAAATTTCTTTTATTAAAATTAAAATTTTAATATTTAGTAATTTAACTTTTATATAGTGGTTAAAAATATCATGCAAAACACTTTTTATCACAACATAGTGTTAATATATTTTTTATATAAAATTATATTTTTATAATTATCAAGCCATAGTATATTGAGTTTTTTAAATGAAAAAATCATAGTGCAAAAAAAGTCAATTTCTTATCAAAAATTATTTTTTTTGGAAAAATATTAATATTTTTGTTACTTACAAAGTAATATTAATTTGGAGATCAATACATTCCATTATAATCGTTCTTTTATAGTTATTGTTTTTATTAACAATAAATAAATAACACTTCATAAAAATTTATCATTGAAGAATATTCACTTTACGTGAAAATATATTATCCCAAATACAATTAAAATTAATTATATATATTATAATATCTTAATTTTATCAATGTATTGATATTAAAATGTTTCTTTAAATTTGATCATATCATTCCATGATAATAAAATTTTAATTCCTAAATATATTTTCTGTTAATATATTATTTTTTCGTTTAATTATTTATTATTTATAAAATATTATATTTAAATTTTTTTCTAACAATACACCACTTCAGTATAATTTTCAGCTATATGTATATCAAATAACCATAATACTAATGACATTATTTATAATTGATATACTTATTAATATATATACCCTTACCAAACTCATTCATTCCATTGTCACTTATTAAGTCACACTTCTCATTCTTCACAATTCCTTCTCATTCCATAATTTTCTTTCTCATTGTATGTTAGTTCTAGTAACGTGGATTCTCAAGGGTGATGATAATATAGGGGATCCACTAGTTTTAAAGATATTATTTGTTTCTATTTTCCCCTTTAAATTTATGTACTTTTAATGGATGTAATTTGAAATGTTATGTAATAAGTGATTTCATGTGCTTTCATAGAAATGATTTATGTAAATTAAATGGAAAAAGTTTTATTTAATTTGGTTTTACATGTGAGGCATGCAATTATAACATTAATGTATTATAATTTATGGGTATTATATTTTCCCCTGAAATTAAATTCATACACATAATTTCAATTGTTACTTATTAATTAAATTTGTGAAGGGTATCCATAATATATTCAAGAATCCTGATGTAATTTTTAATGTGGTATCTTCATGACTAACTTTTTTGAGACTATGAAACAAATTCAGTCCTAAACAATAGGCTTATTGTCACTATTATGTTTCTTTCCATCCATTTTATTCAAGAGTCCCACATTATTTGGTATGAAGACCAACATTACATAATTATATTATAATTAGAGTTCATAATCATCCTTACATTCATATATTAGGATATGTTGGTATTATATTTTATTTCCTTGTTTTGATCATTAATTTTGCCTCTATATAGAGAGAAAAAATACATTTCTAAAATCACAATAAATTCATCTAAATGTAGAATTATTAATATTTACATGATTTAAATTCCCATAAACATTAACATAAGATAAAATAAACATAAAACTAGATGTTTTATCTTATAATTTAAAAAAAAATAGTTGGGTTGATGATTTAATGCACATAAAAAACATTCAATTAACAGTATAATTTATAGAATAGAACTTCAATAAGGAATCCATAAGTTCGGAGTAGTTGATAAGTGTAAATTTTTTATAATGTTCAACCTCACATGAAGTCATTGTATAGGGTCCACCATATTGTCAGAGTCGAGGTGGTTGAAGAGGTATATTATCCTCGTTAACCCTTGGGTTATGTAATTGACATTGATAATTCCCATGTTTAAAACATTTAAGAAAATATTCTATTAGTAGTACCTTAGGTTGAACATTATTTCATTTTATCACGGTAAACAAACTCTTCAATTTTCCAACATAATTATTTTCTCCATTTCATACTTTATCACAGTTAAAATATCTTCAAATTTATTGAAGGAATTTCCCTTGGGGATTCATTCCATATTCCTGACATGTATAAAATTGAATAGTATTCCCTTCATCATCTTTGTCACAAAAAATTCTATGATACTACATCCATCACTTCTCCAGTGTCTTATGTAATTCATGTATGTTAATGTTTCAAATTGTAATTGAGGATAGTTGTTTTAGAATAATCACAAATTTCATCACTCCATATATTATCATGATTAGTTTATAATTTTTAGAATCAAGTAATTTCCCATCACATCCATTATTAACATGGTTACATCTTATATCATCCATTACTTAAATAAATTATTGTTAATGTAGATGAAAATTAATTATTGGATAAAAATGAATCTATAAAAATATAATATGTAATTTATAAATTTTATGAATAACCTAACTTGTTAATCATTATGTTTAAATCCTAATTATCCATGTGAATTTTTTAATAGGCTCTTTAACCTAATTATATTCAAATACCTTATAATGGTTCCTCAAGAGAATTGGAATTTATTAAATCATATCCCATCCTAATATCAACACAAGCGGTTATTTATTCCTCTTTTTCATGAACTAGGTGAAGATCAAGTTAATTCCAAACTATCATTTTGGAGGTAATTACCCCCAAGAGAATTAATGTTAGATCCTCCATCAACTTATTTGTATCTATAAATGATATTATTTTATAGGAAACCACACACTCTATACTTTACCAATTTTTATGAATGTTATATTATATTTAGAATTGTCTCTAAAGTCTTATATAAGTTTATTTTCTATATTATATGTTTTTATATATATAGTTCACAAGGTTTCTACTAAAAGCTTTTTGATACCGAATTCAACACCCAAACTCTAGTAACCTATAGTTGATGCTTAAATTATTATGTTGGTACAAGATACAACAGATCAGATCATATAGGATCCCACAGTTTAGATATCATTGGACATTATATACATTTAGGATTCCAAATTTCCTTTAAAAACATGAAATATATAATGAATTTGAGTGATAAAATTATTATTTATTCTATTATATCTATAAAATAATTAAATTTTCACTTCTATATATCATAAGCATTAAAAACTAAATTGGTGAGATCTAATTATCTATAAGGTAAAATATAGTGGAAGATATCATAGAATAAATAGAGAATGAATAATATGGAAGAGGTAAACAATAATAAAATATGTAACAGAACTAATATAATTAAAAATAAATATATCCATTTATGACATAAAAAATAATAATAATAACTTGGATAGCAATATAATGTTTCACAGTGATAGAATGCATAATGTAAAAAATCATAATATTATCATCAAGACCTCTTCGAAGACATCATAAATAAATAAGTAAGGCATACTCCATATACATAGGCTAGTTTGTCTAAGGATAAATACCTATTTATTAAGGGGATATGTAATATTCAAAACAAACTATCTGTTAATAAATACAATTTATTCACTATATGAATGAAATGAATACCAATACAATTCATTATCAACATGACTTAGTAATCCACAAACGTACTTATTATAAAACTATCATGTGGGTAGCTAATACATTCTGTAGTTAATAAATGATAGACATGAAGAGAAAAAATATTGATATTCAATTAATAAATATTCAAATTTCTTTATAAATCAATAAATATCGATATTAGAAAACATATGGAATGTCAATAATCGACCTGATAAATAAATACAAAAAAATGATCATAAGCCATCCAAAAAACAATGGTCAATTGTATTATTAATTCAAATACATTGGGAAGGTGTAATTATAATTTTATATAATCATATCATTTATTAAATAATCATAGAATAATGATGTTCTTGGATTCTAATTATAACTCAAATAATGTAAATTGTGTTAAGAAAAATCCATACAACTTTGGTTCCACTTGAATAAAAAGCCCATAAAAACAAAAATTGAGATGGATTTATATACCAAAATAATTTCTTGAATTTATGATAAAAATCCATAAGGAACCATATACACCACACATAAATAAAACTAGTTGATATGGAATACGTATTAGAAAACAAAAACATTAGATGAGAAACCCCATAAAAAAGTTCTTCATTGATGAAAAAATAATTGGAAGGAATCGATAAAAAATTATATAAATTTAATTTAACATTAAATATTGAAACATAATCGAATTGGTTACTATTATAAACATATAAACTAAGGAATTTTTATTAACTTCAAAACATTCTTTAATGAATGTAAATTGAGATAGAAACCCATACCATAATTCTCAAATTCCAAAAAAAAATGATTTAACCTCTTTTAAAATAAAAATAGATATATTAATAACCCATTTTATGATCTTAGTCGTATCTATAACAATTTTTATTCATTTTTTATGATCATTTAGTATACAGTCATTAACTCATTAATGTTTATTTTCTACGTAATATGTTACTGGTTTTTTCTTCATTGAACTGATTTTATAAAGATGATGTAGATCCATATTAAGGTATTATATGTTAATATTTACCATATAATTAATGTTACTTTAATATATTACTTACAATGATTCATATAGTTATATCATTCATTCTATTCATGTTTTATTAATAATTTTTTAATTTGGAATCGTTAATGAACTTATTCAAATAATTTGTAACGAGTAAAAGATGTTATATTTATAATAAGTAAAATATTTAAATAAAACATATATAATCTTAATAATTTTATGTATATAATTTTTATTCATTTAATATTTTTTTAGAATTATCCATGTAGGGTGATGATGAAAAAAATAAATAAGTATGTGGATGTGATAGTCATCACGTACACATAAATTTTGTAAACATTTTATATAGAATATAAGAACAGTAAGAACTCATATATATTTTAATTATATTAATCATTTTATAAATATAATATTAATTCATTCATTAAATCTTTTGAACCATCCATGTAAGGAGGATATGAAAAATAAAACACATCGTTTATAGAGGTGGTAGTATGCACTTATAGACAAACGATGTTTTCATTTTTCTTAATAAAAAGGGTAAAGGGTAGATAAAGATTATTCCCAAAAAATAATAACAAAAACAACATCAATAATAATAATTTAATTACATATATATTTAATGAGTTACAAATAGAATGAAATAGTTAGAAATAATAAAGGGAAGAATCAGGAATTCTTACCGTACTATATGGAAAACCTATATTTCAAATTGGAATAAGATATTGAGGGGTGGTATTTTGAGAATATAAGAAACTATATGACATGGATATTATTTATGGAGAGTTATTGGGGTTTATTTTTGTTGTTCATGAAATTATTTTGGTTTGAAGTTATGTGGAGTGATGGTAGTACTTTTTATATATAATAGTGTGGAATATTTATAAGAATGTAAATGTACATGTCACTATATAATGGTAAAATTGATCCAATGGATATAAAATAATAGATTTGGTTATTTTTTATTATCTAGTATGTTTCAACCATAAATTTGGACACATGTTTTTCACATGTTTTTTTGTCCCTTACCCATAGATTTGCTACTTTTACCATTTTTAACTTTTATAATGGTAAACAATTTATACATATGAAATTTACATTTAAGGCCTAAAAATATAATGATAAATATTAATTAATATTGAACTAATTCTTCAAAATATGTCATCAATTTTATTAAATAAAATTTTTATATTCAATCAAAATTATTATTAATATTAGTGCACAAATCATGTTAAATCCTTTTTTATAAAAAGTGTATTTTTATTTTTAAAAATAACGATTAAGATAAAATTATCGATTTTAATGATTTATAAGACATTATTTCATTTATTATTAAAAAAATACTATTTTTTTGGATTTCAAAATAATCTAAAACCAAACACCACCTTATTGATACTTTGTTTAATGAAATAGAATAAAATATTTTTTATCAAAAATAAATATTATTTTAGTGTCAAGATATAAAACACGAGTTTACAAATTTAAACAAAGTATATTTTTAAATTAATAATTTTAGTAATTAAATTAGTCTTTGATTATTAAATTATTATATATACTTTAATGTATTTATTTTATAATTATAAAGTCTTAGAAGTTATGATATTGGACTATATAATATTTTTCACAATTAACCTTACAAAAATATTTTCAGAAAATTCCAAAAAACATATCATGTGAAATATTAACATTTTGAACCCAAAAATGATGTTAATTGTTTAAAATTAAAATTCTATAATATAGAAATTTTAATTTTTAATGTCAATATATAATATAATTAAAAACTATTTTTAAATGAAAACGAATTTATAAATATTATTTGTTATTATTCTTAGTTCCTCAAAATTTATATTTAGTGTTAATATATTATCCATATCAATATTATGATTTATAATTATATTAAAATAATATATTTATTTTAAAAAAATAAAAAATTCATAACGTAAAAAAACCAATAATTTGTAAAATACATTTCTAATGAAAATTGATTTCACTATATTTACTTCTCAAATAATAACTATTTAGTGATTAATTCATTTAATTGAAATCTTTAATTAGTTTTAAATAAATTTTATTAACACGCAAATATAAAAAACTTTTAAAAAATAACTCTTTGAAAAATTCCCTTTTATATTAATGATTTTAACACCACTATAATTAAAATTATTTATTTATGTTGTAATCATTAAATTCTATCAATATATTGATTTTAAAATATTTCATTATGTTTTTATCATATTATTCCTTAATAATAAAATATTTAAGGAATGAAAATATTTTAATTAAATTTAATATTTAATATTTTTTATTTATTACTTCTATAATATTTTATTTTATTTTTTTAACTATGAATACACAAAATTAGTATATCTATCAATTACATGTATATGACAAAAATTTATTTTCATTTTTCATATTTATAATGTTTAAAAATTTTCATATATATAACCTCAATAAACATATTCATTCCGTTCTCACATATTAATCAACACTTCTTGTTCCTCATAATGATTTATCCTTTACATTTTTCTCTCATTTTAGGTTCAGTAATACTATTGGTGATTATCAAGGGTAATGAAAATCCATGGGATCTCCTAGTTTTGAAAATGTTATTAGTTTTTATTCATTGTACCCTTTTAATTTACGCACTTTTAATGGATTTTATCTACCATGATATGTAATATATAGATTCATGTATAGTCAAGGTAATGTTTTATCTCAATAAATATGTAATGACTAGTTTTAGATTGGGGTTTCATGTGAGAGAATATAGTATACCTTTATAGTATTATAATTTATATGGTGTCACACATCTCTATTGGGATATCCACAAATGATCAATAATTAGTCAATTTTTTTGACTTTTGAAAAATAGGAATGGTTCTTAGATTGAGATAAACTTTTATAAAAATTAATGTTTAATTAATATTAAAAAAATATAAATGTAATATAGTTTGAATAACATCAATTTGAGTTACAAATTGATGTTATTCTTATAAAAAGTTCCAAGATCCCAACCATCTCTCTAATATTTGAAATAACAAGCATAAAATTCTTGATAAAAGGATTATTTACAGAGATTATAATTTTAAATATGGTTCTAATGAAATATATTTAATGAAAATACTAATTATGATTGTAGTGATATTTTAAATATATGTATTGATTCTATATTTGATGAAAATGAAAATCCATTACAAATATGAGTAATTTCATTTCAAGTGATATATCATTGTTTAGATTATAATGAAATGAATCCATTGGGAAAACATGTGATTTTCTGGTATAAAATTAAATGTTTTTGAATACAAATGTCTTATTGATTTTCATATAATCTCTATTATTTTATTTATATAATGTTTTATTTTTATATTAAGAAATAGTTATGAATGGTTTTTCATAATGATATAAATATATTTCCAAAAATATAAATTAAATTATAGATTGTTTTTTTTAACAAAACCACTATGCATGGAAAATGAAAGTGATAAATATGATGGAATTTAGAGGAGGTGGTGATAAATGGTGTATATGTAATATTTGACTAGATTATGGGATTAAAGGCTATGTATTTATTCTACTATGTGGAGACATATCTGGTGTACTGTACACCACATAAATGATGGTCATCTGATTTATGTGATCAAATATCTTGGAGAGATTATTCAGAGGTGATTCAGCTAGCTGATCCACATGGATATGGTTTTTATCTGACAATCCCATGTGACATATTGTTATGGAGAGGTGATGGAAATGATAATACAGGGAGAAATGGGCATTATAGTCAAGAATTATCGGGGTGGGGTGTATGGGTGAAATGTGGAACCCCCTAATTGGAAAAGATCGTATATAGAATATGAGGGTGTGCATGACCTAATTTTGACATTTAAAATTCTATTTGACTAATTTAAACCTCCTCGAGATAATGGAATATTTTTATCTTGGACCTAGTAATTTTTGGTGCACCATTTTGGATATTTATTTCCTCAAATGGATAATGAGCTCGTGTTGTATTTTATTTATTGAAACCTGCAACAAAATTATTTCATTGACAATGTGGAATCAATTTGATATAGAACTAATCTTATTATAGTAATAGTTATCTTTAGTTTTAATTGTATAACTAATTATTGATGAAAATAATAATGATAAGTAGTCAATAAATTATTAATAATTTCCATTGTGACATTTTTATGACTTTAGATGTAATTATTAAACTATGGTGAGGGAATGGGCTTCAGGTGATGAAATTGGAAACATTAGAGGGTTGTGATTTAATTTTTCCAATGAATATAGAAATTAAATATAATTTGTTGAATAATTTATGGGAATAAAAATTATTGTCAATAAATTTATGATAATTTTATACAAGGATAGTTTTTTGGACATATGTTATCTAAAAGTGTTATAAACTACTATTATATGGAATTAATTTACTATATTGACATGGGTTTTTATGTTTGGAGTGAATTAATAGCAAAAGTAAAAAATAATTATTAATGACCTGGTGAAATAAATTTTAAAATAATTTGGAATTCTAGTGTTGATGACTTAATTATATATATATATATATATATATAATTTATGGAAAATTATATGAATTCATATGAGTAATTATTATAAGGAGAAGTTGAATTTTTTGTTGAGAGATAATATAGAATTCAAATGAATAATGTAAATAACTTGATTCCTTAAATTCCTATGTGGATTTATGTGAGATGGAATATCTATTAAAAATACATATAAATTACAGTGATATTTTACAATGATAATGTATAACATAAAATAAATAAGAAGATCAATCTTGACAATGATAAATAAATATTCCAATGATTATATAGTGAACCTATGGAGATATTATGAAAAATTGCTTGATGAAATTTTGTTATTATGAAGTCATTGTGTAATAATGATGTGAACCATATAAATTGAAGAGATATATTTATTGATTTAAATACTCAAAAAAGTTATTATAATGAGATTGTATTTTATCAATGATGTTGTGGATAAATTATATTGATATTGATATTGATGTCAATAATCTTGTAATTTAGTGGTTTGAGCAGTCTAGTAAGTACCACTAAATTTTCATTAGATTTTAACATGCAACGAATATCTAAAATAAATGATAATGTTATAATGGAATTATAAATATTTCATGGTTAAATAAATATGACTAGTATTTTGATTATTAATTAGGTTGAGTTATTTTATTGATTAATCACCTTAAATTTTATATGTAATATAGAAAATATTTTGTAGAATTTGATGGAGATGGAATATTAATGTTATTACACTGATTCACACCCACATATCTGGGTTAGATTCAGAATATGAAATCTTTCAATTTATTATATTCTCACCTTTAAATCTAGATTATATTTAAATTATGATATAAAGTTAATTTATTCTCATTATCACATATATCCCTCAGCTATAGATTATTTATGACAATCCTTAGTTCACTGTTATTTTTACCCACTATCCTTGGTTTGAGGTATAATATAATTAACCTAATTTTTCACGATATTTATCTTCCATAACATTAGGATTGAGGTAGATAATGATGCGCTGAGTAGCTATAATTTTATCAACCACAGATCTAGGATTGAGGTATATTTTTATTTTAGGTTAGATCAAACATAATTAAATCTATATAGGTACATCTAAATAATGAGATAGTGTTAAATCAAAGGAGATTCATTAGACAAAATAATTACGAAAAAATATGAGATATGATATCATTATTTTAAAATATAATAATTTCTTATATGAATACTCCTATAGTCATAAATATATTGAGGTACACATATAGTGATTCTGAATATGACTAGAGTGTTATGAACATTACTCCTATATGAGAATTTGAGGATTGGATTTGAGTAGTAGGGATGAGGGTTTGGCTTCCTCATGATCTTTAGTAGGATATAACTAATGTGATGGTTAATATTTCTTAGATTTATAGAAATATACATGCAGGTTGATATGAAAATTATTAAATTTTTATCAGATGAGTGTGGATATGGTGGTCTATTGGTAATATTAAAATTGAATTGATAATGAATGTCAATGTGATCCTTGAAGACTTATGACATATTTTTTATTTTCATATATACACACCATATATTGATGATGTATATAGAAACTAGTGGTTTTTTGTTAGTGGACTCAATACTATAGACATTTATACTAAGATATATTGATCACATCTATATATGAAATAATGTGTTTCTAGCTCGAGTGGTCATGCATATCAAGAGGCATAATTTGTGGATGATCATGGATATTAGGGATTTGGAAGGTGAATATGGATGGTAATTTAAGGGAGTCTACATTAGGATAATATTTTTAGTTATATCATTATTTATAATATATATAAGAAATATATAATTAGAGGACATTTTATAATAGTGGTTTTTGAAATCACCACTGTTGTTTTTTTATAATTATTTTACATAATTTTTATAAATGATTTTAAAAAGATTCACTATACTATATAATTAATCTAAATATTAATTACAACTTACAATATGTTTTCTTAACCTCCCCTTCCTTGCCACTTCCAATTTGATGTCGACCCCAATCCATTAATCCCAGACTATACACACATGAAAACATCAGTGTCGACCTCCACAATATCCAAATTTTGTACCCTGATGACATCTCCCTCCCCTATTTATCATCTACATCATTATTTAACCCACATTTATTTCATTACCCCTAATCAGTTTCTATAATCCACTAAACCCTATTCATTCTTTTGTGCATCCTCTATTACCTTCCTCTACTCGGAATCCCTTCCCCTTGATCTCCACCACATGCCCCAATCATCGTCCTAATTTCAATCTTCATATCCATAATGTTTTTGACTTTACTACCAATTTTCTACTCATTAATTTAGTTTTTGTGAAGTTTTATCATTTCATAATTGAAATAACATATTGAAAAATTATTATATCATTCTATACTTATGATAATAAAATATTAAAAATATGTAATGTTTTTTTTTGTTTTTGAAAGAACACACAATTAAATTCAAAAATAATTTTAAAACATACAATTAATTATTTATTGATAAATTGGTTTTACATATCATTTTTTATTACTATTAAACATTTTTTGACGAAGTTTTTCTAAATATGAAAAAACTCAAAATGTTTCAGTTTTTATATTAATTAAATTTTTATAAAATAGTAATTTTTAACACATGTTTTTTTAATCTACATGTATCACTTATAACATGTGATAATTGATTTTTCATAAATGGTTTCAATAATTTAGGGTACATATTTTATATTATCTTGGACCCAGAAAATCAATGTTTTAAAAAATAAATTGTTCTTGTCCTTTTTTGATGAAAATATTCTATCTGGATACATTTAGAATCACTAGTTGATGTTTTTTAAAGGAACTTATCACATACCAATTTGAAAACTGAAAAATCAATAATTAATTTTTATAAAAATTAATTATTTAGAATCCCTTATATATATATATATATAAAATTTTATATTTGTAATGTTGAATGGTATTCCACCCATGTTAATAGGAAAAGATGATATTCAAGGGTCAAGGGTTAAATAAAATTTTACTTTCCATGATACATAATTTTTATTTATTCTAATTTAAAATTTGATTTGATTTTTTATTTTTTATATTTAATTGAAATTAACACTGTAAATTTGAATTTATATTTTGGTTTCAATTTTCAATTTTAAAAAAAAACTGTTTTTTTATTTTAAAAATTTATAATCTCTTATATTTATAACTAAAATTTATTATTTATTAATATATATTTATATAGATATTTTTTAGTGTTTTAAATTGATTATATACATATAAAATTTGGATTACATTACCTCAAAACATATCTCAAAAAGTTATAGGTTTATAGTATTTTTAAGGTTTCTCTATTCCAAAATTATATGTGGAGGGGAAAATAAAATATCTATATCCTAAATGGGAATTAAAATGATGGGTGGAGAGAGATATTGAATTTGATTACTTAATTTTGGAACAACTTCCTCAATATGTGTGGTGGATTTTACATGGATAATGAAAAGTTACTGAATGTTTCTATTGTTATGTTGACCATCAAAATTAACATGTTGATGCCCAGAGAGTGGATAATGAAATTCAAAAATAGATAAATGATCCATTTGACATGTTAGGAATATTCCATTAAGTGAATATCACATTCATTGATCCACATATGGATGATGAATATATTAGTCATGATCTCCAAATTTTAGGATAAACTAATCAAGATGATACCATATTATTAGATGATGATATATAGACTAATACAAGGGAAAACATAACAGAGAAAACAAATTAATTTTTTGAATTAGTCAAAGATGGTAATTATGAATTATATATAAGATATACTGTGTTTTTAAAGTAGTATTTTCTATAGAATCTATAACACATAATGTCCCTATATGGAGTTAAAAATAATGAAATGATAATGATATTGGAATTATTGCATGATGAATTGGAAAATTTAAGATCCCGACATAATTTTATGAGATTAAGATGGTTATTGTCAATTTCATGCTCATTTATACAAATATAAATTCTTTTTCTCAATGATTATATGTTATACTAGGGAGAATATTCTAATAAGTATGATTGAAAAATTTGTTGTACTTCTAGATGGAATTTAAAAAATAATTATACTAGTCTAAATAAATATTATCCAATAAAGAATTGTAAGAGGAAAAATATAGTGAAAGTTTTATGTTACCTTTCATTAAAAACATTAATATAATGATTGTTTATTTTATCTAAACACTAAAATTTTTACGTTTCATAAATTATATAATAACAATAATGAGTTTAAACTATATCCAAGAGACTCAAAAGTTTAGAATATCATTGATTAATTATATCCATATTTTTATTATGATCCTATAAATGTACATATGGTATTAGAATATAATGAACATAATATATTTATGAATTTAAATGGATATTATACTATATTTTAAATTTTTTTATCCCTTATAATTTAAATCAATGGATTTTTATAAAAGAAATATTATTCATAATATCGATGATTATTATCACAAAACAATTTCCAAGAAATAAAAATGATGTCTATCATTGGCCTATATTTTATTAATTACTGTAGTTTTGGAGTGATGGTGTATAAAAATAGGATTCATATATAATAAAAAATTTCAGAATGAATACTACCTTAATGTTTTCCACTATTGACATCCCTTGAAAATAAAATTTTTCTCATTGAAACACAGACTTACATTGATTGTCTAGTATTTAACAACTATTTTCAATATCAACGAAAAACTTATAGAAAAAAGAGTTTTCTCATTATCCAGCATCAATTTCTAGATTAATCTTAAAAATTAATGTTTTTTATGACATATTTTAAGGAAAAACACAATTTATGCTTCCACAAAAGTTATAATCTGTATTAGAGAACTTTTCACAATATTTTTTGACATTGTTTATAAAGGTATTTTTGATAAATAAAGGTGGGAAATTATTTCAATCAGAATCACATATAAGTAGAAAATGGAAATGGATGAAAATGAATATATTTTTATATCATCTAAAATGGGAATTTAATTTTTTACAACACAATAATGAAATTATGAAAATTTATAAGAATGTGTGTGGTAATTTTATATGTACAATAATTAATGAAAAGGGGAAATATAAGAATATTTTAAATTCCCATAAGGTCCTAGAATAATTGATTTCCAAGAATTATCTATTAGTTAACTATAATAGGAATAATCTACCACTAATTTTTGTAATGACACATCATAAAATATATATTTTTCTATAAAAATAAAAAAATAAAAAGTGCATAACAGAAATTAATGTAACATTCCAAGATAATTTCATTTCAGTCGTTGAATATTTCATTTATTGAAAATTCATTATTAATATATTTTCATGGATTGGTTTCTACCTTTAAAAATTTATAATTTTATACTAGAGAAAATAAATGCAAGTCTAAGTAAATTGTATACATTTATCAATTATATTTATGATGTTGAGCCTAATTCATATAGTTTATCCTTAGGGAATAATTTCCCAAAACACTATATCATTCAGTAATAATCTTTCATCAATCATTTGTTACTGTGGTGATTTATTTGAATATTCATTTGGATTGTAATGTAATAGTTATAAGACCTATGAATTACCACCGAATGTATCCTATGAATAGGTATTTTATATAAATTTTCATTCCATTATTGAATCCTAATTTCCAAATTTAATACTTATATGTAAAGACCCAGAAATTCCATAGAACATTATTTCTTTAATAAATGGTAATTTTACAAGCACATAAAAATTTACGACGCTTGATTATGAGGCCCAGTGTGCCCAGAATCAATTTCTGAAGTTTTGTTCAGGTACATTCGGTAAACGTACGATCGGGATTCAATAACTTTTGAACCAGTGCTCGGAATTGAAATCGGAGGGCACCGTTGAACTCACAGAGCCGGTATTCGCTTATGAAGAAATTCACCTTGATGATAGTTGGTCGAGAATGGAAGTAATTTTTTGGAGATTTTAAAAATAATGTAAAATTAAAATAAGTGAAGCATATTTTTATTTTGGAGGTTAAAATATCCAATGGTAGGTTGGAGGTGGGGGCCACCACGCCCAAACCTCCAATGGGAGGTTATTATGGTGGGGCCCACACTAGCATAACCTTCATTGGGGTGATAATTATGGTGGGTACCTCCTGAGCTTCTTAACTCCTTGAACTCCCCATAAGTGGGGGAAAACTTCTGAACACCCCTCATTAAAGTTCCACTCCACTTGAATTAATTAATGGAACATTAATTAATTAAATTTGATATCTTTTGAATTCACGCCAACTATTAAATAATAGAAAAATCTATTATTTCATTTTGGGTTGCAACTTTTCATTTGGAGGAGCTTTGGAAGAATATGGAGAATTATCCTCCCAATGAAGAACGTATCTTCTACCAATGATGAACCTCAAATCGAGGAACAAAACCATTGCCCATGAGGAACATCGACGACATCATCCTTGGATTTTTCTTCGACTTTGTCTTCTCCAAACTCTCCTTCCTTCGTCAACGATCAACGAACCCACGGTAGGGGTTGTTTTATGTATGAGTTTCACCCTGTGTTATTTATCATTTGATGTTCTCTTTGAGGCCATTTGTTACCACCATAACATCGAGGGCGCGGGCCGAACAACCATAGCCTGACCACCCTATGTTTTTCTTCGCTTGTTGATGACGACGGTGGTGCAACGGCGCCACCAGAAGAGAGGAACACAGTGGAGCATCGGCGGCCGATGACGGGCCGACCGCAAAGGAAACCGGTGATGCAAACGCTGCCAGGTCACTGGAGGGAAGTGGTGACATCATGCCGATGGAGAACTGGGTCGCGACCAGCGCGGGCCGCATCAGAGCAAGGCGGCTGGCCAGGCCGCCAGAGGGGCGCAACACTGTCGCGCCACATGGGTGGAAGGGTCACGGCCATGTGTGCTGCAATGGTCAGACAGAGCAGCGCGGCACCATCGCATCGTGTGGAGAAAGGGAGCAGCGGGCAGGGTGGGCCGCGGTGGTGGAGCGGGACCCAGCAGGTCTCGCGTGTTCTAGACCGATGCCACATGGCGCCAGTTTTGGCTCACACCCGAACGTCTTTTCTATTAGGGAACCAGGGGTCACACGGTTCCCCCTAGACGTGACTAGGGCGGTCCTCATAGGGTTCCACCAGCCGCTGGTCAGCCATGCCACGCGGGCCAGCTAGGCCACACGGGCCACCAGCGGGCCACGCGGGCCGCCTCCTCGGGTCAGGCTGCCCTCGGGACGGGCTTCCCCCTTAGGCCAGACTGCTCTCAGGCCGTGCCGCCCTCGAGCCAGGCCATCCTCTTTGGCCAGGTCGGTCCTATGGACCGGGTCAGACCCGCGGACAGGGTCAAACCCCAGTCCGAACCCATTTGATCCGAAGAGACATTTTCACCCATATCATGGGCTACGGGTGTCCAATTGATGAACTGTCTATGGTGATAGAATGCATAGAGAGAGATGGTTATTTTATCATACCCCACTTGAGGTTTGGTCAATGTTGTTGTACGATTGGTTTGGTGTGAACCTAAAATCTAACCGGGCCCCTAGAACGGAAATGTCAATAACTCATAGACCGGACGTCTGATTGACGTGCCGTCTGTTGTGTTGATACCCCTATGAAGAGTCAGACCATAGAGATACTTTTCCATGTGATTTCGTTATAGTTGGAGTATCGACCCATAGCTCATGGGGAAGATCCTCCCAGAGATGAGCGAGCAGAGTATGGAGACTTAATAGTTGTCTAAGACCTGACAACTGCTAACCTTTCAACTCAGAGTGTTTCGAATAGCCCAATGGGAAGCGCCCATGTGTGAGCGCGATAAACCAATAGTGGGGAGTGCCTCTGTGTGATGTGGTAGACCCACGATACTCGACAGGAGAAGTACCTCAGCAGGCTATGTGGGGGAGCGCCTCCGTGTGAGCATGGCACACCCACCCAAGGGAGCGCCACTGTGTGATGCAAAAGACCCACGGTACTTGAAAGGAGGTGTACCAAAACAGTCCAAAAAGGTGGGAGCCGCCTCTATGTGACGCGGCAGACCCACTGTACTCAGTAGTGGAGGAGTACACCATCACCTGATATTCCGACAGTTTGACTGTGGATGTTACTTGCTAATGTCCCTTGAATAAAATCCTAGTTTGAGCTGAGTCAATTACTTTTGTGTTATCCTCATGAATGAGAAGGGTTACTAGATAAATTAGGTATATGTATATACCAATGTAATGGTTATCCATTGATTTCATACTTTTTGATTTATCCTTATTGGATTTCTAAGACCTTGAGGGTCTCAGGGTCCCTGCTAAGTATAATTATACTCACCCCTGTACAGGCTATGCCCGCACCTCATTGTGTTGGTTGCAGACGATAGACAGCGCTGACTGAAGCAGAGAGTAGTATGACTGGACGGTACCCTGAGGTGGACCACTCGACGTGACGGTACACGGAGCGGACAAACGGATGTGGAGTGCTAAGGAGGCCATATTTACCTACCCTTCAGGTAGGAACCCTGAAGGACTACCCAATAGCTAATTTACTTTTCTTCTATTTTACTTTTCTTTAGTTTTACTTTTCTTCAGTTGTACATGCTTTTAGTTGTACATGTACTTTCCAGTTGGGCTTGTATTTTTGGTTCCTTTTACTTTCCAGTACTCATTTATGTATAAAGTTTTTACATAGATCTTTACTTCCAATTGTGTACTCTATTGGGGTTTCTTACTGTTATAAAGGTAATTATTTCCCAGATTTGGGACTTACGCCTTTGCGGCTAGTCGCCAGCCCCTGGAATTTGGAAGTTAGGCTTGGGGTAGTCACGATATGGGACTCGGGGGATGGTTCATGACAAATTGGTATCAGATGAGTCGGTTATATAGAAGAACTCCGGACTCTGATCTTTCTTTTCTATGAAGCAATAGAGTTAAGAGTACTAAGTGTGGTTTTCAGTTAAGGGATTCTAGTGTTTGTGCGGCGGCTGGGGTATCCATACACAAGGACCCTGAAAACTGATTTCCGACATAGTGCACAGAAATACTAATTGCATGTATATTTTCTAATGTTTTTCTTTATGTCATCTCAAAAAGGTCAGCTCACCTGGTATAATCTTTTGACAGTGTCACATCTGTTTCTTTCATGATGCCTCCACGTAGATCCCCGAGAGTTGTATGCTTTGAAAACCCACCGAGTGACGAGGCCTTGGTGAATGGACCTTTTCTAGCTGAGGAACCAGTGGAGGAACTATCAGTACCACTTCCCATTGGGCTACCCATTCCACCATCCCCAGTAGTAGTCGATACACGCCGCTTGAGCGCATTGCATGTGTTCCAGCGCCAGAGGCCACCCTGGTTCTGGGGAGAGACGGAACCACATGCATCTGAGGATTGGCTGGAGGCTGTCGTGGGAGTCTTTAGGCTAGTAGGGATTCCAGAAGAATTCATGGTGATATTTCCTACCAGCCTCCTTCAGGAACAGCAGGCAGATGGTGGAGCCTGATGCTACAGGTTGACGATGAGGAGACACTTCTATGGGAAGACATCAAGAGCCTATTCTAGACGGAGTTTGTACCACCCACCCTACTAGCGGTGCAGATACAGGAGCTACTTCATCTGCAATAGGGGATCATGACGACAACACATCACTAATCGAGGTTCACCGAACTCTCATGCCACTCCATGGATATGGTACGAGACCCATTCTTTAGGGTACATACCTTTGATAAGGGGCTTAAGCAAGAGATCATAGCCTCGATGATCTCCCTCAGCATTCTGATGCAGGCGGGAGTGTTGAAGGAAGCCCTCCTAGTAGAGAGTTTCCTTACTGAGCAGTCTCTGGCAGCGAGACCCACTACTAGTCGACATGCAGTAGAGTCTTCTGTAGTTGGCAGTAGATAGATGATGAAGAGGTCCAAGAAAACCAGGCCCATGGTTGGGCGACCGCATGACTCAGGATCCGTTGTGTGGGGCACCCAGGGCAGTGAAGTACCTGTCAGGAGCAGACAGTGTTATGCATGTGGCGAGCAGGGTCACATGGCTCGTGACTGTCTGACCCACTGTTCGGATGATTACAAGACAGTTGAGGGACCTCCTAGGCTGAGGTGGAGATTCGATCGAGGTTTTCCGCAGGGCATATGAGGACGTGGCAGAGGAGCTGGTCAAGCAGTTGGTGGTGGATGAAGTTACGAGGTGTTACCACCACCTCCACCCGGAGGTCCACCCCGACCACATGAAGCAGGTGGGTAAGTGAGAGCTCGGCTTCCGACAGCTGAGGATTATGACCATGGAACTCCGAAGAAGATTCAAGGTACGATCTGTGTCTGCTCCACCTTAGATGTAGTTCTAATATATAGAGGTTCTAGTCACTCTTTAATTTCCACTTCCCTCATTTGGATATTGGAGATTCCAACAGAGCAGTTGGCTCGATCCTTACAGCTAGAGACTCCTAAAGGAACAGAATCATTGGTTACACACTATTGATGGAATTTTGAGCTTACTCTAGGAGGAGAGAGCTTTGGATGATATCTCCTCATAGCAGCATTGAGGACTTACGACATCATATTGGGTATGCACTGGTTATCAATAGTCAATACTCTGATCGACTGTATTAGGAGAAAAGTGTGGTATGTCTGCACAGATGGGACCAGGTTCACTTTCACTGGCGAGAAGAGATCCTTTGCAGCATAGGATGGACTTACTCAGGGGAGGGTACAGCCGATCACTCACCAGTCAGCTTGCCTTACCCTCAGAGCAGTTTATGTGGAGAGTCCGACTTATCCTCTAGTGGTGGACCAGTATGCGTATGTTTTCCCTGACGATGTTCCAGGACTACCTCCTCGTAGAGAGGTGGACTTATACATTTTACATGTACCCTGAGACCAAACTGATATCTACCCCAGCATATTACATGGTTCCCACTGAGCTTCGTGAGATGTGGGTATAGTTGGAGGACTTATAGGGAAAGGGATTCATCCGGCCCACTGTTTCTCACTGGGAAGCCTCGATTCTATTCTCCAAGAAGGAATATGGGAGCTTGAGGAATTGTGTTGACTACCATCGCCAGAACTAGGTAACCGTGAAGAATAAGTACCCACTCCCGGGGATTGATGACCTCTTTGATCAGCTCAAGGGAGAATGATGGTTCTCAAAGATAGACCTTAGAGCAGGCTACCATCATCTCAGAGTTCTAGACAAGGATTTGCAGAAGACAGCCTTCAGATGTCGGTACAACCACTATGAGTTCTTGGTTTTTCCCTTCGGCATATCCAAGGCTCCAACAGTGTTCATGTGTCTCGTGAAAAGGATCTTACAGCCTTATCTCAATTTCTTTGTCGTAGTTCTTATCGACAACATAGTAATCTACTTGACTACTGAGGAGGAGGATGCCTACCATTTATAGGTGGTACTGGACACACTCCAATAGCAACCACATTAGGATAATCTCTCGAAGTGCCAGTTTTGGATTAGTGATGTTCACTTCGTGGGACATGTCATCTCAGAGGCTGGATATGTAGTGGATCCAACAAAGATTGAGGGGGTACTTTCTTAGGAGCCACCAGGAGTGTGACGGAGGTACGAAGTTTCATGGGCTTGGCTAGATACTATCGGAGGTTCATTCCATAATTCTCCCGAGTCACATCACCACTATCAGCCTTGATGAAGAAGGGGAAACCCTTCGTGTGGTCGGAGAGATACCAGTGGAGCTTTCAGGAGATTAGGTAGAGGCTGACTCGTGCCCCCATTTTAAGGATTCTAGAGGAAGGCGTAGGGTACATAGTCTACTACGATGCATCAGGGACCAGACTCGGGTGTGTCGTGATGCAGGAACGAGTTGTGATCATGTATTGTTCTTGTTAGCTGAGACATCATGAGTAGAACAATTCTAACCATGACCTAGAGTCATCCGCATTGGTCTTCTCCTTGATGATTTGGCGACACTATCTTATGGAAGAACGTATTAACGTGTACTCCGGTCACAAGAGTCTCAGGTATATCTTCTCTCAGAAAGTCCTGAACCTGAGACAACGACAATGTCTTGAGTTACTCAAGGACTATGACTTAGAGATAGTCTATACTCCAGGGATGGGGAACGTTGTTGCAGATGCGCTCAGTAGGAGCACTGGCATAAAACTGCTTGGCGAGGTGACAGAGCAGCTGACAGCCTTATAGATATCCTTTGTGAATAGGGATGGAACAACATTTTTTCAGTCTCTTATAGTCACTCCTCTACTTCTTCAGTGAGTAAGGAAGGCACAACGTGGGGATGCTGACTACGAGACACGACATGCTCATATATCCATAGGGCATGAACCTAATGGATTTTCTGAAGGTGGGGAGCATGTCATCCTCTTCAGAGGATATACAATGGTACCAATAGCACTTCAGGAGGAAGTGTTGAGGGAGTTCCACACTTCCCCTCCAGCGGTACATACAGGAGTGGCGAAGATGTACCAGGTCCTTCAACGATGACACTGATGGCCAGGTATAAAGAATTCAGTAGCCGAGTATGTCTCATAGTGCTTCACTTGTCAGCAAGTGAAGCCGGAGCACCAGATACCAGTAGGCTTGGTTCGGCCTTTAAAGGTCCCAGAGTGGATGTGGGATGGGATATCCATGGACTTAGGGAAGGGTCTTCAATGTACATCCAGCAGTCACAAATCCATTTGGGTGATTGTTGACCGACTCACCATGTCGGCCCCCTAACTACCAATAAGAGAGAATGGTTCAGTAGAGAGCTTGGAACGCCTCTATGTGTAAGAGATTGTGCATTTTCATGGAGTACCTTCTTATATTTTCTCCAATCGTGATGCAAGTTTTACTTCCTGGTTATGGAAGGTGTTGCAGGAGGCTTTAGGGATACAGCTTTGCTTAAGCACCACCTTCCATCCTCAGACAGATTGTCAAACCGAGAAGACCATCCAGACCCTCGAGGACATGCTCCACTCTTGTGTCCTTGACTTTGGTCTCAATTGGGAGGATCACTTACCTTTGGTGGAGTTTTCCTACAACAACAGCTATCACTTCACCATCGGTATGGCACATTTTGAGGCCATGTATGGTCAACCTTGCAGAGCGACACTGTGTTGGAAAGACCCATGGGAGTCAACACTAGTGGGACTAGAGATGGTACGAGCTACCAGGGTGAAGATGCAGATCATCCTGGAGTGGATGAAGACTGTGCAGAGTAGACAAAAGTCATATGCTGACAGGAGGTGGAGACCGCTAGAGTTTGAGGATGGCGACCACGTCATCCTACGGGTCTCACCTTGATGAGGTCTACGAAGATTTGGCCAAGGAGGCAAGTTATCTCCGCGGTTCATCGGAACTTTACAGGTCCTCAGCAGAGTAGGCGAGGTGGCTTACTGCATAGCTCTTCCACCTCAGTTGCACCGGGTGCACGACGTCATCCACGTATCTCAGCTAAGGAGATACGTGCACGACCCGTCCCACATCATCGACCATTGAGAGCTGGACACCGATGATGGGTCGACTTCCATGGAGTATCCCATGGATATTGAGGATCGACATGAGCGGGTCCTACTTGGATGGTCAATACCTCTGGTGCATATACGCTGGCAGCATATGAACCTCTAAGAGATTACATGGGAGTGGGAGGCTCAGATGCGTACTCAGTACCCTCATTTGTTCCCTTAGTCCGAGTTGTAGCTTTTTGGGATGCAAATCCCTGAGGTGGGGAGAATGTAATGACCCTGTAAATGACATGGAAAATATTTTCTTTAATACATGGGAATATTATGTGTCCGTGAATATTTACGAAGCTTGATTTTGAGGCCCGGTGTGCCCAGAATATATTTCTGAAGTTTTGTTTGGGTACATTCAGTGAACGTACGAGCGGGATTTAATAATTCTGAACCAGTGCTCAGAATTGAAATCTGAGGGCACTGTAGAACTCGCAGCACCGATATTCACTTAACAAGTCTTTCACCTCGACGGCATTTGGTCGATAATGGAAGTATGTTTTTGAAGTTTTTAAGAATAAAGTTAAATAAAAATAAGTGTAGCGTATTTATATTTTGGTGGTTAAAATATCCTAGGGGAGGTTGAAGGTGGGGGCCACCACACCCGAATCTCCCATGGGAGGTTATGCTGGTGGGGCCCACCCGAGCATAACCTCCCTTGGGAGGATAATTATCGTGGGGACCACCTGATCTTCTTAACTCATTGAACTCCCCATAAGTGGGGGAAAACTTTTGAACTCCCTTCATAAAAGTGCCACTCCACTTGAATTTAATAATGGAACATTAATTAATTAAATTTGAAATCTTTTGAATTCTTGCCAATAAATAATTAATAGAAAAATCTATTATTTCATTTTGGGTTGGAATCATTTCATTTGGATGAGCTTTGAAAGAACTTGGTGAATTATCCTCCCAACGAAGAATGCCTCTTCCGCCAACAAGGACCCTTAGATCGAGGAACAAAACCGCTGCCCACGAGGAACGCCGATGACGCCGTATTGGACTTCGTCTTCTCCGAACTCTCCTTCCTCCATAAAAAATAAACAAAATTGAGGAATGGGTTGTTTTATGTATGAGTTTCACCCTACGTTATTCTTCGTTTGATGTACACTTTGAGGCCATTTGTTACCACCCTAACACAGAGGGCGCGGGCTGAACAAACACAGCTCGAACACCCTCTATGATTCTTCTCTTGTTGAAGACGGCAGCAGCGGAATGGTGCTTCCTAGAGAAAGGATCGCAGTATAGCATCGATGACCGATGATGGGATGGCCGCAAAGGAAACCGGCACCAAAAACACCGCCAGGTCGCTAGAGCGGCGTGGCACCGTCACGCCGCGCGGACAACCGGGCTGCGGCCAGTGCGGGCTACGGTAGAGCAAGGTGGCCTGCCAGGTCGCTGGAGGGGCACAACGCTATTGCGTTGCATGGGTGGAAGGGTCGTGGCCAGGTGGGCCACGACGGTCGGGCGGAGCAGCGCGGCACCGATGCGCTGTGCAGAGTAAAGGAGATGCGGCTAGGGCAGGCCGTAGCTGAGGAGTTGGAGCGGCTGGCTCCTCGACCAACTTGAAAAAGTGGGACCCAGCGGGTCCCACGTGGTCCTGACCGGCGCCACCCATTAGAAAAACCAGGGGGTGCGCGGTTCCCCCCATGACTCGGCTCAGGCGGGGCCCGCAGGGGGCCGCCAGCCACTGGCTGGCCAGGCCATGCGGGCCGCCATCGGGCCACGCAAGCCGCAAGTAGGACTCGCGGTCTGCACCCTTGGGTCAGGCCGCCCTCGGGTCGGGCCGCCATCGGGCCGCCATCGGGTCGGGATTCCCCCTTGGGCTGGGCTGCACTTGGGCCTGGCTGCCCTCGGGCCGGTCCTCCCTCTCGGGCTTGGTCGGACATGCCGACCGGGTGGGACACCATTCCGAACCCATTTGATTCGAAGACCCATTTTCACCCATAACATGGGCTATGGGTGTCCGATCGACGAACTGTCTATGGAGACAGAAAGCTTAGAGCGAGACGGTTCATTTGGAGTACCCCACATTAGGTTTGTACCCAGTTAGTTTACTGTCGGGTTGGCTTGAAATTAACATCCAACCGGGCCCCTCGAACAAAAATGCCAATAACTCACAGACCGGATGTCCGATTGATGCATCATCTATTGTATTGAGACCCCTACTACAGGGCGGACCGTTGAGATACATTTACATAGGATTTCGAGACTGTTGGAGTATCGACCCATAGCTCGTGGAGCAGATCCTCTCGGAGACGAGCAAGCTGAGTACGAAGACTTAGTAACTTGCTGAGAGCTAACGACTGCTGACCTTTTGACACAGAGTGTTTCGACTAGCCCAGTAGGAAGCTCCTCTGTGTGAGCGCGGCAGACCCACAGTGGGGAGCGCATCTGTGTGACGCTGCAGACCCGTGGTACTTGACAGGAGGAGTACCTTAGCAGGCTATGAGGGGGATTGCCTCTATGTGAGCATTGTAGACCCACAGAGGGGAGGGCCTCTAGGTGATGCAGCAGACCCACGATACTCGACAGGAGGAGTACCGTAGAAGTTCAGGAAGGTGGGAAGCGCCTCTGTGTGACGTGGCAGGCCCACTGTTCTCAGTAGAGGAGGAGTACACCATCTGCCGAGATTCAGACAATATTATTGTGGATGTTACTTTCTATTATCCCTTGAATAAAATCCTAGTTAGAGCTTAGTCAGTGACTTGTGTTATCCTCATGAATGATATGGGTTAATAGATAACTTAGTTATATGAATGGGAATATACCGATGTAATGGTTATCCGTTGATTTCATACTTTTTGGTTTATCCAAGTTGGATTTGTGAGACCTTGAGGGTCTAGGGGTCCCTTCTAAATATCATTATACTCACCCCTGCATGGTCTATGTCTGCACCTCATTGTGTTGGTTGCATATGATGGACAACGCTAACTCAGCCAGAGAGTAGCAGAACTAGATGGTACCTGGAGGTGGACCACCCAGCGTGATGGTACACAGAGCGGACAGACGGATGTCGAGTGATGAGGAGGCCATCTGTACCTACCCTTCAGGTAGGAACCCTAGAGGACGACCCAGTTGATGATTTACTTTTCTTCAGTTTTACTTTTCTTTAGTTTTACTTTTCTTCAGTTGTACTTTCTTTCAGTTGACTTCCAATCGGGCTTGTATTTCCGACCCCTTTTACTTTCCATCACTCCTTTTGGTATATAGTTTTCACTTAGAGAATTTCTTCCTGTTGTGTACTCTATTGTGTTTGTTTACTATTATAAGGTAATGCCTTCACAGATTTGGGACTTACGCGTTTGGTGCTAGTCGCCAGCCCCTAGCCTATGGAAGGCGGGCATGGGGTAGTCACGATATGGGCCCTATGGGACGGTTCATGACATTATAGATCTTATTTATTTATTTTATTTCTTTTATCAATTGGTTAACATGATTATTTGAAGCCATATTTGAATAATAAATAAAAAAATAAGGTTTTATATCTAAAGGTTTCCTCATTGAAGATTACTTACCCTTATGCTCAACATATTTGTATTTGATAGGCACAAGATTCAATTGAGTAGGACATGTTAATGATAATATAATTAATTATAAACAAATTGTAACTCTTCAATCTTTAGAATTCTAAATTGAGAAGTTGTAAAATTATCCTCATACACATTAATGGATTTTTAGTTTTGATTATCATATAGATAGTCGTACTCAATACTGATATTGTTAATCCTTATATGAAATTATTGGGGGGAAATATGAATAGTACATATGATATGAGCTCGAAATGAGGAGTAGATAATAAAATTACTAATAATGAAACTATTGATTTTATCCATGTAATTAATGTTATTAATATACTAAATATTTTGAATATTTTGATAATCATAAAATATAAGTAATAATATTTGATATAAATTTGGCTAGGTAATTAACTGGATTAAAATTGTTATAAATTTTTATGAAAATTGAAAGAAGGTATAATGAAAAATAATAAGAAACATCACAGGGGGTTCGAAGTTGTAGAGCCTGAGATAATCACCAAAAATAAATTGTTTTTATGTCCATATGTATAGATTAAACACTTGAATATATAATCAACAAATCCTATTTAATTAATTTGGACGGTAATAAATTCCCTAAAAACATTATCGACACTAGGTGTTATGATTTTACTCCCCTTTGGGGATCATATATCAATATTCTCTGAGAGTATAGGAAATAATATACTTCCATGGAAGGATCCCAAAAATATACTTCAAAATCATCATCGAGTTTACCTGAATTACAAATGAAAAGATAAATACATTGAGGATGATAGAGATAAGAATTTAAGTAAGGCACATTCTTAAATAATGATAGACTTATTATCCCTATTCTATGTCGAGAAATCTAAAAGTGTTGTTCCCCTAAATTTCAAAAGGAATCAACCTCCATTCATGATTTGATGGTTGATGAAACCATTCGAGTTGACTAAAATCCAGAAATAGGTTCTTTCTAATTCTCCAAATGGCCAATTACATCCCTCGATATGTAAAAATTCAGATTAGAAGATGATGTGAGCCAAATCTTGATGAATTATGGTATCACAATGTTTAGAGAAATTGAAAAGGGAGTTGTGATATAAAAATTTAATTTCACATTAACACATCCTTTCTAGGGATTTTCTCTATTACAGTGGGAATCATTTTAGAGCTCAAAAATCACCTAGTAGATAATGAAAAATAATAAAAACTAAGACAGATAATCTGAGGACCTAACTGTATTGGTTTGAAAATAGGTATTAATAAAGTGATATATGGAAAAGAAATTATCTGAGCCCCATGCTTACTCCATAAAAATTCCAAATATATTGAGAAGAACCACCAAACTATTTAAAGTATTTATCTCGGGTTCTATATAAAAATTATAGGATATTAAATGCTTAAAATATTATTATTTTCATGTGTCAAACATTATAATGGAATGATATTTTAAAAAAAAATGTTATATTTTCTTTTTTTTTTGATTAGGATTAGTATGGTGAATTGGTTGACATTATCGAGTTAAATTGTCTTGGTAAATTTGTGATTCTGTTATTCAAATGTATATGGGATGATATTAATCCTTGTATGAGGAAACAATCATTAAAATTTAATTATGTGAACTTATATAAATTTATAAATATTAGAGACAATGACAAACATGTTTCATCATTTTCAAATAAAAAATGTATATTATATTGATGATATAATTGATGAAGGGTGTATTGTCTTTTTCCTCATGAAATTGAGGTACATATACGATATAGGTTACAAAAATGAAGTGTTTTTTGTTTTGGACCCCCTCAGTAACATTAAATTAAATTTGATAAACTAATGTATATGAAATTTTGGTCTTTTAATGGAGGGTGAATATGAAGAACGGAACCAAAAAAATGTTCACCACAAAAGATAATAATATCATTATTATCTTGGAAAAATTAGTTTTTAAGATCTCATATGAAATCTTTTTTAACATTTATTTGTATAGATATGAATATAACGACATTTAACTGAATATTTGGTTTAAATAAATTACTTTGTTCACGATATTTTTTATTGGAATTTCTTTCTTGAGGAGGATTCAAGATGGTAGTTCTCGGCATCATAGGATAATTGTTCCACTCCTTTTTCACAAAACAAACAAACAGTACTAGACAGTTGTTATGCTCATATTACATAGAGTTCCCCATATGAACAAGATAGAATATCTACCTATGATACAAAAGGTACAATAATTAAATAGGATATCCATTCAACCCCGTCTATATAGGGAACACTTCAACAAACACCTTGAATACTTTTTATTAATTTTTTTCTTATCATATTTCACTTTTATTCACTTATATTCCTATATGTAAGGATATTGGGAATCAAACATTAATACTATGAAATAGTAAACATCAAAAAAAAATCATGTCAATATTTTTAGTATTAATTGCTACATGATAAAATTAATTTCACAAATAATTATAAAAATCTATTAATTTATATGTTAAATAGATAAAAATAATAACAGAATAGAGGTTGAAATCAACACACAAGATGTTTGTAATTTTATATACATAAAAAAATAGTCCCATATTATGTATGTTGAGTACCCATTATGGGTGTTACTATTATCAATAATAAGATTATAATATGTTTGGTATGTGATGTCACATCCCACCCAATTAATTATTTGAATTTGTGGAATATTTCATTTTGAAAATGTTTTTTATAGTTAGATAAAGGTAATATCTTACATACGTGTTCATTTATGATTAGATTAAATAGTAGTATTTAGTAGGTTAATTATATAATAAATTATGTGTATTTTTTGTAGATACTATCATATTGTGATGTGTTATCTGTGACATCATGTCAATGGAAATTAAAAAAAGTAATCATGAAATGGATATTTATTATGTAGAGAGTGTGTCATGAATTTAATGAGAGGTTTATATCAGGGCCCAAAATGTATAACAAGGTCCCTAGGGGAATTCCAAGGGACCAGTGGAAGGAATTTGATGATCAACATCATGTCAAATCAAATCTGGAATATAAAAATTCATCATTATATTAATAGAAGATTATTAATATCTTTTATTTTTTTTTTAAATATTTATTTGTTTGTGTTATATGAGAAATTTGAATACTCAAGATAATAAAATAATTCATCCCATAGTTTGGTCAAATAGTTTCACTATGAAATAAGATAGTATAAAACCATTTAATCTATTATAAAACGTATCTATACAATATAATTTAATACAATCTTTGTAATTTTTTTTATTTTTATGATACAGGAGAAGGAGTTTGGTATTCCTATTGGATGGATGAATATTTTGTATGTTTTATAAAAAACATAGAATTTATGTGAATAAATTTTTTTAAAACACTAGGGTTATAATGCTTATTTACTAGTTGGTGATGTTAATTTACATAATAATTTAATTTTAATCTATTTGTAACATAAAAGCAACCAAATATGGGCTTTCAACCCTTCCATGTCATTATTCTTATCCTAAACGTATATTGTGGACCAGGATTTAATAAAATAATGTTAAAATTATGTTAGTGGAATGGGTTGTGGGTCATCTTCATCACACTTCTTTAGTTGGTCATATACACCATTTACATTGACTTTAGATAAGGGGGTTACCTAAATAAATAATCCTTATGAGCATGGGGAAATTAATACACTAAATAATAATTTCAAATATCAACATCCACTTATTAATACATGGATGATTTGGTCATTACCTTGGAGAGTGAGTTAGTTGCAACGTTTTATAGGATAAGAGATGGGTTTTCCTGAATAAATAAAGACAATGATATGGGATTCAATAGTGGTAAATTTCATAAATTCATACGTATGTATTTCATTATTTAATTACATTTTTTATCTATGTACCCTCATTGATGTCACACAAAAAACACATAGAAATAGTATAATATTGGAATAATTTTTATTATTATTATACAACTTTCTTTACTCTTTAATAGTATTTAGTATGTTTTTTCTAACAAAACCTAACGAGTTTTTAGATTTCAATAAATAATAACATATAAAGCACAAATAAATTCATAAATTTATTTATAAAGGGTTATATTGTCTCTATGTAATATTTTTAAATTCCTTAAATGGATTATTTTGTTTTTGTATTCAGAATTTTGGTTATAAAAGAATGTTTTTCATACTGAAATCATGTGCACTAGTTTGATAAAAAAATTATGGGCAAGGGAAATTATTGGTTTGTTTGAGATTCAATTTTATTTGAAATTGGTTTTATTAATAGTTTAAGGGTCAAGAAAACTATATTGAGAAGAAAAAAGAGCACTTCTTTTAAAACAATCGGATAATAATGAACCCATTAAAAACATAAGGGCAAAAATGTCAAATGGAGGTCAGACCCCATGATTTGAGAATGGTACTGAGTGTCCAATGAAATGAAAACATCAATATAAGAATGGGAAAGTTTTATATACACCCCAAAAATAAAAATAGGATGTGAAATCAGTAAATGAAAGTGAATACCCCCCCCCCAACACACAAAGAAGTATCATCGTACTGGAAACACAATGAGGTAGAACACCCCTCCAACACACACAGAATTTTTAAGGAAGGACCAGATGATATGTTCCAGCACACATATATCTTTTTCTAGTTTCCCTTATGAATATTATAGTGATAAACTCACAACAATTAAAACTGATGCAATGTAAATCAAGAAAAATTAATCTATAAAATATTATGTTAGGGTACCCATCCATCCAACATGATGGAGAACCAGTGTAAGTATAATGAGTGTCATTACACCCATAATTTGTTATGTCATCCAAGCCATTTGTATCCTAAAAAGGCTATTCCAATAACCAAAGGTGATGAAACGAGATCCAAATCCCATAGAGACATCCCATACCACATCAAAAAATAGGTGTCAAAATCCAAAAGATAGCAACTTCCATAGAGTGATGTCTCAAAACCCCAAAACCAAAGTTGATTAAAAGATCATTGGAGTACCAGATACACATCCAAAATTCAGAAACAATACATAAGCTTATATAAAGCTCAATGTGAATAACATTTTCTCCAGCATCGCCTAAAAGTAGAGTACTACCTCACAACCAAATCCATCACCTGAATATAGCCGAGAAATATCCTAAATCGACACTCACCATTGGGTATATTCTATGAAATGAAATCTGAGCTGAAAAGACTTGATGAATCTATGGACCATCATGTGAACCTTATTTGGGTAGAGGAATCCCAGATCTTAAGAAGATCTATATATGATTGAATTTGAGGATGATAAAATCTCAAGGAAAACCTGATGACTCCCATGGAAATATTATAGAAGAGTTGTCAACAAATAAAATAAACATAATTATATGATACCATAAAAACTTATTTAAAAAATAAATATTAACTGATAAAGCCTCCAAAATCCAACCTCCTCCATCAAATTAGAAGTGAAAATCCAAAATAAAATTATAAAACCACAACCTAGGGATACATTGTGCCTCGATAACGTAGCACCAACCATTTGAATTTGAGTTTTTCATTACCATCCCACGTAAAAATATATAAAAGAGGAAATATTTTTTGTTTTTTATATAAATTATCTATTAATATGATTTAAAATTAATGATCAAATTGATTATTTATATTATAATATGTTACTTTGAAATTGGTTATCTCAATTTGAATTTCAGTATTTATTACAATATCTAGTATTAGAAAAATATACACATTCATTTTAATCAAATCGTATTATATTATTTTTAATATTTCCATCACTAACATGTATTTAAATGAATTAAATGTAAAATATAGTAACAAGAAGTATGAAAATAAGTCATTAGCATCATAGAAAATTTAGGGATAATTAAGGTGATCCATTGAGTTATATTAGCAAGGGATTGATATGTTTATAGAAATTGTCTGAAATTATATATTTCTAAATAAAATAATATCAATAAGTTTTTTATTATAATTTTATATATTTATGTTATATAATGTGATTTGTTTTAGGTTAATATATGAAACCATTTTTACTATTATGTTATATTGGCAGGATAAATGTTTTTATAGTTTTTCTATATTAGTTTTTATGTGGACTGTAACAGGATGGACCAATGCAATTCATTTTTTCCTATTATATTTTATTTATAAATGGTTAAAACCACTACTAAATATATGGGGGAGGGGGAAATTTTATGTCCCATATCTTGAAACAGTTTAGATAAATTTTCTGAAATATGGTACATTTAATATATTTGGTAGAAGTTTTTAAAACAATGATTAAATTATTTAAAAATTTTGAAAATAAATTTAAAATTAGTGGTTATCTATGTAACCACTTATAAACCTGAAAAATTTCCATAAATTTATAATTCATGATAAATTCAAAAAAATATCATAAACTAACTTTTATAGCGATGAAAAATAATACTGACTTGCAAATTATTAGTAGTTGAAGACAATCGTTGCTAAACTATTATTTTCATAGGGTTAGAATTATATTTCCTAAATATATTTGAATCTTTATTTGTTTATAGATATTATTTAAATTGATTTGTATCATATTATTCTATATTTATTATATATTCATTATCTATCTTCTATTATTTTATATTAATTTATATAATATTTAAACAAATTACTTGTTTTTAAGAAATATATTATATTTATAGAGGTATTTCTTCACATTCGCTTAACATGGAACCATAGAAAAATTTAGTACTCCTTATCCTATTGAATGTGAGTTTGAGGATTTCACTTATTTCTGTGCCAAGAAATTAAATTCTATCATTACAAACTAATGAAATATTATTGAGTATAAACTTTAGATTTCATCTTAAACCAGTCTCTAATACCGTTGTGTCACAAATTGGCTCTATGAAGACCCATCAAGGGCCAAAAATAGAATTGTGAGTAACCTTTGACGCCATCAAATAATATGTCATTGGGTGGAGACTAGCAATAAGGGTATTCTTTTTCTCTTATGAGAGATATTACAATTTTTTTATTCTTACCATAAAAAACTAAAAACATCATCTAATAATATAATAATTTATTTATTTTTCTTAAAAACACTCGAATAATATGAATGAACACATATATGATAAATAACATAAAATGAGATATTTTAATATTTAACAGTGGCATGAGAGTTTGATATGATGTTTTATTTGAATAAATGATCCAATGGTGGTAGAATGGGTGCATTTAAAGGCACAATACATATTTTTGTATTTTTGCTCCTATAGAAATGTTGTGGTTATAGGTGTATAGTTATCATATGTGATTGGTCAATTTTTATACCCAATGAAAGGTGGGTTTTTTGGTTATATCTACTCTATTACAAAGATGTGGGTAAAGTTATAATAGAGGGTATATAACCAAAAACCCCATCTTTCATTAGGTATGAAGAAAGATCAATAACATATGATAACTACACACCTATAACCACAATAATTTTGTAGTAGTACAACTAAAACAATATTTATTATGCCTTTAAATCCACCAACACTACCACCATTGGGTCATTAATTCAAATAATACTTCATATCAAACACCCATGTCACTATTGAATATTAATATATATACTTTCAGGTTATGTTTTTGATATTTTGAGATTCTTACATGATTCCATTTCATTTTAGGTGTTTTTAAAAGTCTAGGTGAGTTATAAACCTATAATTTATTATGTATAACCACAAACGAAAGAGGGTACACAATGATTGACAATAGAAACACAAAATTTTCATTAATAAATTTTAATCTCTTTTAGATAAATATTCAAAACATAAAATTATGATCCATGCCAGAATCGTAATGGGTTAGTGTATTTAGAGACTAAATACAGAAATATATTATTTTGGTCGATTATTAACCATCACTCATAATAACCCTATCACATTGTACTATTATTTACATACCCTACATAAAATCTTTCCACATATATTCGGTATTGGAAATATAAGATAGTGTGGGGTCATATGTCTGTTATACGTATAAATGGGAGATTTCAAATGACGATCATATAAAATAATAAGATAAGAAAATTGGTATAAGATCATGACCATAACTTATAATGTTCATAAAAAATATTTCATAGATCATACACATGATCCGTGTCATAAAACATAATCATTTAAAAATTTATTAGTGATAAGAGTGAGTAATCCTCATAAAACAATCACGAAACAAAATTTCATATCATAGTCCTGAAATCATATCATAAGAGGGTGGAAACAAAATAGGTATCGAAAAATTTCATAGGTCATGCTTAACTATCAATTCTGTTAAATCATATTGGATCCAGAATCAACACATGTTTCCAATGTCAAAATGGATTAGTCATTATCACATGATTACAATAGGGAAACAAGAATATCAACTTGCATCCTGTAAAAATGTAATGAGATATAAAACATTACCCATTTCATTAGAGGGAAATACAATTTTAGGTCCTCCTATCACATAATGATAAATATATATATGTATTCTAGAATATAATAAAACATCCATCATATCATCTCAGAATAACCAATGTAAAGAAAATAAGTTTCATTAAAATTTCATCATTTCATTATAGCATAACCTATGTAAAAAAGGTTTTATAAACATCCCATCACCGTAATCATAATCTATCCTGAGAAACAATAAGTATGGTATCATTTAATTATAACCCTATTAAATCATAATTAACATTAATGTATGTTATCAAAGATGGAAATTCATAGAAATGATCACTTGAATATTCCTTGAAAAAAAATACACTTTTCATTTTGAAATCACATATTTATATTATAAAAAGTTCCAAAATATAATGGAAAACATCTTCTTTTAAAATAGAAATAGAAATATGTATATGGATCATCAAATCATTGAGTATTAAAGATGGTGGAAAATTCTATTCATGTAGTATATGTAAAAACAAATATTCCTTTGAGATTTTTGGTAAAAAGTAAAAAGTTAGTCGTTTAGAAAATGAAAATAATATTAGATTGATAAATTTTTAAAGATATAAATTCACGGGTCAAAATTAATTTTGTCATTGATTTTAGAATAATAAAAATCATTCTTGAAACTATTTTAATGAAAACATGAACATATGAAGAAAATTTACTTAACTAAATAGTAATACAAATAAAATTTTCCAAAATATTATATTTTAGTATAAAGTGTATTTAATGTGAGAAAATTGAAATGATGAAATTTATTCCCAAAAAAAAATTCGTTTTAGAATAAAAATTAAAGGGATTATCATATAAGGATTACAAAATTTCATCAACTGAATTCCATCCTTAAACAGTCACAAATAAAATTGGATTTAGAAGTAAATCCCATACCTCTTCTCTCATATTTATTCATATGTATTCAAACCTCATATATAATAAAGATATATTAATTATAAATATATTATAAAATAATACATATATATATATAACTATATATGATTTAATTATAATATCTTATCAATCGTTTATTAATAATTTATAATTAAAATCAATTTTCCCAGTAATAATAGCTTCTTTTCTATTGCATGTTGTAGTTTAATAGTCTTGGTTCTTGTAGTTTCGTCATGGTTACATAATATTCATAAATTTTTTCATAATATTAATATAATTTATATTAACTATATATATATATATATTGTTTAGAAAGAATAACAAATTACACCATTTATTGAGAGGATATGAAAATTGTTTATAAGAATGATTTTTTCACTTGTTGACTGATGAAATTAAAGAAAGGTAAATTATAATTTAAATTATTAGAATAATTAAAATATCATATATATATATATATAATATTAATTATATATATCCTTATTACTATCTATGAAAATTTGAAATTAAAATCAAATCTCTTCGCTTTATGAAGGTGGTTGTCCACACCTACACATGATTATCGTTATCATTTTCCAACTGATATGAAGGTATGAAGTTGGATACAGTATTATAATTATAAAATATTTATTAAATAATAAAAATAATATATAAACATTAAAACCATAATTGTAACCATACATTAAATATGGTGATGGAAAATGATTTGTATCGACACATGGAGGTAGTAGTCCACACGTACACACGGGCGATACATTCACATTATTTTAATGAACAAAATGTTTGATGTTTGTGGTTAAAAAATATCAAAAAAATTTCTTTATATTAAGAATAATAAATTTATTATTTCATTATGAGTACCATTTATTTATATGAGGTAGAAGAAAAAGTTATTTGAAATAGACTGGGTTAGATGATTATCTATTCTTTGGTAGTCCTCCTTTAAATCCATTCATAAGAACCAGTGAAATGGTCTTTTAAGAAGAATAATAAACCTAAATCATGTTTATGGGATTTAATTAGAGAAATTGGTAGGGTTTGGTGAAGATATATGTTTAATGTAGGTGTAAAGAATAGGGAGAAGGTGTGTCTATTTCTATGGGAGGGAAATGACACACTTGTAATTACTTAAAAAATCTAAAAATAATTAATGCCTTTTCCCGTATAATTCTAAAATATAACCATTAATTTGAATAAAAAGGGTAAATTATGGAAATTATATTTTATAATGAATTTTATAATGGTTTTGATTTCATTTTAAACTTTATATTTTAATTTTACCCCATCATTAACAAATTTTAACCATAACCAAAATAATGAATTTTTCAATATAAAAGTGTTATAATTCTACATAAAAGGTAAAAATGGCTCGTTAAGTGAAAATGAATGATATTTTAAACCAATTATTATCATAATATTCTAATTTAATGATATTTATGATTTCAATATAATTTAGTACAATATTAATTATCATAAAATTACATTAATTTTTTTTTTGAAAAAATTCATTAAGTTTGAATTTAAAGGAAAGAAGATAGTATTGGAATTTGAATATTAAGCCTTCAAACATCCATAATAGTATTTATTCACCTATATAATTTTTTGGGAAATATAATTCACCCTTGAAAATATTACTTTAAAATCATTTACATAATATTTCTACTCATTTCACAAGTAATGTGTCGATGCTGTGTTAGAATTTAAAGCTGTTATATCAACTCAAAATATTAAAAATATATAAAATTCATTATAAAATTAATTTATATTTGAAATGAAAATTTATATCTAAACATATCCTCCTATTATCATTTGTAAAAAATATAGTGATATTAATGTCAAAAGAGTGACATTTTGTATTTATTATTCTATTAAATTAATACAAATGTAATAATAAAAAAAATAACACAAAATAGTCATATACTTGAGAAATTTATGTAAATCAAAGAAATAAACTCATGAAAACTGTCAAGAAATGTTATATATATATATATATATATAATAACGCCCTGTCCCAGTGATATAACCCTATTTTATTTCTTTTACATTTATCGAGGTGAAAAATACTTAAACAAGTTGGTACTCATAATAAAGATGTCTAAAATGAACCTATTTACAAAATTTAACATCCCAATGAAAAATATAAATTCCATAAATCAATATTCAATTAATATAATTTGACAAATTAATTTTAAAATTATTCTTGAAAAACACGATCATAAGAAGTTTTCCAGTAATTGTTTTCTAAGATTGAAAAAAAATACTATAACATATTACAATATACAATTAATTTTGATTTGGTTAATTGGATTATACGTAATATAAATTAATTAAATTTACATTTAAAGATATTTTAAATCAAAATTAATTTTTTTAAATCTGTGAAAAAATTTGGTTTTTAATAAAAATATGTATTTATTCACTATTCATCAAAAAATAATTTTTTTTTGAAAATTACTAATAATTCACTCTAAGAAAATTATAAAATTATGATATCATAACTATATTTCCTTTTTTTAAATAACTTTTTTAAAATTTTCAAACGTTATTAATTATATTTTTCCACAAAAGAAAATAAAAATGTTTTTTAGGAAAAACATTTTTGAGCATATAATGAATTTACTTAGAAATATATTTCCTTTATCAAAATTCCATATATACATATATTTTTAAAACTGTTGTTATTTATATTAGTTCTAAAATTTTATTGACTATTTTATAATGGTATATTATATTATGGTTTATTTAGATTTGAGGTTGTGGTTAACATAAGCTATCAAAGTAAAACAATTTTTTAATATATAATTAAATATCATTGTGTTACATTCTATACCCATATTATAAATTCACCATAAAAATTCCATCAATATTATATAAATAGACCAGGGTACTTATCCTTCATCATATTTTTTGGTTCCCTTATGGATTCCATTAATTTACAGTTTCACCATAAAATATTAACTAGTTTTGTTGTGATATTTCATGTTACTTTCTCTCTATAGTCAAAAAGATCCACTCATTGTTCCTTGTAAAAGATATTTGCTCCAATTTTATGACCTATCAGCTAAGTAAATGTGAAGGATGTTGTATGTACTTATTATGGAGAGATATGTTGAAGAAATAGTGATCTGGAGGGAGATTCAGAAGAAGTGAAAATTATAATATAACATTCCAGTTGGATCAATAATTTCAAAGGGAATGATATATCTATAGCTTATATTATCCTTGTTTCCAAATCTAATAACCTTATTCCAAGCTGATATATATAGTAATTCCTTTTCCCCATCCTTGAACTCCATATTTTTTTATGATAGTCGTCATAACTTTTATTTCGAATATGTTATACCTTTATATTATACTAAATGAATTTAACATTTTATAACATCTACTAAGCAAGATTAGATCCTCAGAGAATTATTTCTCTAAATTTATTCCAGAACGTTATAATTCTATACTTATTACCATATACATCTTTATATATATCCATCTGAATGATTAAGTGAAATCTTTGATTATAAGAAAACTCGATTACCGGAAGGTGTAGATCCTAACCACCTTTAAAATCCAAATAATTTGATTTCAACATGTCATCTAGTATTTTAATGGTTTTATCATACTCACCATTAAATTATGTATAATTAGTACATAAATATAAATTTGTATCCATTAATTTTTTAATAATTCACCAAAAATTCAAGGTTAACTAAATATATCGATCATATAAAATAGAATTTGGTTCTCCATACTATCCCTCAACTTCTAAAATGATTAAAAATGAAAAGGAATGAAGATATAAACATTAAAAAATAACAAATATTTGTTCTAACTTCATATGATAATTGATTAGAACCCAAATAAAATAGTTCCCTTTTGATGTTTTGGGGAGTCCAGCAATGAAATACATGTGAATGTTTTCACATTTATATTTAATTATGAGTAATGGTTGTAACACCCCCTTAGAATTCTATCTTTTAGCCTTAACATTCTAACACACCTGGATTCAAGATACATACTATGAAATATCCCTTTCTATATTTTCCCACTAAAAATACTATTTTATTTCTCTATATATATTCATAAATTGATGATGAATAGAGAATGATGAACTGTGAGATTTATCTAATTGTTCTTTTTAATTCTAAATTAATGTGAAACGTACATGGTTCTTTAACAATACCATTCCATCAAAATCATGAATGTATTTATGAACATTTCTATCATTCTACTAATTGATTATATTCTTCCTTATATGTCTCTTTAATCCTCGCATGGATATATGGTTCGACATTCATATGAGAAATATAAGATCTATCCTCTTTATTCAGGATTTTCAGTTCCATATTCTACAAATGCATCATTAATAATCTCATTAATTCCTCATCATAAACAAACTATAATGTTCATTTTGACACAAATCATCATCCCTCTTGTTCACCATCCCTGGGCAGTAATGTATTTATTAGTAATAATATTTAATCAATTCCAAACATCATAATTGTAACATATTTATCACTTTTTGTGTAAATATATACTTGAATATTTTATAATATATATATATATATCTCAAACCATTCTCCAAAAGAAGATAACAATTATATATCTTCAACATGAAAATTAGCACTACCAAATCCAAATCGCGATTCAGGTGATATTTATCATTTATTTTGAATTGGCATGAGGAATATGTTTTCACTATATCATTATACATGAGGACACATCCAATTTCCTTCTTTGATGAATCATGATAGATATCAAACCCTTCTCCACTATAGTGTTGTTTGAGAATACGTGTGATGACCAACCATCTCATTAGTTTTTTGAAATTCTCCCCACATTCATTTATCCTAAAGAACATAACCCCCTTCAAAGTAAACATGATGAGTACAATAGATAGTCTTGATAAATATTTCTCAAAACGTTAGTATTTTCCAGACATCCAAATAAAAATATGGAATCTGATTACTATGGTTGTTCTATGTCATTACTCAAAAACTTACATCTTTGAATGATCCACTAATATACACTCACTTGAGATTATATCAACAAATAATTACAATTTGTAAAGTTAAAATTCACAATCATTACATTTTTCACAAACTACTCCTTCCATATGTTATTTAGTACAATTTTCAAATTATATTGACGCTCTTCCAAAAAAAATTATTGTATAATAATATCATTTATAAATACTAAAAAAATGATCAAGGTTATCTATGAATACACTATTCATTAAATCAATAAATATTGTAGGGGAATTAAAAATTCTAAATGGTGTCTCTATAAATTCATAGTGCCCAAATATTTTGGCAGAATTTTTTATTGGGTATATCCTCCTTCTTGACCCTAGATTGATGATATACATAATAATGGTAAATCCTTGAAAATAATTGTGCTCCATGTAGTTAATCAATGAAGTCATCAATTTGATGTAAAAGATACTTTTTCTTGATATATATCCTATTAAAATATCAATAATCATCGAAAAGACTCATTAACCCAAATATATTATTAACAAAAATAACAGGTGTTCACCATGGTAATACACTAGGGAGTATGGATCCATTATCATTATTCTCATATAGTTTACACATTAATTATTAAAATTAAATTCAGGTAATAAAATAAAGAGTCATTGAAATTGGGGTGTCACTTGTTATGAGTTGTATTGAAAAATCAACTTCACAATTTAAAGGAATATTAATAAATTATTGTTGAAAATTTATAAAAAACACCAACCTAATAGGAATTTTATCAATTATTATTTTCTCTTAAACTGTCATATTTAAATAACCTTGATGGAAAGGAATTATTACCGAAAAGATATAAGTAATTTCCATTGGAAGTTTGTATTCATCCTTGTAATGATAAATGATCATAGGTTAATTTTTTATGAAATATAACTTCCCTTCCTTGGTAATTGATATGGGATATATATAAATAATTCCAATTTATTCCCATAGTCACATCATATTCAACGAAATGGAGAATAATATGATTTATAGAAATCACTTACCCACATCATTAATCAGTGAAGAACTTACTACTTGGGTTTTAAAAATCATACCATTAAGAGATTTCACCAATAACTAAATATCTAGTCATTATGATGGTAATTATATACCCTTAGAAAATTATTTAGATATAAAATAGTGGATAAATCCAGAATAAAATAAGACATTAGTTGTTCTAGAGTGGATAATAAGTGTTCCATTCACCACATCTTTCTTGTAAACCAATTCACAAATATTTATATCATGATATTTCAATTATTCATTGGGATGGATAGATTGTTGAAGTTTATAGATATAAAAAACATCATATTTGTGCACTATTTTCTATAATTACTATACTACATACATTTTATGCTTTGGGTTAAGGATGGTTCATTATTTGGCATCATCATTTCCTCCATTTTATCAAATTTCATCTTCACTAAATTTTAAAATCCACATGATTTGCGACCGAAGTTTTTACATTTAAATCGCCTCTCAGTTCGATTCACATTATTTCCCTGATGTTTCATCCCACATTTCACGATTATAAATGGATAGAATTTATTTCACCAAGTTATATATTAATGTTTTCATGATATACATCTTCTCTTTCAAATCAATACCATAGGCATGTGGGAAAATATAACTTCCCCTTCTACCATTGAGTGAACATCATGTCATTTCTTTATAGCTATAAAATTCACTTATAGTTAACACCTTTTAGATACATGGTTTTAAGATTCTAAATAAATGATAAACTTTTTTTCAGGGCTGATGAATTAAAAAATATCATGCCACACAATTTTGGAAAAAGACTCTTCATATGTATAAATGGATTCATAATAATTCTACATAATCTCTATAAATTAATCATAAATTTTGTATGTATAATAAATTGATATTACTTACTAAAAAATAATGTTAAAATCATCCCATTTCATGTATTAAACTTCCTCCTCTTACCTCATATTCTTTGTATGTTTCCACCATTGACCTATTCTATCTTCCAAATGAATTATTTATTGAAAATCCTTTTCGTATTCCAAGAACTAGAGAAGAGAAAATATTTCTTCAATTGTTCCGATATATCACTCAACAATTAGTGGATCATAAAACCAACTAAAATAATCTTTATTTTGGCTCATGATATGCTTAAAAATATATTGCTACCTTCATTGATCATTTGGATGCACAACAAGATTCATGACCTGAGAAGGTTTTGTGGTCATAGGAAAAGGATTATATGTTATAGATCTCATACATTTTTGTTTCTCAAGTAGAAATCCATTTCATTTTCCATCACATTAATTGTTAGAATGATTTATTTTATTTCATCCCATGAATTATAACCAAAAATAAATGTGTAAGCATCAAGATATAATAATCCATGCGAGATATTATTTAATCAATAAATATCATTCAACAAATGTCTACATAATATTGAAATATTTGTTTAATATGGTTCACGAATGATTATTAAAAAAACAGTGTAATGATATCCTATCATAACCCATATCTTGTAAATGCTTCTATAATAAAAACTATATAAACCTAATATTTTCAAAAATAAATATTTTATATTTTTAGATTAATATTAAAAAATAACATTAAGATCCAACGTAGAAACTTAATGGCTTGTTGTATTTATATAATACATACATAAACATCATATTTACCTAATTTCTTCATTGTATCTCATATTGTCTTTCCAACATTATAAACATATTGAAATAACCAACATAAAAACTTTATTTATAGCCTCTCGGGAGTAAATATAAGAAATAGTGTGCTCATAATTTTATTTAAGGGTGGAAATGAGAGATATCAATCAATGATCATATTAAATCATAAGATAAGTATAAGGGTTTGATATCATGAAAAAAAATCTACAAATATGATACCAAATCATTTATAGATCATAAACATGATCCATTAAATAAAAAATTATTATTTCAAAAATATATGAATCATAAGAGTGAGGAATAATTAAAAAATAATTGTGAATCACAAGATTACATCATAAGTATGAAAAGATGTCACAAGTGTGTTGTTCCGTCAAAAGTATATAAACCATTCAATATATCAGGGAAAACTATTGAGACCATGAAATCATAGTAGATTAGGAATCAACACAAATTTCCCATATCATTATACATTTACATCATCACATGTTTCCCATAGTTGATCAAGTATATAAAATTGTTTCCCATAGTGGATCAAGTATATCATCTTTCATACAATAATTATCTAATGAGATATAAACCATTTCTAAAATTATTTTAGGGATATATAATTTTGCGACCACCCATTACAAAATTAAGACAATCTATATGTGTTCTAGATGATCAAAAAACCTTTTTCATATCATCATAACATAAGTCAACGAATGAGAAAATTGTTCATAAATATTTCATCATTTCAACATAGCATAAGCCATGGGAAATAAATTGGATTTGTAAACATCTCAAAATCGTACTTATAAAAACATAAAATTAATGAATAAGGATGGTATCATTGGAACATATCCCTTGTCAATAATAATTATCACAAAATTAATTTCTCATAGATGTAAAATATTTCAAATTATCACCAGAATATTTCTTATGAAAAATATACTTTTCATTTTTAAATCACTCTTACAAAATATAAGAAAATAAAACATACTATAGAAAAATTATTCCTTGAAAGTATACATGGACACATGTAATGAAACATTAAAAATATTGAGTAGTCCTAGAGGTGGGAAATTGTATTCTATTCATATACGTTTAAAAAATATTATTATCACATTTTTTTAAATTGTAAAAAGTACCTCAATTTAAAAATGACAAGAAGATTATTTTGAAATTTTTTTATAGAATGTAAAAAAGAGAATAAATTATTTTTAAAAATAATTATAAAATATTTAAAATTATTTTTCAAAAAATTTGAAAGAAAATATAGTCATGGAATAAAAATATTCCTTATCAGATAGTAAAACAATTTCATTTTTTTGAAAAAAACATTTGGTTGTCTCTTGAGTATATAAAGCGTCTAAAATATAATAAAAACGTTTATTCCCAAAAAATAAAATTTTTAGATTAATAATTACGCATATTTATCAAATAAGGATTATATATTTTCCTCAACTGAATTTCAGGCATAAAAAATCTTGAATAAAATGGGATCAAGACGCAAATATCAATACTGAAGTCATAACAATATTCATACATTGTAGAAAATACTATATAATAAATATATATTTATTATTATTTTATTATAGAACCTTACTTATTATATCATTACTTGGATTATTTACCAATAACATCGTACCACCCATTTATTAACAATTTTTTATTTAAATCATTGTTCCATTTAGAAAATGCTTTATTTCTCATGCTGATTTCGGTTCAGCCATTCCAGTTCTTATAAATTTTTCTTTTTTTAATCATAAATAATTTTAGTCATAAATTATTAATTATATATATTAATTATATATATTTATATAATAAATATATACAAAAATAAATCACACTGTTTCTGGAGACAGTAGGCCTTATGTATGAATAAACATTGTTTTCACTTTTTGATGGATGAAATGAAAGATATGTAAATAATTTTTCAGATTTATATAATCATTAATATATAATATATTAATATTATACTTATTACCATCCATGTTATGTGGATTTGGAAAATAAAGCACATCACTTCGTAGAGGTCGTAGTCCATACATATGCACGAGCGACATTATCATTTCCCAATGGATCGGAATATTTGAAGGTTGATATGATATTATAATTATAGAAGAATACATATATCATAAATATTATATGTAAACATTAAAATCATCATAATAACCATCCATTAAATATGGTAATGTGAAATTAATTATATCACCATGTGGATGTGGTAGTCCACATATATGAACGAGTGATGCTTTCACTTCCCATTTGATAGAATAGAGGGTGGATATTAGTGTTTCAATAATAATAATAAAATTTTAGTATATATAGGATTATTAAGTTATTATATCTGGATTAATACAAAATATTCTGAGGATTAATAAGAAGAAATAAATGTAAAGAGGTTGGGTAAGATGATTACTTCTTAATTTATTAGACCTTATTTAGATCCCATCTCAAGGACCATGCTAATGGTCTTTTTGGAAAAAATGATACTCTAATTAATGGATTAAATTTTTTATAAGATAAAATAATATCTTTTTCGATATATATGGATCAATTAGGTGTAAATTAATGGGACAAGGGGATCCCTTTTATAAGGAAGGGAAGTTACACATTCCAAATTACTTAAATTATTTTAATATAATTAATGAATTTTCAAGTATAATGATACCATATAGGCATAAATTCATTTAATAGAGGTTTTTTTTACAAAATACCATAATAATATAAAATTTATATAGTTATTCATGTCATTTTAAACCTTATATTTTGGTTTAACCCCTTAATTAACCAATTTAATCCTTCACTGTGGTAACTAAATTTTCAATCTTAAAGGGTTATAATTTAACTTATTAGTTAGAAATTGGTTCATAAATAGAAAACGGATTAAAATTTTATCATTATTTATTCAAATTATATCATTTATATTTGTTCATGTTTTTTAAATAATTTAATAAAATATTATTTATCCAAAAATACTATTAATGATATTTTGACCCTATTCTTTTAGATTGACTTTAATGTCAATAATATATCAATTTATTTATAATATCATCATTTAAAGAATACCTATTATGTTTTGTTAATATATAAAATTCTTGGGGACCTATAATTCAGTAAATGAAATAATACTTTATGAATTTCTAAAATTATTTAAATTAATTTTCTACAGCTTGCCATTCATTGTGTCGGTGTTGTGTAAAAATTTAAGGAAATTATAAAATCATTTAAAATTTAAAATAAATTACCTTGATATAAATATTATTTTAAAAAACATATATAACTTAACTTTTCCCCCTTTCATCATTATGTAAAAAATTTATAAATATTTAAATAAAGAGAGTGGCATTTTGTATTTATACTTTTCTTAAATTAATATAAGTGACATAATTAGAAAAAATGGAACCAAGTGGACATATAATTGAGAAATGGATTACAATATCTAAACTCCACTCATTTAATGGGATAAAGGAATGTTTTTTATAACTTTTAAGGACTTATAAAAATGTTTTTACCCTTTTTCACCTATTTTCCCTTAATTAGTTAACAAATATTTATCAAAGTTACTAATGAAAATCAAAAAATATAAGAGAGACCTATTTTAAAAAAAATAGAATCATCTTAATTTAAAATATGGAATCCATTATTCATTATTAATTTCACATATGGGATAAATCTAATTTAAAATTAAACTCACAAAACCCAAAGAAAACCATTTTTCCATAAGAAAATATTTTCTAAAATATAAAATATTTTTAGGCAAAAATCTAGTATAAATTTAATTTCAATGACATTAATTAGAATAGTAAAAATATACCTGAATTAATGGAACTTTTAAAACCATTAAAAATAACAAATTAATTTGTAAATAATTTTAATGAGAAAAAATAATAAAAATAAAAATATGTTTTTTCACTTGTCATTAAAAAATCACTATTTTCATAATATTATCAAAAATTTACTCTAAGATAGTTACAAAATTGTTATTAATTAATTTTATTAATTTATCATAGAAAATAGTAAAACCTGTTTTGAGGGAAATTATTTTTTAAAACAACTTATTTATTTACTAAAGGATTAATTTTATTTATCTAAAATGATTATATACATATTATTTCAATATGTTGTTACTTATTTTCATATATAAAATTTAATGGTTAGTTTTTAATAATATTCTATATTAATATTCATTTAGACTCTATGTTTCATGTATCACATGCAATTGAAGAAATAAAAATTTTAGTGTATTATAAAAAAATATTATCATGTCACTTTGTCCCTTTTTAGTTTTTAAATATAGAGTGAATTTAGGTTTCACCACAACCAAGGGAGTCATGATGAGACATATCTCATTCATTTAGTTTCACATGGGGGAAGGTGTGTCTCAGCATGATGGGTGATTGTCAAATTGTTACACAAACTAGGAAAATGGGTTTTTAATAGGGTGGTTTGTCACATTGTGTAGGGTCAACATCATGTCGATACATAACCTAGGAAATGGGTTTGAATTTTAGAGGCTATTTTGACACACAATGATAAATGATGTCGTGATGTGACATATTTTTCTAGTGTTTTAATTTATTGGTTATTACCCATTTCCCACCTCTTTCTATTCACTCAAATCAACCCCTCAAGAGGAATCCCAAGGGAGATATCTTCCTCCCCCTCCTCCCCCTAGTATCCATGATCCATTATTAATTGACTCCACAAATATTTTGGGAGATATATCTTCTCTTTAGATATTCATTCTCAATCATCATAACTTTTCTCTTGGTTTATCCTCTTCATGGAAACTCTAAAACACATTTGGATGAATTTGGGGATTTATTATTGTTTAATCATGAGTGTTTTTCTATATAGGTCTTAAAGTGGTCATTCTCTACCATTTTTTTCCTTCATCATCAAATGATTCTTGTTTAATGCGATTGAGGTAGGTGTTGTAAAAAAACCATTATTGTACAAGGCTTAAAATGATTTACATTTATATATTATTTTCTAATCAAGATAAACATATAAGTGATACCCATGATGGGTTTTTAAATGTTTTTTATTCATTTTCATGCTTTTCTTAAATTTTATTTAATATAATTATAGTTTTAATTAATAAATTAATTTTTTATTCATACCATGTTCTTGTTTATATATGATAAAAACTCTTTCAAATGAATTTGGAAAATTTAAAGTGGTTTTTGAGAGAATGTTTTTCATTAATGGGGCAGTTGTTTATTTAAAAGGGACATTTTTTTAAAGTGGTGTGTTTTGAACTTTTTAAATTTTTATGAAGACTTGATGTGTTAGTGGTGTTTTGTGATATATTATATAAAAACAAATTGTTATTGTATAAGTAATATTTTAATGAATGATTGTAATATTGTTTTGAATTGGTTTTATAACTTCGTGTTCCATGTATTTTTGTAAATATTATTTTTAACATTTTAAAAAATATTTTTTCCAATTAGGTTGATATATAATTTGTTGTGATACCCCTTATTTTAATTTTTTATATAGTGTGGAATTTTTTACCATGAAGAAATATTATATAATATTTGGATTTTTGTGAAAGGTTTTGTTTCATGAGATGGTGTTAGAAGTTTAATTATGTAATAATAATATTAATTCTTGATTGATCACCCACATTTTGGTCATATAATTGGAGACTGGGTGATAAGGTAGAAGATTCATAAGGGTGTTATTCTATTCTAGATTTTGTTATGTATAGTTCCTTTATAATGATTGTTCTCTACAATGGATTACCTCCCAGTGAGTCCAAGAGGTATGTTCGGGATGAGATTGTTGTTAGGTTCAATATATATCAGCCGATTATTTGGTGTTTCATAAAATAGGTATAAGACCACATTATTAAAGACCCTAGAAAGTTTCCATTAATTCCCAGTCCCTTTTGAGGCCCTTTTAAGGGATACTATTTTACACCTGACGGTTATCCCCTAGCTATTGATTAGGTAAAATGTCAAAATTTATTGGCTTTTTTTTATACATTAATAAGTTGGTTTCTAATTATGATTTTAATTTTATTTCGTTATGGTTTTGGTTTATGATCTATATATAATATTTCAAAAATAAAAAATGATACACATTGTTTAAAATATGGTGATACAAAAAAATAGTATGGAAAATGGAAATAAAAATAGTATGGTGTTGTTTTCCTGAATATTAAAAATATTAAATTATTTTTTGAGAGTATTATCATTAAAAATGATAGTTCCACCTTTTTTACATAAAAATTAAGTAGTTTTTTTGTAAAAAGATTAAATCATGTGACTATTTTATTTATACTTATTTTTGTTAAAAATTCACTTATAAATTTCATTTCAAAATAGATTTTATGAAAATTTTAATATAAGTAACATTATAAAAATTTTGGCAAAATATTATTCAGCACATTTAGCTTACAGCCTACACACACACTTATGTCTGTGTGTTTCTATAATGTTTTCTCTTAGGTTCACATGATTTTATCTCATTAATTTTATTTTCATTGGGTCCATAATGGATGTGTTGGGATGTTGTGGTGATAATGGGTTACACAGGGTTCACATCATAGTCTGTTAGGTTTTTCCCTTTTGGGGTGTATGAGTGTCCGCCTTGTTAGCCTATTATAAAATTATTTATAGTTTCTATTTTCATTTAGGTATTGTAACATATTCTACTTTGTATCATTTAAATTTGGTTCATATATTGAATTTTTTTAGATTTAGAATTCGAATAGTCACTTCTATCCATTAAGTATCATTTGAAATTTATTTCATTTATGACATATTTGGAATATTTGTTATTAAACTATTTATTATATTTTAATTGAATAGTAATATATGGGTGGCTGATGCCAAATTTTTCAGATGGTTTCTGCAGATAGATTTTATTATTATCATACAAGGGTAAAACCCTTACCAATTATGTGTTCATGATACCCCAGCAGAAGTTTCCAACTCGTGGGGATCAAGAACAGCATTTGGTATTAACGATAGTCTAGGTCGAGGGATAATTTTAAGTGGAGTCAAGATGGTTCTTTACAAATGGTATCATAGTATAGGTTTACAAAAGGACTGGGTTCTTGAATATCTCCCTTTTAATTTAAGATGTTTTGTAGAATAGATTAATGAATTTAGAAGTATGAGAGATAGGTTTGGGGAGAGTCTAGATAGATCTTTATAATCCTAATCCTTGTGTTACCATGGGTTGTTTGGATTTGAACCTTGAATCTGACTATATTTTTTTCTGTATTGAAGGTGATGAACCCCATGGGTAATATCAGATTATTTGGAGGTTTTATTATTCATTGGGGTCTAAAGAGAAGAAAAATTAGCAGTAAAAAGTTACCTTATAGGAACTAACTCACATTTAATAGTCCATAAATATTATTCTTGAAATGTTTCTCAGGTTATTTCAAGACTAGAAGATGGTCTATCAAACTATGTTGCCATGTTTTTTGTATTTTTGAATCTTGTTTGGTTTGGTTAGCCTCATTTCACTCCAAAATTAAATATAATTATGGTTTTCATTCAATTTTGATGAATTTGATAAATTTTTATGAAACATTTTTTTTATTAATATGAGTTATGGTTTATGTTTATTGTATATTATTTTTTATGCGATTATTGTAAAATTTATTTTTGTGTGAAAATGATGATTTCATTAAAAATGTTTTGGGATTTAATTGATTACTTAGGGAATTTTTTTATAATGAATTTTATTTTATGAATTATGTTTCTTTTAAAACCAGTTAGCTTTTTTCTTAATATTTTGAATCTCTTGGAATGTTTCACAATGATTTTTTGGGTTTAAAATAAAAACTAATATTTTTTTGAAATTATTTTATGGTTATTCTATTTTTAAATAGAGTGGGATAATTGTATTAAATGAATTTTTTTTATTTTTTGAATAATGGTTTTTAATGAAATTCCCTAATATGGATTTTTGTTTCAATTTTTTGAAAAATGGTAAATAAATTTTTATTATGTTTTCCATAGTTTTCTAAATTTTCTGTTATCATAAAAAATGATAGACTATTTAAAAAAAACTATTTCTTTATAAACGGGTTTTGGAACCTTAAAAATTTTGTGGTTTAGAAAGGATAATTTAAAGGGTATTTTTATAATTTTTTTTACCTTAGGTGAAGTTTGTGGTTATATTTTTTCCTCATTTCACATTGGGACAATTTCATTTGATTATGAAGCATGACTGGTTCAGGTTTATCTTTCATGTTATATAGAGTATGCCTCCTGGAAATGACTCTATAGAAACTATGAATTCTACCTAGAGGAAAGATCTTTCTAGTTCATGACACTAACTATCATATAAAAAATGGTATATATAAGATATATATTTTCTTCATACTACCTATAATCTGATTTTTTTATGAAATTTGGATTTCATTTCATAAATTTAAGGATAATTTAATGAACATTAAATAGAACATTGGGGTTTGGTTAAAAACTAGACATATGTGTGAATTACTGGAGTAATCTATCTTTGGGTTGGAAGTTGATTATGTCCTCTATCAAGTGGATAGCCTTTTCTGGGGAATAGACATCCATAACATTAGGTTTCACTTATTCATGCTTGTGTCAGTTTTTTTTTCTATATTGTGTACACCATAATGTGGTGGGTAAGCCTTTGGTTTTTGAGGGATACGATGCATTCATGTGTTTTTTAAATAATTATTTTCCCATTTCACATGGATATTTATGCATGAAAACATGGTTTATTCATCTAATTATTACCCATGTTTATATGTTATGTCATATTTATCTGCCACTATTAAATGGAATATTTTTAAAAGAAAATGAGATGGTGTTTTATATAGAAAATTATTTCTCTTGAAATATTTTAGAAATCTATTTTATACAATAACTGATGGATGCATGTAAATAGAAATTTTAAAATCTCATTTTTTTCATCCTACTTTTTATAGTGCTTATACCATAAATTTTTCATTGATAGTTTATTGAATTTTTTTTATAAGATACAAGTAAAGGGAAGAACATCAGGTAGTAGAAATATCTCATGGTCTATGTTATCTTTTGGTATGTTGGGAGGGTGGTGAAATATGGTCACATGGAGATGGAACCATGGTATTCATCGAGTTCCATGTTTATGGCCTTTCTGATTTTTCATTTAGATTATTTTACCTTACTATGGGTTGTTACCTTTATGGGTAGGATTTTCATAGCATGTTTTGTTTTATAGACATATACTGAGATACTCTAATTTCTCATATCTTATCACGTACCTCTTTTGATGGTGAAAGTATTCCCAAGTTTCATTATATTTTACCCGGATGCTAGCCACTATCCTTTGTAAATAGAGAACATACATTAAGCCTTATAGAAGGCAATGTTGGGTAATATTATGGGTTGAACTAGGTTAGTATATTAAAAATTGGTATCTAAATTCCATGTTATCATTATATCCCACACTTATGCTTGTGTATCACCCTCTTGGGTTTGAGGTCTATTGATAGAATGGGTATAGGACTATCAAAAGATGATAGATAATGTTGGTGTGCGCCCATATTTCTCACTATAATAACAAATGTTGTGTTAACATGGGAATTTTTGGGGTACTCTCACATCCTTGTTCATGATTTTATCCATTTGGGATATACTTCTCTAAAATTAATTTTATGATAAAGGAAAGAAATTTATTTCTTAATGGATTTTGTTCTTTATATCTTTTAGAATATAGCTACTTCAAAAAAAACATTGAATACTTGAGAGGAAGCTATGAGGAAACCCCCTTGATAAAATCCTCTAAGTGACTCATTATTGGTGGAAAATATCATTTGATAGATCCATTATTTAGGAAATGTCACCAATATTGAACTATAATGGATGGAGGACCATGCATTGAAATTCAGTCAGTAGTATCAACTGGGGATTCATTGTGACAAGAGAGAAGAAGATTCAATGGAATGGATTGGTAAGATTGAGAGGATTTTCCAGTTCTAATAAAATCTATAAGACTCCATGGTTGGTTTCTCTGCTTATATGAATGATGGATTATCAAGTATGTGGTGTGAATGTATTGTTAAATCTATGTTTCATGTGTGTCTCCCATATATTATTTTTAATAAATCCATCAATAAACAGTTTTATCCTTACTCAATTAGGGTTATGAAGTCATAAGAGTTCATTAATATTAATCAAAGAGAGGACTATATCATGGTGTATTCTACTATGGTTGATGGACTGGTTAACATATCTTCAGAATTTGTAACCAATGACTATATTAAAATGTGGAGGTTTAATATGGGCTTGAGGTCTAATATTTGGTCTTTTCAGATTCTTACATTCCTACACAGCATCTCAATGGTTGTAGAAATATTTACTATAGATGAGAGGGATATTTCTGGGAAGACATAAATCTTTGGATTATTAGTGAAAATATTAGGTATCCAAAGTTTTTCATCAGTCTAGAAAAAGAAATAGGGTGACCATATCCATGGTGGTAGATGGAGTTTGAAACAAATGTCAGGGTAGGGACAAGGGTAATTTTATCACTATTAGAGAAATGGATACCTCCAAACTATTTTAAGGGGAAATATTATTACATACATGCTAGAAATCTAGTCATATTTAGTTTTTCAATGAGATATAATTTTAGCTAATTAGATATATATCCACCTTTACACATGGCTCTCATCTTAGATTTAATGTACAAATGGGATGGATCTTAATATATTTCCATGGTTGATTCTTAGGTTGTAAATAATGGGAATAATTAAGTTGTGTTTTAATATTTTTTGGAGTGTGTACCATATAAGTTAAAGGATACAATGACTACCATGAGATGTATGATTCTTATTACATCATCTTTGATTATGGAATTATTTACACTTGTGAAACTCATTCCATTATAGTATCCAAGTTTACAAAATCATAAAGATTAAAATTAGGGAATATTAATTTCATTATAAATATTTTCCCCCCTTTGAGAAATAATTCAAGTTAGGGTTTTGGATGTTCAGAGTGTCCGGCGATGATCGCTGATCATGAAACCATAAGGTATTATAGAGTTCTTCTTCTTGTAATATTTGATCGCATAATTGGTATGGATTAGATGATTAACTAATAATACATGATATATTTCTATCATCATTGAGTACATGTTGTATATATTGATAGAGTCACCCTTGTCTTTCAAGGTGAGTGAGCTCCTAGAATTGTGAGGGTGGGTGTTGTTTTTCCTAGTGTTGAGATGATATCATTCTTGTTTTTGGGAGATGGTTCATTATCATATTAATCCATGTATTAGATTACCTCTTCCTTTGGTGGTGTGTGATTATCCGGATGTCTTTAAAAATTATTTCAACAGGTTTAATCCTCATAGTATTTTAAGTTTAATATAGATTTGCTTCTAGGGATGAGGAACATTTACAAAACCTTTTACCATACAGAACATGAAAATTTGAAATAATTAAAAGTACATCTAGAGGATCGTGAGACTAATGGATTTATTCTTAAAAGTGATTCACCATTTTCATTACTAATTATATTTAAAAATATGGTGGATTAGGGTGTATGAATTTATGTTTAATACTAAAAACTCAATTAGATAATTTTTAAGAGTATCGTCTCCTTCCTAGAATTGATATAATTTTAAATCAACATCAGAGATCCTAGTGTTTTTTTTAAAATTATTCAATGATTAGGATACCTTCATCTAATGTTATGGGAGGAGGAAAACCCTAATAAGGCGTTTAAGAGAAGGTATATGAATTAGGAGTATCTATTCCTTTTGTTTAGCCTTTTGTATACTCCTATAGTGTTTATGGAATTGGTGAATTATATATTTCATATGTTCTTGGATTCTTTAATTGTCATTTTTCAGATGAAACCCTTATTTGTTACGGATCTAAATATGATCATATAAATCATTTAATTATCATTTATGGGATCTTGAAATAACATTAACTATATTTAAATCTATAAAAAATCTATTCTTGTGAGGTGGTGTTGTTGGGAAATTTGGTTTCTGAGAAGGATGTCTCAGTGGATCTTAGGAAGAGTTTGGAATCAATGTCTTTGTAGTAGAATAGAAATATGTTTCATATCTAGAGATTCTTATAATTATTTGGTTATTGCATGAACTTTTTTCAGGATTTTTCAAACCTCCTATATCCTATGACAGAGTTAGCCTATAAGGGTGTGAAATTTTTTTAGAAAAATCTGCACCATGTAAATTTTTCAATTGTAAATATTTAGATTTACTTTAGCTCCTATCTTGAACATTCTAGAGTTTAGTTAGGGATATGATATCTACTATGATGCCTTAGGTATGGGTTTATATTTTATTTTAATATAGGAATGAGTTTTGGTATCTTAGGTAATATTTTAATTATTCCCTCATTGTAAGTGTCATCACGTTCATGGTCTTGAGTTACCAAAATTGATGCACATTCCTAGCCCCACTACTTCTCTATGGAGTGGTTTGATGTGTATTCATACCAGAAGAGTCTGAAATATATTTTATCTCGTTTGGATCAATTAATAAGATATATAATGGTAATATTAACTTCAAAAAATCAATTTTGATACCTTATAAACCTCAAGAAAAGGAAATGGGACCCTAAATTCATTGAGAAGAATGTTTCTAACTCCGGTAGTGAATGAATCAGTATAAAAATAGGGCTTTATGGACTTGTTTAGTGAGATGTTCTTGGATTTAAGTGAATATTATTGATATTTATTCTTACAATGTTCCCATTATAGATCAAATATGGATGGCCATATTAAAATTATAAAGACTAAGGATGAAGAGTGTACATGATTCTTATAGAGTTTATTTGGGGGGGAGATGTTGGGTGATTTGTCTCAGTCTCTCAATGGATTGTTTCTCATCTGAGGTAGGATGATTTTTCTGATGAATCCATGATATAAATATTTTATATTAAAAAACATAATTGGTCTTTACACCCTTTAGAAACCAACATTTATCATAACCTGATACTTACCTATTGGTGGTTAGGAATGAGATGATCAATTACATATTTTGTTTCTCAATACCATACATCTCATAGAATTAGGTCACAACATCACAGTTCTGATAATTTCTTGTAACTTTGACCAATTTTATTTGAAAATGGAATGATATAGTTTTTGAATTTGTGATTTAAATAACATAGAATCCTATTGAAAAAGGATGTGATATGCGTGATTATTAAATCATAAAATTACAAAAAAAAATTCCTATCAAGGAGTTGAGAAAGGTAGAGGATATTGGTCACTTGTATGTGAAAAATATTTTCAGACCCTATGGTATTCTATCAGTAATCATTTCAGATAAAGACCAATACTTTATATCTAGGTTTTAGAATATATTTTTTCTATTATAGGGTTATCAGTTGATGTTTAGTATTACATATCTTGGATAAATGGATGTTTAAGATAAGTAATCCATCCATATTCTAGAGGAAATGATGTGTTCATGCATTCCAAATTTTTGTGGTTATGGGATAATAATATACCCTTATTAGATTTTTACTATAATATTAATTATAATGATTTAATTAGGATGAAACCATTTTACGAATTGTATTATAGTCTATGTAAATAACCTCATTATTAGGAATAGTATGGAGAAACATCCTTTTTTGGATTAAGAATCATTCAGGAGAAGACATCTATCGTAAAATTGTACATGAAAAGGTTAACAATATATTATATTTTCCAAAAATCATATGTTTATCCTCATTTTTATCCCTTGGAGTTTAATATAGGTTTTCATATTTTCCATAGAATTTCACCCTGGTTTGGAAATAAAACTTCATGGAGTGAAGTAAGTTCGAACCTCATTATATTGGTATAAGGTCCTCATCCTTATTCAACCCACAATTTCATCATTATTAGAGAATTAATTTTCCTATATTTCTTAAAATGTTTATATGTTCAAATATTTGTTGAATTAGTCAATAACACTTATATAAAAACCCCCTAAATTTTATTTTGGATTCTTACTCTTAGTATTCATTTTTTTAAATATACAAAACATTTTAAATGAAACACATTTTCTATTCCTTATAAATATTCATTATTTTTAAATTAGATTCATTATTTTTTCTACACATTTTTAAATATTTTGAAAACGATTTGAAAAAATGGGGTGAACATAAAAATCTCATTAAGGGACATAAAAAAGGAAATAATGAAGTTCATTATTCCATCCCAAAACTTTAAGATCCTAAAATAGTGTTTTCATTTAATATAATAAACATTTAGCTCAAATAATAATTTATATACACATAAAATCATATTTTCTTAATAATTCTTTTTTTTAAAAAACATTTTATGAAAACATAATGGTAAAATTATAAATATGTGTGTTTATTATAAAAAATGACAAACTTGGAAAAATGTTTTCATAAAAAATCATTTTACTGTAAAATGGTGTATTCATTCCTTAAAAAATATCATTATCTTTAATTTCCAAATGAAATTATTTCTATGAGAAATAATTTTTATGGACAAAAAAATTAGATTGGATCATTGAAATATCATCTTTATAGAATCCTTATAAGAACCCATATAAATTAAATAATTGATATTGTTAATTCTAACATTATTCTTCAGAGAACATAATTATTACCAAATGCATTGGAGAGATATATAGGCCTCACCCACCATCATAAGTGACTTCTAAGGAACATAATAGCATTTTACCACATAAAATATTTAAATTTTATAATCAATCTTATAAAAATATCCTTTTGAAACCATAAGAAAAATATTTTCAAATATTTATATATCCCTTTTCATTAAAACCTAATTTTCAAAACTAAAATACAGAAAATAAAGGGAAGGAGAAAATTTAAGTGAATAAAAAATAAAATATTTTTAGTTAAATTGAAACATAATATAATATATGTACTGGATAAATATGTTATTGATATCATATACATTAAAATAGAACATTCATTCTACTTTTTTTAATGAATGTCAAAACATTTTGTATAATCTATATAAAATGATTCCCATTGAAAACCATTGAATGAAAGAAAAAAAAGGAAAAAAATTACATTATTTTGTTTTAGTGGAGCATAAATAAATCAAAAAAATTATTAATATATACTGGGAATATTAAGAATTATAAAATTCATCTTTAAACAATATAAAAATAAGTTTTTAAATAATATTTCCCATACATAGAGTCTGACTTTTATTGTATGATAGATATATCATATTTAATTTTTTTAATATATTATTTACAATACTTGTAACCATTAACATGTTGAATAACTTATCATTAAATCACTTATTTCAATGACATTTTATTACATAATCAGTCTAGTCCATGTCGAGTGTTCTGTGGATGTTCCGTTAATAATTTGAAAATGAATATGGTATATATATCATGGTCAAAGGGGACATTATTAAATATTATTAGGAATAATAATCATCAAATTATTATTATTTTTATATTTTAATTATACTTTTTTATCTAACCATTAATTATGATTATAAAAAAGGAATTATGTAACACTCATGAAAATGGTTGGTCATACGTACGCGTGAATAACATTTCCATTTTTTAATGAACATATAGTAAAGAATGTAAGTATTATATTACCTTTAAAAACCTATAATTATAAGATTAATATAATATTATTTCTTTAAATGAATTTTTATATACCATCCATGTGATTATCTGGTGAAAAAAATCACATTGTTTAGTGGTGGTGGTAATCCTCACGTTTGAGCGAATTATAATTTCATCATTCAATGGATAGAATGGTAAAAAAGCAAGTGAAAAATAATATTTATAGAATTATAATATTTCTATTAATAATATATATATATATATATATCCATCAGTATGTACAACAATAGTAGGTGATTATGGGAAAAAAATTACATCAGTTCATGTGTTAGTAGTACTTTGTACACAAGAATGATGGTTTCATTTCCCAATTGATAGAAAAGAAGATGAATATATAAAATTAAATGTACATAATATAATGCAATTATAATTTAAATTCTTATTATATTATATCACAATGTTTATAAGAGTTTATAATGATATTAAAGAAGAAGTAAAACTAATGAATTTAGTTAAAATATATACTTCTTCTTTAGATAACCTCCCTTTTTATATATCATAAGACCTATAATGATTGTATTATAATAAAAATAAGCTATATATAAATGGGTGAGGTATTTTAGAAAGTTATTTTTTTTAGTAATTTTAGAAAATAAATGCCTATTTATTTTTAGATATGAGAGGATAGGGGTGTCTGTTTATAGGGTGAGGTGGGTACACACTTTGAATTGCTAAAAACTATTGAAACATAATATTTTATTTATCAAGATATGTGGATCCAAAAATGAACTCTTTAAAATATAATATCATATTGGGTTGAAATAATCCTATAATAGAATATTAAGATTTGTTTTTTGATCGTTTTTACACTTATCTTTGTAGCTTAACCCCTAGTAAGCCTTTTTAACCTTAATAATAGTAACATATTTTAACTGTTTTTACTCTTCACTGTGAAAAAAAATATAAGATGAAATTATGAACAATTTTTGAAATATGATGATAAAAAATATGTAATAGATTCTATAAAATTATATTTATATAATTTATATATTAAATTGAAAATTAAACATGTAAAACATAATGAAAATCATTTTTTGAGAAAAAAAGACTTCTTAAGAATTAAAATATTTTATTCCAAAATAAAGAATAAAATTTATTATATTAAATTAATAAGATTAATTATAATTCAAATAAAATAATTTTACTTTTGAAGCAATTTTAAAAACTGAAATTTTAATATCCTTGAAACAAAAAGGCATTTTTAAAAAACAATTATTTTTTCACTATTCATTCAAAAAATCAAACATTATAGAAAATTAAAAAATATTCAGCCTAATGGAATATTAACATGATTAATTAAAATATTTTATCATTTTTTCCAAATTAAAATTCCAAATATTATAATTTTTATTTTAAAACAAAACAATACAAGGCTTGAAAACTCAATATGGCTAAAAAATGCGTTTTTCCCCAAGAAAGAAAAAATACATAATATTCATACAATAAATATAATTCTAAAAAATATAATTAATGTATATTAATAAGGTATTAAATTTATTTACTATTAACATTATCTAGGTTGGTACATTCTTCCTCCTTTTAGAAATTGCATTCTAACAATTGAATTAATCAATTAAATAAGTAGTGATATTATCCATTCATAGAATTTTTTGATTACTATCTTTCTTCTTCCATCTTATGAATATTAAAAATAAACCATTAACCTGTGAATCACCTTATTTTATAACATCTTCTCTCTATGGTCAATAATTTTAATTGGTCATTCATCATAAGAAATTCTTTCTTCTAGATGTACCACATCAGGGCTCAAAACAAGGGATGCATCTGGAATATATTTTCTTTACAAAGAAACATTAAACACACCATTTTACTTATAAAAACATGATGGAAAAGATATTTGGTAATCAACTGAGAGCCCTTTTATCAGAATTTCATATAGTCAAATAAAACAAGTGATTAAAATTATTTTCATTCTTAACGCATAACACATTTCTACAGAGATATTTTATGAAATCCATGGACACATACCTCAAATAAAATGTCTTTTTTCTGGTTATCTTCATTACTCTTCAACTTCCTCTGATATACCCTCATATGATACAAAATAAAACTTTCCATCTCCAGAAGTTCATATACAATTTCTATTTTTGAAATTTTTTTCCACCAAAATGATTCCTACAAGATGTAATCTAATCATTCATTCCATATAATGCCTCAAAAGTTTTCATCTGTATACTTGAATAAAAAATGTTATTATAAAAATATGAAATAATAATATATAATTATTTTATTTTCCTTAGTAATCTATTGAAAAAGGTCAAATCATTTTTTTCAAATCGTAAACTATTTCTTTGGACATTTCATCATATTGGATATGAAATTATGTACTAAAATTTAATTCAGTACCCGAAGAATTTTGAAAAAAATTCCAAAAAACAGATGTAAAACTAGGATAACAATCTGATAGAATATGGAGAGGAACTTCATGTAACCCAACTATCTCCTTGATATATTCTTAAAAAAGATGATCTAAATGTATTATATCTCTAATAGGAATGAAATGTTTAGATTTATTCAACTGATTAATAATAACCCAAATTACATTATTCCATTGATATTTCTTTAGAAATAAAACTATAAAATAAAATGATATATTCTCCAAAATTCATTCAAGAATTGGAATAGGGGAAATCATCCCCTTAGATAATTTTCATTCTAATTTTACATTCTTTCAAATCAAGCATTAAATCATAATGTCAGTAATATCTCATTTCATTCCATGCCACACTAAATGTTTATGAAGTTATCAATACATATTTTTTTCTTCAAGGATGAATGGAGAAATTGAAAACCTATAGCTTCACTCAAAAATTATAACTCGCACCATGAATCCTAATTCAAATAAACATTTTCCGAATCTGGTAACACCTTCTATCATCAATATTAAATAATGGAAAATGTCTTTTTAAACTGATTCTACCTTCCCATGTTATACATGATCTTGTATTTATGTTTTCTTTATTATATTAAAAAGAATAGAATTGTACTTACACCTGTATAAAAAATGAAGTTCCTTCATGCATAATTTTAAGGACAGCCATCATCAAATCATTTACTGAAGGATCATATTCCATATATAACATAGTTAATTATGCATTATCTTTCTAACATCAATAATCAACTACTATATTTTTTTGTTTTACATTAATTAATTTCATTATCATAATATTTAACTAGTTCAATCCACCTCCTCTACCTCATGTTCAACTCTTTTTGAGTGAATATGAACTTCTATCATTATGAAAAATATATATTTCACACTTTACTCAATATAAATGATATCTTCATATTTTAAAAGAAATCACTGCAACCTCATGTTTATGTTCATGTGTTGGATAGTTTAGCTCATGAGGTTTCAATTGACATAATGAATAAGAAATAACATATTCATTCTATATTAGAAAAACATTTACTCACATCAAAGAAGCATCATTGTAGATAACAAAGTAATAATTTCTAGATTATAGGGCCAAAACTGAAGCATTAAATAATATTATTTTCAATTACTAGAAACAGTCATCACTTTATTTTATGTAGATGAATTTAAATCCCTTTTTATTTTTACTTCTCTAGTGGGATAGATAATTGAGAAAAAATTTGAACAAACCATCTGCAATAACCCACTAATCTAAGAAAAATATGAATCTCTATGGAATTATTAGGTTGTTGTTTGTAACATCCTTAATCCATAACACTCATAAATAACATATCTGAGTTGGCCACAAGACCTTAAGAACACCTCCCCATACACCATAGGATACCAACTAGAGTGATGGTCTAATGTGGTACAATTGGGAGACTATAACCTCATAATCAGAGTAACATAGTGGTGTAATAAATGTATAATAACCATACCATAATAAATGAAAAATATAATATTATAAAGGGAACATACATATGATAATAATTTTCAAAAAAATTAATATAAATATCCTTTACTATATCAAGAAGATGTACATTATGGACTCTAAATAAAAAATAACAGCAATAAATGTAAGATGGAATAAATATCTTGGTATATAAAAAAGAACCAAAATGATTAGATGACTATCTCTCGAGCGAATCACAAGAAATATCCCCTATCATGTTCACCCCACTCCAATTTGATAAACCAATCAATAATAAAAAACATTGTGTTATCCCCTATCTCTATCTACATCCATGGAGTCTATATAGCTACCAAACAATGGTCCTAATAGGGTTTGAGATATACTCAGTAGGATACCACCATCGGTTTGGTTAAGTATATAGCTAGTGAATATAATATTATTACTGTGAAAATATAATAATGATAAGTTATATAGTAAACTATAAATGGATGCCTCTAGTTCTTGAATGACACCAGGTTAACACTACCTACTTTAGCTCATTCTAAGAAAACATCTAATCAATTACCATAAATTTATACCTATAAGTGAATATGAATGTAGGTATGTATATAACCTATTTAAGTAGTTACTTTTATATCCATATGTATACATATGTTGTTCTGTCTCAGACTTATGGTGTAACTCATGAATCCAATTCTAGTGACTAGAGTCTCACAAGAGAGTAGAGAATTCCATGTCTGAGTATCATGATCTTAATGGTCACCATTCACAAGTATCATGGGACTAAGAGTTGTCATTCCTGATAATCACAAGTATTTGGGACGCCAAGATCGATTATCATTGGTATGAGGGATGTTACGCCCAGTATTACAAGTATAATGGATGTTATACTCGGAATCACAAGTATAATGGACCCCATTCATGGTTTAAAAAGTATATGGGATGGTTGGATAGTTTCACAAGTATAATGGACTCCATGCCTGGAATCCCCATTACAAGGGATTCCATACCTAGTATGAAAATTATAAGGGGCTTCATTTACATTATCACAAGTTTAAGGGTCTCCATTCTCTATATCATAATCATAAGGAACATTATTCTTGGTGTTGCAAGTATATCAGACTCCATGCCTAGTATCACATGTATATTAATTCATATTTTTTTTATAATTGATAACATTCTATTAAAATAATTTCCTAACCATTATTTATTTTCAAGAACATGATGTGGTTGCACCACCCAATTCCATCATCATTCATCGTAGTCATAAAATTTATGAGTCACTCCCAAACCATTTAGTAGATGTCTTGGTCACCTGATAATTTTTTATATCATAGTGAATTCCATAGGAAAACATCAAGTGGTGTAAAGAGTCAATTGGGACCTATTCTAACAAGAATAATGAGACACTAAGTCAATCTATCAAGTCCAACAAATAAAATAAGTGGTAAATTTGTTCTTTATGAGAAAACATGGATGTTCAATTGTTCGAAATTAAAATTCATAATATAAATAAACAAGACATGATGGATAATCACTAAACAATATACATTGTACATGAAGTGTAACACACATGTAGTATTGGCCATTAGTTTGGTCCAGATTGGAAGAAAATAGAAAAGAAAACAAACTACCAAAAAATGGGGCATATGAGCCTGTACAAAAAATAATCCCCTAGACATGAGGAAAAATGATGAAAGGAGATAATGGAATAGAGATATTAATGTTAGTGATCCAATTTGGTATAAGGATACTGAATCTGAGTCCATATGGATGAATATCTTTAAATCATAGCTTTAGGCTAGAGAGGCCTCAAAATGAGGAGGGGAGGCTGTTGTTCAATGGAGATAAAAGGAAAAGAGGGAAAGATAAAGTTAAAGATGTTAAAATGGTGACCATTCACTTTTTTAAGTGGTCACACAGTTCGGATATAATGTTTTTTAAACCATGCACCAACTGTGTGCTGATTACTACCCTAAGGCACCCCTCGCACAACATGAAGTGCATTGTTAAGAAAACAGCGTGAAGCCTGTGTGCAACCTCTACCTCAAACTTACAGGGTCATATATACCAGTTTTGTGGGTTCGTCAAACTATGTGACACTAACTATAACACCCCAAGATTCACAGTATGTTTCTCTTTGAATAACGCAATATCTTGTACTATACGCAACATCGAGTTCTAGCACACCACGACCAATCAAACTAGTCATTATGAATACTAATACCCACTTTTTGAAATTTTATAAATTTTATTTTTTAAAAATAGACTTAATTTCTATATTCAGAATAACAAAAATAATCATAGGGTGAATGTTTGGTATTTTTCTGAAAACATTAAATTTCTGATGAATAGTTAAAAACACTGGGTTATTGTTTAAAACCTTAATTTTATTTAAATAACAATTTATTTTATTTAAATTTATTTTAAGTGAAAATAGATTCAAAATTCATATATTAGTTTAATGTAATTAATTGGAGTCATTTTATAATAAGACTAGATGTGTAAAATTTTGTTGAACTTTTTAACATCTTTTACCCACCTTCTAGGAACATTAACAAATTTGCATAAAATGTGGTTTTACCATTTCCGTAACTTTAATTTTAATAATTATAGTGACACAGCTGAAATCAATAAGTAAAATGTGGTTCAATAGGATGAAAATAAATTTTGGTGAATCGTAACATTTGAATTTCATTTACCTTAGTTAATAGTAAATAGGGTAATTAAAGGTAAAAATGATATTATAATTACCTTAAAACTTGTCGTAATTATATTGGATAAGTGTATTTCAACCAAAATCAACCATAGGGATAATATATTATCCTCTTTGATCCACTTTTATTAGATTAGGATATTTATTTTTATTTTATTTAAAGAAGAGTTGAAAGTGATAAAATCAAAGTTTCAATACTAGAACATTTTTAATATAGTGTTATAAATAAGATACATTTGACTATAAATATTCACTGGAAATATAAAAGTATTTAATACATAATGGTATTTTATTTATTATTTTTAGATATTAAAAAATTATATTTATTTACAACACATTGATGATGCAGTAATTACATTATTAATGAATGATTAACATAATTGATATTATAAATATCCAAATAAATGTAAATTGATACTTTTTATTATTCACAGTAATTTTCTATGATAATATTACATGATTGGATTGTTTTTTATGTAATAAATTTTGGTTTACTTTCACAAAAAACCAAATACTAAATAGTGTCAAAATTGACAAAAATGAGTTTTTAAAACAAATACTGAAGTATTAATTGATATAATATTCCCAAAAATATAAGTCTCATCCAAAGTACGTATACAAGTTTATATATGTTAATAATTAACCACATGGGGTTGTCTTGTCTTTTTATAGGATGTTTATTAGCCATTAATTATAATAATACCAGAATACATGGTAAAAGTTAAACTATTTAACTAATAGTTATTCTAAAAGATATGGTTAATATGGTGACCTAAACTGGTCTAAAACCAATTTTTTTAGAGTTTATCAACCCAGCCCCACCTTAGCCACTAAATATATCCTTTTGGAGCCATTTTAAACTGAATATGATTGTATAATAAATAAATATTTCTAGCCTTTACTAAAGTGACCCACACTAGTGTTGTGAAAGGGTACTTCCACTTCACTCAAAATCACACCTCCAAATCCATTTGGATTGGCGACATCCATCTCAAATATCCTCCCCAATACCCTAAAATCAACCTAAATTCCTCACATTGATCATAAAATCATCCCATGGATCTCTTTTCAACAAATCAAAAGGAAGCATCTGAAGAAGAGGTAATAATTTTATCAACTCTTTGAAAGTTCTTTTCTTCTTCCACTTCCTCATTCATTGTTGTTTCCATACCAAAATAATAAATCTAGTAAATTCTATATACATTGATGTTATTATAAATATGGTACAACCATATTAATTATTCTATCTATCCAATGAATGGTAAATTCATCTTACCGTCTCCACGTCACTGTGTAGTTTGTTATTCAACACTTCATTAATTAGATGGGTATAATAATGAGTTTAATTGATGTAAATAATAAATATAACATTTTAATGATTATTTATATATGATATATCATTCAATTAAATAAAATATCAACATCAATATAATGGTATTGTCGCTCGTGCGTACGTACAGATTACCATCTCCACGAACGCGATGAGATTCATTCCTCATCATAACCATTCAAGAATAATTTTCATTTTATGATTAAAAATAATGTTTAAGAACTTAATATCATTATGTATATGAATCAAATACATTATATCCATAAAAAACATTCCTTATGTAACAAATAATATAAATTATAATGAATCAGTTAAAATCCGAAATAATGATACTTCTAAAATATTATTAACAATAAAATATTAGGAGATCATATATGATATCATATTTATGTATATGGTTATTTAATAATTTAATAATAATGATCTAGCTATTATACATGTGGTTAATTTATACCCTTGTTTGAAATTTTTTAAAATGTTTTGCATGGAATACTTCCATTGTTTTCCAAACAAGGTTCATAATGAACTTTTTGACAAATTAAGGTAACAATGTTTTTAAACTTATATGGTGAGTACGGCTATTTTCAGTTGTTATAAAACCATTGAATTTTCCCTTTAAAGATTATAAGAATACCCTCAAAATAAATGTTTTCTTTTATAATTATGTGACTTTTAAATGATTTTAAAATATAAAGAGATATTTCTGTCAAATATTTTTTATTTCATCTATGTCAACATCCATTGATGGATTGAAAACTTGTTTGAAATTGATTTATTATGATACAATATTAAATATTTTATTGAAATTGTTGTGATATTTTTGACTATGGATGTGTTAATTTTATACCATTTATGGTTTATGGTTAAATTATTAACAATCCATATGCCAGTTTAAATATGAATGTTTATGTTATGTTTCTACCTTTTAATATGAGGAATGCATTGGACTTAGTAAGTGACTGGTGGAGCCCAATATAGCTTCTAGATTCATCAGTTGGTCTTATGAGACAAACTAGTGTCTTGGCACAAGGCCTTCACAAAATCATATTTGTAGTCTGAACACGAGGCCTTGACTATGTGGTTATGATGTCTAGCATTATGCATTCCACCAATATGAAAGTAGCTAGTGATATTACATGTGAATATTCAACTAGTAGAATATCAATTTAAATAAGTATATGGAATTATTATATATATATTTTCCATATTATGGTGAAGTTTATGTTTAAAAGTCTTGTGTCTTAGTTTTATACATTCCCTTAAATTTTAATGCTTATTTATGATGGTTTCCACTATATTGTTGTCCTTACTAACCATATCGTCTCACCCCTTCATATGTTTTATTTTTTCCAAGATGCAAAGATGTATATTATGATTAACTTGCAGGAATAGGCTAAGGGATATGGGTGTGTATAAAGGGGACACAATTTTGTTTTTTTTCATTTCATGATGTAATGTAAAACATATGTATATATCTAGTACTTCGAATGCTATGAAACTAATCGGTATTTCAAGATTTTATCTCTTTTTATCATGACAATGTAATATAATAATTCACCAACTATAGGTGACTAGGGTTGCAGCGTTATAGTTGTTATAAGAGAAAGTATAGTACAACCCGTGAAAGATAGATTTTTAAAAACTCTGATTAGAGAATATTTCCCTAAGATAGGATTTGAAGATTTATATAGAATAAATTCCTAGAATTTTGTTAATGTAGAGATTCTGTGTATTTTCCAAGCAATACATCCATGTCTAGATATGATAAGGTAGATGCGGCTTTATCACAACTGTACCAATGAGTGAAAACTTCCACAAAGAGATTCGGGCTTGACTCGGGTTATCCTGGTACACGACAACGTTCCTTTCCGCACTCTTGGTTACGAAACTCACAGGGGAAATGCTTAGGATAATTCAAATTTTATTAAAAAACCATTATGAAGGATTTATAAGTAAATACCTCCTCAAAGAATTTTTTTATGATTATGGATTATATGCATAAACTATTCAATTTATTTTATGTATTTTATAAGTTCGGAATTATGTATTGTGATTCATATGCTAATCTAGTGTATGCCATTGTTCAGAAATTGCACCTAGTGAGATGAATAGAAACTGTATCAATACACGCAATCCATGTATGGATTCACCTCCTTTTCAAGATAATTAAAGTGGAGCTGGTGATGAAACTGGTGCTGAACAACTTATAACCATATCGGGATAACTCACTAAGGTTATGAATAATAACCATACCCATATGGAGCACCTTGATCCACAACACGGAGGATCAATGATAGACTGTTTCATGAGGCAACAACCACTGACATTTAATTGGACTATAAATCCATTTTTAGCTGAGAAATGGATATGTTCCTTTGAGAATATATCTCATGCTTTGGGGAGTAGCGAAAGGGAGAAAGAATTCATGATAGTTTATCGCCTCACGGGAGATGCATATCAATTGTGGTCATTAATTGAAAACACAAATGAGGATGAAGAAGTATCAAACATGGAATGGAGGGAGTTTAAAGAGATTTTCATAGAAAAATACTTTCCTCATGACCATCAAGCGGATATAGAAATACATTTTCTTAGTCGGAGGAAAAAGAAGGATGATAATAACAAAACGTATGAGGCTAACATTACATGGTTATCAAGACATGCAGAAGATTGTATATGTAACCCATGGAGTAAGATTGATCAATTAATTTATGAGTTAAAACATTTCTCTATTAAGCATTAGTCTCTCAATCATTCTAATTGTATGATGATCTTGTCTCATCTACTATCAAGATAGAAAATTAATTCTCTATGTCTTACAACTTTAAAGAAAAGAAAGAGAAGAAGAGATCTATTTAAAACTATAGAAATGGAAATAAGGGGAAGAAAAAAAGTTGAATTTCCATCCTACAGTAAATGTGGGAAGAACCACCCCAGTAATTTCTTGAAGGAAATGAGAGTCTGTTACAAGTGTGATGAAATGGGCCACCAAGCTCGTGATTTCAGGGGAATGAAAGGGGTTGTCAATGTTGAATGCTAAAATTGTAGAAAAATAAGGAATTTTGAAAATTAATGTCTTAAGCACCAAAGAAAATTACCTTGTAGAAGTCCAATAGACCAAGTCCAAGAATATGATATAACTATTTATAATTTTGACACTCCGAATAATGTGGTAGATGGTAATTTAATGGTTTCCTCAAATATAGCCGATGGTTTATTTGATTATGGATCATCGCATTGTTTCATATCTTCCCATATTTCTACGAAAATTAGATATTTCCAATTTAATTTAACTATTTATAATTTTGACACTCCGAATAATGGTACGTGAATCAATTTACATTAGGGCATATAAAAATGCCTTATCTGCTAAACCCAACATCAAACCCATGAATTAATTTGATATAATCCTCAGTATGGATTGGATTTTGGACCATGATGCGAAAATTTATTGTAATAAGAAGGAGGTTAATTTTTTTGATAATGATAACTATTACCTTATCTTTAAGGCCAAACGTCACCCTTGTATTCTCATCTAGATCCACCCCTAATAGCTCAACTAAATTCAATTAATGTGGAGGAAGAGAGTGAAATAACTATTGGTGGGGAAAGGAATGTTCAAATAGGGGACGTACCTTTTGTGCAAGAATATGATGATGTTTTTCCAGAAGAGATACCTGGACATTCTTGGGAATGAGAAATTGAGTTTTCCATTGATTAAATTCCTGGTTCAAGGCCCATTTCTAAGACCCCTTTTAGAATGGACACTGTGAAATTAGTGGAACAAAAGAAAAAACTAGAGGAATTTAGTAATAAGGGATTTATTCACCCTAGATTTTTTTCATGGGGAGCCCCTACTCGTTTTGTTAAGAAGAATGAGGGATCTATGAGGTTGGGAATTGACTACAGGGAGATCAATGTTGTAACAGTAAAGAACAAGTATCCCCTACCCCGCATTGATGATTTATTTGATAAAATTCATGAAGCTCAATATTTTTAAAATATTGGCCTTTGATCTAGATATCATCAGTCATGTGTGAAAAATGAATACATTCCAAAAATTGCATTTCGAACTAGGTACGAGTATTACGAGTTTACTGTAATGCCTTTTGGACTTGTTAATGAAGCCTCCATTTTAATGGATCCAATGAATAGGTTTTTATGGAAAATCATGATAACATTATAGTTTTATTTATTGATGATATCTTGGTATACTCAAAAATATACAAAGATCATGAAAATAACTAGCGCACTATTCTAAAAACCCTCATAAGAAATGAATTATATGGGCTTTTTAGAAAGTGTAAATTATAGCTTTAGGAAATTTATTTTCATGGCCATATTGTCTCTAAGGATTTAATCTCTGCCAATACATCAAGGAACATGGCAATCCATGAATGGACAGCACTGACATGTATAACAGATGTTTGTAGATTTATTGGATTAGTAGGTAATTATTAGTATTTCATCCAGAATCTTGCCCAATTGGCTAACCCCTTAAACAAACTCACACGTAAAAGGGTTAAATTTGTTTGAACAAAAGATTGTGAAGAATTTATTGATGAAATGAAGAGAATATTAGTCAATGCTTCTATCTTAACTCTTTCATTGGGCAATGATGGGTTTGTTATTTATAATTATGCTTCAATGATAAGACTTGGTAGAGTCGTTATGCAGATTGATAAAGTTATTTCATATGCATCACGACAACTAAAAATTCATGAACAAAACTATCCTACTCATGATATTGAGTTAGAGGCTATAATATTTTCTTTGAAGATATGAAGACACTATCTCAATGGTGAAAAATGTGGGATTTATACTGATCACATGAGTTTGAAGTATGTTTTCCCACAAAAAGAACTCAACATGAGGGAAAGGAGATGGCTTGAACTAATCAAGGATTATGATTTCACTATACAATACCACATGGAGAAGTCAAATTAGGTGGCATATGCTTTGAGCAGAAAGGATCAAGGAGTTTTAACAAGATGTGAGTTGAAAGGGATACTAGGTTCATGGATCTAGTAAATATTGATATGGAAATAATCAAGGAAGGTGAAACATCAATTCTTTTTAAATAGTTTCCAAACCATCATTATAAGAATGATAAAATGTTCGCGGACTGATGATGAGGGGTTTAAAAAGAAAATTAATGTTTTGTATGATGGGAGACTGATTAACTTTCTATATAAAGATGGAATTTTGAAATTTGGGAGGAAACTTTGTGTTCCTGACATACCTGGTCTAAAAGGGGAATTATTGGATGATGCTCGTAGATTCAATTTCTCTATACACCCAGGTAGCACTAAGATGTATATATATTTGAAGGAACATTTTTGGTGGGACAACATGAAAAGGGAGATTACTGATTATGTGTCAAGATATATGGTTTTTCAATAGGTGAATGCTGGGACACAACATCCTAGAGGAGTCATGCAACCTCTTCCCATACTTTAGTAGAAATGGGATGATATTATGATGGATTTTTTTCATGGGCCTATGAAAGACTTATAGAAGGAATTGTGGAATATGGGTCATTGTTGATTGTCTTAAAAATTCATCACATTTTCCTGATATAGGAGAAGATTTACCACTTGAATTCTTAGAAAGAATATATAATAATTAATTTGTATGACTTCATGGAGTACCCCAATGAATTTGTTCTAATTGTGACCCCTATTTTACATCAACATTCTGGGAATGTCTTTAGAAGGCCATGGATACTGAACTTTCTTTGAGCACTGCCTACCACACGCAAACTGATAAAATATCAGAACAGACTATTCAAATCAAAAAATACATGTTAATATATTGATCACTCGACTTTCACGATATATGGGATCAATATTTACCTCTGGTAGAATTTTACTATAACAATAGCTTTCGTTCATTATTCAGATGGCACCATATGAAGCGTTATATGGAAAGAGATGTTGCACACCAACTTGTTGGGATGATGTTGGTGAAAGAAAAATCCTAGGCCCCGAATGTGTTGAGGAAACAATGGAAAATGTTATGATTATCCAAACCCATATCAAATCATCCCAAAGTAGGAAAAAGAGCTATTCTGATAATTGAAAGAAGGATTTGGAATTTCAAGTAGGAGATCATGTTTTCTTGAAAGTATCTCCATGGAAGGGTGTTTTACAATTCAGAAAGAAGCATAAATTAAGTCCCAGAAGCATAAGACCATTTGAAATTCTAGAACGAATTGGAGTTGTATCTTACCATTTTAGAAATGCCTCCATGTCTATCCAAAGTTCCTGATGTGTTCCACATATCACGGTTGAGAAAATACATGTCTGACCCAACACATGTACACACATATGATGAAATAGAAATGGAACGAGATATGTCTTATTTTGAAGAGCTAGTATTGATTCTTTGTACCAGAGAACAAGTGTAGTGAAACCAGATGAATCATTTGGAAAAAGATCAATGGAGGAACTATAAGATGGAAGAGGCAACGTGGGAACCCAAAGTACTTATAATGTAGAACCACCCAAATCTTTTTACGTGGTAGTATTGAAGAAATTTCTTGGATGAAATTATTTGAAGGAGATAATAATGTATCACCCCATGCTTCTATGATACGTTCTCTTCAAATAATGAAATAACTCATATTGTACATATCATTGAGTTCTAACACACCACGAACAATAAAACTAGCTATTATGAATAGTAATACCCTGTTTTTAAAGTTTTATAAATTTTATTTTTCAAAATGAGCTTCATTTTTTGATTCATAATATCATAATTAGCATAGGGTTAATTTTTGGTATTTTTCTTAAAGCTTTAAATATTTGATGAATAGTGAAAAACGTAGTGTTATTGTTTAAAACCTACTTTTTATTTAAATAAATATTTATTTTAATAGAATTTATTTTAATTCAAAATAGAAACATAATACCTATATTAGTTCAATGTAATTAATTGGAGTCATTTTATAATAAGATAAGATGTATAAAATTTTATTGAACCTTTTTACGTCTTTTACCCGTCATCTGGGAAAATATGAAAATTTGCTTAAAACATGGTTTTACCATTTCTATGAATTGAATTTCTAAAATCCGAGGGACATAGTTGACATCATTATGTAAAATTTGGTTCAATAGGATGAAAATAATTTTTGATGAAAAGTAACTTTTGAGTTTTATTTACCACGGTAATAAGTAAATATGGTAATTGAAGATAAAAATGATATTATAATTACCCTAACACAAGTTCTAATTCTATAGGATAGGTGTATTTCTGCTAAAATAAACCGTTTGAATAAAATATGATCCTCTTAGTTGCACTTGAATTAAAATAGGTAATTTAATATAATTTTATTTAAAGAAGAGTTAAAAGTAATAAATTCAAATTTTCATAACTAAAACATTTTTAATATAGGGTAATAAATAAAATAAATTCAACAATAAATATCAATTAAAAATATAACAATATTTTTGACATAATGTTATTTTATTTATAATTGATGACGTTATATAATTAAATTTATTTTTGACACATTGATGATGTAGTAATTAACATATTAAAGAAAGATTAAAATAATTGATATTATAAAAATAAAAATAAATGAAAATTGATTAATTTGATTATTTACAATAATTTTATAGGTTAATATTAAATTTTTTAAATGTTTAATTAATCTTTTTCTAAGTAATCAATTTTTTTTACTTTCACAAAAACCAAATAATAAATAGAGTCAAAATTGACATAAATGTGTTTTTTTTAAAATTACTATATTATTAATTGATATAATATTACAAAATATATATGGTCTGGCCAAAGAAATAACACAAGGTTATATATGTCAATAATGAATCACATGGGGTTCTGTTGTATTTTTTTATTATGTTTATTAACCATTTAATTTATTAACACAAAAATACATGGTAAAAGTTAAACTATTTATCTAAGAGTTAATCTTAATGATAAGGTTAATATGGTGACCAAAACTTCTTAAAAACCTATTGGTTGGGAGTTTTTCGACCCAAAACCACCTTATCCTCAAATTTATTACTTTTTGAGAGATTATAAACCGAATATGAATGTATACGAAAATTAATATTTCATGTTTTTCCAAAATTGACCCTCATCTCTCTTATAAAACTGTACTTCCCCGTCTCTCAAAATCACAACTTCAAAGCCATTTGGTTCAGCCAAACCCTAATCAAATATCCTCCCAAATACCCTAACATCATTGTAGAGGCCTTATTATTATCAGAAATTCTACCTAAGGTGCCCTTTTGATCAAATCAAAACGAAGCACCCGAAGAAAATGTATTAATTTCATCACCTCATTCAAAGTTTGTTTTTTCTTCCACTTCCTCTTTCTTTATTGTTTCCATTAAAAAATAATGAATCCAATTACATATAAATATTATGATGTTATTATAAATATTTTGTAACCATATTCATTATCCATTCCATCCTATCAATGACAAAGTCACCATACGTGAGTACGTATGGATTACTGTCTCTACATCGTGGTGTAGTTTGTTATTCAACACGTCATTATTTAGATGGGTATAATTATGAGTATAATGGATTTAAATAATAAATATAACATTTTAATGATTCTGTATATATGATATTACATCAAATTACTAATGATTTCACCATCAATAGAATGGAATTGCCCCTCGTGCGTACGTATGAATTACCGTGTCCACGAACGTGATGATATTCATTCCCCATAATAATCATTCACGAATAATTTTCATTTTATAATTAAAATTAATGTTCAAAAACTCAATATAATTATGTATATGAATCAAGTACATCCAATCCAGTAGAAGCATGGATTATTTAATAAATCATATAAAGGAAAATGAATCAGTTAACACCCAAAACAATGATACTTCTGAAATATTTTTAACAATGAAATATTTGAAGATCATATGTGATATAATATTTATATATATGGTTCTTTTAAAATTTAATTACAATTATTTAACTATTTTACTAGAGGTTAATGTACCCTCAACCAGTAAAATTACATTGTAAAGGTTAATTTAATAATCTCTTAATTTATTCGAGGTTGTTTATATGTAAGTATCAATCGGGACTTCTTTATCATCCACATCCATGTTTCCTGAAAATGAATTTCAAAACATTTTTACTAATTCATATAATATGAATTAATGTCATTTATACCCTTGTTTTACTTTTTATAAAACAAATTAAAGGAATCATTCTCTCTCTTTCCAAACAAGGTACTTTATGACCTTTTCAATGAATTAAGGTAAGAATGTTTTTTTAACTAATATGGTGGGTGAAACTATTTTCCACAGTTATAACACCTTCAAAGCTTCCCATATAAGATTATAAAAAAAATTTCAAAAAAAAATCTTTTATAATTATGTGACTTTTAAATTATTTCAAAATAGAATGATATATTTCTCTGTAATATTTTTGATTTCATCTATGTCAACATCCTTTGACGGATTTAACACTTGTTTTAGGTTTATTTATTATGATACAATCTTCCATATTGTATTTAATGTTTTTTGATATGTTTGACTGTGGATGTGTTATTTTTATACCATTCATGGTTTATGGTTAATGTATTTGAATTTTGTATGCTATTTTTAATATGAATGTTTAAGTTATGTTTCAACCATTTCATATGAGTAATGCGTTGGACTTTGTAAGTGATGGTTGGAGCCAGAATTAGCTCTTTGATGCATCATTAGGTCTTATGAGACAAACTAGTGTCTTGGAATACGGCCTTCACAAAATCATATTTGTATTTGTTTCACGAGGCCTTGACTATGTCGCTACAAAATATTTAACTCTTTCCAACATGTACATATCAGTCGGTAAAAGCACATTTTCTGTTGCTAAAACATTTTACTAACACTTATGTCCCTATCACTAAACATTTGGTAAAAACATTGTCCCTAAATGTTTGTGAAATAGATAAAATTGATCTGTTACAAATATAAAATTACCAAAAGATAATATATATTTTGGTTAAAGTGTTTAGCAAAAGATTATTATGTCAATTTTTTTGTTGGTAATAACATTATCATCATATAATATCTAATTAAAATTACATTTGAATAAAAATTATAAATTTTTAAATTTATTAATTTATCATATATAATTCATCTATTTGAATTATTGAAGCAAAGATGGAAGGCAAGAATGGTAAAACCTAGAAAAAAAATTTATATTAATAATGAAATTTAACACAAAAATGTTGATTCAAAATTTCTAGATCCCCCAACACCCCCACCCACCAACCCATAGCAGGATCCATCACACCCATTACCCCCCATGTACGAATGACCTATCCATGCCCCAACAACCCATCCATGCACCAGGACCAGCAATCCAGCACCACATATACCACAAAATTCTATGCACCAGCACCAACGACTCATTCATTCCCCAAAACCAGTGCACCAGCACCTGTAACCCATCCATCCCCCTAAACCATCAAATGAGCTCCAACACCAATGATAAACAAATCGTGACTGCTCCAATACCAATGAGAAACCTTGAATAATTGTTATTCCATAGCCTTTGACTTCAATATCTATATCACAACAACCAAAAAACATACCAACAAATCAGTTCACATTATCTACATGAATTCAAAAAAAAATTATTGTTTTTAATGTAATGAGACATGATATGGTCACCCAACTCATACATGTGACTATTTATTAAATAAAAAAAATGTTACATGAATACATAAGGTGTAATGAGCTTACACCAAATGAAATTTAAAATTATACAGAAAGATACAAAGCGATGATGGAAAATAGATCAGCTCATCTCCAAAAAAATTTAGCATACATTATATATGGATCCAGGATTTCATAGTCATGCCATAATCCAACCTGTCACTATAAACCTAGGTCCACATATACGAAAACTACACATATAGAAGGTTTCCATCACATGAATATGTATACATGAATGGAATTTACCTCTTGAATTCTTCATTATAAATTTTTCCGTGAAATATTGATATTCCATTTCCGAATCGGTTCCTTTAACCCAATTGACTTCAGTAACATAAGAAATAAATCATGAATGATTTTATCCCTAAAATAACTTCAAGGTCAGAAGAAACTTATGCAACGGAGTCATGAACTCTAAAAATGTTGATAAAGGATTAAGCATACACCAAGTAGCGAATGAGAAATGGACCTGTTTATCCTCAAATAAACAATCCTTCTCTATTTAGAGATACAAAATCTGAAGGTTATCATAAATATGAACTCATAAGTCAACAATCCCAAAAAAAATATTATACCATCAGACCATAGCAAAAGGGTTGTTGGGATGATATTACTGTGTTTTTGGACACCTTCCTCGGAATAAATGATTTGACTATGGAAAAACAATTATGTAATACCTGCAAAATAATGATTAATTTTAGTACTTTCAATAAAAAATAATATAAAAAATTGAGCAATTTCAATCCAAATTACAAGGGATACACACTTATGAGACAAAAAATACTTTCTCAAAGTTCTAATAATGTGGTAGAAAATATGAACCTACAATATAAGGTGTTCCACACCATATGCTTCATTCAGATATGAGATTTCATCATTATAGATTTATACCCATTTCTACAAATAGCTCAATGTGAGTAAATAGAAAAATAACATATAAAAAAATTAAAACAATAAATAAATATAAATAATTTATGTTATTTTCCAAAACAGTTGTAGGAAATGAGAATATAAATATGTGAGTGACACAAATACAATTTGAAAAGAGATAAACCAGAGAAAAATGAATAATTAAAAACCATATAGTTGAAGTAAAATATAGATCCACTTTCCTTGTTTCTGAATTTCTTTTTTTATTGAATGATTGGGGAGATTCTGAATGGGGGCTTTGTTGTGTTTGAATGCTTCATAGGGTGTGGTGAGTGAGTGTTTTAATTTTTTTCAAAATTTAAACTACAAAAGGAAAAATATGTTATCTGGCATTAACCAAAAGAAAGAATGGGTCTAATACCCACCCTCTCAGATGAAATTTCAAAGAATATTCATTCTAAAATCCCCAAAATATGTCATTTTAACAACATGTTAGTGTCACTAACATTACAAAACCTCAGTTATTCAATCTCATAACAGAACTCGATGCAACTAAAGAATTAGTGTATATGTTTAACAAGGATGAAGTTGAAAAGTGTAAAAGAAGATAAAAACATTCCACCAACATATTTTATCAAATGTGTTTAACAATAATCATAACAAAACATAATCTTTAATATTTTCTACATGAATCTCAATATAAAAAATAAGAAAAAGAACATATTACATAATAAATACAAGAAAAAGAGTAAATAATTGGTTTTTTTTGCACAAATGGTTGTAATAAATGAAAATTAAAATATACATACACAAATAATAATTAAAAAAAGAAAAATAAGGGATAAAAAGAAGAATAAAAAATCAAGTAAACATGGAGCCTTTACTCAACTAAATCGCCTTCAAATATTTTTCTCAAACTAGCCAGTTCAGATCTTCAAAACATGAACACCTATAAAAGTCCATACAAGGCCTATAAGAACCTCTATGAATACAATTTTAATGGATCAATAATCTAGGGAAATATAATTATTAAAAGGATTTTGTTAAATATAATGCATGTTACATGACATATGATGTGTCACATATTATTAAACACATTTTCAATTACACATTTTTAGGATCAAATTGTTTTTGAATAGAATACACAAATTAATTCATATTGAAAGAAAATAAAAACTAATAGGAAAGAAAGAAATATCCTATGAGGATAGCCATTATTATAACAATTTAGTAGAAAAATCATCCTCTTTCATATCATAAAATACAAACAGGTTGCTGGATTCAAAATAACCACTCATAAAAGATAACAGAATATATTAATTACAACATAAGAGTTCCAAGAGCTATAAATCAAGATTAATTGATGGTGTGTGAGGTAGATGGAATAAATGGGATATCCCATCTTTTATCTATTTCCAACCTTCTAGGCTGATGTCATGAATTCCCCACAGTGAAGATTGTATTTTTTAGGTCGGATCTAACACCCACTCATATCAATGTTTGGAGCTCCTCTCAGGGGGTCATTCTCTCTATATGTTTGGGTCTTGAATGCCTCATCTCTTTTAATTTGGAAAATTCACTCCCTGGAATTATATCCATGTTCACACTACTATATTTCAAGCACTCAATTAATTTTTTATAACAACAGCTCAATAACTCTGAATACATTTCATTTAATTAAATTCGGAATATACTTTCTCTCTAACATCCTTTATTAACTCAAAAACATCAGGAATGGATTGGTCTTAAAAAGACTTGAGTGAGGAATCCCTATGTACACCATGTATAGATCATTTCATGCTGACTACCCTATGCATGGAAAATCAGTTCCAGGTAACAATACATTGACTCTTTCTTTCAATAAATTAAACCTCACTTTATTTTCTACTACACTATCAATATCTCAGACATTAAATCGAGCATTTATAAGAAAACTCACATGGATAATTTCCAAATTTCAATAATAACTCTGAATCAGCTTAGATCCATACGGGCAATGAACTACCCAAATAGAAAACAAACATCTTCACCATAAAAATTGCTCACCCATACAATAAGACGAATAATCTCAAAAATACCCTCCTTACAGTAGAAAAACCGAACACATTTTAGACTTCAGTTGTAAACATCTCAAATCAGAGTCATCTACATTCAGAAATAATAGAGATCAAAACCTTACACAACCACGTTTTCTAGTATCTGTTTGATTCAAAGATGTAGCATTATTTCATCAATCAAAATCTATGGGAAACACTAAAAATAGATCTATAATGCTTCAACCTATAGAAAAATACAACTACGTCACTTCACTCTATTACCTTTAGCTAGAATTAAATGACCAGGTGTCTTGAAAGCATGGGCTCTAGTGCCCTTTTCTCAAACTGTAAATGACCCGCAAATGCTCAATAAATAGAAACAATAGACCAACTTCAATTCGGATCCACAAAAATTGAACACCAAGGAATAGATCCAGTAATGACCTCGTGGTTAGAACCAACCACCCCACAAACCAGCAATGACTCTATACTTGCGAACATTTTTCAATCATAAAACTCCACTAAAAAAGCCTACTTATAACAAGCTATTCCCTTCAATAATTTACGACATATCTCTAGGGCCTCATAATTATAGTATCACTCTAGAAATCATTGCTATGAAAATCACGATTATTAAACCACACTTTAAAATATTTTTTTATAACGAATAACATTTACTTCATTATATTCTAATTCATTTATGTTGATTTCGTTTAAAAATTTTATGTAAAAATATCCTTAACCGCTTTGGAGAAGTCCATTATTTATTCCTTCTCCTATGAAAAACATCCAACAAGTAAATAAAATATATAAATAATAGTTTTTAATACTAAAATAAATTATGATTAAATTACATGAAACACTGGTTTTTAATCACATGAACATAGAATTGTGATGTTCCAAATATAAATACATTTCAACATAAACGTCAACTGATACAGTTATTTCAACAAATTAAATCTATAAAAAATTAATTTTAAAAACACTTAATAGAAGAGACTCCAAAATAAAAAAATGAATTGTAACCTTATACTAAATAATGAACCATTATTCACATAATTGAGAAATGATATCTTAATAAGATGATTGTGAGTATATTCATATGTAAAAAATTGAATCTCCACTAATTTATGATGTAGAATTTCTATGAGAATTTTATGAATTACTATAATTCTTATAATGGAAATGTGTGTTCAATTAAAATTACACCATGACCAATAATTAGACTAAAAAAGGAGTTCATTCATTCTTCATATTGAGTGGGTGTTATCATTATCTAAACATTTGTTTCCAAAATGGGAAAATAATAATAGAAATTTCACAGTTTTTCACTTCCAATATGTTATTTGAGAGGGAACGAGATCGATGAAAAAGAGGAAAATTGATTGAAGGGAATATAGCTCATTATGAATGGTGTGGCAATGAGACAAAGTGGGTGAAATGTTACCAGATAGTGGGGGTTCTTTAATGATTAACAAATTTGTGGGGTATGCTAAACATGGATGAGCTTTGTGGTGACAAATCAAAATGGTGAACCCTATGGTGAAGAACCCAAAGGATGAACCAAGTGGCGACGAACCAAAAGAATGAACCCTATGGAAACCATTTAGAGAGGGATGACCATTATGGTGAAGAAAATAGGCTTTACTTCCTCGGTATTTTTAGGGTTAATAGGGTATGGGAATTGGGAATCAACTTCCCACAATTTGGACTTGGGGTGCATGTTTATTCATATAATGATATTAATAAATAAAAAAATGATTAATATTATAAAAATTATATATTTCTAAAATAAATTATTTATTTTCAATACATAAAAATCTATATTTTTTAATTTTATGCATATAATTTGTTGGGTTAGAATCAATATATGTTTGGTTCATTCATTAATAATTTAAATTATATATATTAATTTCATGAAACAATATTAAATTATTAACATTTTAATTCAATATATATGGAAATATTTTAATTTAAAAATATCTTGTTTGTAAAAAAATTGAAAATATATATAGTAAATTATTAATGAAATATTTTTTGATGTTGAATAATTTATTGTAATATATTTTTTTAACAGGAAATTATTTTTCATTAATAATAAATAATAAAAATATATTCATTTGTTTGTAAGATGGCCGTTGGAATCTCTACGATATAGCAAAAAATATAATTGATAATAAATGATAAGTTAGTAAAAGATAGATAATACTATCAGATGTATATGTTGGTAAAAAAGTTTTTTGGTACTTATAAAAAATAACAACAGAATAATATATCTATTAGAATTGATAATTTTTACCAACATATGTATTATTTGACACAAAATTTCTATTATAATAGGTAAAAAAAATTTAGTGTGTGGTTATGCTGTCCATCATTATGAATTCCATCATTATGGAATCATATTTTTATATTTCACGTGATTATTCGGCAAGTAGAATATCCATGTGAATAAGTAAATGGCGTTATTTAGTTTATCTATTCTATGTTATACTGAATTTTATGTTTAAAATTATTTTGTTTTAGTTTTATAAATTTCCTAAAATATTTATGTTTAATTATTATAGTTTCTGCTATATTGTTATCCTTACTAAGCATCAGAGCTCCCCCTTTTCAATGTTTTATTTTTTCCAGGATGCAAAGAAGTATATTACGATTAACCTATAGAAATAAACTAATGGATATGAGTGTGTACAAAGGAGACATAATGATTTTGTTTTTCCATTTCATGATGTAATGTAAAACTTATATTTGTATCTAGTACTTCCAAGGATACTAAACTAATCGGGCTTTAGAGACTTGATCTCTTGTGATCATTCCAATGTTATGTAATAATTAATCGACTTTGGGAAACTAGGGTGGAGGAGTTACACTAACAGTGAATATAATCACCCCACACAATTTTTTCTAGCCATCTGGATTGACTTCATGATTTCAACTAACCATGAAGCCTAGTTGTTTCCTAAAAAATGTCAGTGTTCCGAGCTTCGAGCATGCCCTGATCACCCTCACTTTCATTTCCAACTCATTTTTCATTTCCATTAAAAAAATAAGGTAAAAAATTGAACATTAATGGTTTCAAACCTCAAAAAATATGGTATTTTTCAGTCTTCCCCCCTTAAATTAACTCTTACTGGGGGTTTCCTTCCAAGGGTGGTAAATTTCTATCCAAGAATAACTCTATCCAATGAGAATGTAATTCATCCACTCACTCTCAGGTCTTGTTCGATATGAAAACATATTTCCATTAAACCCATAACAGAGAATTATATCATTATTATAGAGCCGGTATTCCCTTGTCAACAATATATACATGTTGATCCTCAAATGACACATCTACATTTAAATCAACCTCATCATGAAAAAAGATATGGGATGGATCTTAATTATACTATATAATTTTTTAAAGATATAAGAAGTCATGAATATCCTGGTACCTCTAAGGTAACTAAGACTAATAGGAAACCCACCTGGATCTCTCAAAAACCTCAAAATGTCAAAATAACCAAGGGGAAATATTCCCTTGCTATCTAATGCATTGATGCACCGGTCTAGTTGAAATGCATAAGAATACAAGATCCTCATCCTAAATCTTTATTGGTCGACAAAAGTGATCATCATATGAATTATTCTTAGATGGAGTTGTATCCATTAAATTCCCTATCAACTAAATCTTCTATATAGTCTCCTAAATGAGATGAGGTCTATGTAGCACTGCCTCCCCTTCATCTAACCATGATAGTGGTGAATGAAATGAAAAACCATATAAATCCTCATAGGGACTATCGACATCGTTTCATGAAATATTTTATTATAGGTGAATGTAAAAATATGTATATGTTTCACCCAAGAATGTATGGAATCATCTAAGTATGCTCTTATAGTGTCATCTAGTACCAATATCATACATTCAGACTGACCGTCAGTCTGAGGGTGAAAGGATATAGTAAAAATAACCTACATACCAAAGATTTATGTGACCTATTCCAAAACCCTGAGGTAAAATTATCGTCCTTATCTAAAAAATTGTGCGAGGGATCCCATGTAAATACATAATCTCAGGAATATATAGTCTCACAAAATCATCCACTGTGAAATTCTATCTAATGGGTAAGAAATGAGCTACCTTTGTGAGTCTATCAGTGGCCACCCATACTAAATCACTTTCTATAGGGTATATTGGTAATACATTAAAATAATTCATAATGACATCATCCCATTTCCACTAGTGAAAAAGAAATAGTTGTAAAATCCCTACTGGCCACTAGTTCTCTATCTTCCCATATTTATAGGTGAAACACCGGGTAACATAACCTGCTAACTCCCTTTTCATACCATCCCATGAGAATTGAAAATGTTGATCCGGATACATATTTATAAACCCATGGTGTAATTCCCCTATAGAATAATGATACACTCACATCAACACCTCCCAAGTGTCTATAGGAACCCGAATGCGTATGTGGATTCGTATGATATCATCCGCATCCACAAAACAACTAGTAGGCATGTCATATCCTGAAATAATCTCCCATAGGACTAAGCCCTCTTAATATTATAACTCTCTCATCTTCACTCTATTCAAAAGTGAATAGGTTATTGATAATTATGCAAGTATAAACTATCCATGATCTTCTTGACCCTCTAAGTTCATCTCAAAAAATAGGTCCATAAGATTCCTATCATCACAGACCTCTCAATATTATAGTGTTTCAGTCCTTTTCTTAGAAAATCCACTACAAAGTTTACTTTCATATGCATATAAGCAAGATCAAAATTGAAGGATTGTATGTATTCAACCCAATATTTCGGCATAGGTTTCAATTCATTCTGTGTGAAAATATTCATGTGGTATTTTTGGTCCATAAAAACCAAAAAATGTTAGACAAGAAAATAATGTCTTTACCAATGTAAGACATGAACTATGGTTACAAGATCAACATCGATAATTTGGTAATTCCTATCAGGTGATATCATCTTATGAGACACATATGTCGTGAATTAATCATTCTTCATTAGAACCTCTCTTAGTCTCATACCTAGTTCATCACAATATACTATATAGTTACATCATGGATATATCAAAATTATTATCAACACTGATGCCAATTTCTCTTTCATATATTGAATGGCTATGTCATAATTTTTTGACCAAAAAACCCCACACCCTTCTTAGTTATGTCTATAATTTGTGTTTATATGCATGTAAATGTAAATCACCTAAAATATCTAACCATTTCAAAGAAAAAACAAATGGAAAAAAAATATTTGGATGATTCTAAGAAAACATGACACTGACATTCTATGGGTCAACAAATACTTCATGATTTGAGAAAATGTTAACTAGGAAGTTCAATTTATCAAACGAAAGTATAAATTAATGATCTGAGCATATAGTTGGTTCTATATTACTATATTTAGAATAATATCAAGATGTTCTTCATAGTGATATCAAGTATAAAAATACACAAAGATTTCATCTCTAATGACTACAAAAAATGAATTCAAATAATTGGGGAATGTTTATCATAGCCATGAAAATGACCTGTACACTCATGAGGCCAAATAGCATAGCCAAATACTCAAAAAGACTATACATGATACAATTTTTTTGAAGTTTGATTCATGGTCTAACACATACCTGGTAATACCTCGACCACAAATAAAACTTTTAGAAAACTTGAGCTCCTTATAGATGATCAAATAGGTCATATATATGAGTTGTAGGATATCAATTATTCATAATAATCTGATTCAACAACTGGTAATCAACAAAAATCATTGTGGTTTTATCCACCATACTATAGAAAAGGACTGGTGAACCCAATGGAGAAGTATTGGGTGGTATAAAACACTTATATTCTAATTAATCTAGCTATCTATTGATATCTTAAAACTCAACATTGGGAATCCTATAAGGAGGAATGAAAATTGTTGAAACTCCTAAAACCATCTCAATTGATAATTACACCGCTCACTAGGGAAGAAAACCAAAAACAAATTTAAGGAAGAAATCCAATAAATGATATATAATATGATTTAAATGATCCCAACAAATTCTATGATCCTCTATTATAGGATCGAAATTTGGGATGTCACTCCACAAAATCCATGATGCTTTGGTCATGCCCTACTTTCATGGAAATCCCATTCATCGTTGTCAACGTAACTACAACCATCTGGTGATATAAAAGATACAATGTGGTGATAGACATCCTTATATGTGTAATGGGGGACGAAACTGTCCATAATGATAATGAAAACAATATCATCATCTTGGAGATGAATAGTTCCCATAATAAATGATAGTTTCCCACTTCAAGGGGGTTCATTTCACTAGGGTACAATCTTCAATAAAATCCGCAATGGATTATCATGTGTTATAATTCCACAGAAATAATCAATATCAATCCTAAATATTTCAAAATAATATATAAGCATAAAGTAATGTGAATCACTCATATAAAATAGGGAATACTTTTTATTAATGGTTACTGGAGTAGTACCTCGAACGATAGATAGTTTGGAACCCTGCTCTTCTGGTATTGGATTCACTGCATAAATTTTGCCTGATCCATAACCCTGCACTACAACCTGACTACCTTGAGTGGGTCCACTCTATTAGAGATGTGTATCTTAGGCTTGGTTACCTCATCTATGTCCACCTCCTTAGCCTGTATGGCCAGTAGTAGGTCAACTTTGTCCTGACATGGAACTATTGATCCTTCTCTTGATGTTGGAGCTGATATAGACCCTATCACACTAGTCTTAAATGAAAAGGTCCTATAGAAATATTGAACATAGCCCAACCTTCTACAGCCTTGGCACTCAGGGGGGTCTCTAGGAGAATGGGGCCACATTTTACCTCACTACCCACAGTGGTGAAATAACAATTTAAATATTAGTGGGTGTAATCTTGCAGCTATTGCCCCCACATGTAGTCTCAAATATATGTTTTCAGGTTATATTCAAACCGATCCCCCATCTCTATTTTGAATCACCCTAGACCACATTGTCTACTACCCACTTTCTCTTCTTGGTGATTAGGGTTTATTTTCATATTTATTAATTGGTACTCAATTGGAATGAATTTACCTAAGATCATATGGAATATAGGATCCCATCCTAAAAACATCTCAATGTCTCCAACATGTCACAATAAAGATCAGGTTAAACGAATTACATTTCTATGAATCGATTTGAATAGTCTATCATGGACATATGTATATTTTCTAGATAAATAAAATCTTTATCATAGTTCTCTCTCAGTGTCTAATGTAGCAAATAGTCAAAGAATAATATCTAAAAACAATCCTTGGACCCACCCATATGAAAATTTTACAAGGTGATAACAACCCACTATTTCTTTGAAGAATATATAATTATATATGTAGTGATCATCAATCTATTTCCAAGAGGTGTCTAAAGGTGTTCTAATATAGTTCGCTTGGCCTCCTATTTTGACTTTGTGGCATGACAGTAGTCATCCCTTGAAAACGTGTGTGGGTGCTACTGCTAAAAATCTCATGTTAGCTCTATCATAGAAGGGGATGTATAGAGACCATTTCCTTTTTCACATATTATTTCATGATTAAATGAATAATTAACCATCAATTACTTTCTAATAATAATAAATTCTAGTGTATTTGGAATAATAGGAAAAAAATTAAACAACCAGAAACCAAAATAAAAACAACTTTCAATTAATCTTCATATTGTTATCAGAATATCCTTTGTGACCCTTACATATTCATAGGATGAACTGAGGAATACATGAACAAATTAATGATAAAAAAATTCTAATAATGGAATAATCATATAATATCAGTCATAACACATGGGTTTGAAGGAATAACATGATGACATAAATAGTCATAGAACATGGATAAACTCAAGGTATCATAACATGTATAGAATGGGATCAAGTAATAATGGAATAATTTAAAATTGGAAACAAAATAAGACATGATATAATAATGATTCAAGGATTTCTTCCAAGAACATTACACATGGCATAGAATTAGTCAGGGATAATAACCAAGACCATTGCACATGGAAGACCATGTCCCATAATTGATTTAGGTTTACTCATTATCCCAACATGATGTATCATGAAATTAAACATTCCCAAATGCATTGGAGTACTCTATAGAATCACCCACCATATCATATTTTTGTATATGTGTTCCACATGAATAATCACGCATAAATTATAAACAAAGGAGATTCCCATGGAAAGAATGTTGTATTGTAATCATGTCACAAGGCATAAAAACAACATATCATAAAGGTGAACATGGAATAAAGGATTTAAACAATAAAAGGAAATAAATATGGAAAAATAGACATAAAACATGATAATTGGTGTCTAATTTAAGTGAAAACATGTAAAAATAGTGTTTAATAAACTGTATAAATAAGCCACTTTAGTGTAGTTTAAGGGAAAATTTTAAGGACTTGTTAAAAAGAAAAAGGAATAATTACTTTTATAAAAGTTGACATGAACCAAAATATTTTTTTCAGGCTAAAATAATTTATTTTAGAGAACTAATGCTGGATTAAAACAAATTATGGAGTTCACTTGAAAATGGGTGAGAAATAGGGAAGTACCTTTTGGTCGGGCTTTCTTATCGGGAAGAATTAAGCCGGGAGCCATTTAAAAACATGTATTTTTCAATCAAAAAAGGATGATATGATCATGAAACAAGATTTTTTAATATATTCACAGAATTTATTATAATGTTTAAAAAATAATGATTATTTACATTGTGGTAATGATGGAGAAATCCCAATCCGAATGAAAAATGGATGTTTAGAAAGAATCCCTTACCTTATGTTTGAAAGTGTTATTTAGTTGAAATTAATGTCCTAGATAATAATATTAAATCCATTAATTAATTAATTATTAAATTTATATACATTTTTTTACTTATTTTAATTTAATTATGTTTAATTTTGTACTTTTTTTTGAATTATAAGATTCTATTTCTTCTTTCGGGTGTGTTTGTTTCCTTGGTTCCCATGATCGATTCACTTTTATATATGTATGGATGATCCTGTAAAATGAGGATAGTTATCCAAAATTGAAATTATATTTTATTAATAAAATTAATTAAGATTAAATGGTCTTATATGTAATTTTTTCAAGATATGTGGATGATTTATTAGATCAAATGTTAATTAAAATGATTTATTTTATTTTGGCGGTTTTTACGACCATCATGAACTTATATTATTTTATTTAATATAATGTTTATATATTGGTTCAATAACATTATATGAATATAATATATATTATAAAACATTGTTTAAATTTAATAATGTTTTAATGGCTAGACCTGACGGTACTAATTAAAAATGAAAACGCAACGTCCATGATGATGGTAAAATTACACATTATAGAAGATGCATTCATTTATAGAATAAAAGTGATATGAAAATAGGATTGATGAAGAATATTAGATTAAAAAAATATTCCTAGTATATATAAGATAGCAGAATTATTAGTTCACTTGTACTATGGGATATTAGTAGAGGATAATAAATGAAAATAAATTGAAAAAATTTAAAAGAAAACGAAAGAGTATTTTACCTCTTAAACTTATTCTCCTTGAAAAACTCCATAGGAAAAATGTTTTAGTATTATATTGTGACCAAAGGCTCATAGACATTGGGGGAGATTCTTAGGAGAGTTTTAGAAATAATTTTAACAAACATAAAGGCTTATATGTTGTGAGTAGAAGAGGTAGTGAGGAGTTTTATTTATAAAGGAGGAGAGGGGTGTTTTTTATTATTTTATTAATTTTTATATTATTTTGGATCAAGAAAAAAATAGTGATTTTTCCCAAGGTTGAATATAGTAAAGGGATAATGATTGTAAGATATTATTGGCTTAAATCAGCCATAAATCATCTATGAATTAATAATTCATGTATTTGTTAAATACCATAAATTACTGTATATCACTATTTATCTAAAACTAAACTATTTTAGAAAAACAAAATCACCCCAACCATTTTTGACATGTATATTTCAAATATGTATTAAAATTTTTGAAAATAATTTCTTACTTCTAATTTATTTATCTTTTAAATCAAACCATTATTTATTTGAAAAATACTAATTTTAAAATTATAACTGAATTTATAACAATAATAAAAAATTAATTAAGCCCTCATAAAATAATATTATAATAACAGGAAATCAAAATATAAATTTATAAATTTATTTTTTTAAAATATATTTTTTATTAAAACTATATATTTGTTACAAAATTATAAATAAATATTTACTTTTTTCAAAAATACCAACACTAAATTTTTGATTTTTAAGACATTTATTCAGTTATACTAAGACAAAAAAATATATCATATTTTCATTTAAAAGATACCAAAATTTTATTTATACCCTCCTAGCTGATGTTACTATTCTATTGGCATGTTTACTATTCATAATGGTCAAATTACTATTAAAATGGTAATGTTACTATTCTATTGGAACAAGTTATTTAATTTCAATAAATACCTATTATTTAATTTATTATTCATTTATAAAGATTGTATTTATTCTATATGTGAATTTCTGTAATTTATTATACATATCATAATCATATAAATATAATTTTCATAGTTAAAATGTATGGGTCAATACATTCTACCCTGTCCCCTTATGAAATTTGATTATTTAAATTTCATTTTACATTCTTAGTTAAAAATAAGTGACGGTGCTTCTCTTTCATTTCATCCACTAGTTCCATGTTGCATCTTTGTTCCTATGGTTCCTCCACAGTACATTGACTATGTGAGTAATCCTGTTGTGTAAAATTTTATCTCTATGGTCCAAGATCTTCATTGGTTTCTCCTCATAGGAGAGATCATTTTCCTACCGTACCAACTCTAAATTTTGTACAAGTGAGGGATCCAGTATCTACTTCCTTAGGGTGGATATGTGTAATAAATCGTGTACATGAGACATGGTTGGTAAAAGTTCTATCCAATAGGACAAAACTCTAATAATATTAAGAATATCGAAGGGGATGATGTAACTAGGACTTAGCTTTCCTTTTCCTCAAATATCATGATCCTCTACTATGGAGATATGAGGAGGAATACTATGTCTTGAACCATAAACTCTAGGTCCCATAGATGATTGTATGCATAACTATTCAGTTGGATTTGGGCTTCCTTGATGTTATACTAAATGGTTTTTATATATTACACCATTTTATTAACTATTTCAGGTCTTTGTAGATTATGTTCACTAGATTCATCCCAATATTTCAGTGTTCTACATATTTTCACATAAAGGGATTCATATGGAGGCATTTAGATGCTTGATTGGAAATGATTATTATAAAATAACTCATCCAGAGGTTTATGTTGGTCCCATCCTCAATATAATTCCATTATACATGCTCTCAACATATCTTCTAATGTATGAATAGTATACTCAGATTGGCCATCATTTTGTAGATGATTGGCCGTACTGAATTACATCTTAATGTTTAGATCATATTAGAGAATTTTTCAAAACATGGATGTAAATCTCAGATCACGGTCAGATTTAAGAAATATTGGTACAACATGAAGATTCAACACTTCTCTGATTTATATTTGTTCATGTTGAATGAGTGAGAAGTCCTCTTGAATTTTGGTAAGGTGATATTTCATTATAATATGATCGATAATTACCAATATATCATTATTTCCTCTAGACGTATTTGGATATCTAGTGATAAATTCCATGGTGATGTTTTCCCACTATTATGTTTGTATGGGTGATGGTTTCATCATCCCTTTAGACATCATACATTCATCTGTTACATGCTAAAATACCACTCTCATTGATGTATGTTCAATGATCTCCTTCTTCATATTGTACCACCACTAGTGCTCTCAGAGATCTCGATATATCTTTGTGCTTCCAGGTTGAGTAATGAAGGTTGAGCTATGTTAATCACTTAGAATCTATTTATTTATATCTATATTTTATGGTACAAATAATCATGAAAGAAATTTAAAGACTCAATTGTCATAAATTTTGAACTCATACGATTTCCAATTTTTGATAGTTTCTACTACATCTGTAATTTCTACAACATTTCTTTGAGAATCCTTTATTTTACCTACAAGGGATGGTTGACTAGTCACGTGATAATGGATTGATGATGTTCCTTACCTAATGATTCCAACTTACATCATTCTTATTTATAATAATATTGGATTCTTATCAATTCTCAACATCGATAAGGTTACATGATCCTTTCTACATATAGCATATTCCACTTTATTATTTTACCCGGATGCTAGTGAATTGGGTAGTGAAAATCCTTGATGTGATCTAACCATCCTCACTAGATATTACTATCCTTATTTAATTGGAATATATATTTTAGTCTCTTATGGTCAGTATATGTCTCAAACTTCTCCCCATATAGATAACACCACTAGATCTTTAATGAAAAGATAAAATCTTCCAACTCCAGATCATCCATTGATAGTTTTTCTCATGAATTTTCAACTTTCATTGATATTAGGATTTAAATATATCATTTTACCTCAGTACACATACTAATCCATTCTTTTAATAATAACCTTATACAAACAAGATTTCACCACTTGTCAGTAGTGTGTATTAGTGCAGTGATAAACCACTTTTTTAACTCTTTAAAGTAGTCTTCCCATCTATCAGCCCAGATAAACACTACTCCCATATAATTTTTCATTGTTAGTGGGTTTGAAAATTGTGATATGTTCTTCCAAATTCATCAATAATACCCAGATAGAAAAAGGAAACTATGGATCTCTGTTATAGATGTTTTCTTGTGGCCACTCTTTTATTTTTTTCTTGGATGTGTCCATAGATATTCATTTTATTGTAATAACATGCCTCAATAATTATGCTTCATCCATATAAAACTCCCATATAATGTTATGTGCATAAATTTTATCCCTTATAAAAGTTTTATCATAGTATTAAAATCCTCCGTTTTTTCCTCCTTTCTCATGTAGTATATCAAAATTTCACCAATAAATTCTACCATAATGTTTTAGAGGTAATCTATAATTTCTCTATTAATTATGTTCATGAAAATATTTAGTGCATTAGTGAGTCCAAAGGGAATCACTATGATCTCAAAGTGTACATATCTTGTTCAAATGGTTGTCTTTCAAATATCTTCAGTCACCGCCTGTAATTGGTGGTATCCCACCTAGAGGTTAACCTTATAGAAATAATTGACCCCATATAGTTGATTGAATAAATCACCTATCCATGGAAGGGGATACATTTTATTTTTTATGATTTTTTATCTCACTATAATGTAGGAATATGAACATTGATCCATACATCTTCTTGATAAGGAGGACTTGTGTAACCCATGGTGAAGCACTCATTCATATAGATCCCTTTTCCGGATTCACCTTTAACAACTTCTTTAGTTCTTCCAACTCAGTGGTGTCCATTATCTAATGTGTCTTTGATATGGAATGAGATCTCGGAATAAGTTCAATTGAGAACACAACCACTCTAATAGGGGAAGATCAATGAATTCTTCAAGCAACACATCAGTGTAGTACCTCACAGTGGGAATCTATTCGAGCAGGATTATCTCCTTTGTCAAAATAATTTGTGGTAGATATTCTTTCTCATAATGAAGTAGTATCCTCAATTGATATGATTATTCTGAAGTGTATTCATCCTCCTACTAACAATTTTATATCATTGGTGGATGCTTTGGGATGTGAATATTGATCCCCCTTTCTCAAAATTTTATGTTTTATTTGTATAAATATAGCCAATGAGTGCCCAATATAGAATCCATCATTACCAAATAATGTAATAATTTTTTTGGAGGTTCATTCCACAAACATTAACTGGGGATGAGTTATATACATTGTATTAAATAACTGAAAAATTTTCTTTTATCAGAGGAAACTCACTCATTATATTTTGAGGTGGTGTTTGAATAGATCTACTAAACATACAATATATTAATTAATTCCGAGAAATAGAATCAAATAATATATTCACTATTCTTGAATTAATAACCACTATACTTCTCCCCACATAATTATCAGAATCCACCTCAGTATTAGTAATAGAATATTCCCTTCCTTTCTTCCTTTAAGGTTTTTATTATTAATTTCATCATAAAACCCTTTTCATAGAGAAATATCTCCCATAATGCTCATGTTACTTGTAGTAGACGTTTAGTAATATAGGTTTATTGTTGATATAAATATTTAATTTTCATTCCACATTTATCAGCTTCTTCATATCCCATCAAAAATTAAAACCCAAATTCCCCTCTCTTCCACATTTGAAGCATATCATAGTACCCTTTAGATAGTTCCCATGATGCTTCTTCCCAAAACACTAACATGTGGGATGATTCAATTTCTCTCCATCATGGGATTTATATATTTATCCTCTAATATTAAACTCTATTTTCCTATTCTTATCTTTAAAACCACGAGACCATTTAGTGTCCTTGATCTCTATTTCAAACATAAGGGAATAATAGACAACATCCTCATAGCTATCAATGTCTTGAATCACTAACACTTTTTGTACACTAAACTTTAGTCCACTAAATAATCAATCCACCTTTCTTCCAGTGTTAAGGACAAGTAGGATGTGTAACATGAATGTCTTGTGAAGATTGATTGGTACACTCCAATAGACTCAATGTAATTTAACATTATATTGAGGAACTCCCACCCCATCATAAGAAGTGTAGTCGGGGGAAAATATTTATTGAAAAATATTTTCATAAAATCTACCCATACCATGGAACAATTTTTTTCCATGTAATTCATGTTTTGATCAGTTTCCACCACTGATCAACTTCACTGTCTTAATGATAAATTTTCCTTATCCTTAGATGTTGAGGATAGATAATATATTCTCAATAAAATTGATCCATTTTTCTTTGATGAGGTGATAATAAGATCTGATAAATATGGGAGGCCTTTGTCACATGAATGATTTTACTATTACAAGATATTTCATAAGAGAAGGAGGGTGTTTCACATGATTCACATTACTATTCATAACTTGAGCCAGTTTTTCTTATACTATCATGAAATTTTGAGTGCCCATTCCAATAAAATTTTGAATTTCATTAGGGAAATCGTCACATTGCCTATCACATTTATTGTAGTCCCAATTTCATCTATTTCCCTCCACTAATAAAGAAAATAAATTACAATTATGGGGTATTCATTACCTATATAGTAATAATATAAAAATTAAACATTGAACATAAAAGGATAAACTTGTAAATAAAAAGTATATTTAAATTTTTGATTTCTTAGGTTTCAATCTTGGTTACCCATGTGATAGAATTATCCTTGGGGTTCTTACTAAAGTTATCATGTCCTAATCTCCAAAAAAATGTAGAATGTCCACTAAAACAAAATATAGAGAGACTTTCCTTTTTCACATATTATTAAATAATTTAAAGGATAATTAACCATAAATTAGAAGATAAGGATCGTAAATACTATTGTCTTTCTATGATTAGGAATATAATAAGACAATATGAAACCCAAAAAATCCTCATTTATTTAATATTCATAATGAGAACATAACATACATTCATCAACTTATATATGTATTGGATAGTCTGGGGAATACATGAATAAAAGAATAACCTAAAAATCTCATTTAGGGAATAAACATACGAAACAAAGCATATCACATGGGTTTGAAGTCATAACATGATGACATAAAAAGGATCAGAACATGAATAAACACATGGAATAATAACATGTATACCATGGGATAATGTAATCATGGATTCATAGAAATATGGAAACAACCTACAATATGACATAAGAATGAGTCATGTCTACCTTCCAAGACCACTTCACATTCTTGAGGATGATTCAAGGATATCTGTATGGACCATTGCACATGGTGGACCAAGTCCCATTAATGAATCAGGTTTAGTCCATATCCTTACATTGCATCTCATGAGACTAAACATTACCCTATTTATTAAATAGATATCTAAAAAACCCATCGTAAAATGTTCAGGTATATGTGTTCCACATGCAAAATTATATTTAAAAAATTAACATAATAGTTACCCATGGATTGAAATGGGTATCATAATCATGACATATGACATAAAAAATGGGAATATCATAAATTTGACCATGAATAAATGGATTTAAATCATATATTTAGATTCATAGGGGAAATATTCATAAAAGGTAATAATTCATGTCAAAATTAGGATAAAACATGTAAACATAGAGTTTAATAATCTTTAAAATGATCGACATTAGTGAGGTTTAAGGGAAATGTTTTAATGATTATTTAAAAAGAAAAATTCAAGGGTTTTTTCAAACCATAAATGAACCAACATAGTTTTTCATGAAAAAAAGAGTGATTTTAATAAATTAATTTTGTCCTAAAACACATTATTGAGTGCACTTGAAAAATAGTGAGAAATCATGAAGTTGCCTCTAATCAGGCTTTCTTATCTGGAAGAATTGAGGAGAGAACCTTTTTAAAATATGTATTTCACCATAAAATAAGGAGTATATGAATTGGGAACATGGGTTTGGAATATACACATATAATTTAGAATAATTATATAAAAATAATTAATAATAAAATTGGGGTAAATAGAGAGAATGTGTCACACGAATGAAAAATGCAGGTTCAGAATGAATCCTTTGCCTTATGTTTGAAAGTGTTATGCACATGAATATAATATCCAAGATAATTAAATTAAATAATTTAATTAATAAATAAATAAAATTTGCTGTATTTAATTTTTCTATTATAGTTTTATTAATTTCACTTATGTATTTATTGATGAGTAATGATATACAATTTTATCATTCGGGAGTGTTCATTTCCTTGGTTTTCATGATTGGTTCACTTATATATGTGTATGGAAGATCATGTAAAATGATAGTAGTTATCAAAAATTGATATTATATGTTATTGAAAACCTTATAGAATATTAAATATTCTTATATATAATATTGATTCTAGATATGAGGATGATTCATTAGATAAAATGTTAATGAAAATGATTAAATTTTTTATGGGGGTTTTTACAAAAAACATGAAATTATATAATTTTATTTAATATCATGTTTATATATTGGTGAAAGAACATTTTATGAAATATAATTTGTATAATGAAACCTGATTTTAACAAATTATGGTTTTATAACCATACATGAATTTCATAATGGAAATTGAAAATGCATCACCCATGATAATGGTAAATCGACAACCATGGATGATGTTTTCATTTTTTGAATAAAAGGGAAGGGTTAAGAGGTTTTATTATAGATATTAAATTAATATAATAATATACTTGTATATATATTAGGTTGGATTTATCATGTCAATTGGACAATGGTAGGTGAGTATGAGATAAGAAAAAATAAATAAATTGAAAAGAAATTATAAGTAAATAAAAGAGGGTTTTACCACTTGGACATCATCCCATAGGGAACCAAATTAGGTAAAAGGGTTTGGTATTTTTTTCATACCAAAGTATCATATACGTGGGTGGAGATTATTGAGAGATTATTGGATATAATATTGACAATTTTCAAGGCATATTAGGTGTGGGGAGAAGAGGTAGTGAGGGGTTGTATTTATAGTGGAGGATATGGGTATTTATTGAATATTATATTCATTAGTTTTTTATTTTGGATCAAAAATATAAAAATTTTGAATATTACAAAGAACAAATATAGTAAAGGGAGAAGTACATTTAATGATTATGGGATTAAATCAGCGATACATCTATCATGACTCAATAATTTATGTATTTGTTCAAAACCAGTAAATTATCATATTTCACTATTTGCCAAAAATTATCCTATTTTAGAAAAATCACAAAAATTAATCACAACCATTTTTGGACATGTAGATTTTTAAAATGGACTCCATTTTAATAAAATATGTATCTAATTATGATAGCTTTAATGATTTAACAAAATCATCATTTATTTGAAAAATACTGATTTTTAAATTATAAATCTTTTTATAACACTTTTTAAAATTTATTAAGGAGTTATAAAATTATACTATAATCATAGGAAAAAATAATATTTTATGATTCTATTTTATGAAAATAAATTTCCTTATAAAAAATTATATTAATTAAAAAATCGTAATTAATCACTTTTATTTTACAAAAATACTGACACTTAATTTATCATTTTATGACATTTATTCACTTATACCATGATATAAATATTTCATATATTCATTAATAAGATACCAAGATTTTATTTGTACTTTCACATGTGAGTATACTATTTGATTGGTTGGATTACTATTTATAATGGTCCTATTAATATTCCAATGGTCAAGTTACTAATCCATTGTTATAGATTCCCAAATTTCGATAAATACCTATTATTTCATTTATTATTCATTTATAATTTTTTTTTCATCTCTATTTAAATTTATGTGATTTATTCTAAAAATCATAATTATTTTAAGAGATTTTTCATTTATTAATTTTTTTTATTATTACAGGAAGTCATGAAACTCTCTGAATATTCAGTATACTTTGAAGAAAACTCTCACAAAAACTAGGAATTCATACCCATATCAGGTATAATAGTAGGTTCCACATGAGTCACTTTAGGAGGTAACACTGTTGGTCTAGGGCCCACTACGTCTAGGGCATGGTCATCACCACCCTCCTTCTGAATGACTTGGGAACGTTGTGGTTGCATATCTTTACAAAATTAAAACACACACCTCAGATTTTTTTTGACAATAATATAAGCCACAAGTATATGGAAGAAATAGGTAAAAAGAATTTCTTTTTAAATGTAACACCCCTATCCCTTCTCTAAATGTCAGGTCTATGTGACTTAGAGATCACAAGAATCCCAAGATACACTGTCTGCTTCCCACTGCTAAGGTAATGTTAAGGTCTCATGCTTAGTGGTATTCCCGGTGTCCCAATACAAATAGTGTCAATTTTAAATTATACAGGAAACATTCTTTAAGTTGAAATTGACATATCTATTTAACAATGTCCATTTCATTTCTGAATTTAAATTCACTTGAATTGTTATTTATTTATATAGTGACCTTTTAATATTTGGATAATATAGATCACCTTATCCAATTTATAAAATCCCATACACATTATGAATTATAATATAATGTTCATTTAACACAAACAATAAACATTTCCAAGTTTATGAGACCAATATTCCTTCACACAACGTGCCATAATTTATAACTAAAGGTTCCAGCATCATGATATGAAGGAAAATACTATTAGTTTAATGAAGGCACATTATATAATCATTTCTGTTTCTAATTCACCTTAAATAAATGTTAGAATAATTCTATTTATATAAAATAGTATAGAAAAGAAGATAAACATTGTAAAGACAATGTTTAATGCATTAGACCAAGTTCAATCATCAGTAATAGAACTCGGTTGTCCACAAGGGCTCAATCATGCCTCCATGAACACCACATGCTACTAACCAGTTGTGAGATTCTAAGATTATATAGTTGGAAGACTATACATTCAAAATTAGAGTCGCATAGTGGTGTAAAAAATTAATAATAATAAATGAAAACAAGAACAGTGAGATTAAAAACGAGATGATAATAATAAAAAACCATTACTAGAAATATATAGTACTATATTTAGACTGATATAATGTCATGTATCTAATAAAAAATAATAGCCAAACATAGATGATGGGACAGATAAATATAAGAATATAAAACAATTAAAAAGACCAAAAGTATTCCTTCTGATAGCATCATAGGATATATATTGTTATTTTTATCCCCACCCCCTTTCCACAAAACAACCAAGCCTTAACAACCATGTGATTTCCCATATCCCAATCTACATCCATAAGTCAATTAGGGTACCAAATGATGGAATGAATAGGTTGTGTGATATACTTAGTAGTCCATAGTCCACAATATCTTGAAGTATACAAACGATGCATATAATATGAGTAGTGTGAAGACGTAATAATGTTATGTAGTAAAATAAAAGGCAAAGGGTTGTATCATGTTCCTAAAGTATACCAGGATGACACTACATGCTTTATCCTCTTCTCAGAAAACCTCTATACAAAAATAAGCCTAAACATATGCATATAAGTGAATATGAATGTATATATAAATATATATATGCTCTATATACTTATTTATGTTTATAGTCATTTTTACACATATATAATACTCTCTAGGACCCCATGGAAAACCCATCCATCCATTTATAGTCACTAAAGTCTCACAAGGAAGTAGGTAATGTCTTTCCCAGGTATCATAGATCATTAGGGTCACCATTCCTTGGTATCATATGTGTAATGGACACCATACTTGAGTATCACAATTATATGGGATTCCATGATTGAGTATCACAAGTATATTGGATTCCCTTCTGAGTATCAATGGTATAAGGGATGACTTGCCGACTATCACAATTAAAATGGATGTCATGCTCGATATCACAAGTATATGGGACACCATTCTCGATATCCCATGTTTAAAGGACTACATTCACGGTATCACAGTTATATGGGATGTTGGGTCTGATATAATAAGTATAACAGACTTTATACACTTTATCATAAGTATAAGAGATGAAATTCCCGGAATCACAAGTATAAGGGATTACATGTTTGTTATCATAAGTATATGAAGTCAAAGAGTCTATATAATTATAATTTTTCCACTTAAACAATGGATTGACCATTATTTAATTCAATGCACATGGTGTAGTCATACCACCCACTTGTCAGTTGATTCTTTATAGTCATCATATTAAGGGTTCATGCCAAATCCATATAAAATATTCCATGATCACTTAAGAATTCAAACTATTAAGAAAAATACTAGAGGCAAATCTCAATGGGTGTAAATAACCAATGGGGGACTATTTAAAAAAAAGGAAACACTAGGTCAATCAATCATGGACAACTAATTAAACAAGGGATAAATTTATTTTATTAAAAGCGTATGGATATTTGGTGTTTGGAATCAAAACACATAATAAAAATAAGTAATACTTGATAGATAATAACTAGACCACATACCATATTCCTGTAGAGAAACACTCATCTAGAATTAGCCTTTGGTTTGGTCTAGATTGAAATAAAATAGACCAGTATAAAAATTCCCTAAAAATGGGTCATATGAGCTCGCACTAAAATAACTCCATTGGAAGGAAGAAGAATACATAAATGAGATAGAGTAATTTAGATATTACAGGGGGGGTCCAACTCAATAGTAATATACAAAATTAAACTCCCAAAGGAGGAATGATTTCAAAGACAATCTTTAGGTTTGATAAAACATAAAAGGTATGATAGAAGGAAATTGTTCACTAGATGGAAAATAAATGTGGGGTGATGTAACATCCTGTAACTATTTCTGGTATTCCTAAACCATCTTGTGTAAAATTACTATTACGTCAAATGAGAAAAACTGGTTTATCAGTGAAAATTTTAATTTTTGTAAAATATGTATCAGAATGGTAAAACTTCTAATTAATACTAAAGAATATTCACTTAAATATTTTATGACTTGAAAACTGAGTAAGTATGAGTTTCCAAGGTATGAAAAGTCTTGAGGTGGGTAGAATAAAAATATTAATAATATTCATTTTTTCACGAGAAATTTATTATAAATAATTGAATAGCTCCAAAACAATAAATCATTTGAGAAATTTGAGCATACTGTTATGTCTAAAATGTGGTGTTTACCCTAGGAGGGGTATAGAATTCAAAAACACCTGACATTTAGACAACACACTCATGATATAATGTTATTAAATAATATATAATATAATGTTTATTAACAATCATTTAATATCTCTCAAATGGTGTGTTGTATGGAAAATATGAGACCACCATTGGGTCTGGAATAAAAGGATAACCCTAGAATGGGTATAAAATTTGTTATTGTCTGGTGTTTGGATGCCTCACATATAAAAAATATCCCTTTTTATTTTATTTATTATTAATTTTATGTTTTAATTAATAAATCATTAATATCACTCAAACGATTCATCATTTGTGAAATTTGAGACCATCGATTTCTCTGGAATGGGGAGTTCACACATGACAGTGTATGGCATTCATTTGAAATAGAAGTTTGGTTTGTATTATTTTTATATTTTGTTAATTAATTATTTAATTTTTAAATTAATTGATTAAAAATCCAACTACTATTAATCTTCTAAAAATTTCATTCCAAACACACTTATTTCCGCGTTAAGTTTTCAAAAAGATCCCTTTCTTTACCGTTTTAATCCATTTCAGTGGAAATGAATTAAATGGGCGAAATTTATGACTCTGTAATGATTTTATATTTAAATATCATATTAAATCAAATTTTATTAAATTGGGGTAAAACGTAGGCATATAATTATTGAAAAAATTCTGAATGGTTATAACTTTATTCTTGAATGTCTATACATAGTACAAGAGAAAACGATACCCAATTTCACACATTCAGCTAACATTGATAATTTGTTTTGGAATATCTTGGGTTGAGAATTGTCAGACGATGGTTGAGGGTTCCCTATTTTCTCATGTGCGATGCATCTCTTATGAAATGGGTGGCTTTATTTATTTATTATTTTTCTCTTATCAAATGTTGAAAAAAATATCGAATCTAAATAAAACCAAGATACCCAAAAATAATTATTTTGGAATCAAAAGAATATTGTGATTATCTATGGAATAGTATGATTTTTATAAATCTATATATTTATTTATTTATTTTCTTTTATTGAAATTTCATGCATGAATTTATTGTGCATAATTTTAATTTTTTATCAAAAAATAATAATTCCATATTATCGATGAATAATGGCAAGAAATTGTCAATGATATTTTTACTCAAATTATCATAGGGTAATTACATGTTTTATCAATGGATAATTATTGTAATTATTAGAAAATAATTACATAAATAATTCATTTTGATATTATAATCTTATTAAAATAAAGGAAAACTCCAAACAATTATCAAAAAATGAATAATTAGGTGAAATTTTAAAACCATAACTAGGATGTTTTGATAAATCAAAATTTTATCAAATTATTGAATGAATGATTGCTTAAAATTATCAAATGATTATTTTTTTTATCAAAGGAAAATGAATTATCAATATATATATATATATATTTATAAACACATTTGGGATAATTTATTAAAATTATAAAATTTTATTTATTATTATTATCAAAAGTGAAATTTAGCACACGAGCCTCAGTCCAGTTGTTGAGGACTCCTTAAGTTTATCTAGCAGACCAGAGATCCAATGCAAGGGGAGGCTAATTTCCGCAGTACTGTAGAAGGACTATTGGTGGAACTCTTGCAGTACTGTAGTAGGAACTATAGTTGGAATTGTGCAGAACTATAGTAAGTAGTGTAGAGGAACTGTAGTAGGCACTGTTTGGCACTGTAGCGGCCAGGAATATTCCACCGTTTGGGCTTTCGGGCCACCGATTTGGTCCCCGAATCCTTTAAGGCCTTTGGGCCACCAAGGCCTTCAGGTCAGTAAGGTCTTTGTGCTACCTCATGGCCTTCAGATCACCTTGAGTATAGATGAAAACCATAAAACCTATTAGGAACAAGAATCAGATGGAGGAGGAGCAAGGAGCTTTCACCATAGTAGAAGCTGAACGGATTGCAATAATGAGAGGGTATGGTTCTTTCCATCAAGAAAATCATGTGAATGTATGGGATAGCCTATAAGAATAGCCACGAAAATGTGGAGATCTGATTTCACAATGAAGATGCTGGGGAGGAGCAGATCCAAGTAGTTAGTCTGGTTAGTATGTAATCTTTGAATCCTACGGGCATTGAATTCCCCTAAGGCCTGAGGGCAATGTAATACTTATGACTAAGGGCCTTTTAAGGGTTGCACTCACCCCCTAAAAGGTGGATTATCAAATTCAATAAAAATGCAGGCCTTCCGACCATTAGAGGAAAAGAGACATATATATATAGTTAAATTTCTATTTTTGATAATTACATTCGCAGTCAAGGATTACTTTATTTAATATAAAATTATCAATGTTTAATTGCATAAACTATTTATGGATAATTTCAAAATCATGCGTTAACATAAAATTATAATCCAGATATTATAATGGAGATTGAAAATGTTATCACATGTTATTTTCATTTTAAAATAAAATAACATTAACTAGTTCTAGGAACCCTTGAAAAATGTTAAGTATTGGTGTATCGACGCTCACAATAATAGGGTCATGAGGAGGAGTATTGGAAAAAAGGGGTGGTTTATAATTACCGCTGACATTGATGGAATTGAGGTAGGTAGTTCCGTCTATATTAGCCAAATTTATCATCCTTTAATTTATTGAATTATTTCAAATTTTGATTTAAATTAAATTGCTAAATTTTTCTATGAATTAATTTGATAAAAACTAGACTCTAGTGAATCAGGATATCTAGAATTGTTTTGGCATGATAATTTGGAAAACCCCCCATTTTATTATGTTCGGTGTGTTTTTGGAAATTGTATGATTTAAATTGTTTAATTTAAATTATGGATTTTATGGAAATTATTTCAAATAAATTGTTGAATTTAATTATGAAAATAAATTATGTAATGATGGAATTAATTTTGAATGGATTTCAAACTAGTGAAAATGGATTAATATGATTTGATATAAACCCCATGGTTTTATCTTGTGAAAGGGAATGTTTGTGAATAAAACATATATTGGTTTTAAATGGAAATAAATTGGAATTTTTAAAGTGGAAGAATGGGATTTATCATATTTTAAGCAGTCCTAAAATAGTTCACCCGTCATGTAAAAGAACATGCAAGCCTTAGGACGTTAGTGAGTTATTTGGATTCACTCTATGCTATTACAAAATTCTAAAACATACATGTTGTGGGTTAAATCCTCGATGGGTTGGTGATGAGTCTTTTTTGGCCAATGTCATAGGGATGTGTTTATACACATTTTGAGGAGTTCACATAGAGAGTGTAGAATCATGTAGCTAGTTAACACTATAATACCTTTGGGTAGATGACCATGTTGCTCACTTTATTATTTATATATGAGATATAAATGTATGAAAATGTTTTAAAATGATTTACATGCCTCTGATGAATTTATAAAAACTATTTTATGCAACAGTTTTATTAAAGCCTATGTTTTAGAAATATTCCTTCATTTGAAAAGCCTTTTCATTAAGTATTTGTCCATCATTTTGGAAATGTGTCACATGTTTTGTTTGAATATTATCACGAATATAAAAGCCTAATTACATTAAAATTGAAAGCTTCTCTTTGGATAATATATATTGGGAATCTATTATGGAATCTTTGGTGGTATCCTACTGGGATTAGGCTCACACATTACTTTTTCTTTCAGATATTTGTAGAAATTCTTCTTCTAGGTTCGAGCAATGGGAATGGATCTCTAGGAGGTGGATCCAAATACTGATATTTGATCATTGTGAGTGTTTTCCATAGGGACCTTGGGGTATATTTCCATTTTAGTACTTCAGTTGTAGTGATTTGGGATGGTTTATGCCATGTTAACTTCTGGTACATTAATCCTAGTGGAGTTCCTTTTTTTTATGAATACTGTCTTGTTTTCTTTTATTCTACATTGTTGGTGGAAAATTCATTCCTACTTTCATGTTGTGTGGTTCCAGGTTATATTCACCAATATATGGGTATAGGGAACACTATTTGTGATTTAGTAGGGCTGGCGTGATTATCAGTTTACCAGGGTACCTTGTTTGGCTCATGACAAAATGCTATTAGAGGCAGGTTGGGCTTTTATCATGAAGTTAGTATGCATTTGTGAAACATTGTCGAGACATAGGAGGTAGTAGCGATTGAGTGTCTAGAAAGAACTCATAACATTGAACCTTATGTCACCAATGGTGGTTATGGAAATATTTTTGTGGATTTATTCTAGTATTATTAGTATTTAGATTTGGATATATTAAAATCAAAATCATTCATGTTCTACCGTTCAAGATCATGTTTTCCTCATTGCAATGTACAAGCATTATCTAATGTCTACATTATTATCTTTTGGAAATAAATACTTATTATTAACCATTATTTTATTAAATGAGCTATAATCCATGAAAATCCAAATGGAACCATATTTAATTTTAACAAACAAAATAAAAGCACCTAATAGCAAAAGTACAGGGAAAAATGAATCACCTATCAAGAAATACATGTAACTAATTTTTGGATTCTAAATGTTACTATTAATCCATTTCATAATAATTTTCTTGATATTAGAACAATATCAAGAACCATGTCAATTGTAAATTCAATAAGCTTATCATGTATACTTACATGATATTCATAAATAAATATATCTAGATATTTATTTTCCATATAAAATCCCCAATTTTAACATTATACTTCTTCTCAAAAATATCTACAAGAAAACATATATTTTTATCATTAGTTAATTTTTGAACTTATTGATATGTTATCATTGATATCTATTAAATCTTGTATAAAATCTGAAAAAAATTCCCATAAAATACTTCTTTATCTCTATAATATATCGTATCAGGACAATTATAAATCTAATAAATTACTAGAATAACATCAATGTCTACAAGGGGAAAGACAACATGGTTTGAAGGTAAATTCTTTCTATATACAACAAAAAAGAATCTTTTTTAGAATTTTTTTAACATTAATATTTCCCATAGGTGTTTTTAAAAAAATTTGTAGCTTATTATGTTTTTGTAAAAAATTTAATTCATTAGTAAATTTCTAAGAAATGAAACAACGTGTAGACCCCAACTCAAAAAAAATTACATTGGCATTATAGAAAAAAGAGTAATGTATCAGACATAACTTTTATGGATGGTCCAATATCTATGGATGTTTTCTCAATTGAGTTATACACACCTTTCTACATGTGATATTAATGTCTCCTATCGATTATCCCAATCTATTTAAAATTACTCACATATAGAATCATTTAACTAAAATTAAAACATTTTACTTTTAACCATTCATTATTTGAATTATCATTAGTTTAATCATTTTCCATTCAATATTTGTCCAAATTTCCAAATATACCACATCTTAAATACTTTCTATTTTTTATAAGACATTCTCCTTTGGGTTTTTACCAAACATATCCCAACATGAAAACATGATTTTAACATCACAGTTAATTATATAATAAGACATTTTCATATCTATTAATATTTTTGAATTAGATATTAATTTTATGTTAAATGGGATTTCATGTCCAATAGCGTACTAGACACGCAAAAACGGATTTCTCTAAAATCTTATGTTGAAAAACACGCTGAGTTATACTGAAAAATAATACAATAATTATAAGGACTCGGGCATAAAACATTACACAATATTGAATTAAATGAATAATTCACATTGGGGATCTTTTCAGGTTTATAGTCTTAGAGAATTAGGACATAAATATTACATCTCAAAAGATTACAATGTAGAAACTTCTACTCAGTTTCCATTTTTTCATAAATTAAAAACTCTTAAAAAGAAACATGACTATTTCCATGTTTTAGATAGAAAGTCTTTCCATGATCCAATCATTGACACTATTCATCTTTATGTTATGTGGAAAACATTTCAAAAACATGGGATGAGCATAAAAATATCAGTAAGGGATACACAAAGAAGGAAATTGTTAGTTTTTAAAAATAACAAGTAAGCCATGAATACTTAATCAAAGTAATACTTTACACCTTTATGAAGTAGTAAATACACTTCACTAAATAAAATATTATTGCTTACCCAATTGTAACCAAAATATCACTATAAAACCCATATAAAGAACACATAACATAAAAAGGTAACTTGGGACATAATAATACTTGAATGGTATAACCATACGGTCGACTTCCACACATGTGAATAAATGGAATAGCCATATGGCCGACTTCAATACCCAATGCATTTGAGGTTATAACGTAATCACCCATCCTATTTTATCAAAACACCACCCGTCATTTTGTATATCATGTAACCACTCGTCAAATGTCCAAGTACAATTATAAAATCATAACACTTAAAACAAATATAAAGCAATGAAAACATTTCAACATTTCAATCACAATATATTGACATAAAAAATCCATTATCAAAAACATTTTCAATAACAAAATACATAAAAGAGTATATGGTGTTTATTTTCCTTTTAAAAAAATTATGGATTGTTAAGGAAGCCAAAGATCAAATAATACTCTTAGCGGCGGAATGGTCGTTCTCACCGCATACGTTGAAAGAAAACATGTTTTTTGTCGTTTAGTAAAATTCTTAGTAGAGAAAAGAATACTTTTGAATAAAATTAAAAGTCAAAGGGGTTTATACACCATACAAAAGAATTTTTTGTATAAAACAAAAAATTCTTCAATGAAATGAGATTGAGATGAAATCCCTTACAAAGATGTTATCCTTAGATTATGGATAAATAAATGACATAATTATGTGTGACAAATATAAATACACACAATATAAGTGGATATTAAGTGTAAAACAATCATAGGTCATTCAAACATATTCAAATCACAACATAATCAACAAGTATAGGTTTAACCCAAAGAAATGAAATTGGGTAAAGAAGTTCCCTTACAGAAATCCGACAGCCAAACGACATCACTTTAAAATTCAGAAAATGAGTTGATGAGAGATAAAAAGTGTATATCATCACTTGGAAATAAAATTTAGTGCAATAAAAACATTTAAAACATATCACAACATAAGAATATGTGAATTAAAAGACATAACAAAAAGAATCCTTTTACAAAGAGGAGGGTGAAAGGTTCTCTTACCGATTTGGTAACTTACGAAACATACACCCCATTAAATAAGGACCATACAATGTTGATGTAAATACACATAAATTAAATTATATTACACAAATAGTATAATAATTGTAACACCCCGAGCTTCCATGATACGCTTCTCATTCAATAATGCAATAGCTTGCATTGTACGCAACTTCGAGTTCTAAAAAAACTGCGACTAATCAAAGTAGCCGTTATGAATAGTAATAATCACTTTTTAAAATTATAGAAATTTTATATTTCAAAATGGACTTCATTTTTGGATTCGGAATATCGAAATTTGCCTATGTTGAATTTTTGGTATTTTTCTGAGAACTTCTATTTTTTATGAATAGTGAAAAATACTTAAAAACAACTTTTTTAATAAAAATAATTTATAGTGATAAATTATACTATTTATTGGTTTTAAATTATAATTAGAATATATTTTTACCATTTTATCCAATGGTGGTCATTAGAATTAATTTAACATTGAAATTGGACATAAACAATTGCTAATCTTTTGATATAAATTGTTTATTAAAAACACGCTATTTGTTGTGACAGTGGGAATTAATTATAAAATTAATTAATGCAACTTATATGTTTGGAATTTTTTAAAATAGATATCATTTTTTAATTCGGAATATCAATTATAGCTTTGGGTGAAATTTTGGCATTGTTCTGAAAAACTTCAATTTTTGATGAATAGTGAAACCACTAAGTGGTAGTTAAATAACTGATTTTTCATTTAAATGAAATATTACCACTTCTGTGATTTGATTTTCAAAAATCCGACATACATGGTTGTCATTAAGAAGTAAAATGTGGTTCAATGAGATTAAAATAATTTTTTGGTGAATAGTAACTTTTAAGTTCTTAATCGCGATTAGAGGTAATTAGTGTAGTTTAAGGTAAAAAAAATGTTTTAATAATATGAGATGAGCTCGAAACTTGTCCTACTCCTATTGGATGAGTCATGGCAGACCAGGACAATCCATGGGTCAACTTGGGGACCCCATGGAGCCACTTTAGTTGGAAAATGACATAAATACCTTTTATTTAATGTTAAAATAAAAAATGACACAAACATGAAATGTTTTACTAAAACAATTTTTACATGGGGTTATACAAGTCATATTTTTAACTATAAATAGTCATTGGAAATCTAAAAAGATTTACTACATCATAGTAGTTTTTTTATAATTTTTAGACATTAAATATATTAAATTATTTATGACATCATGATGATGCAGCGATGACCTCATTATTTAACGACTTAAATAAAATAAAAAGATAATGAAAACTCCAAGGCTTACACTTGTCAAAAACCTCTTGGATGAGTAGATTTCGAACCCTTATCACCTTATCCTCGAATTATATAAGTGTGGGACCTCTAAAATCCGAAACTCATTTTATAATAAAGTGACTTTTCTTTACTTTCCAAGAGTGCCCCTCCTCTCCACTTATAAAAGGCCCCCACCTCTCCCACCTCATTTAAACGTTAAAGCCATTTGGATCGGCCAATCTCTGCCCAAATACTCTCCAAACTTCCCACTCTTACTCCTAGAAGCCTCACATTGGGCAGAAGTCTTCCCAAGGAAGCCTTTGGATCAAATCAAAAAGAGTTACCCGATTTTGAGGTAATGTCTTCTCTAATGTTGTTTTGTTTTATTTTTCTTCTCCAACCCCCTAAACTCTTTTTATTCATTTCTTTTGCAACAACAACAGTATCCTCAATATACTAGAATGTTGTTATAAGAAGGATTCGAGATACACTTACACACACCTACATCTAATGGTTAAAGAACATACGGTTTCTGTGGATGGTGAATTTCTACCTCACGAAACGTTGATTGTTCAACACTCATATAACACCTTCAAAGGTGGCCATTAAGATGTCACTATTTTTATATATGATATATAATATGTTTATGTTTTAATTATGCTTCTGTATTTCTCATTTATGGCATACTTTATGATTTCCATTATGGGTAAAACGCGATAATTTCATTTTAGGAAGTGCGGACTACCGCTCCCTCAAAGTGATTTGAATCGTTAATGCCATATGTGGGATGTATAAAGGATAGAGTAAATGGTATTATACACTATATTATACTGGAATTATATTATACATTTATATCATTATGATTTCGTTCCATTAAATATGAAATTGAAATGAAAGTAGCGTTCATGCGTACGTACGGCTTACCGTCTCTATGAACGGTGCATTTCATTTCTTACCTCTAAATGTTACGTAATATTATAAATGAATGTATATACTAGATATATGAGATATATATGAAATCTAAATCATGAATATAATTCTGGAGATAATGGATATTCTACCACATAAACAACTTGTAATTATAATAAGTTTATTGTTGACTCAAGTACCAAAGATCGACAAAACGACCGTTATTAACTTAAATAATTACATAATGTTCATATCATTTTAATAAGTGATATAAAAAGGATAATGAAATTGAAAATGGTTCTTAATAAGGTATATATTAACTCTAGTTTATTATTCAGGAGGTTAAATAACGGTTGAGTCAAGTCAGACACGAGGTAAGGGAATTTCTTAACCCAACTTCCATTATTTGGGTTAATCTCCTACTTTCAAATTATGTCATGATATTATTATTTTTTATTTTTTATTCTTTATGTGTACCTATAGTGAATACACATAATAGATCTATTTTATTTTAAAAATGATCTTTTTAAGGACTTCGTCTCAATCTCCTTTCATTGAGGCATATTTGGTTTTATACACAACTTTCTTTTATACGGTGTATAAAACCCTTTGACTTTTACGTTTATTCAAAAGGAATCTTTTTTATAAGAAGCGTTTTACTAAACGACAAAAGGGGAATGTTTTTCTTTCCGTACTTATGCGGTGACAACAACTTCTCCGCCGCCGTTACCATTATTTGAGTTTCGGCATCCTATACAAGCCATCCCTTTTTTTTATGAAAAATAAATACAAAATTTTAACTTTCTTTTATTCTTGAATTGAAAATGGTTTTGAAAGAATTTTCATTATATAAATGTGTTGTATTGATATCTTGTGATTGAAATGTGGAAATATTATTTTTCCTTTATCCATGTTTTATGTGATACGATTATGTTATGGTTTATGATATGTTTAAACCTATTCATATGAGGAATGAATTGGACTTAATAATTGATGGGTGGAGCCCGCTATAGCTCCTCGATGCATCGGTAGGTCTCATGAGACAACTAGATGTGGAATTGGCCGAGGCCCTTTCCTAATTTGATTTATGGTTTTGGCCGAGGCCTTAATCATTTTAGACGTCTTGGCCGAGGCCTTGACAAAATGTTTCAGAATGTCTGGCATTATACATTCCATCATTATGAAAGTGGTTATTGATATTTCATGTGATTATTCGACCAGTAGAATATCCATGTGAATAAGTAAATGGCATTATCTCATTTTACTTTTGCCATATTATGTTGAAGTTCATGTTTAAAAGGCTTTTGTTTTGGTTATAAATTGCCTTAAAAGTTAATTTATGAAAGCTTCCGCAATATTGTTATCCTTACTGAGCATCTGAGCTCACCCCTTTCAATGTTTTAATATTTTCCAGGATGTGAAGAAGTATTTTAGGAATGACCTTCAGGGATAGTCAGAAGAGGATATGAGTGTGGACTATGAAGACTTTGTTATTAGTTTTTCACTTTATTATGTAATGTAAGACTTATGAATGTATCTAGTGTTTCCAAGGCTACTAAACTAATCGGTCTTTCGAGACTTGATCTTTTGTGATCATGCTAATGTTACGAAGTAACGCACCGACTCTGGGTAGCTGGGGTCGGGGCGTTACAGTTGGTATCAGAGGCAGTTTAGTACTAACCTTGGAAGCTAGATGTAGATAAACTCTGATTAGAGCACATAGCCCAAAGATAGACTTTAAGGATTAGTATAGAAGAACTTCCTAAAACTTTTGGTATTGTAGAGATTTTGTGAGTTTTCCGAGCAATACATCCCTGTCTGGATACGAGCAGGTAGAGGCGGCTCTGGCACAGATGTACCTAGTGGTAAAACCCGAAAACACCGCTTTGAGCTAGACTCGAACGGGAACTGGTGCACGACAACGGGCCTTGTTGCACTCTTGGTTACGACACTCCCGGGGGATATGCTTAGGATAAATCTCATTTTCTTTACAAATCATTATGAAGGATTTATGAGTATATACTTCCTCAAAGAAATTTTTTTTATGATTATGGATTATATCCATAAATAGTTCAATTTATGTTAAGAGTTTTATAAGTATGGGATTATGTATTTTGATTCATAAACTGATCTAGTTTATGTCATTGTTTAGAAATGGCACCTAGTGGAAGAAATGGAAACCGTATAAATGCACGCACTCCATGTAGGGATTGCCCTCCTGCTCAAGATAATTATAGTGGGGCTGGTGATGCAACTGGTGCCGATCAGCTAATCCCAATACTGGGACAACTTACTCAGGTTATGAATAATAACCTTACTCGTATGGAGCACCCTGATCCGCAACGTGGAGGATCAATGTTAGACCGCTTCATGAGGCAACAACCACCAACATTTAATGGGGGTACAAATCCATTAGTAGCTGAGCAATGGATAAACTCCTTAGAGAAAATATTCCACGCCTTGGGGAGTAGTGAAAGGGAAAAGGTTATCATGGAAGTTTACCGCCTCACTGGAGATGCTGATCAATGGTGGTCATTGATTCAAAACACAAAGGAAGATGATGACGTATAGAATATGGAATAGAGGGAGTTCAAAGAGCTTTTCCTAGAAAAATACTATCCTCGTGACCATCGAGCAGATATGGAAAGACAATTTTTGAGTCTGAGACAAAAGGAGGATGCGAATGTGGCAAAGTATGAGGACAACTTTACAAGGTTAGCGAGGCATGCTGCAGATTATATACATAACCCAAGGAGTAAGATTGATCGTTTCTTTGATGGGTTAAAACCATTTCTACGTCGAGATTTAGTATCACAATCCTTCTCATCATACGAAGATATTGTCTCGTGTGCTATCAAGACAGAAAAGGAATTCTCTAAGTCTTATGACAACAAAGTAAAGCAAGAGAAGAAGAGAACAGTGGAACAAGAGACAGATAAAGGGAAAAAGGGAAAGAAGGATTTTCCATTATGTGATAATTGTGGGAAGAATCACCCTGGTACTTGCCTAAAAGGAATGGGAGTTTGTTATAAATGTGGAGAAAAGGGTCACCAGGCTCGTGATTGCAAGGGAAAGAAAGAGGCTATCAAAGTTGATTTCTATAATTGTAGAGAAATGGGTCATTATGCAAATGAATGTCCTAAGCATCAGGGAAACTTACCTCAGAAAAGGCCAAGGGATCAAGGACAATCTTATGATGTTACTACAGTTGAAGCAGAATAACTAATGTATTGGTGCTTTTGGACTGATGGATTATATTTCGGTTATTAGAATAATGTGATATATATATATAAAGATTGTACTGCAGTACTTTTTGATTAAGGTAATATGATTAAGGTAATCATATTTTTAGTATGTGACAATAAGAGAATCTTTTCTTTGTTTGGGGAATCTGATGTTACAATTGATTTTGGAATTTAGAGACCTTTTAGAGAAAGTCTGGACGGAGGTATTTTGGATAACTATTAAGGTTGGAATGGATTAAGTTGAACCATGGATAGTATTGTTTAAGGTTAAATCATTTATGAAGATTATTTTTGGAATATTATGATACTATAGTTTTAGGAAAAGGACAACCTGCAGGGTGGGGCATAACCCGTCGCGTCGGACAAAGCTGCAGGAATCGAACCCACAACCATAGTGCGAGAGGCCTTTATTTCCTACCACTAGCCTACAAGAAGTCCCTGGTTATTACAAAATAATTTTACTAATCTAAATGGTATGTGTTAATATTTGGAACCTTATACAATTAGGATAAGTATAATATTTTTGAGTTCTATATCTTTTTGAGTGAAAGATGAGTTGAAGGTTGAAACTCTAATTGTCAAGCATAAATATATGTATATATACCTATCTCTTATTCAATGAATAAATTAATTCTTAATCTTTAGTAAAGGGATATTAAAACAAAAAAAATGTGTTATCCTAATACCTTATGTCTTTTTGAACTGATGATATTTCAAATCAACATAGATTGAAGGCTTTGAGGCCCTCAATTTGACAGTTGATTGTGATTGATTACCTCAATCACTCCCTACAAATATTTATGTTTTTCCTCCAATTATATGTCTCTAATTGCCACCAATGTTCTCCTTATCTCGATCATAGTTTGGTGGTGACTTTCTTATTTCCATTTCCCCCTTATTAAGACTAAATTTTATTAACCTTATTTCCGATGTGGGCTTTCCACAAAGGTATTTTCTATTTTCAACCTTTTATTTTCAAAGAAAAGAATTTCAAATTGCGAGGACTCAATTTATTGAAGGAGGGGAGAATGTAACACCCCGAGCTTCCATGATACGCTTCTCATTCAATAATGCAATAGCTTGCATTGTACGCAACATCGAGTTCTAAAAAAACCGCGACTAATCAAAGTAGCCGTTATGAATAGTAATAATCACTTTTTAAAATTATAGAAATTTTATATTTCAAAATGGACTTCATTTTTGGATTCGGAATATCGAAATTTGCCTATGTTGAATTTTTGGTATTTTTCTGAGAACTTCTATTTTTTATGAATAGTGAAAAATACTTAAAAACAACTTTTTTAATAAAAATAATTTATAGTGATAAATTATACTATTTAGTGGTTTTAAAGTATAATTAGAATATATTTTTAACATTTTATCCAATGGTGGTCATTAGAATTAATTTAACATTGAAATTGGACATAAACAATTGCTAATCTTTTAAAATAAATTGTTTATTAAAAACACGCTATTTGTTGTGAAAGTGGGAATTAATTATAAAATTTATTAATGCAACTTATATGTTTGGAATTTTGTAAAATAGACATCATTTTTGAATTCGGAATATCAATTATAGCTTAGGGTGAAATTTTGGAATTGTTCTGAAAAACTTCAATTTTTGATGAATAGTGAAACCACTAAGTGGTAGTTAAATAACTGATTTTTCATTTAAATGAAATATTACCACTTCTGTGATTTGATTTTCAAAAATCTGACATACATGGTTGTAATTAAGAAGTAAAATGTGGTTCAATGAGATTAAAATAATTTTTTGGTGAATAGTAACTTTTGAGTTCTTAATCGCGATTAGAGGTAATTAGTGTAGTTTAAGGTAAAAATAATGTTTTAATAATATGAGATGAGCTTGACACTTGTCCTAATCCTATTGGATGAGTCATGGCCGACCAAGACAATCCATGGGTAAACTTGGGGACGACATGGAGCCACTTTAGTTGGAAAATGACATAAATACCTTTTATTTAATGTTAAAATAAAAAATGACACAAACATGATATGTTTTACTAAAACAATTTTTACATGGGGTTATACAAGTCATATTTTTAACTATAAATAGTCATTTGAAAGCTAAAAATATTTCCTACCTCATAGTATTTTTTTTATAATTTTTAGACATTAAATATATTAAATTATTTATGACATCATGATGATGCAGTGATGACCTCATTATTTAACGACTTAAATAAAATAAAAATATAATGAAAAATCCAAGGCTTACACTTGTCAAAAACCTCTTGGATGAGTAGATTTCGAACCCTTATCACCTTATCCTCGAATTATATAAGTGTGGGACCTCTAAAATCCGAAACGCATTTTATAATAAAGTGAGTTTTCTTTACTTTCCAAGAGTGCCCCTCCTCTCCACTTATAAAAGGCCCCCACCTCTCCCACCTCATTTAAACTTTAAAGCCATTTGGCTCGGCCAACCGCTGCCCAAATACTCTCCCAACTTCCCCCTCTTACTCCTAGATGCCTCACATTGGGCAGAAGTCTTCCCAAGGAAGCCTTTGGCTCAAATCAAAAAGAGTTACCCGATTTTGAGGTAATGTCTTCTCTAATGTTGTTTTGTTTTATTTTTCTTCTCCAACCCCCTAAACTCTTTTTATTAATTTCTTTTGTAACAACACCAGTATCCTCAATATACTAGGATGTTGTTATAAGAAGTATTCGAGCTACACTTACCCACACCTACATCTAATGGTTAAAGAACATACGGTTTCTGTGGATGGCGAATTTCTACCTCACGAAACGATGATTGTTCAACACTCATATAACACCTTCAAAGGTGGCCATTAAGATGTAACTATTTTTATATATGATATATAATATGTTTATGTTTTAACTATGCTTCTGTATTTCTCATTTATGGCATACTTTATGATTTCCATTATGGGTAAAATGCGATAATTTCATTTTAGAAAGTGCGGACTACCGCCCCCTCAAAGTGATTTGAATCGTTAATGCCATATGTGGGATGTATAAAGGATGGAGTAAATGGTATTATACACTATATTATACTGGAATTATATTATACATTTATATCATTATGATTTCTTTCCATTAAATATGAAATTGAAATGAAAGTAGCGTTCATGCGTACGTACGGCTTACCGTCTCTATGAATGGTGCATTTCATTTCTTACCTCTAAATGTTATGTAATATTATAAATGAATGTATATACTAGATATATGAGATTTATATGACATCTAAATCATGAATATAATTCTGGAGATAATGGATATTCTACCACATATACAACTTGTAATTATAAGAAGTTTATTGTTGACTCAAGTACCAAAGATCGACAAAACGACCGTTATTAACTTAAATAATTACATAATGTTCATATCATTGTAAAAAGTGATATAATAAGGATAATGAAATTGAAAATGGTTCTTAATAAGGTATATATTAACTCTAGATTATTATTCAGGAGGTTAAAGAAAGGTTGAGTCAAGTCAGACACGAGGTAAGGGAATTTCTTAACCCAACTTCCATTATTTGGGTTAATCTCCTACTTTCAAATTATGTCATGATATTATTATTTGTTATTTTGTATTCTTTATGTGTACCTATAGTGAATACACATAATAGATCTATTTTATTTTAAAAATGATCTTTTTAAGGACTTCGTCTCAATCTCCTTTCATTGAGGCATATTTGGTTTTATACACAACTTTCTTTTATACGGTGTATAAACCCCTTTGACTTTTACGTTTATTCAAAAGGAATCTTTTTTATACGAAGCGTTTTACTAAATGGCAAAAAGGGAATGTTTTTCTTTCCGTACTTTTGAGGTGACAACAACTTCTCCGCCGCCGTGACCATTATTTGAGTTTCGGCTTCCTCTACAAGCCATCCCTTTTTTATGAAAAATAAATACAAAATTTTAACTTTCTTTTATTCTTGTATTGAAAATGGTTTTGAAAGAATTTTTATTATATAAATGTGTTGTATTGATATCTTGTGATTGAAATGTGGAAATATTTGTTTCCTTTATCCATGTTTTATGTGATACGATTATGTTATGGTTTATGATATGTTTAAACCTATTCATATGAGGAATGTATTGGACTTAATAAGTGATGGGTGGAGCCCGCTATAGCTCCTCGATGCATCGGTAGGTCTCATGAGACAACTAGACGTGGAATTGGCTGAGGCCCTTTCCTAATTTGATTTATGGTTTTGGCCGAGGCCTTAATCATTTTAGACGTCTTGTCCGAGGCCTTGACAAAATGTTTTAGAATGTCTGGCATTATACATTCCATCATTATGAAAGTGGTTATTGATATTTCATGTGATTATTCGACCAGTAGAATATCCATGTGAATAAGTAAATGGAATTATCTCATTTTACTTTTGCCATATTATGTTGAATTTCATGTTTAAAAGGCTTTTGTTTTGGTTATACATTGCCTTAAATATTAATTTATGAAAGCTTCCGCAATATTGTTATCCAAACTGAGCATCTGAGCTCACCCCTTTCAATGTTTTAATATTTTCCAGGATGTGAAGAAGTATTTTAGGAATGACCTTCAGGGATAGTCAGAAGAGGATATGAGTGTGGAATATGAAGACTTTGTTATTAGTTTTTCACTTTATGATGTAATGTAAGACTAATGAATGTATCTAGTGTTTCCAAGGCTACTAAACTAATCGGTCTTTCGAGACTTGATCTTTTGTGATCATTCCAATGTTACGAAGTAACGCACCGACTCTGGGTAGCTGGGGTCGGGGCGTTACAGTTGGTATCAGAGGCAGTTTAGTACTAACCTTGGAAGCTAGATGTAGATAAACTCTGATTAGAGCACATAGACCAAAGATAGACTTTAAGGATTAGTATAGAAGAACTTCCTAAAACTTTTGGAATTGTAGAGATTTTGTGAGTTTTCCGAGCAATACATCCCTGTCTGGATACGAGCAGGTAGAGGCGGCTCTGGCACAGATGTACCTAGGGGTAAAACCCGAAAACACCGCTTTGATCTAGACTCGAACGGGAACTGGTGCACGACAACGGGCCTTGCTGCACTCTTGGTTACGACACTCCCGGGGGATATGCTTAGGATAACTCTCATTTTCTTTACAAATCATTATGAAGGGTTTATGAGTATATACTTCCTCAAAGAAAACATTTTTATGATTATGGATTATATCCATAAATAGTTCAATTTATGTTAAGTGTTTTATAAGTATGGGATTATGTATTTTGATTCATAAACTGATCTAGTTTATGCCATTGTTTAGAAATGGAACCTAGTGGAAGAAATGGAAACCGTATCAATGCACGCACTCCATGTAGGGATTTCCCTCCTGCTCAAGATAATTATAGTGGGGCTGGTAATGCAACTGGTGCCGATCAGCTAATCACCATACTGGGACAACTTACTCAGGTTATGAATAATAACCTTACTCGTATGGAGCACCCTGATCCGCAACATGGAGGATCAATGTTAGACCGCTTCATGAGGCAACAACCACTAACATTTAATGGGGGTACAAATACATTAGTAGCTGAGCAATGGATAAACTCCTTAGAAAAAATATTCCACGCCTTGGGGAGTAGTGAAAGGGAAAAGGTTATCATGGCAGTTTACCGCCTCACTGGAGATGCCGATCAATGGTGGTCATTGATTCAAAACACAGAGGAAGATGATGACGTATCGAATATGGAATAGAGGGAGTTCAAAGAGCTTTTCCTAGAAAAATACTATCCTCGTGACCATCGAGCAGATATGGAAAGACAATTTTTGAGTCTGAGACAAAAGGAGGATGAGAATGTCGCAAAGTATGAGGCCAACTTTACAAGGTTAGCGAGGCATGCTGCAGATTATATACATAACCCAAGGAGTAATATTGATCGTTTCTTTGATGGGTTAAAACCATTTCTACGTCGAGATTTAGTATCACAATCCTTCTCATCATACGAAGATATTGTCTCGTGTGCTATCAAGACAGAAAAGGAATTCTCTAAGTCTTATGACAACAATGTAAAGCAAGAGAAGAAGAGAACAGTGGAACAAGAGACAGATAAAGGGAAAAAGGGAAAGAAGGATTTTCCATTATGTGATAATTGTGGGAAGAATCACCCTGGTACTTGCCTAAAAGGAATGGGAGTTTGTTATAAATGTGGAGAAAAGGGTCACCAGGCTCGTGATTGCAAGGGAAAGAAAGAGGCTATCAAAGTTGAATGCTATAATTGTAGAGAAATGGGTCATTATGCAAATGAATGTCCTAAGCATCAGGGAAACTTACCTCAGAAAAGGCCAAGTGATCAAGGACAATCTTATGCTGTTACTACAGTTGAAGCAGAATAACTAATGTATTGGTGCTTTTGGACTGATGGATTATATTTCGGTTATTAGAATAATGTGATATATATATATAAAGATTGTACTGCAGTACTTTTTGATTAAGGTAATATGATTAGGGTAATCATATTTTTAGTATGTGACAATAAGAGAATCTTTTCTTTGTTTGGGGAATCTGATGTTACAATTGATTTTGGAATTTAGAGACCTTTTAGAGAAAGTCTGGACGGAGGTATTTTGGATAACTATTAAGGTTGGAATGGATTAAGTTGAACCATGGATAGTATTGTTTAAGGTTAAATCATTTATGAAGATTATTTTTGGAATATTATGATATTATAGTTTTAGGAAAAGGACAACCTGAAGGGTGGGGCATAACCTGTCGCGTCGGACAAAGCTGCAGGAATCGAACCCACAACCATAGTGCGACAGGCCTTTATTTCCTACCACTAGACTACAAGAAGTCCCTGGTTATTACAAAATAATTTTACTAATCTAAATGGTATGTGTTAATATTTGGAACCTTATACAATTAGTATAAGTATAATATTTTTGAGTTCTATATCTTTTTGAGTGAAAGATGAGTTGAAGGTTGAAACTCTAATTGTCAAGCATAAATATATATATATATACCTATCTCTTATTCAATGAATAAATTAATTCTTAATCTTTAGTAAAGGGATATTAAAACAAAAAAAATGTGTTATCCTAATACCTTATGTCTTTTTGAACTGATGATATTTCAAATCAACATAGATTGAAGGCTTTGAGGCCCTCAATTTGACAGTTGATTGTGATTGATGACCTCAATCACTCCCTACAAATATTTACGTTTTTCCTCCAATTATAAGTCTCTAATTCCCACCAATGTTCTCCTTGTCTAGATCATAGTTTGGTGGTGACTTTCTTATTTCCATTTCCCCCTTATTAAGACTAAATTTTTTTAACCTTATTTCCGATGTGGGCTTTCCACAAAGGTATTTTCTATTTTCAACCTTTTATTTTCAAAGAAAAGACTTTCAAATTGCGAGGACCCAATTTATTGAAGGAGGGGAGAATGTAACACCCAGAGCTTCCATGATACGCTTCTCATTTAATAATGTAATAGCTTGCATTGTACGCAACTTCGAGTTCTAAAAAAACCGCGACTAATCAAAGTAGCCGTTATGAATAGTAATAATCACTTTTTAAAATTATAGAAATTTTATATTTCAAAATGGACTTCATTTTTGGATTCGGAATATCGAAATTAGCCTATGTTGAATTTTTGGTATTTTTCTGAGAACTTCTATTTTTTATGAATAGTGAAAAATACTTAAAAACAACTTTTTTAATAAAAATAATTTATAGTGATAAATTATACTATTTAGTGGTTTTAAAGTATAATTAGAATATATTTTTACCATTTTATCCAATGGTGGTCATTAGAATTAATTTAACATTGAAATTGGACATAAACAATTGCTAATCTTTTGATATAAATTGTTTATTAAAAACACGCTATTTGTTGTGACATTGGGAATTAATTATAAAATTAATTAATGCAACTTATATGTTTGGAATTTTTTAAAATAGACATCATTTTTGAATTCAGAATATCAATTATAGCTTAGGGTGAAATTTTGGCATTGTTCTGAAAAACTTCAATTTTTGATGAATAGTGAAACCACTAAGTGGTAGTTAAATAACTGATTTTTCGTTTAAATGAAATATTACAACTTCTGTGATTTGATTTTCAAAAATCCCACATACATGGTTGTCATTAAGAAGTAAAATGTGGTTCAATGAGATTAAAATAATTTTTTGGTGAATAGTTACTTTTATGTTTTTAATCGCGATTAGAGGTAATTAGTGTAGTTTAAGGTAAAAATAATGTTTTAATAATATGATATGAGCTTGACACTTGTCCAAATCCTATTGGATGAGTCATGGCCGACCAAGACAATCCATGGGTCAACTTGGGGACCCCATGGAGCCACTTTAGTTGGCAAATGACATAAATACCTTTTATTTAATGTTAAAATAAAAAATGACACAAACATGAAATGTTTTACTAAAACAATTTTTACATGGGGTTATACAAGTCATATTTTTGACTATAAATAGTAATTGGAAAGCTAAAAAGATTTCCTACCTCATAGTATTTTTTTTATAATTTTTAGACATTAAATATATTAAATTATTTATGACATCATGATGATGCAGCGATGACCTCATTATTTAATGACTTAAATAAAATAAGAAGATAATGAAAAATCCAAGGCTTACACTTGTCAAAAACCTCTTGGGTGAGTATATTTAGAGCCCTTATCACCTTATCCTCGAATTATATATGTGTGGGACCTCTAAAATCCGAAACTCATTTTATAATAAAGTGACTTTTCTTTACTTTCGAAGAGTACCCCTCCTCTCCACTTATAAAAGGCCCCCACCTCTCCCACCTCATTTAAACTTTCAATCCATTTGGCTCAGCCAACCGCTGCCCAAATACTCTCCCAACTTCCCCCTCTTACTCTTAGAAGCCTCACTTTGGGCAGAAGTCTTCCCAAGGAATCCTTTGGCTCAAATCAAAAAGAGTTACCCGATTTTGAGGTAAAGTCTTCTCTAATGTTGTTTTGTTTTATTTTTTTTCTCCAACCCCGTAAACTCTTTTTATTCATTTATTTTGTAACAACACCAGTATCCTAAATATACTAGGATGTTGTTATAAGAAGGATTCGAGCTACACTTACCCACACCTACATCTAATGGTTAAAGAACATACGGTTTCTGTGGATGGAGAATTTCTGCCTCACGAAACGATGATTGTTCAACACTCATATAACACATTCAAAGGTGGCCATTAAGATGTAACTATTTTTATATATGATATATAATATGTTTATGTTTTAATTATGCTTCTGTATTTCTCATTTATGGCATAATTTATGATTTCCATTATGGGTAAAACGCGATAATTTCATTTTAGGAAGTGCGGACTACCGCCTCCTCAAAGTGATTTGAATCGTTAATGCCATATGTGGGATGTATAAAGGATGTAGTAAATGGTATTATACACTATATTATACTGGAATTATATTATACATTTATATCATTATGATTTCGTTCCATTAAATATGAAATTGAAATGAAAGTAGCGTTCATGCGTACGTACGGCTTACCGTCTCTATGAACGGTGCATTTCATTTCTTACCTCTAAATGTTACGTAATATTATAAATGAATGTATATACTGGATATATGAGATATATATGACATCTAAATCATGAATATAATTCTGGAGATAATGGATATTCTACCACATAAACAACTTGTAATTATAAGAAGTTTATTGTTGACTCAAGTACCAAAGATCGACAAAACGACCGGTATTAACTTAAATAATTACATAATTTACATATCATTGTAATAAGTGATATAATAAGGATAATGAAATAGAAAATGGTTCTTAATAAGGTATATATTAACTCTAGTTTATTATTTAGGAGGTTAAAGAACGGTTGAGTCAAGTCAGACACGAGGTAAGGGAATTTCTTAACCCAACTTCCATTATTTGGGTTAATCTCCTACTTTCAAATTATGTCATGATATTATTATTTGTTATTTTGTAATCTTTATGTGTACCTATAGTGAATACACATAATAGATCTATTTTATTTTAAAAATGATCTTTTTAAGGACTTCGTCTCAATCTCCTTTCATTGAGGCATATTTGGTTTTATACACAACTTTCTTTTATACGGTGTATAAACCCCTTTGACTTTTACGTTTATTCAAAAGGAATCTTTTTTATACGAAGCGTTTTACTAAATGACAAAAAGGGAATCTTTTTCTTTCCGTACTTATGCGGTGACAACAACTTCTCCGCCGCCGTGACCGTTATTTGAGTTTCGGCTTCCTCTACAAGCCATCACTTTTTTTTATGAAAAATAAATATAAAATTTTAACTTTCTTTTATTATTGTATTGAAAATGGTTTTGAAAGAATTTTTATTATATAAATGTGTTGTATTGATATCTTGTGATTGAAATGTGGAAATATTATGTTTCCTTTATCCACGTTTTATGTGATACGATTATGTTATGGTTTATGATATGTTTAAACCTATTCATATGAGGAATGCATTGGACTTAATAAGTGACGGGTGGAGCCCGCTATAGCTCCTCGATGCATCGGTAGGTCTCATGAGACAACTAGACGTGTAATTGGCCGAGGCCCTTTCCTAATTTGATTTATGGTTTTGGCCGAGGACTTAATCATTTTAGAAGTCTTGGCCGAGGCCTTGACAAAATGTTTCATAATGTATGGCATTATACATTCCATCATTATGAAAGTGGTTATTGATATTTCATGTGATTATTCGACCAGTAGAATATCCATGTGAATAAGTAAATGGCATTATCTCATTTTACTTTTTCCATATTATGTTGAAGTTCATGTTTAAAAGGCTTTTGTTTTGGTTATACATTGCCTTAAATGTTAATTTATGAAAGCTTCCGCAATATTGTTATCCTTACTGAGCATCTGAGCTCACCCCTTTCAATGTTTTAATATTTTCCAGGATGTGAAGAAGTATTTTAGGAATGTCCTTCAGGGATAGTCAGAAGAGGATATGAGTGTGGACTATGAAGACTTTGTTATTAGTTTTTCACTTTATGATGTAATGTAAGACTTATGAATGTATCTAGTGTTTCCAAGGCTACTAAACTAATCGGTCTTTCGAGACTTGATCTTTTGTGATCATGCCAATGTTACGAAGTAACGCACCGACTCTGGGTAGCTGGGGTCGGGGAGTTACAATAATGGTTAGTACATACACCACTCAAAGGAGATAGTGACAAATATATCATGAATCTCACGAAAATAAAAAGTGAGATAAAAACTCCTTACCTCATTGTAATAAATAGAGTCATATGACCAAAGGATAATAAGCACCAAATGAATCACATAATACCATAAATATATATAGAATCATGATAATATATATCAAATGGCAATACACAATACACCACATGCAATAAATAAGTGGCAAAAAATGGAAATCTCATGGAATTAAAAGTGAGATAAGAAATCCCTTAACACCTGTCCGACTTGACTCGCTCGTATGTTCCTTGTTCTTCCTGAATGATAAACATAAGATAATTTATACTTTCCTAATAACCTTTTTCATGTTTAATATTTCTTTTATATAACTTATTACCATGTTATAAATATTATGTAATCATTTAAGTTAATAATGGTCGTTTTGTTGATATTTGGTACTTGAGTCAAAACTGAACATCTTATATTTAGAAGTTGTTCATGTGGTAAAATATTTACTATCTATAGAATGATATTCATGATATAGATATCCTATATATCATATATATCTAGTATATTAATGTATTTATACCAGTACATATTATTTTAAGGTAAGAAATTAAATGAACCGTTCATTGAGATGGTAAGTCGTACGTACGCATGAACGCTACTTTTATTTATATTTCAAATTTAATGGAATAAAAACATTATGATATAAAGGTATATTATAATTCATGTATAATATCATATATAATATCATTATCTCCATCCTTTATACATCTCACATATGGCATTAACAACTCAAATCACTTTGAGGGGGCGGTTGTCTGGACTTCCTAAAATGAAATTATCACGTTTACCCATTATAGAAACCCTAAATGTATGAAATAAATGAAATATAAATAATCATAAGAAAAAATAAACATAATATATATCATAAATAAATACAGTGACATATTAATGGCCACCATGAGAGGCGGTAGGAGATAATTGAACAATCATCGTTTCGTGAGGCAGTTGTTCGCCGTCCACAGAAACAGTATGTTCTTCACCCATTAGATGAATTTCTGTGTTAGTGTAGCTTGAATCCTTCTCACAGTATATTGAATATACTGGTGTAGTTACAAAAAAAAATTAATAAAAAGAGTTTAAGGGGTTATAAAATCAAATTAAAACAAAATCACATAAGAGAATACATTTCTTTTAAATCATGTAACGCCCCTTGGTTTGAACCAAAAGTGTTTCTTGAAGTGCTTTCTGCAAAAAGTAAGGCCTCTAGGATGACTAGAGGGATATTGGAAGATTATTTCAGTAGAGTTTGGATTACCCAAAGTGTTCTAGAATTATGATAAAGAGGTAGGAAGTGGGGTCTTTTTATAAGGGAGAGGAGGGGCTCTTTTGGAATGATTGAAAATATTATTTTATTATATAATGATTTTCTGTTTATAAAGGTCCAAAAATCATTAAAATCAAAGATAAAATGTCCCATGTTCTAAATAAAATCATCCAATAAGAAATGCACAATTTTTGGATATTATTGTAAACTTTATCTTCTTATTTATTTAAATCATTCATTAATGATATAAACACTGCCTCATCATTGTGTCATAAATAATTTTATTTATTTGAAGTCTAAAAATTATAGAAAAATTAAAATGATGTTGGAAATATTTTTCTATTTCTAATGAACATTTTCTGTCAAAAATATAACTTATATAACTGCATGTAATTTTTTTAGTAAAACAACACTTGTTTGTGAGATTTTTATTTTTACTTTAAATAAAAAGTTATTAATGTCATTATCATAACCGAGTGGCTCCATGGGACCCCCAAATTGACCCATGGATTTTATTGGCCGTACATGACTCATCCAATAAGGTTAGAACATTTTTTAAGGAGTTTTTATATTTTTTTAATATTATTTTTACCTTAAATTACCCTAATTTCCTTTAATCGCGATTAATAAAACTCAAAAGTTACTATTCACCAAAAATTATTTTTATCCCATTGAACCACATTTTACTTACTAATTACAACCATGTATGTCATATTTTTGAAATTCAATTCACAGAAGTGGTAAAATTTCATTTAAATGAAAAAAAAATCAGTTTTTTACTACAACTTAGTGGTTTCAATATTCATAAAAAATTGATGTTTCTCTGAAAAATACCAAAAATTCACCCTAAGCTATATTTGATATTAGAAATTAAAAAATTATTTCCATTTTACCAAATTCATAATATAGAGGTTTCATTAATTAATCTTATAATTAATTCACGCAGTCAAAACAAATAGCGTGTTTTTAAGAAACAATGTCTATCAAAAGATTGACACTTGTTTATGTCCAATTTCAAAGTGAAATTAATTCCAATGGACACCATTTTATTAAATGGTAAAAATTTATTTTAATTAAGATTTATAACCAATTAAAAATATAATCTAACCATATAAATAAATTAGATTAAAATAAGGTTTTGAATTAAAATACATCATTTTCACTATTCATTAAAAATGATCTTTATCAGAAAAATAAAAAAAATTACACAAAGTATATTTTTTTGTCCTGATTCCAAAGAAAGATTTTATTTTGTCAAAGATAACATATAAAAGTGACAAAAAGTATATTTAAAAAGGGTTCTCCATCAAAAGGCGGTTAATCAGCCTCTTAAATAATATTAGAATATTTGTGCTTAAAATTAGATACATTCGCATTTTAAGCCTCTATCATTTATTGTATAAATGTAAAAACATTTAACAAAAATTTTTAATCATTTTTCAGTTAGTTCTATTCATTACCGCCATTACAAAGTCTAGGCCTTAACAACAATTTGAAATAATATTATTAAATTATTAGTGTGCAACGTAAGATTTAAAAGAAACTCGTTCGTTGCGTATCAGGTACGCTATCAAACATAGAAACCCCATTAAATTAAAATTAATATTTAATTCAAAAATATTAATAAAGTTGAAATTGTCATATAATTTATTTACCTAGTATGTTACATCCTTCATCCCTTTTGGGAATTTCATCCACGCAATTTTAAAATTGGGCTCGGAACCATCATTGAAAGCCCCACATCAGAAAAGGACTCAATAAAACTATCACATTAAAAGAAAGAAAGAGAAGTAAAATGGTCACCTGAGATAAACCGTAGTAGGATTCCATGAAATCATGGATATGGAGGAGAAACTAGGTGTCATGTTCTGATGGAGAGTGATAGAAAACATAATCAGGAGAAAGTAAACAATCTGAAGTCCACAAACTTGTGATGGGTAAAACGGTATTTGATTCCCCAGTAGGAAAAGTTAACAGAAAACGTTTATTTAAGTTAATTTTCATTGAGGAATTTATATATGAGATTAACTAAAACATAAGGAAACATACTTACCTGTCATGTAGACTTTCATCTCTTACTATATTTCTAACACAACCTCATATTTTTTCCAAAAGATGAGTATTTAGGATGACTTGTTCACATTAAGAGATCTATAATCAACTTCTTAAGAATCACCTAATCCACAAATAATGAACTATATATTTCTCATGTCTCTATACCTTAACCAAAACCAATATGGTTAGTACAAGATTAGATAATCCCTAAAAAGGACAATCTTTTAGAAAAAAAACTACTATTAATATCCAAAAATTTTCCAACAAAACCCAAGGTTCATCAAAGACCATTCAATAAACAGTTTTCCAGAAAATTTTTCAAAGTATTCCAATCTATGATTTAAACCCATATCTTTGAAGCATTCAACCACATAGTCTTCCAAGATATATCTTAACATTTATATCTAAATATCATCAGTTACTCTTAAAGTCTCATATTGAAAAGTAATTAACCTAATCACATATCCTCCCTAATAGGTTAATAATTTCCATAGATAACCCAAAATCAACCTATTCTTAATTCATAAAATCATCTAACTAAAATGAATTATTCAAACTAACCAGGGACTTCACATAGTCCATCGGTAGGTGATAAATTCTAGTCACACATATTTTGTGGGTTCGATTCCCGCAGCTTTGTCCGACGTGATGGGTTGTCACACGGTCTGTGTGTTGTCCCTTTTCAAAAATGATATAATTTTATAACATTCCCAAAAAGAGATAAATTCATCAAAAATAACCATAACATAATTTAACTGCAAAGGTTATCTATTAACTTTCATTTTTCATCCCAAAATGTATTAACCGGTAATTGCCTCAAATTCAAGGATCGTTTAAACCCAAATGGTTCTTTATAACTATATCCAAAAATGAAGAGATAATCATTCCTTGAATAAAATTTTCATATATCAAACATCAGTGTTACACATACTATAAAAATTCTTTTGATGTAATCCCATCATCAAAAGAGGCTTAATAATTTTAAGAATTTCACCATGCTAAAATATTCCATAACTCTTGATTCCCTTATATGTTGAATTCTTACTCATTCAACATCTTTCATGATCTATTATCCATTCCTTTACAACTTATTCTAAAATACTTCTTTCTTACAAACAAAATTATGAATCATATCCTAAGATTTCAATAATAGGAAAACATATGTTATGAATTAATCCATCCCTTTCATTGGTCATTATCATTTTATTCATCCTCAATTGGAGTGGCATTAGGTATTGGTAAAAAAATATTTGTACGTTCCTGGTTATCCCATTCCTAAAACTTCTTCGTAGGACATGTGTTTCCATAATGGTTATGCACACCACATTTAAAACATTCAATTGATCGCTCAGAAAGAACTTTATTCCCTATCCTAGATTCAACTATAATTTTCATTTTTCCTTGTAAGGTTATCTCTTTATGACCTTCATTTCCACATCTAGAGCATTTTTTGTCCATTTGAAGAATTTTCCTAAGTTTTTATTTCCACAACTTTGACAACTAGGATTTTTAACACACTTACCTTTATGATTATTACCTGAACATCAGTAGGGATTTGTTTCTCGCATATATGATGCCTTATAAAAATCACTAAGGTTTAGGTGGTTAATAGTGACTCCAGATAGTTTTTTAAGAATAACCACAAGAGTTCTCACTGCAGCTACCATATCATTCAGTTACTCATTCAAAAAACCGTCACAGCTTTCCTTATATCCACTATTACTTTGGTGCCTTCTAGATCTATCCATTTACTAAAACCAAAAAGGTCGGTGTGAGTATATCTGTAAAATTATCATATAATATCTTATGAGGCGGGTAAATAATTAGATATAACTATTCATATTATCTTAAACTCATTTACATTATCTAAAAAATACTATGACTCTTTTTGAAATCCTAACCATAATGGTAATGTCAATTATGGTTAAAGAATACCCTAACCTCTAAGGTTATCTAAACCGACCTTTGATATCAACTATAAAGTCCAGGCCTTAAAACATTACATAATCTAGAACTAAATGAATAATTCCCATTGAGGATCTTTTCAGGTTTAGAGTTTTAGAGATTTAGGACATAACTATTGCATCTCAAAAGTTAACAAAGTAGACACTTCTACTCATATTCCATTTTTTCATAAAATAAAAACTCTTAAAAAGAAACATGACTAGTTCCATGTTTTTTATAGCAAGGCTTTTCTTGATCCCATCCTTAAACCTATTCAACTTTAAGACATGTGGAAAGCTTTTCAAAAACATGGGATGAGCATAAAAATCTCAGTTAGGGTACAAAAAGAAGGAAACTGTTAGTTTTTTAAAATAACAAGTAAAACCTGAATACTTAATCATAAGTAATAATTTTCACCTATATGAAGTAGTAAATACTCTTCACTAAATAAAATATCATTGCCTACCCCTTTGTAACGAAAATATCACCATAAAACCCAAATAAATAACACTTAATATATAAATGTAACTTGGGACATAAACATACTTAAATGGAACCATAAGGTCGACTTCCACACATGTCACTAAATGGAATAGCCATACGGCCGACTTCCATACCCAATGCATTTGAGGTTATAACGTAACCACCCATCCTAGTTTATCACGACACCACGTGTTATTTGGTTTATCATGTAACCACCCATCAAATGTCCATGTACCATTATAAAATCATAACACATACAAAAAATATAAATGTAAGAAATAATTTCCACATTTCAATCACAATATATTGACATAAAAAATCCATTATCAAAACCGTTTTCAATACCAAAATACATAAAAGATTATATGGTATTTATTTTCCTTTTAAAAACATTATGTCTTGTTAAGGAAGCCAAAGATCAAATAATACTCACGGCGGCGGAAAGGTCATTGTCAGCACGTACATTAAAAATAATCATACTTTTTGTCATTTAGTAAAATGATTTGTTGAGAAAAGATTACTTTTGAATAAAAGTAAAATTCAAAGGGGTTTATACACCATATAAAATAAAGTTGTGTATAAAACAAAATATTCCTCAATTAAAGGAGATTGAGACGAAGTCCCTTACAATGAAGGTATCCCTAGATTAATGATAAATCAATGACAAAATTATGTGTGACAAATATAAATAAACTAAATATAAGTTGATATTAAGTGTAAAATAATAATATTTCATTCACAAAATTTCATAGCACGACATAATCAATAAGTATAGGTTTAACCCAAAGAATTGAAATTGGGTAGAGAAGTTCCCTTACAGAAATTCGACAGCCTAACGATGTCACTTAAAAATTCCGAATATGAGTTTATGAAAGATAAAAGGGGTATTTCATAACATGGACATAAAATTTATAGCAATAAGGATATATAATAAAATATCTCAACATAATAATATGTGAATTAAAAGACATAACAAAAAAGAAACCTTTCAAAAAGAGGAGGGTGATATGTTCCCTTAACGATTTGGTAACTTACGAAACATACACCCCATGAAAGAAGGACCATACAATGTTGATGTATATACCCATAAATGAATTTATATTAAACAAAGAGTAGAATAATGGGTAGTACATACACAACTCAAAGGAGATAGTGACAAATATATTATGAATCTCACGAGAATAAAAAGTGAGACAAAAACCCTTTACCTCGTTGTAATAAATCAAGACGTATGACCAAATGATAATAAGAACCAAATGAATCACAGAATACCATGAATATAAATAGAATCATGATAATATATATCAAATGGAAGTACACAATACACCACATGAAATAAATAAATTTCTAATAATGGAAATCTCACGGAATTAAAAGTGAGATAAGAAATCCCTTACCACGTGTCTGACTTGACTCGCTTGTATGTTCCTTGTTTATCCTGAATGATAAACATAAGTTAATTTATAATTTATTAAGAACAGTTTTCAAGTTTTTTATTTCTTTTACATCACTTATTACCATTTTATAAACATTATGTAATCATTTAAGTCAATAACTGTCATTTTGTCGATATTTGGTACTTTAGTCAAAAGTGAACTTCTTATATTTACAAGTTGTTCATGTAGTAAAATATCCATTATCTCAAGAATTATATTAATGATTTAGATATCATATATATCCAGTATATATATATGTATTTATACCAATACATAACATTTGAAGGTAAGAAATGAAATGAACTGTTCTTGGAGGCGGTAAGCCGTACATACGCATGAATGCTACTTTCATTTCTAGTTTTCATTTAATGGAATGAAAACATTATGATATAAAGGAATATTACAGTTCCAGTATAATATAATATATAATACCATTAACTCCATCCTTTATACATCCCAAATATGGTGTTAATGATTCAAATCACTTTGAGGGGGCGGTAGTCCACACTTCCTAAAATGAAATTATCGTGTTTACCCCTTATGGGAACCATAATGGTATGGAATAAATGAAAAATACAGAAGCATAAGGAAAACATAAACATAATATATATCATATATAAATATAGTGACATCTTAATGGCCACCATGAGAGGTGGTAGGAGATAATTGAACAATCATTGTTTTGTGAGGCAATCGTTTTTCGTCCACCGAAACGGTATGTTCTTCAACCATTAGATGGAGGTGTGTGTAAGTGTAGCTCTAATACTTCTCATATAAACCTCCTAGTATATTGAATTTTCTAGTTTTATTACAAAAGAAAGGAATAAACAGAGTTTAAGGGACTGGAGAAAAAAATAATACAAATGAACATAAGAGAAGATATTATCTTTAAATCGGGTAACTCCCCTTGGTTTGAATGAAATGGTTTTCTTGAAGTGCTTTTTTCCTAAAGTAAGGATTCTAGGATGAAGAGAGGAATATTGGGAGATTATTGGAGTAGGGTTTGGACGAACCAAAGGGCTTGAAAAGTGTGAGAAAGGGGTAGGAAGATGGGTCTTTTTATAAGGGAGAGGAGGGGCTGTTTTGGAAAGATCGAAAATATTATTTTATTATATAATGATTTTCGGTTTCTAAAGTTCCAAAAATAATTAAGGTCGAAGATAATGTGTCCCATATTCGAAATAAAATCACAAAATATGAATTGGAAAAGAGTTGGAGATTATTTAAAACATTGTCTCCTTATTTATTTAAATTATTCATTAATGACGTAAACACTGCATCATCATTGTGTCATAATGAATTTTATTTATATGATGTCTAAAAATCATAAAAAATTTACCATCATGTAGGAATTATTTTTATTTTTGTAATGAATAATTTTAGTTAAAAAGATAACTTATATAACCCAATCGAAAAGTTTTTTAGTAAAAGAATACATGTTTGTGACATTTTTATTTTTACTTTAAATAAAAAGTTATTAATGTCATTATCATACCCAAGTGGCTCCAAGGAGCCCCCAATTTGACCCATGGATTTTCTAGGTCGGCTAAGACTCTTCCAATAAGTTTATAACATGTGTCAATGTATTTTTATATTTTTATAATATTATTTTTACCTTAAATGACCCAAATTATCTTTAATCGCGTTTAATAAAACTGAAAAGTTACTATTCACCAAAAATTATTTTCATCCCATTGAACCACATTTTACTTACTAATGACAACCATGAATGCCGGATTTTTGATATTAAATTCATAGAAGCGGTAAAATTTCATTTAAATGAAAAAAGCAGTTTCTAACTACTACTTAGTGGTTTCACTATTCATTAAAAGTTGATGTTTTTTAGAAAAAATACAAAAAATCAACCTAAGCTATATTCGATATTCCAAATTAAAAAATGATGTCCAATTTACCAAATTCAAAACATAAATGTTGCAATAATTAATTTTATAATTAATTCTCGTTGTCAAAACAAATAGCGTGTTTTTAAGAAACAATATCTATCAAAATATTGACACTTGATTATGTCCAATTTAAAAGTGAAATTAATTCCAATGACCACCATTAGATTAAATGGTAAAAATATATTTTAATTGCACTTTTAAAACCAATTAAAAATATAATATAATAATATAAATAAATTATATTAAAAAGAGGTTTTGAATTAAAATACAACATTTTTCACTATTCATTAAAAATAAACTTTATCTGAAAAATCACAAAAATATTACACAAAGTAATTTTTGATTTCCCGATTCTAAAGAAGGATTTTATTTTCTCAACTATAACATATAAAAGTGACAAAATGTAGATTTAAAAATGGTTCACCTTCAAAAGGAGGTTAATCAACCTATTAAAGAATATTAGAATATTTATGCTTAAAATTGAATTCATTCACATTTTATGCCTCTATAATTTATTGGATAAATGTAAAAACATTTAACAAATATATATAACCATATTTTAGTTCGTTCTATTCATTCCCACCATTAAAAAGCCAAGGCCTTAACTACCTTTTAAAATAATATTATTATATTGTTAGTGTGTAACATAAGATTTCAAAGAAACTCGTTTGTTGTGTGTCGGGTACGGTATCGAACATAGAAACCCCTTTAAAGTAAAATTAATATATAATTCAAAAATATTAATAAATATGAAAATGTCATATTCTTTATTTACCTGGGATGTGACAATAATAATATTATTAATTTAAATAGTAGTTAACAACTAGTCGTTGTGTTGGAAACAATGAATAGAACTAACTAAATTATGATTACTTTTTTATTAATGTTTTTACATTAATCCAAAAAAATTATAAGCTTAAATTGAGAATGAATCCATTTTTAGCATGAAATACTCTAATAGTTTTAAAATGTTGTTTTACCACCTTTTGATGGAGAACCCTTTCAAAATCTATTTTTCTGTCACTTTTATATGTTTTATTTGAGAAAAAATATTCTTATTTAGAATAAGGAGATCCAAATTGAATTTGGTTTAATGTTTTTATTTTTATGATAATATTAATTTCTAATTTAATAGTAAAAAAATACTACATTTCAATTCAAAACTAAATTTTTCTCTCATTTATATATATACATAGATTATATTTTTAATTGGTTATTAAGATAAATTGGATTATTTTTATTATTATTTAATCCAATTTTGGTAATTTTATGTAATTTAACCTTTAAATTAAACACAAAAAAAAATCAATCTATTGATAGTTTTTACTTCATTAAAAATCGCTTTCTAGTTTTCACACGATGAACTAATTTTAAATAAATAAAAGCTACTTACTTGTTTTGAATTTGAAAAAAAATGATTCCATATTTCAAATAATAAAGTCTGAATAATATAAATAGATACCTTTTGGACATTATGAATAGTAACATCAGTAGTTAATTTTAAATACCACGATTTAAGTGTAAATTATGTAAATAAGGGTACAAAACTATTATAATAATATAAAACTACCCTAAAACGTGTCCTAATATAATCAGATGAGTCCTGGGAATCCCAAAAAATATTGAGGCCTATCTTTTGGAATTTTCGAATCACTTTGTTGTGATAATGTCATGTTATAATAATTAATTTAATGTAAAGACAAATATAATATAAACATGTATCTTTTTACTAAAAGGATTTTAAGGTGATGTTTTATAGTTAATCTCTTTGACTATAAATAATAATTAGTAAGATAAAATTATTTTCTACATCAAGGTTATTTATTTTTAATTTTTAGACTATAAATAAATATTTTTTATGATGTAATGATGATTCAGTGATTACCTTATTAATGAAATATTCAAATAAATGATATTATAAATATTAAAAAAATATAATTTGAGAATAATAATGACAATCAAGAATTTTAAGTATGATTATGACATGATTTATTTTATTTTATTTATCATTTTCAAATGAATCAAGTTATTATGACTTTAACAAAAAACAATTACTAAATAGTGTCAAAATTGGCCTAAATTAGTTTTTAAAACAAATACAATTTTTTTAAATTATAAAATAGCCATAAAAATATATGATTAGGGAAAAATAACTAGATAGTGTTACTAATTTAATTAATTATCCAATTCAGGTTTTCATGGAATTTTACAATAATTATATATACCATATAGTTTTAATAAATTAGAAGACATGGTAAGACTTAATTTATTTAACTAAGGGTTAAAGCCAAAAGATGAGGTTATATTTTTGACCAAAAAATTTATAAAAAAAATTTGGTTCAGATTATTTACACCATTACTCATATTATACTGCAAATATATCACTTTGGAGTTAATATAATTCAAAAATAAATTTATAATAAAATAATATTTTAGGACTTTCCTAATGTGTCCCTCCTCCCTCTTATAAAAGGCCACCAACTCTACACAGTTACTCACACCTCTCAAGCCCCTAGGCTCATCCAAATACTTCTCAAATAGTCTCCCAACATACCTCCCTTCCTACTATAAGCAATACCTTTGTAATAAGGAAATTCAAGGATGCCTTTTGGCTCATATCAAAAAGAGTTACCCTATTTAGAGGCAACGTCTTCCCTCAAACATCATTCATTTATTTTCCTTCTCCAACCAAATAACCTCTATTAATTATATTATTTTCTAACTAAATAAATATCCCAAGTATAAAAAGATTTTTTTTATGCAAAATAGTTGACCTACACTTCAAACCACCTCTATATAATGGATATGGAACATACTGTTTGTATGTACAACGAACTACTACCTCACGAAATGATGACTATTCAATTTTCTCATACCACCTCTCATAGTGGCAATTATTATGGAAATGTATTTATATATGACACATATTATATTTACATTTTATATATTCTTATTTAATTTATATTTACCAAGTAACTTTATGCTTTCCACAATATGTAAATACGATAATTTAATTTGAGGAAATGTGGGCTATCACCCCCTCAAAGTGATATGGCCCGTTCATGCCTTACTTGGAAAATATAAAGGATAGATTAATGAAATTATATAACATATATGACATATATATTTTAATCTAAGTATACTATACATCTGTAAATTTCAGTTTTCATTCCATTAATGTGACAAAGAAATGAAAGTATCATCCATGCATTCGTACGAGCTTCTGTCTCCATGAATAGTGGATTTCATTTATTATCTCCAAATACAATGGATTATTATAGAATAATATATCTGGAAATATATGATATTTAAAATATGAACACTATTTTTTAGATAATTTAATTTTTACCACAATTACAATTTTGTAATTATAACAAGTTCATTTTTGACACATGTACCGAACATCGACAAAATGTCTGATATGAACTCAAATAAGGAACTAATTGCTATAACATGTTAATATGTAATATAAATTAATAATAAACTTTAAAAAGGTTCTAAATCATGTATAAATAAACCTATGTTTATTATTCTTGAATATAATGAATGAATGAGACAAGTCAGACTCGAGGTAAGGGAAATCTTAAATCAATCTCATTTCATTGAGTTAAATATCTATGTCATTGGTTTTGTTTATTTGAAAATAGATTTGAATGGACTATGGTTGTTTTACACTAAATATCAAATTATATTTGGTGTATTTATATTTGAACACATAATATGTCATTGATTTATCCTTAATATAAGGATACAATCTTTATAAGGGACTTCGTCTCAATATCCTTTCATTGAGGCATATTTTGATTTATAAATGACCTTATTTTATATGGTTTATAAAAAAAACTGTATAATTTTAAACTTATTATATTATTTTTAAATGGAGTACTTCTATATAGAGAATTTTACTTTACAAAATGACAAATTTAATGTTTTTATCATACTCGATGACAACGACTTCTCTACTGCTGCAACAATTATTTGATATTTGGCTTCCTCTACAATTTGTAATGTTTTTAAAATAAAATTAAATACCATATTACCTTTTAAATTATTTTGGTATATAAATTTTTTTAGAAGGAATTTATTATATTAATATCGTTAAATTACATCTACAGATTGTAATGAGGAAATGTTATTTTTCCATTAGGCGTGGCTTATGTTTTATGATTATGTTATAGTTATTGGGAATTGATTTTGTATACGGGTGGTTCTATGACAAACTGAGGGTGGGTGAGCCCATGATATCTCTCTAATTCATTGGGTAACATGACAAAGGTATATGTTAAGGTTTCTCCTAAGAGATTGAGGGAATATGTTGTGATGGGAATTAAAAACATAACCAAGAATGTTACTCCCTATGTAGCTATGAAACAAAAAATGTTAGTATGATATCGATACCACAAGTTAACATTATATTTTATGATTTATATGATGTTTTGAATGATGATTATGTTTACATGATGTAATCTAAATAGTTTACTTTTTATTGGTGAAAAGAATGGTTTGGTGAAAATGATTTCATGTTTTATAAATATTCATAGATTAACGGTTTTATTCATTATTTTATACTCCTAACTGAGATTTTTTATGATCATCCCAAGTTTTTGAAATTATTTCCATAGGTTATAAGAATGAGTAAGAGAAAAGAATATGCTAAGGATATTTTTATCAAGAAAAAGAAATCATGTTTTGTTTAAAGGGATCCCTTTGTTGGAAAAAGTGGATACTGAGTGTAACTACCCACATGTTTTATCTAGGCCTATTATGTAATAGTTATGGCCTAAATCACTAAAACTATAAACCTGAAATGATATTCATTGTGAATTCTCTACTTAACTCAATATTATGTAATTTTTAATGATGGGGCCTCATTGTTGGTATCATAGGATGGTTTAGACAATTGTGGATTTTAGGATGTTTTCATAAGAGTTAGGGATGTCATCATGGGTTTATAATTTTAAGGATGTTCATTTGTTAAATGTCTTATAAACCCCTTTTGAGGCTTACGTTATGAAATTTCAAAGTAAATAATGGTATTTTTATAGAAATTTTATTTTTTAGGTGGTTATTGGTTAGTACTTTTGGTGATGAAAAATGAAAGGTATAGATTAACCTTTGAGACTAAATCATGTTATATTTATTTTGAGGATTTTATCTCAATTTGATAATTTGATAATAATTATATAGCTTTTGAAATAGGACAACATGCAGACCATGTGACCACCCTTCACATCAGACAATGCTATGGGAATCTAACCCACAACTTGAGTGGGATGGGCCTTTATCGCCAACCACTAGCCTACATGAAGTCCGAAGTTTGAATGAATTATTCTTTTTAAGTATGTTATTTAATGGATTAAGAATATGTTTATTTTGGAGAAATATATTTTATAAAAATGATATCCTAGGTATTGAAGAATGGTTTGGGGATTACAAGATAAATTGTATTTTGGAAGACGTTCACTCTTTTAGGAACTTTATATGATTTAGGTAAACAAAAAACTATGGGATTTTAACAGAGTAATGGTTGAAATATATTTTCAAATTATCTACGATTTTAATTTTGGAGTAATGGTAATTAGGTTATTTATAGAAATGATTAACCAATCATAGAGTAATTGTGATTAGGTTAATTACTTTTCCTTAGACACTTTAAAAGTGGTCAATTTTATTTATAGATTCATGGTAAAAATTATGTTGGAAGAATATATTATCAAATTTTTATGAGTTTTGGGTTTCAATAATATTTGGATTATTGTGTGTAATATTAAGGAAATTTGTTTGGTTAATGGTCTATGTTTAACTTTAGGTGTTACTGTTGAACAGTGAAGATTAAAAGTAGTTATTCTCTGTATAAATGATTGTTATTTTGGGGTATTATCTGATTTTGTACTAACCATTTTGGTTTTAGTTAATTTTTCAAGATAGGAGATATATATAGTTAATCATCTATGGATTAATATGTTTATTCATCCTGACTACTCATCATTTGGATAAAGAGATGAGCTTGTGGTGGAATTTGATTAAAGTTTAAAACACTACTTTTCAAATAAGTAAATTTCCTTATGTTCTTATTCTAAGTAGTAAGAGTATTCCTCAATGTTATGAAAATAACCTTAAAACACAAACATTGTCCATTTAATTTTCCTATTTGGAAAATAGATACCTTTTATCCCATCACAAGTTTGTGGTTCTCTGATTGTTAACTTTCTCCATATGATGTTTTCTATCAATCTCTATCAGAACACGATGGTTAGTTTTTCTTCCATATCCTTGTTTTCTTACATGGTATCATAGTATGTGTTATATGAGGTGACCATTTAACATTTCTTTCTTTCTTTTAAATTTATTTTTTTATTGACTCTTTTTTATGTGGAATTTTGAAGGATGTTACTGAACCCAGTTTTAAAATTGTGAGGATACAATTTCCAAAAGGGGGAAGGATGTAATGGCCATGCTAATTATATAAAAATACATTTTCATATATATTAATATATATGAACAAGATAATAATTTCATATAAAATTTATTCCTTGTCTAATAGTTTACTTGACAAATAATAATGGGTATCTCTAAAATGTTATGTTGGACACAACACTATGTTATACCAAAAATTAATACAATAATATTATTAATATTTTAAGTGGTACTTAATGCCTAGCCGTTGTATTAGAGATAATTAATAGAACTAAGTAAAATATTATTAAAAAGTATTATTAATTTTTTTACATTTATCTAATAACTTTCAGAGGCTTAAAATTAGAATGAATCCAAGTTTAGGCCTAAAATATTTTATTATTTTAAAAGGTCATTTTCCCACCTTTAAATGGAGAACCCTTTTTAAATATACTTTTTATCACATTTATATGTTATATTTTAACAATAAAGCTTCTTATTTAGAATAGGAATATAAAAATTTACTTTTGTTTAATTTTGTAATTTCATTGATAAAAATCTTTTTCAAATGAATAGTGAAAATACTGCATTTTAATTCAAAACTCCATATTTGTCTGATTTATTTATATAGTTAGATTATCTTTTTAATTGGTTTTAAATTGTAATTGGATTATGTTTTTATCATTAAATCCATTTTTGTTCATTGGATGTAATTTTACCTTTAAATCGCACATAAACACATGTAAATCCTTTGATAGTTATTAATTCTCAAAAACATGCTTTCTATTTTTGACAATGGGAAATAATTTTATATTAATTAATGAAACTTGTATGTTTTTAATTTTTAAAAATGGATTAAATATTTGGAATCATAATTTAAAAACAATTTTAATAGTTACCTTTTATTTTTGGAAATTCTGAATTGTTACATCATAAATGATTTTTAATTACCATGGTTAAAATGTAAATTATGAAAAAACTGGTAATTATAATATTATAATAATATAAAAAAACCCTAACACATGTACTAATATTATTTTATTATTAGTGGATGAATAAAAAAAATATTTCGGTCAAACCTTTTTCATTTGGGAACCACTTGGGTGTGATAATGACATGTTATAATAATTAATTTAATGTAAAGAAAAATATAACATAATCATGTATCTTTTTAGAAAAAAAATTATGTTGGGTGTAAATAATTGATCTACTTCACTATAAATAGTATTTATAAATAAAAAATATTTACAACATCATTTTATTTTATTTACAGTTTTTTTACAATAAATAAATATTTTTTTAGACACAATGATGATGTATTGATTACCTTATTAATGAATGATAAAAATAAATGATATTATAAATATTAAATAAATGTAATTTAAAAATTATTAGGTTGTAAAAAAAATTTATGGATGATTTTTTCATTTTATCATTGATGTAATGTATTTTTTTTGAATGAATCACTTTTTTATTTCTTTAGAAAAAATCAATTACTCAATAGTGTCAAAATTGTCAAAAATGAGTTTTTAAAACAAATACTATTTTATTAAATTTTATAATTGTCCTAAAAATATATCATTTAGTAAAAATTGTTATATAGTGTTACATTTTTCAGTAATTATCCAATTTTGGTTCTCTGGACATTTTGCATTAAATATAGTAATCGTATAGTGTTAAAATACAAGACGACATGGAAAGAGTTAATTTATTTAACTAAAGAAAAATTCCAAAAGACATGGTTAAATTTGTGAATAAACATATATAAAACCTATTGTTTGAGATTATTTTTAACCATAATCATGGTATAATCTAAATATATTAATTTTGAGCTATTATAACTCAGAAATAAATTTAAAATAAAATAATATTTCAAAACATTCCTAAAGTGCACCTCCCCCGTCTTATAAAAGGGCACCTCCCCTACCCACTAACTCACACCTCTCAAGCCCCTTTTATCAAGGTATATATTATAAAATTAATCTCACAAGATCCCTAACTTCATCCTAGGATCCATACCTTTGTAAAAGGTAATTCAAGATATCCTTTTGGCTCAAATTAAAAAGAGTAACCTGATTTAGGGGCAATGTCTTCTCTCAAGATCCTTTCTTTTTTTCCTTCTCCAACCACCTAAACTCTATTTATTAAATCATTTTTTAAAAAACCAGTAATATAAAAATAATATAATGTTTTTATGATAATGTTTCTACCTAAACATACACACACCTACATTTAATGGATATAGAATATATTATTTTCTCTGTATAGTGAACCACTACCTCGCGAAACAATGATTGTTCAATTTTCTCATACCACATATCATGGTGGCCATTAAAGTGTCACTATATTTATATATATGATATTGATTTTATTTTATTTTGTCTATTATTCTTTAGTTTTTATTTAAAATAAGCCATTTTGATTTCCATAATGTTTAAATATGATTATTACATTTGAGGATGTGTGGAAAACTGCCCCCCTAAAAGTGATATGACTCATTCATGCAACACATGGAACATATAAAAGATTGATTTAATGAACTTATGTAACATATGTAATATATATATGATAATTTAATTATAATATACCTATTTATTGTTTATTTTTCATTTTTTTAATGTGGCAAAGAAATGAAAGTAGCGTTCATGCGTACATACTCCCTACAGTTTTTATGAACAATGCATTTCATTTATTATTTACAATTATCATGGGTTATTATAAATAGATATAATATATATATATATATATATATTAAATTTATATAATGTATAATATTTTGGAGATAATTTAATTTTGACCACATGGAAAATTTATAATTGTAACAAGTTCATTTTTTTCTCATTTACCGGACATCGACAAAACATCTGATATTAACTAAAATAGTTAACTAATTGATATAACATGGTAATATGTAATATGAAATCAATAATAAACATGTAAAGGGTTCTGAATCAAGTAAAAATTAAATAAAGTTTATTAATCAGGAATATAAAGAATGAATGAGGCAAGTCGGACTCGATGTAAGGGAAATCTTAACACAATATCATTTCAATGAGTTAAATATCCATGTTGTTGGTTTTTTTGTCCAAAAATATGTGTGAATTACCTGAGATTTTTTTAAAATGAATTTACAAATATATTGGGTGTATTTATATTTTTCACACATAATTATGTCATGTCTTAATCATTAATATAAGGATACGATCATTATTAGGGGCTTCGTCTCAATCTTCTTTCATTAAGGCATATTTTGATTTATAAACGACATTATTTAATATGGTGTAAAATAACCCCCATTGAATTTTAAATTTATTCAATGGTTTTGAAATTTAATCTTTATATATGAAATTTTTTTCTTTACAAAATTATAGAATAATTGTTTTAAATGTTTGTAGTGAAAACGAATTTTCTGTCCTCGTAACCGATATTTGATATTTGAATTCATCTCCAAGCCATAACTATTTTCAAAGAAAATAAAATAACATATTTGTTTCTAGGAATTTTGGCTTTGAAAATGGTTTTTATAATGACTTGATATATCAATATCTTTTAATGATATCTTATGATTACAATTTTTATTTTTTAATTTTTTTTGCATGGTTTACGTATTATAATTATGTTATGGTTCCTGGGAATTTATTATGTATATTGGTGGTTTCATGATAAAATGAGGGTAGGTGATCTTTTTATTTTTCTAAAATTTATATCTTAACATGAAAGAGGTAAATGTTAAGTTTTCTCCAAAAATATTTTGGTGATATACTGTTATATTTATTCAAAATGTAACCAGGAAGTTTACTCCCTATGTATATGTGAAATCTAAAATTTAAGTATTATATGGATTCCAAATGTTACCTTTATGTTTTATTATTTCTATGTAGTTTTGTAGGAATCTTATGACTAACTGATGTAATCCAAATAATTTATATTTTATGGGTGAAAAGTATGTTTTTGTGAAAATGTTTACATGGGTTTAAAATTTTCATGCACTAATGGTTTTATTCCTTATGTAATATTCCTTATCATGATTTTTGTGCTCATAACAAGTATTTGAAATGTTTTCCATATAGTATAAAGATGTTAAAGATAAAAGAAGTCAAGAATAATTTTATCAAGAAAAAGAAATCATCTTTTGTTTAAATGGTTGTCTTTTCTAGAAAAAAGTGGATATTGAGTATAATTATCCCCAAGTAATGTATGGAATTATTATAAAATAATTATGGCCTAATTATCAAAAACACTAAACCTAATAATATTATCAATGTGAATTCTTGAATTAACATAGTATTATGTAATGTTTAAATCTGGGGCCTTATATTGATTATCTTACCATAGTATATACTCGATTGGTTTTTTAATTATCCTTTCACATGACATCTTTTTATCCTTTTTTACAAGAAATGTGATCATCTTTAAAATCTTTTTCTACCTTCTTGGAAAATAAATCATGTTTCTAATGACTTTTAAATTCATAAAAATCCAATTCCAATCAATATCATCACTTCAACACTATGTAAGAAATGTCGAATTTTAATATCAATATCCCAAATAAAATTTTATGTGTACCTTTCCAAATATGTAATTTTTGTTTCATATACATCAACTAAATATTCCCCTTCATAAATAAATTCCAATAATTGATTTTCCATCACATGTCGAACAACCTTTTAATTATATTTCTAAAGAAAATATTCTTAAATTCAACTCATTCTAATCCATTAAACTATTCTATATCATTGATATTATTACACATTGACTACCAATGATCGGATTCAACATAAAAGTGGAAAATATAAATTGTTTCCTTTTGATTTAAAGAATAATTCCTATCTTCAAATATCTTCTCCAAGGATTTAACCCATCCTTTAGCAATCAAAGGCTCGAATGATCCACTGGATGTTAGAGAGAATTTTTTTTCATACACTAATCCACTATAGAAATGTTTCTTGATGGTGAATTTGGATTCCCTAGTGCATATATACCACCATAATTTATATACTTCATCAACTTATACATCAAAATAATAAACAAATCAGTTCCAATTCCAACCATTCCAAGGAGAGGGTTTGGAAGGATATGATACTATGGTGCCTTCCTACTCCGTCTTCCCTATTTCCTCTATAGAAAACCATTCAGAATATATATAGTTTATATGAAGAAACATAGTATTATTAAAATTATGTATCATGATAACCATAAATTATAATCTCTTAAGGTTACATACTTACATTATCCAAAAATCTATAATTATTTAAACTCTTTATTGATACTAACTATAAGAACATGATACTTATATAACAAATTTTTTCATTTTAAAAAATAACTAAATTTCATTCATTCCAAAATATCAATTCAGGTTTATTATTTTATAGAAATTGTTCATAACTCTTATAAAAAAACCATACATAAAAAGTTGTACATATCATCTTAGTATCCATTTTTCAATAAATGAACAACATTTAAAATGAAACACCTTTTATTTTCATGAAAAGTAATCACAATTTTAAACATTGATTCATTGTTGTTGAAAATAATCATCAAATCTTATGGAAAACATTTTAAACTATGGAATTACAAAAAAATAAGTAAGGAAAATATATAATAATAAAGAAACTTGTTAGTATATTTCAAAACCATTTGATCATAAAATTGTTTTTCCTTTAACATAATAAACATTGAGCTCCATTAAATATTTACATAGACATAAAATAATATTAAATTCTAGTAAAAGTTCATAAAACACTATATAATAAAGAATAAATGAAAAAAATAACATTATCATGTAGTTTTCATAAGAAACATGGGAACCCTTGAAAAACATTTTTTTAAAACAATCATTTTTACCATAAAAGGGCATTATTATTCCTTTAAAATAAAATATCAAAAACATACCTTTTGAAATCAAATGATTTCTGTAAAATTTATTTGAAAAAAAATACATTCAAGTAGGAACCTTGGGAAATCATCTTCATATAACCCTTACAGTAACCCATTCGAATGGAATAACAAGCTAAGTTAATTCTAATATAATTATCGGTACAAAATAATCATTACCCGACACATTAAAGAGGTTGATCATGAACACCAATAGTCGTAAAATTTTTCCAAGAAAAACAACATTCTTGAAACACATAAAATTTATCATTTCCACAATCAAACTCATAAAAATATCCTTTTAATCCCACAAGTAAAACATTTCTAAATTTTGATATATCCTTTTTCTTTATGACCCAATTTTCTAGAAACAATACACATAACAATGGGAAGGAGGTTATTTATTTTAATATAACATTGATTTTTATAGATTTATACAATTATCAATTAATATTTATGGTAGAGTAAAACACAATTAACTTTTTATATGTTAAAATAGAACATTCATGTTTGCTTTTTGAAAAATAATGTAAGAAGTTCTATATAAAATACATAAAATGATTCCTTCAGAAATACATTTAAAGAACGTAAAAAGGAGACATAAAATAATATATTGTATTTTATTTATGGATATATAAAAACATCCATATAAGAATTTTAATAATATTAATATGGATGAAAAATATTTATAAAATAAATCTTTAAAACATTTAAAACATGTTTTTATGATAATGTATCCACTACACCGAGTCTGACTTGTTAGGTATGGTATATATCTCAGATATAATAAAATATAACATTTATTTTATCTGTTATGAGACATTTCAATTACTAATACCTTATAATCAACCCATTTTCATCAATTTTTATATATTATATATTTATTTTATTAGATCGGGTATGTCCACATCATGTGTTTTGAGGATGTTCAGTTCATAATTTCAAAATGACTTCGGTACGTTGGTCGTGGTCAAAGTGGTAGTTGTAAAATCATATATATATATATATATATATATAATTAATTATTAAATAATTATCATTTTTATAAAATAATTATAATTTTATAACAAAATACGAAATATTGTTTTCTAAAATGATTTATTTTACAATCATGAAGACCTTAGGTCATAAATACACTTATGTAACATTTAAATTTTCCAATGAACATGTGGGAAAGAAGGAAATTATCATTTCATCATTATATAATGACCATTATATCATTAAATTTACATTATCTCTTTTAAAATACTTATATATACCTAAAAATGCATCACATCAATTCATGGAGGTGGAAATCCACATGTATGCACGAACGATGTTGTCGTTTTTCAATGAATATAAAGGAAAAAAAATATAAAATAAATAATATGAAAATAATGATAATTATATAATTAATGTCATATATAAATAATAAATCCATCTTTATAACCATATGTTAGAGGTAATGATGTGAAAATAATTACGTCAATTCGTATGACGATAGTTCACCAAAAACATGAAATATGGTTTCATTTCACATTTAATATAAGAGGATATAGGTATAGGTTATTCAATTAAAATAACAACATATTATTATATTTTATATAATGATGTTATTATATAACAATTTTTTTAATTTTTTTTAAGGAGGACGAAGAAAAAAATTAAACTAAAACATTCGTTTTCAATTTATACTTATTCATTAGACAACCACGTCTTCTTTAAACCTTAAGACCTTTAAAGTTGGAATTATTCCAAAAATAAGACCTATAAAATACGGCTCTTATTTTTGGAAGTTTTTTGGTTTTTTATTTTCTGAAGAGAGGCTCTTGATCCATGAATTGAATATTAGAGGGGGTGTCCTTTTATATGTGGGGGAGAGGACACACTTAGAATTTTTAAAAAGTAAAAAATATATTAATTTCTTAATCATGAAAATTTTCATTGAAATGGAACTTTTCACAATATAATATGATATATTTACAAAATACTTACATCTATTAATATTTATGAATCATTGTTATCATTTTGACCCTTATATTTGTAGTTTAACCCCTGGTAAACACGTTTTAACCTTAACCATGGTAAGAGGTTTTTTATGTTTTAATATTCATTATGACCAAAAATGATGTTGAACCAAAAAACTAATATTAATTATTTTTTTTTTAAAATAATGAATCAATTTTGTATAATTCATTCCACAAAACAGGTAGAATTTAATTTAATATTAAACCCTAAGACATGATAAAAAATGGTTTTCCCAAAAAAATATATTCTTAAGAAAAAATTTATTTTATACCAAAATCAAGAATAAAATTACTTATAATTACTAAAATAGAGTTATTAATAAAATAAATGAACTAATTTTACTTATTAACTATTTTAAAAAATTTAAATTTGTAATGTATTGAAATGGTAAGACAGTTTTTAATTAAAATAGTTATTTTTTTACTATTCATCCAAAAATTTCATTTTTTTGAAAATTATAATAAATTCACCCTAATCTAATTTTTAAATTATGGATTAAAAAATGATGTAATTTTTTAAAATATTATGTTATATAATTTATAAATGATATTCTTAAATAAAATTATATAATACAAGAATTTTCAATTTGGTTAGAATAAATATTATTACATTTGACTGAAAAAATACCTAATATTTTTATAAATAATAAAAATCTATAAAATATAATTTATGAATTTTAATAAATAATGAATTTTATTTAATAATAACATTTCTCAGTTGGTTATAGTCGGATCGTTTGAGATTATAGAGCTACTTATGAATCTGGATAGTTGATTACACTTACATGCTCGTTTGACATATATCAATGATGTGTTATATGTTTCCCCACTAAAATATTATTACTGAGATCCATCCCAAATGATTTAGTGGTATGATTTTTAAATTTAACTTTATGATTTTGTGATATAAAGGATAGTTGAGATAGTTGACCGATAGGATAATTTGATTTGTTGAAAGTCAATCCCATTAGTTTGAGTGGTATGGAATTTTGGTTGGGATGACCATGATACATGAGATTGTAAGTACATGATGATACAATAGTGGACTTATCTATTTTTGGGTTGATGATCCTGATCCTTGTTTTGGGACATCACTCTTTTATGGTGGGAAGAATTATGATACTCTCTCTGTCACAAGTATTATTCTTTTTATACTTCAGTTGTTTATTTTTTGTTCCAGAAGTGATAGACATTAATTATGGCTTAGAAAAAGGGTTTTATCCTTTTTTGGGGAAAATGGGTAGGAAAATGTTTGTGGTTTTCCTTTGATCATCCTTTTTAAAATATCTAAAGCCAATATACATACCACTGAGTGTGTTCTTCGGTGTAGAGCACAGAGAATCCCAATATGCACTATGACCGATGTGGCCGGCAACACACCATGTTATAGGGAATGGTTAGAAAAATGGCCTCAATGATTTTACTAGACCATGGTTAGTCCCTAAGAACTATTTCTTTGATTAATACACTATAGATAGGGTAGCTTCACATGGGAATGGTGGTGGTGGATTCATGTTTTTGAAACATCAAATAACCACCAGCTCTTCTAGGAATGGTTACTAAAGCTATGTGTAACCATAATGAGAGGGTTTAATGAATTGATTGATTTTCTTTCCCTCTATGAAATGATCATTCTTACCATAGATTTTATTTGAGTTTTATTGTTCTCTTGAAAGGAGTTTTGGGAGTTCATATTTCATCCTATACCGACTAGGGTGACATTTATAGTATTGTGATTTCTCTTTGGGTAATTAAGATCATGATGACCAAATAACTTCCTATAACATAACTAGTCATAGAGAAATCTAGGATTCCATGGTTCTTGATTTAGGTGTCTCTATCGTGTGGTATATCCCTTGGAAAAACATGTATTCTTATAAATTCATTTTTTTAAACTAAGGATTTGAAATCCATGATAGGTGAGTTTGATGATTTTTTGATATGGAATGTTTTTCTACAAAGGGGTTTCTATTGAAAATAATTTTGATTCACATGTTGTGTTTATTAAAATTCCTCGAAGGAGGAATTGAAATAGAATTGTGTTTTCAAGCATGAAAGCAGTGGGGCATCTCTATATAAAATATTTTTATCATATGAGAGAATAAAACTTATAAGTATTTTTCATGGAAACTGTTTATAAAAATTTGATTTGGTTTCTTGAATGTTGTGATGATTTCATATATCCTTGTGAAGGCATTGGGGTAAGGGTAAAAACATGACATACATGATCCTTATTTGATTAATATATAAATAGGGTAGGTTATCATGATTACATGACGAGAGTGAACATCCTTTTATAGAGAACTAAAATTCACAGATTTAGGAATCACTTATTTTTGCTTGTGTCTCTTGTTTTTCTAAGTTCTTTACACCCTCATGTTGTGGATTTCCATATAAGTAGATGAATACAGAATGAATTCATGCATCAAAATATTGATGTAGTATGTACATATTTATTAGATATGATTATTTTTTCTCTTTACATGTATATTTATGCATGAAAACATTATTTATTCGTCTATTTATGACTCAAGCTTATAAGTTATGTCAAATTTATCTACTATTAGAATATTGAATTCTTTTATAAAAGAAAACCAAAGGATGAATTATATAGAAAATTATTTAATTTTGAATGTTTTAAAAATATTTTTTTATACGAGAACTCCCTGATTCTTATGGATAAGAATTTTTACATTTCTTTGTTGATATAAAACTAAGATTTAGTGCTCACACCATAATTTTTACTTCATGAATTTATCAACATGGGCTTGTACGATATAGTTAAAGGGAATAATGTCATGTAGAGGATAACTCCCTTGGTTTTTTTTGATTTCCAATGGGATGGGATAGTGATTACATATGATTATATATAGATTAACCAATGGGTTTATTTTGGTTCCATATTTAAGGTATTTCAGATTGTTCATCTTGACCATAAAATTCAATTGAATTATTTTTTCTTTATATTTTGGTTGTTTTTTAAGTGTTATTTTATAGATATCCATTGAAATATTCTGATTTTTTATATCGTATCATATTTCTATTTTGAGGGTGAAATCATTCCCATGTTCCTTTTTATGATACCCAGGTGATTTTTTCTATCCTATTGTGATTAGGATCACACATTAAACATTGTGTTAAGTCAATAAGGTTTTCCTTATGACTTTTTCCATTCCTTCTTGTTTTTAAAATCACAATCACCCAATACATAAGCAAATATACATTTTACATATATAAGGAAAATTTCCTTCTCAAAGGAATTTACCCCTACCATGTTCTCATTTTTCATATAAATATTTTTATTAAGTATAAAAATAGTATTCATATCGAATACCTCAGATTCATATAATACTTAGATATGAAGCATTCTGTTTTAGGATCCGAATTCTGGAAATGAACTGTAATGAAGTTCCACTCCGAATTCTGAATATAAACTATAATGAAGTTCCACTCCGAATACTGGATATGAACTGTAATGAAGTTCCACTCTGAATTCTGAATATGAACTGTAATGAAGTTCCACTCCAAATTATGGATATGAACTTTAATGAAGTTCCACTCTGAATTCTTGATATGATCTTTAATGATGTTCCACTCTGAATTTTGAGTTTGAACAGTAATGAAGTTCCACTCCGAATTTTGGATATGAACTATAATGAAGTTCCACTCTGAATTCTGGATATGGACTTTAATGAAGTTCCACTACAAATTAGGCATATAACCTGTAATGAAGTTCCACTCCGAATTCTGGATATGAACTGTAATGAAGTTCCACTCCGAATTCCTGATATGAACTCTAATGAAGTTCCACTGTGAATTCTAGTTACGAACTCTCATGAAGATCCATTCCGAATTATGGATACGAACTCTCATGTAGTTCGACTCCGAATTCTGATTACGAACTTATCTATGTTCTGACTCCAAGATCTCTGAATTTGTACTCCGAACTCTTATGAGCTCTGACTCCAAATTCCCATGAACTCTGACCCTGAACTTTGTAAGATCTGGTTCCGAATTCTATTGAAACCAGACTCTAGATTTCTTCAGAATTCAAGGTCCTAATTCCTACAAAATAGAATCCGAATATATTTTTATTATAGACTCCGAATTCTATTTTGGTTATACTCCAAACTTTTATATGCTTACATTCCGAACTTCAGTTTTATTTATGCTTACACTCGTTTCATTATAAAATGATTTTGTGCTTTCAGTTTTTGACTAACTGTTTGTTTGAGTGACACGTGTACAGGTCCCTCCGAAAATCAAGTAAAAATATAACAGTTGGAGGAGGGAGCATACTGTTGGAGCTTTTCCTAAAAATAGAATCTCATTTGAAAATAAGCTACAACTTTGACACTAATCTTGGACCATGTTCTGTTGAAGTGATTTCTAGAGAGAGAGGCTCTTATTAACTCTCAAAGCTTCATGCAGAAAGTTTGAACAGCTTGTTCAAACTTTTCCTTGTGCATACTTGCTTCGTGCGACCCCGATTGTTGCTGATCAAAATTGAGGGCTTCCGTGGATAGGAAGACAGAGTTTCCCACTACCTTGAAGTTCGAGGGCTTCCTTACTGAAGAAGACAGAGGTTCCAACTACCATGAAGTTGGGGGATTGTGGGGATAGCAAGACATAGACTCTGATCTTTGTATCATGGGCTTACTTGGGTGTGGGTAAGACATACTTTCTTGAAAGTATAAATCAAGGGACCATTATCCAATGTTTTTGGATTCCCTTCTATTTGGGTTAAAATATTTATATCTTGTAACATGTTTTTGTTACATGTTTTTCCGCTACATTTTGTATTGTAAAGAAAGTATAACTTCATTTTATTTCCTTACACTTTTACTCTGAATTAGTTAGATTCTATACGCTTTAAGGTAGAATCTCATATTGTAAACTTTGGTTAAGTTTCATTTTCCGTATCCATATTTCTGGAACTGGTTTTTCGGAATCACATTCCAGATTTAAGCAAGTGTGTAGAACGAGAATTTTGTAACATAATACTTTGTCCCAGTCTTTCAATTTGTGTTAGAGGTGTTTCGAATTTTATTTGTTTAGATTTGTTTAATTTATATCTTTCCTTGTTTACGAAAATTTTTTAAAGTATACAATTCCCCCCCCCCCTCTTCTATATTGAGACTCTATATCATTATTTCGATCCAACAATTGGTATCAGAGGAGGATTTTGAAATACTTGTATTTAAAAATAATTTTTCATGCTCAATTTTTCATTGTTCTGTTTTTTCCTTACTTAGGAATATTCTCCTTGAATCTAAACAATTGTTATTAAATTTTTTTTGTGTAGAATGATTTTTAAGATGGTAGGAATCAATGTTGGTTCCATCGACAACCTAAATCCTACAATTCCACCAATTTTTTATGGTAGTGACTACGAGTATTGGAGGGATCAAATGAAGACATTCGTTATCAATAATGGAGTAGAAAATTTTGTTATGCTTACTGGAGGTTATCAAATTCTTGATAAGGAAGTTAGTACTTTCATAAACCAAGAGAAGCATGATTATCAATTAAACTATAAGGTACGCAATACTTTACATTGTTCAATGACTAGGAACATATATAGCCAAATTTATTCTTGTGATGCAGCTAACTGTATATGGATGAAAATCAAAGTTACACATTTTGGTAAAACTAAAGTGATTGAGACTATAAGATCCTTTCATAGAGTTAAGTATCATGGTTTTAACTTTACTTATGGAGAACCCATTTGTAAGGTGCAACAAAGATTTTTGACTATCGTGAATAGCCTACAATCTAGGGGAGAGAAAGGTCTGGATGATGAAGCTCTTGTTGACAAGATCATTGATATTATACCAAATGAGTGGGAATCAATGAGAACTGCTATTGATGAGAACAAAAAGGTTACTAAAATTTCCTTAGATGTGTTTTTTGGAACTCTTCTCCAACATGAAACAAGGATGAAGAGAGATGCTGACAACATCAAAAAGAAGAATGGGAATGGTACTGTTGCTTTTATTACTACATCAAATCACATAAAAGCTAAGACTCCTGAGAGAGTTAATAAATCCAAATCTAAGAAGGTTTTTATCCAATCCAAATCTAGTGAGAGTGAATTCTTAGAGAATGAGTCAGCTAATCTTGCTCGAAGGATGAATAAGATAGGTGGGAAAAGAAATTTCCAATCCAAGTTTAAGAAGAAGGAAAGGAAAGGTAAGAAAGATTCAGAAGTCACATGCTATGAATGCAAGAGAGCTAGACACATAAGACCTGATTGTCCTATTCTCAAGAAGAAATAAAGAAAAGAGATGTATTCTAAAAGGAACATGAAGAAGTATTATAAAGATAAAGCTAAGAAAGTTCTGAAAGCTAATGATACTTGGAGTGCCAGTGGTGGTGACTCTTCATATGAATCTTCTGATTATGAATCTTCAGGACAGAAGAATCTTGGTCTTATAGCCCGATTACTTATTAACAATCATTGATTTATGGATAAGGTACACAATGCTGAATCATTGACCAATGTTTCTTTAAATTCTAATAATAGTAAATAGTATAACTCTTTGGATGAAAAATCCTCCTTTGATGAAGAAAATACTTTACCTACCTATGATGAAGTTTCTATGTTTGCTAAACTTATTGATATCGAGAATTCAAAACTCAATAAAAAACATGATAAGGAAAACTCTAGGAATATTATTCTTACTATAAAAATATCAAATCGTTCAAAATATCTTGATATGAAAAATGCTGATTTTATAAGTATTTTAAAAAGTCTTGTGGAAGTAAATTCTGAGAAGAATAAACTTTCTAAAGATCTAGAAAAAGTAATTTCTAAGAAACATTTCACAGAGCCTAGATCTAGTTCTAAATATAATTATTTTGATGATAAAAACATTGTTATAAAACTCAAGTCCGAAATATTTTCCTTAAAGAAGTGTTTGTCAAACTTTACCTTAGGTAAATAAACTTTTGATAAGATGTATTCACAAATTCGACCCTTAATAAAACACATCTGGATTTGGTTATACCCATGCAAAACCATCTTTTATTAACAATTGTATCGTTCCTCAAAGTGACCCATTTTGTACCAAGTGTCAATGTGGTGGTCACTGGGCAAATAATTGTTCTTTAAAAAAACCCATCTTTAGGTTTTCATAAGGCTTATTTTTCTAAGAAGATGTGGGTGCCCAAAATTTTGTTATCTAAAAATCTCGGATCCAAACAATTTTGGATTTAGAAAGTCTAATTCTTTTCTTATTTTCAGGAAGATAAAGGAAGTACCAATAGCAATACATGGTACATGGATGGTGGATTTTCCCAGTATATGACTGGCAACAAAAACTATTTTGAAAAGATTATCAAGATGAAAGGAGGAAAAGTAACTTTCAAAGATAATTCTCAGGGAGAAATTGTTGGTATAGGTAATATTGTTCTTCTTGGTAAAACATTGATTTCAAACGTTTTGTTTTTTGAGGGTCTGAAACAGAACCTTATTAGCATAAGTCAATTATTTTATAAAGATTACCTTCTGAATTTTAGGAATGATAAATGCTTAGTACACAATTACAAGGAAGAGTTTATTTTCTCTACCCATAGGAAAGAGAATGTTTACACATTGAACATAGAAGACTTAAGGATCCAAGTCATACCTTGTCATTTCCTTGGAGATTCATTAGTTTCTTGGTCCTGCAAAAAGTAGCACTCTCCACTGCTGAAGCTGAATATGTAGCAGCTGGATGTTTTTGTGCTCAAGTTCTGTGGATGTAACACACAGTCACAGTCTATGGGTTGAGTTTTAATAAGACTCAAATTTTTTGTGATAACAAAAGTTCCATTGCCCTTAGTAAAAATCCCACACATCACACTCTTCCAAAACACATAGATATTAGGCATCACTTTTTTAGGGATCACACACTAATAGGAGATATTATTCTTCAATTTATCGGAATGCAAGATCAACTTGCTGACATTTTCACAAAATCATTACCCTCTGATAGATTTGAATACACTAAACAGAATTTAGGAATGATAATAATGAGTTAATCCTTCTTCATTAACTTCTTTTTGAACAATTATTTTTACAGTAATAAACTCCTTTTCATAATGGGGGTACATTTGCTTGTTAGGATAATCAAAATTTTCGTAGTCATTTTGTTAAGCATTTGTAATCCAAATTTTCGTAGTCAGTTTTTTTATGATTTTGTAACTAAAATATTTCATAATGAGTTTCTCAAAAAATTTCGTATTGAAATTTATGTAATGAAAATTTCGAACAGGAAATTTTCATAATGAAGTTTTCGGAACAGAAATTTTTGTAATAGAAATTTTCGGAACTGGAACTTTCGTAATGAAAAAATTTGTACTCGGAATGTTCATAATGAATTTTTTTTGTATTTATACTTTTCATATAGAAATTTTTTCGTAATCATACTTTTTGTACTGGGATTTTTGTACTCATACTTTTCGTACAGGAGTTTTGGTACTCAAAGTCTTTTCAACTTTAATTTTTTTCGTAGTTAGTTTTTTGTAGTCAAATTTTTCTTCAAGAAGAATATCACCTATTACGAATAAATTTCCTGGCCAATCGAAAAGGTATGATTTACTTAATCAAGTTTTCGTAGTCATATTTTTCTTGCTGTTATATTCCGAGGATTTTTAAAATTTCTCAGATTCTAGTTTTCATAAATCCGATTTTTTTCTCAAAACCTCAAATGATCAGATTCAAGATTTCCTTGCGGGTATGTTTTCAACAATCAGATCATATCAGAGAGTTTTTCAAACATTAGATTGTTTTTGGAAGCTCAAAGGTCACATCCATCGCCTATATAAAGGGGACCCCCAATGGTAGTCCCACATCGATCTTCAAGCTCTTGCGTGTTGAAGTTATACCTCCCTTCTTAAATCCCACTCTGAATCTTCCAGAGCTCTTCATTATGAATGTCTACTGAAGATACTTCTCAGGATATGTCAACTACGAAACCAATATCAAAATGGTCAGTTTACAGGGAGTTGTTAGTGCATCCGAGTTTCTACAAGTATGATTCTCTTATATCTAAGAACATAAGATTGAATGGATGGGAGGATGTTTTCTTATCAAAGCCAGCAAATTAGGATCTCGTTTATACAGATTTTTTTGTTGAGTTTTACGAGTCTGTTTCCTTCCTTAAGGAAGATGGTAGATAAAAGTTTTCATTCAAATCTTATGGGAAGACTTATATGATTTCTTACACCAATGCTGCAAGCTTGGTGGGTCTATTGTATGATGGTGAAGCTGAATTTTGTTCACATAAGCTTCCAGATGAGCAATGAAGTTTCAACAAAGTGAAGGAATTGAAATGCCTTAGACTTAAAGATGCCAAGACTGCTAAGATTTCTCATCTTTCTTCTAATAATTAGATTCTATAGTAGTGGGTACAAGGCTTCTTCGTACCGAGAAGGGGTGATAAGGATAATCTCATGAAGAGTGATATATACATCTTAGATTTTTTGGTAAATCTAAGGAAGATGAATTTGATGAGGCATGTTTTGATTATAGTTAAGAATATTAAAGAAGGGAATATGAAATCTTAGATCATAATGTATCTGGCCTTTCTTTCTAAACTTTTTATCAGATGTATTGGCTTGTTTAAAATTTCTTACACTTCCAAGAAAATAAATTTCATGGTAATGCTAGTTAGTGATTATATATTAAAGAGAATGAAAATGGGTTTTTCTGTTGAATCCGGAGAATTCTACACTTTAACAGAGAAGAGGTTGAGGCAGCTTAGAAAGATCAACAATCTCCGGAGTCATCTAAAAAGGAAGGGAAGAAGAGAAAGTTGAAAGAAGTGGTGGTTGAATACAATACTCAGAATGCTAAAGAAACTCAATCTACACCACCCAAGCCAACGAAACAAAAGCCTACCCAGAAGAAGTGGCTGCTATATGGAGGGAAGATAAAGAGAAGATAAAAGAAGGGGACCCTCAATTAGGATTAGATCCTTATGAAGATAAGGCCTTAAAAAGAAATCTTTTGATGAGTAAGAGAGGCAAGTAAAAGAAAAGAAGATGGATAAGAAGGTGTTAGAGGAAGAGATTGTTCAATCTCTTTTGAAAGAAATAGAGATGGATTGTGAACTGATTCTGGTTCCGGAAACATTCCTTACTGAACCATTGCCAGAAACCCCTAGAAAAAACTACTTCACTCCAGAAAAGCATAAAGAGAAAGAATTTGTTGAAAGAATAGAAAAATAAGTTGTTGAGAGAGTAGAAGAAGAAGTTGTTGAAAGAGAAGAAGAAGTAGTAGAGGAAAAAGAAGAAGTAGAAGAAGGAAGTGCTGATCTAGATGACCTAATTAAACAAGTTGAGGATTATAAAGAAATGGATGAATCCGCAAAACATGTTACTCCAAGAAAGGGAGTTTAGAAAGAAGGTAACAATGATGATGATAAGGAAGAAGAAGAGAAAGAGTATAAATTGACTAAGGAAGAGACCTATAAGAATAATTTTCTTGAGGAAGGGGCAGAAAAAGAGAAAATAGATGAAGAAAATATTTTTCAACTATCAAAGAGTGAGGAAAAATCTCAACATGATCAACCCATTATGAAAACTGATAAAGGTAAGAAAGTGCTCATGGATACACTAACAAAATATATCATCATGAAGAAAGAAGTTGGTGGTTCTTCTAGAAGAAATCTAGTGGAGGTTCAAAAGAGCATTCACCTAGTAAGGTATCAGATTAAGAGTCATCATCTTTTTATCATGACTTTTTTGTTGAGTCTCTGAAGAAATTGGTGGACACCATTCCAATTTATCCAACCATAGACTCAAGGTTCCAAATGCTTCAACATAGTTTAAATCATAAATAGGAATCATTATCCATGTTGATGGATAAGTGTGTGAAGATTGAAGCTGACCATAGAAATTTTGTCATCAATTATTTTGTTCATAGAAAATCTTGCAGCAAAATCACCCTTTGGTCAAATAAGGTGGATGATGACTTGGTTGAGTTTGATAATTTTCATAATGAGGTAAAAGATGCTTTTGATACCAAGGATGCAAATATAAAGAATCTTCAGGAGAAGCTAATCCATGAGAAAAATTCTCGTAATCAACAAGTGAAGGACTGGAATGATAAGGTTAACTCTCTTGCTCAAAATTTTAAAAGGGATAGAGATCTCCGGATTGAGCTTGATGAAAAGATCGTAAAGTAAGACAAGTTAGTGAAAATGCAAGAAGAGGCCATGAAGGCTTAGGAAGAGGTGCTGAAAGACCAACAAGAAAGGATCACAGCTTCATAGAAGCAAGCTGAGGAGGATTAGAAAGACTTGAAGAAGCTGAAAAATCTATTGAAAAAGTTAATTCCAAAGGAGAAGAAATAAAAATGAACTCAATCTGATCTTTTGTTGCATTTTATTTTCCTTGTAAAAAATTCTTTCAACTCTAATTAAATATCTGGTTGTTTGTATCTAGTGTTATTTTGTACTAATGTTTCAGGTACATTACTTTTTCTATTCCCACAATTCTTTTTGAAAATCACAAAGGGGGGAAGGAAAAAGAACAATTCTTAAGGTGGAGAAGGAATGTTTATAAACTAAGAAGAACTATCCTTAAGTAAGGGGGAGTTCTCATTACGATTCCTTCATTCTAATGAAAATTCCATTTTGGAAATTCAGAATACAATCCTTAGAGTTCCAAATCCTAAGGGGGAGTTAGTTGTATTCACTGTCATCTACGAACAAAGGGAGATATGTTTTAATTTCAAAGTCTAAAGAAAATTTTCCAAATTATTTTATATTCTTTTGCGTAAGGTAGTTTTTGCATTACAAAAAGGGAGATATTGTTATGTCAATAAGGTTTTCCTTATGACTTTTTCCATTCCTTCATGTTTTGAAAATCACAAACACCCTATACTTAAGCAAATCTACATTTTACTTATATAAGAAAAATTTCATTCCCAAAGGAATTTACCCCCACCATGTTTTCATTGTTCATATCAATATTTTTCTTATGTATAAAAATCGTATTCATATCAAAAACCTCAGAATCATATGATACTTAGATATAAAGAATTCTATTTCAGGATCTGAATTCTGGATATGAATTGTAATGAAGTTCCACTCCGAATTCTGAATAAGAACTGTAATGAAGTTCCACTCCGAATTCTGGATATGAACTATAATGAAGTTCCACTATGAATTCTGAATATGAATTGTAATGAAGTTCCACTCCGAATTCTAGATATGAACTGTAATGATGTTCCACTCCGAATTATGGATATGAACCGTAATGAAGTTCCACTCCGAATTCTGTGTATGAACTGTAATAAAGTTCTAATCCAAATTCTGGATATGAACTGTAATGTTGTTCCACTCCAAATTTTGGATATGATCTGTAATGATGTTCTACTGCGAATTCTGCATATGAACTGTAATGAAGTTCCACTCTGAATTCTGGATATGAACTATAATGAAGTTTCACTCCGAATTTTGGATACAAACTCTAATGAAGTTCCACTCTAAATTCTAGATACGAACTCTAGTGAATTTCCATTCCAAATTATAGAATCGAACTCTCATGTAGTTCGACTCCGAATTCTGATTACGAACTTATATGAGTTCGGACTCCAAGATCTCTGAATTCGGACCCCGAACTCTTATGAGTTCTGACTCCGAATTCCCATGTACTCTGACCTTGAACTTTGTATGTTCTGTTTCCGAATTCTATTGAAACCAGATTCCGGATTTCTATAGAATTAAGGTTTCGAATTCCTACAAAATAGAATCTAAATATATTTTTATTATAGACTTCGAATTCCATTTTTGTTAGACTCTGAACTTGTATTATCTTACATTCTGAACATCAGTTTTATTTATTCTTACAATCATTTCATTATAAAACAAAGTCATTCTTTCAGTTATTGACTAACTATTGTTTGAGTGACATGTGTATAGGTCCCCCTGAAATTCAAGGGAAAATATAACCATTGGAGGAGGGAGATGACTGTTGGAGATTATCTTATAAATAGGAGATCATTTCAAAAGAAGCTATAACTTTGACACTAATCTTGGACTATGTTCTGTTGAAGTGATTTCTAGAGAGAGGGGCTCTTATTAACTCTCAAACCATACTACAGAAAGTTTGAATAGCTTGTTCAATATTTACCTTGTGCAGACTTGCTTTGTGCAACTCTGATTGTTGCTGATCACAATCGAGGGCTTCTGGGGATAGGAAGACAGAGGTTCCGGCTACCTTGAAGTTCGAGGGCTTCCTTGATGAGAAAGACAGAGGTTCCAACACTCTTGAAGTTGAGCGCTTGCGAGGATAGCAAGACAGAGACTCCGATCTTCGTATAAAGGGCTTACCCAATTGTGGATAAGACATACTTTCTTGAAAGTATAAATCAAGGGACCATTATCCAAGGTTGTTGGATACCCTTCTCTTTGGGTTAAAAGATTTATGTCTTGTTACTTGTTTTTGTTACATGTTTTTCCGCTGCATTTTGTATTGTAAGGAAAGTATACCGAGAAAGATCAGCTAGAGGAAGACCTCTGACCATTTATTAAAATAAAGTAAAAGTGCAGAAAAAGAGTAAAACATGCCTAAAAAACAACAACATATCAGAAAACATCATACCCATCACCATACTGATGATAAGCTTCTTCATCCGCAGAAGCCGATTCCCACTCTGAGATTTCATAGTGCATCCTAATCATGGCATATTTCCTTACAATTGTACTCTGAATTAGTTAGATTCTATACAATTTAATGTAGAATCTCATATTGTAAACTTTTGTAAATTTTATTTTCCGGATCCATATTTCCAGAACCGGTTTTTCGGAATAACTTTCCAGATTTAAGCAAGTGTATAGAACTAGAAGTTTGTAACTTCATACTTTGTCACAATCATTCAATTGGTGTTAGAGGTGTTCTTAATTTGATTAGTTTAACTTTATTAAAATTAGATCTATCCTTGTGGATGGAAATTTTTTAAAGTATACAATTCACCCCCTCTTGTATATTGAGCATCTACATCATTATTTTCATCCTACACATTGTGTAAGGCTAGGTGGAGTAACATTATGGGTTCACCTTGGTTTGTTTGTTACACTCTATTCTACTTTACAAAGAATTAAATTTTCTCTATATTATGAATAGATATAACTTTCAAACCATTCTCACCCTTGTGATTAAGATTATCATGCCATAACCTCATATATTTTGATGTTTCTTGTCCAACATGAATTGATCCATCTTAATTCCTAGTAACATGTATTGTCCCATCTTTTACATATCTGGCCACCACATTCGAATCACTTATGATATTCCATATGACATATGTAAAATATTTATACAATCCTACATCTTCTAAATGACTTTACATGATCAGGATTTTTCATACTAATTGTATGTGACACACTCCTTTAAACTCTTAAACACATATTCTCAAAGTTTACAGTATAACATCACCCTATTCACACAATCTCGAGAGATTCATCATCTATAAGGTAGACACTATCTAATCATTTGGACACATAATTTTACATAGATAATCACTTGTACACAAATTGAAAAGAACAAACGAATCCAATAATTCATGACAAAAGTGGAATACTGATACTCAGAAACAAAGGATTCTTATATCCCAATACATAATTTTTGGATGAAGCTACAAAAGAATAATTTCTATAATTTTCCATTTAGTCCATTTTATTCTTCATCAAATGCCTTGTATTCTCATAATTAAAATATATGTATATCCTCTCATCTATATAACCTCATATCCATTCTCTTGTGTTCACATTCTTCTAGATTATACACTGAATGGAGAAACCACATCTTTATGTGCTAATGTAATATTTCAGTTCATGCTATAGATACTTATAATAAATATCTTCATTTAATTCAAATCAAAAACATCTTCAAAGTCTAGGTTAGCATTAAAACCATAATTTATTCATTTGGTAACCACCAAATCTCATGAATACTATAATAATGATACATGGAACAATTCCCACCCATCCCATACAAACATTACACTTACAGATTCCAACTGAAATTGAATCACATTAAAATTTTCAAAATGATCTATCACTGAAATCCTTTCCATCATATCAATCCTAAAAAATAATAACATAAAAAAACATTGTTCATAGCGTTTTGATTCTCAAAAATTTGATAAAGAGTTGTCATTAACTCAGAAGTGGCCTTCACTTGCTTGATTTCGAAATCCACATTCTTGGATAGAATCATCTGATTAAATCTCTGTTCATTATAGTCATGTATTAACCATTCTTCCTATTACATCAATTTTTGTTTTGATACGTTAAATATAATATCTTTATCTCTCTAGATCATATACTATTCTACCTAAATAATCTAGGAACTAAAATATATTCTATCTAAATTATCAATACAAACATTATCTTCTTCTAATTTCATCCTTATGACACAAAGAACCAACTATATAAAATACTAATTTAGTGTTGAAGAAATTTTTTACCAGGAATCACATAAAAATAAAATCTCAGGAAACTGATAAACATCAACCTTGAAACACATGACTAGGTTCTAGTCATGCTGAACTTGGTAACCATTATTTGATACCACATGTTATGTTGTATCTGAAAATATGAAAGATACACTCCTGAACATCAAATGTGGAAAACGGTCCAAAAATTTGAATCAAATGATACCGAGATTTCTAAGTAGATAATAGAACCATGTATCAAAGTTTTGATATCCAAACCCATCAAATTCCAGACTAGATCTTCCAAAAATAAATTATCCAGAGGAAACAAACTCAACATGAAAGAAAATGAAAACATAAAAATATTTGTGGTTTTGAAATTAACATACTCCATAATAGGAACACGGTAGCCTTTACTTAAAAAAGAATAAATATTAGATTCATTTCAATACAATTGAAAAAATTGTGTAATAGTGCCCCATAATAGAATAATTAAAATTTATAAAAGTTCTAACATATAAGTGATACAATCCATATATTTAGAAAAATTTTCCATTGTAGCAAACTAGTTTTATCAGTTCTACTGTAATATGATCTTTCTAGATAACCACTACTCAACCATGGATAGCAACAACTTCCCATTAAATAAAAAATTCATTTTAAACCCTCTAATAAATATTGAATCTTTTGGGGCTCATTCATTAACCTTTTTTCACTTATATAAATTTTATTTTTCATATTATATATAAAATATATAGTTCTATTTCTCTTACCTACAACTAGTTATATTAATTCATATTATGAATTGATTCCTACAATAAATTATATAAATTACCCTAAACAGATTTCATATACATGTGTAATGCCTTGAACCTAGTTACCCAGTTTCGGTCCATTATTATAAAACATTGGCATGATTACAAGAGGTCAAGTCTCAAAAGACTATTTAGTTTAGTAGCCTTTGAAGTACTAGATACTTACATAAGTATTACATTACATCATGAAATTAAAAAAAAAATTCCACCTTCGTACACACTTATATCCCTTATTATATTCATGTAGGTTAATCGTAATAAACCTCTTCACATCTAGGGAAAAATAAAACATAGAATATGTGATATCAGATGCTCAGTAAGGATGAAAATATAGCAGAAACTTTCATAAATAAGAAAAAATATTTAAGTAAATGTTTAAATCGAAAACACAAAGCTTTTAAACATAAACTACATCATAATATGGAAGAGATAAATTAAATAATCCCATTTACTTATTCACATGGATATTCTAGTAGTTGAATAATCACATGTAATATCAATAACTAATTTCATAATGATAAAATGCATAATGCCAGCCATCATAAGCACATAGTCGAGGCCTAATGCCAAGCCTAAAAATAATATTTTTTCATGGACTTGTGCCAAAACACTATTTTGTCTCATGATACCTACTGATGAATCAAGAAGCTATAGAAAGCTCCACCCGTCACTTACTAAGTGCAATGCATTCCTCATATGAAAATGATAAAGCATAACATAAACATTTGTATTAAATCAAGCATTCGAAATGTTAATACATTAACAATAAACCATGAATAGTATAAAAATAACACATCCACATTCAAACATATCAAAAAACATTAAATACAATATGGAATATGGGATCATAATAAATCAACTTTAAATAAGTGTAAAATCCATCGAAAGATGTTTACATAGATGAAATCAAAACTATTTGAGAGAAATGTCTCTTTCTATATTGAAATCATTTAAAATTCACATAATTTTAAATTAAATCATTTGTTTTGAAAATATTATTATGATGTTATAAGATAAACTTCTAATGTGTTATAATATCAGAAAATAGATGCACCCTCCGTATAAGTTAAAAAATATTCTTACCTTAATTCGTCGAAATGGTCATAATGCACCTTATTTGGAAAACGAAGGAAATATTCCTTTCAAAACATTTTATAAATAGTAAAAAAATGGTATAAATGAATTTAATACATATTATAGGAAATAGTAAGAATGTTTTGAAATACATTTTTAAGAGACACAAATGTGGATGATAAAGAATTCCTAGTAGATACTTACGTATAAACAACCTCTGATAAATAAAGAGTCTGTTAAATTAGCCCTTACCCTGTAATTTTTGTTGGTTGAGGGAAAGTTAACATATTTTATAATATATAAATAACTGTTACTAAATTATACAATAAAAATATACATAAATATGATATCATATATGATATTCTAACATTGCATTGTTAGTAATATTTCAAAAGTATCATTGACTCGGGTGTTAACTGATTCGTTATCCTTTATATGATTTATTACGTAACCCATGTTTATTAAGTATAGGATTTATTTGATTCATATAAATAATTATATTATGTTATTAATGATTATTTTCAATACTAAAATGAAAATTATTCTAGAATGGTTACGATGGGGAATGAATCTCATCGCGTTCGTGGAGATGGTAATCCATACGTACGCATGTGTGAAAATACCATTCTATTGATAGTGAAATAATATGTAATTGGATGGTATATCATATATACAGAATAATTGAAATGTTATATTTATTATTTACATTAATTATACTTATTATTATACCCACCCAAATAATGATGTGTTGAATAATAAACTACACTACGACGTGCAGACGGTAAGTCGTACATACTCATATATGATGGCTTTTTCATTAATAGGATGGATATAATAATTAATATGGTTGTACCATATTTATAATAACATAAAAATATGTATAAGTTACTGGATTTATTATTTCAGCATGGAAACAACAAAGAAAGGGGAAGAGGAAGAAGAAAAGATCTTTGAAAGAGGTGATGAAATTATTACCTCTTCTTTGGGTGCATCCTTTTGATTTGATCAAAAGGGATCCTTAGGATGGATTTATGATCAAAGTAAGTCCTCTTTGTTGAATTTAGGATAGTTGGGAGGATGATTTAGTTGGGTTTGAAGAATCTAAATGGTTTTGGAGGTGTTATTTTCAGAGAAGGGGAAGTACCTTTTTATAAGAGAGGTGAGGGTCACTTTAGGAAAATCTTGAAATATGAATTAATTATACAATAATATTCGGTTTATAATGGAACCAACAAGATTTATTTAGATTATAAGGTGGGTATGGGTCACAAAAATCTCAACCAATAGGTTTTATACCGCTTTAGGGCACGATATTAACCTTATAATTTAGATTAACTTTTAGTTAAATAGTTTAACATTTACCATGTATTCTTGCATTTTTATAATAAATGGTTATTACACTGACTATAAAAAGAAAATATAACACCAAGTGGTTCATTATTAATATATAAAAACCTTTTCTTAATTCCTTTGGCCAAACTCTAAATTTTTAGGAATATTATATCAATTAATAATATGGTATTTGTTTTACAAACACATTTATGTTAATTTTGACACTATTTTGTATTTGGTTTTTATAAAAGTAAAAAAAACATGATAACTTCGAGAAAAATAAATTAAAACAATCTCAAAAATTCATATTAATCGTGAAAATTAGTGTAATACATAAAAAGTGTAAATTTACTTTTATTTGGATTTTTATAATATAAATTATTTTAATGTTTCATTAAAAAAGTAATTATTGCATCATCATTGTGTAATAAATAAATATAATTATATAATGTCTAAAAATTAAAAATAAAATACCATATGTTAGGAATTATTATTAGATTTCTAATGAATTTGTATAGTCTAATTTATCATATGTATAACCCTATATTTAAAAAGTTTTAGTTATGAAATTTTGAATTTAACACTTTTAACTCTTCTTTAAATAAAATAATAATAAATGTCCAATTCTAAACCAAGTGGATCAAATAAAATCATTTTTTATTATTAATAATTATTTTGGTCGATATAAAATTACCATATAGAAATAGGACATGTGTCTGGGTAATTATAATATCATTTTACCTTTAATTAAACTATTTACTTTTAACCGTGGTAAATAAAATTCAACACTTAATAGTCACCAAAAATTATTTTCAACCTATTAAACCAAATTTTTCATACAAATTTCAACTATGTCTATCAAATTTTTGAAATCCAATTCATAGAAGTTGTAAAATTGCATTTTAGGAAAATTTTTTAACATGCGTAGAAGGTGGGTAAAATATGTTAAAATGTTCAATACAATTTTATACATCTAATTTTATTATAAAATGACCCCAATGAATTAAATTGTACCTATATTGGTATTATGTATCTATTTTGGCCTAAAAAATTTTAAATAAAATAAATAATTATTTTAATAAAAACTAGGTTTTTATCAATAACGTAGTGTTTTTCACTATTCATCAAAAATTGAAAGTTTTCAGAAAAATACCAAAAAATCACACTAAACTAATGTTTATCTTCTGAATCCTAAAATGAAGTCCATTTTGAAAAATAAAATTTATAAAATTTCAAAAAGTAGGTATTACTATTCATAACGGCTAGTTTGATTGGTCATGTTGTGCTAAAACTCGAAGTTGTGTATAGCGCAAGCTATTACATTATTCAAAGAGAAATGCACCGTGAAAGTTTCAGGTATTACATTTTTCTCTCATTTAAATAATTACATCCTCAAAATTTCTAGAATATTACTACGTAAAAAGATTCAGGTGGTTCTTCATTATAAGTTCATCGGGTTCCCATGTTGCCTCTCCCATCTTATGGTTTCTCCATAGAACTTATTCCAGATGAGTCATCTGGTTTCTCAACACATGTTCTATAGTATCCAGAATACTGGTAGTCTCCTCACAATAAGACAGATCAGGTTCTTCTTCTATTTCTTCATAGGTGAGTACATGTGTCTGGCCAGGCATGCAGTTTCTAAATAGTGATACATGGAACACATCATGAACATTGGAGAGACAAGGAGGCATTTCCAAATTGTAAGATACAACTCTGATTAATTCTAGATTTTTGAAAGGTCTGATGTATCTGGGACGTAATTTACCCTTATTTCTGAATTGTAAAACACACTTCCATGGAGATACCTTCAAGAAAACATGATCTTCTACTTGAAATTACAAATCCTTCCTTCAGTTATCGGCATAGCACTTTTACCTACTTTGGGATGCTATGGAGTGGGTTTGGATAATCCTCAGATTTTCCATTGTTTCCTAAACAAGTTCTAGGCCTATGAGTATTCTTTCACCAACAACAACCCAACAAGTTGGTGTGTGACATATTCTTCTACTTAATGTTTTATATGTTGACATCTGAATAATTGAATTGAAGCTATTGTTTTAGAAAAATTATACCAAAGGTAAATATTGATCCCACATACCTTGAAAATATTATGAGTAAAATCTCCACATTTCCTTTTAAGGTCTTAATAGTTCATTCCAATTGTCCATCAGTTTGAGGGTGGTAGTCATTTCTAAAACGAATTTCAGTATCCTAGACCTTCTGAAGACTTTTCCAAAATCTTGATGTAAAATGGGTATCATGATAAGAAACAATTGATAGGGATACTCCATGATGTTTTACACCATAATTAATATATATTCATATTAATTTTTCAAGTGGTAAATCATATCTTATAGTAAGAAATTGTGCTAACATGGATAGACGATCAATAATGACCCATATTGAATCATTCCTTCTAAGAGTCTTTGGTAGCCCCATGACAAATTCCAACATAATAACATCCCTTTTCCAATCATGTATGGAAAGAGGTTGCATGAATCCTCTAGTATGTTTTCTTCCACCCTTCACTGGTTGACAAACCATACATCATGACACATAATCAAAAATCTCTCTTTTCATGTTATCCGTCTAAAAATGTTCCTTCAAATCTCTATACATCTTAGTGCTACCAAGGGTTTTAGTGAAATTGGAGCTATGAGCATCATCCAAAAATTCCCTTCTTAGATCAGTCATGCCAAGAACACAATGTATCTTCCCAAATTTCTAAATTCCATCTTCATATATGAAGTCAGTCAATCTCCCATCATTCATAGCTTTAATTTTCTTTTGAAACTCCTCATCATCAGTCTGATAATTTTTTATCCTTTCTATTAAAGATAGATTTTCAAACATTTGAAAAAGTATTGATATATCACATTCCATGATTATTCCCATATCCATCTTTTTTATATCCATTAACATAATTACCCATTCAACTTTCATCTTGTCCAAAACTCCATAATCTTTTTTTCTCAAAGCACCTCCCACTTTATTTTCCATTCCCTAGGGGTATTTGATAGTGAAATCATAATACTTGAGTAGTTCGAGACATCTCCTTTTCCTCATGTAGAGTAATTTTTTTGTGAATAAATATACTTCAAAATATTTTGATCAATATAAATCCCACATTTTTACCATAGAGATAGTGTCTCAATATATTCAATGAAAATATTATAGCTACTAACATAGGATCATTGTTTGGAGAGTTTTGTTCATGAATATTTAGTTAATGAGATGCTTTGGAAATAACTCAATCATTCTGCATCAGGACACAACCAATTTGTTTCTTTGAAGCATCAATATAAGTAACAAACATGTCATTCCCCGATGGTAGAGTCATTATAGGGTAATTGACAAATATTATATTCTCTTCATCAAAACATTCTTCACACTCATTTTTTCAAACAAATTTAACACATTTAAGTGTGAAATTGGTTAATGGGTTATCCATTCATGAAAAATTATGGATGAAATGCAGATAATAACCTGCTAAACCAATTAAATAGTATACTTCAGTTATACTTATCGATTCTAGGCATTCATGGATTCCTTGGTTTTTGAAGTATCGATAGAGATTACATCTTTAGAGACAATATAGCCAGGAAAAGTAATTTCCTGAAGCTAGAATTCACACCTTATAAACTTCCCATTTAATTCATTTATTCTGAGGGTTCTTATAATATTGTGTAAGTTATTTTCATTATCTTCGTATCATTTTCAGTATACCAAGATATCATCAATAAATTCCACTACGAAGTCATCAAGATATTCCTTGAAAACTCTATTCATTAGATCCATGAAAACATAGGGTGCATTTGTCAGTCCAAAATGCATTACTATAAACTTGTAATGCAAGAACCTGGTTTGAAATGCTGCTTTCAAAATGTCTTCCATCTTCACTCACAACTGATGATATCCAGATCAAGGTCAATCATTGAAAAATATTGGGCTCTGTGATGCTGGTTGAAGAAATCATCATTGTGAGGTATGGGATACCTGTTCTATATTGGTATATCATTGATCTCCCTGTAATCAATGCACAACCTCATAGATCCATCTTTCTTCTTAACAAAATTAACTACGGATCCCCATGGAGAAAGACTAGGGAGAATAAATCCCTTATTACTCAATTCCTCAAGTTGTTTCTTTAGTTCCAAAAATTACAAAGTGTCCATTCTATAAGGGGTCATAAATATGGGCCTTGAACTATGAATTAAATAAATGGAAACTCAATTTAGTGTTCTAGAGGATGTACAGGTAAATCCTCTAGAAACAAATAAAAATATTCTTTCACAATAGGTACATCCTCTATGGGAACATTTAAATCCTCTCCCATAGTTATTTCACTCTCTTCCCCCTCAATAATTGAATTTAGTAGATCTACTAGGGTTGGATGTATATGAGAATCAGATGGTGACATTTCGACTTTAAAGATAAGGTACTCTTTATCATGATCAAAAATTATAACCTTCTCCTTCTTACAATAAATTTTCGTAGAATGATTTGAAATCCAATACATATTGAGGATTATATCAAATTTAATCATGAGTATGATGATGATATTGGTAGATTAATCACCTTTATATTCTCTAATGGGAACTGATTCACAAAAAAATGATGTAGTGATACTTCCCTTAGGAGTTTTGACTGAAAAATCCCTTATAAAATCTAATTGGAAATTTCAAATTTTCGTATCAAACTGATATTATATGAAACATTGCGATGATCCGGAATCAAATAATGCATTGTCTATATTTGAGGAAACCGTAAAACTAATGCCAGTACTTCATTCGGAGCTTCACCCTTGGCATTAGTTATCACATAAGATTTGCCTTTATCCCATGGCATTTTCTAGGGTAAGTTTCTTTGGCTATTAGGACATTAATTTCCATAATACCACAATTATCTACAATTTTAGCATTCATCATTGACAACCTATTTCTTTCCCTTTCAATCATGAGTTTGGTGGCCTTTTTCACCACACATGTAACAGACTTCCATTCCCTTCAAGCATGTACCTGGGTGTTTCTTCCCACATTTACTACAGTATGGAAATTCAACATTTCCCTTTTTCCCTTTATTTCCATTTTCAAAGTGTTAAGAAGATCTCCTCTTATCATGCTTTTTTTTAAAGCTGTAAGACTAAAAGAATTCCTTTTCTTTTTAGATAGAACATGAGACAATATCTCCATACGATGAGATGGATTTTGAGACTAATTCTCTACGGGGAAATGGTCTTAACCCATCAAATAATTGATCAATATTACTCCTTGGGTTATATAAATAATCTCTTGCATGCCTTGCTAACCTTGTAAAGTTAGCCTCATACTTTATGAAAATCTCATCCTCATTTTCCCTTAGACTCAGAAATTATCTTTCCATATCCGCTTGATTGTCATGAAGAAAGTATTTTTCAAATAAAATTTCTTTTAAATACCTATATTCCATATTTTATTCTTCTTCATCCTCCTTTGTTTTTTTAATTAATAACCACCATTGATCTGCATCTCCCATGAAGCGATAAACTACAATGACAACTTTTTCCAATACACTACTCTCCCAAGTATGAAATATTTTCTCTTAAGAACTTATCGATTGCTCAGCTAAAAATGGATTTGTAGTCCCATTGCATGTTGGGGGTTTTTTCCTCATGAATCGGTCTAACATTTATCCTCCATGTTGTGGATCAGGGTGCTCCATATGGGTAAGGTTATTATTCATAACCTGAGTGAGTTGTCCTAGTATGGTTATATGTTGTTCAACATCTGTTTCATCACCAGCTCCACTATAACTATCATGAGTATGAGGAAAATCCCTACATGGATTACATGCATTGATACAATTTACATTACTTCCACTAGGCGCCATTTCTAAGCAGTGGCATGCACTAGATTAGTTTATGAATCACAATACATAATTCTAAACTAGTAAAATACCTAACATAAATTGAACAGTTTATGCATATAATCCATAACCACAAATAAATGTTTTCTTTTATAAGTTTTTTACTAATAAATCCTTCATAATGGATTGTAAAGAAAATTTGAATTATCTTAAGAGTATTCAATGAGAGAGTCATAACCAAGAGTGAAGAAAAGCCCATTGTTGTGTACTAGGATACCCCTTTTGAAGCCCGAAACTCATTGTTGTAGTTTTCACTCCTAGGTACATCTATGCCAGAGCTGCCTCTACTAGCTCATATCGAGACAAGGATATATTGCTTGAAAAATACACAAATTTTCATTGTTAACAAAATTCAACGAATTTCATCTATACTAATCCTGAAAGCCTATCTTTGGGTAATGTCCTATAATCAGAGTTTTTGTAAATCTAACTTCTAAGGATTGTACTAAACTTACTCTGATACCAACTGTGATGCCCCAACCCTAGTTACCCAGAGTTGGTGCATTATTATAAAACATTGGAATGATCACAAGGGATCATGTCTCAAAAAACTGATTAGTTTTGTAGCCTTGAAAGTACTAGATACATATATAAGTTTTACATTGCATCATGAAATTGAAAAATAAAAATATTATGTAACATTTGTAGACATTCATATCCTTTAGCCTATTATTGCAGGTTAATCGTAATACACCTCTTTACATCATAGGAAAAATAAAACATAGAAATGGGTGAGATCATATGCTCAGTATGGATACCAATATAGCGAATACTATCATAAATAAGCACAAACATTTAAGGAAATGTTTAAAAATAAAACTAAAAGACTTTTAAACATAAACTTTAGCATAATATTTCCATGATAAATCAAATAATTCCATTTACTTATTCACATGGATATTCTACTAGTTGAATAACCACATGTAATGTCAATAGCTAATTTCATAATGATGGAATGCATAACTCTAGACATCATAACCACACAGTCAAGGCCTCATGCCAAGAATAAAAATAATAATTTTTAAGGCCTTGTGCCAAGACACTATTTTGTCTCCTGATACCTATTGATTCATCAAGGAGTTATAGCAGGCTCCACCAATCACATACTAAGTCCAAGGCAATCCTCATATAAAAAGGACGAAACATAACATTAAAATTTATATTAACACTAGAATACTAACTGTTGATACGTTAACCATAAACTATGAATGGTATAAAAATAACACTTCTATAGTCAATCTTATCACACAAACTTCAATACAATATGTAAGATTGCATCATAATAAATCATCTTCAAACAATTTTAAAATCCATCAAAGGAAGTTGACATATATGAAATCAAAACCGCTTGAGAGAAATATCTCTTTCTATATTGAAATAATTTAAATGCCACATTATTATAAAATAAAACATTTATTTTAAAAATATTATTATAATATTATTAGAGAAGATTTTAATGTGTTATAAAGGTGGAAAAAATCCGCACCCACCGCATAAGTTAGGAAAACATTCTTACCTTAATTCGTCAAAAAGGTTATAAAGCACCTTGTTTGGAAAACGACGGAAATATTAGTTTCAAAAAAATTATAAAAAGTAAACCAAGGGTATAAATGACTTTAATACATATGATAGGAAATAGTAAAATTGTTCTAAAATACGTTTTTAATAAACACAGATGTGGATGATAATGAAGTCCCATTAGATACTTACTTATAAACAACCTCATATAAATAAAGAGATTGTAAAATTAACACTCACCATGTAATATTCCTTGGTCAAGGGTATATTAACCTCATGTATAATAGTTAAATAATTGTTATTAAACTATAAAAGAACCATATATATAAATATGATATCATATATGATCTTCTAATATTTCTTTGTTCATAATATTTCAGAAGTATCATTGTTTCGGGTGTTAACTGGTTAATTTTTCTGTATATTCTTTGTTATGTAAGCCTATTTTGTTATGGATAGGATTTATTTTATTCATATAAAGAATTATATTAAGTTCTTAAACATTATATTTATTCAGAAAATGAATATTATTCATGAATGGTTATGATGGGGAATGAATCTCATCACATTCGTGGAGACGGTAATCTGTATGTACGCACGAACGACAATACCATTCTATTGATGGTTAAATAATATGTAATTGGATGGTATTTCATATATAAAAAATCATTAAAATTTTAAATTTATTATTTACATAAATTATACTCATTATTATACCCATCCAAATAATGAAGTGTTGAATAACAAACTGCACCACGACGTGGAGACGGTAAGCCGTACGTACGCACGTATGGCGATTTCTTCCTTCATAGGATGGATAGAATAATGAATATGGTTCTACCATATATATAATAAAATAACAATATGAATAAGGTTCTGGAATTATTATTTTGGCATGGAAACAACAAAGAAAGGGGAAGTGAAAGAAGAAAATAACATTGAAAGAGGTGATGAAATTATTACCTCTTCTTCGGGTGCTTCCTTTTGATTTGATCAAAAGGGCTCCTTTGGTTGAATTTATGATCAAAGTAATGCCACTATGATGCATTTAGGGTGGTTGGGAGTGTATTTGAGTAGGGTTTGGCTGAGCCAAATTTCTTTGGACGAATGATTTTAAGAGAAGGGGAAGTACCCTTTAGTAAGAGAAGTGAGGGACATTTTATGAAAAAGTTGAAATATTAATTTATTATACAATAATATTCAATTTATAATGGCTCCAAAATGGTTTATTTTGAGGTTAAAGTGGGTATGGGACGAAAACATACCAACCAATAGGTTTTAAGCATGTTTAGTTCATCGTATTATCCTTCTCATTTATATTAACTCTTAGTTAAATATTTTAACTTTTACCATGTCCTCTTGTATTATTTTAATAAATGGTTAATAAACATAATGTAAAAAACCAAGTGAACCCAAGTGGTTAATTATTGACATATCTAACCTTATATAAGTCCTTTTTCAGAGCCATAGATTTTTGGCATTATTATATTAATTAACAATATATAATTTGTTTTAAAAACTCATTTACGTCAATTTTGAGACTATTTAGTATTTTGTTTTTGTGAAAGTAAAAAAAATGATAACTTCAAACAAAATTTAAATCGATCCTAACATGTCTTTTTAACCAATAAAATTATTGGAATGTATCAAAAGTATCAATTTACATTTATTTTGATATTTAGAGTATCAATTATTTTAATCTTTAATTAATATGGTAATTACTGCATCATCATTGTGTCATTAATAAATTTAGTTTTTTATAGCCAAAATATTATAAATAAAATACCATTATATAGGAAATAATTTTAACTTTATAATAAATATTTATAGTCGAATTTATATTATTTATAACCCACTATTAAAAATGTTTTAGTTATGAAATTTAAGGACCCGACCCCAGTTTCCCAGAGCTGGTGCCTTATTTGATTAAGTTAGCATACATACAAGGAATATGACTCCCAAAGGACTGAGTAGTTTAGTATTATTGGAAACAAGATATATACATAAGTTAATCATTACAACTTGAAATGAAAAACTACATAGAAACTCCTTAGACGACTTCCATAACTCCTATGTTATTTGAGCATGTCATTCATAATAGAATTCTTCTTGCCCTGAGAAAATGAAACATAATAAAGGGGTGAGATCAAATGCTCAGTAAGGGTAAGCAATACAGCAGAAGATAACATAAACATTAGACATGGTAAATAAATGAAAACACATGCCTTTAGAAATAAACATGAACATATTATGGTGGAAATATGAGCTGAGTAAATATTTCCATAACATAGCATAATCATGGGTTTTATAATCGTCTAATAACCACACAAACCATCAGAAATATATTCATAATGAGGGAATTCATAATGTGGGACAACATATCTATACCGTCAAGGCCTCGTGCCAAGACCACAAGTACTCATTTTGTCAAGGCCTGGTGCCAAGACCGTAGTTTGTCTAATGAGACCTACCGATGCACTGAGGGGCTATAGTGGGACCCACCCAACACTTACTATGTCCAATGAATTCTTAATATGAGTGGGGATAAACATAAACAACATACACATTAATATAATAAATGTAAATATCTTTCCCCTAACGTTATGCCAAAACACTAACCATTCGAAGTAAACTAAAAAATGGTTTAAATATAGCACATCAATAGCCAAAATAATCATAAAACATTAAATCGAACATGGTTGATTATAATATGTAATATTAATCCAAATAATACATAATAATTAACAAGTGTTTTGAAATAGAGGAAGATACACTTATAAAATCTCCGAGTAATTCTTGAAATAAATATTCTTTTACTTTGAAGAGAAGTGTTATTTTGGAAAAATCTTTGTATAAAACCAGAAGTAATGTAATATATTATTTTAATAAAAATTGAGTGATTTTAACGATATAATGGTTTCCAAAAACAGATTAGAGATTTCCCTTGAAAATAGGTATGAAATTGAGATATTCCCTTGAATCGGTCTTGTATTTCGGAAACCATTTGAACGATCCTTTTAAATAATATAACTAACCATAAAATAAAAAAGTATTATGGTTTGTGTAAATATATATAACACTAACATAGAATTTTTGATGAGTATATAATAATACATAATAATTTCATTGAAGTAATTTAGACAATGAAAATAACCCGAATGGAAATGGAAGTTCGGGTGGAAAACCCCTTACCTTATGCTTGAAGGTGTTCTTGACATGTTATTTAAGACAAGAATTAACAAATTAGGATCATTAATTCATAATTATCGAACCAAATATATATTTAAATGATTTATTACTACCCTTTTTAGTTCATTCAAGACCTTTTTGATTAGTTATAATATTCAATTTCATTGTTCGGGCTCATTTGTTTACTTGGTCTTAAATGATCGATTCACTTATATTCATGTTCAGATAAATATATAAGATGGGTGTGGTTGTCCAAAAATGAAGTTATACTCTATTAGTAAACATATATAATATTACATGTTTTTAAATTTAATTTGGTTACTAAGAGTCAATTTCAATTATTTTATATATAACCTTGGTGACAACCGTTTTGGCTAAACGGTGGGTTTGATTACAATGAACATGTTTTCCTATATAAAATAATACCATTTTTACAAAAGGATTACAGAACTAAAAATAGGATATATTATATATTTAATAATCTAGTTCAACCAGATCACAAATGGTTTCATGACCAGATTTAATGATTGTAATAGAAATTGACAAACTGTTGTCCTTGAATGTGCTAAATTAGCACATCTCAAACGGTGCTTTCATTTCTTTCAAGTAAAAGGTGGGGAAAGGAGAGAATTTAATGAAATATACCATTAGAAATAAAACATTCCATTACATGTATATTACTGTATTTTTCTTACCATTATGGTGAAGGGGGGTGAGGAATGAAACAAAAAGAAAAGAACATAAAATAATTGAAGGAATTGGAAAGTGGAGTTTACCTCTTGAGACATCCTCCCTTGAGAACCTCTTAAGGGGAGAGGTTTTGGTATTTTTAAGGGGATAGGATATTTTGGACATGGGAGAGGATCTTGGGGAGAATCTTTGGAAGAAATTTGAGAAGCTTCAAGGCTTAGAGGAGTGAAGAGGAGAGGGAGTGGTGAGGGGTTTTTATAGTGGAGGAGAGGGGTAATTTTTTAATATTTAATTCATTATTTTATTATTTCTCTCAAGACAACCAATAATATTATTTAATATGAACCCTAATAGTAATAAGTGTATGTGAGTTCTAACCAAGTGGCCTTGCATCACAAGTGATGTCATGAATAGTGTATTTAACTGATAATTTGTATATACGGTATTTTATCGTATTTCGATATTCATAAAAAATTCTAGAATTTCAAAAAATTCCCAAAAAATTACCCCTACCATTTTTCGACGTGTATAATTCAAAAATGAACTTATTTTTTAAAATTAATTTTCTAAATATTATTAATTTAATTTTTAAATAATGTCATAGTTAATTTGTAAATTAACAATTTTAAGGTGCAATTAATTTTATTTCATCCTAAAAAATTAATTAAGATCTCATTATCTTATTGACTTAAGAAAATAAAATAATATAGTTATTTATTATTCATAAGGGACATATTACTATTCATATTACTATTCATAAGGGTATGTTACTATTCACCAAACATAAATTTGTTCTATCGAACTCCAAATGACTTACTGCTCAAAACTCCAGATGACTATTTTTTGAAATTCAAAACATAGAAATGGAAAATTTATATTTAATGGACAGGTTTTGACTATCTCCTAAATAAGCTAGTGTTGTTTCAAAGAAATACAGTGATGAATATAATGTATTTAACAGAAGCATACCATAAAATTTTTGGGGTGTAACATTATTCCCTCCTTCGAAGAACTGTGTCCTCACAATTCATTTCATAACCACAAAAGAATGTTATCTGATGTTCTTAACACATATACCATTGTAGAGGATCCTCTGTTGTGTTTAGCAGAAAACCCAATTTAATGCTCAACTCCTCTATTTTTTTGACCTAGACACACATCGGACAGAAGGGGTTTAACTCTTGCATCGAACAATCAGGATTTTAGAGGGAGGCTCGAATGGTGGAATGTTTGGAAATGTCTGAATGGACCAACACAAGAATAACTCGCTGAAAAATGTCTTGACTGAGGAAATCTATGTCGTACACATTGTTGTACAGGCTAAAACTGAGGAGTTGTTACATGTAGGCTTCACAATTGTTTACCTCCAAAGTAGCCTCTTGAAAACATAACATGGTCGTGTAGTTTTATCCTAGGGTGTAACATAAGAAAAGCCCTTCGTGGTATTTTACTCTTCGCATATACTCGGACATTTATGCCATGGATATGCGGTATTAAATGGAAGTATTCCCTTGATAGGTGCGGAGAATTTACAGACTGTTTTTCACTCTATATAGTTGTTTACATTTCTTCCACAAGTTTGCAAGATGTAGGTACTCCTTTTCACAGGTTTTGATCGCAATAATCTCAAGTACCTCCACGGAATTAGATAACATATGGGTTTGTCCTTCCATCTGAAAATTTATTATAAAAGTTCGCTTAGTGATACTCATTCAAAGGTATAACCGATGAAAGGATAACAAAAAGAAGATACAACAACAACATTCATTTAGACATGATTTATTAAACTCAATATATTTCACAATCTCTTGCTCCATTTTACAAAAAACTAGTATGGACTTCCTGACATCCTCTAAGATGACTCCTTATATATTCCACCGATGTTAGGGATTTCCCCAGTTTTCAGATAAATGGATACCAGAAGTGATTCAAAATTCCCCTATCTCCTTGGTCAAGATGCAACCTTTGTAACTAGGGTTAACCGCATGTGGACATCTAGAATTCAGATTGATAGAAGAATGTCAGGTATCAATTTGAGCGACATTATTATGAACTTTATGCCAATATTACCAATATTTAGTATCATTCTAAAGGGCTAAGAAGTCCAAAACTCGACCATGGAGTCCGTAGGTCAAAATCTGACATAGATATGCTGCTCGGAGGTATCTCCCTCGTGCAGCCTCCTCAAATTTCTCAAGAGAAAAGAACTTATTAGCTAGGGTAAAACATTTAAAGATAACCTCAAAATATTTCCCTTGTCATACATAGAATGTGAATTGTGCGCTCATCTTGAGGTAATAGACGAAACCTTCTCCATGGTGATGTTGGAGTACCCGAGGAGAGTTCAATAATCAGTAGAGGGTTTTTCATGATAAATGAATACTATAGAAAGTCTCATATTTTTATACACATGATTTTCCCACTACGGTCTCTAATACTTCCTTTGGAGGAGACAAAAGACATGTACCTTCGTTTTCTATATGAAAATTAAGAAAACATTGCTCTTTGTATTGTTTAAGTAATTTTTTCATTCTTCAGTTCTGGTTTCCAGAGTTATCCAAACCAAATACTCTGAGGAAAATTTACATTAAACTCCCTCATAATGGCTTGTAAGGAAAATGTGAATTATCCTAATCATATCCCCCAGGAGTTTCGTAACCAAGTGTGCAGCAGGGCCAATTGTCATGTACTAGTTCCCGTTCGAGTCTAGCTCAAAGTGGTGTTTTCGGGTTTTACACCTAGATACATCTGTGCGAGAGCCGCCTCTACCTACTCGTATCTAGACAAGGATGTATTTGCTGTAAATATTCACATAATCAATTCCATACAAAAATAATTGGACGTTCTTTCATGTATATCCACAAATACTAATTTAGGGACTCTTCCCTAAATCTACGTTTTCTAAATCTAGTTTCCAAGTATTCTACAAAACATTCTCAGATACCAACTGTAAGGACCCATCCCCAGTGGCCCAGAGCGGGTGCCTTATTTGATTAAGTTGGCATACATTCACGGAATACAAATCCCGAAGCACCGATTAGTTTAGTATTATCGGAAACAAGATATATACATAAGTTCATCATTACAACTTGAAATGAAAAACAACATAAAAACTCTTTAGACAACTTCCATAAATCCAAGGTTATTTCAGCGTGTCATTCATAATAGAGTTCTTATTTCCCTGAGAAAATGAAACATAATAAAGCTGTGAGCTTAAACACTCAGTAAGGGTAAGAAATACAGAAGAAGATAATATAAACATTAGACATTGTAAATAATTTAAAACACATGCCTTTAGAAATAAACTTGAACATATTATGGCGGAAATGTGAGCTAAGTAAATGTTGTCGTAACAAAGCATAATCATGGGTATTCTACTAGTCAAAAAACCACACGAACCATCAATACTATATTCATAAGGAGGGAATTCATAATGTGGGACAACATATCTATACCGCGAAGGCCTCTTTCCCAGACCATAAATAATCATTTTGTCAAGGTCGTGTGCCAAGATCGTAGTTTGTCTAATGAGACCTACTGATGCTCTGAGGGGCTATAGAGGGCCCCACATGACACTTACTATGTCCAATTAATTCTTTATATGAATGGTAATAAACATAAACAACATATGCATTAATATATTAAATGTAAATAGCTTCCCCCAAACATTAAGCCAAAACACTAATCATTCGAAGAAAATTGATGAATGTTTAAAGATAGCACATTAATAGCCAAAATAATCATAAAAATTTAAATTGAATATGGTAGATGATAATAAGGAATATTAATCCCAATTTTACATAAGAATCAAAGAGTGTGTTGAAATAGAGGAAGATACTCTTATAAAATCTTCGAGTAATTCATGAAATAAATAGTCTTTTACTTTGAAAATAAGAGTTCTTTTGGAAAAATCCTTGAATAAAACCAGAAGTAAAGTAAGATATTATTTTAATAAAAAATGAGTTATTTTATAGATATAATGGTTTCCAAAAAATAGATTAGATATTACCCTCGAAAATATGTAAAGGATTTAGATGTTCCCTTGAATCGGTCTTGTATGTCGGAAATGATTTGAAAGATCCTTTTAAATAATGTAACAAACCATAAAATAAATAAGTATTGTGGTTTATTTACATATAAATAATAGTCTCAGAAGAATTTATTATGAGTATATAATAATACATAATAATTTCATTGAGGTAATTTAGACAATGAAATAACCCGAATGGAAATGGAAGTTCGGGTGGAAAAACCCTTACCTTATGCTTGAAGGTGTTCTTGACTTGTTATTGAAGACCTGAATAAACAAATTAGGTTTTTAATTAATAATTAAAGAAAAAATTATATATTTAAATTATTTATTACAACCCTTTGTAGTTCATTCAAGTCCTTTTTGATTAGTTATAATGTTCAATTTCATTGTTCGGGCTCATTTGTTTACTTGGTCCTAAATGATTGATTCACTTATATTCATGTTTGGATAAATATATAAGATGGGTGTGGTTGTACAGAAATTTAGTTAAGTTCTATTAATGAACATCCAGAAGATTACATGGTTTTAAATTTAATTTTGTTACTTAGATTGAAGTCGAATTATTATATATATATATATAACCTTGGTCAAAACCGTTTTGGCTAAACGGTGGGTTTGATTAAAATGAACATGTTTTCCTTTATAACATAATACCATTTGTACAAAATGATTACAGAACTAAAAATAGGATAAATTAAATTTATAATAATCTGGTTCAACCATAACACAAATGTTTTCATGACCAGATTTAATGATTATAATAGAAATTGACAAAACGTTGTCCTTGAATGTGCTAAATTAGTACATCTCAAACGGTGCTTTCATTTCATTCAAATAAATGGTGGGGAAAAGAGAAAAGGTAATGAAATATGCCATTAGCTTGAAAACATTCTAGTACATGTATGTTACTAGATTTTTCATACCATTATGGTGAAGGGAGGTGAGGAAAGAAACAAAAAGAAAAGAACAAAAAAGAATTGAAGGAATTTGAAAGAGGAATTTACCTCTTGAGACTTCCTTCTTTGAGAACCTATTAAGAGGATAGGTTTTGGTATTTTGAAAAGGATATGGGGTTTTGGACGTTGGGTATGATCTTGGGGAGAAACATTGGTAGAACTTTTGAAAGATTCAAGGCTCAATGGAGTGAAGAGAAGAGGGAGTGGTGAGGGGATTTTATAGTGGTGGAGAGGGGTAATTTTTGAATATTTAATTCATTATTTTATAATATCCTTCAAGACAACCAATATTATTGTTTCATGTGATCCATAATAGTAATAAGTTCATGTGAGTTCAAACCAAGTGGCCTTGCATCACTTGTGATGTCATTAATAGTGTATTTAACTGATAAATTGTATATATAGTATTTTATCGTATTTCACTATTCATAAAAAATCTAGAATTTCAGAAAAAACCCAAAAATTTACCCCTACCATTTTCCGATGTTTAGAATTCAAAAATGTACTCCATTTTTCAAAATTTACTTTCTAAATATTATTATTTTAATTTTTAAATAAAGTCATAGTTAATTCGAAAAATAATAATTTTAAGGTGCAATATTTTTATTTCACACTGAAAAATTAATTAAGATCTCAATATCTTATTGCCTTAAGAAAATGAAATAATATTATTATTTACTATTCATAAGGGTCATATTACTATTAATATTACTATTCATAAGGGTATGTTACTATTCACAAAAATTCAAGTTTGATCTATCAGACTCCAAATGCCATACTGGTCACAACTATAGATGACCATTTTTTAAAATTCAAAACATAGAAGTGGAAAATTTATATTTAATGGGAAGGTTTTGACCATCTCCTAAATAACCTAGTGTTGTTTCAAAGGAACCCAGTAATGAATAAAATGTATTTAATATAAGCATCCCATAAAATGTTTGGGGTGTTAAATGAAAATTTTAATTTAACACTTCTTTAAATAAAATAATTACAAATGTCCTAATCTAAACCTAGTTGATCAAAGAGAATCATATTTTATTCCTAAACTTGATCTTGGTCAAAATATACTTATATAATAGAATTAGGGCATTAGTTAGGGTAATTATAATATCATTTTCACCTTCAATTACCCTATTTACATCTAGTCGGGGTAAATAAAATTCAAAAGATACTATTCCTCAAAAATTATTTTCATCATATTGAACCACATTTTACTTACTGATGTCAAACATGTATCTCGGCTTTTTTAAATTCCATTCATAGAATTGGTAAAATTATGTTTTCTGCAAATTTGCTAATATACTAATAAGGTGGGAAAAAGACGTCAAAATGTTCAATAAAATTTTATACATCTATTTATATTACAAAAATTAATCAAATGAATTATATTGGACATGTATGGGTATTTTGTATCTATTTTGACCTAAAATATATTTAAATAAAATAAATATTTATCTAAATAAAAAGTAGGTTTTAATAAATAATGTAGTGTTTTCACTATTCATGAAAAAATTGAACGTTTTTAGAAAAATACCAACAATTATCCCTAAGCTAATTTTGATATTATGAATCCAAAAATAAAGACCATTTTGAAAATTATAATTTAAAAATTTTCAAAAAGTGGGTATTAATATTCATAATAGCAAGTTTGATTGGTTGTGGTGTGCTAGAACTCGATGTTGTGTATAGCAGAAGCTATTGAATTATTCAAATAGAAGCGTATCATGGAAGCATGGGGTGTTACAATAAGCCCAAAAACAAATACATGATCATTTTAACATAAAAAATTAATAATTATCATCTGATTTGAATTAAAAAATACATCTTTACATCTCAACTAAACTAATAAAAAACTATCTAATAGAAAAAATGTTACTAAAATACTTTAAAATATAAATATATACTCTTAAGGTCTACATTTTTGGTAGATATTTATGATTAAATCCTTCCTTTCAACTCACTAAACACATAAAACACAAATCTAAATCTCCAATGATACATCTCAAAAAATATTATCCCCCTTTATCAAAAATGTAATAGGTACCAAAAATCATTTAAAATAAATTCATTCATAATATTTTTTCTAATTTTTTACCCCTTTTTAATCCTTGATAAATTATAAAAAAAATAAAAAACCCTACAACACATACCATTTAAATTTAAAATAAATTTTCCACATTGGTATCTAATAATTATCTATTCAATTGACTCTTCACAAGATTTTATATTTAACTATTTTTTATATAGTAATATATTGAATATTAATTTATCTATGACTCTTTAACTTTATTGATCCCTAATAAAAAATTTATATATTTAACATCACATGTTTTAGTTTCATGAATGTGTTGAAAATATTGTTTTACTCAATACACAAAACTAAAAGGAAACAAACTTTATTTAATTAGTGTCCAATGTTACTAGATGAAATTAAATGGCCATTAATATAAAAATAAAGATAAATGAATCATAATTAATAAAATTATAATATGAATTAAACCATAGTAAATAAAAAGACTATGGGATTCATGTATTCTTCCTCCCAGTCTACAATAATGTTCTTACCACTATGTATGACTTTAAAACTATTGTAAATCATCTGAAAAATGTTTTATATTTTTATAGGTGAATAATTGATTAATATGAATGTTTTTAAATGAAGTATGTATGGTTATATATATAAATGAAAAGGGATAAGATTATTATTATAAGGCGATAGGTATTATATATGATCTTTAGGAATACATACAACCAATGAAAATATTTAAAATGTTATATTGTGATTATGAGATTATAGAAATTAATAATATATTATAAATCATATATTTTACAGGTATAATGAATAATTAAGAACTATTAAACAATTATATATTAATAATAAATCAAAATATAATCACTCATTGTATAATAAATTGGTTATTTAAAATAATTTTCAATTCTAATGTATAATATAATTTTATAAAGAAAATTAAATTTCTCATATTTAGAGTTTTCATTTTTAAAAAAATCATATTTGAATCATGAAAAAAATAAGTAGTATTTTTAATATTATTTTTTTGAAAAATAAGAAATCATGAGGTTGAATAGTGAATTTTTTGTGCAGTTCATAAAAATTGTAAAGTATATTATATGATAAAAATAATGTATAAATATTATGAAACAAAATTGTTAGTAATTTTGTTAATATAAGACACCATTGGTTTTTTACTATTATGGACTACCTTCCATGCAAAATTTCCCATCTTTAACCATTATGTAATAAGAAATTATAAATTTTCCGCTTTGAATAATCTATAAAATAACCCATGCACTACCCATTTTATATCACTTATCTTATTTAATTTTCCCTCATATCTATAATTAAATTATGTTATTTAAAAAACTCTCTCACCATTAAGATATTTTGTCCAAAATTAAGAGACCAAAATTATTTCTTTCGATTGAAACATTATGAGGAGTGATTCTGTCAATGTAAAGAGTTTATCCCTATATTGACCATTTATATTCCCATGCTGAGTATTCTTAGATACTCTAAAATACTCTAATAATGTGTTTTAAATATCATTATGACTATATAAAAATGATATTACAATAGTATAACTTTATAGTCTTACTCACTCATTCGTATGACATGTTCATGTTTGGGTCGATTCAACCACCTACATTAATGATTCTATACCACATGAATCATTTTTATCGGGGTTTTGTGTAAAAAAAATAGTAGTACAATATGATATTAATGAGATTATTATGTTATGCTTATGGTTTCGAAATAGTGACACTCAAATGAATGATCATTATAGAGAAACATAGTAATATTATAAATTCACATCAGATAAGTGCATGATGAATTTCATATATGTGGGTCATACAAGGGCCTTTCATAAAATAAACATGGGGACTTTATAAATCATTATAGTTGTATTACTCTAATACCTTTACAAATCTTATGAATATAAGGTAATGAAAAATAATTGATCAATGATAAAACTAATCTATTGATAACAAAACTATAAAATACTTTTATATAATTGGCCAATATTGAAGGAAATAAATACACAAAAGACTATGAAATAAATTATTAGTAAACATATGATAATTATACATGATGATAGAGTATTTTCACGAAATTAAAGAGTAAAGGTAATATGTTCGCTGATAGTATATATTAATAATTAAGTTAATATATATCCCATTACAGAATTTATTTTAACATTATATTTAAATGCCAAATTCTCTTATTTTATATTTATTTTGATTATTTAAAAGTTTTTTTGTCTTTTACAATATTACTTATTTCTATTTTTCCAATTATGATGTTTGAAATGGGAAAATATTTTATCTATATTTTTAGATGGAATATTTTTACTCTTTTCCGTGATCTTTATATTATTTTATAGATGTCATTTACATTATTCTAACTAATTATATGATTTACTAAAGTATTTTTTCCATTAAAAATGACATATTTACAAAGGTGTAAGGGGAATATTTTTATCTTTAAATTTTTATGACCATCAATTGAACATTTCCTGTAACATCTTTCTTTAATATTCATTTCTAATTATCTATTTAATGTTTTCATATTCTAGGATTGTTTAAAATATTTTTATTTTCTTTTTTCCTTATTTTTTTAAATAATATATTCATATTCTATTAGTTTAAAATAAATTTTATTAAAATATAAAGTACATTTTTTAAATTTTAAACATTTTCTAGTTATCCTTTGAAGGGTTTTTCATCTATGTAAATATCAATTTATAATAGTTTAAAATTTATTATATTTTACTAGGGATATGATTTAATAGAATAATCTATTTTCTTTCTCTAGGTGATTTATTTTTTCCCCTATAAAAATTAAAATATAACTTATTTTATATTCACAAGTTAATTGTGTTAATTTTTGATTGATTTATTTTATACCCATGTATAGAACATGTGTATGGTTATATAATTAAGTGAATAGTGATTTTATAATTATATAATTCTGTGATTTATTGGATAATGTTTTATATCTCAGGGGATAAGAATTTTAGGCATGTACATGATGAAGTTAACTTTATTTTTAATGTTATGCATATACATGTTTTATTTACCTTTTCTCACTAGGTTATGATGTTCTTCGTAGAGAGTTTTAAGATATATTGTGATTAAATAAATATATAATTCTTCAATATAATGTTGTTATATCACAAAATTTGGATATGAATAATGTTTATTTTTCATTGGGTATGATTTACATATATTATTGAATATTTTTTCAAACCAATATGTTCATAATATACTCACTTCTTCAAGATCTTCATTATAATCACCTTTCTTGATTAGATTAATATCTCTTATATTTTACTCCTTATTGGGAAACAGATAACACCTTTTTCTTATGTTTCCCATTTTATCGATTAATGAAGGAAAATATTATGTATGATATTTATTGGGTGGTTTCAAGTATAACGAAATATATAGAATAAGTATATTTTTTATGATGTAATAAGATAGATATTTAGGAAAAAAATAAAATACACTAAACAACTGGGTTTTGTGGTGATTGAATTTATTGTAAGGTGCAATGTATTTTCATGTAAAATGTTTTTATTTCAGGGTTGGGTCATCACAATAATTATAATTAATCAATATTTTGTTTATATTCCTAATTATTTATTAAAACCCATTAGAAAAATAAATATCACAATAATTTATATACTTCATATATTAATTTTCCTTGTGTCTCACCAACCAATTAATCACGTAATGTTTTCTTACTCAAAACTCCCAAATCACAGAAATTTCATTTTTTGGAAAAAACAATATCAAAAAAATTTAAATCAATATAAGATCATTTATTGACTAAACTACCCCATTAAATCCTCCAATTATGTGTTTTATAATTTAGTTATCATTTTGAAACCTATATATATAATATCTCAATGTTTTGTTGGAGTTTCAACATACTCTAGTTAAACCCTATCTCTGAAATCAATAGCCACGAATCTTTTCTTATTCACAAAACCATTGAGAAATAATTATAATTATATTACAGGATATTTAATTTGATTCATATCTAAAATATCCTAGAAAAAGCCTCCCACACCTATATAATTAAGGTAGAGAGAGAGATTGATGTCGTGTGTATAGTATAAGAGATATGAGGAGAAAATAGAGAAGGTATGTAATGAACCGCCTTTTTGAAAAAGGTATGGATCATTAGTTGTTTGTTTTGGGTGGAAAAACATTTTTCCACACTTAAAATCATAAGCCTTATTTTCGTTTTTCATATACCTCTAATGGATATGCAGTGGGTTCTTCCTCATGCTGAGTTCAAACCCTCATATTACTTTAATAGTATACTATTCTTTTCTTCGATGTATGATCGTAGATCCATAAAATAATTAGATACCTAAGGCAATTATTACCTCACACACCCTTCCTATCTCGGTAAATCATGCCATCTATTTCACTATTTAGATGTTTCATCATTCACCCTTTTTTCAGGGCCTTGTACTAAAACTCAAATCTATTCTAACCTATTTAAAATATGAGGTTGATATCAAGGAATTAATTGTCTACAATCTTAAGGTTGGTAGTAATATAGTTTTCCATTTGAGTTTTTTCCATTTCGTATTTGATCCGTTATGCCATATTTCGATATTTTATGAGAATCCCAAATGTGTTGAGTCCTTCATATCTAATTGAACTTAGTTCCTATATATAGGTTTTTGAACCTTGTTTTGGGGTTTATAAATCAAAATTATCTTATATGGATTCCCGTAGGTGTGACACCATGAAATTGGTCATTTTGGCCAAATGGATCAAAAACATTGGAACACAACAAAGATTACAACATGAATTTTCAATATAATTTCTTTTGAGCCATGTGTTATTAATGTATTCTAATGTTCCACATTGGTGGTTCGTTCCCTTACATATGGAATTGTTCAAATGTGGAATTGATTTGACACATGGCCTTACCGTTGACACTTATGCCTTATGATGTAATTTTCCATGTTTTGGAAACTTTCATGGATTAGAATATATAGGGTGGCTAAATTAAGACGGTCACTTCCATTATAATGAATTGGACTTGAATGGAATGGTTTCAAGGGATGGCATGGCCATCCCATTGCTCATGATTTATTAAAATGCATCATATGAATTTAATAACTTAGCTACAAATGAACTTCATTAATGGACAATGAACCCATGCCTTTTATCAAGATTGTGTAAATTATGAATGTTAAATTTAATTCCTTGAACTAAATGAACATGGTTAAAGGAACCCATCAATGTTTTTTCCTCATGTGTCATATATATAAATATTTAACTACTCCTTGGGTCCCTTGTGAAGGGATAGACAAAATAACATAATAAGTAATTCCCTATGGTATTATTATTTAATAAAAACTTGTAATATATATATATATATAATATAAATTATTTATCCATATAGGATGGGGAACTATGGTACTGTGAGATCCCTTTGGGAGGAAAATTTGTGTGATCTTTCCTTTCAAAGACAAGGCACCATGAGAGCCTTGAAATGAGAGACCTTGTGATATCTCTAGCTATAGCCAGGGGACTGACCATGAGATATTCCATGGTAATGGAAGGTAGTGGGTAACATCTCAGTCCTACTAGTACTTTCATTCGAAGAGACGGTAAGGGATATTAGGGTTGGGTTAGGGGATAGACCATGAGAGCTTCCCCTGAAATCAGATGATTATGGGTTACATCCTAGTCCTTCCCAACATACACACAGACACCCATGTGTGTGTGCACACACACACACAGTCATATATATATATATAATGATTCAATATATATAATTTCACATGATTGGACATAAAAGCCATGGGATGATTCAGGTAGACATGCCAGGTGTCCCTTAAAAACATGAGTGGGGGGTAAATTGATTATTCAGTATTTTTTCTTTCCTATTATTACCTGCACATTGTTTACATTTGAGAACCTACTTGGATTACATGTAGACACTATTGGTGGTGGCCTAATGATATTTTTATCTCACACCCTATATAGGACTCCCTTGGAACCCAAGAAGTCTATGTTTCTATAGCTATTGATAAGGCTAAAGGCCCTTCTATGGGTTTTAGAAATGTACTTCATAACAGGAGCTTCAGAGCAGAGGATCTGTTTTAGGCTCAAGATGCTTATGGAGTTGTTTTTATATTTTTTCCCTTTTTAGTATTTTATAGAATCATTATCTATTTTTTATTATCACCATGCCATGCATTTTTAAATTATACAATACCTTTGAGGATTTATCTATGTTATTCAGTTATCTATTTATTTTTATGCATATTTATTTAGATAGATGTTATACAAATGTTGTTTATTCCATATGTATATTATGTTGCACTTATAACATTGTTTATAATTTTTTGTATCCACTCTTATTCACTAATACGAGGGTATTGTATCCCTGTTGTACTACCATTACACCATCACTGGTAGTCGAAAACCTCTAGAATATGGGGAGATGCACCAATGGTCATGTCACCAACTGGGCTTGGGGCATGGGTTAAGTGGCATCTGGGTTGTGGACATAAAAAAGTTGTATCAGATGGGTTATTTTCTTGACTTATTGTTTAGATAAAATAGAATACTGATTCCAAACGAATGGGAATTCTTCAAAATATGTTCTCAAGAATCGAAAACCCATGTACGAGGTACATTCCCTATTACCTAATTCATTGTATTTTTTATGATTTTTTCTATTATGGTTTATATCGTTTCATCATTGGGTGCTTCACATGTTTTCTGATGTTATGAATATTGATGTTATTTGAATTATGATTTTATTACAAGACTCGATGAAATAAGGTTCATTCAACAGGTGATGAATCACCAAAGGCACAACATGAAATATAGGGCATGCATCATGTCATGTGATTTATTATTTTTAGGAACCATTTCATGTTTCATGTTGAATATGACTTGTTGTATATATTAAATTTTCCTAACATCTCTTTCAGGATACAGAATTTGATATGGTTTCAGTTAAGGGGGTTCCACATTTTGATTCATAATGTGTATAGTTTTTTATGGACTGGAAAACGTCATTCCCCCTCGCTCAACCGATCTAAAATATATTAATTTCTTGAATGGAAAAAAACTGATATGAAAATGACATCTAAGTTAATGTCATGTTTTGGTTCACATGGTGCATGGGCCCTTATGGATTAGAAAATGGAATATCATTGGGTTCAGCCTTATCAAATGTTTTAAATGTTTAAATGAGAACATACATTAATGTAGAATGAATATTAACATGGAAACTATCATATTAAACATGACTAACACAGAATCATGCCCTGAACTATCCCGAGTAGTGGGTGGTGGGGTGTTCATCATTCTAATGGATCGTTGTGGTTTGTTCTGTTGTCTAGACATAGATCTTGAAGCAGGGAAAGATGTGTTTTCATTCATAGAGTAATGATTTATTACCTATCCATGTTATATGAATTAAATATTCTAAATTGAATAAATATCTTTTGAGATGTTCATTTGGCATTATAGTGTTATGCCTCCATGACATCCTCAAGTCACGCGCTCTGAAGTCGTCTACGGTTTGGTTCTTGAGGTGGTGGTCCATGAGATGTAATTCATTCCTCGTGTAAATTAAATTGCATCTCCTCTTCATGTTCTAGATTTGTTTGTTAATACCCATTTTAGAGAGGTCTTTCTTCATATACATCAGGGTATGCAAGGTGGAGCGGGACCAACCCCTAATATGGAAGAATTGACCCATGAGTTTCAGTAATGAAATCCTTTCTCTTTATCTGGCGATGGAGGTCCACATGCTTCAAATTATTGGATCGATGCTATATTATCTATATTTGAGCACCTACAAACACCTATAGAGAACAAGGATATGCTAGAAAATTATATTCTTCAGGAATCAACTCATAGGTTGTGGGATGTCATCAAACTAGTAGAGTGGAATATAGATATGGTTTGGGTGTATTTTTAGACAATTTTCTATGACTACTTCTTTTCTCATATTTTGAAGGCAAGAAGAGCTATAGAATTCATAAAATAACAGTAGGGAACCAGGTCAGTTATGAAATACTCATCCCATCTCATGGAAATGGAGTATTTTTATCCTTCTTTAGATTATGTTTATTCTATGGATGCTAGGTGATTTGAGGATGGGTTGTGTTATGTTATCCAGTCAAAGGTCAACATATTTTGGCTGAACACCATTTCTAAAATCTTCAACAAAACCCTAATTAAAAATAGGAATATGAGAGATGCTAAATGTAAAATCATGGCGGTTCATCACATAAAACTACGCGTGCTTCATTATCTGGGAGAAAGGGATGTTTTGTGGTTTATTGTGGAGGTAGATATAGTTAGGATCATATAAATTATAGTTATATTGTCTTCCACTAGTAAAAAACGTTAGGGAACATCAAATTATAGAGTCCACAGAATCCATTAGACTGTAGAGGGTGTGGTAGGATGGGACATATTCAGTGTTTCTGCAGTACTTTCGTGATTTTTCTTAGAAAACGGGGATCTAGATCTTCTCCTTGGTCAGGAGTAGGGTCAGTAGGATCTTGATATTCAGGTAGTTGGAATACCACAGGCCGATCAGGATAAGGTGGCGGTCGAGGTAGAGGCAACCAGGAATTTGATTCTTAGTGCCAACAGAGCGATCGTACTCAGGGCAAATAGGAAATAACCCAGGACATTTGTATAGGAAAGTAATATGTAGTCTAGACTACACCATAGAAGAAGATCATTATGTTATATACTATTTCAAGAACCATTATAATTACCCACACATTAGTGCTTTTTTGTTTGATACAGCCAGGTCTCATTCATTTATATTTGAGGCAATTTCTCAGAGGTTGGGATTTGAAATAAAGTAATATCAAGGAGTTATGATGCTACATACACCATTAGGTATCCATTCAGAGGGAATTTTCCACTTTCAAAATTTCCCCCTTCTGATAGGAGGATACCTTGTGGTATGAAACCTATACATCCTTGAAAATTTATGCTTTGAGGTAATCATCGATATATACTGGTTAGTTCCTTACAGATCTTTTATTAATTTCTATCAAAAATTGGTGATGTTTACATCACCAGATGACATTACACGCATTCATAATAGAGAATATGATGTCACTGAAACATGAGCTGGACCCAAGAAGCAGAGGCTGGGTAGTGTGACAGCATAGGTCTCTAGTATTTACCATAATGATAATGGGTTACAAAAGGTTGTCTTTCCCCCTATAGTAGAGCATTTTAGAGATGTTTTTATTAATTAATTCTATGTTCTACCTCCAGTGCAATTGGTAGAGTTTACAATTGAGCTTATTCCAGGAATAAAACCTGTCATCATTCCTCCTTATTAGATGGAACCTAAACAGCTACGGGAGATCAAGAATTCATTTGAGGATATAGAGTTGAAAGTATTTATATTCCCCAATGATTCAACTTGGATTTCCCGGATCCTCTTTTCTTAGAATACGGATGGTACTCATTGGCTTTGTGTGGATTATCGTCAGTTTAATCAGCTTACTATTAAGAACCATCATCCACTTCCTAGAATAGGTGAGCACTTCGATCATCTCCCAGGAGAAAAGTTATTTTCAAATATAGTTTGGATGTTGGGCTATCATTAGGTGCATTTTAAGACAAAAAACATACCAATTAAATCTTTATGGATAAGTTATGGAATATATAAGTACTTGGTTATGTCATTTAGACTCACGAATATACCTCAATATTCTTGGATCATATGAATCAGATCTTACACCCAAATACAAATTCATATGTAGTTATTTTTTTTGAATATATCTTATTGTATTCATGCTCCAATCACAACCATATCTAATGGAAAAAACATTTAACACATTGGAATTTTTCACGTCATTTCTATATAACAGATGTGCAATGATGAAAAATTCAATTTATCACATCTGTTATAAAATAACTGATGTGATAAATCTATGAGAATCAATTTTTTATGTGAGCTATTTTATAACCAACCTAATAAAATCTATGAAAAGCTTTATCACGTTAGTTATATTATAACCAACATGACATACTGAATCTGGTCACTTTATCACATCCGTTATTTTATAACTGACCTGATAAAGAAAATCTTGACAATTTATCACGTCAGTTATAAAAGAACAAACGCGATATAGCTCCATTTATAATGTCGGTAATAGAATAACTGATGTTATAAATAATTTTATATCTCTGTTGCTAAATAAATTACGTTATAAACATAAAAAAAATAGTTAATTACATTGGTTTTTAAATAAATGACGTGATGAAGCCTTTAAATGATTTATTGTGGCATGTATTCAATCATTTTATTTTCTTTAATCACGTGACATTTGACTCATCTCTCTAAAGAAGAAAACCTAGAAAGGATTCTTCAAAGTCGTTCCCTCCATCCTCATTTTTCCAACATCATTCATCGTCTTTATTATCACTATATCTATCTGGTTGACTCACATTACTCAAGTTATCCTTACAGAAATCAATTTCATTTTTTTTCCGCGATTCCCTAAACTAATTTTTTGAGTTTTGATTTTTCTATCTTTGCTCTTGCTACCATGGTAGGTTTTATAGTGTTCATTTATACCATGCTAAATTATTTTTCGGTAAAATAAACAATTTAATTGATATCATGAAAGTTTACTTTTTGTGTGTGTTATATCATGTGTGTGTGTGCGTATAGGTGGTGTCTAAGGGGGTGGGGGTTGTCCAAGTGGGTGGGGGGGTCCAGGGGTGGGGGTGGTGTCCAAGCGGTGTGGGGGCTATCCAAGGAGGTTGAGGTGTCCATGGCGGTTGGGGTGTCCATGTGTGTTGGGGTGTCCAGGGGTGGGGGTGTCTAGGGGGTGGGGGCTGTCCAGAGGGGGGGTTGTCCAGGGGGTGGGCGGCTATCCAGAGGGAGGGCTGTCTAGAGGGTTGGGGGTTGTCTAGGGGGTCGGGGGTCTCAAGTGGGTGGTGGTGTCTAGGGTGTGTCCAAGGGGGGGTGGTGTCTAGTGGGTGAGGTGGCTTTCCAAAGGGGTATGGGTGTCTAGGGGTGGGGTGGTGTCGAGGGGGTGATGGGGTTGTCCAGGGGGTGTCCAAGGGGGTAGTGGTGGGGATGGGGTCTAGTTGGGGTCTAGGGGGTGGGTGTTTTTACTAGGAGTGTGCGTGGGATATCCAATGGGTTATGGGGTTTCTAGGGGTGGGGGTCCAGAGGGTGGGGGCTGTCCAGAGGGGCTGGGGGCTGTCTAGGGGGTGGTGGCTATCCAAGGGGGTGGTGGAGTCCATGGGGTGTCCAAGCGGGAGGGATGGTTTTCGGGGGGTGGGGGGGTAAGGGGGCATTCCAAGGGGGTGAGGGTGTCCACAGGGTTGGGGTGATGTCCAAGGGTTGAGGAGGATGTCCCTGAGGGTGGGGTGTCAAGGGAGGTGGGAGACTGTCCGGAGGGGTTGGGGGCTTTCCGGGGGTGGGGTGGGGGATATCCTAGAGGGTGGTGGTGTTCACTTGGTGTCTAAGGGGGTGGGGGTGGTGTCTAGGGGGTGAGGGGGAATTCCAATGGGGTGGGGGTGTCCAGGGGGAGGGGTGGGGTCTAGGTTGTGTAGGGGTTGTCCAGGGGTGGGTGTGTCTAGGGGGTGAGGGGGTTGTCTAGGGGTGTCCAATGGTGTAGGGGCTGGGGGTGGTGTCCTGGGGGTGAGGGGCTTTCCAAGGGGGTAGGGGTGTCTAGGGTGTGGGGTGGGGTGTCTAGGGGGTGAGTGGGTTGTCCAGGGGGTGGGGATGTCCAGGGGTGTCTAGGGGGGTTGTGGTGGGGTGATGTGCAAGGGGGTGGGGGTGGGGTCCAGGGGTGTGAGTGGTTTGTCCAAGTGGGTAGGGGTATCTAGGGTTGGGGGTGTCCCGGAGGTGGGGGTGTCAAGTGGGGTGGAGGTCCTGTTTAAGGGGTGGGGATGTCCAGGGGTGCTGGTGTACAGGGGTTGTCTAAGGGGGTGGGGGCGGTGTCCACTGGGGTAGGGGGTTGGAGAACCCCCTCACCCCCTGGACACCGCTCCCCCCAAAGACACCGCCACCCCCATAGACACTCCCCACCCCCTGGATAGTCCCCCACCCTCTAGGGCACCCCCTACCCCCTTGGACACCCTAGACAGCCCCTACCCCCATGGATAGCCCCTACCCCCTTGGATATCCCCCACTACCCCCTGGATATCCCCTACCCCCTTTGGACACCCCCTTGGAATATATATATCCCAAAAATTTCCTTGAAACCGTTGTAATATATTAACTTTATGTAGTATATACCAACGATTCATGTAGAATCGTTGGTATAGGGATATTGGTACTACCATCATGCCAACAGTGTCTGAAACTATTGGGGGTATTCTATCCCAACGGTTTCAGGGTCTATCCCAATGGTTTCATGTCATTGAGATATTTTTAATTTTTAGTAGTGAATGTATACATATTTTAATATATATACATCATATTTCTTTTTTATGAAAGGGTGAATTTTGTATCCTGTTGCACCAGGATATATTCTTTGTGTACCTTAAGAAGAAACGAGCCAAGATGAATTTAAAACATTTATATCTAACAATATTTTCTTTTTAAAATCTTTTTCATGCATTTATTTTTAAAATACGCATATATTTGTTTTACATTTAAAATTGTTTTACATTAAAATAATGATATTTTTCATATAAATATATATTTTTCTTATCTTAACTAGATGTATAGTTTTGATATTTTTATAGGTAATAATGAGTCAAATTTGTATTATGGCACATCAAATGAGTAATGAATATGAGGAAGGTGTTGATTCCTTTTTGGAATTTTCTAAATAAAATATTCCAAGTAGTGAAATTTTTTCGGTCTAGGACTATAATGTTTGAGTATGAAGAAGTTGAAAAGAAGAGAGATCAAAGATCATCGGATTTGTCCTGGTTTTAATCTGACTTATAGCCCTTGGATGTGGTATGGTGAAATTGAAAATAATGTCAGATCTACCGATGATAATGATTTCTAAGATGGTAACTCTGATGGAATTGAATAAATGAATTGTGATATTGTAGCAAAACAAATTTCCATAGAACTAACAGTTACGTGTCTATATGGTGATGCAGAAAACTATTGTATCCTGGTTGTATATATTTGACAGTTTTTTCAGTGGTGTTAAGATTGATGAACCTGAAGGAGAATCATGGATGGAGTGATAGAAGTTTTATAGTGCTATTACAATTGTGGAAAGACATTCTTCTAAAAGACAATGATCTTCCTGATTCACATTATAAGGACAAGAAAATATTATGCCCGATGGGATTGGGATAGAAGAAAATACAAGCATGTCCAAATAACTATATGATATATAGGAAGGAATATGAATTTCGGTTAGAGTTTCCTAAATGAGGTACATCATGGTATAAGTTGAAAGAAAAATCATAGGCTGATATAGAGATTACAAAGATCCCGTCCAAGGTATTTTGGTATTTTCCTATAATTGATCATTTGGAACGTTTATTTACTAAATTTCCTGGTGAAAAAAATGTTAATATAGCATGCTGATGAGCAGATATGTGATGGAAAAATATTTCATCCATCTGATTTTCCACAATGTAATAAAATTGATGAGCAGTATCATATATTTGGAAATGAAATTAGGAATCTCATACTAGGGTTGTGCAGAAATAGAATGAATCCATACCGAACCCTTAGTAGCATACATAGTTGATTGCCCATTTTATTGGTAATTTACTACCTCTCTTCTAATGTTTCTATGAAGCACAAATTTGTTATGTTGAGAATAATGATCTCAAGTCCAATGTAACCTGGAAATGATATTGATGCTTTCTTGGCACCATTGATTGATGATTTGAAACTTTTCTAAAAGGATGGTATTAGGGTGTATGATTCTTATAAAATGGAATATTTTCAACATTTGATCACTATAAATGAATTCCTAGCATATGGAAATTTTTCTGGATACAGTGTTACGGGGAATAAATCATGTCCAATTTGTGAAAAACAGAATTCATATTGTCAATTGCATCATGGGAGTAAAACATGGGTCATCGAAAGTTTTTTCCCATGGATCACTCCTATATAAGACTTAAAAAGGCATTCAATGGCTCGCAAGAATTTTATGTTGCTCCAAAACATTTACCACATGATTTTTATTTTGAGAGGGTGTAAAACCTTGATGTGACATTGGCAAAGACACAAAAATCTAGTAATGACAGACATATTTGGAAGAAAAGGTCAATATTTTTTGAGCAACCATATTGGAAATATCGGGAAGTGAAACATAATATTGATCTCATGCACTTGGAGAAGAATATCTGTGATAGTTTGATTGGATCATTTTTAGATATTAATCCAATGAAAAAATATGTGTTGAATGCAAGATTTTACATACTATCAATGGGAATATGTTTGATGTTAGATCCCACTCCTAATGGAATACAAATATTTCTTCCCCTAGTATGTCAAACATTATCCATGTGGGAGAAAATTAGCTTTTTTCAGTGTCTTCATGATATCAAAGTGAATCAATGTTATTCTTCAAATGTAAAAAAGTTTATCTCTTTGAAGGATTTGAAGTTGATAGGTATGAAATCTCATGATTGTCATATCATGATGCAACAAATTCTACTAGTTGCATTGCGTGGATATTTCCCATCCCTGTCAGAAATAATATAAGGAAGTTGTGTTATCTTTTCTATTCAATTTGTAATAAGGTGATTTATGCGAATGCTTTGAAAATGTTGGAAAGGGATGAAATTTCTATACTTTTTCTATTATAAATGTATTTTCATCCAACTTTTTTTGATATAATGGTGAATTTAATGATTCATTTGGTTCAAGAAATAAGGATTTGTGGACCTGTATATCATCATAGGTTATGTCATTTTGGAAGGTATATGAAAATATTTATGGGGTATGTTAAGAATCCATATCAACATTAAGCCTCCATTATTGAAAAGTATATTTATGAGGAGGTTATAGAGTTTTGTACGAGCTACGTGGCTGCGACGGAGCACCTAGGATGGCCTCCATCTCTCCATGAACGAGTTAATAATGTGGGAATTGGGATTCATGGCTTGAAAGTCAAATCTTTGTCAGCTAAATTGTTGAATAAGTTAGAATTATAAAACATGAATAATATAGCTGATGATAAACCATATATCACATTGCATATTAATGAGTTGAAACAATGTCATCCAAAGAAGAAATAAATGTGGATTTCGAATGAGCACTACAAAACATTATTTTCATGGTTTAGAAAGACCTTTCTTGGTAGATCAGATGTATCTGAGACATTAAGATGGTTAGTGTGTGGTGAATGTTTAAATGTGATAACATGCTCTGGGTATGAAATTAATTGCTATACATTTCATATGAAAGCTTATAACAAAAAAATTGAATTTCAAAATAGTGGTGTATTGTTTTTTGCAGGAGCAATGTATTTTTTGAGTTCTAAAGAAAATAACCAAATTTCTGCAATAAGTGCATATTATGAAGTCATTGAAGAAATATGGGAGGTTGATTGCTTTAAAATTAATGTTCCTATTTTTTACTGCAATTGGTTTATCGAGAAAAATAGTGTCACACACGATGAATTTGGAATGACAGTTGTTAATATGAATAGATTAGAATACACAGTAGATTCTTTTATAATAGAAACACATGGAAAAAAGATTTATCTATGTACTTGATCAATCAGATATGAAGTGGTCTGTTATTTTACAAGGGAAAAAGAATTATATAGGTGAGGATCAATAGGATGAACATTCTGATTTATGTGAGATCCCTACTTCCATGGAATGATTAGCATAGCATAATGATGAGCTTGTTGAAGATATGGTTTATGCCATATAGAATGATCATGATGAAGGAATTTGTGGAAACAATCCATTTTTACATTCCTAATATTATATGTAATATTTGTTTATTTCTTGTTCACATTTATTATTTTCAAAAAATGAAAGATATTGTAATTTGTTTTCTTTATTAAAATGTGTATTAAAACAAATACATAGAAGTTTTTGTTTATTTTAATTTTATTTAGATTAGTTTATCATGTTTAACATTGCATAAATTATATATCTATTATTTTTGTTGGATGATAATTTTTGTACCATGTTTACCATGTCTACCATGTTTACCATGTCTACCATGTTTACCATGTTTACCAATTTTATCATGTTTACCATGTTTACCATGTTTACCATGTTTATCATGTTTATCATATGTTACCATAGTTTACCTTTACTTATCATATATATTTTTTTATTTTGTTCAATGAAAATTACACTACCATCTTTATCATCATTACCATATTTACCATATTTAAAAATTCTTTTCAATTAACCATGTTTACTATTACGTAACTCAGTACAATTTTCCTTTTTTTTACATTAGTATTGTAATTTTTGTATTTTTATATTTGTCAACTAATGTTTGTTTTTTTATTTGATGGACAATTATAGATCAATCGGTTGATCAACCACATGATTCTGGAGATGAGCATAATGACCATACCTATGTGGAGGAACATTCACATGCTTCTCTTGATGTTCCCCAATCAGCCTCATTTTTTCCCAAAATGACAAAGAAGAGTTATAGAGTTGGTAAACATGGGTGCATAGATTTACCAAAATTATCACTTTCCAGTATGCAGGACCAGAGTATGCTCATTGATTTTGATGAGAATGATATTCCATGAGGTCATAATGCAAATTATTTTAAGAGTTTTGTTTCACCTCAGGGTAAGAGAAATATAAGAATTTGGTATGATGATAGGAGAAGTGTGGAAAAAGTGATAATATCTCAATGGTGGGAGACGATTTTGGTATTCTCTTTTGTTATTTATTTCCTATTATTTAAAAGTTTCTAGTATAATATATATCACCTCTTCTTTATCGGATGACATTTGATATTCCTAAAACTAGAGGAGTCAAGAAGATATGATTATAGATGGCTTCTAGAAGATTGAGGGGTTTCAAATCAACCCTCACATCTGATTTCATTTTGTGTCATAGGAGTCATGAAAATCCATGTCATATATATCCTATCATAGATGAAGACACATGAAGAATGTTTATTTAAAGTATATGGAAATATTCATTTTTGGAAGGGAAATGTAATATTTTATAATAATTCTTATATAAATGATCTTATTAATGTTTTATTAATGATATATTATTCTTAATTTTAAAAAAAGGCCATCTAATCCAGAGATCCAATCTAAAAATATATACCCTCATAGTTTATCTCAGATAGAGTATACATTATTAGAAGAAGAAATGATGGCGGAAAAATTACAAAAACGTAGAGTAGAGTCTTCAAACTCTAGAGAGGTTTCCCCTTCATCCCCTCTATCTAGACATAAAAAATGAAAGAGAACTCGGATGGGAAATAAGGAGAAATATCTTTAGAAAGAATTGATAATATTAGATGAGTGGATTGTAAGATATTTCTTTTACATATTTAAGTTAACTATATTCATTATATTATTTGAGTCCTTACAAAAATGTTCAATTAATTTATACAGGATTCTCTTGAGGAGGAGAGCTCATAGGGGGTATTTACAGTTGTTGGGAGGCATGATATTTTATCAACAACATTGGGAAATCCTAAAAATCCTAGTCATTTATCAGGATATCTGATTGGTGTGTCAGTAAGAAAAGTGTTTCCACATTCTTCAACTACTTCCATTAATGGTGTTTATAAAAAAAATCCTTGGAGGCTGATGGTGATAATATTATTGCAAAGATTGAGGAAAATATTAGAGCATCGGTATAGTCTTTGTTTTAAAACATGAAAAAACAATTTCAGACTAAATCTCCCACTCCTCCACGTCCCCCTGAAGACCACATTAATTATCCCCCACCTCTGCCACTAGCTCTCACTCCCCACCTCAGCCTGTGGACCCCATTTCTTATCCTACTCCTCCATCTTAGCTTCATAATTATTTCGAGTTGTATGTTGATGGTCCTCAATATCATATTGATGCATATGGGATGGTATATTGTATAGAAGATATACTTCATAATAAATAGTTAGAAGTTGAGAATCATTGGGTCATTGTACTGTACATTATAGATAGATCAGCTCGAGTACCATTACCTACAGATGAGGTGACGATAGTTGGACATAGTATCGAATATTTTTTAATTTGTCCATCCAGACTTTTGTGACTCATTACCATAGAGTTGTGTATGTTATATCTTCTATTTTATTTTATTTATTAAATTTCTTCTAACATTAGAAAACTAATATATTTTTCCCATTATTTTTACAGTAATACTTCATAGGTAATGAAATATTGTATAGACAACAACAAAGAAAAATGGCTATGAAATCAAATACATATTCTAGTAGTCTTGACAAATTGTCAAGATATTAAAATTTGTTGGAGAATCATTATGAGTTTCCAATGAAAGTTCATGTTTTTGTACATGCAATAAATGTGGGGATATTGAAAAATGATATCTTGAAGTTTGTTACTGGAGATTAGTTGGGCATTAGTGTGGTGAATTTTTTTCCATATCAGTCTTAACACCGTTTCCATACGTTAGATTTATTAAAAATGTATACTTATCTTTGTTTTGTATTAGTTATCTTTATAAAATGTGTGAGATGAATGAGCAGATAGATTTATTTGGATTCATGGACCCCCATTTGATTTCCCTTGAAGCACATTAATTGGATGAGGAAAAAATAATTCTTTATATTGTTGAATGATTTGAACAGAATATTGTCACATAGTGTTGGAAGATACCTTTTTGTGAGAGTTATGAAACATATCTCTGGAAAATAGTTCATTATATTTTATCATAAAAACCCACTAACCATAAAATTTATTTTATCAGTTATCATTAGATGTTAGGTGTTTTTTGCCCAAGGGAGAAAACAATTTATTGGATATGCTCTACCCATGGAGATATTAGGGAAACATTTTAAGAATATATTAGAAAAGTAAGTTTCAATTTCTTAGTAGTTGTATATATGTAATGAATTTTAGATTTATCCCATTTTTATTATTTTCTAATAGGGGATGGGTCTACATTCGAAAAAACCCAATGAAAAGGTGTGCCAAGATCAAATATTTAAAAGTAAAGGTAAATATCCATTTATAATTTGTACTTTTTGATGTACTAAATAAAAATTATATTTTGAATTTACACTCATTTAAACATAATTGTCATGAACAACAAGGCATCATCGAATGGAAATATTATATGTTAAGATTTAGGTATGAAATAATTACAACTGGAACACTGGTGAACTTTGACCTGGTAATATTTCCATTTAAACTTTGCCATAATATTTCATTTGATTTATTTAATATACATGTTTAACTACCATCCTTTTAATTTGTAGCTATTTGATGATCCTCAACCCTATAGTTCTCAATAGGTCAAACACAAAAAAGTTGAATGGCCAAATTATTATACAGGTTTGATTAGATTTTAGTTTGTTTGTAGTGTAAAATATAATTTTGAATATTTTCATTATAATTGCATATTTGGTAGTCATTTAGGATAGATTTAGTGTTTTTAGTTGAAATTTTATGTTCTAAATGTTATATATCTGAATGTTTAATTTTTTTCTGCTTCTTGTTTTGGTCTAATTCTGATGGGTTTTCTAGTATGGATACTAGTCTTGGGGTGGGGGATCCAGGGGTTGTCCAGTGGGTGGGGCGTTTCCAAGGGTGTGTAGAGCTATCCAGTGGGGTGGGGTTTCTATGGTGTCCATGGTGGTGGGAGGGTGTCCAAAAGGGTGGGAGGGTTGTCTTGGGGGTCAGGGCTATCCCGGAGGGTGGGGGCTGTCCTGGGGGTCTCCTGGGGAGTAGGGGTGTCCAGTGGGGTGGGGGAGCATTGTCTGGTGGGGTGGGGTGTCTTGGGTGTCCATGGGGGTGGGACGGTGTCCCGGATGGTGGGATAGATGTCCAAGGGAGCGGGGGTTGTCCAAGAGGGTGGGGTTTTCCAGGGGTATCAATTGGTGTGGGGATGTTCAGTGGCATGGGGGTTTCTAGGGGAGTGGGGTGGGGGTGTCCAGGGTGTCCATGGGGGTGGGAGAGAGTCCAGGAGGGTGGGACGGTTGTCCCAGGGAGTGGGGGCTGTCCAGGAGGGTGGGGGCTGTCCAAGGTCTATCTAGGGGGTGTCTAGTGGGGAGGGGGTTTCCAGGGGTGTGGGAGGGTTGTCCAATTGGGTGGGGGTATCCAGGTTGTCCATGGGGGTGGGAGGGTGTCTCGAAGGGTGGGAGGGCTATCTAGGGGTGGGGGCTATCTAGGGGTGTCCAGGGGTGTGGGGTGTCCAGTGGGGTGAGTGGAGGGTGGGGGTTTAGAGGGGATGGTAATCTAGTGGGTTGGGGTGTCCAAGGTGTCTATGGGGGTGGGAAGCTGTCTCGGAGTGTGGGAGATCTATCCAGGGGAGTGGGGATGTCCATGGGGGGGGGGGGGGGGGGTTGTCCAATGGGTGTTTAGGGATGTGGGGGTGTTCAATGGGGTTTCCAGGGGTGTGGGAGGTCTTTCTAGTGGGGTGGGGGTGTCCAGGGTGTCAATTGGGATGGGAGAGGGTCCAATAGGTTGAGAGGGTTTTCTATGGGGTGTATAAGGATGTGGGGGGTGTCAAGTTGGGTGGGTGGGTGAGGGGTTCTAGAGGTTTAGGAGGGTTGTCTAGTGTGGTGGGGGTGTCCAGGGTGTCTATGGGGATGGGAGGGTGTCCAGGAGGGTGGAAAGTTTGTCCAGGGGAGTGGGTGCTATCCAGGAGGGTGGGGGATGTCTAGGGGGTGTCTGTGGGTGTGTTTGTGTGTGGGTGGGGGGGGGGTCTCGGGGTGTTAGAGGGATGTCCAGTGGTGGGGGGGGGGGGGGGGGGTCCAGGGTGTCCATGGGGTGGGGGAGGGTGTCCAAGAGGGTGGGGGCTGTCCAGGGTGTATCTAGGGGCATGGGAGGGTCTAGTGGGGGGGGGGGGGTTTCATGGGTGTGGGTGGGTTGTCCAGTGGGGGTGTCCAGGATGTCCATGGACGTGGGAGGGTTTCCAGGAGGGTGGGAGGTCTATCGAAGGGAGTGGGGGGCTATCAAGGAGGGTGGAGGCTGTCTAGGTGGTGTCTCGGGATGTGGGGTTGTCTAGGGTGGGTCTAGGGGTGTGGGATGGTTGTTCAGTGGGAGTTTCCATGGGGGTGGGAGGGTTTCCAGGAGGGTGGGAGGGCTATCTAGGGGGTGGGTGTAACGCCCCGACCCCAGCTACCCAGAGTCGGTGCATTACTTCGTAACATTGGCATGATCACAAAAGATCAAGTCTCGAAAGACCGATTAGTTTAGTAGCCTTGGAATCACTAGATACATTCATAAATGTTACATTACATCACAAAGTGAAAAACTATAATAACATAGTCTCCAAAGTCCACACTTCTATCCTCTTCTGACTATCCCTGCAGGTCATTCATAAAATACTTCTTCACATCCTGGAAAACATTAAGACATTGAAAGTGGTGAGCTCAGATGCTCATTAAGGATAACAATATTGCGGAAACTTTCATAAATAATCATTAACATTTAAGGCAATGTATAACTAAAACAAAATCCTTTTTAAACTTGAACTTTAGAATAATATGGCAAAAATAAAATGAGATAATTCCATTTACTTACTCACATGAATATTCTACTAATCGAATAAACCCATGCAACATCAATAACCATTTTCATAATGATGGAATGCATAATGCCAGACTATCATAACCACGTAGCCAAGGCCTCATGCCAAGACCACAAATAAAATTTTGTCAAGGACTCATGCCAAGACACTAGTTTGTCTCATGAGACCTGCCGATGCATCGAGGATCTATAGCGGGCTCCACCCGTCACTTATTAAGTCCAATTCATTCCTCATATGAATAGGTTTAAACATATCATAAACCATAACATAATCGTATCACATAAAACATGCATAAAGGAAACATAACATTTCCACATTTCAATCACAAGATATAAATACAACACATTGATATAAAAAAAATGCTTTCAAAACCATTTTCAATACCAAAATAAAATAAAGTTAAAACTTTGTATTTATTTTTCAATAAAAAAATGATGGCTTGTAGAGGAAGCCGAATCTCAAATAATGGTCATGGCAGCAGATAAGTCATTGTCGCCGCATAAGTACAGAAAGAAAAACATTCCCTTTTTTCGTTTAGTAAAACGCTTCGTATAAAAAATATTCCTTTTGAATAAACATAAAAGTCAAAAGGGTTTATACACCGTATAAAAGAAAGTTGTGTATAAAGCCAAATATGCCTCAATGAAAGGGGATTGAGACGATGTCCTTAAAAAGATCATTTTTTTTAAATAAAGTACATCTATAATGTGTATTCACTATAAGTAAACATAAATAATGTACAAATACAATATAGGACATAATAATATCATGACATAATTTGAAAGTAGGAGATTAACCCAAAGAATGTAAGTTGGGTTAAGAAATTCCCTTACCTTGCGTCTTGTCCTGACTCGACCGTTCTTTAACCTCCTGAATAATAAACTAGAGTTAATTTATATTTACTTAAGAACCTTTTTCATGTTCTTTATTCCATTTATATTACTTATTACCATGTTATTAACATTATTTAATTATTTAAGTTAATAACGGTCGTTTTGTCGATCTTTGGTACTTGAGTCAAAAATAAACTTCTTATAATTACAAGTTGTTCATGTGGTGGAATATCCATTATATCCAGAATTATATTCATGATTTAGATATCATATATATCATATATATACAGTATATACATTCATTCATAATGTCACGTAACATTTAGAAGTAAGAAATGAAATGCACCGTTCATGGAGACGGTAAGCCGTACGTACGCCAGAACGCTACTTTCATTTCTATTTCGTATTTAATGGAATGAAATCATAATGATATAAATTTATAATATACTTAAAGTATAATATAGTGTATAATACCATTTACTCCATCCTTTATACATCCCACATATGGCATTAACGATTCAAATCACTTTGAGGGGGCGGTAGTCCGCACTTCCTAAAATGAAATTATCGTGTTTACCTATAATGGAAATCATAAAGTATGCCATAAATGAGAAATACTTAAGCATAAGTAAAACATAAAAATATTATATATAATATATAAAAATATTGACATCTTAATGGCCACCTTTTAAGGTATTATATGAGTGTTGAACAATCATCGTTTCGTGAGGCAGAAATTCGCCATCCACAGAAACCGTATGTTCTTTAACCATTAGATGTAGGTGTGTGTAATTGTAGCTAGAATACTTCTTATAACAACATCCTATTATATTGAGGATACTGGTGTTGTTACAAAAGAAATTAATAAAAAGAGTTTAGGGGGTTGGAGAAGAAAAATGAAACAAAACAACATTAGAGAAGACATTACCTCAAAATCGGGTAACTCTTTTTGATTTAAGCCAAAGGCTTCCTTGGGAAGAGTTATTCCCAAAGTGAGGCTTCTAATAGTAATAGGGGGAAGTTGGGAGAGTATTTGGGCAGAGGTTGGCCGAGCCAAATGGCTTGAAAGTGTAAATGAGGTGGGAGAGGTGGGGGCCTTTTATAATTGGAGAGGAGGGGCTCTTTTGGAAAGATTAAAATGTTACATTATTAAAAAATGATTTTAGGATTCTAAAGATCCCACACTTATATAATTCGAGGCTAAGGTGATAAGGGTTCGAAATATACCCATCCAATAGTCTTTGGACAAGTGTAAGCCTTGGATTGTACATTATCGTTTCATTTTATTAAAATCGTTAAATAATGAGGTCATCGCTGCATCATAATGATGTCATAAATAATTTAATTTATTTAATGTCTAAAAATTATAAAAAAAATACTATGATGTAGGAAATCTTTTTATATTTCTAATTAATATTTATAATCAAAATTTGGACTTGTGTAACCCCATTTAAAAACTGTTTTAGTAAAACAACTCATGTTTGTGTCAATTTAATTTTAACAATAAATAAATATATATTAATGTCATTTTCCAACCAAAGTGGCTCCATGGGGTCCCAAAGTTGACCCATGGGTTTCCTTGGTCGGCCATGACTCATCCAATAGGAGTAGGACAAGTGTCAATCTCATCTCATATTATTAAAACATTATTTTTACCTTAAACTACACTAATTACCTCTAATCGCGATTAAGAACTTAAAAGTTACTATTCACCAAAAAATTATTTTAATCTCATTAAACCACATTTTACTTCTTAATGACAACCATGTATGTCTGATTTTTGAAAATCAAATCACAGAAGTGGTAATATTTTATTTAAACGAAAAATCAGTTATTTAACTTCTACTTAGTGGTTTCACTATTCATCAAAAATTGAAGTTTTTCAGAACAATGCCAAAATTTCACCCTAAGATATAATTGATATTCCGAATTCAAAAATTATGTCTATTTTACAATATTCCAAACATATATGTTGCATTAATTAATTTTATAATCAATTCCCGCTGTCACAACAAATAGCGTGTTTTTAAGAAACAATTTATATCAAAAGATTGGAAATTGTTTATGTCCAATTTCAATGTTAAATTAATTCTAATGACCACCATTGGATAAAATGGTAAAAATATATTCTAATTATACTTTAAAACCACTAAATAGTATAATTTATCACTATAAATTATTTTGATTAAAAAAATTTTTTTTAAGTAATTTTCACTATTCATAAAAAATTGGAAGTTCTCAGAAAATTACAAAAAATTCAACTTTGGATAATTTCGATATTACGAATACAAAAATAAAGTCCATTTTGAAATATAAAATTTCTATAATTTTAAAAAGTGGTTATTACTATTCATAACAGCTACTTTGATTAGTCGCGGTGTTTTAGAACTCGAAGTTGCGTACAATGCAAGCTATTGCATTATTGAATGAGAAGCGTATCGTGGAAGCTCGGGGTGTTACAGTGGGGGTAGTTTAGGAGGGTGGGGGGCTGTCCTGAGGGTGTCCAGGGGTGTGGGGCTGTCCACTGGTGTGCGAGTTTCCAGGGGTGTGGGAGGATTTTCCAGTGTTGAGGGGGTGTCCAGGGAGTCCATGGGGATGGGAGGGTGTTCAGGAGGGTTGGAGGGATGTCCAAGTGGTGGGGGCTGTCCAGGAGGGTGGGCGTTATCCAAGGGGTGTTCAGGGGTGTGGGGGTCTATAGTGGGGTGGGGGTATCCAAGGGTGTGGGAGGGATGTCAAGTGGGGTGGGGGTTTCCAGGGTGACCATGGGGTTGGGAGGGTGTCCAAGATGGTGGGAGTGCTATCCAGGGGAGTGGGTTGTTCAAAAGGTTGGGGGGATGACTCGGGGTTTTCATGGGGTGTGGAGGTGTCTTGGGGTGGGGAGTTTCCCGCAGTGTGAGAGGGATATCCTGTGGGGTGGGGGTGTCTAGGGTGTCCTGGGGTATGGGAGGGTGTCCAGGAGGGTGTAAGGGCTGTCTAGGGGTGTGGGGGGTGTCCAGGGGGTCAATAGGGGTGTGTGTGTGTGGGGTGGGGGTTCCAGGGGTGTGGGAGCGTTGTCCATTTGAGTGGGGGTGTCCATGGAGTACATGGGTGTGGGAGGGTGTCCTGGAGGGTGGGATGGATGTCCAAGGGAGAGGGGTCTATCTAAGAGGTTCGGCGATGTCTAGGGGGAGTCCATGGGTAGGGTGTCTAGGGGGTGGGGGTTTCCAGGGGTGTGGGAGGTCTATCCAGTGGGGTTGGGGTTGTCCAGGACGTCCATGGGGGTGGGAGGGTGTCCAGGAGGGTGGGATGGCTGTCCAGAGGGGTGGAGGGCTATCTAGGATGGTGTGGGGCTATCTAGGGGGTGTGGGGGTGTGTGGTGTTTCTAGTGGGGTGGGAGGGTTTCTAGGGGTGTGGGAGGGCTATTCATTGTGGTTGGGGATTTTGGTCTTGTTTTGGTATGGTTTTGGTCTTTTTTAGGTATGGTTCAAGTCTTATTTGGAAGGGCATAGTTGTGGTTGAACAGTTTTATTTAAAAAATTGTTTTTACATCGGTTAATTTATAACCTACATAATAAATGCATGGGAATGTGTTTTAACATCGGTTATTTGAAAACCGATGTAACAAATGCATGAGAATGGGTTTTTATGTCGATTATTTCATAAACAATATAATAAATGGGAAGGAATAGTTTTTGACATCGGTTATTTTATAACCCACGTATTATATTTGTTTTCACATCTGTTATTATTTAGGAGACATGAAAAAATGTTTGGCAGACTTGTTTATCACACCGGTTATGAAAATAACTGACATGATAAATGCTTCGGAGGTGCAGTCTGTTACGTCGGTTATATAATAACTGACGTAATAAAGTTTATACAATTCTGGTTATTTAAAAAGAAAAAAAATAAATCATGACTCTGAAGATTTTTTCATTTCGGTTATTTAGGAACCAGCGTGAAGAATGCTTTAGATTTTTGTTTTTTACATCTGTTTTAAAATAAAGGACATAAAAAACAACATTTATGACATCTCTTGTAATAATTTCGGCCAAAACCCGATGTAAGAAATAAAAAATAACCACCGTAAAAACATTTTCTCCACTAGTGCATGCAACCAATCTTGATATCATTTTAAACATACTGAGAAAGAATTAGCTATGTGCTCAGCTTTGTAAATTCCACTTCATGAAAGATAAAGGTTTCTTTTTATGGGTCATAAAATATCGGAAGTAGGTGTTTTAGTTGGCCCAAAGAGAGTGAGGGATATAATTTCTTGGGATCATTCCAATAAAGTATTTGATATTCGGAGTATCTTGGGGATTAAAAAATACTACAAAGGCTTCATCCAGGATTTCCCTTGCCTTATATCGTCACATATAGCCTTCACAAAGAAGGGCGTGAATTTAGAGTGGTTTGATCCTTGGAAAGCATCCTTTCAAGAGTTTAAGGTTCATTTGACTTCAACGCTGATACTGATTCTTCCAGAGCAGGACTGGAGATATACAGTATACTATAACATATTATGTATAAAGATTGGAGCTATTTTGAAGTTAGACAAGTGAGTAGGTGTGTATGGTTCACATTAGTTGTGGTCTCATGAGTGGAATTACCCAACACATGACCTTAATGTCATTATTGTAGTACTTGACTTATACTGTCGGAGACACTATCTTTTGGGATTGAATTTTTTGTTGTGTAGATACCATAAAGCCTCAAGTATATATTCACTCAGCGAGATCTGAATCTTAAGAGGTGTATGTGGATTTATTACATATAATCGTTTACATTTTAACATTCCTATATTCTTTGAAAATAGAATTCAGTAGCCCATTCTATAAACCAAAAGACTCATACTCATGTTGTTCAGGAATCAAGAGATGAATTGAAGATTGTGACCTTATTCTTAGATAAGCATATTGAGGTTCAAGAGGACCACAATTAGAATATCCTATTAGCATCTTTAGTGACATCTACTATTCTAGATCACGTAAGGTTGAGATAACTATATGATATTGAAGACCTTGTCCTATGGGAATGTGTCTCAGATGACGGTACATATTCTTCGTGTAAGGTCGATGGGAATGATACTCTATTATTTTTTGGGCCTGTACAGGTCCTTGAAGACATAAGAGAGGAGTTGATGAGGAATTCCCATGCCTCATCTTGGTTAGTTCACCCACGTGCTTCCAAAAGGTATCAAGATCTATGATGTCAACATTGGTGGACCAATATGAAATGTGAGATATTCGGTTTCATTACTCGAAGTTCCAACTATTAGTAGGTGAAAATAAAACATCAACATCTGAGGGGAAATATTCAACTATTGACAATTTATGAGTGAAAATGGGATTATTTTAATGGTCTTTGTGACTAGTCTTACTAGATCACTATGTGGTAATGAAATAGTGTGGGTGGTTGTTGATCATCTGATAAAAGATGCACACTTCCTACCTGTGTGAGATACCTTCTCTATAAATTGGCTCAAAAGACTATAAATCAAAAAGATTTCATGTATCCATGTAGCTCCGAATTCTATCATTTTTAACATATATCTTCATTTCACATCACGGTTTTGGATGGTGTTGAAGAAGGCCTTGGGAATGCAGGTAATTTTGAGTACGGTCTATCACCTATAGACTAATAGACAAATGGATTATACAAATTAGCTTCTAGAGGACATGCTTAAAGAATGTGTCCATTACATTGGGGGTTCCTAGGAGAAACACATTCCCCTCATCAAATTTTCTTATAACAACATTCAAGAAACTATTGAGATGGATCCATTTGAAGCCAATTATGGTATGCCTTTCCGCTCACAAATGTGATGTATTGAGGTAGAGGAAAAAACTACTCATGGATCTTGTCTCATTGATAAGACTATGGAGCTAGTCTATATGACCATGAAGAATATGTTAACAGCTTAGTTTAGACAATAGTCTTATGCTAATAGACATCAGAGACCTCTTGAGTTCAAGGTTGTAGACAAGTTTTTTCTATGAGTCTCACCCTAGATGGGGCATAAATATAATCAGAACAATGTTAAGATATCCTCGAGATTCCTAGGTCCCTTTGAGGTTATGAAAAAAAGAATCCTATGTCCTATCAGTTGGATCATCCTCCTAGATGATGTTCTATATGTGATGTATTTCATGTATTATAGAATTTTCATTACTATCCAAACCCATTGCACGTCTTTCAACCTAATGAGGTTGAGCTATATATGGATGCTTCAATCATGGAGTATTCAAATCGTATTAAAAATCGTAGCCTGAAGAAAATATGAGGCCATTTTATTCATCATGTATGGGTGGTATGGTAGAATGACTAGGTTTTGGATGATACCTTGGAACAAGAAGATAATATACAATCTCAATAGCAGGAACTATTTGCTGAAAGTACCTCTTTACCATTAAAAGGCCATCTCAAGGATGAGTTTCTATAATGAGGTGAGGTTGTAACGACCCACCTTTTTGAAAAAGTTATAGATTTCTATTTTTTATTTTTAATATCGTAAATGGCCCTAATTACGAGTCTTATAAATTTCATGGAGGGAACAAAAGAATCTAGGGATCGTTCAGATCCTAGAGTTCATGAAATGGAAAAAATGATTGGGTCACACGGTTTCTCTAAATCGTGCGACATAGGGTACATGCATGTGTAGCTACAAGCAGTGGAAACTGTAGGCCATATGGTTTTTCTACAACTGTACAATCATATATGCATGGATGTGTGTCCTATTGTAGTTGTTGAATATATCCTTACCACATAGTTTTTCTAAACTGTGAGACATAGGGTATACACTTGTGCAACTGCTGGAAGGGGAACCTCTAGCCGCACGATTATTCTACCACAATGTAGGCCCAGATGCATGGATGTCTGGCCTTTTTCAATTTTCAAACAGATCATTACCACACAATTTTGACTTAGTTTTCCATTTATGCACCTAAACCATGAGTCCAAAATTCTTTTGGGTGGAAAGACAATTGTTTCCTACTTAAAACATATCATTTATTTCCCCTTATCACTTACATATAATGGATATGCAGTGGGTTCTTCTTCACATTGAATTCAAACACTACAATTCCTTCAGTATTCTACTACTACGGAATGTAGTGTTTAATAAAAAATCCCATCAAAATCATTGGATAACCTAAGAAAAGCATTACCTCATGTACCCTTCCTATCTCGCAAAATATCCCCATCAACTATGATATTAAAATGATGAATCATTCACCCTATTTTAGGGTATTGGAATTAAAAATAAATCTATTTTAACCTACTTCAAATTTAAGGTCAATATTGAGAGAGGAATCTTCTACTGTCCTACAGTAGATGGTCACATTGTTTTCTATTTGAGTTTTAGTAATTTTTTTTTATTCTATTATTCCATATGTCTTCCTTTTCTAAGAATCCCTAATGTGTTGAACCCTTCTTTTCTAATTGACCATAGTTCCTTTTTATAGGATATTGTAATATTATATGGGGGTTTTGAAACCACAATTATCTTATATGGACACCCATAGGTGTGACACCTTGACATTTTTCATTTTGGCCAATTGCCCAAAAAATGATTATAACCCAACTTAATTTATTGCACGAATTTTAAATATAATTTCTTTTGATATATGTATAATTAATGTACTCTAAGGTGTTTCAATGGTTCCTAGGTCCCTTAAACATGGTACTGTCAAAATGGGAAATTTATTTGTCACATGGCCTTACCCTTAACACTTATGTCTTATGATAGAATTTTCTATGTTAAGGAAAATTGTATGGATTCGACTTTATAGGGTTTCTAGTGTTAGATGGTCACATCCTTTATAATGAATTGGTTTTGAATGGAATTGTTTCAAGGGATAGAATGGAGTTTCCCTTTCGCATGTTTTATTAAAAGGCAACATATGAATTGAATTATTTAGTTGAAAATAAACATGATCAATGTATGGTGAACCCATGCCTTTACTCGTGATTGTGAAAATGATAAATGATAAATGTAATGTTGTGAACATCTTGGACATTTTGAAAAGGAACAATGAGAGGTTTCTCATCATTTTTCACATATATATATATATATGATCACACCTTTGTTCCCTTACGAAGGGATTGAAAAATTAACATAAGAGGTAATGCCTTATGATATTACTATTTATTACGAACATGTAATATATATATATATATTATAAATGATTATTTTATATGAGATGAGGCGTCAAGTTATTTTCTAAGCCCTTTGGGTGGAATATATGTGTGTGTTTTCCTTGCGAATCCAAGGGACCATGAGAGCCTTGGAAGGGGAGACCATGTGAGATTCCTAGTTCAAGCCAGGGGATAGACCATGAGAGCTTCCCTAGTTAGGTATAACTATGGGATATGTCCCAGTCCATACTGTATGTGAATTGCAAGAGACAAGAGATATCATGGAGTTTGGTTAGGGGCTAGACCATGAGAGCTTCCCCTAGAATTGGATGATAGTGGTTTATATACCAGTCCTTCCCTATACACAAACATGTATATAATGATTCTATATATATAATTTTAGTTGAATAGACATACCATCCATGTGATGTAGTAGGTAGACCCTCAAGGGGTCCCTTATGAACCTAAGAGGGTGGTTATTTGATTATTCAGTACTGTATTACTTTTCTGTTATTACAAAAACAATGTTTAATTAAGAGTATGTACTATTATTACATATATAAATTGTTGGTGGTGGCCTATTGATATTTTTATCTAACACCCCACTCATGTAGGCCAAATCACCCAAGAAGACTATGTTTATGTATGTATTAATAAGGGTTAAGACCCATTAGAGGTTGTGAAATTATACTTCACAGATGGATCTTAGGTGTAGAGGATTGGGGTTAGGATAAAGATGGTTGTGGAGATTGTTTTTAATTATTTTAATTTTATACTATTTTATAAAATGGTTATATTTTCAATATTAATAGTATTATATGCATTATTAAATAAGAAACATTATTTGATGCCTTTTCTATGTTATATTTTTTATCTATTTATTTCTCTACTTGGTTATTTGGATACTTGTTATATATACTCTATTTATTGTATCCATTTAGTGCATTATACTTCCACTAATGTTTACTATTTTTTGTATCCACTACACTACTGTGACATGAGGGTATAGTCCCCCTAATGTACTACCATTACACCCTCGTTCCTAGTCAGTAGCAATTGGCATATGGGGAGACATGCTAGAGGTCATGTGACCAACCGGGCTCATGGAATAGGTTATGTGTCATCCTGTTTCGAGATTTCAGAAAAGATATATCACAAGAAGAAGATTTTTTTTTGAATTATGGTTAATGTGCATTATTATCCTAATATTGAACCAAAATATGTTTTTTCCTGGACCTTACCCTATCTAACTTTCATGGATTGGTAATCAGTCACACTAACTATGTATAGATGTAAACCTTCAATTCATTTTTCTTATGTATCCTTAATTCACTGTCTTTTTATCAACTTCTATGTATGTTATCCCTTAGATAATTTTATAACTTCTTAAAATCTACATCAAATTTAAATAAATATTCATCTCAATTTTAAAAAATAAAACTATTTCTAGATTTCTCTTTCATTATTTGATTTGATGTCATAAAATATAACTAAATAAAGTTATAAAATGTTGTGAGTTACAAATTTCATTGTGGGATAGTTTCCTAGCATAAAGGTTGTTTCATGGTAAAATTTTATAAAAGTTATCTTGATTGTTTCAATGTTTATATTATAAGTGGTGTTATTAGAGCCTCCATGAATGTATAATTAGATATATATTTTTATTTTATTTGACCTATATCATCCATATATGTACTGTTTTTCAATTATTTTTTATGGGTTTCAAAATTTTGGGAGTAATTGTTTTTGAATTTATTTTTCAATTTTATTTTGTTCATACAATCAACATGATTCTCCTATCAGAACAATAATCCTATAAGAATTATGAAATTGGTGAATTTGTGCCTAAGAATGAGTATTTTTCCATTATAACATCTTTAGAATGCTCAAAAAGATTGTAAAATCTTTTATTTATTTCAACTCTAAATAAAATGAACATTCACCATTTAGTTCTCCTATATAACCACCCCAAATTTCCACTCCCAAATCATGAATTGAAAAAATTAACAGAACATTTTTTTCCTTGATATCGTTGAAGGTGACCCAGTTTTTGATATCCAAAACAAGAAATATCAAAATGAAAATATTAGATCACTTATATTCTAAAAGATATAATAGATTTATATTTCTAATGAATTAAGATAAACTATTAATATCATATATTTATAAAAAAACTAATTTATAAAGATGAAGATCATCTCCCACTATACCCACATTTTCATAATCCTCATTCAGTCATCATCAACATCCATATCAAACCCTTATAAACATTATTTTTCAACATCAATCTTTATAACGTGGGGGAAATGAAACATAATAAGTGTTCACTAAAATGATCATTGAGGATAAATGAAATAATTCACAATTTAATTTCATTATGGATCATAATAAGTGTAAAATTTCATGATGAAATAATCAATGTGCATGAGTATAACATAAGAATTTTCAAACTGATCTATACTAAGATCACCAAACATGAGAACATGGAATAAGGATTTAACAACAGAAAGAATCCTAATATTCAATAATCATAACCGATGTGATATATATCATGATATTATGAATGATTATAAACCTATTGAAATGATATATAAAACATATCAGTATTATAGAACACTATCTTCACATCACTTCTTAAAATTGTATAACCAATATGTTTATCTTTTATATCTGATGTACTCAATGAATTTTCAGTTTGTAATAGTCCCAACCATTTGTGGTTTATCATTAAACCACTAATCCTTGATTAATAATGTATCCATCCATCCTTGTTTTATAATAGAACAACCCATACTTGGTTTATAATGGATCATGTTTTCATCAAAAAAAAATTCCAAGAACTATATCATGAATATAGTACATAATGAATTTGTTTTATCACAAACAAATTGAATAAACCTTTGTTAATTTAGTAACCTCATTAACTCATGAAAAATAAATTGGTTCAAACAAATATATTTGAATCATGATTAACCCATCCAAAATATATAGGATCCATAACAATATGTTTGAAACATGTTTATCCCATAAAAAATAAATGAGTTCAATAAAAATATCTTTGAAAAATGATTAATCTTCATAAAGTAAATGGGTTCCACAAAAATATATTTGAAAATATAAAAATAAACCCCATTAAATATTTAGGATGATATCACTACAAATTACCCTCATTTTGTGATAAGTGACAACTATGTTTACTGATATTGTTGAATGAAAATACAATTAAAAGAGTATTAAAAATATTTTTGAGAAAAATAACCTTTTGATTAGGAAAATCACTTTTAAAAATAAAAAATTAATAAAATATTGAGAAAATATTTTTCATTAAGAAACACGGAAACATGTAATGTAACATTAATGGTAACTAATGTCCATAATGGTAGGAAAATCTATTCATGTCATAAATGATGAAAATAAAATTTCTTTTCAAAACATTTTAGAAAAATGGATTCAAATTTACCCATTTGGAAAACAATATGAAGTTTCCTTTTAAAACCTATATAAAAGGTAAAAGATCATGTAAAATTGTAGCTGTAATAAAATATTATTATTAAAAAAACATTTTTAAATTTTTTTATAAATATTTGATAAGTAAGAGAATGATGACTACTATAAAAGAAGATACATGACCAGTATCACTTAAAACCCACTTTCTTAATATTTCGTAATTTAATAAAGGAGGTAATCAAAATATAACACGTAAAATACATTCATAACTAGAGGATAATAAAATTGATGTGGTTAATGAATATAATATCACGTTATTTCCTCCAAAAGAAACATAAAAATAAAAAATCCTAAAAGATATGATATTATAATATAAAGCATTTTCCACTTTGGTAACTCATCAATTGAAAGATCCACTAACGAATAACTTAAAATGATATATAAAATATAATTAATATAATTATATCCATTACATAGAATTCCAAAATATTTTCATATAATACTCATAAATAAGATAGGTGAACATCATAAACATATGTCCCAAAAAATGAATTTGGGATGATTAAACCTTACAAAGGACATATCATTGAATTGAGAATTAATTAATCGAGTGATTATGTGTAATAAATGTAAATCCACAGAAAAATTACAAATACATAATAAAATATTTTATAAATATTTTTTGAAAAATAATAATATCATAACAAATACTATGAAATTTTTTCATAACCCAATGAAGGGAAATTGAGTTTAGAAACTCTTCACCACTAGGAAACTTTCAAGTTAATATCCTAGGAGAAATTAATTAACAATGAAATTTTAAATTACATCAATTATGAATCATTTTTGATATTAAATATAAAATTTAAAATATATATACCTTATAAAAAATTTGTTAATGTGAAATATGTCTAACCGGAGAAAATGTGGGATGAGAAAAAACCTTACATCGAGTACATACATTCTTTATACATCCTTTAACTACTATATAATAATTTTAAATAAATTTTTTCGTTTATAAAATTTTTCAGGATTAATACTTTATACTAAAATAATTTATTTTATTTCCTTTTAATGGCATATTTAATTTTTAAATAAATTTTTTCCACATCAGGTGTTTTGAGGATATTTAGTTCATTGTTTCAAAATAGCTTTGGTGTACTGAATGTGGTCAATGCGATCATTATTTATAAATATTTAGAATAATAATCTATAAATAATTTTAACATTTATTCATTAATTCAAATTTTAAAACCAATCATGAAAAATTGTTATGAAATATTAACTATGTTACAACTATGATGATGGTAAGTCATACGTACGCATGAGTAACAATTCCATTTTTCATTGATCATTATATAAATAAGGTAAGTATTATTTTTCTTCAAATAATTATAATAATATCATAAATAATATATTATTTCTTTAAATATACTTATATCTATCATAACATTATGGGGTGATGAAAAACAGTCACATCGCTTCATGGATGTAGTAGCCCTTACAGACACGAATGACGTTATAATTTTTATATGTAAGAAATAAAATTATATTATATTTAAATAAAGATAAATATGTAATTAATATCATTATTATTTCTTTTATATCACATATAATCATTAAATTTTTCCTTATTTCCTTCTATGTAATGTTTTAGGGAAAAACGAATCACATCGCTTCATGAGGTGGTTGTCTGTTGTACACCGGAGGAACGTTATCATATCCCCCATAGTATAGAAATTTACAAAATTATTATGTGATATTATAAATCAACAATTATAAATTTTTAAAAAATATTATATACATAGTTTCAATCCCACAGTTCAACAATTCGTGGGAGGCTATAATGAAAAATGAATAACAATGGTTCGTGAGGTGGTAGTTCACCGTATATATAAGTGATGATTTTGTATCCCATTTTATGTAAAATAGATAAATATATGTTATTAAATTAACAAAATATAATCTTAGTATATAATTGAAACTTTTTTTATAATATTATAATTGTTTAATAATATTTTTATGAGGTGGAAGAAGAAATGCACAAAAACACATAGTCAGAATTTTTCCTCTTATTGGGTAACCTAATTAGGATGATACTTAAAGTATTACTATCTTGGATATTTGATATATAAAAGATTATATGATTATGGTATGTAATTTGGAAATTTATTTTGGATTTTATCTTCAAAATAAAAATATTTTTCTGTCTTATTACGAGATGATAATGGGAGGCCTTCAATAATTGCAGTTAGTGGAACATTTGTATTTTTTGAAAAGAAAATGTTGTTCCCAGATTTTGCATATGAAAAATTAAAAAAAAAGGATAAATTTCAAAAATAAAACAGTATAAGGTATTAATAGGTCCATAAAAAAGTTTTTATATAGGTTTTAGGTCATTTTGACACTCATAATTTTAGTTTAACCACTAGTAAATCGATTTTTACCTTAACTATGGTAAATATTTATTTCTATTTCATTAATCATTTTTGACAAAAATGAAGTTGAAAATATTATATATTATTATTTATTCTGATTCAAAAAATGGAATCCATTTTATGAAATTAAATTCACAAATTTTTGGAAATTTTATTCTTTAAAACAACAGATTCGATGAAAAAGAAGGTTCTCAATATTTGTATTTTTCGAGCAAATAATGATTTTATATTAACTATATAAATAATAATAATCACTGTATGAATCAAAATTAATATTTATTAATATATAATATATAAATTTAAGTCAAATAATTTCTAATTATGGGTTTCTTAATTAATTAAAATTTTGAAACGTTATGCAGTTCAATCAGTTTTCAAAAAACACGTGTTTTTAAACACAAAATCAAGCTTATACTGAAATTCAATATGAAGTTGATTTAAAATAAATAATGTATATTAAATATAAAAAATATATTACTTAGTTATATTTAAATAATATTCAATACATTATAGTAATTTTTAATTACACAATTTATGAAAAAAAAACTAGAATTTTAACAAAAAATAAGTGTTTTTCACTATTCACGAAAAAAATAATATTTTCATAAAAATCCAAATATTTTACCCAAGATAAATTTTGATATTAAATATTTATAAATGTTTTTTATTTTATCAGATAAATTTTTTAAATGTTCCAAAATTTTATTATGGTATTTTTAATGAAAACAAATAAAAATCATTTTTGAAGAAAACATATTTTTGAAGAATAATATTACTTTACTAAAAAATAATGGATTAGTTACCAAAAATTTATAAATTATTTATATTTATTAGGAAATATATATATAAATATAATATAAATTAGTTAATACTATTCACACAATCTAATTTAATGAATATGTTATAATGTTTAAATGTTTTGTGGGTCATTTAAGTTTAGTGTTTCATGCTAAATATGCAATCGAAAATAGTTTTCATTTTTAAAATATTGGGGTGTTACATACTCTCCCATTTTAAAAACATTAATCCCAAAAAAATTAAATTATCTCAGTAATAAAATGTTTTACATTTTAAAATACCCTTTTGTAAACCCACAATATAAAATAGTGTTAATAAAACATCCTCTTGAAAAGAGAGAAAAAGATGTACGAAAGTCATATGGAATAACACATACTATGTTTACAAATTAGAGAACATATATACAGAGTGGATATTTGGACATGGACTAAAAGAGTAATTACTAAACTATAATATATAGTGGTGGATATTATTCATCATAAGAATGTGAATGACAAAGAAAAAGTTAACAACCACAAAACCATAAATCAAAGATGTGTGAAAATGTACGTTGATATCATCATAAATGATGGCAATATGACAATATTATATTTCAATATAAATTTAATAGAGTTAGTTAATTATGTTAATCTATACATAAATCACAATTAAATATACATGATGAGTATAATATCATCATTTTGCCAATTTTAACCACTATCTTATATTTTTCTCCAAATGTTAAGTCTTCAAGAAGAATTGATCATGCCTGAAGCACTAAAATCAAATTTTAAAAACACATAACCATAAAATATAAAATAATATATTCCTAATTTCATGATAAATTATGTAAAACAAATATTTTATCAGATGGTATAATGTTTACAAAAATGATTTGACCATCATATGATGAAATAATACATTATTCTTCAAAATTTTAAAAATAATACCCAAATTTAAAACTAAATCATTCCTAAATAACCAAATCATTAAATTGTTTTTAACCTCAAATATTTTCTCATACCATTCATATTGTATACCCAAAATATGGTATTTTTTAGAAAATAACACTAACCACGTAGTCACCAAATCACTTTTGAAAATAGTGGTTATCTATATCATAAAACTTATGCTTCTATAATAACATAGATATATAAGATCATATAGATACAATACTTTATCAATACCTTTACACTTATTTGTAAAAAATTTAAATGTATACATCATTTTATAATATTTGTTTACATATAACTCAACCTAATGTAATGTCTCCTAAAATTTAATTAATCACATTAAGATCTAAAAACTAAATCCTCAAAATGAGTATTTAATACATTACGTTTATGATCAAATGTCATCTTATATACCTATTGTGGTTGTTTTGGTGCGGATGTGCGTCGGGTTTCTGTTCTGACGCTGTTCCGCCAGGACGCGTTCGCGCGTGCTCCCGTCGACCTGAGGGGATGGGAGCGCGGCTTGTGGCCCCGCAGTCCCGCTTTCCAAAGGCGGACGGCATCCGTCCCTTATTCAGGGACGTCTGCTCCTTGATCAAAACCGGGATGATGGGATGTCGGCTCCTCCTTCCTTGGACGTCTCCTCGGAACTCGTCGCCTAATCCGGGTCTCCCTCATAGATTTAAGACATGCTCGTGAATCTCGTTCCCGGCGCCATATCTTCATGGTCACCGGTTAATTACACTGCTTCCGCCCGGACGCTCCAAGGAGTCTGGTCGGGGCAGCAACCTACGGTGAGGAGACCGGGTGGCTCTGGGTGTTGGGGGCGTGTCTTAACACTGTGGCTCTGCATGTCTGTCTTCCATCCCTAATAGGGCTTCTCGAAGGCGTGGTGGCCTGAGGCATCCTGCGCTGGGTGCGGGGAACTGCGTTACCTGAGGTTTTCCTCAGCTTCCCATGTTTAACACGGGGTATGCTGCGAGTTTAACGTCCAGCGGGGACGACATCGGACTGATCAACACGAGGAGTGGATCAGATGGCAGAACCCCTTGCGGGGAACCTCCAACGCTGGGGCCAGCACATGGGCGGCTTCCCGAGTGAAGTGGAGTGGAATGAAATGGCATGACCCCACCGGGATGTGGAGGCCCAGGTAAGGATCAGGATGGATGATGGAGTGAAGACCTTGGACCTCGTGGGGGCTTCCTACGTACCGCGCGTTAGCACGGATCAAAGTCAGCGTAGTTCGGATATACAGTTTAACATCATGTTGGACGTTGGCAAGCCGACTCACAGGGAGGTCGAGGCCGCCGGGCGGAGGATTGAACCGAACCACCTCGCACAGAGGGGGATGGAACGGCCGGGTGGATCACAGTTTCACGTCATGCTGGACGATGAAAGGAGAAAAAGGCAGTGGGGAAGCACAATGGAGATACACATGTGCAGTCTCCCACAGGGCGGATTCATAGGTGAATCGACGCAAGTGTGAACCCAGGAGGGGTCCACTGATGGACGAACCGACGTGAATACGACCGGGACGACCAGGTCGTGGGCTTGAACCTCAGGGAGGCTTCCTACGTACCCTGTTTAGGAGACAGGGATCAAAGTCCACGTAGTTCGTTCTGTCAGGACTTACGCACTGTGGCAGCCCGGATGCGGCAAAACTCAGTTGGAGGGGGACCCGGGCCAGAGGTGAGAGACCTCGATCCCAGTCACACCCTCTACTGGCTTCGGCAGTGGGGAAGCGCAATGGAGATACACATGTGCAGCCCCCCACAAGAAACTAGGGGTTTGTAATACCCTAACCCCGTGAGGAAAGGCCGCTCCAATTAAATCGTCCCTAAAGAGGGGCAATCCCAACATCCCTGCAGAGACGAGCGGGTGGGGGCCACATCCAAACCAGGGGGGGACCCTGCGTGCGGGGCACGGGATCGGGTGATGCGGACGGTTTAACGTCTTGCCGGATGAAGTACAGTTTAACGTCGTGTGTTGAGGAAGAAGCGGACGGTTTAACGTCTTGCCGGACGAAGTACAGTTTAACGTCATGTGTTGAGGACGAAGCGGACGGTTTAACGTCTTGCCGGACGAAGTACAGTTTAACGTCGTGTGTTGAGGACGAAGGTGCTTGGCAGTTTAACGTCTTGTCGCGCGGACGAGGTGCAGTTTAGCGTCATGTGGGACGATGTACAGTTTAACGTCATGTTGGACGATGTACAGTTTAACGTCATGTTGGACGAATGCTGAACAGTTTAACGTCTTGTAGCTTGGACGAAGGTGCTTGGCAGTTTAACGTCTTGTCGCGCGGACGATGGAGGCTAGGCAGTTTAGCGTCGTACAGCTTGGACGTGGTGGTGCCGCCGATGGGTCCGTGTCACTTCGCACGAGCCTGGAGGGCCGCACGGAAATACAACGCACGGTGCGGGCACCCAGGATGAAGATCATCGGGCGCCACGCAGGCGGGTACCCTCAGGGGGTCAAAGGGGGCGACCCCGGCGGATTGCGCGCAAAAGAGAAGCTTGGCGCGCAATACCGCGGGTCGGCGCACAAATATGCAGACTGGCGCACAATTGGGCCAGCGCTTTGCGCGCGGAGGATTGAGATTGCGCGCACTGGGCTTCGGATAGCGCGCGGGGGAAACGACTCATTCTTTAAATAATGGCCACTTTAGTAAGGGGGGTGCGCGCAATCGGGCTGGATTGCGCGCACCCGGGGGGGCAATTGCGCGCAAGAGACTTCTTTAGCGCGCGAATGCCTTTGAGTGAAGGATTATTCAAAGGAAAGGAGCCAAAGGGATTGCGCGCGAAGGCGAACCCCGATGCTTTCTTGCGCGAAAGAAAAAAGGTTACCTGAAGATCGGCATTGCACGCGAAGGGGGTTGGATTGCGCGAATGAGCGACTCTTCGAATTCCGGCAACCTTCAAAACGTCGGGGGTCGCCTTATATTTATAGGCAACCCCGGGCGCGGAATCTCGTTCGTGGGCGTTGAATTTCCTTCGCGGGCGCGGAATTGGGCCAGACGTGCAAGGGAGTCGCGCGGGCCACGGGCGCGCAAAATAGCGCGCATCCCGGGAGGTTTGCGCGCCTTGCTTCAACTTTGCGCGCGGGTCTCCAAAATTCCGCGCAAGGCCTCCGGGCCCTCCGAAACGTGCTTCTGACTCCAAATATGACCTCGCTTTCTGCATCCGGCGCTTCGTTTGGGAACAACGGACTTTTCCGGCGTCTACAAAAGCCCCCCCCTCGGAATCTGATCGGCGAGAGGTCGCAACGATCGGGTTCCGAGGGAGACGCCGGAATGCCGAATTCCTGGGTGGCGCGGGACTGTGGCGCGCAAAAAGGGCGTCGGGCGTGAAATGCACTGCCTCGGTCGCGCAAAGCGCTTTCCGCGCAGCGCGGACACCCGGCCTCATCTATAAATAGGGGCCCTGGGTCCCCCGCACCGTACACTGGCCTTCCGCGCGACAAGCTTCCAAGCTCTCGTGCGCGAAATTTCCCTTTCCGGCGCGGAATTCACCCGTTCGTCGCGTAAACCTTTCCGGATTTCGGCTTGTTTTTGCGTGAACACCCGGGGTTTTACGCGACAGAATTCCCAATTGCGTGTCATCCACTAGGATTGCGCGCCAACTCTTAAACTTCTCTACCAGCCTCGTCGGATTCTGCACGCTTCATCCCTTAACCCACTCGACTCCTGGAGCTTCTGAGATGGCTGCGAATCAAGGGAATGAGGGGGATGCCGCCATTCGCAGAGCTGAGATGGCGGCGAACGGGGAGGTCTACGGAGCCAAGGAGATTGTTTCCAACAGTCAATCCTTGTTCGACTTGCTGACGCCGACCCAGAAGACATATCCGCTGTCGGACAACCTGCCGATCTAGAACATTGGCATCCTAGATGAGGTTCTGGTGCCAGGGTTCGAGGTTGATGCGCCACGGACCTGGGTGACTCGGGAGGACGAGCTTCCCCGCTATAACATCACCAACAATGGGCATCCTGCTAGGGAGACCAGACACTTAGATGTCTATGTCCTGAACCCGAGGACGCGAACCATCGTCGGGAGTGAGCCTACTACGGAGAACTCTCCAGCCCTCTACTCGAGCACATATCGCCAGAGTGTCACTGACGACACCAAGGGCTGGCTGAAGGACTGGGACTTGCGGTCGGGGGGCAATTTCACCAGTGAGTGGGCCTGGGCATTCCGAAGAGGGTATTCACTACCGTTCGGGAGGAGACGAACCCTTGCGTCCTTCGCCAGATGTGGCTGATGTTTGCCGCTTTCGGCTCTGGCGACGTCATCACTCTCCCTCCTACCGGGGTCGACGCAGGCTTGGCAACAGAGTACGCCGAACACTGGGCCATCGCGTACCCCGAGGGGCTTCTACGGAAGCCAGTTCGGCGGCTCGAGGTCACCCGTGCGGAGACCGGGCATCAAGGAAGGAGGCGAAGCGCCGCCACACGGGGGAGAATGGAGGCGCGCCAAGCAGCGGAGCCGGCGCGGGTAGGGAATTCGGCGGCGGTAACATCTCAAGTTGCCACCACGACTTCAGCGCCCGGAGAGGGGGCACATGCGGTGGTCGAAGAGAGGCCCGGGAATTAGGTAAGGCGTCTGCTCGAACCCTCCCACGATGCAGTCTTCCCAGCGCTGTGGTCGGCCTGGATGACTCTGCGGCAGTCACTGGGGACTGAAGCCATCTGGTGAAAGATACTCAGAGAAGGAATCCACCTGCCAGAGGTCGGGTGCCTCCAGATCGCCGACAGGGTGAACTTCCACCGGCGGTATGCATATCTGACGACCATGGACGAGTACGCGCGCCAACGTGGTCAGCGTGCGGAGCCATCCCTTCTGGTGAAGGTGATGCTCGGTCGAGAGCCTGCTCCAAAACAGATGCCGCCAGAGGAAGATGATAGTAGCGATGACTCCGAGGAAGAGGAGGAGACGGGGGAGGATGAAGGCTCTGAGGGAAGGTCCCATCGGGGGAGCCCACGGGAGAGCGGCAAGGTGGCCAGCTCTGGCAACATTGACATCACTGAGCTCCTCGAGGTCCGCTTCTATCCCTACTCAACCTGCTTCATCCATTATCTTATGCAGCTTCTAACCCATCTCTCCACCTTTTTCAGGAGTGCACGGATGTTGGTCAGGCGTCCTCCGTAGGAGTAGGAGAGGCGCCAGCAGGACAAGGCGGGGGCCAGACACCCATCATTGAATTGACAAGCGCTGAAGGGTCCCCTGCTGCAATTGCTCATGCGGCGGCCGGGACAGCGGAAGACGACGCCTTGGATTCCCGTAAGTCTCCTTACCTTACTGCCGGTGCTTGCCGTTGACGATCCGTGACTAACCACGGCATGTCCTGCGCAGTGATCTCAACACGGGAGGCTCGTCAGGCTGCCGAACCCGGGCCATCCACGAGTGGACCAGTGGTAGACATGCTGCCTGCTCCGGAACAGACTTCCCACACCGAGCCGGCCCCGCCAACTGCTGATCAAGGGGCTGCGGACGCCGGCGGTGCTGCCATCGGAGAGAGGTCGGGGGCTGACGAGGGTGTCAACGCCGCTGGGGCGATAGAAGAAGGTCGCTCAGATGTTGGGGAACCCATCCCCCGTGAGAACATCCCAGGGGCGGACCCCGCAGCAGACCTGCTGGCTGCCTTCCCTGCCTACCGGCCTGCCGACCCCGAGGAGATGGACGACTCGGACGCGGAGGCGGTCGAGGAGAGCTGGATAACGCGACGCAGGGGGTGGAAGTGCATCCAGCGCTTCCTCATGCGAGACCCATCAGAGTGGCTGGGGCGCATGGGATCACTTCAAACCTGGCTGCGCTTCCTGTGCGCCGGGGGAGCTGATGCTCAAGGCCTCCATCTGACGGTCCGTGATTTCATGGCCGAAAAGATGCGCGAGAGCCGCCGGCGTGCCGACGTCGCACAATGTCGGGACATGTCGGAGAGCATGCGGGTGCTCCTCGTAGCGGAGCAGGAAGTCTGGCGTCTCGAAGGGCAGGCGGCAGAGAAGGAGGCCTTCGTCGCAATGTGCACTGAGCTTGTGGAGCAACTAGCGGCCCAGCTGGTTGACGCCCAGGTACAGCTGACGGAGGCAGGCCAACAGATGGTCACACTTCAAGTCGAGCGGGAGCGTGCACATGCCAGGATCGGCGAGCTGTGTGCTGCGACCGCCGATGAAGAGAGGGCACGCAGAGAGCAAGAAGCAGCTTTGGAAGCCGCCAGCCAAAGGGTAGCGGCGTTAGAGAGACTTATTCAGCACGCTAATCCCTAGGGGCTTTGTTTTTGCCACTCCCAGAACATTTTGCTTCCGCTACATTGATCTATTTGTATGAACCAATATATTTATCTGCATATTTTGGCCTAACATTCTCAACCACAATTCATTGTCTCGCGGGAGCGTTAACTAAGCTTCAGGCATCCACAATTGGGCCTGGATTTCTAAAGAAGAGAGGGAGGCCATTCATAGGACAGGAAACCTCAGACCTAATCAATGTATCATCCCCCCAACTTGTTCCGACACACGAGTGAGACAACGCTAGGGGCGTTAAGATTTTATCCGAACATAGGGAAATGAGAAAGGGTGAATCGCATGTCCCGAATTCAGAAATCCACGACGATCGGCCTTCCAGGAAATGACGAAGACGGCAAGCGGACAATGGATCAATCGACCATACTACTGGAATAGACGGACCGAAGGTCATCATTCATATTGCAGGAGGCGGATCACATGTCATCATCAATGCCGCTTTGGGGGTTCCTTCAGGCACAAGGGTGGAAATCCAAAACAACAGGGCATGCGAAGCGTGGGGCGAAGTGACGATTTGTTCGGACAGAATCTAACGCTCTCAAAATTGCGCCACCGTGGGGAAAGCGTATTAGGCGGATGCACTAATCTGGCCGTGAATCACCCCAATTCTCAAACGGCACCTCTTTGACGGGGAAACCGTCACTTCCCACCATTGCAATGGGGCATCCCGAGCTGAATCGGGGAGAATATCACAACTGCACCACTCTACCAGAAGCCATGCCAGACGACCGACGACGAGGAGGGGCGTGACTTAGCGATCACTGAGGCTGGACCCGAGTCGAGATGCCCGGGCGTTCCTACGTACTCCATCAGGCTGGAGATCAAGCCACACGTAGTTCTGAGAGTTCAGTTTAACGTCATGCAGGACGTAGAATCCCGTTTGGGGAGATCTTAGTTTAGGGTCGTGGAGCTTGGACCATAGGGGTATATCTTAGTTTAAGGTCTTAGAGCTCGGACCATAGGGGTAGATCTTAGTTAAAGGTCTTAGAACTCGGACCATAAGGGGAGATCTTAGTTTAAGGTCTTAGAGCTTGGACCATAATGGGAGATCTTAGTTTAAGGTCTTAGAGCTTGGACCATAGGGGTAGATCTTAGTTTAAGGTCTTAGAGCTCGGACCATAAGGGGAGATCTTAGTTTAAGGTCTTAGAGCTCGGACCATAAGGTGAGATCATAGTTTAAGGTCTTAGAGCTCGGACCATAGGGGTAGATCTTAGTTTAAGGTCTTAGAGCTCGGACCATAAGGGGAGATCTTAGTTTAAGGTCTTAGAGCTCAGACCATAAGGGGAGATCTTAGTTTAAGGTCTTAGAGCTCGGACCATAGGGGTAGATCTTAGTTTAAGGTCTTAGAGCTCGGACCATAAGGGGAGATCTTAGTTTAAAGTCTTAGAGCTCGGACTATAAGGACCTCAAAGTACGCCACATCGTGGTCCTATCCCCTGGATATGCGAAGATGCACTGAGGGATAGTGTCATGAGTGTCGAGGTTTCGCCTGGTCAGAATGGGAGGTGGAAAATGTAATGTGAATCATGCGGCCATTCACTCAAGGACTGGGGGCACCGACGTAACGATATGGGAGTACTGCCGACCGTGGCGGAAAAGCAGCATCAATATCGCACTAACCGTTGATGGAATGAGGCAAAAAACGAGCATCAACCGCTCAATCACAGGATTCATATCGATTTGCTGCCCGAGGCCATTGGGGGAACCAGCCCGAGTCGGTGGGAGAGCACCAAGACATTGTGTCCAAACCGTTCACGGGGGCTCCACCCAGGGCGTAGGCGATGGGTCCGAATGAAAGGGAGCACGAAGCCTGAAAAGTGGAAGGAACCTGACCAAGCTGAACCTGACCCTCCTGGCAATAAACCAGAGTACTCTTGACACCGGTGGACCACTGCAAGGGGTCGGGGAACACGCCTTGAGGGTGACCCGAAGGCGGCGGACTCCCCAGAGAAGGGGGAATCTTTAAGAGGTGGGGGGCTGGACCCGAAGTTTCAAACACCCGGGCGTTCCTACGTATCCCATAAGGATGGGAATCAAGCCACACGTAGTTCTTGAAGCGTGGCGCAACACAGTTGGGCAACAGCGCGGGGAAGGGTGCGGGTCTGACCCTCACACACAGAAGAAGTGGTATTTGATATTTCTTGTTTGTCCTTAAAGGTGGATGGTTTTTCTTTGTGCGGCGACATGCCTGTGATTAAGAAATACCTGGCGTCGCCATAATAATCAAGCCATGAAAGGCATTGATAAATGGCGTGGTTATTAACCAGCGCCCAACGTGAGTGTCCCCTGAGGAGAACATCACGATGCAGTGCCGTTTCTCGTCGGGCGGCCAAGACGATCACAGTTTACGGTCGTGTGGTAGGACCAGACAACACAGTTTAAGGTCGTGTGGTTCGGACCATGGAGGAATCCGCTTATTGTGATACGGCGGACCCAGCGGAGGTGGGAACATACCCAGCCCTGCGGTCACGCACGATTCCAGGAGAACGGTCCTGGGATAGGGGTCTGCGTATGTCCATCACCCGAGGGGCAGAGATGCTAGCCTCCAGCTATGCTGGGCCCAGAACGCGATTGTTCGGGCGACTCCTTCCTCCTTATGGGGACGAGGGTCCAGCTATGCATGGCCGTTAGGGAGGACATCCGCATGTATCCTTGGTGCTCAGATCATGGGAGCCTCGAAAGACACCATTACCCTGGTTGGCCTGCCTAACGTGTAAAGGTATACTGAAGGTCAGTATGAAGAGAGTGTCGAGATTCCACTACAACGCCCAAAGGCGGAGTGTGATGAGGACTGCGCAACCAATGTTCAGGGCCTGAAAGAGCCGACATGGCGATCAAGGATGTCGCTGACCATATTCGCAACACAACATCCGATCGCGTCATCCTAGGATGGGGCAAGCAAACGAGCATCAACCGCTCAAGCGCAGGATTCATATCGATTTTCGGCCCAGGACCCGCCGGTAAATCGACCCGGAGCGGTAGGAGAGCACTGAGGCATCGTACCCAAACCGCTAACGAGGATCCCTTTGAGTGAAGGCTCGAACAAGAGGAAGCGCGAGGCCTGACAAGCAACACAGGACTTTTCGGGATTGAATCTGACACTACGAGTCATAGACCGAAGTACCCAAAACATGTTAACAGATCACCGGAAAGGGTCGGAGGACTCACCCTGAGAGCAACCAAATGGAGGCAGATCCCCGTGATCAACCAAGAGACGGGGCTGGACCTGAAACAAAAGCGTCCAGGAGGTCCTACGTATCCCATAAGGATGGGAATCAAGCCGTACATAGTTCTTGAGAGGCAGTTTAACGTCATGCAGGACGATGAGATGTGTGAGGTAGTCATACACACGGGGGAGGCGTACGGCGCGGCCAGTAGACTGACGTGAATGAGGACATAATCCCCCACTCACGCGTTACGCCTCGCACAAAAAGGAGGGGAACTTGGGCCAGAGGCCCAACGCGGGATAGGGATTCCCGGGAAATGGGGCTGGGCCTGAAACATGAATGTTCAGGCGGTCCTACGTATCCCATAAGGATGGGAATCAAGCTGCACGTAGTTCTTAAGATGTAGTTTAGCGTCATGCGGGACGATGTACAGTTTAACGTCATGTTGGACGAATGCTGAACAGTTTAACGTCTTGTAGCTTGGACGAACTGCACTCAGGCAAAGTACTGCTTGAGGAACCTAGCGTTGGTGGGAGGAGTGACACGCTCACCATCCATAGTCTCTAGGGAGTACGCGACATTGGGATAGACCTTGTGGATGACAAAAGGTCCCTCCCACTTGGGCTCCAACTTGGGCGGTTTCCTTCCGGGGATCATTGGCGCTCGCAGGGCCAGTACTAGATCACCCTGCAGGAAGGAGCGGAGGCGAACCTTCTTATTGAAATCTCGAGCCATTCTGCTTTGATGCCTCTCCAAGTTGTGCAAAGCGCGGAGCCTATTCTCATCCAGTGCTTCCAACTCGGCTAGACGGGCTTCAGCAACTCTGTCCGGCGCTTGCTGGTCGTGGACCGCAGTGCGCAAGGACGGTAACTGGATCTCGATGGGCAGGACGACCTCAGCTCCATACACCAGGGAATAAGGAGTCATCTGGGTGGAATTGCGAGTCGTCGTCCGATAAGCCCAGAGGGCGTTGGGGAGGTTGTCCGGCCAAATCTTCTTGTTCTGACCAACCATCTTTTGCAGAATGTTAGAGAGGGTCTTGTTAAACGCCTCAATCTGTCCATTCGCTTGCGCATGATAGCGAGATGTATGGTTCGAGCGAATGTTGTACTTGGCGTACAACTTCTTCAACTCAGCTGCTCGGAAATTGGCTCCGTTATCCGTGAGGATAGCATGAGGCACTCCAAATCGATAAATGATGTTGGAGGTCACGAAGTCAGCGATAGAACAGGATTTGACCTCTCTGACTGGAATCGCCTCTGCCCATTTGGAGAAGAAGTCTGTGGCGGTCAGAATGAACCGGCATTGGCGAGTCGTCGCCGGCGGGTAAGGTCCCACAACGTTCAGTCCCCAGACTGCAAAGGGCCAGGAATACCTAGTGGTATGGAGAGGCTCCGGCGGCCGATGCACAAAGTTCGCATGAACCTGGAACGCATGACACCTCCTTGCATACTCGATGCAGTCATGGATCATGGAGGGACAGAAGTATCCCAACCTCCGAATCTGGTGGGACAGCTTCGGCCCAGTCTGGTGGGCGCCACATGAACCAGCATGAACCTCTTGCATGACTCGTGGGATCTCAACTCCCTAAAGGCAACGGAGCAGAACACCATCAAATCCGCGTTTATAGAGGATCTGCTCTAGGCCGGGGCTGCTCTAGAGGACAAACTGCGATGCGCGGTGTCGAACTCGCTCGCGCTCGGCCCGATCTGACGGAAGAATGCCATGTAGGAGGTACTCAACCAAAGGCGTCCTCCAATCATGGGCTGATTCGACTGCCATATCTGGGGTACTCGGGGCTCCAGGCACAGGGGCAACCATGGTGAGATTACTTACCGATGGGCCGCGATCTCTCTCCGGGATAACAGGAGCGATGAGCCTGCAGTGCGTCACGCGGATGATCAGGTCGTCCTGTTCAGGCTCTGCGAGTGACGCAGCAAGGCTGGCCAAAGCATCTGCTCGACCGTTCTGCGACCGGGGAATATGGACAATTTCTGGCCGAGAAGGGAATCGGGCCATCAGAAGGAGGGTGCACTCCAGCAATGGCACAAGTTCCGGCTTCCTGACAACATAGTCGCCATTGATCTGCTTAACGACCAGCTCGGAGTCCCCTTTCACACACAGATGGGGAACGTCGATCTCGAGAGCCAACTCGAGGCCGGTGATGAGGGCATGGTATTCCGCCTCATTGTTGGTACAGCCCTCTGACAACAGGAAAGAGTATGGCAGCACGGCTCGCTCCAGGGTAATGAAGACGATACCCAAGCCCACTCTGTTGAGCTTAGGATTATCGAGTCTTCTACCGGTGGGGCTCCGGGAGGCACCGTCAAAGTGCATCTGCCAGCATGGATCGGCATGATCGACCGAGAGAATGGTCTCATCAGGAAAGCCTAGATCCAACGGCTGATCCGCGGAGGTCGGGTGAGCTGCCAGAAAGTCTGCCAATGCATGCCCTTTGATGGCCTTCTGAGACACATACCTGATGTCGAACTGCTGGAGAATCACAGCCCACCGCGCTAGATGGCTAGTCAACATAGGCCGGCTCAGGATATATTTCAACGGGTCTACCCGAGAAACCAACTGTACCTCATGGTGCTGCAAGTAGTGCCGTAATTTCTGTACGGCGAATACGAGCGCCAGGCAGCTCCTCTCGATGGGGGAATACCTAACTTCCGCATCGAGGAGCATGATACTGAGGTAATAGAGGCTATTCTCTGTTCCCTCGTTGTTCTTCTGGGCGAGAAGGGCACCCAGGGACCGTTCCAGGGCGGTCACATAAAGGACCAGCGGCTTCCCGGATACAGGCGGCATCAGAACCGGAGGTTGAAGCAAGTACTACTTGATTTCCTCGAAGGCGGTCTGACACTCTTTATCCCATACATAGGTGGCACCTTTCTTCATGAGCCGAGAAAAGGGCTTACACTTGCCGGCCAGATTCGCGATGAATCGGCGTATATAGGCTAAGCGGCCTTGGAACCCTTGCAGTTCCCGGATGTTACCTGGGGGAGGCATCTGGCTAATCGCCCTGATCTTCTCTGGGTCGATCTCAATACCCCGGTATCTTACCACAAATCCAAGGAACTTTCCGGAGGTGACCCCAAAGGCACACTTCAACGGGTTCATCTTCAGGCAGCGAGACCGGAGGAAGCCGAACACTTTCTCAAGATCTTTGAGATGGTCCTGACGCTGGCACGATTTGACCACCAAGTCGTCGACGTAGCATTCCAACATTGTGCCGAGGATTGGCTTGAATATGCGGTGCATCGCCCGTTGATAGGTGGCACCTGCATTCTTCAGGCCGAAGGGCATGACCCGGTAACAAAAGATACCTTGGGGGGCCCTGAAGGCAGTGAACTCCTCATCCTCAGGGGCCATCCGGATTTGGTTGTATTTGGAGTATCCATCCATGAAGGAGAGGGCTTGGAACCCTACCGTGGCGTCAATCAACAGCTCTGTCACTGGAAGGGGAAAATCATCCTTCGGACAGTGGCGGTTGAGATCGCGGAAGTCGATGCAGACTCTAATCTGCCCGTTATTCTTCCTGACCGGCACAATGTTGGCCAGCCATTTGGGGTACTGAACTTCCCTCACGAAGTTGGCTTTGATAAGCCTGTCAACTTCGGCCTCAACCATGGCACCGTGGGATGGGTGCATCTTCCTGGGAAGCTGCTTGAACCCGCGATGGTTCGCCGGGAGACCAAGGCGGTGGACGGCTACCTGAGGATCTAGCCCCGGCATCTCGTCATAGCCCCAAGCGAACACATCACGGTGCTGCCTGAGAAAGTCCACGTACTGCTGCCGCTCCTCAGAGGGCATGGCGGCACTGACCAATGTGGGTCTTGGATCTGCCTCGGTTCCAAGGTTCACCTGTACTAACTCATCGACCGTGGCGGGGACGCCCTCCACAAAAGCTGGGGGTGCATCTTCCACGTCCTCTCCACTCGGGGAGGGATCGTCTACGGGAGAGACTACGTTGGAAACTGCATCGGGGCTACCAGATCCGGCTGGGCCGCTGGTGCTGGCGCGGGTGGTCGCGGTCATCTCATCAGGAGACTCACAGGCCGTCGAAACCATGGCTACGTCCAACTGATGGATCAGGAGGACGTAAGCGTCATCCAAACTGGCCCAGGGATCACTTGCAACAGCGACAGGCTCAACCTCACCTGCTAGGATCTGCTTATCCTTGCTCTTGTAATAGTCCGCATCCAGATAGCGGGCTTCACATGAGGCAAAAGGAGAGGCATCTCCCTGAAGCACGCCTACTCGACCATTAAGGGAGTATTTGAGGCATTGGTGGTATGATGAGGGAACCGCCGCATGAAGGTGGAGCCATGGCCTGCCCATCAACGCGTTATACATAGTGTCCTGAGAGACTACCATGAATTCGGTGTTGGAAACCAAGTCACCGAACTGGGTCTTCAAACGTATCTTCCCGACCGGAGTTTTCTCAGTGCGGTCGAATCCCTGGATCCTGAGGTCGGAGGGAATCAAGTCATCCTCAGACAACCCCAATCTCCGGAGCGTCCGAGTGGGAATCAGGTTAATCCCAGACCCTGTATCGACAAGACAGCGCCGGACTTCAAGGCCATTGAACTGGCCAGTAACATACAGCGGACGAATGTGTCCCTGTATAGGAGGGTCTTCATCCTTACCAGAGAACAAGATAACTGCCTGACATTCGGCGTCCTCGATCGTTTCGGTGTGAAAGGCCTCTGCAGCCGCAACCTCTGTCTCAAACTGGAGGGGGATCTTCAGGGCTTCAGTGAGTGCCTAGCGCATCTCAGATGACATGCGCAGAGCCTCAATGATGGAGAGCCTTGCTGGGATGTCGGCCAAGTGCTTCAGGACATCATAATTTTTGGCCAAGCGTGAGACCCTGGTTGCAGGGGATTGCTCTGCGGTTGGAGGCATGACGGGCCTTGCCGGTTGGACCGGCGGCCGACTGGTGCTTGGCGCATCTCTCTGTTCATCGGTTGAAGCCCGGAAAGTAGTCACCGCATTGGGGTCAGGAGGCCGGGATGGACTCGTGGCAGGGCGGAGCTGGTCGCGACGCGGCTGAGGCGGTTCTGCCTGGTCCCACACCACAAACAGTGGCGGAGGCGAATCCGTCATCCCCGGATGGGGGGGCTGCGCGCGCTGAGCTCGGTTTTGAGCCTGCTGCCTAGTCTCAGTGGCGTGCACGGCCTGGTTGGAGGTACCAATGGCTGTGCCCCAGCGACTCCTGTTGCTGCGGTTCTTCCGACGGTAGCGACGACCGGGGACACTAGGGAGGTTAACCTGGTGTTCTTCAACGTCGGGAACCGAAAAGGGATTTACCAGCTTGACGGTATTAACCGAAGCGTACCCAACACTGTCATCGGACGAATCATCCATCACCGGGCGGATCCGAGGAGGGACCCCCATCTCCGGGGGCATGAAATCGCCGAGAGTGCGGGATAGTGGCGGAACTGGCGGGGCGCGCTCTTCCTTCTTGCGTCACCGCCGTTTTCTCTTCTCGGAAGAGGCAGGCTGGGACGACGATGCCGAAGCAGCACCCGCAGATTCTGGGGGCTCAGGCTGATTCAAGCGCGCACGGATGATTCCATGGGCGCGAATGGTCGTCTTGCGGGCCATCCAGTTATTATACTTCTGGGATCCGCGGTCGGAGACCAGCTTCCATTCGTCCTCGTTGCCACTATCGTCATCTGATCCCACGAACACGCCCGCCACTTGTGCTGGAGCTGGGCCCAACCTGATTATATTGTTGTTAATCTGGTCTTGGAGCCAATCCTTAAACACGTAGCACCGCTGGATGGTGTTCCCCAAGGCCCAATGATAAGGGCAGTAGCGGGGGTTATCTGTGAGATGTGCCTCCTCTGGCCTCCAACACTCAGGCAGTCGCACAATCCTCTGCTCCAGGGCGCTCCGGAAGTAACCGGGGACCTGATCCTCGTGGAATGAGTAAGTCAGGTATCGCGGGCCCCTGGGAGCACTGTCTTGACGAGGGGCTGGAGGGGCCTGCCGAGGAGGTGGACCCTGATTATCTCGCCTGGGTTGTGGCGGTACATTACGCGGAGGGGCCGGCCGGTTCTGGGGATGCCGCTGCTGGGCCGGGAACTGAGCCCGTGGAGGCGGATTCCTATGAGGCTGTGGAGCTGGCCTCGCCGGCAGCAGCTCCAACGGCCTGGGGGCCTCTATCTGGGCAACAGAAGCGGGATCAGCCCTGCAGACTCTCCTTCCAGGAATCATAGGAGGCAGCGGGTGTGCCTGACTGGCCTGTTGCAGGGCTTCCTCAAGACGTTGAGCTTTGTCTGAGAAGTCCCTGAACCCTCCGGGGTAATTCTGAGTGATCATGCAAGGGACCAGCTCGGTATTGACGTTCCCGACACACATTGTCAGCAACTGCTCCTGAGTCAATGGCATGTCAAGGGAATACGTGAGACCCTTCCATCGGGCGACGAATTCCATGACTCACTCATCAGGCCTCTGCTTGCACTTGAAGAGGTCTGCGATACTCGTCTTCCGGGACGTGGAACTGAACTGGTAGAGGAACTGTCTATGAAGGTCCTCCCAGCTAGTTATCGACCCGACGGGGAGCTGGCTGTACCAGACAAATGCTGGCCCTTCCAGTGTCTGGACAAAGCAGCGAAGCTTAGTGGCCTCCTGCTGCGCCGGAGTCCCCAACATAGGCCCGCACCTCGAGTTGAAATGGGCCAAATGTTGTGGAAGATCTCCAGTCCCGTTGAAGGGGGCGAAAGTTGGATTCCCGAATCCCGGAGGCGCCGGCATGTCATCCACCCATGCTGGGTATGGCTTGCCGTCCGGTGGGATCGCCACCTGCTGAGTCTCCAAGGCTTCCAAGCAGGCGATGAGTGCCGCCATCGGATCGTCCGGACATGGGTTCCAGTCCTGGCGAGGATCTCTAACCACGACCGCATTGCATGGCCCTTCAATCGGGTCGTCGACCGGGTCGTCGAACTCGGCAGCTCGTGGGATGGCGGGCGGAGCGGCCCTTGGGGCAGCGGGAGGAATCTGATCGGGGTCTCTCAGGTAGTCACGCCGCTCGGGAGGGTGTGGTGAAACATACCGCGCCATCTTGCCATAGGAAATGGCCTCTCTCCTGTCGGCGAACACGGCATAATCACGGTTGCCCGGGAGAGTCTCATCGAGGGGTGGTTGTTCCTGTCCCTGTTGTCCTGGCCTAGGATCACCGTAGTCAGGCCGCTGCTCTGCAGCGCGCTCGGCGAGGATCTGGTCAACTAGCTTCTTCAGCTCGGTGAGCTGTTGACGTAGCATAGCCTTCTCGGGATCCTCCTCTGTCCTCTGCATGGAGGCAGATGGGTCGGCGGGCTTCACAGCCCCGCCGTGCTCTTTACCTTTACTGACGTTTCAGCTCAACGTCAGTGCTTCAGTGGGTGGGGTGAGACCCAGGAGGTTCCTCTGGTGACGAGTAACTCTCACCGATGGATCTAACGACGGCTTGTCTTCGGGGGGGAAGCCCCCGCCGAGAAGTTCCAAGTCTTTCCCCTCTCCCGACAGGTCAGCCATATTGACAGTTTTCGTCCCTGGGGATGTACCCTCAGGGCCACCCAGCGAATCGGGCTGTCGGCGAATCGCACTGAAGCGTAGGGCAGCGTACTGCCCCCATCCACGGATATACACGTGGGGGGTGGCTTCCTCGATAACCTTGCGGAGTACTTGAAAACACTCGACGCATCGTTGTTGGAGGGCCTCGTGGTGCCCAAATGACCCGGGGTGCCAAACCGCGGGGAGCGTGGCCAGGTCAATTTGACGGAACTGCTCATCAATATCCTCCAGGTGCACTTGACTCCCGGGATATGGAATTTGTAGGCGGTGAAGACGGGAGTGAGTCTCCCGGAGAGTTCGGCGGAAGCATTCGAACTCATCCGGGGTGAGTGATTCGGGTGCATCAAAGTCCGGTCCTGCGACTGGCCAAAACTTCTCAGGGAAGTGGCCCTCTGCAAGGACGGTCCAGAAGCTCCACGACTCAAACTCGGGACCCAGGTCTCCTTGGTCCTCTTCAATGACTGGGAATGGACGGGGAATCAGTAGTGGTGCCGAGGCGGGCCGTCGGGCCGACGGGCTGGCCGGCGATGAATACGGCGAGCAGGCCGATTGGCCTCCATATCCCGGGCCGCCCTCTGAAGGTGGCGGTGCACCGGCTACCACATCACGATAGGACGGGCTGGCGAGAAAACATCCTGCCGTAGCGTCGGTGCTCGCCGAGGGTGCACTAGATCGTGGTTCGACCGTCGGTCCCCAGAAAAAGTCTTCGGCTTCTCCGATCGAGGTGGAAGGCACTTCCGGAGGGGCCGGTACCAACCGAAAGCTTGATCCTTGGGGGTCTACCAGGCCCTTGCTACTCCGGATATACCTTCGGAGAGAAGCGGGGATCACATCGATCTCGCTCTCGGGGAGTACGAGGCTGACGTGCTGCATTCCTACCCCTGCCCTTGACTGGCGGGATTGGGGGGAGGGCTCTGTCACCGAATCGTACTCCGCCTCTGTATCAGAGAAACGAACCGGTCGGATCTCTATCCATAATTCCCTAACATTCCTCCCTCGGCGTCGACGCCTTGCCTTCCTGCCCCTGGGTGGTTCTTCGGGGCAGGGCTGATCTCTGTCCTGGCGTCCTCCGGCCGCACCGGTGCTGGGGCCTAGAGGACTGAAAACCAAGGTGCGAGGGGCACCGGGACAGATATCGAAGGGGACGCGGGGAGAGATGATTCCGGGCAGGCCTCCGGGCCTGGATCGGAAGGTGGGATGACCCATGCCTCCTGGATCGGCCACACGGAGTAGACCCTGCTGGTGAATAGCGCTACCGCGAGGTGGTCAGCGGTGGCTACTGCCTGTACCAGCAACCGGGAGAGTCGACCCAACCTGCCTTTGGGGCGGTCGGGGCCTCGATCCAGGTCGGGCATAGACGTGCCCTTGCTCAGGATGCGCAGGGGCCTGGTGACTAGAGCCACCAGTGGCTTGGGCCAATGCGACCGCTGTTGCTAGGGCCCCAAGTTGGGCGTCCTCTTCCGCTCGTGCCCGACGTTGGCGTCGGGATAGACGAGTCGGGATCAGCGGCGCAGGCAGGTGGAGAGCCCGTTCTTCGACTTGAGAGGCCTGTCGGCGGTGTCGACGTGGCCTAGCCGGAGCACTGATTGCGGATCCCTGGAGCGAATCTCGGATAGGGTGGTCCCGGACATCTTCCACCTCATCCGCATAGGGGAGGGAGCTGTCGGAGCGTTCCGGGGATAAGCTCCCGAAGCGGTTGGATGTCGAGGTAGGCAGTGGTGCCTCCCTGCGCAACCCTCGGGGGTGGCGGTGGCGGCGAGGTGCAGCTTCCTCGAGGTCTAGGCAAGACATGTCCCTGGTGGGGATTACTCCCTCTTCCTCATATCTTCGCACCAAGTTGTTGATCACCCTTCTCTGGATGACCTCCGAGGGGGAGAGAGGGCGTGGTTGCCCCGTAGCTGCGACTGCTGGGACGACTGTAGAACGGGCGGGACCGCGTGGAGTAGCCGCGTCGGTGTTTCCCCTACCCCTGCGTTAGTGGGCGGGCGGTGATCGGGCATTGGATCGGACGACCTGATTCCTGAAGATAGGGAGAAGAACCCATTAAAACTGACAGGAAAATGAATCGACTACCAATCATTAGTGCCACAATTTCTTCCGTGGGGGAAACCCAGGCCATCGACGTCGTGAGACGGAGTGCCCGATTTCCCCTCCCCGCCCCTGGCGGGACCCGTGCACCGGTGCTGAATGCTCGGCTGGGCAACATGCCAATCTTCCAACACCTCTGAAAGCCATCGGTCTTCGCATTGAGGAGAAGAGATTCACGTCGGGTTCACCATTTTTCTGTTTCGGTGCGGATGTGCGTCCGGTTTCTGTTCCGACGCTGTTCCGCCAGGACGCGTTCGCGCGTGCTCCCATCGACCCGAGGGGATGGGAGCGCGGCTTGTGGCCCCGCAGTCCCGCTTTCCAAAGGCGGGCGGCATCCTTCCCTTATTCAGGGACGTCTGCTCCTTGATCGAAACCGGGATGATGGGATGTCGTCTCCTCCTTCCTTGGACGTCTCCTCGGAACTCGTCGCCTAATCCGGGTCTCCCTCATAGATTTAAGACATGCTCGTGAATCTCTTTCCCGGCGCCATATCTTCATGGACACCGGTTAATTACACTGCTTCCGCCCGGATGCTCCAAGGAGTCTGGTCGGGGCAGCAACCTGCGGTGAGGAGACCGGGTGGCTCTGGGTGTTGGGGGCGTGTCTTAACACTGCGGCTCTGCATGTCTGTCTTCCGTCCCTAATAGGGCTTCTCGAAGGCGTGGTGGCCTGAGGCATCCTGCGCTGGGTGCGGGGAACTGCGTTACCTAAGGTTTTCCTCAGCTTCCCATGTTTAACACGGGGTATGCCGCGAGTTTAACGTCCAGCGAGGACGGCATCGGACTAATCAACACGAGGAGTGGATCAGATGACAGAACCCCTTGCGGGGAACCTCCAACGCTAGGGCCAGAACATGGGCGGCTTCCCGAGTGAAGTGGAGTGGAATGAAATGGCATGACCCCACCGGGATGTGGCGGCCCGGGTAAGGATCAGGATGGATGATGGAGTGAAGAGCTTGGACCCCGTGGGGGCTTCCTACGTACCGCGCGTTAGCACGGATCAAAGTCAGCATAGTTCGGATATACAGTTTAACGTCATGCTGGACATTGGCAAGCCGACTCACAGGGAGGTCGAGGCCGCCGGGCGGAGGATTGAACCGAACCACCTCGCACAGAGGGGGATGGAACGGCCGGCTGGATCACAGTTTCACGTCATGCTGGACGATGAATGGAGAAAAAGGCAGTGGGGAAGCACAATGGAGATACACATGTGCAGTCTCCCACAGGGGCGGATTCATAGGTGAATCGACGCATGTGTGAACCCAGGAGGGGTCCACTGATGGAAGAACCGACGTGAATATGACCGGGACGACCAGGTGGTGGGCTTGAACCTCAGGGAGGCTTCCTACGTACCCTGTTTAGGAGACAGGGATCAAAGTCCACGTAGTTCGTTCTGTCAGGACTTACGCACTGTGGCAGCCCGGATGCGGCAAAACTCAGTTGGAGGGGGACCCGGGCCGGAGGTGAGAGACCTCGATCCCAGTCACACCCTCTACTGGCTTCGGCAGTGGGGAAGCGCAATGGAGATACACATGTGCAGCCCCCCACAAGAAACTAGGGGTTTGTAATACCCTACCCCCGTGGGGAAAGGCCGCTCCAATTAAATCGTCCCTAAAGAGGGGAAATCCCGACATCCCTGCAGAGACGAGCGGGTGGGGGCCACATCCAAACCGGGGGGACCCTGCGTGCGGGGCACGGGATCGGGTGATGCAGACGGTTTAACATCTTGCTGGACGAAGTACAGTTTAACGTCGTGTGTTGAGGATGAAGCGGACGGTTTAACGTCTTTCCGGACGAAGTATAGTTTAACGTCGTGTGTTGAGGACGAAGCGGACGGTTTAACGTCTAGCCAGACGAAGTACAGTTTAACGTCGTGTGTTGTGGACGAAGGTGCTTGGTAGTTTAACGTCTTGTCGCGCGGACGAGGTGCAGTTTAGCGTCATGCGGGACGATGTCCAGTTTAACGTCATGTTGGACGATGTACAGTTTAACGTCATGTTGGACGAATGCTGAACAGTTTAACGTCTTGTAGCTTGGACGAAGGTGCTTGGCAGTTTAACGTCTTGTCGCGCGGACGATGGAGGCTAGGCAGTTTAGCGTCGTACAGCTTGGACGTGGTGGTGCCGCCGATGGGTCCGTGTCACTTCGCGCGAGCCTGGAGGGCCACACGGAAAGACAACGCACGGTACAGGCACCCAGGATGAAGATCATCGGGCGCCACGCAGGCGGGTACCCTCAGGGGGTCAAAGGGGGTGACCCCGGCGGATTGCGCGCAAAAGAGAAGCTTGGCGCGCAATACCGCGGGTCGGCGCGCAAATGGGCAGATTGGCGCGCAATTGGGCCAGCGCTTTGCGCGCGGAGGATTGAGATTGCGCACACCGGGCTTCGGATAGCACGCGGGGGCAACGTCTCATTCTTTAAAGAATGGCCACTTTAGTAAGGGGGGGTGCGCGCAATCGGGCTGGATTGCGCGCACCCGGGGGGCAATTGCGCGCAAGAAACTTCTTTTGCGCGCGAATGCCTTTGAGTGAAGGATTATTCAAAGGAAAGGAGCCAAAGGGATTGCGCGCGAAGGCGAACCCCGAGGATTTCTTGCGCGAAAGAAAAGCGGTTACCTGAAGATCGGCATTGCGCGCGAAGGGGGTTGGATTGCGCGAACGAGCGACTCTTCGAATTCCGGCAACCTTCAAAATGTCGGGGGTCGCCTTATTTTTATAGGCAACCCCGGGCACAGAATCTCGTTCGCGGGCGCGGAATTTCCTTCGCGGGCGCGGAATTGGGCCAGGCGCGCAAGGGAGTCGCGCGGGCCACGGGCGCGCAAAATAGCGCGCTGGCCCAGCGCATTGCGCGCATCCCGGGAGGTTTGCGCGCCTTGCTTCAACTTTGCGCGCGGGTCTCCAAAATTCCGCGCAAGGCCTCCGGGCCCTCCGAAATGTGCTTCTGACTCCAAATATGACCTCGCTTTCCGCATCCGGAGCTTCGTTTGGGAACAACGGACTTTTCCGGTGTCTACAGTGGTATCCAAAAATCATAATATAACATCACATAGAGACATTAAAATCAATAATATTATATAAAAATTTCCTTTTATACCAACTATAATAGCCCCAAAGTCGAAATCTTGGATGCAACATTGAAAATAGAAACTATACATGTCAATATTTGATACTAATGAAGATGACCCAGTTATCACTATACAAAACATACAACATCAAAAAAATGTTGGATCACTTAAATTCTCAGGTACTATTTATGTTTACAGTTTCAGAGTATTATTAAAAACTATTAACATCGGGGATTCATAAACAACTAGTTTATAATGATGAAAATTATCTCCCACTATACCCAAAATTTCATATTTCACATTGAAACCCTGATATACATAATTATTTCAAACATAATCTTTCTAAACTGGAAAAAAGGAAACATCAAAATTTTGGGCTCAAATTATCCACAAGGGTAAACATAAGCAATAAAAATTGAATGTAATTTGGGAGAATAAGAATAGAATAAGGGTATGATGGCATAATCGAACTGCATGAGTATAAAATAATAATATTCATACCAATAAATATTTGGATCATAAAACATGTAAACATTTCATAAGGATTTAAAAAAGAAATGAGTCGTCAGAATCAATAATCACAAGCCTTGTGAAATGAATATTGATCATAAGAAACATTATAAACCCAATGAAATAATATATAAAAATTATTGTTCTCTTGGAACATTATGTTCTCATAACTTATTGAAAATTGAATAACCAATATGGTCAACCACTATCCTCGGAACACTAATGCGTCATAAGGATATAATAGAGCCACCCGCCAATATTTTATCAGGGAACAATCAATCTTTGGTTAATAACATAACCATCCATCCTTGGTTTATAGTATAAAAACCCATCCATTGTTTATAAAATAACCTCTTATCATCATAAACAATTTCTAATAAGTGTATTTCGAATAAACTACCGAAAGAATTTATTTCATGTTAAACTCTTGAAATAACATATATTCATTTCAAAATTTGATTAACCCCTGAAAGATAAATAGTTTCCCCAATAATATCATTAAAACATGATTAACCTATGGAAAATAAATTGGTTCTATACAAATATCAGTGAAATATGAATAAACCGATTAAAATAAATGGGTTTCATAAAAATATATTTTAAACATGATTGATCTTTGGAAGGAAAACATGCCCCATAACAATCTCTTTGAAACAATTCTAATCCATCAAGGGATAGAATGGTTGTGGTATCATTAAATAATATACCCATTTTAGGATAAGTAACAACACGATTTTCTTATATTAATGAATCAAAATAACATTAAAATATCATTACAAAATTTTTTAGGAAAATAACATTATCATTTTTTAAATAAATTTTAAAAACACACATTTGAAAAAAAAATTACAACAATAATTTTATTTAGAAAAAAACATGGAAACTTATAAAGGATACATTATGCAAAATAATGGAAATTATGGTGGTAAAATCAATTCATGTCATAAATGTTAAAATTAATCATTCTTTTCAAAATATTTTTCAAGAGCGAGTCAAAGTGAAATATTTGGAAAACATTAAGAAAATGCATTTTAAACAAAATTAAAACTAGGTAAAATAACACGTAAAATGGATTTAGGAAGACCATTATTTTTATAAATAATAATTTTTGAAAATATTATAGAAAGAATGAATATGAAAGTGAAAAATACTTAATCTAAAAGAAGATAGAAAATCGCGATAATTTACAAATGAATTCCAATATATTTTTTCAATAAATAATATAGAAAATGGTTATAAATTTTTTTAAAAAAATTCATAAATAGAGAAGATAATAATTAAAGTGATTCATGAAAATAATATCACACAATTTCGTCCAAAATTAACATTAACATAAAGAATCCTACATGAAAGGAGATTGTAGCATACAATCTTTTCCACTTTGTTAACTCTTCAATAACAAGCCCCATGAAATAATAAATTAAAATTATACATTAAATAACATTAATATAATTAAATTTATGATATTAAACTTCTAAATTTTATTATATACCCCTCATATAGAATATAGGTTAATATCATAATCATTTGTCCCATGGAAAATAACTTTGTATGATTAACCCTTATAAAAAAAATATCATTAAATTATGAATTAATATATAGAGTGAAAATGTGTAATAAATTTAAATCCAAAAAATAGTGTAATTATAGAATAAAAAAATTTATAGATGAATTCATGCATAATAATTTCTTAATGGAGTAAATGAAGAAGTTTTAAAACAACATAAATTTAAAACAAGTTAGGAAACTCTTTACCACATTGAAACTCTCAAGTCAATCTCCATTGGGAAATTATTTAAAGCTGAAACATGAAATATATTTTTTAATGATGGATTCATGATATTAGATGTAAAATATATATTATATATACAACAAAATAGAAAATGGGTAGAATATGGGATTCGTTTCATAATAGTAAAAGTGATATAAGAAAAACCTTTACCTCGAATCTAGACCTTTCATATATTTCATTTAACTCTTATAAAAAAATTTTACATAAATTAATTGATTTCCTAATAAATTTTTCCATGATTAATAATAACTACTGAGTTTATTTTTTTTATTTTTTCTTAATTACATGTTTAAATATTTAATCAAATAATTCCACGTCTGGAGTTTTGAGGATGTTCGATTAATTTTTTCAAAACTGCTTTGGTGTGTTGAATGTGGTCAAAGAGGACATTATTTAAACATCTATAGAATAATAATCATGAAATAATTATAATTTTTATTCATAAATTGTTATTTTTAAATCATTCCTGAAAAATGGTTTTGAAAATTGAACTATGTTAGGATCATGGAGATGGTATGTTGTAAGTACGCATGAATAACATTTTCATTTTTCAATTATCAATTTGATAAGAAGGTATGTATTATTTTTTATTTAAATAATTAAAATAAAATCAGAAATACCATATTAATATTCATGTATATATCATTATTGTTATTTTGAGATAAAAAATAACTGTATCACATCAGGGATGTAGAAGTCTACACATATAAAAATGATGTTTTCAGTTTTTAGTGTATGAGGTAAAATGATATATTATACATTCATAATGATAAATATTCAATTAATTTAATTATTATATCATTTATATCACATATATTTATTAAAATTATCCTTATTATATCCATATTAATCCTTAATAAAAAATAAATCACATCTCTTCGTGAGGAGATAGTCTGTCATACCCACGAGCGGCGTTATACTATCCCCCATGGAAAAGAAATTTAAAAAAGGTATAAGTGATATCAAAAATCCATGAAAATAAAAATGTTCCAAATATAATATATATATATATATATTTTAAATCCATTATTAAAACAATATGTGAGTGGCGATTGAGGAAAACGAAAGACATCGTTTTGTGAGGCTTTAGTCCATCGTACATATGGATTATGCTTTTGTATCCCATTTTATGTAATGGGGTATGGATTCGGTTATTAGATTATTATAATAACATATAAATATATAATATATACATTTTTAATCATATGATAATATTTTAGTCATGTGGAAGACTAAATAAAATAAATATTCATAGATAAAAAATTTACCCTTTCTCGGACCACCTCTTTAGGATTATACCTAATGTTTTCCTAGAATGGATTTCTGAAAAAAAAAGATTTTAAAATGATGGAATTAAATTTTTTAAGTAATTTTGTTATCGATTTTAGGAAAAAATTATTGGTGAAGAAGAGAGGATATTGGTGGCCTTTTATAAGTGAGGCGATTGGAACACTAATAATTTTTCAAATAAATATAGTTACACAATTGTTTCACATGAAAAAACATATAAAAATGGATCATTGTAGATAAGTAGGAATTATAAGGTCTAACTATTTCTATATAAATGGTTTTATATAAATATATATTTAAACTTCACAATTATATTTTTAGTTTAACACCCTAACAAATAAAGTTTTACCTTAAATGTGGTAATTATTTTTTAGTGTTTTAAAAATTAATTATTCTCAAAAAATAATTTCAGTTTATTATATAAAATAATAATTAATATTAAAAATATATAATCCGTTGTAAAAATTTAATTTCACATATTTTTAAAAACAAAATTTAAAACAAAACCCACAGACACTGTAACGCCCCGACCCTAGTTACCCAGAGTCGGTGCATTATTACATAACATTGGCATGATCATGAGAAATATCAAGTCTCGAAAGACCGATTAGTTTAGTAGCCTTGGAATAACTAGATACATCCATAAATTTTTATATTACATCATAAAAAAAACATTTTGTCTTCATATCCCCTCATACTATCCCTGCAGGTCATTCATAAATTACTTCTTCATAATCCTGGAAAAAAAATAAAACATTGAAAGGGGTGAGCTCGGATGCTCAGTAAGGATAACATTATAGCAGAAGCTTTCATAAATAATCATAAACACTTAAGGCAATTTATAACTAAAACAAAAGCCTTTGAAACTTGAACTTTCAACATGGTATGGCATAAATAAAATGAAATAATGCCATTTACTAACTCACATGGATATTCTACTAGCCGAATGATCACATGCAATATCAATAACCACTTTCATAATGATGGAATGCATAATGCCAGACTATCATAACCACATAGCCAAGGCCTCGTGCCAAGACTACAAATAAGATTTTGTCAAGGCCTTGTGCCAAGACACTAGTTTGTCTCATGAGACCTACCGATGCATCGAGGAGCTATAGCGGGCTCCACCCGTCACTTATTAAGTCCAATGCATTCCTCATATGAATAGGTTTAAGCATAAAATAAACATTCGTATTAAAACTAGCATACGAAATGTCAATACTTTAACCACAAACCATGAATGGTATAAAAATAGAACATCCACAGTCAAATATAACTCATTTGATACAATATGACAGATTGTATTGTATCACATTAACCTCAATCATGAATAATGAAGGATGTTGACATAGATGAAAATAATCATCAAAACTATTTGAGAGAAATATCCCCCTTTTCTTGAAAACATTTAAAAGTCACACTATTTGTCAAGAAGCCATTTAAAAATAGATTTTTGAATCAAAGTGTCCCATACCACTTTGAAAATTTTTAAAAGGAGTTTTAATTTCTAAAACTTTAATGTCCATATAAATAAATCCTTAAAACCATTTTTAAAACATGGACATTAATGAGCAAGATTTAGAAGAATAAGTCTTTAAAACATTTAAAAATGGTATTTTTGTTAGAGATTCTAACCAAAAGAGACACTTGAATACAAATAATTGGGGTAATCAAAACTTTGTAATATCATGAGAATAAAGGGATTCATGATATACTATGTCAAAGTACATTATATACACCACATAAAAGTGATTTGGTGTATATCAACAAAGAAGTCTCAATGGAATGTAAATTGAGATGAAATCTATCATAAAGGCCGTATCCTTAGGTTAAGGATAAATCAACGACATAATTATGTGTGAAAAATATAAATACACTAAATATGATTGGATATTCAGTGTAAAACAATCAAAGGATATTCACACATATTCTTGTAAAAACAACACCAACGAATTGGATGTTTAACACAACAAATGGTGAATGAGTTAAAATTACTCTTATCAAATTCATATCAATGACTTGAGAATTATCAATGGAGTTATTATGTGTATCAAACTTATATCCACAGGAAGGGGAGTGGAAATTATGACATAATCAAATGAATAGTGATTTCACACATAATCTTGGGGTAATATAATCAATGAAATATGCGTAAAGCCAAATGAGTGGAAATTGAAATTCCAAATTACCTTATGGATTAGGTAACTTTCGAAACATACACCCATGAAAGAAGTATCATACCATGATGATGTAAATACCCATAAATTAAAGTATATTACACAATGAATTCAATCATGGGCAGTACACATACACCACATGCAATAATTAAGTGGTGAACAATGGAATTCTCACGAAATTAAAAGTGAGATTAGAAAATCCCTTACCATGTTAATCGACTGAGTCGTATGGCCAAAAGTTAATAACCACCAAATGATTTACAGAATAACATGAATATAAAGAGAATCATGATAATATATATCAAATGGCCATACACAATACACAACTTTCAATAATTTAGTGGCGAATAATGGAAATCTCACGAAATTGAAAGTGAGATAAGAGAATCCCTTACTTTGTACTTTTTCTTTGGTAGATGGTAGGTTTACCTCTTGTATAATGGTGAAATAATTGTTATTGAATAATACAAGAATCAGTTACTTTAATATGATATCATATATGATCTTTTAACATTGATTTGTTAATAATATCTTAGAATTATCGTCATTTCAGGTGTTAACGGGTTCATTTTACTTTATATTCTTTGTTATGTGAGCCATATTCGTTATTAATGGGATGTATATTATTCATATCCAGAATGGTATCAAGTCCTTAAACATCATTTCTAAATCATCAAATGATAATTATACTTGAATGGATACGATGGAGAATGAATCACATCGCGTTCGTGGAGACGGTAGTCCGTACGTACGCACGAATGCTACTTCCATTTAATTTTTATTTTAAAAGAATCGAATCCAAATGATACATAGGTATATTACTATTACAGTAAAATATAATATTCTATATATGTTACTTAAGTTCATTAACACCATCCTTTATACGTTCCATGTGTGGTATGAACGAGTCATATCATTTTAAGGGGGCGGTAGTCCGCACTTCCTCAAATGAAATTATCGTATGTATATACAACATGAAACGAATAATTGTATGAAATAAAATGGAATTACAGAAGCTTATATATAAAATATATATCATTAATATCATATTTAATTACAGTGCCATCCTAATGGCCACCATGAGAGGCGGTAAGATGTATTTGAACAATCATCGTTTCGTGAGGCGTTAGTTTTCCATCCACAGAAACATTATGTTCATCATCCATTAGATGGAGTTGTGTGAATGTGTAGTTTTAATCCTTCTTATAACAACATCCTAGTATATTGTGGATACTGGTTTTGTTACAAAAGAAAGGAAATAAAAAGAGTTTGGGGGTTGGAGAAGCAAAATAATTGAAAATAATTTAAGAGAAAATGTTACCTTTAATTTAGGTAACTCACTTTGGTTGGAACCAAAGGACTTCTTGAAATGCTTTCTGCCTAAGGGGAAGCTTCAAGGAGGAGGAGAGGGATGTGGGGAGCTTATTTGGGCAGAGTTTGGACGAGACAGTGGCTTGAGAGGTGTGAGGAATGAGTAGAAGTGGTCTCCTTTTATAAGGGAGAGGAGGGGCTCTTTAGGAAAGAGTGAAAGTATTACTTTATAATATAATTATATTCGGTTTATAATGGTCCAAAAATCATTGAGGTCGAATATAAGATGACTAATATTCTATGTAACATCAACCAATAAGAATTGGACAGGTTTTAGATAATATTTTAATCATTATAATCTTATTTATTTAAATGATTTATTAATGAGGTAAACATTGCATCATTATTGTGTCATTAATAATTTACATTATTTGATGTCTAAAAATTATAAATAAAATATAATTATGTATGAAATCTTTTTAGCTTTCTAATGAATATTTATAATCGAAAATCCAACATGTATAACCCTATGTAAAAATTGTTCTTTTAAAAGATGTAAGCTTATGCCATTTTTGTATTCATTTTAACTTAATTAAAATAAAGTGTCATTATCACTTACAAGTGGACCAATGGGGTCCCAAAATTGACCCAAAGATGCCCATGGTCGACCATGTATCAACCAATAGGGTTACGACACGTTTTAGGGTAATTTAGTATTATTATAATATTATTTTTTAACCCTTATTTACCGGATTTACCCATAACCATGGTAAATAAAATATTTACCGCAGTAATTATTCAAAATGTCTAAAAATAAAAGTTACCTATTTACACAATTTGAACATCCTGATTCCAAATATGGAATCCATTTTTTTAAATTGAAAACACAGAAGTGGCAGAAATTAATTTAAAATTAATTCCCGCTGTCAAAACAAAAAGCGTGTTTTTAAGAGATAATAACTATCAAAAGATTGACACTTGTTTATGTTCGGTTTAATTGTAAAATTATGTCCAATGACCAAAATTATATTAAATGGTAAAAATATATTCTAAATATACTTTAAAACCACTCAAATTCATAATTTATCACTATTAATTATTTTGATTAAAAAAGTTGTTTTTAATTAAAATTTAGTAATTTTTACTATTCATCAAAATATGAAAGTTATCCGAAAAGTACCAAAATTTCACCTTAGGCTAAATTTGATATTCCGAATCCAAAAATGAAGTCCATTTTGAAATATAAAATATATATAATTTCAAAAAATTAAGTATTACTATTCATAACGGCTAGTTTGATCGGTTGTGGTGTGTGTTAAAACTCGAAGTTGCGTACAACACACGCTACTGTTTTATTCAAAGGAAAGCGTACCGTGGAAGCTTGGGATGTTTTATTTTAAATTTTTTGATGTCCCCATTTAGTCAAAAAGTTTAAAATATTTTATTTAAAAAGGGTTCACTATTAAAAGTTGGTAAAACTACAATACTGAAGATGAATTTGTTCTTACATTATGTCTGAGAAACTCATAATATGGATTCTAAAATTATAAGGATTATATAAAGTTTAAAATTTAGTTAATACTATATATAACCTTTTTTGAACGACTTGTTTGGTAAGTCATGGTGCGCTTGAACTCGGTGTTGCGTGTAGTGCAAGTTATTGAATTATTTTGAAGAAATAACACACTATGAAATCTTGGGGTGTTACAGACACGATGAAAATGGGAGTTTTCAAGACATGTATTTTTGGAGAGTAAAAGGATTTTATATTAAAGCAATGAATAATAAAAAAACATTAATGAATACCAATATGTATATATATATTAATATTATATATATAATTTAAATAATTCGTCATTAGGGGTTATTTTTATTAATTAAAATAGAGAAACATTATTCACTTCAAACAGTTTACAGATAAGTCTTGTTTTTAGACGGAATAACAAAATTGTATTCAAATCCATTTTGAATTTGATTAATAATAATATTTAATATAAAAAATAATTATTATTTCACATTAAATAATATTAAAATATGGTAGTTTTAAATTTATTATTTTATTGAACGGAAATGAAATTTTTACAAAGTTGGTATTTTTCATTATTCACTAAAATATCAATTTTTTGGAAAAATACAAACATTTCATCAAAAGTAAATTTTTATATTAGGATTTGAAAAATTAATTTATGTTTATAAATTAAATTTTATAAAAGTTAAAAAATTAAATTATAATATTTTTCTTGAAAATAATGAAAAATATTTTTGAAGAAAACCTATTTTTAAAGAATAAAATTAAATTAATAAATATTTATTGATTATTTTCTACAAATATATCTATAATTGCTATTTATTATTTAGTATATATGTATGTAATAAATTATTTAATATTATTCATACCCATTAATTTAATTTCTATGTTTAATGGTTATATATTTCGCGGGTCATTTAAGTTGAATTTTGCAGGTCAAATACTCTATCGAATATAGTTTTATTTTCTAAAATATTGGGTTGTTACAACATCTCAGAATTTTGTTATATTATATTTTTGATGATCAATTTAGTGAATCCAATAAAATAAAAATTTATTGATATTTATAATATATTTTTTTATATAAAATAATAATAATGGTGATGGAAATCATTGTGATAATATCCAGTAGATAAGGAGGGGTAATAACGAATGTAAACTCCCACACACCAAAACGGTACAATATAGACCAATCTATACACCACCTTGCAGTTTGAATAAAATTCTGTTTGGAACCTTATTATTTTCTATCCCATATACTTGATTTATAACCACCTAATAATTATTTGAATAAATTTTTAAATAGAAATATGATTCAATTATCCTATAAATCCCATGTATGGAACATGTCTATGTATATTTTATGAATCATGTATAATGAAAAAGTTCATTATGGATAATTCCACATGATATTAACATCATCCAAATCATTTTAATATTTTTTTTCATTAGAATGGGCCTTCAAATTATAACATTAATTATAGGCTTCCAATGTTTGTGCCCCCAGTATGTATACTAAATGAAACATACATCACAGCTACCATAATTCTCATGTCGCCACATAATTTCTTAAAGTTAACACTCTATTACATAAAAAAATCCTACAACATAAATTTATATTCCAACCAATTATAATTCTATCTATATATTGTCCATAGATTGATGTATATCACACAAAAAACTATTTCATGTTTTTAATAAACACTCATATTTCATTGGAAACCACACCATAAACAGGATCAACAAGAAGAGTCTAGGAATTGAACTCTGTAAATTTATGATTTCATCTCCAAGTCCAAACTACAATATTAACGTATTATTCACGTAATGGTGTTTATAATGTTGATTATAATGATAATTATGATCATAATGGTAATAATGATGAGGAGGAGGTGGAAGATGGTGATGATCATGGGTTTGAAACCTAGTTGAAAAAAAACCTATAATATTGTCATTAAATAAAAAAATAATTTGATGAAATGATAATTGAAAAATATGATTTTTTTCATTGATATTAAAAAATTTGATTCATAATAAAGAGTGGCCAAAACATTTAGTTCATGTTATAGTCCATCATTTTTTACCAAAAAATACGTATGATACATTACATGAATTTCCCTATGTTTGGATATTGTTTGTCAATAATAACTAAAATTCCATGGTACGTTAAATATAATCACATATTTTTTTGTGGGGATTCCCAATAAACCTCTAGTTTTCCGTTGATTTTGTATCTCCACATCACATACATGTTATGGCTTATTGATATTTTTTTTGTATTTATTTAATTTTTTATATGAATTTTATTTATTTATTGGTTTTGTTTTTTCATTAGGTTTTTTTATTTTTTAAAAGGGTTTCAATCTAGTTAGGTTTCTTATATCTTGTTTCGTGGTTTCATTTGTTTTTACTAGTTTTGGGATGTAACCATATTTTTATTCATTAAGTTTTCTTATGATGAGTTTTTTTCACTGGAAATGTTTTGGAACACGATAAAGGGTGTGGGGATATCAATAGCCTAGGTGGTGGATGATAACTTAAGATTGTACATAATTTCCATCACCAACTCAAAATTCAAAAGTGTTTTCCAATTACTTGTTTATGTGTATTCAATTATTAAATGTGTAATTGATATCAATAATATATTGATAAATGTGTGGAAGGAATTGAGGAAATATAGTATAAAACAATGATTTGTTTTACATTAAACGTGTAATGAATGTACAAAAAATTTGATGCTTTAATTTCAAATAGAAACCATGATTTAGATATGGAGTTATTGATGAGGCATCAGTAATAGAAAACATTAAAGGAAAACAACGTTGTGTTACTTAAAAATGCATCATGCTAGTTATGAAAATAAGAAAATTTTAATTCCAATATGTAAAAGATAAGGGAAAAATTCCTTAATTATATGTTGGTTTACAACTATTTTAAAGTGTAAATATGTACTAAACATGTTGTTGTTACATTTAATATAACATATTAGAGAGTATATCAGCATTTGAAAATTAAATATTAGTAATTAAAAAGATATATAAGGGAGAAATATATTTTATACTAAGAAGATTCACTAATAACATAGTTTCCATAAATAACAGGTTGTGGTTTTAGATAATGTATTTATCAGTTTTATTATATAAATAATGAGAGTTTTTTCAAACATTCTTATTTATATGGAGACATCACGATACTAAATGTACATATTATATGTTTTGTATTTAATTTTTACATAAATTATTCTTCTAAACTCTCTTTCGTATTTTTATTGTTCATATTATTTATGATATTTAATTCTTTATTGATTAGTTACTTTTTGAGATTTGATTCTATGCTAGTAATAAGCGAGTAGTTGTCTTATGAGATAGGTAATTAAATGTTTGAGGACGAGTACATAACATCGTTATCAATTTATCTTATGAATGGTCAATTCGTGTTAATATCATCTTGAGAGTCATTCAAATGATTCATTCTTTTTTACTAATTTAGGAAATAGTTTAATAATGGGAAAAGATTATTCGATAAGAATAGATTTACCTATTTATATAATCTTGATCCATTATTTACTATGGGATATAGTGATTATACATATTATTTAATGATAATATTTTAATCATAGATATTTATAATAAATGTGGTAAATTATATAGAGGTTAGGGTTTATGATTTCTTAGAGTTCCCTTGAGAGGGATAGATAAATATGGTTTCATAGTTAATTGTGCTATGGGAAACACTAAATGGTGTTTTTATTAGATTTTCCTTCTTCATGTCATATTTAAAAATGTATAAATTTGGGATATATAATTCTTCCTTTTCTTGAACATATTATCTACTCTATTATTCAATAACTTTTGAAATTTATTTTTGATTTCACTAGGATTATAAGGAACATGTTTCTCCATAGGTAGGGAACTGATAAGTGGTAATATACTCTTGTAGTTGGTATCCTTTCTTGAAAATTATCATTTTTAAACTTGTTAATTGTGTAGATTATCGAATTTTATTATTTATCCTTGCTAAAAACTCTATCTTTTTATAAAATTTGGTTTCCTCTTCTTGGGTTTCTAGATCAGTGTTTGAAGCCTCTGTTATTTACACCATTCATTTATGGAACCAAATTTGGTGGGAATATATTCTTATTCAAAATGATCTATAGAAAAGAAAAATCTATTATTTTACATCATTATATAAATCCTTTCTTATTATTAATCTTTATGTTCCTTCTTAGGTGGAATTATAAGGCACTAGTGTGCACAAAAAGTAGATTGGTCAGGGATTTAAATTTTTTATTATCCAATAGACATAAAAACGTCATATTAATTGATTCATAGACCAACATGAATGAAAAGGATCTCATGTTAATTAATTAAACATTAAATAAAAATAAAATTATTACCTCGTATGATAGGAATTTTTATTAGGTAAATTCTCATCACTGGAATGATTTGCTCGAAGGAACGAAAATCATATCCTCAAGATTATCCACACGCACATAAAAAGTATATAGGAATGTTGATCATTGATATTAGGGTGATAATATAGAGATTAGATGATTCCATAAATATCCCTATGATCATCACAATGTTGATCCTTCAATCCATGGAAAATAACTTGGATTGATCACTTGGGTTATCCACTTATATATTTGGTTGTGGGAGATATGAGAGAGCAACTCTGAAATTCATGAAATGAATTTAATTCCAAATTAGAGCCTCCTCTCACTTATATAGTGACATATAAAATTCCTAGTATTGTCTCCCTAGTCCCTAAACTTTCATTAACCACTAAATATGCTATAAAACATATGATATGACCAATTAACTATATCATAAATTACATTATTATTTTTATCATTTACTTCAAATATAATAAATATATTAGATGAAAAAATGATTCATTAACTCAACTCATAAGACCTAATAATAATAAACAACCCATAAATATTAAAATAATATTTATTCATTAAATATTTTCCCATGAATTCTCTTCAATACTGGTAAATACATTAAATAAAAATATTCAAATCTAATTACTCTATACATTAATAAAAATCAATTTATTTATTTCTTGAAGATCGTTTTTTTTAAATTTCATTGACCCTATGGTGGGTATTTTCATGTCCTGTAAAACTATTCATTATAATTGGACTAGACTTTGGAATACGCTAAGTGTGTGACCCTCTATGCCCTTGTCTCTATAGAATTTAATATTATTTATAGACCAGGAGTAGATTATAGAAACCCACCAAGGCCCTTATGTAGAAAAGGAATAGTCATAGCAATGACAACCTTTCCAATGAAAACACCGAACATAATATAATTTCATTGTATATCAATATCTCATAAATAAGGATACACACTTTGTATTAGAAACGATTTTTATTTCAAAAAATTTACCCTTACTGGTTTGACTTACCATCGCCTACCATGCCCATGGATTTAGTGAATGTACTACTATCTTGATCAACAATGCTCAACATAAAACTTCCTTTCTAAAGTGATAAATTTTATCTTAATTATTCAATCAATATCATACCACAAATGGATCAACTAACGTAAGCTATCTCTCCATGAATTGAATTTCATTGTTTTTGTCTTACATCAATGTACATATTCAAATAGTACACACTAATAATACTCTCATGTTACAAGACCATTACACATTTCCAGATATAGTAACTGCTAATAACACCTAAACCGTACTGTGTTTCTATTGGTGGGCTAGTCCTTATGACATAATCTAATTGAGATCAACAAGTGAATATTTCATAATAAGTCTCAAAAATAATTAGCCTCTATCACCTAGTAGTGACACATCATCTGTGTCTGATGAACATGATGTTTCTGAACTATATAGAAAATGATTAATATTATTATCAAGGTATATATATGATCTCATTATATCCTGAGAAATATTATAACATTTTAAAATGATAAATAATCATTGGATATTACGATGTAAATAGTGTATTCAAAAATAAAAAAACATTTATTGTAAGGGTAAATCATTAATAACACATTGTATACATGATATGGTAATAAAAAAAATACTATTCAAGTTTGAACTAGGGAACCCACTTTTACAACCATCCATCATGAACATTTTTCTACTTTTGAATGATAAACTTGTTATCTGTCACATGATAATATCATGTTTCTATAGAGTTATGGACATATTCGTTGATCTTACCATGTTCCTTATTACAAGGATGAACTTTTATCATTGAATTTTCCTCCTTATTTATATATACCCAAGAGATTATATCCTCAATAAAATTATTTTTTACCATAGTCTAATCATAGATTCTTGGCTTGTACAATTTTAGTGGGATTATTATAATTTAATTATGATATAAATTTACTTACGAGGTTTTATTCCAAGTACCAAGGATATATCCCTTGTATATTCTCAACTCCATATGGATTACTCTATGTAGTTTCTGAATTGTTCTCCAATATATTACATCAATTTCTAGTTCTTATATAATTCAATTAAACACTATAATCTCCTCCTATATCTCATGTATGTCTTTATAAATAATTTTATACCATGTGTCATTAGAAATGATTCTCACTCGAATTATTTCAAATTGTATGTTTCAATTATTTGTCAGCATTTATACTTTTATTTGTTCTAGGAAAACCTTAGGACTTCCTTTATAGATCTTGTTTCCTAGAACACATGTTTCTAATTAATGTATATGTTTGGAGAGTTACGATAATTATATTATTAACTTACTATAATACTAAAAAACTATTTTCTATATGTTATGATTGCATTTTTCTTTTAAAACAGTGTATCTCCCAAAAATTGTTTATGGGGACATTGAGAACAATCTACCATAATGAATTTTCTATGATCTAGTTTATTATCTAAATAAAAAACATTATCTCAAAAACTCTAACAGCTTATTTTAATTCTATAGTGTCACTAGATAATTCTTGATGTATTTCCTAGAAAATATCTAAGAAAGGTGGTCTTAATATCCCAGGATAACTAAAATGATCATAGAAAGTAAATAGGAAAAGTAAAATTCTAATGTATTGAGCATCATAAGTATCAATGAGGTTTTTTCAATGGTGGTATCTATACACATTGGTCTTTCGACTATTAATCAAGATTAATTGGTAAAAAAATTACCATACATGTGTTGGTTCTCTTGAATAATATCCATAGTATACATTTGAAACATCCAAAATACTTTGCACATGTACATTGATACATGGAATATATTTTTGAATTTTAATTGAACATTTTAGTCTTTTTTCATTAACGAATTATTTGTAGGAACCATTATTCTCAATGAATAACGTATCACCAGTAGTGGTCAATATAAAACCCCCCGTATGGTTTTATCCTTCTTACACAATATGTGTCTCTAGAACAGTCCTTTCCCATAATCTATTATCGAAATATTTCCTATTCGAACCACCTATGAATATTTAGCATTGAACAAAACTATGTTATATTTATAGAACTATTTAAAATAGATATTTTCACCCGATTATAGAAATATAGTCTATAACATGCATATAATTTCTCTATCATAAGGATCTACACAATATCCCAAATGATCTTTATGACAATAAAAAAGATTCACATTGTGTTTTTATTGATGTATGATTATTTATATTCTTAAAAAAATCCTTGAATAACACATGTTATTATGACATGATGGATGTTTTGTATACTATAAAACATATGATAAAAAATTATTATATTTTGATTACAATTATGGACTAAAAACTGAATTTTTATTATTCAAACACTTTTGTGGAAAAAGTGAGAAACCAAACATGACATCAAATAATTAAGGACAACAAAACCACCACAGTACAAAAGTCTAAGTCCAAACAACTCATTCAAGACTATAAAGAAGAGCCCCACCCAGCATAAAAAACATTAATATCTGCTTCCTCATACTCCTCAATACTAGGCTAGTGGTCCCGTTCATGAATGCATAGGCTTTGTACTGATGGCAATGCCATACCCTCTCTAACATCCAATTCTGAAAAGCAAGGACCAAGAGAAAACTCATAGCTCTAAACCCCTTCTGGAGCAATACCTTTTAAGAAAATAGTTGCAGCGACCCTCAAACCTTGATCCATAGTGCCCCAAGGATATAACAACCACAAAAAGATCATAGTGCCACACATTCAAACATCATAATACTTCGAAACAATCCCTTCATCATGAATCTCCATGAGACAACCTCCAACTCATCGCACACCAGCACATCCACCAAATCATCGATATCAACAAAAACAAAGGATTCATCACGAGAAGGCATGTAAGAGACCGTAGGATCGTCAGAAACCAAAAAATAGGGACCCTCTGCCCTCTATGCCACTCTGAGGCTGACTCTAAGCCTTCCCTCTGACACCAAGCCAAGAACCAAGATGCCTTCACTCCCCGAAATGTCTCTTCCCGCCTAGATCTAAAGCCACATCCGCTGGATCCTTTGCCCAGCGAGCACATGGGATGAAGCCACACCTAAGTAGACGAAGCTAGAAGAAAGAGGTTGCGCCTGCCGATCTGAGACGCCCTCACCCACCGAACGCCTCCACCAGCCCTGATCTGAAACAGGCCCACCGACTGCTGAGCGAGGCAGGGTGAAGAAGATGGTGCCTCGACTCATCATACAAAGCCAAAAAAATCACAGCGGACCAAGCCGACGCTGAGATGGAGGACTCAGATTCCACGCCATCCGAGTTACGCTAGAGGAGGGGAGGGAGTGACTCCGGAAGCTAAAACCCTAGGCCCGAGAGATTGAATAATGATTCTATTTGTGTAGTATGTAGTGAATAATAATTGAAGGTATTCTAATGAATATGAGTCTCGTCATTACATATATTTTATTAACATCATTACTTGGATGTCTATAAGGAAATTTGAATTTAGGAATTACATTATGATACATTTTAGTTACCAATGTTTTCATGAAAGAATCATCATAGATCCTCCATACTAACATCATAGGTATAATTTATATTGAATAATATGCATTTATAAATGAATACATGCTACATTATTATGATTATTTAATGCTTGGTCATGATGTTCATTATCAAACAGGCCCCAAACACTGCATATATTCTAACCACATATACTTTTTACATTATATTTATATTCTAAAAAATTCAAAATGGAATATCATGATGTAAATTGGTTGACCTATAACTTATCTTTGTAATAGTTAATTATATCGATATGAACTAATTATGAAAGATTTAAGGATTTCCTATATATCAAATGGTTTATTTTTCAAAAAACATATATTTAATGTGTCAATAATACCTAAGGATTTTATATCCAAAGAGTCTAAATATCACACTAGATATATCTCTCATAGCTACTTTATGTTTTACTAGAAAAAAATTATCTTTCTACCAGTGAGTATTATTGTATTATATTTTATTTTCATCACTTGTTATTAATTATTCAATTGTTACTAAATGAATATTTGAGAATGGGACACCATGAAGAAAATTCATTTCAAAAATGAAATAAGGTATCCTTGTTTCCGATAGAGATGTGAGATAAAGGTAATGGTAAAAAACAATATGAATCATTATGTTTGGAAATTAGAAGTTCGGTGATATTCACCGCTAACATAGGAATAACCACATTCAGATACTTGAGAATTCAAATTACATCTTGTAATGTTTTTATTCTAACTTGTTTTTAATATTAGGTTATAAATGTGTGCTACACATTCAGAATCTAATGCCCAAAAGTAAAAGAGAAACATCACATGAAATGATGAATAAAAATCTAGTTGAAGTCTATTCTTTCATCATCTTCAATTTACTTCATTTTATTTTCCATATACATATCGTATTAAATGAAAATAAAATAACCTAATATATGATTATATGTGACATTAAATTGAATTACATTGTGAATGTATCGTTTGAATCACAATTTACATTGGAATTTTAACCATTAAATTCAACTTTTCACCATAAGAACTAAATATTAAACTCAATTTATGTTCTTAATTGATTGGAAAAAATTACAAAAAATTTAATGATTCATTTTATCTAATAATTATTTGATTTATAATACAAAATGAAACAATAGAAATATGGAGATAAGGATATTAAAAAGTGATGTTTTGAAATATTGTAATACATTAGTCTATTTAAATGGGATCATTGGGAACATTATCTGATTTATACCTTTCTTCACTTTCATCTCACATACTTCTCAAGGATGGGACAATATGTGGAACCATCTGTGAATTTATGAATATTATTATTAACTCATCAAATTTGGAGGTTATCATTTTGATTTAAACATAAAATCTATTATCTATGTTTCCCATGTAAGATCCCCTTTCAACCTCACTCACTGTGGTAGCTCAACATATATTAAGGACTTCAAAAAATATAATTTCCTATGTCATAATACATTATAAAAGAGCATGTATTACAATTGATAATTTACACTGGTGGGCCATTTTCTTGATCCAATATTAATCATAGTGTATTCATAGTATTACTTTCCAATTTATAAAAAATAAAATTTCATCAAATTTTTACTTTATATTGATTATGGATTAGAAATTTACAATTAATTAAATCATTAGGCGTCTCTCACTATTTTATTAAACCATCGTATCCCTCACTACTAAATTTGAAATATCTAGTGACTTAAGTTTAATGGTGGAAAGGTTCCCTGAAACTAATCCTTATAGTCTAATATATGGCTACACCACTACTCATAGATTTTAATGTAGGAATTTTTCTAGCCAACCACATTAACACATGGATCCATGAACTATTGAGTGAGGTCCTAATTTCTAGAAATTACAGCTTTATTTTACCCAACTATTTTCCTCCAAAGAAACAATAATCTAGTAATAGTTATTTATTTGAATCATTATTTAGTTATATTATCCCATAACTTTAATAATAACTCCCTAGTATTAGGAGTCACCCCCAACTACAGATGAAAAGAACCTTATAAACCTAGTTTTATTCATATTGAAATGATGTAAGGCATTAAAAATTAATTTTTTTATTACTTCTCAATTAATGAAATAATTTTCTATTTTATATGATCATAATTTGTAATTGCATTTACATCATGACAATGTATTGAATAAATAACCTTCATCACTTATTAATTTATCATAGTCTATGCATATTGTTTATTATTTTATGTGTTCATGTATATGTGGATATTTAAAAAACAATATAAAATCATGATAAATTAAAATAATAACATTATTGTTGTTTATTGTTATTATTATTTGTTCTAATAAACGTAAATGTATCAATGGTCACCCTTATTGTTGAATACATGAGTTGTCTCTGACTTATATATCACCTCGCATCCTTGTCAAATCTATCCTCATCTAGTCTTGAAAAAATCATTATTGTGTCATGGTCTACATCTTATAGCATCCACGAAATTATACATATACATTGGGGAATACAAAAACTAAATACAGATAAATATTCACGGATCTTTAATCCCTTATACATGTAAAGCTATGAATGATGATCCACAGACCGTCAAAAATAAATTAATTATTACATAAATCATAAACAATACAATAAATAAATTAAATTAATTAAAATTAAGATATATAATGGTTTTTCTATTCTTTAGATCATTATTTAGGTATGATGAATGAAAAAAAAAACTATAATAAATTCTTCTTGAGCGAAAAATAAATGAATTTAAATAATTTTATCTAATTTATATTCTTAAAATAATAATTCCACAGTCTCTATAAATTTTTTAAAATATTTTAAATAAATTGCATGAATTTTTTAAAATTAAATCGTCCATGCCACTGGTTAGTCTTAAATCCATTATAATGTAGATTAAGACCTCCTTTGAGCATGGATTGGTTCGGGAAAACACAGTTTCTTCAATGGACCAGTCAGAGACAACACCACCAAGCACTGTGTTGGGAAGAGGGGTTGGGGGAGGGTAGCACATTGACCCTTCTAAATGAAATAAGTGAATAAATTATTTTATATATACACTACCCACACCATTATGTCATGGTTCTTCATCCTTAGTTGCACCCTATTTTAGGGTGAATAAAAATATCAAGGGGGTGGATGAAGCCATAACACATAGATTAGATTTTTGTTGAGCAACATCACCAATCAATCTTTATATGTTAAAATTATTTCTCGTATGAATTATACAATGTATCACCACACCTCCCCCCACCCCACCTTTTCATTGATTAACTATTTTATTTTATTGTTTTATTTTCTTTGTAGGTCCATAACACCCACTATTTCCCAGAAAAATTACATATATAAATATTTCCAAATCCTATTTGATTATAAATTAAAAAGAAATCATTGGATGTGTCACAAAGGTGTGGAAATAGGACCAACTAGAAAATAATATTATGGTTTTTTCAATTTTTCTAGAGTTTTGGGGTTTACCAAAAAATTCAACTGATGACTGCTTCTAGGAAATATAAACAATCACACACACAAAAAATTATATATATTTTACATTTTACATGTAATAAAATTAAATTCGGTCAAATTTTAAACCATAATATGGTTGTAACATGGAAATATAAGATCAAGTTGATTTATAATTTGGTATATGGGAACCATTACATACATATACAATCCAAATTTATTTCTTCTTTGGATTAAACCATCACCTGGCCACTCTATTACCAACTAAAGGAACCAAAGCACAAAATAGAAGAAAATGGGATGAGTATTTAAAATGTTTATCATCAGATTGATGTAACTACATTTCCTCTAGAAATATGTATCCCCATACACAATTACAAGATCTCACCTAAAGGAATTATGTTTGAAAAATAAATGAAAACATTACCCAGTTTGATACGAATGTGCATATGAAAACTACTCTTCCTCAGTGACTATTTCTTGAAGGAACTCAAATTGGATCTTTCAATATTTTCCACACATGCTGCAAAAGTATGTGGGAATATAGATCATCAATATCTGGGTCATAAAATGAATATATGATGATACCTGTGATGTCTCAACAATCACTGCAATTTCGATCCTTCAATTCAAGAATAACTTGGACTGGTCTCATGGATATGTTGTTTATCTCTCTATGATATGCAGAGATGAGATAGAGGTGCTCTAAAATTCATGTAGTGAATAGAATGAAAAATCAAGGACTCATCTCACTTGTATAGTGATGTTTAAAATACATAGAATTGGATCCCTAACCCATTAACATTTATTACCCACTAAGTAAGTCATAAATGAAATGTAATGACCAATTATCTATTTCATAAATATAGTTTATAGTTTTATGACATAATTATAATATATTATTAATATTACAAGAGATCCAGAGTCATTAAATCCAACCGAAATTCCCACAAATATTAAAAAAAACCTTGAATATTAAAATAACATCCATTCATTAAATATTTTCTCATATATTTACTTATATACTAGTAAAAACATTTAATCAGTAAATTAAACACCAATTATTTTGTACATGAGTACTGATGAATTTATTTATTTCTCGATGATTGTTTATTCTAAAACATTTCTCGGGATCTGTTGTGCGGACCACCATGTACTATATTTCTATTGCGTAGAAAAATCTAAAACATTTTAATACACTATGGGTGGGACCCTCTATACCATTATAAAATATAATTTAATATTGTACACCACCCATGAGAGGATTTTAGTAACTCATCAAGGCCCGTATAGAGAGAAGGAACAATCATATCAATGAAATCCATTCCTATAAATTCATGTTATCTAATATAATTTCTGTATCTGATGACATATGAAAACAATAAGGAGGTAAGGTTTGTGTCACCCGCAACCCTATATTATTATATTTCATTTTCCTAAGTATAAATACGTATATTCTTCTACCATGGACCTTCATTTGAAGAAGCCACTGCCATCTTGGTTAACTTGGACGGAGATATAACATCCTTTCAAAAGTGAAAAATTATATCTAAATTTTTAAATTACATCCATGACACCAATTTTTTACCTAATGTAAGCTACCATACCCTAGAATAAATTTCATGGTTTTCATCTTTCCTTAAAGTACATAATCATGTAGTAAACAGTTATAATAATCTCATTTCCAGAAACCATTATACAAGTTTATTGATATAAACTACTAATTACACTAGAAACATTATGTGTTCCTATTGGTGGGTCAGTACACATTATATCATCTACTAAATAACACCATGTGAGAAGTACAAGAGAAGAAGTCTCATTTCTTATGAGCCTGCAGAACCTAGTAGTCACGCATCATTTGTGTCTTGTCAGCATAATTTTTATAGACCATATGACATTAGATTTAGATCACTATTGTTGTATCCATAGGTTCTAATTATATAATAGGAATTTTTATAAAATTTTAATACAATAAATAATCTATGAAAATTACCATGTAAATAATTAATGTGAATATATCAACACTATTATGGTAAGTGTACATCATGAATTACACACTATATATATGACATTGTAATTGAAAAAGTACTAATCATGTTTGGACTTGGAAACCCACTTTTACTACAAAATAAATGTTTCTCTTATACCTATTTTTGTAATATATAATCCCATCATGATGTTTTGTTAATGTTATGAAAATTTAATCCTTAGTGAGTGAGGAAAATGGTTAGTTATTTTCTTCAACGTTGAGTTATTTCATGTAATAATTTCATTCTCTGTGGTTTTATAATGTAGTTTATACACGATTTATCTATTTTTTTAGTTCCCACCAACTGCTCAATATAATCTAATTACTTTTAAAAGTTATAGGACATTATTCAAACTCCACTATAACTATGATGGTTTTGTTCTTATATAATGATAATTTTAGATTTTTTGTCATGATTCTATTTATGCTGATAATAAGTGCTTGTCGTCAACTAGTTCGTGGAATCATTAACCCATTACATAATATTTTTACATATTTAATATATTTAACATCATTATATTTCTTCTAGATATTTTTATTTCTATTTCATTCATTTCAATTCCATGATGTCATGGATGATAGGTGGATAGGTTCTCTAGGATTCCCTTTCTTTGGTTCCCAATTCTTTTTCTCATTCCCTTACTAATATCATTAACTTATCTATTTTTGTATTTTCATCATCTTAGTGAAAATAACCTATGTAGTGCTTTGATGGTGATCCCTCCAATGATGACATTCTGAAAATATCCCTTCATGAAATGAGTGGTGAATTCCATACTTTTTTATGATATTCTTCATATAGGTTAGTTATATTCATATCACTCATATTCATGTTTTTAGGTGGATAATTGATGAGAGGTCACATAATTGCATATACCAGGTAAATCATTATTGATATTTATATTTCTCTTAGATTTTGAGATGGTATTTTATTGTAACTGGGGGGGGGGGTGTTATTCTTCGATTGTGTCAATACTAAAAATAGTTTCTTGAAGTATTTTGTGTGGATTCCTTAAGACCAATCACTAAAAAATAATCTTGACATTCATAATTTTTATGTCATCTTATTATCTGATGTTAATGGAAATATCCTCTGGACTATTTTTTATTGATTATTTCTTGAAAAAAGCAACTAGTTATTTTATAATTTGTCTAATAATAGAAATTATAGAAAAACCCCTATAATAAATACATAATTTTACCACATACATACACTTATATTTCTTCTCTTACCCCACTCATGAAACTATCTCTCTATTAGTCAAATTTATCTCCATAGATTGATTCTACTTCTGCAACATATTCGATGGTCACCCATTTCACCACAAATTTTTCTATTGTCCTCTCATTCGACCAAAGTACCTTTAATCTTCCTAGAAACCCATTACCCAATAAGTCTATCTTCATGACTATATTGGGTTATTGTCTATTAAAAATAACCTATGATTTCATAAATTCAGTGATTAAATATTATAATTTCCTATAAGTATATGTATTGTTTACTTACTGTTTATTTTCTAGTTTACTCTAGAATGGTCAAATGTAGAGTTTTATTTATATTTATAATCATTGATGTTACATAGAGTGTACTAAAATATATTAATATAATGTGGCGAATAAGTTTATTTCAATTCATATTGATGAACTATTCATATAGGTCATTGTATTGAAAAAAATTCAAAATACTTATTAAGGATCATAAAGGTTAATCATTATTATTTATAAGAATATATTTATTTCTTATTTTTTATTCATTATATTTTTAATCAAGATTAAAGGTAAACAATTAATATTATACGATATGAATTGTTTATTTGTGTTATAATATAACACAAATATATTATGGATTTTTATTATCTTATCTTGAAAGGGGAAAACATAGTTATATGATGAATTTAAAAAAATAAAGGGTATGTAAATAAATAAAAATTCAAATTAGAAACTATTAAACTAATAAAAATATATTGAGGATATAGTGTTTATATTTTTTTAACCATGTATAGATTATTAGAAATGGATCATGGCCTAAAACCCACATGATGGTCAAATATAATAGTGAAATTATCCAGATCTATTCTACATTTAATGTTATAAATTAATACCCTTTTATGATTGTTGTTTAAAAAAGATTAATTAATTTAAAATATTTTATTCACTCAAAAACATTCAAATTATAAAATATAATAATTATTTTTAAAATAATTCACATTAATTTAAATGATTTATACTCTCAATGAAAATATATTTTTACAAAATAGACATTAAAAGTAACATTTTAGAATATTAGTTTTTCATTTAAAATAATAGAAAATAATTTAACAAAATTTGGTAATACATAATGATATTTATAGACTTTTAATGTTATACCGAAAAACTTTATTTACAAAAAATTAATTTTTTGGAGTAAATTGTTATTTTTTATGAATGAATTAAAGTATATAACACATAAAAATAAGTTTTTAAATTTTTTTACTATTAATGCACTTCTATATTTTATCTTTTTTATATAACAATTTATAAATTGAATCATACTTATTTTGGATATTGGAATTCAAAAATTGAAATGATAAAAAGATTTGATCTAGTCTTATCAAAGTCCAATATAGTAGAATGACCCCTTTGATACTCTCACACCTTCATCTGGTACAATCCATACTTTTATTATACCCCCTTTTCCTCTAGTGATTAAATATGATATGCTCTCATATATAGTCGGTATGATCCCAACCTCTAGTTTTCCCCTTCATCTTATAGGATTCCATCATATACAAATACGGGGGATCATATCATCCAACTGATCACCAAGAGTATTTTATTAATGATGTGTCATTGTTACAATCATGGGGTTATTAGAGTTGAATATTAGTATTACCCATATGTTAATGTGAAAAAATAATTTATTTCAAATGTATAACAATAGTTGAATATATTTACTCAATATATCTTGATAATTTTATGAGAAAAGTGAATAGGAATCCATATAATGTTTTCAAGTTGAAAATTATAAAGTAATTATTCAATTTGTGATGTATGGGGTGCCTAAAAAAGACTTTATAGGCTTATAATATGAAATTATAATCTAAATAGAATTTGAGATGGTGTGCCTTTCCAAAGTTTTTTATGATTGAGGAACATTATTTAAGATATCTACCTTTTGTGATGTTTTGTTAAACTCATTTTCATGCACTCTTTACATCCTATTTTATTATTATTTTTTATGTTGTGACATACTGTGTGTTTTGGTAGAATTTGGAGAAAAATGAAAGAAAATGTGGTTTTGCATGGTTGGCCCATAGTTAGGGAAAACTGTTTTCCCCATACCATCTAACTGCATGAACCACGATATATGGGATTTACATAGATGGTGCACAGTTTGTAAAACTGTGTAACCTTGTAAAAGAGGTGCGTGGTCAGCTCACGGTTATGGAAAACTGTGTGTCCCAGCCCAGCTAATCAAGCATGATAATAAATCAAGAATGAAAATTAATTACAAAATTTCCAAAACCCCTAACTAACCCCAAATTGACCCCCATTAGACCGTAGATGGTCTTTCACAATTTTGGATCTCTCCATATTACAATCTCTCTCCAACCTTTATTCATCGTGTTTTTTATCTTGGGTTGATGATTTTCTCCTCCCCCAATAAGTGGATCATATCCCATTGTTTTTTTATTTATCCTCCTTCTTTATCTCATTCTTTTTGTGGAGAGTAATATTATGTTTTACTAGATTTAGATTTATTTTTGGTGAATCTAAATCTAGGATTGTGGATCTATAATTAAAATAAAGAGATCTTATTTTCTTTAATCTTAATTTAGGGTTTTGAGATTTATATTTAGATCTATGTCATTATGCTATTCAATTTTTGGGGATTTTAATTGGGTTATTGTGCATTGAAGAATTGAGGTAGGTGGTCTATAATTCAAATACAAAATTTATTATTTAAATTATGTGAATGTAAATGTAGTATTTCTATTAGATTTTTAGAAATTTTATTCTTGATTCTATTAATTAATTAAGAAAACTGATTAATTGAGGAGATGTGAATTGGGGATTTTAGGAATTGTGTATTTGAATATAATAAATTGTAGGATTAATTATGAGATATTGAGATTATTGATTGGAGATAATTAATTGATTAATTAATTATGTGGTATCGAGATATGATAATTTATAAAATTAAATATGGCATTAACTATGGTATTTTGAGTTGTGAATGTTGATTAATTAGTGGGATTGATGTACTTAATTAATTGGGTAATTAATTAAGAATAATTTTATGATATAATAATTGATAAATTGGTAATGAAATTGGTTTTGATAATTAATTTTTCAATAAATTATGATATGAATTGTAACATGTCCACTTAGTTGTGAATTTAAGAATGTAAAAATGGTTATTCTAATGTGTGATGTGTGAATGGTAACATGGGAATTTAGGTTTGAATTGTAACATGGACATTTGGTTTAGAATTAAATTATGGTAACATGTTCATTTTATAATTTCATGTATGAATGGTACCATGGTCATTTAGTTGGGAATTTTTTAATTTGAAAATGTTAATTAAGTTTTTTAATGTGTGAATGGGAATATGGGAATTAACATATAAATAAATTAATGGTGGAAATGCCATTATTTTTGTGATATAAGATCACAAGGGAATACTTCGAGCTCTAGCATGAGCTGAAGTATGGATTGAGGGAATAGGAGACTGTGGAACCTAAGAGTTATGTGGGGAAATAAAGAATAATTTATAATGTGATAATTGTTTACTTATTCATTGTAATTATATTATATATATGACAACATTAAATATTGATTGACTGGATATTGTTTTAGACACTATTGGTTGCGGAGGACTGAGTGGTACTCACACCCTACTAGGGCTTCGAGATTGGTACTCGAATAGACGTTGTTATTTATATGTAGGTTAAGGGAAATGGACTTGATTTAGATGGTTTAGTTGGGATACAGTTTGGATGCAGGAACCGAACATGGTTTGGGGACCGCTTGGTGATTTATTATTGTCTTTATTTTGAGTTGAATTTTAGAAAACCAACATATATATTATCATAGAATGTTTATTATTTAGTTGGATACTGAATTTCCATCTTTGATTATCATGAGTTTCTGGTATTATTTATGGATATATGTTATTCTTCTATTGTTTATTAGTTTCTTACGGTGTATTATGACAATAAAAGAGGGTATAGTCTCTCTATTGTCAACTTATCACACCTAATCTGCTAGTCAACAACCTCTGGTGTATTGGGAGGCATGCATGAGGTCATGTTGTGGTCTATATCGGGGCACTGGTGTGTGGCACCAAGTTCAAGACATTAAAAAGTGGTATCAAAGGTTGTTTTTTATTTTTATTTTGACTTACTATTTGGGAAAGGTATATAAGAGGCAGTAATGTGTTAGGGATTCAACATGACCACACATATGTGAGTTGTAAATCCATGTATAGGGGAAAACCTATGTACCATGGGTGGGATTACTGTTATTATTGTTTGTTGTTACAGTGGAGTATTATTTCACCTTGGGTGACACACTTATTATCTACAGTGATTATTTCTTTTTAGATTAAATGACATTTGAATTTACAGAATTCATTCTAGGAATATAGGGTTATTGTGAAATGCATTATAGTAAGCATGCATGGACTACAGTCTATATGTAGGTTGTCAAAATTGAACTATTTTCCTTGATTATGAAAATTGGACTCAAAATGGTACCTAACATGAATTTGAGAAAGATTTTCAAATTATACAAGATGAGAATAAATGGGTTTCAAAATGAGAAACTTGAATAATTATAATGTTATTAACGTTTTAACCAAGACTTGTGTATAGGATGGTTAAGGGAGTGTGATAGCGCCTCTATTTTTTACCACTTGGAGATGGTTTGGGATAATAAGTTTTATTTCTTATTATGTTCCCCTATTATGTAAATTTTCTATTTTTTTAATTATTTCATATGTTATGTGTTTGGAACTTTAGAGACTATGCCTCCATGATTACACTATCTAAGGGGAAGACCCATGGACATGGCTATGAATGATCCTCTAGTGATGGGACCTAAGTCACTAATCATGCCGAGTGGGAAAGCATGGGAGCAGCTCTGAGAGAACTTTTCTCTCCTCAAGTAATTGATTGGAAGAGACCTGGGTTGGTTTGTGAAGAGTATATATGATCTAACGATAGTTTTTTGGTTGCATCACCCTCTAAATTTTACTATTGATTGTTGACTTGAGGAATCTATGTTCTGGGTTGAGTCTATCAAGACTATACGTGCCCACTTGGAGACTACAATAGATAGGAGGTTCTTGTTGTTTTCTTAAATACTAATAGGATCATAAAATCACTTGTTGGAAGTTGAGACATGAATGGAATAAGCTTACTCTATGTTATGAATGGACTTCATAGAGAAGTTCCTAGAATACTTCTATCCAGAGGAATGAGAGAGAAGCTAAGTTCATGAGGCTACATCAGGTGAGTATCTCTATGATGGACTATATTTGACTCTTTATAGAGTTGCAATGTTTTTATCTAGTATTTATAGGGGTTGTGAGGGCTACAAAAAGGAATTTTTAGGATGGTCTTAAATGTGAGATTATATCACTGGTTAACCATTTTTTTGTTAATGATGTTTGCTGAGGTGGTAGATTAAGCTCCCATAGATGAGGGGAACCTTATAAAAAAATCTAGTGTATGAAATATAGTTCCAACTAGATAAACCAGAGGTATGAATTTCGTGATAAGGAAGTGTCGCGTCAACAATAACATCCAGGGTAGTGGGAAATATAGTACCCAAACTAAGGGATTAGTTGTGAAGGACCTTACTCAAGTCATCTTTCATTAGTGTGCTAGGTCAATAATATTGAAGAGATAGATCACATAACCACCAATAGATTGAAGTTCATGCGGTAAGATGGTAAATCTACCTAGGTTCTGAAGGACCCATCAATAGACTAGTGGTGAGGGTATAGCTAGTTAGGATTATAGAGTGGGAATGTGGTCTTTCTCACCATATCAATTTTATAACTAGAGTTATGTGATATGTGGAGGTTGAAGAAGTGGATGTAGAGCTTTGGGGAAAGACTGCATATACGAGAAGAGTAGTGAAGCATAGGGAAGTCAAACTATATAATAGATAATAGGGGTAGGGAAATTTCATGATTTGCAGCCTACACTTATGAATAATGAGGATGGACCATCTACAATGATAGGTACTATTCTCGTAGTCTCTACATTATCCAATTACTTTTTTGATAATATTCCCTATCAATCCTTTATTTCTAAAAAATGTGAATCGTTTGATCCTAGAGATTGAGTTTTTGAGAAGGGTTATGAGTATAGATACACCATTTGGAGTACGGTCTAGAGACATATATTTATTCAAGGGGTGTTATCTCTAAGTAGAAGAGTATCATTTTATGTGGTACCTCTAATTCCTAGACATATTGGGGTTTGAACTAACTTCATCATATGTACTACCAAGTCACATACCAAGACCACATTGAGTGTTACAATATGAGAGTAACATTAATGTCTCCTAAGGGTGATAATTATTTTCACTATGGAGAGTGGGATATCCAGGTAGGCCATGTAGATCCAATTACTCAGAAACTGGGAGAGCTCACAGACCATGTTTCTAGTCTATTACTAGATGTCCAAGGTGTAGAGAAATATTTCCATTCACCAATAGTGGATAGGTTTTAGGATTTCTTTCCAAAAGACTTCTAAAGTATTCTAGCTAAGAGGGATGTGGAATTCACTATTGATCTCATGTTGGGGGAAGATCTACTTTCTTTTCAACCATACAGAAAGGCACTAACAAAGCATCAAGATCTCAAGACTCAATTATAGGAGTTTAATGATAAGGGATGTATCCATCCGAGTACATATTCTTGGGGATCACCTATGTTGTTTTCAAAGAATGATGATGGGACTTGGCAATTATATGTTGATTACCAGGAGTTGAACCAGAAGACTGTGAAGAACTGATATCCTATTCCATGTATCAACAACCTATTTTACCAGTTGATAAGATCATGTACATTCTCAAATATTAACTTGAGATCGGGTTATCATCATCTGAGAGTTAAAAATTATAATATACCAAGGAATATAATCCAAAAAAGGTATGACTTATATGAGTTCATCATAATGTCATTTGGGTTAAAGAATGGACCAATAATTTTTATGTACATGCTGAATAAAATAATTCATCCATACCTAGATCAGTTTGTTGTATTATTTCTGGATGAAATATTGGTGTACTCCAAGGCTCGTGACGATCAGGCCCAACATCTTGACATCATCCTGAGTTCACTAATAGAGCATTGACTATACAAAAAGCTACATAAGTTCCATTTTTTGGATCGATCGGGTACACATATTGGGTCACATCGTCTCATTGGAATGTGTTTTTGTGGACCCAATGGTAGAGAGTGAAGTGGTTTATTGGGAGCATCCCATGAACATGTTGATATCAGATTAATTTTTGGGCTAGCTGGATATTACATAAGGTTTATACAAGAATATTCTCAATTTTTATCACCACTTTTGGACATGACCAAGAAAGGGATAATGTTTTAACGGTCAAAAGCTTGTCATAATTCTTTCTAGTAGATGAATATGTGTTTGAAATTAACCCCAATATTGATCATGTCTGAGTCAGGTGGAGATAATACGGTGTATTGTGAAACGTTTGGAATTATAGTTTGAGTTGTGCATTAATATAGGGGGTCTGATTTGTGTTGTATGGGTCTCAATAGTTGAGTCCTCATAAATATAACAACCCCATTCCTGAACACAATTTCACTATAGTGTTTTATTCCATAATATGTTGGTGGAAATATCTTTTGGTTTAAAATTTTAGTGTGTATACTAATCATAAGATATTAAGGTATATCTTTTCACAGTCATACTTGAATCTTCGGTAGTGGAGATGAGTTGAGTATATGAAGTCATTTTATTTGGACCAGGTATATAAACCTGGAAAGAGGAAAAATGCCACTCATGCTTTGAGTAGGAAAACACAGACTCAGGTTGTTAAGGAATCTAGTGTTGAGTTGATGATGGATGGATTTTCTAGAAGATATGAATGTTGTGGTTCAGAAGAGTCAGGAGCATATGACTCTGCTTTCAGTTGCAGTGGAGTCTGCACTTTTGGGATGGATTAAAGATAAATAGTATGGAGATCCAAAATGTATAACCTTGAGTGAAATCCTTGAAGGTGTGGAGTCACATTTATATTGTATCATATATGAGGATGAGATAATCTATGTCATGATTTTCGTTTTTGTGCCTACTTGTGTACAAGAAGAGGTAATTAATGAGTTAAATACCTCAAAGTTGGTAGTACACCCAGGAATAACCAAAATGTCTCATGACCTACAATGAAGGTATTGGTGTCCAAAAATAAAAATGAGATAACAGGGATCATGACATGATGCAACACATTTTAGTAGGTGAAGGCAGAGCATCAATGACCTGGTAGATTTCCACATTCACTTCCCATTTCGTAATGGAATTGAGATGCCATGACAATGAATTTTTTTCTAGATCTCCCAATAAAACCTCAAAATAATGATGATATTATGGATTTAGTGGATAGAGTGATGAAGGTATATAATTTATTTCTTATATGCGAATCTTTGTCAGTGGAGATGTTGGGATATTTGTATCTATAAGAGATTTTCTATCGGCACGGGGTGACACAAACTATAGCTTTAGACTATGCATCATGATTTACATGGCACTAGTAACATGGTTTACAGAAATTTTTCATTACATAGGTTTTATTGAGTATGTACTTCTACTCATAGATAGGTGTTTATTTAGAGTGTACTATATAGGTGATTGAGGATTTTTTGTGGGTGTGTGTTATTTACTTCAGTGTTTCATGGGAGAATAACCTAGAAATGGTGGAATCTATCTATAACAATAGTTATCATTAAACTATACTTATGTCACCATATGAACCTATTTATGGTAGGCCATATAGATCACCTTTATTATGGATGTAGGTAGGTGATTCAATGTTTTTGGGACTGAGTCTCGTGAAGGAGACGTTGAAATAGGTGAAACTAATTTAGAAACATATGGTTATGGTTCAAATTAGATGTAATTCATATGTTGATAGAGGTTGATGAACCCTAAAGCTTATATAAGGTTGTCATGTATTCCTTTGAGTGTCACCTAGAGAGGTTCACCATCGGATATAGAGATAGGGAAAGCTGGTTCCCAGGTTCATCGGACCAATCGAGGTTGTGGAGATAATTGGTCGAACAACTTACCGATTGGATCTTCCACAAAAATATAGTTCTATGCATGGTTTTTTCCTTGTAACATAACTATGGAGGTATCACCCCAACCCATCTCAGGCGAATCATGTGGATGATGTGGATTTAGAGATAGATGCACCATTTTAGGAGCATCTGATATGTGTATTGGATTATAGTGAGAATGTGTTGCGGGTAATGATCACGAATATAGTTTGTGTGTTGTCGAAACATAGGCATGTATAGGAAGAGACATGGGAAAGAGAATTTGATATGAGGGCTTAGTGGCCCAACATTTATGTCTTAGAATCATAGGGAAGCTTGGGAGTACATCTTGAGAATAATTTGTTATTAGGTAAAGAGATTGTAAGATCCTGACCTTTTATATTGTTCTATCATATACCTTTTCATGTACTCTTCTATTTTTATTTGAGTAATTTTTGTTTTCATTATAAAATTGGGTGTATTAAAGTACAATTTTTAGAAAAATTAATGAAAAGGGGTAGTGCATTGTTGGGACATGATTAGGGAAAACGGTATGCCCCAGCCCAGTAAACCGTAGAATCCCAGACGGAGGGGATTCACATGACTGGAACAAGGATTGAAAAGTCATTCACCCAAAAATGAATAAATGTGAACCCATATAAAAGAGGCACACAATTCTGTAAAACCATGTTCCCCATCATAGATATCCATTCATGGGATTAACTGATGCTGAAAAAATAATTCAAAAACTTCATGAACACCCTAATTAACCCCAAATGGACCCCACATTCGACCCTAGGTGATCTTTCTTGATTTTGGATCTCTCAAGACATATTCAAATCCCTTTAATCTCTATTATTCATTATTTTAAGCCCATAAATGGGAAGGAATAGTTTTTGACATCGGTTATTTGTATAACCCACGTATTATATTTGTTTTCACATCTGTTATTATTTAGGAGACATGAAAAAATGTTTGGCAGACTTGTTAATCACACCGGTTATGAAAATAACTGATGTGATAAATGCTTCGGAGGTGTAGTCTGTTACGTCGGTTATATAATAACTGACGTAATAAAGTATATACAATTCTGGTTATTTAAAAACAAAAAAAATAAATCATGACTCTGAAGATTTTTTCATTTCGGTTATTTAGGAACCGGCGTGAAGAATGCTTTAGATTTTTGTTTTTTACATCGGTTTTAAAATAAAGGACATAAAAAACAACATTTATGACATCTCTTGTAATAATTTCGGCCAAAACCCGATGTAAAAAATAAAAAATAACCACCGTAAAAACATTTTCTCCACTAGTGCGTGCAACCAATCTTGATATAATTTTAAATATACTGAGAAAGAATTAGCTATGTGCTCAGCTTTGTAAATTCCACTTCATGATAGATAAAGGTTTCTTTTTATGGGTCATAAAATATCGGAAGTAGGTGTTTTAGTTGGCCCAAAGAGAGTGAGAGATATAATTTCTTGGGATCATTCCAATAAAGTATTTGATATTCGGAGTATCTTGGGGATTAAAAAATAATACAAAGGCTTTATCCAGGATTTCCCTTGCCGTATATCGTCACATATAGCCTTCACAAAGAAGGGCGTGAATTTAGAGTGGTTTGATCCTTGGAAAGCATCCTTTCAAGAGTTTAAGGTTCATTTGACTTCAATGCTGATACTGATTCATCCAGAGCAGGGCTGGAGATATACAGTATACTATAACATATTATGTATATAGATTGGAGCTATTTTGAAGTTAGACAAGTGAGTAGGTGTGTATGGTTCACATTAGTGGTGGCCTCATGAGTGGAATTACCCAACACATGACCTCAATGTCATTATTGTAGTACTTGACTTATACTGTCAGAGACACTATCTTTTGGGATTGAATTTTTTGTAGTGTAGATACCATAAATCCTCAAGTATATATTCACTCAGTGAGATATGAATATTAAGAGGTGTATGTGGATTTATTACCTACAATTGTTTACATTTTAACATTCCTATATTCTTTGAAAACAGAATTCAGTATCCCATTCTATAAACCAAAAGACTCATACTCAAGTTGTTCAGGAATCAAGAGATGAATGGAAGATTGTGACCTTATTCTTAGATAATCATATTGAGGTTCAAGAGGACCACAATTAGAATATACTATTAGCATCTTTAGTGACATATACTATTCTAGATCATGTAAGGTTGAGATAACTATATGATATTGAAGACCTTGTCCTATGGGAATGTGTCTCAGATGACGCTACATATTCTTCGTGTAAGGTCGATGGGAATGATACTCTATTATTTTTTTGGCTTGTATAGGTCCTTGAAGACATAAGAGAGGAGTTGATGAGGAATTCCCATGCCTCATCTTGGTTAGATCACCCACGAGCTTCCAAAAGGTATCAAGATCTATGATGTCAACATTGGTGGACCAATATGAAATGTGAGATATTCGGTTTCATTACTCGAAGTTCCACCTATTAGTAGGTGAAAATAAAACATCAACATCTGAGGGGAAATATTCTACTATTGACAATTTATGAGTGAAAATGGGATTATTTTAATGGTCTTTGTGACTAGTCTAACTAGATCACTTTGTGGTAATGAAATAGTGTGGGTGGTTTTTGATCATCTGATAAAAGATGCACACTTCCTACCTGTGTGAGATACCTTCTCTATAAATTGGCTCAAAAGACTATAAATCAAAAATATTTCATGAATCCATGTAGCTCCGAATTCTATCATTTTTAACATATATCTTCATTTCACATCACGGTTTTGGATGGTGTTGAAGAAGGCCTTGGGAATGCAGGTAATTTTGAGTACGGTCTATCACCTATAGACTAATAGACAAATGGATTATACAAATTATCTTCTAGAGGACATGCTTAAAGAATGTGTCCATTACATTGGGGGTTCCTAGGAGAAACACATTCCCCTCATCAAATTTTCTTATAAAAACTTTCAAGAAACTATTGAGATTGATCCCTTTGAAGCCAATTATGGTATGCCTTTCCGCTCACAAATGTGATGTATTGAGGTAGAGGAAAAAACTACTCATGGATCTTGTCTCATTGATAAGACTATGGAGATAGTCTATCTGACCATGAAGAATATGTTAACAGCTTAGTTTAGACAATAGTCTTATGCTAATAGACATCAGAGACCTCTTGAGTTCAAGGTTGGAGACAAGTTTTTTCTATGAGTCTCACCCTAGATGGGGCATAAACATAATCAGAACAATGTTAAGATATCCTCGATATTCCTAGGTCCCTTTGAGGTTATGAAACAGATGAATCCTATGTCCTATCAGTTGGATCATCCTCCTAGATGATGTTCTATACGTGATGTATTTCATGTATTATAGAATTTTCATTACTATCCAAACCCATTGCATGTCTTTCAACCTAATGAGGTTGAGCTATATATGGAAGCTTCAATCATGGAGTATTCAAATCGTATTAAAAATCGTAGCCTGAAGAAAATATGAGGCTATTTTATTCATCATGTATGGGTGGTATGGTAGAATGACTAGGTTTTGGATGAGACCTTGGAACAAGAAGATAATATACAATCTCAATAGCAGGAACTATTTGCTGAAAGTACCTCTTTACCATTAAAAGGCCATCTCAAGGATGAGTTTCTATAAGGAGGTGAGGTTGTAACGACCCACCTTTTTGAAAAAGTTATAGATTTCTATTTTTTATTTTTAATATCGTAAATGGCCCTAATTACGAGTTTTATCAATTTCATGGAGGGAACAAAAGAATCTAGAGATCGTTCAGATCCTAGAGTTCATGAAATGGAAAAAATGATTGGGTCACATGGTTTCTCTAAATCGTGCGACATAGGGTACATGCATGTGTAGCTACAAGCAGTGGAAACTGTAGGCCATATGGTTTTTCTACAACTGTACAATCATATATGCATGGATGTGTGTCCTATTGTAGTTTGTTGAATATATCCTTACCACATAGTTTTTCTAAACTGTGAGACATAGGGTATACACTTGTGCAACTGCTGGAAGGGGAACCTCTAGCCGCACGATTATTCTACCACAATGTAGACCCAGATGCATGGATGTCTGGCCTTTTTCAATTTTCAAACATATCTTTACCACACAATTTTGACTTAGTTTTCCATTTATGCACCTAAACAATGAATCCAAAATTCATTTGGGTGGAAAGACAATTGTTTCCTACTTAAAAACATATCATTTATTTCCCCTTATCACTTACATATAATGGATATGCAGTGGGTTCTTCTTCACATTGAATTCAAACACTACACTTCCTTCAGTATTCTACTACTACGGAATGTAGTGTTTAATAAAAAATCCCATCAAAATCATTGGATAACCTAAGAAAAGCATTACCTCATGTACCCTTCCTATCTCGCAAAATATCCCCATCAACTATGATATTAAAATGATGAATCATTCAACCTATTTTAGGGTATTGGAATTAAACATAAATCTATTTTAACCTACTTCAAATTTTAGGTCAATATTGAGAGAGGAATCTTCTACTATCCTACAATAGATGGTCACATTGTTTTCTATTTGAGTTTTAGTAATTTTTTATTTATTCTATTATTCCATATGTCTTCCTTTGCTAAGAATACCTAATGTGTTGAACCCTTCTTTTCTAATTGACCCTAGTTCCTTTTTATAGGATATTGTAATATTATATGGGGGTTTTGAAACCACAATTATCTTATATGGACACCCATAGGTGTGACACCTTGACATTTTTCATTTTGGCCAATTGCCCAAAAAATGATTATAACCCAACTTAGTTTATTGCACGAATTTTAAATTTAATTTCTTTTGATATATGTACAATTAATGTACTCCAAGGTGTTTCAATGGTTCCTAGGTCCCTTAAACATGGTACTGTCAAAATGGGAAATTTATTTGTCACATGGCCTTACCCTTAACACTTATGTCTTATGATAGAATTTTCTATGTTAAGGAAAATTGTATGGATTAGACTTTATAGGGTTTCTAGTGTTAAATGGTCACTTCCTTTATAATGAATTGGTTTTGAATGGAATTGTTTCAAGGGATAGAATGGAGTTTCCCTTTCGCATGTTTTATTAAAAGGAAACATATGAATTGAATTATTTAGTTGAAAATAAACATGATTAATGTATGGTGAACCCATGCCTTTTCTCATGATTGTGAAAATGATAAATGATAAATGTAATGTTGTGAACATCTTGGACATTTTGAAAAGGAACAATGAGAGGTTTCTCATCATTTTTCACATATATATATATATGATCACACCTTTGTTCCCTTAAGAAGGGATTGACAAATTAACATAAGAGGTAATGCGTTATGATATTACTATTTATTACGAACATGTAATATATATATATATATATATATTATAAATGATTGTTTTATATGAGATGAGGCGTCAAGTGATTTTCTGAGCCCTTTGGGTGGAATATATGTGTGAGTTTTCCTTGCGAATCCAAGGGACCATGAGAGCCTTGGAAGGGGAGACCATGTGAGATTCCTAGTTCAAGCCAGGGGATAGACCATGAGAGCTTCCCTAGTTAGGTATAACTATGGGTTATGTCCCAGTCCATCCTGTATGTGAATTCCAAGAGACAAGAGATATCATGGAGTTTGGTTAGGGGCTAGACCATGAGAGCTTCCCCTAGAATTGGATGATAGTGGGTTATATACCAGTCCTTCCCTATACACACACATGTATATAATGATTCTATATATATAATTTGAGCTGAATAGACATACCATCCATGTGATGTAGTAGGTAGACCCTCAAGGGGTCCCTTATGAACCTAAGAGGGTGGTTATTTGATTATTCAGTACTGTAGTTCTTTTCTGTTATTACATAAAAAATGTTTAATTAAGAGTATCTACTATGATTACATATAGAAATTGTTGGTGGTGGCCTATTGATATTTTTATCTAACACCCCACTCATGTAGGCCAAATCACCCAAGAAGACTATGTTTATGTAGGTATTAATAAGGGTTAAGACCCATTAGAGGATGTGAAACTATACTTCACAGATGGATCTTAGGTGTAGATGATTGGGGTTAGGATAAATATGGTTGTGGAGATTGTTTTTAATTATTTTAATTTTATACTATTGTATAAAATGGTTATATTTTCAATATTAATTGTATTATATCCATTATTAAATAAGAAACATTATTTGATGCCTTTTCTATGTTATATTTTTTATCTATTTATTTCTCTACTTGGTTATTTGGATGCTTGTTATATATACTCTATTTATTACATCCATTTAGTGCATTATACTTCCACTAATGTTTACTATTTTTTGTATCCACTACACTACTGTGACATGAGGGTATAGTCTCCCTAATGTACTACCATTACACCCTCGTTCCTAGTCAGTAGCAATTGGCATATGGGGAGACATGCTAGAGGTCATGTGGCCAACCGGGCTCATAGAATAGGTTATGTGTCATCCTGTTCCAAGATTTCAGAAAAGATATATCACAAGAAGAAGATATTTTTTTTGAATTATGGTTAATGTGCATTATTATCCTAATATTGAACCAAAATATGTTTTTTTCTGGACCTTACCCTATCTACCTTTCATGGATTGGTAATCACTCACACTAACTATGTATAGATGTAAACCTTCAATTCATTTTTCTTATGTATCCTTAATTCACTGTGTTTTTATCCACATCTATTTATGTTATCCCTTAGATAATTTTATAACTTCTTAAAATCTACATCAAATTTAAATAAATATTCATCTCAATTTTAAAAAATAAAACTATTTCTAGATTTCTCTTTCATTATTTTATTTGATGTCATAAAATATAATTAAATAAAGTTATAAAATGTTGCGAGTTACAAATTTCATTGTGGGATAGTTTCCTAGCATAAAGGTAGTTTCATGGAAAAATTTTATAAAATTTATCTTGTTTGTTTCAATGTTTATATTATAAGTGGTGTTATTAGAGCCTCCATGAATGTATAATTAGATATATATTTTTATTTTATTTGACCTATATCATCCATATATGTACTGTTTTTCAATTATTTTTTATGGGTTTCAAAATTTTGGGAGTAATTGTTTTTGAATTTATTTTTCAATTTTATTTTGTTAATACAATCAACATGATTCTCCTATCAGAACAATAATCCTATAAGAATTATGAAATTGTTGAATTTGTGCCTAGGAATGAGTATTTTTCCATTATAACATCTTTAGAACACTCAAAAATATTGTAAAATCTTTTATTTATTTCAACTCTAAATAAAATGAACATTCACCATTTAGTTCTCCTATATAACCACCCCAAATTTCCACTCCCAAATCATGAATTGAAAATATTAACATTACATTTGTTTCCTTGATATCGTTGAAGGTGACCCAGTTTTTGATATCCAAAACAAGAAATATCAAAATGAAAATATTAGATCACTTATATTCTAAAAGATATATTAGATTTATATTTCTAAAGAATTAAGATAAACTATTAATATCATATATTTATAAAAAACTAATTTATAAAGATGAAGATCATCTCCCACTATACCCACATTTTCATAATCCTCATTCAGTCATCATCAACATCCATATCAAACCCTTATAAACATTACTTTTCAACATCAATCTTTATAACATGGGGGAAATGAAACATAATAAGTGTTCACTAAAATGATCATTGAGGATAAATGAAATAATTCACATTTTAATTTCATTATGGATCATAATAAGTGTAAAATTTCATGATGAAATAATCAATGTGCATGAGTATAACATAAGAATTTTCAAACTGATCTATACTAAGATCACCAAACATGAGAACATGGAATAAGGCTTTAACAACAGAAAGAATCCTAATATTAAATAATCATAACCGATGTGATATATATCATGATATTATGAATGATTATAAACCTATTGAAATGATATATAAAACATATCAATATCATGGAACACTATCTTCACATCACTTCTTAAAATTGTATAACCAATATGTTTATCTTTTATATCTGATGTACTTAATGAATTTTCAGTTTGTAATAGTCCCAACCATTTGTGGTTTATCATTAAACCACTAATCATTGATTAATAATGTATCCATCCATCCTTGTTTTATAATATAACAACCCATACTTGGTTTATAATGGATCATGTTTTCATCATAAAAAATTTCCAAGAACTATATCATGACTATAGTACATAATGAATTTGTTTTATCACAAACACATTGAATAAACCTTTGTTAATTTAGTAACCTCATTAACTCATGAAAAATAAATTGGTTCAGAAAAATATATTTGAATCATGATTAACCCATCCAAAATATATAGGATCCATAACAATATGTTTGAAACATGTTTATCCCATAAAAAATAAATGAGTTCAATAAAAATATCTTTGAAAAATGATTAATCTTAGTAAAGTAAATGGGTTCCACAAAAATATATTTGAAAATATAAAAATAAACCCCATTAAATATTTAGGATGATATCACTAAAAATTACCCTCATTTTGTGAAAAGTGACAACAATGTTTACTGATATTGTTGAATGGAAATACAACTAAAAGAGTATTAAAAATATTTTTGAGAAAAATAACATTTTGATTAGGAAAATCACTTTTAAAAATAAAAAATTAATAAAATATTGAGAAAATATTTTTCATTAAGAAACACAGAAACATGTAATGTAATATTAATGGTAACTAATGTCCATAATGGTAGGAAAATATATTCATGTCATAAATGATGAAAATAAAATTTCTTTTCTAAACATTTTAGAAAAATGGATTCAAATTTACCCATTTGGAAAACAATATGAAGTTTCCTTTTAAAACCTATAAAAAAGTTAGAAGATCATGTAAAATGGTAGCTGTAATAAAATATTATTATTAAAAAAACATTTTTAAATTTTTTTATAAATATTTGATAAGGAAGAGAATGATGTCTACTATAAAAGAAGATACATGACCAGTATCACTTAAAAACCACTTTCTTAATATTTCGTAATTTAATAAAGGAGGTAATCAAAATATAACATGTAAAATACATTCATAACTAGAGGATAATAAAATTGATGTGGTTAATGAATATAATATCACGTTATTTCCTCCAAAAGAAACATAAAAATAAAAAATCCTAAAAGATATGATATTATAATATAAATCATTTTCCACTTTGGTAACTCATCAATTGAAAGATCCACTAACGAATAACTTAAAATGATATATAAAATATAATTAATATAATTATATCCATTACATAGAATTCCAAAATATTTTCATATAATACTAATAAATAAGATAGGTGAACATCATAAACATATGTCCCAAAAAATGAATTTGGGATGATTAAACCTTACAAAGGACATATCATTGAATTGAGAATTAATTAATCGAGTGATTATGTGTAATAAATGTAAATCCACAGAAAAATTACAAATACATAATAAAATAATTTATAAATATTTTTTGAAAAATAATAATATAATAACAAATACTATGAAATTTTTTCATAACTCAATGAAGGGAAATTGAGTTTAGAAACTCTTCACCACTAGGAAACTTTCAAGTTAATAGCCTAGGAGAAATTAATTAACAATGAAATTTTAAATTACATCAATTATGAATCATTTTTGATATTAAATATAAAATTTAAAATATATATACCTTATAAAAAATTTGTTAATGTGAAATATGTCTAACCGGAGAAAATGTGGGATGAGAAAAAACCATACATCGAGTACATACATTCTTTATACATCCTTTAACTACTATATAATAATTTTAAATAAATTTTTTCATTTATAAAATTTTTCAGGATTAATACTTTATACTAAAATAATTTATTTTATTTCCTTTTAATGACATATTTAATTTTTAAATAAATTTTTTCCACATCAGGTGTTTTGAGGATATTTAGTTCATTGTTTCAAAATAGATTTGGTGTACTGAATGTGGTCAATGCGATCATTATTTATAAATATTTAGAATAATAATCTATAAATAATTTTAACATTTATTCATCAATTCAAATTTTAAAACCAATCATGAAAAATTGTTTTGAAATATTAACTATGTTACAACTATGATGATGGTAAGTCATATGTACGTATGAGTAACAATTCCATTTTTCATTGATCATTATATAAATAAGGTATGTATTATTTTTCTTCAAATAATTATAATAATATCATAAATAATATATTATTTCTTTAAATATACTTATATCTATCATAACATTATGGGGTGATGAAAAACAGTCATATCGCTTCATGGATGTAGTATCCCTTACAGACACGAATGACGTTATAATTTTTATATGTAAGAAATAAAATTATATTATATTTAAATACAGATAAATATGTAATTAATATCATTATTATTTCTTTTATATCACATATAATCATTAAATTTTTCCTTATTTCCTTCGATATAATGTTTTAGGGAAAAACGATTCACATCGCTTCATGAGGTGGTTGTCCGTTGTACACCGGAGCAACGTTATCATATCCCCCATAGTATAGAAATTTAAAAAATTATTATGTGATATTATAAATCAACAATTATAAATTTTTAAAAAATATTATATATATACTTTCAATCCCACAGTTCAACAATTCGTGGGAGGCGATAATGAAAAATGAATAACAATGGTTCGTGAGGTGGTAGTTCACCGTATATGTAATTGATGATTTTGTATCCCATTTTATGTAAAATAGATAAATATATGTTATTAAATTAACAAAATATAATCTTAGTATATAATTGAAACTTTTTTATAATATTATAATTGTTTAATAATATTTGTATGAGGTGGAAGAAGAAATGCACAAAAACACATAGTCAGAATTTTTTCCTCTTATTGGGTAACCTAATTAGGATAATACTTAAAGTATTCCTATCTTGGATATTTGATATATAAAAGATTATATGATTATGGTATGTAATTTGGAAATTTATTTTGGATTTTATCTTCAAAATAAAAAGATTTTTAGGTATTATTAAGAGATGATAGTGGGAGGCCTTCAATAATTGCAGTTAGTGGAACATTTGTAGTTTTTGAAAAGAAAATGTTGTTCCCCCATTTTTCATATGAAAAATTAAAAAAAAAAGGATAAATATCAAAAATTAAACAGTATAAGGTATAAATAGGTCCATAAAAAAGTTTTTATATAGGTTTTAGGTCATTTTGACACTCATAATTTTAGTTTAACCACTAGTAAATCGTTTTTTACCATAACTATGGTAAATATTTATTTCTATTTCATTAATCATTTTTGACAAAAATGAAGTTGAAAATATTATATATTATTATTAATTCTGATTCAAAAAATGGAATCCATTTTATGAAATTAAATTCACAAATTTTTAGAAATTTTATTCATTAAAACAACAAATTCGATGAAAAAGAAGGTTCTCAAGATTTGTATTTTTCGAGCAAATAATGATTTTATATTAACTATATAAATAATAATAATCACTGCATGAATCAGAATTAATATTTATTAATATATAATACATAAATTTAAGTCAAATAATTTCTAATTATGGGTTTCTTAATTAATTAAAATTTTGAAACGTTATGCAGTTAAATCAGTTTTCAAAAAACGCGTGTTTTTAAACACAAAATCAATCTTATACTGAAATTCAATATGAAGTTGATTTAAAATAAATAATATATATTAAATATAAAAAAATATTACTTAGTTTAATTTAAATAATATTCAATACATTATAGTAATTTTTAATTACACAATTTTTGGAAAAAAACTAGAATTTTAACAAAAATCAGTATTTTTCACTATTCACTAAAAAATAATATTTTCATAAAAATCCTAATATTTTACCCAAGATAAATTTTGATATTAAATATTTATAAATGTTTTTTATTTTATTAGATAAATTTTTTAAATGTTCCAAAATTTTATTATGGTATTTTTAATGAAAAGAAATAAAAATCATTTTTGAAGAAAACATATTTTTGAAGAATAATATTACTTTACTAAAAAATGATGGATTAGTTACCAAAAATTTATAAATTATTTATATTTATTAAGAAATATACATATAAATATATTATAAATTAGTTAATACTATTCACACAATCTAATTTAATGAATATGTTATAATGTTTAAATGTTTTGTGGGTCATTTAAGTTTAGTGTTTCATGCTAAATATGCAATCGAAAATAGTTTTCATTTTTAAAATATTGGGGTGTTACATACTCTCCCATTTTAAAAACATTAATCCTAAAAATTTTAAATTATCTCAGTAATAAAATGTTTTACATTTTAAAATACCCTTTTGTAAACCCACAATATAAAACAGTGTTAATAAAACATCCTCTTGAAAAGAGAGAAAAAGATGTATGAAAGTCATATGGAATAACACATACTATATTTACAAATTAGAGAACATATATACAGAGTGGATATTTGGACATGGACTAAAAGAGTAATTACTAAATTATAATATATAGTGGTGGATATTATTCATCATAAGAATGTGAATGACAAAGAAAAAGTTAACAACCACAAAACCATAAATCAAAGTGGTGTGAAAATGTACGTTGATATCATCATAAATGATGGAAATATGACAATATTATATTTAAATATAAATTTAATAGAGTTAGTTAATTATGTTAATCTATACATAAATCACAATTAAATATACATGATGAGTATAATATCATCATTTTGCCAATTTTAACCACTATCTTATATTTTTCTCCAAATGTTAAGTCTTCAAGAAGAATTGATCATGCTTGAAGCACTAAAATCAAATTTTAAAACCACATAACCATAAAATTTAAAATAATATATTCCTAATTTCATGATAAATTAAGTAAAACAAATATTTTATCAGATGGTATAATGTTTACAAAAATGATTTGACCATCATATGATGAAATAATAAATTATTCATCAAAATTTTAAAAATAATACCCAAATTTAAAACTAAATCATTCATAAATAACAAAATCATTAAATTGTTTTTAACCTCAAATATTTTCTCATACCATTCATATTTTATACCCAAAATATGGTATTTTTTAGAAAATAACACTAACCACATAGTCACCAAATCACTTTTGAAAATAGTGGTTATCTATATCATAACATTTATGCTTCTATAATAACATAGATATATAAGATCATATAGATACAAAACTTTATCAATACCTTTACACTTATTTGTAAAAAATTTATATGTATACATCATTTTATAATATTTGTTTACATATAATTCAACCTAATGTAATGTCTCCTAAAATTTAATTAATCACATTATGATCTAAAAACTAAATCCTCAAAATGAGTATTTAATACATTACCTTTATGATCAAATGTCATCTTATATACCTATTTTGGAATCCAAAACTCATAATATAACATCACATAGAGACATTAAAATCAAAAATATTATATAAAAATTTCCTTTATACCAACTATAATAGCCCCAAAGTCGAAATCTTGGATGCAAAATTGAAAATAGAAACTATACATGTCAATATTTGATACTAATGAAGATGACCCAGTTATCACTATACAAAAACATACAACATCAAAAAAATGTTGGATCAATTAAATTCTCAGGTACTATTTATGTTTACAGTTTCAGTGAATTATTAAAAATTATTAACATCGGGGATTCATAAACAACTAGTTTATAATGATGAAAATTATCTCCCACTATACCCAGAATTTCATATTTCACATTGAAACCCTGATATACATAATTATTTCAAACATAATCTTTCTAAACTGGAAAAAAGGAAACATCAAAATTTTGGGCTCAAATTATCCACAAGGGTAAACATAAGTAATAAAAATTGAATGTAATTTGGGAGAATAAGAATAGAATAAGGGTATGATGGCATAATCGAACTACATGAGTATAAAATAATAATATTCATACCAATAAATATTTGGATAATAAAACATGTAAACATTTCATAAGGATTTAAAAAAGAAATGAGTCGTCAGAATCAATAATCACAAGCCTTGTGAAATGAAAATTGATCATAAGAAACATTATAAACCTAAAGAAATAATAGATAAAAATTATTGTTCTCTTGGAACATTATGTTCTCATAACTTATTGAAAATTGAATAACCAATATGGTCAACCACTATCCTCAGAACACTCAATTCATCATAAGGATATAATAGAGCCACCCGCCAATATTTTATCAGGGAACAATCAATCTTTGGTTAATAACATAACCATGCATCCTTGGTTTATAGTAGAAAAACCCATCCATTGTTTATAAAATAACCTCTTATCATCATAAACAATTTCTAATAAGTGTATTTGGAATAAACTACCTAAAGAATTTATTTCATGTTAAACTCTTGAAATAACATATATTCATTTCAAAATTTGATTAACCCATGAAAGATAAATAGTTTCCCCAATAATATCATTAAAACATGATTAACCTATGGAAAATAAATTGGTTCTATACAAATATCAGTGAAATATGAATAACCCAATTAAAATAAATGGGTATCATAAAAATATATTTTAAACATGATTGATCTTTGGAAGGAAAACATGCCCCATAACAATCTCTTTGAAACAATTATAATCCATCAAGGGATAGAATGGGTGTGGTATCATTAAATAATATACCCATTTTAGGATAAGTAACAACACGATTTTCTTATATTAAAGAATCAAAATAACATTAAAATATCATTACAAACTTTTTTAGGAAAATAACATTATCATTTTTTAAATAAATTTTAAAAACACACATTTGAAAAAAAAAATTACAACAATAATTTTATTTAGAAAAAAACATGGAATCTTATAAAGGATACATTATGCAAAATAATGGAAATTATGGTGGTAAAATCAATTCATGTCATAAATGTTAAAATTAATCATTCTTTTCAAAATATTTTTCAAGAGCGAGTCAAAGTGAAATATTTGGAAAACATTAAGAAAATGCATTTTAAACAAATTTAAAAATAGGAAAAATAACACATAAAATGGATTTAGGAAGACCATTATTTTAATAAATAATAATTTTTGAATATATTATAGAAAGAATGAATATGAAAGTGAAAAATACTTAATCTAAAAGAAGATAGAAAATCACGATAATTTACAAATGAATTCCAATATATTTTTTCAATAAATAATATATAAAATGGTTATAAATTTTTTTAAAATGATTCATAAATAGAGAAGATAATAATTAAAGTGATTCATGAAAATAATATCACACAATTTCGTCCAAAATTTACATTAACATAAAGAATCCTACATGAAAGGAGATTGTAGCATAAAATCTTTTCCACTTTGTTAACTCTTCAATAACAAGCCCCATGAAATAATAAATTAAAATTATACATTAAATATCATTAATATAATAAAATTTATGATATAAAACTACTAAATTTTATTATATACCCCTCATATAGAATATAGGTTAATATCATAATCATTTGTCCCTTGGAAAATAACTTTGTATGATTAACCCTTATAAAAAAATATCATTAAATTATGAATTAATATATAGAGTGAAAATATGTAATAAATTTAAATCGAAAAAATAGTGTAATTATAGAATAAAAAAATTTATAGATCAATCCATGCATAATAATTTCTTAATGGAGTAAATGAAGAAGTTTTAAAACAACATAAATTTAAAACAAGTTAGGAAACTCTTTACCACATTGAAACTCTCAAGTCAATCTCCATTGGGAAATTATTTAAAATTGAAACATGAAATATATTTTTTAATGATGGATTCATGATATTACATGTAAAATATATAGTATATATACAACAAAATAGAAAATGGGTAGACTATGGGATTCGTATCATAATAGTAAAAGTGATATAAGAAAAACCATTACCTCGAATCTAGACCTTTCATATATTTCATTTAACTCTTATAAAAAAATATTACATAAATTAATTGATTTCCTAATAAATTTTTCCATGATAAATAATAACTACTGAGTTTATTTTTTTTATTTTTTCTTAATTACATGTTTAAATATTTAATCAAATAATTCCACGTCTGGAGTTTTGAGGATGTTCGATTAATTTTTTCAAAACAGGTTTGCTGTGTTGAATGTGGTCAAAGAGGACATTATTTAAACATCTATAGAATAATAATCATGAAATAATTATAATTTTTATTCATAAATTATTATTTTTAAATCATTCCTGAAAATGGTTTTGAAAATTGAACTATGTTAGGATCATAGAGATGGTATGTTGTAAGTACGCATGAATAACATTTTCATTTTTCAATTATCAATTTGATAAGAAGGTTTGTATTATTTTTTATTTAAATAATTAAAATAAAATCAGAAATACCATATTAATATTCTTATATATATCATTATTGTTATTTTGAGATAAAAAATAACTGTATCACTTTAGGGATGTAGAAGTCTACACATATAAAAATGATGTTTTAAGTTTTTAGTGTATGAGGTAAAATGATATATTATACATTCATAATGATAAATATTCAATACATTTCCTTATTATTTCATTTATATCACATATATTTATTAAAATTATCCTTATTATATCCATATGAATCCTTAATAAAAAATAAATCACATCTCTTCGTGAGGAGATAGTCTGTCATACCCACGAGCGGCGTTATACTATCCCCCATGGAAAAGAAATTTAAAAAAGGTATAAGTGATATCAAAAATCCATGAAAATAAAAATGTTCCAAATATAATATATATATATATATATATACTTTATATCCATTATTAAAACAATATGTGAGTGGCGATTGAGGAAAACGAAAGACATCGTTTGGCGAGGCTTTAGTCCATCGTACATATGGATTACGCTTTTGTATCCCATTTTATGTAATGGGGTATGGATTCGCTTATTAGATTATTATAATAACATATAAATATATAATATATACATTTTTAATCATATGATAATATTTTAATCATGTGGAAGACTAAATAAAATAAATATTCATAAATAAAAAATTTACCCTTTCTCGGACCACCTCTTTAGGATTATACCTAATGTTTTCCTAGAATGGATTTCTGAAAAAAAAGGATTTTAAAATGATGGAATTAAATTTTTTAAGTGATTTTGTTATCGATTTTAGGGAAAAAAATTATTTGTGAAGAAGAGAGGATATTGGTGGCCTTTTATAAGTGAGGCGATTGGAACACTAATAATTTTTCAAATAAATATGGTTACACAATTGTTTCACATGAAAAAACATATAAAAATGGATCATTGTAGATAATTAGGAATTATAAGGTCTAACTATTTCTATATAAATGGTTTTATATAAATATATATTTAAACTTCACAATTATATTTTTAGTTTAACACCCTGACAAATAAAGTTTTACCTTAACTGTGGTAATTATTTTTTAGTGTTTTCAAAATTAATTATTCTCAAAAAATAATTTCAGTTTATTATATAAAATAATAATTATTATTAAAAATATATAATCCATTGTAAAAATTTAATTTCACATATTTCAAAAAACAAAATTTAAAACAAAACCCACAGACACGATGAAAATGGGAGTTTTCAAGACATGTATTTTTAGAGAGTAAAAGGATTTTATATTAAAGCAATGAATAATAACAAAACTTTTATGAATACCAATATATATATATTAATATTATATATATAATATAAATAATTCGTCATTAGGGGTTATTTTTATTAATTAAAATAGAGAAACATTATTCACTTCAAACAGTTTATAGATAAGTCTTGTTTTTAGACGGAATAACAAAATTGTATTCAAATCCATTTTCAATTTGATTAATAATAATATTTAATATAAAGAAATTATTATTATTTCACATTAAATAATATTAAAATATGGTAGTTTTAAATTTATTATTTTATTGGACGGAAATGAAATTTGTACAAAATTGGTATTTTTCATTATTCACTAAAATATCAATTTTTTTGGAAAAATACAAACATTTCATCAAAAGTAAATTTTTATATTAGGATTTGAAAAATTAATTTATGTTTATAAATTAAATTTTATAAAATTTAAAAAAAATAAATTATAATATTTTTCTTGAAAATAATGAAAAATATTTTTGAAGAAAACCTATTTTTAAAGAATAAAATAAAATTAATAAATATTTATTGATTATTTTCTACTAATATATCTATAATTTCTATTTATTATGTAGTATATATGTATGTAATAAATTATTTAATATTATTCATACCCATTAATTTAATTTCTATGTTTAATGGTTATATATTTCGCGGGTCATTTAAGCTGAATTTTGCAGGTCAAATACTCTATCGAATATAGTTTTATTTTCTAAAATATAGGGTTGTTACAACATCTCAGAATTTTGGTATATTATATTTTTGATGATCAATTTAGTGAATCCAATAAAATAAAAATTTATTGATATTTATAATTTATTTTTTTATATAAAATAATAATAATGGTGATGGAAATCATTGTGATAATATCCAGTAGATAAGGAGGGGTAATAACCAATGTAAACACCCACACACCAAAACGGTACAATATAGACCAATCGATACACCACCTTGCAGTTTGAATAAAATTCGGTTTGGAACCTTATTATTTTCTATCCCATATACTTGATTTATAACCACCTAATAATTATTTGAATAAATTTTTAAATAGAAATATGATTCATTTATCCTATAAATCCCATGTATGGAACATGTCTATGTATATTTTATGAATCATGTATAATGAAAAAGTTCATTATGGATAATTCCACATGATATTAACATCATCCAAATCATTTTAATATATTTTTTCTTTAGAATGGGCCTTCAAATTATAACATTAATTATAGGCTTCCAATGATTGTGCCCCCAGTATGTATACTAAATGAAACATACATCACAGCTACCATAATTCTCATGTCGCCACACAATTTCTTAAAGTTAACACTCTATTACATAAAAAAATCCTACAACATAAATTTATATTCCAACCAATTATAATTCTATCTATATATTGTCCATAGATTGATGTATATCACACAAAAAACTATTTCATGTTTTTAATAAACACTCATATTTCATTGGAAACCACACCATAAACAGGATCAACAAGAAGAGTCTAGGAATTGAACTCTGTAAATTTATAATTTCATCTCCAAGTCCAAACTACAATATTAAAGTATTATTCACGTAATGGTGTTTATAATGTTGATTATAATGATAATTATGATCATAATGGTAATAATGATGAGGAGGAGGTGGAAGATGGTGATGATCATGGGTTTGAAACCTAGTTAAAAAAAACCTATAATATTGTCATTAAATAAAAAAATAATTTGATGAAATGATAATTGAAAAATATGATTTTTTTCATTGATATTAAAAAAATTTATTCATAATAAAGAGTGGCCAAAACATTTAGTTCATGTTATAGTCCATAATTTTTTACCAAAAAATACATATGATACATTACATGATTTTCCCTATGTTTGGAAATTGTTTGTCAATAATAACTAAAATTCCATGGTACGTTAAATATAATCACATATTTTTTTGTGGGGATTCCCAATAAACCGCTAGTTTTCCGTTGATTTTTTATCTCCACATCACATACATGTTATGGCTTATTGATATTTGTTTTGTATTTATATAATTTTTTATATGAATTTTATTTATTTATTGGTTTTGTTTTTTCATTAGGTTTTTTTATTTTTTAAAAGGGTTTCAATCTACTTAGGTTTCTTATATCTTGTTTCGTGGTTTCATTTTTTTTACTAGTTTTGGGATGTAACCATATTTTTATTCATTAAGTTTTCTTATGATGAGTTTTTTTCACTGGAAATGTTTTGGAACACGATAAAGGTTGTGGGGATATCAATAGCCTAGGTGGTGGATGATAACTTAAGATTGTACATAATTTCCATCACAAACTCAAAATTCAAAAGTGTTTTTCAATTACTTATTTATGTGTATTCAATTATTAAATGTGTAATTGATATCAATAATATATTGATAAATTTTTGGAATGAATTGAGGAAATATAGTATAAAACAATGATTTGTTTTACATTAAACGTGTAATGAATGTACAAAAAATTTGATGCTTTAATTTCAAATAGAAACCATGATTTAGATATGGAGTTATTGATGAGGCATCAGTAATAGAAAACATTAAAGGAAAAAAATGTTGTGTTACTTAAAAATGCATCATCCTAGTTATGAAAATAAGAAAATTTTAATTCCAATATGTAAAAGATAAGGGAAAAATTCCGTAATAATATGTTGCTTTACAACTATTTTAAAGTGTAAATATGTACTAAACATGTTGTTGTTACATTAAATATAACATATTAGAGAGTATATCAGCATTTGAAAATTAAATATTAGTAATTAAAAAGATATATAAGGGAGAAATATATTTTATACTAAGAAGATTCACTAATAACATAGTTTCCATAAATAACAGGTTGTGGTTTTAGATAATGTATTTATCAGTTTTATTATATAAATAATGAGAGTTTTTTAAAACATTCTTATTTATATGGAGACATCACGATACTAAATGTACATATTATATGTTTTGTATTTAATTTTTACATAAATTATTCTTTTAAACTCTCTTTCGTATTTTTATTGTTCATATTTTTTATGATATTTAATTATTTATTGATTAGTTACTTTTTGAGATTTGATTCTATGCTAGTAATAAGCGAGTAGTTGTCTTATGAGATATATAATTAAATGTTTGAGGATGAGTACATAACATCATTATCAATTTATCTTATGAATGGTCAATTCTTGTTAGTATCATCTTGAGAGTCATTCAAATGATTCATTCTTTTTTACTAATTTAGGAAATAGTTTAATAATGGGAAAGGATTATTCGATAAGAATAGATTTACCTATTTATATAATTTTGATCCATTATTTACTATGGGATATAGTGATTATACATATTATTTAATGATAATATTTTAATCATAGATATTTATAATAAATGTGGTAAATTATACAGAGGTTAGGGTTTATGATTTCTTAGAGTTCCCTTGAGAGGGATAGATAAATATGGTGTCATAGTTAATTGTGCTATGGGAAACACTAAATGGTGTTTTTATTAGATTTTCCTTCTTCATGTCATATTTAAAAATGTATAAATTTGGGATATATAATTCTTCCTTTTCTTGAACATATTATCTACTCCATTATTCAATTACTTTTGAAATTCATTTTTGATTTCACTGGGATTATAAGGAACATGTTTCTCCATAGGTAGGGAACTGATAAGTGGTAATATACTCTTGTAGTTGGTATCCTTTCTTGAAAATTATGATTTTTAAACTAGTTAATTGTGTAGATTATCCAATTTTATTATTTATCCTTGCTAAAAACTCTATCTTTTTATAAAATTTGGTTTCCTCTTCTTGGGTTTCTAGATCAGTGTTTGAAGCCTCTGTTATTTACATCATTCATTTATGGAACCAAAATTTTGTGGGAATATATTCTTATTCAAAATGATCTATAGAAAAGAAAAATCTATTATTTTACATCATTATATAAATCATTTCTTATTATTAATCTTTATGTTCCTTCTTAGGTGGAATTATAAGGCACTAGTGTGCACAAAAAGTAGATTGGTCAGGGATTTAAATTTTTTATTATCCAATAGACGTAAAAACGTGATATTAATTGATTCATAGACCAACATGAATGAAAAGGATCTCATGTTAATTAATTAAACATTAAATAAAAATAAAATTATTACCTCGTATGATAGGAATTTTTAATAGGTAAATTCTCATCACTGGAAAGCTTTGCTCGAAGGAACGAAAATCATATCCTCAAGATTATCCACACACACATAAAAAGTATATAGGAATGTTGATCATTGATATTAGGGTGATAATATGGAGATTAGATGATTCCATAAATATCCCTATGATCATCACAATGTTGATCCTTCAATCCATGGAAAATATCTTGGATTGATCACTTGGGTTATCCACTTATATATTTGGTTGTGGGAGATATGAGAGAGCAACTCTGAAATTCATGCAATGAATTTAATTCCAAATTAGAGCCTCCTCTCACTTATATAGTGACATATAAAATTCCTAGTATTGTCTCCCTAGTCCCTAAACTTTCATTAACCACTAAATATGCTATAAAACATATGATATGACCAATTAACTATATCATAAATTACATTATTATTTTTATCATTTACTTCAAATATATTAAATATATTAGATGAAAAAATGATTCATTAACTCAACTCATAAGTCCTAATAATAATAAACAACCCATAAATATTAAAATAATATTTATTCATTAAATATTTTCCCATGAATTCTCTTCAATACTGGTAAATACATTAAATAAAAATATTCAAATATAATTACTATATACATTAATAAAAATCAATTTATTTATTTCTTGAAGATCGTTTTTTTTAAATTTCATTGACCCTATGGTGGGTATTTTCATGTCCTGTAAAACTATTCATTATAATTGGACTTGACTTTGGAATACGCTAAGTGTGTGACCCTCTATGCCCTTGTCTCTATAGAATTTAATATTATTCATAGACTAGGAGTAGATTCTAGAAACCCACCAAGGCCCTTATGTAGAAAAGGAATAGTCATAGCAATGACAACCTTTCCAATGAAAACACAGAAAATAATATAATTTCATTGTATATCAATATCTCATAAATAAGGATACACACTTTGTATTAGAAACGATTTTTATTTCAAAAAATTTACCCTTACTGGTTTGACTTACCATCGCCTACCATGTCCATGGATTTAGTGAATGTACTACTATCTTGATCAACAATTCTCAACATAAAACTTCCTTTCTAAAGTGATAAATTTTATCTTAATTATTCAATCAATATCATACCACAAATGGATCAACTAACGTAAGCTATGAAATGAATTTCATTGTTTTTGTCTTACATCAATGTACATATTCAAATAGTACACACTGATAATACTCTCTTGTTACAAGACCATTACACATTTCCACATATAGTAACAGCTAATAACACCTAAACCGTACTGTGTTTCTATTGGTGGGCTAGTCCTTATGACATCATCTAATTTAGATCAACAAGTGAATATTTCATAATTAGTCTCAAAAATAATTAGCCTCTATCACCTAGTAGTGACACATCATCTGTGTCTGATGAACATGATGTTTCTGAACCATATAGAAAATGATTAATATTATTATCAAGGTATATATATGATCTCATTATATCCTGAGAAATATTATAACATTTTAAAATGATAAATAATCATTGGATATTACGATGTAAATAGTGTATTCAAAAATAAAAAAACATTTATTGTAAGGGTAAATCATGCATAACACATTGTATACATGATATGGTAACAAAAAAATACTATTCAAGTTGGAACTAGGGAACCCACTTTTACAACCATCCATCATGAACATTTTTCTACTTTTTAATGATAAACTTGTTATCTTTCACATGATAATATCATGTTTCTATAGAGTTATGGACTTATTCATTGATCTTACCATGTTCCTTATTACAAGGATGAACTTTTATCATTGAATTTTCCTCCTTATTTATATATACCCAAGAGATTATATCCTCAATAAAATTATTTTTACCATAGTCTAAACATAGATTCTTGGCTTGTACAATTTTAGTGGGATTATTATAATTTAATTATGATATAAATTTACTTATGAGGTTTTATTCCAAGTACCATGGATATATCCCTTGTATATTCTCAACTCCATATGGATTACTCTATGTAGTTTCTGAATTGTTCTCCAATATATTACATCAATTTCTAGTTCTTATATAATTCAATTAAACACTATAATCTCCTCCTATATCTCATGTATGTCTTTATAAATAATTTTATACCATGTGTCATTAGAAAATATTCTCACTCGAATTATTTCAAATTGTATGTTTCAATTCTTTGTCAGCATTTATACTTTTATTTGTTCTAGGAAAACCTTAGGTCTTCCTTTATAGATCTTGTTTCCAAGAACACATGTTTCTAATTAATGTATATGTTTGGAGAGTTACGATAATTCTATTATTAACTTACTATAATACTAAAAAACTATTTTCTATATGTTATGATTGCATTTTTCGTTTACAATAGTGTATCTCCCACAAATTGTTTATAGGGACATTGAGAACAATCTACCATAATGAATTTTCTATGATCTAGTTTCTTATCTAAATAAAAAACATTATCTCAATAACTCTAACAGCTTATTTTAATTCTATAGTGTCACTAGATCATTCTTGATGTATTTCCTAGAAAATTTCTAAGAAAGGTGGTCTTAATATCCCAGGATAACTAAAATGATCATAGAAAGTAAATAGGAAAAGTAAAATTCTAATGTATTGAGCATCATAAGTATCAATGAGGATTTTTCAAAGGTGGTATCTATACACATTGGTCTTTCGACTATTAATCAAGATTAATTGGTAAAAAAATTACCATACATGTGTTGGTTCTCTTGAATAATATCCATAGTATACATTTGAAACATCCAAAATACTTTGCACATGTACATTGATACATGGAATATATTTTTGAATTTTAATTGAACATTTTAGTCTTTTTTTCATTAACGAATTTTTTGTAGGAACCATTATTCTCTATGAATAATTTATCACCAGTAGTGGTCAATATAAAACCCCCAGTATGGTTTTATCCTTCTTACACAATATGTGTCTCTAGAACATTCCTTTCCCATAATCTATTATCGCAATATTTCCCATTCGAACCACCTATGAATATTTAGCATTGACCAAAACTAAGTTATATTTATAGAACTATTTAAAATAGATATTTTCACCTGATTATAGAAATATAGTCTATAACTTGCATATAATTTCTCTATCATAAGGATCTACACAATATCCCAAATGATCTTTACGAAAATAAAAAAGATTCACATTGTGTTTTTATTGATGTATGATTATTTATATTCTTCAAAAAATCCTTTAATAACACATGTTATTATGACATGACGGATGTTTTGTATACTATAAAACATATGATAAAAAATTATTATATTTTGAATACTATTATGGACTAAAAAATAAATTTTTATTATTCAAACACTTTTGAGGAAAAAGTGAGAAACCAAACATGACATCAAAGAATTAAGGACAACAAAACCACCACAGTACAAAAGTCTAAGTCCAAACAACTCATTCAAGACTATAAAGAAGAGCCCCACCCAGCATAAAAAACATTAATATCAGCTTCCTCATACTCCTCAATACTAGGCTAGTGGTCCCGTTCATGAATGCACATGCTTTGTACTGATGGCAATTCCATACCCTCTCTAACATCCAATTATGAAAAGCAAGGACCAAGAGAAAACTCACAGCTCTAAACCCCTTCTGGAGCAATACCTTTTAAGAAAATAGTTGCAGCGACCCTCAAACCTTGAACCATAGGGCCCCAAGGATATCACAACCACAAAAATGATCATAGTGCCACACATTCAAACATCATAATACTTAGAAACAATCCCTTCATCATGAAGCTCCATGAGACAACCTCCAACTCATCGCACACCAGCACATCCACCAAATCATCGATATCAACAAAAAAAAGGATTCATCATGAGAAGGCCTGTAAGAGACCGTAGGATCATTAGAAACACGAAACTAGGGACCCTCTTCCCTCTATTCCACTCTGAGGCTGACTCCAAGCCGTCCCTCTGACACCAAGCCAGGAACCAAGATGCCTTCACTCACCTAAATGTCTCTTCCCGCCTAGATCTAAAGCCACATCCGCTGGATCCTTTGCCCACCGAGCACATGGGATGAAGCCACACCTAAGTAGACGAAGCCAGAAGAAAGAACCTGGGCCTGCCGATCTGAGACGCCCTCACCCGCCGAACGCCTCCACCAGCCCTGATATGAAACAGGCCCACCGACTTGTGAGCGAGGCAGGGGGAAGAAGATGGTGCCTCGACTCATCATACAAAGCCAAAAAAAATCACAGCGGACCAAGCCGACGCTGAGATGGAGGACTCAGATTCCACGCCATCCGAGTTACGCTAGAGGAGGGGAGGGAGTGACTCCGGAAGCTAAAACCCTTGGCCTGTGAGATTGAATAATGATTCTATTTGTGTAGTATGTAGTGAATAATAATTGAAGGTATTCTAATGAATATGAGTCTCGTCATTACATATATTTTATTAACATCATTACTTGGATGTCTATAAGGAAATTTGAATTTAGGAATTACATTATGATACATTTTAGTTACCAATGTTTTCATGAAAGAATCATCATAGATCCTCCATACTAACATCATAGGTATAATTTATATTGAAAAATATGCATTTATAAATGAATCCATGCTACATTATTATGATTGTTTAATGCTTGGTCATGATTTTCATTATCAAACAGGCCCCAAACACTGCATATATTCTAACCACATATACTTTTTACATTATATTTATATTCTAAAAAATTCAAAATGGAATATCATGATGTAAATTGGTTGACCTATAACTTATCTTTGTAATAGTTAATTATATCGATATGAACTAATTCTGAAAGATTTACGGATTTCCTTTATATCTAATGGTTTATTTTTCCAAAAACATATATTTAATGTGTCAATAATACCTAAGGATTTTATATCCAAAGAGTCTAAATATCACACTAGATATATCTCTCATAGCTAATTTATGTTTTACTAGAAAAAAATTATCTTTCTACCAGTGAGTATTATTGTAATATATTTTATTTTCATCACTTGTTATTAATTATTAAAGTGTTACTAAATGAATATTTGAGAATGGGACACCATGAAGAAAATTCATTTCAAAAATGAAATAAGGTATCCTTGTTTCCGATAGAGATGTGAGATAAAGGTAATGGTAAAAAACAATATGAATCATTATGTTTGGAAATTAAAAGTTCGGTGATATTCACCGCTAACATAGGAATAACCACATTCAGATACTTGAGAATTCAAATTACATCTTGTAATGTTTTTATTCTAAATCTTTTATAATATTAGGTTATAAATGTGTGCTACACATTCAGAATCTAATGCCCAAAAGTAAAATAGAAACATCACATGCAATGATGAATAAAAATCTAGTTGAAGTCTATTCTTTCATCATCTTCAATTTACTTCATTTTATTTTCCATATACATATCGCATTAAATGAAAATAAAATAACCTAATTTTTGATTATATGTGACATTAAATTGAATTACATTATGAATGTATCGTTTGAATCACAATTTACATTGGAATTTTAACCATTAAATTCAACTTTTCACTATAAGGACTAAAGATTAAACTCAATTTATGTTCTTAATTGATTGGAAAACATTACAAAAAATTTAATGATTCATTTTATCTAATAATTATTAGATTTATAATACAAAATGAAACAATAGAAATATGGAGATAAGGATATTAAAAAGTGATGTTTTGAAATATTGTAATACATTAGTCTAAATAAATGGGATCATTGGGAACATTATCTGATTCATACCTTTCTTCACTTTCGTCTCACATACTTCTCAAGGATGGGACAATATGTGGAACCATCTGTGAATTTATGAATATTATTAAAAACTCATCAAATTTGGAGGTTATAATTTTGATTTAAACATAAAATCTATTATCTATGTTTCCCATGTAAGATTCCCTTTCAACCTCACTCACTGTGGTAGCTCAACATATATTAAGGACTTCAAAAAATATAATTTCCTATGTCAAAATACATTATAAAAGAGCATGTATTACAATTGATAATTTACACTGGTGGGCCATTTTCTTGATCCAATATTAATCATAGTGTATTCATGGTATTACTTTCCAATTTATAAAAAATAAAATTTCATCAATTTTTTACTTTATATTGATTATGGATTAGAAATTTACAATTAATTAAATCATTAGGCGTCTCTCACTATTTTATTAAACCTTTGTATCCCTCACTACTAAATTTGAAATATCTAGTGACTTAAGTTTTATGGTGGAAAGGTTCCATGAAAATAATCCTTATAGTCTAATATATGGCTACACCACTACTCATAGATTTTAATGTAGGAATTTGTCTAGCCAACCACATTAACACATGGATCCATGAACTATTGAGTGAGGTCCTAATTTCTAGAAATTACAGCTTTATTTTACCCAACTATTTTCCTCCAAAGAAACAATAATCTAGTAACAGTTATTTATTTGAATCATTATTTAGTTATATTATCCCATAACTTTAATAATAACTCCCTAGTATTAGGAGTCACCCCCAACTACAGATGAAAATTACCTTATAAACCTAGTTTTATTCATATTGAAATGATGTAAGGCATTAAAAATTAATTTTTTTATTACTTCTCAATTAATGAAATAATTTTCTATTTTATATGATCATAATTTGTAATTGCATTTACAACATGACAATGTATTGAATAAATAACCTTCATCACTTATTAATTTATCATAGTCTATGCATATTGTTTATTATTTTATGTGTTCATGTATATGTGGATATTTAAAAAACAATATAAAATCATGATAAATTAAAATAATAACATTATTGTTATTTATTGTTATTATTATTTGTTCTAATAAACGTAAATGTATCAATGGTCACCCTTATTGTTGAATACCTGAGTTGTCTCTGACTTATATATCACCTCACATCCTTGTCAAATCTATCCTCATCTAGTCTTGAAAAAATGATTATTGTGTCATGGTCTACATCTTATAGCATCCACGAAATTATACATATACATTGGGGAATACAAAAAATAAATACAGATAAATATTCATGGATCTTTAATCCCTTATACATGTAAAGCTATGAATGATGATCCATAGACCGTCAAAAATAAATTAATTATTACATAAATCATAAACAATACAATAAATAAATTAAATTAATTAAAATTCAGATATATAATGGTTTTTCTATTCTTTAGATTAGTATTTAGGTATGATGAATGAAAAATAAAAAAACTATAATAAATTCTTCTCGAGTGAAAAATAAATGAATTTAAATAATTTTATCTAATTTATATTCTTAAAATAATAATTCCACAGTCTCTATAAATTTTTAAAAATATTTTAAATAAATTGCATGAATTTTTTTAAATTAAATCGTCCATGCCACTGGGTAGTCTTAAATCCCTTATAATGTAGATTAAGACCTCCTTTGAGCATGGATTGGTTCGGGAAAACACAGTTTTTTCAATGGACCAGTCAGAGACAACACCACCAAGCACTGTGTTGGGAAGAGGGGATGGGGGAGGGCAGTACATTGACCCTTCTAAATGAAATAACTGAATAAATTATTTTATATATACACTTCCCACACCATTATGTCATGGTTCTTCATCCTTAGTTGCACCCTATTTTGGGGTGAATAAAAATATCAAGGGGTGGATGAAGCCATAACACATAGATTAGATTTTTGATTAGCAACATCACCAATCAATCTTTATAAGTTAAAATTATTTCTCGTATGCATTATACAATGTATCACCACACCTCCCCCCCCCCACCCCACCTTTTCATTGATTAACTATTTTATTTTATTGTTTTATTTTCTTTGTAGGTCCATAACACCCCCTATTTCCCAGAAAAATTACATATATAAATATTTCCAAATCCTATTTCATTATAAATTAAAAAGAAATCATTGGATGTGTCACAAAGGTGTGGAAATAAGACCAACTAGAAAATACTATTATGGTTTTTTCAATTTTTCTAGAGTTTTGGGGTTTACCAAAAAATTCAACTGATGACTGCTTCTAGGAAATATAAACAATCACACACACAAAAAACTATATATATTTTACATTTTTACATGTAATAAAATTAAATTCGATCAAATTTTAAATCATAATATGGTTGTAACATGGAAATATAAGATCATGTTGATTTATAATTTGGTATATGGGAACCATTACATATATATACAATCCAAATTTATTTCTTCTTTGGATTAAACCATCACCTGGCCACTCTATTACCAACTAAAGGAACCAAAGCACAAAATAGAAGAAAATGGGATGAGTATTTAAAATGTTTATCACCAGATTGATGTAACTACATTTCCTCTAGAAATATGTATCCCCATACAAAATTACAAGATCTCACTTAAAGGAATTATGTTTGAAAAATAAATGAAAACATTACCCAGTTTGATACGAATGTGCATATGAAAACTACTCTTCCTCAGTGACTATTTCTTGAAGGAACTCAAATTGGATCTTTCAATATTTTCCACACATGCTACAAAATTATGTGGGAATATAGATCATCAATATTTGGGACATAAAATGAATATATGATGATACCTGTGATGTCTCAACAATCACTACAATTTCGATCCTTCAATTCAAGAATAACTTGGACTGATCTCATGGATATGTTGTTTATCTCTCTATGATATGCGGAGATGAGATAGAGGTGCTCTCAAATTCATGTAGTGAATAGAATGAAAAATCAAGGACTCATCTCACTTGTATAGTGATGTTTAAAATACATAGAATTGGATCCCTAACCCATTATCATTTATTACCCACTAAATAAGTCATAAATGAAATGTAATGACCAATTATCTATTTCATAAATATAGTTTATAGTTTTATGACATAATTATAATATATTATTAATATTACATGAGAAAAGGAGTCATTAAATCCAACCGAAATTCCCACAAATATTAAAAAAATCTTGAATATTAAAATAACATCCATTCATTAAATATTTTCTCATATATTCACTTATATACTAGTAAAAACATTTAATCAGTAAATTGAACACCAATTATTTTGTACATGAGTACTGATGAATTTATTTATTTCTCGGTGATTGTTTATACTAAAACATTTCTCGGGATCTGTTGTGCGGACCACCATGTACTATATTTCTATTCCGTAGAAAAATCTAAAACATTTTAATACAATATGTGTGGGACCCTCTATACCATTATAAAATAGAATTTAATATTGTACACCACCCATGAGAGGATTTTAGTAACTCATCAAGGCCCGAATAGAGAGAAGGAACAATCGTATCAATGAAATCCTTTCCTATAAATTCATGTTATCTAATTTAATTTCTATATCTAATGACATATGAAAAAAATATGGAGGTAAGGTTTGTGTCACCCGCACCCCTATATTATTATATTTCATTTTCCTAAGTATAAATACGTATATTCTTCTACCATGGACCTTCATTTGAAGAAGCCACTACCATCTCGGTTAACTTGGACGGAGATATAACATCCTTTCAAAAGTGAAAAATTATATCTAAATTTTTAAATTACTTCCATGACACCAATTTTTTACCTAATGTAAGCTACCATACCCTGGAATAAATTTCATGGTTTTCATCTTTCCTTAAAGTACATAATCATGTAGTAAACAGTTATAATAATCTCATTTCCAGAAACCATTATACAAGTTTGTTGATATAAACTACTAATTACACTAGAAAAATTATGTGTTCCTATTGGTGGGTCAGTACACATTATATCATCTACTAAATAACACCATGTGAGAAGTACAAGAGAAGAAGTCTCATTGCCTATGAGCCTGCAGAACCTTGTAGTCCCGCATCATTTGTGTCTTGTCAGCATAATTTTTATAGACCATATGACATTAGATTTAGATCACTATTGTTATATCCATAGGTTCTAATTATATAATAGGAATTTTTATAAAATTTTAATACAATAAATAATCTATGAAAATTACCATGTAAATAATTAATGTGAATATATCAACACTATTATGGTAAGTGTACATCATGAATTACACACTATATATATGACATTGTAATTGAAAAAGTACTAATCATGTTTGGACTTGGAAACCCACTTTTACTACAAAATCAATGTTTCTCTTATACTTATTTTTGTAATATATAATCCCATCATGATGTTTTGTTAATGTTATGAAAATTTAATCCTTAGTGAGTGAGGAAAATGGTTAGTTATTTTCTTCAACGTTGAGTTATTTCATGTAATAATTTCATTCTCTGTGGTTTTATAATGTAGTTCATACATGATTTATCTATTTTTTCAGTTCCCACCAACCGCTCAATATAATCTAATTACTTGTAAAAGTTATAGGACATTATTCAAACTCCAATATAACTATGATGGTTTTGTTATTATATAATGATAATTTTAGATTTTTTGTCATGATTCTATTTATGCTGATAATAAGTTCTTGTCGTCAACTAGTTCGTGGAATCATTAACCCATTACATAATATTTTTACATATTTAATATATTTAACATCATTATATTTTTTCTAGATATTTTTATTTCTATTTCATTCATTTCAATTCCTTGATGTCATGGATGATAGGTGGATAGGTTCTCTAGGATTCCCTTTCTTTGGTTCCCAACTCTTTTTCTCATGCCCATACTAATATCATTAACTTATCTATTTTTGTATTTTCATCATCTTAGTGAAAATAACCTATGTAGTGCTTTGATGGAGATCCCTCCAATGATGACATTATGAAAATATCCCTTCATGAAATGAGTGGTGAATTCCATACTTTTTTATGATATTCTTCATATAGGTTAGTTATATTCATATCACTCATATTCATGTTTTTAGGTGGATAATTGATGAGAGGTCCCATAATTGCATATACCAGGTAAATCATTATTGATATTTATATTTCTCTTAGATTTTGAGATGGTATTTTATTGTAACTGGGGGGGTGTTATTCTTCGATTGTGTCAATACTAAAAATAGTTTCTTGAAGTATTTTTTGTGGATTCCTTAAGACCAATCACTAAAAAATAATCTTGACATTCATAATTTTTATGTCATCTTATTATCTGATGTTAATGGAAATAACCTCTGGACTATTTTTTATTGATTATTTCTTTAAAAAAGCAACTAGTTATTTTATAATTTGTCTAATAATAGAAATTATAGAAAAACCCCTATAATAAATACATAATTTTACCACATACATACACTTATATTTCTTCTCTTACCCCACTCATGAAACTATCTCTCTATTAGTCAAATTTATCCCCATAGATATGATTCTACTTCTGCAACATATTCGATGGTCACCCATTACACCACAAATTTTTCTATAGTCCTCTCATTCGACCAAAGTACCTTTAATCTTCCTAGAAACCCATTACCCAATAAGTCTATCTTCATGACTATATTGGGTTATTGTCTATTAAAAATAACCTATGATTTAATAAATTCAGTGATTAAATATTATAATTTCCTATAAGTATATGTATTGTTTACTTACTGTTTATTTTCAAGTTTACTCTAGAATGGTCAAATGTAGAGTTTTATTTATATTTATAATCATTGATGTTACATAGAGTTTACTAAAATATATTAATATAATGTGGAAAATAAGTTTATTTCAATTCATATTGATGAACTATTCATATAGGTCATTGTATTGAAAAAAATTCAAAATACTTGTTAAGGATCATAAAGGTTAATCATTATTATTTATAAGAATATATTTATTTCTTAGTTTTTATTCATTATATTTTAAATCAAGATTAAAGGTAAAAAATTAATATTATACGATATGAATTGTTTATTTGTGTTATAATATAACACAAATATATTATGGATTTTTATTATCTTATCTTGAAAGGGGAAAACATAGTTATATGATGAATTTAAAAAAATAAAGGGTATGTAAATAAATAAAAATTCAAATTAGAAACTATTAAACTAATAAAAATATATTGAGGATATAGTGTTTATATTTTTTTAACCATGTATAGATTATTAGAAATGGATCATGGCCTAAAACCCACATGATGGTCAAATATAATAGTGAAATTATCCAGAACTATTCTACATTTAATGTTATAAATTAATACCCTTCTATGATTATTTTTTAAAAAATATTAATTAATTTAAAATATTTTATTCACTCAAAAACATTCAAATTATAAAATATAATAATTATTTTTAAAGTAATTAAGATTAATTTAAATGATTTATACTCTCAATGAAAATATATTTTTACAAAATAGACATTAAAAGTAACATTTTAGAGTATTAGTTTTTCATTTAAAAGAATATAAAATAATTTAACAAAATTTGGTAATACATAATGATATTTATAGACTTTTCATATTATACCGAAAAAAATTTATTTACAAAAAATTAATTTTTTGGAGTAAATTGTTATTTTTTATGAATGAATTAAAGTATATAACACATAAAAATAAGTTTTTAATTTTTTTTACTATTATTTCACTTCTATATTTTATCTTTTTTATATAACAATTTATAAATTGACTCATACTTATTTTGGATATTGGAATTCAAAAATTAAAATGATAATAAGATTTGATCTAGTCTTATCAAAGTCCAATATAGTAGAATGACCCCTTTGATACTCTCACACCTTCATCTGGTACAATCCATACTTTTATTATACCCCCTTTTCCTCTAGTGATTAAATATGATATGCTCTCATATATAGTCGGTATGATCCCAACCTCTAGTTTTCCCCTTCATCTTATAGGATTCCATCATATAAAAATACGGGGGATCATATCATCCAACTGATCACCAAGAGTATTTTATTAATGATGTGTCATTGTTACAATCATGGGGTTATTAGAGTTGAATATTAGTATTACCCATATGTTAATGTGAAAAAATAATTTATTTCAAATATATAACAATAGTTGAATATATTTACTCAATATATCTTGATAATTTTATGAGAAAAGTGAATAGGAATCCATATAATGTTTTCAAGTTGAAAATTATAAAAGTAATTATTCAATTTGTGATGTATGGGGTTCCTAAAAAAGACTTTATAGGCTTATAATATGATATTATAATCTAAATAGAATTTGAGATGGTGTGCCTTTCCAAAGTTTTTTATGATTGAGGAACATTATTTAAGATATCTACCTTTTGTGATGTTTTCTTAAACTCATTTTCAGGCACTCTTTACATCCTATTTTATTATTGATTTTTTATGTTGTGACATACGGTGTGTTTTGGTAGAATTTTGAGAAAAATGAATGAAAAAGTGGTTTTTCATGGTTGGCCCATAGTTAGGGAAAACTATTTTCCCCATACCATCTAACTGCATGAACCACGATATATGGGATTTACATAGATGGTGCACAGTTTGTTAAAATGTGTAACCTTGTAAAAGAGGTGTGTGGTCAGCTCACGGTTATGGAAAACTGTGTGTCCCAGCCCAGCTAATCAAGCATGATAATAAATCAAGAATGAAAATTAATTACAAAATTTCCAAAACCCCTAATTAACCCCAAATTGACCCCCATTAGACCGTAGATGGTCTTTCACAATTTTGGATCTCTCCATATTACAATCTCTCTCGAACCTTTATTCATCATGTTTTGTATCTTGGGTTGATGATTTTCTCCTCCCCCAATAAGTGGATCATATCCCATTGTTTTTTTATTTATCCTCCTTCTTTATCTCATTCTTTTGGTGGAGAGTAATATTATGTTTTACTATATTTAGATTTATTTTTGGTGAATCTAAATCTAGGATTGTGGATCTATAATTAAAATAAAGAGATCTTATTTTCTTTAATCTCAATTTAGGGTTTTGAGATTTATATTTAGATCTATGTCATTATGCTATTCATTTTTTAGGGATTTTCATTGGGTTATTGTTCATCGAAGAATTGAGGTAGGTGGTCTATAATTCAAATACAAAATTTATTATTTAAATTATGTGAATGTAAATGTAGTATTTCTATTAGATTTTTAGAAATTTTATTCTTGATTCTATTAATTAATTAAGAAAACTGGTTAATTGAGGAGATGTGAATTGGGGATTTTAGGAATTGTGTATTTGAATATAATAAATTGTAGGATTAATTATGAGATATTGAGATTATTGATTGGTTATAATTAATTGATTAATTAATTATGTGGTATCGAGATATGATAATTTATAAAATTAATTATGGCATTAACTATGGTATATTGAGTTGTAAATGTTGATTAATTAGTGGGATTGATGTACTTAATTAATTGGGTAATTAATTAAGAATAATTTTATGATATAATAATTGATAAATTGGTAATGAAATTGGTTTTGATAATTAATTTTTCAATAAATTATGAGATGAATTGTAACATGTCCATTTAGTTGTGAATTTAATAATGTAAAAATGGTTATTCTAATGTGTGATGTGTGAATGGTAACATGGGAATTTAGGTTTGAATTGTAACATGGAAATTTGGTTTAGAATTAAATTATGGTAACATGTTCATTTTATAATTTCATGTATGAATGGTAACATGGTCATTTAGTTGGGAATTTTTTAATTTGAAAATGTTAATTAAATTTTGTAATGTGTGAATGGTAATATGGGAATTAACATATAAATAAATTAATGGTGGAAATGCCATTATTTTTGTGATATAAGATCACAAGGGAATACTTCGAGCTCTAGCATGAGCTGAAGTATGGATTGAGGGAATAAGAGACTGTGGAACCTAAGAGTTATGTGGGGAAATAAAGAATAATTTATAATGTAATAATTGTTTACTTATTTATTGTAATTATATTATATATATGACAACATTAAATATTGATTGACTGGATATTTTTTTAGACACTATTGGTTGTGGAGGACTGAGTGGTACTCACACCCTACTAGGGCTTCGAGATTGGTACTCGAATAGACTTTGTTATTTCTATGTAGGTTAAGGGAAATGGACTTGAGTTAGATGGTTTAGTTGGGATATAGTTTGGATGCAGGAACCGAACATGGTTTGGGGCCCGCTTGGTGATTTATTATTGTCTTTATTTTGAGTTGAATTTTAGATAATCAACATATATATTATCATATAATGTTTATTATTTAGTTGGATACTGAATTTCCATCTTTGATTATCATGAGTTTCTTGTATTATTTATGGATGTATGTTATTCTTCTATTGTTTATTAGATTCTTACGGTGTATTATGACAATAAAAGAGGGTATAGTCTCTCTATTGTCAACTTATCACACCCAATCTGCTAGTCAACAACCTCTGGTGTATTGGGAGGCATGCATGAGGTCATGTTGTGGTCCATATCGGGGCACTGGTGTGTGGCACCAAGTTCAAGACATTAAAAAGTGGCATCAAAGGTTGTTTTTTATTTTTATTTTGACTTACTATTTGGGAATGGTATATAAGAGGCTGTAATGAGTTAGGGATTCGACATGACCACACATATGTGAGTTGTAAATCCATGTATAGGGGAAAACCTATGTACCATGGGTGGGATTACTGTTATTATTGTTTGTTGTTACAGTGGAATATTTTTTCACCTTGGGTGACACACTTATTATCTACAGTGATTATTTCTTTTTAGATTAAATGACATTTGAATTTACAGAATTCATTCTAGGAATATGGGGTTATTGTGAAATGCATTATTTTAAGCATGCATGGACTACAGTCTATATGTAGGTTGTCAAAATTGAACTATTTTCCTTGATTATGAAAATTGAACTCAAAATGGTACCTAACATTAATTTGAGAAAGATTTTCAAATGATACAAGATGAGAATAAATGGGTTTCAAAATGAGAAACTTGAATAATTATAATGTTATTAACGTTTTAACCAAGACTTGTGTATAGGATGGTTAAGGGAGTGTGATAGCGCCTCTATTTTTTACCACTTGGAGATGGTTTGGGAAAATAAGTTTTATTTCTTATTATGTTCCCCTATTATGTAAATTTTATATTTTTTTAATTATTTCATATGTTATGTGTTTGGAACATTAGAGACTATGCCTCCATGATTACACTATCTAAGGGGAAGACCCAAGGACATGGCTATTAATGATCCTCTAGTGATGGGACCTAAGTCACTAATCATGCCGAGTGGGAAAGTATGGGAGCAGCTCTGAGAGAACTTTTCTCTCCTCAAGTAATTGATTGGAAGAGACCTGGGTTGGTTTGTGAAGAGTATATATGATCTAACGATAGTTTTTTGGTTGCATCACCCTCTAAATTTTACTATAGATTGTAGAATTGAGGAATCTATGTTCTGTGTTGAGTCTATCAAGACTATACGTGCCCACTTGGAGACTAAAATAGATAGGAGGTTCTTGTTGTTTTCTTAAATACTAATAGGATCATAAAATCACTTGTTGGAAGTTGAGACATGAATGGAATAAGCTTACTCTATGTTATGAAAGGACTTCATAGAGAAGTTCCTAGAATACTTCTATCCAGAGGAATGAGAGAGAAGCTAAGTTCATGAGGCTACATTAGGTGAGTATCTCTATGATGGACTATATTTGACTCTTTATAGAGTTGCAATGTTTTTATCCAGTATTTATAGGGGTTGTGAAGGCTACAAAAAGGAATTTTTAGGATGGTCTTAAATGTGAGATTATATCACTGGTTAACCATTTTTTTGTTAAAGATGTTTGCTGAGGTGGTAGATTAAGCTCCCATAGATGAGGGGAACCTAATAAAGGAATCTAGTGTATGAAATATAGTTCCAACTAGATAAACCAGAGGTATGAATTTCGTGATAAGGAAGTGTCGCGTCAACAATGTCTTCCAGGGTAGTGGGAAATATAGTACCCAAACTGAGGGATTAGTTGTGAAGGACCTTACTCAAGTGATCTTTCATTAGTGTGCTAGGTCAATAATATTGAAGAGATAGATCACATAACCACCAATAGATTGAAGTTCATGCGGTAAGATGGTAAATCTACCTAGGTTCTGAAGGACCCATCAATAGACGGGTGGTGAGGGTATAGCTAGTTAGGATTATAGAGTGGGAATGTGGTCTTTCTCACCATATCAATTTTATAACTAGTGTTATGTGATATGAGGAGGTTGAAGAAGTGGATGTAGAGCTTTGGGGAAAGACTGCATATACGATAAGAGTAGTGAAGCATAGGGAAGTCAAACTATATAATAGATAATAGGGGTAGGGAAATTTCATGATTTGCAGCCTACACTTACGAATAATGAGGATGGACCATCTACAATGATAGGTACTATTCTCGTAGTCTCTACATTATCCAATTACTTTTTTGATAATATTCCCTATAAATCCTTTATTTCTAAAAAATGTGAATTGTTTGATCCTAGCGATTGAGTTTTTGAGAAGGGTTATGAGTATAGATACACCATTTGGAGTACGGTCTAGAGACATATATTTATTCAAGGGGTGTTATCTCTAATTAGAAGAGTATCATTTTATGTGGTACCTCTAATTCCTAGACATGTTGGGTTTTGACCTAATTTTAACATATGTACTACCAAGTCACATACCAAGACCACATTGAGTGTTACAAGATGAGAGTAACATTAATGTCTCCTAAGGGTGATAATTATTTTCACTATGGAGAGTGGGATATCCAGGTAGGCCATGTAGAGCCAATTACTCAGAAACTGGGAGAGCTCACAGACCATGTTTCTTGTTTATTACTAGATTTCCAAGGTGTAGAGAAATACTTCCATTCACCAATAGTGGATAGGTTTTAGGATTTCTTTCCTAAAGACTTCTAAAGTATTCTAGCTAAGAGGGATGTGGAATTCACTATTGATCTCATGTTGGGGGGAGATCTACTTTCTTTTCAACCATACAGAAAGGCACTAACAAAGAATCAAGATCTCAAGACTCAATTATAGGAGTTGAATGATAAGGGATGTATCCATCCAAGTACATATTCTTGGGGATCACCTATGTTGTTTTCAAAGAATGATGATGGGACTTGGAAATTATATGTTGATTACCAAGAGTTGAACCAGAAGACTGTGAAGAACTGATATCCTATTCCATGTGTCAACAACCTATTTAGCCAGTTGAGAAGATCATGTACATTCTAAAATATTAACTTGAGATCGGGTTATCATAATCTGAGAGTTAAAAATTATAATATACCAAGGACTATAATCCAAAAAAGATATGACTTATATGAGTTCATCATAATGTCATTTGGGTTGAAGAATGGCCCAATAATTTTTATGTACATGCTGAATAAAATAATTCATCCATACCTAGATCAGTTTGTTGTATTATTTCTGGATGAAATCTCGGTGTACTCCAAGGCTCGTGAAGATCAGGCCCAACATCTTGACATCATCCCGAGTTCACTAATAGAGCATTGACTATACAAAAAGCTACATAAGTTCCATTTTTTGGATCGATCGGGTACACATATTGGGTCACATCATCTCAGTGGAATGTGTTTTTGTGGACCCAATGGTAGAGAGTGAAGTGGTTTATTGGGAGCATCCCATGAACATGTTGATATCAGATTAATTTTTGGGCTAGCTGGATATTACATAAGGTTTATACAAGAATATTCTCAATTTTTATCACCACTTTTGTACATGACCAAGAAAGGGATAATGTTTTAACGGTCAAAAGCTTGTCATAATTATTTCTAGTAGATGAATATGTGTTTGAAATTAACCCCAATATTGATCATGTCTGAGTCAGGTGGAGATAATACGGTGTATTGTGAAACGTTTGGAATTATAGTTTGAGTTGTGCATTAATATAGGGGGTCTGATTTGTGTTGTATGGGTCTCAATAGTTGAGTCCTCATAAATATAACAACCCCATTCCTGAACTCAATTTCACTATAGTGTTTTATTCCATAATATGTTGGTGGAAATATCTTTTGGTTTAAAATTTTAGTGTGTATACTAATCATAAGATATTAAGGTATATCTTTTCACAGTCATACTTGAATCTTCAGTAGTGGAGATGATTTGAGTATATGAAGTCATTTTATTTGGACCAGGTATATAAACCTGGAAAGAGGAAAAATGCCACTGATGCTTTGAGTAGGAAAACACAGACTCAGGTTGTTATGGAATCTAGTGTTGAGTTGATGATGGATGTATTTTCTAGAATATATGAATGTTGTGGTTCAGAAGATTCAGGAGCATATGACTCTGCTTTCAGTTACACTGGAGTCTGCACTTTTGGGATGGATTAAAGATAAATAGTATGGAGATCTAAAATGTATAACCTTGAGTGAAATCCTTGAAGGTGTGGAGTCACATTTATATTGTATCATATATGAGTATGAGATAATCTATGTCATGATTTTCGTTTTTGTGCCTACTTGTATACATGAAGAGGTAATTCATGAGTTAAATACCTCAAAGTTGGCAGTACACCCAGGAATAACCAAAATGTCCCATGACCTACAATGAAGGTATTGGTGTCCAAAAATAAAAATGAGATAACAGGTATCATGACATGATGCAACACATTTTAGTAGGTGAAGGCAGAGCATCAATGACCTTGTAGATTTCCACATTCACTTCCCATTTCGTAATGGAATTGAGATTCCATGACAATGAAAGTTTTTCTGGATCTCCCAATAAAACCTCAAAATAATGATGATATTATGGATTTAGTGGATAGAGTGATGAAGGTATATAATTTATTTCTTATATGGGAATCTTTGTCAGTGGAGATGTTGGGATATTTGTATCTATAAGAGATTTTCTGTCGGCACGGGGTGACACAAACTATAGCTTTAGACTGTGCATCATGATTTACTTGGCACTAGTAACATGGTTTACAGAAAGTTTTCATTACATAGGTTTTATTGAGTATGTACTTCTACTCATAGATAGGTGTTTATTTAGAGTGTACTATATAGGTGATTGAGGATTTGTTGTGGGTGTGTGTTATTTACTTCAGTGTTTCAGGAGAGAATAATCTAGAAATGGTGGAATCTATCTATAACAATAGTTATCATTAAACTATACATATGTCACCATATGAACCTCTTTATGGTAGGCCATACAGATCACCTTTATTATGGATCTAGGTAGGTGATTCAATGTTTTTGGGACTGAGTCTCGTGAAGGAGACGTTGAAATAGGTGAAACTAATTTAGAAACATATGGTTATGGTTCAAATTAGATGTAATTCGTATGTTGATAGAGGTTGATGAACCCTAAAGCTTATATAAGGTGGTCATGTATTCCTTTGAGTGTCACCTAGAGAGGTTCACCATCAGATATAGAGATAGGGAAAGCTGGTTCCCAGGTTCATCGGACCAATCGAGGTTGTGGAGATAATCGGTCGAACAACTTACCGATTGGATCTTCCACAAAAATATAGTTCTATGCATGGTTTTTTCCTTGTAACATAACTATGGAGGTATCACCCCAACCCATCTCAGGCGATTCATGTGGATGATGTGGATTTAGAGATAGATGCACCATTTTAGGAGCATCTGATATGTGTATTGGATTGTAGTGAGAATGTGTTGCGGGTAATGATCACGAATATAGTTTGTGTGTTGTCGAAACATAGGCATGTATAGGAAGAGACATGGGAAAGAGAATTTGATATGAGGGCTTAGTGGCCCAACATTTATGTCTTAGAATCATAGGGAAGCTTGGGAGTATATCTTGAGAATAATTTGTTATTAGGTAAAGAGATTGTAAGATCCTGACCTTTTATATTGTTCTATCATATACCTTTTCATGTACTCTTCTATTTTTATTCGAGTAATTTTTGTTTTCATTATAAAATTGGTTGTATTAAAGTACAATTTTTAGAACAATTAATGAAAAGGGGTAGTGCATGGTTGGGACATGATTAGGGAAAACGGTACGCCCCAGCCCAGTAACCCGTAGAATCCCAGACGGAGGGGATTCACATGACTGGAACAAGGATTGAAAAGTCATTCACCCAAAAATGAATAAATGTGAACCCATATAAAAGAGGCACACAATTCTGTATAACCATGTTCCCCATCATAGATATCCATTCATGGGATTAACTGATGCTGAAAAAATAATTCAAAAACTTCATGAACACCCTAATTAACCCCAAATTGACCCCACATTCGACCCTAGGTGATCTTTCATGATTTTGGATCTCTCAAGACATATTCAAATCCCATTAATCTCTATTATTCATTATTTTAAGCCCATATTAATGATTTTTTCCTTTCTAAATAAGTGGATCTTTTCACGGTTCTTTCTCTTTCTCCCTCTCTCATTCTCTCATTATTTTTGGGTGATGTAATATTTTTTTCGAGATCTAGATTTGTTGAATATATATATATATGAATTTTTGTATATATTTACAATTAAGATTTAATTGTTTTTTAATCATGATTTAGGGTTTTGAGATTCAAATCAAGGTCAATGTCATTGTTCCACTAAATTATTATAGATTTCTGTTGGGTGATTTTTCATTATAAATTATGGTTGGGGGTCTATTATTAAATTACCAGAATAATTTTTAATTGTGTGAATGTAATTTTAGGATTTCTACTATATTATTAGTAATTTTTTTCATAATTCAATTAATTAATTAGAAAAACTGGTTTGTGTGGGAGATTTGAATTGGGGAATTTGGGAATTATATATTTCGATAAAATTAATTGTAGTATTAATTATCAGATATAGAGTCTGGAGATTGGTTATAATTAATTCATGGATTAATTATGGGATTTTGAATATATGATAATTTAGATAATTAATTCTGAAATTAATTATTGGATTTCAAGTTTGGAATTTTGATTAATTAATTGATGAATTAATTAATGGGAGTGATGTACATAATTATTTGGAGAATTACCTAAGAGGAAGTTTGTGAAAAAATAATTGTTGAATTAGTAATGAAATTGTTGTAGATAATTAATTGGTTAATTAATTAGGTTATTAATGGTAACATTGAAATTTGTTTGTAAATTTATGAATGGAGACATAGTCATTCTAATGTGTTATGATTGAATGGTAACATGGGAATACAATTATGAATGGTGACATGAACATTTTGTTAAGAATTAAAGAATGTAAACATGGCCATTTAGTAGTAAATTTAATAATGCGATCAAGTTCATTATATTGTGTAATGTGTGAATGTTAACATGGGAATTCACATATAAATTAGTTGATGGTAAAAATGGAATTCTTCTTTAGATAAATTATTAGTTTGTAATACTTCAAAATTTGGCATGAGCCGAAGTAGGGATTGAGGTATAGGTTTCTATAAGTAACTAGGAGTTACGTGGTTAAGTAATTATTAATTGATAATGATATAATGTTTAACTTATGCATTGTAATTATTTTATTTATACAACTACATACACTATTGTGTGTAAATATATTATTTTAGAAGTCATTGTTGGTAGCTTACTAATTTTTACTCACACCCTAATCAGGTTGACTAATTGGTACCTGAATAAACATTATGTTTTTTGGATAGGTTAATTGAAAATTCCTAGAGTTAGATCCCAAAGTTGGGATGGAGCATTGGATGATGGAGTCAGACGTGGTTTGTGACTGACCTAGAGAGTCATCTATGTTTTCATTTTTTATTTTCATTTTAGATACATGAAAATTAAATTAGAATGTCGTATTTCTCCTTTATTAGAAGTTGAATTTCCTACTTTTATTATCCTAAGATGCTGGTATTTGTTTACGGTAATATGTTATTCCGATGTTGCTTATTTATTTATTCTAGTGTATTAATATTATAAAAGGGAGGCATATTATTCCCATGATCAACTTATCAGACCCTCACTACTAAATGGCATCCTGTAACAAACGAGGAGTCACACCTGAGGTCATTTGGTTGTCCGAATCGGGGCATCCGTCTGTGGAACTTGGTTCAGGATGTTATACATTCCCATTGATTGGGAAATTTATAACTTTTTTCAATAATAAAAAAGAAATTAAAAAATAAATAGTTATAGTTTATTTAGTATAATATTATTATTATATACATACCTATTTAATTTGGAATATATTATTTTTATGTACATTCATATTTTAATAAGAATGATGTGTTTATTCATCATTGGATAATCAGAAATTTGGGGAATCATTGAAGGGCTTCGGGTATAGAGTTTGTGGAAGCTTCAATAACACCAATATTAGTGTTCATTTGTATTATAAAAAACACACAAAAGGATACATTGAGATAAAAATAAGGTGTTTGTGGTTATTAAAGATACAAATTATCATAAAATATTTGATAACAACTTAGTAAATTTATATTAATTTCCTAAAAATATTTTACTGTTTTTACAAATATTTTGTTTAATTTCCTATGAATATTTTAGAAGAAAAAACAACAAACCATGAGAAACTAGTCATTACTCACATAGTTTTCTCAAAAGGTTTTTTATGTAGAAGATTGGGCATAATAATATTATAACTATTATCGAATGGGAATTAGTATCATCATAAGGGAATAAATTTATATAAAAGTTATATTTTTATGATGATGATGGGAAAATTGGTTGGTCCTGAAGTTGTTCAAACTAAAATTTTATTTTTCATTCATGATAAATAATAGAGAAATTCATTAAACAAACATGTTTTATACATTGAGGTAATAAATATAAATATAAATTTTCTTTTTTGAAGTAATATGTTTTTTAAATATTATGTTAAATTTTACACATAAATTTTAAGAGGAATGAGATGTAAATCTATAAAATTAATCAACAGTATCTCAATGTGATGTTGTTTCCCCTGTTTTGGGAAAGGAAGATGTTGATATTATGTGAATAATGGGTTTTGGAATGACCCTTCATTATTATTTAGGATATAACTATCTTCTTTCACTACAATTCCTTAATCAACAGGTCTTAGTCATATTATCTTCATCAGATGTTGATTAAGAGAAGAAAAATTATGATACTGGAGAACATAATACCTGAGGGAGAAACAAATAAAACAAAGTATGAATATAATATAATTGTGGGTATTGAATTTTTAGTATATTTCATATCATGATAGAGACCATTCCACGGAAAATTACACTCTTGGTATGAAAAGCTCCACCATTTCTAAAATTATTATATTCATTCAAAAATATTGGCATTGATGTAATAATTATCTTAACTATATTTTAAATATTCAGTGTTTAAATAAAACTAAATCATATTTTATTGACATAAAATTCAATATTAATTTAATTGTAATCAGAGTCTAGTTCAAACACAACGAGGAAGATAAATTCACACTAATGACCTCAGTTATCACTTATAATGTTTTTGAGTTTTGTAATAAATATAGGCATCAAAAAATAAATGGAGAGGTTAATGTTTTGTAAATTTATGGAGAATAATATATAAGTGGGTAAAAATTTTAAAAAATTATGGTTTCCCATAGCTGATCATAATTTCATTCTTATTACTATATTTAAATTGAATTTAAACTAATTATTATTTTTCAAATTTTCTCATTGTCACATCATCCACTACTACAGGGGATTTCAAGATATGTTTATCCTACTCTCATATTTACCTAGAACCGTTTTTCTTAGTCAATATGGTTTACACCCCTTATAATTTTAGAGGAATGTTGATATTACATAACCACATACTCTCTAAAGGTATTCTTAATGTAAGTGAAGAAAAATTCAATCAACATATTACTTTTCCACTATCATATTAAATTCACTATTTAATCAAAGAATTTATTGATTACACCTTTTTATTTGGGTAGGGATGAATTTGTGCTTTGTTATTTATATAATAACTCCTAGTGAAGAATAGTGAATGAAAACATTCACCCATCTACCATTTCTAAATACTGTAAAATATGAAAGTGAGTATAAGAGAAAGAAAATATAGTGTAAATATTTTTAAACAACCCCCATGAATCATAAATTTTGTTCTCCCTTATATTAAACATAGTTATTTATCCTTCCCGGGATATTAATATCTGAAAAAATTTAGATATCATGATGTTAGACTATAAATGAAAAAAGAAAAATCATATATATTCTCAAAAGTGTGATATCATATTCCCCTAGTCTGTTGACCAATTTATAACCACAATTGAACATATAGGGATATTTGGATCACATACACATGTAATTTTCATCCTCAATGGGATTAATCCATAAGGATGTTTATGTATTCAGTAGTAAGAAAAAGTGTGTGAAAATCAGTTCATAAGATCCTCTTCATTTTCTAACTTTAATCATGTCCCAAGTGGAATTTTCAATAAAGACTTTCACAATTTGGTTTGGTAATAAGTATAAGGGAACATTTTTGGCACCCCATGTCCATGAATATAGTCCAAATTGACATATTAATCATTAATGATAGAAGGTAACTTTTCCTTGACCAAAATTTTTGAAACTATTCTCGTTCCGGAACATTGTGTATATATGATTTTGGGATGACATTTGATGGAGGATGTAGTATCGTAGTGAATCCCTAAGTTTGATCGGCCAGCTGATTGTCTCTGTGTTGAGGAATGGTGTGGATTTCATAAGGGTATAGTATGGGGAATAGACATGGGGAGACACTGAGTCTCTCTTGTTATATTTTTAAGGACTTTCTATTTCCCAAAAATATCACAACCCAATTTAGTGAAAGTTGAAATAAGAAAGATTGATTTGTTAGGTCACAATGCGATTTTAGATTGTCAAAAAAATCTCAAGATTTTTAGTGGAACTACAATATGAAATGGATCATGTTGGGAGATAGAGTTGTTGTGGTTAATTCTTCAAAGAATTTCTAAGAGTATACCTAAGAATACATAGGAAAGGTGGTGTAGTATCAGCCTCTATCCTTAAAATATATTTCCCTCCCAACATATTTTCATGGATTTCAATGATAAATATAGAATCCACTAGATTTCTATAATTTCTTTAGTTATATCATTCTCCATTTAATTATTGATCATAAAAAATCTTAAAATATTTTTCATGAATTATATTTCGAAAAATATAGTATTTTTAATGGAATTCAATACATTAGGCCAAGTAGAAAAAATTGTTTCCCTAAGATAAATGGCCATATTTATTATAGTAAATCTATATATTTAAAAATACAATACAAAAAATGGTGTGAACCCGACCCTATCTACCCTATTCCAGTGTCTTATATCACTAAATTTTCATAAGATAAAAGGAAATTGTATCCCAAATGACCTAATAGTTTGGTATTATTGGTAAACTAGATACATATATGTGTCTTTAATTATAATTGAATACAAAAATTACAATATAACGTTTTTTATAATAAATTTATTCCATCTAATATATATCGAAAAATCATTAATAATAAACTACATGAAATTATAGGGAAGGGGAAATAAATATGAGTGAGATAAAATTCTCATTAATGGTTAAGTACAATAGAAGATAGAATAAATAAATAATCATAATCACCATTACAAAGTATATAATTAAACAAACATGCCACATAAGTAACTGGATAAGAAATAATAATAAGAAATAAATAAATAAAACACATGTAGTTTATTAAATAAACTCATAATTAAATACTTCCAAGGATAATATCTTTAAAAATTTATCATTGAAAATAATAAAAACAAAATTCTCATTGAACTAAATGATAAAATATTTAATTTCATGTGTGTGGAACATGAAAACCTATTCCACCAATACCTTTCACATGATGCTTTAAAACTACAGGTTAAACCCCATTTAATTTGTCCAACAGATATGTCTCATGGGAAATATCAATTCATCAAGGCGATATATAAATTTTAAGCCACACCCATCACTACCAGTCCAAATTATTCCTCATATATTGAATAATCAATTAATTTCATAAAAAAAGTTATTTATTAAATGTCTTTATTGAGTACAAAATATGGAATTATCAAAATTTTACTAAATAATAAAATAAATATCAATGTAAACATATTATATAAAAATGGTTTATAACATAGGTAATAATAACATATATGATAAATAATATGTATATTTAGGATAAATCTAGGTTTCAATTTTTAGTGTAAAGTGAATAACTCATGGGTAGGTTAATTATTAATATAGGATTCATGGAATTGAATGTGAATACTATCTGTAAAATCTCAGGTAAAAAAAGAATAATGAATTTTCATATATTTTCGAATTAAATATTAATTTTACTTTAAAGGGGTTGTTATGTTCGATAGCGTACCCGATACGCAACAAATAGTTTCTTTGAAATCTTACGTTGCACACTAGTAATAAAATAATATTATTTTAAATGGTAGTTAACACGTAGCCGTTGCATTGGTGGGAATGTATAGAAATAACTAAAATATGATTATATATGTTTTTTTAAATGTTTTTATATTTAACCAATAAAATATAAAGGCTTAAAATAAGAAAAGAATTCAATTTTAGGCATAGATACTCTAATATTCACTAAAGGTCCACTTATCGCCTTTTCATGGAGAACCTTATTTAAATATAGTTTTGGTCACTCTTATACTTTCTATTGGACCAAATAAAACTCTCCTTTAGAATCGGGACTTCAAAATTTACTCTGTGTAGATTTTTTGTATTTTTCTGATAAAGTTCATTTTTTTAATGAATAGTGAAAAATGTTGTATTTTAATTGAAAACCTCTTTTTAATCTAATTTATTTACATGATTAGATTATACTTTAATTGGTTTTAAATTTCAATTATAATATATTTTCGCCATTTAATCCAATAGTGGTCGTTGGAATTTATTTCACTTTGAAATTGGGATTAAACTAGTGTGAATCGTTTGATACTTATTGTTTCAAAAAAATACGCTATTTTCTCTGACAGTGGGAATTAATTATTAAATTAATTAATTCAACTTATATGTTTTGAATTTTCTAAAATAGAATTTATTTTTGAATTCGGAATATCAAATATATCTTAGGGTGAATTTTTGGTATTTTTCTGAAAAACTTCAATTTTTGATGAATAGTGAAACCACTAAATGGTACTTATAAAAACTGATTTTCTGTTTAAATGAAATTTTACCACTTCTGTGTTTTGAATTTCAAAAATCAGATATACATGGATGTCGTTAAGAATTAAAATGTGGTTCAATGGGATTAAAATAATTTTTGGTGAATAGTAACATTTAAGTTTAATTAATCGCGATTAAATGTAATTAGTGAAATTTAAGGTAAAGATAATGTTATAATAATATGAAATGACCTATACACATGTCCTACCCTCATTGGATGTGTCATGTCCAACCAAGGCAATCCATGGGTCAAATTGGGGACCCCATGGAGCCACTTTGATAGGAAAATGACATTAATACCTTTTTATTTAAAGTTAAAATTAAAATGTCACAAACATGTGTTGTTTTACTAAAACAATTTTTACATGGGGTAATTCAAGTCATATTTTTGACTATAAATATTAATTAGAAAGCTAAAAGGTTTTCCTACATCATGATATTTGTTTTATAATTTTTAGACATTAAATAAATTTAATAATTAATGACACCATTATGATGCAGCGATTACCTCATTATTTAATGATTTAAATAAAATGCAAATATAATGTAAAATCTAATAACTAAACTTGTCAAAAACATATTGGATGGGTATATTTCGAACCCTTATCACCTTATCCTCTAATTATATCAATGTGGGACCTTTTAAATCTGAAACTCATTTTAAAATAAAGTAACATTTCTTTACTTTCCAAGAGTGCCCCTCCTCTCCTTTTATAAAAGGCCCCCACCTCTACCACCTTACCCACACCTCTCAAGCCTCTGCTTCTGCCAAGATCTGCCCATTTTGTTTCTATAAATCCATCTCTTACACCTAGATTCCTCACTTTGGGCATAAGTCTTCCCAAGGAATCCTTTGAGCTCAAATAAAAAAGAGTAACTCATTTTAAAGGTAGTGTTTTCTCTTGTGTTCTTTTGTTTTATTTTGCTTCTCCAACCCTATAAACTCTTTTTATTCCTTTATTTTGTAACAACACCAGTATATTCAATATACTAGGATGTTGTTAAAAGAAGTATTCGAGATACACCTACACACACCTCAGTCTAATGGTTAAAGAACATACTGTTTCTGTGGTTGGTGAATTTCTGCCTCACGAAACGATGATTGTTCAATCTTCTTTTAACACCTTTAATGGTGGACATTAAGATGTCACTATATTTATATATGATATATATTATGTTTATGTTTTAATTATGCTTATGTATTTTTCATTTGTGGTATACCTTTATGTCTTCCATTATGGGTATAAATTATGTATTTAAAGTTATTATATATTATGTAATACTGGAATTATAATATACCTTTATATCATTATTATTTCTTTCCATTAAAGTATGAGATATAAATGAAAGCAGCATTCATGCGTATGTACGGATTACCGTCTCCATTAACGGTGCATTTCATTTCTTATCCCCAAATTTAATGTACTATTATTAGTAAAAATATATAATGGATATATATGATGTATGTTACATATAAATGGTTAATATAATTCTGGAATTAAAATATACATATCTCTCATTTAGTTTTAATTCCATTAATATGTCATAGAAATGAAAGTAGTGTTCATGCGTACGTACGGCTTACTGTCTCCATGAACGGTGCATTTCATTTCTTACCTCTAAATGATTATGTAATATTATAAATACATGTATATTCTGGATATATATGATATATATGATATCCAAATCATGAATATCATTCTGGATATAATGAATATTTGACCACACGAACAACATGTAATTGTAAGAAGTCCACTTTCGACTTAAGAACCAAATATCAACAAAACAAACATTATTAACATAAATGATTACATAATGGTTATAACATGGAAATAAGTGATATGAAAGGAATAATTAACTTGAAAAAGGTTCTTAAGCAAGTAGAAATTTACTCATGTTTATTATTCAGGACGTTAAAAAATGATCGATTCAAGTCGGACCCGAGGTAAGGGACTTCATCTCAATCTCCTTTCATTGAGGCATATTTCATTTTATACACAACATTCATTTATATGATGTATAAACCCCTTTGAATTTTACTTTTACACAAAAGGAATGTTTTTCTATGAAGGGTTTTACTAAACGACAAAAAGGAATGTTTCTTTTAACGTACGTGGGGACAACGACCTTTTCCGCCACCGCGAGTATTATTTGGTCTTTGGCTTCCTCAACAAGCCATAATGTTTCTAAAATGAAATAAATACCATATACTATTTTATGTATTTTGGTATTGAAAATGGTTTTTAAAATGTATTTGTTAGGTCAATATATTTATGTGATATATTGTGATCAAAGTGTGGAAATGTTTTCTTTCCATTATATTTTTTTATGTTTTATGATATTATAATGGTACATGGACATTTGACGGGTGGTTATGTGATAAACCATATGACGGGTGGTGCCGTGAATACCAGGACGGGTGGTTACGTTATAACCTCAAATGCATTGGGTATGGAAGTCGGCAGTATGGCTATTCCATTAAGTGATATGTGTGAAAGTCAACCGTATGGTTATTCCATTTAAGTATGTTTATGTCCCAAGTTACCTTTATATGTTATGTAATCTTTATTTGAATTTTATGGTAATATTTGGTTTACAAAAGGGGAAGTAATGATCTTTTATTCATTAAAGAGTTTTTACTACTTCATAAAGGTGAAAAGTATTACTTTGATAAAGTATACATGGTTTACTTGTTGTTTTGAAAAACTAACTGTTTTCATTCATTGTGTATCCCTTACAGAGCTTTTTATTCTCACCCCAAGTTTCTTTGAAATTTTTTTCATAGGACGTAATGTGGAATAGGGTCATGGATGGGATCCAGGGAAAGTCATGCTATATAAAACATGGAACTAGACATGTTTCCTTTTAAGAGTTTTTATTTTATGGAAACTTAGTAGAAGTTTCTACTTTGTAATCTTTTGAGATGTAATAGTTATTTCCTAATTTTCCAAAACTCTAAACCGTGAAAAGATCCTAAATGTGAATTATTCATTTAATTCAATATTAAGTAAGGTTTAAGTTTGGGGCCTTATAGTTGGTATCAGAGGTCGGTTTAGACATCTTTAGGAGTTAGAAAATTGTTAAATTATAAATTAATTTATGGTATGACTGAAATGATATAGCATTTAAAGATTACCATGTTGATTCGCCTAAGATATTTCTGTGTTCAGAATGGTTTTCCGTAGAGGAAACATGGCAGCTATGTTGGGACAACATCAGGAGGAAGACATCCTTCCAAATCAGCAACCTGAGATGGTCGGAATTGGAACTGAACAGTTTGTTGCAGTGATGGCACAGTTGACTCAGGCTATAAATGGTGGTGGTATCCATGCACGAGATTAGCCAGATCAACCGCAGAGGAACATGTCAGTGGTGGAACATTTCATGAGGCAACATCCCACATCATTAAGAGGATCATCTGACCCTGTGCTAGCTGAAGGGTGGATTAAAGTGCTGGAGATGATTTTTGATGTCATGGGGTGTTCAGAACATAAAAAGGTTAGTCTTGTTTTTTACCGTTTTGAAGGAGATGATAATCAGTGGTGGTTGATGGTGAAAAATATCAGAAATAGTGATGAGATTGATGATCTTCACTGGGATTAATTCAAAGGTATGTTTCTTGAGAAATATTTTCCTAAGGTGGTTCGTCTTAGGATGGAAAAATTGTTCCTAGAATTGAGGAAGGAGGATGACTTAGTGGCTGCTTATGAAGAAAAGTTCACTCGAATGGAAAGGTATGCTCCAAACATCATACGAGATCTTGATAGTAAAATAAACCATTTTACCCAGGGTTAAAGCCAAAGTATTGAAGGGCTTTAGCTTCCCGTGAGTTCAAAAGTTATGGAAAACTTGTTCAATGTGCAGAGAAGGTGGAAATGGAGTTTGCCGATGATCAGGTGTTCTTTGAAAAACAATATAATAAGAGGTCATGTTGGTAGGCAAAGGGGAAGAATTCATCAAAGAAGCAAGGAGGTAAGAAAAACAAATATCCATCCTGTGAGAAGTGTGGGAAAATGCATCCTGGAGAATGTTTATCCAAGTCTGGTAAGTGCTTTCAGTGTGGTAAGTCTGGTCATATTGCTCGTAACTGTAAGGAAGATGATCAAGCAGGCAATGAAAAGCCAGTGGTAAGATATTTTAAGTGTAATGAAATGGGTCATTGTGCAAATGAGTGTCTAACGAAGAACTCAACTGGGGAAAAGCATCCATATTACAAGCATAAAGGGGTGGTGAAATCCTTTGCAACTACTTCGGCAGATGTTGGGCCATCGAATGAAGTAGTATCAGGTACACTTTTTGTTTGTTCAGATTATGCCAATGTGTTGTTTGATTCAGGGTCTACACATTCTTTCATTTCTGAGAAGTTTTCTAGTAAATTGGGAGTTCCATATCAAGATATGAATCCTGAACTTATGGTAAAAACACCTGGAGGGAATGTTGAGACAAAAAGGAATTATAAGAATCTTTTTATCCTTGTGTGCAGAAAGAATCTACCAGCAAACCTTATTTTTTTGCCTCTAGTAGAGTTTGATTTTATTTTGGGCATGGATTGGATTTCTGTTTATCATGCAAAGATTGAATGCAGAGCTAAAATGGTTTCTTTTCAGAAATATTTTCAGTTTGTGTACAAGAATGAACCCTTGATTTTGATAACATATCAGGAAGTTGAGAAACTAGTAAAAGATGGAAATGAATTTTACCTTGCACATATTGTAGAAAATAAAGGAACTATTCAGATTAATGATGTGCCAGTGGTAAATGAGTATCTTGATGTTTTTCCTGATGAGTTGCCCGGTATTATTCATGACCGAAAAGTTGAATTTACTGTTGACTTAGTTCCTGATTCTAATAAAATTTCAAAACCCCCTTATCGAATGGCTCATGTTGAACTTTTAGAGTTAAAGAAACAATTGCAATAGTTATTAGATAAAGGTTTCATTCGACCTAGAACATCACCATGGGGTGCTCCTGTCATGTTTGTTAAAAATAAATATGGCTCAATGAGACTTTGCGTTGATTATAGAGCCTTGAATAATATTACTCTTAAGAACAAGTATCATTTTTCTCATATGCATGGTTTGTTTTATCAGCTCCAGGGAGCTCAGTATTTTTCGAAGATTGACTTGAGGTTGGGGTACCATCAGTTGAAAGTAAAAGAAGCAGACGTTCCAAATACTACGTTTCATACTAGATATGGCCATTCTGAATTTGTAGTTATGCCTTTTGGGTTAACCAATGCACCTGTTGTATTCATGGACCTTATGAATAGACTTTTCCATGAGTTTTTCGATAAGTTTGTGGTTGTTTTCATCAATGATATTTTGGTGTTTTATAAATGTAAATATGAGCATGAAAGTCGTTTAAGGGTTATCTTGCAGACCTTAAAAGAAAAGAAAATATATGGAAAATTTATCAAGTGTGAGTTTTGGTTACAACAAATTTCATTCCATGGTCACATTGTTTCAAAAGATGGCATAATTGTTGATCCTGCTAAAACAAAAGTTGTTGAAGAATGGTCCAGACCCACAAATGTAACCGAGATCCATAGTTTTCTTGGATTGGCAGGTTACTACCGAAAGTTTGTTGAAAAGTTTTCACGGTTATCTAGTCCAATGACTAAGCTAACTCGGAAGGGTGTTAAGTTTATCTGGACAAAAGAATGTGATGATTGTTTTCAAGAGTAGAAAAGAAGATTGGTGAATACTCCAGTTTTGGCCCTTCCTTCCAGGAATGGTGAGTTTGTTATCTAAAGTGATGCTTCATTGAAAGGACTTGGTTGTGTTCTAATGCAGAATGATCATGTAATTGCTTATGCTTCATGTCAATTGAAAACTTATGAGGTAAATTACCCTACACATGATTTGGAATTAGCTGCTATTGTTTTCGCTTTAAAAATTTGGAGGCATCATTTGTATGGGGTAAAGTGTGAAATATATACTGATCACAAAAGTTTGAAGTATATATTCACTCAGAAAGAATTGAACATGAGACAGAGGAGATGTCTAGAATTAATCAAGTATTATGATTGTACAATTCATTACCAACCAGGAAAATAAAATAAAGTGGCTGATGATTTCAGTTGAAAAAGTCATGCTTCATTAACAATGTTGGGTTTGGAACATGATCCTTTGGTTAAGGATTTGATGAACTTTGGCATAGAAGTTTTTGGTGTAGGATGTTCTTCTGTTTTGTTTCAGGTATCAGTGAAATCTTCTCTATCAGATAGAATCAAGAAAGCACAGAAGCAAGACAGTGAGTTGCAGAAAAAGGTAGAGCTGGTTTAGAAGGGTATGTTTCCTGAATTCAACATTGATAATGATTGTGTTTTGAGCTTTGGTAAGAGATTGTGTGTGCCTTGTGATTCACAGTTGAAGAGAGAGTTGTTATGTGAAGCTCATAGTTCTCCATTTTCAGTTCATCATGGAAGTACTAAGATGTACAGAGATCTGCGGGAGTATTACTGGTGGGAAGGAATGAAAAGAGATATTGCTGATTTTACTGTGAAGTGTTTGACTTGTCAGCAGGTTAAAGTATAGTGGCAGTTACCGAAAGGGATGCTTTAGCCTTTACTAGTGCCAGAGTGGTAATGGGAAAATATATCGATGGACTTTGTTGTGGGATTACCGAAGACATCTCTAGGTAATAATGCAATCTGGGTTATTGTTGATCGCTTGACTAAATCTGCTCATTTCCTTACTATACGAGATACTTTTTCCCTAGATCAAAATTCCCATTTGTATCTTAAAGAGATAGTCAGGTTACATGGAGTTCCCCCCTCCATTGTGTATGATCGTGATCTGAGGTTTACTTCTAACTTTTGGAAAGGCCTTTATGATTCGTTTGGTACTGAAATAAATTTTAGTACAGCTTTTCATCCGCAATCATATGGGCAGTCAAAATGAACAATTCAGACATTGGAGGATATTCTACGTGCTTGTTCGATGGATTATCAGGGAAGATGGCACCAACATCTTTCTTTTGTTGAGTTTTCTTATAATAACAGTTTTCATTCTAGTATATAGATGACACCATTTGAGGCATTATATGGGAAGCAGTGCCAAACTCCAAATTTTTGGGATGAAGTGGGTGAAAGGAATCTAATGGGACAAGAACTGGTAGAAGAGATTGAAAAAAAAGTTCAGTTGATTTAGAAACACATGAGAACAGCTCAGAGCAGGCATAAGAGTTATGCGGATAACCGGAGGAATGATCTATCTTTCGAGGTAGGTGATCATGTTTTTCTCAAAGTTTCACCATGGAAAAGTGTGATGCGATTTGGTAAGAAAGGAAAGATGAGTCCAAGGTTCATTGGACCATATGAAATTCTAGAGAGAGTTGGATCAGTTTCTTAATGAGTGGCTTTACCTCTGAGTTTATCTGAGGTACACAATGTTTTTCATGTTTCGATGTTGAGAAAGTATATGCCAGATTCATCTCATTTTTGAGCCCAGAGGTAGTTCAGTTGGAAGAGCATCTCTCTTATAAAGAACAACCAGTCGAGATTCTTGACCGAAGAGAGATAGTGTTGTGAAATAAGTTAATTCACCAGGTAAAGGTTTTGTGGAAAAAAACCATATGGTTGAAGATGCAACATGGGAATCTTAAAATGCTATGAGGGATAAATACCCCACTTATTTTGAAAAGTGAATAAAATTGTGAGGACGCAATTCCCAAAAGGGGGGAGGATGTAACATCCCAGGTAAATAAAGAATAAATCATTTTCATATATTTTTGAATTAAATATTAATTTTACTTTAAAGGGGTTGTTATGTTCGATAGCGTACCCGATACGCAACAAAGAGTTTCCTTGAAATCTTACGTTGCACACTAGTAATAAAATAATATTATTTTAAATGGTAGTTAACACGTCTCCATTGTATTGGTAGGAATGAATATAAATAACTAAAATATGATTATATATTTTTTTAAATGTTTTTATATTTACCCAATAAAAGATAAAGGCTTAAAATAAGAAAAGAATTCAAATTTAGGCATAGATACTCTAATATTCACTAAAGGCCCACTTTATCGCCTTTTCATGGAGAACCTTATTTAAATATAGTTTTGGTTACTCTTATACTTTCTATTTTACCAAATAAAACTCTCCTTTAGAATCGGGACATCAAAATTTACTTTGTGTAGATTTTTGGTATTTTTCTGATAAAGTTCATTTTTTAATGAATAGTGAAAAATGTTGTATTTTAATTCAAACCCGCTTTTTAATCTAATTTTTTACATGATTAGATTATATTTGAATTTGTTTTAAAGTGCAAGTAGAATATATTTTTTCCATTTAATCCAATAGTGTTCATTGCAATTAATTTCACTTTGAAATTGGACGAAAACTAGTGCCAATCTTTTGATACTTATTGTTTCATAAAAACACGCTATTTTCTCTAACAACGGGAATTAATTAATAAATTAATTAATGAAACTTATATGTTCTTAATTTTGTAAAATATAATTCATTTTTGAATTCGGAAATATCAAATATAGCTTAGGGTGAATTTTTGGTATTTTTCTGAAAAACTTCAATTTTTGATGAATAGTGAAACCACTAAGTGGTACTTATAAAAACTGATTTTCCGTGTAAATGAAATTTACCACTTCTGTGTTTTGAAATTCAAAAATCTGACATACATGGTTTTCATTAAGAAGTAAAATTTGGTTCAATGGGATTAAAATAATTTTTTGGTGAATAGTAACTTTTAAGTTTAATTAATCGCGATTAAAGGTAATTAGTGAAATTTAAGGTAAAGATAATGTTATAATAATATGAAATGACCTAGACACATGTCCTACCCTCATTGTATGTGTCATGGACGACCAAGAAAATACATGGGTCAACTTTGGGACCCCATGAAGCCACTTTGGTAAGAAAATGACATTAATACCTTTTTATTTAAAGTTAAAATTAAAATGTCACAAACATGTGTTGTTTTAATAAAACAATTTTTACATGGGGTTATACAAGTCACATTTTTACTATAAATATTAATTATAACGCTATAAGATTTTCCTACATCATGATAGTTGTTTTATAATTTTTAGACATTAAATAAATTAAATTATTTATGACGCCATGATGATGCAGCGATTACCTCATTATTTAACGATTTAAATAAAATGAAAATATAATGTAAAATATAAGAACTACACTTGTCAAAAACCTATTGGATGGGTATATTTCGAACCCTTATCACCTTCTACTCGAATTATATCTATGTGGTACCTTTTAAATCCGAAACTCATTTTAAAATAAAGTAACATTTCTTTAGTTTCCAAGAGTTCCCCTCCTCTCCTCTTATAAAAGGCCCCCACCTCTACCACCTTACCCAAACCTCTCAAGCCTTTGGTTCGCCCAATATCTTCCCATTTTGTCTCTCCACATCCCTCTATTACTCCTAGAATCCTCACTTTTGGCATAAGTCTTCCCAAGGAAGCCTTTGAGCTCAAATCAAAAAGAGTTACCCGTTTTAAAGATAGTGTTTTCTCTTGTGTTATTTTTTTTATTTTTCTTCTCCAACCCTCTAAACTCTTTTTATTCGTTTATTTGGTAACAACACCATTATATTTAATATAATAGGATTTTTTTATACAATTAATTCGAGCTACACCTACACACACCTCCGTCTAATGGTTAAAGAACATATTGTTTCTGTGGTTGGTGAATTTCTGCCTCACGAAACAATGATTGTTCAATCTTCTTTTAACACCTTTAATGGTTTCCATTAAGATGTCACTATATTTATATATAATATATATTATGTTTATGTTTTCCTTATGCTTCTTTATTTTTCATTTGTGGTATACCTTTATGGCTTCCATTATGGGTATACGCGATATCTTCATTTTAGGAAGTGTGGACTACCGCCCCCTCAATGTGATTTGATTCGTTAATGCCATATGTGGGACGTATAATGGATGGATTTAAAGTTATTATATATGATGTAATACTGGAATTATAATATAACTTTATATCATTATTATTTCCTTCCATTAAAATATGAGATAGAAATGAATGTAGCGTTCATGCGTACGTACGGCTTACCGTCTCCATGAACGGTGCATTTCATTTCTTATCCCCAAATGTGATGTACTATTATAAGTACATATATATAATTGATATATATGATGTATGTTACATCCATATTATTAATATAATTCTGGAATTAAAATACACATATCTCTCATTTAGTTTTAATTCCATTAATATGACATATAAATGAAAGTATCGTTCATGCGTACGTACGGCTTACCGTCTCCATGAACGGTGCATTTCATTTCTTACCTCTAAATGATTATGTAATATAATAAATACATGTATATGCTGGATATATATGATATATATGATATCCACATGATGAATATCATTCTGGATATAATGAATATTTGACAACACGAACAAAATGTAATTGTAAGAAGTCCACTTTCGACTTAAGAACCAAATATCGACAAAACAAACATTATTAACATAAATGATTACATAATGTTTATAACATGGAAATAAGTGATATAAAAGGAATAATTAACATTAAAAGGGTTCTTAAGCAAGTATAAATTAACTCAAGTTTATTATTCAGGACATTAAAGAATGATCGAGTCAAGTCGAACCCGAGGTAAGGGACTTCGTCTCAATCTCCTTTCATTGAGGCATATTTCATTTTATACACAACATTCTTTTATACGGTGTATAAACCCCTTTGACTTTTACTTTTATACAAAAGGAATATTTTTCTACAATCGTTTTACTAAACGACAAAAAGGAATGTTTCTTTTAACGTATGCGGTGACAACGACCTTTTCCGCCGCCGTGAGTATTATTTGCTCTTCGGCTTCCTCAATAAGCCGTAATGTTTTTAAAATGAAATAAATACCATATACTCTTTTATGTATTTTGGTTTTGAAAATGGTTTTTATAATGGATTTGTTATGTAAATATATTTATGTGATATATTGTGATCAAAGTGTGGAAATGTTTTCTTTCCATTATATTTGTTTTAGGTTTTATGATTTTATAATGGTACTTGAACATTTGACGAGTGGTTACATGATAAACCATATGACGGGTGGTGTCGTGAATACCAGGATGGGTGGTTACATTATAACCTCCAATGCATTGGGTATGGAAGTCGGCCGTATGGCTATTCCATTATGTGATATGTGTGGAAGTCGACTGTATGGTTATTCCATTTAAGTATGATTATGTACCAAGTGACCTTTATATGTTATGTGATCTTTATATGGGTTTTATGGTAATCTTTGGGTTACAAAAGGGTAAGTAATGATCTTTTATTCAATGAAGAGTTTTTACTACTTCATAAAGGTGAAAAGTATTACTTTGATAAAGTATACATGGTTTACTTGTTGTTTTGAAAAACTAACATTTTTTATTAATTGTGTATCCCTTACTCAGATGTTTATGCTCACCCCAAGTTTTTTTGAAATGTTTTTCACAGGACTTAATGTTGAATAGGGTCAAGGATGGGATCCAGGGAAAGTCATGCTATCTAAAACATGGAACTAGACATGTTTCCTTTTAAGAGTTTTTATTTTATGTAAACTTAGTAGAAGTTTCTACTTTGTAATATTTTGATATGTAATAGTTATATCCTAATTCTCTAAAACTCTAAACCGTGAAAAGATCCTCAATGTGAATTATTCATTTAATTAAATATTAATTAAGGTTTAAGGTCAGGGCCTTATACTATCCTTGTCAATATATTCATAATCCATCTAGGAGAAGATTAATTATGGTGTCAGGAATACATATACCCATTGGTGTATGAATAAAGGTTTATTTCATTGATGAAATAAAAAATATTTTAAAAAAATTATTGAATAAAATACCCATTTATTGGTGAAAAATATTTTTAAAGTCCATATCATTAAAAATAAATTTTTAAAAATAAATTAAAGAAAAATATCTTTTTAAATTTGTATTGTAATCATCAAACAAATGACTACTGTTAATTCTATATATGTTGGAAAAGGTAAAAAGAACATTCTTTTTTTTAATTCAAAAATATTAGAAAAGTGCATTGTTTAGAATGCGATCAGAATACTCCATTAATGAATTTTTTCAAGTAGAAAAAATGGGTAAAATTTCTATAAATAAATAATTTTTAAAAGTATAAAGAAAAAAATCTAAATACATTTTTAAAAAACAATTGTTTTGTAAGAAAATTTATTTCTGATCGAATTGAAAAACAATGCTAGATTTTATTAAAACATTTCTAAAGAATTTTAAGTACCAAAGAGGTTAGAAATGGTACTGACACTTGAAAAAGATCATAAATAACCATAGTAGAATAAAAAATACGTTTTTATTGGTAAATGTTATGTCAATTCCTTCAACTTATATTCAAGAATAAAAATTCCCAATTAGAATGAGATTGTAAAATAAACCATTAAAATGGTCAAAATTTTGAAGTGAGAATTAATAAATAAATAGATTTTGTATATCAACTCTAAATACACATAGTAAATGTTTAAAAACAATAATATGTTGCAAAATTCATTATAAAATTATTAATGGAATTTTAATAACATTGAGGATTTAGTATAACTCAAATATAAATTAATTGAATTATAAAATTATTCAACACTTGGTAACTTTAAATTAAAATCCCGTGAGATGAAATTATAAAAATTGAAAAATAATATACCATTAATAATTAGTTCATAATGACATTAAATTTCAAGTGGATTTATTTTCACCATATAAAAGTAATTAAGTGAAAAATATTACAACATGCCTCAATGAAATGAAATTGAGACAAAATACATTACCATGTGCCTCCTTTTGTTCAAAATATCTATAAACTAATATATAATGTTTTTTTGCATTTTATTAAATTTAAAAAGAACCATATTAATTATAATAATGTCATATATTATTATTTTATAGCATCTTATCACCTAATTGATAATAATTTTCCATTATTTTCATTATTTTTGGAGTTAATTTCCTTGTATTTTGAATATGTTTTGAAATATTATTTTTATTCCTCTTACTAAGATACTAACTTCATACTATATAGAATTTAAAAAAATTATTTAAATATAATATATACTTAATATATATAGATAGATTAATCCATAAAATCTAGTGATAGGAAATTAAGTACAAGATTCATTATGATAGTAGGTCATTTGTATGCGTGAACGCTGTTTCCATTTTCTTGTTGTATTGAATGAAATAAAAGTAAATTGTGTGTGTGCGTGTTATCATTATAGAAAAAACTTTATTACATATATATCCCAAATTTTTTTAAAACCACACTTAATACAATCTATGTAAAGCGTGAATGAATCATACTGCTTCATAAAGCGGTAGTCCTCTGTACACATGAACAAAGTTATCGTATTCCCCTAAAGTGGAAATCATGATGGTATATGTTATATAATATTTCAAGAAGCCTAAAGACATCATATATACCATATAAAAATATTATTTTAATCATTATTCCTAACATTTAAAGGTGGTAATATATAAATGAACAACATTGGTTTGAGATGCTTTAGTCTATCATACACATGAATGATGATTTCATGACCCATTTTATAGAATTGTGTGTGGTTTAAGGTCAACGGATTAACATAAAAACTTCTCAATATATTTAATATACTTATTTTTTTTATATAGTCATTATATGAGTAGAATTTAACGGGTTTTTTGGAAGAAATAATACAAAATCATTCATTGATTAATGTTACCTTTTCTTCGGGTATCTTCTTTTGGTTTTCACTAATGGACTTTCGTGATAGGTGTTATACCTAGTGGAAGGATTCTAGTATGAGTTTAGAGATGTTTAGAAGTGATGTTTTCCTAGTTTGGTCAATCCAAATGGATTGTTTGGTGTGAATAATTTGGTAGAGTCAATTTCTCATTTATAATAGAAGAGAAGCGGCATTCACGAAAATAGCCAAAAGTATTCACTATTGGGTGGTATCAAATGCTTCATGTTCCAAAAAAATAGAACATTAATTGAATTTAAGGATGAATCAGTGTATAAATTCCTCAAAAACACAAAATAAATACGTTTTTTCATATTATTCATTGTCTTTAAGTTTACTCAATTTTAACTTTCAACTTTTTACCAAGGTAACTTGTATCTTTTTATTTACCTTGGTAATTTATACATTAAAATTATAATTAAATATAACATTATTAAATAATTTAAACCCACTAATTCAAAATATTAACACCAACTAAAAAAATAAAAATACAATGTCTAGGTAAAATTAAATTAACACAAACACATGCAATACACAAAACCCTCTTTAAACCATAATCATATTAACAAATTTTATCTATTTCCACTCATTATTATGGTCAAAATTAAACACATATTTTCAAATATTATAAATTATTAGGATTCAAAAAGTGGAATTCAATTCTCAAAATTCAATACCTAAGTGGTTGAATTTCATTTAAAATTCATCCCGTATATGTGATGAGAAAGCGGTTTTTAAAAGATAACATGTTCAAATAATTACTATGTTTTTATATATAAATTCAATATAAAAATAATTTTATTGAAATAATTTTGATTAATATTTTTATAATGGATCTAATTTTAATTTTATTATAATTTAAAATATAATTTATCATTATAATGTATTTGACATAAGTTCTCCATTAAAAGGAAGTAAAACTACCTTTAGAAAAATATAGCATTTTATGTGTAATATTGAATTTTTTATCTTCTTCCTATGAAATATATTTGATGAATTTCTAAAAAATAATTGAATATATAATATATAAATTTCATTAAAATAATTCTTCTAATAGTTATTAATTTAATTTATTAAGTAAAATTTTATTTAATGTATAATTGTTTTTATAAAAACATTTCATTTATATTCAATTGGTTTTTATGTTGAATTCAAATTAATAGGTAAAAAATTAATTAAAACATTTATTTTTATATTTTATTTAATTCTCTTCATAACATCTAATTTAATGGATATGAGAAAATTTTCATAGTAATATTAATATTATTTGGAAAAACTCAGTCTTGTGTGGAATGTAAGCCATCAAAGAAATTCATTATTACATTTAATGAAAGATAAACGTAGTGTTTCAAGAAATCGAGGAAATATAATATATATAATTTATTTAAATTATCAAATATGTCAATAATTATCTGAATGTTATATTCCTTTTTGGAATCAGTGTTTTCTATCATTCATGATCTCAAATATAATATCCTTGTAATAGAATTTAAAGTTTTTATATTTTCTCATACATAAATAATTTATGTACTCGGAAATTAAACATGATATTGGTAATCAAGAGTTAGACATTTAGAAACACCATTGTTGAAAAAACCCACATTATAAAAGGGTTAATAAAATATCATCTTCTTAAGAGAAAATCATATGTAAAAATTTCACATTGAATAATAGATAATTATTTTTCTTAGTAGAAGACCATTTGTGGAAAGTGAAGATATGTACATGGTAGAAAAAGAAAAAATATTTATAGGGAGTGATTGAGGCCATTCGCCATAAAAAAGTGAATTATTAATGGAAATTTTAGGGTCTCAACCCCTTAAGTATAATATTTCTTAAAAGGTCATTGATATTTTCATAAATGATGGTAATAGGATAACATTTTTTTTCACGATCCTTTTTATAAATTTTTGGAATTCATTTAATATCTAAGACTATAAGGAAATATTCTTTGTCAATATGTTTATATTTCATAATAAATATTTCATTTTTTGGGTATTTGTATGATTAATTTTCCAATTCATATCTTATTTTAAAAAATAAATATCCCAAAAATGAATTTTTTATGTCTCAAGAACTAAAATTTACTATTAACAGATCATAAGATCCATAATGGAATGAAAAGAATTTATATATATATCTAACTACTTTTCAAAACCAATATTGTCAATACAGTAATATCTAAACCTCAATGGTAATACTTTTGGTTCATCATTAATATTTATTTGTTAAATTATTTAACAAAAAACAACGATATATTAACCAGGAAATTACATAGGTTAGTGGTTGGTGTTAAACCCTCATCGTCATTTTGTTTTAGGTTCAACACCTACGACATTTCCATATACGTTGGGTTGTCATCCAGCATACAAGTTGTCATTTTCCCAAACAAAGTTAATATAATGTTCCCAAAAATATGATGGACATCCTTGAAATAAAATTAACCATTAAATATTATTTTTGTAGTTGTTTTATATATAAAAATCAATTTTTAATTATCTTATTAGACTATTATGAAAATTTTATTAATTATCTTGTTAAAAAATGGTTATTTATACCTTTAAAATTATGTTTATAAAATTGAATTTCATTATTCCAAAAATTATTTTTTCGACTAAACCATATATATTACAAAAAATTCTACAAATTTTCCTCAATATTATAGGACTCTTATTACATAAAACCTCTAAGTGTTGTTTAACTCATTGATCTTTTTTCAAACTTATAGTTATTAAACCATGATGGTATCCATAAATATTATGTTAAGGAATACACACGTGATTATAAAGTACGTTGATGTTTCATAATACTTATACCAGAAATACTATTGGTAAAATACATCTACACTAATACTTTATTTTTTTATTTCAACATGAGTACTTCCATGATCTGAGGTCCATCCTCGGTCCTTCATTGTCACCATCTATTCAAATAATTCAAGATATTTTTAATTAAAATTTTGAATTATACTAATAATATCCCCCATTAGGGTCAAAACTGGTTCACAGTATGGCCTGTTTTCATTTACCAGGTTTAGCTTGAGTCAATCCCGACACAACCTTTTCGAAGACATTACCCCAAGGAATATTTTTTCCAAAACCACATACACTATTATTATATATATAAGGATGTGTGTAAATAAAAATACCACATAATCTTTAACACAAAAAAACATTAATATGCCATTAGTTTAGTATCCTCAAAGTATATCATATGGTCATGTTCCCTAATCTTTGTTTTTTAAAATCTAGTTCCCTTATTTTCTACTAAACATGCTCTGATACCAATAATAAAGACATCAACCCCAATACCCTAGATTCGATGCCTTATATTTTTAAATTGATATAGATACTATAATTTCCCTAACTGTTTACATATTATTAATTGATTTAATGCATAATTAACCATAAATTACAATATATAGATAATAAATTCTAATTTGTTTGGAAGATTGGACACATAATTAGAAAGAATTAAAAATAAATAAAAAATAATAATCTTCATGATGAGATCCTGACACCCCTTTCAGCCCTTAAATATTTATAGGATAACCTCAGAAATACATGAACAATGGAATGAGCTAAAAATCCTAGTAAGGGAATAAACCTAAGAATAAACTATAACACATGTGTTATAAAGAATAACATTATGTCATAAAAAGGAATTTAAATAAATAATCATAACATACAGAACACGGGGTCATTTAATCATGGAATCATATTAATGTGTACGCAACATAAAACATGAAATAGGAATGATTCACAGATCATTTCACTTTGATGTCCACGAGTCAAGGATAACCTCCGAGACCATTGCACATGAGGTCTAATGAGACTAAAATCACATAATGAATTGGAGTAAAATTATAGGTTAACCAATCATTACATTTTAATGATTATTTGTTCCACATGAAGTGTAATACATTAGGAATCAAACATAAACATTTGTGTTTCCCATGGAAAGAATTGGCAATCATAATCATATCAAAAGTCATAAAAAATGAAATATTATAATGTTGTCCCTGAAAGAATGTATTAAAATAATAAATGGACATTAATAATGAAAAATAGGCATATATCATGACAAATGATGTCAAACTAAATTGTAAATTGAAAAAAATTGTGTTTAAGAAGCATTAGAAATATATCATTTTAGTGCAATTTAAGAAAAATACAATAGAGAATATAAATCGGAAAAGACATATTTGTTTCCATAAAAGAATAAATAAAAAGTTAATTTTTATAGATAAAAGTACTGATTTTATAAAAATAATGCTGGATTAAAATATATTATGGAGTGAACTTGATAATATGTAAGATAATAGGAAGTTCACTTTAATCAAGATTGATTATTAGGAAGAATTGAGAAGGAAACCTTTTTAAAACATGTATATCCCCATAAAATAATGTTGATTTGATATGGATAAAATATTTTGGAACATATTAATTAAATTTTTATGAATTATAGTAAAATAAATAATAATCACATTGGGGTAAAGAGAGATAAACTGTAACCCAAATGAAAAAAAGTGGTTCCGAAAGAATATGTTACCTTATGTACAAAAGTGTTCTTCACTTGAAATTAATTTTCTACATAATCAAATTAAATCCATTAATTAATTGATTAAAAACTTTTTGACATTTATTTGATTTATTATAATTCTATTAACATCGTTTATGTTCTTTTTTCATGGGTTATGAAATTCAATTTCATCATTCAGGAGAAATTGTTTCCTTGATTTTCATGATAAGTTTAATTATATATACATACAAAAAATATTTTAAATTGAGAATGGTTTTCCTTAATTTATGGTATTTTTAATTTATGAATATAAGAAAATTTAAATGGTTATATAATTCATTTGGTAATTTGGGGTGAGGATGAATTATTTGATAAATGTTAGTGATAATTGTTTGGATTATTTTGATGGTTTTTATCCTCAAAAACTAGTTTGGTATTAAAAATTAATATTTTGTATATATAATGGTTACATAACATTGAATATGATTTAATTCATATAATATAATTTTTTAACCATAAAATTGTTTTCTGACTCGTGTTAATGGAGGTAATAGAAATTGAAAACACTTTGTCCTTGAATGTGATAAATCAACAAATCAGAGGCGAATTTTTCATTTTTATAATGAAGAGGGGAGGGGGAAAAATAATTATTAAATATTATAATAAAATAATAAAATTCCATTATAGGAGAGATAATAGAGCTACCATTTCACTTGGATAATGGTATGTGAGTAGGGAATATGAAAATAAAATAAATTTAATGAAAATAAAAAAAAGAAATAGGATTTTACCTCTTGAATTTATCCTCATTAAGAACATAATACAAGAAAGGGGTTTGGAATTTTGTTGTGACAAAGGTATCCTTGACATTGGGGTGAAAAATATGAGGATTTTTTGTTAGAATTTGATCATTATTAAAGGATTTATAGGGTTAAGTAAAAGAGATGGTGAGGGGTTGTATTTATAGTAGATAAGAGGGGTGTTTTTTCTTTATTTTATTCATTATTTATTATTTATCCCCAAGACATTAAATAGTGATGATTCCATGAATAAATACAGTAATTAAAGAAGGGTAATTTTTTATTATGGTTCTTACATAATATACTACTCAAGTAATAGATTATTTAACATGTAATGTATATATACTATATATTAACATAATTTACTATTCATAAAAATCTAAACTGTTTTAGAAAAATCTCAATATTCACACTAACCATATTTCAATGTATTGAATTAAAAAATGTACTTCATTTTATGAAAATAATTTTCTAAACACAATACATTTAATTTTTACTTTAAATAATCAATTAATTTGAAAATACCAATTTTAAAATTATAACTACTTTAATAAAACTTTGAAATATTAATCAAGGTCTTGTACAATTATCTTATAATCATGTTTTTTATTCTTTAATTGGGCTGAACATTCATCAATAAAGGATGTGTATCTATTTCCCTTCATTAAATCTTTCCAAAGGTGTTCTGTAGAGACCCGAAACTTGACGTACATGTACATTACATTACTTTTGCGGAATACTTATTACATTACAAAAACACACAAATAAGGACCATAATAGTTTAGTGTCTTTAGAAACTCGGAATATAATCTTCTAATCGTGGTGAAAGATCTTCAACATCTCCCATAATGATATTCCTTTTTTTACCTAAAACCTTTCTTTATATCCTGGGGAAAAGAAAACATAAAAGGGTGAGATCAAATGCTCAGTAAGGGTAAACCGAAGAAATATCAATCACATCATATTCATAAGAACATAACATTTTGGAAATCATAACCTACAAAAGATATCATAATTTCATAACATGGGATAAATCTTAGTAGTGAAATGAAAATCCAATAATCATAAATTAAAACATGAAACTTTGTGGCATACACACATAATCATAGAGAATCATTTCTTGTTAGTCAAGACTCATTGCCAAGACTATCTTAGTGGACAAAGTCCCTTTCGGAACCGAGTCACCCTCGTTTCAGTCCTGTTTTACTGAACCGGTATAACCTACCATTCCAGCCATGTCTATCTCATGAGATATAAAATCTTTACCCAATGCATTGGAGGGGTATATAGGTCCCACCCATCTCATAATGATACCATTCTTATGTGTGCCACAAAATCATAAACCATACATCATAGCAAAACCCATGTAATAAAAATGGGAATCTTAAACATCATGACATCATAAAACAATTCATATAAGATAAAGGAATTCATAAAAATAATTCCATCACAACATAGTCAAATCAATGTAATAATAGGGATAGAAACTGAACCCTTTATTATCTTAGATGGAAAATAATTTTGATAAAACACTTGAACTCCATTCTTGAGAAAAATATCCTTTCTACTTAAAAAACACTTTTCCTTTCTTAACATGTCATACAATTTTAAACTAAAATAATTTGATTAAAAATAAACTTGAAAACTTGTAAAGGAAGCTTCTTGGAAATAATGTTTTAAAAATACCTTCATGCCATATAACTTAAAAAAACATTCTTCTCGTACTTTTGTCAGAAAAGTCAATAAGTATATCGTACGAAAAACGACAAAAGATTCCTTTCATATCTTTTACTAAAAACTCACCAAAGGGTAAAATTGGATTTAAACTATTGTAAGTGGATGGAAACAATATTAAATATTGAGGGAACATGGATGTCGATGATAAAATACACCCTAGTAAATACCAAAGTATAAACAATCTCGGATAAAAATGAGATTGTGATATTTTCCTTACATTAGGTCCGATTTTATTCGTAGGTGTCCGAACCTCCTGTATAATGATTTAAATAATGTCATTGACTTATTCCAGAATCATATTCATGGTTATTATATCATATATGGTTCAGTTATGACTTTATATTACCCGTTCTTTTGTAAATTCATGTTAAAGTAGCGTTTTTGGGTAAAATCGTCTCATTTGTCGTTCGTGTTTTAACTTGTAATTATTCATATGATTACTTAGATCATTATTACTTAATTATAGAATATAAAACATTATTTATATATAATATATATTCATAATATACATATATATAATGGATCGATAAATGGAATGAAATACACCGTTCATGGAGACGGTAGGCCGTACGTACGCATGAACGCTGTTTTCTTTTCGTTATTGAATTGAGTGGAATTAAGTAGATGACATACATATATATACACATAAATCCAATAGTTTTATAATATAATTTATTTCATTATTATTGCTTATATATACATTATAATAATTCTTAAATGGTTAACATGGAGAATGAATCTCATCGCGTCGTGGAGACGGTAGTCCGTACGTATGCACGAGCGATGATATCATTTCCATAATTATTGAATTGAATTGGAGTGGATGATACAATATATCATAATCAATATGATGTTATAATAACTATGTATAGTTATTCTTTACACCATTATACACATCCATGTAAGGTGATGGTGGAAAATAGATTACACCACGGCGTGGAGACGGTATTCGGTACGTACGCACGCGCAGTGATTTCTTTTTCCGTAGGATGGATAGATGGTGAAATAGGGTTGTTTCATACTTATAATAAAATATCAGTATATTAGTGATACTTATGTTATTACTTCATAATGAAACAACCTAATAAGAAGAAGTGGAAGAAGAAATAAAGATGAAAGATTCGGTAACGGAAATTACCTCTTCTTTGAAGCGCCTCTTTGAGACCTCCTCTTAGGGCCCTAAAATTGGTCTTTGAGGAAGACCATAACCTCTAGGATGTTTCTAGGGAAGTGGAGAAGATAATTTGGCAGGGGTTGGCCGAGCTTGAAGGCTCCAAGTTGTGTGAGGAAGAGAGGGAGGAGGTGCCCTTTTATAAGGGAGGAGAGGGGCACCTTTGGAATAACTAAAAAACTTATTTTATTATAAAGTCAAGTTCTGTTTTAAATAGCTCCAAATTGATTAATTTCTAGGCTAAGGTGGGGATGGGTCGAAATCCTCTCATCCAATAGAATTTAGACATGTTTAGGTTCCTATTTTAACCTTATCATTTATATTTAACATTAAGTTAAATAATTTTACTTTTACCGTGTCTTCTTGTGTTCTTACACTATAAGGTTAATAAACATACTATAAGAAGCCAAAATAACCCCAAATTGTTTATTATTAATATATATAACCTTATCTAAATCATTTTGCCGAACCTTAGATTTTTAGGAATAAAATAACAATTAATAATATAATATTTGTTTTAAAATCTATTTTATGTCAATTTTGACACTATTTAGTAATTGATTTTTGTGAAAATCAAACCAGAATGATAAGTTCGAACAAAGTTAATTATATCAATACTAACATGTCTTATTAAAATAGAAAATTAGTAGAATTCATAAAAAGTCTCAAATTATATTTATTTGGGTATTTATAACATCAATTATGTCAATATTTCATTAATAAGATAATTACTCCATCATCTTTGTTGCATAAATAAATTAAATTATTTAATGTCTAAAATTTACAAATAAAAAACAATTATGTATGAAATCGTTTTATCTTTCTAATTAATATTTATAGTCGAATTTATCTTATGTATAACCCTATATTAAAAATGTTTTAGTAAATAAACTTTGATTTTAACTCTTTTAACTCTTATTTGAATTAAATAACAATAAATGTACTAATCTAATCCAAGTGGGCCTAAATGGTCATATTTTATTCCTAAGCTTGTTTTTGGTCGAATTACACTTATCCAATAGAATTTGGATATGTGTTAGGGTAATAATAATATCATTTTTACACTTAATTACCCTATTTACTTTTAACCGTGGTAAATAAAAGTAAAAAGTTACTATTCACCAAAAATTATTTTCATCTCATTTAACCACATTTTACTTACTGACATCAACCGTGTCTCTCTAATTTTTTAAATTCCACTCACAGAAGCGGTAAAATTAAGTTTTATGAACAATTCAGTTTTTTTTAATTACCACTTAGTGGTTTCACTATTCATCAAAAGTTGAAAGTTTTCAGAAAAATACCAAAAATTAGGCCTAAGATATATTCGATATTATGAACTCAAAAATGATTTCTATTTTACCAAATTCAAAACATATCAGTGGCATTAATTAATTTAAAAATTAATTCCCGTCCTCAAAACAAATAGCGTGTTCTTAAGAGATAATAACTATCAAAAGATTGACACTTGTTTATGTCTGGTTTAAATGTGAAATTACATCCAATGACCAACATTGTATTAAATTGTAAAAATTTATTCTAAATATACTTTAAAACCACTCAAATTAATAATTTATCACTTTTAATTATTTCAATTGAAAAAGTTGTTTTTAATTAAAATTTAGTAATTTTCACTATTCATCAAAATATGAAAGTTATCCGAAAATCACCAAAATTTCACCCTAAGCTAATTTCGATATTCCGAATCAAAAAATGAAGTCCATTTTGAAAAATAGAATTTACAGAATTTCAAAAAGTGGATATTACTATTCATAACGTCTAGTTTTAATAATATTTTAATAGCATATCGTTGTTTAGTGAAACTTGGTGTTGCGTACAACACACGCTATCGTAGAAGGTCGCGATTGCGTGTAATTCAAGCTAGGTCAGAGATGTGTGTTGTGAAAGCTACTTTTGGTGTAGTGTATAACACAAGACATTAATGAAATTAAAAAGAATATTTTTCATAAAATCTCGGGGTGTTACATTCTACCCCCCTTAAAATGATTTTCGCCCTCGAAATTCGTCGGTGATATAAATGGTTTACTACTTGAAAGTTTCTTTAATAGAAACCCACATCGTAAAAAGGAATACCAAAACCAGTCTTTAAAAACAAAAGTATGAAACGCAACGGTTACCCAAATAAACTAATCAATGGGTTTCCACATAGGTGAAAATATGGATATGGAAGAAAAATCTAACCATCATGTTCTGATGGAGAGTGGTAGAGAACATGGCTATGGAAAATCCAACAATCACAAATCCATAAATTTGTGATGATCTAAGGTACCATCTGATTAATCAGATATAAGAGCACTAGGACAACATTTTTGGTTTTCAAGATCGTTTCCCTAAAGTTGAAGAATTTGAATTAGAATAAATACTTACTTTATTTTGGTACAATCTCACTATTGTTTGTGCCTTGAACAATTTCCACTTCATCTCTTAAATTAATGAAGTTGAATTTTTTATTCGTGAAGTGTTAGCAGATCATGTGATAGAATGATGGGTCATTCCATCTGTCTCAAACAAAAGGTTAGCAAAAGTTATTAAATATACATAAGTCATTATATAGATATATTAATCATATATGGTTCCTAAAATGGACTTATACTTCATATATCATACTGCTTAATATAATAAAACTAGTTTCTACTAAACAGGGACTTCCTGTAGGCCAGTGGTAGGCGATAAAGGCCAGTTGCACTTCGGTTGTGGGTTCGATTCCCACAGCCTTGTCCGACGCGATGGGTTGTCGCCCGTCCTGCAGGTTGTCCTTTTTCTAAAGCTATATTACTATAACATCCCATCAATAATATCCAAAAAACTTCTATCCTTAAACAATACTAACTTATGTCCAACATAATCCATTCCAATCTTTAGGCTTATCCATAATACTGCATTCCACTCTCATAATATAGTGAAAACGATTACCAGAGATTTAATACCATCGTTGATCCCCATATATCATAAGATATGTCTTGTTGGTCATATTCCAAACAGTCGAAGTCCTTAATCATGTATTCTCTTGAAAAATTAATACCCATTGAACCTTAGTGAAAACATGAATGCAGTCAAAAGTTAACTCTTACCACATACCAAAATCCAAAAATTCTATATACTCAAACCATGATATAACCTTCTCCTTATATCAGTCATGAGCTCATTAATACTATCAAACATTTAATTTTCTCCTTATCCCTTCATTATGCGCATATCATCTATATTCCAAAAATATCAGAATATCCTTTAATGGATACTGGTACCATTAATCATAAAATTTCAAAACTCAAGGAAAGACAACAGTGTAACAATCCTTAGATGTCTCTTTATTCCATAGTACCATGAGATTACTTATACAACATTACACTTGATAAACACGTAATCATTCCACTACCTTCTTAAACCATTTACCGAGCTTCAACAATTCTTTCAACTCACATATCATTTGTAGTCTCTTCATCATCATCAACATAAATACTACTCATACGGCCATACTGATTCTCTTCATGAGACTTTCTCTTAGGTCATTGGTTTTCATAATGCCCGTGCATTCCACATTTAAAACATTTAACCATTGTTGATGTCGTAGCAATACCATTATCCTCATCCATGGTGTTAACTGAACCTTTTCCTTTGCACTTACTGGGTTTGTGTCCTTCTTTTCCACACCTAAAGAATCTTCCAGTTCCTTTGAAACATTCTCCTTGATGCCTCTTCCAACATGATTTACATAGGGGGAATTGAACTTTCTTTCCTCTATGATCATCATGAAACTCCATCTTTCTCTTATTAGCCGAGTCAGGAAACTTACCAAATTTTACTTTATTAATCATATTATGAGATTGCTGATTCGGCATAATAATGATGGTTGGACTTTCAAATCCCATTTCATTTGGTTTCTCATGAAGAATAACATTCCATTGTCCATAATATCCTCCATTATCGTGAATCATCTTGTTTCCATCCATTTTCTAAAACCCAAAAAGAATAGTGTTAGAGGCAAAAATCAAAATAAAGGGGGAGTAACATCAATAACTAACATCTTAGGTTAAATTCTAAGAACATTAACATAGTTCTAGGACAATATCCTATACATATACTTATCCTTAGGGACATCCCTAGACATACCTTATAAATATCTCTAGGGATCTCACTAACATTTTTGCATACTAGTTTCCAAAGGTTGACTAAACATTTCCTCTGATACCAAATGTAGAGACCCGAAACTTGACGTACATTTACATTACATTACTTTTGCGGAATACTTAGTACATTACAAAAACACACACACAAGGACCGTAATAGTTTAGTGTCTTTGGAAACTCGGAATATAATCTTCTAATCGTGGTGAAAGATCTTCAACATCTCCCATAAAGATCTTCCTTTTTTTACCTAAAACCTTTCTTTATATCCTGGGGAAAATAAAACATAAAATGGTGAGCTCAAATGCTCAGTAAGGGTAAACAAAAGAAATATCAATCACATCATATTCATAAGAACATAAGATTTTGGAAATCTTAACCTGCAAAAGAGAGCATAATTTCATAACATGGGATAAATCTTAGTAGTGAAATGAAAATCCAATAATCATAACTTAAAACATGAAACTTTGTGGCATACACACATAATCATAGAGAATCATTTCTTGTTAGTTAAGACTCATTTCCAAGACTATCTTAGTGGACAAAATCCCTTTATGAACCGAGTCACCCTTGTTTCAGTCCTGTTTCACTAAACTGGTATAACCTACCATTCCAGCCATGTCTATCTCATGAGTTATAAAATCGTTACCCAATGCATTGGAGGGGTATATAAGTCCCACCCATCTCATAATTATGCCATTCTTATGTGTGCCACAAAATCATAAACCATACATCATAGCATAACCCATGTAATAAAAATGGGAATCTTAAACATCATGACATCATAAAACAATTAATATAAGATAATGGAATTCATAAAAATAATTCCATCACAACATAGTCAAATCAATGTAATAATAGGGATAGAAACAGAACCCTTTATTATCTTAGATGGAAAATAATTTTGATAAAACACTTGAACTCCATTCTTGAGGAAAATATCCTTTCTACTTCAAAAACACTTTTCCTTTCTTAACATGTCATACAATTTTAAACTAAAAGAAGTTGATTAAAAATAAACTTGAAAACTTGTAAAGGAAGCTTCTTGGATATAATGTTTTAAAAATACATTCATGCCGTATAACTTAAAAAAACAATCTTCTCGTACTTTTGTCTGAAAAGTCAATAAGTACCTCGTACGAAAAACGACAAAATATTCCTTTCATATCTTTTACTAAAAACTCACCAAAGGGTAAAATTGGATTTAAACTATTGTAAGTGGATGGAAACAATATTACATATTTAGGGAACATGGATGTGGATGATAAAATACAACCCAGTAAATACCAAAGTATAAACAATCTCGGATAAAAATGAGATTATGATATTTTCCTTACCTTAGGTACGATTTTCTTCGTAGGTGTCCGAACCTCCTGTATAATGATTTAAAAAATTTCATTGACTTCTTCCAGAATCATATTCATTGTTATTATATTATATATGGTTCAATTATGACTTTATATTACCCGTTCTTTTGTAAATTCATGTTAAAGTAGCGTTTTGGGTAAAATCGTCTCATTTGTCGTTTGTGTTTTAACTTGTAATTATTCATATGATTACTTAGATCATTATTAATTAATTATAGAATATAAAACATGATTTATATATAATATATATTCAGAATATACATATATATAATGGATCGATAAATGGAATGAAATACACCGTTCATGGAGACGGTAGGCCGTACGTACGCATGAACGCTGTTTTCTTTTCGTTATTGAATTGAGTGGAATTAAGTAGATGAAATACATATATATACAAATAAATCCAGTAGTTTTATAATGAAATTTATTTCATTATTATTGCTTATATATACTTTATAATCATTCTTAAATGGTTAACATGGAGAATGAATCTCATCGCGTCGTGGAGACGGTAGTCCGTACGTACGCACGAGCGATGATATCATTTCCATAATTATTGAATTGAATTGTAGGGGATAATATAATATATCAGAATCAATATGATGTTCTAATAACTATTTATAGTTATTCTTTACACCATTATACCCATCCATGTAAGTTGGTGGTGGAAAATAGATTACACCACGGCGTGGAGACGGTATTCCGTACGTACGCACGCGCGGTGATTTCATTCTCCGTAGGATGGATAGATGGTGAAATAGGGTTGTTTCATACTTATAATAACATATCAGTATATGAGTGATACTTATGTTATTACTTCATAATGAAACAACATAATAAGAAGAAGTGGAAGAAGAAATAAATATGAAAGAATCGGTAACGGAAATTGCCTCTTCTTTGAAGTGCCTCTTTGAGACCTCCTCTTAGGGCACTAAAATTGGTCTTTTAGGAAGACCAGAACCTCTAGGATGTTTCTAGGGAAGTGGATAATGGAATTTGGCAGGGGTTGTCCGAGATTTAAGGCTCCATGTTGTGTGAGGAAGAGAGGGAGGAGGTGACCTTTTATAAGGGAGGAGAGGGGAACCTTTGGAATAACTAAAAATATTATTTTATTATAAAGTCAAGTTTGGTTTTAAATAGCTCCAAATTGATTTATTTCGAGGCTAGGGTGGGGATGGGTCGAAATCCTCTCATACAATAGAATTTAGACAAGTTTAGGTTCCTATTTTAGCCTTATCATTTATATTTAAGTTTAAGTTAAATAATTTTACTTTTACCGTGTCTTCTTGTGTTCTTACACTATAAGGTCAATAAACATACTATAAGAAGCCAAACGAACCCCAAATAGTTTATTATTAATATATATAACCTAATATAAGTCATTGGGCCGATCCTTAGATTTTTAGGAATAAAATAACAATTAATAATATAATATTTGTTTTAAAAACAATTTTATGTCAATTTTGACACTATTTAGTAATTTATTTTTTTAAAAATCATAACAGAATGATAAGTTCTAAAAACATTAAGTAAATCAATACTAACATGTCATATTAACCTAGAAAATTAGTAGAATTCATAAAATGTCTCAAATTATATTTATTTCGGTATTTATAACATCAATTATTTTAATATTTCATTAATAAGATAATTACTGCATCATCGTTGTTGCATAAATAAATTAAAATATTTAATGTCTAAAAATTACAAACAAAATACCATTATGTAGGAAAGATTTTTATCTTTCCAATGAATATTTATAGTCTAATTTATCTTATGTATAACCCTATAGTTAAAATGTTTTAGTAAATAAACTTTGATTTTAACTCTTTTAACTCTTTTTTGAATTAAATAACAATAAATGTCCTAATCTAATCCAAGTGGGCCTAAATGGTCATATTTTATTCCTAAGAATGTTTTTGGTCGAATTAAACTTATCCAATAGAATTTGGACATGTTTTAGGGTAATAATAATATCATTTTTACCCTTAATTACCCTATTTACTTTTAACTGTGGTAAATAAAAGTAAAAAGTTACTATTCACCAAAAAATATTTTCATCTCATTGAACCCCATTTTACTTACTGACATCAACCGTGTCTCTCGGTTTTTTGAAATTCCACTCACAGAAGCGGTAAAATTAAGTTTTATGAAAAATTCAGTTTTTTTAACTACCACTTAGTGGTTTCACTATTCATCAAAAATTGAAAGTTTTCAGAAAAATACCAAAAATTATGCCTAAGATATATTTGATATTATGAACTCAAAAATGATTTATATTTTAACAAATTCAAAACATACCAGTTGCATTAATTAATTTAAAAATTAATTCCCATCGTCAAAACAAATAGCGTGTTCTTAAGAGATAATAACTATCAAAACATTGACACTTGTTTATGTCTGGTCTAAATGTAAAATTACATCCAATGACCAACATTGTATTAAATTGTAAAATTTTATTCTAAATATAATTTAAAACCACTCAAATTAATAATTTATCACTATTAATTATTTCGATTGAAAAAGTTGTTTTTAATTAAAATTTAGTAATTTTCACTATTCATCAAAATATGAAAGTTATCCGAAAATCACCAAAATTTCACCCTAAGCTAATTTCGATATTCCGAATCCAAAAATGAAGTCCATTTTGAAAAATAGAAATTAAAAAATTTCAAAAAGTGTTTATTAGTATTCATAATGTCTAGTTTTAATAATATTTTAATAGCATATCGTTGTTTAGCGATCTTGGTGTTGCGTACAACACACGCTATCGTGGAAGGTCGCGATTGCGTATAATTCAAGCCAGGTCAGAGATGTGTGTTGTGAAAGCTCCTTTTGGTGTAGCGTATAACACAAGACATTAATGAAATTAAAAAGAATATTTTTCATAAAATCTCGGGGTGTTACAAGTTCAGTATTCATCACTTCTTTAGGGATGTTTGCTCGTTGATCGAAACAGGATGATGGGATATTGGCCTCTCCTTCCAAGGATTTCTCCTTGATATCCATTTCCTAGTCTTGGTCTCCCTTAAAGATTATGATATTGTTCATGAAACTCTTCATGGTGCCATATCTTTGTGGACGTTGGATAATTACACTACTTATATCAAGAAATTCCGTGGGGTCAAGTCAAGCCAGCTACCATCACTTAGGAAAGTAGTCACATTTGGCAGTGCGGGCCTGTCGGGATGGGGAAACACTAGTACACCTGGATTCCATCCCTTATGATATCGCTTCTTGAGGGTGAAGATTCTCGAGGCATCCCACATCGAATGTGGGGTATCTTATGCTAGAGCCATGTCTCTGATGTTTTCTTGGTATTCCCATTTTTAACATGGGGTTTTCCATGAGTTTAACGTCTATTAGAGATAGAACAGACTTTTTAGAACACTGATTAGAGTGGGTCAGATGGGTACATCCCTAAGAAGGAGATACTTGAAGGATTACAAGATGGGTAGATCAAAATGCCAGAAAATAGTCGACCCAGGGTGGTGTGTCTCATAAAATGGAAGATGTCACACCATGATGGTTGATCTGGACATCTCAAAGGGAGGATCGGAGGATGATTGGGTCTTAATAAATGGGAAACCAATGTTTACCATTGGATGGGATTACACCTCAAGGAGGTTTCTTACATACTCATGATGGGATTAAAACTCACTTAGTTTAAGAGGTTAAGACATAGAATCGGGGTGCACCTGAAGGACAACAACCCAAGAACCTATTGAGACATAAGGATGTTTTGCAGCCCAGGCACTACAAAGAGCACTAGGATGAATAACATGATTTCACAAGGATGTGCTGGCCTAGATTAAAGTAGTATGGACATGGATGAAGTGTTGGGGGATATAATTAATGGATATGGAGACCTATGTGACGGTAAAAATGTTGGGCTTCAACCTGAGTGAGGTTTCCTACATATCCATGTGGCAGGGAATCAAAGTCCACATAGTTCAGAAATGGGGTGTTGAGTCACCTGACAAGGCAACTCATGAGAATGGATGCATGGATATGGACACAAAGGAAATAGAATCTATGTGCTAGGGTATGATCTTAGCAAGACATAAAGTCTTGAAGGAATGACTAGGGAGGGACATTGGTGATAGTATTGAACATCAAGGAGGCTTCCTTCGTATCCTCGTGCAGGAAATCAAAGTCCATGTAGTTTTTCAGTTGGTCAAAGAATCGAGGTGTACACAAAGGACAAAAACACAATGACATGATGGAGATTATGCATGGTTAGAAACCCTTTCTAATGGGGACACTCTTGGATAGAGGAGTATAGATTGAGTGTGGGAATTTTTCACTCATACATCTCTGGAACTGGTCCAACACCACTAACACTACATCATAAATAGTGGTTTATGGCAGTTTTTTTGTGGTGGTTTACTAAACAGCCGCTAATTTTTTATATATGATTTTGCATCGGTTTTAAATAAACTATTTCTGAACTATTTTTCTTTCAACCCCGACACTTCTCTCCCCCCCCCCACCGGTGACCCCCCTTCTCTCCCTGAAGCCCTATTACTCCCCTCCTCGCATGTCGCCGCCTCACTGCCCCTAAACGTGGATTGTTGCCCATCACTGTCGACCCCCCAAAGCCCTATCTCACCTCCCTGCTATAGTTTCTAACCCATGGCACCGCTCGACGCTTCTCTCCGCCCCTCAATATCATCCTTCTTCTTCGTATTCCATCCTGTATCCATATTGATCCTCAAATGAAATGTTTCTTTATTTCATTTCAGTCTTGGACTATTATATATATAGGTTTCATATTTCATTTTATACCCCCAAAATAATTTGATTATAATATTTTCTATAGTATGTGTATAATTAAGAGACATTCAACTATTTCATATGTTAGTAAGCATATAAATGGATAGTTTTAATGAATTATTTTAAATGGTATTTTAAAGAAAAATAAAGTGACTTAGAAATATGATTATTTTAATAAGTCTCATTTGTAACTTTCATAATGAATTCCTTATAATGTATGTAATACCCTCAATGATTCCCCCATCTCTTTAGATGTATTTGTATAATATAGATGATATTTCTGGTCTTTTTTATTTGAAGGGTGTTGGAGGTGAGGTAATATTTATATTATGTTGTTGCATTAATCAGGTAACTAGTTTGATTAAACGTCTTATAATATTTATATCATGGGTAAACTAGGCACTGAGAGAGAGGCACATATTTATGTTACACTACATAGTCACACACTATTAGTGTCACCTAGTTTTGTTTTATACCCTGACTATAGGGGAGTTCCCCTATGATTCTAGTTGCCGGATACTCAAGTGACTTTTGTTGTTTGGATGAAACATATGTTAGTGGTAGGTATCATGTATTGGTAAGGTATAGTACTATCTTACTTTATGAACTTTTTTTTACCATACTACTATATGTATTTCATTTGGGGAATCTCATTCCTTTTTTCCCCTGGTTTGATTAATATGGTGGGAACCATGAATTTTTATCCTTGTTTACTCATATCTTGTTTGTGATGTGGTGACAAGGTGTTTTATTTTTATAGTTTATGAGAATGCGATTGTTTCATTAAATTTTTTTGAAGTGTTTTCAAAAGAGTGTTTCTAAAGTATTTTTAAAATTGAAACTATAATGGGTGGTTTTAATGAATGTAAGGGTTTTAAAGTAATATTTTTAAATTGATTATTTTTATTTAAAGAAGTGGAAAATGGATTTTTATAAAAAGGATGTTTACGTGATACTTCGATTTTCATGAGATTATCAATAAAAATCAATTTTCTAACTAAATTTCAAAATATCATAAATGAGATTTTTTTTAAAAATAATTTCACAAAATCCTTGTTTAGATCCTACTGGGATTAGTTTTTCACACACCCTATATACATCATTCGATATATAAAATTTTAATGGTTTTATTTTTTTGGTTACCAAGACATTTTTAGGTTTCCTAAAGAGGGGGGGGGGGCTATCTGGGGGGGCTATCTAACTGGGGGTTGGGGCTATTTAGGAGGGGTGGGGGTTGTCCAGGTGGGGGTGGGGGGCAGTCCAGGTGGGGTGGGGGTGGGATGGCCATGTTGGGGGTGTCTAGGGGCAGGGCATGTAGGGGTGTGGGGTGTGGGGGAGGGGTGTGGGCAATCCTGGTGCGGGAGGGGGTGTGGGATTTCTAATGGGTGAGATGTCCATGGGGATGGGGAGTGGTCTGTCTAGGTGGGGTAAGGGGTTTGGGATGTCTAGGGAGGAGGGGGGATGTCCAGGTGGGGGTGGGGTTGGGGGGATCTCTAGGTGGGTGTCCAGGGGGTGTAGGGTGGGTAGGGGGCTACTGGGTGTGGGGTTGTGAGCTATCTAGGGTGGGGGAGGGCTATCCATGTGGGGAGGGGGTGTTGTCCAGGTGGGGGGCTGTCCCGGTGGGGGTGGTGGTGGGCTTTCCATGTGGGAGGTGGGGCATGTCCAGGGGTGGGTGTCTATGTGTTTTTGGGGGATTTCTAGGTTGGGGTGGGGGCTAACAAGATGGGGGTGGGTTTTCTAGGGTGGTAGGGGTTGTAGGGGTGTGAGGTAGGGGGTTGGGTTGTCCATGGAGGGGTGGGATGTCCAGGGGGTGGGGTGGGATTTCTAGGTGTTGGAGGGGGTGTTGGATGTCTCGGGAGGGGGATGTCTAGGAGGGGGTGGGGGTGGGCTGTCCAGGTGGGGTTGGTTGCTCTCCATGTTGGGGGGGAGGGAGGGGGTTGTCCAGGAGGGGACGCAAGGGGTAGGGGCAGTAGGGTTGTGGGGGGGTGGGCTATCCAGGGATGGGGTGGGATGCTCTATGGAAGGGGGTGGGCTGTCCAGGTGGAGTGGGGGGGGGGGTTGTCAGGGTGGGGGGATGTCTAGGTGGGGGTGGGGGTGGGCTTTCTAGGTGGGGGCGGGGGCTGTCTAGGTGGGAGGGGGTTGTCTCGGTGGAGGGGGTGGGGGTGGTCCAGGTGGGGTGGGGGCTACCCAGGTGGGTGGGGGTAGGCTTTCCAGGGTGGTAGGGGGATTCAAGGATGTGTGGGAGGGGGTGTGAGTTGTCGAGGGGGGGGGGGGTGGGCTATCTAGGGGGGTTGGGATGTCATGTCTAGGTGAGAGAGGGGTGTGTGATTTCCAGGGGTGGGGTGTCCAAGGGGATGGGGGTGGGCTGTCTAGGCGGAGGAGGGGTGTGGGATGCCCAGGTAAGAGGGTGATTTCTAGGTGGGGGTGGGTGTGGGCTATACATGTAGAGGGGGGCTCTCCAGTTGGGGGCTTTCTAGGGGGGGATGTAGGGGGTAGGGGGCTGCAGGGGTGTGGGGGTTGTCTAGGGGGTGGGTTGTCCAGGGGGTGGGGGTGGGTTGTCCAGGTGGGGGTGGAGGTATGTGCTTTCCAGGGGTGGGATGTCCAAGGGGGTGCGGGTGTGCTATCCAGGTTGGGGAGTGGTGTGGGATGTCTAAGGAGGAGGTAGTTGTCAAGGTGGGGATGGGTTATCCAGGTGGGGAGGGGGGCTCTCTATGTGGGGGGGGGGGGGGTTGTCTAGTGGGGGATTCAAGGGGGGTAGGGGGGATTCAGTGGTGTGGGGGTGCTATCTAGGGAAGGGGTGGGTTGTCCACTCCAATACCCTACAAAAAAATAATAATAATATATAACCAATGTATACTGTATTTCACACTTTAAGACTTTTCTTAAAGATCCATACCCACACTCACTCTTACGCTTCCAAGATGAAGTGATCTCTGCAAATAAATCTCACTCAGGTTCTTATCCCCTATCCATATTGATCTCATACAAATTTAACATTCGTATCACTCCATATCATCTAATAATATAACAAGGCTCATACTCACATGAGTAGAGTCCCATTAAAAGTTGGATCACATGCCTAAACAATATACATATGAGCATATTTGACACATAGAAAATACTATATCTACACCTTGTATAATAGCTTGGAATTATCTCTCACCTAGCCTCTAACGGATGTAATAAGCCACATACCTATATCAAAATTTGTAGGTGTGTTTAAAATTTGGTGTGTTTTTTTAGAATTCATATATGATATTTATAGTGGAAGATAAAATCTGATCCACATAGATATTTGGAGGTGTGATTACTATTAGTTGTTTTTTTTATAATTCATGTGTTATATTTAGAGTGGAATATAAAATCTGATCCACATATGATATTTTGAGTAGTGTTTACAATTAGGTGTGTTGTGATTTATATGTATGATATTCATGGTTTACACAAATAGTCGCCTGGGACATCTATAATAGACTTGAAGTCATGCTACAATTGGATAGAGATTGGCTCTATTGGTCACATAGGAAATGTCATTGGGGAAAGGGAAAATCACCTTGATGGTTAATTCCAATTTCAAAATTGGTCCAAGCACTTAGGATATCTTTATATTTGATTATCGATCTTTTTAATTTGCATGCTTTGATTTTCTAGTGGGTGGGTTCATTATTTACCATATGTATTTATATAGGAAACCCATATTTAACATATTTATATTTTTTCAACTAGTATATATGAATTTATTTCCCTATTTATTAATAGTTATGTGTTTTATTTTTTTTTAATATTGTGTAGGCACATTGTGATATACATGGATAAAAACTGGATCACGTTAGCAAGGAACGCAGCTCGGTATGTTAAGGGTTCGGAAGAGTTTTTCGATTTTTCAATTTACAATCAATCTGTTGAAGGGAGAATAAGATTTCCATGTCCTAAATTTAAATTTAGAAGATGGTTTAAGAGAGATGAAGTTTATGAACATTTAATATTGATGAAATTCCTTGTTCAATATTTGTTTTTGTTTCGCCCGGAGAATAAATCATTACAGAAAGGTTGATCATTGATGTCAATCCACAGAATTAGATCCCAAGTTCATCGAAAATAGAAAATGAAATGAAAAACATTATATATGATGTATTCGGAATTTCAAGAACCCACCAGCAATATCAAAACATATCAGAACAAGTAAATGAGGGTGATACAAATAGCCACAAGAAAAGTGGTGTTTTTGAGACTGTAGGACAACCAGATTACTATTTTAACATATTAGTGGATCATCCAATTGATTATATGGAGACTAATGTAAAAGAAATATTCATTATGGAAAATACGTTTCATGATTTAGTTGGTGATAGAAATCATGAGTTTTATAGTGGATGTTTGAAATATTTAAAACATTCTTTTCTACTGAAGTTGTACCATATCAAATGTCTATGGGGAATTAAAAAAATTTCAATGTCCTTTATATGGTAATTGTTGTGTGATTCATTTCGTAATGAAAACATGTCCATTATTTTTATGATATTAAAAAATTTGTTAACAGGCTTGGTTTGAATTATACAAAAATAAATTTGTTTCCCAATGATTGTATGTTTTTTGTTGAGAGAATTCAAGTAAACATGATTGAAAAAAAATTATTCATTTAAATGGAAGTCAATGGGTTATTCTAGAGGTATGAATCAACATACTACCATAAAGAAGAAGAAATTGAACACACCTACAATGGTTTTTCGTTACTTTCCTTTAAAGCCTCAATTGTACAGATTATTCATGTCAACGAAAACTGCTGAACACATGAAGTAGAATTATGAAGATAATAATAATGATGGGATAATGCAGCATCCACAAGATTCAAAATTGTGGAATACATTTGATTCATTACATGAAGATTTCTCAAATGATTCTAGGAATGTTTGATAGGGATTGGCTGGTGATGGATTCAACCCATTTTGGACATTAAGTACCATTTATAGCATTTGGCCAGTTGTTTTGATCCCCTACAATCAGCCTATGTAGATGATTATGCAATAATCATCTTTTATCATTTAGAAGATTATTCCTAGAAAACAAATTCATGTTAATGATATTGATGTATACATGCATCAACGAATTAACGAATTATAGGGTTTATACAACAATGTTGTTGAGACATTTGATGCTTCTTCTAAAACAATGTTCAAAATTCTTATTGCTTTAATGTGTACCATTAGTGACTTCCCTGGGATTGGGATTTTATTGGGTTGGAACAATTACACGGGATTGGATTTCTGTATTTGTATCTTTTATTTTGATCCTAAATGGATTTTTAATGGTAGAAAATGGTTCTTCATGTTCAATTGAAGATTTCTCAATGCATCTCATAGATTTCAGATAAACAACTCAAAATATAACTATTTTATTGATCATAGACCTCCTCCAATGATGTATACTGGTTCTGAAGTATTGACACAACATGGAAATGCTGAAACAAAATTTAGGAAGTTCCATCATTTTAATGATAGTCGGAAACATGTTCGAAGTGCATCGTCAAGTGAAATCAGAATAAAATAATGAAAGAAAAAAAGTATATTCTTCAAAAATTTGTATAGGGATTTTAATTTTTTACAGAATAATGTTGATGTGATACATATTTAGAATATTGTCTATGAAAATTTGATCTTCACATTGCTTAATGAGAATGGAAAGTTGAAGTATCATCTCAATTCTTAGAAATATGTTCAAGTAATGAACATAAAACGTGATCTCTGTCCAGATGAGAATAAGAAGTATGCTCTGACAATTTTTGCAATGAAAATTAGGTATAATATAAATTTGTTTCAAATTTTAAATCATCTGAAAGTATCTCATGGGTATTGATGTAACATCTCAAGGTGTGTGGACTTAAATAATTGTACGTTACATGGATTGAAAAGTCACGATTCACATATTTTGTACAATAGTTACTACCATTTCCCAAATAGCCCTAAGGCCTTCTTTTTAATTTTATAATCGATAATCCCCTTTAATGGGTTGAAGGGGAACCCGTACATGACCTATAGGCTCAAGGCACAAGGCCCGATTAACCCGCAATAGATGAACTGAAGTCCTAGAGCTATACCAAGCCCAATACATGACTCGTAGGCCCAGCCCACTCGAACTACCCCTCCCAAGATTTTGTTTCATTGATCACCTCTCTCCCCACCATGCATTGTTGATCGACTAGCATTGCCACATACAAAACTGCATGGTGCCTAGTCCCAATGGCGGCTGCCATACCCTCTTGTTCTTCCAATCCGGTTAGCTCTGTATCTGGTGGCTTCTACTCTTGTTGCTCTAATCCTCTTCTAGGGAATTTTCTATGTGAACTGGAATACACAATGGTATTTGTGGCCCGAAGGCCCTATGTCCCAAAGACCCTTGATGATCCAAAGGCCCTTGACACCTATAGGACCAATCCGGTGGCCCGAAGGCCCAAATAGGGTGAATAGTTCCGGCTGCTACAGTGTCGAATATTAACTACTACAGTACTGCTACAACACTACTACAGTACCCTGGAAATTCAACTTCACCTGATTTTGAACCTGGGTCTCTTGGATGCCAAGAAAGAGCCCGTACCACTCATGTACAAGCTCGTTGGGTTACTACCATTCGCATTACATACATTATTACCTGAAACGTTTACTACAGTTGTAGTCCAATTCTGCACATTTTTCAGACAATTATGTGAGAAATATCTATATCTATTTGATCTTGAAAACCTTCATGAGAGGTTTTTATTGACACTTTTTTCAATGGATATGATCATTACTCAATTGTTTTTTACTGTCTTGATGCATTTAACTGTGCATTTGGTTGAGGAAGCTAAATTAAGAGGCCCCATTCATTATCTATGGATGTATCCAGTTGAGAGGTACTTTATTCATATGTTTTCCATTTAGGTAAATAATTTTTTCCCACAATTAAATGCACAATTATGTTTGTTTATTTTATTTCACATATATCTTGGGCATTTGAAATCATATGTGAGAAATAAATCTCAATCAGAATTCTCTATTTCTGAAGGATATTTTGAAGAGGTGTTTCACAACTTTTGTTATAGATACTTATATCATATTGAGACCAGCTTTATTTATTTGGAGACACATAGAATCAATCTAAAATACATAGGAATTCAAAAATAATTCTTTCTATTGGTCGATCAGTTGGGAGGACCTCAAATGTTACACTGACGGAAATGGAATTATTACAGGAACATAGATACTTTCTACCGAATAGTGAAATTGAAGATCAATTTATTGAAGAGTTGATGACACAAAAAAAGTGTCTAATGAGTGTTTTAACACAAAATGTGAATGATATAATAAAATCTATTAATAAATAGCTAGTAAAATTGTTTTCACGACGTGTAAGTTCATAAATAATGCAATAAATTCAAATATTTGGTTTACATATATATTTTGTAATTATAATAAAGTATATATTTTTTTTAGATAATGAATAATAATACTCGAGCAGATTTTTCCATAGAATTTATGTTTCTTGCTCGAGGTCCTCTAAAAAAGTTCGAATGTTTGATGCTTACAATGTGAATGGTTTTAGATTTCATATAGTCGATCAAGAAGAGGGTTAAAAAAAAATCGAATAACGGTATATTTACTTTTTCGAAAGTGGTATATTATGGAAAGATGACCGATATTATTGAATTAAACTACCAAGGACATTTTTCAATTGTTTTATTCAAATGTAATTGGGTTGATATTACCCAAGGTGTTAAAAGTGACTCCTTGTAATTTAGTTTTGTGGACTTCTCTCGCTTGTTGGATTTTGGTGATCATGAACTACAAGTTCCATATATCTTATCATCATAAGAAAAAATTGTATATGACTTAAATGATGTTTTGTATGAAGGGTGCAATGTAGTTTCCCACGTAAAACCAAGATAATTGATTGATATGGGTGATAAAGTGGAAGATTTGACCTCTGACATTGAATCTCATCAACAATAAGAATCATAATTATTTTTCCATTATGATACTGAAAATATTATTCTAGCATGGATTAATGAAGTGGGTGAATTAATAGAGCAGGAAACTGATTTGATTGAAGGAGAAATTATTGTTTGTACAGTTATGAATTCATTTAGAAACCACTTATTTCATTTGGGAAATCATTCGTTATCATTTTTATGTATATTGTTTTTGTTAGTATTGTGCATCTATTATCATTTTAAGTGTTTTTTATACGTAATGTTTTTGAAATATATGTTTTGAACATAATTTTATTTGATTAAATGACAAGAATTTCAAGGAGGAAGAGATATATTATTTCATCGACCACTACGACAGATGATAATCCACATGTCTCCCTCCGTACGGCATCGGAGCCACTATCTTCATTCCCCCCTGCACCATCTCCCACTACACCATCTCTCACACCCTTTGTCAGTGTCCCTTAATCTTCTTAGTCTTCAGCTCCCATTTCGGGAGCCTCAATAATAAGGGAGCATCATGCCACTTCTAGTTCTTCGTGGGGATATTGGAGGGTGACTGTTATAGGTACAAATTTTAATATGAATAAATTTATTGCAATTTTTTTAAACAAACTATTTTTTCATTTAATATGGAAACAGTTAAAGTGTGGAGAAAAATATAAATATTTTAGATCTATGGAATCCGACCAGAGAGTTGATAGTCGTCCCATTTGATTCATATGGGGTCCATATAGATTACTCTCTAGGATTACTTGACCAGATTTTAGGCTAGCTGGCCACGAAGCCTGTTTCCTTTCCTGTTTCATATGATGATTGGAGGAATATTCCTAAAATTTGGAAAATAATGTTTTTGATTCCCAAATAAAGGTAAATTTAATACATCATGGTGTAATTTAATTCCATGTTATTAATATTTTCCAAATGAATTTCTGTGTACAGATGTTTTTGCACATTATAGTTGGTGATGTGATAACATGAATGTGGACGTTGAAAAATCTTGGAAAGTAATGGAATGACTTTAAATAGAGATTGTGAGGCAATTTCAATGATACTTCATTGACCACCCAACCGATGTATGACAAGCTACCCGATGGGGTACCTAAAGAGCAATTGAATGTTTTTGTTGACAGACATCGTGATGAGAAGAAGATGGTATTTAAATATATATTACTATATAAATAACATTTCACATTTATACATGTATATAAAGTGTATATAAAATTGAATACCTTACTATTAAATTTCATTTTATTTATTTCAGGATCTTTCATGAAAGAATTCATCAAGCCGGGTTAAGCAGGTCATCCCTCACATTGCCGGGTCAAAGGGTTTTTCTAGAAGCCGGTGTGCTCTGGTAATCATTTAATTAGTTTAAATATTTATAATAAAATAAAATTTGTTTAGTATATTAAATTATTTATATGTTTTTGTTTAATACAGTCACATAGTTTACGGTACGAAGCATCCTGAACAAAAGTGTGGTTGAATGTTCACCAAAAATATAGTGGAATTTTTGTTAATGCACCTGCCAAAGAAGTTGCGTTATGAACACATTTTTAATTATAATAAATTATTATTAGTTGTTACTATGTTAATATATATTTCTTCTAATATGTCTGATATTTGATTTATAAGTAAAAATTAAAGAACTGTGGTATGTCAATCCAGTACAGTCATACTCAGTCTCCCAGGATGACCATGGTTTCTATAATCCTTGGGAAGGAGCATCTTGGTAGAGTGTTCTTGATGGGTTTGGGACCCATACCATCTAAGGACTTTGGCAGGACACCCTGGATTGTAGCTGCATCTACTCTTAGTTGTAGTCAGTCTATACCCTGAGATACTCAGAGAAATATTGTTTCTCTATGAAGCACAGTTCAAGACCAGGGGGCCCAGATATTTTCTTTGAGAAAAGCGTTGATTGATTTATATCCTAAGACAACTGGATCTTCCCCTGGGGGTATTGCATCGATTGGTGGTGAGCAGGTAAATCACATAAATTCAAAATCATCTTGTTTGCAAACATTTATTGGATTTACGATTAAATATAAACATAAAAAACTATTTAATTTTCAATATATTGTTCTTACAGATGGTAGTAAGAAGTAGAGAGGGAGGTGGGGAGGGTGGCAAGATGTGTTCATCATCAGACAATTATTAGTTTTATTGTTGATATGTTGGTCAAATATGATAATAGTCAGTTTGTATATGTATCATGTGTGGTACATAGTTTCCACCAAACATTTCCATACCCAAACATTTTCTTGATTTCTCATGTTTCCTTTTATGTATTTTATTGATTTTTTATGTTTACTTTATGTATTGATTTCTTGAGTGTGGTATGCACCATATATGTCGGTTATTTCTTTCCATGATTCATTTTTTATGATTCATTTTTCCTAAATTTATTATATTTGTTACCCAAGTATGAATGATCAACCATCTTATTGATTTTCTTTAGAATATCTAGTTTTGTAACTCCCTTCAACTTGTATTTAGTGGATAGCCCTTCATTTATCAAATTTTAGAGTATTCTCTTCTCAATTTTTATAGTTAGCATGTGATCACTCCCACTTATTCTTTCCTCTTATTTAAAATACTTTTGATAAGAATTTACAAATATCCATTGAAAACTTGAGTGTCCTGATCATGTTAAGGTAGAGGGACTGTCCACTTCATTAATAATAGAATTTTCAAATATGTATTCAACACATGAGTGTAATACACTACCAGAATTTGTATCTCCCCAAAGGATGTATCTGGTGGCTAAAATGAATAATACAATCTTGAAGCATATCCTATATGGTTTGGATCATCCTTCTTGACTGCTCATCGATCTATGGGTAAAATGTTATACACAACATCAACTATCAACTAATAGAATTATATTATAATTACCAAAAATATGAAGTAAAATAGGTCAGCCCTGGGTGAACATCCAAGTTAAACTATCAACTCTAACACTTGGTGAAAATTTTGGGACAAGTCATTCAATGGGAAACAAAGCCTTCAATGTCTCTTACTATGGAGGGCCACCAGAACATCCACATTTCATTATTATAAATCATGGTCGATCCTGTTTAAATATCCCATTTCAAAGCATTGTAGGATCTCATAAAATCATCTATCATAAAATATTTGACCATTACCATTATAAGAACTTTAAACTCTCCATTTATATCAAAATTTAATCATAAAATAGTGTCTCATTATTCCAACCTATAACACATCATGATACATTCCAAAACAATATTATAACTTGTCTTTATTTGTTTAACCAATGAAGAAATTATATCTATGGATACCCACATTGCCTCCCCTAAACCCTCAACTACACCCACCAGCTAGTATTACAGTGAAGATAAGTTCTTTTATTCAACTAATGAAATATGTTCTCCCATCCCCTACATTTTCTAGCCCAATGTATTTTCCACTACAATTCCATTTCTAGTTGAATAAAATTTATTGATGTCAAAAATATCCAAGTACGCTATGAAAATCATCTGATAAAGATTATGTCCGTGCAGTGAGAAAATATTGTATGCACTATAGGATCCAAAGTACCCAACAAATCTCTCTCCAAAAAAGTTCTGTCATGATCATTTCAATGCACATACCACAACTACAAACTAATCTATAGGATTATAGTATTTTATCATTGGGTTAAAATTTGATGAAACCAAATGTGACTAATTTAACAATCTAAATCATAACTTATACAAATTCAATACCAGATGCATAGGATTTCACTACATGTTCAACATTAGGCTCAGAAATTCATAGGATCAGAGCTGACAACAAAAACTTCTTCAACAGTATGGAAGATTCCTCACACTAGTATGTACAGTCAAACATGAATCCCTTATTGGTAACTATGGTAATTGGAAATTCTAAGTGAGAGATATCCAAAATTATTCTCTTTTAATTCCCATACATTCCAATAAAACATCATCTATCGATTACATTCATTAGTTTTGATAGATGCACAAATACATCAACATACTCGAGATCAACTATTATCCCTGATTGTGAAAGCACTATCTCCATAAGTGACACTTCATGTATAAAGAATAAATTTTATGTACCCAAATCTTACTAAACCTATTATTCATGTATCTGTCATGTGATTCTTATAAAAATTTTGGTCTTCTGGTATTTATTTGAATGTGAGATGTATGTGCATATGAAATTGGATGGGTTTTTTTCTGAGCACTAGTATTAGGGTTGCAGAATCAGTAGCTTTTTTAAAATTTGGCTTTAGTAGTGGTTTTTATAATCGTGAAATAAATGTATTATATTTCACAATACTTTTAACCGTCACTATAATTTCGGTATTTCTCTATCCATGGTAGTTAAAACCACCGCTATGGACAATAATTTAGTGGCAGTTTTAACTTTCGCTAAAAAGTTTTCATATTACATTATTATTTCATGGATGTTATCTTAGTTTGAGGGGAAGTTTTCGAAGGGAAATTGATTTTTTTAGTGGCGGTTAAAACTGCCTCAAAAAATTCATTTTCAACAAGAAAACTGCTACTAAAATCAGAAAAAATCCTCCACTAAATGTGTCCACTATGAATGTTACCATAAACTGCTACTAAATAGAGTAAACTATCGTGTATTTTATACAGAAACAAAATTTTTTTGGTGGTTTTTGGAAACTATTGTTTAAGAATATGGTGGTGGATTTAAATGCTACTATATCCAAAAAACCACCACAAAAGGGTCATTTTCTAGTAGTGTAAGGGAGGATCAGAAATTTGGGTCCCAACAAATGGAACACTGATGTTTACCTATGTTTAGTGTTGAACCTTATGGATTCTACCTACGTATCCCTGTGGAAAGGAATCAAAACCCACATAATTTTAATGAATACAATTTAACATCATTCGAGAAGGAAAGGGAATATAGTTTAATGTCATGTGGGATGAGGGTGAACCAACATGAAGTGGTTGGGACCAATGGCTAACGGTATTGATCCTTATGGAGGCTTCCTATGTACCTTTCCTGAAAAGGTTGATAATCAGAGTCCATGTAGTTTTGACACAAATGGGAAATGGGGATTACATGTTATGTAATCCCAAGATAATTTCATGGTTGATGCTTACTCTCAGCCCATGTGAGTCATGCTCGATGTGAGAAACACGAGGCAATAATAGAACTGATGATCAAATCGTAAAATGTGCATCCATGAGGAATGGAGCAGGGATTATGCATGATTAGATGCGCAAAGAGGAAATAAAGGCTTACTCTATTGTGGAATCCTGAGTAGGGGTCCAAATATAGAAGGAGGATATGTCCATCGTACGTGGAGCACCCTATCAAGTTGGGTTGGGTCTTATAAAGAGATTTCTTAAGGTGGGCATGGAAACACATTGTAGAGGGATAAGTGAGTGATAGGGTGTTGGTTCCCATACATTCATTGTCCTCTTGGGGATTTTCACTTATGTAGTGATCATAGTTTAACATTATGTGTTTTGGATGTGGATGATTGGTAGTTTAACATCCTCTAGCTCTGATGATGAGGATTCATTCCTCACCCTTAGGAATTATATAATTTCCACACTTTAAAACCTTGGGAAAGTGAAGGCACTAGTAGAGCCATGGTGAGGAGGTTGTGGAGTATTCCATTAAAGGTTCCACATTAGTGAGGCTATGTGAAGAAGTAATAACTATTAGCGTACCTATGCGATGAATCCCGCGATAGGACAACGTAACATGAAGAAACACTCTGGGGGGACCATTAAATTAATTTGTATAAGGTTATAGGGCCACACAGTGGATGTGCACAGAATATAAGGGTGTTGCGCACAAGATGGGATCACACATGGTGCCTTGGGTAAGGATAAAACATGGATAAAAAAGGAAGGGGTGTGTGTAAGATTAAAGGCATGCACAGAAGATGAGAGGTAGCATAGAAGATGGAAGTGTGCTTGACAAATGAGAGGTTAGGTGCGAAAGTGGCACTAATCAATGGAAAATCTTTTGCGCAAGAAGGATATTTTGCACACAATTTCCATTGAGTAAAAGGAATTGGGAAATGATCATGAACTAGTGTTCCCACCTAAGGGAGGATTCTTGGGAGACCTTTCAAACAAGATCCAGTGCCTTGAGGCCATTTTATTCCATGGTCGCAGAAGGGGTCATCTTTCATGCATGGTATTGATGGTTCACCTTCTGTAACGGTACCCTGAAATGAGAGGTATGTTTGAATTTATAGACGATAACATTGGTGTTAGCATGAACGGTGTCATGTGTTTCAATATAATTTGACGTCACATTGGGTGTTGAAGATATTGTTCATGGTCCATCTTCTTGCGTGCCAACCAATGTTCTTTAGTGCTTCTGACTTGGCTATTTTTTGGAAGGTTGACATTGAAGAATCCACATGATGTAACATTTGGCATGCAAGATCATGCACACCGACCTTGGATATTGCACTCACCTCTCTTGGGTGTCTCGAGATTGTTCGCTGATTCCTAATATGCATTTTGTTTGCTAAAAAACATCCATTCATGGTTTTAACCAAGATTTAGTGCCAACAAATTCCCCCCTTAAAATTAGTGTAGAAAGGGGTCCTAAAGGTCATATTATGAGTGAAATGTTGATTATTAGTGTGAATGATGGTTAGTGCACACAAAATGGCCCATTAGGAAAGAAAATCACTTCCATGCATATGAAGGTATGTTCTGTACCTATAAAAATGTAGGGGTGATGGCTCCATATGTTGAATTTCCTATGTGATTAGAGACTTCACTCTCATGCATGAAACATCCTCCTTTACATGCGAAAGTTCCTAAATTTGGTCGGAACATTGCACGTAGATGAGGATTATTTCATGCTCATTATAAATCTTGAGTACACCTTACATGGCTGGATGTTTCACAGCTAACACCCAGCTTGCGTCCATCTATCTGTCTTATGCTCCAAATTCGCATTCTTTCTCACAATCCCCTTAATCATTTCTAAGGTCGGAATGAAATGGATTCTCAACAGAATGACGTTGAGTGGGAAGATGATTCCACTACAAGGAGGACCCAGATGATCAAAACCCTCATATTCTTCATGTGAGAAGAGTTGTGTCCAATAATCTGATGCTTTTTAGTATGATGATGTATGCTCAAAAGGATTACGTCATAAGTGAAAGTCTAATAATATGGAACATCTATATTTTAGAATAGGTATTGATGCCATGTTTCAAGACTGAAATAGCAGGGTCATGTGTAACATGTGAGGATAACCTTCCACAGTATAACATCCAAAGCAACTATCACCCCACCATGAATAAATAGAACATCTCTATTTACATCCTGATACCAAAGGCTATGACTATTATGTGGGGGGTATCTGGATCTTGAGGAATCTCTAGCTCACTATGTGATCACCTTTAGAAGCATCAATAATTATTAGAAAAAAAATTGGAAGGAATGGGACATCAGGTATAGGGGAAACATTACGAGTGAATGGGAATGGGCATACTGGGTATGCTAGATATGTGCGGTGTTCGGGGTGTAGATGCATTCTATCAGCTATTTGAAGCTGTATGGACATCGTAGTTCCATTTCTACAATCATCTAGACCTGGTCCCAGAGATATTCTTTCAGTGGCCCCTCGACACAAATACCTTTCATATCCACTTTGGGGATGTCGAAATCAATCTTTTGGACATCCCTTGTGTTGGGGGAATTGTCTTAGATGGATATCATTATATCGAGTTCCTTCCAAAGAAGAAAGTTTGGAGGGTAGGATTTGCACCCCCATTCTGAAATGTCATCTGCTGGAGCTGGCTAAGGAGAAGCTGAAAATATAGTATATCTTGACGGATATATCCGATTCGAATGGTTCAGTCCATTTCTGATGCAAGAAAAGGAATTGAAAATTCTAGGATGAGGGAAGCATTGGCCGAACAGATCACAAAGGGGGAAGGAAGAATTATACTGGATGGTCTTGGAAGTAGGCGAGTATCGATCTTGAGGATTTAGCATAAACAAAAGTCCGGATCTGAATTCATGATATGTTGGGTTCTTTGCTCCATTTCTGATTGTGTGGTTGTTTCTAGTAAGGGACATGAGGATGTGGGTTCATCCACGGATGCTAGTAATGGTTGGAATCCTGGAATCCATGAATGAGGTCAATCTGGGGGTGCCTGTATTGGTCAAGATGTAAAGAATTATAAGATACATATCAATAGAAAGTACACCCAAGAGAATATAGGGATCATTCTAGATTCTTCATGTATGGGTTTTAGATAATTTTAGTGGATATGACTTCCCAAATTCCATCCACCCTCTAGGTGATGGTCTATGTCCATCCCTACTGAATATTTCTTGAATTTTCCCATTGACACCTAAAGAGGAAGGGATCAAACTCAAGATTTTCAACCTTGAAAACTTAGACATTCATCTATTGCAGTCCCCATATGGCCATATGGTAGATGATAGGTGAGGCCCATTGGAGCAGTGGGAATACTTGGAAAGCCTCAGGGGTGTTGTGATGGTAGACCGGATTGATGGAAAAATCTTTTGTGAACCCTATGGGCCGACAAGGTTTTCTAGGTAATTTGAGAGTATACAGAAGATACCAAAGAAAGTGAATAGAGATGTTTTGGAAGAGATACATCCCTAGATCCTTCACTAACTTTATCTCATGTTCATGACTACAGGTTTTTGTGATTTCATCACCTTTCCCCCAACTGATGTTAATGTCGGCCTATCAATGTTGAATTCTGACCATTGGATAGAAGCATATCTGGAAACGATTGTATGGAAAAGAATTTAGAAAATCAATGCACCTAGTGTGGAGTCTAGAAAATAAAGAAGAAGATGAGGTACTACTGGGGAGGTGAGACCATACATAATCCAAGCAGTTGGAACATCGTGAGCTGAAACATCGTCGGCAGGAGCGCGCAAGGTGAGAATATACATCCACCTTCAGAAGAGAGGTAGTCTGGAGGGCGACCTCATGGGCCAGCTAGGGAACTCCCTAGGAAACAACTATGACATATTCTAAAGATAACTTCTAACACCATTATCACATCTCTATGTTATTCTTGAAAGATGTTGTGATAATATATGTCCACTGAAGAGTTATGGCAGAGACTGGTGCACATTGGGCTTGACCTACAAGACGTAGGGATTATTTAGGTGGTAGAGAAGTTAATCTTTTATCACTGAAACACATACCTAACAGACATGGATATTTATACTTGCCAGTGGGGGAGGTATGAAGAACCAAATCTCCTATTTAAAGTGATGCTTGTCCTGGAGCACGACCCGGAAAAGCAGATGTCTGAGGATGATGACGATGAGTAAGAAGATTGAGATGGGGAAGAAGAGGATGAAGATGTTGAATAGGAGGAAGAGGATATGGTATGTAGAGACCCGAAGCATGACGTACATAGATATTACATTACTTTTTCGGAATACATAATATATAACAAAAACAGGCACACAAGGATCGTAATAGTTTAGTGTCTTTGGAAACTTGGAACGTAATCTTCTAATCGTGGTGAAAGATCTTCAACATCTCCCATAATGATCTTCCACTTTTTGTTTCCATAACTAAAACCTTTCTTTTAATCCTGGGGGAAAATAAAACATAAAAATGGTGAGCTCAAATGCACAGTAAGGGTAAGCATGGATAAAATATAACATACCATATACATTGGAACTTAAAAACATGAACATAATGTTTTAACATAAAAATCTTGAGCAACGACTTAAAACATGGAAGTACATAATGCATAGATAATAATGGAACATAAATCATGATAACATGTAATTGTGGCATCCATTAAGCACATGTAATGATTTCCATAGTAGCCAAGGCATTGCTGCCAAGACCATCTCAGTGGAAAAAGTCTCTTTCTGAATCAGTTCACTCCTCGTTCCAGTCCTGTAATACTGAATCGGATTAACTTACCATTCCAGCCATGTTAATATCATGAGATATAAATCTTTACCCAATGCTTTGGAGGGAGATATAGGTCCCACCCATCTCATAATGAAATCATTCTTACTTGTGCCACAAAATAAACATACATCATTCATAAAAACGCAATAATTAAAATTGGTTTCACAAACATCATCCCATCATCACATAATCCATATAAATGAAATGGATATCATTTCATAATAAGAGAAGTGAAACCATGTAAATCATAGAGACATTATACTTGAAACATAAACATATGAAATAATGTCATCTTTGATGAAAAATGGTTTTGATAAAACATTTTAAATGAATTCTTGAAGAAAATATCCTTTTTTCTTGAAAATCATTTTCTTTTCACAAAATGTCGTGCAATTTTAAAAGAAAATGATTTTTTTGAAAATAGTCATCGAATATTTTAGAGTAAGCTTCATGAAAACAAGGCTTTATAAAACCGTAAAAATCCTTTCATGCCGTATACGTTAAAAAACATTCTTCTCCTACTTTTGTCGAAAAAGTCAAAAAGTACTTTATATGGTAAATAAAAGAAAGATTCCTTCCATACCATTGGGTAAAATTCACAATGGGTAAAAATGACTTTAAACATACATGAAACCATTTTTATGAATTATTGACAGGGATGATAACAATAACCCCAGTAAATACTTACGAATAAACAATCACAGATAAGAACGAGATTGGAATAGTTATCCCTTACCTTAGGTCCGATATGCTTCGTACGTATCCGAACCTCCTGTATAATGATTTAAATAATGTCATTGACTTATTAAATAATCATATTAATTGTTATGATATCATATATGGTTCACTTGTGACTTTATATTACCCGTTCTTTTGTAAATTCCATGTTAAAGAGCGTTTTGGGTAAAATCGTTTCATTTGTCGTCCGTGTTTTGACTTGTAATTATTAATATGATTACCTAGATCATGATTACATAATTCCAGAATATAAAACATGATTTATATATAATATATATTCATAATATACACATATATATATAATATATCGATAAATGGAAAGAAATACATCGTTCATGGAGACGGTAGGCCGTACGTACACATGAACTTTGTTTTCATTTCCTCATTGAGTTGAATGGAATTAATTGGATGACATACATATATACATAAATCCAGTATAATTATTATGTCATATATTTCATGATTACTTATTATATATACTTTATAATCATTTATGAATGGTTAATCACTGAGAATGAATCTCATCGCGTCGTGGAGACGGTATTTCGTACGTACGCACAAGGGACGATATCATTCCCATGATCGTGGAATTTTATTGGAGTGTATGTATACTATTACAGAATCAATAATACTTTAAAATAATCATATATAGTTATTTATTTGCACCATTATACCCATCCAAGTAAGGTGGTGGTGGAAAATAGATTACACCACGGCGTGGAGACGGTATTCTGTACGTACGTGCGCGCGGTGATTTCATTTCCCGTAGGATGGATAGATGGTGAAATAGGGGTTTTTCATACTTATAATACAATATCAGTATATGATTGATACTGATGTTATTACTTCATAATGAAACAACTAATTAAAAATAAGTGGAAGAATAAATAAAGTGGAAAGAATCTGTAACGGACATTCCTCTTCTTTGAAGCGCCTCTTTCAGACCTCCTTTTAGGGCACTAAAATTGGTCTTTGAAGAAGACCAATACCTATAGGATGTTTCTAGGGAAGTGGAGATGATAATTTTTCAGGGGTAGGCCAAGCTTGAATGCTTAAAGTGGTGTGATGAAGATAGGGAGGAGGTTCCCTTTTATAAGGGAGGAGAGGGGCACCTTTGGAATAACTAAAAATATTATTTTATTATAAAGTCATATTCAGTTTTTAATAGCTCCAAATTTATTTATTTCGAAGATAAGGTGGGGATGGGTCGAAATAATCTCATAAAATAGAATTTATACAGGTTTTGGTCATTATATTAAACATAACTTTTAGTTTTAACTCTTAGTTAATTAGATTGAAATTTACCATGTCACTATGTATTTTTATATTATATAGTTAATAAACTTACCATATACATCCAACCGACCCCCATGTGGTCCATTAATGATAAAACTATCATGATATAAGTATATTGGCCGAACATTAGATTTTTAGGAATATAATAACAATTAATAATATAATATTTGTTTTAAAAACTATTTTATGTCAATTTTGACAATATTTGGTAATTGATTTTTGTGAAAATCATAACAGAATTATTAGTTCGAAAAAAGTTAATTAAATCAACAATAACATGTCATATTAACATATAAAATTATTGTAATTCATAAAAAGTCTCAAATTACATTTATTTGGGTATATATAACATCAATTATGCCAATATTTCATTAATAAGATAATTACTGCATCACCATTGTGTCATAAATAAATTAAATTATTTTAAGTCTAAACATTACAAATAAAATACCATTATCTAGGAAAGATTTTTATATTTTAATCCATATTTATAGTCGAATTAATCTTATGTATAACCCAATATTAAAAATGATTTAGTTATTACACTTTGATTTTAACTATTTTAACCCTTCTTTAAATAAATTAATAATAAATGTCCTAATCTAATCAAAGTGGGCCTAAATGGTAATATTTTATTCCTAAGGTTGTTTTTGGTCGAATTACACTTATCCAATAGAATTAGGACATATGTAAGGGTAATTATAATATGATATTTACCCGTAATTACCCTATTTAATTTTAACCGTGGTAAAAAAAAGTAAAAAGTTACTATTCATCAATAATTATTTTCATCTCATTGAACCACATTTTAGTCCTTGATATTAACCGTGTCTCTTGGATTTTTGAAATTCCACTCACAGAAGCGGTAAAATTAAGTTTTATGAAAAATTCATTTTTTTAACTACCACTTAGTGGTTTCACTATTCATCAAAAATGAAAGTTTCCAGAAAAATACCAAAAATTAGGCCTAAGATATATTTGATATTATTAACACAAAAATGATGTCCATTTTCCCAAATTCAAAACATATTAGTTTAATTTAAAAATTTATTCCCTTCGTCAAAACAAATAACGTGTTTTTAAGAGATAATAACTCTCAAAAGATTGACACTTCTTTATGTTTGGTTTAAATGTGAAATTACATCCAATGACCAACATTGTATTGAACTGTAAAAATATATTCTAAATATACTTTAAAACCACTCAAATTAATAATTTATCACTGTTAATTATTTCGATTGAAAAGGTTTCTTTTAATTAAAATTTAGTAATTTTCACTATTCATCAGAAAATAAAAGTTATCCTAAAAGTACCAAAATTTCACCCTAAGCTAATTTCGATATTCCGAATCCAAAAATAAAGTCCATTTTGAAAGATAAAATTTATATAATTTCAATAAGTGGGTATTACTATTCATAATGGCTAGTTCATAATAATATTATAAGAATATCTCGTTTAGTGAAACTCGGTATTGCGTACTACACACGCTATCGAGGAAGGTCGCAATTGCGTGTAATACAAGGAAAGTCAAGGATGTGTGTTGTGAAAGATCTTTTTGGTGTATCATACAACACAATACATTAATGCAATTAAAAAGAATATTTTTAATAAAATCTAGGGGTGTTACATTCTACGCCCCTTAAAATGAATTTCACCCTCGAAATTCGTCGGGGTTATAAATGGTTTACTACTCGAAAGTTTCTTTAATAGAAACCCACATCGTAAAAAGGAATACCAAAACGTGGCTTTAAAAACTAACGTATGAAACGTAATGGTTAACCAAATTAACTAATCACTGGGTTTCCCTGTAAAAGAACATAGGTGAAAATATGGATACAGAAGAAAAATCAAACCATCAAGTTATGATGGAGAGTGGTTGATAACATGGCTATGAAAACCCCAACAATCACAAAGCCATAAATTAATGATGATCTAAGGTCCCATCTGATTCATCAGATATAAGAGCACCAGGACAACATTTTTGGTTTTTAGGATCATTTCCCTAAAGTTGATAAAATTTGAATTACAAGAAATACATTCATGATTTTGGTACAGTCTCACCGTTGGTCGTTCTTCGGAAAATTTCCACATCATCTCTTAAATAAATGAAGTTGAATTTTTCATCCGTGATGTGTTAGCAGATCATGTGATAGAATGATGGGTCATTCCATCTGTCTCAAACAAAGGGTTAGAAAAGTTATCAAAAAATACATAAGTCCATATATAGTGAGATTAATCATATATGGTTTCTAAAATGGACTTATACTTCATATATCATACTGCTTAATATAATAAAACTAGTTTCTACTAAAGAGGGGCTTCATGTAGGCCAATAGTAGGCGATAAAGGCTAGTCGCACTTCGGTTGTGGGTTCGATTCCCACAGCCTTGTCTGACGCGATGGGATGTCGCCCATCCTGCATGTTGTCCTTTTTTCTAAAACTACATCCCATAAAAAATATCAAAAAAATATTCGACCCTTAAACTAAATTATGTCCAACATAATCCTTTCTGATCTTTAGGCTTATCCAAAATACTGTTGTTCAATCTCATATTATAGTGAAAACGATTACTAAAGAGTTCATACAACTAGCATGTTAATACCACTTTTGATCCCCATATATGATGAGATATGTCTTGTTGGTCACATTCTAAACATTCGAAGGCCTTAATCATGTTTTCTCTTGAAAAATGAATACCCATTTAATCTTAGTGAAAACATGAGTGCTGTCAAAAGTTAACTCTTTTCACATACCAAAACCTCAAGCCATGATATAAATATTTCCTTATATCAGTCATGAGCTCATGAATACTGTCAAACATTTAATTTTTTCATTTTCCCTTCATTATGCGCATATCATCTTTTTTTTCCAAAAATATCTCAATCACTTTCCATGGTTACCGGTACCATAAAATTATTGAAAACCACAATAGACCAATACATAAATATTCCAGTATTATATGATACTATATACAACATTATTTTGGAATCCCATTACATAAACACTTAATCATTCCACCACATCGTTGTCATATTCAACATCGCCAATAGTGATCGCATGTGACTTCCCTTTGTCCTCTGCCTTATGTGGTTTCTCATGTTGATCATCACTAACCCTTGGATTAGGGAATTTATTATCATAATTCCCCATTTCCTTGCACTTGAAGCATTGATGTGTTGGTGGTGCATTCTTTGCAGTCTTTTCTTTATTCACATCATTAGAAACCCTTTTTCCATTACTTCGACACTCAGCTACTCAATGACCTTCTTTTCCACACTTAAAACATTTTCTAGTCCCTTCAAGACAATCTCCACCATTATTCTTTCCACACTTTGAGTATATGGAAACATTCATCTTCTTTTCACCATTATTCTGAGATTTCTCCTTGAACTCCATCTTTCGTTTCTTGTTGAAACTATGGGATGGATAAGTAACACAAACTTCCATTTCTACCTTGATAGCACAACACACAATTTCTTCACAGCTACCGATGTCTCTTATAGCTAATGCCCTTCAAATATTTGGTTTTAAGCCACTGAAGAATCGATCAACTTTACTTTTAGGTTGGATGATAAAGCCAGATGTATACCTTGCAAGCCTTGTAAAATTCGCTTCGTATACACCAACAGATTCATCATTTTTTTGCATTAGTTCAATAAACTCTTTCTCCATCTTTGTTCTAAGAATACGAGGGAAGTACTTATTGAAAAATAAGTTCTGGAACTCATCCCATTCCATGGACTCAATTTCATGTCTTGGCCTCATATTATTGATAAGCTTCCACCATTGATCAGCTTCACCTTCCAAATGATATACTGATAAGATGAATTTATCATGTTCAGAACATTTAGAACTGAAAATATCTTTTCAGTGGTACTGATCCATTGTTCTTCCACAAGTGGATCAGAAGACCCACTGAAAGAAGGTGGATGTTGCCTCATGAAGGACTCAATAGAATATTTTTCCCTTCTCTACTCATTTGGAAGTCCAGAATGATTCATAGCTTGTGTAATTATAGCAATAAGATTTTTCACTCCATCTCCATTAACATTTGTTTGTTCAGGAGGACAATCATTGCATTGTCCATTACATTGATCAACACAGTTCCTTCGAGTTATATCCATCGTCTAAAACCCAAAAAGAATAGTGTGAGAGGAAAAAATCATGCTAGGGAAAAAACATAATAAAGGTGGAGTACCTTCAATATCTAACATCATAGGTTAAATTCTAAGATTGTTACCATTGTTCTAGGACTATATCCTATACGTATACTTATCCTTAGGGACATCCCTAGATATACCTTAGAAATATCTCTAGGGATATCACTAACGTTTTCGCATCCTAGTTTCCAAAGTTTGACTAAACCTTTCCTCTAATACCAACTGTAGAGACCCGAATCTTGACGTACATAGATATTACATTACTTTTGTGGAATACGTAATACATAACAAAAACAGGCACACAAAGACCGTAATAGTTTAGTGTCTTTGGAAACATGGAACGTAATCTTCTAATCATGGTAAAAGATCTTCAACATCTCCCACAATGATCTTCCACTTTTTGTTTCCTTACCTAAAACCTTTCTTTTAATCCTGGGATAAAATAAAACATTAAAAGGGTGAGATCAAATGCTCAGTAATGGTAAGCGTGGAAAAAATAAAACATACCATATACATTTGAACTTAAAAAATGAACATAATGTTTAAACATCAAAATATTGAGCAACGACTTAAAACATGGAAGTACATAAGGAATAGATCATAATGGAACATAAATCATGATAACATGTAATTGTGGCATCCATTAAGCACATGTAATGATTTCCATAGTAGCCAAGGCATTGCTTCCAAAACCATCTTAGTGGAAAAAGTCCCTTTCTGAATCGATTTCACTCCTCGTTCCAGTCCTGTAATACTGAACCGGAATAACATACCATTCCAGCCAGGTCTATCTCATGAGATATAAATCTTTTCCCAATGCATTGGGGGGAGATATAGGTCCCACCCATCTCACAATGATATCATTCTTACTTGTGCCACAAAATAAACATACATCATTCATAAAAACCCAATAAATAAAATGGGTTTCATAAACATCGTCCCATCATCACATAATACATATAAAAGAAATGGATATCATTTAATAATAAGAGAAGTTAAACCATTTAAATCATAGAGACATTATATTTGAATCATACACATATGAAATAATGTCATCTTAGATGAAAAATGGTTTTGATAAAACACTTGAAATGAATTCTTGAGGAAAATATCCTTTTTTATTCAAAGTCATTTTCTTTTCACAAAATGTCATGCAATTTTAAAAGAAAAGTATTTTGTTGAAAATAGTCATGAAATATTTTAGAGGATGCTTTATGAAAACAAGGCTTTATAAAACCGTAAAAATCCTTTCATGCCGTGTACGTTAAAAAAACATTCTTCTCGTACTTTTGTCGAAAAAGTCAAAAAGTACCTCGTAGGGTAAATAAAATAATGATTAATTCCATAAAATTGGGTAAAAGTAAAAATGGGTAAAAAGGACTTCAAGTATACATGAAACCATTTTTAGGAAACATGGACATGGATGATAACAATAACCCCAGTAAATACTTACGAATAAACAATCTCGGATAAGAACGAGATTGGAATAGTTATCCCTTACCTTAGTTTCGATATGCTTCATACGTATCCGAACCTCCTATATAATGATTTAAACAATGTCATTGACTTATTACAGAATCATATTCATTGTTATGATATCATATATGGTTCACTTGTGACTTTATATTACCCGTTCTTTTGTAAATTCCATGTTAAAGAGCGTTTTGGGTAAAATCATTTCATTTGTCGTCCGTGTTTGGACTTGTAATTATTCATATGATTAGTTAGATCACGATTAATTAATTCCCGAATATAAAACATTATTTATATATAATATATATTTAGAATATACATATACATAATAGATCGATAAATGGACAGAAATACACCGTTCATGGAGACGGTAGGCCGTACGTATGCATGAACGTTGTTTTCGTTTCCTCATTGAATTGAATGGAATTAATTGGATGACATACATATATACATAAATCTAGTATAATTATTATGTCATATATTTCATTATTAATTATTATATATAATTTATAATCATTTATGAATGGTTAATCATTGAAAATGAATCTTGTCGCGTCGTGGAGACGGTATTCTGTACGTACGCATGAGCGATGATATCATTCCCATGATCGTGAAATTTTTTTGGAGTGTAATTATACTATTAAAGAATCAATAATACTTTAAAATAATCATATATAGTTATTTATTTTCACCATTATACCCATCCAAGTAAGGTGGTGGTGGAAAATAGATTACACCATGGCGTGGAGACGGTATTCCGTACGTACGCACGCACGATGATTTCATTTTCAATAGGATGGATAGATGGTGAAACATGGCTGTTTCATACTCATAATAAAATATCAGTATATGAGTGATACTGATGTTATTACTTCATAATTAAACAACTAAATAATAAGAAGTGGAAGAAGAAATAACGTTGAAAGAATCGGTAATGAACATTACCTCTTCTTTAAAGCGCCTCTTTGAGACCTCCTTTTAGGGCACTAAAATTGGTCTTTGAAGAATACTAGGACCTCTAGGATGTTTCTAGTGAAGTTTAGAAGTGAATTTTGCAGGTTTTGGCTGATCATGAAGGCTCAAAGTGGTGTTATGAGGAGAGGGAGGAGGTGCCCTTTTATAAGGGAGGAGATGGGCACCTTTGGAATAACTAAAAATATTATTTTATTATAAAGTCATATTCTATTTTTAATAGATCCAAATTGATTTATTTCGAAGTTATGGTTGTTATGGGTCGAGATACTCTCATCCAATAGAATTTAGACACGTTTAGGTAATTATATTAACCTTAACTTTTAGTTTTAACTCTTAGTTAATTAGATTGACATTTACCATGTCACTTTGTATTTTTATTTTATATAGTTAATAAACATACCATATACATCCAAGAGACCCCCAAGTAGTAGATTAATGATACACCTATCATTATATAAGTATCTTGGCCGAACATTAAATTTTTAGGAATATAATAACAATTAATAATATAATATTTGTTTTAAAAACTATTTTATGTCAATTTTTACACTATTTGGTAATTGATTTTGGTGAAAATCATAATAGAATGATTAGTTCTAAAAAGTTAATTACAACAATACTAACATGTCATATTAACATATAAAATTATTGGAATTCATAAAATTTCTCAAATTACATTTATTTGAGAATTTATAACATCAATTATGCCAATATTTCATTAATAAGATAATTATTGCATCATCATTGTGTCATAAATAAATTAAATTATTGTAAGTATAAAAATTACAAATAAAATACAATTATGTAGGAAATCGTTTTATCTTTCTAATTAATATTTATAGTTGAATTTATCTTATGGATAACCCTATATTAAAAATTATTTAGTTATTAAACATTAATTTTAACTATTTTAACCCCTCTTTAAATAAATTAATAATAAATGTCCTAATCTAATCCAAGTGGGCCTAAATGGTCATATTTTATTCATAATGTTGTTTTTGGACAAATTACACTTATCCAATAGAATTAGGACATGTGTTAGGGTAATAATAATATCAATTTACCCTTAATTACCCAATTCACTTTTATCCATGGTAAAAAAGTAAAAAGTTACTATTTACGAAAAATTATTTTTATCTCATTGAACCACATTTTAGTACTTGATATTAAACATGTCCCTCTGATTTTTTAAATTCCACTCAAAAAACCTGTAAAATTAAGTTTTATGAAAAATTCATTTTATTTAACTACCACTTAGTGGTTTCACTATTCATCAAATAATGAAAGTTTCCAGAAAAATACCAAAAATTAGGCCTAAGATATATTTGATATTATGAACTCAAAAATGATATCTATTTTACCAAATTAAAAACATATCAGTTTAATTTAAAAATTAATTCTCGTCGTCAAAACAAATAGCGTGTTCTTAAGAGATAATAACTATCAAAAGACTGACACTTGTTTATGTCTGGTTTAAATGTGAAATTACATCCGATGACCAACATTGTATTGAATTGTAAAAATATACTCTAAATTTACTTTGAAACCACTCAAATTAATAATTTATCCCTATTAATTATTCCGATTAAAAAGGTTGCTTTTAATTAAAATTTAGTAATTTTCACTATTCATCAGAATATTAAATTTATCCGAAAAGTAACAAAATTTCACCCTAAGAAAATTTTGATATTCCAAATCCAAAAATGAAGTCCATTTTGAATGATAAAATTTATAAAATTTCAAAAAGTGGGTATTACTATTCATAACGGCTAGTTCATAATAATATTATAATAATATCTCCTTTATTGAAACTCGGTATTGCATACTACACATGCTATCGAGGAAGGTCGTGATTGCGTGTAATGAAAGGCAAGTAAAAGATGCGTGTTTTTCAAGCTCCTTTTTATGTAGCGTACAACACAAGACATTAATGAAATTAAAAAGAATATTTTTAATAAAATCTCGGGGTGTTACATGGTAGATGAGGAAGATGGAGAAGAGAAGGTAGGGGGTGAAGGTCCTAGAGGTGATAGACCTCAGGAAATATCTACCCACCATGGAAGCCCACTTTAGAGCGGTGAAATCGTTGGATCTGTTACGAAACTTGTTGAACAACTCGTGGTGAGTCTCAAATCTTATTTCTACTAGCCTTTCTCTTTTTATAATTCAAATCCACTTACCAAACTTTTCCCTACTAAAGAATACATCGATGATGATAGCCAGTAATCTCCCCCTGTAGGGAATGAAAATTTACCCACGGATGTGGAAGGACATCCTCATGAATCTACATATGGGATCGATCAGGGAAGAAGACCAACCATAGTTGAAGCACCTGAAGGACCAAACATGATAGAAGTGGTCAGAAAAAGCCAGTAGGAGGGGATAAAATGTCATCCTCATAGACTCAAGCTATTTCTAGCCGTTCAAATGGAACAGGTTCCGATCATTAAATTAACAAGTACTGGGGATCTCCTATGGTGGAAGATCCTACCATGACCCAAGAACTAGACACTACAACACTTGTCTGTTGTAAGTTTCTACCTCTATAGACTCACATATTTTATAGGGGAACCTGGCTGACCAATATATTGATCCCTAATGTAGTGGTCATAAGAATATAGGCTTAGAAAACTATTGAGTCCAGAACATCTACGGGGGCTCTAACAGTGATGGAACTAGTTTGCATGGATCCAATCATTCAAACTAGTACAGCCCTAGAATCTAGTGAGAAAGAATCTACAATCATGGTTGATGCTTCTTCCAGGGTTTCTCTCTAGGCTGGTTGGGGGTGAGGTCGCTGAAGAAGAATGAGTGCCAAAAGAGGAACCTACCACTAAACTCTTGTCTATGTTTCCTGAGTTCAGACATGCAAATCTCGAGGATATGAAAACCTCTCATGCTAATGCAACTGAGGAGAGTCACCGGATATGACTCACATAATGAAAGGAATCAAAAACTTCCTCAGTCAATCACCAGTAGAATGGTTGATCTGGATGGGGTCACTTCCCACATGGGTACACTTTCTCTGCACTGGAGGGGTAGATGCTCACCATCTCCATACAATAGTCTATGATTATACGGATGAGAAGATAATAGAAAGTATCCAACGATCTGATATTGACTGATGTTAGATGGAATTAGAGAATTTATAGAATATTCTTGGGGATGATTACGAAGTCCAACACCTTGAAGAGAAGGAAAATGAAAGAGTGGAATTTATCAAAAGCCAATCTAAGCTCATTGAACTGTTGAATGCCCAGCTTGCGTAGATGGTGATTGAAGGATAAGGATCTCAGAAAAACCAACTTGCCTTTCGCAACATAATCTAGTGCACGAAACGGTTAACAACAATTGCTACAGAGAATTACAAGAAAATGGGAATGAAGAGTGTGAATCACAATACCCAAAATTCCGAACAAAATAATGGTTACATTATGATAGAGGGTAACTATTGACCGTATTTGAAACACAATATTCATATCATGTTAGCATGGAATGATGACAAATAAATGAGAGCCAATAGATAACATTATTCGAAAACATGGTGCCTGACATGAAATTTCACCTGATACCTTATAGAATGTTGGCCACGGACTATAGGTTATCCAAAATGGAATGGTACCAACCCATTATGGGGTTCTCTTAGACATGAATGAAGGTGAGGATCCAAATAAAGGGTGTGAAAATCATGAAGATAAAGTGATGAGTTATTCTAATAGAGTCCAGCACTTTTGAAACCACTCCACTATAAAGAATGTACATTGATTGATTTTGTCGGCCTGAGTCATGATCAAAACTACTCCAAACATGACCTTATCTAGAGATGACCATGAATTCCTTTCATTTTTACATCATGAAAACAATGATGATAGACACATAGTTTAGTATCATATGATATAGACATAAGGGATCTTAGTTTATGGCTATAGACTTTATACCATAGTTAGAGGAAAAGGGCCAGGAAGGCTTATCAACATGGGATGGTCCCATTTACAATATTTATGATACCAAAAGGGGGTGATATCCCCTAAAGTGAGAATCATTATAGTTGTTACGCTGTTTAAAATCATGCGGACATAGATGGTAAGGATCATAGTTTAAGGTTGTAGAGATCAGATTATTTTGTGGTTGGACCCAGAGGTTAAGTTCTCATGTGTCACTATGTATCTCACAAGGGTGATAATAAAGCCAAATGTAGTTCTAAAAATCAGCATGGAAGAGGGCCAATTAAAAAGGGGCAATGTCTTATTGAATTAAGACATTATGTGACTAGGTAGTTTATCAATGCACATTCTATATTTATAAGGCATAATTTCACTTAATACATCAAAAACACAAAAAGATCATAGTTTATGGACATGTATATCAGACCAAATGGAGGAAGATTTTCGAAGTGTAAATATGTGATGTGGTTACAAAAAACAACCCAACATGAATAAGGACAAGGTAGTCCACACTGCATTATAAATTTTCAAGAGAAAGTACATAGTATAAATTCCTGATGCCTGGACGAGGGGACCAAAGATCCTAATTTAAGGTCATAGAGTTCGGACCAAGGGGAAGTGTGAAACTTCCATGTAGCCAAAAACCTTACTCAAATCTCTAGTCCAATGTGATTCATTCATGGTGTGGGAAACAAGGGAGGAGAATATATTTACAATCCATGGAAGCACGCGACAGAGGATGAAGGTGCGGAGTCCAGGGTGACCTCTTGACACTAGTTCATCCTGCCAGTGTGTGAATGTGCACGAAGGGATAACACCGAGGGTGCCGAAGTGATGTATTAACATGATGAGATGTAATGGGATGTGAATCAAAAGACCAAAATTTAGGGAATAATGGGGTTAATGTAATGATGGATGATATCTATTGAACTTATTTAAAGAACAACACCCATATTGTGTGGCCTAAAATGGGAAATAACACCTGAGGTTTGGTCGCTGGCTGTATTCGAAATACAAAACCTATCTCAAAAATTCATTCGAAATCCTCTATGATGTTGGCCCAAAATGGCAGGTGATCCTTAAGGCCGAATATTCTTACCGTTTTGGGGTCCTTTCGAATGATAAAATTGAAGAAAACCCAAATAAAGGGACACATGAGGCATGGAAATAGAACGAAAGCATTTCCCTGAAAATCCAACAATCAATGTACTAAACCATAGCTCATATGAGTGTGTTGATGAGGTATAAAAAGGGTATATGGGTCTAGTTAGAAGTTGATGACTCACAGAGACGAGTGGGGGAATTAGTTAAAATGTGATGATAAACATAGGGATAGACCCAAAGATGAAATTTTTAGGCATTCATATATATCCCTTAAGGAAGGTAATCAATCCATACGTATTTCTAAAGTGATTGTTGTTTAATGTAATGAGGTAAAGATGAATGTTTTGGAAGGGAGATCTTAAAAGGGATGTATATGGTGTGGCTATAGTTAACCTGACATGAATGAGGACCAAATAAGTCCACACCCAACCATGCTCTTTCAATAGAGTATGGGCCAAGGGGAGGAATGAAAGAGGTAATTTTGGGAGCCTGAGGTCGGACATGAATATCAAATGTTCAAGTGTTTCGTTGTATCCTAAGAGGATGGGAATCAAGACACACGTAGTTCTAAAGGGGATTGTCATGAAGGCCTTGAATTTACAATGATAGTAGAGTAATTTGATGGATATTATTTGTTTTTTATTGTGGGGGTGTTTTTTTGGGAGCAAAAGACCCAGGGTGGAGAATCTAAGTGTCGTCGTAGTAATCAATCCATATGAAGGCCTTGAAAAATAGAATGGTGGATGAAAAAGGCCAAATGTGATTCCCTCTCTAGTGAGGACACCACAATGTAGTGCCATTTTATCATCATGCAACATGGATGATAGTGTTAGAGTTTAAGGTTATATGAAAGGATCAACCCATGCACTTTAATGTTGTGTGGAAAAGTCGCAATATTTTAATGTTGTGTATAAAGAGGAAACATAGTTTAAAATCTTTGGTTTGGATTCATGTGGATGAACGAGGTTCTAAAGGGAATGATCAGGGCATGATAAAGCATATCCGATGTGAATGGGGATGAGAAACTTCTACACCACACCGCACATAATCCCAAGGGGGGAACCTCAGGCCGAGGGGAAAGAAAATATCAAGGGACCTAGGGCTAGACCCTAAGATAAAATATCCTAGCATTCCTAAATATCCCATGAGGATGGGAATCAATACATGCGTAGATATTGACATACTATGTGTTTTAGCATCATATGGTAGGGACGAAAGAAAATAGGATTCCCTAAAAAGAAGGGAACATGGTGCTGCTTTTGCAAACCCAATGTGAATGAGGACGAAAGACAACACCTCACCACATGCACCCCTAAAAAGAACTAAACCCAAAGGGGAAAAAACAAAGAGTTGTATAGGTTTTATGGGTTGAACCTAAAGACTAAATGTACAAGAATTCCTACATATCCTGCAAGGAAACAAATCATGATTTACATAGTTCTTATGAAGTCATGGAGTTTAACATCATAAGGTAAGGACGCAGGGGGGAGGCCCCTAAAGGGGGACATGTGATGCGATAGTTGTAATCCCAATGGGAATAAGAACATATGTTCACACCGCACCACATTCTCTCTGGATACTTAGGATGAGATGCTAGAAATAAGGTAGAATCTGTGATTCTTTGGGTTGGGCCCAAAGACGAACTTTTTGGGTGTTCCAATGTATCCCATAATGATGAGAATGAAGACACATGTAGTTTTGAAAATGTATGCAGTTTAACATCATGCTCTATGGATGGGGAATGTAGATATCTCGAGAGAGGTATGTGGAATGGTTATTGCAAACCTGATGTGAATTAGGACATAAGTCCACACCACACCACATACTTCTAGGAGAACTCATGCCAAGAGGCCAACCAAATGAAAAGGTTTCTAAAAGCTGGTACTGGACCTAAAGAATAAATGTATGGGTGTTCCTATATATCCCATGATAATGGGAATCAAGACATATTAGTTATTGAAATAATATATGGTTTATCATCATGCATAAAGGGGTATGGGGATATTATCTTAAAGTCATATAACTTAGACAATAGATGTCCAGTTTAATGTCATCTTCCTCGAAAAGAAAGGCTAAAAAAGGTGAATCACCATGACCAATATTTGGGAGACCATGAGGATGGTGATAATGACTGAGGATAACTAATGACCTTGTTTTCAACAAATCATCCATCTCATGTGGCCTGGAATGGGGAAAACAATTTATTGTTGATTGGTGACCATATTTGCAATGTGGTACATGTGTCAAATTGTCGTTCAAGATCTTCCAGTACATTGGCCCAAAATGTTAGGTGATCCTAGTTGGTGTCAGACCAGGACACTAGGGGGATCCTTTCAGATTTGAAAGATGATGGAGACCCAAATGATGGGACCCATGAAGTGTGGTAGTACCCATGGGGTTTAACATATGTTAGTGAGGATGAGGTAGATCTTAGATTAAGGTCAAAGAGCTCGGACCATAGAGTGTGTTTACCGCTTGTAGTTTATCGTCATTCAGGATGAAAGGAATCTTAGTTTAAGCTCATAGAGGTCTGACCATATATAGATTAATGTCTAGAGGAATAAAAAGCCTATACTCAGGAAAAGTACTGCTTGAGGAATTTGGAATTTGTGGTAGGAGTGACGCACTCACCATCCATAGTGACCAGAGAGTACGCACCATTGGGGTAAACCTTTTGAATGATGTAAGGTCCCTCACATTTGGGTTCTAGATTTGGTCGTTTCCTGTTGGGTATCATTGTAATTCACAGGGTCAATACCGTGTCACCTTGTTAGAAGGAACAAAGAAAAACCTTTTTATTGAAAGATATGGATATCTTGTTATGATGACCAGATTGTGTAAGGCATGAATCCTTCTCTCATCCAGAACTTCCAGTTCATCCAAGAAAACTTCTGCTATCTTTTCTACTGTCTTCTAGTGATAGATAGTTGTGAGAAGCGACAGTAATGAAATCTTTATGGAAAGACTACCTCTGTTCCATACACTAGGGAATATGGGGCCACCTGCATGGAATTATGAGTCTTCATCTGGTAATCCCATAGAGCATTGGTGAGTTTTTCATGACAAATTCTTTTGTTCTAACCAACCTTCTTTTGTAGAATGTTTGAGGGGTTCTTGTTTAATTCCACGATCTGCCCATGTTTTAAGCATGATAGTGAGTGGTATGATTAGAATGGATATTGTACATGGTGTATAATTTCTCTAGCTCTGATTGTTTGAAGATAGTTCCATTATCGGTGAGGTCGGCGTGATAGACTCCAAATAAGTGGATAATACTAGATCGTAAAAAATCAATGATACAATGGTCCTTGACTTCCTTGAGAAGAATTTCCTTTTCCCACTTGGAAAAGAAATTCATAGCAGTTAGGATGAACTTGCACTGGGAAGATGTTACTGGTGGGTGTGGTCCCTCGACATCAAGTCCCAAGACAAAAAATCTCCAAGAGTACAAGATATAATGGAGAGGCTTTGGAAACCTATGCATAAAATTAGAATTGATCATGAACATATGGAACCACTTTGAAAACTAGATACAGTCACGGACTATGGTGGACCAAAAATATCCAAATCTTTGGAACTGATGAGAGTGTTTCAGACCTACCAGATGAGTCCTATAGGAACCGACATGTACTTCCTATATAATTTGAGAAATATCATTACATTAAATCCATGTCTGTAGAGGATATTCTCATGATTGGGACCACTCTGGAGGGTGAACTGCACTTCGCATCGACAAACAAGATCAAATTCATCTTGATCGGTTGGGAGATTGTCATGTTGGATATAGTCGATAAAGGGATTCGTTTAGTCCGAGTATCATCTAATACTATGGAAGGGGTCCTAGAGGTCCTGATGTGGAGGCATCATTGGTAAGGTGTCTTACCTATTGGTCATCATCGTCATTTGGGTTGACGGGATCAGTGACACTTCAATGTGCCAAATGGTTAATCAAAAGATACCGGTTAGGCTCTGGAAGAGATGTGTCTAGGATAGACAAGGATTCTTCTTAGTTGTTCTATGATCGAGGGATATGAGTAACTTATGGTCAAGAAGGGAATTGGGACATCAAATGGATAGTGCGCTCTAGAAAGGTTATGAGCTCTAGCTTCCTGATGATGTAGTCACTATTGAACTACTTAATGACAAGTTTGGAATCCCCTTTCACATGCAGGTGGGGAACATAAATCTCAAGGGATAGTTCAAGACATGTGATGAGGGCTTGATACTCGGCCTCATTACTATGTGTCCATCTAACAATAAGAATGAAAAGGGGAGGAAAACTTGTGTAGGTGTGATGAAGATGATACCCATGCCTACTATGTTGAGTATCCTTACAGTGGGGTTTCGTGAAGAATCTTTGAAGTGAATTTGATGACATGTAATGATTGATCCACCAAGATTGTTTTCTCATCTAGAAAATCATGATTTACTGACTCCTTTCTAGGGTATGGATGGGTGGAAAGGAAGTCTGCCATCACCTGACCATCGACTACTTTCTGTGAAATAAACCTGATGTCAAAATTTGGAAGGATCACCACCCACTAGACTAGATGGCCTATCACCATATGTTGGTTCATAATGTACATCAGGGGATCAATAGGGACACTAGTTATATCTCATGGTTCTTAAGGTAATGTCACAATTTCCTGACTGCGAATACCAGTGCAAGGGAATCTCTTCTTGATAGATGAATATCTAGTCCCTATATTTAATATCATACAGATGATGTTGTATAAACTATTCTCTATCACACCATTGTTTATATGGGTGATAAGGGAATTGAGAGACTATTTCAGAATAGTCACGTAGAGAACTAGAGGATTTCCAAAAATAGGCGAACCCAAAAATGGAAGTTATAGTTGGTACTGCTTCATTTCCTCAAAAGCAATTTGTCACTCCTTATCCCACTAATAATCGACACTTTTCATCATGAGCCTGGAAAAGTGATTACACCTTCCAGACAAATTTTTTATGAATCAGTGTATATAGGATATGTGGACATGAATGCCTTGGAGGTCTCAAATATTACTCAGTTGAGGCATCTGATTATTGGCCTTGATCTTTTTAAAATTTATCTCGATACATCTATACTTGACAACGAAGTTGAGGATCTTTCTTGAGGTAAACCTAATGGAACACTTAAATGGGTTCATCTTCATATGGTAGGAAAGGAGGAAGTTGAACTCTTTCTCAAGGTATCTGACATGGTTCTTCCATTTTCAGTATTTAACCACTAGATTGTGCATATAGTATTTCACTAGGGTCCCGAGGATTGGATTGAATATGTGGTGTGTAACACACTGATAGGTGGGTCACACATTCTTCAGATGGAAAGGAATTACCCAGTAGCAGAATGTATCCTGTGGTGTCCTGATGTTAGTGGATTATTCATCCTTGGGGGCTATTCATATTTGATTATACATATAATACCCATCCATTAAGGAAAAATCTTGTAAACCAGTGGTAGGGTTGATTAGTTTCTCTATCACATGAATGGTAAAATCATCCTTCAGACTATGACGGTTGAGATTCTCGAAGCCAACATAGACTATGATCTATCTGTTCTTATTCCAGATGGTATCATGTTGGTTAACCATATGAAGTAATTAAAATCCTTGAAGAATTTATCTATAATGAGCTTATCAAGCTCGTCCTTGACCATGGCACCATGAGAGGTGTGATTTTTCTGGGAGGTTATTTAAGACTGCGATGGTTTATCGGGAGGCCAAAGTAGAAGATGATGACTTGAGGATCTTGCCTTGGAATCTCTTAATAGCTTCAAGAAAATACATCATGATTCTAAATAAGTAAATCCACATATCATTGTTTCTATTCTGACATCATAGTTATGGTGATCAGTGCCAGTTTCAGATCTTCCTTAGTGCCAAGGTTCACCTGTTCCAACTCGTCGACCGTAGTGGATACACCTTCCTCAAATGTGGGAGGAGCGTCCTCCAAATCCTTTTCACCATCCATGCTTGGGGGATCATCATTAGGGTCAATTATTCCATGTTTTACAATTCTAACTAAATGTTGGTTCCAACCTGATTTGTAATAGAAACCTCATCAGGGAACTCCTGCATTTCAAAAAACAAGGCAACAAAAGCTATCAATATAATTTTATTAGCCCTTCGACCCACCAGTCGACACTTGATGATATCAAAGATGAAGTGGTACGTAATCTTGAGATGATTCAATCAAGCACGTTAGAATAATCAAGTATGGAATATTTTCATTGACATAGGGAGAACATCTCGATGCCTCACAGTGGTAAGGGGCTCGGGGATTACTCGGTCTGGATTTGTGTAGGAGTATGAAGTGATATTCATTCACACCTTATGTCAAGGAACAAGCATTACCCTTTTCCCTAATATGAAAAAGTAGTGCCCCATGTCAACGGTTGTGGCCTCCGACCAGTGAATTGGGAAATTGTAGGCATCATCTAGGTTTTACCATGGTTAGGCCACAACAGTACTATGCTCAACTTCATTTTCCTGAATCTACTTTTCCATTCTCTTTTATTAGTTTGTATCCACGTAACATGCTTCACAAGAGGAAAAGGGAGATGTATCACATTGGATTATTCATACTCATCCATTGAGGGAGTACTTAATGATTCAGTGATATGAGGAAGGGACTTCCACATGTAGGGGAGCCATTATCTACCCATTAATGCATTTTAATAAGGGTTATGTGAGACTACTATTAACTCAGTGCAAGAAACTAGGCCACCAAACTAGGTCTTTAGGCGTATCCTTCCAACCTGTTTCTATTCTGTTCTATCATAACCATGAATAGTCTAGTCATAGGGACTCAAATCTATTTCAGACAGTCCCATTTTTGTAATGTTCAGGATGAGATAAGATTTATCCTATAGCCCATTTCCACAAGGTGGCAGTGGACCTCCACGCCATTGAACAGACCAATGATGTAAATCAGGTGGATGTGCCCCTGTATAGGAGAACTTTCATCTTACCTTGATAATGAAATGATGGAATAACACTCTACCAATTTGAATGCCTCATCATGGAAGTCTTATGCACCTATGACACCCATTTCAAATTAGAGGGGGCTTTTTAATGCTTCTTTGAGGGTTCAAATATATCATATGATAGGCGAGGAGCCTATAAGATTGTAATATAGGTTGTAATGATAGAATGATTCTTGAGAACTTCATATTTCTATTCCAAACATACACTGATACTGACAATGGGTCGCTCAATGGTAGGAGGTATGATGGGCACTAGTGGTTGAAGCGGCTCATTCTGGTGGGTGATGAGAATGTCCCAATGCTCACTAGATGAACCATGTAGAGTGTCATCCAACTAATGACTATATGACTGAGGTCAATCCAAAAATTTAACATGGTTGATCATAGCATGGTTTTTTTCACTCTTCCTGATCAAGTAGTATGAACGGAGGTGGAGGAGAATATGATGAAACGAGATGAGAAGGTTGTGTGTGCGAAGCTCGGCAGTAGTCCAATAGTCCAGTCTCTGTGGTATTCATGGAATGGATGGAATCACTTTCCAATGCATTCAAATTATTCTCATAACCACATATTCATCGATGCTAGTCTCGACTGGGGACATTGTGAGGGTTCACCTAGAACTTTTTCATCATCAGGAATCATGTATGGGTTTACCGGTTTGATGGTGTTGAGCAATGCATACTCTGGTTTATAATGGGAAGAATCCTCTTTTGTTGGGAGGATTCTAGAGGCAATTTTCATAACTTGGGGAATGAAATCGTCGAGTTTATAGGACCAATAGAGAACATGTAGATGAATTTGTTTTCCCTTATGTCGTTAATGCTTTCTCCCCTGAGGGGATAATGTCTGAGATGTTGATGCAGAGGTAGTAGCAGAAGGTATCATAGAAACATCTGAAGGATCGGGCTGATTAAAACGTGAATAAATAATACCATGGGAATGGGATAATGACTTTCAATCTATTCCATCATCATATGTTTTAAACCCATGGTAAGAAACCTTATACCATTCACCCTTGTTGTCACTATCCTGATTTATAATCACATATGTTATATATGTCAGGGATGGACCAAATCTGACTATGTTGTTATCAACATACTCTTGGTGCTAGTCTTTATACACATAGAACTACTTGAGGGTGTTCCCAAGAAACCCATAATAGGAGAAGTAATTGGTATGATCAGTGAGATCCAACTATTTGGGCATGTTATATTCTAGAAACCGCATGATTCCCTTGTCCAAGGTGCTTCAGAAACAGCCGAGAACTCGAGCCTCGTTAAATGAGTTGATCTAGTTCCTCAGATTCGGGAAAGGAGCTCAGGGAATCTATCCCTAAGGAGGGGCTGGCAGAGCCTGATGAGGAGGTAGAACCTAATTGTCATGCCTAGGTGGCGGTGGTGCATTACGGAGGGTCACCTACCGATTCTGAGGTGGGAACTGCTGAGCCGGAGGTTGCGCTAGAGGTGGTGGGCATCAGCAAGGCTGTAGAGGTGGCTCTTCTAGTAATAATTCCAGCATCCGGGGGGCCATTATTTGTCTTACAATAGCGGGCTCGAACTTGGAATCTATTCTTGTGGGAGCTATAGTAGGTAACCGATGTTCCTTCTTGGCTTTATGTAAGGATTATTCTAAACATTGAGCATTGTCAATGAAATCCCAGAACCCACCTACGATGTTTTAAGTGATGAGGTAAGTGACTTGTCCGGTCTTGACATTCCCAATGAACATCGTTATAAGCTCTTCTTGAGTTAGTGGCATATCGAGTATGAATGTGAAGACCTTCCACCTGGAAATAAAGTCTGTGAATCACTCATCTGGATTTTCTTGTACTTGAAGAGATCAGTGATGCTAGTCTTCTGAGTGGTGGAACCAAAACTGGTAGAGAAACTACCTATGAAGATCCTTCCAACCATCTATTGAACCAATGGGTAATTGACTATACCATAAAAATTTGGGCCCCTCCAATGTTTCTATGAAACATTGGATCTTAGAGCCTTCCTATTGCGCTGGAGTTCCTAACATGGGTCCACACCTTGAAATAATGTGGGGAAGGTGTTCCAATGGTTCACCCATCACATTGAAAGGGTAGAATATAGGATTTACAAAACCTGGGAGTGTTGTATTTTCATCCACCCTTATCGTATATGGTTTTCCATTAGGTAGGATTTTCACCTGTTGAGTTTCTAGTGCCTCTAAGAGAGTAATAATGGAAACCATCAGATCATCTTGGCATCAGTTCCTATATTGAAGCGGGTCCCTAACCACCAATTTGTTGGAAAGATCTTAAATGTTCTAAGTGATTCCATTTTCTCATTTACTGACTGGAAGAATTACCCAAGGATACTGAGGTGTGACCTATGGGGCCATTGGGGGAAATTTAGGAGCATCCAGTAGATACTAGGGAATGTCCGGTGTAACCTAAGAAGGGTCTAGAGGTAGGTTGTCGCGCAGCTCCACTGGATTTGGTGACACATGTCATGGTTTCCTTCCATAAAAATCAACCACTACCATTTCTAGGTGTTAAGGGTTTTCAATATCACTAGGAGGCAACTCACCAAGAGGAAGATGTACCTTCCCCTACCCCTACTACCCTAGTCAAGGATTACCGTAATCTGGCCATCGTTCCGCAACACGCTTGACGCGGATCTCATTGAAATATTTTTTTGCTCAGTAATATTTATGTATATTGCTACTTTTTTAAGATCATCCTTCATCTTATGCACTGATCTAGATAGTATTGGTGGTTTTACAGCCCCATCATGCTCATTACCCTTACTAGGGTATCGACCGAGTGGCAAGGACTCGAACGGTGTCAGAAGGCCATGCAAAATTCTTTGTCGTTGAGTATGGACACCAACAGGGTTTGTCCGGTGTTGTACAGCCCTAGCAGGATATTTCTCTTCTCTAAGCCTTATGTCAGTTACCCCATCTAATTATATCTCATGAAAGACCATGTTCACTATGTTGATGCTTAATGGAATATCCTCAATATCATCAGGTGAACTAGGTTGACACAAGATTGGACTGAAATTTATGGAAACTTACTATGCCCAACCATAGATATAGACCTGTGGGGAAGCCTCCTTAATAACTCTGTAGATCTATATAAATATCTGAATGCATCATTTTTTGAGGATCCGATGGTAACTATGAGACATATGATGTTGAGGAATAGTGAGTGTGGCGAACTCAACTCGATGGAACTACTGGACAATGTCGTCAAAGTGTTCTTGGCATTTTGGGTAAGCTAACTATCAATGAAAAATATGGAAATGTGTCATACCTAAGGTTTGGTGGAGGCACATAAACTCCACTTGGCTGACAGACTCCAAAATTTTGATGTTTTCAGTTTCAATTATCCAAAACATCTCTGAGAAATTGTCCGATGCGAGAATGTACAACAAAATTCTTCACTCAAACTCAGGATACAACCCTTGTTTTCCTCATTCATCGATTAAGAGAGGCTTTGAGACTAGTAATGGAACTGATTCCGATAGTTGTAGTGGTAGGATGGTTGGTGGAATGTACAACGCAAGAGCAAAAAAATTGCTGCATCCTAGGCTACTTCTTATAGAATGCAGTGACTGCACCACTAAATCCCTATATGATGGACTAATGATCGCTGCTTCATGTATAGGGGTTGTGGTCATTGGTGGTGGTTCATGATATTTAACATCATATATTGGTCCCCAAAACAACTTTTTGTGATCTCTTGTTGAGGCAGAAAATGATCATATTGATGATATAGTGGATTTCACGGCTATTACCTAGAAAGAATCCAAATATTCCTCCTCTTGTATGTATCTTAGGCGGGCCTTGGAAATCTAATTCATCTCACATTCTGCGATGAAAACCAGATGATACACCTAGTTCCTACCACAATTCTTGATAATGAGAATTAGGGTAAAGCTTGCATCATAGAATCACACTCCACTCCAGAATCTCAAAAGATGACATATTTGATTGCAGTTTGAGGTTTCTTATGGTTCTTGCATTGTCTCCTGGGACCCACCATCCTACCCCAGGATGGGTCTTCAGGGTAGCGTATATCTTTGACATGGGGAGGACCTCCAAATTGATGAGCTGGGTGTGAGGGGAACCTGTGAAGATGTCGAATGGAACTTGGAGAGGACCTTCACTTCAGTAAGCTGGGGTGTAAGGAGAACCACATAAATGTAAATTTTAACATAGGGTGGACCTCAGTGACTGAGAATTCCAGAGGGAGGAGGGCCTCCACAAGAGATGGTAAGAATATGGGGAGGACCTCCATGGTGGTTTTATAAAGTAGGGGGATGACTTGTCCTTCGGTCGACTCTGTTAGATTTTGTATGAGGAGTGTCGTTGTACTAACCAAACATGATAAGGGAAAGACCTTGGTGATGACCTTCGATAAAGCTGGTAGGGAATCCACTGGAGTCAGTGAAAATAAAGGGAGGACCTCCATGCTGGTAAGTGATAGGGAAAGGAAGATCCTCACATTGATAACATCTTTGGGATGATAATCGTTTCATGGGGAGGACCTCCATGCAGTATGAGAGAGTAGGGAGGACCTCCACATTGTCTGATGATGGTATGCAGACCTCCATATTGAACATCATCATTGTTGGTCAGTTGATGATGGTTGCCGCTTGCACCAGTTACCAAAGGAGTCAACTAATCTCACTTGTGGGGTGGCTAGTACATCACTCTGTACCAGGCATGGAAGTTATCTTTCTTTGGGATAGGGAACTGCCTCTACTCTGGGATTGGGAATCGTCCCTACTCTGGGACATAAAGGTACCCCTACTCTGTAACAGAAATTGGGGGCCAATAGCATTCTTCAGTGGTATCTCGGTCCATAAAATCTATGGAAGATGATGCCCCCTAGTGGGCGTCTTCCTGAGCTTGCACCTGACCTTGACATCGGGTCATCTATTCTAGGGCCGGCTATGTAAGTGTTTAGACCACCCACTCCTCGGTCTATGGGACCATATTCTGATGCTGACGTGACTCAGCGGGGAACTCCTTGATGGATCCCTGGAAAATTCATATCTAGGAGGACTATGAAATCCATTACATTGTCTGCATAATGGATTGAGTCATAAGAGCGCTCATGGGAGAGTCTCCCGAAGCTATTGTAGGTTAAAGTGGGGAGCTTTTGCTCCCTGCGCGGTCCTTGGGGTAGCAGCGTCGATGGGCACAGAAGCCTCCAAATTGTAAATTTCCAAATCCCTCACCTAGATGACCCATTCTATTTGTACTTTTGAACAAGAGTATTAATCCCATTCCATTGATTAAATTTAGAGGGTGAGATAGGGTGTGCGCGCCTAATAGCTATGGTCACAGAAGTTGTCATAGAAGAGATGAATCCATGCAGGACTATTGTGTTTGCATTTCCCCTCCCCCTATGTCTAAGGGAATGAGGTGATCCATTTACTTTAGTTGTATCTTGGGTCCTAAAAATCAATAAAACTCAGCCATTAGTATAAAATGTATGAATGAAATGCCCATTTACCTAGAGGCATTCCATATTCCATGGCTGGATTGAAACATCCACACTAACTACATCACAGACCGGGATTCCCAACAATTAACTACCACAAATCCTTGTGAGTTTCACACCAGGACCACTATTTTCATAGTGGGACCTGGCACCAGATAGCTGGATCTGGTGACATACTTATCTATAGATTCCATTAAGGCTACTAATCCCCATATATAGGAGAATAAATTTACATTGGGTTCACCATTTCTATTTCCAATGCTTTTTTGGGGGCACACATATTTCTTTTGAGGACACACATCAATTTCACCACATTCCTACTGTCCAAAGTTGGGAGACATCTATCACTTATTTTGGGATGTTTTCTCCTTGATCGTAACTGGATGATGGGATGTTGGCCTCTCTTTTCAGAGATTTCTCCTCGAAATTCATTTCCTACTTTGGTTATCCATTAATGTTTAAGACGTTGTTCATGAAACTCTTCCTAGTGTGATATCTTTGTGGATGAAGATAAGTTACACTACTTCTGTTAGGAAATTCCATGGTGTCAATTTACGTGAGCAACCTTCGGTCAGGGGATTAGTTACATTTTTCATCACAAGCGTGTCTGGATGAAGAACAATTGGTACACCCGGATTTATTCCCTTTATGATAGGGCTTCCTGAGGGCACGGAAGCCTAAGGAGTCCCACATAGAATGCAGGGTATCTTATACCAGAGGCATGTATCTTAGGTTTTCCTTATCTTCCCATGTTTAACATGGGTTATTCCGTAAGTTTAATCTCTAATGGAGACAGATTAGACTGATTTTAACACTGATGGGAGTAGATCAAATGGGTACATCCCTATGAGGGAGCACCTATAATTTTTACTGAATGGATGGATCGAAATTCTCCAAAAGAGCATACCCTTTGTGGTGTGTGTCATGAAAGGGAATATTTCACATTATAAAGGTTGATATGGACACCTCAAAGTGTGGGTGAGAGGATGATTAGGTCCTAACAAAGGGGACACAATGTTTACCATTTGCTGGGATTTCACGTCAAGGATGTTTCCTATGTACCCAAAAAAAGTGTAAAACCTATGTAGTTTGAGAGGGTAAGACATGAAATCAAGGTGCACACAAAGGAAAACAACCTGAGAACCTATTGGAAGATAATCATGGTCAGCATACCTAGTACAACAAAGTGCACTAGGATGGATGCCATGATTTCACCGATATGTGGAGACTAGGATGAAATCATGGTGGTCATGGATGAAGTGTTAGGGGAAATAATGCAAGGATATTGAGACCGGAATGAAGGTGACGATGTTGGGCTTGAACTTCAAGGATATTTACAATGTATCTCCATAACATGGAATCAAATTCAATGTAGATATGGAATGGGGTGGTGAGTCACCAGAGAAGGTGGATCGTGAGAATTGATGCATGGATAGGGACCCGAAGGGAATAGAACCTCCAAGATAGGGTATGATCTTTCTGAGATTCAAAGGATTGAAGGAGAGACCTGGATGGGACATGGGAGATGGTTTTGAACCTAAGGAAGTCTTCTTAAATATCCACGTGGTAGGGAATAAACGTCTACGTAGTACATGAGTGGGCCATATCATCAAGGTGTGCACAAAGGATAACAACCTATAGACATGTTGGGGCTTATGCATGGTTAGAATCCCTTCACAAGAAGGACTGTATTTGTGGGTGAAATATGGATTAATTGTGGGACATACACCCTGATATGGCCCGATATTGGTTCTAACACCACTAAGGGGTGGACCAAGGATGTGGGTCCCAAAAATTGGGAAACCGATGTTTACAAATGTTTGGGGTTAAACATCAGGCAAGCTTCCTACATATCCCCATGATAGGTAATCAAAACCCACAATGTTAAAAATCATAAATATTAATGGAATGTGGGGAAGAAAAGAAATATAGTTTAACATCATGTAGTATGAGGGTGGACCAATGTGAAGAGTTTGGGACTAATGGGTGATGGGCTGGAACCTTAGGGAGGCTTACTACATACCTTGCTCAAAAAGGGAAAGGATAAAAGTCCAAAAGGTTCAATCACAAATGGGACATGGGGATTACATGTTAAGGCTACCCAATATAATTTCATGATTTATTCTTACGATATTCCCACATGAGTCATGCTTGGTGAGAGAAACAAGAAGAAAAAAAAAAGACATAATGATCACGTCACGAAATGTGTGTCCATGAGGAATGGAGTAGGGCTCACGCGTAATTAGAGGCCCAAAGAGGAAAGAGGGGATTACTCCAAGAAGGATGCCTGAGTGGAGGTCCTTATGTATGGGGAGTACATGGAAATTATACATGGGGCACCCTTTCACATTGGTTCAGGGCTTACGCATAGACTTCCTAAGGTGCGCATAGCAACATAGAGCAGAGGGAGAGGGGATTGAGGTGGCGTTGGTTCCCATACGTTCATGGTCCTCTCAGGGATTGTCAAATATTCTATGATAACAGTTTAATTTAATGTGTAATGGATTTAGATGCTTGATAATTTAACATCCTACAACTTGGATGATGAGGATTCACTCCTCGCCCATAGAACATACATAACTGGTGACCTTAAAACCCTTGGTGAAGGGAAGGCTCCAGAAAAACCATTTCAATGTGGTTGATGAGTGATCCATTGAAGGTTACACATTAGTGTGGATATGTGAACAATGAATATTTTTTAGCGTACCTATGTAAAGAAACATAATGTAGGGAAACACAACGTGAAGCACCCCTCATGGGGACAATACAATCACTTCATACAAGACTGGTGGGCCGCACGGAGGAATTGTGCGCAAGACACGACTTTTTCACACAGGAGGGGCTAAGACATGGTGACTTGGCGTATGGAATACACATGGATCACATATGAAGGGATGCATGAAATATTAAAGGCATGCACACATGATGAGTGGTTGTGCGCAAGATTGAACTCTATGAGAAAAATTAGGGCTTAGGGGAGAAAGTTGCATTGCTCAAAGAAAATTTGTTCACGCAAGAAGGATATTTTGTACACAGTTATCTTTGAGTAAAAGGAAGGGGGAGAGGATCAAGCCCTAATGGGACCACCTATGGAGGACCCATGGGAGACCTATCATGAAAAATCTAGTTCCTTAAGGCCTAGTCTTTCATGTAGTTGTGGAAAGGGTCTTCTTTCATCCATGGGAGATATGGTTCATCTTCCAAAACGGTACCCTGAAATGAGTGGTATGTCTCCATTTATAGCCGAAAACATTTTCAGTGGTGCATAAGGTGGCATTCCCACAAGTGGCATTTGACGTCACATTGGTCGCAGAAGATCGTGCATGCAGTCCCACTTCTTGTGCACCAACAAAATTTCTTTAGTACTTTTAAATTAGATGTTTTTCAGAAGGTTGCTGTGAAATAATCCTCTTGACATCTCATTGGGTTCACATGATCTTGCATGCAATTTCAAATATTTTATGATAACCTCTGATCTTGTGTGCACCTCCCTTGGGTATCTTGGTATTGTTTACTGAATCAAAATATGCCTTTGGTTTGAAGAAAATTGTTTATTCATGGATTTAACCAAGATTGGACCCCCCAAAATCATAAGATAAAAAAATATTGATTTATGAATACATTTTGATAAAATAATTTTTCTTCTAAATCAATATATTAATTGAATATAAACATTTAGGTCTTATAAATATATGAACACTCAAATAATAATTTCTAAAAAAATTATTTACGTGCACTATTTTATAATTATATCCTACTTTTATCTAAAAGATAACTAAATTATATTTATAGAATCATGGGTGTGGTTACTATTCTATAGGTAAGATTACTATTCTAAGGTGTCACATTACAATTCCAAATGTAATGTTACTATTCCATCGTTATTGGTTTTTTAATTTCTGAAAATGCCTCTTATTTCATTCATTCCTCATTTTTATTGTTTGTATTGTGCTATCTATGTGGTTTTATTTGATTTATACTATATAAAATAATTATTTGAAGGTGAATTTCATTGATAGAATTGAGGGTCATTACATTATTCACCCCTTATGAAATCTTTCCATTGAAATTTCATTTTACAAACTAAAATGGTGAGGATATGTCTCCTTCATTACTTCAATGAGGTCTTCAGTATTCCCTATTAGAATTCAATTCAAGTAGAATGTGTTCATGAATCATAGCGGTACCTCAGAATATTTTTAAAATCATATACTTACATTTCCCAAAACACCTCAGGTGTCTTGGATTATATCGATGGAACCAAATAAAATTCATTAAAAAGGTATTTTTTATATCTAATTTTGATACATGCTTTTGAAATTGTTTTTTATAATACAGTCTTACTAATTCAAACTCAAATATTTCAAAATAGTGTTTTGGTAAATAATTATTTGTATTTCCCTAAAGGAATAAATATATAATTATAAATATATCAGATTCTTAGAGGACTCCCTCTTTTGAAGCATCTAGAAAATAAATTAGTGTTTCATATGTTGGAAATAAAGATAATAATTTGAATATTCCCTAATGGTACTTCCCACAGACAGCATATTAATAATTCTGAAAGTGTAAGATTATCCAATATAAGATACTTTATCATTAAAAGAATTTTGTGATTTTATAGGTATTTGAGGCCTCATAATGTTTTTCTCATGTAACATGCATATTGTAAAATGTTTCAAAGTCATTTGAGCATGAATTTAGGATAATTTTTCAAAGTAGTTCTTTAGGAAGAGAGATAATAGTTGTTTGTGATATTTACCTTCCATATTTGAAATAAAAAATAATAAAATACAATTAGTGGGATTCAATTCTTAGATAATAACTATATAAAAAATTGTTAAATGTATAACAATAGACTTGTAAATAAAAAGTGCATCCAAACTTGTGATACCCTAAGTTTAAATCTGGGTTATTCATAGTGATAGAATTATCCATAAGGTTCTTACTAAAGTACTATATTCAAAATCTAAAAAAATAACTAGAACCTCCTATGATATCAACTAAAATAGACATAGCTTTTCGGCGTATTATTACATGGTTTTATGGATAATTATCCATCAATTACAAGTGAAGGATCATAAAGTATATTGTCTTTTGAAGATTAGATACACAATTCAAAAGAATGAAATCAAAACAAAAACATATTTTATTTAACATTAATAATGATATCCTAACACCCCATTAAACCATTACATCTTCATTAGATAACTTGGGGAATACATAAACAAATGAATGTAATAAAAAATCATGTAAGGGAATAAACATAAAAATAAATCATAGAAGACGGTTGAGAAGGAATAAAATGATGAAATAAAAAGGCATAAACATATAGAATAACAACATAAAGAACATGGGATCGTGTAATCATGGAATCATAGAAATTTGGAATGAATATAAAATATGTAATAATTATGATTCATGTTTCATTTCACATAGCGGAGCATAGGTCAAGGAAAAACACTAAGACCATTGCACATGGAGCACGAGTCAAAGATAACAACCAAGACTGTTTCACATGACATCTAATGGGAATAAAAATAAACAAATGCATTGGATTTCTATATGGGTACAACCATCATAACATGGTCATGAATATTTTTTTCACATGGATAATCACACATCAGGAATCAAACGTAAAAACAAGGGTTACACATGGAAAGAATTGGGTATCACAATAATGTCAAAAGTCATAACAAAAAGGAATATCATATTAGTGTCTATAGACAATAATAATGGAAAATAGGAAAATATCATGGTATGTTTTATCAAACTAATTTGGAAACATGACAATAAAAGAGTTTACGAAACATTAGAAATAAGACATTTTAGTGAGGTTTAAGGAAAATACTAACGATAATATAATAAGGAAAAAAGAATATTTGTTTTCTTAAAACCATTAATGAATGAGGATAGTTTTTAAAGATAAAATAAGTTATTTTTGGAAAAAAATATGTCTTAAAATAGATCATGTAGTGCAATTAAAAATTGGTAGGAAATCAAGAAATTACCTTTCATCGGTATTGATTATGAGGAGGAATAGATAATAAAACCTTTTAAAAACATTTATATCCCTAAAAATGAAGGATTCACTAATATGGATACATTATTTTGGAACCTATCCACACTATTTTGAATAACTATACAAAAGTAAATAAAAATTATGTTGGGGTAAAGATAGAGAATTCCTATCCCAATGGAAAAAGAAGGTTTGGAAAGAATCGATTACCTTATGTCTGGAAGTGTTATGAACTTGAACATAATGCCATATATAATAAAATTAAATCCATTAATCTATTAATTGAAAATACTTTCTACATTAATTTTATTTATTATAATTTTATTAAGATAATTTATAGCCCTTTGATTGGTTATGATAATCAATTTCATCAATCAAGTGGTATATTTCCGTGATTTCTATGATTGGTTTACATGCATATATGTATGGAAAATAATGTAAAATGAGAATGGTCTTTTATAACTAAATTTATATGTTATTAAGGAACATCCAAAATGATAAATGGTTATATAATTCATTTTTTTTTTAGGTTTATTATGAAACATTGCATAATATGTTATTGATAATAGTTTGTATTATTTTGGTTCTTTTTTGACAATGAAAAACTATTTTTAGCTTATTAATTAATATTATTTATATATAATGATTCCAAAACATAAAATAGGATGTAATAAATATATTATAATATATTTTATCTATAGAAATAAATTCATGACAAATATTGAAGGATTTATTAAAAATTGAAAAATATTTGTCCTTGAATGTGATAAATTAACACATCACGACTATTGTTTACATTTTTAGAACAAAAAACAAATGGGAAATATAAGTTGATGGATTATTCAATGATCATAATAAAATTATATAATTTTTTAGATAATGGAGTTACCAATCCACATTGATAATTGGTTTTGAGGATAGAATAACATAATAAATTAAACAAAAATAAAATTAAAAAAGAAAGTGGATTTTACCTCTTTAATTTTTCATCCTTCAGAATGACTTTAGCGAAAGGGGTTTGGTCTTTTTTTAGGCCAATAGATATAAGACATGGGGGAGAGACATGGGAATATTATTAGGTATATTTTGGAAAAGTTTAAAGGAATTATAGGTGTGAGTAAAAGAGGTGGCGAGGAGTGATATTTATAGTGGATGAGAGGGGTGTTTTCTCGTAGTTTTATTCATTAGTTTGTTATTTTTATTGAAGAAAATAAATAGTAATGATTACATGAAAAAATATAGAAAATAGGGAAGGATAATTTTTTATTATTTTCGTCACATCAGTGATGAATCTAGTAATATTGCATATATATTATAATGTATATATATACCGTAAATTACCATATTTTACTATTCACAAAAAATCACCTATTTTAGAAAAATCCAAAAAATTCAACCTAACAATTTTATGATGTTTAGAATGACAAAATAAACTCTATTTTATGAAAATGGATTTATTAATATGATAAATTTAATTTTTAGTTAAAATCATCATTTTCATGGAAAATGGTAATTTTATAATTAAAACTGATTTTATATCACTTTGAAAAATTAGTCAAGGTCCAAAGCATTATATTATAATCATACGAAAAATAATATTGAATTATGAATTTATTTTATAAAAATACATTTTATTGTAATGATTTATATTAATTTAAAATAAACATTTATGTTTTAAATAAATATCAACATTTAAATAATAATTTCAAAATAATTTATTTACTTATAAAATGATATAATTATATTATACTTTCATTTATAAGATTATAAAAAATTATACTTTTATGGGTGAGGATACAATTATAATGGTAAAATTATTATTCCAAAGTGTCATGTTACTATTCCAAAGGTCAAGTTGCTATTCCACCAGTATAGGTTTCTTAATTTCAAACAATTCCACTTATATCATGAATTTTTTATTTATAATGGTTTTATTGTGTTATATATGTGGTTTTATGTGATTTATACTCTATGAAATAATTAAAATAAGGTAAATTTCATTTATAAAATTTAGGTTAATTATATTAACATGATTCAAATCCTAACAGATCAATTAGTTATGCAGTTTTGGAAGTATAAATATATATGGATACACAATTTACTTTGGGAAAAGAAAATAAATCATAGTAAAATAAAATCACAACATCCTTGAAACTCATTCCCAGAATTCATCTTTATATCCATACAGAGTAAAAAATACAGATTTTCCAAAATTACCCAGATAATAAAATTACATCAAAATTGAACACTATATATAAATAAGGTATATGATTTAGGAAATAATAATATCCATTATAAATAAATTTGATATTTAATGGAAGTATAATGTTCAATGTTCTCTAGAAAGTGAATAACTCAATGGATGTAAAGGACTACAAATATGATTCAAGGAAGTAAATTTTAATATTTTCGTAGGTCAAAATAATCATAAGTTATCTAGAGTAAGAATTAGAATGGGATCGACCAGATTTATACCCATTTAAGTAAGAAATTTTTTTTCTTCATGGATGAAATAAATTATTTAAATTTTTCTTTAGAAAAATATCATTTTCATTTCAAAAAAATATTAAAATTACTTTTATATGAAAATTATTTTTTTAAAAAAATAATTAAAGATATCTTCATAAAATTGAAAAGGAAGATTAAAATAAATGACGACTGGTAATTTCTTACTATCGATGAATGGTAAAATTAACACTCCTTTTGGATTGTAAAAAAGTATAGGAAAGCGCCTTATTTGGAAATAAATATGAACATTCCTTTGAAAATATTTTGTAAAAATAACAAATAGGTAAAATTTATTTTTAATAAATATGTTTTAAAATTTTAATGAAATATTTTTTTTAACATTTTTATAAATCATGGTATTGTAATAAAATGGATTTCATACCGAAGAGATAAATTATGTAATGTTTTATTAAAATATTTTATCATTAATTTGAAGTACCAAAGATTGGAAATTTGTTACTATCACATAAAAAATAACATTAATAACAAAAGGAGAATAAAATTTAATGTTTTATTAGGAAATTTTCATGTTATTTCCTTAAACAAATATTCAAGAATAACTAATCTAATTTAGAAACATATTGTGAAATAAACCCATAAAATGATCTTAATATTGAAGTTATAATCAATAAATTAATAGACTATGTGTATCAACTATTAATACAAATAAAACAAGTGGAAATGAAATAATAGATAGTAAAAAATTCATTATACAAATAATTGTAAAATATTAACTATAATGAGGAAGTAATATAACCCAATGAAAAATAATTTCCAAATTTTAATTTTTATTATTAAGCCATTTTTTTGGAAAAATGGGGAAACCAAAGTTTACAACCAAGCACCACTACATGCTAAAAGATCTCACTAAATTATTAAACACCAAACTAAGATTACTTGACATAGATATTCTAAAAATTTCCCAGTGCAGCGTACTAACCTGGGTATCTGTATCCTCTCTGATAATCTCATCAACGTGAGTGATCATCCGTTCCATTGTGTGAATCAATTCCTCTGAGTTGATTTTACTCTGATTGAAGCCCTCGGCAAGGATTTTATCTTGTTTATCTAACCACCCTTCTTTCTCCTCATTAGAATCCACTAGCAGCCTTCGTTCATAAATCCTTGTAAGCTCCTCCTCTGATACATTGGGTCGTACCTCTTGTTCAAGCATTCCTTCCTTGCAGTGTAGGATAAGCTTCAAACATTCACCATCCTTTTCACATTCCCCCTTCTTTAGAGTCATACTTTCCATATTTATACTCTTCTTGTCCAACCTAGTCTACATTGGTTTTGGAAAGTGGGATTAATCTTTACGTCCCTTTAGTTTTTCCCCCCAACCACTATACAATCTCCAGGGTCTCTACTGCCTATTTACCACTTCATAAATTTAAATTCAGGTCCACTTAGATAAAATAATTCAAATTGAAATAAAAAATACCATGAATAATGAATTATTCATGATATTACATGTCAACGGTTAATATATACACTATATAAAATTAATTTTAACAATATTACATTACCATATTCCTCAATGAAATGAAATAAAAATGAAATCCCATATCATACGCTTCCTTTTTGTGGAACTCTATTATTTACTAATATGTAATGGTTTTAATAATGTTATTAACTTAAAAATAACTATATTAATATTTATAATATCATATATTATACTTTTATAAAATTTTATCATCTTATTGTTAATAATATTTCATTATTTTCATTGTTTTTCATGTTAATTACCTTGTTTTTTGAGTATATTTTGACTTATTATTTTTAATTATCCTTAATTTGATCCTAATTTCATCATCTATAGAATTCAAAAAATGATTTAAATATCATATATATTCATTATATATGTATTTATAGTAATTCATAAAATTTAGTGACAGGAAATAAAGTACGATGTTCATGGAGAAAGTAGGCCATACGTACGCACAAATGTTGTTTCCATTTTCTTGTCATATTCAAAGAAACAAAAGTAAATGATATATATATATTATAATTCCAATATATTTTTTAAAACCTATATATCACATATTTTTCTAACTCATCCTTAATACATTCCATTTATTTCCAAAATAAATCACATTGCTTCGTTAAGCGGTAGTCCACAGTACAAACAAATGAAGATATCGTATTCCAACAAAATTGAAATTATAATGTTATGTGTTGTATAATAATTGTAGGAGAATGTATAAATCTTAAATATCATATATACATATATATTATAAATAGTATTACCATCATTATTCCTTTCCTTTAATGGTGGTAATGAAGTAATGAATGACATTGGTTCACGTTGTAGTAATCCACTGTACACATGAACATTTATTTTGTAACCCATTTGATGGATGTGTGTGTTGTTATAGGTTTTATCCTCAACATAGAAACAACTTAGTATATTTAATATATGATACCTATTATATAATCATGATATTAAAATAATATAATGGGTTTGAGTAATAATAAAAAATTGTTCGTTGATGTATGTTGCCTCTTCTTAAAGAATATCCTTTTGGATTTTAGAAAATGTGTTCCCTATTTAGCTTTATACCAAACATAATTACTGTAGGATTAAGGGAGGTTTGTTGGGATGTAATATTTAATGGGGTTGGTGTAACGTCCCATGTAATGGTAGAATAATTATTTTTCAAATATATTAAAATTTATTAATTAGATAGTAAATTTACTTTAAAAGGGATTTTATCCCCAATATTGTATAGGTCAGACAACAATTAGTTTCTTTGGAATCATATGTTTCATGCAAGACTCGGTTATATCGAATAATAATAATAATATACTATTATTATTATTTTAAGTGGTAGATATCACCTAGTCATTGTATCAAGGAGAATAAAAAAATTCTATCTATATAATGTTTAGACATATTTAAAAAATGTTTTCCTATTGAACCAATAAATTTTACGGGATTAAAATAAGAATCAATCTAACTGTAAGCATAGAAAGTTGTAAATTTTTTAAAGGAATTTTTACCCCCATTTAATGTTGAACTCATTTTAAATATAATATTTGACACTTTTAAAATTTTATATTACAAAATAATATTATTTTTTGAAATAAAATTTAAAAAATTTACATTGGGTGATTTTTTGGTATGTTTATGAGAACATTCATATTTTGATAAATAGTGAATAATATAGATTTTTATTTCAAAAATACTTTTTTTCCCAATTTAGTTGTATAGTTAATTAATGTATTAAATTGGTTTTAAAGTATAATTTGATATTTTTTATAAAATTTAACCCAATATATAAAATTTTAATCAATTTGACTTTGAAATTGGATACAAAAAACATAGCAAAAGTTTGAATGTTTATACATTAAAAACTTGCATGGGAATCTCATCTGTGTGATTAAATTAAAATTAATTTCTATAATATTTGTGATTTTATTATTAAAAATGGTTTCCATATTTTCAATAATTGTAATTTATAATTTCTAATAACTTAAACATAGTTTTTGACCAAAAATATTAGTGGAAGTGATTAAAATTAATTCCAACGATTAAGAAATAAAAGCATAACAAGGGGCTAAACCTTAATCTTAAAGTCCAAGATGACCTATAATATTTTTTAAAAGCCATTTTCTATCAATATATATACCCCATACTTCCATGGATAAAACATTAACCAATATTGGATCCACCTAATATGGAAAAAACGTGGGTGGAATTCCCTTTTCAAAAACATACAAGAGTGTCACTCCTCCTCCACTATAAAAAATAACTCACATGTCCCACTTCCTCAAACCACCCAAGGTACATTAGATCTAAAAATAACTACCAAAATAGATCCCAAACATCACTAAACTCATCTTAGAAGCCTCTCCATGGTAATAAATCCATCCAATTAAGTCCATTGGTGTAAACCAAAAAGAGTTACCCGAATAAGAGGTAACACCCTTCCTCAAGCCCTTTTATTTTATTTTCATTATCTACTTCATAAAATATTATTATTACTTGAATAAATAATAAAATAATTGTCCTAAATATATTTTAATGTTTTAATCATAATATTTCTCTCTAAACTTACTCACACAACCATATAATGGGTGATGGACTTATTGTTCTTGTGTATGATGAACTAACATCTAATTAAATGATGTTATTCAATTTTCATTTACCACATTTAATTAATGGAATTTATGACATTAACATTGTTTATATATGATATATATGATATTTATTATGTATTTATTCTTCTTTAATTCTTTTATAACACATATCATTATATTTTCCATTTTATGAAAATACGATAACATCATTTGTGGATGTGTTGACCACTGCCTCCTCAAAGCTATGTGATATATTCACACACTACATGGAACATATTAAATTTTTTATAGATAAATATATATTAGATAAATTAATTAGATATGATATTAATGATTTAACTACCTCTATTTGAATATAACTCATAATTTTCTTTAACAATATTCCACACACTAAAAATGTGATAACGTCGTTCCATGATGTATGGACTATCATCTCCGTGAAGATATGTGATTCCTTTTAAATAACCATAATTATATATATAATTATTTATAATTAAATAACATGGTATATATATGATATAATTATCATTCAGTATTGATAAATCGTTACTTACCTTCTTTCCATAATGATCATTGAAAAATGAGAACGTTACTCATGCATACGTATGACCTACTATCTCCAGGACTGTAGTGTTGGTTCAATTTTCATATCCATATTCAATGATTGGTTTTATATTTTTAATTGATGTATATTTATGAAACTTATTTCATGATTATAAATCTATATATGTACATATAATAACCCCTTTGAGCATATTTGACCTATGAAATTTGTTTTGGCACATAAATCGAAAATGGTCAAAACACCCAACATAATCTTAATTGTTATAGTAGTTGAATAAAACATTATAAAAAGTGAAACAAAAGTAAAATTAAACATTAAAAATGTTATAAATAAAGTATATAATTAATATAATTTTATTATTCCTGAATGTATAAACACACAAGTCATGTCATACCCTATGTAAGGTATTTTTCTTCAATCTCTAATCATTGAGGCATTTTTGGATTATATAGACCATTAATATTTTATAATGTGTATATACAGACCCTTTGACATTTTATATCCATATTTTATCTATTATCATGTTGATTAATGTTTTTTAAAATGTTAATATGACATGAGTCTTATGATTTAAATTTTCAAAGTGGTATAGGACACTTTGAATGTTTAATGACATAATTTCATGATATTTTCTCCATGGAAATATCCTTACTATTATTTTAATAATTTATTTATATGGATATAAAATGGTTTTGAAGGTAATTTTATGTTTATTTTAAATTCATTCAAATATTTTTGAAGAGGAATTTTTTTACATCCTTCATATGCAACATTTTTTATAATGGAAAAAATAATATACTATTCTTAACATACATCATGAAAATAATATTTCTTCCATTGTGGGAATTATTTTATTTTTTTGGATTCCATTGGATGATATCAGGTTTTCTTAAATGAAAACCCCTCCTTTTATTTTTTGGTTATTTTTTACCCAAAAGGGTTCTTAAAATTGATTGCTAATTTTAATATATTGAAATTTATCGTTTATATTATAAATTATATTTTATGAGTGAAATGGGGAAAATTTCAATATTTTATGTGTTATGGTTATATAAATTGTACTTGGACATTTTATGGGTGGTTCCATAATAAAAAAATTGTGAGTTGTTATATGATAACTTAAAGATGGGTGGTTCCATGATAAATCTTCAATTCATTGGGTATAAAAGTTGTCCATATTGATATTCCATTTGTAATAGTGACATGCATTGAAGTAGATCGTATAGTTATCACATTTATAAGAGTGACAAGTATAATGATGTTACAAGTAACCTTTGTATATTTTATAATCATGTCAAGTGTTTTTTGGTAGTGTATTGATTATAAAAAAAGTATTAAATAATTTTATTATCAAGTGAAAGTATTTACTACATACCGAGGTGAAAAGTATTACTTCATATAAATGTTTTTTATGTTTTTAATGTTTTCAAATGGATAGACAATTTCTTTCATTTTATGTCCCTTACTAATATTTTTATGCGCATCCCACACTTTTTCATGTTTTTCATAGAACATAAGGACGACTAATTTATTGGTCAAATTCATGCTCATAGTCGTAAGTAGTTCATAAAAAGATATCATGTTTTGTATTCTTAAAGTTTTATATAGTATAAAAATGGATACAAATCAGAAGTTTCCACCTTTTATTTTATGGTTTTGTTATGTATGATTTATGACCTAATTCTCTAAAACTCTAAACATGAAATGATCCTCAAAGCGGGATAAAGTAAATTTATTAACTCAAGTCAAGAATATTTATTGTTTTATGGTCATGTTATTATGGTTGTTATTAGAGGAAAGGTTTATATAACTTTAGTGATTAGGTAAATATTATTATCATTCCCTTAAAAAATTTATTTTTTAGCTATGTTAAAATGATATAGTATTTTAATATAACCTGGTTGATTAATCTAAAGTATGTTTGTTTTTAATGGGTTTCTATAGAGAAAACAAGGAAGTTATATTGGGAAGGAACTGAGAGGAAAATATCTATTCCAATCAGAATCCCAATATTGTTAGAATTATAACTATGTAGTTTTTTGTGGTGATGAAATAGATGAATTGGGATATAAATGGTGGTGGTGTACATGAAATAGTAAAAATAGATCTACCATATATGAACATGAAGATAATAGATCATTTTATGAGAAAATATTCTCCATCATTCAGAGGATCATCTGACCTAGTGTTAGCTGAAGGATAGTCTAAATACCTAGAAAAGAAGTTTGATTTCATGGGTTGTCTGGATCATAAAAAATAAAATCTTTTAATTTTTCTTTTTAATGTATAATTCTATTAGTAGTGGTCAATGGTTAAGAATATCAAGGAAAATAAAAATCTATATTCCTAAGAAAGGGATGAATTTAAGTATACTTTCCCAGAGAGATATTATTCCAAGGCTGTTAAATATAGGATAGAAAACAATTCTTGTAATTGAGGAAAAAGGTGGAAAATTTAGTTGATGGATATGAAGAAAGAATCACTTTACTCATGAGGTATATCCAAGATTTTATATAAGAAATTGATAGCATGATAAAATGTATTTACTTAGGATTTAAGATATTATTTATAATTTAATTGGATTCTCTTGAGTTAATGAGCAATGAGAAACTTGTTTTACGTGCTGAGAAGTTATAAATGGAGTTTTATGATGATCATGTGTCCCATGAAAGCATGTAAAAAAAGAGGCCTAGTTGGAAGGAAATGGGAGAGAATTTATCAAATATGTTTGGAGGTAAGAAAATGAAATTCACATCTCATGAGTAGTGTGCTAAAAATAATCCTAGAGTATTTCATTAAAAGTCTAGTAAGTTCATCTTATGTGGTAGTATTGGTTATAAGGTTCATGATTGAAAGAAAGATGATTAGAAAAGTAATTAAATTTCAGCAGTAAGATGTTTAAATTGCAATGAGTTAGGCCATTATGCCAATTTTTTTCTATATTTGATTAATCAGGGTGGAAACCAGAGAAATCTAAGGAAAATGGGTTTTGAAAAATATTTTTCTACTAAAATATTTGATGTCGGGCCATCAAATTAAGTGTTTATTGGAATTTTATTGGTTTATTAAAATCATGCCAATACACTATTTGATTTTGGATCTTTGCATTCATTAATTTCTAAGGAATTTTCTATAAAATTGGGTCTATCACCTCATGAAATTATGATAATACATTTAGTAAAAACACTGGGGAAAAGTACTAGAGAATCCAATATTTATTAGAATCTTCATAGGGTAAATAATTGGATAGAATTTCCTATAAATCATGTTGAACATCTCATATTTATGTTTGATATAATTTTGGGTATGGATTTTATTTTATTTGATTAGGAAAAAATAGATTTTAAATACTAGAATTTTTTATTTAACAATTTTATACCTTTGATAACATACAAATAAGATGGGAAATTCATGAAATATGATAGTGAAAGTTATCATTGTCATGTTATTAAAAAGAAAGAAACAATTCTAAATAGTAAAATCCATGTAGTGAATAAATTTAAGGATGTATTTACTAATGAATTGCCTAGTGTTTTTCATTATCAGGAAGTTGAATTTAATATTAATTTAGTTATAGATGATATTCATATTCATAAACCCTCTTATAGAATCGATCAAGTTGAAATTTTTTAATTGAAATACCAGTTGCAATAATATTGTGATAAAGGTTTCATTAGACTTATCACTTCAACATGGGGTGCACCTATTTTATTTTTGAAAAATAATGATGTTCCAAGGGACTTTGCATTGATTATAGATCTCTTAATAACATCACTATTAACAACAAGTATCATTTTCCTCGTATGGAATATTTTTTATCAACTCTAGATAGAACATTGTTTTTTGAAGACTAATCTAAACTCTAGGTACCATAAGCTGAATTTGAAAAAGGTTGAAATTCTAAATAAACAATTTCAAATGATATAATGGCATTTTGGAGTTTTTAGTTATTTATTTTGGGTTATTTAATTGACATTATATATTTTTTAATCTTCCAAATATATTCTTATATTAGTTTTGGATCATTTTTTAGATTTTTTCATATATAATATTTTGGTATATTCTTAAAACCATCAAGAGCATGAAAGGAAAATAGGGATTATTTTGAAAACAATAAATGAAAAGAAAATATAAGTAATTTTTAGTAGGAGGTAATTTTTGTGGAAAAAAATTTCATTCCATAGACATATTATTTCAAAATATGTCATAATTGTTGACCTTTCAAAAACAAAAAGTTGTTAAACAGTGTCCAAGACATACCAATTTCACTGAGATTCATAGTTTTCTTGGAATAGATAGTTATTATCTATGTTTTTTGAAACATGTTATCAATTTTCTATCCCTCAAACTAAGTTAACACAAAATGGAGTTGGGTTTTTCCAGATAGAATAATGTAATGCTTGTTTTCAAGAACTAAAAATAATATTGGTCAATGCTATATTTTTTGACCAGCCTTCTAGAAATGTTGAAATCTTTATCTAAAATGATACTTAATTTAAAGGACATGGTTGTGACTAATATAGAAGGGAATGTTAACAGCTTATGCTTCATGTTAGTTGAAAACTCATGAGTTAAATTTTCCTTCACATGATTTGGAATTATCTTCTGTAGTTTTTTCTTTAAAAATTGTGAGGCATAATTTGTATGGAGTGAAGTTTGAAATATATACCAATTAGAAATGTTTGAATTATATATTAACATAGAAAAAGTTGAACATGAGATAGATATAATGGATAAAACTAATCAGGGATTATGATTACATGATTCATTATTATACTAGGAAGTCAAACAAGGTGGTCGATGCTTTGAGTCAAAAAAAGTAATGTTATATTGACCATTTTACATTTAGAGCGTGACCTTTGGTAAATGATTTGATGAATATTGACCTAGAATTTTTGGATACAGAGGCATCTCCTATTTTATTCAGGTTATCAATATAGTTGAGTTTGTCAGAAATATTTCAGAGGCCTTAGAATATGGGTCCATATTTTGAAGAAAAGGTAAAAACCATTCAGAATAGTAAGTTTCTGAATTTTAATTTCAATGATGAATGTGTTCAATTATTTTAGAAAAATATTATTTATTCCTTGCGATTCATAGTTGAGGAAAGAGTTGTTTCATAAAGATCATAGTTCTCTATTTTCTGTTTATCTGGGCAGCACTAAGATGTACAGAGTCCTTAGGAATTATTATAGGTGAGATTGAATATAAAGAGATATATCTTAATTTACAATTAATTGTATTACATTTCAATAGATTAAAGAAGAGTTATAGTTACTAAATGGGATGTAATAACATTTTACAGTTCCTATGTTGAAATTGGAAAATATATCAATAGATTTAATGGTGTGATTTTCAAATACATCTCAAGGTAATAATTTGATTTGGGTTTTTATGGATCAATTAATTAAATCTGAACATTTTCTTCCCATTAAAGATACAATTTTTTTAGAACACGTTTATAAACTATCTAGAATTGATTATAAGGTTACATGGATTTTATCTCTCTACAGTATATGGTCGTGATCCAAGGCATGAATAAATTTTTTTGAAAGGACTTTAGAATTTTTTGGTTATAGAATTAAATTTCATTATATCTTTTTATCCTCAATCCATTAGATAGTCTGAGTGAAATATTAATAGGTTTGAGGATATGATTCATTATTAATCAATGGATTATCAATGAATATGGAATTGAAATCATTCATTACTTGATATTTCATAGAATAATAGTTATCATTCTATTATATAGATTTTACCTTTTGAGGAATTATATAGAAAGCAGTGTCGAATACCGAATTTTTGGGATGGTGTAGGATAAAGGAAGTTAATGGGACCATAGTAGCTAGTGGAAAATAATAGAGATAGTTCAATTGATTTAGTGAAACATGATGATGTTTTATATAATGTATAAGATATTTTCAAATAACCAGATAAAATATATTTCTTTTGAGGTATTAGGCATTGTCTTCTTAAATTTTTCTCCATGGAAAAGTGTGGTGTGTTTTGGTAATAAGGGGAAAACATTTCCTTGGTTTATAGGACCTTATGAAATTTTATAGAAAGTTGGAATCATTGAATTCTAATTGGAATTACGTACGAGTTTATCCTTGGAACACAATATATTTCATGTTTCAATGATAATGAAATATGCACCATGCTCATCTCATATTTTGAGCCCTGGAGTAGTATAGATGGAATAGATTATTTCTTATAAGTAACAACCAGTTCAGATTCCTGACCAAAGAGATCATGTTTTGAAGAATAAGATAATTCAATAGATTAATTTTATTTTGAAAACCCATATAGTTTAATAGGAACCACAGGAATCGGAAAATTATTTGAGGGAAAAATATCCCCACTTATTTGATACGTTAATAAAATTGTGAGGACGCAATTTCCAAAAGGGGTAAAGAATGTTACATCCAAGGTAATATTGGAAAAATATTTTTATTATTTATTAATATTTTTGAATTAGATATTAATTTTACCTTAAAATGGATACTATGTTTAATAGTGTACCTAACACACAAGAATGAGTTTCTGTTGAATCTTATGTTTCACGCAAGACTAAGTCATATTGAATAATACTATGTTTTTAATATTATTATTTTAAGTGGTATTTAACACATACTAATTATATAAATAGGAATTAATAGGGATAAATATTTTATTGTAACACATTTTGATAAAAAAAAGTTACATTCATCCAATAAATTTGATATGATTAAAATATGAATCGATCCAATTTTAAGCATAAAAAGATGTCTATTTTTAAAAAGTTAGTTAATCATCTTTTAATAAAGAACCCATTTTAATTATAATTTTTAAAAAAATTATGATTTTTTAATGACAAAACATATTTTTCTAAAGATAAATATATAAATTTAATTTCGGTGAATTTTTTATATTTTTTAAGAACATTCATATTTTGATGGGTAGTGAATAATACTGAATTTTAGTTCAATTTTTTTAAAATTTAATTTTCTATTTAGATAATGTTTTTACATGGTATTAAAGTATAATTTGTTCATTTTTATATAATTTAAATCAATTTTGGCCACTGTTATCTTTTTAAAATTGAAATTGGATATAAAAAATAGAAAACTTCTGATTGTTTTTACATTAAAAACTCACATTATCGTCCAATCTGTGGGTTTAAATTTGAATGAAATTATTCGAATTATTTGTTTTTAGTTTGGAAAAAAAGGATTCCTTATTTGGGAGAAGAATAATTTAAAATTTATAATAATTTCAACATAGTTTTTTACCAAAAAATATTAGTGAACTTGATTAAAATTAATGACAATGTTTAAAAGAAAAATTAGCTTAATTGGGGAATAAACCTTTAGCATAAGTACCCAAATGGCCTAATAACTTGTCTAAAATCCATTGGATAGCCATATATATAACCTATACATCCATGTATCTACATTTTAACATTATTGGATCCACATTACATGGAAAAAACGTGGTTGAAATTCTCTTTTCAAAAAATTACAAGAGTGTCACTCCTCATCCACTAAAAAAGGAACTCACACCTCCCAATTCGTCACACCTCCCAATTCGTCACACCTCTAAAGATGCTTTTTCTCTAAAAATAAGTACAAAAATAGATCCTAAAGATACCTAAATTCATAATAAAATACTAAATTTGGGCACCAAACCATCCAAGGAATCCCTTTGGCGAAAACCAAAAGAAGTTACCTGAATAAGAGGTGACACCCTTCCTTAAGCTCATTTGTTTTATTTTCATTATCTAATTCCAAAAAATTTATCCTTCCATGATTACATAATTATTAGAAATATAAATTAATTTTTTTTGATAATATGTATACCTACACTTACACACACATCCATCTCATTGGTAAAGAACTTACCATTCTTGTGTTCGGTAAACTACCACCACAAGGAATGATGTTGTTCATTTTTCCTTTACTGAAATTAATTGGTGGTAATTACAATGGGAAATATATTTATATATATTATATATTATATTTATTATTTAGATATTATTATTTAATTATTTTTTAACTCATACCTTTATACATTTCATTTTTTAAATACGATAACATTTTTGTGTAAGTGTGGACTACCGCCTCCTCAAAGCGATGTGACACAACTAAAAAACACGTAAAAACATTATTGATGGGTTTAATTAAATATATGTGACATAGATAAATTAAATATTATATTCATGTCAAAATAAACTTTCTCTAAATAGAAATAATAATTTTATTTAACACTTTTCCCCACACTGAAAAAGTGATAACGTCGTTCATGGTTGTGTGGACCACCACCTCCTCAATGCAATGGGATTCATTTTACATCACCATATTTCTATATATAAGTATTTATAAACAAATAATATGTTATCTATGATATAATTATAATTATTTAATTATAAATCCTTTCATACCTTCTTTTCATAATGATCATTGGATAATCATAACATTAGTCATGCATACATACGACCTACAGTCTCAATAATTATAACATTGGTTCTTTTTTCATAACCATATTTCTTGATTAGTTTTAAAAGAATAATTTATGTATGTATATGATAATTATTTCAGGATTATTATTATATATTTGTTCATAAAATAACACCTGTGACCATAGTTCACCTATAAAAGTCATTTTAACACAAAAAATCAAATATGGACAAAAAACCTGATGTAAAAATATTTGTTTAAGTAGTTATATAAAACATTGTGATAAGTGAAAAAAAAATAAAAAATAAAAATAAAAATTATCTCATTAAATTATATAATTAATATAAATTTATTGTTTAGGAAGGTAAATACACACCTGACAACTCAGACCATAGGTAATGGATTTTGTCTCAATCTTCTTTCGTTGATTCATTTCATGATTATATGTACCTTTATTCTTTTACAATCTATATATAAATCCCCTTTTACATTATATATCCATATTTTATATATTCTCATGTAATTTCATATTTTTTTTAATTTTATTCATGTATAGGGATTATGATTTAAATGTTCAAATTGGTATGGGACACATTCAATGTTTAAAGACGTAATTTCATAATCTTTTCTCGATGGAAATATTCCTGATATTATTTTATGTATTTATTTATATGGATATAAAAGGGTTGTAAATGGAATTTTATATCTAGTTTTATATTGGTTAAAATTTTCTCAAAAGGGAACCTTTTTATGTGCTTTATACATAATGTTTTGACCAACGAAAAATGGAATGTTCTATTCTTAACATACACGATGAAAATGATTTTTCCCCACCATGGGAGTTATATTAATTTTGGATTATATTTCAATAGTTCATCTATTATTAAATCTAAAACCATATTTTTATTTAATTGGGTATTTTTTATTTAAAATGGTTTTTTAAAATGGATTCATAATTTAAATATCTCGAAATGTTTAATTATCATTGAAAATAAAATTTTATGAGTGGAATTTTGAACATTTTAATCTTTTATGTGCTGTTATTATATAAATTGTAAATTTAAATTTCATGGGTGGTTCCGTAATAAACCATTAATGGGTGGTTCTGTTATAAACCAACAATATGTTGGTCTATTATAGCCATCCAATGCATTGGGAAAAGAAGTCAGTCATATGAATATTCTATTTGTAAGAGTAACGTGTATAGAAGTTGACCATATGGTTATTCAATTTAAAATAGTGACAAGTATGATGATTTTACAAATTACCTTTAAGTATTTTATAATCTTGTTACGGGTTATACAGTAATACAGTGATTATTAAAAAAGTATAAAATATGATTAATATCAAAGGAATTTATTTACCACATATCCAGGTGAAAATTGTTACTTCAATTTAATGTTTTAACAAGTTTTTAATGTTTGTAAATTGACTAATGGGTTCATAATTTTTATATCCTTTATTAGGATGTTTATACCCATCCCACATTTTTTCAGGTTTCTTATATGACTTAAGGATGAGTAAGGTATTCAATGAATTCATGCATATAGTCATAAATAGTTTTCATAAAATAGATCATGTTTTATTTTTTAAGGTTTTACATGGTGAAAAAAATGGATACCGATTGGAAGTGTCCACTTTTTATTTTATGGTTTGGTTTTGTATGATTTGTAGCCTAATTCTCTATAACTCTAGGCCTGAAAATATCCTAAATGTGAGATAAAGTAAAATTATTTTCTTAAATCATGATTAGTCAATTTTTTATGGTTATATCCTTTTTTTATCTGAATGGAGTTGTAGGTGCCAATATGTGTGGATATCGAATTCCCATTCATAATGGATTTGGAGTTTCATTCTTGTAATTTCCCAAAAGTATTCACTATTAAGGGGGTCCCTTACCTCAAGTTCCACCAATATAAAATGAAAATTAATGGTAGGGATGAATTGGTCAATAAATACCTCTACCATACAAAATAAATAATTTTATTTTCCAGCTATTCTTTAGACATTATGTTTACTCAATGTTTTCATTATATTTTTTACCAAGGTGACTTATATATTTTTATTTACCAAGGTAATTATCCTTTAATATTATAATTAAAATGATGTTTATTACATAATTTTTATCCAATTATTATAAATTTTAATTAGTATTCAATATATAAAAATCTTATGTGTGCGTTAAATTAAATTTAATAAAAACAAAAGTAAGACAAAAAACCTGGTTTTAACCATAATTGTGTTAATTATGTTTTAAATTGTTCAATAATAATTATGGAAAAATTTAATTTTAAACTATTATATAACATAAATTATAAATATTATAAATATAGAAACAACTTTTTCTAATTACATTTACATAAGTGGCAGAATTTATTTTAAATTTAATATCATAGACCCGATGAGATGGAATGTTTTTAAAGTGAAAAGTTCCAATGTTTAGTAAGTTTGTATATGTAAATTCAGTATAAAAACGATTATAATGACCTAAATTGGATTAATAGATTTATAATTTATCTAATTTTACATTAAAATAAATTTAAATTATAATTTAACTTTTTAATGTTTTCAGAAGAGATTTCATTTTTTGATTATAATCTATTATTTTTCATTATTCATCAAAAAATGAAGCTTCTTACAAAAATAGCAAAAAATCAACCAAAGTAAAATTTTAAATTCCTATTTCACAAATTATGTTTATTTTTTCAAATTTTATTTATAAAATTTTCAAAGTTTAGTTTTAAAACAACTGTTCCATTAAAATGTTCAAAAATTCAATTAGAAAAATACATGTTTCTATGTCAAAATGTATTCATTATTATATTATACTTATATAATCTATTGAATGAATTGAAAAAAAATTATTGAATTTATAGTATTTAAATTTCATTAATATCATCCTAGTAATTGAAATTAATTTAATATATTTAGTTTAAATTATTTAGATTCATCAAGATAATGTTTGTATAAAGACATTTCTTTTATTTTCAACTGGTTTTTATATTCATTTATAATTAATTAATAACCAATGAATTCAGCCATAATTATTTTTATGTTAATTAATACTATTAATAACACCAAATTTAATTTCTTTTAGGCATTTTTCATGATAATATTAATAATATTTGATAAAACTCAGTCATGCCTACAATAAAAGTCATCAAAGAAAGTCATTGTTGCGTGTAATGAAATATAAAATCAGTGTTATAATAATTAAAATATATACAATTTATTTATTTTATTTAAAATAGAAAATATAATGTAAATTCTATAATGTTATATTCATTTCTACACTTGGTGTTCTTTGTTATACACGCAATCAAATACAATGATATTATTTAAGAATTTCAGGGTGTAATATAAAACAATTTTGAAAAAGATAAAAAAAATGTGGAAAGTAATATTATAAAAAAAATTTAATGTAGGGACCTCATACTGGTGGTGGGAAAGAAGATCAATATGAGGTGAAATATATGGTAGGCCATATACCATAGAGGGAACTAGTCTAACCCTAGAATGTAGGTTTGATGGTTGTTACCCTTGTATTTATATGGTATGACTTGAATTATTTATTTATAGTAATAATGTAAAATTTAAATTATAATATATATATATATGTGTGTGTTTTTTATGAACAAAATGTGGGTGAGGGTGATTCCCCCTACTTGTTGTTTTTTTATACTATTGAATTTTTTTACAATAAATTATAAATGTTTCTTGTGTGAAAGGTAAATGTGTATTCAATAGACCTGAATCTTGTTTCATTAATTTGATAATAAATAGAGATAGATTAAATTTTCATACATAAATCAATCTATTTTTTATTTGTTATAAATTTTTAAAGCCATCTTTATCTACTAAAAACCAATTATTAATTATTAATTGAACATTTCTTATCAAATAGAGATAGTTTAAACCACTACAATTTTAGGGGGAAATATTATTTACAACAATTTATGATAAAAAAATATAAGTGTTAAAACCTATATGAAATAATTTTAAAAATAATATTTTCACGAACTATAGATAAAATGAATTCGATTATTTTTAACGACAATATAATATGAATTCATAATGATTTTTAATAATTGTTGTAATATTAAAAATACTACAAAAAATACTAAATATCTTAAATATATATGGTGATTTTTAAATCTAATTCTAGTTAAAATTGCCAGTTTAAACCTTCATATATTAAAAATAAATTCCAATTTTTAATATTTTCTTTTTAGTGGATTACCACATCCTAAAAGTGATCATCTATAAAATTAAAAAATATATTTAGAGAAACAAATTAATGTAGTATTAGTATTAATTAATGTAAGAGAAAAAATTACATATATAATCTTATAAATAAAAAATTATTTTGATTTTATATATTGAATAAATCATTTAATTTAGTAAAATAATCATTTTAAAACAATCTTATATTTTTATTTTATCATTCAATGATTATAATTTTAAAAAAAATTATTCATTTTAAACCTAAAATTATTATTTATTTGAAAAGTGATGAGTTTTTTATATTATAAGATCTGATTTACCAATAGGTTTGACCTCAAACTTAATGTTCACTAAATAATTTTATTTTTTTCTATGTGTATTATTTATTAATTTTAAAGTTTTATTACCCATGAGAATTAACAACTCATTATGGATGGTAAAACAATATGGAACTATTTGTAGGAAACACAAAATACTAGAATAATAGAAATTTATTACTATAATAGATTAAATATTTTAATTTCTTTACCTATTTTATATTTTTTTATACTCAATTTTTTTTGTTTTTTGTATTTGAAAATAATAATTGCAGGAGTAAAATGGAACCTACTCATTCAAAGAGATATGGATCCAATCAAACATTGTAAAAAAACCATGATATCAACTAATATCTATTTAGTCATCAGTTATTAACAATGTAAACACATTTTCCAATAATGAATGAAAATTTGGTTGTTCAATTTCTCATGGAAGTTCCACAGACCAATTCTCAATAGGATAAAAGAGAATTTTTTTATCAAAAAATATAATACAATATATTGATGAATATTCCACATGTACAATGAGATCATTGATACTCAAAATGTCATTTTGGCTTAAACTAATTTCATCCTAATAATTTAGACTATTTAATAATTCCTTGGTAATCAACATGAATACCTAGACAACATTTTATCTTAATTTTTCGATATTATTGACAGATTTAAGTATAATGTTGCCAAAAATAATGGAATATAAATAACTATAATTAATTTCATAATAAATTACCTTCATATTGATTGGTTAAAAGGATTACTAAAAATATTATTAAATATATTGGATAATATTTAATGGAAATATCATGAGAAGTTATTTCTTCCTTCAAAAATAGTAAAAAATATAATGATATTCTATATTTTACAAAAAAACAAAATATAGAGACTATTTTTTAGGATTATAAAAAAATAAAATAGAAACTTATAAAATTATATTTTCATAGATTAAATTTTTAAATGTAATTTAAATTTTTTTACATCATTTCCCAGCCTAAATTATTTGTTTTTTATACTACCGATAGAGTGAGACTGATAAAAAAGGCATTGGGATTTTCATTAGAGGTCCTTGATGGACTATCAAGTGATGTTTGTAGATGAAATGAAAAAAGATGCATGAAAATAACATAAATTCCTAAAGATTAGGATAATACTAAGATAATAGTTCAAATTAAAATAATATGGATATAAATGAATTTTTTTTCCTTATTTTTACTATTAGGGAACCACTTGAACCAAAAACTACATCATATAGAATGTGAAGAGGTCCGATTAATTTCTCAGATTATGAATTTATATGTGATGAAAATCCACAAATGGAAGATAATTTTTTGGTATTAAATTGACCACCTTACTATTTTATAGAACTTATATGGTCAAAATTGGTGGATTAAGCAAAATGTTATGTGAGAAAGAAAGAGGTTAGGGGGAAGAACATCAATTATAATTAATTCGTATTGATGTTTCCTCTGGGAAAACAAGATCATTATCCCATATAACAAAAATAAGAACCCCCAACACCAAAATCCAATTAATATAATCCTCGAGAATAACTTAAACTATAAAATAAAATTCATATTTTGAATAATCTTTCACTTAATAAATAAAGAAAAAATGATCTTTGGTTTCCTGATGTGGATAAATTATGAAATATCAAGACATTGTATTCAATATCCATTGAGCCTCAGACTAGAACTTTGAGAATCAGGTGGAAGATATCGTACCATAAATTTCAAAGTGACATATTGGTATACTACTAATAAATACTGAATTTCTAATTGAAAATTTTTGGGAAGTGATGTTTTATTATATAATTAATACTGAGAATGATTTCATTTGAATAAATAAAAAATGAAGAATTGGAAAAGAGCGAAGAATAAATAAAATTAATAAGTTGGTGAACCAATGGAAAGATAAGATTCTATGATTAAGAATAATTTGAATGATTGAACTTAAAAGACATATTTTTCATTCCCAAATAGTATGTATAATAGATATTTTTAGGTATAATATTAAAAATTCTTGTTGTTATTGAAATATATTCACATTCATTCACAATTTATGAATAAATCCTCTCAAATTATATTAGAAAAAAAATAATCTTAGGAATTTTTATCAAAGAAGGTGTAGAGGCCTATATTATTCTTATACTATTTTTTGTGATTTTTGATATATTTGAAGTGTTTTTTGAGTGGATATATGAGAATTTTTATGTTGACGGAGACCACATCATGGTTATGACATCACTACAACATGGTTGGTTGTGGGGGTTTACCACGTTTGGATAAGGTCAAGGTGGTGGGTTATCTTTCTAGGATTGAGAATCATGGATTGGTTAAAACATTAATATTTTAATTTTATTGGTTTTGGTCCTTGTTGTAATCATTATATACCATAATTATGGTGAAAATACCTATTTTGGATATCGTGGTGGGAAAAATCTTGGACTACTAAACACCACATAAAATTATTATAATAGTATCTTTAGATAGATATGAGGGAAAATGTGTGGTTTGGGTATTTTATATTTTCATTTCTTGAGGATTAATGGTAAAATTTAAAGGCACTATGACTTGTTTTGTGTTCATATATTATGGTGTTGGACAAGACTATTTCATAATGAAGAAACAACAGATGAATATTAATTGGTAGATATATTTTTATGGTAGGGGGCCTTGTATTTCCTTTTATCAATCTTCACTACATCATGTATAGTCTCTCTATATGTTATGGTATATTTACTCAATCATTTTGTAGTATCCCTAACCTAGAATCCACTTTCGAACAGTGTGTTGGGTCGAAAGTCTACTATGCCTTAAGTGCACCTCCCTAAATTCCAATGGCTTCCAACAAGTAGTAAGTGTGTAAAGAGGGTATATAGGGAGGAAATACCCTTAATGGATGATGTAATAATGGTCTGAGTACATATATATAACATATACTAGAAAAGTAATGACTCACTAGACATGAACCAAACCTACCAATGGAAGAAGAATATTCAATATCGTTAAATAGTGGAAGCATAACTGACCAACATCCACGTAAATAATGATATAAGAAAACATACCACCTTTTGAAAACTATAACATAGAATGAATTCATAACTGGTTATAAAAAAATATTTAGATGGACCCTCAATGGCTAACCTCAGTATGGTATATGCATATATTGCTTGATGATAAAAAGGGAAATAAGGAAAACTCGAAAATAACTCCTATAGAGGCAGGAACCTCAAGGTCCATTTCTTATATCCCATCTAAAAATAGATACTATGATCCAGCCCCTAAAGCTGATCCCTTACCAGAATTTTATAGCATAATATCTACATGAATCTTGAAGGGCCTATGTAAGGTATGATGACGTTTCATTGTAGGATACCACCCAAGTTTGAATACCTGACATAATTGATTCAGTAGGTAAACTATAATAAATTAATAAACAACACATTTGTGAAGTAAAAAAAACTGACTTCCCTAGTGCCCAAAAGCCATGGGGAAGTTATCACCTACGTCGGCTAATGTTGAAATCCTTGAAGAGGACAAGATCCATAGAAAATCACCCAAGGTATCCCTTGATGTAAAATAGCCCAAGAGAACCCCCAGGTTCTTCCTCAAGGTAAGAAACCTGGCTCTCCATGCTTCCTGACACCTCATGTCTCAATAAATCATCGACGTTCTGAAGAAACACCCACGAAAATAGATCCCCGGTCCATCGAAACCCCACTTGGAAGCATTCCTCGGCATTAATCCCAATTTCTAGAGGCATAATGATATCTACCCTCAAATAAGTATCACACTCATTTCATACCATGAAATCTTGAGGAATAATGATATCCATTCTGCCAATGTAATCCAAACCAATGACCATAATATGATGAGCTTCATCACCTAACTGTTAGCATCAATGATATCATCCAAAGAATCCTTACCGTTCCCATGTAATATTTGGGAAAACAACCCCAACACAAATTCATATTTCACACTACAGGGGGGCTCTACCAATAAGAGTTGTCAAAAACACCTCATCATTGAATCAACCTATATTCAAATGACTCTAATCGATACTTTGGTCATCACAGATTAGCGATATTCACCAATATTTCACCTAATCCACATCTAACTACCACATCATGCCCCTACGACCTAATATCTCAAGTTTGATTTCCAAGCCATCCAATATAACACGATCCTCACTCATAACCTAATGGCCTAGATACCTTTTACAAACATCCACAATGCCCCATCTTATGATTTAGCATCACTCAATAAATCTAGCGCGAGCCCAACCATATGACCCCATTGCCTCAATTGTGATGGTCATGCCTCCTCAATCCCTTGGGTTATTCACGTTATAACACCATGGGTCACAACATTATATCACAATAATTGTATATATATATAAATACAATTCACTTAACTTTAAATAATCAATTCAATTTAATTGATTTGAACAATTTTACTTAAATAAATCATCACATTTAGATAACCAATTAAAATTAAATAAAAAACTCAAAAAAATCAAGATTTCACACCACCCACCTACCTAATGTGATCGATGACCTCTAACTTATCCCCACATATATGAATTTGGCAAGATCATTCCCAATTACACCCCCATAAAGTCAAAAAATTAATGTAACATCATGCGTGAGGGTCTCCCCAAATTACCCAACAACATGAAACAATCCACACCCCCCAAGTCATCCACAAAACAAAAATAAAGGATTACACTAGCAACCTCTGACTTGTAGCCGTAGGAACTTCTATTATAAGCCTCTAACTCTATGTGATTTAGAAGAAATTGATTATTCCATTGAAAACCCTGAAAAAAGGGTAAATTGGTAAAATGTACTTAGTGGTTCATATGGTGAAAAAAACTAAATAAAATAAATTTTCTGATAATCCTTAAAAGGACACATTCAAAAACACCTAATGTAGGATGAATCAGTTCTCGAACAAATGATCCAGGGCACACCCTATGAGGAAAGGAGGAGTTGAGTTCTTCCTTGTAGTTCTCCATTCCATGAAGGAAGGAGGATAAAAAGATGGATAAAATGAAAAATAGAGCGATGGGGATCATAATTTGTCTTCTTTAAAGATCCTCATGGTCAGCATGCATGGTTTTCCAAATTGTGTGAAAACTATGCAGGCTATAGTAAAGAGGTACTGCCTATATCAAACTACATGGGAACCCTGCCACAGAGTATTCCATAACCATGTGTAAAATGGTTGGAATCCCTCTGAAAAGACTACAGACCTCATCCATGATTATACTCCCCACTCTCACAGTTTCCCAAAATCCATTCTTAGTGAAAAAGAGGTTGCACTGTAAGATGGAAGAGGCTTCACGATTTAACCCAAATCTTGTTCATTGACCTGCAACACCGAAACTAACCTTCAAGCCTCTAATTATCTAGAAAAAGAAATTTTCATTCCCACATATTCCAAAATTCAAAACTGGAGATCCTTTTAAACGCGATTCAAAAAATCAAGACATTAAAATCTCTCCACCTTAATATACCACATCCTCGATCTATCCAAAAAATCCCATAGACGGTACCGATCATACCCATTCCTTTTCAGAACATCCTCATCTATCCCGGTCATAAAAAGTAATGGTCAACAGCCTCAAGGGGCTCCCCACCTTATGAGTGACCTACCCTGGTCCCGTATCAACCAGGACATGAAGTAAAAAACTATTTTATCAACAATATCTTGGACCCAATATCCTCCCATGAAACATTATCACTCATAAATCTCATCAAGTGCTCCCATATCATTCCCTACATCAATATAAATCTCACCTTACATCAATTACCACCTTGTTCCCATGTCACACATAGAACCAATGGGGTGTCGTATCTCAAAAGAAAGTAAAATATGTTCTAATTCCTCATAACTCAATCAAATACCACTCTACAATGGTGCCCAGATTCCTACGCACCTCAAGTATCCCACAAATCCTTGATTCCTCGATGACAAGTACCTCCGTAATCATGCACCGAATGGTGATCAAGTATCGAACATGGTGCCACCGATCTCATATATATATATATATATTGAATCTATTCAGGTGTCAACCTAATAACCAGAATCTAGTCAGTCCATACATACAACCTATACACCTCATGCAGTCAAAATGGACATGCCCAAAATGGCCATGCTAAAAGAAAAAAATATTCATTACGCCCATGGTGTACCACTGCTCATAGGTAGATCACCATGTGACACTGAACCTAGTATCTCTATGTCGTAAAATGGTCCAAAATCCCATGTACGAGAAGCATGGGCTCCATGCGGAGTTTTACTAGCCACCATCCACTTACTCGGAATCTGGGTCATGCTGTCTCTTCCACGTCCTTCACATGCAACTAAATCTGGGCCACCATCACCTGGTACTTCTCCTAAACTAATCTCAGAGGCATGGGTCTACTACAGTCCATGACATCCAGATATATGAGATGGTCTCTTATAGAACCTCTTGAGATGACTGGCCTTGCACTCTTTTGTAGGCCACTCACACTAAGTCTGTACATGTTCTATCTTCCCACACTCGAAGAAAACTATCAAAGATCCACCCCAAGGTGGTCTAGCTAATTCATTGGCCTGACTTCCCTTCTAGAAGTCATTTTGGCCTTGATTCCTGCCATCTAATGTTTCTCTATTAAAATCACTTGAAGCCACTTCCCGACTTGGGTTTATCTTATCCATCAAGTTTCCCTAGGATATGAGCACCTAGTTCACTACCTTTGAGAATGAGTCCATCAGAAAGATGTTCACATACACCCAAATATTGTTCTATAAACCACCCGTGGATATCCTCACTCTTGAGGTTTCATCATTCACCATATCAGCTGCAAAGAGAGAGAATTCGTTGAATGTAGTTTCACAGTACATGACAGAAATTTTTCCCTACTGAAGGCTGATGAACTCCCCAGCTCTCTTCACCACCATTATCTCTGGAAATAAATTAGAAAAGAACATAGATTCTTAGTCCTTCCATGCTTGTCCCTCATGTCAGCCTTCTTGGTCTTGTACTTCCTACTAGTGCTCAGCTATTCCTTTGAGTATATAGGTTTCCAATTTCACCTTCCACCCTAGAGGCATCTCTATGTGATTGAATATCATATGTATTGACTCATAGAAATTGTCAGCTTCCTGAGGACCACCCTAAACATGGAATAAAAGTGGGTTATATGACTTTAACTCTCAATTCAGATATTCCTGGGAAGGTCCTGCTCCCTAACATCTCCATTAGATACCAAGGATCACACAAACTTGGATTTCTTGGAGCTTCTCATCTAACTATTTTCCAAAATCTGTAAGATCTTTAGGCTAACCAACCATCACTAGAACATGTTCCTGAGCATGTAATTGTGTTTTATTCTAACCTTGATCATGTACCTTCTCTTCCAAACCCTTAGGGGTTTGAACCTACTCAATCTCTAGCAGAACCCTATGATCACCCTTTTAACGCTTTATCTGAGCTATCAAGGATTAACCTTCTAAAAACCATGAACATGGTCATACAACCTATAATATATATGTATGTATATATGTGTGTATGTATGTATGTATGTATGTATGAATGTATGTATGTATGTATGTATGTATGTATGTATGTATGTATGTATGTATGTATGTATGTATGTATGTATGAATGTATGTCTTTATGTATGTTTGTATGCATGTATATTTGTATATACATAACACAGATTGGGAAAGAAGTAACATACAATGTGGACGCAATACCCTTACTATCCCCCATCGTAACCATACCACATGATATTCCATCCTCCATGTAATCATTACCCACCCGCAATAGAGCCATGTATCAAATATACCTTGGGCCATACCCATCCTAATAGCCAATGTATCCTCGAACTAGAAACCATGTCTCCCAACCTGGTGATCAACATCACCCCAAGCCATAGTACACACCTTATCTTATATGATCCAGACCCATTTCACATATCCCATCACAAGAAATATAAATATAAATATATATATATAATGTTACACATCACATTCCACAAGAAATTTTCATAAGTGCACGATTTACATAATTAAAACATCCCACCATGTGCCTATCAAAGAATAAACATGAATAACAACCACCCATTGCTATATTGGGACTAGGGTCCCATTCTCACTCTTTAATATACTAGGAAAAGGATTAGAAGTCATAAAAACAGACCATAAAATTTAAAAAATACCACTCAAGGTGGAAATCATGTAATTTCTAAAATTATAAAAGTATAAATTCAATTCCCACAGAAGGTATCTTGGTTCGTCCCACATACCTAGGGCCGTAGTAACCCATGAAAAATCTATAAACATAGTTTTGACCATATCATAATCACAAGTCTATCGTATCACAAATAGTAATACCCAAAAAAATGAAGTCTTTGTCTCATTAGTATCTATCCTTACGTTGAAACTAAATCTAAGTTAAGAACAACTCTGATACAACGTGTAGCACCCCTAGCATCGAAGCCATTTTCAAATATTTCTCTCGTTCAGATGTCTATTTGGCCTAATGAAACCTCCACAAATTTCTAAGGCTTCCTACTAGAATAAATGGTTTAAAGAGGGTAATTGGGGAGGCTATACCCTCAAGGGATGATAATATAATAGTTCGAGAACATATATATAAAATGTACTGGAAAAATAAAGATTCAAAATACTTTACCTAGACCCTCTAATGGTAGAAGCATAATCAATATTAATAAATAGAGAAATCATAACTAAAAAAATCGTAAATAAATAATCAAACCAAACATACCACTTGTACAAAACTATAATGTAGCATACTTTCATGACAGGTTATAGAAATATTATCGAAAAGGGGATCCAGTGGCTGACCTCAGTAAAATACACACACACACAAATATATATATATATATATCATGCATATTAAAAAGGAAAAAATTGAATACTCAAAATTAATTCCTATAGAGGAAAGAACCTTTATGTCCCTTGTTGACATCCCATTACAAATTACAATTACGATACATCCCCAGAAGTAGATCATTTGCCTAAACATAACAACATAAATTATACGTGCATCCCAAAGGGCCCATATAGGGTTTGATAATGTTTCTAAAAAGGATACCACTAATGTTATGGTATGTAACAGAATTTTTTAAGAATTTAAACTATAATAAATAAATAAACAACACATGTGTAAAGTAAGTACAGAATTCCCTAGTGCTCAATATCCATCAAGAAGTCATCACCAACCTAAGATCACCCTAGAATCCCTAAAGAAGATAGTATCCTTATCCCCTGACCCAAGGTATCACCAGATGCCAGATAACCCAAGTGAACCCTGAGGTTTCATCTAAAGGAAATAAACCTGGCTCCTCAGGCCTCCTTACACCTCGTGTCTCAATAAATCACAAATTTCATGATGGTAGGCCCAATAAAATTGAACATTGGTACATAAGACCCCTTGTTGAAAGCAGTTGTTGTATCGATGCTCAAAATCAGTATGCACAACAATATATGTCCTCAAATAAACATCAACATCCTATCATAGCATGAAATCCTAAGGAATGGTGATATCCACCATCCAAATTTAATCTAATCACACACCCTTAATACAATGAGCCTTTTCCCCCAACTGATAGACACAACACTGTTATCTTAAGGTTCCTCACATTTCCCATTGACTTCTATATAAATCACCTCAAAAATATTTTCATAAGACACACTACTGGGGGCCTTTACCCACATGATTTTTAAAAACCACCTCACAACTAAGTCTACCTATGTGAACATGACTCCAATCGGTTCATTGGTCATCACAAGTGACTAGGAATTTCTAATATAGTACCTAAGAAACATACTACTGGCACCTCATGCCCTTTAGACCATATTGTCGAAGTGTGATGTTCCTGAATTCTAGAATCCCATGAGCATCACTTTTAACCTGAAAACCTAGCAACCTATTAATGACATCCAGGATGCCCCATCTGGTGATTTATCATCACTCAATAATTCTGGGCCAAGCCCAACCAGATGACAATGTCAGCTCAATCCTGATGGCCATACAACCTTAATCCCTCGGCCCAAGACCCTCATAATCCATTGGTCACAAAAGTATATAAAAATAATTATATATATATAAATACAGTTCACTTCATTTAAAATAATAAATTAAATATAAACAAACAATTTAATTGAAATGAATTTAACTTTTTGACTTAAATATACCATCCACTTTTGTTAACCAATTAAAAATAAAAAACCAACTCAAATTAAATTAAGAAAGCACACCGGCCAAGCTACCCAAGGTGATTGATGTCCTCTTACATGGCCTCATAGGTATGAATTTGACTAAGAATTTCCAATGATACCCCATAAGGGCACACAATTAATTTAATATCAAGCATTACAGTCTCACTCAATTACCAAACTTCACACTAAAATATGTTCCACCAAATCATCAAAAAAACACATATAAAGTTATGCACCACCTACCATAGACTCGTATATGTAGGGATTTCCAGTATTATCACCTATCTCATAGTAGCTTGGAAGAAGTGGGAAATTCTATCAAACACCCTGAAAATAAGGTAAATTGATCATATGGATTTAGTGGTACGTGAGGTGGGATAAAAATGAAATAGAATAATGGATGTGAGAAGCCTTACCAATACGCATTCAACACAGCTGAAGCAGGATGAATCAGATCGTAGAAGAAGGATATAGGTTTCCCCATTGGAGGAGATGAGGAGGATATCTCCTCCTTGCTGATATGCGATCCATGAAGGAATAAGTAGGGGGAAAAGAAGGATAAAAGGAAAAAATTGATAGAGGGGAATTCATAATTTTTCCTCATTAAAGAACCTCATGGTTATCTTGCATGGTTTTAAATACCATTTTCAAACTGTGTGGGCTACATCGGAGAGGTACTGCCTATAGGGAACTACCCATGAGGTTTGATACATAGTTCTCCCTAACCATGCACAAACTGTGAGATATCCTTCTTCAAAATACTAGAGACCTCACGCACAACCATTTTCCCCACTAACACTATTTCCACCCAACTATTCTAAGTGAAAATTTGTGGTGAAAAATTTTCTATAAGAGGCTGCACTATATAACCCAAACTATAAGACATGACCTAAAACTCCAAAACTAGCCAATAGTTATCTGATTCTCCTAAAACACCTTTTGAAAACTACAGTATTTGGATAAACCTCTAAAACCAACCAAAATAAGGATATTTGATTAATGAAACTCTCATAATTGAGTTATAATGCCCATGAATGAAATTGACATACTCATTAATTCCGAAATATAAAAAGGTATAGGTTTTCAACCCAATTTAAAAAAACTAGGATGTTACACTTTTATTATAAGTTTATTTTTCCCACATCCATTTTTAGTAATATTATTTTTATATTGATCCATAAGATATTAGGGGTCCTCATTTATAGTTTTTTATTTTTTTTGTATGGATATTGAGTTATGGTCTTTGAGTTATTATTATCTTTCAATCTAAGGTTATCATTGTCATGTTAACTTATGTTATTTCTTTTCCTAATCTTGAGGAGTTTATAGAAAATTGTCTAGTATTGATGAGGTTTGATCAATGGATTATGTAATATCCCCAAAATATTAATAAAATAACTCTTTATTATTAATAAATTTTTATTCTGTTTTATAATAGTCACACACTGTAAGACTATCACTTTTTATACACATCATTTCTTCTCAAAATGGATGATTGAATTATGATCATTTGTTAATAAGGCCAATCATATTCACAATGATATTGTCTTTATAGAAGATAAACTTATCCAAATTCAAACTTCCACCTATAGCTCAGATTTCACTATGGATCGCCAAAAAGAAATTAATATTATAACCAATAATATCTCTCTAATCTCCATTAAACACATGATTCAGAAGAAAATCTAATGAATATGTGTGTCTTAAGGATGGGTACAGAAATATGAGGTTCTATAACTATCTTCAAAGAATTAGGAATGCTTGTAGAACTATAACCTTTCTAAGAGATGGGGAAAACCTTATTGATACTGAGGATGGTATTTCTAGTCCTATCATCTTCTACAATAGAAATATTTTCAATGGCCTAGATATAAATGAAAGACCTTCTCACTCATGTTATCCCTGTCATTATTAATGACGAAGACAACACCTTTATTACCACAATACCTTTTGATCATGAGATCAAGGACACTCTCTTTTGTATAAAACTAGATAGATCTCCTAGTCCTGGTTCATTCAATAATGGATTCTTTCATCATTTTTTGATCTTATAAAACCTGAGGTTTTTAGGTTGGTTAAATTTTTTTTCCAATGGTATGATTCCTCATGGACATAATTCCCAATTTATTTCTCTAGTCCTGAAATTCGATAATTCTAAGAAGATTCATCTCTTCCGACCCATTGGGATTATCAATTCACTATATAAAATCATTACTACTATCATTTCCAATAGAATTGAAACTATTTCTAATAAAATTTTATATTGGAAACAAATTTACTTTTGAGAAGGGAAGAACCATTCAAGATTGCACATTCCTTTCCTATGAATTCTATAATCTCCTAAATAAATCTAACAAGAAAGCAATATTTCCATTAAACATGATATCAGAAGTGATTTTGAAAGCATTAATTGGTGATTTATCTATAAGGTCCTTTAGAGTTTTGGGTTTAATAATCTCTTAATAAACAAAATTAAAACTCTTTTCAATTCATTTTATATCTCCATTATTTTTAATGGATCTCCTAATGGATCAATTTACTCCACCAATGGTGTAAAATAGGTTGACCCCTATAAAATATTCTTTTCTTTATTTTAGAATATTTCTTAAGCAAGCTTTTCACTCATCTTGTAGTTTTGGGAATGTTTAAGAGTATCCATGGTTCTAAGAATCCGGATGTCCGCACTAGTCTCATCTATAGGGATGATATCATCTTTTTATTACAAGGAAGTAAAATAAATATTAAAAATCATAAAGGTTTTCTATATCACTATGAAGATATCACTGGTCAGGCCATCATCTAGAATAAATCCTTCGTCTTTTGGGGGAAACAGTTTCCACATAATAGAGAAGTCAACATAATTACTGATTTGGGTCAAAAAAAGGACCCTTCCTTTTGACCTACCTTGGTGTCCTCAATTTTTTGGGAAAACAAAAAATTAGTTACTTTTCCCGAATTTGTGACCAAAACCTAAATCAATTCTCCAATTGGAAGGGTAAATCCCTTTTTATTTCTAGAAGAATTTTCCTTATCAAATTTATAATTGTCTCTAAAATGTTCTACTATTTTATGGTTTACAAATGGCCTATTTTCCTTCTCCAAAATAATAAATTTATTTATCAAAAACATTTTTTAGAGTGTAATCACTCTCGAAATAAAACTAAGAAATGTTCCATGGTCTACTAGTTGTAAACCCTTATATTTGGGCGGTCTTGGAATGAAAATCCTTAAACACATTAATGATGATTTACATGATATACTTAATTGGAATATCCATCACAATGACTCCATTCCAATTACATTTCGTTAAAAAATTGACTTCTTAACAAGATAAATAAAGGAAACCTTATTAATATAGACTCATCTATCTATTCTTCCATTAAGAAAGATTTTTTCCAACATTATGTCTAATTCTAGATGTATGGTTAACATAGAATCTTCCATGAATTTCTCGTTAGATAACTAGAATACAGATCCACTTATTTCTATTGCTAATACCAATCATTTACCTAAGAAAACTAATGTCTCCATAAAAGATTTTTTTATCTCTCATAGATTTAATATTCTTGATAACGTTAACCATGTCATTGAAAATTACCCCTTTACCAATTCTGATAATTTTTTAATTTTGGAACCTACTCACAATGGAATTCTCAACTCTAAATATTTTTAAAACCAATATTTTTTATATTATTATATTGATTTTACATGGCTTAAAATTATTCATATATTATAGATAAAACCCCCGAGACTCACTCTTATTTGGAAAATTGCTCACAATCAGGTCCCCACTAATATTTGTATCTGATATTTTGGATCTAAAATGTCTTTAAATGCCAAATTTAGAATCAGTATATATAGATCAATAACCATCTCTTTCTTCCATATGATACTACTACTACTACTATTTTGAATATTGTTTTTTATCTCATTGATTACATATGGTTACTTATAGACTCAATCATCTCTCAAATTCAATGCTTCAATATTACATATGCATTTCAATATATCAAAAACCATTTTTCAGCTACTGTTGATGATCTTATCCACATGATTTTATATGATATAAATGATTTTCTTCATCATAATACCTCATTCAATTTAATTAAAGGCCAGGTGAGGATCCTCGATTCTACCCATGGATTTGCATTGATCCACAAGGGACACTAGAAAAACATTGTTACTAATTTCATAATTGTTATATTAATTGGAGTTAAAAGAATTTACTGTCATCCTTCACACAACTTCATGTTTTTTTGGCAGGCTCCTCTCGCTAGATGGATTAAAGTTGTTGTTGATTGATCCTCTAAAGGTAACCCATGAACCTTGGGTTGCAGGGTGATTGACAGGAATAACATTAGAAAACTACTCTATTGATTCTGTTGTAACTATGGATTTTATTTGTCTTTGGAGGTTGAAATGTTGAGTCTTATCCACATAATATCCTTCATAATGAAAAGTATGGGATGGAATATTTATTGAAATTTTTTCATCCACCATCGTGCAAGATCTTTGGAATGGGGTGGTAGATCTTGTGTGGCTACTCACAACTCGATAGATGGATTTCCTTCACTCACATAGGGATATCAACTATATTATTATACATAAATGTTTTGAAGAGAACGCAGTCGTATTTGGTCTTTCCCATGGGGGGTTAACCATGACCTCACCTGGTCGTATAACCTCCCTTTAGATTTTCTTGGTCCTTTTAAAAAAATTGTAAAAAAATACCACCTTTCTTACAGGTGTAACTTTAATTTTAATTCATAAATGTGCCTCAGTTTTTTGACCAAGGCACCACCCATTTAAAAAAATTGGTTAAATGGGCATTTGTTAATTATTGTTGGTTAGGTAGACGCAATAAAGTGACCCTTAAGAATTACTTTATGATACAATGTAAATTGGAGTTTAGAAAATGAAAATATATCTAAATTCAATTAAAATTTAATTTTATGATATATTTAGAAGATTTAAATAAAACTTATCCTCATGAAATAATGTTATAAAATTAATTTTTAATAATAACAATGTCATAAGTAATCTCATAATGATCAGAAACTTTATTATGTCATGAAAATATATATTTTCAACAAATAAAGATTTTTATTTACAATATAAAAAATTAATATTTAGATAATTATTTTAATAAAAATAATAACATATTTTGATTCTGAATATTGAAATCTTCGTATGGTGAATTTATGTAAATTCTCTCAAAAAGTTGATTCTTGGTGGTAAAAAGTGAAAAAAAAAATTATTTTTATGAAATCTTATAAGTCATATGATATAATAACGATATGATCATTATTTAATATTTATTAATCCTTCTTCATGAAAAAAAATTTATTTAATGTATAAAAAAATACATAATTTTTTACATTTAGAAGAACATTCTTATCAATTTTGAAACCACTATTTTATCTTCTCTTAAAAACTATTTTTATGAGTTATACTGTTATCATATTAAAATTAATTTTTATCACTTTTCTAAGTCGAATCAATAAAAATGAATTTTAAATATTTAATTCAAATCTTTAAATTATTTGATAGTGTAAATTACATTTTTATGCACAAATAAAGTTATCAAGGGAAAAAGACTTACCACATTATAGGTAAAATAATATAAAAGGATGAAATTAAAAGGTAACTAAATAATAAAAATGAAAATGAAAAAATTAAATTCGTATTTGAGGAATTTTCAATCAATAAAAACATTTCAATGTTAACTATCATCCAAATTATTTGAAATTATGGCCTCCCATAATCGGTTAACCTTAGTAACAAAATAATCATAATTTCATCCCTTAAAACACCCCTCCTCGAGTATAAATAACCTTGCATTCCCTTATCACTCTCCAAACCAAAGTCATTTGAAAATAATAATTTATCAATATCCCTTTAAAGAGTCTCACTAATATGGTTCTATGGTTATAAGGAGTCTCTCTATAGTATTAATAAGAATCCTTCAAACATAAGGTATCTCTTTCTCTACTTTTTCAATTACTGTATTTATTTTGAATTACACCATTGATTCCTATTTTATTTAATTGTTAAGTGATTATAAATACCACATTAATTTTATATATGATGGATTTTTAATCATATATTTCCTTTAATTATCATAAATTCCATTCCAAGATTCCTTTTATATACCCCCTACGGTACCGAAATAAACCCTTGATTTTCCAATCTATATTTTCATTCCATGTATACCCAAAGCTATTTTTATTCAAAGGTATTAATATATATGTATCATTAAAATAAATATTGGGTACATTCATGTATAAAAATGATATTCCCTACTCATGAGTTATAAATGATATGAATATATGATTTTTTATCAATTTAGAACACATGATATTAGATATATGAAGGGCCTTCCATGATAGTGCTCTGATTCATTGAGTAAAGAAGTAATCTATAGATATGACATGTTCATGATATCTTAGTATCATTAATTAGTAATATTTTATGATACCTTGGTCAAAATACTTGGTAATTTATTTTACGACGCCATAGTAATGGGCTTTGGTGATATGTGTTTGAATTTTTCATATCTATGTGGTAACAAAATTTCCATGTTATGCTCCATGTTATTATCTTCATTTACATATGTTATGCCTCCAATTATTATTTACATGTTCATATGTATGCTTCATATTTCACTTTTGTCATTTCTGACATTTTTTATCCCTAACTTGGCATTCTGCCCAGCCCTTTTAGTTTATAAATATCCCCAAGATATCATATATTGTGAGATTGTCTAGGATGGTATAGTAAAGAAACCATTCTAGATAGATTAAGTTTTTTTATGTTTTATTTTATGTACCATATATTTCTTGTTCCATGTACCCAGTTTCCAAGAAATGAGATCATGTAATAAATTGTGTTTTATCATAGTTATTATAAGAGTATAGTTTAATTATTTTTATAAATTATGATTATAAAACATTAGTGATGTCTCTATTAATAAGTAAAAATATAGGAAAAAACCTGAAATTTTAGTGATGGATTAATTGAATGGTTTACAAGAAATTAGATCCCTATCTAGATAAAAAAGTTAATATGGCTCTAATAAAGATGTATCTAGAGCTAATAAATCTAAAAAGGATGGATTGGGTACTAACACAATCATCACCTAATGTATGAAAAAGAGGCCTTGTTTCACACCTTGTTTCACACTCTTAGGGTATATTTAATTGTTATCATATTCTTTTTATAAACCAACATGAACTGATTTATATAATGTGTAACATTCTCATCTAAAAGAATACATTTATTAAATTATATGATCATAGAAAACCTATGATAGAAAAAATTGTATTAAACTCCCCCTTTTAAATTTATTATTCTTAAAAGCATCCACCTTCTTAGTTAATATTTTCTTTTTAGAGGTGTTTAAAATTAGAAGGTCCTATGTGAAAAATTGAAGCAACATGCAATGTAATGATAGAATTACTAGTATGATTAAATTAATAGTAGAAAATACCATGATTAATTTTTTACACAATTTTATGGATAATTATATGAACCACATAGAGAATCCAACTTCAACAATGAGAGAGAAACTAGAAATTTCATTCTTCACGCATAAATGACCACCATCCTTTTATGGAACCTATGGGGCATAGATTTTGGAATCATGCATCAGTATTTTCTTAAAACTAATATATATACTACATATTTATACGAAACATAAGCTAACTTGGGTTGTGAATTGTCTATATTGGGATTCCGATCAATAGAGTCTATTAATAAAAAACACCAAACCCATGGAATAAGTTGATGTTATGATGTGGGAATACATCAAAATGATATTTTTCAATAATTATTTTCCTCAAACCTTAGGAAGAAAGATGGGCCATGAATTTATTGAGTTGAATAAAAATAAATGTTAATTTGTGGGGTGTTATGAGGTGAACATCATAGGGTTTTTGAATAATTCTTCATGAATTTTTAACAAAATAGACATGAAGATAAATTTATTATTTGATGGTTTGGGACATCATCAATGGAAACATTAGAATTCTCTGACATCAAAATCTATGATGAAATAGTATGATATTTTATCAAGTTAGAGAAGTAATTTTGGGACTGAACATAGAATCATAGAGAGAATAATTAAAATGTCAATGTGGATAAATGTTTTTGGGAGAATCCTAAAACAGATATGGAGGGAAAGAAATAAAAAACATACCTTGTTTAATATGTATGGGAAAAGGCACATAGGGAACTATCTTCAACTATGTGTAAAGTGCAACAAATGTTAAAAGGTTGGTAAAATTTCTAAAAATATTTGTGGAGATGTAAAGCTTCAACATACTAATCCAAATAATAATCGTTGTAGGTACATGTAAATTATGTGGTGTATTATTTTAATTTTAGATATCCTGGTCAATTTTCCAAAAAGTTAAAAAATCATAGAATGGTGGGGGGAAACTGCAGCAAACCCTAATAGAGGAAAAATGATTATGTCCATTCCTTTTTTGTCACAACATATGAAGTCAATGCTCAAAATTTTGTGGTATAAAGTACACATACTATCCACACAAAACATTCTAGTACACTGATTGATTCTGTTTCAATGTATTCATTTATTTATTTTGTATTTTCAAATAAAATGTAACCAAATATAGATATATTAGAAGTAGTATTATGAATTAAAACATCAAGGGAATCTATTTCAATCCACAAGAGTATATTGGGATTCCCCTTTTAATTTTGGTGAGGATAATCTCATTAAAAATATAATAATCATTCTGATGGTGGAATTCAACATGATACTATGGATGGGTAAGATTTAAAAGTATAATTCCATGATCAATTAGATAATAATGTAAATTTTAGTGGCATTTAGAGGTAAACCTAAAATCATTTTCATAGTAAATACATCTCAATATAAGTATTTTCAAGAACTACCTAAAATATCATTCTTTATGGAAATGATTCATGAATAAGTCAAGGTATGAGAAAGTAAAAAAAATAGAATTTTTACCCACTATTTTGGAATAAATTTAAGTATTTACAATTAATTTAATTATACCACCCCTAGAAATTGAGAAATAACTATCCATTGAACTTATACCTTTATCTAAACATATATAAAATACCCCATATATATTATAATTCACTGAAAATAAGGAATTGAATAAGAAATTACAAGATCTGTTGGAGAAGGGATTTATCCCTCCAATTATGTATCCTAAGGAGAACCTTTTCTCTTTGTAAATAAGAACGATAGAATAATGTTACTATACACTAACTATAGTAAACATAATTTGATCATAGTAAAGAACATATAACCACTTCCGAGAATTATTGAATTATTTATATAACTTTATGGGGCTTGATTATAGTCTAGGATTTATCTTTAACTAGTTTATAACCAACCGATGTTGAAGAAACAAGATATCACAAGGAAATCCTTTCAGACATGGTATGTACAATATGAGTTCATTTTTATTCTCCTTATATTGAAAAAATAACCCACAATAGTAATGGAATTTTTTCATATAATCTTTAGGAAAACCTCAACGTACTTTTTTAGTCTTTATTGATGATATTTTAATATAGTCCAAGTGTCGTGAATAACATGAGAAGCACCTAAGGGTCATATTACAAACATGAAAAAATTGATTCTTTATAATAAATTTAGTAAATGTGAGTTTATAATGCAAAAATTGTAATTAGTTGGACTCATTGAATCATGTGAAGGAATATATATGGTTACGTCTAAGACTAAAGAAATAGAGGAGTGGCCTCATCCAAAAATAGTTATCATGATTTTTAGTTTCCTTTACATAGCTGGCTACTTTATAATTTTTTGGAAAACAATTCATGGATTTCTAATCACTAACCATGTTAAGAAAAAAGTATTTAATTTTTCCAAAACACTGGACTATGAAGAATGTTTTTAGGAGGTGATTAAATGATTGGTTAGCACACCTATAAAAACATTACTCTTTGATAGATATTTATTATTAATTTATGGTGATGGATCATTGAAATAACATGGATTTATACTCATATATAATCAAAAAGTTATTAATTTCGCATCATGATAGTTAAAGCCTCATGATAAGAAATCTTCTACCAATGACCTGGAGAATGTATTGGATATTTTTAATTTAAATATTTTGAGGAACAAAATGTATATGAAGAAGATTAATATATACAAATACCACCAAAGTTTGATGTATATATTCACACAAATGGAACATAACATGACATAATGGTGATGATTGCATCTTTTAAGGACTATGGTAGTTCTATTCATTATTACCCTAGAAAAGATAACAAATATCATAAATGAACAAAGTCATAAAGACCCAAAAGTTATTTAAATGATGAGGATTGAAGGATATATTTTGATGAAGGATATAGAAAATATGGGCATATTATTCATAAGGTTTATGACATCATCAATCCTATCATAAATGATTTCCCAACCATCATTTCGGGAGAATATCAATAAGGTACAAAGATATGATCCTGTCATTCTGATTATTATATAGGTGATGAAAAATGGAAAGCTGTATGTGTTTTTACTTTTTCAAGAGGGATTAATATGGTTCATAATGATTCTATATATCCCAGATTTTTCATATACAAAGAAACAACTATTTGATGAAACTCATGTATGAATGTTTTATATACATACTTGAATCATCAAAATGTGTAGAGATCAATGTGATCATTATTGATGGTATAACAAGAAATGGTAGATTATGGAATATACTATAAGGTGTTTGGGATGTCAAAAAGTAAAGGTAGGGTAGAAAATTCCAAAGGGTGCGATGAAACAACTTCCATTAACTTTATGGAAGTGGGAAAACATCCCTATGGAATTTCTTTATAGGCCTTAATAACACATCAATGTGAAATAATATCATGTCAGTAAACATTGATGGACTAAAAAACTATTCCCATTACATTTCCATATGAGAGGATTTCTGGCTTGATCACCATGATAATCTATATATTCAAGAAGTGTGAAGACATAATGGATTCCCTATATCAATTGTTTCTTACAATGATTCAAGGATTACTCTAGGATCTCGAGGATCCTTAAAAAGCCTAGGAATATGAAGGGAAAAAAACATATCATAGAAAAAATGATTGATAGTCTGGGTGAACTATTGAAGAATATGAGGGAATTTAAGGGAAATATTACTTGATTTTCAAGGGATTTTGAGTCAACATCTTCCACTAATATAATTCTCCTTTAACAATAGTTTCCACTCGAGTATTCAAATGGCACTATATGATTCACATTATGGGAAGAGGTGAATAACTATAATTTCTTGTGATGAAGTTAGATAGAAAAATATATTAGGAACATACATTATTAAATAGAATTTGAAAAAAAAACAAGTGATCTAGATGAATATCATTGATGCTTAGAGATGAAAGAAGATTTATATGGATAATCAATGAATGGAATTGTAATTTCATGTTGAAAATCATACGTTTCTTAAAGCATAATCATGGAAGGATTTAATGAGATTTATAAATAAAGGTAAACTTATACCAAGGTATATTAGACCATTTTTTGTTATATATAATATTGGATTTTTTGGGTATCAACTAGCTCTACGGGTGAATCTTTCCAATATCCATGATGTCTCCCCTATATCATTATTAAGGAAGTATATGTCACAGCTATCAAATATACTTGAAATAAATGATATAGAATTTTAATTTTACCATTAATATATAGAAAAAGATACAAATTCTAGATTTTTGGGAACAAGTGCTGAACAAAAGAACAACACTGCTCATGAATGTTTTATGTAGAAATTAAAATTTAAAAAAATAAACACGGGAGGATAAAGAAACAATGAAGGATACCCATATTTTTTTTTATTTTTTTTTCAAATTTTTTTGGGATAAATATTATATAGATGAATAAAATAGATTATTGGGATTAACATACATGGATATTACACCATTTTCTATGAATATTCAGTACCTTACAATAATACATGCCTGAGGACCGTAATAGTTTTTTTGTCATTGGAAACTAGGAAACAAAATCTTCTATCCAGGTGAAAGTGTAACACCCCAGGTAAATAAATAGTATGACATTTTTACATTTATCCATATTTCTGAATAAAATATTAATATGACTTTAATGTGGACGCTATGCTCGATGGCGTACCCAACACGCAATAATGAGTTTCTTGGGAATCTTACGTTGCACTCTAATAATAAAATAATATTATTTTAAATACTAGTTAATGCCTAGACATTGTAATGGCGGGAATGAACAGAACTAACTACAAAATGATTATATATGTTTGTCAAATATTTTTACTTTTTACAATAAATGTTAGAGGATTAAAAATGCGAATGAATCCTATTTTAAGCGTAAACATTCTAATATTCTTTAAAAGGTCGATTAACCGCCTTTTGATTGAGAACCTCTTTTAAATCCACTTTTTGACAATTTTATGTGTTATATTTGACAAAATAAAATTCTTCTTTAGAATCGGGACATCAAAATTTTATTTGTGTAAATTTTTGGTATTTTTTCGGGAAAAGATAAATTTTTAATGAATAGAGAAAAATGTTGTATTTTAATTCAAAACCACTTTTTAATCTAATTTATTTATATGATTAGGTTATCGTTTGAATTGGTTTTAAAGTGAAATTAGAATATATTTTTACCATTTAATCCAATAGTGGTCATTGGAATTAATTTCACTTTGAAATAGGACTTAAACTAGTGTCAATCGTTTGATACATTTTGTTTCATAAAAACACGCTATTTGATTGGACAGCGGGAATTAATTATTAAATTAATTAATGAAACTTATATGTTTTAAATTTTGAAAAATAGTCATCATTTTTGAATTCATAATATCAAATATAGCTTAGGGTGAATTTTTGGTAATTTTATGAAAAACATCAATTTTTGATGAATACTGAAACCACTAAGTGGTACTTATAAAAACCGATTTTCCATTTAAATTAAGTTTTACCACCTTTGTGTTTTGAATTTCAAAAATCCGACATACATGGTTGTCAGTAAGAAGTAAAATGTGGTTCAATGGGATTAAAATAATTTTTTGGTGAATAGTAACTTATTAAGTTTTTAATCGCGATTAGAGGTAATTAGTGTAGTTTAATGTAAGAATAATGTTTTAATAAAATTAAATGACCTAGACACATGTCCTAATATCATTGGATGTGTCATGGCCGACCAAAACAATCCATGGGCCAGCTTGGGGACCCCATGGAGCCACTTTGGTTGGAAAATGACATAAATACCTTTTTATTTAATGTTAAAGTAAAAATGACACAAACATGAGATGTTTTACTAAAACAATTTTTACATGGGGTTATACAAGTCATATTTTTGACTATAAATAGTCATTGGAAAGATAAATGTATTTCCTACATCATGATAGTTTTTTTAGAATTTTTAGACATTAAATAAATTAAAATATTTATGACACCATGATGATGCAGTGATTACCTCATTATTTAATGATTTAAATAAAATGGAAATATAATGTAAAATCTTAGACCAACACATGTCAAAAACCTATTGGATGGGTGGATTTCAAACCCTTATCACCTTATCCTAGAAACACATTAATGTGGGACCATTAAAATCTGAAACTCATTCTAAAATCATGTAACATTTCCTTACTTTCCAAGAGTGCCCCTCCTCTCCTCTTATAAAAGGCCTCCACCTATACCACCATTACCACACTTCCAAATCCTTTGGCTTGGCCAACCGCTGCCCATTTTGTCTCTCCCCATCCCTCTCTTACTCCATGAAGCCTCACATTGGGCATAAGTCTTCCCAAGGAAGCCTTTGAGCTCAAATCTAAGAGAGTTACCCGATTTTATGGTAATGTCTTCACTTGTGTCCTTTTGTTTTATTTTGTTTCTCCAACCCCCAAAACTCTTTTTATTCATTTATTTTGTAACAAATACAGTATCTTAAATATACTAGGATGTTTTATAAGAATTATTCGAGCTACACTTACACACACCTACATCTAATGGGTAAAAACATACTGTTTCCGTGGATAGTGAATTTCTGCCTCCCGAAACGATGATTGTTCAACATTCTTTTAACACCTTCATAGGTGGACATTAAGATGTCACTATATTTATATATGATATATAATATGTTTATGTTTTCCTTAAGCTTCTGTATTTTTCATTTATGGAATACCTTTATGGTTTCCATTATGGGTAAACGCGATATCTTCATTTTAGGAAGTGCGGACTACCACCCCCTAAAAGTGATTTGATTCGTTAATGCCATATGTGGGATGTATAAAGGATGGAATTAATGGTATTAAATATTTTATCCTACTAGAATTATAATATACCTTTATATCTTTATTATTTCATTCAATTGAAAACAAATAAAATGAAATGAAAGTAGCGTTCATGCGTACGTACGACTTACCGTCTCCATGAATGGTACATTTCATTTCTTATCTCCAAATGTTATGTACTATTATAAGTACATATATATAATGTATATATATGTAATATATTACATTTAAATTATGGGTATCATTTTGGAATTATAAAACACATATCTCTCCTTTTGTTTTAATTCCATTAATATGGCAAAAAATGAAAGTAACGTTCATGCGTACGTATGGCCTACCATCTCCATGAACGGTGCTTTTAATTTTTTATCTCAAAATGATATGGAATAGTATAAAAAGAATATAAACTGGATATATATGATATTTAAAACATAAATACTATTATGGAGATGATGTGCCTATAACTACATGGAAAAGTCTTTTCCAACAAGGTTAATTTTTACTCATGTACTGAACATCGACAAAAACATCTAATACGAACTCAATTTAGTAACCAATTATTATAACATTATGATATGTGATATTAACTGAATAATAATATTTAAATTAGGTCCTTAATAAATTATATATTGACCAAATTTTATTATTCGGGATATTAAAGAACGATCGAGTCATGTTAGACACGAGGTAAGGGATCCTACTTCTCTCTTTCTTTTTAAGTACACTCTTTTATGTCATTCCTTTGAAGATCATCTTTATTATGATTGGGATGTTCATTTATATTAATCCTACTGTACTTTTTATGTTCATATTCTGAGAGACCCTATTTTATCTCATCAATCCATTCTGGAAGTTTTGAGTGGCGCCGTTAGGCTGCCGAATTTTCGTAAAACATCTAACCTCTCTTTTTTTATGTTCTCTCATTTATGTCACTTCTTTTAAGCTCCTCTTTGTTATGATGGGGGATGTTCTTTTATATTCCTCTTTCTGTAAATTTTATTGTAATATGATGGTATACTCTATTTGAACTCATCAATCCATTTTTGGATGTTTTAAGTGGCACTGTTAGGCTGCCGAGTTTTCGTAAGGAATTTCTCAACTCACTTTTATTCCCGTGAGATTTATGCTACATTTTCCACCATTTCCTTTGAGTGGTGTATTTACATCACATTATTATAATCTTTGTGTAATATAATTTCATTTATGGGTACTTACATATTCATTATATGACCCTTCTTCAATGGGGTGTACGTTTCGAAAGTTACCCATGTCGGTAAGGGAACCTTTCACCCTCCTCTTTTTAAAAGACTTATTTTGTTATGTCTTTTAATTCACATACTATAATGTTGGGATATGTTCTTCTATATCCTTATTAATGTAAAATTTATGCCCAAGTGATGAGATACCCTTTTTATCTCTCATCAACTCATTTTATAAGTTTTGAATTGACGCCGTTAGGCTGTCGAATTTCTGTAAGGGAACTTCTTAACCCACTTTCAATTCTTTGGGTTAAACCTCTAATTCATGATTTTATAATTCCAAGATTACATGTGTAATATCTATGTTGTATTTTTCATAAACCTTTGTGTGGATATACTATTTCTACACATAATCATCTCATCGATAAATTCTTATGTCATTTAGACGGACTTGTATCGGAAATCATAACTCAATCTCATTTCATTGAGTTAAATATCTATGTCATTGGTTTTGTTTTTCCATGATTATGTGTGAATGACCTATGATTGTTTTACACTTAATATCCACTTATATTTTGTGTATTATTATTTTTCACACATAATCATATAATTGATTTATCCTTAATATAATGATACCGACTTTGTAAGGGACTTCGTCTCAATCTCCTTTCATTGAGGCATATTTTGTTTTATACACAAATATCTTTTTTACGGTGTATAAACCCCTTTGACTTTTACTTTTATACGAAAGGAATCTTTTTCTACGAAGCGTTTTACTAAACGAAAAAAAGGAATTTTTTTAACGTACACGATGACAACGACCTTTTCCGCCACCGCGAGTATTATTTGGTCTTTGGCTTGCTCAACAAGCCGTGATGTTTTTAAAATGAAATAAATACCTTATACTATTTTATGTATTTTGGTATTGAAAATGGTTTTTATAATGGATTTGTTATGTCAACATATTTGAGTGATATATTGTGATCAAAGTGTGGAAATGTTTTCTTTCCATTATATTTGTTTTATGTCTTATGATTTTATAATGGTACTTGGACATTTGACGGGTGGTTACGTGATAAACCATATGATGGGCGGTGTCGTGAATACCAGGACGGGTGGTTACGTTATAACCTCCAATGCATTGGGTATGGAAGTCATCAGTATGGCTATTCCATTAAGTATGTGTGGAAGTCGGCCGTATGGCTATTCCATTAAGTATGTGTGGAAGTCGACCGTATGGTTATTCCACTTAAGTATGTTTATGTCCCAAGTTACCTTTATATGATATGTGATCTTTATATGGGTTTTATGGTAATCTTTTGGTTACAGAAGGGTATGTAATGAACTTATATTCAGTGAAGAGTTTTTACTACTTCGAAAAGGTGAAAAGTATTACTTTCATAAAGTATAAATGGTTTACTTGTTGTTTTGAAAAACTAATAGTTTTCATTCTTTGTGTATCCCTTACTGAGCTTTTTTTGCTCATCCAAGGTTTTTGAAATGTTTTTCACAGGACTTAATGTGGAATAGGGTCAAGGATGGGATCAAGGGAATGTCAAGCTACCTAAAACATGGAACTAGACATGTTTCTTTTTAAGAGTTTTTATTTTATGGAAACTTAGTAGAAGTTTATACTTTGTAATCTTTTGAGATGTAATAGTTATGTCCTATTCTCTAAAACTCTAAAACTGAAAAGATCCTCAATGTGAATTATTCATTTAATTCAATATTAAGAGATGTTTAAGGTCGGGGCCTTATAGTTGGTATCAAAGGTCGGTTTAGATAACTTTAGAGGTTTGGGTATCCTCTAAGCATAAGTGACATTACCATAATGGTTAGGATTTCAGAAAGAGTCCTAGTTTTAGATAAAGTGAATGAGTAAGTATATATTAGTGTTTATCTTCCTCATTAGTACATGATGGTTTTGTTGATATACTCACACTGACATTTCTGTTTTTAATGAATGGATGGATCTAGCAGGCACCAAAGAGACAACAGGTTTGAAGGAAACTATGGCGGTTCTCTGATTAAGATACTAGATAAAATGGGGGATTTAATGAGGAAGCGTGTGGTTGTTCTAAACCAACTATCAAGGAGTCATGATCAACCACTTGAACCTTGGTATGTTCTGTAATGCATCATATACGAGATGACCAATCGATGTGGAGGTTCAGGTAATAATTATAAAGGTAACCATTAGAGTTTATATGATCGTTACTTTTGAGGTAATTATGGGTTATTATATGATATGCTGGAAAATGAAAGGCATGAGATAAACTTGAGGTTAAAATATGTTATGATCATTTTTGAAGATTTTATCTTGTTTTGTTGAATGTTTTAAAATTATATAGTTTTGGAAAAAGGACAACACGCAGACCGTGTGAAAACCCATCGCGTCGGACAAAGATGCGGGAATCGAACCCACAACAAAAGTGCGACTGGTATTTATCGCCTACCACTGGACTACGTGAAGTCCCTGGTTAGTTTGACTAATTCTTTTTAGTTAGATGATTTTAGGAATCAAGAGAAAGTTTATTTTGGGTTATCTATGGAAATTATTAACCTATCAGAGAGGATATGTGATTAGGTTATTTACTTTTCAATACGAGACATTAAGAGTAATTGATGTTATTTGGAGATAAGTGTTAATTTGTACCTTGGAAGACTATGCGACTAAATCCTTCAAATATTTGGGATTCAATATTAGTTTGGTTTACTTTGAAGTATTTTATAGACAATTTTTTTATTGAATGGTCTTTGTTGAACTTTGGGTATTGTTTGATAAATTTTAGAGATTAAGAATAGATTTGTTTTTTTAAAGGATTATCCTTTTTGGGTATTATCTGATATTGTACTAACCTTTATGGTTTTGGTTTTGGTTAAGGTATAAAGATATGGGAAGCATATAGTTCCCTTTTGTAGATTAGGTGATTCTCTAGAAGTTTATTATAGTACTCTTAATGTGAATACGTCTTCCTAAATACTCGTCTTTTGGGGAAAGTATGAGTTTGTGTAAGAAATCTAGTAAAAGTTGAAAGTCAACATGACAAGAAAGTATGTTTCCTTAAGATCAAAAATAAATTCCTCAATTAAGAGTAACTTAAAACAAATCTGTTTCCTGTTAACATTTCCTACTGGGGAATCGAATACCGTTTAACCCATCACAAGTTTTTGATTCTCTTATGGTTAACTTTCTCCTAGACATGTTTACTATCACTCTACATCAGAACATGACCCTTTGTTTTTTTCCTCCATGTCCATATTTTCATACTTGGAATCCTAGTATGGGTTAACTTGGGTGACCTTTCAACTTATCTTTCTTTATTTTAAAGTGATTGTTTTACTGACTCTTGTTCCGATGTGGGATTTTCAATGAAGTTTCCAAGCCCAATTTTAAAATTGCGAGGATGCAATATCCAAAAGGGGGGAAGGATGTAACACCCCAGGTAAATAAAGAGTATGACATTTTCACATTTATCCATATTTGTTAATAAAATATTAATATGACTTTAAAGGAGACGCTATGCTTGATGGCGTACCCAACACGCAACAACGTGTTCCTTGGGAATCTTACGTTGCACTCTAATAATAAAATAATATTATTTTTAATAGTAGATAATGCCTAGCCGTTGTAATGGAGGGAATGAAAAAAACTAACTACAAAATGATTATATATGTTTGTCAAATAGTTTTACTTTTTACAATAAATTTTAGAGGATTAAAAATGAAAATGAATCCTATTTTAAGCATAAACATTCTAATATTCTTTAAAAGGTTGATTAACCGCATTTTGATGGTGAACCTTTTTTAAATCCACTTTTTGACAATTTTATGTGTTATATTTGACAAAATAAAATTCTTCTTTACAATCGGGACATCAAAATTTACTTTGTGTAATTTTTTGGTATTTTTCTGGAAATGTTCAATTTTTAATGAATAGTGAAAAATGTTGTATTTTAATTCAAAACTTCTTTTTAATATAATTTATATATATGATTAGATTATCTTTTGAATTTGTTTTAAAGTGAAATTAGAATATATTTTTACCATTTAATCCAATAGTGGTCATTGAAATTAATTTCACTTTGAAATAGGACTTAAACTAGTGTCAATCTTTTGATACATTTTGTTTCATAAAAACAAGAAATTTGTTTTGACAGTGGGAATTAATTATTAAATTAATTAATGAAACTTATATGTTTTGAATTTTGTAAAATATACATCATTTTTTAATTCGGAATATCAAATATAGCTTAGGGTTAATTTTTGGAAATTTTCTGAAAAACTTCAATATTTGATGAATAGTGAAACCACTAAGTAGTACTTATAAAAACTAATTTTCCGTTTAAATGAAATTTTTCCACCATTGGGTTTTGAATTTCAAAAATCTGAGATACATGGTTTTCATTAAGAAGTAAAATTTGGTTCAATTGGATTAACATAATTTTTTGGTGAATAGTAACTTATAAAGTTTTTAATCGCGATTAGAGGTAATTAGTGTAGTTTAAGGTATGAATAATGTTTTAATAAAATGAAATGACCTAGACACATATCCTACCCTCATTGTATGTGTCATGGCCAACCAAGAAAATCCATGGGTCAACTTGGGGACCCCATGGAGCCACTTTGGTTGGAAAATGAGATAAATACCTTTATATTTAATGTTAAAGTAAAAAAGACACAAACATGGGATTTTTTACTAAAACAATTTTTACAGGGGGTTATACAAGCCATATTTTTTACTATAAATATTCATTGGAAAGATAAAAATATTTCCTACATCATGATATTTTTTTTATAGTTTTTAGACATTATATAAATTAAAATATTTATGACACCATGATGATGCAGCGATTACCTCATTATTTAATGATTTAAATAAAATGGAAATATAATGTAAAATCTAAGACCAACACATGACACAAACCAATTGGATGGGTGTCTTTAGAACCCTTATCACCTTATCCTCGAACCACATCAATGTGGGACCATTAAAATCCGAAACTCATTCTAAAATCAAGTAACATTTCCTTACTTTCCAAGAGTGCCCCTCCTCTCCTCTTATAAAAGGCCCCCAACTATACCACCTTACCCACACATCCAAAGCATTTGGATCGGCCAACCCCTGCAAATGTTGTCTCTCCACATCCCTCTATTACTCCTTGAAGCCTCACTTTGGGCAGAAGTCTTCCCAAGGATTCCTTTGAGCTCAAATCTAAGAGAGTTAACCGATTTTAAGGTAATGTCTTCACTTGTGTCCTTTTGTTTTATTTTGCTTCTCCAACCCCCTAACCTCTTTTTATTCATTTATTTTGTAAAAAATCCAGTATCTTCAATATACTAGGATGTTTTTATAAGAATGATTCTATCTACACTTAAACACACCTACATCTAATGGTTAAAGAACATACTGTTTCCGTGGATGGTGAATTTCTGCGTCCCGAAACGATGATTGTTCAACATTCTTTTAACACCTTCAAAGGTGGCCATTTAGATGTCATTATATTTATATATGATATATAATATGTTTATGTTTTCCTTAAGCTTCTTTATTTTTCATTTATGGAATACCTTTATGGTTTCCATTATGGGTAAACGCGATATCTTCATTTTAGGAAGTGCGGACTACCGCCCCCTCAAAGTGATTTGATTTGTTAATGCCATATGTGGGATGTATAAAGGATGTAATTAATGGTATTACATAAGTTATCCTACTGGAATTATAATATACCTTTATATCATTATTATTTCATTCAATTTAATACAAAAAAAAAATAAATGAAAGTAGCGTTCATGCGTACGTACGGCTTACCGTCTCCATGAACGGTACATTTCATTTCTTATCTCCAAATGTTATGTACTATTATAAGTACATATATATAATGGATATAAATTTAATATATTAAATCTAAATTATTGGTATCATTCTGGAATTATAATATATATCTCTCTCATTTTGTTTTAATTCCATTAATATGGCCAAAAAATGAAAGTAGTGTTCATGCGTACGTACGGCCTACTGTCTCCATGAACGGTGCTTTTAATATTTTATCTCCAAATGATATGGAATAGTATAAAACGAATATATACTGGATATATATGATATTTAAAACATAAATACTATTCTGGATATGATGTACCTATAACTACATGGAAAATTCTTTTCCAAGAAGGTCAATTTTTTCTCATGTACTGAACATCGACAAAAATGTCTGATACGAACTCACTTTATTAACCATTTATTATAACATTATGATATGTGATATGTACTGAATAATAAAATTTAAAGGAGATCCTTTAGCAATTATAAGTTGACCAAATTTTATTATTCAGGAGATTAAAGAACGATCGAGTCATGTCGGACACGAGGTAAGGGATCCTACTCCTCTCTTTCTTTTAAAGTACACTCTTTTATGTCATTCCTTTTAAGATCATCTTTATTATGATTGGGATGTTCTTTTATATTACTCCTATTGTAAGTTTTATGTTCATATGGTGAGAGACCCTATTTTCTCCTATCAATCCATTTTGGAAGTTTTGAGTGGCACCGTTAGGCTGCCGAATTTTCGTAAAAGATCTAACCTCTCTCTTTTTTTTAAGTACTCTCATTTATGTCACTTCTTTTAATATCCTATTTTTTATGATGGGGGATGTTATTTTATATTCCTATTTCAGTACATTTTATTGTAATATGTTTGGATACTCTATTTGATCTAATCAATCCATTTTTGGAAGTTTTATGTGGCGTCGTTAGGCTGCCAAGTTTTCGTACGGAATTTTTCATCTCACTTTTATTCCCATGAGATTTATGCTACATTTTCCACTATTTCCTTTGAGTGGTGTATGTACTTCCCATTATTATACTATTTGTGTAATATAATTTCATTTATGGGTACTTACATATTCATTGTATGGCCCTTCTTCAATGGGGTGTACGTTTGAAAGTTACCCAAGTCGGTAAGGGAACCTTTCACCCTCCTCTTTTTAAAAGACTTATTTTGTTATGTCTTTTAATTCACATACTATTATGTTGGGATATGTTCTTCTATATCCTTATTAATGTAAATTTTAATTCCAAGTGATGAGATAACCTTCTTATCTCCCATAAACTCATTTTATAAGTTTTGAAGTGACGTCGTTAGGCTGTCGAATTTCTGTAAGGGAACTTCTTAACCCACTTTCTATTCATTGGGTTAAACATCTAATTATTGATTTTATTATGCCAATATTATGTTTGGAATCTCTATGTTTTAGTTTCCACAAACCTTTGTGTGGATATACTATTTCTACACATAATCATCTCATTGATAAATTCTTATGTCATTTAGACGGACTTGTATCAGAAATCATAACTCAATCTCATTTCATTGAGTTAAATATCTATGTCATTGGTTTTGTTTTTCCATGATTATGTGTGAATGACCTCTGATTGTTTTACACTTAATATCCACTTATATTTTACGTATTCATATTTTTCACACATAATCATATAATTGATTTATCCTTAATCTAAGGATACCAACTTTGTAAGGGACTTCGTCTCAATCTCCTTTCATTGAGGCATATTTCGTTTTATACAAAACTATCTTTTTATGGTGTATAAGCCCCTTTTACTTTTACTTTTATACGAAAGGAATATTTTTCTACGAAGAATTTTACTAAACGACAAAAAGGGATGTTTCTTTTAACGTACTCGGTGACAACGACCTTTTCCGCCACTGCGAGTATTATTTGGTCTTTGGCTTCCTCAACAAGCCGTGATGTTTTTAAAATGAAATAAATACCATATACTCTTTTATATATTTTGGTATTGAAAATGGTTTTTATAATGGATTTGTTATGTCAATATATTTGAGTGATATATTGTGATCAAAGTGTGGAAATGTTTTCTTTCCATTATATTTGTTTTATGTCTTATGATTTTATAATGGTACTTGGACATTTGACAGGTGGTTACGTGATAAACCATATGACGGGTGGTGCTGTGAATACCAGGACGGGTGGTTATGTTATAACCTCCAATGCATTGGGTATGGAAGTCGGACGTATGGCTATTCTATTAAGTATGTGTTGAAGTCGGCCGTATGGAAATTCCATTAAGTATGTGTGGAAGTCGACCGTATGGTTTTTCCACTTAAGTATGTTTATGTCCCAAGTTACCTTTATATGTTATGTGATCTTTATATGGGTTTTATGGTAATCTTTTGGTTACAGAAGGGTAAGTAATGAACTTTTATTCAGTAAAGAGTTTTTACTACTTCGAAAAGGTGAAAAGTATTACTTTGATAAAGTATACATGGTTTACTTGTTGTTTGGAAAAACTAACAGTTTTCATTATTTGTGTATCCCTTACTGAGATTTTTTATGCTCATCCTAGGTTTTTGAAATTTTTTTCACAGGACTTAACGTGGAATAGGGTCAAGGGTGGGATCAAGGGAAAGTCAAGCTACCTAAAACATGGAACTAGACATGTTTCTTTTTAAGAGGTTTTATTTTATGGAAACTTAGTAGAAGTTTCTACTTTGTAATCTTTTGAGATGTAATAGTTATGTACTAATTCTCTAAAACTCTAAACCTGAAAAGATCCTCAATGTGAATTATTCATTTAATTCAATATTAAGAGATGTTTAAGGTCGGGGCCTTATAGAATGATATTAAAAATATCCCATAAATATCTCAACCTTTATTACATTTACCTAAAATATGTCATCATAACCTAGGGAAAGGTACATAAGAAGGGGTGATCTCAGATGCTCAGAAAAGGTTAATAAAGGAAATGCGAAATCATAACATGAACAAAGGGTATGGAACTTGAGAACAACATTTGAATATAAAAACTTATATATTAGATGTCATAATAAATATTATAAATACATAACACATGGATCATAATATAATTAATATCATAATTCATGAAAGTACAACACAAGAATAAAACATGGAATTGTGGCACACACATAAGAAATAACATGATTCCCATAGTAGCCAATCCATCACTGCAATGACCAACATGGTAGTATGGGATAACATCACATTCCATATTGGTAGTCATGGTTAACTCCCATTTCCATCTTAATATCATGAGTTCGCTACTCATATCATCTTGGTAGACATGGTTCACTTCCATGGTCATCTTAGTAGTCAGGGTTCATTCCAATACCACATTAGATTATCTCATGAGATATAAATATTTACCCAATGCATTGGAGGGAGATATAAGTACCACCCATATCATAATTAAATCATACATACATGTTACAAAAGATTATAAATAATCATATCATAGACCATGCAATGAAATTCATATCATAAGAATGTAAAAAAATCATAGCCTATGAAAAACAAATATAGGTTTCATAATCATTTTATCCAAAGAATAACATGTGAAAAAGAATCTTATTTTATACAGACCATGAAATTAATCCTAACCCATTCATAGATAGAATATGAATGGTAACTTTATATAATTCCTTAGAAGGGCATGACTAACATCAACCGATGTCATCAAAAATTGAAAATAATTTTGAAATATCATACAAAAACTTCTACTGAGAAAAATTTCATTTCTTATTTGAAAAAATAATTTTTAACACATAAAACCATTTGAATAAAAAATTCATTAAAATAAATCGAAAACATATAAAGAATAATTTAAATTATTTTTAAAATATTTTCTCATTATAACATATAAAATAAGATTCATAAAATTTTGAAAACCTTTTTTAATGAAACTACTTAGAAAACATATAAATAAATCATGAAAATGTTTTGAAAACCATTTTTTCTTAAAGTAATATTGAAAATGTTTTGAAAAGAATTTCACCAAAAATAATTAGAAAACTTATAAAGAAATCATGACATTTTTTTAAAACCATTTTACATGAAAACATATGAAAGAAGCTTCAAAATATTTTGAAAAGTTTGAAATACTTTGAAAACCATTTTCTTTTCAAATAATTTGAAAACATATAAATAAGGCATGAAAACATTTTGTAAACTATTTTACTTTCAAACATATAATATAATCATTAAAAAATATTTAAAACAACATTCCTTGAAAATTATTTTTTAAAAAAAATCTTAAAAATTCTCCATTTAAAAATGAAAAGGAATCGTCAAAGAAATGATGGTGGGTATATATGTACATGTCGTACGAGGGAAAAATAACACACATTTTGAAAGGTAAATAAAATATAAAAATGAATTGTTCATAAATAGATAAGAAGATTACTTTGAAGAGACTGGTAAAGGAAATAATGGGAAATTTTTTTAAAATATTATAGTATAATGGTACAATATTCTTTGAAAACCATTAATGAAAACATTCTTTTGAAGGTACAAAGACTTCTGATCGAAGAGATGGTAAAGTTGGGATTTCATAAAAACATGTTCTTATCTATCATGTGTACCAAAGAGTACAAAAATGGTACCAATACATTAATATATCATTTATAATCATAGGATAAAAAAATGCATTAATTTTCTTGATATATGGATCATGATATTTCATTAATTGAATCATATTCATAAACAATATCGAAAAGTGATGGGATTTTTCAATAAAATATTTTCACTTGGTAACTTGGGATAATACTATACATATAAAAAGAGGATATTGCATGAAGATTAAAATGCCATTAATAAGCAGATTCATGATATAACATTTAAAATGGAAGTATATACACCTCAAAAAAATTATCTAGGCGGATTGAAAAATATGAGTCTCAATGAAGGGAAATTGAGACAAAACTATTTTACCGAAAATGTATCTTTTGAAACATAAAACATTTAAAATAAAATTCATATAATGGATATGTAAATTCCAATAAATTTAATGATAATAAACATTTAATACATCCATGTTCAGAAAACACACCAGAAAAAAAGTATGGGTGGTCAATAAAGCATGTATCTCATGAAAATAAAAAGTGAGATAAAGGCCCCTTACCTTATGTCATAACACTCGTAGTAATCATTAAAAACACCTATATATTAAATGAAAATTTGTTATAAATATTTTACAGAATAATATTATTATATCTAATACCATATATGGTTTTATTATGACCATGTATTACCATCTTTTAAACAATATTATGTTAAGGTTTCACTTCGGATAATATTGGCTTTGTGCTTTACAAGTATCTTAATTTCTATGTCGTTGATCCTTATAAAAATATATTGATTTTATAATTTAAAACAGAATATAAATAAAATGTATATGCATTATATTTATATTATAATAATATAAAGAATATAAAGTTAAAAAATGAATACATCATTCAAGAGACGGAATGTTGTACGTACGTATTAACGATGTTTCTATTTTTATTATCGTATTGAAAGAAATTAATAAAATGACATATATTTATATATTTATATAATTATTATTCTAGCTTTATGATATAATATATATCATATATATTAACTAAACCCATTCTTAATACATTCCATGTAATGTATGAACAAATCATGTCACATTGAGTGGGTGGTAGTCTACATTTACTGAAACGAAATTATCGTATTTACATCAAAAAGAATGTCACAAGATATGTTTTTTAAAAGGAATATAAAATCAAAAATAATTTATAAATATAATATATAAAATATATAAATAGAATTTCCATCAAAAATTTCTCCATGAGAGGAGGTAAAGCCAAATGAACAGTCATTGTTTATTGAGGTGGTATTTTTTTTACACGTAAACAGTATGTTCATTACCTATTAGATATATGTGTGTGTAAGTATAGGTTGAATGATTAGAATAAGAACATAATATTATATTTTGGTTACTGCGGTTGTTATAAAATCATGGAGTAAAGAGAGTTGAGGGTTTGGAGAAGGAAAATAAAATAAAGGATCCTCAAAGAAGGCATTACCTCAAAATCCAGTAACTCCATTCGGTTTGTGCCAAAAGGATACCTAGTATTATCTTATACTGATGGGAATTATTCTAGGAGTAAGGTGGGAATTTTTGTGACATATACTGGGTATATCTGGTCTCATCTTATGAGGTTTTTGGCATGTGAAGAAGAGGGAGAGGTGGTGGCGTTTTATATTGAAGGGAAAGGACACACTTGGAATTTTTTAGAACAAGTTATGTGTACACACGTTATTTCCTTAAATATTCATAGAAACTGATCACCAATATATAAAAGATGCTTAATGGGTGATTAGTGTCTAGAAAATGGGTGTTTGAAAATTTTTAGGTCATTTTGCGTCTTAAAATTTAAGGGTTAGTCCTTAATTAAGTTTAATTTTACCATATTTGATTTAATTAATTTTAATTACATTCACTAATATTATTTTTCTTATAATATGATTCCCATATTATAAGTTACAAATTATTATGATTCCAAATATCGAATAATATTTTTCAAATTCTAATCGCATTAGTCGGAGACATTAATTTAAGATGAATCTCGTCCTCAGGTCGACAAGGTGCCTTATACCCAATTTCAAAGTGAAAATTGATCTCAATGAACAAAATTATTTTGATTGAAAAAAATATTATGTAATTAAAAATTTAAAAAAATTTAAAACAAAATTTAACCTTATAAATAAATTAAATGATAAAGCATTTTTTAACAAAAAATTTGAATTTTTAACATTTCATTAAAAAATTAAACATTACAAAAAATAAAAAAATATAATCCTAACATAATTTTTATGTCTCACATTGAAATATGATGTTTATTTCTACATATTATGTCTATAAAATTTCCAATGATTGTATTTAAAATGGGGTCTCCATTAAAATACAGTAAAATGAACTTTATAAAAATATATGCTTTAAGCATAAAATTATGTTTGCTCTTATCTTACATCTATGAAATATGTTGAATGAAAATAAAAAATAGTTTTTTAATTTATAAAATATATATTATATTATTTTCACTCCGAAATTGTATATAATTTAATTTATTTGGGTAAAACAGTTTTGTGGACATAAAAATATTGATAGTTCCTTTTATATTAAATCAGTTTTTAGATTCATTTATATTGAACTATTAACATATGAATTAATATTATATTGTTTAAACCATATATTTTAACGAATTATTTAATACTATTCGTAACTAAAATTTAACAGATTTGTTATATCATATTATATTAAGTAATAACATTTTAATGATATATTATTTTATGGTAAAACATAATCTTGTGTGTCATACAAGCCATTGAGGAAAGTTATTGTTTTGAGTAATTTAAGATAACCTCAGTGTTTTATATAGATCAGGATAAAAATAATGTTTCTTTTTTTTCATAATTAATATGGTGTTTCATATAATGCAAACCAAACATTGTGATTTAATATTAAATAATCTATGTTCAGTGTTTCATAAAATGCACAATATCAATAAGGTTAAATTATTTCAAAAAATAGCAATCCAAAAAATCTCAAGGTGTAACATTATACCCCCCTTAAAATGAATTTCACCCTCTAAATTTTCATGAGATATAAAAGGTTTAACACTTGAAATTTTCATTCATAAAAACCTACATTGTAAAAATGAATACAAAGAAATCCCTTAAAAAGGGAATGTTTGGACCATAACAGTTACCCAAAGTTACATATAAGTTGGTTTCCACATAGGACAACATAGGTTGGGAGTGAATATTGGATATGGAGGAAAATTGTAATTATAAATACGGATTTATTGAGGTCATCAATCACAAATAGGTGAATGGTCTACGAAAAGTTGATGGCCTCAAAGTCATAAATCTATAATAATTAAAAAGGCCATCGGTTCACAAAATTGAGGTATTAGGACAACTTATTTTATTTTGATAATTATCTTAACATTAATTAATTATTTTATTGACCAATAATATAAGGAAATATACTTACTTGAAATATTTCTATAAATAAAATTTCATTCTTTTATTTTTCTTTTATAAAAATTTAATTCATCTATTACTTTATGTAATGGACGTCTGGAAATTAACTTTGTTGCATGAAGTTATAAAATATAGTTTTAAAAAATATTAAGTCCCATAAAAGATGGAAAATTATAAATATATGTATTAATACTCTTAAAAATAAATATGGTTGATACCTTAATCTCAAAACATAAAAATTAACAAAACTGATTCATCGTTAAGATTTATTCATCAAAAATAATTATACATTATCCAGGAAATCATGTCGGCTAATGGTAGGAATGAAACCCTTACTCTCCTTTGGTCATGGATTCGACACTTTTTCTCTTTTTGGACTTGATTGGTTGTAACCTGAAATATATGATGTCTTTTCTAAAGCCACACTAATATAATTTCAAAAATAAATAATATGGGAATCCTTGAAATAAGATTAATCACTAAGTATCCTTTTAACCAAGGCTTTCAATACCAAATCAGTGCATAAATAGTTTCTCCAATGTTTAACTTATAATTTTAATGAATGGTTTAACTTATAACCCGTATGAATGATTAAAATCAAAAACATTATAAAAAAAGTCATCAAATCATCTTAACCTTCATTCCTCAATATATTACAAAGTATATATTGTTTTTTACATTCCAAACATGTGAATACACTCACCTTATATTCTCTTGAAACATTATAATAACGTGAACCACAATAAATACTTATTGAAAACTTGTATGATTCCTTTTTCTATAGAATACTGGATATATTCCATAAATCCAAGATGTTGTTAACTTCACCTATGAAAGCATAAACTACTTTTCAATAAGTCCTTAATTAGTTCCAAGGTAATCAGTACCTTCCAACTTACTTTTTCATATCCCTAAAATCATTATCCAATACGCATTATAATAATATATGGAACATATTAATTTTTATAATTCCCTTAGTCATGTTTTTTCAAGGTACATAACTTTGTTTTTATTTCACTTCAATATTCCATAAGTATAATTCAACATGTTCTTATAAATATATTAAGAAAAAAAATCAACTAAACCATCCTAATTTATTTCATCTTTCATATAACATACTTATTGAATCCAAATACATTATACCTTTATTTTGTCAATCCATCCTTATTCAATTATCAAGGATACCTCCTCCTATTACACAACACCTCTTTCCATTCACATTTCATCTGTAGTCTCTTCAACAACATCCTCATAACCATTACTCATACCACCTTGCGGATCCTCTTCAAAATCATTCATCATTCCACATTTAGTTTCTTAATGACCATTTATTATAAAAATAATACACTTAACCATTAATGTTTCCTTAGGGAGTCTAATATTCTTATCCATTTCATTAATCAAACTCTTCATTTTCCCGCTAAAGTCACATAATTTGTGTCCTTCTTTTCTACAGCCAAAACATCTTCATATTCCTCTAATACATTCACTTAGGTGATTATTTCCACATTATTGACACAAAATAAACCAAAATATTCTTTCCTCTATGGTCTCCATTACAAAAAAAACTCATTTAACTCCTTCTTTCTCTTCCTTGGTGAGTCTGATAGTTGGTTAAGGTACACATTGTTAATCATGTTCCGTGAAAATTGATTCGGAATGATAAAAAAATCTCTCACTCCGTTGATTTTCCTACTTGACATCCAATCATCAAATAATACATCACATTCAATGTTCATATAGTTCCTACCATTGAATAAAATCAGAAGCATTGTGTGATCATTACATATCATAGTATAAAAATACATAGTCATGAAAATAATTACTTATAGGGTGTCTAATTCATGAAATCTTTGTTAATAAATGATTCCCTTGGTTCATCCTATGTTTTTCCTTACCAATTTAAAATTAAATCATTTATAATGGTTCAGGAAGAGTTTGTGATTTCCAAAAACATATCCCTCAGTAGTTTCAAATGAGGTGTACGTCTAGGGCCATTATCAGGTACTAGATTACTCTAAGTCAGGATAAAAAATTCTTATTAGAGTTATTACCCCTAGATACATATATTATATATCCATGTACAGTTGTAGTATCTTGATGTATATTTATTTTTAGGAAAAAACATACTCTATACTTTACTAAAATTTTAGGACATTTTCCTTAATGTTAACTCTTAATTATACTTTTCCTTAGAGACATCCTTATACATATCATTAGAAATATACATAAGTATCTCTCAAATGTGTTCCCATCCTAGTAAACTACGGTTGACAAAAAATTTCCTTTGATACAAATTATTATGACTGAGGCTTAACATACATGGAGATTACTCCATTTTAGATGAATATTTAGTAGATTGCAATAATGAATGCCTAGTAACCCTAGTAATTTAGTGTCTTTGGAATCATGGAAACTAAATATTTTATCCAGCTAAAAGATCATTAACATATCTCGTAACGATCTCCACTATTAGTACTTATACCTAAAACCTTTTTTCATAACCTGGGTAAAGGAAACATAAGAAGGGATGAGATCAGATGCTCCGTAAGGGAAAATAAAGGAAATGTGTAAGCATTGAATGAAAAAAGGGTATGGAACTTGAGGATAACATTTGATGCTAATACCCTGAATATTTGAGATCATAATAAATAACATAAATTCATAATACATGGATCATAATTTAATTAAGATCATATGTCATGAAAATAACGGGAATAAAACATGGAATTGTTGTAGAGACAAAAGCGTATAATATGACTTCCATTGTAGCCAAGGAATCACTGCCAAGACCATATTGGTAGTATAGGTTCACTACCCATACCATCTTGCTAGTAATGGTTTACTACCATGTCCATATTAGTAGAATGAGTTCACTCATCATACCATATTGGTAGTCATGGTTCACACCCACGTCCATCTTAGATGTAAAGGTTATTTCCAGATACAATCTTAGTCTATGTCATGAGATATAAAAAATTAAACAATGCATTCAAGGGAGATACATGTCCCACCTATATCATAATGAAATCATACATACATATCCCAGAAGATCATAAATATTCATATCATAACCTGGAAATGAAATGGGTATCATAAACATGTAACCATATCATAACTTATAGAAAATGATATAGGTTTCATTATCATTTCAGGAAAAGCATAACCCATGAAAGATAAAAGTATTTCATAAAGACTATTATGTTAATAATAACCCATTAATAGAATGAATATTAATGGAACCCTTATATAATTTCAAAGAAGGGCATTATTAACATCAATGGAGGTCATCAAAGTTGAAAAATCATTTTGAAATATCTTTCAAAAACATTTCTTGACGGAAATATCATTTCGTCTTCGAAAAGGGTTTTTTAATTCATAAAAAAAATTTAAAAATCATTTTCATATAAAATACATTTAATCAATATAATGAATACTTGAAATAATTTATAAAACCTCTTTCCATAATACTTGTAAAATAATATTAAATATATTTTAAAACCTTTTTTTCTTTTAAAATACTTTGAAACATATAATAGAAGCTTGAAAATGATTTGAATAACTTTTTACATGAAAAAATATGAAAGAATCTTTAAAATGTTTTGAAAAAAATATTTGAAAACTTATAACAAATATTGAAACTGTTTTGAAATCCTATTACATTAAAACATATGAATTAAGTATGAAATGACTTTGAAAAACATTTCTATGAAAATCTGTTGAAAACATATAAATAAGGCTTGAAACAAATCTCTGAAAACATATTAAAAAAGCAAGAATACATTTTTAAGACAATTTTATTTGAAAAATAATTTTAAAAACATTTTCTTAATAATTATCCTTTTTAAAATTAAAAGGAAACTACAATGAAATGATGGTGGGTAAATATATACATGTCGTACAAGGTAAAAACAATCCTTGTGCATAGAAAACGATAGAAAAATTCTTGGATAGGAAAGTTACATGGATATTCCTTTTTAAGATCTTGGTAAAATGAAAAATGTCTAAATATTAATTTTAAATATTATATTATAATTTTATAATATTCTTGGTAACTCTTTTTAGAAAACATGGTTTTGAAGGAACATTGATTTCTGACCAAATAGAGGGTAATCTATGGCTTTCTTAAAAACACTTTATTTACTATAATGTAGACCAAAGAGTATAAAAATGATAAAAATTGATGAATATATCATGAATAACCACATGAGAAGAAAATTAATTAATTTTATTAATATATGGATTATGATATTTAATTTATTTATGCATAATCATAATCACTATCGAAAAGCGATGAGATTGTTTTAATAAACTCTTATCACTTGGTTACATGGGATCATAATGTCCATGTAAGAAAATAAAATTTCATAAAGATTCAAATATTATTAAACCAAATGTATTCATTATGTAACATGTAAAATGGAAGTATATAAAACGTAAAAAATAATTTAGGTGTTTAAAAAACTATAAGACTCAAAGAAGGGAAATTGAGAGAAAAATATTTTACCGATTATGTGAATTTTTAAACACAATCCCAATGAAAAATGGTCATATAATGGATATTTAAATACCCATAATTTTAGCAATAAGAAATATCGATACATCCATGGGAAGTATACACCCCACACAAACAAATGGGTGGTGAATAATTTATGTGTCTCACAGAAATAAAAAGTGAGATGAAATCATCGTACCTTTTGTTTTGACTCTCATCGTACTCATTAAAAATTCCTTTATAGTAAATTTAAACTTATTATAAATATTAAATAGGACCATTTTATTATAAATAATAGTATATAAGTTTTGATTATGACCTTATATTACCCTCCTGTTAACAATCATATGTTATGTTTTCCCTTCAGATAATATTCGCTTTCTTCTTTGCATGTGTCATAATTTGTTATATCATGATCCTTATAATTATATCATGATTATATAATTTATAACATGATATAAATAAAATTTACATATATTATATGTTTATTATAATTATCTATAGAATATATAAGTACAAAATGTAATACTATATTCACGGAGATAGAAAGTCGTAAGTATGCATGAATGCCCTTTCTATTTTTATTATCGTGTTGAAAGAAATAAAGAGAATAAAATATTTATATATATGTATATCATCATTATAGTATCATTATTATATCATATATGTCATATATATTCACTAAACACATTCTTAATACATTCTATATTGGGTATGAACGAATCATATCTCTTTGATGGGGCAGTAGTCCAAACTTCTGAAAACCAAATTATCATATTTACACCAAATGTAAAGTGAAAATATATGTGGTTTAATAGGAATAAATAATATAAAATACATAATAAATGTAATATATAACATATATAAACATATTTTCTATCATAATGTCCACCATGATAGTTGGTAAATAAAAAATAAATAATTGTCGTTCAGTGAGGTTGTAGTTCTTTGTTCTCGTAAAACATATGTTCATTACCCATTAGATGGAGGTGTGCGTATTTTTAGTTTTAACCATTATCATAAAAACATCATAGAATATTTAGGAAAAATTTTTTGTTATAAAATCATGATATAAATAGATTTGTGGGGGTGGATAAGGAAAATAAATTTAATGAGCTTGAGAGAATGTGTAACCTCTTAATCAGATAACTCCTTTGGGTTTTTGCCAAAAGGATTCCTTGAATTGACTTATTCAAAAGGAAAGTATTTTAGGAGGAATTTATGGATTTGGAATGTGGTTAAAGAAGATCTTGGCCGAGCATGTCAGGTTTGAAATATGTGTAGAAGAGGGAGAGGTGTTGGCTTTTTATAGGGACAGTAAAGGACACACTTGGCATTTTTTAAAACAAGTTAGGTGTACCCACGGTTTATTCAAAATAAATTGTCATAAAAACCCAAAAAGAAACATTAATGGGATATTTTGGGAAAATTAATGGCCATCCAATGCGTTTTGGAGAAGTTTGTAGGTCGTTAGGGGTCTCTAATTTAATTTTTAGTCTTTAGTTAATCATAATTTTATCTTTATCGATGTAATTAATTTTACATTCATTCACTAATCCTTTTTTGAAGAAGCTAATTCGACCATATTAGGAATTATACATTATTATTATTCCAAATATAAAATCCATTTTTCCAAATTATAATCACATAATTGGCAGAAATTAATTTAAAATTAATCTCACAGATGGGTTGACAATGCAGGTTTTTAAAGTAAAAACATTCAAATGTTTGCTATATTTTTATAGCCAATTTCATAGTGAAATTGATCATAAATACCTAAATTATATAAATTTACAAAAAAATACATTTTTAAACTTTTAATAAAATTTAAAATATAATTTAACCTTATAAATAAATTACGTGAATATCATTTTGGAACTAAAATTCAGTATTTTTAACTATTCATTAAAAATGAAAATTTATAGGAAAATACCAAATAATTACACTAACATAATTTTGATTTTCAAATTTCATATATAAGTTTTATTTTGACACATTAATTCTATAAAACTTCCAAATGTTGGATTCAAAATGGGCTCTCCATTAAAAGGAAGTAAAACTGTATTTATAAATATATATGTTTTTAGGCATAAAATTGAATTGTTTTCTTATTTTACATCTATAAAATTTATTTAATGAATATAAACAATATATTATTCAATATATAACATATATATTACATAATAATCACTCAATAATTTTATATAGTTTCATTTATTAGGGTAAAATTGCTTTGTAACCATAAAAATAATAATATTTCCATTTATATTAAATTGGATTTCATATTCATTTATAAATCATTGGTAACCTATGAATTCATATAATATTTATTAAACCATATATTTTCCTTAATTAGTTAATAATTTTCATATGTTCTAATTTAACAGGTACGTTATATATATTTACATTAAAGTATAACATTTTAATGATATATTATAGTTTAGTAAAAATCAGTCTTGCGTGTTATGCAAGCCATCAATGAAAGCAATGTCACATCTAACACATTCTAACCACAATTTTATATATAGATAAATATAAAATTAATGTTTAATTTTGTGATTAATTAACTTGGTTTTTCAAATAACACAAGAAAATCATAGTGCTTTGATGAATAATAAATTTTCTTTTATGTTACGTAAAATGCACAATATCATAAGGGTTAAATTAATTTTATTTTTTTTCAAAAAAATTGAGCTATTAAAAATATTTTAATGTCGTAGATAATATTAATAAAATAAATATTTTCACCTAATAATTTTATTATGTTTTAAAATAGGGACATACAATGAGTACATTATTTTTCCTATACATGATGTATTAATATTTATTACTACTACTATGAATAGTAATTAGATATAAATATATAAAATAGTATAATAAATATTACATACTCTATGTGAATTAATAAAATCATGAATATAATTCCCACTATAATATATATAAAAATAAAATGGATCATTTAAAAAATAATGGACCTTATCAAAGGTTGTGTAAGAAATTTATAAGCGATGTATAGAAGGATGAGCTGAGAATATTGGTGTATTTATATGGGAATATGGTCATTAAGAATTATGTATTCTATAAAATATGGTGTATGGGGAAATGAGCATTGGTCAATAAGATATTTGGTTATTATTCTTGGTTAGATAGACACAATAAAGTGACTATGAAAAATTATTTTCTGATATAAAAAAACATTTATTTTTTGAAACTAAAAATACATTTTAATTCCATTTAAATTTATTTCATGATAAATTTAAAGGTTTTAAATAAAATTTTACATAATTTAATAAAAATATAAAAAAAATTATTTATATGATAACATAAACTAACAATTTATTTTGTAATTTTTTAATGGTCATGAATTTTACAATGTTATAAAATATTTATCTTATAATAATGAATTATTTTTAGTATAAATTTAAAATTCCCATAATAATAGAATTATATTGATAAAATAAATACTCTTTTTGTATTTATAACATCTAAATTGTCTTATAGTGATTTTATGGTAATTTTCTATGAAAAAATTATTTTTTGGGTAAAAAGTGAAAAAACTATTTTTCAAGAGATACCATAACACTTATGATACAATCATGATATTTTCATTATTTAAAATTATTTATTATTTTATTTAAATAAAATTTTATTTAAGGTATGAAACAATATATAATCCACTAAATTTAGAAATACATTTTTATTATTTTTAAAACCATTATTTTATCTTTTCTAAAAAACTATTTTTATGAGCAAGACTCATTTCATATTAGAATTAATTATTACCACTTATATAAATTTATTTAAGTAAAATTTATGAAAAATTTATCATTATATGTTCTAAATTAGGTAATAAGTTCAAATTTATTTATTTTTTGATAGAAAAAAATTATCATGACAAAAAAGAGTTATCATGGTATTAGTAAATTAATGTAAAAGGTCAAAATTAAAAGTTTAGTGCATAATAAAACATAAAATGATAACACTAAAAGGATGTTTTTAGGAAATTAATATCATTAGAAAAAAAATTACATCATTGATAATCCACCAAATTCATTGAATTTATTTCCACTAAAAACCGGTATAACTTTAATAAAAAAATATTTGTTATTTTATCTCTTAAAATCATCCATCCTCCAGTAAAAAAACCCATCACATTCCCTCTTAAATCTCCACTCATTGATAAATAATCCTCCCCAAATATCCCACTCATTATTCTCCCATAGGTGGTTCTATGGTTCTATGTATTCTCTCTATATCATTAAGAAGCAACTAACCAAGGTAAGAGATCTCATCCTCCACTTTTTCAATTCGAATACTTTTTTTGTGTAAGGATTTTCATTGAGAGTTTTTTATTTTTCAATGTGTTTTTAAGATCACCAATTATTCTATATATAATTTATTTCTAATATTGTATTTTTTTTCCTATCATTAATCCCATTCCAAGATTCCTTTTGTATAACTGTCACACTTTTGTAAAAAAATGATTTTCTGAGCTATATTTTCATGTCATGAATACCCAAAACTTTTTTCATGAAATGTTATTCATTTAGTTGTATCATTAAACTATTTTCTATGAAAATTCATGTGTGACATCAATATTCCCTACTCATGGATAATAAAGTATATGAAATTATGATTTATTTTAACAGGGAACACATAATATTAGATATATGAATGGTGTGACTTGATAGCAATTTAATGCAGAGGGTAAAAAAGGTATATCTGGAAATGTAATGTTCATGATGACAATAAAAGATTATTTGGTATTATTTTATGATGAATTTTTAAAAATACATGGTAATAAGTCTTAAGACACTTTAGTGATACATTTTGGTGATATTTGTTTGAATGTTTGTTGCGTATATTGTAGCCACATTTCGATGTTATGCTCCATATTATTATATTCATGTTCTTATATCATTCCTCAAGTTATTATGTGAATATTGTTATTAATGCTTAATATTTTACCTATGATGTTATATTACATTTTTTATCCCTTATAGGTTTTTAGGGTCACCTCTTTCATTTGATAAATGTCCCTAGGAAATCCTATTGAGTGAGAAAATCTAGGATGGGATAATAAATAAGACTTTCAATATAGTTGACTTTTTTGTATTATTTTATGTACAATTTATGTCATGTAATATTTATCTATTTTAAAAGAAAATAAACCTATAAACGTCCTTCATAATTATTTATGTAAACTTTTTCCATGGAATTATGGCTAAATTAATGAAATAAAATGTGATTATCCGTAGTTTAATAGAAGATTGACATATTCTAGGATTAGTGGAAAATATTTACATTTTGATTTGTGAATGATATCCTTTACTTATCCATTGTCCTGCTACATCATAGAAACTTCATGTGATGTTGGATATTTGGAATTTCGTATTTAATACATTTTGTTGATGTAGAATCACATGCTATATCATTATTTTTCGTAAAATTATGAAATTAACCTAATGAAAATAATGAAGAAAACACTAATAAATAAAGTTTGATTGATTCAAGAATGTTTTATATGACTTACTTATTTTTTATGATGTCCTTATGTTGATCTATTTCTATGATAAATAATTATGTATTGATTTTGGTTTCATTATTGATGATATGTTTATTCATATTCTAATTGGTTAATTGATTAGATAAAGTAATGAAATATGAAAATTATTTTCATAATTATGAACTGGTAAGATGATAACTAGATATCAGGATATGAGATTCTTATTTTAGCGATTGCGTGTATAATTTTTTATTGGTTATATGTTTCTATAATTATTATTGTGACTATGATTGTGGCTTTGTGATGGTAAGATTAATATATTAAAAAGTCGGATATGGAAGTGTGTTTTTTTTCTTTATATATGATTTAAAATTGATTTAGTATCATTTGATAGTTTCATAGGTATATAAATGATGCTGAAATTGTGAAATTAAAACTACTATTTTGAAAATAAGGGGTTTAATATTACAAATTAATTTGATGTTAAATAATATCTAGAAATTAAAATGTAATTGTTTAGTGGAATTTTTTATATTAATTATATTGGTGGTAATATAATGTGGATAATAAATGTAAACTATTTGTTAAATATATAAATAAAATCTTAAAAGAAATATAAATTGGGATAAATATTCCTTATTGTGAGGTAGTTGTTTTGTCTTGTTTTAGTAGTTTGTTTCTGGTGTATAGAGGTAGAGAAGGTTATTTATGTGTGGTAAAAATTGTCAGATTATCATTGTGGTTATAGACTTTAGTTTTGTGTATTTTAACATAGTTTGTGATTTTGTGTATTTATTATATTCGTTTTATATCTTAAATACTACCCTGAGTCGGGTAATCCGATTGATGCCCAAAAATTGTGTTGAATTCTGAGTACACTCCCAACATCTAGGATGTAGATAATGTTGAAGGATGACTACATACCTATCCACATTATATCTTATGATCATTTTTTGTATATGTTATTATATAATTTGGTTATGGAACATGGTTTGTGTCTTATATGATGATGATTAGGTAGTGATGTGGTACGTGGTAGGGGGATGCGTTATTTTCTTATGATATTGTATTTTGAATGTGACTATCATTTAGAATTTACTATGTGTATATATATGTGTGGTTATATGGATTCAGATATAATTTGATTTATGGTTGTGTTTATGTGGATATTTAAGGGATACGAGTGCTATGTTTTATTCATTGGGGCATGAGTTAGATTAGTTCAGTGAAGAAGTTGGTGTAAATACCATATTGGTATACTTTTTCATGATTATAATACTATTATCTTGTATAAAAAGGTTATGAACAAGCCTTTATATGGTTTGTAGGTATTTAACTGAAATATTTAATGAGTCAATTAAATTGTTTATTTAGTGAGGCTTTAGTATTCTTCTTCAAAATTTTAGTAGAGATTCTAGGTAGGAACCTATTGAGTAAACACGTATTCTCACCACTAATTCTATATTCTATTTTTATATATTGATGGGATAGATATAGTTTTTAGGTTCGATATTATGAGATCAATAAGTGGTAGTTATCTAGGTTTTAAGGAGTTTCTACCATAATACTTTGATCATGGAAATATTTTGTTTTAGATATTTTTTATGTATTTCAATACATGCATTAAGGGGATTGAGGGCTATTTATTATTATTTGATGGAGTTTATTAGTGGTTTTACATTACTATTCCTAAAATTTTAAAGCGTAATTCATTCAACATGTGATAGAGTTTGTAAAGGATATCCCTAGGATGTTCCTCATCCACAGGTACCTATTGTTGATTATAGATGATATGGTGGACATATTCATGGTATGTAAGGAAGAAGAGATAGGCATGATCAGGTGAATTTTTTAGAGATTCCAGTTCTAGGTGGACCAACTATTATTCCAGGTAGCCTTTGTTGAGTGGCTCCCCATTACACCTTATTTATTTATGTATTGATAAATACATCCCTCACTTTATCTACCATTATTCAATCTTCATGTTAGAGGGGATACATAATTATCTTTTATGTTTTCACTCCCAATAGAAAAAAATGATGTCAAATTTCATTATTACATAATCTTGAATTATTCATTATCATTTATTATTATATTTATTCTTATTAGTTCCCACATTTTGTGATGTATATATTTTCTTAATGAATTTAATCTTATATTTTGGTTAATGACTCTTACTTTATTCAGTGTAATAATTTTTCGGTTAATTAAATTACTCTTACGATTGGGATATTAACTCTTATTATTTAGATAAAGACTCTTACAAACTCTTCTAATGACTCTTATGATTTATAGTGTTAACAAATTTAACTCTTAGAGTTAGTGGAGTTAAATATTTTGGTAAAATATTAAATTTTATTAATTACATATTGACTACTATGATTCAATATTTCACAAAGTAATTTACTCTTACATTTTCAAGTTTTACTCATATGAAATTGACTTTTATAAATTTTGGGTTTAGACTTATTTATTATGTATGATGCTTAGTTTTTTGGTATTTTCTCTATGTATAAGACTCTTATGAATATTTAACACCATGAATCTTTTGATATTGAAATGAAACATAATAAATTTACATAAAATGTTTTTTATATAAGTTTTTTTCTATTTTTTTAAGAATGAATATTAAATTTAAATTATTAGTACCCAAGGATACAATATATTAAATTTATATGATTTAATTCATTTTATCATTCTCATATAGTGAAGTATATACTATTACAATGATTCTTTACTGAAGAATTTGAGCATATTAATTTTTTGATATTATTTAGATGTCACGAACCAGCCCGGGTCGACCCTGAACCGGTCACCCGAGCCGGTCCGTGGCAAGTCCCGAGGGGCGTTCCCGATCCCCCCGGGATGGCAACCAATGCCGGGCATTAAGACTTGATCGTTGGGAACGATTTCAGCCCAAAACAAAAGTAAATAGAACAGAATAAATAAACACTAACAGCGGAAAAGAAATAAAAGCCACACAACCACGTACCTCCATGTGACCTCTCAGGTCACCACCCAACTAGAGAGCAACCTCGCTCCAACACTGAGCGACTCAAAACAGAAGACCTGCGACTGAAATGGTAAAAGATAGGAGTGAGCACAAAAGTACTCAGTAGGTGAGCCCAACAACAAGTCCCAAAGCACTGCCAATAAATATAGAATCTACATAATCCAGGTTTGAACTATAATGTATAAAAGTAATTTTTCATAATGTTTTACTTGAAAATCAAACACGAGACATTTCCCTTATTCTTTTTCGAAAGTTAGTTCCATTTCATTAGTTTTAAGCTCATTCTGAAAAGCAAAGTGTTACATTTTCAAATCTAACCCAAAGCGAATAAAGCATTTTCATTTGAAAACCATTTTTCTCAAAGTCTAACAGTATAGGCTGTGAAATATGACTGAAGGAAAACAAGCAGGGAAAACAAGTGCAAGTAAAGGTAAACAGGTAAGGAAAACCAAGTGCAAGTACAAATAAACCAGAAGTTATCAGCAATAACCATGGGCGATCCTGAACATCCCTAAAAAACCCCTGGACGTACTCGGGTTCAGACTACCTGCCGGCATGGTACTCCATAGTCAATAACCAACTGGCCGCCCTAACAGCCAACCAGTGGCACATCCCTCCTGGCCTGTCTGTAACTCCAGGGGGTACTAACCCGTCTAATCAGGGTTAGCAAGCAACCGTCACTCGATAATCTACAAGACGCCCAGGAACCCATAGTAGTTTTTGTAACACTGTGTAAGTGGGAGACCCGCGCACGCGTGACTCATCTCACCGCACTTGCAAACCCCTTACACGGACATCGCTACACGACAACCCTCGAAGGGAAGTCCCCCTGTAGAAATTCCCTCACAAGTACGTGTATATATATATAAATATAAGTATAATCACTTCACATTTATTAAAGTGCCAACCGGGCCGTCATATCATTTACACTTTGAACATCTAACACTAAAACATTTCCAAGGGACATGACATACGCCACACGATTGAAAACCAGAAACGCACTTAGAACATTATTTAAGAAACTCAAATCAGCATCTCAAACCTGAAAGACGTTGGTATCACAAGTAAGAAATCATTTTCCCAGTTCCAAACGCACCCCACTTTTATCAAGAGCCAAACGGGCCTTTAAACACCTTTTGAAAGAATAATATTTCTCAAATGAAATCCAGAATTTTAATCACGCATCAAAGGAAAACATTTTTCTTTTTCAACTACCAAGAACCACGCTTAATGTTTCCAAAAATCGAGTTTAAAGGTCACACGGCACTTCCTCTAATCAAGGTTCAAATAAAAATACCATTTTCCATAACCAATACACCTACCATTTTACACACACCAAAACCGCTTCAGAACCCAATTCATCATGATCTTTCGTTAATCAGGAAGAACCATCCAGCAAAACTACCATGGAAGCACACAATTAAATCCAAGAAAACGCTTTTAATGAAACGCTAGAAATAAAACAACTTTTATCATCAGCAGATCACCAAACTATAGATAACTACTTAATAATACTTTTGAATTTGCTGAAACTTAATAAAAAGTCAAGGAATAAATAAATTCTAAATTTAAAGGCGAGTGCAAAGGGAGACCTACCTCAAGATCCAAGCGCGATGGTAAAACGACCTTGGAACCAAGGCGCGATGACACGACGTGTGTCCGAAGCCACGTGAAAAAGTTCAACACTCTCGAAACTGAGGCGCGGAGACGGCAGAACCTCGGAAACGCCCTGCGCGGGTCCTAAAGTCTTAAACCTACCAAAAAAAAATATAAATTGATGAAGAAAACCCCTAACAAAGCACAAGTAAAAGCCAGAGTAATAATAATAAGAAAATAATAATAATAATAATAATATTATTATTATAATGATAATAATAGTATAACCATAATAATAACAATATCATAACAAAATAATAACTTAATAATATTAACTTGAAAATAATAAAAATAATAATAATCTTAATCTTAATAATATATTAATAATAATAATATAATAATAATAGTAACATACTTTAATAACAAGAATGATATAAAAATAATAATTTGATAAGTATAATAATAATATAACAATAAAAACAATAATGATATAGTAAAAATAATAATAATAGAATAATATCAACATGATAATAATATAATCACAATAATAATAATATAATTATAATAATAATAACTTAGCATAATTATAATATTATAATATGATAATAATAAAAATGATAAGTTAATAGTAATAATAATAATAATAATAAAATAATAATGTGGTAATAATAATTCAACATTACAATAATAATAATAATAATATTCATAATATGTTATTAATAATAATAATAATAATATAAAACATAATATAATAATATTAGTGAGGATAACATAATATAATGATAATAATAATAATAAAGATAATAAAAGTAACATAATAATAATATTTATAATAAAAAGCAATGAACATAAATAAATAAAAAGACTCACGAGCAGGGGGAAAAGGCGGAACGGGGTGGCCGGCGCGGCTGAGAGAAAGGAGGAGGCGCGGCGCGGGGTCGGCGCAAGGCGGAGGAGCAGGGCGGAGGCCGGCGGGGAGGCCGGGTGTGCGGAACGGCGGAGGAGTCGGGACGGGGGTGGAGGCGGGAGAGCGCGGTGACGGGAGCAGGAGGGGAGCCGGGGCGGCTGTCGGGCGCGGGCACGACGAGGCGGAGCGCCGGCGGCGGCTGTCGGGCGCGGCACGGCGAGGCGGAGCGCCGGCGGCGGCTGTCGGGCGCGGCACGGCGAGGCGGAGCGCCGGAGGGCGGCGGTGCTGGGGTGAGCAGGCGCCAGCGAGGCGGAGGTGGGAGCCGGGACGCGCGGCGGTGCGTGGGGGTGAGCGGGAGAACGCTGGCACGGGAGGGGGTTGGCTCGGCGAGGCCGGGACGGGGTCGGTGCGGGCCGGTGACAGCGAGCAGGGGGTCGGTCGGGCGCGGGCTGAAGGAGAGCGGACTGAGAGGGCGGAGAACTGGAGGGAGAAGAACCAGGCGCTGGAGAGACCAAGGGAGAGGGGAGAAGGGGGACGGGGTGGCGGCTGGGTAGGGGAATAGGTTAGGGTTAGGGGTTCTAAAATATATATATATATATAATAATAATAATAATAATAATAATAATAATTGAGATAATAATAATAATAATAACACTATAATAATAATAATAAAACATATAATATTAATAATAATAAAACTTATATAACAATAATAAAACTTATAATAATAATAATAATAAAATGTTATGATAATAATAATTGCTTTGTAATAATAATAACAAACCTTCATAATAATATTAATAATACTTTATAATAATAATCATAACAATAAAATAATTAAAGTAAATAAAAGTTAGTTAATTATAATAATAACGCAACTCAAATAGTAATAATAATAAAAAGTCAACGTAAAAACTTTAATATTTAAAACGTCGGGTGGACACGTCGTCACCCGGGCCGAACGCACGATCACCGCTAGCGATGTGATGACCGCGCACCGGTGCGAAACCATCAATCACAATTAATCTTCGAAAAATTTAAATCGGGACCAAGAGAGGAGAAAAATTACTGATGTCCGCGGTCGGGGTGTGACAATTCTCCCCACCACAGACACTTTCTGCCCCAAGAAAGTCACCAGGCCACTAGTCAGACAAAAACCAAGTCTATGCCCAAACAGAACTAAAGGAGCTGAAGAAAACTGAGAATCTCGGGGATGACCTTATTCTACACAGGTCACACCCGACCGATCGAAGAGAAAACTAAGGTCCGAGATTGAGGGGAGAACACAAAGGGGTTCTCCCCACCACAAGAACTTAACTAGTGCAGAAAAGATGACCATTTAAATAGAAAACCCCGGGAAGGGGGGTCGACGCGGGAACTCCTAACCGGTTTAAACCAACTCTTATAGCACGATTAAAACAACACTTTCGTCAAGACATTAAATCCTCGACCAGAGTCAACAACCTTCAACACCAGGGAAAAATCCATAGAAAAACATTCAGCCATTATCAAATTGGAGACATGATCCACCGAAGTCCACAAAGCATAACCACATCGACAACATAACTAAAACGAGGTCAACCCACACGAGAGTCAAACACACTTTTAAGAAGGACACATGATTCGGAATATTACATTCTCACGACAAGTCCGCTTAGATTTATCATAGAACAAGTCCATTGCCACTTTTTAGAAAAACAACACATTTACATAAACCAGACTACTTGGATTATAATAAAACAAGTTCATGATAACCCCATGGTAAAACAATGAACGTACAACAACGTCAAGACTTAACAGTAGAAAAACAAGTACTAGAAGATCTTGATTGTTCCACTGCTAACATAGAACACCAAGCCTGGACCAAGGCCTCACACCCCTGGGAACTCCTGACTGTGCGCGAGCTTCACCCCGAGACTTGTGGCTGGGGCTCTGATGGTTGAAGCATCTTCTGCCTCACAGTCAGGTACTGACATTCTCCCATCACAGTTTCCTCTTCAAGTGACGCTTCTTGCAAAACTTCTCCAGATGACCCAGACAACCGCAGCGATGACACGTCTTCGGAGGGTTGCGACAAAACGGCTTTAAATGCCCAAAACGACCACATTGAAACCATACCATCGAACGATCTGATGAACTGGAAGTTGGGACCAAAGGGAATGACTCCTTAGGAATAGGTATCTCTCGCGCCTTTTCCTCACCAGAGGGGGAACTCTTATGAACAACAGGGGATGCTGAAGTATTAGCCACCCGCACACCGGAAACCAACTCAGCCAAGAAAGCTTTCTCCACCAGCTTCTCGAAACAAAGGTCTTTAGAAGGGAGGACACGCTCCTTGTTCTCTGGACGAAGACCTCCAGTGAAAAGAGAGGCCTTCATGAGCTCATGCGACGCTACATCTGGAGAAAAGGAAATCAGTTCCTTGAAATGGTCAACATATGCCTTCACCGTCCGTTGACCTTGTTGAATATGCACAAGCTCCCTCTTTTTCTCCAACTTCACTTCCTCAGGTACAAACCCTTGGATGAAAACAATTCTAAAGACATCCCACGTCATTTCAACTTGCGCCGATGGTGGGGAAACCACCTTCCACTGGTCCAGAGCTGGACCCTCGAACAACTTCATAATTGCACGAACCTTAACACTATCGGGAGTTCCCAACGTTCTAAAGACACGTTCCACTTCCTCGAGCCATTCCACTGCCTCTAACGGACCCTGATCACCATGGAGAACAGGCAAAGTCTGAGGAGGAGTAAAAACTGGGCATGACATATCCGAATCCTTAAAGACCTTTCTGGGCGGCATTTCCTGAGCGACATATAAAACACAAGGCCAAAACCCACATCAAAACGAAGCAACATCAATAAAAGCGCCTTTCTCAAAAATAGTCAGCACCAGGACCAAAAAAATACAACACAACCCAAAATAAAATCCCCTCTTTAAAAATTCCCTTTTCATTTTTGATTTCAAAACCACCCTTTCTCAAGATCACTTTCCAAAAACCAATCCACTTTCAAACCAAAAACTTTCCAAAACCATTCTCCCTTTAAAACCAGTTTAGAAAACAAATTCAAGCGTTAAATTTCAAACACACCCAGGTAATCTCATGAACCGTTGCACATGTCTTTATCCACATTCCATTCATACGTGCATCAACACACACTTTCCATGCATTCTCACACATGTGCAAACGTTCATAAAGAGGACCTGTGGTTTCACCCCAAACAATTCTGAACCAACTCCAAGCAAACAACAGATTTTTCAAATCAAGAGATTTCAGTTTTAAAACCCATTTTATACATTTAAAGTCCTTTAAAAGAAACCAGTCCAATTTCCCAAAAACCTTTTTCATTTCCAACAACGCACCCACACAAACCAAAACGAAAGCAGCAGCCAAATTTGCATCAACCACTGAAATGAGGGACTAGTAGTCACACTCAACCTGGCGACATGGTAGTGGGCCATGTCCCAAGTCAGCGTCGACCACTAGGAGGAATTCAAACCACGTACTCGGACTCCACATGGGTCACTACTCCATGTGAAATCACGACGTAACGTCGGCTTGCCTCCATGTCATCTCTCAATCCAAGACAAACCAGAAAAGACAAGGACACAATTCCCGAACTACCCCTGGTAACTCGAGGATCAGTGCGAGCAAGAGTTCGCGACGCTCTTCCCGTACCTACCCCTCGAGTTCCGGCAGTCCTAATCTCCTTCTACCGGACAACCCAAATAACAAGAACCACCTCTGATACCATTTTGTCACGAACCAGCCCGGGTCGACCCTGAACCGGTCACCCGAGCCGGTCCGCGGCAAGTCCCGAGGGGCGTTCCCGATCCCCCCGGGATGGCAACCAGTGCCGGGCATTAAGACTTGATCGTTGGGAACGATTTCAGCCCAAAACAAAAGTAAATAGAACAGAATAAATAAACACTAACAGCGGAAAAGAAATAAAAGCCACACAACCACGTACCTCCATGTGACCTCTCAGGTCACCACCCAACTAGAGAGCAACCTCGCTCCAACACTGAGCGACTCAAAACAGAAGACCTGCGACTGAAATGGTAAAAGATAGGTGTGAGCACAAAAGTACTCAGTAGGTGAGCCCAACAACAAGTCCCAAAGCACTGCCAATAAATATAGAATCTACATAATCCAGGTTTCAACTATAATGTATAAAAGTAATTTTTCATAATGTTTTACTTGAAAATCAAACACGAGACATTTCCCTTATTCTTTTTCGAAAGTTAGTTCCATTTCATTAGTTTTAAACTCATTCTGAAAAGCAAAGTGTTACATTTTCAAATCTAACCCAAAGCGAATAAAGCATTTTCATTTGAAAACCATTTTTCTCAAAGTCTAACAGTATAGGCTGTGAAATATGACTGAAGGAAAACAAGCAGGGAAAACAAGTGCAAGTAAAGGTAAACAGGTAAGGAAAACCAAGTGCAAGTACAAATAAACCAGAAGTTATCAGCAATAACCATGGGCGATCCTGAACATCCCTAGAAAACCCCTGGACGTACTCGGGTTCAGACTACCTGCCGGCATGGTACTCCATAGTCAATAACCAACTGGCCGCCCTAACAGCAAACCAGTGGCACATCCCTCCTGGCCTGTCTGTAACTCCAGGGGGTACTAACCCGTCTAATCAGGGTTAGCAAGCAACCGTCACTCGATAATCTACAAGATGCCCAGGAACCCATAGTAGTTTTTGTAACACTGTGTAAGTGGGAGACCCGCGCATGCGTGACTCATCTCACCGCACTTGCCAACCCCTTACACGGACATCGCTACACGACAACCCTCGAAGGGAAGTCCCCCTGTAGAAATGCCCTCACAAGTACGTATATATATATATAAATATAAGTATAATCACTTCACATTTATTAAAGTGCCAACTGGGCCGTCATATCATTTACACTTTGAACATCTAACACTAAAACATTTCCAAGGGACATGACATACGCCACACGATTGAAAACCAGAAACGCACTTAGAACATTATTTAAGAAACTCAAATCAGCATCTCAAACCTGAAAGACGTTGGTATCACAAGTAAGAAATCATTTTCCCAGTTCCAAACGCACCCCACTTTTATCAAGAGCGAAACGGGCCTTTAAACACCTTTTGAAAGAATAATATTTCTCAAATGAAATCCAGAATTTTAATCACGCATCAAAGGAAAACATTTTTCTTTTTCAACTACCAAGAACCACGCTTAATGTTTCCAAAAATCGAGTTTAAAGGTCACACGGCACTTCCTCTAATCAAGGTTCAAATAAAAATACCATTTTCCATAACCAATACACCTACCATTTTACACACACAAAAACCGCTTCAGAACCCAATTCAACATGATCTTTCGTTAATCAGGAAGAACCATTCAGCAAAACTACCATGGAAGCACACAATTAAATCCAAGAAAACGCTTTTAATGAAACGCTAGAATTAAAACAACTTTTATCATCAGCAGATCACCAAACTATAGATAACTACTTAATAATACTTTTGAATTTGCTGAAACTTAATAAAAAGTCAAGGAATAAATAAATTCTAAATTTAAAGGCGAGTGCAAAGGGAGACCTACCTCAAGATCCAAGCGCGATGGTAAAACGACCTTGGAACCAAGGCGCGATGACACGACGTGTGTCCGAAGCCACGTGAAAAAGTTCAACACTCTCGAAACTGAGGCGCGGAGACGGCATAACCTCGGAAACGCCCTGCGCGGGTCCTAAAGTCTTAAACCTACCAAAAACAAATATAAATTGATGAAGAAAACCCCTAACAAAGCACAAGTAAAAGCCAGAGTAATAATAATAAGAAAATAATAATAATAATAATATTATTATAATGATAATAATAGTATAACCATAATAATAACAATATCATAACAAAATAATAACTTAATAATATTAACTTGAAAATAATAAAAATAATAATAATCTTAATCTTAATAATATATTAATAATAATAATATAATAATAATAGTAACATACTTTAATAACAAGAATGATATAAAAATAATAATTTGATAAGTATAATAATAATATAACAATAAAAACAATAATGATATAGTAAAAATAATAATAATAGAATAATATCAACATGATAATAATATAATCACAATAATAATAATATAATGATAATAATAATAACTTAGCATAATTATAATATTATAATATGATAATAATAAAAATGATAAGTTAATAGTAATAATAATAATAATAATAAAATAATAATGTGGTAATAATAATACAACTTTACAATAATAATAATAATAATATTCATAATATGTTATTAATATTAATAATAATAATATAAAACATAATATAATAATATTAGTGAGGATAGCATAATATAATGATAATAATAATAATAAAGATAATAAAAGTAACATAATAATAATATTTATAATAAAAAGCAATGAACATAAATAAAAAAAAGACTCACGAGCAGGGGGAAAAGGCGGAACGGGGTGGCCGGCGTGGCTGAGAGAAAGGAGGAGGCGCGGCGCGGGGTCGGCGCAAGGCGGAGGAGCAGGGCGGAGGCCGGCGGGGAGGCTGGGTGTGCGGAACGGCGGAGGAGTCGGGACGGGGGTGGAGGCGGCAGAGCGCGGTGACGGGAGCAGGAGGGGAGCCGGGGCGGCTGTCGGGCGCGGGCACGACGAGGCGGAGCGCCGGCGGCGGCTGTCGGGCGCGGCACGGCGAGGCGGAGCGCCGGCGGCGGCTGTCGGGCGCGGCACGGCGAGGCGGAGCGCCGGAGGGCGGCGGTGCTGGGGTGAGCAGGCGCCAGCGAGGCGGAGGCGGGAGCCGGGACGCGCGGCGGTGCGTGGGGGTGAGCGGGAGAACGCTGGCACGGGAGGGGGTTGGCGCGGCGAGGCCGGGACGGGGTCGGTGCGGGCCGGTGACGGCGAGCAGGGGGTCGGTCGGGCGCGGGCTGAAGGAGAGCGGACTGAGAGGGCGGAGAACCGGAGGGAGAAGAACCAGGCGCTGGAGAGACCAAGGGAGAGGGGAGAAGGGGGACGGGGGTGGCGGCTGGGTAGGGGAATAGGTTAGGGTTAGGGGTTCTAAAATATATATATATATAATAATAATAATAATAATAATAATAATAATTGAGATAATAATAATAATAATAACCCTATAATAATAATAATAAAACTTATAATATTAATAATAATAAAACTTATATAACAATAATAAAACTTATAATAATAATAATAATAAAATGTTATGATAATAATAATTGCTTTGTAATAATAATAACAAACCTTCATAATAATATTAATAATACTTTATAATAATAATCATAACAATAAAATAATTAAAGTAAATAAAAGTTAGTTAATTATAATAATAACGCAACTCAAATAGTAATAATAATAAAAAGTCAACGTAAAAACTTTAATATTTAAAACGTCGGGTGGACACGTCGTCACCCGGGCCGAACGCACGATCACCGCTAGCGATGCGATGACCGTGCACCGGTGCGAAACCATCAATCACAATTAATCTTCGAAAAATTTAAATCGGGACCAAGAGAGGAGAAAAATTACTGATGTCCGCGGTCGGGGTGTGACATTAGAAGCCGCTGTTTTGGAAATCGTAGCAATAACAACATGAATATTTGAATGAAGGATTTAACAACTCTATAGTAGTTAATTATTTTAAAAGGTATATCCATAAATGCTGGTTTGGGAAGGAATTTTTTTCAATAGCTATAAAATATTAATGTGTATACTTTTGAATAAATCACTAAAATGTATATCAAAAAAATAGTGATACATTCCTCATAGATTCTCTCTAAAAAATATATTGTGATAAATACTAATTTTATTTCCCATGAAGAACATAAATGTACTAAACCTCATAGAAAAAAGAATCTAGCTATACCAAATATTTATGAATCACCCATAAAATCTAGTTATCTGGTTTTTGAATTCAATTTCATTTTCATTGTTCAATAATAGTTTAGTTGTTCCTCCACAATAAAATGAAATACATTCTATTTACACATCCCAAAATGGTTGGTTGTGTGGTGGTGATCTTATAATATAAAAAGTTGGGTGTAATAGGGATGTGACTCCCATTTAAAAATTATGTTATTTTTTTCTCCACTAGAAAAGGCTTGTTATAATTATTTTAATCAATACATATTATGATATATGAAATGGAATGACAGAAAAATTATAATATTTAAGAGTTTTTTAATTCAAAGAAAATTTCATTAATACTAATGATGTATTAGATAAATTTTTTGCTACATGAGATTGAGGAATATTTTTTTAGATATTTGAGTGTCAGTAAAGTTTATCATATTAATAATAAAATAACCGTGAATGTAGAAGAATCAAATCATGTTAATTCTTATGAGATGTACTAAAATGATAAAAATTATAAATAATATCATATAAAATATGACTTTAAAGGCTTTAAATTTATAAAACCATTAGATTCGGATATACCTATTATAGGGGAGAAACTACCCAATTTATCAAGAGTATGACAAACTCAAATAAACTACCCAATTGAAATAATTATTTCCATTATATATTTCATATTTTAGACAATAAATTCTTTATGAAACATGTATGATCATTGTACTTTTATTTCTACGATGGTTATAAATGATATTTCAGAATATTTGAAAGATCAAAACGTAGTTTTATCTATGAAATAAGATGTTAATCAATACTTTAGGAATGAGTTATGAAAATTTTTATGTCTAAATGATAACTAGAAACTCATTGGAACTAAATGGTGTTTCTTAAAAAAACTAGTGAAATTTGAATAGATTATAAAGAATAAGGCTAATTAGTTACTCAAGGTTATTTTCAATAATAATTTATTGATTATGGTGAAAATTTATCCTTTGTTGATTAATTAGATTCTATTGAGATTCAATTAGATTATGTAGCTTGTCAATGGTAAGAGCTTTATCAAATATGAGGAAAAATTTATTTTTTCAATGCGCTAATTTTAGAGGATGTTTATGTTTAACAACTACCAAGTTTGGAAAATTAAATGAAACCTAACAATTGGATGAATTGTTCAAAATATCTTTATGAAATCAAACATGTCCTGGAACCATGGTCTAAAAGGTTTAATTGGTTTATTTTTAATAAAAAAAGTTTTACTAGTAATATTGACCCTACACTATATACTATTGATTTTTATAAACATATTCTGATTTTATAGATGTGTGTAGAAGATATTATTATTGGATGATCTAGTGAATTTATATTTAAAGAGTTTTCATATTTTATGACTAATGAATATGAAATGATTCTTATAAGATAATTGGGGTTTATTATGATTTAAAATGTATTAGATAAATAACATAATACATTGGTATTAGATTAAGTATTATAAATAGTTAGTTAATTGATTTGAAATTTATACTTATAAGGGTATAAGTACCCTAATGATAACGTCATATAGACTGGATGGAATTGTTGTTGCTAAATATATTTATCAAAATATATTTAAATGGGTGATTACAATTACATTGAATTTAACTTATTCTATACATGATTTAACGTTTAGTCTTTGTATGTTTTCTAGATTTTATGTTGACTTGATAGAAGGTCAGTTGATTATAGTGGAAATGATTGTTTAATATTTTTAAGGTTCTATTAATGATGCTTTATTTTACCTAGGAATAATTTCCTATGATTTTATTAGTTATTTAAATTAAAATTTATTAGAGTGAAACATTAATGGAAAACGTACTAGTAACATGTGTAATATTATAATTAAGATATATTTTTCTTTTATTTAAAAGAATCATCCTTCATTTTCTTTAGTTAAACTAAATTAGAATACTTTTTACTTAATACTAATGTTTATATAATTTTTGGATTTTTCAAAATTTATCTGATTTTAATTTTCATTTTGTGAATATTACTATTATATATGACAGTAATTTTGTTATTTATATTTTTAATAATACATTAAACTATTATAGAACTACTAATATTGAATTTAGATGTCATTTTATTCCAAATCCTAACTTCAAATGAGATATCAATTTTGGATTTGATTCTAAAAAACATAAATTGGAAGATTTTTTTACTAAACATTTGAATTTTGTAAAATTTTTAAATATTAAATATGATCTTAGTAAGTTGTAATATTAAACCATTTTTGGAGAGAATATATTCACATGGGGTATATTTTCTTAAAATTAAAGTTAATACAATTATTTTATTGGTGTCTATATATATAAGAATTTATTTTTTTATTTTTTTCATTACATGATTCTATTAAATCATGCTAGTATATTTGTTATTTTTTTTAATGAACATCTCATATTTATTTTATCATTTTGATTATTATAAAAAGGAATAATGTTGTTGGTTCTAGACATATGTTATATTTTCATGTTTTAAAATTATATAAAAGCCAGAGAATGTGGACTGGATCCCCTTTCATACTTATTTATTTATGTTTTGATAATTAAATTCCTCACTCTATTTCATATTTTCATTTTTTATGTTATATGGAAAAAATTTATATGTTTAAATATTGAACTATTTATAGATGAAAATTATTTTTGTTAACCTATTCATTATTTATTATTTATTTCTTCATTTTCATTTTTCATTATCATTATTATGTTTTTATAATTATTATTTTTCTCCCATTTCATATTGAAAATATTTTCCTAAGTTATTAAATGTTAATATTTACGTAATGAATCTTAAGATTTAGGTGTTCTAGTTTTTTTGGGTAAAGAATTGACTCTTATGACTAGGAGATTCACTCTTATGATTCTGACTGAAAATTATTACATGAACTATTTATTAATCTTATTTTTTATAGTGTTTATAGATTTTTCTTTTATGTTTGAGAGATTTTGAGATTTCCGTAAATTATTTTCTTTTATTAATCTAATAATTTAATTTAATAAATTAACTATTGAATTTTATGTTTCAACATTTTTCAAATTCATTTACTCTTACATTCTCACATTTCACTCTAATTAAATTTTAACAGTTATGGATTTTGTATTTACTCTTACATTTTTGTATGATCTTCAATTATTCAATATTGTTTTTAATTTTATGAATTTTATGAATATTGAATACCATGGACATTAAGAAATTGAAAGGACCCTTAAAAAATAACTTACTATAATTTTAACCTCAATTTTTTACTCTTACTTTTTTTAGAATAAATTCTATGTTTGAATTATTAATACATCATTTTTCAATTTTATTAATGTTTATGATTTTGTTTCTAATTTTATTATTATTCTTTAGAGAAGAAATAATTATTTTCAAGATAATTTGTTGTATAATTATACTGGATTAATTTTTGGATATTATTTCTAAGCTATTATTAGAAATAATGGCCCTAAAAGCATGAATATTTAAATAAAGTATTTCAAAAATTTAAATTAATTTTTCATGTTTGAAGGTATATCAGTGAATTTTTTTTATGGAAGGAATAACTTTAGTGGATTTGATGTTTTAAAGAGTATTATATTTTATAAATCATTTATAATTACAGATTACAAAAATTATTTCACTATACTTATAATATTAATGGTAAAAAAATTATATTTTGATCACTACTACTATAAATTCATGTGATGAAATTTATCATATAGAACCTCATCGCTAAATTGATTAATATGTTATAAATTTTCACACTTCATCCTTAAAATTATATTTTTCATTTCTGTAATTATCTTTTATTTGTATTATTATTTATTTATTTTATTTATTTCGCAACCAAAAAAAGTAGTTCTATTTTTTTATATGCCCAGAAATGGTAGGCTGTGTGGGGTTGTGCTTCTACTAGAAAGGGCTGGGCGTTATTGGATTGAGACATACTTTTAAATTTAAGGTTGTGTTTTTTATGCCCCTGCAAGAAAAGGAATCCTATAATAGTTTTGTGACTCCCCATAAAATGTCTAGTTTTATTGTATTTCATATATATCGTTTGTAGAAAGGTGTGATGTTTAAAAATAGGATATTTATGATATGAACAACTATAAAAATAACCTTGTTTTTATTGTTAAAATTCCTCTATATTTTTTATTTTGTTGTTAATTTACGTTTAATTTTTAAATTTTGTGAACTTACCCCTATTAACCTCTCATCCAACTTATTAACTATAAAAAAACATTTTACCATTTTTCTACTTTGGTTTTTGTTATGACTGATTCATGATCTTTTCATTACTTTTTAACACCGACCATAGTCTAAGCATCTGGGATTAACATGGATAGATTTATAATTCCCTTAGTGTTCACTAAACCTATTTAAGGTCATCAAAAATATTTTATGTGTTTCATTGACGTGTGATTATTATGGGGTATCATAAATTATTACGTTTGTTTATATTATCATAGATTCAATCATACTATTTCATCCCTGATATATATTGGTTATACTCTATACATTCTATTATTGATTGATTTCATAGGATCATGATCTACTATAATGTGGAAGGAATGCATATTGTTTTTTCAGATTGGGGAATCAAATGAATCATAATTTACAATATTCTAGTGCAAGAAGATTTTGTAAGAGTGGTGGAGGAATTTCAATATTTTTTAATGAAGACATTGTAGCACTAATCCCTTAACATGATATTTAGTTTGGCATAAAATTACATCCCATTATCTCTCTAATATCTATAAATCCTTATAAAAACCTTTAAAAACATGGAGTTAATGATTAAATTTTATGATCTATCTTATATAGTTTTCATTTGTCCTAGTGTATCTCTTTGTAGTGATATGGTGCTACTTAAAAAGAAGGTGGGTGTTTTACGGAAGTTATGTATAGACTAGTATTAGTTAAACCAGGGGATGATAAAGAATTTTTACACCATACAATGGATTTATGATTCTTTACATTTAGTAAAAGGAAGAAATATGGTTATCAATGAATGTTATTAAGTTTTTATATTATTCAATGAGAGTTTGGGTGGAAGATATTAGGAAAACTGCTTTGCTATTTTTCTATGGGCACTTTAAGTTTACAGTTATTACCTTCAGTGTCATAAATTCCCCAACTACTTTCATTTAATCAATGAAATATATGTTTTGAGAGTTCTTGGATTGTTTTTTAGTAATATTAATTGATGAAAACCACATGTATGTATCATCATAACTGGATCCTTTTAGGAATTTGAGAGTTATCTTAATTATTATTTGATGATATTAGTTATATGGGAAGATTTTCATGTATATGTTTTGGATGAATAAGTTGTATTTAGTTGTTCATGACATATCACAGTAGATTGTAGATAATAATTATTCAAATATTAAAGAATTTTTTATTGGGTAACACCCTAGAACATGGTATAGGTGTCATGTTTCCTTAGTATTATATAATATTAACTAAATATTTTATCCAATTTCTCAAAAATCATGGAACCTTTAATATATTTAACCCAATATGATCAAAATTTTGTGTAAAATAATCAACGTTAGAAGTTATTTAGGTATTCAAAAGGTAATATTATTAATTAATTGTTTTTTATTATGGTAGATGGAGGAGTATTGACTATTAAAATATAAGGTGAAGGTGTTGAAAGATCATTCCATCTATAAGGATTCCCCTAATGACTGAACATGTTTTGAAAAAAATAAAATATTATTTTAGGCAATCTATTTATTTTGTTGCCTATGTGAGTGGTAGTTATTATAGAGTGTTACAAATTACCTCCAGTATTTAATCCATTTATTACGAAGATATATCATGTTTTAAAATATTAGTTTTGATTTCTAGGGATGAACAATTCAACTGAAGTGTATATGTCTTAATGTTTGGTCAATTGGTGGGTGGACTTTGATCATAGATTCCTAGTAGTTGTTTCATCCATTAGTGTTTCTTCCATGGAAATATGATTATATTAAATGGATTTCTTTGATGGGTTTTCCCCAGTATCCATAATGATATTATATTATTAGGTTATTTATGGACCAATTGATGAAGTTAAAATATTTATTTGACATTCAAGATTCAAGTCTTGTTGATACTTTAGAGAATCGATATCTAGATAATGTTGTTGAGATTAATGGACTTGTATAGATAATAATATTTCATTTGAATAATTATTTTAATCTATCAGTGTAAATTTTTTTACTATGTGTTTCTTTGTCACATTTATTCCTTACCAGTTCTTTTTATCCACAAATGGATCGATAAAATGATTATAGGATCTAAATTATATTGGATAAGTTATGTTAGTGTGCTTCTAGTTATAGAGGTTCTTGGGAGATGCCCTTAACATTGTTTAAGTTTACTTATAATATTTTTTCACTCATATGTTCTTATTTTTTTGTTCAAGGAAGTGTATACAAAACCATTCATACCTTTATTATGTTATAATAATATTCTAGGATTTATAATTTTAGGATCCAATTTGGTGTAGAGTAGGATATAGAAAGTTCATGAGGTTGTTGAGTATAATAAAGTTACACAAGATCATAAAAATTCTTATGTATATCAAAAGATTATATGTATAAATTTTCTGATTAGTGATTTGTAGTTTCTAGAGGATTATCATTATCATGACAAAAGACCATATGAGGTTCTTGAGTAATTTATAGAGGTATTGTATCAGTGGGATCTTCCACTACCGTTGTATCATACCAGTATTGTTATACTTGTGTTTCATCTTTATATATATATATATATTTATTTTATAAAGTCCATATAATTTATTATAGTAAGTTGGATTTTGAGGAATATGTGATATTCATATAGTAACATGTTAATATTCATGATCACTAGGGGAACATTATTCAAAATGTGTTATTCCTTAGATTTGGTTATTATGGAGGCATGATGGACTATATTCTTATATGTGGGATAATGATTCATACATGTTAAAATTGTATTTGAGATTTTTTATATGTTTTTATTCTGGTAATAATAATATGGTTCTTTATTTATTTCTAATATTATTGAATTTGTTCATTAATATTTTGTCATATTGAGACTTTTTGTTGGAGATATTCCTATTTCGGAGGTATCTCGTGATATTCCTAGATTTCAATGATGTATTTTTCATTCACTAGGTTGGTTTTGATTTTAACGGATGAGAATAATTTGTGAGTAATATATATTAGATTCCTAGAGTTTCTTAGTCCTTTATATATTTATGACATTAGAGGTGATGGAAGAGAGTATGAATTAGTTTCAATGTAGAGATAGGTCATTATATCTTATTAATGAAAACAACATAATTTTTATAACCTCACAATATCATGGTGTGTTCTATGTTTATTTCTAGTGTGATTAAAACTTTGGTAGACGTATGTTTCTTTGGGTTTTAAGTAGATTGGGTCAGGTATAGTGTAGTGACTCCCATTTTGGTAGTTGTGGTATAAGGTCAAATTATTATCTAATATGGGGAGGGTAAAGATAACTTTCTTGGTTTATGTGGTATGAAATTTGATGTTTTTATATACACAACAACATAGTATTGTTGTGGAGTATTTATAGAGATGAATGGAAAATGACTTGGTCAATGAGTTCCATTCCATGTTGTCATATAGTTTAATGATATTAATTGAAGGCACCAAAACATTTAATTATTGGATACACCACCGTGGTAGGTAAAAAAAATTAATCATGAAAAATATTGGAAAATATTAAATTATGGGCCCTTTTTAAAAGTCATGTTTCTCACATCTACACTGATTAAGCTTCACTATGCCATAATCAAACACTAACCACACAATGGGTGGGACCCATTAATTTTTATCAAGAATATATCTTCCCATTTTTTATTATATTGTTCTTCACTCAAACCCTAGTCAACCTTGGGACCTCTTTTAGTTATTTTGGATTCCTTTTTTGTCGATCTTGATCTCTTATATTTTCATTTTTTTAGTTTTTGATTTAAGGTTCTCTTACTCCACTAAGATTATATTCCCACTTCTTACTTAATCTCAGGGAGGTTATGGTAGAGGATTTGGTTTTATTTTTGTGGGTTTTTTTAATTGTTTTAATGGATAATTGATGTATTGAAGGATTAATAAAATAGCATTACAACTTAATTGGAGTTTTTTTCACTTTAGTGTTTAGTCAATGAATCTTAATTTATGGTTTGTGATTTGAAATTTATCATTTAATTCATTATGTTGATTTGGTATTAGCCTAACATTTATTTCTTATGATAAAGAGTCGATATTGGCTAAAATGAGATTATAAATATAAAACTAATAAATAAATGGGCATTTATTCAATCATTTTTTTCTAATTCACTTTTATATGATATTTTTATGTTTTTATCAATTTCTATCAAAATAATGATACTTAAATTTTTGAATTATTATTTATATTATATTTATTCTCATGTAAATTAGTTAAATAATTAAAATTGTGTAATGAAACCATGGAAATTTTTATGCTAAACATGAACTGGTGTGGTGATAACTAGATATGAGAAAATGGGATAGTTGGTTTAGTTATTATTTGGTTGTTCTTGTATTGATGCTTTGTTTCTAGATTTGTTATTTTGATACTAGTTGTTACCCGAAAATGGTTGTCTTGATATAGCTGAGAATATGAAGATGGCAGTGTTGTTATCATTATTGTGGGTATTTTTTTTTAATGATGTGTTTTCATATGATAGTTTATAGAGGATATAGATGCTGATAAAATTATTAAATGAACATAATAATGTGAAAATAATGGGGTTTAATCTAACAAATTAAAGTGATTATTAATGATATAGGGTATCTAAAATATAAATTTTGAGTATAATTATTCATATGAAATTATAGTTGATGGTATTAAATGTGGTTAATAAATGTTACATAATTGTAAAACATGTAATGAGAGGATGGAAATAAATAAAAATTGGGATTAAGATAATTTTTTTTGATCTTGTGGTGTTGTCTTTTTTCAATTGTATGGATGCAGTTTCTGGAGGTGAAATTATTTGGAGGTATGTGGGGGGTGGAGTTGGTGTTGAGATGATGTTTTTAGTTATTGTGATGTTCTATTAGGTAGTTGAGACTAGTCTAGGCTTTGGGATCTTGAATGATACTCATATGATGTTTTTGGTTCTAGGTTTACCCCCAACATCTATGATGTGGGTGATACAAATGGTTGATTAATCCCCTTCTATCCTCTATCTTCAAGATGTTGTGTGGATATGGTTCAGAGAATATATTCATAATACATTGTATGTTTTAGATTATTATAAAGTATTTATGTAGTATGTTGCAGTGGGATGTGGTATGTAGTAGTCATATGGTTATGCAGATGTGGTTTTGATGTAAAATGAGGCAATGGTTGAAAGGATATAGAGGTTATATGAGTGCCCAGTGTATTCCATTAGGGTGTGAGGCTGACTAGTTCAGTGGCAAAGAAATTTAGGTTTACCTTTTTTATCTTCTTATGATTATTATATAACTATATTTTATACATATTTCATGAGGGAGTCTTGGTGAGGTTATCTGGTAGTTGACTTGAAATCTGTAAGGAGTTAGTTTAACTATTTGTTCGCAAAGAATTTTGTATCCTTATTCAATATTTATATGAGATATTATGAGGAGGAACATATTTATTATACTTTTATGATCACCCCTACATACATATACAATTTTATATGATGTAATTGGTTATTGGGATAGACGTCACTAGCACATGATGTTGTAGTTTACTAGTAACGATGCCCAAATAATTCCATGTCAATATCCAGTGTTCAGTAGTAATAACCCCCGTATATTTTCATATAAAAATATATTAAATAAATCATGGGGGGTTTTAATAATGTTAATCTATCATAAACCAAATTTCTCCTACTCAAAAACATGTATAGGTCCCTGAAATATTGAACTAACTGGTATCAAAAAATAATTATAGACCTATTTGTCATAATGAATTTAATTAATTGATTTTCAAATTAATGAGTGCTCTCTAAGGATGAACCTAATTCAACATTCAATGATCCTTAAATGTTTAGTGTGTGAGTTTAAAATAAGTTTATTAAAATAAAAATAAAAATACATGGGTTTTATTATGTTCTAAATTTTAAAGAAAAAACAATACGTAACCTATGATATTTGAAAAAAATGATATTTGAGAGAAATATGACATGGTTATCATTATAACACTACTAAAACTCATGAAAAGTTCCTTGTTCTTATATGATTATTAGTGATGGTTTATTTCTTTGAATTAAGATTAACTAGCGTCTTGATAATCCACATAGAACAAAACCTTGACATAACAATCATATAGTAAAGGCCCAAAACAAATGCATCATAAAATGGATTAAAAATACAATTTAAATTTCATATGTTTGAGAAAGAAAATTATTTTTTGTTATATTGTTGAAAAAAAAGTAAAACACTTCGTATATCAAAACAATCAATTAAAATTGTAACTAAATTTCATTATTTAACCTAAACACAATGATTTAATATCTAAACCATTTAAATATGGAATTGTATGAAATGATTTTAAACCAAAAATACACCAAATTAGTAACTAAGAATCTCTAATAATTGTTTGATTTTTGAAATATATTTTATAAGGTCTAGTGGGAAACCTATTAAACTCCTTAAGAGAATCCAGAACATGAAACCACCATCATTAAATTACAATAACTTCATCCCCAACTAGCCAATAGAAAACTAAATCATTTACTTCCTTATGAGAAAAACAAACTTGATTCTTCTTCTAGGTCCATCTCCTTTATAAAGGAAAATGAATAATATCCACATCTACATAAATTATGTTTTAACTTGAGTTTAAATCATTATTAACTAGTTTTACCCTATCAACCTTCTTAAACAATCCCTTAAAAAGAAATGTTATTATTGGATAGTTATGGCTCAACATTCCCTCACCATATTTATTTCACTCTCTCCCCTTTACCTCACATCTTATAGTGTTTTCCATTGATTATTTACATGTAATTTATGTATAATGGTTAATATATTTATTCACATAGACTTCCAAATATGGATTGTTTGTTATTTTATATATTTTCACATGATTGGTTCCCATTTTTTCTTGATATTATTTCAACATTTCTTTAAGTGGGTTTTTCATATTGTATTGGGCTCCGTTTTCCATATCCCTTCCATATTTTTTCTTCAACCATCATGCCAAAAATAATAATTATCCAGATGAAATATAGATTATGGTGGATGTAGTCTATAAAGGTGGGGTTAATGATGGGTCCTCTTCTTGGGTTATGTTGTTTCATTTTGGGTTTCAAGTTTTCTCAATTTTTATTTCTTATCCTGCTCATATCGATGACCACCTTTATTTTTATATATTATTCTAATAGATGATAAACCATGATAGAAACTATTTTGGTCTGCCATGATGGGTTATGGTTTGGTATGAAATCATGTTGGTGGAATACTGAAGGCTGAACCATTTTCATTATGTTTTAATGGGTAATGGTTTTTTTGGGATTACTTCACTCATCACTCATATTTTTTTCCTTCTAGACCATGTCCCTTATTATCCTTTAGTGGTGGTGGTTTTTCAATTTATTTTCATTTTTCTTCATATATTCTATCATGAAAAACAATTAATGAATCTGTTTGGATGGTCTCTCCATTACAATCTTCTCCTTTGTTGGTAGTATGTTCATTAATGTTGGTAGCCTTCTAGGGAAGAATACTATGCCAGATGAGTTAGATTGTGGTAGAAAAATACCATGTTTAGAATGGAGATATAGGTGGGTAGATCTTATCAAGGTGTTAATTTTAACGCTCATTGATTTGGTACTATTAGTGATCTCTTTTTTCAAGATGGTGGTGATTGTGGTGACGGTTTAATGATTTGGTTGAAGATATATTATTTTTGTTTCTCGTCTTGTTTTTGTGCATCTATTTATATTTTGGTTTCATTACTAGTGGTTGGATTTGGGTTTTATTATGATGTATTTCATTGAGTTTTTTCTAGTTCATCAATGAAATTTCAATGAGCTACCATTAAACTGGAAGGGGGACATTTGATTATGCTTGTGATGGTGATCTATTTATCAATAGTGAGAAGTGGGCGAGAGAGTCAAAGATTAACTCTGAGTTTCATGACCTTGGGTTCTATAAGGAAAAGGACATTAGTAATTTATCTTGACATACTAATCCTTTAATCCTTGAATAAATCATTTTAAAACTCTTGTTGTCTATTTTATTCCATTTTCTCACCCACATCAATCTATTTAAAATTTTAATTTTATAATGATTTTTATATGGGAATGTTTTTAAGCATATTTATAATATTTTAACTTGGATATTTGTGGGGTTCCCACTCAACCATAAAATAGATTTATAAAAAAATATTACATTCATTTAAAATAAACAATATTACTATTTTATAAAGCATTTTCACTGGCCAAGGTAATTATATAGGCCTTATTTTGGGATTTTATAAGATATTACTATAAGCCTGAATAAGGGGAAGTGAGAGAATTTGTATTGAAACCTAAAAATGGAGGTTTTTATTCCTCATTACTAAAACCTGAAATCTATTATTCATTAAATAAATCTCTATGTAAATGTTGTTAGTTGACTTGTTCCATGATATATGGGTCATATGAAAATTCTTTAATTCTCAACACCTAAATAGAAAAAGTTGAAAATTTATCTTAGATCACTATGTCTAGATCATTAAATTCAAATTTTCAACTAAATTCCCCACATTAAAACTCATTTTATGGTATGGAAATTATACCTCGATAAAGAGTAAATCTTTATTTATCTATAATCAATTTTTATCCTTCTTCTTCTACAAATATCCCTTAAATAAAGAGTATGAATAAAGAAGTAATGTCTATTTTATGTTTGAAAATTCATTCATTGAAGCATCACATGGGATAATTAGTAATAAATTACTATGGTAATAATCCCTTTACAAGTGTGTGGATCCCTCAAAATATTTAACCACTATTCAAACTTCCATCAAGACGGGGAATAATTTTTAGTGTATATTCATTTTAAACATTTCTCTACATATGGGAATAGGGATCATTGAAACATATACGGTGATAATAAACAAAACTTACACTATCCAAAACTATATATTTCACATCCATTTAAGAATTATAGAATAATGTACCCGTTATGTTAATTTATAGTTAATGAATGAGGTAATTTGTTATATTTTTTTAATACAACTTGGAACTCAAATTTGAAAAATGTTTATTTAGTATATAACATTATAAATAACCCAAAAATTTGATCACCATATTTACTTTATACACATTAATTTTTTTTACACTTGTAGGTATGAGGTGGGATATATGGAAAAATTACCCATGGGTCCTCATGACTATTAATAGTTAATATTCCCTCTAATTTTCTTATATTTGGGGAATTATAATAAATAAATAGGAATTTCAAGTATTCTACATTATTTTATCCCACAACATTAGAGCCTATCCCACAAATTTATAACAATTTGGATAGATTTATAGTCTTTGATGTGAATTAAAACACATAAAACATTACTTCCTTGTGTGTACTGTGACAAATATTCTCCAATTTTCATCATAGCATCTCTAAATAATTTATTCCAATAATAAAAATTTGTAAAAAGTGAAAATTACCTTTGAAATATTATTTACAATTAATTAAATTAGTTAAATTATAAGGGAAATTAATTCTTGTATTTGTAAATTAAATAATCATACTCTCAACAAAAATGGCTTCCCGCTTTGGAAAAATGAAATTATAGGAAATGAAGATGATATGAAAATAAATTTATGCCTTGGTCCATTAATATTCATCATCTAATGTCAACAAAATTCATGGTAGAAATGAAAAAAATAAGAACCACACCATGTAGAAAATCTTAGTAAGCTTGTAAATTAGTGTCTTATAAGTTTTATCATAGAAAATATAGAATATAATTGATAATATTGTCTATGAGGAAATACATAAGTAAATAATCCACTACATCACTATGTGTGTGAGTGGAAATAATTTAATGTTTATCATACCACTTTCAATTCATTATATGTATAACAATTTATAACTTTTTTTATCCACTGATTTAGTTCCACCAAAAAATGTCTTACACATTATAACTGAGTTCTGAAAACCCACTTACATAATCATTATTTAATGTAAAACCTTAAGTTATCATCATCTATGTTTTTTATTTATTACTTATTTTAATAAATTTATTTTCCCATAACAAATTTAGCTAACCACCAAAGATTACTATGATAAATTATGAAATAAATTAGATAAGAAAAAAATATATATTGAAAACCAATTTTTGTAATCTAACTAAAATTAGAATTACATACATATACCCCATTTATGAAATAAATATTTGAAGTTCATTATTTGTTTCAATGATGGATGGAGGAATAAAATGATGTAATTCCCATATATATATATCACAATGATTCTATCAACATTTCAATGGTTTTTCAAAGAAAAAATTGGTAATGTCATTGAAAAATATCCATTTTTACTAAACTAACCAAGAAATACTAAATTATTTATCCTTCTCACATATTATATAGAAAAGTAATTTTCTTTATCTGTTAAAATAAATTTACATTGATAAATTCAAACTGAATAAAAAATAAGGTTAATGGAATCCATCATTTTTTATAATTATGTAACAATGACTTCCTATAATAAATATACCAAAATAGACATAAAAAAATCAAGAAAATTTGATTTGTTTAGTTGTTTTTTATTCACAAGATTACTAGCTAATACAATATGCATCTAATCCCCCCAAACAAATGAATTTTTTAGTGTCCCAAATAAAATAAATATATACAAATTTTAGGATAATTGATGATACACCCTAGTTTTTCACATATAAATAGATTCCTAAAGGTGGAGCTCATATACTAGGAGATCTGGAAGGATTTAAATCATGAATTTTCAGTAATTTCACAATAATTTTAAATTTTTTTTTGATTATTCATTGTCAACCTTCAATACCCCAAAATAATATACATTTTTAATAGTATATGGGTCAAACCAGTGTAAAATAATATTACTATGGCATAACATTATCATTGCATTATATAACAAACCCTTCTCACTAATGTAGAATTGGTGGTAAAGAATGAGGCGGTCAGGAGTATATATGGTTATTTATTTATAGATTTTTAAATGGTTTTGTAAATTTCATCATATTTATTTTAAATCCTAGATATATAGTCTCGTTTTACAACACACACCAAAATATTATAATTTCATTGTTTTGTAGCCCAATAGGCTCACTGATTTATATCAATATGAGGTAAAAACTATTTGAAAATACCAGATAATAAGATAATTTTAAATTTGTTGGGACTAAGTTGATTGTATTCACCATAAGAAAGGGGTGAATCTGGGTTTAACCTAAATTGAAACATTTACTTTACTGGTTTCTCTAATTTTTTTGATCTTTTTCTCTTTTTGGAAGGAACAATGTACATTCTCTCTTCAGTCTCCTATGGTTTCAAAAAATATGAAAAAAAATACATGAATTAAAATAATATAAAGAAATGGTAATTTTACTTTTTTCACCCATGATGGGCTATGTCCATGGAATGCACACCTATTATATATTTATGTACAAAAATATGTTATACTTACATTAGGTAGATTACATATTCAATCATAGTCACTTCATTCTAAGGTACAGTATCTTTATAAGGTTCATAATTTTCTCACTACACAGCAAATGGGAACATGGTCTTCTTCTCTCTCTTATCACTAATTCATGAAAATATTTTTCTATTCCTATACTTTAGAGTTTCTTTAAAAGTGTATAGATATGTACATACCCTCTATATTGGTATAAGGTAATGATTTCATATTCATCATCATATCCAAATTCAATTATATAATGTACTCCACATTTTTATGCTTATGAACTCCCATGTAAAAATGAGGAAAACATTTTATTGATTTATTTAAGTCTTCATCTTCCTAATAATCACAAAATCCGTAACCATAAAATGAGAATAACTCTAAACTGAAGTTACCTTGGAATGATCCATTTTTAATAACTAGATTTGATAATGGAAGTACATCTACTTATTATCCGATAAATAATATCTTAGAATAATATTTTATATATCATTAAATAGGATATAGTAAATAATCTTATGTCTCTATTGCACTCATTCAAATTAATTATATGTAACAATGGGATTTATCTATACATTAATCTCATTTCTTCTATAAAAATTAAATATTAAATATTCCTTTCTATATTTTTATAACAACTATGGTCAATTTTTATAAAGTTTCCCAATTCATCAACCCTTTAGTCCATGGTTGGGATCAATTATAATTACTCCAATTAAGTTGAGGAAATTATCTAAATCTCAATCCAAAAATTATAATTTTTAACTCCATCAAAATCTTCATTGAGTTTTTAAAAACTACATAATAATAGTGTGATTCCCTATTATACATCATGATTCCCTTAAACTTCAGACTAAGGGTGGAATTATTGCCTCTATTATTTCATGATAATCTATTTAACTATAGATCTAAAAATCTATGTGATATCCATTAGAATTTTTTAAGAATATCATGGTTTATCTTCTTAATCTCTTGAAATCTGATACCCATCACAGTGTGACTCTCTACCTCATAGAAAAACACATTTAACCATATAAATCCAAAATTTATGGATGTATAAAAAAATATAACCTCTTATATAACAAAAACATTTTTTATATTGTAACACTTCCATGTTCACTTCCTTGTTCTGCATGGTTGTGCGGTGGTAACCTTCTTGTGGTTTTATCCATTCAATCATCTTAGAACAATTTTTTACAAATTTTTCATCAAATTACATTATACCATAACTTATTTTTTCATGATTTATCCCATTTTATTTTATTTTTCCTTATTATTTATACTTGTAAATAACACTTTCATTATCAATACATTTTATTCAAACTCAACGATAATTTCGGAAAGGTGTCACCTATTGCAGTGGGCACCCAAGAATACATTTTTATATTTCTTGGATTTCTCCAAAACAAGTTCTATATAAGTGATTCATACAACATCATAGCGTATTTATACATCCATCACTCTATGTTACTCTTAATAAAAATTAATTTGAGCATGATGAACACCTTTTTGGTATGAATTGATCCGCTTTCACCAAACATCCACGTGTATTTTTAAAAAATACCTTCATTATTGTACTTATCCTACTACTATAAAATTTCATAATTCAAAAATTTCATTAATCAATATTTCTTCTAGCACATATTTATTGTCATACTTGAATTCCTAACCTCTTCTTAAATTCTTCTTCTTTCAAATCCATAATCTCAATACATATAAATATCAGTGTTGTTCTCCCATCCCAAATTCATATATATATCCACATTAATTTTCCAAATACATCTTCAAGGATTATTCCATACTAATCTTAAAAATTTAAGTCTATATATTTCAATAATGAATATTTCACCCAATTAGATTCATATGTATGGTAATAATTTCAAATTCCCGTCATATCATAATTGGGTTTACTATGATTTCCAATCTCTCAACCTCTAAAATAATCTCATTATATACATTAATTAAAAACATCTTCAACTATAAATAAAATAAATATGACTTAAAATCTTTTTTTCAATATTATATCAATTTGTATTTTGTTTTAAATTATTTCATAATTTAAACTCTACCGTGTAACTCTAAACATTCCAATGAAATTTATTGATTTATGGTTCATTTCCTTCTACCTATTTCATAGTAAAATACAATGGTCCTTTCTTTGTATGATATATTATGTTCTCTATATTTTCCATTAGTGAACTCTTTATTTCTCACAAAACATTATAGGTTAACATTCATCATTACTTATTTCCCTTCGAAAATATAATACTTTCTCAAAATATTTTAAGAAATAACACTTCATATTCCTTTTTTGTTCCTATTTACCTTGAAACCAACCCACATTTTTGAACTAACTAAAGCACCATATTTAGATATACTAAGATTCCTTTTAAAATATCATCCATAGCCTTATTAATTTTTAGATAAATCACCACTTACCTTACATTGAGAGTAATAAATCACAATTTGGAATATAAAAACTTTATGTCCCCTTTTGATTCCATCGGTTAACATCAAAAAATCTCTATTTTATTAACAACTTTTAGTTTATTTTTTAAACAATAGGAATCTTTTACCCACTTTTAAATTTTATTTTTATCTAATTTCTAATTTTCCAATGATATTAATAATTGTATGAAGCTTTTACAAAAGTTAATTTAGCTATATATTTTACTAGTTATAAAAAATTTCAAGAGATTCCTTAATTCTCTAAAAACCTTTGCTTTTAAATACATTTATATAAAATACATCCAATAAGATATTTTTCTACTTGTAAATGTTTCCCCAATAAATCATATAATCCTAATAATTCAAAAATCATTATAGGAAACCATATTATAAATCAATTACCTTATTATTGTCAATTTCACTCATTTATTTCTATATGCATGTATAACTAATGTTCTCACTTACTCAAAATTTTCACTCCTGATAACTTAATAACAATTACAAAAACAAATAAGTGTACAATAGATAAAACGCAAATTGTGTTATTTATAAAGAATGATAAACTATTGGATATCAATTTTAATGAAAAACATATGATATTACTTGATATGTAAAATCTTCCTTCCTTTATAGGGTACTTCTTCTTTTTCATTGGAGGCACACACCCATTAAACCTTCAACACCATACTCCACACGAGTTATATTAGTTTTGCGGAGATTTTTTATAAATTATATTCATCCTGGGAGTATCCTTTTTCAATTTAATATCTTGAAAAACATTAGTTTATACTATTTGTTTAGATCAAATAAATAAAATATGTATTCATCTTGGTGAATTTCCTGATTCTATTGCCTTCATTCTCGAGTTATATATGACTATATATGGCTTGATATCACCTTTTGAACATTTAATATTTCATAATACCAATTAAAAACTCTGATAGGGATTTAAAATTATGAATTCTAGATCAGGATCCATATCACTTGAACTCCTTTATATGAGCATGGAATTGCAAATTTAGCTTTAATATCCATATGGGATTCCTAAAACCACATATTGGATTATATAATGAATTGATACCACTCATATTTTATAATATGTTCACCCCATAAAACATATCTCCCTATTAAACATATAACAATCTAATAATCTATTTGAAAAATAAAGTGCATGGGGAGAGGGGTACTTCCCAAACATCCAAATGTAGAGGAATGTGATTGGTGTTAATAGAAAAACCCTTATATTAAAACTTAATCCAAAATATTCTTAAGGGATCCCAATGAAATACAACTTGTATAAACATCATCATCATGTAATTATATATATATGAATTGAAAGATACAAACAAAAAAATAAAGGAACCCCTCTCCCACCCCCTCCCCAAAGAATAAATCTACGGGGGCCTGAAATAGTGCATCCTTAAAGCATCCCCTTTAATAAAGTCAATACCATTAGGATTAATACTTTCCATAGAGTAAAAAAACACCTTCTCTGTTCCATTAAAGTCTACTAAGGCCGAGTAATCAGTATCCTTGTTCCCCTCTCTCTAGGTGTGAAGAATACGGATGTTGTTTGTGATTATGCATTTACATTTCCTTATGACATAGAAAATTGACCAAGGGGCTTCCCCATCCTCCTCAAAAGAGTTGTAGACAATTAAGGAGTATATTTCAATTTCGGATACTTCCAACCCCTACTGCATGCAAAGGATGAGCTCAGTAAGTAATTTCATTGCCTTGTCTTGAAGGGAAGAGCCTTGGAACTGGATGGCAGAGAATGCTAAGAAAACCAAGACATTACTATCCCTCACGACACCTCAAACACAAATGATCCCCTAGAAACAAGATCCATTTGTATTTAGTTTCATACAACTTGATGGAGGTCTCCATCATATTCAATTTCCCTTCTTATTACTAGAGGTAAAGACCTCACTAGAACAAGTTTTGAATCGATGAAAGGAAGGAACCTCCCTCCAATATCTCAATACCTTTTTTGAGTCCAATAACTGATATCCCAGATAATAATAATATAAGCTGAAATTTATTCTCATTCATACTTCACTAAGATATTTTCCTGCAAAAGACACCAACACCCCACGTGTAGCAAAATCGAACGGGCAACTCTCTATGGTCCACCGCCCTCAGAGTCCTAATACCACTTAGTAAGAAAGAAGGATATATTCCCGTCCAAAGAGAGGGTTTAAGAGAAATCCCCAAGATCCTTCCATACCTCATATTCCCAAACACTCTTGAATAGTAAGTGGGAAGATATCTCCTCTTCATGCACGTTACAACAAACAAATTTTGACACTAGCTGAATACTGCATCTCCTAATATTCTTGTCTATCAAAATTGATCTTTTTCAAATCCTCAAGGTTAGGAATTTAAGTTTTGTTGGAATTTCTTTAACCCAAACGACTTCATCCCAACTCTCTACCTAAACCGGCTCAAAAATAATGTGACAGATGTCCTTTGAGGAGAACTTACCCGATGAAGAAGTAGTGAAGAAGAATTTATCCATCTATGTCTTTAGCTCAATGACATTGAAAAACTCATGCTGATTATCATTCAGTACAAAGTTGATAAATTTGTGAAATTGCTTACCTCCCTGTGAGAAATATCCGTGATCAGACATCCAAGAAACCCTAGTGATGCACCGCTCCAGTTCTGGTTCCAAAAGGAAAGATCGCCATTGCCAAAAATCCACAGATCGAAGGGCCGAAGCTTATCAACGATGGGCCCAATAAGTGACCAAAGGGACACCAGGTTTCACCCCACCAAGCCCCTGGTGCCTGAGGCATACACGTGCATAGTAATCCCCCAGAGAGTGTGATGCTCCAAAACACTCTAACCGATCGTTACTTGCAGGAAGTAGAGTGTATCATCTAAATTGCACACATTAATCCCGCCCTCCCTCACCGGACTCACCATTTTACTCCATGCCACCCAGTGTTTATTCCCCTCCGAAAAAGGATCCCAAAGGAAATTGGAAAAGATGTTGTCAATTTCTTTGATCACACCCTTAGAGACCTTTTTGGATGAAAATACATGGATTGGAGAGGCCAACATCACGATGTTCACCTGGGTGATCCTTCCACTAAAAGATAGGAATTTATTTATCCAGTTCAGAACACTATCTAATATCCTGGTACGTAAGTTGTCGAAGTCGCTGATATGGAGCCTTCCTAGCAATATGGGAGCATCAAGGTAAATTATAGGGAATTTACCCCTCCAAATTCCCAACAAGTTGCTAATAGCCTCCACTCTCTCTGTGGATAACCTATTGGAGATGTATAAGTCACTATTACCTTTGTTGATCAACTAAACACTCCACCAACTATAAACATCTATAACTTTGTTCATGTTGTGGATGGAATTACTCTTTTCATTCATAAATAAGATGGTATCATCCGCGAACATTAGGTGAAAGATTTTTGGTGGCCTCAAAAGAATCTGATATGGAAGGATGCCTCCGGTTTTTATGCTTCTATGAATGAGGCGACTCCAGACATCCTGAATGAGAATGAATAAGGATGGTGAGATATAGTCCCCTTTCTTGAGTCCTCGAGTGGACTTGAAGAACCCATACGATTTTCCCATGAAGGACATAGATAACCAGGAAGATATGAATCAATGAAACAAACTATCAATGTTCCAAGAGTTTAGACCCATTCCTTATATAACTCTAAGGATGAATCTCTATTCCACCCAGTCATAGGCCTTTCTCATGTCATGTTTAATGTCCATGTTTGAACCTCTGGTCTTAAAGTTGATATCACTGAGCATCTCCTAAGACAATGCGATGGCCTCCTAGATTTGATAACATTTAATGAACCAATGTTGTTTCAAGGAAACATAGTGAGGGATACGAATAGACATCATCAAGTTTATAATACTAGCCAAGATCTTGTAATGTCATTCTATATTCATAGGTTTACGAGATGTAAAAAATCTCCCATTAAATACATATCTTTCGTATTCATGCCTCATTTGAGATGTTTTTTTAGTTATTATTCTACCCTTAAGTCCTTAGGATTCCTGAAACGCATCAATGTTTTTCCCCATGATTTCACAATAATAGAACTTTATAGCTACCTTCCCTTAAGAACCTTTACTTTTTATTGTAATAATAACCTTTCATTTACTCACCAGTTGTATATTTCATCTTTTCTGGACTCGACTGGTAATAAATGATCAATATATTTACACTTATATTTTTTAAAAAAATTATAAAACATAGGTCATCACAAAATTCTCCAAGAATTGAGAATCCATGAACTCTATCCTTGATCCAAACTTATTTTATGCATTTAATCCTATTTTAAAATATTGTTTTTTTCAAGGTATAAAAATTTCATTATTCTTCTTTTTTGTGGTAATTTATTGTTCTAGCTCATGTGAATGTTCTCTTAGTAAGTCACTTTGTCCCTTTATCTTTGCACAAATTCATGAAAATAATTAATTAAAGGCTATATCTTATTTAGTTAGTCTTCTATATTACAATACTAATTATTCAATGAACATACAATCTACCTCACATATTATCTCCCATGAATCCACGTTATTTATTATGTATTAGATTTCATCTTGATTACTATAGGAACACACTATTGAATTAAAATTCAATTGTCTTTCTAATTCCTCTTTGTAATCACTAACCAATTCAATCAAATTTGGAGAATCATAATTTCCATATTCTTAATAATATTCTAATATAATGTTAGATTCAAATTAAATAAAAAAATCAGAATTGATCACATTAATTGGAAAGTATATATTCAAGAGATCCTTTTTCTTCTTTGTCCTTGTCTTCTTTGCTCTTCCCATTAATAAATTTTCACTGACTCACTCTATAGAATAATCAACACCATATTTCCATTTATCACTTGAAGTGGGCATTGAAACAACTTTGGCTTCCTAGATCTTCCCATAAAATTCTCCAAAAAGCTTCTATATATCATAATCACTAGAATATTGAATGTTTTTCTTATATATCACACATGAGATATCTATTTTCAATATTTTATGTATCTTCACATCAATTACTCATTTATTATTATTGTTTAAATTGGCATTAATAAGCATATAATCTCTGATCCAACAACAACAAGCCTGTAGAAATTAATATATCTTATTTTTCAAACTATTAAAGTTTATACTACTAAAAAAATATAAATTTTAATATATGAATCCATGTTTTAAACAAATTAAAATTTATTTTTTTAATATTAACCATCTAATTAGAACCATTATGATATAATACCTTTTTTTGGAATACGTTGAATGTTTGCACCCATTAGGGGGTGAGTTAGTGTGTCTCCAAAAATAAAAAATTTCCTTGATCATGTTCACTAATTTTTTGGATCTTATTCTATCATTGGAAAGCATAAAATCAAGATATATTCCCTCACATTATATAGAGCCAAATATTAGCCATAAATGAATAATTGGAAGAAAACAAGGACAAGGGGATTTTACTTTGTTCACCCAGACTATAATATGTTCATGAAATATGAATTAATGATTTTTTGATGTGATAAATTATACTATATATAATTAAATATATTAAAATTTTAGTTATGGTAACTTTATGAAAAGTCGCTCTACTTTTACCAATATTAGAGTTCTCTCACTACTCACCTAATGGAAACTCATGTTTCTTATCGCTCCATGTCCTACTTTATGGATGTCTTGGTATATTTATATACTATAAGGTCTGATTATATGTTTATATACTTGTAGTTATCATCCATATAAGATTAATATAATTATTTTCCAAGTTTCATAAAGTCCATGTTTTATGCTCCATTATTCTCTACTTTATTATGCTTATGGACCTATAAAACATTATGAGATCAACTACTTATAGAGTGAGTTCAATCATTGAATTAAAATATACATAGTAATAGAAACATTTATATGATAACAATAATGAACTAAAGTGGTGCTTTGTATACTCCATTTTAAATAGCTAGTTATGGAAATGTAACATCATCTCCTTCTTCACCTCTCAACTAGACCTTAAAATTATGTTTCATATCTAAGTGAATTAGATCTAATCAATGATTTTCAATCCTCATGAGCCACTTTAAAATTAATTTGTTATAGTAATGTAATTTATATAATCATTGATAATTTCTCTTCAATTGTAACCTTGATATTCGATATTCTTCTCCCATTCTTCATAACTGATATGAGTAGATTTAATAATTTCCCAAATGACTCTCACACTTTGGTTAGTAGATGGGATTAATTCTCATTCATATAATCCATTGGAATTATTCCATGTGACACAAAATTTGAATGTGGTTAAATACATCCAATTATTAATTCAACATATTTAAGATTGATCTAAACAACCTCATTTTGAATTCCAAATGAATCTCTAATAATTTTCATGAAAATAACTAATCATTGAATGATTCTATACTCTATGGAAACATGCCCTTTGTATTTATCCATATTTTATCATGACATACTCTATTGTGGTTTGATCATTAACCAGAATAAAAAAATCCAACAAAAATATAAAAAATATCCATTTATCCAAGAATTTCGGGGTTTTCTCATCCAGATCTCCCTAAATCTTAAAACCATTTTAGAATGATTCTATAACTCATGAAAAAAAATCCTTAAAAGTTAATCCAACTAGAATTAAAATCACTCTATCAAAATTTCACATCACATGACATAATGACCTTTTCTATAGAAAAACATCCTTCTTCACTTCTATGTTCTGTAGGGTTGTGATACAGTATACTTCCCATGAAATGATCTTATCAACCATCTTAGACTAATTGTATACCCATTTATCATGGTTTAACATTATCACACAACCTTTATTATCGTCGAAAAATCCATTCCACTATGATTTTTCTCCATCTATACTCACATAACTGACATCAGCCTTATAAAGACAATATCTTAAAACACAACTAGCATTATGGAATTAAAGTAATAGTTGTAACAGGACACACAATTAGTTATTCCTATATATCTTGAGTTTAATCCTATAAAAGTATTGTTTTAGAGTTTTTTCCACCATCATGGTGAAACCATATATCCAATACTCAATATTATTTTAATGTAGAATACACTAAGGTGTGCCAAAAAAAATTAGCTTGATGTTATCATCGTTCACAAAATATCCCCCAACCTATTAAGTTAAAATATCTCTTCATACACTTAATTTTTAAAACCACAATCCAATATTAAATTTTTCATGCTTTAAATATTTATTTCCTACCCAATTATAAAGTATTTCATGGTTTTTTATATTATAATGTATTCAATTTTACTAGACATAAAAATATAATTCAAATGGATATAGGATTTATAATTCATTAGGAATATACTTATAATGTTCATAAGATCAATAATTATAATTTTTATTATACAATGACTTACAAATTCTATAAAATGACGACATACAAAGTTTATCGGATAAATATTTTCAAATTATAATAGAATAAGATCTATTTTTTCTACCAGATGAAACTATTTGAATAATTATATTGAATATAAATTTAGTGACCATCAGACAAAGATACAATATGCTGAATGATAATTATGATGTGTCTCATTCTGTTGAAACTAACCCCAAGAAGATAAAAATCCAACAAGTGAAGGACTTTCTATAAATAAGAACACAAATTTTAGGGAAATAAACTAAATTCATGTGATCTAATTCTAACAGTTGTAATTTTTCAACATCTCAATATTCAATGTTATTTATATTTTCAACTCTAGTTAGCTTCATAGGGAATTTACAGTAGAAGCCACACACAATGTATGATTCAAAAACCAATCTAACGATTAAAATAGGAAGTTCACTAAACAAAGAAATGTTTCTAGACATTAATCCAGATATTTTGATCACATATATTCTATCACTTATTCTCCTTGAGGTTGTGGTCCTGTTTATCGATAAACTTGAGACATTGGGATTTGGAACTTCTATGGATCATTTACAATGGCATTAGACATGTTTTATTCATCTTTCATCATATCATCACGTTTTTTGATAGTGATCAAATGATGCACCATTATACTTCCTTATAAAGATTACTATCTAATATAAATAGTAAATATCCATCAGGTATTCTTTTTACAAATCAATTCAATATACATTATGAGTCACCATCTGATATTAATTGTAAGTTGCCATCTGGTAAACATTGTAATCCTTGAAATGCAGAACTCTATATGAACATTTTCAATAAATTAGATATCCCTCATTTTGTTATAATTAGATTTCTCCATCCATTGAAAAAAATTCCTTCTTATGTAACATTATAATTTTATGAAATAAATAATATTGATAGAAACTATTTAAGAGTGAATTGTGATTTTTAAATGTTGGAGTAGAATAATATCTTTTGACTAAAAAAATCCCCCCTTTTGAAAATAATAATACTCATCACTAATGGATATTTATAAAATGAAACTTCAGAAATTCCTCCCCTTAAATTACACATCTACTGTGTTCTCAAATTTTCACCCCATTTGTGATGTTTGAAAATAACTTTAATAGGAATAATTTTTTATATAAAGAAACCCCGAATAATTATAAAATAGTCAAAAAATAGTTGGGAGGTGTAAATATGAACTTATAAGAACTTATACTCTATTCACAAATATATATGAAATTAGTAAATTAAATAAAGGAGGTATAGTAATTATAAAATTAAAGTGTTCAAGAAAATATCAATATTTCATAGAATTTTTGTTAATAATTCACTTAATATTCTTTAGATCTTTTCCCCATCTTTTATGGCCCCTCATCCTTGTATTATAATTCCACAAACCTCTCCACCTATAACTCGAGCATTCCCTTTTCCTATGATTACATATAATCTTCTTGAATAGGAAAATACTTCATATTGTCTATTATCATTGAACATTATCTAAATTATAAATTTATACTATATTATTTCTTGGATAATAACATTGTATATATGTTAACCCCTATAATATTTTCATAAAAAAACATATTCTTTTGTTTAATTCATCCACTTGATAATATTATTCAGTTTTAAAAACATAACTTTGGATTTCCCTTTAAATTTATTTAATTTGGTGTTTTTTTTATGACTGAATCATACATATGATTAAGATATCTTGAGCCTTGAATAAAACCCACCATTCATTAAATATAGTTATATCCACCTTAAATGACAGGAGTGATATTCATAATTCCTTAAAGTCTCTTAATAACATCATTTAAATTCTTTTATCTTCATTTTTATTCTCTTAGATATTATACTTGTAGATGAATTTGTTGAATCATTAGAAACTTCAATTAAAGATAATATATAACTCTAAGAGGTCATGTTTCCCTTTTTCCAAAAACATTTCACAAAGAGATCTTTCGAAATGAAGTATCATCTACAGAATACCTTTTTTCTAAAACATTAAAGGTTGAGTATTTCTTGTCATTTTTTAAGACTTTTCTATTGATATACTAAATAAATCATCATCTTTTGAAGACTAAGAAGAAATAGATATATAAGTAAAAAACAAAGAATTACTTTTTATAATAATCCATCAAAAATATTATCGTATTTATACTTTTAAAAACATCATAAAATTTCTTGATAATATTCATTTTCCCTGATCCTTCGGTTTTTTTATGGGAGTAAATGATATCTCAAAAAACACAAAAAACACTTTTGGTTTCTCTTTCCCAATATGCTCAACAATTTATTTAACAAAATTATTTTATTTATCTTTATTAATGGAATGAGAAAATTATTTTCCCTTATATATTGGAATAGAAAAAGGAACATACTAAGAAACTACCTTTTTCTAATCAATAGTTTCATAAGATTTTATATTTCCCTAATTGAATCTTGGGAAATGTTTTCTTTCTTCTCTTTAATAGCTTCTTTTTTCCTCATCTATTTTTACTTTATTCTACCAAATTAATGTTATTTTAATGTATTGAATTTAGTATGTGAATGCGTAAAGAATGGATAACCTTCCTTCTTTTCATTGTTATTCTTATTCATCATAGTAAGGAATTTATCATATGTAGCCTAATTTTTATTTCTAGGAAGTTAAATATAATTTTGATAAAATTTAGAAACCATCCTATTCTCATGATCATTTCTATTAAGAATTTATATTTCCTATTTTCCTGAAATAATATATTTATTATGTGTAAAAAATCATCATGAAAGTAGACCAAAAACACATTGCAAATGGTCTCGTCACCTAAATAAGATTCCTTCTCTATACCTAGGCTTCTTAATTTTTTATTTTCATCACATCCAAAAATGTTACAAGAACTCTATTAATAATGTTTGGGTAAATAATGATAATTAACATCACTATTCTTGTTTAGATATATTTGATTCAATTCTACAAAAACATCACTAGTTTAAATTAACTAATATTACAAATAAATTCATGATCATAGATATCTTGAATATTAAAGAATCGTTAAAACATTTTCAATAAGTAATTAACTTTGAATCCACAATTAAACTATCCTTTCATTAGGGGTAAATGATTCATCATTAAAACCTTCCCATTTAAAACAAAAATGGTCTTTTTACTAAGATGTATTTCAAAAGAACAAACTCTTTTAGGGAGTCTGTGTGTAAAAAACAATAATTACCTGGAAGAGGTATACCAACCAAGTAAACAATTATTTTTATATTTAGGCAATAAATTTTATAAAATATTCTAAAGTAAACTTATATCAATACATTCACTTCATTAAAAATATAACTAATATATAATTATTGAATAATTCTTCGATAATGTAAGTAACAATTATTGGTTATTATGAAAAAAATTCTCATCCTTTGAAAATAATTGCTAATTTCATCAAATAATTTAACCTTTCAAATCACACCTGGTCAACAATCCATTCCTTCACTATCTCTGAGGTTAAAAAATCTCTAAATGTTTTTATTAAACATATAAAAAAATATATATGATATCATATGAATATTAGAAAAAACATATGATCAATTGGATAGAAAATAATCGAGGTTGTTATAGGTATTAAATTAAACAACTGGAGAGGAAATAAAATAAAATCACTACCATTATATATAGGAAAAGAGTGATTCTTGAACTTCCATATGATCCCATGGCTGTCATTTGTTCTCAAAGTATGATGACATCAAAACTATTTAAGAAAGTATATATTTTGAACAATTGAATTTTATAGCAAGTTTTGATAGAAAGATTGGTGCTATCAAAGAATCATTATTTTGATAGAATATCAAAATGTATCATAAATATTTAATAAAATTTCATCCATAAAATATACACGAAGCCTAAAAAAGTTTACTTAGGAGATTTTATAATTTATATTTCCTCATAAATGTTTTCTAGTAGTTTTATTACATGGATACAGAAAACATTTAGAGAAATAAAGTCATCTTAATGAAACATCAGATGAACCTCATTCTATAACACCATTGAAATAAATTCATTCTGTACTAAGTTTGGAAAAGACCTTTTTTGATAAAAATTAGGATGTTTTTTAAAAATATATTCTAGATATTTATCACAAAAGAGAAAAACATTATGGGATATAGAGAAAAATATGATCCCACTTCCTCAAGGAGTTTTTATAACTAAGAAGATAAGTAAATAAGATTTATTTTAAGGATCACATTATATTGAACATTCCAGATTTTTTTAAATATGTTCAAATCATTCAAACTGAGGAGTTTTAATATAAATATTAGTAATATGATCTTTCATTAAGTTGAAATGAATAATAATATCTCTTTTTTGTGTGAGATCTAAAAAGAAATAGTGTCTTGTATCTATCTTCTTTTCTATTGATTTGTGTGCTTTATTATTAGGAAAAGAAATTTCACTTTTGATATCACACAAAATTATAGTTCTTGTAAAATTCATGCCAAAATCATTGAGTGTGTGATACATCCACAACACTTGACCACGACAACTTCCAGCTATTATATATTTAGCTTCAGCAATAGAAAATGATAATTATAGTTGTTTATTTATAGACCATGAAAATGTAGATTATCCTAAAAAACTGAAATGTTCTAGATTAACATTTCCTATCTTTTTTACATCTAAAAAATTCAACATCTAATAATATTTTAGTATAAAATCATTTCTAAAGAGTAAAAATATTTCATGATCCAAACTTCCTTTGGGAAATTAAAAATTTCATTTTATACCTTTAATATGGGATTATTTTATATTGTTTCTAAATCTCATATATATTCATACAAAAAACATTAAATAAATTCAAATATATTTGAGATATATTAATCCTCAAATCATACATTTATGTTTTTGTAAATCAACAAGTTTCATGAATTTATAAAGATCAAGAGTTTTCAAAGTTCTTGTAAGAGTGTTTCTACTTTTATAATTATAAAAACAAATTTTTTTAGTAATTTTTTTTTAATTTTTTAGACAGAAAGATTCCTTCTATTTTTTGTATATTCTAAAAACTATTGGAAAATGTTAGCTAACCCGTCATGGTCATTTCAAACATCGACATCATATGTTCTGAAAAAAAAATTAGAATTTTTTTAAGTTAAACAAAATATAATGACATAGAAATACATTTGAACAGTTATAAAAGTACTGATAGAAAATCTCAATAAATAATAACCAAAAAACTAAGAAAATTATTCGATAATGAATAAAGAGTTTAAATCAGATAAAATTGTAATAGATTATACAATGCATCTAATAAATCAGATTTTGGTTGATTTGATTACAACTCTTTGGAAATATGATTGTAGATTAAAAAGAGATGTAGAGAGTGAAAATAAAATTATGGAGTTTCCTTTACTTCTAAATTTTTAACAGTAACATCTAATAAATCATAGCAAAGTGAGAATTTTTAAAATCATAAAAATCTTAGAAGAAAGTTACATTTGAATCAGATAGTAGTTCGTTAGAGGAAATTTAATTTTAAAATTCTCATCTAACGAAGATAATGAATAATATGGTTGGAAATAAATACTTTTTTTATAATTATTTATATAATTATAAAGATATAAGTGATAAGAAGGATACTTCTAAGCTCATTTTTTATGAATTTAAAACAACCAGGGAACGTAAGACTTGATAGTATATGGTTCAAGATAATAGATAAAATCTCATGTAAATATTTCACATTTAAAGGGAAGAAAAGTTTGAAGGCTCTAGACAAATAGAGTTCAGGTTGTGGAGATAATTCTTTACAAAAATTTTCTGATAATATCAGTTATATATATAAATTTATTGGATTTTATATTGTAATTATGAAGAAAAATAAGTATTATATGGATATGCTATCAACTACTTCCCTTAAAAACATAACTCTAAATGAAAAATTATCAAAAAACATATGATGATGGATTTATTTCAACTTCTTCCAGATAAAAAATAGTTACATGGGAAGGTGATTATAGTTTACCAACTTTTGAAGAAATGACATGGTATGTGGCCTTTTTAGAGAAAAATAATTCCAATGTTATAAAAGACTTTGATTATTACAAAAAAAATTACTAAATCCACTAATATAATTTATAAACATACTTTTTGTATTTTAAAAAATTAATTAGACTTATATAAAAAATATATCTATTTATTAAATTATAAAGATAATAATTTTTATTAAAATATTAATTATAAAATATATAGTCTAAGAAATAGTTGTCATGTTTTACTTATAGGAAAGGATATTTTCATAATTTTAATATAAAATTGAGACCACATAGATTAAATTATTGATTTGGTTATACATTAAAAATAATATATACTAATTAAACTATTTTATTTCTAAAAATACACTTATTTGTATGAAATTGAAAAGAGGGTGGAATTAGAAAAAAAAATCATTTAAATATTATTTCATCATTCAATTTTCAAAAGGCTTATAATTTTAAATAACTAATTGAAAATTAAATATTTATATAAAAATGACTTTTATGAAAAATTTTGACACCACATGAGTTTAATAGAAAATAATCTCGTAGTAAAGTAAATTACATTATCATTAAAATATATTTTGATAATACCATAGGTATTATCCCTATGTTATCTACATTGAAGTGAAGATACCTTCATTTATAGATCAACCATGATAAGAACCTCAAAATGGTTGGATATCTTGTCCTAAGTCTGATTTTAGTCCTCTATGTTTATCTCCCTTTCATTGAAACGTCATTTCAAAATACAATATTTCTTATTGATCTACACATGCTACCCTTTTTAGGTACAAACTTTAATCATCATTTTTTTCATCCTGTTAGCATCCTATTTTGAATAATTTATCTAGAGATCCCATCCATAATTTATTCCTTATTGGGAATAATAATAATTTAATACTTTTCACTATTTTTTACACTTTCCTACTACCCATTTTAAATCATTAAGAACCTCCTTGGTTGGTTATAACTATTTTAGTAATGATAGTACTGGTAAAGTCATCATCCCTAATAAACCCCCTTCATCTAAGTTCAATCTTCTTTAACTCTACCAGATAGATAATGTTTCTTATAGACACCACACATAACCATCACATTATTATTCTAAATGTTAGAACTCTTTTAACATTCTTTTCACTAGATGTGTGAATTCCATTCATCTCTTCATACCTGATATTTTTTTCGACCTAGTATTCCTTGATATAGATAAGATTTAGTAATATTTATTCCATTTATATTTATTCCCCTTAATCAAAATGAATCTCACTCGAATCATTTATTCCCTTCTACCCCTTCATTATCCTTATGTTGCAGAGTCCCCTACCATGAATTCCACCCACACATCCAACTGGTACTTGAGTAGAGATCTCATCTCTCGACTCTGAATCACATAATTATTATCCTTTAATGAGTTCATCCACTAGTACTAGAGTTTGGATTCCCAAAACTATCTGAATTGAATCTCATGGTTCCTAAATTAGAGCTTCTACATCCAAGACTTCATAATAGTTTCTAACATTAATAGTTAGGTTGGACCTTATATAACTCAAAAATTTTATAAAATTCACCTATCTCCCGTTCAAAAAAGGAATGAAGATATCACAATTTTCATGGTTTATGCAACCAGATGAACCCCACTCCCTTGATTTCTCTATCACTACCTCGTGTGCTGATCTACTACCCATTATTATTGCCTTTGAATTTGATGGAGTCTTGGTTAGATTAATTCTTGGATTCAAAGAACCTATTGAATGAATCCCCTCAATCTAATTGGACAATTCAGGACAAATTTCATAATGGTATTAGGAGAATATGTTCCAATCATGCCCAATTGGTCAACTTCAAGTGTATCAGGATGCTTTGGTTCAATCGCCTATCAAACCAAGTTATGTTCCACCTTAAAATCCTTATTCTTGTGTTGACATATTGAAACATGATATCCTTGGTGTTTACAAGATTAATATAAAATTTTCCTAATCTTAAAGACCACCACTTATTTTCAATGAAATTATTCCCCCTCTACAATCCAAACCCACTCAATAGATGGTTTTGACATATATACTTCTACACAAATATGAGTAGATATAAGATAAAAAGAAAAATTTTATCATTTATAAATACATATATATATGTTGCAACTAAATTTTCATGAATAAAAATAATATAAGGAGTTTGTAAAGGAATTGGTAGTTCTAAAATCATACCCACAACATCACTGAAGGAGAATCATGATTCATGTTAAAATCATAGGACCATCAAAAATAATATAAATGGAATCTATTTTCGGTTTTAAGAGATCTAGACCAAGAAATTCATCAAACAGTTTGTAAAAGAAAATAAAATCATAATACATTATTTTTTGAGAATTCCAACAATCACATGTTCATTTAAATCACTAGATCTAAACACAAACCAATCAAATAAATCAAATGAAGGATAAAATTATCTAAAACAAGCTACCTTGGTCAGATTCAGATGACTTGAAACTTATGAGAACACCGTAGTAGAATTTTCTATATGAGGTGAGACTTTAAATAGATCTAGAACTTTTGGGATGATCGTGAAAGCTGATAAAGTTATAAGAAAATCCTGATTAGAAAATGTGATAAAGGGATACGATCAGGCTTCTGAAGAAGTTAGAGGGAGGAATTTCTCCCCCTTTAATGAGGTGGAGGTTTCCAAAGTTGTGAATCTCACTTTATAGGTCATCACTAATATGGATCTTCAAGAAAATGATATGCAATACCTATTAAATTATAATTCTAAAAAATTGGATGCTATTTAAAAAATTAATTTTGGGTATATTTGGATTCCAAAAGACTCATTTTATAATAATTATAGTCCCAAGAAAGCGTGGGAAGAAAACCATGGTATTTCTACTTTATATAAAAATTATAACAACAAATATCCAAAATATTTGGTGAATGGATAGTGGTTTCCCAATGCATTTGACTGAAAAAAAAATCTATTCTAGAAAATTATAATGTTAAAAGGTGGTAAAGTAAATTTTTTTGATAATGATCATGGGGAAATATTTGGAATCAAAGATATTGAATTACTTAATAAATATTTTTTTAGAATGTTTAATATGTTATAGGAATAAATCACAATATCATCAGCATATTCTAATTATGTGATGATGGATATCTTGTGAACTTCAAGACTGATAAATATATTTTTCAAAGTTGAGTAGTTAAATTCAATAATTTTACTAATATGAATGAGAATGTTTACACTTTTAATAAGTAAAACATTATAAAACAAGGTCTACCATGTTTTATTTTAATTAAAGTTCAACCATGGATGTGGTATCGGATGATAGAATACTATAATGTTAAAACTATACCTAGACATTCTATGAACAGAATTATGGTATATTAACCAAATATTAGGTATGATTTTTAAAAATTATATAATAATTGTCAATATGGTAAGAAACCAGAATCTAGAATTAAAATTATTAGTGAAGTATCAACTTTTGAAGCTTTGCAATCAATTCATATGGGTTTATTTTTTCAAACACAAACTATGAGTATTAGAGAGACACATTGTGTGTATATCTTATTTAATGGTTACACTGGACATACATGGGTCTATTTTCTATCAAAGAAGATTGAATATGTTATTTTAAAATTTTCTAAGCCATGTTAAAAATTGGAAAAACCTCCCTCTGGTTACTATTTATAGTGATCATGGTGGTGAGTTTTGACATTTTTATTTTGAAACTCTTTTTAGTGAAATGATATTATAAAAAATCATATCTCCTAGAAATCCTCATAAAATTGGTATAGTTAAATAAATAAATATAATTATTTATAAAATTAATAGAACCCTATTTATTGAATACATAATTACTAATATTTTTGGAATGAATTTTTATTTATTTATATTTATGCTATAAATTTATTTTTACTTTGGTTTTTTCTTAATAAAACTCTCTATGAGTTTTGGACTATAAGAAAGCCAAAACATTCTTACTTCAGGTTTTTTTGAGGTAAAGTGTTCTTTATAAGAAAAAAATTTAATTAACATATATTAGATATAAAATAAAGTGATGGAATATTTCTTGGATATTCTATAATAATTAAGGCATATCATTTTTCTAAAAAATTAAAATCATTTTTTAGGAAATAATGTATGTTATGTTTAAGGAATATGATGCTTTTTTAAAATCATATAAAAAATATCACGTGGGAACATTTTTTTAAAACTCTTTCTCAACTCATTTTTAAAAAGTATTCACTTAACAGATAAATACAGTAAATTATTTCATAACATTTACCTTTAGAATAAGTTTTATCTTTTATTTAAGAGAACAAATATCATATCATTGATAATATCATTGTATAGGGAAATCAACCAGTCAATACCCATAGTTCCTTGAGAAATAAATTTAATGTTGTTTATTACTATATTATTGTAAACCTAGAAACCTACTGATGATTTAGTTGAAAATACTGGATAATGCAATCTTGGGATGGATTTAATAAATTTTAATGGATCAAATTTTATAATTTCTTAAAATGAGTTATTAATCATCCTATGACTACATTAAAATCGGTTTTCATAAAAAAATTAAGATAAAATGGAGTTACTATTAGAAACAAATCATTGATTATTTTTAATGGTTATATTTAAAAAGAAGTAATAGATTATAAAGAATGTTTTTTTATTAGTATCAATACTTTAATGTACTTTTATAATTATAAAATTTGTAGTATACTAAAATCTTTCACTTTATCAAATGAGTATGAAGTATGTTATTTTTAATAAATATGAACAAGATGATGTTATTATAAAAAAACTCAGTTTGGAAAATAAAAAATACTCTTAACATGTATTTAAACATAATAAGTCACTTTATGGACTTAAACAATATCAATGATCCTAGAATGATAGATTTATGATATTTTTACATAAAAATAATGTTGTTAAGGGATAAGTTAATCCAACTCTTTTTATAATAAGAGTTATTAAAGATTATATCATTTTGAAAAAAATATCAATGAAATTATATTTGGATCAAATAAAAAATTACTATTTTTATTTTCTAAAACATATAAAATCCAAGATCTAAATAATAACAATAGATGAACAATATTTTTCCCCTGGTTTTCAAATTTCTAAAAAACTAGAAGAAAACTTTATATATCAAAAAAATTATATAGAAAATTAATAAATATATTTTGTTATGAAATTAATAAAAGTATAATTAAACTGATAAAAAAACAAAAATCTTGATCTTGATGAATATTGGAAACCAGTTGAGGAAAAAAATTAGATGGGTGATTGGATGTTTATTATATGAAAGAACTACTCGACTAGTTTTAATGATTTTTATATGATTATATGTGATATTTAGAGAAAATTTTAAATAATACATTATTAATGATGTAAAATAAAATTTTTGTTATCTTAATGTAAATTCATATCTATAAATATATTACTCAACAAAAAATGATTTTGAATCAAAATGTTTGTCAAAAGCAGATTTTGGTGAATGTGAAATGGATAAAAAGGTAAATATTGAACATGCTAATTTTTAGGTGAATATTTACTATATTGGTAATTTAATAAATATAACATAGTAGCACTTTCCACTACTGAGGATAAATATATAGCAGTTGGAAAATGTGGTACTGAAGTGTTGTAGATGTAACACACACTCACTAGTTTTGAGAGGAGCTTTACTAAAACTCCAATTTTGTGTGATAACACATGTGTCATTTCATTTTATAACAACCTATTACATCACTAATAAGAAAATAATATAGATATAAGACATCTTTTTATATGGGATCAAACTTAAAATGGAGATATTATTCTTCAACTCATCATAATGCAGGATCAAATTGCTGATATTTTAAAAAACCTCCCCATTCTGATAGATTTGAAAATATTAAATAGATTTTTTGGATTATCAATATGATATGATCAATATTCAACTTCTTATTTACATATATTCTTATAGTGAAAATTACATAAATAAATGGAGAGGAAATTTTTATTTTTTTATTATTATTTTTTAATATGTTATTTATTGTTACTAAAATCTATTGATAAAGATTTTTTTATGAGACAGCATAGTTTTTATCATAATTAATTTTATCTAAACATTAATATAAATTGAATTTTTTCAAAGGATAAATGGAATGAGGTTCCTCTAATGTATCATGGAAAAAATCATATTTATCTAAATTTTTTATATATCCATGTTACACAACAACCATATCAAATTTATTAATAATGTTAGTTCATAAACTCTCCAGAAGTTACTCTCTTTATTCTCATAATATTTATATGGAGTAAATTTTATAAAATATTTATTATAAATTTTGATGTTATATTTGAATGATATTATTATGATATTTTAACCTTTCTAAAAATCATATTATAATAATCAACAATTAAAAATATATAATTTCCTAAATAATTTTGGCACCAATATCTTCGGAAATCAAATTATAGGCATTAGATCAATTAAAAGAACAATCAACTCACTTTTCACCTATGTGTATTGGTAGTGCATCAGCTTTATCTCCTCACTAACTAATTATGTGAATAGATCACACCACATTTATTCTCAAATATCCAATTGATCTTTAAGATTTTATAACGATTTTCTATACTCTTATGAAATCGTTTGATATGTTTCATGGTGTGGTTTTGAAATTCCCCAACCAAATAGATAGTCAATGGAAGTATTATTGGATGAGGGTGGTTTCAAAAGAATGATTATTTATTGAAATTGGATATTATTTTCCAATATTATGAAAATTAGTTTGTAAGAGGACAAGATTATGAGATATAATGTCAAATAATTATTCAATAATAATATATTAGTTGTATTTTTAATGAATTTGATGGTTTGAAAAATGTTTCCTTATAAAAATTTAGAAACATATATATCATAAATATAAAAATAATGTAATTTTTTTGGTATACCTATTGAAGAGGATGGTTCATTTTTTAGACATAAACTCTCTGACAAAGTAGTCTCTTTCTATAGACCTCTTACTGAAAATTCCTTTTTTGTTTTAAATGAGAAGTCTAGAAAGATGAATTGTCATCCCATGATGCAATGATCGTTTTATTTTGGATTAAATGTAATTTATTTATAATAAAATTAAATAGAGATAAATAAAATTTCAATATATCAATGTTCTTGGAATTATTTATAATATGAGGAAATTTAAATAAGCCAAGTTCACATAGGATTGAATCAAAGAAACACAAACAATAATAGTGAAGTTAAATATCCTAAATAACCCAATGTTTATAAATTGTATTCTTGTGATTTCTATAGATGTGGAGAACATAAAAAATTAAGTTGTCTCAATTAAAGTTGTATAGAATGGTGAGTTAGAGTGATCTGGAAGAATAATTTGTAACAAATATAATTATGTACAAATAAATTGAATCTTTTAGAATATTGTTCACTGAAATAATTTATGGATCTTAACATTTATATGAATTAAAAATTAAATATAATAAAGAAAAACTATATTATCATTGTTTAATATTCATGAAAAAAAGTCAATTATCCTAGATATGTTTTTAGAATGTCTTAAAAATATAGTTGTTGTTGTATTTTTTAAGATTTAAGTTTAGTCAAGGATTTCATAAGATTTATCTAATGTGTTAAAAATAAATATCTATAATTAAAATAGTTCTAAATAATAATATTTATTAAGGTAAGGTGAGTGTATTAAATGGACAAACCCATTCAAATAAAATATTATAGAGTGTATAAATTGTTGATCATTAAGTGAAATCCTTGAAAAATAAATATTTTTGAGAGGTAGTAGCTAACCAGATCAATCAAGAAAGATTCTATTTTGAAATTTTTTGATAATATTGGAACTTTAGATTATAAATGAAAACCACTTGAAAAAAAGTAACACTTTATCGAAAAAACAATTTTTAGTCAAACAAAAATGTTTAATATAACTAAATTAAATAAATTCATTTTTTGAACTATTTTAATAAAATTTATATATTAAATATACAATAATTTTTTTAACATTCATATAATCTTTTTTGTAGACATGATATAAGAATAAATCCAATTTTATGCTTAAAATAATATTTATCTAAAAAATAGTTTTGGTACATTCTTCATGCTTATTTTATATATAATTTTTTCAAATTTCAGAATTTTTTTAAAAAAATTAGATTAATTTTTCAAATAATAATTTTAAAATTATCTTAAAGTTTATTTTTTAATGTTTTCTAAAAAGGTAAATGTTTTGATGAATAGGTAAAAATACTATTTTTATTGAGAATTTACATTTATTTTTAATCACTAAAAAACAAAAAAATGTTATTATATGGTTTTAATGGTAAAATAAGTTAAATTTTATATCTATAAATCCAATTTAATTCATTTTAATTAATTTTATACTAAAACGTTTTGAACATTTGAATGTTTTCTCTTTTAAAAATAGATTTCTCATTGTGTTTGTGGGATTAATTTTTAAAATATAGATATCTACAATAATTAATAGAATTAGGATCAATGGATTGAATTTTTTTAATCAGAATATTTTATATTATATAACAATATGAAATTAATTTTCTACAAATATGATTATTAAAATCATTAAGAATCAATTACAACGGTTAAGGTAAAAATGTGATTACTAAGGGGTAAACCTGAAAAATGGGTAAATTGATACAAAACATGTACAAAACCCATTTTCAATTAATATTTAGACCTTATGTCTTATATGATCGATAATGTCCTATATTTTATCCTTTTTTCATTTTAAAATTGTGGGTACACCTTTTAAAAAAAATACAGGTCTGCCACTCACCTCACTTTTAAAGGGCCACCCCTCTCCTCTCCTCTACACACTTCCAAAATCCATTTTTTCCACAAAAAAATATCAAATAGCTTCCTAAATTCCATACACTCATACTATAAGACTTATTTTGGTCATAAATCGATCCTATTAATCCATTTGTTTCAAACCAAAATATGTTTTCTAAGGAAAAGGTAACATCCTAAACCGTGTGTTTTATTTTATTTAATACTCCACCTCCTTCAATTATTAATAATATATTGTGATATAATAAAATAATTTTATTAAATATAATAAGATATTTTTTTTATTTTCATGACATATATATATCTTCTATTATATCAAATGGGATACTAAATCATCATTCTTGTCTGTGGAGGATTACCATCTTTCGAACCAATGTTATTCATTTTCCATCACCACCCCCCATGGATGGATATAATGATGGATTACATATTTATATATTATATATATGATATTATTATAACCCTAAAATTTTTATAACACGCCTACCTACTTTCCTCATAACATATTTGGGAAAAAATAGTGTTGCTCGTTTGTATGGTAAACTACTGCCTTGTGAACTGATGTGATGTATTGTTCATTTCTGATTTACATGGATGGTAATGAGGATTGATTAAATTAATAATTATGATATTTTTAACATAATTATAATTATGTAATTACTATATCATATATTCCCATTACATTATATTTTGTGGGGGATATGATAATGTTGTTCATGTGTACGGAGGACTACCACATTGTGAAGCGATCATATTTGTTCTTCATGTACATTTTACATGGAAAATAAATAAGAACATGTTGGAATAAAAATATGTGATATATATGAAATAGTAATTATTATTTATATTTCATATTTTATTTACCTTTATTTCAGTTCATTTATCATGAAAATGGAAACAATGTTCATGTGTACATATGGTCTAGCATCTCTATTAAATGTGTATTTCATTTTCTAAATCTAACATTTAGGGATTTATCTAAATAAATATACACTAAATATGTATGATATTTATATTATTTTTAAATTTTTTATATGATTTTAAATTGATTAAATTAATGATAATTAAAATAAAAAATCAAAACATACATGAAAACAAAGTAGTTATTGCACGAAATTTGACTTTATCCTAAAATTGAAAATAAATGGGTAATAAATGGTTATAAGTAAGTCATATATGATGTATTATATAAAATTTTGGTTCCTAAATAGATTAAAAATATTATTATATTTATAAAGAATTATTTTCGAATGAGGGTGAAGGAAGTTGAGACATAATTTATGGGATTTCCATCTCCATTTTTAATTATGTGAGACACATTCCATATTCACTGCCTATTTATTTTTTTTAGTTTACATAATGACCATTAATATATTTTGTAATTATTCCCTAGGAAATAATTTTATTTACATACCCATTTTATGATCTCTAATTCATGGCATTCACATTTCTAATGTTACCAATTTGGTAATGGATTTTTGTCCCAATTTTCCTTCTTTGAGACAAATGATATGTTATGAACCTATATTATTGTTTGATGTGTATATACTTCCCCATTGACATTTAATATCAATAATTTATTTATTATCATGCTATTCTATTTTTTATTTAATTTTATTCTTTCATAGGGATTACGGTTCAATTTTAACAAATTGGTAAGGGTTTTATGTTACCATCTCATTATTTATTGAGATTGTTCATGATTTTAATTTTAAGGATTAAACATTACGATATATCTCTAAAAAATTAAATAGTTTTATTATAATATAGTTATTTCATATTAATATTTAGTTTTTATTCATTTTTCTCTCTTTATTTACTCAATAGTTGAAAATGTCATTTTTATTATAAAATTTGACTTTATTTCTCACTTTGGTCAAAAATACGTTTTAGTCAAAGACCAGTTTTGCTAGAAATGTTTTAAATTTTTTTTTTTAAATTTATCTAAGTAATTTATTGAATAAATTTTTACCCAATTTTGACTTTTAAAAAAAATGTAAACGAATATTCATTTCATTTTCCAATAAAGTCCCTTTTGAATTGTATCAAAAATTTGAATTGAAACATTTTTTTTAAATTGTATGTCATGAATGGTATTTTCTAATATCATTACCACTCAATGTTTTAAGGCTTCCATTATAATCATCTAATTTTAATTTCAATAAAAATTATTTTGAATATTTTTAAGAAAAAATTTCAAAGTGGAAAGGATATTTTACTAAAGAAATATTTTAAAATATTTTAAAGCTTTTTTATATATTTACAAAGTTACTTTCAAAGAAAAGTATTTTGTAAATGATTTATTATTTAAAATTTTTTTACAAAGTGGAATGGCTATTTTTCCTATGTAATTTTCTATGTAATCATTAAAAATAATTTCCAGTCTAAGATAGATTCATTTGATATTGTGTATGCATTAATGGGGATATGATCCAAGGAAAAATAATTATTGTTTCTCCAAAAAAATTATTTTTATAACTACAAGATGTTGGTAAAACCATTTATTTTCTATGGATAATTCCCTGATAAAATACTAATGAAACCCATTTATTTTTTTCAAAAGTTATGATTTTATGAAATGATGAAATAGTAATGAAATTTTTTTAATTTCTACATGTTATGTTATGATGAAATGTTTATGAAAGATATTTCTTTTCATGTTTTATTAGATAATTAATATTTTAAGATCTTGTAGCACATAGACAAATGATTTTTATTGTTTAATGGTGTTTACGTAATAACCATGGATGGTGGTTATGTTATAACCAAGAAGGGTGGGACCTATATCTCTCTACAATTCATTGGAAAAATATTGATATCTCATGAGATAAATAGGACATGAATGGGGAGTGAATATAGTTAAGTAAGTGACTCTATACAATATTATAGTCTTGGTAGTTTTCCTTGAATACTGAAATGGTATGGGTAGTGAACCCGTTCTGCTAAGATTTTTTTTAATGTTCCATGACTACTAAGGGAAATATTTTCTATACTTATGTGTATGATAAAACTATATGTCATATTCAAATGTTTTGTTACAATAGATCATGTTCTTTGATTCCATTATGATTCATCTCTTTTTAAATTCATTGATTTCATTCATGAATCATATTTATGATCTATGATACATAGGGTATGGTTATCAAATATTATTCTCATGTTCTCATACCCATATATTCATTTTATATTTATATATCACTTGTTTTACCTTACTGATGTTTTGAGCTCACACTTTATTATGTTCCCTTTCCCCAGAATATGAAGAATTGTTTTTGGCATGGTATGTCTAAGAATTGTACTATGTGGGATGATTTTAATGGGAGATGTTGAAGATCATTCTAGAATTAAGAATACTTTTAATCGATTCTCTAAAGACAATAAACCTATATGGTCCACAAGAAAGTACTTATGAAATGTATCAAATATTCTTCTAAAAATATATAATATCTATAAATGAGAAGTTTGGGTCCTTATGATTGGTATTAGAGGAATTGTTTTGTTAGCCTTTGGAAACTTGGATGAAAACACTTTAGTGAGATCCCAAGGGATATGTCTATGGATAATTATAAGTTTAAGTTAAAGTATAGGAACATTTCCTGAAAAATTTTAAATGATAAAGTGAGTGGTTTTCAAGATATTTCATCCTTGTCTAGATACTACATGTTGATGGGGATCTAGAATAATGGTACTTACGGGTAATAAATATGAAAATGGGATAATGAGATGGACTCGATCATCACCTGGGGCATGAAAATGGGCCCTACTACAAGCTTCGATTGACTCTCTCGAGGGATATGATTCATAAATTTAAAAACATTTTACAAACCATCATGGAGGATTTAAATAAATTATTTCTATGAGTGAACTAGGAAAAACCTAACGTGTCATATATTAAAAATAATTTGTCATGATTCAGAAATCCTAAAAGTTATTTTTATAGATTTTGTTTGTAACAACCCATACTTTTATCAATTCAATTTCTCCCTTCTTGTAGTAATTTCATAATCATATAAAATCACATTAGGAAACACAATGACACATGATTATTGAATGAACTACTATGTCACCTTTAAACATAAATTTTACACATCTCTATTTTTAATTTTGAAAATATGACATACACGTTTGTGATATGTAAGATGTTCGTAGTCTGGTAGGACAAGCATAATTATTAGTTAATAGTAACCTCCCCTTATGAATAGAAACAAACTCTTATGAATTGTTATATGACCCTTAGGAATATAAAATCATCAAAAAGAAGAGTAACCTCACCCATGAAAGTATAATTAACTTTAAGGCATATTATAAGTAATAATATTACCATGGTAAAAGTATTGGTCTTTTTTTAATTTATAAATAATTAATTATAATTAATTATTTAATTTAAAATAAATTTTATTTTCCTAAAATATGATCATAAATTAAAAAAATAGTATTTTTCTTTTAAGATAATTTTATAAGACCTTATGTAATTTTTGAAATAATTAATCACTTTTAATTTTAAAATCTATATTTTTCAAGTATATTATGGTTTTAATTAAAAGTGATATTGTTCAAATTTAGATTTTTTATTGAAACTAGATTTCAATTTTGGATTATACATGTTAAAAAATGGTAAGGGTGGTTTTTTGGGATTTTTTTGAAATACATTAATTTTTGGTGAATAGTGAAATTCAATAATTTAAAAAATATGATAAAAAAATGAATTTCTGCATCATTATTGAGTCATGAATGATGTAAATGCCCATTGGTTCAAAATAAAATTCACTTGTTACTATTTTTAGTCATGATAATCCTCATTATTTCTTGTCTTTGGGGGAAATAATAAATTAATGAATATAATATTAAGAACACCCTCTTTCCCTCCACTATTAATACCTCCCCTCACACCCTCATTTCTTCACACCACTCAATCATCAAGATTTTTAAAAAATTCTTCCAAAATCTCTCCAAAATATCATTCCCCATGACTAGCTTCCCTTTTACTCCTCAAAATACCAAATCATCTCCCCTAAAAAGGCTCTCAAATGAGATAAACCCAAGAGGTAAATTCCTCCTTCTGATTCTTTTATTTTCTTTCAAATTCATTTATTTTCTTTTTATTTCCACACCTAATTTCACCCAAATTGTATAATAACTCAAATTATATTAATTCAATTGAATGATATTATGATAATGGAATATTTCATCATAATCTCACAGTCTATATACTTATATACTATAAATGAAAACACTATCCGAGATGTGTTAATTTATCACCATCAGGGACGATGGGTTTTCAATTTGAATTAACATATTAGATACTAGTTATTAAATAATTTTAATTGTTTAACCAGATAATAATATATTTATTTTATCTTATGTGATGTTCTAGAATTCTTATAAACTCAGGATATAAAATAATAATACAAAACAATTTCATTGTGAGCAAAACCACCAAATTAATCCAAGCGTTTGTCATTAAATTTTATTTAATGATTCATCCTCATGGAATATAAACAAATTTATTATAATATAATTTATATCTCTTTAATGTCATTAATAATATATGTTATCAATTTTTTATGTTTAACCGCATTTCAAATGAACATCCATTCCCGAATACAAGTGAACTCTTCATAAATGCTAAGAAAATTAACACTCTCAAACAATGAATTTAAGCTCTGTACTCATATAAAGGTCCATAAAATAACTTCATAAAAATATATATAATAAAATTCATTTATTAAAGGCTATTTAATTTTTAATTAATGAATCTAACATCATTGTACATGAAATTAATGTAATGAAAGCGTTCGGACACAAGGTAAGGTGAAATTCTCGAACCCAACTCTCTTTCTTTGGGTTTTCACCCCCTAACCAATTTTCAGTATATATATGCCATAAAAATAATTTATTCATAATTATCTTAACTTTTCTAGTAGATACATGTTATATAATTTATTTTATGAAAAATTTAATTTTTCTAAAAATAACACTTCTTTCCAATAAACACACCCTTTTTACTTCTTAAAGATTCTTTCAATATTCACTCAAGGTTAATGGTTCTATGTTAAGAATGATATTGCATCATTATTTTGGAATCCAAATGTTTATGAATGTATGATTTATGATTTGAAACCCATTTCTTTCAATGGGTTATTTTATGTTCATGTTTGACATATTTTCTTTGGGGAATCCATGATAATGTAAATGTTGTGATGTGATGGGGGTGCTTGGAATTATATAGCGCAATATGAATGTATGAATGTGATGGGTATGCCTAGAATTATATAGTTCTCCAATTCATTGGTTAAATTTATTAAACTCATGGGTTGATTTTAAATTATGTGTGAACATGATGTCATCTTTCTTCAAACCTATGTGTGGTATTTAACCACTAAGACATGGTTTTTAATTTTTTTTCACTACCAAATTCCATGAAATTATATAAATGATGTTATGATTTTGCTCATCCCATGTTACATTGTTTCATGTTCTTATCTTTTCCCTTATTGGGATTTTCGGTCACCCATTTTTGATGTATGTCCTCAGGTGACTACATGTACTAATGAGTACACAAGGGATGATCAGAATACAGAGAATAAGTAATTAAATAAATGTTTAGGATTTATGTTGTAAATGTTATGTATTTTCTTAGTTTTCCCCAGACACTAAACCTTTGTATCGCTATTGTGTATTTTTTTAGGATGTAAAAGTTATGTAACAAAATCAGGGTATCTATAATATGGTTTATCACTATGATTATTGTTTCTTCAACTATTATTTTTCACTTTATTCAATGCATGAAACCCAAAGGAATTGTGTTAATACTAAGTGTGATGGAAAATGAAATGATTTTACTCCTAATCAGCCAAACGTTCTAGGATCTTGAATGAAAAATATTATTTCTATGTTCACACTACTTTACCATGCTATGAATCAGGGTGAATTTCAAATAACTAAAGGCGGGGGTTGTGTTATAATGATCCATTCATTAAGAAAATTTCACCTTGTTTTAGTTGGTATTTTTTTCCAAAATATACTGGGAAATGGATTTGTAAAATGGAAAATATATTTTCCATTTTATAGTGTTTAGATCATGATAAATTCATTGTTTGCCTACATTTTTGAAGTTTAAATGAATCAATGGTGGAATCTCATCATGAATACAAGAAAACATGATAAAATTTAATCCATGGAGTGGGATGAGTTTAAGAACACATTTTTTAGTAACTACTTTTATCATATTATTCATATGAAAATTTATAATTAATTACTTTAGTTAAATCAAAAATATGAGGGAATTTTGCTACTGTGAGGAAAATTTTACAAGACATATAAGGTATGCCTTAGATATTTTCATCCAACCTAAATGTATGTTGGATGGATTCTTACATGGATTAAAACCATTCCTTATAAGAGAATTTTCCATAATAGTCTTCAGTATATATGATGAAATATTTATTTATTTTTCAAGGTAAAAATTGATATTGGGTTTACCCATGAATCAAATGGTTTCTAAAAGAAATAAAAGATGGGATTCCTAGAAAAATCTAGAAACCATAGAGAAAACAAGATGATATTTCATCATGCTCAATGTGTTGAAGGAAACATGGAGGAAATTTTCATAAATGGATTGGTAAATGTTATAATTGTGTCAAGGAATGTTATCAAGCAATTCATTTCTGAAGTGATGGGAATAAGTTATCTATTAATGTAAAAAGAGATACATCTGCCCAAAATTCACCACCCACACTATAGTATTTAAAATCTAAAGGCTATAGTCATCATTAGAATCAATTTCCCAATCAAAGGTATAATGAGGGTGATAATCAACAACTACATATGTATAAAAAGGGAAAATGGAAAGTATATGAAATTATAATTGTTGAAGGGAATTGGGACAATTAGGACAAAACTATTCTCCACTCCCTAGTTTGGAATTACATGTTTGATTTTGTATAAATTATCCCAATTAAAATCATATTTTTCATCATTTATTGAAACTTCATGTGATTATCTCCATCTACATGGATTCGGGAATATTGAAATCACATTTGATATTATATCATTACAAGGACGAACCTATGATTCTAAAAAAATATTATAAGATAAGATATTATATAATGAGTATATGGTGAATTGAAATTTGGAAGTGTATATATCCCCATGTAAGATAAACTTATGATTTAGGAATACCATCATGGGTTTATGATTTTAATATTGATCATAAGTTCAACGTCCTTAAACCCCATTTAGATGTTTTATGTGATAGAACATTAACATCATTAAGGAATTTTTAATGGACATTTATGAAAATAAAATCCTTTGGTTTTGTATATATTTTAGTGATAAATTATTTAATGAGTAATTCTATTAAAAAAATTTACATGTGGTTAAAGGTACTGGTAACCTTTAGGGTTCATCTTATCTTTGATGTTGGTATAATTATGGGTTATTGTCGATCAAATTATAAACTCAACACACTTTTTTACTATCAGAGAATATTTTTCATTAGATCTTATTCCCATAATATACATTAAGTAGGTTGTAAGGTTTCATATATTACAAAATTCAATTACATCTGGTCAAGATTGAATTTTTACTAAGAAGTTTTTTGTAGAGTCTTCATTAATGTCAGGATAAAAAAGTTAAATTTCAACACTTAGTATCATCCGTAGATAGATGTTAAATCCAATATAACAATTAAACCCCTAGAGGATATGATATGATTTTGTTCTATAGATTTAAAAGGCCATTGGTATTAACACCTTCTATAATTTTATATTTCATACAATAGTAGCTTCCACTCAAGTATTAAAATAGATCTTTATGAATTCCTTATAGAAAGATGTGTAAAACTCCAATGTAATGGAATGAAGTTATAAAAGGAAATATTTTTGGACCAAATCCCACTGATGAAATGGAAGAGAAGGTAAGATCTATTTAGAAACACATAAAGTTATCATAAAGTTGACATAAATATTATACCGATAATCATCAGTGAAATCTTGAATTTGAATTTAGTGAAAAGTTGTTTCTATAAATTTCCCCATGGAAAAAATAAAGAAGAACTAAGCCCTATATATATCAACCCATTTGAAATTATTGATCATATCATGACCATATATTTTGACTTACTTCTTATATTGAACCAACCTTCGGTTCATGATGTTTTCAATGTATCTCTCCTAAGTAAGTATATACCTAATTCATCACATGTAATTAACATCATGGTCACACTGCCAGAGCATAATTTTTATTATGATAAAATTTTGGTGGAGAATATGGATCATACATGAAAACATGTAAAAAAATACCACTAACATGGTTTTGTTTTTTTGTAGAAACCATTATCATGAAATGTTACAGGGGAACCTAAGGATGTAATGAGGCTGAAGTACCCCCAGTGTTGGTACCAAAGTGATGAATTTTGACGGATAATTTCATTTAAAGGTCTATCGAATATAACACAATAAGATTTTTTGAAATGTTTTTTATAAATAAATTTAATATTTTTGATATTTTTTTACACGTAACAATAATTTTAACTTCACTTACACACAACACTATGTTTAATAGGTGTTACATGCAACACCATGTTTACACGAAACATGATATTCTATTAAGATATTATTATTTTAAATGATATTTATCACCTAACCAATAGAATTATAGGTTTGAATATAATTAAATAAAATACAAAAATATACAATGAATTAATTTTTGACCAACTAATTATAAATGAAAATAAGACATTTTAAATCAAATGATTTTTTTTTAAAACTATTTGTAAACACACAAATTCAATTTATATCATTAATTAAATAAATCAAATATGGTGAATGATTTTAATGAAATTTATATCATATATACTCAAAAACATTAACAGTCATATTATATGTTTTTTAGATGATAAATAAAAATAAATCCAATTTTATGTTTAAGAACTGTATTTTTCTATAAAAAATTCACATTTTTGCAATTATAGAAAATTAATTCAAAAATATAAACTTAATTTATTAAATCATAATGTCAAATTTATCTTAGGTTGATGTTTTTATAATTTTTTTAATAAGATAAATTATTTAATGAATAGTGAAAATAAATGTTTTTATATGGATTTTCATTTCATTACAATAATTTAAAAGCATAATAAATTTTAAGAAAGTTTTAAATGTAAATTTAATTCACTAATATATCAACTAATAAAATTTAATTCATTTTAATAAATTTTATAGTGAATTTTGTTATAAAAACATTTTAATGTTTTGAATATTTTCTCTTTGGAAAACCTATTTCTTGTAGCATATGTGGGATTTATTTTTAAATTAAATTTATTCACATCTAAAAATTGAATTTTGAAACATGGATTTCAAATTTTTTATCAAAATAATTTATACTCTCTAATAAGTTCAACTTTATGTTTTACTATTATGAATAGTAGTAAAAATTAATTGGTGTTGTTAAGCTAAAAATGGGTTTACCATTGAGGTTAAGCTAAAAATATAAGTGTTAGAAAAGACTAAAAACATGTCCAAAGATCATTTGATGGTAATTTTTCAACCTTATATCTCATTTTTTGGTAATATACAATTTTGGATCCTTCTTTCATGCGAAAATGAAGGTACACCATTTTATTTTCAAAACTTTTATGTATTCCACTCACCCCACTTATAAAAGGCTACCCCATATCCTATCCTATTCGCCCTTAAAACCCCTTTTATTCATTCAAGGCCTTCCCCAATCACATAAATAATTCCTTAATATCATCCATGAATCTATTGTTTGGTCAGAAAGCATTCCTATGAATCCTTTTGGTTCAAACCAAAAGAACTTTTCGGGGGAAGAGGTAATGTCTCGAATGGAGAATTTTATTTTATTTATTGTTCCATATCATTCAATTATTATTAATACATGATAATGTAATAAAATTATTATCTTAAATATAGTGATATTTTCTATGTTAATGTAATAACATATATTCATCTCTTCTTTGATCAAATTGCAAAGAAAATCATTATTCGTGTTTACGGGGAACTACCACCACACGAACAAATGTTATTTGATTTCCATAACCAACTCACAAAACTAGATATAATGTTACATTTAATGAATATAAATTATAGTTATTATATTATTATTAATTTTTAATCGTAGTACCACATCTACCTACTTACCACCAAACCCATTGGTAAAACAATAATGACGCTCACGTATACGGCGGACTACAACCTCGCCAACTGATGTGATATATTTTTAATTTCTGATTTACATGGATGGAAATAAGGATAGATTAAATGAATATATATTATTTTTTTAACATAATTATACTTTTTAAATTATGATACCATATATACCTTCTGAATTTTCTTTCTTTAGGGGATATGATAACATCGTTCGTGTGTACGGTAGACTACCACCTTATAAAAAGATCTGATTCATTGTTAATGTAATTTTACATGGAAGGAAATATGGACCAGTTTAAATAAATATATGTGATTTATATAAATTAAAAAAAAATCTAGAAAGGAAATATATTATTTATCTTTCTTTTGATTCATTTGTCAAGAAAATGGAAACAATTTTCATGTGTATGTATAGTCTACTATCTCCATGAATAGTGTATTCCATTTTTATATATGATATTTATATATTTATATAATGGTTAAAATTATATAGATTATGTAACTATTATAAAATTAATAGTAATGAAAATAAAAAATCCAAACATACAAAAAAAACAAAGTTGTTATTGCCTGAAACCTGACATTAACATGAAATTGATAATAAATTGGTAATAAACAGCCATACGTAAACCTTATATAGTATTATATATATATATATATTTGTATATCTATGTAATATATTTATAATAAAATAATATATATTATACCTATGGTTTGAATGTTTGCCAAGGAATTCAATACTTATGTTAATGGATTATCGTCATGCTTTTTACTTCAGGGAGACCCATGCCATATTCACCACCTATTTTTTATGTGGTGTATATAATCCACATGAATTTATTTTATATTATCTTCAAAATTATTTTTATTTACATATATATTTTATATTCTCTATTTAATTGGGTATATGACTCCAAAGTTCCCAAATTGGTAATGGATTTTTGTCTCATTTTTTCATTGAGATATATGTTATGTTATACAACTATCTTTATTTACGAAGTGTAAATATAACTAATTTTACATATAATATCATGAATTTATTTATTATCATAATATTATATGTTTCATTTAATGATATTCGTACACCAGGATTACAATAAAAATTTACAAACATGATAATTATTTTATGTTATAATCTAATCATTAATCGGTATTGTTCATTATTTTGCTTCTAATGATAAAATATTGTGATCTATCTCTCCACAAACTCATTAATTTTTCTCTTTTATAATTATGTATTTAAAATTAATTTTTCCAATTAATTTTTTCATTTTTATGTATTCCATTTTTCCAAATAATTTTACTGAGAAAATATGACTTCATTTCACTCTTTAGTTGAAAATCCATGTTTTTCCAAAACCATGTTTACTAAAAATAAAAAATGTTCCAAAAATTATCCAAAAAATTTATCAAATATATTTTTATCAATTTAGGAATTTTTATAAAAGACATTTGAAAGGAATATTCATTTCATTTTCCAAAAATGTACCATTTGTATTTTACCGAAAATATGAATGGAATCTTTATTTTAAAATTTTCGAAATGAATTGTATTTTCTATCATCATGACCACTCAATTTCTTAAATATTTTTTTATTTAAAATGTTATTTTAAAATAAAATGATTCTGAAAATGTTTATTGTTTATAAAAAATTATTTTCAAATTTTATGTAATATTTTCCTTAAAAAAATTTAATTGATCTTTAAATATTTATTTAAATGTTTGTAAATTTATTTTCAAAGAAAATTATTTTATAATTTTTTTATGTTTTAAATAGTTTTTTTCATTGTAGAAAGTATATTTTACTCAATAAATGTTACATGTAATATTTAAAAATCATTCTCCATCTATGATGACATCATTTTATGTAACATGTGTTGTACTAGGGATATGATCCAAGAAAACCATTCATATTCTTTATCTGAATGGTTTATGCTTATAATGAAAAGATGTTTTTAAAACTAGTTTTTCTACCATGGGATATACCATGATAAAATACATCTTGAAACCATTTATTTTTTTCTATAGGTTATTCTTTGATGAAATTATGAAATGATTAGAAAACATTTTTCTTTTTTAGGTATTATGCTGTGATGATATTTTTATGAAACCCATTTCTTTACATTTGTTCGAATATGATGAATTTTTTATGATCTTGTGACACACATATGTATGATATTCATTTCATTAAATTGTTTTTATTATAACTGATAATGTTTTTTTGGGTTATAACCATGATGGGTGAGATCTGTAACTCTATCCAATGAATTTGGTAATTTTTGATATCATAGGAGATAAACATGATTGGAATAGGGACTGCTCCGAGGTAAATAAGGGGCATTATACACTATGATAGTCTTGGGAGTGAACATTTTCTACTATAAAGGTTTGTCGAATGAACCCATTACACTATTATAGTTTTGGAACTGATCCTTCACTACTAAGGAAATTATTTTCTATGATTATGTGTATGGAACAAATATATGTATTATGACGAAGTTATGTTCTCATGGTTCAAGTTCATTGATTAGATTTTGATTTATGTCTTATGAAATAACTAGATGTATTACATGAATCATGTCTATGATCTATGATATGTAGGTCATGGCTTGACATCTTTATTCTCATGTTCTCATACATATATTCCCAAGTTATATCAATATATCCGTTATTTACCCTTACTGAGCGACCTAGATCGCCCTTTCTTTTGATTCCTTTCCCATAGTTATGAAGAAATTTTTTAGGTAGGGTATTTCTATGAAAAGTACAGTGTAGGAAGATATTTATATGATATGTTGATGATCTTTCAGGAAATAAGAAAATTTTGTTTCTAGTGTATAAATACACCAAACCTATATGGTATACAGGCATTTATTTTTTAATTGTATTGAATATTTATCTAAAAACATATAATGTCTATGCATTAGAAGTTTTATTATTTACACAACAGATATAGGTAAATCCCTTTTTATACCACGTGTAATTGATAATAAAATTATTATAGGAAACTTTTTGACTCTAGGGGATTAAATATAGCAAGGAGTTGGTTCTTATATTAAGGTTAAACCATGAAGAAATATATGTGTGCTATTATTTAATTTTTGCATATATATTTTATATCAGTAAATGTAATGAGGGTTAATTATAAATATTCATTCACCCTATCAAATTAAATAGTATTTATACAATTAAATGAAGTATGAAATTTAAGTTTGACTTAATCCAAAAAACTTTCGTCACCCATGATTGACCCCCCCCCCAAACTGACTGCATGATCCCCAATTGGGACTCTTAGTTGGTATCGGTGCATAGGTAACCTTAGTTGGTGATCATTATAATAATAATAGAATTTCTATTTAGGGCTGAACCTGACTCATAAAATTTCATATTTAATGTATCATTCACATATTTTACAAGAAATAAACATCATGATCATTGAAACATTGACAATATAATATTGACAAGAAAGGATTATGTAACCAAAATAATATATTATTAATGTTAAATTTATAATAAATTTAATTAAATCGGATAAAATATTACCTCACTCTGAAGATATTTCATTATAGTATCTGTTTATCCTCCAAAACAATTTTTACAAATATTTTATTTCACATGTAGGATCCAAGTGTAGAATCCCTCTAACTGTGATCCACACATGCTTATATGATCTCTGAAAGACATCTATGAACGGTCGGGTGTTAGCATGGTTGATTGACCATATTATATTATTTGTCTTGACCACATCCTATTTCTTCAATATTTAAGAAATTATCTTTATTTTATTGTTCTTGAGAGTATGTGAGATGGAAAACTGTAATACTAAAGACTAATTTGTTGTGCATAATGATCATGGATTAACCTCTCTTAGAAATTATTAACAGCCTATTTATAGACCTAGGGTTATTGTTTTGTAATTTAATTAATTAAAAAGGTTCCCTTAATAAAATATTAAACCCCTGTCTAATCTCATTACATGTATTAAAATATTTTATTAAAATAATAATATTATTTTTATTCCATGGAATTCACCAACTGATAAAATAATAAATTTTATTTTAAATTTTTATAAATTAATATTTATCTCCCAAATCAATATTGTTCTATTAGTAACCCCAACATTTATTAAATACCTAAAAAATTAATATTTATTCATTCCATAAATAAATAAATAAAATATATATCCATATAATTTAACAATTACCTTAAGAATTAATATTTTTTTATTTTTTAAAATTATTAATCCAAAATAAAATTATTCTTTATTCATGAGAATAATATATATTTTAATAATAAAATTCTAGTCGATTTTAATTGATATTAATGGATACATTTTGTGTGTGACCCTATATGCTTTTATCTGATTGTCCATAATCAGAAATTTCTAAAGTCCAAGATTAATATCTCGAAACTGGTCATAGAACCCAATAGAAAGAAGTTAATTTCAAAACATGAACAACCACATATGAGCACTCACTGTGTAATAATTTCATAATAACTTATCATGTAGGTTGTAAACACATGTCATCAACCTATATATTTGATAAGTCATTATTTTATTATATAAAATAAACTCATCGTTAAACATTTTCTAGGGAATTTAGTGTGATAATTATATTTCAATAAAAGGGATGACATATAAACCTCCATAAATATGGTAAGGAAAAATCCATCCTAAACTTATTAATTAATAACATGTCATTTATGACACGCTAATTGTAACCTACTTCCAGTGAACATATGGAAACATGGTTTTTCAATAAATCTAAGTGTGTGATTAATGAAACCCATTAATAATAATATTAAAGTCTAAGGACCATTTCCTACACTCATGGATAGTAATATCTAATGATACATAATATTTTGAATTCTTATAGGTGGTTATTTTCTAATAATCTCCCATCTTAGAGATTACCAAATGTGAACTTCATGATGTGAACTATCATCTTCTTATTATTACTCACACATAACATTCAACATACATTATACCCCATTTTAGGATGATATCTAATAATAGAAAAAAATTTAAGAATATTATCATTGAATTCAAAGGTTCTCAGCATACTAGGTAACTACTATTCCATTCTCAATGCAAAAGAAACTTTAAGACATAATTACCTTAAGGTAATAAAGAAAATATAATATTATGTAATAAGATATTTTATTAATATTCGCTTATTTAAAAAAATGTAATATATAGTACAAATACTTAGTTTTAGAACACCTAATCCAACAAACTCTTATTCTGACCAATGTCAAGGACATTCAGTATTCTATACCTCACATTAAAATCATGTTTTTCTTAATTATGTCTTTAACCAAGGGGTACATGACATTATTTTCTTTGGAGAATATATTCACTGTAACTTCACTTCTATGTGAAAACATATGAAAGAGATGATACTTCTGAAGCACCTTCTTCATCCAGAGGTGTGATCTTGACTCTATTGCATGATCGTCCATTATAGTATTATCATAATAAATTGTGATAGGGTGTTTAATCCTACGTGTCACATTATGTTCTTGGAAAAAAATTTATATCCAAAATTCTTGTTTAGTTGTCACATAAGATATTATATACTCAGAATGAGTTATAGAATATAAAACCATGACTTAATTTGATCTGTTCGATATCACAACACATTTATTAAGGGTGATGATGTATCCCAACTAAAATTTCATATTCTCTTAATCTATTTGGAGATTATAATAGGTATATCCTCTAATGGATAGTTCCATATATTCTTTATAGACTAGGAACATATCCTTAGTTCATATAATATTCTTAGGGACAGTCTTGGATTCCATCCAATGGTGGTCATCTTGGTCAGCTTGATATATTCCTAACATACCTAAGGAATAAGAGACATCTAACCTATTACATAGCATAGAATACATGGTTGGCCCAATAATTAATTTGTATGGAATCATTTCCATCCTTTTTATTTACAAATGTGTCTAATGAAATATTTTATTGGAAATATGATGTCCATGTGACAATCAAAACAATCTCCTTCTTGTTTTTTATACTAAATATCTTCAGTATCTTATAAATATATGTACTTTGACTTAGACCAAGTAGTCACTCATATCTATCCTGATGGATCATAGTCCAAGGAATATATATTTCATCACATAATTCCTTAATGTATAATCACATATACTAATGATCCATTATAAATTTTAAGGCTAGTATTTCATTTCAAATAAGTTTTCTGCCACCAACATAAACTATTAATAAAATGAGATCACACCCACTAAAAATGCTTATAGATACAAGGATCACAATTATTCTTTATGAAATGAAAATCAAAAATGGAATCATAAAATTTATTGTTTCATGGCTAATATACTTTTATTAATCCATAAATGGATCTTCTCAATTTTCATAACTTTTTGGAATCATTTGGACTCACAAACCTTTTAGGTTGTTTCATATAGAAATCATTCTAAAGGTTCCTATTAAGTAAGTTCGTTTTGATATCTGTTTAAAATATATTATAATAATGGTGGGATTCTATATAATGTATTATTCAAATGGATTTTAGTATTTAAACTGCTAAAACAGTCTCTGTAGTCTATGAAAGAAATTGTTTGAACCCTTTTTCAACCAGATATACCTTATTCTTACTAACTTTTCCATCAATGTTTTGTTTGTTCTTAAAGCACATTTTTAATATAACATCTCATATTTTCTATGTATTATTTTTGGATATTATATGTATTGTTTTCAAGAAAAAATGTTAAGACATCATGTGGTTCCAAGGCTCGGTGTTCCTGAAATAAATGTTTGAAATATATTTAACATATTTAATAGTATGTGTACCTATTTTTCCTAAAAAAGGAATAAATCATACATAGGTTCCCATATTAGAAATATGAGTGCACCGTTGTGTTAATAATGGGATTTTTACCTTATGCGTGATTTAACATTAGTCTGTGTGGGCTATTTGTGAAAACAAATTGTTGGTGTAAAATGGATAAAATAATTTAATTAATATTATTTTAATAGGTTTCATTTATGTGGAAAATGCTTTGTCTTTAAATATATTATTATGAAGATATACAGAGGTTATCCACATTACCCTAGAGATTTTAGAGGACTACTTGAGTGAACCTTGGAAAATCCTCTTAGGAAAACGACAACGAATCATGGATCAATCAATTGATGAAACCTCATATTTGACGGATCTTACCAATGAATGAAACATGATAGGTGTTCTTCACCAAAAATCAAACCAAATCAAGGTAAGGAATGTGTTTTACTTTTCTAAATTCCATGTTGTTAATTTATGTGATGAACACAAATCAATCGACAATCGGATGGATTTACGGTTTGATCACTTCGTGGGAAGGGTGTGTTGTGGGGTTCATTTGGGATATTTATCAGGATTATTCAATCCTCCTAGTTTATAATTATTTTGGAAATGAGTTCCGACTGAAACATACAATCATCGAGGTTCATTCCTCAAGTTTGTTCTTTGTGCTTTTCTCCCTCTTTTCTCGTTCACCGTGAGCGACCCCTTGGATCATAGTTCGACACCCAACTGATGAATCAATAATTGTCCATGTGATTATTGGTGAAGAAATATGTGATTTTAGATCTATGCCTTGTATGATGCAATGGAGGTGCCACAATGGTGGCAGCGAACAGATCAGACTGATTTTGAAACCCTTGATTTCTAAGCCTCGTGCATGGAAAGGATTCAGAAAAATGGATAATTTTTCATTCTGATTTGATGGCCAGAGAAAAATAATAATTGCTGAAATTTATTGGTCATAGTTGTTACTTATTTTTTGGCTTTATTGAAGCCGAATACCATGTCGGCGATGAAAAAAACATGAGTGGGAGGAATAACTAGGGATTCTGAAAAATCATAAATCACATGGTGTGTAATCTGGGATTACATGGCATGTGTGGCTATTTAAGTGGTGGATAAGGTTTTCAATTGGAAATAATGATCACATAGCATGTGACCCCTATCACATGACCTATGACTCTCCCCAGTTGACTCGACATGTACTCTGGAGAGTATACAGACAAGTTTAATAATACACTGCCAAATGGAACATCGTGTACTTATACAAGGACACAACTTAGTATAAATTTATATGGATTTGGTACACGGAAACATCCAAGTGAAATGTGTAGGATAATGTTTGTCTCTAAATACCATGTATATCCTTTTACATGATATGTATTTGGAGACTACATGTTGTGTGAGTCTCTTCCACATTGGAAGGACTTGGGATAGCTGGACATGTCATGTACCCCTTGAGATACACTATTTAGTACCTTCTAGAGTTCTTAAGGCTCAACGTTTTATTAGTTTTTACTAGAATAAGTTGAGTTCATTCCCTTGGTCCTTTACGTTGAGGTTATAGTGCAGTATTACATCCACATCATTGGATTATGATCCCATCAAGAGGTTGAGTCTCAGATAAAGTTATGGTGTCACTCTATGAGACTAGAGTGTGATCCTCTATCATCCTTAGATCCCATGTTGAAGTATATAGAATTAGAATGACCTCCCTGAAAAAGCATTAATCCTCCATCTAGCCAGAATTATCAATAGTATTGGTGTATTAATTGAAGTACAATACCCTACATAGCGGTTTGATCTAGATTGGGGTCATGGTGTCCCCCAGTGGTTCAGGGTGTGACCCCGTATTTGTGTATCATAGTTTTCTTAGACCATTATATTATCTTTTGTTATGGCCCAATGAGTTAGAAATCTTCATAGTGTGCCTCTAAAATATCATGGCTTATGGAGTGACCTCTCTCAGAATGAGCATTCAATTGATAAGAATCATGTGGCTAATAGTTCGTTATGATTGCCTTATGGCGTGGTGTATTTCCTGAGTATATCTAGGTTCTTCATTTTTATACATTGATTGTTATATATTTTATTGATCTGAATACCCTTGGTGCTTTATTTTTAGTGTTTTTGGGGTCCCCTGATGAGTATTTTTATACACACCACTTCACGGGCTTTGCCCGCATGTGTTGTGTCTTGTGCAGACAATGACCCTTTGGACTATGTTTTTGGAGGATATGGAGAGGGTGATGTGTTTCTAGATCTTGACAGGACAAGGTATTTACTATGATAATAATTTTTACTTAGTCATCACCCTTGGAGCATGTTGGCCTATTTAAAGTTTTTATTTGGATTGTTTTTCCCCTTTTGTTTGGTACATTATTTTGTAATCTGTTGTGTGATATTAGATATATGCATGCATTGTTTTAGTTTTTTACATTTCATCATTATGTGTACTTGGATATGTCTGTGTGTACATTTACTTTCTGATAATGCATACTATTTGTGGTATATGCCTACTGGGTGTTGGTCATCATCCCATGGCCTATTAGTGATTGGAATGGGGTAATCATAGGTCACACCATAGTGGTTTGGGTCATGACATAGTGGTATTAGAGGAGGTCAGTTCAACATTAGTACCTGATTCAGTGAGATCATCTTGGGAAACAATGTTTAGTGTTTCAAATTTAGCATTTAGGCTATGGATTCACGTATTGATGCAGCGGCTGACGTATTCATACTCCAGGACTCTGATCACCTGTCTTTCATATCAGTACATTTAAAATTTTGGTTGCAAGGAAATTTTTTGGTAAATTCAACATATATAAATGGTATTGTTTTCCATGTCCATCTTGAGTCATCTCCATAGATATACTCATTGTTTTTTTTACATTTTGTTTAAATTTAAAGATTCCTCTATGTATATCGAAATCCATGATTCCATCATGTGATCATGAGGATGATCCACCTTGTGATGAGGAATCAGTATAGGGTCTTCTATAAGAGATATAACCTCTAGGTGGTTTTCCAAATATACCACCACCAGTTGAGAGGCATCTAATACAATCACAACTAGCTGAGGATTCATGAAGGCTAAGTGATTTTCATGAGTTTCATAGGTAGTGGAATCCTAGGTTTTGAGGTGAGCCAATGACGTAGGTGAATAAGGACTGGATAAAGGTAGTCACTCATTTTTTACACCTTGTTAGAATATCTTTCGATTATAGGGAAGCCCTTACCACACATATTCCTAGGGCTCTTTTGGGTGATTGTGGAGATTGATGACTCAGACAAATGATGATAAAACTATCACCTAGATATAATTTGAGTGTCTCATTATATAGTAGTTCTATCCATCCTTGTTATGATCGGTATGAATATAGGTGATTCTGCATCTACAGTAGGGATATATGATCATGGAAGAGTGTTCAGTGTGGTTTAATGGTCTATCACATTACTCCGTGGATATGGTATGGGATTAGTTATTCTTGGCTCAGACCATTGAGTAGGGATTTTTCCATGACATTAGAGAATTAGTGGTATCTCTTACGAATTCCACTTATGCCGGAGTGGTTGAGTGAGACATGTTGACAGAATGTTTTCTAGAAGAGAAGACACCAGAAATGGAAGCTAGTATTGGGAACACAGTACATGAGACCTTGGCTGCAGGTAGCTGATGATAGTCATAGGGTTGTAAGCTAGTCAAATGCTTCAGTAGGTGATCCCCGGACGTAGGGTCAGTGGTTCATGGAACTCAGGCAGGCTCAAAAAAGCTATCATAAATGAGGTGCCTCTTAGGTGATGATTGAACACATCTAGCTTGATATTTCCCAACTAGTCCTATAGATGAGTGGGATACGGTTGAGGGACTACATAGAGAGAGGCAGAGGTAAGATCATGGGGCTCCACAGGGTGAAAGACATGGTAGATGAGTCGGAAGGGTGGTAGGAGGTGGTCAGAGGTTCGACCTATTACCACCACCACCCCTAGGTGGTCCATGCTTGGCCAAGGGTGCTGGTGGGTAGGGATGAGGCCAGCTATATTCCATGGATTCCTATAACCCTAAGGCTCTAGATATTATAGGAGGTATTGTATGTATCTTTTATACTTTAGATGTAGTATTAATAGACATAGGTGTTAGTCATTCCTTTCTTGCCACTTCTAAGGTTAAAGACTTAAAAATTATTATTGATCATTTAGATTGACCCTTGTGGTTGGAGACTCCTATTGTAGTGACTTGGTGATTTCTCACCTTTTTCAACAGTGTGACCAAACACTTGGATGTGAGAGTTTCATATGGGATCTATTTCTTGTAGTAATGAGGCCTTGCAATATCATCTTATGTATGGACCTACTATCTACAGTTCATTACTAGGTGGAATATTTTAGGCCAAGGGTGTGGTGTTTCAGTAGTGATCGAACCTGGTTTTCCATTTTTGGTTAAAATGAAACCTAGGTGGTGCTGGATGGACTCGGGCATTGGAGGGTGCATCCGATTACTCATTATTTGTCAATATTAACCATTGGGGTAGTGTATGCTGTGAGTTCCTATTTTCCTATAGTGGTGTCAAATTACAAGAATGTTTTTCCAAAATATGTTCCAGGTTTACCTCCCTACTGAGAGGTATATTTCAACATCCAATTTCATCCTAGGATGACACTGATATCTTCACCATCATGCTGTATGGCTCTAGTAGACCCTTGAGACTTTAGTATGCAATTTGAGGACTTACAATATAAGGGCTTTGTGACACCCAGTGTTTTAACCTTGGAAGCACCAATGTTTTTCCCCAAGAATGAGGATTGAATATTGATTTTATGTGTGGATTTATGGCACTTGAACTATGTGAACATGAAGAAAAAGTATCCACTACAAAGGATCGATGAACTCGTTCATCGTTTTAGGGGGGAATAATGGTTCTTGAAGGTTGACCTCGTATTAGGATATCACCAGCAGTGAGTATGGGACAAAGATATACTGAAGATAGCCTTCAGATGTCATTATGGTCACTATGAGTACTTAGTGGTGTTGTTAGTCATGAAAAACACCCCAGAAATGTTTGTGGGACTCATGAACAGAAATTTTTATCAATTCATAAAATGGTTCTTAGTGGTCATTAGAAATTATATGCTAGTGTATTTGATGTTCAAGGAGGATCACACGATACACATTAATATGGCCCTGGAAACAGTCTAAGAGAACAGAAATTATAATAATCTATCCATGTTTCAGTTCTAGATTCAAGAAGTATAATTTTTAGAACATTTCAACTCAAAAGCTAGAGCTACAGTGGATCTAGTGAAGCTTGAGATAGTTCTTTCTTGGGATCTATCCAAGAGTGTCACTGAGGTGTGGAGTTTCCTTGGATTGGTTGGGCACTATCTGTGGTTTTTACCTGACATCTCTAGTGTCAAATCAACTTTAAAAGCCTTAACCAAGAAAGGGTAGTCTCTTGTGTGGATGGAAAAGTACTATTAGTTCTTTCAAGAGCTAAGGTAGACGTTGACGAGTGCTCCCATCTTGAGGTTTCTGGAGGAGGGTTTCGATTACATAGTGTTTGATGTTGCATCAGAGATAGTACTTGGTGGTGTTTTGATTTAGAGGAAAGCACTTATTACCTATGTTTCAGTCTAGTTAAGACGACATGAGTAGAACTACATGAACCACACCATTGATCTAGTTGCATTAGTTTTTGCATTGCAGATTTGGTGACTCTAGCTGATGGGTGAGTGATTTGATGCGTACTCTGACTATAAGTGTCTCAATTTTATGTTATATTAGAAGGATCTTACTTCATATAGAATCAATTTCTAGGATTCCTCTAAGACTATGACATTAAGATTTCATATACTCCTGGGAAGTGGAACATAGTAGCAGATTCTCTCAGGAGGAGATCTAGTTCACAGTTTCAAAATGAGGTGTTGGAGCAGTTATCCTCTGTGTAGTTATTATTTATGGATAGATATAGATCATCTTACCTCCAGTTGATAGTTTTTATCCCACTACACTTATAGTGAGTTAGGAAGACAAAACATGGGGATTTCTACTATGGGACTCTTCATGCTCAGATATCTACAGGACAAGATCTTAATGGGTTTTATAAATTTGGGATTTATGTCATTATTTTCAGAGTACGGATGATGGTACCAGTGGAACTGCAGGAGAAGGTTTTGAGGGAGTTTCACACATCATCTTTTGTGGTACATGTAGGTGTGATAAATATGTACCACGACCTCTGATGTTAATTTTGGTGGATAGGGATGAATAAAGGAGTTTTTGTGTTTTTTCACTCAATACCTTACTATTCTACAAATGAAGGTTGAGAACTACGTTTTATTAGGTTTAGATCAACCCCATGAGGTTACATAGAGTAAGATGGGTGGGATATCTATGCACTTTGTAACTAGATTACCGCATACATCTAGGGGACATAATGTGATCTGGGTGATCTTTGATCAACTCACCAAGTCAGCCCACTTCCTAGCTATCCAATAGTTGAGATTAGTGTAGATCTTAGGATTCCTCTACATGTATGAGATAGTTTGAATCCATGGAGTTCCATCTATGATCATCCTTGATCATGAATCTCAAATTACTTCCTAGTTTTGGAAAATATTAAATGATAATTTTGAATCCCAGTTATGCTTGAGAATAGTGTTTCACCCCCAAACTAGTAGCCTAACTTAGCGGACCATTCATGTTCTGGAGGAAATGTAGGGAGATTTCATGTTAGTCTTTGGTCGTAGTTTGGAGGATCACCTACCATTGGTGGATTATGTGTATAAAAATAGATAACTTTCCACCATTAGTGTGCAAAATTTTCTGGATTTGTACGAATGACCCTTGAGGTCACCATTGTGTTCAACTTATCCAGGCAAGTCAGTACTCATGGGGCTGGAGTTTGTTTGAGCTATAATAGAGATAGTAAAGATCATCATGGAGTGGATGAAGACTGTACAAATCCTTCACAAGTCTTATGCAGAAAGATGATATAGACATATGGAGTTCGAGGAAGGAGACCATGTGTTTCTAAGGGTCTCACCTCGACATGGATTGGGGAGATTTGGTCACAATAAAAATCTATCTATGAGATTAATTTTCCCTTTTCAGATACTCTGTAGAGTTGGATAGGTGGTGTATCACTTAACTCTACCACTGTAGTTATACTATGTACACGATATCTTCTGCTTGTCACAGCTGAAGGGGTATATGCATGAATCATTGCATGTAATCAACTAGGGTAAGCTGGAAATCGAGGATGGAGTGACCTTTGCTCAATACCTATTATATATCGAGGATTTGAAGGAGAATATATTTTGTGGGTGATAGATTTCTATGGTGCGTGTCTAGTGGAAACCCAAGAATCTCTAAGAGAGCACATGGGAACGGGAGGCTCAGATTCATACTCAGTACCCACATCTCTCTGTGTAGCCCTTGTTTTGGATTTTCGAGACATAAAACCCTATGGTGGAGAGAATGTAACATCTTGGACCTTTCATGTATATTTTTTGGATATTATTTGAATTATTCTCGATAATAAGAACTAGGATAGTGTGTGATTATAAGGCCTTGTGTGACCTAAATAAATTATTAAAATATATTTAATATATTTAATAGTACGCACACATATTGTTTTTTGAAATAGTGGAATAACTCCTAAATGGTTTCCATGATTAGAAATTTGAGGGAAACGTTGAATTTTGAATTACACCTTTACCCTTGTCATGAATTAAGATTAGTCATTGCAGACTGTTTGTGAAAAAAAAAGTATCCACGGGTATACAATTGATAAAATTATTTAATAAAATTAATTTTTTATGTTTCAATGATATGTAGACTAGTTTTTATTTAAATATATGATTATTTATAAATCCTAGGGTTAGACTCATAACCTTGGAGACACTATAAGTCTAATAGAGAGAACCTTGCAGAATCCTCTCAGGCGAATGGTGACAATTCATGGATCGATCGATAGATACAACCTCAGATTTGATGGATCTCACCAACGAATGCAATGCGACAACCATTATTCATCATAAATTTAACCAATTCGTAGTAGGGAATGTGTTTTAATTTTCTTAATTCCCTATTCCTAATTTATGTGATAAATAAAAATCAGCCGACGAATAGGTTTATTTGTGGAATGATCACTTTGTGGGAAGGGTTTCTTGTGGGTATTTTGGGATATTTCTCATCATTATTCAATCACATTTGTTTATCATTATTTGGGAAATGAATGAGTCTGACATGATCAAATACTGAGGATGATTCCTCATGGTTGTTCATTGTGCTCCCCTCCACTCTTTTCACATTCTTCGTAGGAGACCCCATGGTTCATGGTTCAATCCCCTAATGACAAATAAATCATTATACACATGAATTTTAGCACAATAATATGAGATTTTATATCTTGAGCTAGTATGATGCAACATAGGTTTGCTGATGGTGGTGGTGAATGGATCAGACTGGTTTGAAAACCCTCGATTTCTGAGCTTTATGTCTGGAAGATTATTTAGAAGAATAGATAATTTTCTGATCAGATGTGGTGGTCAAAGAATATTTCTCATAGATGAAGAGTCTCAGTTAGAGTAGATCCATATTTTTTGGGTTGATTGAAGCTGATTACCAAGGATGTGGAAACACTAGTGTGAGTGGTAGGAATAACTAGGGAATCTATAAAATCCTGATACACATTGTGTGTAATTATGGATTACATGGAATTTGGGTCCCCTTAAATGATGGATAGGTTTACGAGATGGATATAATGATCAAATTGAAAGTGACCCCTATCACACATCATGTGACCCTCCCAGTTGACTTGGAGTGTACACTTAAGAGTACACATACATGGGTAACAGTACACTGTGAGATGGAAATCCGTGTACTTATACACGGACACAACTTCTCATACACGGACTGATATATGGAAATGGATTTGGTACACTGAAATAGTATAGAGACTTGGTTTATATGCCATGTATCTATAAATTCCATGTATTTCCTTTTACATGTCATGTATATAGACACTACATGCCATGTGAGGCCCTTTTACACTAGAAAGACATGGGATAGATGGACACGTAATGTACCCCATGGTACATGTTGTGTAGTCCCTTCAAGAGTGCATGAGGCTATTTTTTTCTTTTTTTTAATAATATTATAGGTTTGGTACACTCCCTTGGTCTTTTTCATTTAGGTTACAGTGCAACATTACAACTACATCACTGGATTATGATCCCCTCTAGAGATTGTCAGAGAGAGTTATGGTGCCCCTTTGTGAGACTAGGGAGAGATCCTCTATCATCCTTAGTTACCTATTTGGAGTTTTTGGAATAAAAGTGACCACCTTGTGTATATAATTGATAATCCATCAAGAAGGTCACATTAGTAGGGTTGGTGGAATCATTGACATATGATCCCATATGCAACAGGTTGATCCAAATTGTGTTTTTTGTATCCCCCAACGATTTTGGGTGTGACCACTTATCTATGTATCATATTCTTAATAGATTGGTGCAATCTATTTGGGTTGTTTCCAATGAGTTATACCTCTTCATAGAGTTTATTTTATGATAGCATGGATCATGGAGTGGGTTCTCCCAGAATGGACATTGCATTAAGCATAATCTTATGTCTGATAGTTGGTTGTGATCGGCTTATGGCGTGGCATATTTCATGAATATAAATGAGTTCTTTTTTTATACATTTATTTTTTTATCTTATATTGGGATGAATACAATTTTTTATTTGTGGTTATTTTTATTTTTGTGTCCTACTATGTATTGTTATGCTCTCCCCTACACGGGCTATGCCCACGTGCGTCATGTCTTTTGCAGACAACTACCCTTTTGACTGTTTTCTGGGAGGATAGGGAGTGGGTGAAGCATAGCTAGAGCTTGATAGATTGAGGTCTTTACTAAGAGTATACTTCTAACTTATTCCTCTCCCTTGGATAAGAATTGACTCTTTATAGTTTTTTTGTCTTCTTTTTGGATCCTTTATTGTTTTTGGTACTACATTGTCCAAATCTGTTGTGTGATATTAAGTTTATTCATGCATTGTTTCAGTTGTTTTACATTTTATAATTGTGTAGGATTAGAGATGTGTGCATGTGTATAGGTACTTTAGGATAATTCCCACCATTTGGCGGATGTTCCAACTCGGCACTGGTCGCCAGCCGCTGCCTATTAGAGGTGGGATTGGGGTAGTCATGGGTCTGACCTCGGAGGATCAGGTCATGAAATGAAACCAATGGGATTTACATACACTAGGGGGAAAACCAAAATCCATACATGTTTAGGATAAATGGAATCCATTTAAAAATTCATATGTTCTTTATACTTGTAAAACTTTGTTCAAATTTTTGTCCCCTTATGGATTACTGGATCCTTATTATCAAAGAATAATGACTCACCATCTTCGATAACTAGAGAACCATATATTTTGGGATCTCTATCCTCACTTGTACTATTACGTAGTAGTTGTATATTTAGAACTTCATCTTACATTGTGATTTATGGAATATGTTCCTGTGAATACTTCAGTATTCCTTAATTCCATAAGTCATCAATGTATATCTTGTTTTGACTATCTCTTTTAGATATGTGCATCCTCCTAAGTAATTTTTTTTTTGAAACAATGACCCATTTTTATGAGGGTTCGCATCTGTAGTAACCCCTTATTTCCCTGGGAAATCTTTTAAAGGTACACATTGTGCCTTGGGTGCATATTTTTTCCTAAATATTCCTTAATAAGTTCCATACAACCCCACACATATAAGTTTGACATCACAGGTTTTGTTCCACTCCAAACATGGAATGGAATACCATTTTCCACTTTTTTGGAACATTGTTAAGTATTTTTGCTTTGGTCTATAACATGTATCCCCAAGATGATAATAGAAGACTCACATGACTCATCATTGATCTCAACAAGTCTCTAAGGTGTGGTTACTCCTTTCTCTTACACATTTCCATTATGGTTTATATTGAAGATTTATTTAGGATAAGATCACAAAATCCTATAAATAATCAATAATGTCTTGATTAAGATATTCCCCACTATGTTCAGAGTTAATTTTCCTAATATTCTTAACAATATGCCTCTCAACATCATTCTTATATTCTTTCAACTTATCAAAAGAATCACACTTATAACTCATATAATGTATATATTAAAATATAATAAAATCATGAATAAAAGTTATAATATATGATCTCCCACCACTTAATTTAGTTAGAAATGATCCACACACATTGATATGAACTAAATCATGAATCTGTTTAGACTTTTACCTTTTCAAATAAATGTGGATTTAGTCATTTTTTCTTATAAAAATGAATGAAATATACTAATTGGTTTTAGCTCAAATGAATCTAAATATATATCATGGTGTGATTTGGTTAAGAGATATTCATTTACCCAACCAATCCAATGATTTCATTGTTATGTGTTCTATGAGGCTTGTAAACTAGTTGTGTTATCGATTGACGTTACTTGGTTTGTGTAATCCAATATGTAATTATTTTTATTTAAATACACATTACCAAACATATTCTGTTATTATAAAATAAGGAAAAAAATACATAAATTTTAAAATAAATTGATTTATAACAAGTTCTGATATAGATATAATGTTATGGTGACTTTAGGAAAAAAATAAAAAATATATTTAAAAAATATATTTTTTCCATCAGAAACATGATGGGGTAGTCTCTAATAGCCATGGCATCAAGTATGGAATCATTGACTTCTGATATATTAAACTCATCCTAGAAAATATTTTTGAATATACATGGTTCCTATATTTGAATACATATTTGAGAACCACATGCAGTATCTAATTCCAAATTTTTTGAAACAAATAAATTTCACTCGACAAAAAACACACTTTAATATTACCCTTTATGCTTTTGTTGGGTGCAGTTTTTCTTCCAATGAGACATTTATTCACATCATAATTATATAGCATCATATTCTCTTACTTTTTCTGTCATCATTCTCTTCATAAAATTTCATTGTGAATAAAAAAAAAATTAGAGATCTTAATTTATCCTTTACTTTTATACATAGTACATATTGAATTATTTCCAGACATAATATCTTTGTTAAAATGGTAAAGTAGCATGAGAATATCTGAGAGATACTTATCTATATTTTTCATTTTAAAATTTCCAATAAAACTGAAGCTTTATACATGTATCTAATTAATGTTATTGGTGTGTAGTTTCTCAAGTATCTTAAAACAAATAGCATCTAGGCGCTCAACACAACCAATGATTTTGACTTCATATGGCCCAACTAGGGAACATTCTCCATGTTTCCTCTAAAAGAGTTCCATGGATATCTCACACCATTCCAATATATCTTGCTTCCGAAAAACACCACAAATATGTTAGAGCATGATATAAGCATCCATTTCATAATGTAATTTCATGAGTTCATTAGGCATATATCAAAGCATTAAAACCTGAATTCTGACTAAATCTCTCACATGTTTATTGTAGATAGTGATCACCACATAACATTCCTCCATTTTAGTTGGATTAGTAATAGAGAATTATGGAACATTATATTTTTATTCATGGTGCAATAATACCCATATATATCTGAACAATTCCTAAAATTACTTTTTGTGACAAGATAGTATTCTCTAAAATTGAACATATGAAAAATGTGGTTGCTGAGATTTTCATTATTATAAAATATTAAAAGAGAATATTTTTATTACTTTACTTGATAATAGTTAATATGATAAAGAATAATAAATTAAATTTTATTAAGTATTCCACTATTTAAATATTTCTTAATAGCCTTAACCATTGGACTTGGAATGTCTAGTTGCTAAGAAATTATACTGGCAATAACACATGTACCACTTCTCATAACCAAAGTGGGGGATTGGTCAATTAATCAAAGATAATTTAGGTAGTAATTCCTTTTCTGAAAATGTCTTGTATCTCTATGATCCATTGATTATACTCTCTAATCTAGAAATCCTTCCATGGATTTTTATAACACTTTCCTCCAAGTTACATCATTTTGACCGAGGGAAACTTATTTTGATGTAAATAGATTAATTAAAGACAAAACGTTCATGTGAAATCATATATAAATGTAAGTTTCCTCACTAAGTTCATTAAAATATTTGGTTCTAAGGTTTAATTCCAAATAATGTAATGGAATTATTTGTCCGACTTAATATTATGTTGAGGGATTTTATTCATTATGCATACATTCTTTCTAGTTATATCCTTTATTAGAATTGTTAATATAAAGTAGATTTTACTTTATTGATTAACTATGTTACTAAAAAACATTTATTCATAGCCCATTAATTTTAGTTCAATCTTATATAATAGTACAATTATTTGTGTGATCATAATATTACATCCGTAAAATAAATCGTGCACAAGATAGAAATGAAATAAATAAATGAAATGAAATGAACATGAGATTTATCCAATGGTTTATTTATTGAGAAAATAATAAATTAAACTATGGTACTTGGGATAAACTTCTTGAGCTAGTATTGGTATGATTTGGAACATCCCATTGGTGCCCCTATGTATATATTTTTTTTGGTTGCATCATGGTTCCATTTTATTCATCCTCTTCCTTGACAATGTATTGAAATGAATCCATATGCCTTTGAAAAATCATTTTATTACATATGTTTTATAACTAACATGGAGTTGAGTGAAACCAAAGGATTTGTTAAGGAAATTTCCATAAAACAACCTTAGACACACAGGTTTTATATAACAAAACACGGAGGGATGACTCATAATCGATTTTATTTAATTTAATATTAAGTAATTGCAAAACCATTAAATTAAATTAAATTAAATACAACACATCATAGGACTAGTTATGTTCATGGTCGACTGTACACATGAATTGATTACATATTTAAAATAACTATATCTCATTCATTTCAATTTGTTATTTGATAAGAAAAATATTCTCAAATTAATCTGATTAATGGTTTTATTCCTAAACTAATTCATTTATTACTATTTTATCTAATCACCATAAAATAATCATCCCCTATTATTTTAAATAAAATGAATTATTTTATTTTATTTTAAAAAATAAATATAATATTACATCATATTTTACTTAGAAGAAACTCAGTAAGTACATGTCTAAACTATTCACTATGGTTTTAATAGTAAACAATGCACACATATGATATATTTTGTATATAGAATGCGTCATAACTTCATGAAATGTACTAAATATTTAATTCTACAATGAACACATGAAAATTATGTTCACTAAACACTTTTATTAAATGAGTCTTTACTCTACAATAATCATACATGATTTGTAGTTTTGAATATTGTATGGTATTAATTAAGAATTTAATAAAATATTAAACCTAATGCTTAGACTGTAATTCAAATTTAATGCCACATAGAACTTATGTTGATGACGTTTAATGGTTTAATTAATTAAATTTAATATTTCCTTGTAAACAGGTAAAGTACATGGCATGGGGAATCCATCCACATGGTGTGTACTTCTCTTTTCTGTATATTCTAAGTACACACATAAGGACTGTGTCTCTACTTCATGCTGAAATTTATGAAGTACATAGAATTTAGAAAGAATTCATAGCATGTAAGTTATGTTACATGGATACCAAACTATATGTTTCATGTATTATATACACATGGTGTATTAATTACATGATGTGTTCTGATCCCACGTTTTCCACAATGAATTCATGTGTAATACATTCTATGTAGTCAATCTAAACTGCATTTAATCTAGAAAAGCTATGTTCCTCCTTGGATTTTCAAAACAATATGAATTAATTTAATATAGTTTTTACTAATTACAAGATGACCCAGAATCCACAAGAGTTTCATTGTGCAATGAATAAGAATATATGGCGTCTAATAAATGAGTGCACATTCAATGGTCTTTTATTATCTTTCGAAAGTTTTTTGAATCTATAGATGGGTTCCTTTTATATGATATTCATTAAATATTAACATATCATGGTAATAATAGTGAAAAATGTATAAAATAAAAAAGATATTTCGATTAAGGGACAATAATGAATAAAAATGTGAAATGAATCCCTGTGTACTAGCATTGTTGATTGGTCATCTTGTTTTGTTCATCCTGGTTGATTAAATTTTCTCCAATCTTGAAGTCATTACCTTGTTCTTCTCATTTTTAAAGGATGTGAGAAGTTATAATAGGATTATATAGAGAAATATTTTATGTATAATGATTCTCGATTAACCTCTCTTATAATATATTTTTTGTAAATTTTCAGACTTATGGTTGGGTTTTTAATTTAATTAATTGTACATGTGATATTAATAAAATGTTGAACCCATTTCTGATCAAATTCTATGTATCACAATAATATTATTATTTTTATTCCATGGTGTGCACTAAATGGTAAAATAATAAATATTATTTTACCATCTTATAAATTAATAATTATCACTAGAATAGTTTTTCGACTCCTAGTTCTCATTATTTATTGAATACCAAATTGTATTCAATATTTATTCATTTAATAAATAAATATATAAATATTTGATATCGATGTAATTTAACAATTAACACATGAATAAATATTTAATTAATTTATATGATCCTTAATCCTAAATAAACAAATTCCTCAATCATGAGAATAATATTTATTCCAATAGTTAAATTAAAAAATAAATTTATTGAGATTAATAGAAACACTTACTATATAACCCTCTAGTATTCGTTATAATTATAATTAAGAGGTCTTTACTAATGACTACGATTTTTGTCTAGAAACGGGTCAAAGAACCCAAGAGAAATAAGTTAAAATTGTAACATCGACTACCACATACATGTGCTCGCTATATATTATATTATCTTTACCATAATATCTCATCAATCATTTTTCACACCAATATCATCAACCTATATTCATGATAAATATTTCCTTTAATATTTGAAATAAACTCGTCATTATTCCTTGGAAATGAAATTTAATATGAAAGTATTATTTCAATCAAATGGAAACGATATTAACTTCCATAAATATGGTTGGGAAAAATGCTTCCTTGGCTAATTAGTCAATAACATGTCATTAATGACACATCAAATGCACCATACTTCCCACGAGAATATAACATCATAGTTTTGGTCAGCAAATCTATTTTTTGAGTCATGACATGCATTAATAATAATAATATTAATAACTAAGTACCATTACACAAACTCACAGATAGAAATATCTAATGACAAATAAACATGTGGCATTCCTTCTAACGGGTCTTTTTTCATAATCTATCATCTTGGATACTTCCAAGTGAAAACATCAAAATATGAAACTTCATCTACATATGAGTACTCACACTTGAAAATTAAAATATTATATGGGCCATCATAGAATTTCATATAACTATAGAACTCATTTTAAGAACATTATTATGGAATTTCAAGGTTCATCATCATACCGTGGAAATGGTGTGCCTTTTTCAATGTGACAGATACTCAAAAAACAATATTAAATAATATTCATACAAAAAATGGAAAATATATATTAAAATTTATAATTAACATTCATTTCATTGAAAATATATATCCCAATTTATAAATATTTGATTCTACAACACCGACACCAATAGTTAGATCTATAAGTATCACCTCATTAATGGTTTTAACTAATTTATATAACATCTAGATTCCTATAAGATAAAGAAATTTTTCCTATAAAATATTTCTAGGTTAATCCAGAGAAGAAGAAAATAAAAATTACATATGGTTATACCAACATAGAGGTTTGGGGTGGATTTGAACAAATACGAAAATAAAGATTCTAATATGAATTAGATGTTAGTCTATTAGAATATAAAAAAAGGGAAAACATCCTTACTATAAGGTAAACATAGTGGAAGTTATATATATAATTCATCATAGTTAGCCCTCTAGATAAAGCATTTTCAAGATGTGGTATGTATAAATTCATTGAAATTATTGATGGTTTTCACAATGAAATTTTGGACTATATATGAAATTTTTGTATAGAAGCTTTTATAAATATACTTACATATATTATGGGACTAAATGAGGAAAAATAACATCTTGAATTAGAACTTGATGAGATAGAATATTATTTGGAAAAAAATATCCAAATATTCAAAATCATCATAACTCTTATAGAAACAAATGAATAGTATGTTATTCTTCTTAATAAAATATTTTCCCTAGTAAAGGAAAAATTACAGTAATGAAATTATGAGAAAGATATAAATTGAAATGTATTATTAGAAATTTCCTATTGATTAAAAATACTGTTGAAGTCAAAAACTATTAATTTGAAGTTAATGCTAAAATAATAACAGATCATAAAAATTACTATATTATGAGATTAAAATTTAGAAATAAATGTTTTAGAAAGTAAATAAGTGTGGAATATTTACAAAAATCATAGATTGTAAGGATAAATAATAAAAACTTTTCAATGAAAATTACACTATTTTGGATTAATGTTTATAAAGGAATTTGTGTGAATAAGTTGTGTTAATGGAAGTTGTTAGGGAAACTCTACATGAACTAAAGGATACACACACAAAAATTATTGATGTTAAGAATTGTAAATGATGAATGAGGAATAATGATTAAAGGAATTTGATCTTTTCTTGAAATAGGTTAATAATTTTCATGAAGAAAAGACTCAAAATTGAGAAGTTAAATGTGATGATAGAGTCAGGTGACTGAAATATTATAAAAACAAGTTATATTTTATGCTCCATGACGGGGTAGTGATATTCAAAAACATGGAAGATACTCAAGATGAATATTCTCATGATGCTAATAAAATATCCACTTCCAAAATTCATAATGAGAGTATTATTATTTGAATGAATCACTATAACATTAATAAAAATGTGAAACTAGAAGAATTATAGTCATATTATAATCTAAAAATGACGGTTTCCTTATGTTTTGATAAATTTTTATACACTAATACATTGAATAGTATTAGTTGTAGTTTAAGAAAAATATGTTTCAAGGAAGTTTAAGAGAAATCAGCTACCTATGTAATGGTTGGAGAAATTTTGGGAAGAAGATGTTCCCTACAAATTTTCTACTATAAAGAAGTTTTAGAAGGTCCTGCAACAATCAAAAACTATAATCAATTGAGTAAGAGTAATTTTTTTCTACTATTTATGTTGTGAAATGTTTAGGAACCTGGGAATTTATTGTTGTCATAATTTTTCAACTACCGCAAAATGGATAAGGCTTAAAAAATGGGGATTTCAAGAGAATGTTAATGAGAACTTGTCTATGTTTAACTAAAGTTCATAGAAGAAGAAATAGGAAATCGCATCCAATAGATATGAATATTTTGAATATTTAAGCGAATATTTTAGAAAACGTTTTTATAATATTTGTGAGTGTTGGTTTACATCCACTAAATACAAGTCAACTATATATAACATATGTATTCAAAACTTTCTATAGAAAAAATTATGAAAGACTATATATCTACCATTAGATTTAATATAAAGGAACATATAAATAAAAATACACCTAAAAAAAATAATTGAACATGTCTCTCAAAATAAAACATAATACTTATATTGAATAAAATTATACTTCATGGATTGCTTTGAACTCACTATGAATGTTCAATTCAATATAAAAAATCTCAAGAATCAATGTATATCAATATAAGAATGTCATTTGAATATTGGAATGGTAAAATACATAATAGGTGATGATGTTTTGGTATACTCTAATTGAACACTAAATTGAAAGATACTAGAAGTCAAGGATATGCATTGAAGGCATAAAAAGGCTGGAAAACCCCCTACAAATTTCATGACATGGTTACTTTTGTGATAAAAATTATTAAAACAAAGAAATAAATTTCTTAAAAAAACAAAGGATTTCATGTACGAAAAATATCAGTGGAAGAAGAAGGATTAAAATATTCTCAATTGTTTCATGGTTTATAGCCAAATTTTTTTTTCAAAGTTAGTAGGATGGAAGAAAAACAAAATAAGGAACACTTTTAATTGCTAACAACCATGATGAAGAAAAAACCACAAAAAAAGAAATATGAAAATAGAATAAGTACATGCCACCCAATAATATTTATTCATATACATTTAAGGGTGAAGGAAAAAATAAAAATGATATTGAGGTAAAGAAAGATTATGGGTTGGGAAACATTCCTCAGCCTAGTAGTTCTAACTAATGAGTAGATGAAAATCCACTATATAACCTAATTATCCAAATGTTTTTAATAAAAATGGAATTGAACGTGATAGAATTCTACTAGATACTTGAAATAAAATTTGATGGAATACACCCCTTATGGGGAGTAAATATAAAGATGGTTATTCTATATAATTTATAACCTGAAGCAAAAAAATCAATTTCTAGAAAACCAAATTACTAAGAAACCAAATGAAAAAATATGGTGGATTGAATATTAAAGTAACCAAAGGGGGATTCTCTAATTATGATATTCAGGATACTATAAATCGTGATTATTTAAGATTTTATAATATTAATATATGTTGTCATTTTATTTCCTACACTTGTATGAAGAGACGACTCATGTTTCAATGAGAGATTTTATCATATGATGATAAAGTGAACAATGTTTTTACAAGGGGAGAGAAATGAACTCTTATTTTTTCAACATTTTGGATATATTTAATTATATTTGTATAGGAAATTAAAAATAAAAAAATATAAGGAATTTTACTTTGAAATAATATTTTATAATATTTTTTCTCACAAGGTAAATTTTATGGAAATTCTTTATTTCAAGGTTAATAAAAAAATTTCCACATTGATATTAGATGGTGTTTACATTCAGTTCAATGGAATAAAAGGGGTAGAATAATATAGTATGTGAAGGAACTTCCTCCCTCACTCAAATATTTCAATAAGGGGTATTAAAATTCATATCTTTATGGGAGAGATAAAATTTATCCCTCACATTGAATAATTTTAATTTATCATTAAAAATAGGGAGAGAAAAATAATTGAATTTAAGGGTAATTTGGTATTGAAAAAAATAAAGGGGAAGACTGAAGTACCCAATGAATTAAATTGATAACATATTGTATTTTTTCAATAGTTTAGGTAAAAGTAAATGATTAAGATTATGGTAAATATTCTTATGGATGATTGGTATGTAAGTCCACTAGAAGTTCATATTTGTGATGATAGACCCATCAAGAGTAGGAACAACATAGATGTGAGACCTACTACAAGAATATGTAAGAATCATGTCACCATAATAAAAGAGGAATATATATTATTAAATATTGGTTATATTTATAGAGACATTCACTAATATTATTTGGAGAAAAATATTTAAATTTGATCATTGTTGAAATGTTCCCCAAGAAAAATTCAATCTATTAAATGTTAAAATGAAATTTATATAATAAGAACATGAAATGAATGTTCAGTGGGAGATTATAAATTTTCCATTGAACGGTAAAGTTAAAATAGGGGTGATTTAAGTTCCCCTTAGTCTTTGAGTGTGTTTTATTTATTTTCAACACCGAATAATATATTTATTTTGAGTTGGTGTATAAACATCGTAAATATAGAAAGTTTTGTATGAAAGAATATTTTTAGGACTCAAAAGAAGCTTTGTAAATTCAATAAATAAATATTTAGAAGAGGCATAGAATTTTTAAATGAATAATATTTGGAATAAATGTTTTAATTTAAATGGAAGATGATTCAGAATAAGTTTGGTAATTTAATTGAAAGAAGATTCATAAGAATCTTTGTTTATTAATAATTATAATATTCTCAATAATATTTTCATCTTCACTGGGAGAATATTACGAATAATCATTGTAAGTTATCTAAAAGAATGTTAAAATGAATAATTGTATGTTCATTGGAAAAAGATTTGAAATAATATTTTTCATTTCACTGAAAGAAGATTCAGAATAAGTTTTGTATGTTCACAAGATAAACATTCAGAAGATGGTTTGTCAATTTATTTGATTAATATTTGGAAGAATGCTTTTATATTTAATGAATAAGATTCATAAGAAGATTTATAAAATCAAAGAAATTAGTCTAAAATTTTGTTTCATGAGAATCAACATGATTAAATAAAATTATGTATATGGGAATCGTAATATTTATTTTGTTTTTTATATCTATGGGAAGAATGGGTGTTGAAAGCAGTTTATATTGATGAGATTGTGTGATTTAGAGAAAGAAGCCATGTCTAATAGGATAATGAAAGATAAAATTCATGTTCAATATAGTTTAATCCAACTGAATATTTTGATCTAAAGAATGTTAAGAAACGTCGTATTTATGTTAGGTTAAAATTATTTTAGATGATGATAAGTTATATTTTTAATATTCAATATTCATGAATCAATGATCTTGATTATTGTTGTTCAGTATGGAATTTTTTTAAAATGAGTATATGCTATATTTTTTTGAGAATTAACTTGAATCTAATATTTTTGAAGATTGATTGAAGGCATTAAACATAAAACCCTGGAGTTTTGAGATTTTGAAATCATTGAATATATCATGGAAAGTTCAGTCTTTAAAATTGGATGATAACATTCCGAGAGAATATGAGAGAATGAAAAAAAGTATTGATTTTTTAGATAGATCCCTAGAAAATAAATATTTAATAGAGTAATTAACTAACAAAATCCATCCTGAAAGACTTAATTGGGTTGAATTTTTAGAGGATTGGAATATCAATTTATGATGAAACTTGAGGTGAATGAAATATCTAGTTCTATGGATGAAATTAATAACTAATAAAATTTAGTTTACCAAATGTTGGGAATATGTTGATGTGAATATATGATCAACAAAATATCTAGTGGTAGTTAAATACCATTTCATGTTTTTTGGTAAATTTTGAATAAACTAGAGTAAATATAATCTAATGGTCAGAGATTTAGTGTATGGGATGCACACTTATGTTAAATTTTGATCCATTCCTGCACCACAATTGTTTTATAAAAAAAATATTACTGGAAAATATGTGGCTTAATGAGAGTTAACAAGAAAATGATTTGGTTCTCACATTGAGGGAAAACCTTGTAAAAATATTTTTGTGCTAAAATAAATATTAAAAAATGTGTTGAGGGTGAATTATAAATTTCCATTCATCCTAACTAATGATAGAGGTTCAATAAAATTAAATGAAGTAATAAATTTAAGTTGAATATAATCAATAAAAATTTGATCACCCCTAATTCACCTTTCTTCTAATGGTGACTTCACAATCCCTTGGGAATCTCACAAGTATCGTTTTCCTTTTTCAATATCATCAAGGGAAATTTGAATTTGAATATTCTCTAAAATACCCATTCAGCAACAAGTATTAGGACTTCTAGATTGCCTCTCAAGAATCTATTTATTTAATAGTAACCCATTGGATATTAGATGTTGGATAAAAAATTCAACTATATAAAAATATTATTACCTTCATTTTAACAACATCGATGAGGTTTGGGATTAGTAGCCATTGTGTCTATATTAATAATATACCACCTTATTAATAAAATAATATGCAAGAAAATAGATAGGCTAATACTAAAAATGTTAGTATGTGTTCATACTAAATATTTTTTATGATACTGTCAATGTTTAGGTAATGTTAATTTATGCTCGGTATTGAGTAAACTAGAAATGATGATTGGAAACATATTTTCATTCAGAAAATGTCCATATTTAAAATTTGGCGGCAGTTATTTTAATTCCAATAATGTGGGATTTTGGATTAATGGGAGGGATAATAAAGAACAGAGGTCTATAATCTTATATAACTACCAATTTGTAACATCCAAAATATAGGTAATTTAATTTTATAGACTATTCAAAATCAACAATGGTAATTAGACCCCTAATAAAAAAATATATTAGTAATTAATAGGTATGTATGAATCTTTTTCAAAATATTACAATAATCACTGAATGAATCAATATATTTCATCTCTATCAATGATGGAACCGCATAAAAGGTTGTGGGGATTATAGATACCCAAACCATTCAACATATATTATTACATTATTCTTAATAATAAATATCCACTCATAAAAAACAAGAATCACAAGGGCCTAGTGTATATAGAAGACTAAGTTCTTAATACATAAAAGAAATCTAAATTATAGAATCCTTATTTTATTCCCCATAGTGATCTCTAAAATACTTTCAAGCTATTAGAACTACATAGAGTAACATGAGGAATAGATAAAATAAATGGGCGAGCCAGAAATCCCAATAAGTGGATAAACATGATAAGGACTCATAGCATGTGAGCCAAAGGTATAAAATGATATCATAAAACAGAAGGCACATGAGTAATCAAATAGAAAAATAATGTAAAGAACATAGTATCATAAGATCATCGAATCATGAACAAGTTAAAATTATATAAAATATGACATAAAAATAATTCAATTATAATATCCAAAAAAACATCACATGGTTGATAGATCGCCATAATGGATTTTGTTCAGTCCTTAAACCCATACATGACGTCTCATGAGACTAAAACACTACCCAATAAATTTTATGTATGTATAATTGTGGAATTACTTGTCATATTCATTTCATGTTCATGAATATTGATTAAACCAAAGTATATGAATCATAATTCATAAACATAATAAATACCCAAGGAAAGAAATGGGTTGCACAATCTTGTCTCACAACATAATAAAAAGAGATTCATTAAATAAATAATTTGAGAGATGGTAATAAGGTTGGTTCTAACCCATACAATGAAGGTATAATAACATAGGAATACATTTTAGAGACATATCTACATTAGTTTAAATAATTCAATAGCATTAAAGAGGGAGAAAGTTAGTTCGATAGAGAATGGTCATAATTTGAAGAAAAATGTGGCATAGAAATATCCCTTACCTTGACCACAATTTTTCATTTATGTTCTTTATCTCCCAGAATAATAAACATAATTTAATTATTTAATTTATTACTAACCTTTACCAAGTGTATTATTCCTTTTATTTTAATTTTCACCATGCCAGAATGAATTATTTATCCCATTAATTTCACAACATGTGTTTTAATGATAAATGACTAATATGTCCAAAATAACTTTGGTAAGTTGAATATGGTAAAAAAAATTGTTAATTAATCATATAAATAACATTAATGAACAAATAATTATAATTTTTATAAATAAATTATAATTTTTAAACCAACCATGAAACATGTTTGTGAAAAATGTATTGTGACACAGTCATAGAGACGATTGGTTGTACGTACACAAGAGTAATATTTCTAATTTTAACAGATCATGATAGAAATAAGTTAATTTTTATTTTAACATTAAATAATCCAAATTATATCTAAAATATCATATTATTTCCTTAAATAACCTTTAACATACCTTTCATTGGATACGTTAATAGAAATGAATCACATCTCATCGCGAGGCGGTAGTCTATCGTATACACGACAACGTTTTCATTTGTTAAAAAGATACTAAGGTAAAAAATTATATGATATATTTATTACCTATAATTATTAATATTTAATAAATATTATATATCATCATAAAAATTATCCATATTACCTTTTATGTAAATCAATTATGAAAAATGAATCGCATTGCTTATCATGGCGGTAGAACGTTGTACAAAGGATTGACGTTGTCATAATCCATAGAGAATAAACATTAAGATTGAGTATTTGATTTTATAATTTAAAAGTTATAATTATATCATATAAATCTTATGTATTCAATAAATACTTCTTTATATTCATACATATTTATAGGTGATGGAAAATGAGTTGCATTGGTTCATGATGTGGTGGTCCACTGTACACATGATCAACAGTTTCGTTTCCCATATTTGGGAGGTGGAGATGGTTGTAGGTCATGGAAGAACATAACAACATATGGTTATATGTTAGATAATAAGGATAGTATATCTTCATTATTTAATAATATTCTAAGGAGTTTGAAGAAGAAATAAAATAAAATTCTTGGTTGAGGATGTTCCCTCTCCTTTGTACAACTTCTATATGTTTGCCCAAAAAGAGATTCTATATTTTATTTTTGATAAATCTAAGGATTATGGGATGATTTGATGTATTTAAGGAATTTATTTCAGAAATTATTGTACAAAACAAAGGGTTTGGGAATTGTGGAAATGAGAGGAATTGGGTGGTCTTTTATAAGTATGGAGGAGTGGCATTCTTATAAATACACAAAACTATTCAATAAGTCACCTTCACACCCAGTGAATCCAATTTTTTTTTTATTAAATTTGTGTGGGGATTATATGTTTAATCCACACTACCGCAATAAAAAACACTTTTTTAAACATTTTTTCCTTGACTATAAGTTTCTTTACTATTATCATTTTAGTTTTTACTATGATAACTTTCCCTTTTATATTAGAAATTTTTCATTTAAGACCAGAAATAAAATGATCTATATTATATAATTTGAAATGAGTAGTAATAAATATTAATTAAAATTTATAAATTAAAAACTCTTTTTTTATAAAATTAATTTTAACACAAGCACATGGAACACACAAACCCCCATTTAACCCTTTACCATGGTAATAATGTTTTTTTACTATTTAGGAGTCAACACAATTATAATAAAAGGACCATGGGTCTATAAATGTGCCATTATTTATATTTTTGTACACACACCAATAATTGGGTAGAGGGTCGGATTTTTAGGAATTGTAAATCATTTAATAAAGTATTACTGATTATAAAATAACATTAATGAAAATATTTGATCTTTTCATTTAATTTGACATAAAAAATGTTTAATAATAATATATTATTTTAAATCCTCCGAATCATGTTATATTTATCTAAAAAATTTATTAAATTTAATAATTCATTCAATTTATATCAATTTTAATGTTTTTAGTATCATTTATTTTATTTTTCTATTAATTAAATAATTATTGTGTTTGAGTTACTTTAAGAATTTAAAGTTATTACATAATTAATAAAAATTTAAAATAAATTACCATCATGAAATTAATTTAATTATGCTCAAAATTACCTTCAATATTCATCCACATATTTCATTTTTTTTATGTGAACACGTAATTTATATTTAAAATCAAGAGGGTCACATTTTGTATTTTTTTCATTACTTAAATTATTAAATTGTTCTCTTTCATGGAAAAGTAACCCATAATCACATAAAAATATACCATAAGCTAATTAGGGTATAATTTCTCCAAAAAAATAGTAATTGGATAAGTTTTTATATCAATTTAAATCCTATCTTTTTAATTTAACCCCCAGTAAACCCATTTGATCCTTAAACACAATGAATTTTTTTTTATTATTTTCACTATGAAAGGAATTAAGTTCACTTTTTCAGAAAATATAAAACATGATTTTTTAAAATATGGAATGTATTTTATGACATTAAATTTATATAATTGAAATTTTTTAATTTAAAATTGCCACTATCGTGTTGAAAAAACAGTTTTTCAAGAAATTCATTTTTCATGTATAAGATTATTTTATAATAACTATATGAAAAGTAATCATAAATAATATAATTTAAAATAATATTTGTAGATATATAATATATAAATTTAATTTAAATCATTAATCATTATGTTTTATTTTAATTATTTAAAATGGAGAAACATTAATCACTTTAAAATGGTTTTCAAAAGAAATGTTTCTTAATGCCTAAAAATTAATTTATATTTAAAAAAATGTATTTATATGATTTAAATATAATTAATTTATTTAAATTTGACTATATAATATATATTTAAATTTTAAATCATATTAACTAATAATTTAACATTCAAATTACGTAATTTATTTAGAAGAAATGACAGTTTTAACAAAAATCATTATTTTTCACTCTTCAATGAATAATAAATATTTTCCAAAAAACCCCAAAACATAACCCTAAGTTAAAATATATATTTTGATTTAAAAATATATTTTCATTTTTTAAAATACAATTTAAAAACAAGGGAAAAACTAATTTTATATTATGTGTACAAAGCGCGACTAAACTACCTTTTAGAAGAATATTGTTTTTTTTGAAAACATATCTTTTTCATTCAAATGGTTCTTATTTTATTTTTAATCTGTATATAATCATTGAAATTAATTTACACTTGTGTAAACAATATAATTTTAATATTTTATTTATTCCTATTAATACCAGCCAATTTAATAACTATGTTATAATTGTATACTATATTATGGTTTATTTAGATTCAGAGTTGGGTGTTCTAAAAGCTATCAAATTAATTGAGTTAACATAAGAATATATACTGTAAACTCTCTAAGTGTTACATTATCTTCTAATATAAGTATTGTGTTTCATATATACTATTAAAAATGATGTTCATATTTTAAAATCTTGGGGTTTTACATTCTTCACCCCTTAAATAAATGGTATCCTCAAAATTTGAACTTGTGCATAAAAATTAGGGGTTTAACATTTGAACATACCTATGTGGAAAATCACATGTTAAAAAGAGTTAACAAAACATTCTATGAAAATATAGAGAGGGAAGTCTGAAATTCATCATGAATAACCAATACTATGTTTCCAAATATTAAAACATTTGATTCTAGAGAATACATGGGTTTGGAAATAAGATCCCTTTAGGCGATAAAGGTATACATTTTTTATGAGAGGAGAGAAACTATTTTTTTTTAAATAATTAATTAAAATTATTATTTCAATATAATTTACCAATATTTGAGGGATATTTTTTTCATCTAGATTAAGGAGATAAAAAAAATATACCTGCTTAACTAGTTTAATTTTATCCTATAATCATTTTTCACCACAATCTATTTTGTTGCTCCAAATAGCGAGTACTCTATATGAATATTTTTACTCCTGACACACTAAAATTTAAATTTAATATATCATATGATTATATAAAATTATATCATGATATTCATATTATCTTTATCCAATAAAACATCCTAAAATGGGTATCTCAAGGTATTAAAATTTCTAAAATTAATACACCTTCATATTAGTCTCCAGAAATAAGCAATAAAACCAAAGTTTTAAAATTGATCAGTCTATAAATAAGTAACCCTATATCCCAAATATCATCAATAACCTCAACATGAATGTAGTTTTTAACCTCAAATGTTATATGATTCACTTATTTTTACATCTCCCTAAACATTTTCAACTAAGATATATGGAACAGATTATGTACCGAACTGAACCATGGTGGCAATGCCATCCAATATTCCACCTCTCCAATTCATTACAGTATCTTGAAAGGGCCAATGTATCAAGTAGATAGCTTTACCTATATCCCAAGATGATGATTTCTGAGCCTTGAAGAGATACTCAAGAACACATGATCACTCACTGTGATCGACAAAGGTCATCGATGAGGATCTGCATATGATTTCTGACAACTATGAGCCATCTCCATCCACTTTCTGATCAACAGAATATTCCCTGTTGTTTCTTAGGCAAGGATCACCCCAACTAGTGAAGTATCGCCTTTTTTCACCCAAAATAATGGAGAATGACATGGATTCCCATATAATGATTCAAAAGGATCCTTATGTATTGAGGCCTAATAGCTATTATTATTAGTGAACTACACCAAAGGCATGTTCCCTTCCCATGAGCCACCAAAATCCATTACACAAGCCCACAACATCTCTTCAAATTTATATATTTTCCTTTCATATTTCCCATTCTTCTGAGGAAGATACTCCATACTCATAGTCAATTGAGTCGCAAGAAATTTATTTATGGATTTCCATAAACAAGACGTGAACCTCAGATATCTTTTTGAAGCAATCGAAACTGGTATTCCGTGTCTCTTTACCACCTCATGGATATAGATTTTGGACTGATCGTCCACCATATGAGTTTCAGAAATATAGATGAAATGATCTGACATGGTAAGCTAATCTAATATCACCCATATGGCATATTCTTTTTGAATCATTGTTGGGATACTTGCAATAAAATCCATTGCTATATCCTCCCATTTCTACAAAGTAATTGTTAAAGACTACGACATACCCATAGGTTGTTGATGCTCCACCTTAAAATGTATACAAGTTATGCACATTGAAATTAACTCAACCACTCTTCTTTTCATGATGCTCCACCAAAAATGCACCTTTAATGCCTTATACATCTTCTGTATACCTAGATTTACAACCCATCTATAATGGTGGTAAGCATGAAGATGTTTTTCCTAACAAGATATAGGTAAGACCATCTGTTCTCTGAACCCCAACACTGAACTAACTTCAAGTTTACAACCCTCAATAGTCTCCAAATGATTGAGTTTTGAACTCATAACCAATAATTATACATTAGATTTTTGTGCCTCTTTAACCATATTTACCCAATCAAGAACCATAGAAACTTAATAGAAAACAAAAAAATTACCTTGGTCTTTATATTCCACATGCATGTAAGCTAGGATAGACATCAACTTCCACTCATTTTAATCTTCCTTTTCCACTTGAGCATATGGCTTCTTCTTTATTCATTGGCCACCGAATTTCTTTTTCCCTATTTATAAATAATTTTGAATTTAAACATCTGAAGATATGCCATCAATATAGTTTTCCTTAGATTCAAATCCCATTGTGAGAAAATATGATTCAAACTTTTGTAGTCCATGAACATAATAAATTTATTACAAAAGATATAATGTCTTCAAGTCTTCAAGGTATGGACAACCATAGCTTACTCCAAATCAAGTGTTGGGTAATTATTCAAATGCACTCTAAACTACCTTGAACCATAAGCAACCACATGGTCTCCCTACATGATAACACATCCAAACCCAGATCTCAAAGCATCATAGTATACCACATACCCCTAACATAATTCTAGAAAAATTAAGATAGGTTTTGATGTAAGAAGAACCATTAGCTCTTGTAAGGAATTTTGTCATTCCTTAGTCCATCAGAATGGAACAATCTAATTTTCCAATGCTATTATTGGTGAATCTATTCCTAAGAAGTCATAAGAAAGCACTGTTAATAACCAGTAAGACCAAGAAAACTTCATATCTGAAAGTCGTTGTTTGTGGGTTTGTAAGAGATAATAGATTCCACCTTTTATGGATCCATAGAAACACATTTTACATAAATTACATTGAATTGAAAGTGTACCTCTTGTATCCAAAAATCACACCTTGATACTTTAGTATACAAACAATGGTCTCTCAAGATTCACAACACTATCTCCAAGTGTTTCTCACACTCATCCATTTTCCTTGAATACACTGATTTGTCATCCACAAATACAACAATAAAAGAATTCATATATCGTAGAAATGTCTAATTCATCAATTCCATAAAGACCTTTGGTGAATTCATTAGACTGAAAGAAAGCACTATATATTCGTAGTGTCCATATCTACTTCAGAAAGATGTCTTCAGAATATACCCCTTATGAACTCGCAATTGATGATATCCTGATAGAAAGTCAATTTTAGAGAACCATTGAGCTCCCATTAATTTATCAAACTGGTCACCAATGAATGTAAGTGCATATCTATTCTTTATCGTAACATGGTTATGTTTATAATAATCAATGAAAAACCAAAGAGTTTTTTATGCCTTCTTCATGAACAAGACCAGTGCTGCCCATGGAGACGTACACGGTCGAATGAAATCATTGCTTTCTGCCTCCTCCAATTTAATATTAAGTTCCCTTAACTCTATTTGTTCCATCCAATAAAAATGAACATTAATAGGATTAGTCTCTGTAAGGGGATCAATTGTAAATTCCACCTCCCAAATAGGTCATAATCCTAATAAGATCTAGGGAAATACATATAAAAACTTTTCAATGACTTTTGGAAAATTGGTATCCTGAATATATTATATCAATGATAAATTCAATGCCTCCAACCGGTAAGATATTTTTCCCACCATTGGTGCCAAAAAATCATGTTTCACTTTTCATTACAAGCATGTGTCTTCTGAAGAGATTCTTGATTCCATCCTCAGTTGTGAAACTAACTCTTCATTTATAATAGTTGATGTGAGCCTTGAACATTTTTAACCAACCCATACCTAGGATTGCATCATATACATCCATCTCCAACCCCATGAAGTCCCATTTCAGCTCACATCCATCAAATGTTATAGAACATTATCTTCCCGGGAAGACTCTACATTCCCTTTCCCCATGAGGATTTTGATGTTTTAAAAAAGAGGGCATTATCTCATGTTTTAAAATTATAAAATCATCAAAACAATATGAATTGAAGGAATGTGATGCAACAGTTTCAAAAAAACTTTTATAAGGGTATAATTCAAAAGAATTATACCTCACATCATAGATTATCTGGCCTGATCATCTATAACCATCTACTCAGCTCCATACAACTGCTTCATTGCTGCACTCTGCTCCTTGTTGCTTTACTGAGATTGATCTTGTTGAGGATTCATGGTGTTCCTAGAATCAACTGGTCTAGATCTACTCGGTTCATGATATTCATTCTATTCACCTCTTATGGTCGAACCATACAATACATTTGACATCTGAGAAGGGTCTCTAGAACCTGACCTCAGAGCACAGTGACAATAGCACTTAAGATGTCCTGTCTTGTTGAAATTGTGTCATGATCTCGGTTGTGTGGAAAAATCTTGCTTCATGTGGTCAAAGGATTCACATTGGAAACATCAGACTTTGATATTTGGTCTTAGAGGAAGGTTCACTCTTCCAGTAGTAGGATTCGGCATCCCGCTCCCACCTTGGAAATAGGTGTACTTCTCCCAATTTCAATCTTCATTAGAGTTTCCACCAATTCCTATAGGTATTATTATACTTCATCCTCCTATAGATCCTGAGATATCACATTCATCCATTGTTTCTCTTTTCACTCTCTCTGTATAATCCAAAATATAGAGCACTGCAATATTCAAGTGAATCTCTTACCTTATCCCTGATTCGATGATGTGTGCCTTCAAGGACGCACTAGCCACAAACACTGGTAAAAAGTGAACTAAATTCTTGAATATAGCCAAATATTCTATGAAATAGATATTCTCCTAATTTAGGAGGAAGTAATCTGTCATTCTCTAGATCTTGAATGTGTCAGGATAGAAATATTTTTTAAACAATTCCTCAAAATCTTCCCAACTAAGAACATGATCTAGTTTAGCATGCATCAACGAATCCCACCACTATCATGAAAGATCCTCGAGTACATTAGTCACCCTCTTGAATTTTATATTTGATGGTGTGTCGATGAAATAAAATATACAATTCATCCTATTCATCCGCACCTTCGTATTTTTAGGTTTAGAATCACCCCAAAAGATGGGTGGATTCTTCATCATGAACTAGATGGAATGATCCACATGCCCTGACTCATCCCACTAGTTCCCCATTTCCACAACTTGGAATGCATGGATGATACTCAGAACCAGCTCTCGGTTCGCCTATGGCTCATTTGCGACCACATTCTTTACAGCATCTTCCAATTGGTTACTACGACGCCTACGAGGTGACATTTTTTAAACCAACAACAAACTCTGCCAGTCTCACCCTCCTGGAACTAAAGTCTTATCATTTTAAATTATATCATAGCAACTATCACAACATTGTTGTTCAAAATTAACAATTTTTTTTCAAAAAAACAAACTAATATTGTTTTTTAAAATAAAACCATTTTCAAAATTCATTTATCATTCCCTTTTCAAAGTCTTTAATTTAAAAAAAAATCTACATTTTTTTGAAAATAAAAATCATGCTTCAAATCATTTCTTATTAATAAAAATGGGATATTGAATCCTAGTGGGATGCCATTCCTCTAAAATCCATTTAATGCTCATCTCATTGGCTAAACCCACGGTAATGAGATTATATTCTCCTATAAGTGTCTCCAAAACATTTATATACCCAACTCCCTATAAACTTGAAGTTCAACATAAAAAGGTTAGTTACATATTTTTATGCCCTATAATTCAAGTCCCGAGAATCCAACTCCTTTCTAAGAACAAAATCTAAGGAATAATCAATAAGTAAGATCTACTTCAAGACCAAGAAAACTGAAGACTACTTGTTTTACAATGAAAGGACCAAGATGATACCATTTGTAATGTCCCACTTATTCCCATTGCTTGAGAATAAAATGAATCATTACTAGAAAATAGGAGACATCCCCAAGATTCCAAAGTCTAAAAAGTAATGAAAAAGGGTATCATATGTATGTGGAGGATGATTTACCCTTTAAGAACTAAAACCATTGACTTAAAAAACCATAACCAAACAACTCACTGTATGATTCAAACTTAACCATTATCTTTATAAAAAATTCCAACCAAAAATTGATATAGTAGAAGCCAAATCAAAATCAATATAAATAGAGGAAGGTAAAATAAAGAATCCAAGATGAACACAAGCCTTCATGCTCCACATGCTTCGAGATTCAACATCACCAAACAGCCAACATATCATGAGGTGGTTCTAAAAACAAGTGACACTTTCCCTTTTCCCATGTCCAAGAAGATAGCATCTGAAAAAACACTAGATTTCAAAATCTGGGGTGAGTATAAAACATAGTAGGATTTCCCTAATTACTTCCCTACTCACTCCACTAGGATAGAAAATTAATTACCCTTTATATAAAATAGTTTTTACAAAATAGTTTTTCAAAACAGTTTATAACTAAATATAAACAAGATTCCATTAACATTTATTGACAAATATAAACAAGTGTTATTTTAACCCATTTTCCAGTAGGTCATAATTTCATAAAAACAACCAAAAATTATTTAAAACCTTTTCTTGTTCACGTTTTGGCATTACCATTTCATTCCACCTATTCACAGTTTCAACCATGCATGCTTTGTTTTGATAGTTCCATACTTAGGAGAAGAGTCTCATCGATATTCCATGTCATCACATGATAATTATACCCCATGTTCCATTACAATTTTGGCACTGATCACAAGGTCATATTCTATCCAAGCCTCGTAAATGCATTATAACCATGGAGCAACCAACTATACCAAAACCATTGCAAACCATTTCAATAAAATGGTTCTGTTATTGAAACCCATTAAACAACCAAGTTCCAAACACCCATTACATTTAAATAATATCACCCCTTTTATTTAAAACAATTTAATCATATCCAAATACCATAATTACATGAAAAGATAATATTTTAAAATCCACAATATAAAATCCAGAATCAAACACTTTTATCAAATCACCAATTTTTCATATTTTCTACAACCATCACCAAAAAGGGTTTAAAGAAATCATAAATCTTACGATTAAAAATTAAATCCACACTAAGAAATAATTTTGAACCCATTCTGTTAAATTATACTAAGATGAGTCGAGAGTTAGTCCACCTATTTTAATTTTTTTTTTTTGAAATAGAAAATAGATGAAGAACGCTCCAGAAAACAGGGTTCATTCTCCATGAAATCACTTCCCAAAAACAAGCCCAAATATTATCATATTTGGAATTCAATATATTAAATCCACCCATAATAGAAGTATATATAAGAAATTATTAGGATGTGAGAATTATATTTAATTATATCTTATAAATTCATCAAGAACTCTGAAGAACAATCACATACCTCAAGAATCTGACTTCGAATAACCAAGGTAAGATTTCGGATTTCATCTGGATCAATGGGAGAAAATTCTTTGGACTTAGAAGAATTATAATCCAGAGTTAGATCTGGTTTGGGATGAAATATGTGGATTAATGGAAAGGCCGAGCTAGATTCAATTTTTGAGGAGATGGGTTTTAACCCGTGCATGGGTAGTCCACGTAGTTAGGCAAACCATGCGCTAACTGTGTGTTATCCACTACCTTATAGATCACCCCACTTGCATCCTACCATAGTCTACCTAACTGTGCACACACCATACTGAAGATACAATCCAGAATCCACAACTTTTCATGGTTTCTACTAGGCTTTCTGAAAGATTTGGACTAACTGTGTGTATCTCGTGCACCTTTACTTTAGCCCCAAAAACTTTCAAAAAGTTCTCAAAACTCTCAGAAATTTCACCCTTATACATTATGAACAAAACAACACAATTTAAGGGTTACATAGAAAAACCATGGGTACTACATTCTCCCCTCCATTGGTCTTTACTTCCCTAAAAAGTATAAAAACCACCCTGCCTTGAAAATGTTTTGGCCACTGCTCTTTTAATTCCTTCTAGCATTCTTATGTCTCATCCTGAATCTTGCCATTTTAACAACCCTTCTCATTATTACACACATAAACATGATTTATTACATAAAGTTTCAATTAAGACAACTCTAAGGGTTGAGAGTTCTAGTGTCTTGGGAAATTAGGAACTTTATATGACAACTTAGGACATAAAACAGAACATCTTTATTGAAAAACTATTTTACATGACCACAACATTCTTTTTTACTTAACATTGCATGGGATAACCCGAGGACATGCATAAGAAAAGGGTGAGATATAAAGCATAGTAAAAGAGTAAACAAGGCATTACATGAAGAATATAGTACATGTTACTCAATAGGAATATTAATGGATCATAATAGAAACATGAATATAAAGTCATGATATTATATGATTATCATAACATGGAAAAGTGGAAACAACATTTATCATGATATTAGCATGATCTAAGGCTCAATGCACATGAATCATGAGTAAACCCTCATTTCACTTGAATTATCCTGAGTAAACCCTTATTTCACTTGAATCAGCATGAGTAAGCCCTCATTTCACTTGATGTATCTGTATACTAATCATTACTCAATGCATTGGAGCACTATCCGGGTGCATCGTTCTTAATCATTTTATTCCATGCATAAGTGTGTCACATAGATCATAAAACATGGATTCATTAAACATCATAATTTAATCCACGAAAAACAGATGTGGAATACATAAATGTAAGTTCTCAATGAACAAGTACATGTGCATAAAGATGAATACCGTTGATAGAAAAATGGTCATGGTATTCACTTACACGATGATTTTGGCATGGAAATTTTACTTTAACTTCCATATCATAACGACATCAAATAAAAATCTTAAAAAGGGTTGATGAGAGTGAATGGGGTCTCTCATCATTAATACATGAAATGTAAAGTAATGGGGTCTTGGAACATAATATCTCCAAATATGTAATGGAATTTATATGCATAATATAAAATAATTTCTTGAATGTAAATGAGTAGAGAGAAATCCCTTACTGAATTTCGATATAGTAACGGGTGTACATTTTGGAATTAATGATAGAGAAAGGGGTCTATAATCATTTAAACATAAGGAGGGTAGTATGGGGGAGGTGAAAAATAATATACTAACATTTGAAATCATAAATAAAATTATAGAACAACATAAATAAATTTTTACAAAAATGAGAAAGGAAGGAATCCCATACAGAATTTCAGCATAGTAACAGGTGTACATGGGAGGCATTAAAGAGATAGAAAAATCTCTCTCATCGTTAAAACATAAAGAGGTAAGTATAAGGGGGTGAAAAATCATACCCCAAATTTTATAATTGAAAATAAAAGGGCATATAAATATAAGGAAACTAGGACATAAATGAGAAAGGAAGGAACACCTTACTTTGAAGTGTGATCCAAAAGGCTTGGGAGAGGCTTGAGAAGGGCTTCTAGGGATCTTGGGGAACCTTGGGTGGATTATAGAGAGATATGGGAAAAGGTTGGTCGAGCTCCAAAGGTTTTTAGTGAATAGTACTGGGATATTGAGTGGGTTTATATAGGAAATGAGATGGAATTATTTATTATTTAGGTTTTGGACACCACGCATTAAACTAATCAAAACCACAAACCATACCATGGTTTTTTCCATAGGGGAGTAGAAAAAATTATTTTATAAGGCCAATGGCTGATCTTATTAAAATATTAGGCTTTCTTATGTGGGGGTTGGTCACACTCTCATGGAAATCATTTTAAAAGATAAAATATTTTATACGTCTTGGAGGGTCCACTAAGGCGCCATAAAATTAATCAGAAAAAATCTAAAATAATATTATTTTAAAGATAAAAAAAATATTGGAATAAAAAAAATTTATAATATCTTATTACATTACTATTAATTCATTATGATGTCATAAAACATATTATATATTTAAACGGTATTTAATTTTTACACAAAAATTTGACTGTCTTATAAAATTATGAAAAATTCCATGTTTGATAATTTAGACTCCCCGAATCCAAAAATGTTATTCATTTTATCTAAATAATTTTCCAAATATATGAATTTTCAATTTTAAAATAAAAACATGCATTTATTGAAAATTCATGGTTTTTGACAAAAACAACTTTCAAACATTAATAAAAAATGCAATTGTATTAATAAAAATAATATGATCATTTTTATTTAATAAAATTTAATTTAGTAATAATATTTTATTAAAATATTATTTAATTAAAAATTCCATTAATTCATCAAAATATATTTCTTAATTGAATATTAACTAAAAATACTATTTTTCCTTTAAAACCCATTTACAATGTAACAATAATAAAATGAATGTACATTATTCATTCAAAAAATAATTCACATAATAATAGTGTTATGGTCTTATAACATAACCCGTTATAAAACATGCATAATACCTAAGGGTAAGGTATACGATGGTGACAAAGTCTTGGGGTGGCTTAGATAAAATCGCTCTGGTGGTAATCTCTTTTAACATCCACTTCTCCCATAGGTGGTTCCATTTAAGATTAATATGTTGAATCATGGATGGATCTTGGTCAAGAGTGAATACCAGTGATGTCGCATCCTTTCCAAGCTCTGAAAAATGGGTTTTATATGGAAACTTTTTACTGGATGAGGTCATTGCTTCCTTTTTCTAAGTAAATTGGATTGGATAAAACCTTATATTTATATTAATCATGTGATCAATGTTCAACGGATATATTATAAATGGTAAAAATTATTAATGGCATTTTTAAATACCAAAACATAAAACCAAGGAAGTTCATATGTTTTATATAACCATTTTACATAATAATACATTTAATCAGATGAAGATTAATTTTCATTAATAAAAGTTGGGGTTGCTATAATCTTCCCCCTTCAGAAATTTTTCCCACCAAATTTACTTTTCCCATAGTAAAATAGATGAAGGTAACATCTCTTCATCACTTCCTCTGATTCCCACATTGCTTCTTCAAACTGGTGTTTCTCCAAAACACCCATATGAGGGGTATTGTCTTATTTCGTCGAACTATTTCTCCATGATCTAAGATCTTCACCGGCTTATCTTCATAGGAGTGTTCATTCTCCATTGGTACCACCTCTAGATTGAGTACATGTGATGGGTCAGGTATGTACTTCCTCAAGAGTGATACATGGAATACATCATGTACATGAGATAGGTTTGGTGGGAGTGCTAGTGGATAGGTCACTACACCAATTCGATCAAGAATATCAAAAGGGCTAATGTACCTTGGACTGAGCTTTTACTTCTTCCCAAATCTCATAACTCTCTTCCATAGTGATAAGAAAGGGAATACCATATCTCCATCATCAAACTCTAGGTCTCATCGACCATTATGAGAATAGAACTTTTTTCAACTCTGATAATCTTTAATGTGTTGTTGGATGGTCTTAACCTTATCCACCGTTTTATCGACCATTTTGGGACCTAGGAGTTTCGTCTCTCCAAATTCATACCAACATGTCTGTGTTCTACACCTTGTTGTACCCCTCTCTCTTGGATTTTAATGATCACAATCACTCTCATCGTGTTCTAACTTGTTTTCAAGTTTTTTTGATGATAGGAAAAAGGTTGCCAAGGAGTTGGCCCAAGAAGACTGGAAAAGGACTCTCTGAGTCCACCGGCCAACCGGTGGATTACCACTGGCCAGCCGGTGGTCTCTGGCAGAAGCAATGCTCTCTACCAGGTGCCACCGGTCGGCCGGTGGAACCAGACAGAGAGCTTGCTCTCTGTCTCGACCACCGGCCCACCGGTGTCTGGACCACCGGCCGGCCGGTGGAACCAGACAGAGAGCTTGCTCTCTGTCTGACCCACCGGTGGCCAAGCACCGGTCCGCCGGTAAGCCCAGTCAAACTAGCTGTTGGGCTTTGACCAGACTTGTACTTTTGACCCCCAACGGCTCCGGAAGCCCTCCAACGGCTATATTGAAGTATTTGGGGATATTTCTCCTATAAATAGACGAGGATGGATGCCGGGAACATCACCGATACATTGGAATGATATTTTGATCCCTTGAAGCTCTAACGACAAATCTCTAAGGCTACTTATGATCCACCTCCATCCTTGAAGCTTGGGCTGCCTCTACATCAACTACTCTCACACTCTTGGCGCTCAAGGCTTCCCCAAGTTTGTTGTAATTTATTTATTTCAATTGTTTAGTTCTTCATTGGGTTTGTATTAAAACAAACCATCCTTTTCTTCCTCACTTTCATTTTGGGTTTCTTGCTACAACCATAATAAAAAAGAAAGCTGTACAAAGGTGATCTAGCCTACCTTAAAACGGCTAGTGGGTTTCTTGCTACAACCATTAAAAAGCAAGCTGAAGTAAATCTCTCAACGGTTGATTTGGGAGCGGAGACGTAGGCTTTGGTTTAAGCCGAAATCCATTATCAAATTGTGTCTTGCCCCTTTTTATTTCCGCTGCATTTTTAAATTGTTTTTAAATTGTTAATTAATTTTTAAAAGGCAATTCACCCCCCTCTTTCCATCACTCTCCGACCAACAATTGGTATCAGAGGGACGTTTGTGTAATACCTTAACCGGTTACAAACCTAAAATCCATAGTGATGGCTTCTTCCTCACAAGCACCCGAAGGGTATTCCATGACTCGTGCTCCATTCTTTGATGGAACCGACTACACTTATTGGAAAACTCGCATGATTACATTTCTTAGAAGTATTGGCTATCCTATATATAGAATTGTTATGCAAGGCTACACTCTCTCTAGCAAAGATGAGTCTAAATGGACCCCTGAAGACATTGCTAATTTTGATCTTGATGGCAAAGCCATGAATGCTCTTCATTGTGGGTTAGACCGTAATGAATTTAATCGTATTTCTACTTGCACCACTTCTCATGAAATTTGGAAGCTTTTGGAAGAGACCCATGAGGGCACTAACAAAGTCAGAGACACTAGATTAGATATGTATCGTCAAGACTTTGAAAGTTTCACCATGCACCCACACGAATCTATTACGGAAATATTTACCCGCTTTACTGATGTGTGTAATGGGAGAAATTCTCTTGGAGATGATGTTTCTGCAGAGACGATGGTCAAGAAGATTCTTTGGGTCCTACCAAGCTCATGGGCTCCAAAGGTGACGGCAATCCAAGAAGCGAAAGATGTCAAGAAAATGCCGGTTGAAGAACTCATTGGATCACTTATGACCTATGAGATTACCAAGAAGAGGCAAGCCGATAAAGAAGGTAACATCTTCATGGAGAAAAAGAACATAGCATTCAAAGCAAAGCAAGAAAGATCCTCCGATGATAGCGAATCCGAGATTGCACAACTTGCAAGAAAAATGAGCAAGTTCATGAAGAAAAAGAAGAATTTTCAAAGGGCATGAAAGGAAGATCCAAAAGGAGAAAAAGAAGGTACATGTTTTGAATGTGGAAAGAAAGGCCACATCAAACCGGAGTGCTCTCTTTTCAAGAAAAGGTTAAAGGAAAATAAAAACAAGAAAGCTTTCAAAGCGTCAACATGGAGTGCAAGCGATGACTCCATGTCTTCAAGCGACTCAAGCGATGAAGGTGGAAAATGCCTAATGGCACTTGATGTGGTATCTTCTTCTGACTCCTCTTCCTCATCTTCTTCTTTTAATAATGATATGTCTTATGAAGATCTCCAAAATGCGAGAGATCAATTAGAGGAAGGTTTTCACGAACTTACCTCTAAATTTTTGGCCTTAAAAAAGAAACACAAAATTCTAATTTCTGAAAAAGATCAACTTCTCAAAAAGAATAAGGAACGTGCCCTTAAAGTCTAAGATATTCCAAATGTTGATTCTTTGAATTCAACTATTAAAGATTTAAGGGAATCTCTTTCCAAGTTCACCCAAGGTGAACAAAATTTGACCAAATTGCTAGGTTCTCAACGTTCGGCTAGAACCACACATGGACTTGGCTTTAACAAGCAAGCCACTTCTTCTAGAGCACCCACTACTTTTGTAAGAGGGATCTCTCAAAATAAATTTTTTAATTGTTGTAGAAAAACCGGACATATGATTTATGAATGCGATTGTAAAAATGCTAGATATGGCCGCCCCAAAATCATTACCTACTCGGATGAATATCTTAGGATGTATCCCTCTAGACAAGTATGGGTTCAAAAGTCTCTTTTAGCTAATCTTTCCGGACCCAAACTTATATGGGTACCAAAATCTATTCTCTCTTGATTTTGTAGGATAAACACCAAAGAAGTAAGCCTTCGAAAGGCTCGTGGTATCTCGACATCGGATGCTCGAGGCACATGTGTGGCGATCCCTACGAGTTCAACTCCCTTGAAGAATTCGATGGAGGATACGTCACCTTCGGTGACAATTCAAAAAGCAAGATCGTCGGAATAGGTACCATTGGTTTTGGTAGCTCCTCCTTAATTAAAGATGTTTTATTTGTTAAAGGTCTAAAACATAATTTAATTAGCATTAGTCAACTTTGTGATAGTGGTTTTTCGGTAAATTTTCAAAATGATTTATGCAATGTGTTTGATTTTCAAAACAAATTGATATTTTCTGCTTCCCGTTTTCAAAATGTTTACATTATTGATTTAAAGTCTTTAGCTAGCCAAAATGTTAAATGTTTAAGTGCTCTTGACAATGAGTCTTGGATTTGGCATAGAAGGTTGGGGCATTGTAGCTCACATTCACTTCAAAAGCTTAATAATAACAAGCTCATCCGTGACCTTCCTAGACTTAACTTTAAGAAAGATTTGATTTGTGAGCCATGCCAACTTGGCAAGCAACACAAATCTTCTTTCAAATCTAAGAAGGAAGTGTCCACTTCAAAATCTCTTGAGCTCCTTCATCTTGATCTTTTTGGTCCTACCCCTGTAGCAAGTCTAGGTGGAAAATCCTATACCTTTGTCCTAGTAGATGACTTTTCTCGTTTCACTTGGGTTTTCTTTTTAGCTCATAAAAATGGTGCTTGTAGAACCTTTTTGAAATTCTCTAGAAAAGTAGAAAACGAAAAAGGATATAAAATTATATCGCTCCGTAGTGACCATGGAGGTGAATTCGAGAACAAAGAATTCGATGAATTGTGTTCCTCTCAAGGATACAATCACACCTTCTCTGCCCCTAGGACTCCACAACAAAATGGAGTGGTTGAAAGGAGAAACCGAACTCTCCAAGAAATTGCTCGAACCCTCCTTAGTGAATTCAATCTTCCTCAATATTTCTGGGCCGAGGCAGTAAACACTGCTTGTTATACTATCAATAGAGTCCTTGTAAGACCCCTTCTTAAGAAAACCCCCTATGAACTTTGGAAAGGCAAATTGCCCAAAGTTGGTTATTTTAATGTTTTTGGTTGTAAATGCTTTATCCTTAACACAAAAGATAACCTAGGGAAATTTGATGCCAAATCCGATGAAGGTATTTTTCTTGGGTACTCCAACTCAAGCAAAGCCTATCGTGTCTTCAACAAACGTTCAAAAACCATCGAAGAATCATCTCATGTCAAATTTTATGAAACTCTTCCAAAACCTCACCCGGTCATTGAAGATGTTGAAGATAAGCTTGATAAGCTTCATTTGAATGATTCCTCTTCTCCTCCCAAGGAGGATGACCATCAAGAACCCTCTTCACCTTCTTCTCCTTCCACCTTGCCTAAGGTTTGGAAACCTTCTAGAGACCATCCTTTAGAAAATGTTATAGGTGATCTTCAAGCCGGTACTCGAACTAGAAGATCAATCCTCAACGAGGTTGAACATCAAGCCTTTATTTCTCAACTAGAGCCTCAAACCATTAATGATACCATTAATGATGAGAATTGGGTTCTTGCAATGCAAGAGGAACTAAATCAATTCTCTAGAAATGATGTTTGGACTCTTGTTGAAAGACCCAATGATCATCCAATTATTGGCACTAAATGTGTTTTTAGGAACAAACTTGATGATCAAGGAAATATAACCCGGAACAAGGCTTGCCTAGTAGCTAAGGGCTATAATCAAGAAGAAGGAATTGATTATGGTGAAACCTTTGCGCCCGTTGCTAGATTGGAATCCATTAGGATCTTGTTGGCATTCGCCGCTCACTTAAATTTCAAACTTTTTCAAATGGATGTTAAAAGTGCTTTTTTAAATGGTTTTATTTCAGAAAAAATCTTTGTTGAACAACCCCCCGGTTTTGAAGATCCAAAATTTCCAAATCATGTTTTTAAGTTAACCAAGGCTCTATATGGCTTAAAACAAGCCCGTCGGGCTTGGTATGAGCGGTTAACAAAATTTCTTTTAGAAAATGATTTTAAAATGGGTCAAGCTGATTGTACCCTATTTTTAAAACACACTTCCAAAGATCATTTTATTGTCCAAATTTACGTTGATGACGTTATCTTTGGTTCAACCAAAGAATCACTTTGTACTGATTTTTCAGATTTAATGAGAAAAGAATTTGAAATGAGCTTTATGGGGGAATTAAAATTTTTCCTTGGTTTTCAAATCTTTCAAAATTCAAATGGTATTTTTCTAAACCAAGGAAAATACACAAACAAACTTTTAAGTCGTTTTGGTATGGATCAAGTAAAGGAAATTAGTACCCCCATGAGTACTTCTTGTAAACTTACGTTAGATGAAGCCGGGAAACCGGTTGATGACAAGCTTTATAGGAGTATGATCGGGAGTCTACTTTACCTAACTGCGACCCATCCTGACATCATGTTCAGTGTTTGTCTTTGTGCTCGTTTTCAAGCCAATCCCAAAGAATCTCATTTTAAATCGGTCAAAAGAATTTTTAATTATTTAAAAGGATCCAAAAACATTGGTTTGTTTTATCCCTCTAATACTTATTTCGAACTTTCTTCATATTCGGATGCTGATTTTGGCGGATGTCAATTAGATCATAAGAGTACTAGTGGAACCTGTCATCTGCTAGGCAAGTCTCTTGTTTCATGGAGTAGCAAAAAGCAAAACTGTGTTTCTCTTTCTACTGGCGAGGCCGAGTACGTAGCAGCTGGTAATTGTTGTGCCCAAATTATTTGGATGCAGCACACTCTCTTGGATTATGGCCTTTCCTACGATCATGTCCCTATACGGTGTGACAACACTAGTGCCATTAGTATTTCTAAGAATCCAATACAACATTCTAGGACAAAGCATATAGATTTAAGGCATCATTTCCTTCGTGACCATTTTCAAAAAGGGGATATCACTTTGGACTTCATTTCTACTGATTTCCAATTAGCTGATATCTTTACCAAACCGCTCCCGGTTGAACGTTTTGATTTTATTAAGGGGGAGTTAGGAATGATTCGTCAATGAGCACTATTAAATATTTAACTCTTTTTGGCATGCTTATATTTTTTTTAGTTATTTTAACTCTTTTTTATTTTTTTTTATTTTTTATGAATTTCAATACCACCGGTCAACCGGTGGTACATCACCGGTTAACCGGTGGTGTTGGGTTTTTCTTTTTTGGGCCGGCCAGAGGAAGGGTTAAAATTAAAAATAAAACCCTTCCCCTTCATTTCGTCTTTCTCACTCGTGCGGCCCCTCCTAACCCGCGCCTCCTCCTTGCCCTAGCCTCCCTTCTCCTCCTTGCCCTCTCAAAACTCCATTTTCTCTCAATCTCTCTCAATTTGTTTCCCCTTTTGCCATCATGGGTCCTCGCTCTTCACGCAAGGGAAAGGGCATCGCTCAAGAGGCACCTCCTCCTCCTTCAATCCCTCAACTTCCGGACATTTGGCATGACAAAGTCATTCTGCCTGGTAGAGTAATTGATTATTCTTGGCTTTCTTCTGCTCGTCTCGAGCTTTTCTCCATCATTGAATATCAACACTGGCATTCCTTTTTTGAACCTCCTAAGAAGGATGTTATTTATCCCCTTCTTGTCAAAGAATTTTATGCTCACCTGACGTGGTTGGTTTCTGACGACGTCGAAACCATTTCTACCACTGCTCTTGGGAAACCCATCACTTTCACTTCTTTGGAGATTTCCAGGATGCTAGGGGTTCCTCATGTTGGACCTCATGCATTTGCTCAGGGGGAGTTTCCTCGGGACCCTGATTTCGATCTTGTTGTCGCTCTTGAGCATCTCACAGGGCAGCCCACCGATCCCATTGTCAAGCTCTCCCAGCTCTCCCCTAACCAGCGCATCCTTGAGCACCTCATTCAGACCACCCTTGCACCCCGTATCGGTGATCACGATACGGTGAAATTTATTGATATTTATCTTCTTTCTTATATCACCAGAGGCATTCATTTCAATTTGGTCTGGTTCATGTTCCGGGCCATGACTTATGTGGATGAGCACTCGCGCCGGTCCAAAACTCTACCTCACGGGCGCTTATTGACCAAAATCTTTACCTTTCTTGATGTCCCTCTCCGTGCTACCTCCTTCGAGCAGCCAAAGAAGGATAGCATCATCAATTTTATGATGGTTCAACGGATGAACATTCGTTGGCATCCTTGGCGTCAGGAGTGGATTACTGAAAAGGAGGGCCTTCTCAAGGCTTACTCCCCTCAGACACATTCACACCCTCCTTCCCATGCCATGCCTCCTGCTATTTCCGCTGCCTATCCTCTTTCAGATAGTGAGGACAGTGGTGATGATGAAGAGGAAGGGAGTGGTGACAGCGAAGGTGAGGCTGCTGCTGCAGCTGCTGCTGAGGAATGTGGAGCGGGTGAAGATGCACTGGAGTCTGCTGAGGCTGTGCCCCCTCCCGCTGATACTGGTAGCTTGTCGGTGACGGCTGATCAATTCCTTCGCTTCCAGGATCAGATTGAGACCCGGCTCGACTTGCAGTTTTCTTACTTCAGCTCTCAGTTTGATCAGCTTCACTCTCGGATCGATTCTCTTGATCGTTGCTTTGAGGCGGTCCAGGCTCTCCAGCTCCTCCGACCTTCAGGCGTCGTCGCCACTCTCAGCCCTCTAGGATTGAATAGAGCCTTTCCTGTTTTTTGGCTTGTCTTTGTATTTGTATTTTGAACTTTCTATGTAACGTTTCATCTTTTATAAAATTCAAGTTGTCTTATCTATCAATCCTTTTTGTCATTGCTTACTTCCTTATTATTGTTTTTCTAATTTCCTTTCATACTTTTCCTCCTATTTTGATAATCCCAAAGGGGGAGAAAAACTCTCTATTACATAGTTACTTATTTCATTTAATTATGTTCTCTTTTTAAAGTTCAATTTTAAGTTATTACTTTCATCAAAATCTGTTTTTAAATGGTTAAGTTATTGATTTCAGTTGTTTCTTTTAAATGACCTATGGCTACAATTTCAAAATGAACCATTCTCTTTATCTCAATCCTTTCAAGATTAATATCTTTTTCAATACATGATAAATCTATGAAATTCTTGTATGATCTCTAAAATTTTCCATGTCCAAGTTTCTTATTTCTTTTTTTTACTTGGCATATCCTTTTTAAAAGCTTTCTCATTTGTGATTGTGATCATCAAAATAGGGGGAGATTATTGTACCCCTCTCTCTTGGATTTTAATGATCACAATCACTCTCATCGTGTTCTAACTTGTTTTTAAGTTTGTTTGATGATAGGAAAAAGGTTTCCAAAGAGTTGGCCCAAGAAAACTGGAAAAGGACTCTCTGAGTCCACCGGCCAATCGGTGGATTACCACCGGCCAGCCGGTGGTCTCTGGCAGAAGCAATGCTCTCTGCCAGGTGCCACTGGTCCGCCGGTGCCTGACCACCGGCCGGTGGAACCCAGAAAGAATGCTATGCCTTCTGTCCGGAGCACCGGCCAGCCGGTGGCCAAGCACCGGTCAGCCGGTAAGCCCAGTCAAACTAGCCGTTGGGCTTTGACCAGACTTGTACTTTTGACCCCCAACGGCTCCGGAAGCCCTCCAACGGCTATATTGAAGTATTTGGGGATATTTCTCCTATAAATAGACGAGGATGGATGCCGGGAACATCAACGATACAGTGGAATGATATTTTGATCCCTTGAATCTCTAACGACAAATCTCTAAGGCTACTTATGATCCACCTCCATCCTTGAAGCTTGGGCTGCCTCTACATTAACTACTCTCACACTCTTGGCGCTCAAGGCTTCCTCAAGTTTGTTGTAATTTATTTATTTCAATTGTTTAGTTCTTCATTGGGTTTGTATTAAAACAAACCATCCTTTTCTTCCTCACTTTCATTTTGGGTTTCTTGCTACAACCATAATAAAAAAGAAAGTTGTACGAAGGTGATCTAGCCTACCTTAAAACGGCTAGTGGGTTTCTTGCTACAACCATTAAAAAGCAAGCTGAAGTAAATCTCTCAAAGGTTGAGTTGGGAGCGGAGACGTAGGCTTTGGTTTAAGCCGAACTCTGTTATCAAATTGTGTCTTGCCCCTTTTTATTTCCACTGCATTTTTAAATTGTTTTTAAATTGTTAATTAATTTTTAAAAGCCAATTCACCCCCCCTCTTGCCATCACTCTCCGACCAACACACCTCTTCCCTTAAAGGGATTCATAATGATCCATTTGGATGCTTGAGTGGATACTTTTATTATAAGAGAACTCGACCAGGAGAAGATATTGATCTTGACCACCTTTAAAGTCCATTGTGCATTATCTCAACATGTCTTAAAGTGTTTAGATAGTCCTCTTAGATTGGCCATCAGCTTGAGGATGATAAGTTGTACTGTATTTCAGCTTAGTATTCAGAGCATGTCGGAGACTCTTCCAGAACATAGAGGTGAATCTTGGATCTTGATTGGATACAATAGATAATAGTACTCCTTGTGGTCTTACCACTTCTCTGTTATATATCTATTCTACTTGTTCCAATGAGAAATCATATCGAATTGAAATGAAGTGTGAAGTATTTGTAAGGCGATCCATTATAACCTAGATAGAATTGTTTCCTTTGGATGTATTTGGATGTTCGATGAAAAATTCAATGGTGATGTTCTCTCATTTCCATGTTGGTATGGGTAATGGTTGCATCGTCCCCTTGGACTTCTGCCTCTCGGTCTTCACTTTCTGACATACAAGGAACATTGATGTATACTCAGCAATCTCCTTCTTCATTTTATCCACCAATAATGCTCTCTGAAATCTCAATACATCTTTTTGTTTCCTATTTTAATGGAGAAATTCGAACTATGTACATAATCCAAAAATTCTTTCTTTAAATCCAAACTAGATGGAACTCATAGGCTTGACCCAAATCTCAAAATTCCTTCTTCATTAACAGTGGGCTCTAAGGATTACCCTTTTCTGATTGTTTCCACTTTATTTATAATTCCCGCATCATCCTTTTTAGAATTATTTATCCTTTCCAAAAGAGACGATTATGCAATAATTTGTGAAAAGATTAATGGTGTTCCAGTCTTTATGATTCTCATTTCCATCTTCATCAAATCAAAGAATATTGGATCCTTTTCAATTCTCATCAATGATAGAATTGTTGGTTCATTTCTACATAGAGAATCCTCCTTGTTTTCTTTCCTAGGGTGGAAATGGATTGATAGGTCATAGTATTTGATCCGCTTTAACCATCATTGTTTGTGTATACTCAGTTCTTTCTATGTGAATATATACATGAGGATTTTTTGACTTGTATATATTTCACACTTCTCCCCCAAGAGTTAACATCGCCAAATTTTCAAAGCGAAGTTTACTACAACCAACTCTAGATCATTTTTTGGATATTTTTTCTCATGAACATTCAATTACCTTTATGCATAGGCAATGACTTTTTCATTTTTCATCAACACACAACCTAGGCCCTTCTTTAAAGCATCCATAAATACCAAAAAAAGTTCTCCGCTTTTGGGTATTGTGAGCATGGGCATAGTGATAATCCTTCTTTTCAACTCCTTCAATCACTCTTCACATTCATCAGTCTAAGAAAACTTGACTCCCTTTCATGTTAGAATGGTAAGAGGGTTTGATAATAATGAGAAATTTATCAAAAATCACAGATAATATCCAGATAACCCCAGGATGCTATGGATATTTATCACTATTGTTAGCCTCTTCCATCCCACAACTGCAGTTATCTTGGAGGGATCCATAGGTATCACACTACTTGTGATGAAATAACCAAAGAATGAGACTTCCTTCAACCAGAACTCACACTTTTTGTAGTTTTCATAGAGCTTCCCCTTTCGCAAGGTATCTAGTATAGTGCTTAGAATCTCTTCATGCTCCTCCTTAGTTTTGGAGTATATTATAATATATTCTATAAATACTACCACAAAATTGTGAAGGTAGTATATAATGACTCTATTCATCATGTCCATGAATTTTGTTAGAGAATTACAGAGTTATAAAGGAATTAACATGAATTCATAGTTCCCATACATTGTACAAAAAGCAGTATTGAGGATATCCTCCTTTTTCACCCTTACATGTTAATATCTCAATCGCAAATCCACCTTGGAGAAGTATTGTGCACCATGTTCCCGATTGAACAAGTCATCAATTTGGGGTAGAGGATACTTTTTCCTTATTGTGATTTTTTTGAGCTCATGATAATCAATGCAAAGGCGCATTGACCCATCCTTCTTCTTGACGAAGAGGATTGGTGAAACCCATGTGGAAGCACTTGGGCGTATAAACACTCTATCTAGATTCTTCTTCAGTTGTTTCTTTAGCTCCTCAAAACTTCATAAGAACCATCCTATACAAAGTCATGGATATTGTAAAATCCCCAGGTATAAGATCAATCGAGAATTCAACATTTATTCTAGGTGGAAGACTATGAAATTCCTTGGGAAACACTTTAGTGAATTCCCTAACAATAGGAATGTGTTCAAGGATGGTTTATTCCCTAGACTCAATCATCTAAACAAGATATGTGTGCTTATCGGGAAGTAATATCCTTTCATGAGATGACGGTTCAAAATAAGATTCATTTTCCTCATTGTGCTTGTATAGAATGATGGGATGATTCTCCATATGGAGAGTGATTTCCCTCTCAAGGAAATTTATGTTGGCTCTATATAGAGAAATCCAATCCATGCCAATAATTGCATCAAATTGCACCAAAGGGAGTATGATGAGTTTTTTCAGGAAGTTTAACCAACAAATTTTGATACGGGAGGAGTAATATCCATGGGCTGCAATGATTTCCTCATTTTTCTTTCTCACCATCATCATTACTTCCATGATTTTTGGTTGTGTTGGGATTTTTTTACTAAACATTCAAGATATAAAATAATGTATAGAACTATAACAAAAAATTATGTTCTCTATTCTTGAATGAATAACCATTGTACCTATCACCACTACATTTTTGGGATTGTCTTCGGTAGTAGTGGTGTCAAAAACTCACCCTTTATTCCTTGGAGGTTGTTTTTGCCTCTAAAAACCCTTGGATTAGGGCACCGGTTTGCAAAGTGCCCTGGTTCTTTGTAGTTGAAGCAATAAATAATGTGTTGCGTGTCGAACAAAGTGTTCTTTTCCACTTTCACGGCAGTGGTTTTTTCTTATCGACTTTAATGGCTAGGGGCCCTTCTCTTCCACACCTAAATCGATTCCCCATCCCCTTAATGAAATTTCTAGTGAGATTCTTTCGGCACCTTTGGCAAGTGGGGTTATTGAATTTCCTAGCACTATTGGATTTATCCATCAGACCACCAGAATTAAATTCCACCATATTCTTCTTATCTCCATGATACCCCTAAGATTCTTTGTTCTCCATTTTGACATTGAGGGCACATCAGACTATTTCCTCATAGCTCTCAAAGTCATATATTGGTTGGGATTTCCGTAGTCTTGGTTTTATCCCACCAAAGAAGTGGTCAACATTACATTTGAGGGTAACAGAAAATCTGGAGGAATATCATGCAAGCCATGAGAAATGTTTTCTCATACGATCTGATGTATTTGTTGTATTCTTTCATGAGGGAAAGGAAATCCATTTCTATCGTAAGTCTGAGGGTGCAAGGAAAATATTTATCCGAAAACATTTTACAGATATCCTTAAATTTCAATGCCTCGATCTCTTCCTCAGGATTTATAAATTTTATCAATGTCCACCATTGATCAACTTAACCTTATATATGATAAGAAGGTATAAGAACCATCCCTTTTCTGAACATTGAATGATGGATAAGATCTTTCCAATGTATTTGATCCATTATTCTGTGATTGAGGGATCAGAAGATCCCTTAAGAGTAGGAGGAATTTGTCTCATGAAGCTCTCGATTATGGATTATTCATTCTTATGGGGGGTGAATGTTCCTATAGTCTCATTTTTATATTCAAAACATGAGTTAACTAAGAGTGTATTGTGAAAATGTTTTTTATTCCCACTCTGATCAAATTCGGCATGTCATTTGAATATTCATCACATTGATCTTCGCATCGGTTGTTAGCCCGAGTCCTCCTATTTCCATCCGTTGGCTGGAATAAAAGAAAATTTAGGGGTAACTCATAAAGGGGAATCCAATGAAAAAAAGGGATAACTTATAAAATTCATTAATTTCATTTAATTATGAATTTATAGGATTCAATCTATGTTATCCATGATCTACTTCCCAACATATATTCTTAAGGACATTTCTTTATTCTCTTAATAAAGGTTCATACTATGATTATGAATTTACAAAAGAATATCCCCCAGGAGTGTCATAACGAAGAGTCCAACAAGGCCTATTGTCATGCACCAGTTCTTGTTTGAGTTTAGCTCAATGTAGTGTTTTCAGGTTTTACCCCTAGATACATCTATGCCATAGCTACCTCTACTTGTTCGTATCCAGAGAGGGAAGTATTTTCTTGGTAAACCACTTATTCTACACTCACCAAAATTGAGGTTTTTTTATACATAGTATTATTCCTTAGGTATTCACTAGGATTTTTCCTCCTAATCCCAAAAATAACTAAACTTATCCTCTAATATCAACTATAATAACCCTGGTCTTTATTACACACATAAATATGATTTATTACATAAAAATTCATTTAAGACAACTCTGTTGATTGAGAGTTATAGTGTCTTGGAAAATAAGGAACATTACATAATAACATAGGACATAAAATACAAAATATTTATTGAAAACTTATTTCACATGACCTCAACATTCCTTCTTACTTAACATTTCATGGGATAACCTGAGGACATGCATAAGAAAAGGGTGACCTATAAAGGCCAGTAAGGGAGTAAAAAAGACATAACATGAAGAATGTAGTACATGTTAGGGAATATTCATATCAATGGAGCACAAGGGAGACATGAACATAAAGGCATGATATATAATGATTATCATAACATAGAAATGTGGCAACAATATTTAACATGATATTAGCATGAGCTAAGGCTCGTTGCACATGGAGCATGAGTAAACCTGCATTACACTTGAATTAAAATGAGTAAACCCTAATTAAACAAGAATTAGAATGAGTAAACCCTCATTTCACTTGACGTATCATGAAACTAATCTTTACCCAATGCATTTGAGTGCAATCAGGGAGAACCCTTATTAGTCATTTCATTTCATGCATAAGTGTACCACATAGATCATAAAACATGGATTCATTAAAAATCATAATGTATTCCATGAATAAGAGATGTGTAATACATAAATTTAAGTCCTCAATAAGAAATTACATGTGTATAAAGGTGAATAACCTTGATAGAGAAATGGGTATGGTATTCACTTACACGATGATTTTGGCATGGAAATTTTGGTGTAACTTCTACAACATAACAACGTCAAATAGAAGTTATAAAATGAGTTGATGAGAGAGAAAGTGGTATCTAATAATTTATACAAGAAATGGAAAGTAAGGGCGTAATGGAACATAATATCCAAACATATTTAATGAAATTTAGATACATAATATAAAATAATTTCTTTAATTTAATGAGGAGAGAGTAATCCCTTACGAAATTTCAGCATAGTAGCAGGTGTATATGAGTGGCATTAATGATAGATAAATGGGTCAATAATCATTAAAAAATAAATAGAGAAGTATGGGGATGCTTAGAAATCATACACCAACATTTCTAATTGAAAATAAAATGGTATAACAACATTAATAAATTTGGACAAAAATGAGAAAAGAATAAACCCCTTACGGAATTTTGGCATAGTAACATGTGTACATCGGAGGCTTTAAAGAGAGAGAAAAAGGTCTCTAATATTTCAAAAATAAGAATTGAATTATAGGGGAGGAGTTAAATCATACCCCAAGATTTGTAATTGAAAATAAAATGGAATAACAATATAAGGAAACTTGGACATAAATGAGAAATGAAAGAATCTGTTACTTGGAAGTGTGATCCCAAATGCTTGGGAAAGGCTTGAGAGAGGATTTTAGGGAGCTTTGGGTGCCTTGGGAGGATTATAGAGAGAGGAGGATGAGGTTGGTCAAGATAAAATGTTTTTGAGTGAAGAGGAATGGGGGATTTAGTGGCTTTATATTGGAAAGGAGAGGGAAAACGTTATTAGTTAGGTTTTGGACACCACACATTAAACTAATCAATACCAAAAACCATACCATCGTTTTTGCACATGGATTTTTTCAAAGGGGAGTGGAAAAAAAATATTTTATAAGGCCAATGGCCGAACTTATTAAAATATTAGGCTTGCTTATGTGGAGGTCAATCATACTCTCCTGGAAATCATTCTAAAAGCTAAAATATTTTATATGTCTTTGAGGGTCATCTAAGGCACCATATAATTAATCAAAAAATATAAAATTACATTATTTTAAATATAAAACATATATTGGCCAAAAAACCTTTTTATTGTATTTTATTAAATCATTATTAGGTCTTTATGATGTCATAAAATACACAATATATTTAAAGAGTATTTAATTTTTACTCAAAAAATCAATTGTCTTAGAAAATTATGAAAAATTCACCGTTTGATAATTTTGACGACCTGAATCCCAAAATTATATTTATTTTATCTAAATAATTTTATAAATATGAAAATTTTGTATTTTAAAATAATATTCCAAATTTATTGAAAATTCATGTATTATGGCAAAAACAGCTTTCAAACATTAAAAAGTACTAACATTGTATTCGTAAAAATTATACGATCATTTATATATAATAAAAATTAATTTTGTAATAATATTTTTTAAAAATATTATTTAATTCAAAAATCCATTAATTCATCAAAATAGATTTATTAATTGAATATTAACTAAAAATATTATTTTTACTTTAAAAATTATTTACAAACTAACAATAATAAAACCAATTTATATTATTTATACAAAAATAATACACATAATTATAGTTCGATGTTATTATTACATAACCCCTTATAACACCCGCATAATACCTATGGGTAAGGTGTGCGATGGTGACAAACTCTTAGGTTGGCTCGGATAACATCTCTCAGGTGGTAATCTCTATTTACTTCCACTTCTCTCGTAGGAGGTTCTGTTGAAGCTTAATGTGTTGAAGCTCAGCTTGGCCCTGGTCAAGAGAAAAGCCCAGGGATGCCACCTCTTTTTTGAGATCTAACAAGTGGTATTCATATGAAGAAACTATACTAGATGTGGTTATCTCTTCGATTTTTTTATTAAATCAAATGTGTTAAATCCCTATATTTATACTAATAATGTGATCAGTGTTCAATGACTATATTAGACAAGGTAAGAATTCATTAACAGTATTTTAAAATCAAAAATCATAAAACCTAGGAAGTGCATATGTTTTATGTAACCATTTTACATAATAATACAATTAATCTGATTAAGAGGAATTTTCATTAATAAAATTTTGGGTCACTACAACCATGTTTCCAGAAAACGCGCAATAAATTAATGCTTTTTTCATGAAAGACTTTCTCTTGACTATCTCGTACCCACATTGGGATATGTACCAATAAATAATCTATATCTTGTTTAATGTAATCCCATCTGATCACATCATTGGGATCAAGATGATACTTTTTCAATGGATATACGTGGAACAAATTTTATACTGAACTAACCCATGGTGAAAATGCCAACCTATATGCCACCATACTTAGTCATCCCAGTATCTCAAAAGGGGAAAAGTGTTGAGAATATATATTTCCTTTATTATCAAAATGATGATTTCTAAGCCTTGGAGAGATCCTCAAGAACACATGATCACTCATCGTGAATGACAATAGTCTTCAGTATTGATCTGTATGTTATTTCTGATGGCTCTGAGCCATCTCCATCCTCTTTCTAATAAACTGAATATTCTTCGGTGTTTCTTAGACAAGGCTGGGCCCAAATATTGAAGTCTCTCCTATTTCCACCCAACATAGAAGATAATGATAAATAATCCCATATAATGATTCAAAAGGATCCATATGTATTGAGGATTGATAATTGTTATTATAGGATAACTCCGCCAAAGGCATGTGCTCTTCCCATGAGACACCAAAATCCATTTAAAAATCTCACAATATGTATTCCAACATCTGTATCATTCTTTTTATTATCTCTCCATATGAGTATGTTATTCCATACTCATATTCAATTGAGTCCCAATGTATTTCTGTAAGGATTTCCAGAAATGAGATTGTATCATTGGATCACTCTATGACATGATCAAAACTAGTACGCCATGTCTCTTTACCACCTCTTGGATGTAGATTTTGGATAGATCCTCCACTGTATGAGTTTCATGAATTTGTATGAAAAGATCTGAATTCGTAAGCCGATTCACTATCACCCATATAGAATTTTTTTTCAAAAATATTCTTGGGAGACCTGTAAAAAAGTACATCCTTATCTACTCTCATTTCCCCACTAGAATCTGTATATACTATAACATACTGTCTAGTTATTGATTATCTACCTTAACATGATGACAAGTTAAGAACTTTAAAAGCAAACTTAATCACTTTTTCCGCACCTCTCCATCAAAACAGTGCTTTCAATGACTTATACATCTTCTATATACCTAGATTTACAGCCCATCTAGAATGGTGATAAGAATGAAGACGTTTTTTATGACAATCCATAGGTACGACAATCCAATCTCAGAACCACAATACTAAACTCCCTTCATGTTTCCAACCCTCAGTGGTCTCCCCACCATTTATTTTTGAACTCATAAACTAGCATTCTGCATCGAATATTTATGCATCTTAAACCATATTTATCAAATCAAGAACCATGAAAACTGAAAATAAAAGAATAACCTCACCTCAGTCTTCACATTCCATATCCATGTCTCCTAGTAATGAAATCAACTTCCACTCATATGAAGCTTCTTTTTCAAACTGAGCATATGAATTCATACCTAACATATAGGCCACTAAATTTCCTTTTCCCGATGAATAGATCAAGTCAAAGTAAAAAATATGGAGATACTTCATTCACCCATTTTTCTTATATTCAATTCCCATTGTGAGAAAATATGTTTCAATATTTTTTGGTCTATGAACATCATAAATATCTCATCAAATAGATAATTTCTCCATGTCTTCATGGCATGGACCACAGTAGCTTACTCCAAATTATGTGTTGGGTAATTCCTCTCATGCACTCTCAGCTAACTTAAACCATAAACAACCATAGGGTCTCCTTGCATGAGAAAACATCCCAACACAGATCCTAAAGCATCACAGTACACTATATACCCCTATCCTGATTCTGGAAAAAAATAAAGATTATTGCTAATGTAATATGAACTTTTAGATCTTAGAAGGAATTATAGAATTCTTTTGTCCATAATAATAGAATATTATTCTATTTCAATTCTATCATCAAAGAAGCTAGTCGCGAGAATTCAGATACAAAGTGTTGGTAATAAAAATCAAAACCAAGAAAACATTTTATCTCAATGAAATTGTTCCGGGGTTTCCGAGTGATAATAGCTTCTATATTTTCTAGATTTATAGAAATGATATGGTCAAGAAAGTGTACCTATTGTATCCAAAAATATCACTTTGATATTTTGGCATACAAATGATGGTCTCTCAAGATTCCCAACACTATCACCAAGTGATTCTCATGATCATGCATTGTCTTTGAATACACCAATATGTCATCCACCAACACCACAGCAAAAGAATCCAGATATCATAGAATTTTTCGATTCATCAATCCCATAAAGACCACTGCTGAATTTTTGAGACCAAAAGGCATGACTAAATATTCTTATGGCCATATCATCTACTTAAATATATCTTAGGAACATCATCCTTCTGAACATGCAATTTATGATATCATGAACGCAAGTCAATTTTATAGAATGGTTGAGATCCCCTCAATTGATCACACATATCATCAATGTGTGGAAGTTGATATTTTTTCTCTATCATAACTTGGTAAATTATACAATAATCAATTCCTGGCTGGAGAGTTTTCTCTAGATTATTCATGAACAAGACTGGTACTTCTCATGGAGACGTACTTGGATGAATTAATCCTTTTCTATCTATCTCCCCCAATTGCACTTCCAAATCCATTAAATCTGTTGGTTCCATCCTATAAGATGAAAGAGAAATTTCACTGGTCCCTCGAAAGATATTAATCATACACTTTAATTCCCTTATAGGTGGCAATCATGATAAGTTCTTGGGAAAGAAATCTGGAAATTAATCCATAACTACTATAAAATTGGTATCCAAAATCTCTTTCATCGATTCCAACATCATCACCACCAACTGGTAATATATCTTTCCCACCACTAGTGCCAACAATCCTATTGCGCCTTTCTTTACAAGTCTTTGTCCTCTGTAGAGATGCTCAACAACATCCTTAGTTGCGAAACTATATGCTCTACTATAACAGTCAATGTGAGACGTGAACATTTTTAACCAATACATACCCAGGATTACATCATAGACATCCATCTCCAACCCCAAAAGTCCCATTTCATCTCAGCTCCATCAATAGTTATAAAACATTCTCTACACAAGAATGCTCAAAATTCTCTTTCCCTGATAAGAGTTTTATGTTTTAACAAGGGGGGAATTATTTAAGGTTTTAAACATATAAAATAAATAGAATTATAATCAATGAAATAATGTGATTCACCTGTATCAAACATCACTTTAATAAGCATAGAATTCAAAATAATTGTACCCCTCACTATAGATGGTCTAGCCTGATCATCTACAATCATCATCCCATCTCCATACAACTACTTTGTCGTTGCAATCTACTCCTTGTTTATTTGCTGAGATTCACCTTGTTGAAGATTAATGGTGTTCCTATAATCACCATGGATGGATCTGTTCTATTGATGTGACAAATTCAGCTGTCCTCGTCCTATCAAAGCATACGATACATGTGACACCTGAAAAGTGTCTCAAGCACCATACCTTAGAGCACTGTGAAAATAGTTCATAATATATCCCATCTTGTTGAAATTTTGGTGTTCTCTCAGTTTTGATATAAACTCTCACTTGATATGGCGAAAGGATCCACATTGGAAACACCGAGTTTGTCTCGTTCTTCATAGAGGAAGATTCACTAATCCATCCATATGATTCTGATTTGCACTCTGACCTTGGAAATAGGTTCCCCTCTTCCACTTTTTCCATGAATTAGAGTTACCACATTTTCATAGAGGTATAATCATACTTCTACCTCCCACAGATCCTAAGATATCACGTTCATCCACAGTCACTCTATTCACAGTCTCTCTATAATCCGTAATACAGAGCATCGAAATCTTTGACTGAATCTCTTACCTTAGCTCGAATTCAAAGATAAATTCCTTCAAGGACACACTATACACAACCTATGGTGAAAATAACACTAAATTCATGAATTTAGATTCATATTCTATGACATAGATATTTTCATTGTTAATGTTGATGAAATATTTCTTTCTCTAGATCTTAAAATTGTGAGGATATAATTGTTTGATAAATAATTCCTCATAATCCTCCCAACTAAGACTGCGATCTGGTTTATCATGCACCACCAAATCCCAGCATTGGAATGCAAGATCCTCAAACATATAAGTCACCATGTTGACTTTCATCTCTGATAGAGTGCTGATGAAATCAAAGATATGATTCATCTTATTCACCCACACCTCTGCCTTTTCAGGTTCAGAATCACACTGGAAGATGGGTGGATTCTACTTCATGAATTGGATGGAATGATCCACATACCTTGTCTCAACCCTCTGGTTCCATATGTCTAAATCTTTTAATGCATTGACGATACTTAGAATCAGCTCTTGGTTCACTTGTGTCTTAGGTGAAATCACATTCTCTGCAACTTCTTCCAGTTGGTTTCTACAATGCATATCATGTTTCATTTTATAAAACAACAACAAAATTTTTAACTCCCACTCTCTATGAACTAAAGTCATGGAATTTCAAATTCATTCACAATAACTATCACCACATTGCTCTCCAAATTTAACTATTTTAAAAAAAAAAATCTTATTTTTGAAAATCAAACCATTTTCAAAATATATCAATAATTCCCTTTTCAATGTATTTCATTTGAAAATAAAATTTCTATATTTTTTAAAAAATAAAAAACATGCTTCAAATCATATTTCATTACTCAAAATGAGATATGGGATCCTAGTGGGAAGTCATTCCTCTATAATGCATTTCATGCTCATCTCATTGTGTAAACCCACGATAATGAGATTAAAATATTCTATTAGTGTCTCCCAAACACATATATACCCAACACCCTGGTAACATGAAGTCCGACATAAAAAGGTTAGATACGTCTTTTTATGCTCTACATTTTATGTCCTAAAAATCCTCCTCCTTTCTATTAAACCAACAAAAGGAATAAACAAGAAGGAAGTTCAATCCCAAGACCAAGAAAACTGAATACTACTTGTTCCACATAGAAAGGATCAGGCTGATACAATTTGTAATGACCCTCTTATTCTCATTGGCGTAAGAATAAAATGAATCATTACTAATACTTAGGTGACATACCCAATATTCTAAAGGCAACAAATGAATTTCAAGGGGTTTCATATGCCGGTGGAGGATGATTTACCCTTTAGGAACTAAAGCTCTTAACCCAACTAACCATAACCAAACAACTCAATATATGCTGATTGAATAAAAGAAATAAAACTCAAACATTATCTTTATAACGAAAGCCTACTAAAAAGTGCAATAGTGGAAGCTAAATAAAAATCATAGTAAATATAAGAAGAGAAACTAAAGACTCTGAGATGAGAACAAGCCTCTATGCTCTAAAAGCTCCATGCTCTAACATCACCAAACAGCCCATGTATCATAAGGTGGTGCTAATTGTTTTTTGAAACTTTTCCTTTTTCCCATGTCCTAGAAGATAGAATCTACAAATGAAAAAATGTTAAAAATCATGGGTCCGTATGAAAATCAGTAGGATTTATCTAATGACTTCCCTACTCATTCCACTAGGATAGAAAAGTGATCATCCTTTATATAAAATAGTTTTTATAAAAAAACCTCATAATAGTTTATAATTGGATATAAAAAAGCTTCCGAAACAATTTATAGCCAAATGTAAACAGGTTTCATATTAACCCATTTTCATTCAGTCATAATTCCATAAACAAATTCAACAAATATTTAAAACCATTTCTGGTACACTTTTTGGTATAACCATTCAATTCCACTTTTTCCCACATTCATCCATGCATGCTTTGTTATGATAGTTCCGTACTCATGAGTGGTCTCTAGTCGATCTACCATGTCATCACATGATAATTATACCCAATGTTCCATTACACTTTTGGCACTGAGCAGAAGTTCATATTCAAACCAAGCTTTGTAAATTAAATAAAGCCATGCAGTCACCTACTATTCCAAAACCATTTCAATCCATTTCAATAGAAACATTCTTTTATTGAAAACAATTAAACAAATACCGTAATTTCATAAAAAGATCTCATTTCAAATTCCACATTTTAAAATCAACAATCAAACACTTTTATCAAAGCACTAATTATCCATATTTTCCACAACCATCACCAAATATGTTTTCTAGAAATCATAAAGTATCCAATTCACAATAAAATCTAATCTAAGAATTCAATTTGAAACCATGTCATTTAGTTCTACTAAGAGGTGTCGAGAGTGAAGCCACCTACTTCAACTATTTTAATGGAAACTAAAAATAGACGATGAATGCTCATGAAAATCAGGTTTATTCTCCACGAAATCACCTAAGATATCTTCTCCTACCAACAAAAAGATCAAATATTGTCACATTTGGCATTCTAATTATTATATCTACCCATAACATATGTATATCAATGAATCCAAGAGTAGTGGAGAAGTAGATCTAAGTAGATGTAAGAAACCGATCAAGAATGATGAAGTGCGATCACATACATCAAGAATCCGGCTTTGAATCTCCAAGGAATGCTTTCATATTTCCCCTAGATTGATTTTATAATGTTCTCTAAACATAAGAGAAATAAAATACTAAGTTAGAGATGGTTTGGGGAAAATGAGTGGATTAAAGGCAAGGCTGACCTAGATCCACTTTTTAAGGTTTTGGTTTCTAACCCATGTATGGTTAGTCCGCATGGTTAGGAAAATAGTGCGCTAACTGTGCATTTTCCACTACCTTACAGATAACCCCTCATGTCCTCCTCGCACAGTCTTAATAACCATGCACACGATGTGCTGAAGCTACTCTCCAAAATTTTCAACTTTTCATGGTTTCTCTTCGGCATTCAACATGGTTTGGACAAACTATGATCATTCTGTGTGCCTTCTATTTATCCCCAAAAACTCTCAATAAGTTCTCCAAAGTCTACCAACATTCACCCTTATACATTATAAACAAAGAAGCATGGCATAAGGGTAGCATACTAAAAACCCGGGGTGCTACATAAATGAATGTAAATTAATGTTTCATGATATATAATATATTAATTTAAGTTAAATAATTCTTCATTAGGGGTTATTTTAATTATTTAAAATAGAGAAACATAATTCACTTTAAAACATTTTTTCAAAAAAAATGTTTTAAAGCCTAAAAATAAATTTATATTGAAATCCTATATAAATATTATTTAAATGTAATTAATTTTATAAAATAACCCTAAATAATAATTATGATATTTTTAAATCATAATAATTAATAATGGGACTTCCAATTTACTTAATTTATTAAAAATAAATGATAGTTTTACCCAAAAAATAGTATTTTCACTAATCACTCAAAATCAAGATATTTATACAAAATTATGAAAACAATTTTCATGTTAATATCAAAATTATAATTTAAAAATTTCTTTATTTATTTATAATTTATTTTCTAAATTTTCTAATAGTTTATTTTATATTTTTTGTTCAAATTGAGACCTAACCAACTTTTAGAAAAATATAGTTTTTTCAGAAATAGTTCTTTTCAAATGGTTCTTATTATATTATAATCATTAGATAAACATAGAATTCATTTTATAATTTTTTAAATTATATAATTTTCTGAATTTAGTTTTTCCTATAAACACCGACTTATTTAATCATTAGTTTATAAAGGTATACTATACTGTGATTCATTTAGATTAGGGGTTTCATGTTTTGAATGTTTTCAAAGAGATTGAATTTATTTAAAAGAAATATATCTTAAAGTACTAGGGTGTTACATTCTATTATGATCATGTTGTTTCATAGAATATATACTATCAAACATGATTTTCTTATTTTAAAATATAATGGTGATATAGGGATTGAAAAATGTTTTTGTAGGATTAAGGAGTGCATTAATTAATTCAACTGACTAGGTGGAATGTTCATCGATGGGGGATTCATAGAATTAAGGATGTTAACATATATAATGTAACCAAAAACCAACATATATAATTTATGATTATGTGAATTGACTATAGTTTTATAATTTTCCAATAAATTTCATTATGGTATAATTTTGACATGACAATTTATCCAATAATGTTCTATTTTTAGCATATAAAAATCCACAAAAAAATAATATCCTATAAAACACTTGTATATTAAATGGTTATCTCATTTACCAGTTGAAAAAATTATCTATTAGGCTTTAACACCCCAACCTATATATAATAGAAAATGGGGTGAGGTGTCAAATTTGTTGAGTAACCCCAGTCAATCATATCATTGGAAAATAAATACACCCATGTGGTATACAAAATAAATAATATATATAAATTATTTAATTGGTGGTATGTTGTGGTCAGATCAATGTAAAGATATTCATTCCTAATACAAACTTTTAATTCCCTTTAATTTACCTTTATTGTGTGCACATATCCTTCAAAAACATGGAATGTCATGGAATTTTCCTTTTAACATAAATCGTGTTAATCTACACTCTTTTATATGCATCCAATATTTCTATATCATGGTAATGTTATTTTGTTTTCCTTGATTTTTTGTCCCTTTATTGGAATTATAAAGTAATTTTTATGATAAGTTCCCATTAAAATATACTCTCTCTTTTTTTAGTGGGACTCTTTTCAGGGAATTTTTTTTCCTTATATTGATTTATAATGATAGTTGGGAAGGTGAATTACATGGATGAGGTAAACTCAATTGTAATTTACTTGGTTATATTGAATTTTAAATTACTCGATGGATTGATATAATAATCATTTCCTTTATCCAAAAGGCTCATGATAGGTTGATAAGGATGTTTACCCATCCCTTAACTTTGAATTTGTCAAATCAAGTTGGAATGTTTCCCTTAATGGGATCTTAGGTCTTGTATAGAATCCTAGGTTATTTATTGGAATTTAATATTCTTTTCTTCAATTTTATTCACTATGTATTCAAGGATTTACTTCTATTTTTGGGAGGTGGTGGAGGATAACCCACTTTAATGTATTCCATGTTTTTTGTGGATAACTAGAATTGCCTATTTTTGTAAAGGCTTGATTCTCCTTCAACTAGAACAAAATGAGTATAATGTGTACGATAAATGGGAAATTATATCTATTCATTTGGGTTCAATTCCATAATTATTCCACTTATACTCCCACCCCTTCTATAACACATTAATCATAGAACACATATAATGGTAGACAAGAATATGGGGTTGATGTTTCTTAGTGATCTAAATTAGGTAATCATATATCATATGAATGTATAGAATTTTATTTTGTATGGAATGAGTTATTTAGTTATTTTTATTAGATAATGTGTATATTGTTATCTACTCATTTCCTTAACTATTATAATTATATTATTATAATTTTTTATCCTTCCCACAGTATCCTTAATCCCTCGTGGATAGTCAGAAACCTCTGGCATGTAGGGAAGCACTCTAGATGTCATGTGGAACCCTCGAGTTTAGTGTCTTCATTAAGACTGGTCTATGGGATGTTATATTAATCCTAAAAACAATGGATTCATATTTTATAATTTATTTTGTGAGGGGATACATGAAAATAATATTTTAATGAATTTCCAAAATTCATGATGTGGTTTCCATTGAAATGTCATTATTCCAAAAAATTATTTTATTATTATTACAGTTTAGGAGGCTATGAAATAATTTTCTAAAAATACGCATTTTAGGTATACCCAACTTCAAATTTAGGTGTTTACATAATAAATAAAGTCCTTTTGATGTCTTCTTCTAATAATGGAAATCACTTAACATTACAATTCTATTATCGACTCCTAAACATTTAAAGGTTGAACATATTGGAAAAAATTATTTTTGGAGTTTGTAATGGTCCCATTTAGTATGTCCATAGAATCAGGGAAACAAGTGAATAAATCCAAATTTTAGTTAAAAATCAGTTCTTCCATGAGAATTTGGATATACATGGGTTGATAATCAACATCGAGTGAGATTAATTACATTAATATCTAATTATTTTTATCCATTTTATACAAGTTCAAGTCTTTTATAATTTTTATTCCATAAATAGAGGGGTATAAAGGACTATAGATGGGTTTTATGAGATACTTAAAAGGTTTTATTTGTGTGTATTGATTTCAATGATGTAAAATCCTCTTTGATTCAAGATTAAAAGGTGGTCATTACCCTAGGGAATAACAAATAATATATATAGAACCTACAAATAAAATAAATTGAACAAAAATAAAATATATAAATAAAATAAGGAAAAGAAACAAAAAAATATTTACATATTATTTAAAATACTTATTAAAATACAAAATCTGATATATGGAACTCCCCAAAAATAGTGAAAAATTATGAATGTGTTATCATGAACAATAAAAATTAATTTATTTTTAAATTAATATGGGTAATATTTTTCAAACCCTAACATATCACTCAAGGAGTGTTGGAGGCTGATATTATGAGTTTTAAATAAATTTAATAAAAGAACCCGGAAAAGAGGTTGGTTTAATTTTTTTTTAAAAATTTAATAATGAAAATATCTATGACATGACATAAATTTTTTGAAAAATGGAATGGGTTTTGATAGAAATATGAAATTTTGATCAGTAAAAGGTTTATATACCTCATTTAAATTTCCATATTCATATACAATTATTATGCTTGGAATAGATTTTTTATAGTATTAACCAAGATATTGGTTATCCTTCTTGAAAATTAAATGATGGATGTAGAATAAAACCTTAGCATAATAATTTTCTAGTTAGGGTATTCAAATAATAAATTTTTTAGGTTTTCTAATTAACATTTAAATATCATATGCTTGTGAAAAGGGATTTATGTGTTTTACAATTGTAACAAGACAAGTCATATAATCAAAATTTGAAACCAAGTGGATAATAAACTATGGGAACCAAACCAATCTATCAAAAAACATTTCCATGAAGACAATAATTTGATCCTCAACTGGATGAAATGAATCAAAAAGAATCTTCTATTCCATCACGAATTCACACATATAATATATATATGTGTTGTTTTATTTCTCACTTATTAAAATATGGGGATTCCTTAAAAACATTTCTCTATATAGTATCATGGTGGTGATATTATCCAATTAGGAGTAGTATATGGACCCCATCTATTATTGGAGGGAAGGTTTCCCAAATCAAGAGAATCATTTTTATGGTTCTTCTAGATGTATTTTGGGAATAAAACATTCATTATATGGGTATATAATATATCCAGGGTAGTGAATCATTATTTTAAAATTGATTTGATATCTTAAGAATCTAAAACAGACTCACGGATCAAAAATTGTGGTCATTTGAATTAAGAAGATTATAAATAATTATTTTGGTGTTAAAGGTGGGAACATGTCTAACATAGAACTTATGTTTGAAAAACAATACTACTTAAGAACACAAATGAATATATACTAAAGAACTATATATGTTTCCCACTATTAAGAGACTTCCACCAATGGACTAAAAGGTTTCACAAAAATTGAGAATCATTAATGTTACATGTAACTAGTGTTCCTTTAAGCACTAAAAATGTCTCCAAACCAAAATCCATTTGTATTCCAATCTCATTTCCATGTGCACATAAAATATAAATGCTAGCCTCAATTCTACATGTTCATTATTTATAAACCTGCATCCATCACTTGCAATTATAAACAACATTTCCACTCTCATTTATAATAATTTTATGGATGTATAGTATATGCCAATAATTTCAATAACCAACTCAGAGAAATCCTCTATTTAAGCTTAGAAATGGACCATGGAAAAACTCTAAGGGAAATCTCAATCCCTATGGTTTGGTGAATAGTACCCAGGAATTGAACAATAATAATAGAGAACAATTTCACCCAACATTAAACAATATACACATAAAATATACATGTGCAAAGTATAACCAAAAAAATAAACCTGTCATAAAAAAGAGAGATAATTGTATAAAAAAAACCAATGGTAAACAGAAAAAACCCAAGTACATGTCAATAAATAATCAAAGGGACAATCCGAAATATCCAATAGATACAATGTGTGATATATGGGAAACATGCCACCATCTCACTACCCACTACTTGTACCTAGCGGATATAAACCATTCCACCTCACTGTAGGGCCATCTAATTTCTTGCATCAGGTTAAATAAGGTTTACACACAACCAAATGAGTTTGAAGGGTGTGAGATAAACAATATTCATATGATCCCTTGTATGTTTTCTATATAATTTCTGATGTACCCCTTTCGTATGGTGTGGAAATAAAAATTTATATTTTTAATGTGGCATAGAGGATGACCAGGGTCGTCTCACGTAATGAGTGTTGTAGTTAGTTCAATCACTGATTCTAGTTCAAATATATTTTTTTATATTATTTATTGAAAATAATGGTTTTAGTTTTTTTAGGAATGTGAAATTAATGTAATGAAATGATGAATTTATATCTAAATGCATATGTAGAAAAAATTCAGATTAAACAATATTTCTTAGTCCAGGGTTCTATAAAGTGGATTCATTCCATATATATTTGTCATTGAAATTCAATTTAATAATTCAATTAATGAATCCTTGTTAATGAATTACATTACTTTGATTTATTGAGTGTGTGATTTTATCATGGCTTTCGCGCACCAAACCACACCTCTACTAATAGTCAAATATGATAAAACCTCAACTAAGAATGTAATTCCTAAATGAACTGGATCCAACGTATGTCATTTCATCCATTAAAGAAACCCCAGCTCCACCGTATGAAGGTTTTTCCAAAGATATGAGAGGTAAAATTAATTAATCAAAGAAAAATAATGTATTTGGAAATATTTCCTTGATTGATGACTTCCACACTCGGGCAATATTCTAGAATCCACCTCAAATAGATTAAACACATATTGAGTTAAAGAAAAATAATAAAGAACACTGTGAAACCATCCCTAGGCCCAAGCCTCATGTTAGTCACATTCCATTGAAAAGTTAATAGAGATTATAGTAAAATATGTAAGAGATAAAGTATTATATTATCATAGGAAAAGTAAGAGGGATGGAAGAAGAAAATGAAACACGTTAATTCAAATATGAGTGTAGGTAACATGGGAAAAGAAAACTAAAATAAAAGAATAGATAAATTTTAAAGACAAAGAATTTCCCTAGGCCTCTTATCAAATAGTGGTTTGGGAATATATTTCATTATGGATGGAATCCTCATTATATTGTCCAAGGTGGTGTCATCCTTCAGTCTTCAAATCCAAGATCATCTAAATCTCCCTTTACGATCTTCTGTAGATTCATCCCACTGAATGTTTAATGAAGGAATTTTGGAATGGTGCCTTCTTAAAAGTTGTTCCAATATTAATCCCCTATCTCCCCATGAAAGTTTAGCTTCATACAACCTGTGTAGGGAAACAAATATCACATTAATCGCAAAACATCATTCTAGATGAATGTTTACAATTTATGCCACAACATTTTAGCATCCAATATCTACCTTAATGAATCCAAATCTCTATGATCTTCAACACTAATACGTGGATTTGAATTGGATTTCCATTCCAGGTGGAATTGCCTTAATTTAAGTCTTTTAGACCGAGTTATTCCAAATTTACATGGGGGGATCCACAAGGTTGGCTAGAATAATTTTCCAACTTAATTGATTTTTTTGGGCTTTTAGATGGACTAATTAACTATGGGCCTAGAATACAATGTTGCATCCCAAAAATCCAGGAGTCTTAAAAAATAATCACATAAATTAGGTCGATATTATGAATGCTATTATCAAATTACCAAAGTGATTAAAATATGTTAACTTTCAAGAAATAAGAAACTTTGCAGTTTTATCTCAAAATATACCATAAATCTTTGAAAAACATATAAAAATGATGAAAATTTTAGATCTATCAAGTACCCAACACATAAACTATTATTTTCCTCAAGCATAAAATATCATCATAGAATTGAAAGGGAATCGATACTGCCAATATTCTGATTTCAAAGCAATAAAATCGATCAGTTTTCAATGTAAAATAAAATTTTCAAATTCAACATAAAATATAAATTTAATTTACCATTTTTCAATGATAAAAAATCAAATCATTCATTTTACTTTTCCTGTGTGAAAAATGATGAAACTTGTCCTTTCATTCATTTATACTCCTCAATTCACTATTATTAAACATGTCATGTCATGATTTACCTCACATGAATCTTTTCTCTCATCTCTCATGATATAATTCATGTGGGGTTATGCTCATATCATAAGAACATTTTCTTTATCCATAGTCTTCTAAAGTAACTAATTTCTCCACTTTTTAAAGACAAAAGGAATATAAATTCAGGAGGAAGTTCAATAAACGTTCAAATTACTCTATGGGTTATAGTTGTTAGGATTTGATGCTTTGAAAATTAAAGCTCAAGGTAGAGTTTTATAAATTAAGTAAAATGAATTATTTAAAAAATAAAAGTGTAAATAAATTCTCCAATTCCAAGTAGAAACTCTCATTTATCCAAAACTCAATGTAAAGGTTATGATCAAATAATTCATAATGAATGATTTGTGCACCCTCTTTAATATTTTTTTACATTCTTACTTTTTGTTTCTTTTCCAAATATCCTTTTCATTTTTTTATTTTTCTAATTTTTTGGTTTTAAAAAAACCTCACATCTGTCACCTAGCAACAAATAACAAAAACCCAAGGTCTAGTAATGGTTAATTTTGGTTTTTCCAAATCACAACCCATTTTTCTCATTTTTTGGTTCTTTTTTCCATTTTTCATTTTTTTAATTCAAGAGGATAAAACATTGAAGTATAATGAATACATAAACAAAATTTATATATGCCTGTAAATATCACCCCCACACTTTTTTCCTTACAATTTATTTCATCCCTTCCACAATTATTCCTTTCACCCCCACACTTCAATATTAAAATATCATGATAATACTAAGAGTATGGTATAAATTGATAAAAATGGATTATAACGTAGATAATTTATATTAAGGTAATTTATGGTCTCTATATGATAAATAAAAATTGATGTAAGGTTTTTCTTTTAAATATAAGGGTTTTATCCAAATATTACCCTATCATTTTAAATTTGTTTTTCATAGTCATATCTTTGACAAGTTCCAATGCAAGTTCTGGTTGGTTACATGTCCTAATATCACTCAAAAAATATGGTCAAGAAAAATAGAATGTAATTGGTCTATAAATACTATCAAGAATGGGAATATGATTTTGGAAAATCACTCAAGGTATGAATAATAATTGAAAATCAATTCACATAAAATTCAGAATTTCAAATCATGAAAAAGTTAGAAAATTTTCATTTACATAAATCAACTAATTCCCTCAAATCATGAGTCATCATTTCAATATCCATGTTTCACTTTAATAATTAAATTCCCTACTTAACACATTCAATTTCATTAACATTGAAATATAAAACATGGAATCACAAGATTCCTAGTAAACTCATTTGTCCTAGAAAAGGCATGTAAAGCAATAATTAAAGTGTGGGCATGCAATTTAATAGTTTAAGTATCAAATCATGTTGTTTCGGAAAAATGTAAAGAGTTTAAATGATTAATATTAGAATTGAAATCCCTTTCGAAATAAAGCTTTAGTCCTCTTCTCCTTGGATATTTTTGGGTTCCTTATTCCATCATGAACCTGCAAACTAAAATTACCAAATTAAGCATTAGGATCATTTCATTTAAGCTCAAAAAATATAAGAGGGAGTGGGATGAATGTTTGAAAAATTACTAATACTGAATTTCAAATATAAATTCCTAGAATGAATTTTAAATTCAAATCTTGGTATAATCCACCAAGTGGGCCTTGAATTTTTACTGCCTCTAGAAGGGTAGTACCAGCTATTATCCAAATCAGCTAGTGGATGAAGCTTATTTGATTTGAACCACCATAATTGGCTTTTTTGAGTTTTTACTTTATCCTTCTGGGTGTGGAATGATCCATGTACATTGTATACCAAATCCAACCCCTTAGAAATTAATTATAGATTTCAAGGTATGGGGTAGGATAAAGTATGGATCACCCTCTTTCTTGGTTTCTACTTATGAAACATCCTCTTTTTCTTCCAGTTATGGCTCAACATGGGATGCTTGAATTAAATGATAAAAATGAAATTAATTAGGTATTGCTACATGAATAGAATTTAAATTTTGATAATCAAAAAAATTCCACATTTTATAATGATAAACCTCTATCTTTATATCCACTAGCTCAACTACTTGGATTTCTTCATGGGACTCCAAAAATTCATGTTTAGTAAGGTAAGGGTGCTCCTTGTGTTCCTCAACAAGTGCATGTTTAGTTTCATCCACTTCTACTAAGTAAAATCAAGGATTTACCAAATATAAAAATACAAAACTATCAAGTGTGTTACTCAAATTATTTTCAAAAAATTTAAAGGAGTTTTGGTTCAATATTGTATCATCACCCTAAGTCAGTTCGACATTAATCTCCTCTTTAATTGAATGTTCCTATTAGAGTTGATCATCACTAGAGGGAGGTATGTAGTTAGGATCCTCCAGTATTTCATTGAATTAAACCACTTGGGTGGTTTCTTCTTCTTCTAAGGCTAGAGAGAGGTTCATTGGTGGCTTCTCTTCAACTTTGTATTGAATTATGATATCATGTGTCATTTTTATTTCTACCCATTTTCTCCAAAATTTATCCAAATTCACATGATCTCACTATTATAAATTAGTAAAAATGATCTTTCATCTATCTTCTCCAATAACACTCTTGATAGGTGGAATTGATCTTTAGGAAAATTCTATTTTACCCCCTTGGGTTCTTCAAATTCAAAACTAGTGGGGAAATTTCATCAATAGGTTTCCCCAGATCTTGCTCCGATTTAGGCTCAGGATTCCCTATTAGTTCTTGAACATAGTCAAATTCTCATTCCATTTTTCTCCCCAATTCATCAAGAATATTTCTCATCATTTATTCTCAATCATTTAGATCACTGTGATAATCTTATGTTTCTTTATATTTCACATTTGAGTAATCTTTCTATGAATAATTATTTGAATTTGAATATTTCATGGGAAACTGGTTTTTTATATTTTTTTAAATAAAGAAAAAATGAATGATATTTATAGAAATATGAATTTAGAAAAAATTATTGAAATAAATATTTATATCCCTAGAAACTGAACCAGTATTAATGCATTACTATTGTAGGGCATGGAAGAAGAAAATTTATATTACTTAAGCTGTACAGAGGCTGACCAGGGTCATCTCACTTTAGGAGAATTGTAGTCAATTCAATCATTGATTCTAGTTCACTTATTCTAATTTTTTTATTATTATTATTTCTTGAAAACAGTGGTTTTTCTTTTAAGGTGAAATTAAAATAATTAAATTAAAATTTTAAATCTAAATGTAGATAGAGATAAAATGAATATTAGAAATAAATTTCATGGTCCATTTTTTGATAATGCGGGTTCATTCGTTATTTATTTGTTGTTTAAATTCAATTTGATAATTCATTTGATGAATCCCCATTAAAGAATTAGTTTCCTTTGATTTATTGATTGTATGGTTTTTTATGCCTTCAGTGCACCAACCCAAACCTCCTCCAATAGTCAAATAGGATTACACCTCAACCGAGAATGTTATTCCTAAAAGACTAGGTTCCACCTTTTGTTGTTTCATCCCTTAAGGAAACCCCAACTCCACTATACAAAGGGTTTACCTAAGACAAGGGAGGGTAGATTAAGGAATCAAAGAAAATGAATGGATTTGGAAATAGTGTTGTGCTGGATGACCTCCATACCTATGAAATATTATCACATCCACCAAAAATAGATTAAAAACATGTTGAATTTAATAATAACAAAAAACAACATCATGAATGATCCCCCATGTACAATCCTCTAGTTAGTCACTTTTCATTGAAATTTGATAAGAGTTCATGGTTGAATATGTAAGAGAGAAGGAATGATATCATCATTAGAAGAGTATGAGATATAGAAGAAGAAAATGAAACACATTAATTAAAATATGAGTTCACAATACATAGGAAAGGAAAACTAAAATAAAAGAAATAAATAAATAAATCCTAAAGATTCAGCATAGCCCTATCCCTCCTCACCAATGGTGGTGTGGGAATATATTTCATCATGGGTGAACTTCTCCTTATATTGGCCAAGGGGGTTCTATCCTTCAGCCATCGAATTCAAGATCTTCCAAATCTCCCTTTATGATCTCTTGCAGATTCATTCCATCAGAATATTGTTCATGGTATGCCTATGTCATAGCCTAATTTTGGAATGGTGTCCTATTAAAATTTTTTCCAATGTTTATCCTCTCATTGAACTAAATTTTAACTTCATCCAACTTGTTAAGGAAACGATATGTCCCATTAATTCTAAAAATTAATACTTCATGACTGTGGCATATTTCTTCCCCAAAAATTTAGCATCCAGTATCCACCTTAATGAAATATGATATCCAATATATTCTACAATAATATGTGGATTTTAACTTTCTATCCATTCTAGTTTGAATTAACTAATTTGGAATCATTTCGACAGAGTTATTCTAATTTTATAGAGGCATATTACATGCGGTCGTCCAGAATATTTTTCCAACTTGATTGATTTTTCAGGCCTTTAGTTATTTTAATTAGCTTCTGGACCAAAATAAAAAGTTGTATGCCACAAATAAAGGAGTCTAAAAAATGAAGACTCGCCTAAATTGGATCGATATTATGAATTTTATTCTAGAATTACCAATGTGATTAAAATATGTTAACTCTCCAAAATTAAGAAACAATCCAATTTTAGCTCAAAATAGACCATAAATACCAATTTGATGAAAATAAACTAAAATTGATCAATTTTAAGGGTTGAAATAATTGAAAAACATATAACAAATTATGAAAATATTATATCTATCAATTTATATATAAAATTATATCAATATGATCAACTATATAAAACCCTAGTATGATATGAAATTAAATAGTTTTATATCAACAAAATTGGTAATCAATTCCCCTTTTATGAATATTTTAAAAAACAAGGCAAAAATTTTTCGAAGTATAATTCCAATAAAAAAATTATTCAATAAAATAATGTAGCATATCATATCAAACCAAGTAGTGCTAATCCATGACACAAAAGAAAACACCCAGAGGATAACATAAGGTTTAGCTAGACTGGTCACCCATATCTCAGTATTAATCAAAGACTAGTGCTCACTCGAGTCCCTAGATCCTATGAATAAAATTTTAGTGAATAGAGGGAAATACAAGAAAAAACCCCCTATAATTTCAATCATGTTCTTATAAACTATGTATCTATAATCTAGGAATGAATGAGAACCTCAGATATTGAACACCCTTACAATATCAATAGATGAAACAAAATTCAACACCTTCCAAATAAAAACATGACACTCCCATTTTTGGCATGTATCAAATCAATTTCAAAGGTATTTCAAGTTTCAATGTTTTCTAAAATACCCTTTAATTAGAAAAATCATGCTTTTAAAATGAATTTCATAATCCATTCCACAATGCTTTGAAAAAAATATTTGTCATACCAAAATGAGAGGAAACCCCATATTTTCTCAAAAACCCTTTTTCACATAAAAATAAATTGATCAATAATCATTAAAATCCATTGAAATCTAATATAATAAAATTAAGTGAATAAATATTTCATCAAACATAGGGTAGATATGGTACCACCTACCTCAATCACAAGTCACCCACCACCTCCAATGGGATCCACACACCAAAATGGTAAGGGAATGCAATAAAAATTAATTGATGTCCTAAAATAGATTAAAACATAATATAATTGAATTATATATGTAAAAAAGTATCGATATATATGGTAGACCAACACATACAACATCAATCACAAACACCACAACATAACTAACAAGAGAACCAGCCTTTGGATGATAAACACATAAGGGATATAGAATATATTGGAAACCAATTATCACATGATCAATAAATCCCACAAATATATACCAAATCCATTTAAAATTTATATCAAAAAAAACAAAACAAGAATAAAATGATCACACTCTCCAAATTAAGAGACACCAACCAACTTAATGATAAATAGAAAAAATATGAGAAGACCAAAAGATATGGATTCATCCAAAATTGCTTAATATAGGGCTATGTTATGAAATATGAGGTTCAAAAAAATGGGATAGGAGTTATGTGTGACAAACATTAAATACTATGGAACAAAATCAATTCATAGTGTGAATCATTAATTTATGGAGTAAACTTTCAGAATAGCCAATACACTAAAAAATGCATCTATTTGGTATAAAACCATGAAGTCCAAACTCCTGATGTGAACAACATATCATTTCATGTATAGGTCTCGCATAATAAACCGAAGATTCAATACTTCTTATCAAGAGTCATTCACATAATTAATCATCAATTCATGGTGTAAATCTGCTCTGATATCCATCTTTTCCATCCTTGGCATCATCTCCTTCCACGAACACCCAAAAAACCTTAACTAATTTAATACCACCCTCTTAGATGTTTCAAGGATTAAAATGAGTCATAACATAAAAGTTAAAATGTTGAAATTATCCACACCAAATAACTATTTATCCCTTGAAAGTAATGAAGAAGAATGATGCTTCAGAAATAGGTGAGGCCACTACTCCCTTTCCAATGATTCATGCTCCAAAGTCTTGTGAGAATCCAATTCGTGCCTCCATAAAACCTAGACCAATGGAAATGTCTTTCCATGAAAGCTTTAATAAATGAATAAATGATCTCCACTAGTTTATATATAATTGAAACATATGTCTCTAAATGAATATCCACACAACTCAAAACATGGAAAAGGTCATGATGATACATCTTAAGTTGAGATAAGTGGAAAACATCATATATTCCCATAAAATGGGCTAGTAACACCAATCAATAAGAAACTTATCCAACCTAATAAATGATCTCAATAGCCCAACACATCTTGAAGCCTACTTCCCCCTATTCCCAAGACAATGGTGGCCCAACCAATGATAAAACTTCTAGAAAACCTGATTACCAATAGAAAACTCAAAAGGGTTACATCGATGATACACATATGATTTCTATCAACTTTCACTTGTAACTAAGAATCAATGTGCATAATAAATCCTCACCAGTGTCTCCTAAATGAGTCTTGATACCATGATTGAGGCCTCACACACCTATTCCTAATAAATAGGTGACCTATATGGGAGACCATACAATTATTAAAAGGGATCCATTCAGTTTGATACCTCGTAACTACAATTATAAGTGAACTCAAACATTCCTAGATGGTTTTCCCATAATCCACAAATATCCAAGAAACAGGCATAGATTATATCCTATATAATTTATGTAGCATACTATGTCTAACTATCCATATGTCGATAGTTTGTTTTACTCGATCTAACTTAAGTCTTAGTCACCTCTTGGAAACTATTCTAAAATTGAGAGGTAAACCTAGGATCCTTGTCAGAGAAAATAGTAGTGGGGACTCCATGAAACCTCATAGTCCCCATTACATACATATTATCAAGATATTAAACCTTTTGGTGTCCATGGTCTGATTAAAATGATTTTATATCATTAACCGGTTAATCACCACCCAAATAGAATTATTTCCATGGATTTTCATCGGTAATCCAATATGATGAAGTCCATAGACATATCATCCCATTTCCAAACCATAACTGGAAGAGGTAAGAGAAAAATCAAAGGAGCCAGGTTCTCTTACTTTATTTGTAGGAAGGTGTAATAGTGGGATACCTAATAAGTAATTTCACACTTGATACCTAGCCACCAAAAATTTCATCTCTTGTCATAATACATCTTCATAGTGATAGGGTAAATAACCTATGAAGAGATATGGTAATAATAAAACATTTAATTCATCACGAATTATGGGATGAAAAACGAATCCCTGAAATGGATAGTAGAATCATAATAGACATACCATCTGGAAACAATATCTTCACCATATAAGGTTTCCATGATACTTCTAAATTCATCATCCTATTGTTGGTCCTACAAAATAAACTCAATGAGAGGTGATCATAACATAACATTGGTTATAACCATAACTGAATCATCCTCTTTTTTATCAATATTTAACTAAGTGATAGTCCCTAAATGGTTCCATTCCACCTTTTATTCCATGATATCCTTATATGGAACTTTCCTATTGAGAGCATCAGTGAAAAAAATCCCCTTAAAAAGAGTATAGGTAATTTCTAAATAAAAAATCTGCATATATTCATCCCACATACCCTATCTAACATTCAGGTACTTATGATAAACTATATGGCTTGAATAATTATGTTTAGAAGATTCCTTGGCACGTGAGCCTCAGCTTAGTTGGTGAGGACTCCTTAAGTGCATCCAGGAGACCCAGGATCAAATAAAAGAGGAGGATAATTTTCAGGGGGGGTATTGTAGCAATATTTTACTAGTACAGTAGTAGGGAACTATGTATAACTATATCAGGTACTGTAGCGGGAACTTAGCAGGCACTGTTTGGAACTATAGCAGCGGAGAATATTCCCTTGTCTGGGCCATTGAGCCACAGATTTGGTCCCCGGGTCCTTTAAGGCCTTCAGGTCAGTAATGTCGTCATGCCACCTCAAGCCAAGCGGGCCACCTTAAGTGCTGATGCAAACCAAACAACCTACAAGGAACAAGCTTCAAAATAATAAGGAGGAAGGAGCCTTCACCATAGCATAAGATAAAAGGATTGCAATAATGAGAGGGTATGGCACCTGCCATCGAGACAAGATTGTGAAAGCCTGGGAAATTATAGATGAAAAACCATTTGAAGGTGGAGAGCTGATTTCATGATGAAGATACTGGGGAGGATCAGTTCCAAGTAGTTAGTATGGATTTTATGTAATGTTTGAAGCCTACGGGCAATGAATTTTTCTGAGGACTACGGTCAAAGTAATACTTATTCCTACGGGCCTTGTAAGGGTTCCTCCTCACCCCTTGAAAGGTGTATTATAAAAATCAATAAAAACAAAGAAGTCCTCCAGGCCATTGGAGAAGATTCCTTGAACCTCTCCCCAAAAATATAGTGTCACTAACAATTAAGCACATGAATATTAGCAATAAGATCCAAATCATGAGTGGGTAATTTTTTCTGTATGGTCAATGTAAATGAGAGATATAGGCCACAACGTGACCATCCTATATAATTACATAATCCTTTCCAATAATATATTCTTTTTAGTATACCTAGTATCTATTACTGGGTTTGTGGAAGATAAAAATTTGATTTGATGCCCAAAGTAGTTTCAATTATTCAAAAGAAGTGTGATACATTATGTCCTAATTAAATTTGACCCTTTTCAAGATGATAATAGTCAATAGTGACTCTAAAATTCATAAAACCTTCATTAAAAGTTAATAGTATCTATAAATACCGAGGATTCTCTGTATCTTGAATATTTTCTATAGTTTATCGCATGGGAAGACATCCTTCACCTTCTAAAGATCTAATGAAAGTCCATTATCAGAAATTGTATTCCCGAATAACTTCACTACTGGGATCTAGAAATTTTATTTTGACAGTTACCCGTATTGGAGCGGAATCCTTAGGATTTACAAAATCAGATTCATATGGTTCTCATAGTTATGATCTGATCTTGAATAAACCAGGATATCATCTACAAACAATAAAAAAAGTTGATGAGATTCTAATAGAATATCTGGTTCACAAAATATGTAAATACTATAGGATTGTTAGTTAGACCTAATGTAATTACAAGTTATTCATAACGTCCATAAATACACCTAAAATTAGTCTTTTGGATATCAAACACCCAAACCCTTAGCTGATAATACCCTGATTTAATATATGTCTTAGAAAATAACTTTTCCCCCATAAATAGTCAAACAAGTCTTTAATATGGGGAAAAGGATACTTGTAGCGGATATTAACCTAGTTCAACTTTCAATAGTATACATAGATATAAAAAGAAGTATTATAATTCTTAAAAAAGAGAATAGAAGACACCCATGGTGAAATAATGGAATGAAAAAATCAGTTTTCAAGCATATTGTCCAACTAAACCTTAACATCTTATATATTGTAGGTTCTATAAGATGAGAGTTTATAGAAATCATTTTTTTACTTGGAACTAGATCGATCAAGAACTCTACCTCCTAATCTTAAGGATGACTGAAAATTATATTTTCAAAGACCTCAGGAAACTCCCAAACAAAAAATAAGAGACCAAAAAGTTAAGAAAATTCATCAAGATCGACTACAATAATAGATTAAAAACTCCTAAAATTTGGGTGGAAAGGTCATGCATGTCTTGACATCTGGTCCTACTAACCATATAACTCCTGAAATCTCTCATCAAGAGAAATGAATGAAACACACCAATGATAAAAATCAATGTAATAATGATGAGAAACAAAAAAATCCATACTAATGATGACATCTAACCTATCCAAATCAAGAACCATGAAATATCATACTAACACCGCATCATCTATCGATAGATAACACATGGGGAAAAGAATCCCCTACTTTGTACCCTTTCCAAGAAGCATCATAAAAAATACATAATCTCTATTATAAGATTTATAATTTCAATAAAATGTTCAGATATAAATATGTGTGAGGGATATGTATAAAATATATAATTTTCTATGGAATATGAAACAAATATGGTACCTCTCACCATAGTCATGCATGCATCAACAATTGCTAGAAACTCTTCCATGTCATGAGGGTGATTTACTCCTAAGGCCTGAGTCTAGATACCTATATATTTTAATGCTTATGATTATGTTGTAGTGGTGTTTGGAGCTAAAATACCCTTACTAAATAGTGAAATATACATAGCCTAGAAGAACCATTGCAATAATCTAGGCAACCACAAGAAATAAAAATATTCACGCGTGTAGGATAAAAACATTTATAGTTCCATACCTTTCCACAATAATAGGAAGTTAGGGGAATAACTCAACTTTTTGTAGATGGTGTAGAGGAGTACCTCCACTAAGAACCCTCATCACCACCCTGGAAATTACCATGCCACTTCCTTTGATTTCCCTATGTTATACTAAAATAGCAATTGGGGGTTAGAGAAAACCTAGAGAATCCAATATCTCTCACCATATCCATTTCATCTATCATATTCCTATAAAATTTCTTCATATAGCTATAAAACATAAGCATATAAACATACCATGGGACGTCTATCCATAAACTCTGAAATTATTTTGGAGCTTTCTGTTGATTTTTTTTCACCACCTCTGGGGGAAAATGAATCTTCTTAAAAAAATTGATAGTGTACTATGACATTGAATGCTCTTACTCCTCCAATTATATAAACTCTATGAACTTGTTTATCATTATATATTCTTGTATGAAGTGATGAAAGAAAAAATTATTGAACCCTTCCACTACAAACCTGCATGTCGGTTTTTCTAAACCATGGAATCCCACTATCGATTGTTGGGACACTCAAGGTTGAAAATTAATCATTTCACCTTTACAATTACAAGTGTCTTTGGGAATTCAATGATCATATCAATATTTTATATTCAATAATCCACCTCTTGGGGTTTATTTTTACCTTTAAATTATGGTGTATTCTTCCATTGGAACTCTTACCCTCAATCAATATCTCATAATGCCTTGGGTTTCACCTCAATACCTTGGTTCTGAACAAATAATACATTCTATTTCATGACAAAAATTGCCAATATTATAGCCTCTAAGATATTTATATCCAAAAGTGGTTAACCCTAGGGAGAATATACCATAGTACCATCTTGAGATTCCCATAGAAGACATCCCATAGTCTTGTTGATACACACCTAAAACCCAATAAAATGATTTGAAAACAGGATGAGCTCAGTTTAAACTACAAGATCACAAGAATAATTTATGATCAAGGTCAAAATAAAAATCATTAGAAAAACATCTCAGTATACCATGTTTAATTAATACTAATTACAAAAAGATTTTGTCAGACAATCACAACAAACTGCCTCTCAATTCCCAACAATCCTATCTCTTGTCTACCAACATCCCAAGACTGAGAAAAATAATTCTTTGATACGAATTTCTCATGACATGAAAAAGAAACCCCATATATCTAGGCTCTGAAATGGACAATTTAAAATATCTTATGGCCCCATAGGATAGAAACTAGAACTCAACATCAAATAACAAGAAGAGGTTACAATTTTACCCCACCTAAAACAATATCCATGCCATATATACAGATGAAAAGAAAAAACAAAAAAGAAATACTAAATAACAAAAAGTTCTAGGAATATAAACACAACCAAAGGTATCTAAAAAACCCATGTATAAGTCCACAAATAAAGAGGTATTTTCTTTTCTATAATAATAAATGAGGCTTCAACACTGACCTTTATAACCCAAAAATAGAAAACAATTACTCTATGTGATTTGTGGGAAATGTCCCACCATCTCACCACCAACTACTCATACCCAATTGACATAAACCTCTTCGACTCACTATAGTGCCTCTACCATTCCTATATTAGATAAAACAAGATCTACACACCCCCAACAGAGTGTGAAGTGAAACACCCCAAGAATTTACAAATAGATTTATTTAATAATGCAAAGATCACTAAGACTATAAAAACACCACTTCGTTATAACCTATCCAAGTAAACATAATTTTTTCACTTATATGATGTGAATTTTGAAAATCCGACATACACAGTTGTGATCAGTAAGTTATTTTGAGTTCGATAAGAAAAAATTAATTTTCGGTGAAAAGTAACATACCCTTATGAATAGTAACCTACCCTTATGAACAGTAACTTACCCTAATGAATATTAATTTGACCTTTATGAATGGTATCCATACCCATGAATGTATAAATAAAATTTTCACCCTAAAAATGCTGATGAATATGTTAAGTGTTTATATTATCTGATTAAATAATGATTTTCATTAAATATTTAATTAATCATATTTATAAAATTATTTTTGAATAATGGAATTTATTTTTGGATTCTACACATCGAAAAATGGTTAGGGTGAATTTTTGGTATTTTTTTCAAATACTTGAATTTTTTTTGAATAGTAAAATACATTAATTTGCTGTATAAATACATTATAATTTAAATTATCTGTTAATAGCATCATGAGTGATGTAAGCCCAAAAACCTATAACTAACATGCATATATTACTATTCTCAGTCAATAAATACTCACTATTTCTTGTATTGAGAATAAATAATAAATTAATGATCATAATATTAAGAAAACTCTCATCCCCTCCACTATATAAACCACCCCTCACCCCCTCTTCCTCTCACACCACTCAAGCTTCAAGACTTGCCTAAATTCTATTAAAATAGATCCCTAACCTAATTCCCCACTTCCAAGAACATAGGGTCTCACCAAAAGGCCAAAAAAGGCCTTAAGGAGATTCTCATGGAGGAGTACTCAAGAGGTGAACCTCTCTTCTCTTTTCTTTCAATTTCTTTTACAAAGTTCCATTGTTTTGTTCTCTATTATCACATCCCCTCATCAAAATCCAATGATAATTACAGTCCCTTAAGATTACTGTATTTTCATTATAGTAATGGAGTATTTCATCATAATCTCTATTTTTACCTTCTTTTTATACTATAAATGCAAACACCGTCTGAGAAGTGTTAATTTATCACACTCAAGGAAGACAGGTTTTCAATATACATTATTATCTTCAAGACTGGTCTTGAAACCTTTTGAATAGTTGAACCAAATCATAATATTCTTATTTTATCTTATTTAATGTTCTTTACTCCTTAGACACTCATAATATGGAATAATAATACAAAACAAGTTCACTGTGTACAAAACCGCCAAGCCAAATCCAAGATTTTATCATTAACTCCTCAAATGAGTCCTCTTCATGGTATATAACCAGAATAATTATAAGATAATTTATATATATTTAATATCAATAATATTATATATTAAAAATTCTTGATTTTTTACCACATTTCAATCGAAATTCCATTCAGGAATACAAGTAAACGGATCATGAAAACCATGTAAGAAAATGCTTCCAAAACTATAAAATTGAATCTCATGAACCCATAAAATGGTCATTAATGAACCTAATAAGGTTATATTATATAAATTACATGTTTATGAGGTTCTTTAATTCTTAATTAATGAATCCAAATTTGATTATTCAGGTCGTTAAGAACAATCAAGAACACCTTTGAGAAAAAGGTAAGGGATTGTTTAACTCAATTTTCATTCTTTGAGTTAAACATTTCTTTCATTGGTTACATTGTTCCAATAATATGTATGAATGACCTGTGATTATTTTATACTATATATCCGATTATATTTTTTGGGTTTTTATTTTTCACACATAAATATTTCATTGATTTATCATCACCCTAATGACACAGTCTTTGTAAGGGATTTCCCAGCTCAATTTCCATTCTTTGAGTTAAACAACTATTTCATCGGTTACATTGTTTCAACAATATGTGTGAATGACCTATGATTGTTTTATACTGTATATCCACTTATATTTTTTATATTTTTATTTGTCACACATAAATATTTCATTGATTTATCGTCACCCTAATGACACAAGCATTGGAAGGTATTGCTTATTCAATTTTCATTATTTGAGTTAAACATATAATTCATTGGTTTCATTGTTCCAAGAATATGTATTAATGGACTATGATTGTTTTATAATGTATATACACTTATATTTTGTGCATTTATATTTTTTACAGATAAATATTTCATTGATTTATCATCACTCTAATGACATAATCTTTGTAAGGGATGTCTTGACTCAATTTCCATTTGTTGAGTTAAACATCAATGTCATTGGCTTTGTATTTTACCAGATATGTATGAATTATCTATTATTATTTTATTTTTTATATTCAATTTTATTGTGTGGGTTTATGTTAATAATACATAATTATTTCATTTATTTTTCCTCAATCTAATGATACGTTCTTGGTAAGGGATCCTCTCTCTCACTTTTATTCAAGAATCTCCCATATGTTGTGCTCTTTTATTGTTAATACCTAATGATAGGGTATGTTTTAGAACCTCCCCAATACTTCCCTTATGATATATAAATAATTTTATACCCCTTTACCTCTCATTAATCTCTCGCAAGAATGCTCGTTACCATGCTGAAATGTTTGTAAGGGGGTTTCTCATCTCACTTTCAATTTTGTCGGATTTCCATTGTTTGCCTCCTTTTTATTATATGTAGTATATGTGTACTACCATTTAATATATATTATCATGATTATATTTATATTCATGGTATTCTTTGATTATTTTGGTGTTTATTAACTTTTGGTTGTACGACACAATTGATTACAACGTAGTAATGAGCTTTGTCTCTGTTGTTACTTTATTGTGACTTTCATAATATTGTACACCTACTCTTTATTATGTGGTGTAACTACTGCCCATTTGAGATCACTTTTCAACTGAAATTATATTCCATTTAAATTTCCTTATTCTCATATCATGGATATGATTATTTTCTAAGATGTATACTATTTTACATACAAAATTTATTTTGAATGTTGTTTAGAATGTGGAAATATTGATGAATGTATATCCTTTATTCTACACGGATATTGTAAAGTCATATTGCTCTTGTGTTGAATCTATGTATAAATAATTATTTGAAAATGATGTAGTGGGTGGGGCCCACTACAGCCCCTTGATGCATCGGTAGGTTTCATGAGACAAATCAGTTGGTGACAAACCCTTGGAGTTTGTTTCCAAAAATCAGTCGGGTTTCTACCTACAGAACAAAACCGTTTTGACGGTATTATTGTATCATGTGCCATATAAATGATGTCCAATTAATAAGCATTCACTTTATTTGTTATCAGTTATTACTATCCATGAGTTTTTTACTATGACAAAATCTAGGGATGCAGTTTGATTATCAGTTTATTAATGGCGTGAGTTTTTCATTTATTCACCATGCCATATTGACTATTAGAAGTTGTTTAGAATTTAGTTATTGTTGATTAATGCTTCTTCTATTTGAAACCCTTACTGAGCATTTGATCTCAACCCTTTCACTTGTTTACCTTCAACGGGTGACGAAGAGGATATCACTTATTGAGTTTCCATGGATGCAATTTATTAGTTTTTATTATGTATTGTACTTTGTTACCTTTCCCAATATAATTTGAGTTACATCTATGTATCTAGTTTCTTCAAGAAAATTAAATAGATATTTCCTTTTATATTTTCATTCCTTATAACCATGCCAATTTAACAAGTAATGCACCGGCTCCGGTCTAGAGGGTTTGGGTTGTTACAGTTGGTATTAGAGGAACTTTAGTAGAAACCATGGAAACTAGATTAGAAAATATATATTAGAGAACAAATCCCTAAGGTGGTATTTGAGGAAAAAAAATACAAGAATGTCCCGATATTTTTGTAAGGAAAAGATTATATGGATATTTCAAAAAATACATCCATGTCTGGATACGAGCAGGTAGAGGTGGCTCTAGCACAGATGTACCTAGGATTGAAAGCTCTGACAAAGAGTTTCGGGCTTGACCCGGGGTATCCTGGTACATGACAATAGGCCTTTCTTCACTCTTGGTTATGACACTCCTGGGGGATATTCTTAGGATAATTCATCTTTTCTTTACAAGCCATTATGAAGGATTTAAATGTAAATTTTTCCTCAGAGCAACCATGTTTATGAGATTATCTATGCATAGAATTTCAATCTATGTTATGTTCTTTTGTATTTTAGATTCATATACTAATCTAGTGTATTCCATTATTTAGAAATGGATATTAATGGAAGTAGGGAAATCAATACTCATAGACAACTTTCGGGATTATGAGTTTTCGTTAAACATATGCCTAGTCTCTATGTTTATTCTTTAATTTAAATCATTGTTATATAACTTTTCAGATCAAGGGATGTCAGTTACAAATGGAAGGAGGAGGATCTCAAATGACATTTTTATCCCTTCTTGATGACTTACTTGAAATAGTTACTGCAAAGTCCTATCCTGACAATTCAGAAACTTTTTCTAACATACAACTCACTTGAAAACAATTGTTTGAGATATAAAACACCTCAACTAGACCTCGATACCATCGTGTATCATGGGTTGTATTTAATAAAATCATATTTTCCAAATATTATCATATTTTCATTAAAGGTAAATATTATTCAGGCATTTTAAAATATTTTACCATATCCCAAGATTTTTAAGCATATTATGATTTTTAAAAAGGTGCTGAAGAAGGAGACCCTTGTGCAACCTATTTGTATGACTCATTTTATATGAGGGCCAATTTGTTACTGTAACACCCCGAGCTTCCATTATACGCTTCTCATTCAATAATGCAATAGCTTGCATTGTACGCAACTACGAGTTCTAAAACACAACGATTAATCAAAGTAGCCACTATGAATAGTAATAACCTCTTTTTAAAATTATAGAAATTTTATATTTCAAAATGGACTTCATTTTTGTATTCGTAATATCGAAATTATCCAAAGTTGAATTTTTTGTAATTTTCTGAGAACTTCCAATTTTTATGAATAGTGAAAATTACTTAAAAACAACTTTTTTAATAAAAATAATTTATAGTGATAAATTATAATATTTAGTGGTTTTAAAGTATAATTAGAATATATTTTTACCATTTTATCCAATGGTGGTCATTAGAATTAATTTAACATTGAAATTGGACATAAACAATTGCCAATCTTTTGATATAAATTGTTCCTTAAAAACACACTATTTGTTGTAACAGCGGGAATTAATTATAAAATTAATTAATACAACTTATATGTTTGGAATTTTGTAAAATAGACATCATTTTTGAATTCGGAATATCAATTATAGCTTAGGGTGAAATTTTGGCCTTATTCTGAAAAACTTCAATTTTTGATGAATAGTGAAACCACTAAGTGGTTGTTAAAAACTGATTTTCCGTTAAAATAAAATATTACCAATTCGGTGATTTGATTTTCAAAAATCCGACATACATGGTTTTCATTAAGAATTAAAATGTGGTTCAATGAGATTAAAATAATTTTTTGGTGAATAGTAACTTTTAAGTTCTTAATCGCGATTAGAGGTAATTAGTGTAGTTTAAGGTAAAAATAATGTTTTAATAATATAAGATGAGCTTGAAACTTGTCCTACTCCTATTGGATGAGTCATGGCCGACCAAGACAACCCATGGGTCAACTTGGGGACCCCATGGAGCCACTTTGGTTGGAAAATTACATTAATATATATTTATTTAATGTTAAAATTAAATTGACACAAACATGAGTTATTTTACTAAAACAGTTTTTAAGTGGGGTTACACAAGTCCACATTTTTGACTATAAATATTAATTAGAAAGCTAAAAATATTTCCTACATCATAGTATTTTTTTTATAATTTTTAGATATTAAATAAATTAAATTATTTATGACATCATTATGATGCAGCGATGACCTCATTATTTGACGATTTAAATAAAATGAGAAGATAATGAAAAATCCAAGGCTTAAACTTGTCCAAATGCTATTGGATGAATAGATGTAGAACCCTTATAACCTAATCCACGAATTATATAAGTTTGGGACCTTTAGAATCCGAAAATCATTGTATAATAATGTAACATTTCAATCTTTCCAAAAGAGCCCCTCCTCTCCACTTATAAAAGGCCCCCACCTCTCCCACCTCATTTACACTTTCAAGCCATTTGGCTCGGCAAACCTCTGCCCAAATACTCTCCCAAATTCCCTCTCTTACTCCTAGAAGCCTCACTTTGGGCAGAACTCTTCCCAAGGAAGCCTTTGGCTCAAATCAAAAAGAGTTACCCGATTTTGAGGTAATGTCTTCTCTAATGTTGTTTTGTTTTATTTATCTTCTCCAACCCCCTAAAATCTTTTTATTCATTTCTTTTGTAACAACACCAGTATCCTCAATATACTAGGATGTTGTTATAAGAAGGATTCGAGCTACACTTACACACACCTACATCTAATGGTTAAAGAACATACGGTTTCTGTGGATGGCGAATTTCTGCCTCACGAAATGATGATTGTTCAACACTCATATAACACCTCCAAAGGTGGCCATTAAGATGTCACTATTTTTATATATGATATATAATATGTTTATGTTTTACTTATGCTTCTGTATTTCTCATTTATGGCATACTTTATGATTTCCATTATGGGTAAAACGCGATAATTTCATTTTAGGAAGTGCGGACTACCGCCCCCTCAAAGTGATTTGAATCGTTAATGCCATATGTGGGATGTATAAAGGATGGAGTAAATGGTATTATACACTATATTATACTGGAATTATATTATACATTTATATCATTATGATTTCGTTCCATTAAATATGAAATTGAAATGAAAGTAGCATTCATGCGTACGTACGGCTTACCGTCTCCATGAACGGTGCATTTCATTTCTTACCTCTAAATGTTACGTAATATTACAAATGAATGTATATACTGGATATATGAGATATATATGACATCTAAATCATGAATATAATTCTGGAGATAATGGATATTCTACCACATAAACAACTTGTCATTATAAGAATTTTATTGTTGACTCAAGTACCAAAGATCGACAAAACGACCGTTATTAACTTAAATAATTACATAATGTTCATATCATTGTAATAAGTGATATAAAAAGGATAATGAAATTGAAAATGGTTCTTAATAAGGTATATATTAACTCTATTTTATTATTCAGGAGGTTAAAGAACGGTTGAGTCAAGTCAGACACGAGGTAAGGGAATTTCTTAACCCAACTTCCATTCTTTGGGTTAATCTCCTACTTTCAAATTATGTCATGATATTATTATGTCCTATATTGTATTTTTACATTATTTATGTGTAATTTTAGTGAATACACATTATAGATGTACTTTATTTAAAAAAATGATCTTTTTAAGGACTTCGTCTCAATCCCCTTTCATTGAGGCATATTTGGTTTTATACACAACTTTATTTTATACGGTGTATAAACCCCTTTGAATTTTATGTTTATTCAAAAAGAATCTTTTTTATACGAAGCATTTTTCTAAACGACAAAACGGAATGTTTTTCTTTCCGTACTTATGCGACGACAACGACTTCTCCGCCGCCGTGACCATTATTTGAGTTTCGGCTTCCTCTACAAGCCTTCTTTTTTTTAATGAAAATAAATACAATGTTTTAACTTTCTTTTATTTTGGCATTGAAAATGGTTTTGAAAGCGTTTTTATTATATCAATGTGTTGTATTGATATCTTGTGATTGAAATGTGGAAAAGTTATGTTTCCTTTATGAATATTTTATGTGATACGATAATGTTATGGTTTATGATATGTTTAAACCTATTCATATGAGGAATGTATTGGACTTAATAAGTGACGGGTGGAGCCCGCTATAGCTCCTCGATGCATCGGTAGGTCTCATGAGACAACTAGACGTGGAATTGGCCGAGGCCCTTTCCCAATTTGATTTATGGTTTTGGCCTAGGCCTTAATCATTTTAGACGTCTTTGCCGAGGCCTTGACAAAATGTTTCAGAATGTCTGGCATTATACATTCCCCCATTATGAAAGTGGTTATTGATTTTTCATGTGATTATTCGACCAGTAGAATATCCATGTGAAGAAGTGAATGGCATTATCTCATTTTACTTTTGCCATATTATGTTTAAGTTCATGTTTAAAAGGCTTTTGTTTTAGTTATACATTGCCTTAAATGTTAATGTTTATTTATGAAAGTTTCCGCTATATTGTTAACCTTACTAAGCATCTGAGCTCACCCCTTTCAATGTTTTAATATTTTTCCAGGATGTGAAGAAATATTTTATGAATGACCTGCAGGGATAGTCAGAAGAGGATATGAGTGTGGACTATGGAGACTTTGTTATTGTAGTTTTTCACTTTATGATGTAATGTAACGTTTACGAATGTATCTAGTGTTTCCAAGGCTACTAAACTAATCGGTCTTTCGAGACTTGATCTTTTGTGATCATGCCAATGTTACGAAGTAACGCACCGACTCTATGTAGATGGGGTCGGGGCTTTACAGTTGGTATCAGAGGCAGTTTAGTACTAACCTTGGAAGCTAGATTTAGATAAACTCTGATTAGAGCACATAGCCCAAAGATAGACTTTGAGGATTAGTATAGAAGAACTTCCTAGAATTTTTGTATTGTAGAGATGTTGTGAGTTTTCTGAGAAATACATCCCTGTCTGGATACGAGCAGGTAGAGGCGGCTCTGGCACAGATGTACCTAGGGGTAAAACCTGAATACACCTCTTTGAGCTAAACTCCAACGGGAACTGGTGCACGACAACGGGCCTTGATGCACTCTTGGTTACGACACTCCCGGGGGATATGCTTTGGATAATTCCCATTTTCATTACAAACCACTAAGAAGGGTTACGAGTATATACTACCTCAAAGAATACATTTTTATAATTATGGATTATATCCATAATTAGTTCAATTTATGTTTAGTGTTTTACAATTATGGAATTATGTATTTTGATTCATGAAATAATCTAGTTTATGCCATTATTTAGAAATGGCGCCTTGTGGAAGGAATCGAAACTGTATCAATGCATGCACTCCATGTAGGGATTTCCCTCCTGCTCAAGATAATTATGGTGGAGCTAGTGATACAACTGGTGCTGATCAGCTTCTCACCGTACCGGGACAACTCACGCAGGTTATGAATAACAACCTTACTCGTATGGAGCACCCTGATCCGCAACGTGGAAGATCAATGCTAGACCGTTTCATGAGTCAACAACCACCAACCTTCAATGGGAGTACAAATCCTATAGTAGCTGAGCAATGGATAAATTCCTTAGAGAAAATATTCCATGCCTTGGGGAGTAGTGAAAGGGAGAATGTTGTCATGGCAGTTTACCACCTCACTGGAGATGCCGATCAATGGTGGTCACTAATTCAAAATAGAAAGGAAGATGATGAATTAACAAACATGGAATGGCAGGAGTTCAAAGAGCTGTTCTTAGAAAAATACTTTCCTCGAGACCATCGAGCGGATATGGAAAGGCAATTTCTGAGTCTGAGGTAGAAGGAGGATGAGAATTTCGCAAAGTATGAGGCTAACTTTACAAGGTTAGCAAGGTATGCTACATATTACATACGTAACCCAAGAAGTAAGACTGATCGTTTCTTTGATGGGTTGAAACCATTTCTCCGTCAAGCTTTAGTATCACAAACCTTCTCTTCATACGAAGATATTGTCTCGTGTGCTATCAAGACGGAAAAGGAATTCTCTAAGTCTTATGACAACAAATTAAAGCAAGAGAAGAAGAGAACGGTGGAACAAGAGACAGATAAAGGGAAAAAGGGAAAGAAGGATTTTCCATTATGTGATAATTGTGGGAAGAATCACCCTGGTACTTGCCTAAAAGGAATGGGAGTTTGTTATAAATGTGGAGAAAAGGGTCACCAGGCTCGTGATTGCAAGGGAAAGAAAGAGGCTATCAAAGTTGAATGCTATAATTGTAGAGAAATGGGTCATTATGCAAATGAATGTCCTAAGCGTCAGGGAAACTTACCTCAGAAAAGGCGAAGGGATCAAGGACAATCTTATGCTGTTACTATAGTTGAATGAGAATAACTAATGTATTGGTTCTTTTGGACTCATGGATTATATTCTGGTTATAAGAATAATGTGATATATATAAAGATTGTACTGCAGTACTTGTTGATTTCAGTAAGGTTTTAATATGATGAAGGTAATCATATTTTTAGTGTGTGACAATAAGAGAAACTTTACTTTGTTTGGGGAATCTGATAAATTGATTTTGGAATTAAGAGACCTTTTAGAGAAAGTCTGGACAGAGGTATTTTGGATAACTATAAAGGTTGGAGTGGATTAAGTTGATCTTTGGATAGTATTGTTTAAGGTTAAAACATTTATGAAGATTATTTTTGGAATAGTATAGTACTATATTTTTAGAAAAAGGACAACCTGCAGGGTGGGGCATAATCCGTCGCGTCGGACAAAGCTGCAGGAATCGAACCCACAACCATAGTGCGACAAGCCTTTATTTCCTACCACTAGCCTACAGGAAGTCCCTGGTTATTACAAAATAGTTTTACTAATCTAAATGGCATGTGTTAATATTTGGAACCTTATACAATTAGGATAAAAAGAATATTTTTGAGTTCCGTTACCATTTGGAGTAAAAGATGGGTTTGTGGTAAAAATTTATTAACGAATGAAAGTATACATAACAAGTATGTATATTCCCTTACGTTCTTAGTAAATATCCTAAATAAATTCCTCAACAATATAAAAGGTAACTTAAAACAAAAATGTTGTCGGTTAACTTTTCCAACTGGGGATTCAATGACCGTTTAACCAGTCACAAGTTTGTGATTTTCTTGTAGTTAAAATTTCTCCTAATCCTGTTTTCTATAACTCTCCATCAGACCTTGATGGTTTGCTTCTCCTCCATATCCATATTTTCATAGAATCATAGAATGGGCTATATCGGGTGACCTTTGTACTTATCTTTCTTTCTTTTAAAGTTATATTTTTATTAACCTTATTTCCGATGTGGGTTTTCCACAAAGGTATTTTCTCTTTTCAACCTTTTATTTTCAAAGAAAAAAATTTCAAATTGCGAGGACGCAATTTATTGAAGGAGGGGAGAATGTAACACCCCGAGCTTCCATTATACGCTTCTCATTCAATAATGCAATAGCTTGCATTGTACGCAACTTCGAGTTCTAAAACACAACGATTAATCAAAGTAGCCATTATGAATAGTAATAACCACTTTTTAAAATTATAGAAATTTTATATTTCAAAATGGACCTCATTTTTGTATTCATAATATCGAAATTATCCAAAGTTGAATTTTTTTTAATTTTCTGAGAACTTCCAATTTTTATGAATAGTGAAAATTACTTAAAAACAACTTTTTTAATCAAAATAATTTATAGTGATAAATTATAATATTTAGTGGTTTTAAAGTATAATTAGAATATATTTTTACCATTTTATCCAATGGTGGTCATTATAATTAATTTAACATTGAAATTGGACATAAACAATTGCCAATCTTTTGATATAAATTGTTTCTTAAAAACACGCTATTTGTTGTAACAGCGGGAATTAATTATAAAATTAATTAATAAAACTTATATGTTTTTAATTTTGTAAAATAGATATCATTTTTGAATTCGGAATATCAATTATATCTTAGGGTGAAATTTTGGCCTTATTCTGAAAAACTTCAATTTTTGATGAATAGTGAAACCACTAAGTGGTTGTTAAAAACTGATTTTTCGTTAAAATAAAATATTACCACTTCTGTGATTTGATTTTCAAAAATCCGACATACATGGTTGTCATTAAGAAGTAAAATGTGGTTCAATGAGATTAAAATAATTTTTTGGTGAATAGTAACTTTTAAGTTCTTAATCGCGATTAGAGGTAATTCGTGTAGTTTAAGGTAAAAATAATGTTTTAATAATATAAGATGAGCTTGACACTTGTCCTACTCCTATTGTATGATTCATGGCCGACCAAGACAACCCATGGGTCAACTTGGGGACCCCATGGAGCCACATTGGTTGGAAAATGACATTAATATATATTTATTTAATGTTAAAATTAAATTGACACAAACATGAGTTGTTTTACTAAAACAGTTTTTAAGTGGGGTTAAACAAGTCCAAATTTTGACTATAAATATTCATTAGAAATCTAAAAAGATTTCCTACATCATAGTAGTTTTTTTATAATTTTTAGAAATTAAATAAATTAAATTATTTATGACATCATTATGATGCAGCGATAACCTCATTATTTGACGATTTAAATAAAATGAGAAGATAATGCCAAATCCAAGGCTTACACTTGTCCAAAGCCTGTTGGATGAAGATATTTAGAACCGTTATCACCTTATCCACGAAGTATATAAGTGTGGGACCTTTAGAATCCGAAAAGCATTGTATAATAATGTAACATTTCAATCTTTCCAAAAGAGCCCCTCCTCTCCACTTATAAAAGGCCCCCACCTCTCCCACCTCATTTACACTTTCAAGCCATTTGGCTCGGCCAACCTCTGCCCAAATACTCTCCCAACTTCCCTATATTACTCCTAGAAGCCTCACTTTGGGCAGAACTCTTCCCACGGAAGCCTTTGGCTCAAATCAAAAAGAGTTACCCGATTTTGAGGTAATGTCTTCTCTAATGTTGTTTTGTTTTATTTATCTTCTCCAACCCCCTAAAATCTATTTATTCATTTCTTTTGTAACAACACCAGTATCCTCAATATACTAGGATGTTGTTATAAGAATTATTCGAGCTACACTTACACACACCTACATATAATGGTTAAAGAACATACGGTTTCTGTGGATGGAGAATTTTTGCCTCACGAAACGATGATTGTTCAACACTCATATAACACCTCCAAAGGTGGACATTAAGATGTCACTATTTTTATATATGATATATAATATGTTTATGTTTTACTTATGCTTCTGTATTTCTCATTTATGGCATACTTTATGATTTCCATTATGGGTAAAACGCGATAATTTCATTTTAGGAAGTGCGGACTACCACCCCCTCAAAGTGATTTGAATCGTTAATGCCATATGTGGGATGTATAAAGGATGGAGTAAATGGTATTATACACTATATTATACTGGAATTATATTATACATTTATATCATTATGATTTTGTTCCATTAAATATGAAATTGAAATGAAAGTAGCGTTCATGCGTACGTACGGCTTACCGTCTCCATGAACGGTGCATTTCATTTCTTACCTCTAAATGTTACGTAATATTACAAATGAATGTATATACTGGATATATGAGATATATATGACATCTAAATCATGAATATAATTCTGGAGATAATGGATATTCTACCACATAAACAACTTGTAATTATAAGAATTTTATTGTTGACTCAAGTACCAAAGATTGACAAAACGACCGTTATTAACTTAAATAATTACATAATGTTCATATCATTGTAATAAGTGATATAAAAAGGATATTGAAATTTAAAATGGTACTTAATAAGGTATATATTATCTCTAGTTTATTATTCAGGAGGTTAAAGAACGGTTGAGTCAAGTCAGACATGAGGTAAAGGAATTTCTTAACCCAACTTCCATTCTTTGGGTTAATCTCCTACTTTCAAATTATGTCATGATATTATTATGTCCTATCTTGTATTTTTACATTATTTATATGTACTTTTAGTGAATACACATTATATATGTACTTTATTTAAAAAAATGATCTTTTTAAGGACTTCTTCTCAATCCCCTTTCATTGAGGCATATTTGGTTTTATACACAACTTTCTTTTATACGGTGTATAAACCCCTTTGACTTTTACGTTTATTCAAAAAGAATCTTTTTTATACGAAGCATTTTGCTAAACGACAAAACGAAATGTTTTTCTTTTCGTACATATGCGGCGACAACGACTTCTCCGCCGCCGTGACCATTATTTGAGTTTCGGCTTCCTCTACAAGCCATCATTTTTTAATGAAAATAAATACAAAGTTTTAACTTTCTTTTATTTTGGCATTGAAAATGGTTTTGAAAGCGTTTTTATTATATCAATGTGTTGTATTGATATCTTGTGATTGAAATGTGGAAAAGTTATGTTTCCTTTATGCATATTCTATGTGATACGATTATGTTATGGTTTATGATATGTTTAAACCTATTCATATGAGGAATGTATTGGACTTAATAAGTGACGGGTGGAGCCCGCTATAGCTCCTCGATGCATCGGTAGGTCTCATGAGACAACTAGACGTGGAATTGGCCGAGGCCCTTTCCCAATTTGATTTATGGTTTTGGCTGAGGCCTTAATCATTTTAGACGTCTTGGCCGAGGCCTTGACAAAATGTTTCAGAATGTCTGGCATTATACATTCCCTCATTATGAAAGTGGTTATTGATTTTTCATGTGATTATTCGACCAGTAGAATATCCATGTGAATTAGTGAATGGCATTATCTCATTTTACTTTTGCCATATTATGTTGAAGTTCAAGTTTAAAAGGCTTTTGTTTTAGTTATACATTGCCTTAAATGTTAATGTTTATTTTTGAAAGTTTCTGCTATATTGTTAACCTTACTGAGCATCTGAGCTCACCCCTTTCAATGTTTTAATATTTTTCCAGGATGTGAAGAAGTATTTTATGAATGACCTGCAGGGATAGTCAGAAGAGGATATGAGTGTGGACTATGGAGACTTTGTTATTGTAGTTTTTCACTTTATGATATAATGTAACGTTTACGAATGTATCTAGTGTTTCCAAGGCTACTAAACTAATCGGTCTTTCGAGACTTGATCTTTTGTGATCATGCCAATGTTACTAAGTAACGCACCGACTCTGGGTAGCTGGGGTCGGGGCGTTACAGTTACCATTTTAGACTACAACATAAGGTATTAAAGTAATTATTTAGGTGTATATAGATTTATAAAATATTTTATAGGGAAGGAGATGTGTTTCTGGGTTGTTCAAAGACGGTTTTTTCTTGTTTCTATGTGTTGTGGGGGAAGTACACCAAGTAAAAGTGACCTTGGGAGAGTTGTTTGGTCTTGATTGAGGCTAGTAAGGCCTAGATGAATAATCTATGGGAAGGGATGGTGTTTACCCTTATTTGTGACATAATGTTTTTATATGATGTAATAACCTGTTATTTTAAATTATATATTCATTTAAATACAAACATGTTTGATAATACATGACACATGAAACCTTGAACTACGATGAACAACATAATTGTATATACCAATTAAAATTTAATTTTATGATTGTCTAGTAAAATTATATATTTCTGAATTATGAAAATATGAATAAAAATAAAGTTCAATAATAATACTAAGACATCAATAAAATTCAATTAGTGTAGCTAAATAACTAATAAGACTGATTTATGCTTCAAAATGAAACCTTTATAAAAATGGATTTCATGCATGTTATTTTAAGATAATAATTTTATTATTGAAAAAATATATTATTTAAGTGAATAATATGATAAAAATAAAATTTATTATTAATTAATAGGAAATAATAATAATAATATTTTATATTTTGAAATGTTATTTCCCTTGGAAAAAAGTTTTCATTATATTTTTTATGTTTTTATTTATAAGATAACTTTTCCAATTTTATAATTTTAATTAAACCAAATTTAAATAATTTTTGGATTTATAATGAAAATATTGTCTTAATATTATTATTTTTATCTTTTTGAAATAATATATTTTTAGGTGAATTGTGAAAAATACGGTTTTTATTAAATTCATAGCATTTATGGATATATCTAGATGTATTACTTAAATACTTATAAAAATATTATAATGATAAAAAAAAGTGTGTAAAGTGTAAAACTATATATTTCAATAAACTATTATTTATTATAAAAACATATGTTTAACATTTTATACACTCAATTAATATTTCCAAATAAATGAAACTATATTTAGTCCATTCTTAAAATTTAATATTAATTTGAAAAAATTATAGTTTATATTTATTTTAAAGACATGTTACTTTTTTTTTATAATAAATAAATTTATATAATAAATATCTCAAATATTTATAATTCTGTACAACACATAAATTTTATGCTTAAAAATACACTTTTTCTAAAAACAACTTTTTACGCGCGAAATAATCTAATGTTAATTTTTATTATTAAAATAGAAAAAAATCAGAAATTTATCCCTGATTTTTAGCAATTATTTATAAATTATTTAATAATTACAATTTTATTTTTAATTATTAAATGTATATAAAATGGGTAAAAATTAATTACCATGGTGGAAAAAAATGGTAAAAGTGAAAAATCTTAAACTAAATGTCTTGATACATGTTTAAAACACTTTTGAAAATTAATATTTGAGGATTGATCAACCTTATACTTACATAAACATTATAATTATAATTTTTTTTATCCAATGATACTTGAATAGTTCCAATCAATCATTGAAATGTAATAGGTACTTCCAATTACCCATCTCTTGACTAATGAAAAGGGGTCACTACATTGACTTAATACTGCAACTATGCCACATATTTTCATCCTAAAACTATATAATATTTCTACAATTAGAATCCACTCTCAATTTAGTAAGCCCTTGGACTCTATTTGATATCCTAAGACCTTCTTTTCTAATGTTATTTTCATGATAAATCTTATTTTTTTGACATGATTATTTCCTACTCCTTATCCTCTTCTTCTTAATATTTCTATAAAAAAAATATTCTATAAATCCTAATATAATTAAAAAATTATTATTAATATAATTTTATATATAATATATTAATGGATCATCCATTATTCAATCCTTACCATCCACTAAGAAAAAATCAACATCAATTGTGTATATATGCAGACTATCACCACCACAAAATGATGGAGTTTATTTTTCATAGTCACCTATAATGGTGGTTTTAAAGGTTTAATTTTATAAATAAATATGTTTCTTATGTCACAAATATAATTCCGAGATAATAATTTTTGTGTACCTTCAATCCATCCCATTTTTTGTGAAATGTAATCGTTAATCTTGAATATGTGTGGACTACCACCTCCACGAATGATGGATTTCATTTTTCATCTCCACCATTAATGGTTGGTTCTAATAATTAATTTTATTAAGGTAAATTATATTTATGACTTGTTTAAATTTATTTAAAATTTATATTAACATAATATAAAAACATTTATTAATTCATAAAATCATTATGACACTCTCTTGTTTGGGAAAGTTTAACCCCTAATGTGCATAAAGTTATAATATTTATATCACGAATGATTAATGAATGTTATAAATTTTAATATCATGGAATAATTATTTTATTACGTTTTTTAATGTTTCTATAATTTTTTTATTGATATTTAATATATTTATTAATATATTACCTTTTGATCATTAAACATACTGAAACTAGTTATTCATAATTTCCATTTTCACAAACCATTCCATCATAATTCATTAAATAAAAATGGTATATAATGAATCATTGAAGAAACATTATTCTAGTATCTTTAATGATCTATGAATGATGATTTTTTTAATAGTCAATAATTGAAAACACCTTTAAAAAATTAACATTAAATAATCAATCCAATTTTATAGCACAGAATGATGAGAAGAAACTATAAAAATATAATAAATTTTTAATAAATGGTTATAAATGAGGTTTTTAAAGGGTAATATATCATAATAATGTTGTTAAATATTTTATTAAGATATTTATTTTTTATATACACGAGGTTATAGTGAATTTTGACCAAGCACAAATTAAGGTATAGGGTTCCTTGTTTGAAATTTATTTTATTGATATATAATTCATATTATGCACCATGATATATTTAATATGGTGTAATTAATCCCAAATGAATGTATTTTAAAATATACATGTAATTTATCTGGTATGAATAGCCACACCATGTAAATTTTTCAAGGGTATTTTTATTCAAAGGAAACCAAATTTGTAAGGGGTTCTCTCTCTAAAATTTCATTTCTTGAGACATAATTCATATTATACACCATTATATATTTAATAAGGTATTATTAAAATCTAATTAATTTATTTTAAAATATTTATGTAATTTATAAGGTTTTAAGAGTAACATTGTGTTCTTTCCTCAAGTGTATTTTAATTCAAAATATACCAACATTTTAAGGGTTCATTCTCTCAAATTTAAATACCTTAAGACATCATTATGTTATACACCATTTTTTTATGGTGTATTTAATGATCCTTTGATAATTTATATCATTATTCCCTCAAAAATCAGGTTATTTATGTTCCATTTGAAATTTTATCCTTTGAGACGTTTTTATATGAATGTTTCTAAACTCATAAGTATTATTTGACTCTATTTTCAATTCCATAAGATATGTTTGATATTATAGACCATATTTTATTTTAGATTTTGTATTCCCTTTCAGATTTCATCTATGTATAATGAATATCTTCTAGTTTATTATATTTTAATATCATGGTATCCCTCTCATGTTCTCTAAATTATAACATTACCACTACCATATGGGGTTTTTCATTAAAATTTCTCTTCATTAAGGTATGATTCATATTCGACACTTGTTTCCCATTATTGGTGTGTATATATGTAATATATTAACTTCTAATTCTCACGTGCTATTTTATTTTGGTGTAACTCATGGAAATTCTTTATTGCCTTTGTCTTACTAAATAATCCTCTATTATAGGCATTATTTCTCATCAAATGTATTTCCTTAGTGAACACTATATATTTTCGTACTATGATTGAAGGGAATTCACCTATATTCCACACATTGATTGATTAGGGAAATTATTGACTTAACTGTATACCCTTTTCTCTATATAGTTTTTGTTTTAGGGATTCTTTCCTAGATATTTATTCCATTTATTGATTGAGTGAATATTGAAAATATATATACTTATCATTCTAATATGGATGTTAATTAATTACTTTGGAAAGTTGATTATTTATTATTTAACTATCCAATATATTCCTTAGGATATATTATATTAAATTATTTACTGGATAAGTGTTGAAATTTGGTATGTTTGTATCTCAATACATATTTTTATTTCTAACTAAGTAAATTTGATTATTCATGGAATTGATATTCATATCATTCATATGGTTAATCCATTGGACTTAAATAAGTGAATGGTGTGGTATTATATAGCCTCTCAATGAATTAGTTGGTTTCATGAAACAAACGGTTCGTCTATTTCATGTATACCTACCCAATGAAAGAATGATTTCTTGTTTGTGAACATAAAAAAAATATTTATGTATTGTTTTTTACCTTGATGACTAGAATTTTTCCGTATTTGTGGCCTTCATAGAATTAATAATTCCTTAACTGAGGCCTTTATTGTAAAAGATATCTAGAATTATGCATTCCATCACTATGAATTAAGTTATTATTGTCCTTGTGTTTATTTTTATTGTTAATAATGGAAAAATTTCAAGTTTTTCTAATTAATTATGTATAATTATTTTGTTATCATTTGTTCTTTATATATTATTCGTGACATGCTTATGCCTTGATGGATTCTTATATATTTTGCACTACTGAGATTTTGATCTTACCCTTCTAATGTTTCCATTTCCCTGGGTTTTAAAGAAATTTATTACACATGATATATATAGAAAAGTATCATGTGTGGATAATTATTTTGGGAGATATTTGATAATTTTTATGGATTAGGTAGTTTCTTATATAGTGGAAAAATATTCATTTGGTTTTAAATGCATTGGCTTTGTTAGTCATAAGTTCTTACTAACTCTATAATAATCTAAACCTAAAAGGAAAATTTAATATAAGCGAGTAAATATTATTAATGATATTGTAATTATTGATGGTTAAAATTGGGTCACATTAATTCATTTCATTGTGGGTTCTTAAAAAATGTGTTTATTCACACCAACTTCAAAAAGAATGGGACTAAGGTGTCACAGTTGATATCATATAAGGTTTTTAAATTAATTTAGAGTTTATTATGTTTTACTTAATGATAATTTATGAGTTATAAATTCCATTAATGGTTTAAAAATTAAGGTTAATCATAATTTCTCAGGTATAGATAGCCCATTAGGATTGGTTCTGGTAGTATTGGATACATTATGTTATATTTGGGTTAGGATAAGTGAAATTTTGTAAAAAAAACTCTAGGGATAAGTCTAAGGGATAATTATAAGTATAGGATAACATCTTGATGTTTTGTTAATGTTGATCTTTTATGAACCCAACAGGATACCCTAGAACCTTGATATCTGATCCATCCTTAACACAACTTGAAGGGTATTACTGATCCCCATTGGTAGGCAACTAGAACCGAGCATCATTCAAGAAGAGAAGATGAATTATTTTTACCACAAAAATAGTGGAAGATAAATTGTACAATTAAATATTCTCAACACTCCAAAGAGAGAAAATACTAAATAAAAAAAAGTAAATTAGTACCCAAAAGCACACCATCAAGAGACGAAACATATTCCAAGATAAAAAACAATGACAAACTCATGTTACAAGTTGTTCACATATCTATTGGTCACCTCCATCCCTCTGGGTCTCAGGGGTCAAGAACATCCACCACCTCTAAGTGGAAATTTTCCTTTTCTTTAACATTGTATTAGGTACTATTAAAATGACCAAATCCAAACGTAGGGTGCGATTTATCAATCCTAGTAGGGTATCACCATTTTTTCCAGGAAAATTAAACCAAATATTTTTTTTAAATTTAAATATAACTAGGTACGTCCTGGCATTCACATATTTTAAAAAAACACGCTTTCATAAGAAACAGATGAGAGATTTATCAAAACCGGCTTAAAAGATCATTTTATATAAAATATTTATAATAATAGTTGAAATGGATAAAAAATTTCTATAAATCAATGGAATTTAATCACCAAATCAGATTTATCAAATCACCATGTATCAAGACCTATATGGTATATTAGTCTTTGGTAATAAGATCCTCACAATACTAAACCACTATTCTCAAATCAATGTGTTCACATGTCACATGACTAATTCTATCAAGAATTGACTCCCCAATGGGGATAAAATAATGTCATAGTATGTTTAGTTCAGTTTTTCCATCATCAATATTGTTATAGGGGTCACATCCTAGCATCACTGTCCTAAATACCACAAAAAACTGAGGATCACATGTGCTTCGGTCAATCAAACAATCAATCATGATAAAATTAATCATTCTAGATCAATTAAAAAATAAAATTTCCAACTTTCATTTTTCAACATGCCTTTCTAATTTAAAACCCAAATCATTGATTTTCATAAATTCATGCATTTCCAAATCATTTTCTAATTTAATCCATTTATCTCAAAAATAAAATTCCAAATCAACCCATAGTTTTTTTCTCTAATCCACCAAAACAATTACATTGAAAATGAGGGATTTCATAATCTCCTTTCCGTTTTCAATATCATCAATCAATCATCCGTAATATTATTCTTTAACCAATTTTAAAACTAATTTAAAATCACTAAATAAATTAAAGGTCTCAATTTTTGGTAAAAATAATATGTAACCATATCCCTTTTAAACAATGATCAAATCAACACATGTAACGGTAAAACTCCAATCAATAATGAAGGAAAAGGGGACCAAAATGAAAAACAACGATTAGAAACATCAACATCAAACTTTGATTCAATCAAAAAATAAATTATCACACCGCTTCCAAAGATACATAGTGGAGATAAGGAGAAAACCAATGTGAGGGAACTCACCAAGGATCAAACACCAAAACAAAATGTCTAAAAGGGATGAAATCTCTCACTAAAAATGGGATAAATCCTATGGATATTGGGTAAGGTTCATGTTGAATGGCTATATAAATTAGGTGTGAAGCACAATTAAAATAATTATGAATTATTCATTTACATCTTAAATTAATGGGTTATGGCATAAATTCTTCAAGATTCCCATATGCTGAAAAAGTCATCTCCTATGGTTAAAAATCATGTTCAATGAATATATGCCATAAGTTTATTCTCCAAAGTGTAAATAATTATTCGCCATAATCCATTCCAATGTCTTGAGAACAACAGATGATTTACAACCTAAATAAAGGATTTATGGTATAAATTATTTTTATAGTCATCTCTCAAAAACATAAAAATACATAAACATCCTAAAACCTCAAAATCACCCCAAAACTAGAAATATATTCCTCTAAAAACCTTAAAACATCTATACCCAAACTCCATTAAATTAAAAACACATACATCCCAAAAAATTATTACATTTTCTTTAAAAATATCTCTATATCCTCAAAAAATATAAAAATACTCCCAACTAGAAAAAGAAACAAAACAAGAGTCAAGAAGTAACTGAAAGACAGTAATGGGATGTTTGAGCCAGCCCATCATAAAAAAAATATTTTGCAAGAAATCATATCAAAAAGTTTCCACATCATAGAGATGAATTTACTACTCTATAATTATTGTCTCACACTCCCAAGTCTCATGAAAATCAAAACCATGCTCCCATAGCACAAAATCCAATGGTATTGTCTTACAATGAAGAACCTTTGAATCAGAATAAAAAATTTTGTCTGGATTCATAGTCATGGATAAATTAAGAACAACATTAATATCTTTCTAGACTAGAACATGATAAGTTTTAGAAATATAATTTCAAATCTATGATGCATCAAAAAAATTGGATCGATTTAAACTACGGTGGAAGTTCCAAATGGTAAGCCACTATCCCCACTCTCTAAACAATCTAAAAAGTACCCAAAAACATGGAAAAATCTTTCCATATTTCCCAATATGTCAATAAACCAACCCAGATAATACTCTCAAGAACATATGGTCACTAATGGAAAACTCCAATGGTTTTTAATGATGAATGGAATTGGAATAATATCAACTATTTGTCATCGACATCCTCGGATGAATCAACTGAATCCTCACTAACATCTCTTTGACCAAACTTATTCTAACAAAGTAACATTCTCCAATATATGACCATAACAATGGAAATATTCAATAATGGACATGATAGACCTAAAAAAGATGACATTATGATAATAGATGGGTAATTTTCATTTTAGTAAAACTCATCCAGTCCTATATGTTCATCCAAAACACCACCAAAGTCTATAACGCCAGACATAACATGTACTCGAGATTCATTATATCTCTCTATTTTTGGGAATCCATATATGGATGATATTTCATTATCAAATGTTCCTAATATCCCATAGCCTCTTGGAGACCCTTCCAGAAGTGTGATGTGAATATGGTATCCCTATCAGACACTATATTTGATGGAACTCCATGTAATCTGACAAAATTTAGCTTGTAGAGACATCCCAAGCCCTCAAAATTGGTTGAACCATGAATGGGTATAAAGTGATCCTATTTGGTCAACCTATTGATAAAAATCCATATCAAATTCGTCTCTTTTTGGGTATATAGAAACCCAACCAAAAATTTCATAAACATCTCATCCAACTTCCATGTAAGTATTGGAAGTGGATATAGAAAACCTAAAGGACTTTGGTGCTCGGCTTTGACATGTAGGTAGGTATAGAAATGATATAAAAATTTAGTGATGTCTTATCTCATACCTAAACACCTGAATCATCACCACATATCATAGAACATATTTATGGTTCCAAGATGAACCACCCACTTGGAATTATTGAAATCCCCAACACAGCCTTTATCAAAAGAAAAGGTAAAATAAACTAGTTCCAAAAACACAGGATTCCCTCTAAAGATAAATTACACTCACTGATAGTCTCCCAATCATAAATAGATTCCATGATTCCATATAAATCATCATGAAGCTTATACTCATGAAGAGTTATATCGATAAGAGATGTGGTCAATACGATTCTCAACAAAAAAACCTAAAACTCATTCTTGGAGACTCAAAAATGAAACTGAGAAAAGATAGTCAACAGATTACACTGTTCTAATGATTCCTTTATGGATTGAGTTTGAAGTTTTTTTCTCAAGTCCTGAGCAACAAAATTCCCCTTACTAAGTTTGTAGAAAATTTTGAAATCAAAATACTATAGGTAATCCACCCAATTCCAATGTCAAATATTAACATATTTTTTATAGAAGATATAACTCATGATTTTGTGGTAAAAATATATGGTAATACTTTACCAAAAAAGGTAATTCCACTAACTCTTCAGAACATGAATCCCAACACTGGGATTAATTTCATTGGTCAGATAATTATTCTCCTGTGGCCTAAGAAATTTATAACTACAGGTTACAAAATGATCACACTACATATGGATACAACTCAAGGCCCAACATGTTTTATCACAAAAACCTAGAAATGTCCACTTGGGATCTAGATGATTCAACACCGACACAAAATTTAAAGGCCATTTCATCTCAAAATAATAACTATGGCATTTATCATCCAAAACATAATTCACTCACATATGAGTGAGATAGGTCGTCAGAGAAGTTAACTTGTAGAAATCTTGAATGAATGTAATGTAATATACTACCATACCCAAGAATCTCCAAATCGTGAAAATATTATGTGGATTCTCCCATGTAATAAAAACTTTAACATTCTTAGGATCAACTGAAATAACATGTTTCAAGACAACATGCCCCAAAATATTCCCTTAATGAATCCATAAATTACATTTCAAAAACATCATGTAAATTTGATAATTTCTCAAGGTTAACAGAACTACTCTCAAATGATTCACATTGTCCTCCTCAATCTAAGATCAAATGAGGATGTATTCCATAAATAGCACCATGAAAAATTCAATGTACCCATGAAATATCATGCTCATAAAATATATCAAAACTGAAGGAAAACTAGTTAAACTAATTGTTATAAAAACATACTTATAATGTACATACCTAATCCTGAAGGTTGTTTTCTGAATATTAGATTATTTTATTCCTAACTGGTGATAAATAGATTGAAGACCAATCCTTAAAAACCACTTCACCCATTTAAATTGTCCAAACAAATCATAAATTCATAGAAACATATATTTATTCTTTAGGGTGCCTAAATTTATTTATATAATCAACACATAGGTGAATTTTCCCAATAGATTTCATGGAAAATAGAATACGTAACACCCAAGGAGACATGCTTGGGTGTATAAAACCTTTCTGTAGAAAATCATCCATATAATAGTTCAATTTCATCATCACATATAGTTCCATATGGTAATATGGGATTAAAACATTGTTTATACTAGGTTAAAAATCAATAGAAAATTACACCACTTTTACTAGTGATAATCCAAATAAATCAGATGGAAAAATATCAATAAACTCAACAAAAATTGGTGGGAGATCGTCACTCAAAGATTCCCACTCCAAGATGAAAGAAAACATGCATATTACCCTACCAAACTTTAAAAATGATATATGTATATACTCATACATGGGTACCATTATTCCAAAAAGACAAGGAACACACCATAAATAATAGTAAAGGAGACTCGTTGAAGATAATAGTCAATTAAGGACTTATTATAAATCATCCAGTCCATCCTAAAAATAAAGTCAAGAGGTTTCATGTCAATAACCTAAAAGCTCTAGGAAAACTCAATCTATGATGAATATAAAACACAAGGACTCCAAATACACTTCTCTCTCTTAGTTTTAATCTGCATAGTAATACCCATCACACAAGATGAAATCTCCATAGGAAGGTTCAACAAATTCAGAAAAAGGGAGGATAAAAATGAATGGGATAAAATTTTATCAATAAAATAATCACTAAATATGAAGTTATAGTGATGGTACATATCACTGTTATTGAGACCACATGAGATTCCTCTAGAGACTCATCCGTTGTGTGGGAATATTTATTTTTAGTTCTTATAGCCAGAACCTCTTAGTTATTGAGGCATCTGATTTCACTGTAGTACTTTTTGGAACTCATGATCTAATGACATTATGTAGAGTAGAAATGTAGTGGAATAAATTTTGGTAGGTAGACTTTAAAGAAACACAAACTACAAATCTTGGGTGCCTTAGTGAAAACCCATCTCGAATTCCTAACCCTTCCACAATAGAGAAAGTCAAAGGGCCTCTTCTAGGAACTACTGGATGTTTGGATGATGCCTTCTGTCTATTGCCACTATGGGACTAATCACACTTTCTCTTCCTCTTAAAGGAACTTACAAAACTGCCACTAGGACAAAAAGGTATTCTCATCAATGCTGACTTACCAACCAAGTCATGGTCAACCATCAACACTCTAACTAGTGTGTGATCATAGGAAGTAAGATTCATCAAGAAAATATATTATTGGATATCCAATTGAATACCCATCTCAAACCATCAAGACATCATCATATCATTGGATGCAACATTCAGTAAAAATTGAACAGGCTCAGCAAAATAGTTTGCATATTGTGTCACTGTCCTATAACCCTGCTGAATATTGATAAAATCTAAGGATTTTTCCAAGACCATAAACATTGTATAGAAATAAAAAATGTAATAATCTATAAATTCATTCCAATTCAAACCCGTTTTCTTCTTCATTGTCCCAATTGAATCATATCATCTTTTGCTAGGTCCCTCATGCTTAAATGGAGCACATTTAAACTTTATAGATTTTAGAATTTACAAGAACCTAAAAATTAGTTCTATAGTTTTCAACCAATCCTTAGCACCTTGAGGATCACTCAAACCATTAAAATATGGTGGATTCTAATGAACAGACTCGTGAAGACAATCATTAAATTCTCACTTCAAGGTTCCACAATCAGATCTTAAATGGGAGTAGTTGCAGGTGTCTACCCTAAATCTTGGACAACATGCACCACTATCTCCACTAGATTCTAGTACACTTGAGGATTTTATTCCTGTAGTTAACCATCAACTTCCTCCTGTAACCTATTTAAATTTCTTCTTAGATGGATGATTATAACCAAAATCATTAGAAAACACTAAAAGGATCTGTAAGGATACACATATCAACATCTCAAACAAGATATGTCAGAATTTAAATTTCATCATGAAGATACCAAAATTGGGATTTTATCATAATTATATCATAAATCCGGAAAATTCCATAATTATATCAAAATATTCATCAAGACACTTTTTCAAAAACACCTATGGTGACTTAAGGTTTATTACAGTGATAGATGGATAGAAATTGTCTCGTGATTACCTTCATGTCTCAATTATCCTACCTCATACCTACCAGGACTACCAAAAATACATAATGATATCAAGGAAATATGTAAATCAAGCACCATTAATACCACTTTATCACAAAATATCCAAAATACCTAACTACCCTGATACCTGATCCATCATTTACATGGCTTGAAGGGCATTTCTAATCTCCATGGGTTAATTACAAGAACATGGAATCACAAAATAATCATAAGGGGTATTTTTTTCCATAAAATAATGAAATAAAAATGATACAAATTGGTATTCTCAACACTTCAAAATTGATAAATTACTAGATATAAATAGGTAAAATAGTACCCAAATAGTACATCTTCAAGAGATACAACATATTCTAAGATAAAACTCAATAATAAACTCGTGTAACAAGTGGATCACATATCCACCGATCACCTCCATCACTCTGAGTCATAAGAATCAAGAAAATCCACCACCTTTACGTAGTTCATTTATTTTTATCGAACCTTGAATAAAAAAATATGCACATCCCTAAAAGATAATGTAGGGCGTGAGGTATAAAACTCGATAAGATCTCACCAAGGGTTCCATAATTAATTCAGTTATAATTAAACCATGTATTCCTTCAATTTAAATAAAATAAGGCATCAAATGTAAATCATATATTTTTAATAAAATATTCTTTATTAATCAATAGATTGAAGATATATCAAAATAGGATTAAATGAACATTTTATATAAAATATTTAGAAAACATTTTTTCCCTGAATGAAATAATTCTATAAATCCTTGACATGTAATCAAAAAATAATTTATTACATAGTAAAATATATCAATCCAAGTGGCACATTTGTTTCTTATAATTATATATGACACTATTCAATCAGTGATCTCAACTCAGCACTTGTCTCATGAATCATGTTGTTGGGACTCAACTCTCCATCTGGGAAAAATCATGTCATAGTATGATTATGTAAATGTATTCATTATTAATTTATTTATAGGGGTCATATATTAATATTATTACCCTAAATACCACTAAATACTTAGTCCTTCATTTCCTTCACTCAAACAACCAATCAATCATGGGAAAATCAATCATTCTAGATTAGTTCAAAAAATAAAACTTCACACTTTCTGTTATCAATATGCCTTTCTCATTTAAAAACCAGATCATATTTTTTCATCACTTCATTCCTTTTAAATTCATCTTTAAATTAATGACATATATCTCAAAAAAATTAAAAATAATTCCATCATTTTTTCTCAAATCCACCAAAAAAATCTATTCTATTGATATTTGGGGGTTTTCCTAATCTCTATTTGTTTTTCAAAATAATCCATAAATCATCTAGAATTTTGGTTTTTAAACCATTTAAAATATTATTTCAAACCAATAAATTAATTAAAGTTTTCAATTATAGGTAAAATCATATGGGTACACCAACCATTTAATCATTGATAAAATAAACACAAGAAATAGAAAAACACCAATGAATAAAAAAGGAGAAGGATATAAATAATGAAAAACTAGATCATAAAAATCAAGATCAAAGTTTGATTCAATAAAAAACACTAGATCATACAACTTAAATATAGGGGTAGTAGAGAAAATGATAAAACCAAAATGGAGGAACTCATTGAGTATCAAATTCTAAGACAATACATTTTGATGGGAATAAATTTCCCATTGTGTATATGAGGAATCATAGGGTTCTTGGGAGGAGTTATAATATAATGAATAAATAAATTATTAATATAACAAAATTAAAACTATTGGGATCTAGGAATTTACATATTTTATCAAGTATTTATGGTGTAAATTCTTCAAGTTTATCATACACTAGAAAAGAAATCACCACTAATTAAAAGTTCAGATTGATGAATTCACTACATAAGTTAATAAATTATGTAATAAACACATTGTTTCCTAATAAATTATAATATATTTTGGACAACATGCAATTTATATCGTAAATAACGGATTTATAAAATAAATTCTTTCTTTAGCCATCACCAAGAAATAGAAACCCATAGAAACACCCAACTACCTTAAACTCACTCTGGACCAAAAAATAGAACCATCTAAACCCATTAACACAACTATACCCATACTCAATTAAATAAGACATATAAACATCCCCAAAAATTAGGTCACTTTCCCCAAAAAATCTATCAATCCTTGAAAATCTTAATGTGCCCCCAATAAGAAAGGGAAACATAACCAGAGTCAAGAAGTACCTGAAAGAAAGAAATTGGATATTACATAAATTCTATTTCATCCTATAAATTACATCCCAATATAGAAACTATAAATTGGATTTTTTTGTGGAATAGATTAAACTAGGGGTAATCAAACCTATAAGGGTTGGGTGTGCATTGACTCGATCTTCACCCAATATATGATTACTAGGGATAAAATTATAGGCCTAGTGATATAATCCTAGGGAGTATTAATTGGGGAATAAAATTTTCTTTAAAATGCATTTTAAAGTATTTATTATATAAATTAATTAGTTTATGGAATATAATATAACTCAATATAAAGAAACATTAATTGAACCGAGAGTGAGTTTGGGTGAACTAAAAGATAATGTAATAATTTTAAATTCTAAGACATATTAAGGTCGAATTTTCCATATAATTATCTTATAATAATTAACTTATATTTTTCATCACTCAAAGTTAACTCCTTTTGTTTTAGTAATAGATAAAGCCTAATGGAACCATGTAAATGATGGATTCTATGGATAATGTAGAAATATTCCCAATGAGAAACCTAAATAGATCAGAGTTTGAGTGAGAAATCTTATGTTTATTCCTAATCAGATGTCATGAATTAGGACTAACAACAAGATATTTCCCATGTTTCCAGACACACCAAAGAATATAAGGATATATTCCTATAGGAGTTCAAGTGATGAAGAAAATTAAATAAAGAAGATTCAATTTTCTTCATGTCAAAAATGTGGTCAGGATCACTAAGGAAAATGTCTCAAATGAATGGGAAGATGGTTTGTGTATGGAAAATAAAGGAAAATATATACATTTGGGAAAAGTAAAGATAATGAAATTGATTACCATGGTGTGGGGAAAAGTTTTTATTCTTAGTTGAACCTTAGATATTAATGTAGACAAATCATTTGATATTATATATTGAGTTGTTTCTTTCATTTAGATACACTTAATGCATTTTATTAATAAGTGGTATTCAGAATCATGAGGGTGCAATTTGTTTAAGGAGGGATATTGTAACACACCATGATTTTTAATTATAGATTATTTTAAGACATAACATGTTTGATATCTTGTGACACACACAATAGTATACAAAAACAAACCATGAAACAGTATATAACTATTAAAATGTATCCATATAATTGGAAGGTAAAACTAGATGCAACCAAATTATGAAATTTATGATAAATAAAAATGAATTTAATTATTATTAAAAATTCATTGATAAAATTCAATTAGTATGGGGGTAAATAATTGATGGGAATAATTTATTATTTAATATGTTACCTTTATAAAATTGTATTTTAAGCACCTTATTTTAAGATACAAAATATATTATGAATAAAATATATTATTTATATGAATAATATTTTAACACCAATTTGTTTTAGTAATTTTTATTAAATAATAATAATAAACATTAATATTTTAAAATCTTATTTTCACATGAAAGCAGATTTCATTATTCATTTTATGTTTTTATTTAAAATATAATGTTTATAATTTTAGAAATTGAATTCATAAAAATTGAGTTCTATTTTTATCTAGAATAATAATACTATCTTAAGATTAATATATTGTGATTTTTCTAAAATAATTTAATTTCTGATGAATTGTGAAAAACATATTTTTTTTTCTAAATCTATAGTGTTTCTGGATATATTATGAAGTATAACTTAAATAAATAATGAAACATTTTCCTGGTTCAAACATTAAATTAAGGATTAAAATTATATATTTCAAAATATAATTATAAATTAAAAAAACTCATGTTTAATGTTTTATAAACTCAATTAATATTTCCCAATAAATGAAAATGCTTTTAGTATTTTCTTTTATTTAATTGTTATTTTTGTAAAATTATGTTTTGGATTAATTTTAAAAAAATGAATTTTTTTTATAATGACCCAATTTATATTTCAAAAATCTAAAACATTGATAACTATATACCAGACATAATTTTAATGCTTAAATAAAAACGTTTTCTAAAAAACAGTTTTTACACATGAAATGTGCTAATGTTAAAATATAATTTTTATTATGAATGCGAATATTAATAGATAAAATGATTATAATATTTATAATTATTTGGAAAATTTTATGTAATAAGGTTGATTTTATTTTTATTCCTTAAAAGTGAATTACTTTGGTAAATATTATATACCATTATAGAAATGAAAATAGTAAAATTAAAAAATAAAAGAGTAAAATGATTGAGGCATGATTAAAACATGTTTTAAAAATTATTATAGGATTTTTGACTTTTAACACCCAAAAGTTGATTATGTATTACTTTTAGAGCCTTTTATTCTTGAATAGTGTCCTTATATTATTTAAATGTAATGTGTTCTTTTATGATTATCCCTCTCGGATTTTATGAAAAGGGTCATATCCTCCACTTCATACAAAACCAATAAATTATAATTTCATCATAAAAGCATGAAAAAATTTCTATTACTATAATCTCCTCTTAACTTTATAATCCTATAGACTAAATTAGAGAGCTTCTGTCCTCCCATTCAAAGGATATTTCCACGAGAAACCATAAGTTCTCAACGTAAGTATTTCTTACAAATTATCCTCATGTTCTTAACATTTATCTTTAAAAAATATTATCTACATAATTATATATTGACACAAATGTTATCAATATAATTATATTTTATTATATTAATGGAGAAACCATTATTCAATCCATTACGTAAATTAATAAAATCAAAACAACATTGATTGTGCATACGCACATACTACCACCTAGAAAAAATGATGGGGTTTATTTTTCATAGTTTCCAAACATGGATAGTTATGAGGATGTATCTGATGTATAAATATTTTTTATATTTATAAATTATAATTACTAAATTATAATTTATTATATACCTTTATTACATCAAATTCTTACAGAAATGGAATCGTTAATCGTGTGTACATACAGAATACTGCCCCCTGAATAATGAATTTCAGTTTTCTTTACTAACCAGCATGGATGGTTTTAGAATGAATTTCGTGAAGTTAAATAATATTAAATTAATTTAAATATTCTTTAAAATTTATGTTAACATTATTTAAATACATATACTTACTCATAAAATCATTACAACACGCTCCCATTTGAGTCAATTTTACCACCTATGTAGACTATGATATAATTTTTACATCATTATTGATTTATTAATGATAAATAAATGTAATATAATGTAACTAAATTTTTTTCATATGTTTTAATGATTATATAAATGTGTTATTTATATTTATTATATTTATTAATATATCACCTTTCAATTGTTAAACACACCTAAACTAGTTCTTCACAACATTCATTTTCACAAACCACTCCATTATCATTCACTAACATAAAATGGGTTTTAATGAATCATTTAAATTTAATAATAATAGTATATTGTATGATTGACTAATTATTAAATTTTTCTTAATAAAAAATAATTGAAAATGCCATTATAAAACTAGTAAGAAACAAGAAATCAGAGTTTCTAACACCCGATGATGAAAATAAACTATAATGGAAAAATATTTTTGAAATGAATTTATATAAATTATGTGTTTAAATATACATTTATTTGAATAAGTTTCTGAAATAAGTGATTAATATAATTATTTTTTTTATATAGGAGGTTTGAGAACATCTTGACTAAGTAATAATTAAGGTAAGTGTTCCTTATCTCAAATTTAATTTCTTGGGTCATAATTGGTATTGTGAACCATGATATATTTAATATTATGGGATTCATAAATAATTAATTAATTCTTAAATATTCATTAAATTAATGTTGTTTGAAGATCCACATCATGTTATTTCATCCAGTTTCGTTCAATTAAAAAGATACCAAAGTTTTAAGGGATTGTCTATAAGTTAATTTCTTGATAAATAATTCATATTATTAACCAGGATATATTTAAAATAGTGTTATTACTACCTAATGAATCTATCTTACCATAGTTATGAAACTCATAGGGTTTGAAGATGTGCATTTTTTTCTTTCTTCAACTCACTTTTGATTCAAAGGATACCAAAGTTGTGGGGGTTCGTTGTCCTAGATTACAATTCCTTGAGACATGGTTATGTTATACATCATATTTTCTATTATATGGTGTAATTACTACCACTATTTTATTTTATATTAATATTCAATAACTATTCATTTTATTTGATGTTTCATTATAAATTATATCCCTTAATGGGTTTTAATTCAAAATTTTCTAAACCCATATGTGTTTTTTGTCTCCATTTTCAATTCCGTGAGACATGTTTGATATTGTGCACCATCTTTTCTTTTAGATGGTGTATTCATATCCCTATTTCTTCAAACTAAAATGTATATATTCAATTTAATTATATTATAATTTCATGATATCTCTCATGTTCTTTTTATTATTATGTTACCACTATTATAAGGTTTTTTGCATCTCAATTTTGATTCATTAAGATATAATTAATATTCACCACTTATTTCCCTTTTATGTTGTATATATTGGTCATGTATGTTTTTATAAATCCTCTCATAGTATTTTATATTTGGGGATTAAACTTATAGAAATCCATCATATCATTTGTCTTAACAAATCATCCTCTTTTATAGGCATATTTCCCTTCAAATATATTTCCTCTATAAATACTATATTTTTCTATCCTTTGATTGATGGGTGTTCACAGGTACCACATATGTATATTAATTAAGAAATTTATTTACATTACCATATACCCCTTTATGTCTATGGTGTCTGTTTTAGGGATTCTAACTTATAAATATATTAAATATATTTATTGGGGAAATATTGAAAATAAATATATCTGTTATTCTGATACGGATATTTATTGACTGATCAAGAATGTTGATTATGTATTATTTAACTATCCAACTTTTATTTCAAGATATATTGTGTTCACTTATTTATGGTTAAAGTATTTTCATTTATAATTTTTTTATATTGATATATATGTGCATTGATTACTAAGTAATGTTGATTATCCATTGAATTGATATTCATATCATTCACAGGGTGAATGAATTACACTTAAATAAGTGATGTGTGGGGCCCAGCATTACATAGTCCCTTGAATGATTTTTTTGGATTCATGAAACAAATGTTTTGGGTATTTGGTATATTCTTTCACAAAGAAATAATGGTGTCTTGGTTGTGACCTTTATGACATGAATGATGTGTTGGTTATGACCATGATGATAAGAATGATGTATTAGATATAATGACATAAGATTTTAGTGAAATATTAATCCTTAAATAATTACTTTGTTTTATAGATTTCTATATAGGAAACATCAAACCCTAATAGACCAAAACCCTTGTTATTAAAATATAAATTTACTAATGTGTGTTAGACATTAAATAAGAGGGTATAAAAAGTTATAACAAACTTATGATATAAAGGTACCTTTTAATACTATTTTAGCAAGTCTAGATAAGAACTTAATAAAATCCTTTTTATTATTAAAATTTATTTTATAAAATTGATATTTTTAATGTTTTATATATTTCATATTAGCTAAAATTTTATAATAATACTTAATATACAAAAACATCATATAAAAAAATGTTTTTATAATATTTTATGATTTTATTTTATGATTAAATTTATAAATTTTAGAATATTTATTTAAAGAATTTAAATTAATTTTTGAACTTATTAGGCTCAATAAAATTTAAGCCCATAGCATCTACCAATTTCACTATATTCTATTTTTTGATATTTTAATCTCTGTAAAAAAAGGTCATACACAATTTTCTGTTTTTATCATGTAAAATTGTAAATATTTTCTTTTATTTTCTAATTTTATGTTTTTTATCAACCATTTATTTTATTCCTATTCAAATTTTTTTTCATTCTTAATATTTGTTTTCAAAAAATAATTTATTTGAGGTGAATTTTTCGAAATATTGTTTTTACAAATAACTTAATGTTTATAAAATTATTATAATATAAGTATGAATTATAAATTCCTGAATCAATTTTATAGGATAAAATGTGTATTTTAATATTTAATTTATAATTTTTAAAAAAAAATATTAATTTATAAACCCTTATTTTACATTTTAAAACATATGAAATATTTTTCAAAAATAAATTTTGAATACATTTTACACCTAGTAGTGTTAAATTATGTTTTATCCCTTCTATAAAATTAATATAATAAAATAAATTTTAAATTTGGAAACATTATGTATAAAATATTTAATAAGTACCACTTTATTTTTAATCAAAAATCATAAATTACTTTGGTAAAAACTACTTACCTAGGTAAAAATGAACATGGGTAAAAAGGGGTTAACCAACAGGGAAAGACCACAAACATGATTAAACCATGTGTAAGAATGTGTGATCAAGGAATTTATCAACCTTATTCCTTATCCCCTATATTATTTCCCAATTATGAAGATACTTTATTTTATAATGAATTCTCATTATTAAAAAGTATGGGGTATTTAAAAAAAGTCTTCTCTTTTCACTTATAAAATTGGAACTCATCTCCTCACTTCCCTTTATACCAAAACCCAATTATTTTAACCAAAAATATTACCAAAACTATCCTCAAAATTCCTATACACATTCAAGGGGTTTTTTATTCTCAAAATATCAGCCCTCAAAGTCTTAACCCCCTTTACAATGGAGATAATCCAAATATTGTGGTGTGAATTTCTTACCACTCATTTCTCATTTTTATTCTTTTATTTTCACTTATTCTTACTCAAATTCTATTAAACTATCATAAAATGAGAAAAAATTATTATTACTACTATATCTATATGTTATTATATTTATTGTAAAATAATTTACCAACTTTCCTTTTTCCTATAAAAAAACATAAACGTGAATCGTGTATATGCGTGAACTACCACATCCACAAAGAAATGTGTTTTTTCTATAATTTCCTAACATTTCCAGTCTAAAAGTGTAATTATATAAATTTTTATGATATATATATATCATATTAATGTTCCTAAAATGATAAAACTTGTTACTTATTTCTTCCTTCCATCAAAAAATGTGATCATCATTCATTGGTATATGTGAACTTCCACCTCCATGAAACGATGCAATCTATTATTCACTACCACATTCACATATAGTTTTTATATTTATTTTTGGATTAGATATGATATATATAAGTAACATATATTAACAATATGGTAATTTGATTATAACATATAAAATAATAATTGTTTTTTGAAATGGTTAAAGATATGAGTTGGTTTCCCAACCCACACCCACAAAAATTTATTATACAAAATGAAGGATATAAGGTAAACGTGCGGTGTAATGAAAATACACAATCTATTAATATAATGAAATCAAAACTTAAATGAAAAAGTTTCAAAAATAAAATAAAAATACATCCCATGGATGTTATCTATACTTCACTTAAATATTGATATAAGTTCTCTTCATACTAAACACCCCATCATCAGATAAATTTTAATGAGTGAAAAAACATTAGCAATCAACATCATAAATATTCTTGAGAAATATGTATTCTAAAAGGTAGAAACTAAACAATATCGGAGAAATTACAGACCAATCTATCCACAATTGATCCAGACTAGAATTTGTAGCATCCTCCATAGAAATCATTTCCACGCTCAACAAGCATTCATTAAATTCACCACTAAATGGAATTTTAAATCCCCATTCAGTATCATTGTCTAAAGACATGAGATATAAGTCAATAAATTAAATAGAAATACAATAAAACTTATCCATTTTTAAATGTAACGAATCAGAAATTTTATCTAGCATCAAATTGAGAAAAGAATACCATCAAATGAATTACATAAAACTAATCCATATTTAAATGTAAGTAATGACATTCACATCATAAATGCATATAATAGTTTATATGATGAAGGATTTTCCTTTAACATAATAATATTATGCTGAGAATCCAATGATCCAACCACCACATGTGGGTGATGAGGTATTGACCATGTCAGCTTTATCAAAGAACTCATTATCAATAGAGTATTTAAAGTAATAGATTTCAAAAAATCTTTCCACTACTATCATCAGGTTCTCAGTAAATCATTATGCTTCACAAGAATCACAAAAAAAACATTGACAAAAATGTGATCTATTATCTTAGATACATCAATACATCAAACCTAGGAATCCATTAATATTTTTCTAACCCGACTTCACCACACATCTAAAAATTCACTATAAAAAAATACAAATTCATCAAATTCAAATCCTTAAAAATACATAAATCCAAAATACCACTCACCATTTGGACCTAGTAATTAAATCAAAAAATACACAAAACAAAGAGTTCCATGATCTACAACCAACAACTACATACTTCATTTTAAAAAAAATTGAACCAATGATTCATATAAAAACAGAAGTAAGGTCAAATCAAAAGAGAATAAAGTTATTATGTAGCTTCCCTTAAAAGTGATCCAACCTTCTTTATTTTTATCAAAAGCCAGCATAAATTATATAATAATAGGTTCCATTAGGGTCAAACCAAATTTCTAACATAATAATGAGGGATAATAAAAAAACAGAAAAAACCTTAAAATTTGGGTCAACTATAGATAACATGCCATTCTTCTAACCATAGATAAAATATTCTATAAATAGAGGACCAATCAGAATAAAAAATTATTATTTCTAAGTAATGTCCCTAAAAATTAAAATCATTATTTCATTTATATTCGTCCACCATATTGATAACCATCTATTTTATGATTTATAGATATGTCTCAATATCAATTTAATTATCTCTATAATTTTGATGTACAATTTCATCTTTCTCATCCATCCAAGAGTTTATTTCTTCCTGTAGACCCTCCATATTCTAATATACATCTCTGTACACAGGTTTATTCTCTACATTATTTTTTTTCTCTTTCCTCTAATCAATTACAATGGATTTAGTAAGCTTTTAAGCAACCCCAGGCTATAGGGGGGATATTAATATTTTCATTTCAAGAGGATTCAAGTGATAAAATAATAATTGGCCTCTCTAAGTTAGAGTAATCACTATGTATTTAGGTTTTTTTGGGATTCTGTGTAATGAATCTATCCACATCCACCGTTGTATTTTTTTTTTCCCAGTACTCGACATTAAGTAAGCTTCCTCAGTTTGACTAGGTTGTTCATAAGAATCTTGTGAGGATTCACAACACTCATAGGGGAAATTCTGTTCCTCTTCTAGTAAGGGTTGATATATTCTAGGGAAAAAGGGCTCATTATTTCTAATTCTCTCCTTGAATTCATTTATAGCCTATGAAATATGGAAATAATTAAAAAAACTCGAGAGATCTAGAGGAGAGGGATGATAATTAAAAGCACTATCCACATTTTTATTAGTATTTTTATATACAGGATTTCTATAAGGGATAGTAATTGTTTCCCTATTTACACATTTTTCAACCCAAACAGATTTATAGTAAGGGGAGTAAAAAATAAATTCTATTTCCATACACTTTTATGATGTGACCCATTTTAAATAATATGCTACAATAAGTTGGTAAATTTTCAAAGAAAATATCTTTTAGAATACCTGATTCACCGTTGTGAATTCATGTGTGCGGTGGAAGAGGTTGAGATATGTCTATTTCTATAAATATTCTATAGATAGATGGAAAAACTATATTCTTCGATGTAAATTCATGTTTTATGGGTAGACCGATAAGGCTAAAAATTGAAAATATGGCATCATTATTAAATAGATACAGTAGAAAACCAATAAATCCTATTCAAATATGTGCAATGTGAGGCTTAAAGTTATTGTTAAAATCTTGAGGCCACTTAAGTACTATCATGGAGCACCCACTGAAGGACCATGGACCTGTCATCCAAATTTGATAATAATCATTTTTAGAAGTGAAATGGAAACATACATGAGAATCATTCAGTAGTCCAACATGGAAATATCAAAACCAAGGACTTGTAAAGCCTTTGTTAGGAAGATAAGAGGGAAATATATTTGAAAAACATATCAACAAGCACAAAACACAGATTATTAAAATCTAATACATCATGTGAATTTTTATTAACAAATATTATAAAAGGAAATTTATATGAATATTATTCTTAAATAGGTTACTAGGATGATTATCTTTATGATATGGGAGTTTAAATAACTTCTTTGGAAATAAAGGGTAAATGTAAGGGACTTGGTTAATCCAATCCTTTCGTTGAGTCATATAATTTATTGTTGAACTTGTTTCTTCCATGAAATTCAATTTTGAATGATTTTATCTCTTTTAAATATAAGGAAAAAAGACTTTTGGATCCAAATACATTTACATGAAAGGTTTTCGGTCTATTTTTTAAAAAGGATCCTTTCTGAAAATAGACTCATGATTATGACCTTTATAATGGTGAATAAAAAAATTCAAAATAAGCGATTTTTGTGATTTGGCTTTCATTGTCCTAAAATTATCTACATCTAATGGATTTATGTTTCATGTTTGACCCTGTAATTTTATTTTATTATGTAATTTTCTTGTGATATTGTATTTGTTATAAATTTATTTAATTTATGATGTTATTTTTTTATATTATATTTATTATGAAACTAGTTTTTATTTACATGGATTTTTTTAAGAAAAGTTAGTTATTTTAATTTGTAATTATTATGAAACAAATTTTATTTCTACAATTTTTTCATGATTTAAAAAGTGAATGATTTATAAGAGGTATATGAATGTGTAGTTAAATTATGGGCGGGGTCCTATATTTCTCTCAAATTAATTTGTTAAGAGTTAATAACTCATGATATTGGTATTTCCATTAACCAATCAATATTAAATGACTAACTAGAACCCAACAAAGTCCTAAAATGTCCCTAAGGGTTTTCTTGATAACCATGGGCTCACGACAAGCACAAAGGTATCAAGAACTATCTTTGGGAAAGCTTTTTTCATGATATTATAAAAATAGATAAAAAATAATAATGGAAACATCATTATTCCAATAAAATTCCACAATAGGAAACATGAAAAATTAAAATAAAATAGATACCTATAAACTGCATGACAAACCCCAAGAATAAGTACAAAAAAACTATAACTACATGGTAAATTTATTCACCTACAAACTCACACAACCTAATAAAAATAATTCCCAACATCACTCTCTAACACCATTCCTTTACTTAAATTATATTAAACATGAACTATATACACCCAATGGTATATACAGGGTGTGACTAGAACAAACCTCATATGATCCCACCAAGGAATTCATAGGAAGACTTTTAAAAATAAAATAATTATTCTCAAGTAAATATAAATTATTCATGAGGTACAATTTTAGTAAATTTAATATAAAATGTTGAATATATCCCATTTTCAAGTTTTATAAAACACACCAATAACCTGGTTTTCAAAAATATTTCAAAAAATAATAAGAAAAATAAAATAATATCATCATGGAAAACCATACCTTGGGGTCACATTACTTAAAAGTTAGTGAGGATACTCATACCATTACTATTATTAGTATTACACTTGGTTCACACATTATGCTTGTTTAATAGGCCTAGGGGGTAAGAGTTAACTTCTGATAGTTTCTTCTCACAGCAAATTAGGCTACTTGGTTCACAGATTACCCTAATAGAATAGTCTTAGGGAGTAATATGTCATCCCCAAATATAGCTATCTTTCTCATCATTGATCACTAATTTTATTTCCACATTAGAACCATTCAAATGTAATTTCATCTTTGAAGCCATAAAAATTATTCTTTAAAACCATTTCCATCCGCAACACCAAGAGAAAAATCTATCTTCATAAATGTCAGTAAAACCACAATATATCAAAATTCATACTTTTAAAATTATTTTAAAATCCATTTATAGGAGAAATTCATAGTCCATGTTTTCCAATAAATTTATAATTCAATTACAAGGATTAAGAAAACAAGGTTTATTGAACAAATCCAATTTTTGAAACGACCTAGCTTGAAACACTGGGAATTACAACACTCACATGGGGACTACAAGTCAAGATAAACCAAAGACACATGGATTTGTGGAAAGAAACTAAACCATGAATTCCTAAACAATAATATCCAAATAATTAATTTATATAATAAATGAATCAAAATAAATGGCATACCATAAAAATTCTTGAACAACTCCCCAAGAAGATTAGAGATCTGGGCAAGAATACTCAATTTCAAGATAGATCTCAAAGTAATATGATTATAAACCAAGATCCAACATATTCGCATTGTTTTCATGGTCGATCCATAAAGAGATACATGAGGGATACATAGAATAATTATACTCAAGACCAAAATGGAGTTATGCTTACCAAGAGAGGACCAAGACTTCAATTGTCACTTTGATCTACTAAGGATTAATGTTAGGATATCCAAAAATATCCAAATAGGGTTCTCATGTTTTAATATATCTATTTTAGATCAATATAATATGATTAAGAAATAAAATGGGCGATTCAATGGCATAAAAATACGATACAACCATTACATAGCCACCCAAGATCAGTACCATTGGAATACCAGTGAACACTATAAAAATGAAGTCTCTATATTCTGACCTACCGGATGGCTAGGGGATAAAGAATAATATTTTAGCCACTACATAGCCTACTGGATAGCCAATTTCCTTCATTAACTAGTCGATGGACCACCAGAAACTCTATTAGCTATAGGATTAGGTATACACCCCACTAACTCCTCTTGACACACCCTTGACCCCTATTATATAATAAAACAACTAGCAAAAATAATGAAATAGTAATAACAATAATTATATAGAAACAAGTAAAATGTCATACCTAAAAAATGGATGTTACAACTCTCCCCATCATATTTCTTTATACCCCCAAAAAGCTAAGTAGGAGAAGATTGGTCCCTAAAGAGATAAATCAACTACTCCCTCAACATATACCCCCACTCCCACATCTCATGAGATTATAACACAAACTTCCACATAACATAAACATATGTTATAGTATTTCCATGTAAAACCTTTAAATTAGAAGTAATAACTCAAAGTTTTTGTTCAGTAAATAACATATCAGGATCCATTCCATGTTACTCCTAATTCATAACATGTGATGGTTCAGGATAATAACTCTTGAGTAGGTACACATGGAAACATTGTGAATTAAAAAAAATAAGTTGTTATATCCAAGTGATATTCCACCTTTTAAAGATGTTTAAATATCATGAGTGATCCCATATATCTTACTGCTATCTTCCCTTTCATTTTGATTCTTTAGTGACCCAACCAGAGTGAGACTTCTAAAAATAACTATTCAAAAATTAAAACTCCAAAGGATGATAAAGGACATCTGTATAAGAATAATACCATATTTTAATAGCTACCAAACATTGACAAACCAAATGGATATTCATCATTGTTCTTTAAACCAATACTGTTTTTATCAAGGAATGCATACCAACTTCAAACTAACAGACATGTGAGTTATTTGGTTGACCATATAGATCATTAAAAGGTGTCATCCAAATGAATTATTTATAACCAATATTATTATAAAATTAAACCAATCCCAGGTGACTATCCCAAGCCCCTCCAAATTCAAAAATATAGGTATGGAACATATCCACCATTATTTGATTAACACTTTCTGTTTTAACATCTATCTAGAGAAGATAAGTTATGTTCAAATTGACATAATCTCCCATTTCCTCCTAGAGGACCTTCAAAAACCATGAGGTAACTTGAGGTTCTCTATCTAAGAAAATGGTCATTGGAGACCCATTAAAGTTTATGATCTCTGGTATATGAAACTTTCTAAGGTCTTTTACTTTAGTGGTTCCTTAAAATTTAATGATGTGTACCAAATTAGTTAACCAATAAAACACCAACCAAATGTAATTATTACTTATTATATTTTTAGGTATACTAATAATGAAATTAAATGAGATCTCATTCCATTTCCATGTTTTCATGATAAGTGGTTGAAGAAAACTATAATTATTTTGGTGTCTAATATTAATCAATTGGAACATGTGTCATTGAATCATAATGTTGGTTATATATTATTACATTCTAGGACCCCATAACTGATAGTTCATATTATAAAACATCCTTGTGTTTATCGGGTTGATATCCCACAAAGAATGAGGAAAATCTCCCAAAATAGCCTTTCTCATAATCGATGGAATAATGTATCAATTTCTGAGGAAAATAATAACTTCCTTGGAGAGAGACAACTCATATATTGTATCCCTACCATATAAAGAACCTCTGATGTTCTATAACTAATTATACTATTAATACTCTTAAATAATTGTATCAAAGAGAGAGCATTAAAATGAACATTATCCATAACATTATGAGATTAATCCTCCCTAAATACCAAGTGAATCTGAGAAAATATTCCCATTAATCTCCATTATTAATTTTATTCCCTCATAGCCTGAGAAGAAAGCTTCCTACTCAGAACATCAGTAACTAACTTTCCGTTCACTATAGTAGAGGAAATTTCAAAGTAAAATGACTATAATTATTTCACACCTCATATTTATTGGTGATCCAAATATTTTTTTAGAAAGATATAACCCAAACTCTTATAATAAAATTAGATTATAAAAATCTCCACAGAAAAATAGTGTCAACAACTTTTATGGTCATGCAAAATCGACACAAGTTCCAAATAATGAGTGTGATAATTCATCATGTAAGGTCAATGATGATGTGATCTATAAGCCATCATATGAACTCCTTGATTAAGGAAATATCCAAACATTTACATGAAGCATCAAAATAAACCACATATCCCTATCTAGACTCTAGTTGAGTCATAATTGATGTTGTGGTCAAATGTCTCTTTACCTCAAAAAAGTATTCCAAAAACTTTTAATCCAAAAAGAACATCAGCCCCATATCAGTTATAGTAATAAATGGTTATAAAATATCAAATAAATATATTAAAAAGCACTAAAAATGTATTTCTAGAAAACAAATTTGAATATCAAAATCAAAACATGATTCGTCTCATGACATGAGAGTCATCACCTTTCCAGGATCATTGGATATGCCATGTTCTAAAATTACATTTCCTAATAACTTCACTTCCTGAATCCAGAATATACATTTTGATAATTTTTCATACATTTGATGATCCATTAAAAATACAAAAATAGATATCAAGTGGAAGACATGAAATTCATTAGTCCTTGTGTACACTAAAATGGGACAAAAAAATTCCATGAAAAAAGTGTCAAGATACAGATTTAAAATTTGGTTCATCAAGGAAAAAGAGACGGTTGTATCCTTAGTTAGTTCAAATAACATCATGAGGTATGCAAAGTAGTTGTACCTTCTTCTGGAGATTTTCTTTGGAATATCTAACTGATTGATTAGAAGATAGGGGAAACCAGATAAAAGATCAATATTATAAACCCAATTTCCCATTTCAACATATAGAAAAATAATCAATGTGGGAAAGGTATATTTATTCTTCATCATTATTATATTGGGAATTAAATGGTCTATTAATAAGCATAGAGTTATGTCAGAGTTTTTAGACAGTATAATAGAGGTTTCCCAATGTGACACACTCAAGAATATATGTCCCTTGGCTCTCAAATCATACAAATAGACTTTCAATTATTTTATCTCATCCAAATATATGTAGTAATATGGAATGAAAATCAGTTGGGTTCCTATCACCAACTCAATCATTAACTCCACCTCTCTCTCTCTAGAAGAAAATTATAAGAGTAATCGTGAAAAATATATAAAATAATTGAATATTGTTGGAATATAACCACAAAAATATTCCTAACTTGGGTCATTTTTGAATGAATATATCAACTATCCATAAACTAGAAGAGGAGGTCAAGCCTGACTGGACCACAACATTGATTCTCCCTGAAACACACGGCTATTCTGATCTGGGATAGGGAATGAAACCCACTAGTGGTAACAATAAATTCAATATTTATGATCCCAAAACCAATATATTCTAAAAATAACATTTAATATAACTAGGTGAAGAATAAAAAAATATAAAACCAACTCAACATCTCACATAAAGAAAGATAAAAAGAGCATCAGAAACCCTACACCTTCTTCTTTCCTTGAGGTGTCTCCAATCACATAATTAATTTCATTAGTTCTATTGGAAGTTTTAAAATATACACCATATGTATTGATATGAAAGAGTGAGAGGAACTTATATTAAATAAATTTGTCTCTATTGTCGCAGTAATAGAGATAGTACCTCTCACAATTTAAGGACATGTATCAACTTCTATTGGAAACTCCTCAACTACATATAACTACTTCATTCCAAAGGCCTATAAATGGAGCCTTATTTTAAATGAAGAATAAAATTTCACAATAGGATATATAGGCATTGAAGTGTCTATTCCATAGTGGATAGAAGAAAAGGACTGCTAGAACATCAAGTGACTAAGGTATCTACATGAGTGATAGGTCTTTGGAGGCACGATAGAAAAATGATGTGTGTTCCCTGTATAGACACACTAGTCACATGTCAAGACACTAATTACTACTGATGGTGTAGGAAAAATATTCTAGGAATCACCACAACTATTTCCCCTAAAAACTCACTCCACTTCCTCTTCCCATTATAATAACTATTGAGGCTACCGCCAGAGGTTAGAGAAACCTCGATCTCCATACATAAATACTAGTTCAATATCCACCATTAATTCCCTATACACAGACACTATATATATATATAAAGATTAATCATTAATAATTAAACTCAATATCATATTTATGCCTCATATGAAACCTCTGAGGCATTATCTTCTCATTAGACACAACCTCTGGTGAAAAAAAGAAAGATATCGGTGAAGCGATTCATATATTCCATTATTGCTTGATTCCATTTCTCAAGGTTATGTAATACTAATTATTTTTATAAGGTATTATAATCCATGTATAAGTTATTGCTAAAGATAGTGTCGAATTATTTTCACTCCAATCCCTTGTGATTCTTTACCAAAATATCTGAGTCCCGCCATCTTCTACTTAGGCCTCCATGCTTGAAGAAAACGCACCTCTTCTTAATGAAATCATGGATCTCTAGGAATTAAAAGAGACTTTAAATATTTCATATCAAATTTTATACCTTCTTAGGGTCATTCATCCTTTGTAAGGATTGTGTTTTATGTTAAAGAAACTATTTGGGCTTAATTTCTCTCCTTGTCCTTTAACGGTACTACATATATAACCTGAATATTTGTAGGTTACACATGTTGGTACATATCTTGGACTATATTCATAACTATTTCAATTATATTTTTATTAAATAGACAGTTTTCCTATCATGGTTTATTGGAGGCACCCTCTTAGTGATTCACTATATTTTTTTGGGGGGGGAATAGTGATACACATAATTAGACAATAGAATTTAGAAAAAGATATCCATGAATTAATTTTAGCTTAATATAGTAAAAGTTAAAAAAAATTAAGAGGCATGTAAATAAACTAGGATCCAAACACTCTAATACTCAAAAGTAACATTTCCCATCCACTTGTGGTAACTTTACGAAAGTCTCGATGAGATTTGGACAATCACTCACTCATGAAATAACCATTAAGTCCCTACATTCCTATCACTTGTATAATAAGAAATCATAAAATGTGTAGAAATAAAATAAATTGACAAAACTCTTTCGATAAAAATGTTTCATGACCTAACCCAGATTACCCAACTACCTTTAATACAAATGAGTCCTCAAATGGCCTGAAGGGCATTCTTTATCTACAAAGGTTGGAAATAACAACCTAGTCATTAAGAACTACCTTTTGGAATTATTTTCCATGATAAAATATAAACAGATAAACATGAATAAAGGAAGCATTGGTATGATAATATAAGTACACAACATGAAAGATACAAAATAGTATGTTCTGATTAGGGGTGGAGTTTAGAGGAAGATATACTAGGACTATACCTTAGCCCGATTGGGGCCATTACTACATATATCATGATAATGGTTCTTTTAGTTGACTAGGTGATGGATCTTGATATATTTTCTCCTATGTTTTGATGACACCATGATGTATTTTCATAAGGCTTCTTGATACTCCCTTCTAAAAGGAGGATTGAGTTTGAGATCTAAATCATGATAGGTGTACAACCAATATTGATTCCCTTCTATCATATGACATCGGATGAGTTGAAGGACTTAGTTGTAACTAAGTAACCTAAAAGTGATGGTATTTATTCACCTAAGAAATTTTCATTAGGTTTCTCTAGTTTTATCTTTTTAATAAGGTAGTTGTAAGTCTTAAAATATTCATGGATTACCAGAAACTAAATCAATTTATGTTGAAAATAGGTATCCACGTCCAGGGATTTATGGTTTAGGGCTTAGGAAAAAATAATATTTGGAATTTAGAAGTAGGTATGGATTGTATCAATATCTCATGATTTTATTCAGTAAGATGAACACTCTAGTAGTGTTCATGGATCTCATGATTTGTGTTTTTCACCATTATGTAGACACCTTTTTCATGAAATTTGTGGATGACATTATAGTATACTTAGGTACCTTGGATTTACATACCAAAAATCTTGATATTATAATAGGAACTTTTTATGTATACGGGATTTATTCCATGTTCTAGAAGTGTCACTTCTAGATCAAGTAGGTATGCTTCCTTGGGAATGTTTTTTCTAAGGTGGGATTCATGTTGATCTAGGGAAGGTAGAGGTAGTCATGTCTTAGTATAGACTGAGGAATGTGTTTGAAATTTATAATTTCCCCTCCATGCTATATATTATAGGTATGAGTAAACTAACAAGCATCTTGATGACTTTATTGGGGTAAAGAAAACATTTATTTTTTCACCGATTCTAATTCTACTAGGCCCATGGATTGGTTATGAAATTTATTATGATGATATAAGAGTTTTTTGGGGGTATTTCATGATGTAAGGAGAACAAGTGGTCACTTAAGGTTCACATACACTATGACCCCATGAGAATAACTACCCTTCTTAAGACGTGGAGTAAGCATTTAGGGTGCATGTTTTAAAGTGTTGTCACCATTATCTATCCAGAAATAGTTTTTTCATCAACAATAACCACAAAATAATATGATATATGTTTTCATAGAGAGGCTTAAACCTATGAAAGTAATTTTGTGTTGAGAACTTTTATACAATATATTTTTTGATTTCTTATATCCCAATTAAAGGGAATGTTTTTGTTCATTCCCATAGAAGAAAATCAAGAGAACCAGGGATATACACATCATAAGAATAGTGTAATCTTATGATCCTACTAGAGGATTGTAAAGTGGAAATATCAGAGGTCCAAGGTGTTTTGATTTATCCTCTTATGGTCATTATTTATTTATTAGTGGATTGAGTGAAGTCCAATTATGAATCCAATTTATATTTTTAGATGATGTGATATTGGTTTATGGGAGATGAACTAGTTCTTTGATAGACCTGAGATAGGAAAGAATTTCTTCATCTACATGGAATGGTTGTGGTTTTTACTATTGGGGTTGGTTTCCTAGAACAAATTATATTTTACTTTATTCATTAATAAATACCTTATCAAATCTTTATTTTTCTTCTATATGATAATTCATGTGATAATTTCCTAAGGATATTTGTAGCACTATAGGGGCGTAGCGGATCCATGCTATGATGAGAACCTGGAAGTGGCATAACACTATTCTTGAATATATGTTCTATGGCCGGATGAATTTATTTGAGGGACTCAAATAATACAGGCCATTAGGGGTGGGGAATCATAAAAAAATTTGGCACCTTCTCATGGTGTGTGACTTTGGTAATATATAGAAATATATTATGAGAACGAGACCCACTAGTAGAAAATACACATTTTATAGTGTCTTTGGATGTTCATATCTGTGGACATGTGTATTTGTCCTTAGACATTATGATTATTATTAATGGGTATTAAAAATTACACACTTTGATGTATTTATGAAAACTATGATGACACACTATTTTCAGTGTTGTAGGATATGTTTGGGGCATCACGACTAATACTATATAAATAGATAATGTGAGAAAGGATTTGTCCCTTTTTTCTATTAAGGGAGTTGATATCATAGGCCCTTTGATGGAATTGATATAGAATAAATAAATCCATGGCCATGGTGAGGAAAGGGAATGTTAAATTCTAGGAAGTTAAAGAATGAATAATCGAGCACATGGGTTGATGGCACGAGCATGCAACCCAATTGATTTTACATATAGGGAAAAGTGGATTACATCACATGATAAGAATTCGTAGGAGGTGACACTTCATTCCAAAGTTAACTTCTTTCTCTATGGTTTCCTTGGCATGTTTCAAGATGCTAACCGTTAACATTAGGCAGGCTTTTCCAAATTCCACTGAGAAAAGGCCTAGAGGGTCACATAGTAAGTGTGTCCAAATATCTCAGTTGAATATTCATTTAACAAGTTGAATGAAGATTATTCATGGTTGTGGTTTAATAATTATTCAAGGATTTATGATCGCATTTATTTCGACAGTAGTTATTCGAGAAAATATATTGTTGGTAAAATAATATATTTATTAAAGAGTAATGAACTGATATTTATTTAAGAAATAAAAACCATTATTCATGTTTTAATAAATGTGGTGGAGAAAAAAAAGAAAATGGAAAAACAAAAGTACATGTTGTTTATATTAATATACATGTCATGTATTTTTTCTAGGGATTTGTAAGAAATAATAATATTTATTTAATTAAATAATATTAGGTTTAATTCTCTTGGTGCATGTTAAGTAATAATAATAGTCAACTATTATTATTAGACATGGGGTTTTACTAAGAATTAAATGAAATGAATAAATTATTTTGTATAATTAAATCATTTTATTATAGATAGGGAGAATTTTAGATATCGAGGGTACGAATGATCTGGCGTTCGGAACACTAGGTGAGGCATTTTCCTCTCGAAGAAACGGCGGCGGCTGGGCAGATCCCCCCCCCCCCCCGTCGGGGGAGGGGTCTTCGAGGTTCCAGCCCTTCACCAATCCCGACTTGTTACCTCCTTTCCCAAAGGCAGCGATTTTCCCTAGAGTACGAGAGCTCCTCGATGGTTTTTCGAACCTTCATATTTCAACGGAAGAGTTTACGGAAACCTCCGTGCTTCTGAAGTTCACTCTGGTGGCGTGGTTCAAACAGAGAAGACCTCCAGTCAACCACTTTGACAGCTTCATCTTTGACGCCTAGGACTTGCAAGATAGGGAGACAGTGGGTTTACTCGACATTCATCACTTTATGATCTGATTTGCTTCAGAGGAGAACCTCATCCGCGCCTAGGCGAGGGATCCCCGATGTTGCAACGGCCTTCGGTTCATTATCATTAGATGGTCATTCGATTTCCACATGAAGCGTGACTCTCCCTCTGTTGCAATTTAGGTTAGTTTTCCTAATTTTTCGTTACCCTTTCAGAATCCCATTGTTATCAGATTACTAGGTAATATGATCGGTAGGTATCTGTGTTCGGACAGCCAAACAGATTCGGTTTGTCACCCTGTAAATCCGTGAATTTTTGTAGAGGTAGATACATCTAGAGTTCCCTTCAAATTTTTCTGGATCACAGTTGAAGAAGAGTACAGATGCAAGCAGCGTGTGGTTTATGAGGTTTGGACGGACTTTATTGGTTTGTGTGGTTAGCTGGGTCATTCCATGGAAGTATGCTACCGGGAGTGTCCATCGAAGGTGGGTAGGGGACATAAACATCATGTGAAGGTTGATCGGGAGGTCCTGGTTCCGTCAAAGATGGTGGCACCTGATCAGAGAAAGGCTATAGAAACTTGCGAGGCAGTTGGAATGGGACAGAGGGAAACAAGAGGGGATGATAGCGGCAACGAAGATAGATTGGTGGGATCGAGTGCGGAAAAATCTCGCAGAAACGAGGTAGTGGATCATAACCTGAAGGTTGGCATGGGTTTTGGCACGGGGAAGGCAGTCGTGACGCACCAATTCAATCTGAAGGTTACTGATGTGTTCAACCGGCTGCGGCAGGACCTTGAAAGCCCCCCAACATATCAGTGGGTGCGAGCTCTTCAACTCGGACCCCAATTATCCTGGGAAATAGGTTTGAAGGTCTGGCGGAGGTAGTATCAGTATATGTAGCACTTGTTGCGGTTGAGGGAGAGGAGATTAGCAGGAAGAATCTCGATGGCCTTAATATGGAATTTGAACAAATTAATCGTGTTTTTCCAGATCTCTCTATTGGAAGTGGGGTGGAGGAACACTTTGCAAACAGCAAGAGTTTATTTTCTGGGGAGTCCAGCCCAAGGAGAAACAGTAGAAATAGGAGGAGGATGGGTAGGAAGGATTACTCATCCTTAACACCTCTCATGATGACTCGGTCAACAAAAAATAAATTGGATGAGAAGTTGAATAGTGAGGTCAGGGGTCAATTGGAACCTCCTGGCCATTATGCACTTCCCTTGGAGTTGATTTTATGTTCAGATGATGAGGTGACAGAGTAGGTATTATTTTTCAATGTGTTGGAAGAGGAAGGGGCCAAGATGATGGGCTGGGACATTGAAGTGAAGCTTAATGAAGAACAATATTTTTGGGTCAAAAAACAGGACAGGATCATGGTTTGGGGCTTCAACAAGGGGATAATCATAATGGAGGAGTACATACAGGTCTCGGACCAATTAACCTCTTCTCTTGAAGTCCTGGTAAGGGGAGACCCACACATCTAGGTATCCGCTATATCCTATAGGTTGTTTAGAGATACGGTAACAAGTAGAGTGAAGTTATTTTTCAACAATGATGATTTACCATTATTTGACTAATGTTGGGGTTCTCTCTTCTTCTTGAGATGTTTGGATATGTGGAAGTTCTTCTTCAGTTTGTGTGTACCATTGTGTTTTTGGGAGTTTTATATTCATAAAGTTTTATGGTCTTGCCTTAGATGAGGTTTAGAGCACAAGGTCGTCACCTCTGCATGTCACTTGGAGAGGAAGACTGAGAGGGTATGGCTTGGCCATTGGTACCATGCCTATGAATCCTTGCACGAGACTGTTTGCCGAGTCCCATGCTTTGGTGGAGGCCTTTTAATGCTGAGCTACTCGGTAGAGGCAGGATTAGTATTTGTTTGGAGTTTTTTGTTGTTTTTTGGAATTTTGATGTACTTGGGGTTTCTCACATCCCCTTAAAAGTGATTTGATAATAAAATAAAACATAATTTTCAGTCATTTCATTTTATTATTCTATGTAATTAAAATCTAAATTATATTATTCTCATTAGCCTAGCCATTCTTGGTGGTGGTTCACACCAGATTTGGAGAAACCTCTCACGACAAGAGACAATTCTTTTCCCCCCAATAATTCTCTCATGTTACGAGAGATATCCTCCTCCACCGAATCACGGAGAGTGATTTGAAAGCGGCTCTCAAGGCGATTGAAGGTGAACATCGCAAGTGAAGGCTCTTCCATGATAGCACCTAGAGATCGCTTTAGTGAAACCTAGATATACATGGAGAATGTATGGATCATTTTTAGAGGAAGCCTATACTTGGCTTCTACGACACAACGACGGATCACATCGGATCGTAACCTCAAATAACAACGGAGATATAATTCCATCAAGGTAATTCTTGTATTTTAATTAAATTAATTATAACCAAAATATTATTATCCAATCTAGGGTTCTGAGACTCCATTCCTCTCTATCATTCTTCGTTATATTCTGAAGATCCATCATTTTATTATCATGACTGATCATGGATTGATCGTTGTTAATAGAAAAATAAAAGTTCGGTTCCCCTACCAATGCGCTTCCACTATGCTTAGAACCTACAAGTGTTATCAGAGTGGTTAATATTGTTGATTATAATTATTTAGTTTTTCTTTGAGTATTTATGCATTTTATAATTTAGTTATTTCAATTCATGTTAATCGTTCTTCAAATCTGAATCTCGACATCTCTTCATGCTCTTTCGTTTCTTGTTCACCTCACAAAAATGATCTTTTCTTTTAATTTTGATTAAAATAAAATAGAGTATCTCATACCAAGGTACCAAAGCTTCCTGGATATATAATACCAGAACAAACAGTGTGTATTCAATAGTACACTCCATGTAGTCAAGATTCAATGCATCGAATCGGTCCGCCAAACCAATCCATTTGTTGGATTCTTTCTAAGTCTTAAATGAATCGGTGTGTTGACCAGGAACAGGTGGCACATGGTTTTTAGATTACATTCCATGTGGCCCACTGGACACGGCATGTAGTCCCTTTGGGTTAGGTTTGGACCATGTACCTCGTACACAGCTTGCCCAACTGGCGACCATGTAATATAGAAACTACACGATGTGTGGCCCACTGTACATGTCGTGTACCGCAAAGATTTCCAAGGTACATATACACTCAATGTCCCCAAGAATGTACTTTGGATGGAGGGTATATGATAGTACACTCTTTTTAGTCAGAACTACATGTCGTGTACTCCTCCAAATTACACATATTTATTAAAATTTGTTATTATATTATACAAACCCTCGAGACATGTTCCATGGTGTAGGCGTAAAGTTGAGGCACAACACATGATAGGTTTATAATATATATGTGTTTAATTTAACATTTGTGTAATGTTAATATATACTCATTGGGTAGTTATGAATGATATTTCACTAGGTTGCCTCCAAGGTACAAGTGACGTACTAAGAAAATTTTAAATGAATTTATTTTTATAAAATTATGATTGATGAGAATCTCATGGAAAGTCAGAAATGGGTTTAAGATAAAGGGATTGATTAATTAAAGATAATTATTGGATTCGAGCATGACTTATCTTAAAAAATAATGATTAAATAATTGAATTCCAGTTTTATTTACGGGTAAATATCATTGCATGCATGGATGATCATGAGCTAGATGATGACTTTTGTATGTGGATGGTTTATTTTAATTTACTTATTTAAATTAAATTTAATGGATTGCAAGACTTCCCCTCATTAATAGGTAGGGACTACATGCCTAGGGTTTCTTTTATGTAAAATCATAGTTTACCCCTTACCTGCAAGTGAGATAAATGTATATGTAATGAATGGAGTTCCCAATCTAGTAGATTTAGCTCATGTTAGGATCCAAGGTGAAACCAATCCAAGGAGATACAAAGGTGGACAGTTGGAATGTTGTAAACATGGACCCAAAAAGATATAGGTGTTTCTCCCCTAGGTCTTGGGTTATTTTATCAACAACTAGATAAACTAACCAATAGAACAAGCTCATGATCATACCATTTATTTTATTTCTTTCGGTTTCATGCTTTATTTATTGTGGGTGTGTTTTCACGATCACGCAATTAATTAATTAAACTATCATGCAAGATGGAACTAAAATAAGATAGGATTATGCATAAAATATTATCTTACACATGGTTAATCACTCAAGTATATCACACATAATATTAACAAGCATGTAAGAAAGATAATAAAATGGAAATATACATATAATTATAAAATACTTAAATGAAATATTAAGTCACCACAGACTTCAATAATATTGGTTAGAATAGAACCACAGTTCAAAGTGCTTGACCAACCCTATTTGGGGTGATTTCAATTATCAAGGAATTCTAATTCAAGTTGTTGGGTTGACTTGACTTGGTTCACATCAATGGTTTACTGCCACAGCAGGAATTTTTGGGACCAAGAGGCAAAGGTTGAGGAAATCTAAAATAAAAGGATTTTGGGATTGGGGAGTCCACTCAGTGGATCAAGGAAATGTGAGTTAATGAAGTTGGAATTTGGAATGACTACCTAAAACCTTCAAGTTGTTTGAATAACCCTAGTTGGGGTAATGAGAAGGGAAATATGGATCCTTGCCATAGGAATATTCAGGAAATAGGATATTTCAAAGTCAATGATGAGGGCTATTGGATTTCAATAAAATAGTGGGGGACTAATAAGTATTAATTTATATATTCGTATCAGTTTTATCGTGATAAAGTAATAAACCTTTTCTCATATTAATTTTTAGAAACTAAAAGAAAAATGACTTCAAACATATCATTTTGAACATACTTGAGAAGGAAAACCTTCTCATTGGCACCAATTTCCAGGAGTGGCAGAGGCATTTACGCTTCATCCTTCTCCATGAGAAGAAATTGTATGTTCTTGAGGATCATATTTCAGTTGCGCCTGGAAAAAAGAATAATGATGAGGAACTATCTCTCTATATGAAACATTTGGATGTTTCTATAGATTTCCAATGTTTCATGTTATCAGACATGTCTAATGAGATCTTGAAGCAACATGACAACATGGATGCGTATAGCATGATGTCTCACCTTAAGGATCTTAATCAAGAGAAGGAAAAATAAGAGATATCTGAGATATCTGATTATTTGTTTACAACTAATCTTAGAGACTCTGTGCTAGTTGGGCCTCATGTAGTCAAGCTTATTGGCTATATTGAATGCATGTACATCTTAAGGACTAAGTTCTCAGATGAGTTGCATACAGATCTCATCCTATCATCACTTCCCAAGACTTTCTCTAGTGTTATTTTCAACTATAACATGATAAATAATGAAAAGAGTTTATCGGAACATCTGACCATAATTCTCCAAGTAGACAAGCATATAGGTAGTGATAAACCCACAGTCCGTAGGGTGAATAAGAAAAGGAAGGACAAGGCCAAAGGGAAAAGGACTTATAAATGATATTAAGCCCTCGAGCACCATCCCTCCAAGAAGGGGAAGATCCAGAGGAAGGTAAAATAATGATAGGAGGTATGTTTTGAATGTGTCAAGCCAGGCCACTAGAAGAGGAACTGCACCAAGAAACATGGGGACGCTAAAGGTGAATTCATTATCAAGTGTAATCTTTCAATTTATACACATTTGGTATTAGATGCTACTTTTGGGGATCACATCTATATTCAAATTTTGGAACAAAGTCGATTTAGAATGATTGCTAGAGGATTGTTGGATCTTTGATCTGCCAATGGCGTGAGGCTGGCTGCATTGGCCATTGGTGATTACCATCTCTCACTCCTAACTAATATTCTTTTGGTTTTACATAATTGTTATTATCTGGCTAGTGTTACCAAGAACAAAATTTCTATATCATGCTTAGATATGGATGGATTTATTTTCATGTTTGTAAATAAGGGATTTTTCTTTTATAAGAAAAACATATGTTATGGTATGTAACATTTGAATAACAGTTTGTATGTATTAAATTTTGAAATCCAAGTGTTGGCAATCGATAACAAAACAAAATCACATGACACATACAACACCTAGTTGTGGCATCTTCATCTTGGTCATGTAAATGAGAAGCGCTTGAAAAAGCTCTACCAAGATGGTTATTTAGAATCTACCAAACTAAAACCACTTGATAGATTTCACGCTTGTTAACAAGGTAAAATGACCAATCCACCTTTCGGTGGATAGGGAGAAAGGGCCACATAGCTTCTAGGATTGGTACACACGATTGTGTGTGGACCATTTCCAGTAGAAGCTAGAGGTGGATATTATTACATCATTACTTCTACTAATTATTTGAGTAGATATGTCTATGTATACTTAATGAGGAATAAGTTAGAGTCCTTAGAAAAATTTAAGGAATTCAAGAATAAAGTTGAGAATCATCTTGGTAAGAAGATAAAGAAGCTTCGATCGGATCGAGGTGGAGAATATCTAAACCAAGAGTTCATAGATATTCTACAGGAATCTCGGATTCTATCTCAACTAACACATCCTTACACACCATAGTGGAATGGTGTTAGTGAAAGGAGGAACCACACCTTGTTGTACATAGTGAGGTCGATGATGATTCATGCTGATCTTCGATTATCCTTTTGGGGATATGAATTGCAAACTGTAGCATACACATTAAACCGAGTACCAACTAAGGTGGAAATGGAATTACCTCTGGTTTATGCAATGGAAAGAAACCGATTTTTTCACACACACCTGTATGGGTATGCGAGGCATTTGTTAAAGCCTTATCAGGAAACAAACTAGCACCCCAGCGAATGAGGTGTATCTTTATAGGATATCCCAATAAAATTAAAGTATATTACCTATATAACCCTTCATACAAGAAAGTAATTGCCTCCAAAAAATCTATCTTTCTTGAGAGGGAGCACATCCTAAAGAAGGATAGTGGGGGAAAGATTCACTTTGACGAAGTTGATGCTCAAGATACATACGAGTTTGTACAGGAACAAGTTCCATAGGTCCCCATGAAAGAGGTTCCAGAAACACAAGTATTTCATAGGAGCTCAAGAGAGGTAAGGGGTCCAGTGAGATTCTGTTTCCTAGTCACCGAGAATGGTGAATAATTATTGTTAGACAATAATGAACCTCTCTCTTACATGGAATCAGTAGAGAGCATAGAAGCTACAAGATGGATAGAAGCTATGAAATTAGAGATGGACTCCATATATCATAACCAATTCTGGGTTCTGGTTGATGAGCTAGTTGATATAAAGCATATTGGATGGAAATGGGTATTCAAGAGAAAGCTGGACATGTATGGTCAAGTTGGAACCTATTAATCAAGGTTATTATCTAAAGGATTCAGATAGTGTCAATGAATTGACTATGATAAATCCTTCTTGCCAGTTTCCATGTTTAAATACATAAAAATCATACTTGACATATTAGATTACCATGACTATGAGATTTGGAAGAGGGATGTCAAAATAGAATTCCTTAATGGGAACCTTCAGGAAGATGTCTATATGACACAACCATAAGGTTTTGTGACACCAGGTGAATCCAATAATGTTTTCAAGTTGCAAAAATTCATTTATGGATTAACAAAAATAATCCAGGTCATGGAAAAATGATTTGATGAAGCCATAAAGGAATTTGGATTCATTAATAATGAATGTTATCCATGTGTTTATAATTGGTTTAATGGAAATTTTATCGTTATCATTGTAGTATATGATTACGATATAGTACTTATTATAAATTATGCACTAGTATTACATTCAGTTATGGACTGGTTGAACAAGTGTTTCTCCATGATGGACTTAGGAGAAATATCCTACATTCTAGGGATCAAGATCATTTTTGATATATCCAATATGTTTTTTGGACTAATTCATGGTACATACATTGACTAGATGTTAAAGATATTTAGTATAGAATAATCCAATAGGGGATTGGTTCTAGTGACACATGGCCTACATATTTCAAAGAGAATGTGCCCTGATACACAACATAAGTAAGATAGAATGAGTAAGATCCCATACACTTCGTCTATAGGATCCATCATGTATGTCATATTATATACTAGGCTTGATGTTGCCTATTCACTGAGCATGATAGGCATATATCAAGCAGACCTATGAGAACAGCATTGGACTGCTGTTAAGAATATCCTTAAGTATCTAATAGGAACTAAAGATATATTCCTAGTGTATGGAGGAGACGAGGAGATTTTCATTAGAGGGTATGTTGTTCCTTGTTTTTGGACTGATCATAATGATCTGAAGTTGCAATCTGGATATTGTCTCTGTCTCAACGGAGGAACTGTGAGCTGGAAGAGTTCAAAGAATCCATTTGTCGTCAATTCTACAACAGAGTCCGAATATATAGATTCTTTTGATGAATCCAAGGAATATGTTTTAATTTGGAACTTTTTCTAGGAGCTTGATGTGGTTCCTAATAGTATAGACCCTATCACATTGTATTGTTATAATAATGGAGTGGTGGCTCTTGAAAAAGAACCAAGGTCACATCAATGGACAAACTGCATTCTCTGGAAGTATCACCTCTTGAGGTATTTCTATCCAAGGGGTGACGCTGCATTGACTAGTGTTTCCATAGAAGAGAATGTGGAGAACCCCGGGGCTAAAGGCCTATCTCAACAGAAGCATGAATATCATCTGAGAGCTAGCAGGTTAAAGGTTGTTAGTAGTTGGATCTAGTCCAAGTTGAAGTCTGTAGGATTTGTTGGCCAAGAACCAACTACTTTGTACTTTATTCATTAATAAATACCTTATCACATCTTTATTATTCTTTTATGTGACAATTCATGTGATAATTTCCTAAGGATAGCTGTTGCACTAAATGGTCATAGAGGATCCCTGCTATGATGAGAACCTGGAAGTGACATAACACTATTCTTGAATATATTTTCTATGGCCGGATGATGTAATTTTAGGGATAGAAATAATACCGTCCATTAATTGTAAGGACTCATAAAACATTGAGACACCTTCTCATGGTGTGCGCCCTTTGTAATATATAGGAGGATATTATGAGAATGAGACCCACTGGTAGGAAATGCACATTTCATAGTGTCATTGGATGTTCCTATCTACGGACATGTGTATTGGTCCTTAGACATTAAGATTATTATTAATGGGTATTACAAATCATGCACTTAGATGTATTGATGAAAAATGTGAGGACACGCTGTTTGTAGCAAGGTAGGATATATTGGGTGTGTCACGAGTAAAACTACATTAATAGATAATGTGAGAAAAAAATTGTCCTTTTTCCATAATGGGAGTTGATATCTTAGTCCCTTTCATGGAATTTATATATCCTAATTAATTCCATGGCCATGGTGTGGAATGGGAAAGTTCAATTCTAGGAAGTCAAAGAAAGAATAACTGGGTACATGGTTTAATGGTCATGGCATGCAACTCGCTTAATTCGAGATATCAAGACAAAGGGATAACATTACATAGTAAGTGTTTGTAGGAGGTGAAACATCATTACGGCATTAAATTATTTCTCTATGGGTTCTTTGGAATTTTTATAGACTCTAACTATGGACTTTTGGCAGGATCCACCAAATTCCACTGAGAAAGAGGCCTAGATGGTCTCACACTAAGTGTGTCCAAGTATCTCAGTTAAATATTCATTTAATAAGTTGAATAAATATTATTCCCAATTTTGGTTTAATAATTATTTATGAATGTATGATCACATTTATTAAGAAACTAGTTATTTGAGAGAATATAATGCGGATAAAATAATATATTTATTAGTGAGTAATGCAGTGATATTTATTTAAGAAATAAATATCCATTATTCAAATTCGAATAAATGTAATGGATGAAATAAAGAAAATGGAAAAACAAAATTACACGTTGTTTATATTAATATACACACTGTGTAGTTTTTCTTTGGATTTATGAGAAATAATATTATTTATTTAACTAAATAATATAAGGTGTAATTCGATGGGTGCATGTCATGTAATAATAATAGTCAACTGTTCTTATTAGACATGGGGTCTTACTAAAAATTAAATTAAATGAATAAATGATTTTCTGTAATTAATTCATTTTATTATTATACATAATTAAAATACCAATTAGGTTATTCTCATTAGACAAGCCATTCTTGGTGGTGTTGCATAATGGATTTGGAGAAAGCTCTAAAGCCAAGTGAAAATTCGTTTTCCTCCAAGAATTCTCTAAAGTTAGGAGAGAGATCCTCCCCCACCGGATCAAGGATAGTGATTTAGAAGCAGCTCTCAAGGCGATCGAAGGTGGACATCAGAAGCGAAGGCTCTTCTGTGCTAGCACCTAGAGATCGCTTTGGCGATGTCCAGAGATACGTGGAGCATATGTAGATCACCACTAGAGAAATATTACACTTGGATTGTACGATGAAATTATGGATCACATTGGATCGTGACCAGAAACGTCAACAGAGAGATTATTCTATCATGGAAAATCTCATCTTTTTATTAAATTAATTATAACCAACATATGATGATCCTCCCTATGGTTCTGAGACTCCATTCTTTGCTTTTATTCTTAATTATATTCTAAATATCCGGTATTTTATTATCGTGATATATCTCAGATTGATCTTTGTTAACAGAGTAATCAAAGTTTTGTACACCCACCAACGCGCTTCTTCTGTGCTCAGAACCAACACTTACATCCATCAAAGAGGAGTAGATGAGAGACTCACATGACAAATAGTAGGAGGTGTATTCGGGAAAAACCAAGATGTATTTTGATATGAAATGTCATTTCTAGTGGATGATAATGAAGAAAGTCATCATGGTTTTTAATGTTCATTTATTTACTTATAAGAGGGTAAAGTCAAAACATTTGTAACAATGTGGGTTGCTTTATCCTATTCTTATGCTAGTATGGAAATGGTATTAGGTGATAATAGACTTTTCATGGGACTGACTAGGACTTTATCGAGTCGAGATAGTATATGGGTAATGGTTGGCCAGCATAAAAATGTTTCACACTTTTTAATGATATAGGATAAATATTTTGTGCATGATCTAAGAAGACTATATTTGTGGTAAATGGTGTGGTTTCATGGTCAGTTTACCAGTATCATGTTAGATTAGTATATGACTTCCATTTCATGTTTTTAACAAGGAAAGTAAAAGGAGTTCTGATCATAGCTGAAGTTGAACACAATATATCACCCATATAAATATATGAACATATTTAGAGGATTATATAGATCCTTGATAATATTCTCATAGATTTCACAGTCAATTTTGGTGCATTTCGAGATGAACAATAGGCTTTCATAGAGTTCATGCATAATAACAGATTGTTATGTTCACTTAAGATGGATCCTTTTGAGGCTCCTTATGGTTGACCATGTTGTTCACGATTATATTGGATTGAGATTATTGAATTGGAAATGATAAGGGAAAGCCTATTATAAGATACTACTTGGTGGGTTCAATTGATATAGAAATAGTTCATTATTGTTTGAAGTAAAAAGTGTTTTTATGAAAACCAAAGGTGATGACACTTATATTTTACATGGGAAAAAAGATTTTTTTTAGGTATCACCTTGGTTAGGGCATGGATATTTGTGGAAAAAGAGGAATCTTACGCCATGGATTGTTGATTTGTTCAATATTACATAACACATCAGGATGGTGGCATACCAATTGGATCTTCCTCTATGAAATTGAGGTGTGCACTATGTATTTCATGTTTCATAGCTCTGTAGGTTTGAGCCTGACCCTACACATGTGATTGATCATGGTGTTGTCGAATTTAAGGTAAATTATTCATTTGATGAGTGGAATGTTTGGATCATGGACCAAAGAGAGAAGGTACCACATGGAAAGACAATGCCTTATGTTTGGGTTTTAGAGAAACATGTATGGATCTGGAAGGATACCTAGGAATGGGAGTTAGATATCAAGTCACAGTGGCCAGAGTTCCATGGAGGAGACCCCAAGAGATCCTTCTCAAGGATGGGAAGTCTTTATAGGGGGTTAGTAACTACACTTTGGTTTTGGATTCATTAATATTTAATTTGAGTCTAAAAAACTATATTTTAATTTTTTTAGGATGTTTAGGGTGTTGAGATGGATCAGAAGTGGGTTTGGAAGTAACAAGCATGACTTGTAGTTGAAAGTTACTGCAAGAAAGTATTCATGGCATAAATTATTTCTTCATTCAATGAATTTTAATGGTTTAACATCATAAGGTTTCTACCTATAGTGGTTTATGATGTGAACTACTATTCAAATAGTGAATGGGATCTTGGGAGATTTTCTAAGAAGTCCAAAAGGGTAATTTCCCTATAAATCCCCTTAAACCTTCCCCCTTCCTTCATCCGAATCTTTCTTGAGATTTTAGTGGGCATGGTGTTCTCTTGGAATAGTTTTATCTCCTCTCCTCATTTACTTACTTATTTAAACATAGTTAATTTTGGTGGTCCTATTTTTTTAAAAATAACACCATTAAATAATTTAATCGATGGTTCTTCTTTTTTTCATGTTTCTATTTTCCAAGAACCCTAATTTCTATTTTTTGGGTCTGTTTTAGGGATATATCTTGCCAAGCATGTTTCAGGAGGTGAATATCAATGATTTTTCATCACTTTTTCTATGATAGGAATTCACTTACCATGTAATGACATTTTTATAAATTTGTATGATGCGTTCTTCATCTAGGGTTGATTGTGATCCAGTAGTACATTTACCTATGGTATTAAAGTGACTGGGTACATCTTTATAGATGTGTTTGACCCTTTATAGGGGGATCTAGGGGATTATGGATTGTTCAAAGAGGGTTCATTCTTGGTGTCCCATGTGAAATCGGGGATATCTTCCTAGGAAAAGTATCCTCGGGAAATATATTTGGGCTTAAATAAGGATACAAGGTCCTGGGAGAATAACCTGTGGGTAGGGGTAGTGTTTCCGATTGTTTTTAATATCTTTTTTATGAATGTTGTTGTTATATATTTAAATTTTTATGTGACCTCCATAGATTCATTGGGATGGGTTAGAATATATGATGAGACTTATCTAGATCCATTAGGATGGGTTGTTGTTTTGAGATAACCTCTCTTGATTCCTCAGGATGGGTCAGTGTGCTGAGGTGGACACCCTAATATGGAAGGAGTGGTTTTAATTTCTTAATGTGGATGTAAAATATACTGAGAGTGTGGGTAATGGGTTGTACATTGATATGGTGTTTCTAAAAGACTTTCCTTCTGGAATTATTAGGATGTAGGTAGGTTTAGGTTTTGTGGCAGCCTTGTTAGTTCATGATGTCCCAATGGGTTGTATTATTTCCACAATATTAATTTTATATTGGTTGATTCGTCTTTATAAACATGATACAATTATGTTAAGGGCCTATTGGTGGAGTCCAACTAAGTTTATTCTCATAACCTATATAAAAATATCAATGTGAAAGTAGACTTCATTACTAGGGATCTAGCCAAGGTGAAGGGAATCATTCTGTACTACTAACTTAGTTTTGGTGTACTATTGTAGAGATAATACTAAAACATATGAAAAGATCATTTTCAGTGATACTAATTTTAATAATTTTACTTTTTTCCCTTCTTTATATTGATCCACATAATGTCGGGATATCTTTTGAAAACTATATGACCTTTGATAGTGTGTGTAATTATGTTATAGAATATAATGTTGATTTTGTTTCTTATGAAATATCTTTTCTATTATTATTTCTCCTTCTTTATTATTTCTCCTATTGTATGTGTTACTTTGATGGGTGTTTGATATGAAGGTAATAGTCTCCCTATAGTGTTGTTTAGGTATTCCCCACTAGCTGGTAGCCTCTTATGTGTGGGGAGGAACACATTATTTTATATAACACCCTAACCAAGACTATCTAATTTAGGTTAGGGTGTTACACACATGAATCTACTTACACTTTTATATCCAAAACATACATGTGTGTGGGATAGTTGGATTAAACTACTAATGCGGGTAAAAAACTCTTTAAACTAGTTAATTCATCCACTTATATATGTGTAATTATATGATTCCCTTTCATGCAAAACATAAAACATCAAAACCATCTCCCATTTGTGTATAAATAATACATAAATAAATTAAATAGCCACTTATGTTCCATATATAGGCATCCAACATGGTATTTATGCTCAATTATCTTAGACTATACATTTAAATTTCATACTTACACATGGGGGACTAAAATGTCTAAGGATAAAATGAATTATCCTCCATTTATGAATGTGAAAGTCCCTAAACAAGGTAATACCCAAGAATAACTCTTTCACACCACACCCAAGTTCCCAAACATGAGAAAAACATTACCTATATATAAATCTTCCATCATTAAATAGGGACCATGTGCATAATTGTTAAACATAAAGCGATTCCCTTGATAATAAGTCCCAATTTCCATATAATAGTGTAAAACATTCCCATATTAATTTATTCCCCTTTATCTAAGTGATTTCAACCCATCAAAAAATCTCTTCAACCTTTTTCAATATTCTTTAGACTATGACATGCTCTGGGTTTCCTCAATGAGGTATTTTATCTTAATGAGTTTATCAACAATCCCTAAAATCCTAGTTTTCTTTTACAAAATCACCACTCATGTCATATTCTTCACTCATCTGGTATGTAATAAATCAACCTTTATCACTTTATCTCGAATATATATTGAGATACTTTTGAATATGAAAAAATCCTAGTGAATAGGCCTAATGTAATTTGAATTATTCATTGAACTCCAATCAATTTGAACTCTAACATGAGACTGACTATCGTCCTTGGTGTAATTCCAACATTTACCCCTTTAGTTCCCATCTCATAGGCTCTAGTTTATTTACTCTATATATTTTCTAAAAATTTTGAGGTTCTTAAAAATTGGATTCCATTCTGATGTGATGTAAAGACCCGTAAAATTCAAGGAAAATTTTTTCTTAATTTTCTTTAGAATTTTACAAGAGCGCGGTTTCAGACGGCACCTGATTCCGAGGCCCGGAGTGCCCGGAATTGTTTTCCGAAGTTTGGCTCGGGTACGTTCAGTGAACGAACGAGCGGGAATTCCTAACTTTTGATCCGGTGCTCGGAATTGAAATCTGAGGGCACCGATGAACTCGCAGCGCCGATATTCGCTTTTTGAGACCTTTTCGGGAGTTGCGTTTGTTGCGGGTTGAAAGTTACGTTTTGGGGTTTTTAGTTTGAGTTAAATAAAATTGTGATGAACAATTTTATTTTTACATGTTAAAACCTGTGTGGAAGTTGGGTGGGACCTACTTGATGTTAACTACCCTTGAGAGAATAAAGGTGGGGTGGGGCCCACACGAGCCCAACCCCTCACCTTCCCTAACTCCTCTAAACCCCCCACTTAAGATGTGTAACTCATCTTAACCTTTAAACTTTCCATTAATTGGGTGACTTTCCCTCTCCTCTTTTAAATCATGCCAACACACTAAACCATTTAATGGATTTAAGTTTTTGATTTGAAACTCATAGAATGACTTAATAAAATAAGGTTAGCTTATTTTATTTTTGGGGGTTAGTTTGGTTGTGTTGAGGATTGGAGGAGAGAGCTCTAAGTCTCTTGAAGAACTTCATCTTCTCCGGCGAAGAACGTCTTCATCCTCAACGAAGAACGACAACACTTCGTCAAGGATCATCGACTCGGAGACCTAGTATCTTCGGACCTCTGCTTCCTCTTCGGACCTTCTTCGTCGGCAAACGAAGATCCGCCAACAACGTGTCGCATCGGACGTATTTCTTCGTCAACGGATTTGACGAATGACGACCGCGACGCCCGACTTCCGCGACGCCGTCTTCCGCGGAACGTAGAAGTTTCTTTGAATCTCAAACCCAAGGTAGGGGATGTTATTTATTGATTATTTTATTCCATTCTTGAATCGTGGATTTTAGCATGACTAAACGTAAGGCTATTGGATATTCTTAGTTATGTTATTATTTAACGTGAGGGGGGTCGGACCGCATGAACACGGCCGAACCCCCCCTCCTTAGTTCTCGTTTTATTCATGCGGGTGGAAGCAAGAGGCGTGGTGCCGTCGCACCACGCGGATGAACATGCTTATAATTTTCTGCAACACCGTCGCGCTTCGCCGAGGAGAGACTTCAAGAACGCGACGCCGTCGCGCCGCGTTGGGAGGATTCATGGCACGGCGAAAGGGGCGCGGTGCCGTCGCACCGCGCCGGACGACGAACACCGCGGCCGGTTCCGGGCCGCGGTGAGACGAGGAGACCGCGGCCGGTTCCGGGCCGCGGCGGAAGGAAAGACCGGCGGCCGGGCCGCCGGCGTCGGAAGTCGAGGGCGGGACCGGAAATTCCGGTCCCGTTGGTAAAAACCGGCCGGCCAGCGGGCCGGCCGGATATCTTAAAAACCGGGGGAATAAAACCCCCGGCCGGTTCAATAAACCCCCCTCTTAATGAGGGGGGGCGGATCAATTAAAGAGGGGGGGCAACAGCCCCCCGGTTTTATCAAGCCGGCCCCCATTTGCGGGGGCCGTTTTTGGCAAAGGCAGGGCCTTGAGCCGTGCCGCTTGAAGAGAAACGCGGGGCATAGCCCCGCGTGCCAATCACGTGCGGCGCCCAGCGCCGCCGCCGCGGCCCGCCGTCCGCCGCGGCCCGCTGCCGCCGCCGCCGCCGCGGCCCGCCGCCGCCGCCGCGCGGCCCGCCGCCGCCGCGCGGCCCGCCGCCGCCGCCGCCACGCGGCCCGCCGCCGCCGCCACGCGGCCAGCCGCCGCCGCCGTCCGCCGCCGTCCGCCGCCGCCGTCCGCCGCCGCCGGCCGCCGCGCCGTCCAGAGGGGGGGGGGGGGTCGGGCCGGGTCGGCCCGGACCCGGACCCCCCGTTTCGAACCTGATTTGGTTTTTGGCTCATAACTTGAGCCTCGGACCTCCGAATGACGAACCGTCTGCGGCAACGCGATCCTTGGATCGAGACGGTCGTTTCGGTATATCGCACACAAGATTTCGGTTAACTTTGAGTTCGGCCGGGTTGGTTCGTTCACGAAACCAACCGGGCCTTCGGAGCGGAAATGCTCATATCTTGAGCTACGGACGTCCGATTGACGCGCCGTCAGTCGCGTTGTGTTCCTCTTAGTGAGACGGATCTTTTGGCATACTCCGCCCGAGGTTTGGACGCAGGTGGAGTACGGTCGGGTTGGTTTTGCCTTAAAAACCAACCGGGCCCCGGAGACGAAAATGCCAATAACTCTCAGACCGGGCGTCCGATCGACGCGCCGTCTGTTACGTTGAGTTCCTGTTGACGATACGGAACTTTTGGATACATCAACTTCGGTCTTCGTGACAGTTGACGTATCAGCCTCTCGGCTCGTGGAGCGGATCCTCCGTACGAGCTTGCTGTGTGCGGGAACCCTAGTGCCGGCTGCGACTGTTCTACTGCTACGACTGCTACTGTGACTGCGACGACGACAGAACAGAGATCCTGTGTGGATTGGACGACGACAGTACAGAGATCCTGTGTGGATTGGACGACGACAGTACAGAGATCCTGTGTGGATTCGACGACGACGACTACAGCACTCAGCGATCCTACGTGGATCAGTGCTACAGGTTCTGTGTGAGCCCGATCCTGTGTGGGTCCTTGCGCTCAGCGGTTCTGTGTGAGCCAGCGCCTACAGGTTCTGTGTGAGCCCGATCCTGTGTGGGTCTTCTGCGGGGGTTAGTTACCTATCGATCCTTCGTGGGTCCGACGACTTAGATGGATCAGTGATCATCTTTATCGTCCTTGAAGAAGTATACCTGTGTGAGCTGAATCCTGTTGTTTTCCTGTGTGGATTGTGTTGTGCAATCCTGTGTGGATTATATTTTGCTTTCCTATGTGGAATACGTATACTTTCCTGCGTGGACTGAGTTGTACTTGGGCTCGGAGGTTGGAGTGTATTTTAATTGATGACTTAGGTATATGTATGGGCATATACCTAAGTTGTGTCAGTTGTTACTTCGTGTTTGTACTTTTCTTCGTGGTTTATCCTTTGTGGATTTGAGAGACCTTCAGGGGTCTCGGGGTCCCTACTGAGTAGCTTATACTCACCCCTGCACGGGCTTCGCCCGCACTACGTTGTGTTGGTTGCAGACGACGGACAGCGTTGACCTTAGCTGAGGCTTGCACAGCGGGACGGTACCCGGAGGTGGACCACTGGGCGGGACGTGCACGGAGCAGACGGCGGGACCCGTGGAGCAGAGGAGCTATCTGTACCCACCCTTCAGGTGGGATTTCCGGTGGACAGCTCGGAGTAGCGGCTTTTACTTTACAGTTGCTGTTTTTCCCTTTTTGAGTTGTACTTTACTTTCAGTTTGGGTTTGTATTCTGGCCCATTTACTTTTCCGCACTTTCAGTCGTACTCTGCTTGTTTAGTGTTTACTTTCCGCTTGCTTACTCTGTGGAGTTGGTTACTTTTCAAAGGCAATGCCTTCCCTTTTTACTGGGATATACGCCTTGGTGCTAGTCGCCAGCCCCTGGCCTATGGAAGGCGGGCTTGGAGTAGTCACGGCACGGACCCCAAGGGCGGGTCGTGACAAATTGGTATCAGAGGAGTTCGGTTCTACCGCGAACTCTGATCTTTTCTATGTGAAGCAATAATGTTTAGCGTATTGAGTGTGGATATCAGTCCAGGGAGTCCAGTGTTGGTGCGGCGGCCGACGTATCCGTACACCAGGACCCTGACTTCTGATTTCCGACTTAATGCACGAAAACATTGAATGCGTGTGTGTTTCAAGTTTTCTTTGTGATTACTTGTGTCAGCTCACCGGGTATACTGATCTGCTTTATGAAAGTCTCAAGTTTTCCTTGTGATTACTTGTGCCAGCTCACCAGGTATACTGTTCTAACCGTGGCGCACCTGTTTCCTTTTCAGGATGGCCCCACGACGGCAGCCAGCTAGGGTTCCGAGAGTCGAGCGAGACGACAGCCCACCGAGCGACGAGGCTTCGGTGCAGGGCCCTTTGTCAGCAGTGGCACCGGCAGTAGCTTTACCCGCCGATCCCCCGATGCTTCCAGCAGCAGCCGCTGACGATGCACGTCGCCTCAGCGCACTGCATGAGTTTCAGCGCCAGCGACCGCCCAGGTTTCGCGGGGAGACGGATCCCCAGGCAGCAGAGGACTGGCTGGAGGCAGTGGTTCGAGTGTTTAGGCTAGTGAGGACACCAGCAGACCTCATGGTGATCCTCGCTGCGAGCCTACTACACGCAGCAGCAGGACGATGGTGGAGCTTGATGCTCCAGGTACACGATGAGGCATCTCTTCTTTGGACGGACTTTGAGAGCATCTTCCGCTCGGAGTTCGTCCCAGCCACCCTTCGTGCGGTGCGTATCCAGGAACTTCTACAGCTGCGGCAGGGCAGCATGACGGTCGCCCAGTACTCGGCGAGATTTACCGATCTCTCGCGCTACTCGACCGACATGGTACGGGATCCATTCTTCCGGGCCCGGACCTTCGAGCAGGGTTTGAGACACGAGATCAGGGCATCGCTGATCTCCCTCAGCATACCGACTCAGACAGGAGTACTGGAGCGGGCCCTTCTGATCGAGAGCTTCCTTGCTGAGTCTACACCAGCACAGAGACCCACCGCAGGGCGGCATGTGGCAGAGTCATCTGCAGCTGGCAGTCGACGAATGACTCAGGGGTCCAGACAGACCAGACCTCAGGGCACTGGCTCAGCAGTGCAGGGCACACAACGCGGAGCCAGTCTTTCGAGTGGAAGACAGTGCTATGCATGCGGCGGGCGAGGCCACATGGCTCGTGACTGCCCGACCCGCTATGCGGAGGAGCAGCAGACGGTTGAGGAACCACCTAGGCAGAGGCAGAGGTTCGACCGTGGCGGTCCGCAGGGAGGAGGCGGACGAGGCAGAGGAGCTGGACGAGCAGCTGGTGGTGGCCGACGCTTTGAGGCTCTACCACCACCACCGCCAGGAGGTCCACCCCGACCGCAGGGGAGAGCTCAGCTTCAGGCAGCCGAGGCCTTCGATCATGGAGCCCTGGGAGCCGATGGACAGGAGCAGAACTAGTGGATACATCCTTTGTACTTCTGGTTCCTTGTTGCTTTTGTGTAGCGTCTTGTATTACGAGCTGCAATAATAAAAGACGCATACCTTGTGATGTTTTCGTTCCTGTCCTCTATCGTAATGTTACTAAGAGGTTCCAGTTTTTGCTGTTGAATTGACCCTCACTTGTGAGACATCTACTGGAGGAGACCCAGTTACCACACACTGATGCCGACAGTGTGACTCAACCCTTGGAGGCGAGAGTAACGGTTGAATCTCTTAGTAGTAGCGTCGAGGCCTTACGACGTCATCCTTAGTATGGATTAGTATCATCAATGTTAGGATTGACTGTTTTAGGCAAAGAATGTGGTTCATCCAGGGGATGAGACCAGATTTCTCTTTTCGGCAAAAGAGAAATCTTGCAGCTCTGGTGGGACCGGAGATGGTCCGGGCCACGTCAGAGGAGGTCCATGTCATCTAGGAGCGGGTCCTACATGGGCGATCGATTCCTCTTGTGCGCAACAGATGGCGGCACGGGAATCTCCAGGAGAGCACATGGGAGCGGGAGGCTCAGATGCGTGCTAAGTACTCTCTTTTGGTTTCCCTAGTTTTTGATGTAGCTTTACGGGGACGTAAAGCCCTGAGGTGGGAGTAATGTAAAGACCCGTAAAATTCAAGGAAAATTTTTTCTTAATTTTCTTTAGAATTTTACAAGAGCGCGGTTTCAGACGGCACCTGATTCCGAGGCCCGGAGTGCCCGGAATTGTTTTCCGAAGTTTGGCTCGGGTACGTTCAGTGAACGAACGAGCGGGAATTCCTAACTTTTGATTCGGTGCTCGGAATTGAAATCTGAGGGCACCGATGAACTCGCAGCGCCGATATTCGCTTTTTGAGACCTTTTCGGGAGTTGCGTTTGTTGCGGGTTGAAAGTTACGTTTTGGGGTTTTTAGTTTGAGTTAAATAAAATTGTGATGAACAATTTTATTTTTACATGTTAAAACCTGTGTGGAAGTTGGGTGGGACCTACTTGATGTTAACTACCCTTGAGAGAATAAAGGTGGGGTGGGGCCCACACGAGCCCAACCCCTCACCTTCCCTAACTCCTCTAAACCCCCCACTTAAGATGTGTAACTCATCTTAACCTTTAAACTTTCCATTAATTGGGTGACTTTCCCTCTCCTCTTTTAAATCATGCCAACACACTAAACCATTTAATGGATTTAAGTTTTTGATTTGAAACTCATAGAATGACTTAATAAAATAAGGTTAGCTTATTTTATTTTTGGGGGTTAGTTTGGTTGTGTTGAGGATTGGAGGAGAGAGCTCTAAGTCTCTTGAAGAACTTCATCTTCTCCGGCGAAGAACGTCTTCATCCTCAACGAAGAACGACAACACTTCGTCAAGGATCATCGACTCGGAGACCTAGTATCTTCGGACCTCTGCTTCCTCTTCGGACCTTCTTCGTCGGCAAACGAAGATCCGCCAACAACGTGTCGCATCGGACGTATTTCTTCGTCAACGGATTTGACGAATGACGACCGCGACGCCCGACTTCCGCGACGCCGTCTTCCGCGGAACGTAGAAGTTTCTTTGAATCTCAAACCCGAGGTAGGGGATGTTATTTATTGATTATTTTATTCCATTCTTGAATCGTGGATTTTAGCATGACTAAACGTAAGGCTATTGGATATTCTTAGTTATGTTATTATTTAACGTGAGGGGGGTCGGACCGCATGAACACGGCCGAACCCCCCCTCCTTAGTTCTCGTTTTATTCATGCGGGTGGAAGCAAGAGGCGTGGTGCCGTCGCACCACGCGGATGAACATGCTTATAATTTTCTGCAACACCGTCGCGCTTCGCCGAGGAGAGACTTCAAGAACGCGACGCCGTCGCGCCGCGTTGGGAGGATTCATGGCACGGCGAAAGGGGCGCGGTGCCGTCGCACCGCGCCGGACGACGAACACCGCGGCCGGTTCCGGGCCGCGGTGAGACGAGGAGACCGCGGCCGGTTCCGGGCCGCGGCGGAAGGAAAGACCGGCGGCCGGGCCGCCGGCGTCGGAAGTCGAGGGCGGGACCGGAAATTCCGGTCCCGTTGGTAAAAACCGGCCGGCCAGCGGGCCGGCCGGATATCTTAAAAACCGGGGGAATAAAACCCCCGGCCGGTTCAATAAACCCCCCTCTTAATGAGGGGGGGCGGATCAATTAAAGAGGGGGGGCAACAGCCCCCCGGTTTTATCAAGCCGGCCCCCATTTGCGGGGGCCGTTTTTGGCAAAGGCAGGGCCTTGAGCCGTGCCGCTTGAAGAGAAACGCGGGGCATAGCCCCGCGTGCCAATCACGTGCGGCGCCCAGCGCCGCCGCCGCGGCCCGCCGTCCGCCGCGGCCCGCTGCCGCCGCCGCCGCCGCGGCCCGCCGCCGCCGCCACGCGGCCCGCCGCCGCCCCGCGGCCCGCCGCCGCCGCCGCCACGCGGCCCGCCGCCGCCGCGCGGCCCGCCGCCGCCGCGCGGCCCGCCGCCGCCGCCACGCGGCCCGCCGCCGCCGCCACGCGGCCAGCCGCCGCCGCCGTCCGCCGCCGTCCGCCGCCGCCGTCCGCCGCCGCCGGCCGCCGCGCCGTCCAGAGGGGGGGGGGGGGTCGGGCCGGGTCGGCCCGGACCCGGACCCCCCGTTTCGAACCTGATTTGGTTTTTGGCTCATAACTTGAGCCTCGGACCTCCGAATGACGAACCGTCTGCGGCAACGCGATCCTTGGATCGAGACGGTCGTTTCGGTATATCGCACACAAGATTTCGGTTAACTTTGAGTTCGGCCGGGTTGGTTCGTTCACGAAACCAACCGGGCCTTCGGAGCGGAAATGCTCATATCTTGAGCTACGGACGTCCGATTGACGCGCCGTCAGTCGCGTTGTGTTCCTCTTAGTGAGACGGATCTTTTGGCATACTCCGCCCGAGGTTTGGACGCAGGTGGAGTACGGTCGGGTTGGTTTTGCCTTAAAAACCAACCGGGCCCCGGAGACGAAAATGCCAATAACTCTCAGACCGGGCGTCCGATCGACGCGCCGTCTGTTACGTTGAGTTCCTGTTGACGATACGGAACTTTTGGATACATCAACTTCGGTCTTCGTGACAGTTGACGTATCAGCCTCTCGGCTCGTGGAGCGGATCCTCCGTACGAGCTTGCTGTGTGCGGGAACCCTAGTGCCGGCTGCGACTGTTCTACTGCTACGACTGCTACTGTGACTGCGACGACGACAGAACAGAGATCCTGTGTGGATTGGACGACGACAGTACAGAGATCCTGTGTGGATTGGACGACGACAGTACAGAGATCCTGTGTGGATTCGACGACGACGACTACAGCACTCAGCGATCCTACGTGGATCAGTGCTACAGGTTCTGTGTGAGCCCGATCCTGTGTGGGTCCTTGCGCTCAGCGGTTCTGTGTGAGCCAGCGCCTACAGGTTCTGTGTGAGCCCGATCCTGTGTGGGTCTTCTGCGGGGGTTAGTTACCTATCGATCCTTCGTGGGTCCGACGACTTAGATGGATCAGTGATCATCTTTATCGTCCTTGAAGAAGTATACCTGTGTGAGCTGAATCCTGTTGTTTTCCTGTGTGGATTGTGTTGTGCAATCCTGTGAGGATTATATTTTGCTTTCCTATGTGGAATACGTATACTTTCCTGCGTGGACTGAGTTGTACTTGGGCTCGGAGGTTGGAGTGTATTTTAATTGATGACTTAGGTATATGTATGGGCATATACCTAAGTTGTGTCAGTTGTTACTTCGTGTTTGTACTTTTCTTCGTGGTTTATCCTTTGTGGATTTGAGAGACCTTCAGGGGTCTCGGGGTCCCTACTGAGTAGCTTATACTCACCCCTGCACGGGCTTCGCCCGCACTACGTTGTGTTGGTTGCAGACGACGGACAGCGTTGACCTTAGCTGAGGCTTGCACAGCGGGACGGTACCCGGAGGTGGACCACTGGGCGGGACGTGCACGGAGCAGACGGCGGGACCCGTGGAGCAGAGGAGCTATCTGTACCCACCCTTCAGGTGGGATTTCCGGTGGACAGCTCGGAGTAGCGGCTTTTACTTTACAGTTGCTGTTTTTCCCTTTTTGAGTTGTACTTTACTTTCAGTTTGGGTTTGTATTCTGGCCCATTTACTTTTCCGCACTTTCAGTCGTACTCTGCTTGTTTAGTGTTTACTTTCCGCTTGCTTACTCTGTGGAGTTGGTTACTTTTCAAAGGCAATGCCTTCCCTTTTTACTGGGATATACGCCTTGGTGCTAGTCGCCAGCCCCTGGCCTATGGAAGGCGGGCTTGGGGTAGTCACGGCACGGACCCCAAGGGCGGGTCGTGACATGTGACCCCACACTGCCGACCCACCTTTACTTATTTTATTAAATGACTTGAGAATCTATGTTTGCAAACCTTATGTAAGAAACTACACATTCATCGATTATGTAATGGTGAAAAAATGTATTTCCATGCTTAATTCCAATAATAATACAATATATAGGAACATTTCCCCTAATTTTTTTATTCTTTTGATTTTAATCTGCAAGATATAATGGTCTTTTCCACAACCTTAAAAATCATGACAATGGTCTTGGTCACATGGAAAGAAAATACTTAATCTTAGTCTTATATGCACAACCTTAAAAAGGAACACCATTGGTCATCACCTCATGACCTTAAATAAATTATGTATTCCTAAGTTGTACAAAATTAGACTACATATTTTTTATACTTTCATATTCATCAATTTTAATCTCGATTCACTCAGGTGTTAAAAAATTTCATGTATCTTAAAACCATTTCATAGAAATAAATGTTTTTTGATTCAGCCATAGATTATAAATTGGAATCTAGCTATGGACCCAATCCTAAAATAAATGAATCTTACACCTCTTTATCCATCCCTTTCCATAAATCTAATTCAATGTCTTGGATGGAACAAAACACTTATGTACCCATAATTTCTCCTAATTGAATTTAAACTCTAGGGTAAACTTAATCCTTCCTTATAGATGGAACAAACCTCTAGAATATCCTTAATTATTTCTAAAGGAGAATAAAATCTAATGTAAACTCAATCCATATTCATGGATGGAACTAAAATTTATCATAGCCTTAAGTATTCTTGATTAATTTTAAACTCTAATAAAAACCCAATTTCCCTTCCTGGATGGAACTGAACTCTACAATTTACTTAAATATTCATAGATAACCTTAAAATACATTATAATACTTCATTTCATCCCAAAAATATTTAAATTATTTCATATACCCTTTCAATTTCTAGTATGGTACTAAATTTTATAATGCATTATTATATGAATTTAAACTATAGCTTACCACACTAACACAACCTTATGAAATGAGAAAGATATGCCTTGTTCCTTGACTATTGGATAAATTAAATTTTTTCTAGTTTCTTTTTAAGTGAATTAGTGTCAACAAATACAATTTTTTATTGTTTTTTCCTTACTATGATGGAAAAAAATGTTAAAAATGTAGTAATGTCGCTAAGAAATATTTCAAAAACATAAAATAAATCTATAAATGCCTCTTGGATTAGAAAACAATCTTATTCATAGGATGATTCAATATCCCATTCTCATGATATGTACACCAGAATGAAATCATGATCATATTTCCTTTATCATAAGGAAGGTCCCATTAAAATAGGTTGGGGAATTGTAAAAAATAAAAATTCTAAACTCTACAAGAATTGATTTACTAGTAAAACTGATTGACTAGTTGTGTATATTTATTTATGATAATACACTAATAAGCTATTATCTTTTATTATTTATTGTATTTTAGAGACAAATTTAATTGGATAATGTTAATAAAATAATATTTTCATCCAATATGGGGGTAACATGATGACTAATGATGTTTTTATGAACCAAAATATAAAAGGTAAAATTCTACAATGCTTTATATATATATATTATAGAATTAAAATTATGTTTTTCTTGAAAATATTTATTATTTTATGAAATATTTGATGTAGAAAGATGATAAATTTTTACCATTTACTTTTCTCATGTTTGATTTCATTTAGGAAATAATTTCATGAGATTAAACATTTGGGAGTTCATATATATATATGATACATGTACTGGAATAAGCATTAACTCAAGTGTTGAAATTCATGCACTGTAGAGGATATTCCTTGAGGGATTTATAAAGCCTCTGGACATATAGTGGACATGGTGTGTAATTATTCATTTTATTTTCTAAACCTCCATGTACCAATAGATTTATTATTTTTATTGCTTTACATACAAAAATTCTAGAACATCATGGAAGAATAATGATTCCATATTTTAAGATGATTGGTTCAGCACATCTCATGGATACACTATAGATAGGGGAAGCTGTTATTTTAAACTTAGTAGTATTTATCAAACTCAAATGAAGATTATTTTAATTTAGTGACCACCTTTGAAAAAGGTATTACATATTTACATTGTTCTTTATTTTAGTATTTTATGAATGTGTTTTATGTTATCTTGTATCGTAATAATAGGGCAACAGTTTTATTTTTATATTCTACTTATGATAAATGTCATTAAACTCTATTAAATCCCTTCAGTGTTATATAATGGATATGTGTTATGATTTATGAAATGATCATTATAATAAATAATAGAATTGAATAATACATTATAGATTTTGGTTTTGCTAAATTATATTTATATAAAGAGTTTTCCTTATGTACTTGGGCTATGTAAAGGTATCCAATCATTTATCCTAATATAGTTAATATGTATATGGGTAACTAAGGATTGAACCTATCATTTAATGGTCTATTTATTGTTCATAGTTCCTTATCCTTATTCATAAATAGTTATAAGTAATGGTATTTTTAATTATAAAATGGTTATATAAAGGTATCCGGCCATCACTCTTATGCAAGACAGGATACACATGGTTTTCCCTTATGAAGATGAATTTCATAAAGGTATTGTAAGGTTTTAAAATATCACATAAAGATAAAAGGTGGTTGTATAAAGGTAGACATTATGTTACCTATATGTGGAAGACTAAGTAAATGAATTATGTAATGTTCAACACAAAATTACCCATACATGATGCACTACATAAGGGTGTTGTAAAAGGTGTTATAGCAACTTAACCTAATGGTATATTCTACTTAATGGTTTCTATTAATGTTAATAACCATACATGAGGCACTATGTAAGATTCTAACATGTATTCCACTTAATGGTTCCTAGAGCTAGTGGGTCGCTTGGACTCAAGGGCGCCTCTTTGTATGCCATATGTTTTCAACTAGCAATGAGGGCCTAGGGTGTATTTTTGGGGATTCTATTCCCTCACGTCAGAGTGTAACGCAGTGGTAGTAATCATATTAGTCAATAATGAAAACAACACATAAATTAGTTTCAAGGTAGAAAACTAAAACATCAATAAATAAACAATTCCAACGGTAATATCAAATAAAAGATAATGTGTCACTTCATGTCTCTATAATGTACTAAAATAGGTATACAAGAATCCAATACAATACATGTGTCAAAAGCGCAAAAAAATAAAAAATAACTATCTCTCTATAACATCATGAGCCTGGCTTGGTCTTGTTCTCCCGTACTACTAATCATAGAAACAATTAGACATCATATAGTATGAACATGCCCCTATCCCTACCTGTATCCATGATGTATATATGGGTACGCAACAGTGGATTGAATAGGGTGAGAGATAACATTCAGTAGGCCACCAACAACGGTGTCTATAACTGTTCCATTCTATGTATACAAGATAAGGAGTGTCTAATATATATCATAGTTATAATAATAATTAAATTCCCCAAGACATATGTGATAAATAAATGATATTTCTGAGGAAAATGAGTCACCCTAAAAAACATTCAAGATCACATAACAACGGATGATGTAAATAGAAATAAAAGTTGTCATACAGTCCAATCTAACCACTGTAACCTAATACCCATAGCAGGGATATCTATAAAACTTGCAAAAATATCCACAATGTCTTTACCAAGTAATATAGTGTTTAACATGCCTCATATATATGATGTATAATGAAATGATTCTACAATGGATATATCATGTAATAAAACATGTTTGACCGTGAAGGTATGGATCTAAGGTATAGAAGACCAAGGAATCCACATCTAGTTTCAGGAGCATCTCGAAAGAAACTCATTAAAGACTTGATTGGATTTTGATGAACATATAAACATTCCATTTCCACTACGAGTCAAACAATATGGTTCTAAGGGGTAGTTAGGCCTTTGGATCCTATGGAACCAAGACACATGGAGTAAAAAGTTCAATGAATCCACTACCATAATCAGAACCATGGAGTAGAAATATCCTTGGATTCCTATGGAATCAAGATCGAAGGATCTCATCCAAATAATCCACTACCATATCAACTCATATTCTCAATGCATTAATGTTTTAATAAAAAATTACCTTCAATTATTTCAACTAGATTGTTTTTAAAATTCTTATATAAACCATTTAACCAATAGAAAGCAACATGTGGTCACATTTTAAAGAGGCATCAACTCTCTCCTATCATCTCAATTCAATTCCTTTTTTCTTAAAAAGTCACCCTCTAAAAAGGTGAGATCACACATGCCCAAATGGGTAGTATTAACTTGGGAAGATGAAAATACACATCCCATGGGTAGCCAAGGTTGGGGGAAAAACTAAAAAAATCATAAAGGTTCTATTGGGAAACCAAAATGTGTTCCAATTCATTTAATTCAAGAATTCATTTTATTTTAAGGTAAACACCAGAAATATCTGCATATGACACAACAAAAACTAGCTATATAAAACACCAAACTTGTGGGAAAGGTATATACCACCTATAGTAGGTCATTAATAGAACACTTGTCTTTTAAAGTCCTCTGGCTCGGCCCATATCAGAATAAAAAAAAGAAGAATCAAAAAAATTCTTCGATATCAGGCATATTATCATGATCCAAAATAACTCCATTGATATGAAATCAAAAAAAGAAAGGAACAAGATTAATAGAGAACCTGTCAGCATAGATCTAACAAGATAAATGGTTTTTGAATTGGATTTTGGATGGAAAAATGAGAGAAAATCATTTGAATTTTCTTCAAAAGGAATATCCCACACCAAGGTTTTCCATTGAAAACAAAAGAGGAATATGGGTTTCCAGAATATATATCCATAGCGTCAAAATAGTAATTTACCGATTTTTTACTGGGTCTCATGGTTTGGGAACACAGATGGCTAAACCATGCACCAATCGTGAGCCCTTCACTATTTCAAGGGGGTCTCTAATGGTTTTAGGAGCATAGTTTGACTAACTACCCACAAACCACAATGAATGCCTCTATTAAAAACTGAATATCCCTCCATGATCATGCAACCCAAGTTGCACATTTTCTCAAGACCATGAATCCTCCTATATCCCATTGTTCATCTCCCATATGGTTACTCGAAACCATGTTGCATCGGGAACATAGTCTTTCCTAACCATGTGGCCCAACTTTTTTTCTCCAAAATTCAGGCACCATGCTCTTAAAAATCCTTGGATACCCCTTAAACTCCTATGATCAAATTATTCAATGAAAATATATTAGAAAATAAAGTTAAATAGAAATTAAAAAGATTCATACCTCATAAGAAAACTTGGGTTCTTATAATCGTCCTCCTTTAATAAGATTCGTCCTCAAATTTCCCTTCCAAGGGTGGTTAAAAATTTCATGAGAATAACTCCATCAATTTAGCATGTACATCAGAATACCATTCCCAAGTCTCATTTTGTAAAATACCATACTTCCATAGAACCCATACTAGAGGAATTGACTAGCCAAGGTTAACCTTCCTGCTCATATAAATGATACAAATAGAATTCTCCTCTAACGACGCATCAACCACCAACTCAGCCTCATTTGGATACAGAGTGTGAGATAGGTTTAAATGATAACATAATAGTCGAGATACATGGAAGGTATAATTCATGGATCACTACCTCTGAGGTAACAATATATGATAGGCTATTGAACCGACTCTCTCCAAAATCTCGAATAGCCCAGCATATCATAGTGAAATTTTACCCTATCTCTTAATGTGTCTATTTCCTAACATCAATGTGATAATTAAAAAGACCGTATACCTAACCAAGAACTCCAAATTTCATTGTTGGAGATCCTCAAAATACTTCTTTATAGATTTTATAGGATCCATACGCTTTCTGATCCACTGGACCTAATCTCAATTCTATTGAATAAGATGAAGTCTGATTAAAGATTCCTCATCTACCTCTAACCAGCATAGGGGAGATAATCATGGCCTACCATACAAAGACTCATAAGGTTCCATAAATATAGTCATCTGATAACTCTTTTTGTAGGGGAAATCAATAAGGGGAATATGTCTCTCATAAGAGCCACCAAAATCCAAGACGCATTCTCTTAGCTTCTCCTCAAACACCTAAATCTTGTAATCTGGTTTTCTATCCATCTGAGGGTGGTAAGTCGTTCTCACGAGCACCTATGTACCCAACACTCTCTACCGAAACATCCAAAAATGAGATGTAAATTGGTAATCCCTATCTAAAAGGATATTAAGAGGGACCCCATGAAGGCGCACAACCTCATGGATATACAACCATCCCAGCTCATCTATTGATAAGGTCTCCTTGATTGGGAGGAAATGAGAAACCTTCATGATCATGGACACAACAACCTAAAAAACATCACTACCTCAAGAGAAACCATAGTATCCTAGTCATGAAATTCATCACAAAATCTTCACATTTACACATGGGAATTGGTAAATAATATTGAAAACTAGTTTTTTACTGATGTTCTGCCTTCACCTGCTAACATGTGGAATATGTCATGAAAAATAATCTACCTCACATTTCATCCCCATCCACCAATAATGGATACATAAATCCTTATAGATCTTCGTTACTCTGGGATGTACGAACCAAATTGAGGCATGAAATTCTCAAATAATCTCCTAATGTATGTTTGATAAAACCCAAATACTACCATGAGTACACTAAATTTCATTCTCCCTGACAGTCCATCTAGGAGTTTTTTCATTACCTTCCTCACATTCTTGTAATACTATGTCCTATGAATTGGATAACATTATCATTATCAGTCTATTTAGAAAATTGTAATTCTCTACAAGGGAAGAGAGAAAACTCTACCATTCGCTATCTTGTACCTCCAAGTTCATCTCTGAGAATATTTCTATAATATACCACTTAATAATACCTTCATGAGTTTCCTATATCTGAGTCCTCCAACTTGGTGCATCAGCCCCAATAGTTCCCTTCCTAGGAATGTGTGAAATCTCAATGTCAGAATACTATAGGTACAAAATGCACCTTTACTATCATAGATTTAAGTAACACTGTGTAAATATATACTTGAGATTTTTTTGTTTTGTGTACACCACAAAATTATCTCCAAGAAAATAATTCCTCCAATAGTGAAAGGCTTGTATAATAGCATATAACTCAAGATCGTATGTTGGGTAATTCCTATTTTGTGGTCTCAACTGTTGAAACTCATATTCCATGAATCACCTATCCTATATCAAAAATACTCTTAGACTGATAACTAATTAATCACAATAAAAATTGTAACTCTTTCTCATCTCTAAAAGAATCAGGATCAATACTAAATTCAGCATTCCTTTCAGATGCTGAATGGTTATCTCATAAGTATCTGATCATAATAAATTCACACACTTCCTAGTCAAGCCCTTAAGAGGTACTTATATTCATGATTATTCCTATATAAAATACTTATAATATTCATTTTTCTCTAATAAACTCTTTATATAAAATAAATTCTTGTGTTTATCCCTAGAAATTATAGATCTTGCCGTCTTTATATCAACCGAAACAATTTTCTATGAGATAATATGAACTAGGAAATTAATATTATCCATCTAGAAGTGGTGTTTTATGAGCATAGAATATAATTAATTCTCTCCCAATGTATCCAAAACAATCTCAATATTTTTTTCATGATCATTTCGATTTTAAGAATACACTATGATATCTACCATGAATAACACCACAAAAAATTCCAAATAAGGTTGGAATACTCAGTTCATCAGTGCCATGAAAATTTATTTTTTGTTTATGAGAGATAATGGTATTAGTAGATATTTATATAGAACATATGAACTATGAAATGATGTATGAGGTAAGTTTGTAGGTCGAAAAAATACCTGGTGACAACCTAACCTCAATTCAATATCTGAGAAGACTTGATCTCTTGGTAGATGGTCAAAGAGATCATATGTCTATGATAAGGGATATCAATTCTTAACTATTAACTATTTCAATTTTTAGTAATCCATGCATAACATGAGGGTACCATCCACCTTTTTCACCAAAATGACTAGTAACCTCTATGGATAAGTGTTGGGTTGTATAAACACATTTACATACAAGTCCTCTAGCTATCTCTTGATCTCCTATAACTCCAAAGTAGCAATACTTTAAGGAGTAATGGATGCTAGTGAAGCTCCTAGGACTAGATGAATATATAAATCTACCTCTCTATCAATATGTAAAATAGAATATTACATTGGGAAAACATCCTATAAATGATCAACCATAGGATAAAATTCCTACTAATGTGTTCCCAGATCATCCAAAAACAAACTAAAAATCTAGGTTTTTATTAAACACAACCCATTATGCTCTGGTTGAGATCTACATGCCTAGACATCCCATTTACCCTTTTGAATAAAAAATGCACCCTATGGTTATGTGAAGGTAACCCTTCTATAATAGAAATCAACATGGTATTTATAAGAAACTATTGATTCTATCCTAAGTATGAAATAAAACCCCATATTCTCTAGAAAATAAAATTCCATACATAGTGACACTAGACTATCTCAAGGGGTAACTCCATGCACTAGTGTATACCCTCTATTCCAATCCCTCAAAGAGTATTGAGTGTCATAAAACCATAAAAAATGATAAAAAAGCCCAAATATCACCACAACAGGTAATGATGTGAAATTATAAGAAGAACCAATATAAAAAAAGTAATAAGCATTGAGGATACTAAGATCATACTTCTCACTATAGATAGACTAAAAAGTTGGTCATTAGGTGTTGGTTATATAGAATAGATATTTCCTATACCACATCCCTATGAAAAAACCTCACTACCCAATGTAAGACCACGCTACTTTCTAGATACAACTGGTGCATGGAAGCCTCATGCATGACCACCAACTTGTCCTGAATAACTGAAACTACTCAAACTCTTATCCTGACAAGGATATGTGAATCCCACTCCTAAACCTAGTGTTAGAGTCAATCCCCATCCACTAAATATCGGGGGGAAGGTCCTAAAACATGTTGTATGTGGCCCATATTTTTTCAAGCTTATCACTCAACTGGGTCTCGATCACACTAATTCCTTATGTGTTATAATCTCTCACACTGATGATAGAAGATAGAACTACCAGTGATAAAATCATGGAAGGTACTCACCTCATGAGAAGACTCAAAATAGTGTTTCTTTATATTAGAAGTTGTACCACTAGGTCAAGAGACTAAAATACCTTACTTTGTGCCCCTTTTTTCCATCAGGTTTTACTTAGTAATAAGTTATTCAATAAATATCTCAATAATAGTTTCCAAATTAACCACATTAACCTATTATCTAATGACATACATGAGACCTTCCTCGAAATTTTTCTCCCTCTATGGCTCATTATAAAGATAAATCGGTGAAAAATTCTGAATCTCTATAAAACATGTCGAATAATCTATAATTTTCATCATGCCCTACTCCAAACATATAAACTCACTATCAGTTTCATCTATTATGATCTGAGGAAAAATTAATCAAAAACCCTTGGATGGAAATTCCTCTAAACCATATCTTGAAGCATATCATCCTGGTTTATAAATATCCCACAAGTGCTTAGCTACCCCCTGAAGCATGTGAGAATCAACATTCACCCACCTCTCATGTGGTTTCTCTAGATGTTCAAAAATTGGAAAACAATTCACAATCCAAATATTTGTATAATGTGGACCACCATACCCCAAAAATGTGGGTGGATGTTTCTGCTGCAATAAATTCATATGATCTTCCATAGATGAGGAAGATTGAAGGGTTCCTTGAATGGTCTACATAAAGTGTGTAAATTGTTTATAGAACTATATCTCAAAACCCATATCTGGTATGACTATTGGTACCTCATAAGGCACTGTAGGAGGATATATTGGTATCCCATATCCCACAACCTCTTGAACATGGTTTTGACCACACACTTAGAATACTACTTGAGGTTTTCATTGTGGCACATGTCTATAATTCCAAACACATGCCTTAGAAAATATCAATAATGAAAAGATCGTGGTTAAAATATTAGGAGGGTTAAATCCTTCTTATAAATAGTTCACACCACCCTACCTTCCCCAAAATATAAGATTGGCTAAAAAGTAAAAACATAAAATTGCTAGAGACACTGCTTACTGCCGACTCTATATTTTCTCCTAGGTCAAGTTCTCTATATAAATATTTTCAATTTCATTTAAATTCATATTTTTATCACAATTATCTATAATGGTTGAACCAAATGAGTCACCATATCTGATCCATAAGTACCTCTAGACCTTATAAACCAAATTTTGGAATCCACTTAATCCATACCAAAACATGTTCCAATCCATGCGACCAATTCTCCTTGACTCAATGTTCCATAATTAGATGCTTATGTTGTCCAATGTAACCTAATAAAGAAAATATTGTTTAGGATATAGCAGTAATTATAGTTACCAATCATTTTTATTAATTCCCAACAATAACACCATTATGAAAACATATATATCACATAAGGCACAAATCACAAGGTCATGTAGTCAAGTAATGCATCCAAAATGGCACGGCATAATTGATGGAATGTGAATTCTAGCTAGTTTCTAAAATTATTCATTATAAGTAAATCCATCATATGATATGGAAATTATAAAATAAAATCCTCAATAATAGTAATAATAACATCACAATTAAAGTGAATCACCCAATGGTGTAATCAAATCAACTATAATAGAAAAAAATCCAAAAAAAACATTTTCGGTTCTAGGTAATGTGTCTTTTCCCTGTATGTATGTTAGCTCCTCCCAGGAATAGCTCATTAACATATTCTAATTTCTTTCTAATACCTTTCCATTATCACAAAATAATAATTCAACAAAAAAATAAACCCTTTGATGCCACTTGTAATGTATCAACCAAGATGCCACATAATGGTGTCCTGAGCAAGTAGGTCACGTGGCCTCAAGCAGACCTACCTATTTGTTAGAGGTTTCTAACTTGAAAAAAAGTCCTAGGGTGTGTCATTGGGGAGAATATTACCTCATGTTATAGTATAACATAGTGGTAGTAATCATATCAGTCAATAGCATAAGAATAATATAAATCAAACAGAAGTTAAACATCCAAAACATCTGCAAAAAGACAATCACAAAGGTAATTTCATATACAAAATTATGTGTCATGTCATGCGTATTTAAATCAAGAAAATAGGTATACAATAACCAAGTACAATACATGAGTCAAAATTAAAAAAAACTAAAAATAACTATCTCTTGGTAGCATCACAAGCATAGCTCGGTTCTATGCTCCCCTGATTCTAAGAATAATAAACATCTGGAATCATATAGTGGGTTCTTTCCATGGTCCCTAACTGTATTCATTAAGCCTATCTAGGTACCCAATAGTGGCTTGAATAGGTTTTGATGTAAAAATCAACATGCCACTACCAATAGTGTCAACAACAAGTATAGTCTATGTATACAATATATGCAGTGTGCAATATATATAACAGGTACAACAATAATGTATTTAAATATCCAAAGGGATATGTGATAAAATAAATGATATTATCTAGCCAAATTAGTATCCCTACAAACAATAGTTAATACCCATAACAAGGGAAGTTTTAAATTGAAATAACATGTGTGATACAATCCATTCTAACCACTATAATCTGGTACACATACCATGGCTATGTGTAAAACATTCCAAAATATACACAATGGACTCATCGTGTAATACAGTGTTTAATATCCCTCCTGGTCACACCGTATAATCAAAAGTGTCCACATTGACCATGTTGAGTTATCAAAAGTTTCAAACCAAGAAGGGTTATATCCTAGGTATTGAAAACCAGGACATCAACATCGAGTCCCAATAGCATCTCTATGGAAACTCGGTAATGACTTGGTTGGAGTCTAGGGATAATGTCAATAGACCATATCCACTATGAGTTCAATAAATATATATTCAAGGGTTAGAAAGGCCCTTTAAATACTACAAAATCATGATACATGGAATAAATACGTCCAAGGCATCAACTACCATAATCAAGACCCATGGAGTAGAAATTTCCATGGAATCTTATGGAATCATTATTTATAGATCTTATCCAAGGAATCCACTACCATAATCAACCCATCATCTCATTTCACTAATAATTTCTTAAAAAATTTCATTCCATGATTTTATCCCGCTCGTTTTTACTGTTCCCATATAAACCATTCAATCAAAATAAAACAACATCTCATCACATAGAAAGGAGAAATCAACTCTCTCCTATAATCTCAATTGAATTTCCTTTTTCTTAAAATGGATCCCCCTAATAAAGAGATCTCACAAACACCTGATAGGGTGGTATAAAATCATGAATATTCAAATAAAAACCCATGAGTGTCCTAGGTTAGAGATAACAACCTCCAACATTATCAATGGTTCTAGTTGTAAAACTAAAGAGGTTCCAATTCATTTAATTCAAGCATATATTTTTTTAGGGGAAATGATATAAAAATTGGCATGCTTTAGAATGAAAATAAACTATTTAAAACACCAAACATATGGTAAAATGTATAGACCACCTACCATAGGTTCATAGTAGAACAGTCGTCCAACACCAACCTCTGATTCGGTCCAGATTATAATAAAAATGAAGAACAGATAAAGATCCTACAAATATAGAATATTATATTACTCTAAAATAACTCTGTTGACATGAAATAAAATGAATAATGGAACATTTTGAATTTAGAACTTACCATCATGGATCTAATGAGACAAACGGTGTTCAAATCGGAGTCCATGTAGAGAAACTGGGGAAAATCCTCTGAATTGGATTCAAAAGGGATCTCCCATGCTAAGGATGTCCCTTAGAAACAATGGATAAAGAATGGATTCAAAAATATAAATCCACATGGGATAATAATAATTTCACACTTTTTAGCTACATAATATGGTTTGATCGCATGGTTTGTCAAATTGTGTCCCAACATTGTGCCCTTCACTATCTGAAGGGGGACCTCACACAGTTTCATGTGCACAATTTGATTAATTGTTCACAAACTGTGTTGCACACATGTGCTAAAAACCTATGATCCACAACATGGGCTTGTACCTCGGGCTACATGGTTTCCTCAAACCATATGGCCTCCGTTTTCCCTCTGTCTAACTCCTAGATAGTTACGCCTAACCGTGCAGTTTCTGGTGCGTGGTTTTTTTCTAACCATGCGAACTATATTTTTTTCACCAAAAGTTATGCTTCAGGCTATGAATAATCACTAGACAACCCCAAAACTTATATGATCTCATTAGGAACTGAAAATAGATCAAAAAATTTAGAGTTAAACCAAAATTAAAAATATATGTACCACATATGAAGACTTGGGTTATTACACACTACATAAGGGTTATTTTTTCTTTACCCTTGTGCAATTCACATTTGAAAAGGGTCAGGGCCTTTATACCATTACATAGATTTTTTATATAATTTTAAAGGGAGGATACCCTTACATAGGAATTAGTTTTTACATAAGTGTAACCCATAATATATTTAAAAATTGTTTTTAAATTCTAAAATGGTTTGAATGGATTACTAAAAAATTATAAATCATTATAAAATGTATTTAGGGATATTTTAATTTATTAAAGGTTTATAAATTTTTTTATTATACTTTTTTTAATTAATTTAATTTTTGTGAAACATTAATTAAATATTACATAAATATTAAATGTTAATATTTAAGTACCTTTAAATAAATTATTTGGAAATTCCTATAATATAGAAATAAAATTATTTATTTATAAATCATAAGAAATAATTTATAAAGGGATTGAACCTATGAAATATATAAAAAATATAAAATATTTATGTTAATTATAAATTTTTTAGAATTAATTATTTTAAATTATTCAAAATTAAAAGGGGACATATTTGGATATTATTTAGGCCATGTTAAAACTTTTTTGATGATTGGTATGATCAAGGTTTAAATAATAATTTATTATATGATATTTAGATTATGTAAAATATATATATATATAATAGAAATTGAATGATGGATTGTTTATAATTCATATAATACCATATATTTAAAATTAAAATTCCATATAATCATAAATATGAATGATTTTGGTTTTATAAGAATATAAAAGTGTTTATATTAACAATTACATAATTCATGTAATGTTAAAATATAAAAATTATAAAATGTTTTATATTTATCATTGATTTAAGAATTTTTAATACATACTTATCACATTTTTAAATATTTTAATTGTTCATTTAGTGAATGGTTAGTCCTTAATCAATTCATAGTTATAAATTTTTTATATTATGAATGTTTGTGTTCCAAAATTTATATGAAAATTTTATTCTAGGCTAGATCCTTGCATTCACATGCTAGTATTGACTCCATAAGGAATGTATTTTGTTCATCTACCTTGATCTCAGTTTATAATTGAAGTTATTATATTGAAATTAGTTCATGAAGATAATTTTTGAATAATAGGATTTAGATTTATTATGAATATAATTCAATCATTAGTAGTGTTTCCTCAGGTAAAGGGACTTGGGGATGGACTATCTACCTTTTTAGAGGTTTATGCCTCATCCTGGCTAGTAAATGGGGTATTTTTTGCCTTTTTCCCACAGTTTATCATGAGGATACATCTATGACTTTACATGAAGTGTTTGTGTAATTTATATATATGATTTACTCAGATATGTATTAATATGTTTGACTTTTATTTTTGGATTATTAATATAAACTTCTCGGTTGTGTCAAGAGTAACACATTAATATGGTTTGAAAATATTGGTTTGGTGGGGGAATAGGATTATCAAATAAAATATTAGAAATATGAATACATAAAAGGGAATAACATGAGAAAACTATTTATATTAAAATACTATTCAAATACTAATTTTGTGATTATTTTAAAAATAGCACATGTCAAGACCTTGATTATATAACCGGTTTTTTCATACCAAAGCGGGGTATTGTATATTATCGTGTGCCAGGAAAGAAAGGATAGGTGACACCCGAACGTCCTTGTTTGGGTCATTCCAAAGATAGGTTCCCTTATATTAACCATTATTAGCATATTCATAGTGATTTTTGTTGTTACACTTTCTAGGAAACCCTAATAGGATTAGGATACCAAATGAATATAGTTGAGTTTATCCATATGATGTGTTGGAAAAAGGGTTGTCAGTTTGACTATCCAAGAGTCATATATGATATGTTTGGAATGATTCAGGACTTAAATAACTACGTGCTGATAGAAATTCCCAAGTGAAATCATTTTTAATGAAATATGGATGTTGGTCCACTAATGTATATGATGGGAATTTTTAAAGGGTTTGTCATTTTAGTGGAACAACATTTAATAAAATTCTTTATTAAATGGTTAACAATACATGATAGTGATCTGATAAATTGTTCTTATAGGACCTCAGGACACCCTGAGAGGGGAGGGGCGAATCAGGGTGACAACTTTTTCTTTTAATGTGATGGATCTTGTTCCCACGTTGGTAAGAACTTGTTAAACCTGTATGATGAAAATGATCAGAAAGAAAACATTCATATTCATAGAGATGACACAACACTTTTTACTTGGTTCACCACTAAGGGATACATCTAAAAAGCATACGCCGACAGGTTTTCGGTCATACCAAATTCCACTAAATGTCACTAGATGAGGATTACAAAGGATCGGGCATAGTCACTCTGTCCTAGGCTCACTGCCTTTACAAAAGTTCAGGGATAGCTCACTGCGTCCCTTGGGTCACTCCCGTTGACTCCCCCTGGTTTACTTCCCTTGGTGAAGACCCACTCAGTTTATAGATGCGATGGTCTCTTCATAATTGCAAAGGAATGCATCCTATGTTGTATATAGATTCTCTGTTGAAGTACTGCATTCACCTGTAGACTGATCTCAGGTTTCACCGAAGGTATTGGGTAATCTTCCAGCTTTTATTATGCTCCAAAAAGACGGGTGTGCTTCAACTACACCTGGCGCGCTTCTACAAGCCTGACGCACAAGTTTCAAGATGGCGTGCAAGTCTCGGTGCGCAATTCCAAACTAGAAAGCAAGTCCACCTCAACCACTTGCAATACACTCACTTATTCAACTTAAAACTTGCACGACTCAACCCCTTTCTCGCCCAAACCACCTTGGATGTGCATCTAACAACTGTCGCGCAACTTCAACTTGTGCGACCCACCACCACTTGAACGACCACTACACCTACACGATGAGAGCTCTGATTTTCTCTAAGTCTGAACTTCGTACTGAATGAGGAGGGGTATACCTGTATTTATAGATATTTGGACACCCTGCGCGATGGCGTGCAAGTCTCCCCTCGGCGCACAAGTTTCGGCGTGCAAGTCTCTGCCCCTGAAAAACACTTGCGCAACCAACTTCCAAACATGGTCACCCTTCTCCCTTTGCCATATTTTCATGTTATGATCTTGAAAAACAAAAGGCGTGCAAGTTTCCAATCCTCCACGTAATCGGCACACAAGTCCCTTTTCCAAAAACACTTTTTCTCCATTTGCCAATTTTTAGGCCCAAAAATTTGGCAAACACTAGAAAACGGTGCCACCTTCAATACTGTTATCTACTTGATTTGTAAGATCACTTTGCTGGCACATATTCTTAACATCCACTAAGGATTGACAAAAAACACAAAACATACTCCAAATCATGAAAATACAACCATGATTCCAACAGTTCTATTGTAGATAATAGAATTATCACCATATATAAAAACTTTTTTATTAATAAATTATTTGAATAATATTAATCTAAATTATTCTTATTACTGGTAACTTAATAAAATCTATTATGTGATATTGGTAAATTAATGAAAAAAAATTTAATTAAAATTCTATGTGTTAGAATAGTTACTTCCTCAATAAAGAAAGCATTAAAGTTGTTCAAAAAGTGAATCTACATGATTATGTAAGTATAGAGTTATTTATTTAAGGGTTCAAAGGAATTGGATGAAAAATGAATTAATGAATAATAGTCTCCACTCAATATTATTGGGTGTGTCAAATATTCAATGTGACTGAATATGTTGGTGACTCAATGGGATTGAAGTTTAATTAAAAAATTTGTTATTGAAACAAATTCTATTATTCTGAAAGAAACATGATCTAAACTATATAGGTTAAAATATTTTTTGAATATATATAATTTCATAAGTTTTGAAATAGATGGATCTTGAAGGTTTATTTCAATTAAGGGTGAAAAGAGCTGTTTCATTGATAACTTGGATGCTTCAAGCTTGGTTGAACTTTTAAAAATACATGTATGATCTCATTATGATCTTGGGAAGAGAATGTAAACATTTGTTGTTTAAATAAAATGAGATGATTGTTTTTAATACACATGGTTTATGATTTATGTAATTCTATAACATGATTTAACGGGAGACTAAAATGGACCATTCTAGTTAGAGAGTTTAGAACATTGTCATATATGGAATTGATCTAACAATATGATTGAATTATAAGAATGATTACTCTATATTCTCAAAGTGTAGAGAATATATGTGAACAAGGAATATGTTTTATTGGATATAAAATACAATATAGATAGTCCAAGTAGGTAAAAGTTCAAAAAATGAGCGGAAATGTTAGAGGAAAAATTTTAACAATGTTTCATAGAAAATCCAATCATGTTCATCAAAACCTAGGGTTTTCAGAAAGGATTAATAATAATTCCACATGATGGTATTATCTAGAATACTTGAAGTATCTTGTTAAACTCCATGAAATTTCTATGTTAGGTAAGGATGATATGTAAATTAGTTATCTGATTTTGAATGCTGTGTGGTACAGAATGTATATTTTACAAAGTGTTATAAATATACATGAGTTAAAAAATGGAATAATCATTTGAGCTTATAGTTTACATTATTGAAAAAACATATTTTATACATATAAATTTTTGGGTTAGTATCAAGATCCTACGAATCTAAGTAAAATACGTTTATCATAATCCTTTTTATATTATATAATAATAGAATATGTTTACAAATTAATATTTTTTATGAATATCATGAGATAATTTATTGAATAAACATCGTTTATGATTCAACGGGGTTTTATAACATGTTTTGAAAAGAATATTTGGATAAAAGTTCTTATCAAGGATAAAAGTGCGTATCCAAAAATTTGTTAAAATATGTAGGAATGTGTTCATATCACCCAATGGTGGTATATTTTAAAAAAATATTATTTTTAAATAAAAATGTCTCCAACACATAGAATAACATATATGGTATGGAAAAAATGGTTTATCTATTAAATATTCCTACTAAAAGGAAATAATTTTTTTTCCTAAAACAAATTTTTTTATCTTTTTAAGATTTTATAAATAGAATATAGTGTCTAAGAGAATAGTGGGAATATGTTTCGACTTATAGAAGTTAAAAATTAGTAGACAATAGATAACACCAATCATAAGTTTAATTGTTTTAAACATAATCTTAAAATATTTAGTACATGAATTGGTAAAAATGTAAAGTTTCATATTTAGTTACCGTTTAGAAAGTTTATATCATTATTATACAAATAAAAAATTAGAAATTTTTTTTAATTAATATCCTCAAAGATTTTGGGATATGTTACAATAAAGATAAATGTAAAGGGTAACATTTATTTATCATGAAAAGTGAAAGAAAAGATTTTTTTGATTGATTATACCAGTAAAAAGGAATAGTTAATTATTCTTGATATCCAAAATTATTTTTGAATATGATGTTAAATAGAAATATAAAGACGTAAATTTGTAACTATAATAAAATTTTGTCATTTTATTCGAAAATAATTTAGGGTGTAGCGATGAAGTGAAATGTAAACTTTTAATTTAGTTTTCATTCTCAAGCGATTATCACTTTATCCTAAAATAATTTTGGAATACATGTAAAAATGATTTATGTAGTTTCATTTTAAAGGGAGAAGTTTGATGGAATAGGGTTCTGAGGATTATGATGATCAACCTTGACAGAATTATAAGTAGACAACATAAGTTAACATTGTAACATTTAATTTTGTAAAGTTGAGGAGTCTGAATTTGTTTAATGAGTTAAAAAAATACGAATATGATTACTAAGTCTCGCCATTATTAAAATTGGATTACTTCATAGATATTTCTCACAAAATATTTCAGTTGGAGTATTTTATCAGATGGTCACATAACGATGTGATAAGAATTACATATGATATAAAGAGTTCACAAAAAAAAGAATGTGTAACAAACATAAGTCTAGTCTGGAAATTTATCATATATGACATGACAATATGGTGATTATGTTAGTTTTTTTAAGTATTATTAAAAGAGTTTAAAAATATTAAAATTTATCATGTTAATATTATTAAATAGTTTAATAATATTAAAATGTACCATATTAATGACAACCTCCATTTTATCATTATTTTACATAGGATACATAAATATATAGATATTGATATGCATTCCATGAATTTTAATAATAATTGACCTTTCAAAGTATGAATTTGAGTTCATCCTTAATCGATGTTCATCATTTATTATTACAGGTTATGAAAAAATGTTAATGTTTGAAAGAGTATCATTCTTGTATAGAGATATAGAATATGTTCATGAGGCACAAAAAAAGAATTGGATTCATTGTGTAAACTAGATGACCTACTAAGTTTACCTTATGTATTTTCATGCATATATGTATTTTTTATAATAGTGGCACATGGATCATATTTGGGTCCCCACTACCAGAGGTTGGTGAGATAACTAGAATGAGAACCATCATTCTTTGATACCCTGGTTACATAAGAGAATATATAAACTTTTCTAATCAGGGGTGGTTGGGTATGTTGATTATCATATTTTGAGTTGTATCTTAACCAATATGGGTTTTTCCTCTCATATGAAGAGTATGAAATCAAGTCCCTCTATGGAGGTAAATTGTGGGAGTGTGCGTTCACAACAAGATATTTCATATTTATTTATGTAAGAGACATGTGATGTGAACATCCATAGGGATTAATGACATGTGTTGTATCCATATATTAGATCAGTATATAATATAATAATAGGGAAAATATTTTTGGATACATCGTATTTATGTTCTATGTGTCTCGGGTCACATGATGTCTTGGAAAAAGGGGAAATATGAGAATGATCATTTTCATGTGATACAGACTGGTAGACCTGGGTATAGAGATATATATGATTGATGGAGATCATGACAATCCCTTTATATCTTGAGTAACACTTATTCTATTCTATAGTCCACAATTTATTATATATATGGGTTTTGATATTTGTATTACTTTTTAATGTTATAAAGGCCTCTAGGGTCAAAATTTGTGGTTTATTAATTGGGGATTGAGTTTTTACTCAGTGATATCCTCTAAAAGTATTTTTGAGTTAGCCCAAAAAATGTTTTGGTTGCTTATTAAAAAGATATTTCATATAATTTGATACAAGGTAATGTTGATTATTTCTTTCCAAAATGTATTTTAGTAGATATAAAAAATGATTTTTGGATATACTTTCACAAGTTATTATGTATAATTTAATATAAGGTGAAATGGAACAAAGTATTTTATGATTTGCTATTAGTGGGACATTGAAAGGTAATATTCCCTAAATCATTATATATATAGCATGAAAAAATTGTTTTACATATAGGGGTTTTTTATTTTATGAAATATTTGATTCAACAAGATGATAAATTATTATCATTTATTTTTCCTACATTTAGAAGTCATTTAAGAAACTATTTCATAAGATGAAACATTTGGGAGTTTAATTTTTATATATATGAAACATGTACTTTTATAATCATTAACTCATGCATTTAAACACATGATTTAATGCATGCACTTTCAAAGAGCTTCATCAAGGGATTTATAAATCCTTCTACCATACGATGGCTAGGGTGTGTGATTGTTCATTTTCTTCGATGAAAATCTTTATACCCATAGGTTTATCCTTCTTCTTCATTTACTTAATTAAATTCTATAACATCATGGATGAAGAAAAAATATGTATCATATGATGAGAGATTCAAGACAGCCTATGGATACACTATCAAGGAGGGGATCCTTCATTTTCTAATTATTTATGTCTATAAAACTCATATGAATATAAAGATGATGTAGTGGCATCTTTAGTGTAAGGTACACCACATTTAAATAGTTCTCAGTTTTAGTATTTTATGCACATTTTCTATGTTATCTTGCATCGTGATCCTTGGAAAAGGGTTTTTTATTCTTCTACTACAAATAAATGTAATTAGACTCTAATAAAACTTGTTATAATCACCATACCTCCATCTCTTATACATATTTTGTTCTTTCATCAGTTTCCTAGGATCTTGAACATTGGTGTACAGTTCCCCAACCCAATTGGTCCACAATCGTAACTCAACATGTAGGTAAAAAAGTATAAGTCATATGGTGTAAGTCAATCTAAAGGGGACAAGTAGGGCTAGGTGATCCCCATCAACACATACAGTCTTTTTTTGAGTCTTCATATCAAATAAGAGAATTAATTTCATCCATACCTAGAGGAGGTTATCCAATATACTACCTAGATCTATCTAGATCCTCTTATGTTTCTTTGGAAGAAACTTTGGTCATCACCATTTCAGTGTATACCTATATTTACCTAAGAATCAAAGAGATGGCATGTCTAGTAAAATATAATTTTTACATAATAGGTAATGATAATCTCCTTATCATACTTGTATCCTTTGATTCCTTTCATCTGACATAGATGGGGGCATGAATATAATTCATGATAACATTGGTATGAATGTTATAGTTTTCCATCGGGGGTTTATTAATAGCCTCATTTCCCACCCATCTCCCTATAAGAGATATAAAACACCATAGAGTCCCTAAAAATTGCAGTACCAATAACTCATATGGTTTTTATTCCCATATAAATGTTGAAGTTCAGCAAATGGAGGCAATTACATTCTGACATGGTTCATCTCAAAGTAGATACTAACTTTGGGCTATCACCAATCCCTCAAAACCATAGTAAAAAAATTGTACATTGAAATTTAATAATTTCATTTTTTTATCTATTTAAAAAGAAAATGGGGTCATATCCATAATTATAGAATCATCCCAAAAGTGACCACTACCTATAAGAATCAGGTTATTGTTTTCCCAACCATAATCTACTACATTGTCAACCATGTTAAATGGTAATTATTTTATATACCTAACTCTTTTAAGGATTCTAGTGTTCACAAGGCTAGGTTCAATACCATAGATACTTAGATAATTTATCCCCCCCTTATGGTATGTGATCAATGAAAGTTTAAGTATGTTCGTTAGAATCACTTATCATTGGGAAATTTCTATGTTGTCTCAAAATAACCACCATAATGAAAAGGAAAAAATCTATCTGGGTTGAAAAATCATAAGTACTTATAGTATATCATCCATTGGGGATTATAGTGATGAGCTCCAAAATAGGTATTCTGAACACAATGCAGCCTTCTAATTTACAAATGTAGAATAAGAATTGTTTCCTTTAGAATGTATGTAATTAAAATTCATTTTATTTGATATTATTGACACCTTAGAACATGGGGTAGACAATAAACCAAATCGAGATGATACATCATTGTAAAATCCACATTACATTGAAATATTTTAAGGGGGTGTATTCACCCAACAACAGAAGAAATACCAAACAAAGCGAACCGCACCAAATATATTGTTACTATTTTTTGATAATTTATTAACAAGGTTAGGGGAAATGGAACTACTATAACCTCCACCCATCGGCCTCGTGAGGTTTCTAAACCAAACTCTATTAATGATATGATATCCTTATTGATTTATGATATTCAAATAATTCAGTTAATCAGTGTTGAGTTTCATCAATAGTATGTGCTCAGTGATGATGGAATTTAGGTTGAGGCCCTACCTTATTTGGATAACCCACCCTAGTAGGAAAAAACAAAATTACCTGAATAGGTATCAGTGGAATATCTGATAGGCCCCATGAAACATCATCACATTCAACTAAGAAATTTCTTGGTGGATCATTGGGATTGTTCTTCTTATATGGAAATTCTAGTCTACAACCTCAAAGATCCTCCTTATGTTATAGATACCCACCCTCTCTAAGACCCTCTATGTGATGATGTATTTAAGATCACAAAGATAGGGAAATTTTTATACCACATCCACCATCCTCTAGTAATTTTTAAACAATGATCAACTATAAAAATAATCATGAAATAAAATTTTTTACCATTATTTATTATTCCATGGGAATCCCCTTTAAATATTATAATCAATGAAAATATTTATATCTATTTTACAATCAATTGGGTTTGGTATCCACTATCTAGACTTGTGTTGTGACAACATAAACACCCTAGTAAAAGTATAAAATGTATATATGGTAAATATAGGCATAAATTTGAAAAGTAAAATAGGTTATACTACTTTAACCCAAATAAATTTTTTGGGTAAATCACTTTTACCATATAGAATTAATTTTTTAATCAGCCATATATTACTAATACTAAGTAGTCAAGTCTTAAAGATCACTCCAATTACTTCCCTTACCACTAGTTTTTAGGAGAAAAAATTCAGGAATTATTTATCATTATGTATTATATTTACAAGCACATAGGAAATTTTTTGATAGATTCAGTGATACCTATACCTCAACCACATTCAAATATACACCCTAAGAAAAATAAGGATGGAATATATATATATATATATATATATATATATATATCAATGATGGATAAATAAGGTATATTACTTTAGACAAGAGTATATTCTTGTTTATTTAATATTCCAACAACAGTGTAACTTTATTACGATTCTACGGATTATGAATCTTAGGGAGGTAGTTTTTAAGGTTTATTTTATTTATTTCACATAACACCAATTTATAGTGCATAAAATTCAAGAGTTATTTTTCATTAAAGAATAATTCGAAAATAATATATATAAATGTTGGGCTGATTTATAAAGTACTAAGAAATGTGATATAAGTGTAAATTCTATCCTCACACCTTTAGAAAATCCTCACATCTAATCATTATTATCAGATTCATATACCCTAATTGTATGACCTTAAACCACATGATGCATGATCTATGCCACAAGACCCTAAACTACATGAAATGAGGTCCCTTTCATGTCAAATTAAACTATAATATATTTAATCCTCATTTTATGAATTAAAATTACATGATATAATGATCCACGTCACACAAACATAAATTTTATGGTGTTTGGTTCTTTCTAACAGACCTTCAACTACATGATATATTGTTAATTACATAAGACATTAAACTGTATAAAATTTTCATCACCACATGACTATAAAATACAAAACTCCTTCCCTCCTACATATGATATATACCTATACAAAGGTTTATACTGAACCTTACCACTACATGAGTATTGTCTCATTAATTCACATTTGGGTTCACATCTTATTTTTAGTGTGACACTTGGATATTCAAAATGTCCATTCATGTTGAGTGTTCTATTATAAACTTTCTATGACCCATCATTTATATTTCCTCAATACTTGACTATATAAAATCATGTTGTTTCTTCTAATCTAATCTAATATCTTGTAATTACCTCCCTTAGAATAGCTACAAGTAGCTTGATTCCTAATCCCATTGGATACATGATAATTCTCAGATCTTCTATCCTTGTTCCAATCACAAACTCGCCTTCCTATTTATTTCCCAACACTGTCATGGAATGATAGAATTTGGTTTATTTGTATTAATGGTCATACATATCAACTACCAAGTAAATTACCTCATAATTAGGATTACTCCATGTCACAAGAGTATAAATTGCATGGAACTTCATTCCAAGATCAATAAACATAAACATTTTAGAATCATATGGTCTACCTCGTGTAAACTAAAATTATGTGATTGTACTATTAATTTATTTCTACATATATGATTAATTAAATGGATATAAATCTTCTCTGGTTAAAAACCTATAAAAGAAAGCTAGATCAAAAAATAATTATTTCCTTGCTAAACATTATGTACCAAATCATTAATAAAAAGATAAATTATAAAATTAAAGATCAAAAAAGATCATGGGGACTAACATTCATCCTCAAAAAAAGTCAATAAATACTCACTAATTCCATGCATCATAGAAAATATTAGTGGAAATGTCACGAACCAAATCTGATCGCCGCCAAAACCGGCACCCGACCCAACCCGTGGAAAGTCCCAAAGGGCGTTCTCATTCCCCATGGGCTAGCACAGGTGCCTGCATATCAAAAACTGAAAATTGGGAATGATTTACCCAAGTTTGTATACATAAAACATAAAATGAATCCAATAAATCAAATCTGGATTTTTCAACCCAAAACATCTTTTACTAAAAATTCAGAACTGAATTACAAAATTTTAAACAATGTTTGAAGACCATTAAAAATTTACAAACTCGTGAAATGATAGCCCAACAACCTCCACATGGAAAGAGTCACCACCCTCAACCCATCTCCACGACACTACATCATGATGGACTGCTAAAAACTCGAACCAATGGCATAAAACCTATACCCAAACCTGTGACACAAAATAAGAAAGTATACTTACACCCAATGGTGTAAGTAGGGTGTGAGCCAAAGCCCAGTAGAATACAACAACTAAGAGATTCCATATGATAAACATTTAAATACGAAAAGCATGCAAGTTTTCAAAAACATGAAAAGCTAGTTACAATTTCTAAAAGATGCAACTTTGAATAAGAACAGTTTTCAAGTGGTCTATATTAAAGGATTGAAACTTTTAAAATAGACACCAAAGCTACTGAATTTTCTAAACAAATGCATTGTATGCCGACAATAAGTATAAAGTAACAAATGATCATAAGCAATAGGAAATAACCACTAGGCACTAGCTAGCTGTGGGTCTGAGGTACCTCGTATCTCGGTGAGAGTAACCATCATAAATTTACATTCCCATCCACGATCCACTAGTAGGGAACATACCCATAACCTAGTGGTCCCCAATCATCATCATTATAGTTTAGTTAGAGTTTTAAGTGTCAATCTTGCTAAGTAAAACTGAGGCCAAACCCCGCGGATTCACTAGCATACTAGTACACATCCACCCACCTAGATACCCAGGTTTTCCCCTTATTCTCAAACAAGATCAACAAGTCATGAAATATACATTGAACATGAAAATATCATTTCCACATCACAAATTCTCCCAACAGCCCATATGTATACCACAGAAGTCACAAAAGTCCATTTTTCATTCAAAATGATTTTGAAATCTGACTCACACCAAAATAACCCACAACACATTTCACATTTCTTTAACACTCCATAAAACAATTAAACAATTTTACAAAACAATTATAAGATATTTCAACTCATATAACAGCCCACACACATGGCACATAACACTCCTTTAATAAAAAAAATTCAATTTTTCACATCACACTCACACAAAACAGTCCACATCACATTTACATCACTTTAACACCTCAATATCTCCTTCAAAAAATTTAATAAAATATTTCCAAGATGAGACATATGACCAAACAGCCTTTTCAAAAATGAAATGGACCTTTTAAAAATATACTCCTACCAAAATATTTTGCTTATATAGTTTCACCACTTACACAACTCAATAAACCTTTCAAAACTTTCCTATATCAATTATTAGAAGTATACCCAAGCTTTGCACATAAAATCCATTTGAAAAACCACTTTTTAATCCAAAATCACACCAAGACCCTACCAAAAAAGAATTGGAAGCCCAATAAACATTTAATAATCTACTTTCAAATGTTATATAATCACCTTGAACAATATCACAAAATATTCCCATGAGAACACACAAATCCATAAAACACTTTCATGGAGTATAACAAGGTTATACACATAAAACCAATTCAAATACCCCCTTTTTAGGCTCACATGACACTATGTCATTACCCAACCAAAATTTTCAGCCCCTTTCAACAACTAATAAATAACTTCCACATTTTACAAAACTATCACAAGAGATAACACATGAAATACATTTGAAAAATACACACTTCAAACTAAAATGTAACTTTAATACAAAATTCTTTACTATTGCTACAAAAAATGGTTTTATTATAATTCAAAGCATATAAGGAATATAAAAAATTATTTAATCAAGATAACTAACTCATCATTAAATGGTTACCCACTGAATCAGCTACTGAAATTGTCGAATTCCTCAAAACATGGTGTGAAACATCAACCGCACCAACCTGGCACCACAAGGATGATAAATCCAGCCCTAAAACACAAATATTCACCCAAAATACTCATGGTGAAACACTAGGTATGATCCCTATGTTCTGGAAACTTTGGAACATCAAGAAAGAGGGGTGAAACCTTAAACAAAGAGGATAAATCAAATAGGGAAATACTTACTTGTAGAAATATTGAATAGATCGCCCTAAGTCCACCAAAATATGAATATCCAAGTACCCAAAACTGGTTTGTAGGTTTTAAAAAGTCCTATTAGGTCGTGTGGGGAATGAAATGGTGGAAAACAGATGAAAATTACAGGAGTTATGAAAGATTAATTTTACCTTTTCAAATCTAGTCGATTTGAGAAATAGTATGAAAGATCGCCCTAATTCGTGGTTCACCTGAGCTCCAAAATTGCGAAAACGATAATGGGGGTGATCCACGGGATATTGTATTTTAGAGGGATGTGGAATCATGGTAAAAAAGTAAAAAATGAATGAGATATGGAAACTTTAACAAAACAATTTAAATCAGGAAATGGGCTTACGGGCATGCCCATTACCTTAATCAAAAACCCAAATCCTTCATGATTTTGGATTTCTATGTGGTCCAAAGGGATATGGTGATTTTAATATATCAGGTTATGACAATTGGAAAATGGAATGGGTATAAAATAGTAAAAATTGAAGGAGTTATAGAACAAAACTAAATTTGTTTTTAAATCTGGAATTGGGCTCACGGTTTGGCCCAAATTTCCAAAACCCGCCACTTTCACCTAAATGAGTGGTAAACCCCCAAAACAAATCAGGAATGGAAATTAATTGAATAATTAATTTAAAAAAAATCATGGGTGTGACAATTCTCCCCATCATTAAACTTTCCACCCTCGGAAAGCCACATCAAGGACAAAGAAAAAACCAAACCCAACCGAAAGACAGAAATGGACTCCTTTTCTAAACATCGCCCCCAAAGGCCAAAACACCTCCAGTGATCAATTAAGGAAGGAATACATTACAAAAAAAACATAAACCTATTTACTGAAATAATCAAACATATTTAGTATTTATCCTAAAATAAAACTCCTCAAACACTATCTAAACAATGATCAAGAAATTTACCCAAACAAACAAGAACATCGACCAAGGTTACACTTACCTTGATATAACTAAACCATTGGGAACTCTCCAATCCCAACGTTTACCCAAGGAAGATGTAGGTGGTTATATAGCGCCAAACTAGACTACCCCCTTCCAAGACAAGACCATGTAAAAAATTGAGTTACTGGTACAAGGATATACAAATGGGCTCCCCAACTATAAGAGACAACTTAAAAAAAAAATTTCTGATACAGAATCAAGACACTAACAGGGGAGCCCCGAACAAACTCCAAGATAAAAGGGGTAGAATCAAATTAGGAATTTTAAAAATAATATACATGAGACTCATAATGGGCCTCCCCACCATAAGATCAAACCATCTTAACTGACCAATATGGGCCGGCACAGAAAAACCCAAAAACATAAAGAGTTGGGATGACCACACGGTTAGCCCACACAGTTTGGGAAACTGTGCGCTAACCCTATGGATCCTTATACAAGCATGGTTTTCTGGGGAATTATTACTACTAAATGTTCACTCAAAATTTCTAGAAAAATCTTAAACCTTTATCCCAAACCCAAAGGAATCCAAAGGGGAAAAGAAAGTCATTGGGAGATAACATGGGGATGAGGCCCTCCACATCTTTCCACCAAACGAGAACAAAAGAAGAAAGATGACAACACCAAATGTTTAAACTATTCCCATATCTCATACTGAGAAAATTTCATTGTAAAAGGTTAAAAACTACACTAGGATTTCCATTGACTACATGCCAGCTTCTCTCCGGGACCTATGGCTGGAGCTGGAATGATTGAAGCATCTTCGGCCTCGCAGTTATGATTTGGAAACCCCCGAATAGAATTTCTTCTTTAGATGCTACAAACAACTACATGCAATCCCGGATGGGTTCACCAAGACAAAACACACTCCATAACTCACTTTAGACTAACATGGAATTTCACTGAAATAAGGGTTTAGAGGATGCACTTACATCACAGCTTGTTTCTTTTGGTGAGAAACAACAGAAATAAAGGACACATATAAACACCTTCCTCTAAAACAGAGGATATCGAGATCTCCCGAAATGAGAAACACTTATGAAAAAAAAGACTCACAAAATATTATACAATTTCACCTTTAAAATAAAACGAGCACGCGACATCACAATGCGTCACTGAACATGACCAAAGAGACTCATAGAAATAATACAAGGAGGGGCCTTATACAACATTCCCAAATATCACGGAATTCCAGAAAGTGTCTATAACATCCTCTCATGGCTAGATTTCCCACACTGGTGGTCTAACATAAACCCCTTATTCGAAGAGACTACGAAGGACTCAGAGGCCCTCTTAGACACTACCCATACTGACAACCCCATACAACTTCCACCTTTGACGAATCGGGTAGCTTAAGAAACTAAGGTATCTTTCAACCATCCACGAGCACTCTTCTGCAACAAGAGGATCCGAAAAAAACCAAGAATTTAAATGGTGTAGACTCAATCTACAAATCTCATGAAAAGATTACTTACATTGATAAACTGGAGGATTTTCCAATGGCGAAACAATCCGGGTTGCACTTCAGTTGTGCACTAACCCTTAATAGGGGAGTACCCTATCCAACGGGAGAAACCAAGGACCCAACCAAGCTGGTCCATTGGTAAAAAAATTCCAAAAAACAGATCCAAACACATTAATTGAACCACCATAAAGGTGTTTAGAAACATATCCCATAGGATACTACTAACCGGTCCTTCTACCCAGCATACCAACCAAACACAAACCTAATACACAGTTCGAATAGGAGGGGTTCTTGGACTAAAAAATTCCCACAACATCAACATTTTCCAAAAACACACAATATACATCATCCCAAACAATTCATCAAGACATCATGTTTTTCTTTAAAAATATTTCTTTGAAAACCAATGGTTCAACGGTTAGTGTATCCACCAGTGGTACCCCAAGGGCCTCACACATGCATGTTTTTGTGCCACACCGTGCACCCTCCTCATATTCGTCCCATCACTCATCCAGTCATTCCATCTACCATTCATAATCCCATATAACCCCATTCATGTGGTCTCTCATTGAAATACCAAAGGATAAAACTAAATTTTTTTCCACTTTTCAAAAACAAAACGATCAACCAACCCATCCTTTTTCTCAAAACTCCTAAAAATGAGATCAAAATCCCAGTTCACATCTTACAAAACTTTTCATAAGGACACAACCATTTTGAAAAGAACACACTTTCTAGTTATTCACATCAATTTCAAAACATCCCATCCCATTAAAACACCCTTTAATTGTTTAGAAAACTATATTGGAAACACTTTTAAAAACCAACTTCAATATGGTTCCTGCTTTCAAAAGAGGTGTAAGAACACTATTTTCCTTTTCAAAAAAATTCTGGAAATTTAGTTCTACCATTTCATATATCAAACCATTCCCACATTATTTGAAAATCATTTCACAAAAAAATTAATCTTCATAAAACCAATTCACTTTAAAACCAAAATTCAATGATTTCAAAACTAAAGCACAAAACAATGCGAGAGGAAACTAGTTTCAGTGGGTTAATTGGACATATGGTTGGCATCCATATTCTAATCCCTTAACCATCACATAGAGTATTCTATGGAATATCCTCGGCTCCACATGGCTTGCCAGACCCTACGAGCTCACTGAGACCATTAACCCAACTCTCTTTTCATTTCCCCTAATCATCATCAGACCAAGAAAACCAAAAGACATAGATAAATACCAATTTCCCCTCACGACTTGAATCCCAACATGAGGTGCGGTGATTAGGAACACTACCCATAACCAGAATTTCATGTCCCGACAATCTTAACTCCAGACTATCTTGACTATTTCCCAAATAACATGACTCAAATAGAGCGAACCTCCCTCTGATGCCATTTTGTCACGAACTAAATTTGTTCGCCGCCAAAACTGGCACCCGACCTGACCCATGGCAACTCCTGAAGGGCGTTCCCAATCCCCATGGGCTGGAACAAGTGCCTGGGTATCAAAAACCGAAAATTGGGAATGATTTTCCTGAGTTTGTATACTTAAAACTACAAATGAATCCAAGAAATCAAATCTGGATTTTTCAAACCAAAACATCTTGTACTAAAAATTCAGAACTGAATTACACAATTTTAAATAATGTTTTAAGACCACTAAAAAGGTACAAACTCATGAAATTACATCCCAAGAACCTCCACATGGAAAAATGGACCACCCTCAAGCCATCTCCACGACACTACATCATGATTAACCGCTAAAACCCGAACCAATGGCCTAAAACCTGTACCCAAACCTATGACACAAAATAAGAAAGTCTACTTAAACCCAAGGGTGTAAGTAGGGTGTGATCCAAATCCAAGTAGGATACCACCACTATGAGATTCCATATGATAAACATTTAAAGATGAAAAGCATGCAAGTTTTCAAAAACATGAAAAGCTAGTTTCAATTTATAAAAGTTGCAACTTTGAATAAGAACAGTTTTCCAGTGGGATATTTTAAAGGATTAACACATTTAAAATAAACACCAAAGCTACTGAATTTTTCATCCAAATGTACCGTATGCTGACTGTAAGTATAAAGTAACTAATGAGCACAAGCAATAGGAAATAACCCCTAGGCACTAGCTAGTTGTGGGTCCCAGGTACCTCGTATCTCGGTGAGAGTAACCATCACAAATTTCCATTCCCATGCACGGGCCACTAGTAGGGAACATACCCATAACCTAGTGGTCCCCAATCATCATCATCATAGTTTAGTTAAAGTAGTAAGCGTCAATCTTGTTAGGGAAACTGAGGCCAAACCCCACGGATTCACTAGCATACTAGTACACATCCACCCACCTAGATACCTAGGTTTTCCCCTTGAGCTCAAACAAGTTCAACAAGTCAAGAAATATACATTGAACATGAAAATATAATTTCCACATCAAAAATTCACCCAAAATCCCATATGTATGCCACACAAGTCACAAAAGTCCATTTTTCATTCAAAATGATTTTGAAATCCGACTCACACCAAAATAACGCACAACACATTTCACATTTCTTCAACACTTCCACAAAACCATTAAAAAAATTTACAAAACAATTATAAGAAATTGAAACTCATATAACATCCCACACACATGGAACATAACACTCCTTTCATAATAAAAATTTCAATTTTCACATCACACTCACACAAAACAGTCCACATCACATTCACATCATTTTAACACCTCAATATCTCCTTCACGAAATTTAATAAAATATTTCCAAGATGATACATATGACATAACAGCCTTTTTAAAAATGAAGTGGACATTCTAAAAATATACTCCTACCAAAATAGTTTGCTGATATAGTTTCACCACTTACACAACTCAATAAACTATTCAAGACTTTCATAAAACAATTATAAGAAGTATACCCACGCTTTGCACATAAAATCCATATTAAAAACCACTTTTTAATCCAAAATCACACCAATCCCCTACCAAAACATAATTTTCAGCCCAATCCACATGTAATAATCTACTTTCAAATGTTATATAATCACCTTCAACACTATCACAAAAGATACCCATGAGAACACACAAATCCATAAAACACTTTCAGGGAGTATAACAAGGTTATACACGTAAAACCCATTCAAAGACCCCCCTTTTTAGGCCCACATGAAACTATATCATTACCCAACCCAAATTGGCATCCCTTTTCAACAACTAATAAATCACTTCCACATTTTACCAAACTACCACAAGAGATAACACATAAAATACATTTGAAAAATACACACTTCAAACAAAAATGTAACATTAATACCAAATGCTTTACTATTAGTACAAAAAATGGTTTTCGCATAATTAACAGCATACAAGGAACATGAAAAATTACTTAATCAAGAAAACTAACTCATCATTAAATGGTTACCCATGGAATCACCTACCGAAATTGTTGAATCCCTCAAAACATGGTGTGAAACATCAACCGCACAAACACGGCACCACAAGGATGATAAATCAAGCCCTAGACCACAAATTTTCACCAAAAAGAATCATGGATAAACCCTAGATACGAACCCTAGGTTCTAGACACTTTGGAACATCAAGAAAGAGGGATGAAACCCTAAGAAAAGAGGAGAAATCAAATATAGAAACACTTACTTGCAGAAATATTGAATAGATCTCCCTAATTATACAAAACTATGAATCTCCAAGTAACCAAAACTGGTATGGAGGTTAGAAGGACTCATATTAGGGAATTTGGGGACTTAAATGAGGGGAAAAGGATGAAAATTAAAGGAGTTATGAAAGATTCATTTTACCTCATCAAATCTGGTCAATTTGAGAAATATTATGAATGATCTCCCTAATTATCTATTCACCTGATCTCAAAAATTTCGAAAACGATAATGGGGGTGATCCTAGGGATATTTTCATTGAGAGGGAGGTAGAATAATGGTAAAACAGTAAACAATGAATGAGATATGGGAACTTTAAAATAATAATTTAAAGCATGAAATGAGCTTACGGGCAGGCCCATTACCTTAATAAAAATCCCAAATCCATCATGATTTTGGATTTCTATGTGGTCCAAAGGGATATGGTGATTTTAATATATCAGGATATTCCAATTGGGGAGTGGAATCAGTATAAAATAGTAATAATTTAAGGAGTTATAAAAGAAACACAATTTGTTTTTAAATCTGGAATTGGGCTCACGGTTTGGCCCAAATTTTCAAAACCCACAATTTTCACCAAAATGAATGGTAAACCCCCAAAACAAAATCGTGAATGAAAATTAATTGAATAATGAATTTAAAAAAAGTCATGGGTGTGACAGTAAATCCCTACCAAAAAGTTTTATATCACAATTCATCTTTCATATGGATTGATGTTACAATACATTGAATTACTCCACATCATAAGAAAATAAGATGTGTGATTCCTTGGTGAAAACTATATAGCCTTAAACTTCAATAATTATCCAAAAACTTATAATATGACCTTAAAATTCATAACACATTATCTTTTTATCTTATTCATAAACTACATACCCACTTTAATATGATCTCAATCTATGTTGTATATAGATTTGGTAGATTTTATGGCCTCATTGGTATCTAGACTAAAATTCACAAATTTCATGGTTCACTTAACCTATAATAACAATTTCATTTTTATAGAACTATGTGTGTATTGATTTATATTTCTATAAGATTAAAAGTGATGCTCAGGATCACCTATCATAGGACTAGCTATAATTTCCTCTCCATTTCACCTAATATCACACCCTAATACTGGAATCCCATTAATTCACTTCAATATCATTCTATCTAATTTTTTAAAGGTTATCCTTTCTTCTATCCTTAATGAGATCCATGACTGGAGTTTCATATGGCTTGATTCTTATTCCCATCGGATATATAGTTATTTCTTGATATCCAATCATAGGATCATCCATAATTTCCCTTTATGATGGTACCCAAATGTCCCTCCATTCAAAAATTCACATTAGGTTTAACCTTTCCAACTCCTGAGTACCCCAGGTTTTCTCATTTTTCATTTTATGATCTCTATAAAAATGTTCTATCATTCTAAATTAGTGAATTAATTATATCCATGATGGTTCTATTTACCACTCTCTACCACCAGGTACATTTCACTTTACAAAATTCATCTTTGAACCAAGGCCCTTTGTAACACCCTGACCCTAGTTACCAGAGTCAGTACATTATTACATAACAATGGGATGATCACAAAAAATCAAGTCTTGAAAGACCGATTAGTCTAGTAGCCTTGGAAGTGCTAGATACATTCATAAGGTTTACATTACATCATAAAATGAAGAACTACAATAAAATTGTCTCTATAGACCACACTCATATCCCCTCAGGCTATCCCTGCAGGTAAGTCATAAAATACTTCTTCGCATCCTGGGGAAAATAAAACATATAAAGGGGTGAGCTCTAATGCTCAGTAAGGATAAAAATATAGCTTAAGCTTTCATAAATAAGCATAAAAATTTAAGGCAATGTATAACTAAAACAAAAGCCTTTTAAACTTGAACCTCATCATAATATGGGAAAAAATGAAAAAATGTCATTTACTTATTCACATGCATATTCTAATAGTCGAATAATCACCTGAAATATCAATAACCACTTTGATAATGATGAAATGCATAATTCCAGACTATCATAACCACATAGGCAAGGTCTTGTGCCAAGACTATAAAAAAGATTTTGTCAAGGCCTTTTTCCAAGACACTAGTTTGTCTCATGAGACCTACTGATTCATCGAGGAGCTATAGCGGGCTTCACCCATCACTTAAAAAGTCGAATTCATTCCTCATATGAAAAGTTTAAACATAACATAAACATTAGTATTAAAACTAGCATATGAATTGTCAATACTTTATCCACAAACCCTGAATGGTATAAAAATTGCACATCCACAGTCAAACATAACTCATTCAATACAATACGGAAGATTTTATTGTAACATATTTCCGTCAATCGAGAATAATTAAGGATATTGACATAGATGAAAATAATCATGAAAACTATTTGAGAGAAATATCCCCCTTTTTTCTTGAAAACATTTAAAAGTCACACTATTTGTCAAGAAGCCGTTTAAAAATAGATTTTTGAATCAAAGTGTCCCATACCACTTGGAAACTTTTAAAAGTAATTTTAATTTTAAAACTTTAATGTCCATATAAATAAATCCTTAAAGCCATTTTTAAAACATGGACATTAATGAGAAATATTTAGAATAATAAATCTTTGAAACATTTAAAATGATATTTTAGTTAGAGTTCCTAATCAAAAGAGAGACAGTTGAATACCAATAATTGAGGTAATCAAAACATTATATAATCATAAGAATAAATGGATTCATGATATACTATGTCAAAGTACATTATTTACACCATATAAAAGTGAACTGGTGTATAACAACAAAGAAGTCTCAATAGAATGTAAATTGAGATGAAATCTATTATAAAGACTGTATCCTTAGGTTATGGATAAATCAACGACATAATTATTTGTGAAAATTATAAATACACTCAATATGATGGGATATTCAGTGTAAATCAGTCAAAGGACATTCGCACATATTCTTGTAAAAGAACAACACCAAAGAATTTGATATTTAACTCAACAAATGGAGATTGAGTTAAAATTACTCTCATAAAGTTCATATCGATGATTTGAGAATTTATCAATGGATTTATTATGTGTATCAAAATTATTTCCAAATAAAGGGGAGTGGAAATTATGAATTAAGAAAATGAATAGTGATTCCACACATAATCTTGGAGTAAAATAATCAATGAAATATCTGTAAATCCGAATTAATGGAAATTAAAATTTTGAATTCCCTTATCGATTTGGTAACTTAAGAAACATACAACAATTAAATAAGGATACTAAAATTATGATATAAATATCCATAAATTATATTATATTACACACTGAATACAGTCATGGGTAATACACACACCACATGCAATAAATAATTGGTGAATAATGGAAATCTCACGGAATTAAAAGTGAGATAAGAAACCCCTTACTCTGTACTTTTTCCTTGGTAGAGGGTAGGTTAACCTCCTGTATAATGTTGAAATAATTGATATTGAATTATACAAGAATCATATACATTAATATGATATCATATATGATCTTTTAACATTGTAATATCTTAGTATTATCGTCGTTTTGGGTGTTAACGGATTCATTTTCCTTTATATTCTTTATTATGTGAGCCATATTTCTTATGAATGGGAGGTATATTATTCATATAAAGAATGATATAATGTCTCTGAACATTATTTTTATTCATTAAATGAAATTTATTCTTGAATGGATACGATGGGGAATGAATCTCATCGCGTTCGTGGAGACGGTAATCCGTACGTACGCACGAGCGACAATATCATTCTTTTGATATTAAAATAATATATAATTGGATGGTATATCATATATATAGAATAATTAAAATGTTATAATTATTATTTACATGAATTAAACATCATTATTATACCCATACAAATAATAATGTACTGAATAACAATTACACCACGACGTGGAGACGGTAATCTGTACGTACGCACATATGATGGCATGTAATTCAATGGATGGATAGAATAATGAATATGGATGTACCATATTCATAATAACATCATAGTATATATAAGATACTGGAGTTACTATTTTATAATGGAAATAACAAAGAATGAAGAATTGGAAGAATAAAATAACTTGAAAGAGGGCGGTGAAATTATTACCTTTTCTTCGGGTTCTTTCTTTTGATTTGATTAAAAGGGATACATGTGCTGGAATTATGAAAAAATGAGGGCCTCTAGGATAAAGTGAGGGAAGTCTAGAGGATATTTGGGAAGATTTTTGCCGAGCGAAAAGGCTTTGAAGGTGTGAATTTGAGAGAAGATGAAGTTCCCTTTTATAAGAGGGGTGAGGGGAACCTTAGGAAAAACTGGAACTATTATTTTATAATAAAAAATTTCTTGGTTTATAATTTCTCCAAAGTGGATTATTTATAGAATAAGGTGGGTATGGGTCTAAAACCACTCAACCAATAGGTTTTAGACAAGTTTGTGTCACTATATTAACCTTAACTTTTAGATTTCACTCTAAGTTAAATAGTTTGACATTTACTATGTCTCATTGTATTTTTATATTATATGGTTAATAAACGTAATATATACTTCCAGGAGAACCCAAATGGTTCATTAATGAGACAATAATCATTATATAAGTCCTTTGGCCTAACCTTATATTTTTAGGAAGATAATATCAATTAATAATATAATATTTGATTTAAAAACTCTTTTATGCCAATTTTGACACTATTTGGTATTGTGTTTTTTTCTAAATTCATAACAGCATAATTTCTTCAAACACAATTCATCTAAACAACCCTAATATGTCATTTTATTCTAGAAAATTATTTTAATTCATAAAAATTCTCACATTACATTTATTTGGATATTTATAATATCAATTATTTTAATAATTTTTTAATTAGGTAGTTACTGCATCACCATTGTGTCATCAATAATTAAAATTATTTAATCTCTAAAAAATGTAAATAAAATAATATTATGTATTAAATTATTTTATCTTTTTAAGGAATATTTTTAGACGAATTTATCTTATTTGTAACCATATATTAAAAATGTTTTAGTTATTAAACTTTGATTTTAACTCTTTTAAATCTTCTTTTAGTTAAATAATAATAAATTCCCTAATCTAATCCAAGTGGACAAAAGAGGTTCATATTTTATTCCAAATGTTGTTTTTGGTCGAATTATACTTATCCAATAGAATTAGGACATGTGTTAGGGTAATAATAATATCATTTAGACCCTTAATTACCCGATTTACTTTTAACCGTGGTAAATAAAAGTAAAAGTTACTATTCACCAAATATTATTTTTATCTTATTGAACCACATTGTACTCCATGATATTAACCGTGTCTCTCGGATTTTCAAAATTCAACTCACAGAAGCGGTAAAATTATGTTTTATGTAAATTTCCAAATTCTTCTATGAGGTGGGTAAAAGACGGTGAAAAGTTCAATAAAATTTTATATATCTAATATTATTAAAAAAATGAATCCAATGAATTAAATTGAAATTATATGGGTATTATGTATCTATTTTTACCAAAAATAAATTTAACTAAAATAAAAAATTAATTAAATAAAAAATTCGGTTTTAAACTATAACTCATTGTTTTTCACTATTCATCAAAAAATAAAAGTTTTTAGAAACATACCAAAAAATCACCCTAAGCTAATTTTGATTTTATATATTCAAAAATGAAGTCTATTTTAACAAATTTAAAACATAGAAATTGCATTTATTAGTTTAAAATTAATTTCCATTGTCAAAACCAAAAAGCGTATTTTTATGAAATAATAACTACAAAATGATTGACATTTGTTTATTACAATTTCAAAGTGAAATTACTTCCAATGACAAAAATTTGATGAAATGTTAAAAATATAATCTAATTATACATCCAAACCATTCATATGTATATTTAAACACTATTAATTATTATGATTAAAAAAAGTTGTTTTCAGTTAAAATATATTATTTTTCACTATTCACCCAAATATAAAAGTTGGCTGAAAAACACCAAAAATTTATTGAAACGAAATTCTTATGTCCTGATCCCAAAGAAGAAGTTTATTTTTTAAAATTTAATATATAGAAGTTTCAAATATTAGATTTTAAAAAGGGTTCGCCATTAAAAGGTGGTAAAATTGCATTTTTTGAAAAATACTTCTTTTATCTAAAAAAATGAATGTGTCCTTACATTATGTCTAGCAAACTCACAATATGGATTCTAAAATTATCAGGGTTATATAAAGTTCAAAAAAAATTAATACTATTCATAACCGCTTTTGAACGTCTAGTTTGGTAAGTCCTGGTGCGCTTGAACTCGATGTTGCGTGTAGTGTAAGTTATTGAATTACTTTGAAGAACTAATGTACTATGAAATCTTGGGATGTTACATTCTTCCCTATTTCAATAAATTGCATCCTCGCAATTTTTAAAATTGGGTTTTGTTATATAATGGAAAGTCCCACATCGGAAAAAGAGTCAATAAAACAATCCCTTTAAAAGAATGAAAGATAAGTACAAAGGTCACCCAAGATAACCCATACTAGGATTCCATGTAAGAAAACATGGATATGGAAGATAAAATAAGTGTTAAGTTCTGATGGGGAGGGACAGAAACCATGATCAGGAGAAAGTTAACAACAAGAAAACCACAAACATGTGATGGGACAAATAGTCATTAGTTTCCCCGTAGGAAAAGTAAACGGACAACATTTTTTTAAGTTACATTTCATTAAGATGAGGAATTTATTTATGATATTAACTAAGAACATAAGTAGATATACCTACTTTTTAAGTAGAGTTTCATTCTTTAATAAATTTCTACCACTAACTCATTTTTTTAAACGATGAGTATTCAAGAAGACTTGGTCACACCGGAAGAGCTAGAATAAACTTATAGAGAATCACATGATCCATAAAGGATAAACTATATATTTACCTTGTCTTTAGAGATTAATCAAAACCAAAATGGTTAGTACAAGATCTGATGATCCCCCAAAAGTGTAACACCCCGAGCTTCCACGATACGCCTCTCTTTCAATAATGCAATAGCTTGCATTGTACGCAACTTCGAGTTCTAAAACATCGCGACAAATCAAAGTAGCCGTTATGAATAGTAATAACCACTTTTTAAAATTATAGAAATTTTATATTTCAAAATGGACTTCATTTTTGTATTCCTAATATTGAAATTAACCTATGTTGAATTTTTTGTAATTTTCTGAGAACTTCAAAATTTTTATGAATAGTGAAAAATACTTAAAACAACTTTTTTAATCAAAATAATTCATAGTGATAAATTATACTATTGAGTGGTTTTAGAGTATAATTAGAATATATTTTTACCATTTTATCCAATGGTGGTCATTAGAATTAATTTAACATTGAAATTGGACATAAACAATTGCCAATCTTTTGATATAAATTGTTTCTTAAAAACACGCTATTTGTTGTGACAGCGGGAATTAATTATAAAATTAATTAATGCAACTAATATGTTTGGAATTTTGTAAAATAGACATCATTTTTCAATTCGGAATATCAATTATAGCTTAGGGTGAAATTTTGGCCTTATTCTGAAAAACTTCAATTTTTGATGAATAGTGAAACCACTAAGTGGTTGTTAAATAACTGATTTTTCGTTTAAATGAAATATTACCACTTCTGTGATTTGATTTTCAAAAATCCGACATACATGGTTGTCATTAAGAAGTAAAATGTGGTTCAATGGGATAAAAATAATTTTTTGGTGAATAGTAACTTATTAAGTTCTTAATCGCGATTAGTGGTAATTAGGGTAGTTTAAGGTATAAATAATACTTTAATAATATTAAATGACCTAGACACATGTCCCAACCTCATTGGTTGTGTCATGGCCGACCAAGACAAGCCATGACCTAACTTGGGGACCCCATGGATCCACTTTTGTTGGGAAATAACATAAATTACTTTTTATTTAATGTTAAAGTGAAAATGACACTAACATAAAGTGTTTTACTAAAACAATTTTTAAGTAGGGTTACACAAGTCCAAATTTTGATTATAAATAGTCATTGGAAAGATAAAAAGATTTCCTATATCATAGTATTTTTTTTATAATTTTTAGACATTAAATAAATTTAATTATTTATGACATAATAATGATGCAGCGATGACATCATTATTTGACGATTTAAATAAAATGGAAAGATAATATAAAATCTATGAACTACACATGGCCAAAACCAATTGGATGAGTGGATTTCGATGCCTTATCACCTTATCCACGAATTCTATCAATGTGGGACCTTTTAAAACCGAAACACATTTTCAAATAATGTAATGTTCCTTTACTTTCCAAAAGTGCCCCTCCTCTCCTCTTATAAAAGGCCCCCACCTCTACCTCATTTCACACACTCTTCAAGCCATTGGCTCGGCCAACCCCTGCCCATTTGCTCTCTCCACATCCCTCTCCTCATCCTAGAGGATTCCCTTTGGGCAGAATCCTTTCAAAGGAAGCCTTTAGGCTCAACTCAAAAGGAGTTACACTTTTTAAGGTAATTCATTCTCTCATGTTCTTTTGTTTTATTTTGCTTCTCCAACCCCCTAAACTCTTTTTATTTACTTCTTTTGTAACAACACCAGTATCTTAAATATACTAGGATGTTGTTATAAGATTTATTTGAGCAACACTTCCACACAACTACATCAAATGGTTAAAGAACATAAGGTTTCCGTGGATGGCGAAATTCTGCCTCCCGAAACGATGATTGTTCAACACACATTTAACACCTTCAAAGGTGGCCATTATGATGTCACTATTTTTATATATGATATATAATATGTTTATGTTTTCCTTAAGCTTCTGTTTTTTTCATTTTGGGCATACCTTTATGGTTTCCATTATGGGTAAAACACGATATCTTCATTTTAGGAAGCGCGGACTACCGCCCCCTGAAAGTGATTTGATTCGTTAATACCATATGTGGGATGTGTGAAGGATAAAGTTAATGATATTATATATGTTATTATACTGGAATTATAATATACTCTCATATCATTATGATTCCATTCCAGAAAATATGAAATAGAAATGGAAGTAGCGTTCATGCGTACGTACGGCTTACCGTCTCCATGAACGGTGCATTTCATTTCTTACCTCTAAATGTGATGTAATATTATAAATGAATGTATATACTGTATATATATGATATATATGATATCTATATCATTAATATAATTCTGGATATAATGGATATTTCACCACATGAACAACTTGTAATTATAAGAAGTTTATTGTTGACTCATGTACCAAAGATCGACAAAACGACCGTTATTAACTTAAATAATTACATAATGTTCATAACATTGTAATAAGTGATATAAAAAGGATAATGAAATTGAAAATGGTTCTTAATAAGGTAGATATTAACTCTAGTTTATTATTCAGGAGGTTAAAGAACGGTTGAGTCAAGTCGGACACAAGGTAAGGGAATTTCTTAACCCAACTTCCATTCTTTGGGTTAATCTCCTACTTTCAAATTATGTCATGATATTATTATGTCCTATTTTGTATTTTTACTTTCTTAATGTGTACCTATAGTGAATACACATAATAGATCTATTTTATTTTAAAAATGATCTTTTTAAGGACTTTGTCTCAATCTCCTTTCATTGAGGCATATTTGGCTTTATACACAACTTTCTTTTATACGGTGTATAAACCCCTTTGACTTTCATGTTTATTCAAAAGGAATCTTTTTTATACGAAGCATTTTACTAAACGACAAAAAGGGAATGTTTTTCTTTCCGTACTTATGCGGCGACAACGACTACTCCGCCGTCGTGACCGTTATTTGAGTTTCGGCTTCCTCTACAAGCCATCATTTTATTTTAATGAAAAATAAATACAAAGTTTTAACTTTCTTTTATTTTGGTATTGAAAATGGTTTTGAAAGCATTTTTATTATATCAATGTGTTGTATTTATCTTGTGATTGAAATGTGGAAATGTTATGTTTCCTTTATGCATGTTTTATGTGATATGATTATGTTATGTTTTATGATATGTTTAAACCTATTCATATGAGGAATGCATTGGACTTAATAAGTGACGGGTGGAGCCCGCTATAGCTCCTCGATGCATCGGCAGGTCTCATGAGACAAACTAGTGTCTTGGCACAAGGCCTTGACAAAATCTTATTTGTAGTCTTGGCACGAGGCCTTGGCTATGTGGTTATGATAGTCTGGCATTATGCATTCCATCATTATGAAAGTGGTTATTGATATTACATGTGATTATTCGACCAGTAGAATATCCATGTGAAGAAGAGAATGGCATTATCTCATTTTACTTTTGCCATATTATGTTGAAGTTCATGTTTAAAAGGCTTTTGTTTTAGTTATACATTGCCTTAAATGTTAATGTTTATTTATGAAAGCTTCCGCAATATTGTTATCCTTACTGAGCATCTGAGCTCACCCCTTTCAATGTTTTAATATTTTCCAGGATGTGAAGAAGTATTTTATGAATGACCTGCAGGGATAGTCAGAAGAGGATATGAGTGTGGACTATGGAGACTTTGTTATTGTAGTTTTTCACTTTATGATGTAATGTAACGTTTACGAATGTATCTAGTGTTTCCAAGGCTACTAAACTAATCGGTCTTTCGAGACTTGATCTTTTGTGATCATGCCAATGTTACGAAGTAATGCACCGACTCTGGGTAGCTGGGGTCGGGGCGTTACAGTTGGTATCAGAGGCAGTTTAGTACTAACCTTGGAAGCTAGATTTAGATAAACTCTGATTAGAGCACGTAGACCTAAGATGAACTCTGAGGATTAGTATAAAAGAACTTCCTAGAATTTTGGTATTATAGAGATGTTATGACTTTTCCGAGCAATACATCCCTGTCTGGATACGAGCAGGTAGAAGCGGCTCTGGCACAGATGTACCTAGGGGTAAAACCCGAAAACACCGCTTTGAGCTAGACTCAAACGGGAACTGGTGCACGACAACGGGCCTTGCTGCACTCTTGGTTATGACACTCCCGGGGGATATGCTTAGGATAATTCTCATTTTCTTTACAAACCATTATGTAAGGTTTATGAGTACATACTTCCTCAAAGGAAACATTTCTTTTTATGATTATGGATTATATCCATAAATAGTTCAATTTATGTTAAGTATTATACAAGTATGGAATTATGTATTTTGATTCATAAACTAATCTGGATTATGCCATTGTTTAGAAATGGCGCCTAGTAGAAGGAATGGAAACTGTATCAATGCACGAACTCCGTGTAGGGATTGCCCTCCTGCTCAAGATAATTATTGTGGACCTGGAGATACAACTGGTGCTGATCAACTTATTACCATACTGGGACAACTCACGCAGGTTATGAATAACAACCTTACTCGTATGGAGCACCCTGATCCGCAACGTGGAGGATCAATGCTAGACCGTTTCATGAGGCAACAACCGCCAACCTTCAATGGGAGTACAAATCCTACAATAGCTGAGCAATGGATAAATTCCTTAGAGAAAATATTCCATGCCTTGGGGAGTAGTGAAAGGGAGAAGGTTGTCATGGCAGTTTACCGCCTCACTGGAGATGCCGATCAGTGGTGGTCACTGATTCAAAACACAAAGGAAGATGATGACGTATCGAATATGGAATGGAGAGAGTTCAAAGAGTTGTTCTTAGAAAAATACTTTCCTCGTGACCATCGAGCAGATATGGAAAGGCAATTTCTGAGTTTGAGGCAGAAGGAGGATGAGAATGTCGCAAAGTATGAGGCTAACTTTACAAGGTTAGCGAGGCATGCTGCCGATTATATACGTAACCCAAGAAGTAAGATTGATCGTTTCTTTGATGGGTTAAAACCATTTCTCCGTCGAGCTCTAGTGTCACAATCTTTCTCAACATACGAAGATATAGTCTCATGTGCTATCAAGACAGAAAAGGAATTCTCTAAGTCTTATGACAACAAAGTAAAGCAAGAGAAGAAGAGAACGGTGGAACAAGAGACAGATAAAGGGAAAAAGGGAAAGAAGGATTTTCCATTATGTGATAATTGTGGGAAGAATCACCCTGGTACTTGCCTAAAAGGAATGGGAGTCTGTTATAAATGTGGAGAAAAAGGTCACCAGGCACGTGATTGCAAGGGAAAGAAAGAGGCTGTCAAAGTTGAATGCTACAATTGTAGAGAAATGGGTCATTATGCAAATGAATGTCCTAAGCGTCAAGGAAACTTACCTCAGAAAAGGCCAAGGGATCAAGGACAATCTTATGCTATTACTACAGTTGAAGCAGAATAACTAATGTATTGGTGCTTTTGGACTCATGGATTATATTCTGGTTATTAGAATAATGTGATCTATATAAGGATTGTACTGCAGTACTTTTTGATTTCAGTAAGGTTTTAATATGATTAAGGTAATCATATTTTTAGTATGTGACAATAAGAGAAACTAATATTTGTTTGGGGAATCTGATAAATTGATTTTGAAATTAAGAGACCTTTTAGAGAAAGTCTGGATAGAGGTATTTTGGATAACTATAAAGGTTGGAGTGGATTAAGTTGAACCTTGGATAGTAAATATAAGGTTAAAAATTTTCTGGATATTATTCTTGGACTACTATAGTTTTATGAAAAGGACAACCTGCAGGGTGGGGCATAACCCGTCGCGTCGGACAAAGATGCAGGAATCGAACCCACAACCATAGTGCGACAAGCCTTTATTTCCTACCACTAGCCTACAGGAAGTCCCTGGTTATTACAAAATAATTTTACTAATCTAAATAATATGTGTTAATATTTGGAACCTTATACAATTAGGATAAGTATAATATTTTTGAGTTCTATTATCTTTTGAGTGAAAGATGAGTTGAAGGTTGAAACTCTAATGTCAAACACAAATATATATATACCTATCTCTTATTCAATGAATAAATTAATTCTTAAACTTTAGTAAAGGGATATTAAAATAAAAAAAATTGTGTTATCCTAATACCTTATGTCTTATTGAACTGATGATATTTTAAATCAACATAGATTGAAGGCTTTGAGGCCCTCAATTTGACAGTTGATTGTGATTGATGACCTCAATCACTCCCTACAAATATTTACGTTTTTCCTCCAATTATATGTCTTTAATTGCCACCAATGTTCTCCTAATCGAGATCATAATTGGGTGGTGACTTTTTCATTTCCCTTTCCCTCTTATTAAGACTAAATTCTATTAACCTTATTTCCGATGTGGGTTTTCCTCAAAGGTATTTTCTCTTTTCAACCTTGTATTTTCCAAGAAAAATTTCAAATTGCGAGGACGCAATTTATTGAAGGAGGGGAGAATGTAACACCCCGAGCTTCCACGATACGCCTCTCTTTCAATAATGCAATAGCTTGCATTGTACGCAACTTCGAGTTCTAAAACATCGCGACAAATCAAAGTAGCCGTTATGAATAGTAATAACCACTTTTTAAAATTATAGAAATTTTATATTTCAAAATGGACTTCATTTTTGTATTCCTAATATTGAAATTAACCTATGTTGAATTTTTTGTAATTTTCTGAGAACTTCAAAATTTTTATGAATAGTGAAAAATACTTAAAACAACTTTTTTAATCAAAATAATTCATAGTGATAAATTATACTATTGAGTGGTTTTAGAGTATAATTAGAATATATTTTTACCATTTTATCCAATGGTGGTCATTAGAATTAATTTAACATTGAAATTGGACATAAACAATTGCCAATCTTTTGATATAAATTGTTTCTTAAAAACACGCTATTTGTTGTGACAGCGGGAATTAATTATAAAATTAATTAATGCAACTAATATGTTTGGAATTTTGTAAAATAGACATCATTTTTCAATTCGGAATATCAATTATAGCTTAGGGTGAAATTTTGGCCTTATTCTGAAAAACTTCAATTTTTGATGAATAGTGAAACCACTAAGTGGTTGTTAAATAACTGATTTTTCGTTTAAATGAAATATTACCACTTCTGTGATTTGATTTTCAAAAATCCGACATACATGGTTGTCATTAAGAAGTAAAATGTGGTTCAATGGGATAAAAATAATTTTTTGGTGAATAGTAACTTATTAAGTTCTTAATCGCGATTAGTGGTAATTAGGGTAGTTTAAGGTATAAATAATACTTTAATAATATTAAATGACCTAGACACATGTCCCAACCTCATTGGTTGTGTCATGGCCGACCAAGACAAGCCATGACCTAACTTGGGGACCCCATGGATCCACTTTTGTTGGGAAATAACATAAATTACTTTTTATTTAATGTTAAAGTGAAAATGACACTAACATAAAGTGTTTTACTAAAACAATTTTTAAGTAGGGTTACACAAGTCCAAATTTTTATTATAAATAGTCATTGGAAAGATAAAAAGATTTCCTATATCATAGTATTTTTTTTATAATTTTTAGACATTAAATAAATTTAATTATTTATGACATAATAATGATGCAGCGATGACATCATTATTTGACGATTTAAATAAAATGGAAAGATAATATAAAATCTATGAACTACACATGGCCAAAACCAATTGGATGAGTGGATTTCGATGCCTTATCACCTTATCCACGAATTCTATCAATGTGGGACCTTTTAAAACCGAAACACATTTTCAAATAATGTAATGTTCCTTTACTTTCCAAAAGTGCCCCTCCTCTCCTCTTATAAAAGGCCCCCACCTCTACCTCATTTCACACACTCTTCAAGCCATTGGCTCGGCCAACCCCTGCCCATTTGCTCTCTCCACATCCCTCTCCTCATCCTAGAGGATTCCCTTTGGGCAGAATCCTTTCAAAGGAAGCCTTTAGGCTCAACTCAAAAGGAGTTACACTTTTTAAGGTAATTCATTCTCTCATGTTCTTTTGTTTTATTTTGCTTCTCCAACCCCCTAAACTCTTTTTATTTACTTCTTTTGTAACAACACCAGTATCTTAAATATACTAGGATGTTGTTATAAGATTTATTTGAGCTAAACTTCCACACAACTACATCAAATGGTTAAAGAACATAAGGTTTCCGTGGATGGCGAAATTCTGCCTCCCGAAACGATGATTGTTCAACACACATTTAACACCTTCAAAGGTGGCCATTATGATGTCACTATTTTTATATATGATATATAATATGTTTATGTTTTCCTTAAGCTTCTGTTTTTTTCATTTTGGGCATACCTTTATGGTTTCCATTATGGGTAAAACACGATATCTTCATTTTAGGAAGCGCGGACTACCGCCCCCTGAAAGTGATTTGATTCGTTAATACCATATGTGGGATGTGTGAAGGATAAAGTTAATGATATTATATATGTTATTATACTGGAATTATAATATACTCTCATATCATTATGATTCCATTCCAGAAAATATGAAATAGAAATGGAAGTAGCGTTCATGCGTACGTACGGCTTACCGTCTCCATGAACGGTGCATTTCATTTCTTACCTCTAAATGTGATGTAATATTATTAATGAATGTATATACTGTATATATATGATATATATGATATCTATATCATTAATATAATTCTGGATATAATGGATATTTCACCACATGAACAACTTGTAATTATAAGAAGTTTATTGTTGACTCATGTACCAAAGATCGACAAAACGACCGTTATTAACTTAAATAATTACATAATGTTCATAACATTGTAATAAGTGATATAAAAAGGATAATGAAATTGAAAATGGTTCTTAATAAGGTAGATATTAACTCTAGTTTATTATTCAGGAGGTTAAAGAACGGTTGAGTCAAGTCGGACACAAGGTAAGGGAATTTCTTAACCCAACTTCCATTCTTTGGGTTAATCTCCTACTTTCAAATTATGTCATGATATTATTATGTCCTATTTTGTATTTTTACTTTCTTAATGTGTACCTATAGTGAATACACATAATAGATCTATTTTATTTTAAAAATGATCTTTTTAAGGACTTTGTCTCAATCTCCTTTCATTGAGGCATATTTGGCTTTATACACAACTTTCTTTTATACGGTGTATAAACCCCTTTGACTTTCATGTTTATTCAAAAGGAATCTTTTTTATACGAAGCATTTTACTAAACGACAAAAAGGGAATGTTTTTCTTTCCGTACTTATGCGGCGACAACGACTACTCCGCCGTCGTGACCGTTATTTGAGTTTCGGCTTCCTCTACAAGCCATCATTTTATTTTAATGAAAAATAAATACAAAGTTTTAACTTTCTTTTATTTTGGTATTGAAAATGGTTTTGAAAGCATTTTTATTATATCAATGTGTTGTATTTATCTTGTGATTGAAATGTGGAAATGTTATGTTTCCTTTATGCATGTTTTATGTGATATGATTATGTTATGTTTTATGATATGTTTAAACCTATTCATATGAGGAATGCATTGGACTTAATAAGTGACGGGTGGAGCCCGCTATAGCTCCTCGATGCATCGGCAGGTCTCATGAGACAAACTAGTGTCTTGGCACAAGGCCTTGACAAAATCTTATTTGTAGTCTTGGCACGAGGCCTTGGCTATGTGGTTATGATAGTCTGGCATTATGCATTCCATCATTATGAAAGTGGTTATTGATATTACATGTGATTATTCGACCAGTAGAATATCCATTTGAAGAAGAGAATGGCATTATCTCATTTTACTTTTGCCATATTATGTTGAAGTTCATGTTTAAAAGGCTTTTGTTTTAGTTATACATTGCCTTAAATGTTAATGTTTATTTATGAAAGCTTCCGCAATATTGTTATCCTTACTGAGCATCTGAGCTCACCCCTTTCAATGTTTTAATATTTTCCAGGATGTGAAGAAGTATTTTATGAATGACCTGCAGGGATAGTCAGAAGAGGATATGAGTGTGGACTATGGAGACTTTGTTATTGTAGTTTTTCACTTTATGATGTAATGTAACGTTTACGAATGTATCTAGTGTTTCCAAGGCTACTAAACTAATCGGTCTTTCGAGACTTGATCTTTTGTGATCATGCCAATGTTACGAAGTAATGCACCGACTCTGGGTAGCTGGGGTCGGGGCGTTACAAAAAGGGTATTCCTTTAGAGAAAGAAACACTAATCTTAATTTCTAAAATTAAACCAAAAATACACCAAATTTAAATAAATACCATTCAATAAACAATTTTCTTTAAAATCCTTTAATATAATCCAAACTAATATTGAAACCCAAAACTTAGAAGAATTTGGTTATGTAGTCTTCCATGTTAAATTGTTTCTCCAAATTAAATCAACTACTCTTAAAGTCATATACTAAAACTTAATTAACCTAATCATTTTCCTATACTAAGGGTATTCATTTGATAAGACATAAGATCCCAAATCAACTTATTATTGATCAATAAAATCATTTAACTAAAAGTAATTAGTCACACTAACCTGGGGCTTCACGTAGTCCAGTGGTAAGTGATAAATCCCAATCGCACTCTAGTTGTGGGTTCGATTCCCACAGCTTTGTCTCACATGATGGGTTGTCACACGGTCCACGTGTTTTCCATTTTCAAAAACTATATTTTATAACATTTCCAAAATGAGATAAATTCCCCAAAATAACCATAATATAATTTAACCACAAATTTTATCTCATACCTTGCATTATCATCCCAAAATATAATAACATGAAATTTCCTCAAACCCAATGATCATATAAAACCAAATGGTTATTTATAACTATATCCACAAGAGAAAAGATAATTCTTCCTTAAATATCATTTTTAGATGACAACTGTAGGGTTACAAATATAAGAGAAAATTATTCCAAAGTAATCCCATTAATAAGGATCACTAATAATTTTAAACATTTCTCCAACCATTTATTTCCACATAGTTTATTCTTTGACCAAGAAAAAATCCTATAGAATAGGGCATTCACTCAGGTAATGTCCAGGTCCCCTACATTTACAGAAAATGACAATAAATGGATTCTTGGGACCATTTTTATTTTCTTCCATAGTACTATTCATTTTTTTCTCGGCAATTCTTCACTTTATGTCCTTCTTTCCCACACATAAATCATTTCTTTGTTCCATTGACACACTTTACTAGTTGTCTCTTTCCACATTTACTATATGATGGAAATTGAGGATTCTTTTCTCCATGGTCTCCACTGTTGTATCTCTTATCATTCATCACATTTCTCTTCTTTGTTGAGTCTGTGAGTTGGTTAATATATATTTTGTTTATCATATTTTTGGAAAACTAATTCTTCTTGAAGACAATATCTTTTACGCCTATCAATATTTTATTTCGTTTCTCATTTCCACCATTGTTCCCACCTTGTACATCATGTTAGATGTTTCTATGTCTTCCTTGGTATCCAGCCATTAACTAAAACAAGAAAACATTGTGTGAGTAAGAATAGTCATAAAATTATTTAGATATTATCATCACACCTTATTTTCAATCAAAAACACCCTTGTATTAACCAAGTTTATTTATTCTCATCTTATATTAAAATCCTTCAAATCGTTTTGTAAAAGAAATGTAAATTATCTGAATCATATCCCCCAGGAGTGTCGTAACCAAGAGTGCAGCAAGGCCTGTTGTCATGCACCAGTTCCTGTTCGAGTATTGCTCAAAGTGGTGTTTTCGGGTTTTACCCCTAGGTACATCTGTGCCTGAGTCACCTCTACCTGATCATATCTATAAAGGGATGTATTGCTTGGAAAACTCACAAAATCTCCAGAATACCAAAATTCTAGGAAGTTATTCTATACTAATCATCAAAGTCTATCATAGGGCTATGTACTCTAATCAGAGTTTATCTAAATCTAGTTTCCAAGGTTTGTACTAAACTTCATCTGATACCAAATGTAATGCCCCGAAACTAGTTACCCATAGTCGAAGCATTATTACATAACATCGGCATGATAAAAAAAGATCAAGTCTCTAATGACTGATTAATTTAGTAGCCTTAGAAGTACTAGATACATTCACAAGGTTTACATTACATCCTAAAATGAAAAACAACAACAATATTGTTTCCATAGAACACCCTCATATCCCCTCAGACTATCCCTACAGGTACGTCATAAAATACTTCTTCACATCCTTGGAAAAATAAAACATAGAAAGGGATGAGATCTAATGCTCAGTAAGGATAACAATATAGCGGAAACTTTCATAAATAAGCATAAATATTTAAGGCAATGTATTACTAAAACAAAATCCTTTTAAACATGAACTTCAGCATAATATGGAAAAAAATGAAATAATTCCATTTACTTATTCACATGGATATTATACTTGTCGAATAATCACATGCAATATCAATAACCACTTTCATAATGATGGAATCCATAATGTCAGACTATCATAACCACATAGTCAAGGCCTTGTGCCAAGACTACAAATAGGATTTTTTCAAGGCCTTATGCAAAAACACTAGTTTGTCTAATGATACCTACCGATACATCGAGGAGATATATCGGGATCCACCTATCACTTACTAAGTCCAATGCATTACTCATATGAAAATTATGAAACATAACATAAACATGCATATTAAAACTAGCATATGAAATGACAATACTTTATCCACCAACCATGAATGGTATAAAAATAGCACATCCACAGTCAAACATAACTCATTCAATACAATATGGAAGATTTTATTGAAACAGATTAACCTCAATCGAGAATAATGAAGGATGTTGACATTGATAAAAATACTCATCAAAACTATTTGAGAGAAAAAATATCCCCCTTTTTCTTGAAAACATTTAAAAGTCACACTATTTTTCAAGAATCCATTTAAAAATAGATTTTTGAATCAAAGTGTCCCATACCACATTGAAACTTTTAAAAGGAATTTTAATTTAAAAAATTTAATTTCCATATAAATAAATCCATAAAACCATTTTTAAAACATGGACATTAATTAGAAAGATTTAGAATAATAAATCTTTAAAAAATTTAAAATGATATTTTAGTTAGACTTCCTAACCAAAAGAGAGACACTTAAATACAAATAATTGAGGTAATCAAAACATTATAATATCATGAGAATAAAGAGATTCCTGATATACTATGTCAAAGTACATTATATACACCATATAAAAGTGAATTGGTGTATAACAACAAGGAAGTTTCAATAGAATGTAAATTGAGATGAAATATCTTGTAAAGACAGTATCCTTATGTTAAGGATAAATCAACGAAATAATTATGTGTGACAAATATAAATACACTCAATATGATTGGATATTATTTGTAAATCAATCAGAGGATATTCACACATATTCTTGTTAAAAACACCAATGAATTGGATATTTAACTCAACAAATGGACATTGAGTTAAAATTACTCTTATCAAGTTCATATCGATGACTTGAGAATTTATCAATGGAGTGATTATGTGTATAAAAATTATATCCACAGAAAGTGGAGTGGAAATTATGACATAAGAAAATGAATAGTGATTCCACACATAATCGTGGAGTAAAATAATCAATGAAATATCCGTAAAGCCGAATGAGTGGAAATTGAAATTTCAAATTCCCTTATCTGACAGAAAATAACCATTTTTATTTATTTTGAAAGAAAACACACTTAACAGCAATCACGGAGGTCTGAAAAAAGTGCAAGCCAAGTGCATCAGTAATAACATGATGAAAATACTCCCTTGGAAAAGACCCAAGAGTAGTGAAAGAGGGCATACATTGGTCCGGTGAAGCCACGGATGCCAGGAAATCCGCAACCCTGTTCCCCTCCCGCCATGTGTGAAAAACTTCAATGTGATGGCCCAAAAGATGTCTGCACCTTCAAATTAGATATTCCATTTTCCATGGAGTAGACCCTATTCCCAAGAGATCTTGATGAAGGATAAGGGAATCTGTCTCCACCACGCTGAGATGAATGTGCTGCTACTGACACAGCTCCACACCAGAGGCCATTGCCTGAGCTTCCTCCTGCAAAGTGTCACCCCTGCCATATAAGGCCGCAATGGCTGCAAAAATAGCCCCCTTATGATCGTGAATAACACCTCCACCTCTCATATCCCCCCCACGGAGTGACCGGTCCGTGTTCACTTTCAACCCAGCACACAATAGGGTTCCAGCAAACCCATTGGCCCTACCCCAAAACATTAGGTTGATTAAGGATGGAGGAGGTAGGGATGAGTGTTCTAGCCGAAGGAGCCGCCTGACATGCAGAGCACAGGAGAACCATGTCTTGAAGCAGGTTTCGCGATTTGAAGATGAGACTGGTCCGCAAGCCTTTCGGGCCCATGTGTCTTGCTTCATTCCTAGCCGTCCAGAGAACACAGCACCCCACCAGTAAAAAAATGGACATTGCCTTCCTCTTGGGCCCCTTATCCCCTTCTCCTTGAAACAAAGCACCGAGAAAAGCCTCTATCGGTCCCCCATGCCTATTCCACCCAACACCATCCCCGAAAGTCTGCCAGACCCAATTCGCCCATTTTCTATCAAAAAAGAGATGATCCACTGATTCAGTGCAAGGATTGTGGTAGCACAAACACTTGGAGACAATACTCACTCCCATACGTTGTATATTATCCTTAGTGGGCAAAGCATGGTTCCTCACTCTCCAAAGCAGGAAATTGAATTTAGCCGCGATCACCTTAAACCACAACGTCACTCCCCATGGGTCTACTGTAGTAATACCCCTCCTTGCATGGTTAAAGTCCTTAATGGTGAACCTCCCTGACACACTATCCATAAAAGTGAGTTTGTTCGGATCCTCATTGAACACAATGATGTTTAAAACCGAGTGATGATCCTCCTGAAGAATAGTCGAGAGAAACGCTGGATGATCACAAGCCTCTTTAAGAGAGAGATTTGGAGTAGGGAAGCGCGGAAACCATAACCTCCCGACCCCCCAATTTTCGAACCAAAAATTAAGATCCCCCTGTCCCACCATCCAAATATAATGTTCAAGAAGAAAGTCCAAATACAGTTTAACTAGTCTCCAAATCATAGAGGGCCTCGGCCTTGGATCCTTCACATTCAGTCCATATCTTCCTTTCATAGTCCTGCCCCAAACTTTTCTCCCTCCCAAAGCTTCCCATGTGAGTTTGGCGTGAAACCCTTGCATGGTTGTGGATACACTCCTCATATTGATGCCCCCCTCTGCAAAGATCTGGCCAGCCGCTTCCCGGAAGCCCAATGATGTCAGCCTTTGATTTTCCCATCCCAAATAAAGGACACAATGATCCTCTCCAAAGTAGCTACCACAGACATAGGAACCTTCAAAGTGGACAAAATGTGCATGGGAATGGAGACAAGGACCCTATTCACGAGGGTAATTCGGCCTCCAAAGGAGAAAAATCTGTTCTTCAAATTTAAAATACGCCATGAGTTCTTGCTGGCTAGTTTGTCAAAATGATGGATTCTAAGAGATAAAGGGCTCACCGGGGCCCCGAGATAATCCCTAGGGAACAAGCCCCATCTCATATCTAGACCCACTTCCAGACCCACGTCCCTTCTCTATGAGAAATCCCAAGCAGTATAGAAGAGGCTCTTTTCCTTGTTAACCACCTGCCCGCTCCACTTTCCATTCTCCTCAAGGAGCCCCATCATCCCTTACACCGACCATCGACATCCATTGAGAAACAAAATAGTATCATCCACAAACATTAAACAAGAGCTCTGATTTTCTTTAAGTCTAAACTTCATACCGAATGAGGAGGGGTTGACCTGTATTTATAGGCATATGGACACCCTATGCGACAGCGTGCTAGTCTCACTTTGGTGTGCAAGTTTCGGCATGTAAGTCTCTACCCCCGAAAAACACTTGCGCGACCAACTTCAAAACTTGGGTGCCCTTCTCCCTTGGCCATATTATCATGTTCTGATCTTGAAAAAAAAGGCGTGCAAGTTTCCAAGCCTCCAAGTAATCGGCACACAAGTCCCTTTTCCAAAAACACTTTTTCTCCATTGGTCGATTTTTAGGCCCAAAAATTTGGCAAACACTGGAAAACGGTGCCACCTTCAATACTGTTATTTGCTTGAATCGTAAGATCACTTTTCTTGAACATATTCTGATCATCCACTGAGGATTTTTAACATACACAAAACATACTCCAAATCATAAAAATACAACCATGCTTCCAACAGTTCAATTGTAGATAATAGCATTATCACCATCTATAAAAAAATTATTACTAAATTATTTGAATAATCTTAATCTATGTTTTTCTTATTACTGGTAACTTAATAAAAGTTATTACGAGAGATTTGTAAATTAAGGAAAAAAATTAAGTAAAATTATATGTGTTAGAATAGTTACTTCCTCAATAAATAAAGCATTAAAGTTGTTCAAAAAGTGAATCTACATGATTATGAAAGTATAGAGTGATTTATTTAAGGTTTCAAAGGAATTGGATGAAAAATTACTTAAATAATAATAGTATCCACTCAATATTATTGGGTGTGTCAAATATTCAAAATGATTGAATATGTTTGTTACTCAATGGGATTGAAGGTTTCCTTAAAAAAATTGGTTATTGAAATCAATTCTATTATTCTGAAAGACACATGATATAAACTATAAAAGTTAGAATATTTTTTGGATATATATAAGTTCCTAAGTTTTGAAATAGTTGTATCTTGAAGGTTTATTTCAATTAATGTTGAAAAGAGTTGTTTCATTTATAACTTGCATGCTTCAAGCTTGGATGAACTTTTCAAAATACATGTATTATCTCATTATGATATTGGGAAGAGAATGTAAACATTTTTTGTTTAAATAAAATGAGATGAGTGTTTTCAATACACTTGGTTTATGATTTATATAATTTAATAACATTCTTTAACGGGGACTAAAATGGATCATTCTAGTTAGAGAATTTAGAACATTGTCATGTATGGAATTGATCCAAAAATATGATTTAATTATGAGAATAATTACTCTATATTCTCAAAGTGTAGAGAATATATGTGAACTAGGAATATGTTTTATGTGTTATAAAATATAATATAGATAGTCTAAGTAGGTAAAATTTCAAACAATGAGAGGAAATGTTAGTGGAATAAGATTAACAATGTTTCATAGAAAATCCAATCATGTTCAACGAAACCTAGGGTTTTCGGAAAGGATGATTAATAATTCCACATGATGGGATTATCTAGAATACTTTATGTATCTTGTAAAACTCCATGTAATTTCTATGTTAGGTAAAGATGATATATAAATTAGTTATCTGATTTTGAATGGTATGTGGTACTGAATGTATATTTTACAAAGTGTTTTAAATATACATGAGTTAAAAATATGGAAGAATTATTTGAGCTTGTAGTTTACATTCTTGAAAAAAATATTTTCTACATATAAATTTTTTGGATAGTATCAAGCTCCTATGAATCTAAGTAAAATATGTGTTTCATAATCCTATTTATATTATATAATAAGAGAAGATGTTTACAAATTAATATTTTTTATGAATATCATGAAGTAATTTATTGAATAAACATTTTTTATGATTCAACAGGGTTCTATAACATGTTTTGAAAAGAATATTTGGATAAAAGTGTTTATCAAGGATAAAAGTGTTTAACCAAACATTTGTTAAAATATGTAGGAATGTGTTCATATCACCCAGTGGTGGTATATTTTTATAAAATATTATTTTTAAAGAAAAATTTTGCCAATACATAGAATAACATATATGGTATAAAAACAATGGTTTATTTGTTAAATATTCCTAATAAAAGGAAATAATTTTTGTTTCCTAAAACAAATTTATTTTTGTATCTTTTTAAGATTTTATAAATAGAATATACTGTCTAAGAGGCTAGTGGGAGTATTTTTCGACTTAGAGAAGTTAAAAATTAATAGACAAAAGATAACACCAATCATAAGGTTAAGTGTTTTAAACATAATCTTAAAACATTTAGTACATGAATTGGTAAAAAATGTAAAGTTTTTCATTTAGTTTCCATATAGAAAGTTTATATCACTATTATACAAATAAAAAATTAGAATAATTTTTTAATTAATATCCTAAAAGATTTTAGGATATGTTACAATAAAGATAAATGTAAAGGGTAACATTTATTTATCATGAAAAGTGAATGAAACAAGTTTTTTGATTGATTATACCAGTAAAAAGGAATGATTAATTATTCTTGATAGCCCAAATGAGTTTGGTATATGATGTTAAAAAGATATGTAAAGAGTTACATTTGTAACTATAATAAAATTTTGTCATTTTATCTAAAAATAATTTATGGTGTGGCGATAAAGTGAAATATAATCTTTTAATTTAGTTTTCATATTCAAGTGATTATCACTTTATCCTAAAATAATTTTGGAATATATGTAAAAATGATTTATGTAGTTTCATTTTAAAGGGAAAATTTTGATGGAATAGGGTTCTGAAGATTACGATGATAAACCTTGACAGAGTTATAAGTAGACAACATAAGTTAACATTATAACATTTAATTTAGTAATGTTGAGGAGTCTGAATTTGTTTAATGAGTTAAAAAATAGGAATATGATTCCTAAGTCTCACCATTATTAAAATTGGATTACTTCATAGATATTTCTCACTAAAGAGTTCAATTAAAGCATTTTATCAGATGGTCATATAACAATGTGGTAGAAATTACATATGATCTAAAGAGTTAACAAAAACCAGAATGTGTAACAAACATAAGGCTAGTCTAGAAATTTATCATATATGACATGACAATCCGGTGATTATGTTAGTTTTTTTAAGTATTATTAAAAGAGTTTAAGAATATTAAAAAATATCATGTTAATATTATTAAATAGTTTAATAATATTAAAATGTACCATATTAAAGACAACCTCCATTTTATCATTATTTCACTTAGGCTACATAAATATATAGATATAGATATACATTCCATGAATTGTAATAATAATTGACCTTTCAAAGTATGAATATCATTTTATCCTTAATCAATGTTAATTATTTATTATTATAGTTTATGAAAAAATGTTAATTTTATCATGATTATCATTCTTGTATAAAGATACAGAATATGTTCATGAGGCACAACAAAAAGAATTGGATTCATTGTGTAAACTAGATGACCTACTAATTTTACCTTATGTATTTTCATGAATATATGTATTTTTTATAATAGTGGCACATGGATCATATTTGGGTCCCCACTACCAGAAGTTAGTGAGATAACTAGAATGAGAACCATCATTATTTGATACCTAGGTTACACAAGTGAATATATAAACATTGATAATTAGGAGTGCTTGGGTATGTTGATTATCATATTTTGAGTTGTATCTTATCCAATATGGGTTTTTCCTCTCATATGAAGAGTATGAAATCAAGGCCCTCTATAGAGGTAAATTCTGGTAGTGTGCATTCACAACAAGATATTTCATATTTATTTATGTAAGAGACATGTGATGTGAAAATCCATAGGGATTAATGACCTCTGTTATATCTATATATTAGATAAATATATAACATAATAATAGACAAAAAATTTAGTTGGATACATGGTATTTACGTTCTATGTGTCCCGGGTCACATTATGTCCTGGACAAAGGGAAGATATGAGAATGATCATTTTCATGTGATACAGACTTGTAGACCTGGGTATATGGATATATGTGTTTGATGGATATCATGACAATCCCTTTATATCTTGAGTGACACTTATCATTTTTTATAGGCCACAATTTCTTATATATATGAGTTTGGATATTTGTTTTATTTTTAATGTTATAAAGGCCTCTGGGGTCAAAATTTGGGGTTTATTAAATGGGGATTGAGTTTTTACTCAGTGAGATCCTCTAAAATTATTTTTGAGTTAACAGGAAAAATGTTTTGGATAGTTATTAAAAAGGTAATTCATATAATTTGATACAAGTTAATGTTGATTATTTCTTTCCAAAAATTATTTTAGTAGATATCAAAAAGGATTTTTTGATATAGTTTCACAAGGTATTATGTATAATTTAATATAAGGTGAAATGGAACAAAGTATTTTATGATTTACTATTACTGGGATAATGAAAGGTAATATTACCTAAATATTTATATATATATATATCATTAAAACATTGTTTTACATATAGGGGTTTTTTATTTTATGCAATACTTGATTCAACAAGATGATAAATTGTTATCATTTATTTTTCCTACATTTAGAGGTCATTTAAGAAAATATTTCATGAGATGAAACATTTGGGAGTTTAATTTTTATATATATGAAACATGTACTTTTATAATCATTAACTCATGCATTTAAACACATGATTTAATTCATGAACTATCAAAGAGCTTCATCAGAGGATTTATAAATCCTTCTACCATACGATGGATGGGGTGTGTGATTGTTTATTTGATTCGATGAAAATCCTTATACCCATTGGTTTCTCCTTCTTCTTCATTTACATAATTAAATTCTAGAACATCATGTATGAATAAAAAATATGTATCATATGATTAGAGATTCAAGACAGCCTATGGATACACTATTAAGGAGGGGATCCTTCATGTTCTAATTATTTATGTCTATCAGACTCATATGAATATCAAGATGATGCAGTGGTCTCTTTATTGTAAGGTACGCCAAATTTATATTGTTATTAATTTTAGTATTTTATGCACATTTCCTATTTTATCTTGCATCGTGATCCTTGGAAAAGGGTTTTTTATTCTTCTACTTCAAATAAATGTAATTATACTCTAATAAATCTCTTTACAATCACCATACCTCCATCTCTTATACATATTTTGAAGTATCATTAGTTTCCTAGGATCTTGAACATTAGTGTACAGTTCCCCAACCCAATTCCTCCACAATCAAAACTCAACATGTTGGTAAAAAATTATAAGTGATATGGTGTAAGTCAATCTAAAGGGGACAAGTAGGGCCAGGTGATCCCCATCGACACATCCAGTCATTTTTTAGTCTTTCTATCAAATAAGAGAATGAATTTCATCCATACCTAGAGGAGGTTATCCAAGATATTACCTAGATCTATCTATATACTCTTATGTTTCTTTTGAATCAACTTTGGTCATCCCCATTTCTGTGTAAACTTATATTTCCCTAAAATTTTAGAAGATATTGTTTCCATTATATTTCAATACTAAGAATCAAAGAGAAGGACATGTCTAGTAAAATATAATTTTTACATAATAGGTAATGATAATCTCCTTATCATACTTGTATCCCTTGATTCCTTTCATCTTACATAGATGGTGACATGAATATAATTCCAGATAACATTGGTATGAATATTATAGTTTTCCATAGGGGGTTTATTAATAGCCTCATTTCTCACCCCTCTCCCTAGAAGAGATTTAAAACACCATAGAGTCCCTAACAATTGTAGTACCCATAACTCATATGGTGTTTATTCCCATATAAATGTTGAAGTTCAGCAAATGGAGGCAATTACATACTGACTTGGTTCATCTCAGAGTAGATACCAACTTTGGGCTATCGCCAATCCCTCAAAACCATAGTCAAAAAAGTGTACAAGGAAATTTAACAATTTAATTTTTTTATCTATTTAAAAATAAAATGGGGTCGTATCCATAATTATAGAATCATCCCAAAAGTGACCACTACCTATAAGGATCAGGTTATTTTTTTCCCAACCATAATCTACTACATTGTCAACCATGTTAAATGGTCATTATTTTATATACCTAACTCTTTTAAGGAGTCTAGTGTTCATAAGGCTTGGCTCAATACCATAGATAGTTAGACAATTTATCCCCCCCCCCCCGCATGGTATGTGATCAATGAAAGTTCAAGTATGTTTCTTAGAATCATTTATCATTGGGAAATTTCTATGTTGTCTCAAAATAACCACCATAATGAAAAGGAAAAAATCTATCTGGGTTGAAAAATCATAAGTACTTCTAGTATATCATCCATTAGGGATGATAGTGATGAGCTCCAAAATAGGTATTCCGAACACAATAAAGCCTCCTAATTTAAAAATGTAGAAAAAGAATTGTTTCCTATAGAATATATATAATTAAATTTCATTATATTTGATATTATTAAAACCTTAGCACATGGGGTGGACAATAAACCAAATCAAGATGATTCATCATTGTAAAATACACATTACATTGAAATACTTTAAGGGGGTGTATTCACCCAATAGTAGAGGAAATACCAATCAAAGCGAACCACACCAAATATATTGTTACTATTTTTTGATAATTTATTAACAAGGTTATGGGAAATAGAACTACTATAACCTCAACCCATCAGCCTCATGTGGTTTCTAAACCAATCTCTATTAATGATATGATATCCTTATTGAATTATGATATTAAAATTATTCAGTTAATCAATGTTGAGTTTCATAAATGGTATGTGCTCAGTGATGATGGATTTTAGGTTGAGGCCCTACCTTATTTGGATAACCCACCCTAGTAAGAAAAAACTAACATACCTGAATAGGTATCAGTGGAATATTTGATAGGCCCCTTGAAACATTATCACATTCATCTAAGAAATTTCTTGGTGGATCATTGGTATTGTTCTTCTTATATGTAAATTCTAGTCTACAACCTCAACGATTCTCCTTATGTTATAGATACACACCTTCTCTAAGACCCTCTCTGTGATGATGTATTTAAGATCACAGGGATAGGGAAATTTTTATACCACATCCCCCATCCTCTAGTAATTTTTAAACAATGATCAACTATAAAAATAATCATGAAATAAAATTTTTTACCATTATTTATTAATCCAAGGGAATCCCCTATAAATATTATAATCACTAAAAATATTTAGAACTTTTTTCAATCAATTGGTTTTGGTATCCACTATCTAGACTTGTGTTGTGACTTCATAAATACCCCATTCAAAGTATAAAATTTATATATGAAAAATATAGGTATAAATTTGAAAAGTCAAATAGGTTATACTACTTTAACCCAAATAAATTTATTGGGTTCATCACTTTTACCGTATAAGTCACTTTTTTAATCAGCCATATATTACTAATACTAAGGGGTCATGTCTTAAAGATCACTCCAATTACTTCCCTTACCACTAGTTTTTAGGAGAAAAAATTAGAGAATTCTTTATCTTTAAGTATTCTATTTAGAAGCACATATGAAGTTTTTTGATAGATTTAGTGATACTTAGACCTCAACCACATTCTAATATACACCCTAAGAAAAATAAAGAAGGAATATATATATATATATCAATGATGGATAAATAAGGTATATGACTTTAGACATGAGTATATTCTTGTTTATTTAATATTTCAACAATGGTGTAACTTTATTAAGATTCTATGGATTAAGAATCTTGGGGAGGTAGTTTTTTAGGTTTATTTTAATTATTTCCCATAACACCAATTTCTAGTGCATAAAATTCAAGAGTTATTTTTCATTAAAGACTTATTCAAAAAGAATATATACGAATGTTTGGATGATTTATAAAGTACTAATAAATGTGATATAAGTGTAAATTATAACCTCACACCTTTAGAAAATCCTCACATCTAATCTTTATTATCAGATTCATATACCCTCATCGTATGACCTCAAACCACATAATGCATGGTATATGCCACAAGACCCTAAACTACATAAAATGAGGTCCCTTCCATGTCAGATTAAACTATAATCTGTTTACTCCTCATATTATGAATTTAAAATACATTATATAATGATCCACATCACACAATCATAAATTTTATGGTGTATGGTCCTTTTTAACAGACCTTAAACTACATGATATATTGTTAATTACATAAGAAATTAAACTGTATAAAATTTTCATCACAACATGACTATAAAATTCAAAACTCCTTCTCTCCTACATATGATATTGACCTATACAAAGGTTTATAATGACCCTTACCAATACATGAGTATTGTATCACTAATTCACATTTGGGTTCACACCTTATTTTTAATGTGACACTTGGTATTCAACATGCCCGTTCATGTTGAGTGTTATATTATAAACTTTCTATGACCCATCATTTAGGTTTCCTCAATACTCGACTATATAAAATCATGTTGTTTCATCTAAACTAATCTAATATCTTGTAATTGCCTCCTTTAGAATAGCTACTAGTGGCTTGATTCCTAATCCCATTGGAAAAATGATAATGCTCAGATCTTCTATCCTTGGTCTAATAACAAACTCTTCTTCCTATTTATTTTCCAACACCAACATGGATTGATAGAATTTGGTTTATTTGTATTAATGGTCATACACATCAACTACCATGTAAATTACCTCATAATTAGGATTACTCCATGTCACAAGAGTATAAATTGCATGGAACTTCATTCCAAGATCAATAAACATAAACATTTTAAAATAATATGGTCTTCCTTGTGTAAACTAAAATTATGTGATTGTACTATTAATTTAATTCGACATATATGAGTAATGAAATTGATATAAATATTCTCTGGTTAGAAACCTTTAAAAGAAAGGTAGATCAAAAAATAATTAATTCCTTGCTAAACTTTATGTACCAAAGCATTAATAAAAAGATAAACTATAAAATTAAAGATCAAAAGAGATCATGGGGATTAACATTCGTCCTCATAAAAAGTCAATAAACACTCACTAATTCCATGTATCATAGAAAATATTAGTGGAAATGTCAAGAACCGAATCTGGTCGCCGCCAAAACCGGCACCGGACCCGACCCGTGGCAAGTCCCGAGGGGAGTTCCCGATCCCCACAGGCTGGAACAAGTGCCTGCGTATCAAAAACGGAAAATTGGGAATGATTTACCCATGTTTTTATACTTAAAGCACCAAATGAATCCAAGAAATCAAATCTGGATTTTTCAAACCAAAAAATATTTTACTAAAAATTCAGAACTGAATTACACAATTTTAGACAATGTTTGAAGACAATTAAAAATTTACAAACTTGTGAAATGACATCCCAACAACCTACACATGGAAAGAGGCACCACCCTCAACCCATCTCCACGACACTGCATCACGATGGACTGCTAAAAACCCGAACCAATGGTATAAAACCCGTACCCAAACCTGTGACACAAAATAAGAAAGTCTACTCACACCAAATGGTGTAAGTAGGGTGTGAGCCAAATCCCAGTAGGATACCACCACTAAGAGATTCCATATGATAAACATTTGAAGATGAAAAGCATGCATGTTTTCAAAAAAATGAAAATCTAGTTACAATTTCTAAAAGATGCAACTTTGAATAAGAATAGTTTACAAGTGGGATATTTTAATGGGTTAACACTTTTAAAATAAACACCAAAGCTACTGAATTTTATAGACAAATGTACCATATGCCAAAGGTAATTATAAAGTAACTAATGAGCACAAGAAATAGGAAATAACCCCTAGGCGCTAGATAGTTGTGGGTCCCAGGTACCTCGTATCTCGGTGAGAGTAACCATCACAATTTTCCATTCCCGTGCACGATCCACTAGTAGGGAACATACCCATAACCTAGTGGTCCCCAACCATCATCATAATAGTTTAGTTAGAGTTGTAATTGTCAATCTTTATTAGTGAAACTCAGGCCAAACCCCACGGATTCACTAGCATACTAGTACACGTCCACCCACCTAGATACTAAGGTTTTCCCCTTGTGCTCAAAAAAGTTAAACAAGTCATGAAATATACATTGAACATGAAAATATTATTTCCACATCACAAATTCACCCAACATTCCATATGTATACCACACAAGTCACAAACGTCCATTTTTCATTCAAAATGATTTTGAAATCCGACTCACACCAAAATAACCCACAACACATTTCACATTTCTTCAACACTTCCCCAAAACCATTAAAAAATTTACAAAACAATTATAAGATATTGAAAATCATATAACAGCCCACACACATGGCACATAACACTTCTTTCATAATAAAAATTTCAATTTTTCACATCACACTCACACAAAACAGTCCACATCACATTCACATCACTTTAACACCTCAATATCTCCTTAAACAAATTTAATAAAATATTTCCAAGATGATACATATGACATAACAGACTTTTCAAATATTAAATGGAACTTTTAAAAATATTAGCCTACCAAGACATTTTTCTGATATAGTTTCACCACTTACACAACTCAATAAACCACTCAAAACTTTCATAAAACAATTATAAGATGTATACCCAAGCTTTGCACATAAAATCCATTTCAAAAACCTCTTTTTAATCCAAAAGCACACCTAGCCCCTACCAAAACAGAATTGGAAGCCCAATCAACATCTAATAATATGCTTTCAAATGTTATATAATCACCTTGAACAATATCACAAAAGATACCCCTGAAACACACAAATCCATAGAACACTTTCAAGGTGTATAACAAGGTTATACACATAAAACACATTCAAAGACCCCCCTTTTTTGGCCCACATGGAACTATATCATTACCCAACCAAAATTGGCATCCCCTTTCAACAACTCATAAATCACTTCCGCATTTTACAAAACTACCACAAGAGATAACACATGAAATTCATTTGAAAAATACACCCTTCAAACAAAAATGTAACTTTAATACAAAATGCTTTACTATTGCTACCAAAAATGGTTTTCATATAATTAAGGAACTTGAAAAATTATTTAATCAAGCAAACTAACTCAACATTAAATGGTTACCCACGGAATCACCTACCGAAATTGTTGAATCCCTCAAAACATGGTGTGAAACATCAACTGCACCAACTCGACACCACAAGGATGATAAATCCCAACCTAGACAACAAATGTTAACCCAAAAGACTCATGTTGATACCCTAGGTACGAACCCAAGGTTATGGACACTTTGGAACATCAATAAAGAGGGGTGAAACCTAAAGAAAAGAGGAGAAATCAAATAGGTAAATACATACTTGTAAAAATATTGAATAGATCGCCCTAAATCCACAAAAATATGAATATCCAATTACCCAAAACTGGTATGGAGGTTAGACGGAGTCCAATTAGGTAATTTGGGGACTAAAATGGGGGAACAATGATGAAAATTGAAGGAGTTATGAAAGATTCATTTTACCTCGTCAAATCTGGTCGATTTGAGAAATATTATGAAAGATCGCCCTAATTCACGGTTCACCTTAGCTCCAAAAATTCTAAAACGATAATGGGGGTGATCCTTGGGATATTGTCTTTGAGAGGGAGGTGGAATCACGGGAAAAAAGTAATAAATAAATGATATATGGAAATTTTAAAAATATAATTTAAAGCAGGGAATGGGCTTACGGGCAGGCCCATTACCTTAATCAAAAACCCAAATCCATCATGATTTTGGATTTTTATGTGGTCCAAAAAGATACGGTGATTTTAATATATCATGTTATTCCAATTAGGAAGTGTAATGGGTATAAAATAGTAATAATTTAAGGAGTTATAGAAGAAACGAAATTTGTTTTTAAATCTGCAATTGGGCTCACGGTTTCGCCCAAATTTTCAAAACCCACCATTTTCACCAAAATGAGTGGTAAACCCCCAAACAAATCAGGAATATAAATTAATTGAATAATGAATTTAAAAAAAATCATGGGTGTGAAAATTCCCCCCACCATAAAACTTTCCTCCCTCGTAAAACAACATTAAGAACAAAGCAAAAACCAAACTCAACCGAAAGGCAGAAATGGACTCCTTTGCTAAACTTTTCCCCCAAAGGCCAAAACACCTCCAGTGATCAATTAAGGAAGGAATAATTTACAACCAAAACATACACCTCCTTAATGAAATGATCAAGCACATTTAGGATTTATCCTAAAAGAAAACTCCTCAAACACTATCTGAACAAGGCTCAAGAAATTTACCCAAACAAATAAGAACATCGAACAAGGTTACACTTACCTTGATATAACTAAACCATTGGAAACACTCCAATCCCAACGTTTACCCAAGGAAGATGTAGGTGGTTATATAGCTCCGAACGATAATACCCACTTCCAAGACAAGACCAAGTACAAATGTGAGTTACTGGTACAAGGATACACAAATGGACTCCCCAACCATAAGAGACAACTTAAATTTTTTTCCGAGACAGAATCAAGACACTAACAGGGGAGCCCCGAACAAACTCCCCGATATAAGGGGTAGAATACCATTAGGAATTTTCAAAATAATATACATGATACTCATAGTGGGACTTCCCACCATAAGAACTAACCATTTTAATTGACCAATATGGGTCAGCACAGAAAAACCCCAAAACATAAAGAGTTGGGACGGTCGCACGGTTAGCCCGCACAGTTTGAGAAACTGTGCGCTATCCATGTGGATCCTTATACATGCATGGTTTTCTAGGGAATGGTTACTAATAAATGTTCCTTCAACATGTTTAGACAAATCTAAAACCTTTCTCCCAAACCCAAAGGAACCCAAAGGGGAAAAGAAAGTCATTGGGAGATAACATGGGGATGAGGCCCTCCACCCTTTTCCACCGAACGGGAACAAAAGAAGAAAAATGACATCACAAAATGTTTAAACTATTCACATCTCTCATAATGAGAATAGTTCTTTGTAAAAGGTTAAAAACTACACTGGGATTTCCTCTGACTACATGCCAGCTTCTCTCTGGGACCTATGGATGGAGCTGGAATGATTGAAGCATCTTTGGCATCGTAGTTAGGATTTGGAAACCCCTGAATATAATTTCTTCTTTTGATGATACAAACAACTACATGCAATCAAAGATGGATTCACCAAGACAAAACACACTCCAGAACTCACTTTACCCTAACATGGAATTTCACTGAAATAAGGGTTTAGAGGATTCACTCACATCACACCTTGTTTCTTTGGGTGAGAAACAACAGAAATAAAGGACACATATAAACACCTTCCTCTAAAACATAGGATTTCAAGATCTCCCAAAAGGAGAAACACTTCTGAAAAAAGACTCACAAAATATCGTACAATTTCACCCTTAAAATAAAATGATCACACGACATCACAACGCGTCACCGAACATTACCAAAGCGACTCATAGAAATAATACATGGAGGGGGGCTTATACAACATCCCCAAATATCACAACATTCCAGAAAGTGTCCATAACAGCCTCTCATGGACAGATTTCCCACACGGGTGGTCTAAAATAAACCCCTTCTTTGAAGATACTATGATGGACTCAGATGCCCTCTTATACATTATCCATACTGACAACCCCAAACAACTTCCACCTTTGACGAATCAGGTAGCTTAAGAAACTAAGGTCTCTTTCAACCATCGACGAGCACTCTTCCGCAACAAGAGGATCCGAAAAAAATCAAGAATGTAAATGGTGTAGACTCATTCTACAAAGCTCAAGAAAAGATTCCTTAAATTGATCAACCGGAGGATTTTCCAACGGTGAAACAATCTGGGTTTCACTTCAGTTGTGCACTAACCCTTAATGGGGTCATACCCTATCCAACGGGAGAACCCAAGGAACCAACTAAGATGATCCATTGGTAAAAAAATTCCAAAAAATAGATCCAAATGCATTAATGGAACCACCGTAAAGGTGTTTGGAAACATATCTCATAGAATACTATTAACAGGTCCATCTACCCAGCTTACCAACAAAACACAAACCCAAAACACAATTCAAACAGGAGGGGTTCTTGGACTCAAAAAATCCCACAACATCAACATTTTCCAAAAACACACAATATAAACCATCCCAAACAATTTATAAAGACATCATGTTTTTCTTTAAAAACATTTCTTTGAAAACCAATGGTTCATCGGTTAGCATATCCACCAATGGTACCCCATGGGCCTCAGACATGCATGTTTTTGTGCTACACTGGGCACCCTCCTCATATTTGTCCCGACACTCATCCATCCATGCCATAAACCATTCATAATCCCATATAACACCATGCATGTGGTCTCTCATTGAAATACTGAAGGATAAAACTAAAATTCTTTCCACTTTTAAAAAACAAAATAATCAACCAACCAATCCTTTTTCTCAAAACTCCTAACAATGAGATCAAAATCCCAATTCAAATATTACTAAACTTTTCGTAAGAAAATAAGCATTTAGAAAAGAACTCACCTTTAAGTTATTCACATAAATTTAAAAACATCTCATTCCATTAAAACACCATTTTATTGTTTATAAAACTCTATTGGAAACACTTTTGAAAACCAACTTCAATATGGTTCCTGATTTCAAAAGAGATGTAAGCACAATATTTTCCATTTCAAAAAAATTCTAAAAATTCAGTTCCACCATTTCATAAATCAAACCATTCCCTCTTTATTTGAAAATCATTTCACAAAAACTTTACTCTTCATAAAACGAAGTCACTTTAAAACCAAAGTTCAATTATTTCAAAACTAAATCACAAAACAATGCGAGAGGAAACTAGTTTCAGTGGGTGACTTGGAAATATGGTCAGAAGCCATATTCCAATCACTTAACCATCACATAGAGTGTTCTAGGGAATATCCCTGGCTCCACATGGCTTGCCAGACCCTGCGAGCTCACTGATACCATTAACCCAACTCTATTTTAATTTCACCTATTCATCATCAGACCAAGAAAACCAAAAAACATAGATAAATATTGACTTCCCTAGGAGACTTGAATCCCGACATGAGGTGTGGTGATCAAGAACACTACCCATAACATGAATTTCATTTCCCGACAATCTTAACTCCAGACTATCCTGACTATTTCAAAAATAATATGACTCAAATAGAGCGAACCTCCCTCTTATACCATTTTGTCACGAACCAAATCTGGTCGCCGCCAAAATCGGCACCCGGCCCGACCCATGGAAAGTCCTGAATGGCGTTCCCGATCCCCATGAGCTGGCACAAGTGCCTGGGTATCAAAAATAGAAAATTGGGAATGATTTACCCGAGTTTTTATACTTGAAACAAGAAATGAATCCAAGAAATAAAATCTTGATTTTTCAAACCAAATCATCTTTTACTAAAAATTCAGAACTAAATTACTCAATTTTCAACAATGTTTTAAGACCATTTAAAAGGTCCAAACTCATGAAATGACATCCCAAGAACCTCCACATGGAAAAAGGCAACACCCTTAAGCCATCTCAATGAGACTGCATCACAATGGACCTCTAAAACCCGAACCAATGGCATAAAACCTGTACCCAAACCTGTGACACAAAATAAGAAAGTCTACATACACCCAAGGGTGTAAGTAGGGTGTGTTCCAAAGCCCTGTAGAATACCACCACTAAGAGATTCCATATGATAAACATTTAAATATGAAAATCATGCACGTTATCAAAAACATGAAAAGCTAGTTACAATTTCTAAAAGATGCAACTTTGAATAAGAATAGTTTTCAAGTGGGCTATTTTAAAGCATTAACACTTTTAAAATAAACAGAAAACCTACTGAATTTTCCATCCAAATTTACCGTATGCCGACGGTAAGTATAAAGTAACTAATGAGCACAAGAAATAGGAAATAAACCCTAGGCACTAGCTAGATGTGGGTCCCAGGTACCTCGTATCTCGGTGAGAGTAACCATCACAACTTTCCATTCCCGTGCACGAGCAACTAGTAGGGAACATACCCATAACCTAGTGGTCCCCAATCATCGTCATCATAGACTAGTAAGAGTTGTAAGCATTAATCTTGCTATGTGAAACTGTGGCCAAACCCCACGGATTCACTAGCATACTAGTACACGTCCACCCACCTAGATACCCAAGTTTTCCCCTTGTGCTCAAACAAGTTAAACAAGTCAGGAAATATACATTGAACATGGGAATATCATTTCCAAATCACAAATTCACCCAACAGCCCATATGTATACCACACAAGTCACAAAAGTCCATTTTTCATTCAAAATGATTTTGAAATCTGACTCACACCAAAATAACGCACAACACATTTCACATTTCTTCAACACTTCCAAAAAACCATTAAAAAAATTTACAAAACAATTATAAGTTATTTCAAATCATATAACATCCCACACACATGGCACATAACACTCATTTCATAATAAAAATTTCAATTTTTAACATAACACTCACACAAAACAGTCCACATCACATTCACATCACTTTAACACCTCAATATCTCCTTCAAAAAATTTAATAAAATATATCCAAGATGATACATAAGACATAACAGACTTTTCAAAAATTAAATGCACCTTTTTAAAATATACTCCTACCAAAACAGTTTACTGATATAGTTTCACCACTTACACAACTCAATAAACCATTCAAAACATTCATAAAAAAATTATAAGAAGTATACCCAAGATTTGCACATAAAATCCATTACAAAAACCTACTTTTAATCCAAAAGCACCCCAAGCCCTACCAAAACAGAATTTTCAGCCCAATCCACATGTAATAATCTACTTTCAAATGTTATATAATCACCTTGAACAATATCACAAAATATACCAATGAGAACACACAAATCCATAAAATACTTTCAAGGAGTATAAAAAGTTTATACACGTAAAACCCATTCAAAGACCCCCATTTTTTGGCCCACATGAAACTATATCATTACCCAACCAAAATTGTCAGCCCCTTTTAACAACTAATAAATCACTTCCACATTTTTCAAAACTACCACAGATATAACACAAGAAATACATTTGAAAAATACATATTTCAAACAAAAATGTAACTTTAATACAAAATGCTTTACTATTGCTACCAAAAAAGGTTTTCGCATAATTAAAAGCATATAAAGAACACGAAAAATTATTTAATCAAGCAAACTAGCTAATAATTAAATGGTTACCCATGGAATCACCTACCGAAATTGTTGAATCCCTCAAAAGATGGTGTGAAACATCAACCACACCAACATGGCACCACAAGGATGATAAATCTAGCCCTAGACCACAAATATTCACCAAAAAGACTCATGGTTAAACCATAGGTAGGAACCCTAGGTTCTAGACACTTTGGAACATCAAGAAAGTGGGATGAAACCCTAATAAAAGGATAAATCAAATAGGTAAATACATACTTGCAGAAATATTGAATAGATCACCCTAAATCCACAAAAATATGAATCTCCAAGTACCCAAAACTACTATGGAGGTTCGAAGGAGTCATATTAGGTCATGTGGGGACTAAAATTGGGGCAAAAGGATGAAAATTGAAGGAGTTATGAAAGATTAATTTTACCTTGTCAAATCTGGTCATTTTGAGAAATAGTATGAAAGATCACCCAAATTATCGGTTCACCTGATCTCCAAATTTGCGAAAACGATAATGGGGGTGATCCTCGGGATATTTTCTTTGAGAGTGATGTGTAATAATAGTCAAAAAAGTAAACAATGAGTGAGATATGGGAAATTTAAAGAAATAATTTAAAGCAGGAAATGGGCTTACAGGCAGACCCATTACCTTAATCAAAAACCCAAATCCATCATGATTTTGGATTTCTATGTTGTCCAAAGGGATATGGTGATTTTAATATTTCAGGGTATGCCAATTGGGAAGTGTAATGGGTATAAAATAGTAATAATTTTTGGAGTTATAGAAGAAACGAAATTTGTTTTTAAATCTGGAATTGGGCTTAAGGTTTGGCCCAAATTTTCAAAATCCGCCATTTTCACCAAAATGAGTGGTAAACCCCCAAAACAAATCAGGAATGGAAATTAATTAAATAATGAATTGAAAATAAAGTCATGGGTGTGACAGGAAATCTCTACCAAAATATTTTATATCACAATTCATCTTTCATATGGATTTATGTTACAATACATTGAATTACTCCACATCATAAGAAAATAAGATGTGTGATGCCTTGGTGAAAACTATATAGCCTTAAACTTCATTAATTATCCAAAACCTTATAATATGATTTTAAAATGCATAAATCATAATCCATTTATCATAAACATAAACTAAATACCCACTTTAATATGATCTCAATCTATGTTGTATATATATTTGGTAGATTTTATGGCCTTATTGGTATCTAGACTAACATTCACAAATTTCATGGTTCAGTTAACCAATAATAACAATTTCCTTTTTATAGAACTATGTATGTATTGATTTATATTTCTATAATATTCAGAGTGATTCCTAGGATCACATATCATAGGACTAGCTATAATTTCCTCTCTATTTCACCTAATATCACACCCTAATACTGGAATCCCATTAATTCACTTCAATATCATACTATCTATTTTTTTAAAGGTTATCCTTTCTTCCATCCTTAATGAGATCCATGCCTAGAGCTTCATGTGGCTTGATTCTTATTCCCATTGGATATATAGTTATTTCTAGATATCCAATCATAGGATCATCCATAATTCCCCTTTATAATGGTACCCTAATTTCCCTCCATTCAAAAATTTACATTAGGTTTAACCATTCCAACTCCTGTGTACCCCAAGCTTTAACATATTTTGTTTTATGATATCTATAAAAATGGTCTATCATTCTAAATTAGGGAATTAATTATATTCATTATTGGTTCGATTTACTAGTCTTTACCACCAGGTACATTTCACTTTACAAAATTCATCTTTGAACCAAGGCCCTTTGTAATGCCCCGACCCTAGTTACCCAGAGTCAGTGCATTATTACATAACATTTGCAAGATCAGAAAAGATTAATTCTCGAAATACTGATTAGATTATTATCCTTGGAAGTTCTAGGTACATTCATAAGGTTTACATTACATCATAAAATTAAAAACTACAACAACATTGTTTCCATAGACCACACTCATATCCCCTCAGGCTATCCCTGCAGGTAAGTCATAAAATACTTCTTCGCATCCTGGGAAAAATAAAACATATAAAAGGATGAGCTCTAATGCTTAGTAATGATAACAATATATCTGAAACTTTCATAAATAAGCATAATCATTTAAGTCAATGTATAACTAAAACAAAATCCTTTTAAACTTGAACTTCATAATAATATGGAAAAAAATGAAATAATGCCATTTACTTATTCACATGGGTATTCTACTAGTCTAATAATCACATGCAATATCAATAACCACTTTCATAATGATGGAATGCATAATGCCATACTATCATAACCACATAGTCAAGGCCTTGTGCCAAGACTACAAATAAGATTTTGTCAAGGCCTTGTGCCAAGACACTAGTTTGTCTCATGAGACCTACCAATTCAACGAGGAGCTATAGAGGGCTCCACCCTCCACTTACTAAGTCCAATTCATTCCTCATATGAAACGATTGAAACATAACATCAACATTCGTTTTAAAACTAGCATATTAAATGTCAATAATTTATCCACAAACCATGAATAGTATAAAAATAGCACATCCACAGTCAAACATAACTCATTCAATACAATATAGAAGATTTTATTGTAACACATCAACTTCAATCGAGAATAATGAAGGATATTGACATTGATGAAAATAATCACGAAAACTATTTGAGAGAAATATCCCCCGTTTTTCTTGAAAACATTTAAAAGTCACACTATTTGTCAAGAATCCATTTCAAAATAGATTTTTGAATCAAAGTGTCTCATACCACTTTGAAACTTTTTAAAGTAATTTTAATTTTAAAACTTTAATTTCCATATAAATAAATCCTTAAAACCATTTTTAAAACATGTACATTAATGATAAAGAATTAGAATAATAAATCATTAAAACATTTAAAATGATATTTTTGTTAGAGTTACTAAACAAAAGAGGGACACTTGAATACTAATAATTGAGGTAATAAAAACATTATAATATCATGAGAATAAAGGGATTCAGGATATACTATGTCAAAGTACATTATATACACAATATAAAAGTGAACTGGAGTATAACAACAAAGAAGTCTCAATGGAATGTAAATTGAGATGAAATCTCTTATAAAGACTGTATCCTTAGGTTAAGGATAAATCAACGACATAACTATGTGTGAATAATATAAATACACTCAATATGATTGGATATTCAGTGTAAATCAGTCAAAGTGCATTCATACATATTCTTGTAAAAAACAACGCCAAAGAATTGGATATTTAACTCAACAAATGGAGATTGAGTTAAAATTACTCTTATCAAGTTCATATCAATGACTTGAGAATTTATCAATGGAGTGATTATGTGTGTCAAAAGTATATACACAAAAAGGGGAGAGGAAATTATGACGTAAGAAAATTAATAGTGATTCCATGCATAATCTTGGGGTAAAATAATCAATGAAATATCTCTAAAGCCGAATTAGTTGAAATTGAAATTTAGAATTCCCTTATCGATTTGGTAACTTAAGAAACATACACCCATTAAATAAGGATCGTAAAATTATGATTTAAATATCCATAAATTATATTATATTACATAATGAATACAATAATTGGCAGTACACACACCACATGCAATAAATAAGTGGTGAACAATGGAAATCTCACGGAATTTAAAGTGAGATAAGAAACCCATTACTTTGTACTTTTTCCTTATTTGAGGGTAGGTTAACCTCCTGTATAATGGTTAAACAATTGTTATTTAATTATAAAATAATAATATACATTAATATGATATCATATATGATCTTTTAACATTGTATTATCTTAGTATTATCGTCATTTTGGGTGTTAACGGATTCATTTTCCTTTATATTATTTGTTATGTGAGCCATATTTCTTATGTATGGGATGTATCTTATTCATATAAATAATTATATCATGTCACTAAACATTATTTTTAATCATCAAATGAAATTTAGTCTTAAATGGACACGATGGGGAATGAATCTGATCGTGTTCGTGGAGACGGTAATCCGTACGTATGCACGAGTGACAATATCATTCTTTTGATATTAAAATAATATATAATTGTATGGTATATCATATATAAAGAATAATTATCATTTTATATTTATTATTTAAATTAATTACACACCATTATTATACCCATCTAAATAATAATGTACTAAATAACAATTACACCACGACGTGGAGACGGTAATCCGTACGTACGCACGTATGGTGACATGTCATTCAAAGATGGATAGAATAATGAATATGGATGTACCATATTTATAATAACATCATAGTATATAGAAGATACTGGGTTTACTATTTTAGAATGGAAATAACAAAGAAAGGAGAAGTGGAAGTAGAAAATAACTTGAAAGAGGGTGGTGAAATTATTACCTCTTCTTTGCGTTCTTTCTTTTGATTTGATTAAAATGGTTACTTAACATGGATTTATGAACAAAGGAGGGAATCTAGGATGAATTGAGGGAAGTTTAGAGGATATTTGGGTAGTTTTTGGCCAAGCCAAAATGCTTTTAATGTGTGAATATGAGAGAAGGGGAAGTTCCCTTTTTATAAGAAGGGTGAGGGGCACCTTAGGAAAACCTGGAACTATTATTTTATAATAAAATAATTTTTGGTTTTTAATCAGTCCAAAGTGGATTATTTAAATTATAAGGTGGGTATGGGTCAAAAACCACTCAACTAATTGGTTTTAGACATGTTGGGGTCACTATATTAACCTTAACATTTAGATTTAACTCTTAGCTAAATAGTCTGGCATTTACCATGTCTCTTTGTATTTTTATATTATATGGTTAATAAACTTACTATATACTTCCAAGAGAACCCCAAGTGGTTCATTAATGATACAACTATCATTATATAAGTCCTTTGGCCTAACCTTAGATTTTTAGGAAGAGAATATCAATTAATAATATAATATTTTATTTAAAAACTCTTTTATGTCAATTTTGACACTATTTGGTATTGTGTTTTTTTATAAATTCATAACAGCATTATTACTTCAAAAAAAATTCATATAACCAACCTTAATATGTAATATTATCCTATAAAATCAGTGGAATTCATAAAAAGTCTCAGATTACATTTATTTGGATATTTATAATATCACTTATTTTAATAATTCGTTAATTAGGTAATTACTGCATCACCATTGTGTTATCAATAATTTAAATTATTTAATGTCTAAAAAATATAAATAAAATACCATTATGTATGAAATATTTTTATATTTTTAATGAATATTTATAGTCTAATTTATCTTTTGTGTAACCCTATATTAAAAATGTTTTAGTTATTAAACATTGATTTTAACTCTTTTAGCTCTTCTTTTAATTAAATGATAATAAATTCCCTAATCTAATCCAAGTGCACCAAAGAGGTTCCTCTTTTATTCCCAAGGTTTTTTGGGTCGAATTATTCTTATCCAATATAATTAGGACATGTTTTAGGGTAATAATAATATCATTTAATCCCTTAATTACCCGATTTACTTTTAACCGTGGTAAATAAAAGTAAAAGGTTACTATTCACCAAAAATTATTTTTATCTTATTGAACCACGATTTAATCCATGATATTAACCGTGTCTCTTGTATTTTAGAAATTCAACTCACAGAAGAGGTTAAATTATGTTTTATATGAATTTACAAATTCTCTTAAGAGGTGGGTAAAAGACTGTAAAAAGTTCAATAAAATTTTATATATATAATATTATTACAAAATGAATCCAATTAATTACATTGAAATTATATGGGTATTATGTATCTATTTTGACCAAAAATAAATTTAAATAAAATAAAAAATTATTTAAATAAAAAATTCGGTTTTAAACTATAACTCAGTGTTTTTCACTAATCATCAAAAATTAAAAGTTTTTAGAAACATACAAAAAATTCACCCTAAGAGAATTTTGATATTATAAATTCAAAAATTAATTCTATTTTACCAAATTCAAAACATAGAAATTTCATTTTTTTAGTTTAAAATTAATTCTCGTTGTCAAAACCAAAAAGCGTATTTTTATGAAATAATAACTACCAAAAGATTGACATTTGTTTATTTCAATTTCAAAGTAAAATTATTTCCAATGACAATAATTGGATTAAATGGTAAAAATATAATCTAATTATTCATCCAAACCATTCATATGTATAGTTAAACACTATAAATTATTATGATTAAAAAAGTTGTTTTCAGTTAAAATATATTATTTTTCACTATTCACCCAAATATGAATGTTATCTGAAAAACACCAAAACATTATTGAAACTAAATTATTATTTCCCGATCCCAAAGAAGATGTTTATTTTGTAAAATTGAAAATATAAAAGTTTCAAATATTTTATTTTAGAAGGGTTCTCCATTAAAAGGTGGTAAAATTGCAATTTTTGAAAAATACTTCTTTTATCTGAAAAAAATGAATTTGTCCTTAAATTTTGTCTAAGAAACTAATAATATGGATTCTAAAATTATAAGGGTTATATAAATTTCCAAATTTGTTATTATTATTCATAACCGCTTTTGAACGGCTAGTTTGGTAAGTCATGGTGTGCTTGAACATGATCTTGTGTGTAGTTTAAGTTATTGAATTACTTTGAAGAACTAACGTACTATGAAATCTTGGGGTGTTACATTCTTCCCTCCTTTAATAAATTGCATCCTCACAATTTTTAAAATCAGGTTTCGGAATATAAGGGAAAGTCCCACATAGTAAAAAGAGTCAATAAAACAATCACTTTAAAAGAAAGAAAGATAAGTACAATGGTGACCCAAGATAACCCATACTAGGATTCCATGTAAGAAAACATGGATACGGAAGATAAACTAAGTGTCAAGTTTTAATGGAGAGGGATAGAAAATATGATCAGGAGAAAGTTAACAACAAGAAAACCACATACATGTGATGGGACAAACATTCATTATTTTCCCCATAGTAAAAGTAAATAGACAACATTTTTTTATGTTACATTTCATAAAGATGAGGAATTTATTTATGATATTAACTAAGAACATAAATAGATATACATACTTTTTAAGTAGAGTTTCATTATTTAATAAATTTCTACCACTTACTCATTTTTTTAAACGATGAGTATTCAAGAAGACTTGGTCACACTGGAAGAGATAGAATAAACTTCTAGATAATCACATGATCCACAAAGGATAAACTATATATTTACCTTGTCTTTAGAGATTAATCAAAACCAAAATAGTTAGTACAAGATCTGATGATCCCCCAAAAGGATATAACTTTAGATAAAGAAACACTAATCTTAATTTCTAAAATTAAACCAACAATACCCCAAAGTCAAATAAATACCATTCAATAAACAATTGTCCTTAAAATCTTTCAATATAATCCAACTAATATTGAAACCCAAAACTTAGAAGAATTTGGTTATGTAGTCTTCCACGTTAAATTGTATCTCCAAATGAAATCAACTACTCTTAAAGTCACATACTAAAATGTAATTAACCTAATAACATATTATCTATTATAGGTTAATCATTTCCATAAATAACCCAAATCACTATAAATTCACAATAAAAACATAGATAAAAATCCACCATTACTCCTCAAATGAAATCCCATAGTATTCTATTTTCCTGGGGTATATAGTGTTCCCAAAAAAGCGAACGTCTTCCAAAATAACATTTATCACTTAATCACCAAATCATTTTCCTATTCTAAGGGTATTCATTTGATAAGACATAAGATCCCAAATCAAATTATTATTGATCAATAAAATTATTTAACTAAAAATAATTAGTCACACTAACCAGGGACATCACGTAGTCCAGTGGTAGGCGATAAATCCAAATCTCACTCTGGTTGTGGGTTCGATTACCACAGCTTTGTCCGACGCGACGGGTTGTCCCATGGTCCGCGTGTTGTCCTTTTTCAAAAACTATATTTTATAACTTTTCAAAAAATGAGATAAATTCCTCAAAATAACCATAATATAATTTAACCCCAAATGTTATCTCATACCTTGCATTTTCATCCCAAAATATAATAACTTGTAATTGCCTCAAACCCAATGATCATATAAAACCAAATGGTTATTTATAACTATATCCACAAGAGAAAATTATTCCAAAGTAATCCCATCAAAAAGGATCACTAATAATTTTACAAATTTCTCCAACCATTAATTCCAACATAGATGCTTCTTTGAACAAGAAAATATCCTATAGAATAGGGAATTCACTAGAGAAATGGCCAGGTCCCCTACATTTATGGAAAATTACTGTAAATGGAGTCTTGGGACCATTGTTATTTTCTTCCATAGTACTATTCATTTTTTCTCAAAAATTCTTCACTTTTTGTCCTTCTTTCCCACATGAAAATCATTTCTTTGTTCCATTGACACACTTTCCTGGTTGTCTTCTTCCACATTTCTTGTATGATGGAAATTGAGGATTCTTTTCTCCATGGTCTCCAATGTTGGATCTCTTATCATTCATCACATTTATCTTCTTTGTTGAGTGTGTGAGTTGGTTAATATATATTTTTTTTATCATATTTTTGGAAAACTGATTCGTCTTGAAGACAATATCTTTTACGCCTATCAATATACCATTTCGTTTCTCATTTCTACCACTGTTCCCACCGTGTACAACATGTTAAATGTTTCTATGAATTCTTTGGAATCCAGCCATTAACTAAAACAAAAAAAAAACATTGCGTGAGTAAGAATAGTCATAAAATTATTTAGAAAATATCATCACACCTTATTTTCATTCAAAAACACCCTTGTATTAACCAAGGTTATTTATATTCATCTTATATTAAAATCATTCAAATCGGTTTGTAAAGAAAATGTAAATTATCCTAAGCATATCCCCCAGGAGTGTCGTAACCAAGATTGCAGCAAGGCTTGTTGTTGTGCACCATTTCCTGTTCGAGTCTTGCTCAAAGTGGTGTTTTCGGTTTTACCCCTAGGTACATTTGTGCCAGAGCCACCTCTACCTTCTCATATCCATATAGGGATGTATTGCTTGGAAAACTCACAAAATATCCACAATACCAAAATTCTAGAAGATCTTCTATACTAATCATCAACGTCTATCTTAGGGCTATGTGCTCTAATCAGAGTTTATCTAAATCTAGTATCTAAGTTTTGTACTAAACTTCCTCTGATACCAACTGTAACACCCCGACCCTAGTTACCTAGAGTCGGAGCATTATTACATAACATTGTCATGATAAAAAAAGATCAAGTCTCTAAATACCGATTAATTTAGTATCCTTAGAAGTACTAGATACATTCATAAGGTTTACATTACATCATAAAATGAAAAACTGCAACAACATTGTTTCCATAGACCACCCTCATATCCCCTCAGACTATACTGATAGGTAAGTCCTAAAATACTTCTTCACATCCTGGGAAAAATAAAACATAGAAAGGGGTGAGCTCTAATGCTCAGTAAGGATAACAATATAGTGGAAACTTTCATAAATAAGCATAAACATTTAAGGCAATGTATAACTTAAACAAAATCCTTTTAAACATGAACTTCAGTATAATATGGAAAAAATAAAATGAAATTATGCCATTTACTTATTCACATGGATATTCAACTGGTCGAATAATTACATGAAATATCAATAACCACTTTCATAATGAAGGAATCCATAATTCCATACTATCATAACCACATAGTCAAGGCCTTGTGCCAAGTCTACAAACAAGATTTTGTCAAGGCCTTGTGCCAAGACAATAGTTTGTCTCATGATACCTACCGATGCATCGAGGAGCTATAGCGGGCTCCACCCGTCACATACTAATTCCAATGCATTCCTCATATGAAAAGTATGAAACATAACATAAACATTTGTATTAAAACTAGCATACGAAATGTCAATACTTTATCCACAAACCATGAATGGTATAAAAATAGCACATCCACAGTCAAACATAACTCATTCAATACAGTATGGAAGATTGTATTGTAATGGATTAACCTTAATCGAGAATAATGAAGGATATTGACATAGATGAAAATAATCATCAAAACTATTTGAGAGAAAAATATCCCCCTTTTTCTTGAAAACATTTAAAAGTCACACTATTTTTCAAGAAGCCATTTAAAATAGATTTTTGAATCAAAGTATCCCATACAACATTGAGAATTTTAAAATAATTTTAATTTTAAAACTTTAATTTCCATATAAATAAATCTATAAAACCCTTTTTAAAACATGGACATTAATAAGAAAGATTTTGAATAGTAAATCTTTAAAACATTTAAAATGATATTTTAGTTAGAGTTCCTAACCAAAAGAGAGACACTTGAATACAAATAATTGAGGTAATCAAAACATTATAATATCATGAGAATAAAGGGATTCATGATATACTATGTCAAAGTACATTATATACACCATATAAAAGTGAATTGGTGTATAACCATAAGGAAGTCTCAATGGAATGTAAATTGAGATTAAATCTCTTATAAAGACGGTATCCTTAGGTTAAAAATAAATCAACGAAATAATTATGTGTAACAAATATAAATACACTCAATATGATTGTATATTTTGTGTAAATCAATCAGAGTACATTCACACATATTCTTGTAAAAAAACAACACCAATTAATTGGATATTTAACTCAACAAATGGAGATTGAGTTAAAATTACTCTTTTCAGGTTCATGTCGATGACTTGAGAATTTATCAATGGAGTGATTATGTGTATCAAAATTACATCCACAGAAAGGGGGTGGAAATTATGACATAAGAAAATGAATAGTGATTCCACACATAATATAGGATTAAAATAATCAATGAAATATCTATAAAGTCGAATGAGTGGAAATTGAAATTTCAAATTCTCTTATCTGACTGAAAACAACCATTTTTATTTATTTTAAAAGAAAACACACTTAAAATAAATCACGGAGGTCTGAAAAAAGTGCAAGACAAGTGCATCATTAATAACATGATGAAACCCCTCCCTTGGAAAAGACCTTAGAGTAGTGAAATCGGACATACATTGGTCCGGTGAAGCCACGGATGCCCATAAATTCGCAACCATGTTCCCTTCCCGCCATGTGTGAAAAACCTCAATGTGATGGCCCAAAAGATGTATGCACCTTCAAATTAGATATTCAATTTTCCATGGAGTAGACCCTATTCCAAAGAGATATTGATGAAGGATAAGGGAATCTGTCTCCACCACGCTGAGATTAATGTGCCGCTACTGACACATCTCCAGACCAGAGGCCATTGCCTAAGCTTCCGCCTGCAAAGTGTCACCCCTGCCATAGAAGGCCGCAAAGGCTGAAAAAGAAGCCCCCTTGTGATCGTGAATGACACCTCTGCCTCTCACATCCCCCTGCGGAGGGACCGGTACGTGTTCAATTTCAACCTAGCGCACAGTGGGTTCCAGTGAACCCATTGGCCCTGCCCCAAAACGTTAGGTTGATTGAGGATGGAGGAGGTGGGGATGAGAGTTATAACCGAAGGAGCTTCCTGACATGCAATTCACAGGCAAACCATGTCCTGATGTAGGTTTCGTGATTTGAAGATGAGACTGGTCCGCGATCCTTTCAGGCCCCTGTGTCTTGCTTCGTTCCTAGCCGTCCAGAGAACCCAGCACCCCACCAGTAAAAAAATGGCCCTTGCCGTCCTCTCAGGCCCCTTATCCCCTACTCCTTGAAACCAAGCACTAAGAAAAGCCTCCATCTGTCCCCCTTTCCTATTCCACCCAGCACCATCCTCGGAAGTCTGTGAGACCCAATTCACCCATTCACTATCAAAAAAGAGATGATCCACTGATTCTATGCTAGGATTGAAACAGCACCAACACATGGAGACAGTACTCACTCCCATACATTGTATATTATCCTCAGTGGGAAAATCATGGTTCCTTACTCTCGAAATCAGTAAATTGAATTTAGCTGGGATCTCCTTACACCACAATGTCACTCCCCACGGGTCTTCTATAGCAATACCCCTCCTTGCACGGTTAAAGTCTTTAATGGTGAACCTCCCCAACACAATATCCATAAAAGTGAGTCTGTCTGGATCCTCATTGAACACAATGTTGTTTAAAACCGTGTGATGATCCTCTTGAAGGATAGTTGAGAGAAATTCCGGATGATCACAAGCCTCTTTAAGAGAGAGATTTGGAGTAGGGCAGCCTGGAAACCACAACCACCCGGCCCCCCAATTTTGGAACCAGAAATGAAGATTCCCCCATCCCACCATCCAAATAGAATGTTGAAGAAGAAAGTCCAAATACGGTTGAACCATTCTCCAAATCATAGAGGGCCTCGGCCTTGGATCCTTTACATTCAGTCCATATCAGCCTTGCATAGTCCTGCCCCAAACTGTTCTCCCTTCCAAAGCCTCCCATACGAGTTTGGCATGAAACCCTTGCATGGTTGTGGATACACTCCTCATATTGATGCCCTCCTCCGCAAAAGATCTGGCCAGCCACTTCCCCGAAGACCAATGATGTCGGCCTTCCATTTGCCCATCCCAAATAAATGACACAATGATCCTCTTCAAAGTAGCTACCACAGACATAGGAACCTTCAAAGTGGACAAAATGTGCATGGGAATGGAGACAAGGACCCTATTTATGAGGGTAATTCGGCCTCCAAAAGAGAGGAATATTTTCTTCCAATTCAAAATACGCCCTGTGATCTTGCTGGCTAGTTTGTCAAAATGATGGATTCTACGAGATAAAGGGCTCACTGGGGCCCCGAGATACTCCATAGGGAACAAGCCCCTTCTCATAGTTAGACCCGCTTCCAGACCCCTGTCCCTTCTCTCCGAGAAATCCCTAGCAGTATAGAAGAGGCTCTTTTACTTGTTAACCACATGCCCGCTCCACTTTCCATACTCCTCAAGGAGTCCCATCATCCCATGCACTTACCTTTGACATCCATTGAGAAAAAAATAGTACCATCTGCAAAAATTAAACGAGAGATCTAATTTTATCTAATTCTTAACTTCATACCGAATGAGGAGGGGTTTACCTGTATTTATAGGCATTTGTACACCTTGTGCGACGGCGTGCAAGTCTCCCATCGGTGCGCAAGTTTCGGCATGCAAGTCTCTTCCCCCGAGAAACACTTGTGCGACCAACTTTCAAAATTGGGCGCCCTTCTCCCTTTTCCATATTTTTATGTTTTGATCTTGAAAAAAAGGTGTGCAAGTTTCCAAGACTCCAAGTAATCGGCGCGCAAGTCCTTTTTCCAAAAACACTTTTCTCCATTTGTCAATTTTTAGGCCCAAAAATTTGGCAAACACTGGAAGATGGTGCCACCTTCAATACTGTTATCTGCTTGAATTGTAAGATCACTTTGCTGGAACATATTCTGAACATCCACTGAGGATTGACAATAAACACAAAACATACTCCAAATCATGAAAAGATAACCATGGTTCCAAAAGTTCTATTGTAGATAATAGAATTATCACCATCTATAAAAACTTTTTTATTAATAAATTATTTGAATAATATTAATCTAAGTTATTCTTATTACTGGTAACTTAATAAAAGTTATTAAGAGATATTAGTAAATTAAGGGAAAAAAATTAAGTAATTTTCTATGTGTTAGAATAGTTACTTCCTCAATAAATAAAGCGTTAAAGTTGTTCAAAAAGTGAATCTACATGATTATGTAAGTATAGAGTGATTTATTTAAGGTTTCCACATAATTGGATGAAAAAGGACTTAAATAATAATAGTCTCCACTCAATATTATTGGGTGTGTCAAATATTAAATATGATTGAATATGTTGGTGAATCAATGGGATTTAAGGTTTCCTTAAAAAAATTGTTTATTAAAATCAATTCTATTATTCTGAAAGACAAATGATATAAACTATATAAGTTAGAATATTGTTTGCATATATATATAAGTTCATAAGTTTTGAAATAGTTGGATATTGAAGGTTTATTTCAATTAATGGTAAAAAAAGTTGTTTCATTGATAACTTTGATGCTTTAAGCTTGGATGAACTTTTCAAAATACATGTATTATCTCATTATGATCTTGGGAAGAGAATATATACATTTTTTGTTTAAATAAAATGAGATCAGTGTTTTTAATACACATGGTTTATGATTTATATAATTCTATAACATGCTTTAATGGGAGACTAAAATGGATCATTCTAGTTAGAGAATTTAGAACATTGTCATATAAGGAATTGATCCAACAATATTATTGAATTATAAGAATTAATACTCTATATTCTCAAAGTGTAGAGAATATATGTGAACTAGGAATATGTTTTATGGGTTATAAAATATAATATAGATAGTCCAAGTAGTTAAATGTTCAAACAATGAGAGGAAATGTTAGTGGAAAAGGTTTTACAATGTTTCATAGAAAATCCAATCATGTTCATCGAAACCTAGGGTTTTCGAAAAGGATGAATAATAATTCCACATGATGGGATTATCTATAATACTTGAAGTATCTTGTTAAACTCCATGTAATTTCTTTGTTAGGTAAGGATGATATATAAATTAGTTATCTGATTTTGAATGGTATGTGGTACTAAATGTATATTTTACAAAGTGTTATAAATATACATGAATTAAAAAAATGGAAGAATTATTTGAGCTTGTAGTTTACATTCTTGAAAAAAAATATTTTCTATATATAAATTGTTTGGATAGTATCCAGATCCTATGAATCTGAGTAAAATATGTGTATCATAATCCTATTTATATTATATAATAAGAGAATATGTTTACAAATTAATATTTTTTATGAATATCATGAGGTAATTTATTGAATACACATCATTTACGATTCAACAGGGTTCTATAACATGTTTTGAAAAGAATATTTGGATAAAAGTGTTTATCAAGGATAAAAGTTCTTATCCAAACATTTGTTAAAATATGTTGGAAAGTGTTCCTATCACCAAATGGTGGTATATTTTAATAAAATATTCCTTTTAAATAAAAATGTCTCCAACACATAGAATAACATATATGGTATAGAAACAATGGTTTATTTGTTAAATATTCCTACTAAAAGGAAATAATTTTTGTTTCCTAAAAAAATTGTTTTTGTATATTTTTAAGATTTTATAAATAGACTATAGTGTCTAAGAGGCTAGTGGGAGTATTTTTTGACTTAGAGAAGTTAAAAATTAATAGATAAAATATAACACCAATCATAAGTTTATGTGTTTTAAACATAATCTTAAAAAGTTTAGTACATGAATTGGTAAAAAAATGTAATGTTTTACATTTAGTTACCATTTAGAACGTCTATATCACTATTATAGAAATACAAAATTAGAATCATTTTTTAATTAATATCCTAAAATATTTTAGGACATGTTACAATAAAGTTAAATGTAAAGGGTAACATTTATTTATCATGAAAAGTGAAAGAAACAAGTTTTTAGATTGATTATACCTGTAAAAAGGAATAGTTAATTATTCTTGATAAACCAAATGAGTTTTGTATATGATGTTAAATATAAATGTAAAGAGTTACATTTGTAACTATAATAAAATGTTGTCATTTTATCCAAAAATAATTTAGGGTGTGGTGATAAAGTGAAATGTAAACTTTTAATTTTGTTTTCATATTCAAGTGATTATCACTTTATCCTACAATAATTTTGGAATACATGTAAAAATGATTTATGTAGTTTCATTTTAAAGGGAAAAGTTTGATGGAATAGGGTTCTGATGATTATGATGATAAACCTTGAAAGAGTTACAAGTAGATGACATAAGTTAACATTGTAACATTTAATTTAGTAATGTTGAGGAGTCTGAATTTGTTTAATGAGTTAAAAAATAGGAATATGATTCCTAAGTCTCACCATTATTAAAATTGGATTACTTCATAGATATTTCTCAATAAAGAGTTCAGTTGAAGGATTTTATCAGATGGTCACATAATGATGTGATATGAATTACATATGCTCTAAAGAGTTAACAAAAACCGGAATGTGTAACAAACATAAGGATAGTCTAGAAATTTATCATATATGACATGAAAATCTGGTGATTATGTTAGTTTTTTATAGTATTATTAAAAGAGTTTAAGAATATTAAAATTTATCATGTTAGTATTATTAAATAGTTTAATAATATTAAAATGTACCAAAGTAAAGAAAACCTCCATTTTATCATTATTTCACATAGGCTACATAAATATATAGATATATATATACATTCCATGAATTGTAATAATAAGAGACCTTTAAAAGTATGAATTTGAGTTTATCCATAATCGATGTTCATCATTTATTAATATAGGTTATGAAAAAATGTTAATGTTAGCATGAGTATCATTCCTGTATAGAGATACAGAATATGTTCATGAGGCACAACAAAAAAAATTGGATTCATTGTGTAAACTAGATGACCTTCTAAGTTTACCTTATGTATTTTCATGCATATATTTATTTTTTATAATAGTGTCACATGGATCATATTTGGGTCCCCAATACCAGAGGTTGGTGAGATAACTAGAATGAGAACCATCATTCTTTAATACCCAGGTTACACAAGTGAATATATAAACTTTTCTAATCAGGGGTGGTTGGGTATGTTGATTATCATATTTTGAGTTTTATCTTATCCAAGATGGGTCTTTCCTCTCATGTGAAGAGTATGAAATCAAGTCCCTCTATAGAGGTAAACTGTGGGAGTGTGCGTTCACAACAAGATATTTCATATTTATTTATGTAAGAGACATGTGATGTGAACATCCATAGGGATTAATGACCTCTGTTGTATCCATATATTAGATCAGTATATAATCTAATAATAGAGAAAAAATTAGTTGGATACATGGTATTTACATTCTATGTGTCCTGGGTCACATAATTTCTTGGACAAAGGGAAAATATAAGAATGATCATTTTCATGTGATACAGACTGGTAGACCTGGGTATAGAGATATATGTGTTTGATGGAGACCATGAAAATCCCTTTATATCTTGAGTAACAGTTATTCTTTTCTATAGGCCAAAATTTCTTATATATATTTGTTTGGATATTTGTGTTATTTTTAATGTTATAAAGTACCCTATGTTCAAATTTTGGGGTTTATTAAATGGGGATTGAGTTTTTACTCAGTGAGATCCTCTAAAATTATTTTTGAGTTAATCCAAAAACTGTTTTGGATGGTTATTAAAAAGGTAATTCATATAATTTGATACAAGTTAATGTTGATTATTTCTTTCCAAAAAGTATTTTAGTAGATATCAAAAAGGAATTTTCGATATAGTTTCACAAGTTATTATGTATAATTTAATATAAGGTGAAATGGAACAAAGTATTTTATGATTTACTATTAGTGGGATAATGAAAGGTAATATTCCTTATATAATTATATATATATCGCATGAAAAAATTGTTTTACATATAGGGGTTTTTTATTTTATGCAATATTTGATTCAACAAGATGATAAATTGTTATCATTTATTTTTCCTACATTTGGAGGTCATTTAAGAAACTATTTCATAAGATGAAACATTTGGGAGTTTAATTTTTATTTATATGAAACGTGTACTTTTATAATCATTAACTCATGCATTTAAACACATGATTTAATGCATGCATATCAGGGGATTTATAAATCCTTCTACCATACGATGGCTAGGGTGTGTGATTGTTCATTTTCTTCGATGAAAATCCTTATAACCATATGTTTCTCCTTCTTCTTCATTTACATAATTAAATTCTAGAACATCATGGATGAAGAAAAAATATGTATCATATGATGAGAGATACAAGACAGCCTCTGGATACACTATCAAGGAGGGGATCCTTCATTTTCTAATTATTTATGTCTATCAAACTCCTATGAATATCAAGATGATGCAGTGGTCTATTTAGTGTAAGGTATGCCACATTTAAATTGTTCTTAATTTTAGTATTTTATGCACATTTTCTATTTTATCGTGCATCGTGATCCTTGGAAAATGGTTTTTTATTCTTCTGGTTCAAATAAATGTAATTAGACTCTAATAAATCTCTTTAAAATCACCATACCTCCATCTCTTATACATATTTTGTTGTTTCATCAGTTTCCTAGGATCTTGAACAATGGTGTACAGTTCCCCAACCCAATTCCTCCACAATCAAAACTCAACATGTAAGTACAAAAGTATAAGTGATATGGTGTAAGTCAATCTAAAGGGGACCAGTAGGGCCAGGTGATCCCCATCAACACATCCAGTCTTTTTTTGAGTCTTCCTATCAAATAAGAAAATGAATTTCATCCATACCTAAAGGAGGTTATCCAATATATTACCTATATCTATCTAGATACTCTTATGTTTCATTGGAAACAACTTTGGTCATCACCATTTTTGTGTATACCTATATTTCCCTGAAATGGTAGAAGATATTGTTTCCATTATATTTCAATCCTAAGAATCAAAGAGAAGTCCATGTATAGTAAAATATAATTTTTACATAATAGGTAATGATAATATATTTATCATACTTGTATCCCTTGATTCCTTTCATCTGACATAGATGGTGACATGAATATAATTCATGATAACATTGGTATGAATATTATTGTTTTCCATCGAGGGTTTATTAATAGCCTCATTTCTCACCCCTCTCCATATAAGGGATATAAAACACCATAGAGCCCCAAATAATTGTAGTAGCAATAACTCATATGGTGTTTATTCCCATATAAATGTTGAAGTTCAGCAAATGGAGGTAATTACATACTGACATGGTTCATCTCAGAGTAGATACCATCTCTGGGCTATCACCAATCCCTCAAAACCATATTAAAAAAAGTGTACAAGGAAATTTAATAATTTCAATTTTTATCTATTTAAAAAGAAAATGGGGTCGTATCCATAATTATAGAATCATCCCAAAAGTGACCACTACCTATAAGGATCAGGTTATTTTTTCCCAACCATAATTTACTACATTATCAACCATGTGAAAATGTCATTATTTTATATACCTAACTCTTTTAAGGAGTCTAGTGTTCACAAGGATAGGGTCAATACCATAGATAGTTAGATAATTTATCCCACCCCCCCTCAAGGTATGTGATCAATGAAAGTTCAAGTATGTTCCTTACAATCACTTATCTTTGGGAAATTTATATGTTGACTCAAAATAACCACCATAATGAAAAAGAAAAAATCTATCTGGGTTGAAAAATCGTAAGTACTTCTAGTATATCATCCATTAGGGATGATAGTGATGAGCTCCAAAATAGGTATTCTGAACACAATGAAGCCTCCTAATTTACAAATGTAGAATAAGAAGTGTTTCCTTTAGAATATATATAATTAAATTTCATTATATTTGATATTATTGACACCTTAGCACATTGGGTGGACAATAAACCAAATCAAGATGATACATCATTGTAAAATCCACATTAATTTGAAATACTTGAAGGGGGTGTATTCACCCAACAATAGAGGAAATACCAAACAAAGAAAACCACACAAAATATATTGTTACTATTTTTTGATAAATTATTAACAAGGTTAGGGGAAATGGAACTACTATAATTTCAACCCATCAGCCATGTGAGGTTTCTAAATCCACCTCTATTAATGATATGATATCCTTATTGAATTATGATATTCAAATTGATCAGATAATCAATGTTGAGTTTAATCAATGGTATGTGCTCAGTGATGATGGAATTTATGTTGAAGCCCTACCTTATTTGGATAACCCATCCTAGTAAGAAAAAACTAACTTACCTGAATAGGTATCAGTGGAATATTCGATAGGACTCATGAGACATCATCACATCCAACTAAGAAATTTCTTCGTGGATCATTCAGATTGTTCTTCTTATATGGAAATTATAGTCTACAAACTTGAAGATCCTCCTTATGTTATAGATACCCACCATCTCTAAGACACTCTCTGTTATGATGTATTTAAGATCGCAAGGATAGGGAAATTTTTATACCACATCCCCCGTCCTCTAAAAATTTTTAAACAATGATCAACTATAAAAATAATCATGAAATAAAATTTTTTAACATTATTTATTAATCCAAGGGAATCCCCTATAAATATTATAATCACTGAAAATATTTTGATCTTTTTTTCAATCAATTGTGTTTGGTATCCACTATCTAGACTTGTGTTGTGACTGCATAAATACCCCAGTCAAAGTATAAAATGAATATATGGTAAATATAGGCATAAATTTGAAAAGTGAAATAGGTTATACTACTTTAACCCAAATAAATTTATTAGTTTCATCACTTTTACCATATAGAATTAATTTTTTATTCATCCATATATTACTAATACTAAGGATTCAAGTCATAAAGATCGCTCCAATTACTTCCCCTACCACTAGTTTTTAGGAGATAAAATCAATAATTATTTATCATTAAGTATTCTATTTAGAAGCACATAGGAAATTTTTTGATAGATTTAGTGATACCTGGACCTCAGCCACATTCAAATATATACCCTAAGAAAAATAAGGAATTAATATATATATATATATATATCAATGATGGATAAATAAGGTATATTACTTTAGACATGAGTAGAATATTGTTTATTTAATATTTAAACAAAAGTGTAACTTTATTAAGATACTATGGATTAAGAATCTTAGGGAGGTAGTTTTTAAGGTTTATTTTAATTATTTCCCATAAAACCAATTTATAGTGCATGAAATTCAAGAGTTATTTTTCATTAAAGACTAATTTGAAAAGAATTTATATGAATGTTTTCATGATTTATAAAGTACTAATAAATGTGATATAAGTGTAAATTCTATCATCACATCTTTAGAAAGTCCTCACATCTAATCATTATTATCATATTCATATACCCTCATCGTATGACCTTAAACCACATGATGCATGGTCTATGCCACAAGACCCTAAACTACATAAAATGATGTCCTTGTCATGTCAAATTAAACAATAATCTATTTACTCCTCATTTTATGAATTTAAAATACATGATATAATGATCTAAATCACACAAACATAAATTTTATGGTGTATAGTTCTTTTTAACAGACCTTAAACTACATTATATATTGTTAATTACATAAGAAATTAAACTGTATAAAATTTTCATCACCACGTGACAATAAAATACAAAACTCCTTCTCTTCTACATAGGATATTGACCTATACAAAGGTTTATATTGACCCTTACCACTACATGGGTATTGTCTCATTAATTCACATTTGGTTTGACACCTTATTTTTAATATGACCCTTGGATATTCAACATGCCCATTCGTGTTGAGTGTTCTATTATAAACTTTCTATGACCCATCATTTAGGTTGCCTCAATACTTGATTATATAAAATCATGTTGTTTCATCTAAACTAATCTAATATCTTGTAATTGCCTCCTTTAGAATAGCTACAAGTGGCTTGATTCCTAATACCATTGGATACATGTTAATGCTCAGATCTTCTATCCTTGGTCCAATCATAAACTCTACTTCCTATTTATTTCCAAACACCATCATGGAATGATAGAATTTGGTTTATTTTTATTAATGGTCATACACATCAACTACCATGTAAATTACCTCATAATTAGGATTACTCCATGTCACAAGAGTATAAATTGGATGGAACATCATTCCAAGATCAATAAACATAAACATTTTAGAATCATATGGTCTAACTCATGTAAACTAAAATTATGTTATTGTACTATTAATTTAATTCCACATATATGAGTAATGAAATGGATATAAATCTTCTCTGGTAAGAAACCTATAAAATAAAGCTAGATCAAAAAATAATTAATTCCTTGCTAAAATTTATATACCAAAGAATTAATGAAAAGATAAATTATAAAATTAAAGATCAAAAAAGTTCATGGGGACTAACATTCATCCTCATAAAAAGTCAATAAACACTCACTAATTCCATGTATCATAGAAAATAATAGTGGAAATGTCAAGAACCGAATCTGGTCATCGCCAAAACCAGCACCCAAACTGACCCGTGGCAAGTCCCGAAGGGCGTTCTCGATCCCCATGGGAAATCACAAGTGCTTGCGTATCAAAAAAATTAAAATTGGGAACAATTTACCCAAGTTTGTATACTTAAAACAAAAAATGAATCCAAGAAATCAAATCTGGATTTTTCAAAGGAAAAAATCTTTTACTAAAAATTCAGAAATGAATTACACAATTTTAAAAAATGTTTGAAGACCATTAAAAATGTACAAACTTGTGTAATGACAGCCCAACAACCTCCACATGGAAAGAGGCACCACCCTCAACCCATCTCCACGACACTGCATCATGATGGGCTGCTAAAAACCCGAACCAATGGCATAAAACCTATACCCAAACCTGTGACACAAAATAAGAAAGTCTACAAACACCCAATGGTGTAAGTTGGGTGTGAGCCAAATTCTAGTAGGATACCACCACTAATAGATTCCATATGATAAACATTTAAAGATTAAAATCATTCAAGTTTTCAAAAACATGTAAAGCTTGTTACAAGTTCTAAAAGATGCAACATTGAATAAGAACTTTTTTCAAGTCAGCTATTTTAAACGATTAAAACTTTTAAAATAAACACCAAAGCTACTGAATTTTCTAGAAAAATTTACCGTATGCCGACGGTAAGTGTAAAGTAACTAATGAGCACAAGAAATAGGAAATAACCCATTGGCACTAGCTAACTGTGTGTCCTAGGTACCTCGTATCTCGGTGAGAGTAATCATCACAAATTTCCATTCCCGTGCACGAGCCACTAGTAGGGAACATACCCATAACCTATTGGTCCCCAATAATAATCATCATAGTTTAGTTAGAGTTTTAAGCATCAATCTTGCTAAGTAAAACTGAGTCCAAACCCCACGGATTCACTAGAATACTAGTACACGTCCACCAAACTAGATACCCAGGTTTTTCCCTTGTGCTCAAACAAGTTAAAAAAGTCAAGAAATATAAATTGAACATGAAAATATCATTTCCACATCAAAAATTCACCCAACATCCCATATGTATTCCACACAAGTCACAAAAGTCCATTTTTCATTCAAAATGATTTTGAAATCTGACTCACACCAAAATAACCCACGACACATTTCACATTTCTTAAACACTTCCACAAAACCATTAAAAAAATTTAAAAACAATTATAATATATTTCAACTCATAAAACAGCCCACACACATCGCACATAACACTCCATTCATAATAAAAATTTCAATTTTTCACATCACACTCACACAAAACAGTCCACATCACATTCACATAACTTTAACACCTCAATATCTCCTTCAAAAAATTTAATAAAATATTTCCAAGATGATACATATGACATAACAGCCTTTTCAAAAATTAAATGGACCTTTTAAAAATATACTCCTACCAAAACATTTTTCTAATATAGTTTCACCACTTACACAACTCAATAAACCATTCAAAACTTTCATAAAACAATTATAATAAGTATACCCAAGCTTTGCACAGAAAATCCATTTCAAAGACCTCTTTTTAATCCAAAATCACACCATGCCCCTACCAAAACAGAATTGGCAGCCCAATAAACATGTAATAATCTACCTTCAAATGTTATATAATCACCTAGAACAATATTACAAAAGATACCCATTAGAACACACAAATCCATAAAACACTTTCAAGGAGTATAACAAGGTTATACACATAAAACCCATTCAAAGACCCCCCCCCCTTTTTAGGCCCACATGACACTATATCATTACCCAACCAAAATTGGCCTCCCCATTCAACAACTAATAAATCAATTCCACATTTTACAAAACTACCATAAGAGATAACACATGAAATACATTTGAAAAATACACACTTCAAACAAAGATGTAACTTTAATACCAAATGCTTTACTATTGCTAAAAAAATGGTTTTCACATAATTCAAAGCATATAAGGAACATGAAAAATTATTTAATCAAGCAAAATAACTCATCATTAAATGGTTACCCACAGAATCACCTACCAAAATTGTCAAATCCCTCAAAACATGGTGCGAAACATCAACCGCACCAACCCGGCACCACAAGGACGATACATCCCAACCTAGACCACAATTTTCACCAACAACACTCATGTCAAAACCCTAGGTATGAACCCAAGGTTCTGGACACTTCGGAACATCAAGAAAGAGGGGTGAAACCTTATGAAAAGAGGAGATATCGAATAGGGAAATACTTACTTGCAGAGATATTGAATAGATCGCCCTAAATCCACTAAAATATGAATCTCCAAGTACCCAAAACTGGTATGGAGGTTCTAAGGAGTCCTATTAGGTCATGTGGGGACTAAAATGGTGGAAAAGATGAAAATTGAAGGATTTATGAAAGATTCATTTAACCTCATTAAATCTGGTCAATTTGAGAAATATTATGAAAGATTGCCCTAATTCGCGGTTTACCTGAGCTCCAAAATTGAGAAAACGATAATGGGGGTGATCCTTGGGATATTGGATTTGAGAGGGAGGTGTAATGATGGGAAAACTGTAAAAATGAATGAGATATGAAAATTTTAAACATATAATTTAAAGCAGGAAATGGGCTTACGGGCAGGCCCATTACCTTAATCAAAAACCCAAATCCCTCATGATTTTGGATTTCTATGTGGTCCAAAGGGATATGGTGATTTTAATATATCTGGTTATGCTAATTGGGAAGTGTAATGGGTATAAAATATTAATAATTGAAGGAGTTATAGAAGAAACAATTTTTTTTAAATCTGGATTTGGGCTCACGGTTTGGCCCAAATTTTCAAAACCCACCATTTTCACCAAAATGAGTGGTAAACCCCCAAAACAAATCAAGAATGGAAATTAATTGAATAATGAAAATAAAAAAATTCATGGGTGTGACAATTCTACTGACCATAAAACTTTCAGCCCTCGAAAAGCCACATCAAGTACAAAGTAAAAAACCAAACCCAACTGAAAGGCAGAAATGGACTCCTTTGCTAAACTTCGCCCCCAAAGGCCAAAACACCTCTAGTGATCAATTAAGGAAGGAATAATTTACAACCAAAACAAACACCTCCTTACTGAAATGATCAAGAACATTCAGGATTTATCCTAAAAAACTCCTCAAACACTATCTGAACAAGGCTCAAGCAATTTACCCAAACAAACAAGAACATCGAACAAGGTTACACTTACCTTGATATAACTAAACCATTGGGAACTCTCCAATCCCAATGTTTACCTGAGGAAGATGTCAGTGTTTATATAGATCCGAATGAGAATACTCACTTCTAAGTCAAGACCAAGTAAAAATGTGAGTTACTGGTACAAGGATACACAAATGGTCTCCCCAACTATAAGAGATAAATTAAAAAAAATTTCCGAGACAGAATCAGGACACTAACCGGGGAGCCCCGAACAAACTCCCTGGTACAAGGGGTAGAATCCCATTAGGAATTTTCAAAATAATATACATGATACACATAGTGGGTCTCCCCACCATAAGAACTAACCATCTTAACTGACCAATATGGGTCGGCACAGAAAACCCCCAAAACTTAAAGAGTTGGGACGGCCGCACGGTTAGCCCGCACAGTTTGGAAAACTGTGCGCTAACCCTGTGGATCCTTATACATGCACAGTTTTCTGGGGAATTGTTACTAATAAATTTTCACTCAACATGTCTAGATAAATATAAAACCTTTCTCCCAAACCCAAAGGAAACCAAAGGGGAAAAGAAATTCATTGGGAGATAACATTGGGATGAGGCCCTCCACCTCTTTCCAACGAACAGGAACAAAAGAAGAAAGATGACAACACAAAATGTTTAAACAATTAATATCTGTCATAATGAGAACAGTTCTTTGTACAAGGAAAAAAACTACACTGGGATTTCCTCTAACTACGTTCTTTCTTCTCTTCGGGACCTATGGCTGGAGCTGGAATGATTGAAGCATCTTTGGCCTCACGGTTAGGATTTGGAAACCCCTGAATATAATTTATTATTTTGATGCTACAAACAACTACATGAAATCCCAGATGGATTCACCAAGAAAAAACACACTCTAGAACTCACTTTACTCTAACAAGGAATTTCACTAAAATAATGGTTTAGAGGATTCACTCACATCACACCTTGTTTCTCTGGGTGAGAAACAACAGAAATAAAGGACACATATAAACACCTTCCTATAAAACAGAGGATGTCGAGATCTCCTGAAAGGAGAAACACTTCTAAAAAAAGACTCACAAAATATTGTACAATTTCACCTTTAAAATCAAATGAGCATGCGACATCACAACGCGTCACCGAACATGACCAAAGAGACTCATAGATATAATACAAGGAGGGGGCCAAATACAACATCCCCAAATATCACAGCATTCTAGAAAGTGTCCATAACAGCCTCTCGTGGCCAGATTTCCCACACGGGTGGTCTAACATAAACCCCTTCTTCGAAGAGACTACGAAGGAATCAGAGGCCCTCTTAGACACTATCCATACTGAAAACCCCAGACAACTTCCACCTTTGATGAATTAGGTAGCTTAATAAACTGAAGTCTCTTTCAACCATCCACGAGCACTCTTCCGCAACAAGAGGATCCAAAAAACCAAGAATGTAAATGGTGTAGACTCATTCTACAAAGCTCAAGAAAATATTCCTTACATTGATCAACTGGAGTATTTTCCAATGGCGAAACAATCTGGGTTGCACTTCAGTTGTGCAGTAACCCTTAATGGGGGAATACCCTATACAATGGGAGAACCCAAGGACCCAACCAAGTTTTTATATTGAAAAAAACATTCCACAAAATAGATCCAAACACATTAATTGAACCACTGTAAAGGTGTTTGGAAACATATATCATAGGATACTACTAACCGGTCCTTCTACCCAGCTTACCGACCAAACACAAACCCAAAACACAGTTCGAACATGACGGGTTCTTGGACTCAAAAAAATCACACAACATCAACATTTTCCAAAAACACACAATATACACCATCCCAAACAATTCATCAAGACATCATGTTTTTCTATAAGAAAATTTCTTTGAAAACCAACGGTTTAGCGGTTAGCGTATCCACCGATGGTACCCCATGGGCCTCACACATGCATGTTTTTGTGCCACACAGGGCACCATCCTCATATTCGTCCCGACACTCATCCATTCATGCCATAAACTATTAATAATCCCATATAACCCCATGCATGTGGTCTCTCATTGAAATACCAAAGGATAAAACTAAAATTCTTTCCACTTTTCAAAAACAAAATGATCAACCAACCCATCCTTTTTCTCAAAACTCCTAACAATGAGATCAACATCCCAATTCACATATTACAAAACTTTTCATAAGGACACAACCATTTAGAAAATAATTCAATTTCAAGTTATTCACATCAATTTAAAAACATCTCATCCCATTAAAACACCCTTTAATTTTTTATAAAACTATATTGGAAACACTTTTGAAAACCAACTTCAATATGGTTCCTGATTTCAAAAGCGGTGTAAGCACACTATTTTCCATTTTAAAAAAATTCTAAAAAATCAGTTCCACCATTTCATAAATCAAACCATCCCCTCTATATTTGAAAATCATTTCACAAAAACTTTTCTCTTCATAAAACCAAGTCACTTTAAAACAAAAGTTCAATGATTTCAAAACTAAAGCACAAAACAATGCGAGAGGAAACTAGTTTCAGTGGGTGACTTGGACATATGGTTGGTAGCCATATTCCAATAACTTAACCTTCACATAGAGTGTTCTAGTGAACATCCTCGGCTCCACATGGCTTTTCAGACCCTGCGAGCTCACTGAGACCATTAACCTTACTCTCTTTTCATTTCCCCTAATCATCATCAGACCAAGAAAACCAAAAAAATAGATAAATACTGACTTCCCCGGGCAACTTGAATCCCTACATGAGGTGTGGTGATCAAGAAAACTGCCCATAACCATAATTTTATGTCCCGACAATCTGAACTCTAGACTATCCCGAATATTCCCCAAATAACATGACTCAAATAGAGCGAACCTCCCTCTGATACCATTTTTTCACGAACCAAATCTGGTCGCTGCCAAAACCGGCACCCGACTCAGCCCATGGCAAGTCTCTAAGGGTGTTCCCAATCCTCACGGGCTAGCACAAGTTCCTGGGTATCAAAAACTGAAAATTGGGGATGATTTACCCGATTTTGTATACTTAAAACAACAAATGAATCTAAGAAATCAAATCTGGATTTTTCAAACCAAAAAATATTTTACTAAAAATTCAGAACTGAATTACACAATTTTAAAAAATGTATGAAGACCATTTAAAAGGAAAAAACTCATGAAATTACATCCCAAGAACCTCCACATGGAAAAAGACACCACCCTCAAGCCATCTCCATGAGACTGCATCACGATGGACTGCTAAAACCTGAACCAATGGCATAAAACCTGTACCCAAACCTGTGACACAAAATAAGAAAGTCTACTTACACCCAAGGTTGTAAGTAGGGTGTGAGCCAATCCCAGTAGGATACAACCACTAAGAGATTCCAAATGATAAACATTTAAAGACAAAAACCATGCAAGTTCTCAAAAACATGAAATGCTAGTTACAATTTCTAAAAGATGTAACTTTGAATATGAACAGTTTTCAAGTGGGCTATTTTAAAGGATTAACACTTTTAAAATAAACACCAAAGCTACTTAATTTTCCAGCCAAATTTACAGTATGCCGACGGTAAGTATAAACTAACTAATGAGCACAAGTAATAGGAAATAACCCCGAATCACTAGCTAGATGTGGGTCCCAGGAACCTCGTATCTCGGTGAGAGTAACAATCACAAATTTCCATTCCCATGAACTATCCACTAGTAGGGAACATACCCATAAGCTAGTGGTCCCCAATTATCATCATCATTGTTTAGATAGAGTTTCAAGCGTCAATCTTGCTAAGTGAAACTGAGGCCAAACCCCGCGGATTCACTAGCATACTAGTACACGTCCACCAACCTAGATACCAAGGTTTTCCCCTTGTGATCAATCAAGTTAAACAAGTCAAGAAATATACATTTAACATGAGAATATCATTTACACATCACAAATTCTCCCAACATCCCATATGTATACCACACAAGTCACAAAAGTCCATTTTTCGTTCAAAATGATTTTGAAATCCGACTCACACCAAAATAACGCACAACACATTTCACATTTCTTCAACACTTCTGCAAAACCATTTAAAAATTTTAAAAAACAATTATAAGATATTGAAACTCATATAACAGCCCACACACATGGCACATAACACTCCTTTCATAATAAAAATTTCAATTTTCACATCACACTCACACAAAACAGTCCACATCACATTCACATCACACTGACACCTCTGTATCTCCTTCAAAAAATTTAATAAAATATTTCCAAGATGATACATATTACATAACAGCCTTTTCAAAAATGAAATGGACCTTTTAAAAATATAATCCTACCAAAACAGTTTGCTGATATAGTTTCACCACTTACACAACTCAATAAACCATTCAAAACTTTCATAAAACAATTATAAGAAGTATTCCCTAGCTTTTCACATAAAATCCATTTCAAAAACCTCTTTTTCATTTAAAATCACACCAAGACCCTACCAAAACAGAACTTTCATCACAATACACATGTAATAATCTACTTTAAAATGTTATATAATCACCTTGAACAATATCACAAGAGATACCAATGAGAACACACAAATCCATAAAACACCTTCAAGGAGTATAACAAGTTTATACAGGTAAAACCCATTCAAAGACCCCCCCCCCCCTTTAGGCCCACGTGAAACTATATCATTACCCAAACAAAATGGGCAGCCCCTTTCAACAACTAATAAATCACTTCCACATTTTACAAAACTACCACAGAGATAACACATGAAATACATTTGAAAAATACACACTTCAAACAAAAATGGGACATTAATACCAAATGCTTTACTATTTCTACCAAAAATGGTTTTCTAATAATTAAAATCATATAAGGAACATGAAAAATTATTTAATCAAGAAAACCAACTCATCATTAAATGGTTACCCATGGAATCACCTACCAAAATTGTTGAATCCCTCAAAACATTGTTCGAAACATCAACTGCACCAACCCGGCACCACAAGGATGATAAATCCAGCCCTAGACCACAAAGATTCCCCAAAAAGACTCATGGTTAAACCATAGGTACTAAACCTAGGTTCTGGACACTTTGGAACATCAAGAAAGAGGAATGAAACCCTAATAAAAGAGAAGAAATCAAATAGGGAAATACATACTTGAAAAAATATTGAATAGATCGCCATAAATCCACAACAATATGAATCTCCAAGTACCCAAAACTATTTTGGAGGTTCGAAGGAGTCATATTAGGTCATGTGGGGACTGAAATGGGGGAAAAAGGATAAAAATTGAAGGAGTTATGAATGATTCATTTTACCTCGTCAAATCTGGTCAATTTGAGAAATAGTATGAAAGATCTCCCTAATTATCGGTTCACCTGAGCTCCAAAATTGTGAAAACGATAATGGGGGTTATCCTAGGGATATTTTATTTGAGAGGGACGTGGAATAATAGGAAAAAAGTAAACAATGAATTATATATGGTAAATTTAAAGAAATAATTTAAAGCAGGAAATGGGCCTACGGGCAGGCCCATTAAGTTAATCAAAAACCCAAATCCATCATGATTTTGGATTTCTATGTTGTCCAAAGGGATATTCTGATTTTAATATATCAGGGTATGCCAATTGGGAAGTGGAATGGGTATAAAATAGTAATAATTGAAGGATTTATAGAAGAAACGAAATTTGTTTTTAAATATGGAATTGGGCTCACCATTTGGCCCAAATTTTCAAATCCCACCATTTTCACCAAAATGAGTGGTAAACCCCCAAAACAAATCAGGAATGGAAATTAATTTAATAATTCATTTAAAATAAAGTCATGGGTGTGACAAGAAATCCCTACAAAAATATTTAATATCAAGATTCATCTTTCATATGGATTGATGTGACAATACATTGAATTACTCCACATCATAAGAAAATAAGATGTGTTATGCCTTGGTGAAAACTATATAGCCTTAAACATCAATAATTATCCAAAACCTTATAATATGACGTTAAAATTCATAATTCATAATCCTTTTATCATAAACATAAACTACATACCCACTTTAATATGATCTCAATCTATGTTGTGTATCGATTTGGTAGATTTTATGGCCTTATTGGTATCTAGACTAAGATTCACAAATTTCATGGTTCACTTAACCTATAATAACAATATCCTTTTTATATAACTATGTGTGTATTGATTTATATTTCTATAAGATTCAGAGTGATGCCTAGGATCACCTATCATATGACTAGCTATAATTTCCTCTCCATATCACCTAATATCACGCCCTAATACTGGAATCCCATTAAGTCACTTCAATATCATACTATCTAATTTTTTAAAGGCTATCCTTTCCTCTATACTTAATGAGATCCATGTCTGGAGCTGCATGTGGCTTGATTCTTATTCCCATCAGATATATAGTTATTTCTAGATATCCAATCATAGGAGCATCCATAATTCCCCTTTATGATGGTACCCTAATGTCCCTCCATTCAAAAATTCACATTAGCTCTAACCTTTCTAACTCTTGAGTACCCCAAGTTATCACATACTTGTTTTATGATCTCTATAAAAATGGTCTATATTTCTAAATCAGTGAATTAATTATATTCATTATTGGTTCGATTTACCCCTCTCTATCAACAGGTACATTTCACTTTACAAAATTCATGTTTGAACCAAGGCCCTTTGTAACGCCCCGACCCTAGTTACCCAGAGTCAGTGCATTATTACATAACATTGGCATGATCACAAAAGATCAGGTCTTGAAAGACCGATTAGTTTAGTAGCCCTGGAACTGCTAGATACATTCTTAAGGTTTACATTACATCATAAAATTAAAAACTACAACAACGTTGTTTCCATAAACCACACTCATATCCCCTCAGGTTATCCTCGCAGGTAAGTCATAAAATACTTCATCGCATCCTAGGAAAAATAAAACATATAAAAGAATGAGCTCTAATTCTTAGTAATGATAACAATATAGCTGAAACATTCATAAATAAGCATAAACATTTAAGGCAATGTATAACTAAAAAATCCTTTTAAACTTGAAATTCAGCATAATATAGAAAAAAATGAAATAATGTCATTTACTTATTCACATGGATATTCTACTAGTCAAATAATCACATTAAATATCAATAACCACTTTCATAATAATGGAATGCATAATGCCAGACTATCATAACCACATAGTCAAGGCCTTGTGCCAAGACTACAAATAAGATTTTGTCAAGGCTTTGTGCCAAGACACCAGTTTGTCTCATGAGACCTACCGATTCATCGAGGAGTTATAGAGGGCTTCACCCGTCACTTAATAAGTCCAATACATTCCTCATATGAAAATTTTGAAACATAACATAAACATTTATATTAAAACTAGCATATGAATTGTCAATACTTTATCCACAAACCATGAATTGTATAAAAATATCACATCCACAGTCAAACATAACTCATTCAATACAATATGGATGATATTATTGTAACATATTAACGTCAATTGAGAATAATGAAGGATATTTACATAGATGAAAATAATCATTAAAAAACTATTTGAGAGAAATATCCCACTTTTTTGAAAAAAATTAAAAGTCACTCTATTTTTCAAGAATCCATTTAAAAATTGATTTTTCAATCAAAGTGTCTCATACCACTTTGAAACTTTTTAAAGTAATTTTAATTTTAAAACTTTAATGTCCATATAAATAAATCCTTAAAACCATTTTTAAAACATTAAAATTAATGAGAAAGATTTAGAATAATAAATCTTTAAAACATTTAAAATGATATTTTAGTTAGAGTTCTTAAACAAAAGAGACACACTTGAATACCAATAATTGAGGTAATAAAAACATTATAATATCATGAGAATAAAGGGATTCATGATATACTATGTCAAAGTACATTATATACACCATATAAAAGTGAATTGAAGTATAACAACAAATAAGTCTCAATGGAATGTAAATTGAGATGAAATATCTTATAAAGACTATATCCTTAGGTTAAGGATAAATCAACGACATAATTATGTGTGAAAAATGTAAATACACTCAATATTATTAGATATTTAGTGTAAATCAGACAGAGTACATTCACACATATTCTTGTAAAAAAACAACGCCAATGAATTGGATATTTAACTCAACAAATGGAGATTGAATTAAAATTACTCTTATCAAGTTCATATCGATGACTTGAGAATTTATCAATAGAGTGATTATGTTTATCAAAAGTATATCCACAGAAAGGGGAGTGGAAATTATGATGTAAGAAAATTAATAGTGATTCCAGACATAATCTTGGAGTAAAATAATCAATGAAATATCTGTAAAGCCAAATTAGTTGAAATTGAAATTTCAAATTCCCTTATAGATTTGGTAACATAAGAAACATACACCCATTAAAGAAGTATCATACAATTATTATTTAAATATCCATAAATTAAAGTATATTACAGAATGAATACAATCATGAGCGGTACACACACCACATGCAATAAATAAGTGGTGAAAAATGGAAATCTCACTGAATTAAAAGTGAGATAAGAAAACGCTTACTTTGTACTTTTTCCTTGGTAGAGGGTAGTTTAACCTCTTGTATAATTGTGAAATAATTTTTATTGAATTATACAAGAATCATATACATTAATATGATATCATATATGATCACTTAACATTGTAATATCTTAGTACTATCGTCGTTTTGGGTGTTAACGGATTTGTTTTCCATTATATTCTTTGTTATGTGAGCCATATTTCTAATGGATGGGATGTATCGTATTCATGTATAGAATTATATCATGTTTCTAAACATTATTTTTAATCATCAAATGAAATTTAGTCTTGAATGGAAACGATGGAGAATGAATCTCATCGCGTTCGTGGAGACGGTAATCCGTACGTACAAACGAGCGACAATATCATTCTTTTTAAATTAAAATATTATATAATTTGATGGTATATCATATATAAATAATCATTATCATGTTATATTTATTATTTAAATGAATTAAACACCATTATTATACCATCCAAATAATAATGTATTGAATAACAATTACACCACGATGTGGAGACGGTAATCCGTACGTACGCACGTATGGTGACATGTCATTCAAAGGATGGATAGAATAATGAATATGGATGTACCATATTTACAATAACATCACATTATATATAATATACTGGAGTTACTATTTTAGAATGGAAATAACAAATAAAGAAGAAGTGGAAGAAGAACAGAACTTGAAAGAGGGTGGTGAAATTATTACCTCTTCTTCGGGTTCTTTCTTTTGATTTGATTAAAAGGGATACTTAGGATGGCGTTCTAAACAAAGGATGGACTCTAGGATTAAGTGAGGGAAGTTGAGAGGATATTTGGGTAGGGGTGGGCCGAGCCAAAAGGCTTTGAAGGTGTGAATATGAGAGAAGGGGAAGTTAACTTTTAATAGAGGGGTGAGGGGCACCTTAGGAAAAACTGGAACTATTATTTTATAATAAAATCCTTTTTGGTTTCTAATCACTCAAAAGTGTATTATTTAAAGGATAAGGTGGGGATGGGTCGAAAACCACTCAAACAATAGGTTTTAGACAAGTTTGGGTCACTATATTAACCTTAACTTTTAGATTTAACTCTCAGTTAAATAGTTTGACATTTACCATGTCTCTTTGTATTTTTATATTATATGGTCAATAAACTCACTATATACTTCTAATAGAACCCCAAGTGGTTCATTAATGATACAAATATCATTATATAAGTCCTTTGGCCTAACCTGATATTTTTAAGAAGAGAATATCAATTAATAATATAATATTTTATTTAAAAACTCTTTTATGTCAATTTTGACACTATTTTGTATTGTCTTTTTTGCTAAATTCATAACAGCATTATTACTTTGAAAACAATTCATATAACCAACCCTAATATGTCATATTATCCTATAAAATTAGTGTAATTCATAAAAACTCACATATTACATTTATTTGGATATTTATAATATCATTTATTTTAATAATTCGTTAATTAGGTAATTACTGCATCACCATTGTGTCATCAATAATTTAAATTATTTAATGTCTAAAAATATAAATAAAATACCCTTATGTATGAAATATTTTTATCTTTTTAATGAATATTTATAGTCGAACTTATCTTATGTGTAACCCTATATTAAAAATGTTTTAGTTATTAAACATTGATTTTAACTCTTTTAACTCTTCATTTAATTAAATAATAATAAATGCCCTAATCTAATCCAAGTGGACCAAAGAGGTTCATATTTTATTAATAAGGTTCTTTTTGGTCGAATTATATTTATCCAACATAATTAGGACATCTATTAGGGTAATAATAATATCATTTAAACCCTTAATTACCTGATTTACTTTTAACTGTGGTAAAAAAAAGTAAAAGGTTACTATTCACCAAAAAATATTTTTATCTTATTGAACCACATTTTACTCCATGATATTAACCGTGTCTCTCGGATTTTAGAAATTCAACTCACAGAAGCGGTAAAATTAAGTTTTATGTGAATTTACAAATTCTTTTAGGAGGTGGGTAAAAGACGGTGAAAAGTTCAATAAAATTTTATATATCTAATATTATGTCAAAATGAATCCAATGAATTACATTGAAATTATATGGGTATTATGTATTTATTTTGACCAAAAATAAGTTTAAATAAAATAAAAAAAAATTAAATAAAAAATTCGGTTTTAAACTATAACTCAGTGTTTTTCACTATTCATCAAAATTTAAAAGTTTTTAGAAACATACCAAAAATTTACCCTAAACTAATTTTGATATTCTAAATTCAAAAATTAAGTCTATTTTACCAAATTCAAAACATAGAAATTGAATTTATTAGTTTAAAATTAATTCATGTTGTCAAAACCAAAAAGCGTATTTTTATGAAATAATAACTACCAAAAGATTGATATTTGTTTATTACAATTCCAAAGTGAAATTACTTCCAATGAAAAAAATTGGATTAAATGGTAAAAATATAATCTAATTATGCATCCAAACCATTTATATTTATAGTTAAACAATATAAATTATTATTATTAAAATAGTTGTTTTCAGTTAAAATATATTATTTTTCACTATTCACCCAAATATGAAAGTTACCTGAAAAACACCAAAAATCTATTGAAACTAAACTATTATTTCCCAATCCCAAAGAAGAAGATTATTTTGTAAAATTCAATATATAAAAGTTTCAAATATTGGATTTTAAAAGGGTCTTCCATTAAAAGGTTATAAAATTGCATTTTTTGAGAAATACTTTTTTTATCTGAAAAAAATGAATTTGTCTTTACATTTTGTCTAAGAAACACGTAATATGGATTCTAAAATTATAAGGGTTATATAAAGTTCAAAATTTTTTAATACTATTCATAACCTCTTTTGAACGGCTAGTTTGGTAAGTCGTGGTGCGCTTGAACTTGATGTTGCATGTAGTGTAAGTTATTGAATTACTTTAAAGAACTAACGTACTATGAAATCTTAGGGTGTTACATTCTTCCCTCCTTCAATAAATTGCATCCTCACAATTTTTAAAATTGGTTTTGGGAATATAATGGAAAGTCCCACATCAGAAAAAGAGTCAATAAAATAGTCACTTTAAAATAAAGAAAGATAAGTACAAAGGTGACCCAAGATAACCCAAACTAGGATTCCATGTAAGAAAACATGGATACGGAAGATAAACTAAGTGTCAAGTTCTGATGGAGAGGGATAGAAAACATGATCAGGAGAAAGTTAACAACATAAAAACCACAAACATGCGATGGGACAAATGGTCACTAGTTTACCCTTAGGAAAAGTAAATGGACAACATTTTTTTAAGTTACATTTCATAAAGATGAGGAATCTATTTATGATATTAACTAAGAACATTAAGAGATATACTTACTTTTTAAGTAGAGTTTCATTATTTAATAAATTTCTACCACTAACTCATTTTTTTAAACGATGAGTATTCAAGAATACATGGTCACACCGGAAGAGCTAGAATAAACTTCTAGATAATCACATGATCCACAAAGGATAAACTATATATTTACCTTGTCTTTATAGATTAATCAAAACCAAAACAGTTAGTACAAGATCTGGTGATCCCCAAAAACGATATTCCTTTTGAGAAAGAACCATTAATATTAATTTCTAAAATTAAACCAACAATACCCCAAAGTCAAATAAATACCATTCAATAAACAATTTTCCTTAAAATCCTTCAATATAATCCAAACTAATATTGAAACCCAAAACTTAGAAAAATTTTGTTATGTATTCTTCCACGTTAAATTGTATCTCTAAATGAAATCAACTACTCTTCAAGTCATATACTAAAATGTAATTAACCTAATCACAAATTCTCTATTATAGGTTAATCATTTCCATAAATAACCCAAATCACTATAAATTCACAATAAAAACATAGATAAAAATACACCATTACTCCTCAAATGAAATCCCATAGTATTCTATTTTCCTAGGGCATATAGTGTTCCCAACAAAGAGAACGTCTTCCAAAATAACATGTATCACTTAATCACCAAATCATTTTCCTATACTAAGGGTATTCATTTGAAAAGACATAAGATCCCAAATCAACTTATTATTGATCAATAAAATCATTTAACTAAAAATAATTAGTCACACTAACCAGGGACTTCACGTAGTCCTATGGTAGGCGATAAATCTCAATCACACTCTGGTTGTGGGTTCGATTCCCACAGCTTTTTCTTACGCGACGGGTTGTCACACGGTCCGCGTGCTGTCCTTTTTCAAAAACTATATGTTATAACATTTCCAAAATGAGATAAATTCCTCAAAATAATCATAATATAATTTAACCACAAATGTTATCTCATACCTTGCATTTTCATCCCAAAATATAATAACTTGTAATTGCCTCAAACCAAATGATCATTTAAAACCAAATGGTTATTTATTACTATATCCACAACAGAAAAGATAATTCTTCCTTAAATATCATTTTCAGATGACAACTATAGGTTTACAAATACAAGAGGAAATTATTCCATAGTAATCCCATCAACAAGTATCACTAAAAATTTTAAACATTTCTCCAACCATTTATTTCCACATAGTTTCTTCTTCGACTAATAAAATATCCTATAGAATAGGGCATTCACTTGGGTAATGGCCAGGTCCCCTCCATTTATAGCAAATGACTGTAAATGGATTCTTTGGACCGTTTTTATTATCTTCCATAGTACTATTCATTTTTTCTCAACAATTCTTCACTTTATGTCCTTCTTTCCCACATGTAAAGCATTTCTTTGTTCCATTGACACACTTTTCTGGTTGTCTCCTTCCACATTTACTGCATGATGGAAATTGAGGATTCATTTATATGTGGTCTCCACTGTTGGAACTCTTATCATTCATCATATTTATCTTCTTTGTTGAGTCCGGTAGTAAGTTAATATATATGTTTTTTATCATATTTTTGGAAAACTGATTCTTCTTGAAGACAGTATCTTTTACGCCTATCAATATTCCATTTCGTTTCTCATTTATACCATTGTTCCCACCCTGTACATCATGTTAAATGTTTCTATGACTTCCTTTGAATCCAGCCATTAACTAAAACAAGAAAACATTGTGTGAGTAAGAATAGTAATAAAATTATTTAGAAAATATCATCAAACCTTATTTTCAATTAAAAACACACTTGTATTAACCAAGGTTATTTATTCTCATCTTATATTAAAATCATTCAAATCGGTTTGTAAAGGAAATGTGAATTATCCTAAGCATATCCCCCAGAAGTGTCGTAACCAAGAGTGCAGCAAGGCCTATTGTCATGCACCAGTTCCTGTTCGAGTTTTTCTCAAAGCGGTGTTTTTGGGTTTTACCCCTAGGTACATCTGTGCCAGAGCCGCCTCTACCTGCTCATATCCAGAAAGGGATGTATTACTTAGAAAACTCACAAAATCTCCAACAAAAAAAAATTCTAGGAAGTTCTTCTATACTAATCATCAAAGTCTATCCTAGGGCTATGTGCTCTAATCAGGGTTTATCTAAATCTAGTTTCAAAGTTTTGTACTAAACTTCCTCTGTTACCAATTGTAACACCCCGACCCTAGTTACCCAGAGTCAGGGCATTATTACATAACATTGGCATGATCAAAAAAAATTAAGTCTCTAAAGACCGATTAATTTAGTAGCCTTATAAGTTCTAGATACATTCATAAGGTTTACATTACATCATAAAATGAAAAACTACAACAACATTGTTTCCATAGACCACCCTCATATCCCCTCAGAATATCCCTACAGGTAAGTCATAAAATACTTCTTCACATCTTGGGAAAAATAAAACATAGAAAGGGGGAGCTCTAATGCTCAGTAAGGATAATAATATAGCAGAAACTTTCATAAATAAGAATAAACATTTAAGGCAATGTATAACTAAAACAAAATACTTTTAAACATGAACTTCAGTATAATATGGCAAAAAATAATAAAAAATTCCATTTACTTATTCACATGGATACTCTACTAGTCGAATAATCACATGCAATGTCAATAACCACTTTCCTAATGATGGAATCCATAATACCAGACTGTCATAACCACATAGTCAGGGTCTTGTGCCAAGACTACAAATAAGATTTTTTCAAGGCCTTGTGTCAAGACACTAGTTTGTCTCATGATACCTACCGATGCATCGAGGAGCTATAAAGGCCTCCACATGTCACTTACTATGTCCAATGCATTCCTCATATGAAAATTATGAAACATAATATCAACATTCGTATTAAAACTAGAATACAAAATGTCAATACTTTATCCACAAACCATGAATGGTATAAAAATAGCACATCCACAGTCAAACATAACTCATTCAATACAATATGGAAGATTGTATTGTAACAGATTAACCTCAATCGATAATAATGAAGGATATTGACATAGATGAAAATAATCATCACAACTATTTGAGAGAAAAATATCCCCCTTTTTCTTGAAAACATTTAAAAGTCACACTATTTTTCACGAAGCCATTTAAAAATTTATTTTTGAATCAAAGTGTCCCATACCAATTTGAGACTTTTCAAATGAATTTTAATTTTAAAACTTTAATTTCCATATAAATAAATCCATAAAACCCTTTTTAAAACATGGAAATTAATGAGAAATATTTAGAATAATAAATCTTTAAAACATTTAAAATGATATCGTAGTTAGAGTTCCTAACCAAAAGAGAGACACTTGATTGAAAATAATAGAGGTAATCAAAACATTATAATATCATGAGAATAAAGGGATTCATGATATACTATGTCAAAGTACATTATATACACCATATAAAAGTGAATTATTGTATAACAACAAGGAAGTCTCAATGGAATGTAGATTGGGATGAAATCTCTTATAAAGATGGTATCCTTAGGTTAAAGATAAATCAATGACATAATTATATGTGACAAATATAAATACACTCAATATGATTGGATATTATATGTAAATCAATCAGAGGAAATTCACACATATTCTTGTAAAAAACAACACCAATGAATTGGATATTTAACTGAATAGGATATTGAGTTAAAATTACTCTTATCAAGTTCATATCGATGACTTGAGAATTTATCAATGGAGTGATTATGTGTATAAAAATAATATCCACAGAAAGGGGAGTGGAAATTATGACATAAGGAAATGAATAGTGATTCCACACTTAATCTTGGAGTAAAATAATCAATGAAATATTCGTAAATCTGAATGAGTGGAAATTGAAATTTCCAATTCCATTATCTGATTGAAAATAACCATTTTTATATATTTTTAAGGAGAACACACTTAACAAAAATCACGGAGGACTGAAAAAATACAAGACAAGTGCATCATTAATAACATGATGAAACCCCTCCCCTAGAAAAGACCCTGGAGTTGTGAAATAGGACATACATTGGTCCGCTGAAGCCACGGATGCCAGGAATTACGCAACCCTGTTCCCCTCCCTCCATGTGTGAAAAACCTCAATGTGATGGCCCAAAAGATGTCTTCACCTTAGAATTAGATATTCAATTTTCTAGGGAGTAGACCTTATTCCCAAGAGAACTTGATGAAGGATAAGGGAATCTGTCTCCACCGTGCTGAGATGAATGTGTCGCTGCTCACACAGCTCCAAACCAGAGGCCATTGCCTGATCTTCCACCTGCAAAGTGTCCCCCCTTCCATAGAAGTCCTCAAAGGCTTCAAAAACAGCCCCCTTGTGATCGTGAATGACACCTCCACCTCTCAGATCCCCCCCCCCCTGCGGAGTGACCCATCTGTGTTCAATTTCAACCCAGCGTACAGTGGGTTCTAGCGAACCCATTGGCCCTGCCCCAAAACGTTAGGTTGATTGAGGATGGAGGAGGTAGGGATGAGAGATCTAACTGAAGGAGCCTCCTGATATGCAGTGCATAGGCGAACCATGTCCTGAAGCAGGTTTCGTGATTTGAAGACGAGACTGGTCAGTGATCCTTTCAGGCCCCTCTGTGTTGCTTCGTTCCTAGCCATCCAGAGAACCCAGCACCCCGCCAGTAAAAAAATGGCCCTTGCCTTCCTATCGGGCCCCTTATCCCCTACTCCTTGAAACCAAGCACTGAGAAAAGCCTCCATTGGTCCCCCTTGCCTATTCCACCCAGCACTATCCCTAAAAGTCTGCCAGACCCAATTCGCCCATTCGCTATCAAAAAAGAGATGATCCACTGATTCTGTTCTAGGATTGTAGCAGCACCAACACTTGGAGACAGTACTCACTCCCATACGCTGTATATTATCCTCAGTGGGAAAAGCATGGTTCCTCACTCTCCAAAGCATGGAATTTTATTTAGTCGGGATCTCCTTACACCACAACGTCACTCCCCACAGGTCTTCTATAGTAATACCCCTCCTTGCACAGTTAAAGTCCTTAATGGTGAACCTCCCCGACACACTATCCATAAAAGTGTGTTTGTCCAGATCCTCACGGAACCCAATGTTGTTTAAAACTGAGTGATGATTCTCCTGAAGAATAGTCGAGAGAAATGCTGGATGATCACAAGCCTCTTTAAGAGAGAGATTTGGAGTAGGGAAGCCCAGAAACCACAACCTCCCGACCCCCCGGTTTTGGAACCAGAAATTAAGATCCCCCCATCCCACCATCCAAATAGAATGTTGAAGAAGAAAGTCCAAATGCGGTTGAACCAGTCTCCAAATATTAGAGGGCCTCGGCCTTGGATCCTTCACATTCAGTCCATATCTGCCTTGCATAGTCCTTCCCCAAACTGTTCTCCCTTCCAAAGCCTCCCATGCGAGTTTGGCATGAAACCCTTGCATGGTTGGGGATACACTCCTCATATTTATGCCCCCCTCCGCAAACGATTTGGCCAGCCGCTTCCTGGAAGCCCAATGATGTCAGCCTTCCATTTTCCCATCCCAAATAAAGGACACAATGATCCTCTCCAAAGTAGCTACCATAGACTTAGGAACCTTCAAAGTGGAAAAAATGTGCATGGGAATAGAGACAAGGACACTATTCACGAGGGTAATTCGGCCTCCAAAGGAGAGGAATCGGTTCTTCCAAATTAAAATATTCCCTATGATCTTGCTGGCTAGTTTGTCAAAATGATGGATTCTAAGAGATAAAGGGCTCATCGGGGCCCCAAGATTCTCCATAGGGAATAAGCCCCTTCTCATAGTTAGACCTGATTCAAGACCCCGGGCCCTTCTCTCTGAGACATCCCTAGCAGTATAGAAGAGGATATTTTCCTTGTTAACCACCTGCTCGCTCCACTTTCCATACTCCTCAAGGAGTCCCATCATCCCCTTCACCGACCTTCAACATCCATTGAGAAACAAAATAGTATCATCCGCAAACATTAAATGAGATAAGTCACGGATTTTGAACCTAGTCCGAAAGGGAAGGACCTTACCCGTCTGGAGGCCTCCTTTAATATAATAGCTGAGCACATTTTGGGATATGATGAATAAAGTTGGGGAAAGAGGATCCCCCTGCCTGAGCCGATGACAATCCTTGAAGAACACATACTGCTTGCCCATAAAAGAGGTTGAGATCCATGCTGAGATGAAGCAACGAAATAGGAGATCAGTATTCCAGGTAGAGAGTCTCATAATAGCCAACACCCTAATGATAAAGTTCCACTCCATTCAGTCATAACTTTTATCTTGTCCATCTTAATCACCAGATTTCCCCCAAAGGACCTGTTGTTAATATCACTGATCAATTTCTACACCACGCTGATTGCCCCCTGAATAGACCTCCCTTTAATAAACCCATGTTGCTCTGGGGCCACCCAAGAATCTAAGTGTGGATCCATCCTCTTATTCAGGATGTTGTCCATAGTCTTATAAGGTAAATTTCACATGCGGATCGGGCGGTATTGATCAATGGACTATGGACTGCGCACCTTATGAATCAGAACCATCTTCGTTGCACAAGCAATTTGGGGAAAATCCCCGCTAATGAAGAAGTATTGGACTGCCCACACTAGATCTCCCTTGGTAATATTCCAGGACGCCCTATAAAAAGACCCCGGGAATCCATCTGGTCCTGGTGCGCTATCCGGGATCAAGGTCCAAATCGCCTCTCACACTTCACCTTCCTCCAGAACTCTACTGAAAAGGTAGTTAAAATCCTCCAAGAAACTGAGAGGGATATACTCAAAGATTTCAGCATTACCGCTCCGAAAACCCCTAACCCTACTAGAAACAGGGTCCTCCAACAGAGATTTAATACTCTCAATAGAAATATCACGGAATTAAAAGTGAGATAAGAAACCCCTTACTTTTTACTTTTTCCTTGGTTGAGGGTAGGTTAGCCTCCTGTATAATGGTGACATAATTGTTATTTAATTATTCAAGAATCATATACATTTATATGATATCATATATGATCTTTTAACATTGATTATTTAATAATATCTTAGTATTATCGTCATTTCGGGTGTTAACGGATTCGTTTTACATTATATTCTTTGTTATGTGAGCCATATTTCTTAGGGATGGGATGTATCTTATTCATATAAAGAATGATATCATGCCTATAAATGTTATTTTTAATCATCAAATGAAAATTAGACTTGAATGGATATGATGGGGAATGAATCTGATGGCGTTCGTGGAGACGGTAATCTGTACGTACGCACGAGCAATAATATCATTATTTTGATATTAAAATAATATATAATTGGATGGTATATCATATATAAAAAATCATTATCATGTTATATTTATTATTTAAATTAATTACACACCATTATTATACCCACCCAAATAATAATTTATTGAATGATAATTACACCACGACGTGGAGATGGTAATCCCTATGTACGCAGGTATGGTGACATGTCATTCAAATGATGGATAGAATAATGAATATGGATGCACCATATTTATAATAACATCACAGTATATAGAATATACTAGACATACTATTTTATAATGGAAATAAAAAAGAAAGAATAAGTGGAAGATGAAAAGAACTTGAAAGAGGGTGGTGAAATTATTACCTCTTCTTCGGGTTCTTCCTTTTGATTTGATCAAAAGGGATCCTTAAGTTGGTTTTGTTACCAAAGGAGGGACTCTAGGATGAAGTGAAAAAATTTGATAGGATATTTGGGTAGGTATTGGCTGAGCCAAAAGTCTTTGAAGGTGTTAATTGGTGAGAATGGGTAGTGCCCTTTTATAAGAGGGGTGAAGGGCACCTTAGGAAAAACATAAAATTTTATTTTATAATAAAATTATTTTCGGTTTCTAATGGATCCAAAGTAGATTATTTAAAGGATAAGGCGGGGATGGGTCAAAAACAACTCAACCAATAGGTTTTAGACAAGTTTGGGTCACTATTTTAACCTTAACTTTTAGATTTAACTCTTAGTTAAATAGTTTGACATTTACCATGTCTCTTTGTATGTTTATATTATATGGTTAATGAACATACTATATACTTCCAATCGAACCACAAGTGGTTAATTAATGATACAACTATAATTATATAAGTCCTTTTTCCAATAATTAGATTTTTAGGAAGATAATATCAATTAATAATATAATATTTGATTTAAAAACTCTTTTATGTCAATTTTGACACTATTTGGTATTGTGTTTCGTTCTAAATTCATAATAGCATTATTACTTCGAAAAAATTCATCTAACCAACCCTAATATGTCTTATTAGACTATAAAATTAGTGGAATTCATAAAAAAGATCAAATTACATTTATTTGGATATTTATAATATCAATTATTTTAATATTTCATTAATTAGGTAATTACTGCATCACCATTGTGTCATCAATAAATTAAATTATTTAATGTCTAAAAAATATAAATAAAATACGATTATGTATGAAATTTTTTTATATTTCTAATGAATAATTATAGTCGAATTTATCTTATGTTTAACCCTATATTAAAAAAATTTAGTTATTAAACTTTGATTTTAACTCTTTTAACTCTTCTTTTAATTAAATATTAATAAATGTCATAATCTAAACCAAGTGGACCAAAGAGGTTCATATTTTATTCCTAAGGATGTTTTTGGTCTAATTATAATTATCCAATAGAATTAGGACATGTGTTAGGGTAATAATAATATAATTTTCACCCTTAATTACCCTATTACCTTTTAACAGTGGTAAATAAAAGTAAAAAGTTACTATTCACCAAAAATTATTTTTATCTTATTGAACCTCATTTTACTCCTTGATATTAACCGTGTCTCTCGGATTTTCAAAATTCAACTCACAGAAGCGGTAAAATTAAGTTTTATGTGAATTTGCAAATTCTCCTAGGAGGTTGGTAAAAGACAGTGAAAAGTTCAATAAAATTTTATATATCTATTATTATTACAAAATGACTCTAATGAATTACATTGAAATTATATGGGTATTATGTATCTATTTTGACCAAAAATAAATTTAAATAAAATAAATAATTATTTAAATAAAAAATGGGTTTTAAACTATAACTTAGTGTTTTTCACAATTCATCAAAAATTAAAAGTTTTCATAAACATAACAAAAATTCAACCTTAGATAATTTTGATATTATAAATTCAAAAATGAAGTCTATTTTACCAAATTCAAAACATAGAAATTTTATATATTAGTTTAAAATTAATTCTCGTTGTCAAACCCAAAAAGCGTATTTTTATGAAATAATAACTACCAAAAGGTTGACATTTGTTTATGTCCAATTTCAAAGTGAAATTACTTCCAAGGACAAACACTGGATTAAATGGTAAAAATATAATCTAATTATGCATCCAAACTTGTAATATGTATAGTTAAATACTATAAATTATTATGATTAAAAAAGTTGTTTTCAGTTAAAATATATTATTTTTCACTATTCACCCAAATATGAAAGTTACCTGAAAAACACCAAAAATTTATTGAAACTAAATTATTATGTTCCGATCCCAAAGAAGATGTTTATTTTGTAAAATTGAATATATAAAAGTTCCAAATATTTGATTTTAAAAGGTTTCTCCATTAAAAGGTGGTAAAATTTCATTTTTTGAAAAATACTTCTTTTATATGAAAAAAATGAATTTGTCTTTACATTTTGTCTAAGAAACTCATAATATGGATTCTAAAATTATAACGGTTATATAAAGTTTGAAATTTGTTACGAATATTCATAACCTCTTTTGAACGGCTAGTTTGGTATGTCGTGGTGCGCTTGAACTTGATGTTGCATGTAGTGTAAGTTATTGAATTAATTTGAAGAAATAACGTACTATGAAATCTTGGGGTTCTACATTCTTCCCTCCTTCAATAAATTGTGTCCTCGCAATTTTTAAAATTGGGTTTGGGAATATAATGGAAAGTCCCACATCGAAAAAAAGAGTCAGTAAAACAATCAGTTTAAAAGAAAGAAAGATAAGTACAAAGGTGACCCAAGATAACCCATACTAGGATTCCATGTAAGAAAACATGGATGCAGAAGATAAACTAAGTGTCAAGTTCTGATGGAGAGGGATAGAAAACATGATCCAGAGAAAGTTAACAACCAGAAAACCACAAACATGTAATGGGACAAATGGTCATTAGTTTACCCTTAGGAAAAGTAAACGGACAACATTTTTTTAAGTTACATTTCATAAAGATGAGGAATTTACTTATGATATTAACTAAGAACATAAAGATATATACCTAATTTTTAAGTAGAGTTTCATTCTTTAATAAATTTCTACCACTAACTCATTTTTTTTAAATGATGAGTATTCAATAAGACTTGGTCACACCAGAAGAGATAGAATAAACTTCTAGAGAATCACATGATCCACAAAGGATAAACTATATATTTACCTTGTCTTTAGAGATTAATAAAAACCAAAATGGTTAGAACAAGATCTGATGATCCCACAAAAGTATATTCCTTTATATAAAGAAACACTAATCCGAATTTCTAAAATTAAACCATCAATACCCCAAAGTTAAATAAATACCTTTCAATAAACAATTTTCCTTAAAATCCTTCAATATAATCCAAACTAATATTAAAACCCAAAACATAGAAGAATTTGGTTATGTGGTATTCCACGTTAAATTTTATCTCCAAATAACTTCAAATACTCTTAAAGTCACATACTAAAAAGTAATTAACCTAATCACATATTCTCTATTATAGGTTAATCATTTCCATAAATAACCCAAATCACTATAAATTCACAATAAAAACATAGATAAAAATCCACCATTACTCCCCAAATGAAATCCCATAGTATTCTATTTTCCTTGGGCATATAGTGTTCCCAACAAAGAAAACGTCTTCCAAAATAACATTAATCACTTAATCACCAAATCATTTTCCTATACTAAGGGTATTCATTTGATAAAACATAAGTTCCCAAACCAACTTATTATTGATCAATAAAATCATTTCACTAAAAATAACTAGTCACACTAACCAGGGACTTCACGTAGTCCAGGGATAGGCGATAAATCCCAATCGCACTCTGGTTGTGGGTTCGATTCCCACAGCTTTGTCCAAAGCGATTGGTTGTCACACAGTCTGTGTGTTGTCCTTTTCCAAAAAGTATATTTTATAACATGGAAAAAATGATATAAATTCCTCAAAATAACCATAATATAATTTAACCACACATGTTATCTCATACCTTGCATTTTCATCCCAAAATATAAGAACTTGTAATTGCCTCAAACCCAATGATCATATAAAACCAAATGGTTATTTATAACTATATTCACAAGAGAAAAAATAATTCTTACTTAAATATCATTTTCATATGACAACTACAGGGTTACAAATATAAGTGAAAATTATTCCATAGTAATCCCATCAACAAGGAGCACTAATACTTTTAAACATTTCTCCAACCATTTATTTCCACATAGTTTCTTCATTGACCAATAAAAAATCCTATAGAATAGGGCATTCACTCGGGTAATGGAAAGGTCCCCTACATTTATGTCAAATGAATGTAAATGGATTCTTGGGACCATTTTTATTTTCTTCCATAGTACTCTTCATTTTTCCTCAGCAATTATTCACTTTATGTCCTTCTTTCCCACATGTAAAGCATTTCATTATTCCATTGAGACACTTTCCTGGGTGTCTCCTTCCACATTTCCTGCATGATGGAAATTGAGGATTCTTTTCTCTATGGTCTCCACTGCTGGAGCTCTTATCATTCATCACCTTTCTCTTCTTTGTTGATTATGTGAGTTAGTTAATATATATGTTGTTGAACATATTTTTGGTAAACTGATTCAGCATGAAGATAATATTTTTACGCCTATCAACATTCCATTTCATTTCTCATTTCCACCATTGTTCCCACCTTGTACATCATGTTCAATGTTACTATGATTTCCTTGGAATCCAGCCATTAAATAAAACCATAAAACATTGTGTGAGTAATAATAGTCATAAAATTATTTATAAAATATCATCACCCCTTATTTTCTATCAAAAACACCCTAGTATTAACCAAGGATATTTATTCTTATCTTATATTAAAATCCTTCAAATCAGTTTGTAAAGAAAATGTAAATTATCCTAAGAATATCCCCCGGGAGTGTCGTAACCAGGAGTGCAGCATGGCCCATTTTCGTGCACCACTTCTCGTTCGAGTCAAGGAAAAAGCAGTGTTTTAAGGTTTTACCCCTAGGTACATCTGTGTCGGAGCCGCCTCTACCTGCTCGTATCGAGACATGGATGTATTGCTTGGAAAACTTACAAAATATATACAATACAAAAATTATAGGAAGTTATTATATACTAATCATCAAAGCGTATGTTAGGGCTATGTGCTCTAATCAGAGTTTATCTAAATCTAGTTTCCATTGTTTGTACTAAACTTCCTCTGATACCAACTGTAATGCCCCGAACCTAGTTACCCATAGTTGGTGCATTATTACATAACATTGGAATGATCACAAAAAATCAATTCTTGAAAGACTGATTAGTTTATCAGCTTTTGGAGTACTAGATACATTCATAAGGTTTACATTACATCATAAAATGAAAAACTGAAACAACATCGTTTCCAAAGACCACCCTCATATCCCCTCAGACTATCCCTACAGGTAAGTAATAAAATACTTCTTCACATCCTAGGAAAAATAAAACATAGAAAGGGGTGAGCTCTGATGCTTAGTAAGGATAACAATATAGCGGAAACCTTCACAAATAAGCATAAACCTTTTAGTCAATGTATAACTAAAACAAAAGCCTTTTAAACTTGAACTACAGCATAATATGGAAAAAAAATAAAATGAAATAATTCCATTTACTTATTCAAATGGATATTCTACAATTTGAATAATCACATGAAATATCAATAACCACTTTCATAGTCATGGAATTCATAATGCCAGACTATCATAACCACATAGTCAAGGCCTTGTGCCAAGACTACAAATAAGATTTTGTCAAGGCCTTATTCCAAGACACTAGTTTGTCTCATGAGACCTACTGATGCATCGAGGAGCTATAGGGGGCTCCACCTGTCCCTTACTAAGTCCAATTCATTCCTCATATGAAAAGTATGAAAGATAACATAAACATTCGTATTAAAACTATCATACGAAATGTCAATAATTTATCCACAAACCATGAATGGTATAAAAATAGCACATCCATAGTCAAACATAACTCATTCAATATAATATGGAAGATTGTATTGTAAAATATTAACCTCAATCAATAATAATGAAGGATATTGACATAGATGAAAATAATCATCAAAACTATTTGAGAGAAATATCCCCCTTTTCTTGAAAACATTTAAAAGTCACACTATTCTTCAAGAAGCCATTTAAAAATAGATTTTTGAATCAAAGTGTCTCATACCAATTTGAAAATTTTAAAAGGAATTTTAATTTTAAAACATTAATGTCCATATAAATAAATACTTAAAACCATTTTTAAAACATGGACATTAATGAGAAAGATTTAGAATAATAAATCTTTAAACATTTAAAATGATATTTTAGTTAGAGTTCATAACCAAAAGAGAGACACTTGAATACAAATAAATGAGGTAATAAAAACATTATAATATCATGAGATTAAATGGATTCATGATATACTATGTCAAAGTACATTATTTACACCATATAAAAGTGAGTTGGTGTATAACAACAAAGATGTCTCAATGGAATGTAAATTGAGATGAAATCTATTATAAAGAATTTATCTATAGGTTAAGGATAAATAAATGACATAATTATGTGTGAAAAATATAAATACACTCAATATGATTGGATATTAAGTGTAAATCAATCAGAGGACATTCACACAAATTCTTGTAAAAAAACAACACCAATGACTTAGATATTTAACTCAACAAATAGAGATTGAGTTAAAATTACTCTTATCAAGTTCATATCGATGACTTGAGAATTTTTCAATGGAGTGATTATGTGTATCAAAAGTATATCCACAAAAAGGGGAGTGTAAATTATGACATAAGCAAATAAATAGTGATTCCACACATAATCTTGGAGTAAAATAATCAATGAAATATCTGTAAAGCCGAATGAGTGCAAATTGAAATTTCAAATTACCTTATCGATTTGGTAACTTACGAAACATACACCCATGAAAGAAGGATCATACGATTATGATTTAAATATCCAAAAATTAAAGTATATTACACAATGAATACAATTATGGGTAGTACACACACCACATGCAATAAATAAGTGGTGAATAATGGAAATCTCACAAAATTAAAAGGGATATAAGAAACCCCTTACTTTGTACTTTTTTCTTGGTCGATGGTAGGTTAAACTGTTGTATAATGGTGAAATAATTGTTATTGAATTATAAAATAATCATATACAATAATATGATATCATATATGATCTTTTAACATTGATTTGTTAATAATATCTTAGTATTATCGTCGTTTCGGGTGTTAACAGATTCGTTTTCCTTTATATTCTTTGTTTTGTGAGATATATTTATTATGGATGGGATGTATCTTATTAATATATAGAATTATATCAGGTCTCTAAACATTATTTTTAATCATCAAATGAAATTTAGTCTTGAATGGATATAATGGGGAATGAATCTCATCGCGTTCGTGGAGATGGTAATCCGTACGTATGCACGAGTGACAATATCATTCTTTTGATATTAAAATAATATATAATTGGATGATATATCATATATACAGAATCATTATCATGTTATATTTATTATTTACATGAATTATACACCATTATTATACCCATCCAAATAATAATGTATTGAATAACAATTACACCACGACGTGGAGGCGGTAATCCGTATGTACGCACGTATGGTGACATGGATAGAATAATGAATATGGATGTACCATATTCATAATAACATAAAAATATATATAAGATACTATATTTACTATTTTATAATGGAAATAACAAAGAAAGAAGAAGTGGAAGAAGAAAAGAACTTTAAAGAGGGTGGTGAAATTATTACCTCTTCTTCGGGATCTTTCTTTTGATTTGATCAAAAGGGCTCCTTAAGTTGTCTTTCTAGCCAAAGGAGGGCCTCTTGGATGAAATGAGGAAATTTTAGGGGATATTTTGGTAGGGTTTGGCCGATCCAAAAGGATTTGAAGGTGTGAATTTGAGAGAAGGGGAAGCACCCTTTTATAAGAGGGGTGAGTGGTACCTTAGGAAAAACTTAAAATATTATTTTATAATAAAATAATTTTCGGTTTCTAATGGCTAAAAAGTGTATTATTTAAAAGATAAGGTTGGGATGGGTCTAAAACCACTCAACCAATAGGTTTTAGATAATTTTGTGTCACTTTATTAACCTTAAATTTTAGATTTAACTCTTAGTTAAATAGTTTGACATTTACCATGTCTGTTTGTATTTTTATATTATATTGTTAAAAAACTTACTATTTACTTCCAAGAAAACCCCAATTTGTTCATTAATGATACACCTATCATTGTATAAGTCCTTTGGCCGATCCTTAGATTTTTAGGAAGAGAATATCAATTAATAATATAATATATGATTTAAAAACTCTTTTATGTCAATTTTGACACTATTTGGTATTGTGTTTTTTTCTAAATTCATAACAGCATTATTACTTCGAAAAAAATTCATCAAACCAACCCTAATATGTCATATTAGCCTATAAAATTAGTTTAATTCATAAAAAGTCTCAAATTACATTTATTTGGATATTTATAATATCAATTATTTTAATACTTCATTATTTAGGTAATTATTGTATCACCATTGTGTCATGAATAAATTAAATTATTTAACGTCTAAAAAATATAAATAAAAAACCATTATGTAGGAAATATTTTTAGATTTCTAATGAATATTTATATTCGAATTTATCTTATGTTTAACCATATATTAAAAATTATTTAGTTATTAAACTTTGATTTTAACTCTTTTAACTCGTCTTTTAATTAAATAATAATAAATGTCATAATCTAATCCAAGTAGAACAAATAGGTTCATATTTTTTTTCTAAGGTTGTTTTTGGTCGAATTATAATTAGCCAATAGAATTATGACATGTGTTAGGGTAATAATAATATCATTTTTACCCTTAATTACCCTATTTACTTTTAACCGTGGAAAATAAAAGTAAAAAGTTACTATTCACCAAAAATTATTTTTATCTTATTGAACCTCATTTTACTCCATCATATTAATGGGGTCTCTCAGATTTTCAAAATTCAACTCACAGAAGCGGTAAAATTATGTTTTATGTGAATTTGCAAATTCTCCTAGGAGGTGGGTAAAAGACGGTGTAAAGTTCAATAAAATTTTATATATCTAATAGTATTACAAAATGAATCCAATTAATTACATTGAAATTATATGGGTATTATGTATCTATTTTTACCAAAAATAAATTTAAATAAAATAAATAATTATTTAAATAAAAAATTTGGTTTTCAACTATAACTTAGTGTTTTTCACTATTCATCAAAAATAAAAAGTATTCCGAAATGTAAAAACAATTCAGCCTAAGCTAATTTTGATATTCTAAATTCAAAAATGAAGTCTTTTTTACCAAATTCAAAACATAGAAATTACATTTATTAGTTTAAATTTAATTTCCGTTGTCAAAACCAAAAAGTGTATTTTTATGAAATAATAACTACCAAAAGGTTGACATTTGATTTTGTTTAATTTCAAAGTGAAATTACTTTCAATGAAAAAAATTGGATTAAAAGGAAAATATATAATCTAATTATACATCCAAACCATTCATATTTATAGTTGAACACTATAAATTATTTTGATTAAAAATGTTGTTTTCAGTTACAATATATTATTTTTCACTATTCACCCAAATTTGAAACTTACCTGAAAAACACCAAAAATTAATTGAAACTAAATTCTTATGTCCCAATCCCAAATAATAAGTTTATTTTTTCAAATTTAATATATAAAAGTCTCAAATATTGGAATTAAAAAGGGGTCTCCATTAAAAGGCGGTAAAATTTCATTTTTTTGAAAAATACTTCTTTTATCTGAAAAAAATGAATTTTTCCTTACATTATGTCTAAGAAACTCATAATATGGATTCTAAAATTATAAGGGTTATATAAAGTTCAAAATTTTTTAATACTATTCATAACCTCTTTTGAACAGCTAGTTTGGTAAGTCGTGGTGCGCTTGAACTTGATGTTGCGTGTAGTGTAAGTTATTGAATTACTTTGAAGAACTAACGTACAATGAAATCTTGGGGTGTTACACCCTTCACAACTGAAAATGGATCCTAGTTATTTTTTTCAATACCAACTGGTTTGATCAGGTAATTTTCAAGGAAAGTGATATTAAAGTGCAAGAGAGCTATATTATTGAAGGTGGAATCATTTTCCATTCCTTTCCAAATTCTTGGGCTAAAAATCAGGAGAAAGAGGTAGGTATCATTAAAGGTGGTTTTCTGGGAATGGATCTTAATAAATATGGTAAATCCATGGGTTCCACAAAGAATTGGTTTGGTAAAGGCTAATATTCATGATGATGTGGAGAAACATGAACAAGAATCGTGAATGACATGATTGGATGTTGGTAATCTTCATGACATCAAAAAGTGGAGAATTGTGGATGCATGGAGGGTTTATAGTAATCTTCACAACTATGAGAAGATTCGCAAACAGGTAAAATTTCACTAGATATTCTTTAGTGAAGGAACTTTGTGAAATTGGATTTTTAGGTTCATGAAAAGTATGCTGGAGGCATGGGATCAAGGAAAAAGGATGAGCCTATAAATATGGGGCTGCCCCCACTTCATTAGAAATGAAAATTATTGGAAAAACGTTAGATTTTGTCTAAATTCATAAAGGATGAAATCTTTGACAATTTTTTTTTGATTGTGATCTTGAGCATCGTGAAAATACTATCTTAGTCTTGAATAATTCTTGGGTATCTCAGTAAAATTAGTTTCACGCTGACTGGTTATTCTGCAATGATTTAGTGTTATGTGAAGGAAGATTGCTTCATGAAGGGTGTGATCTTCATAGGAGAGCTTTATGAAGGATTTTTTTGAATAAAACGTTTTGAACATATGGTTTAAGTAGATAGTGATTTCAAGTGAATCTCCTTAGGACATTGATGCAAGTAGAATATCGTGATTGTCAGGAAGAAAGCCTTAAATTTTAATATACTGAAGTGACCTTATAGTTGTTAAACTAGGTAAGACTTCACCCAATGTAGTGGGCTATGGTTAGCCTAAGGAACTTTTCTGATAGAGGTAGTGTTCTATCCTTAAAATATTGTATAGCAAATTTGGCTAGCCGAGATTGACTATGTCTGAACTTCTATATTCCAAAACTAGTGAAGATTATTGGGTTAAGTTATTAATGACACATTGTCTTCGTATGCTCCTTAGACTGGCCCTTAGTGGTTAACTAAGTAAAATTGTTGTGTTGTCTCTAAAAATTTTACTATTTTATTTCTATATGATTCCACAATAAATTATTAAAAAGTTACTACCAATGTGGGAACAATATTCATCATGTTAAAAGAAAAAGTTGATGCCCTGATTCACACCTCCCCTCTAAAGGTGTTTCGGGGTCCTATAAATTGTATCAGAGAGAATAGGTTGTTACTGTTAAATTTGTACTCTATGGTTTTCATGTAGAATTAAATAAATGACTATGGTGTCCCCCTCTTTTATGGTAGAAACTTTTTAATTTGGAGGAACATGATTAGATCTCATCAAAAAACACTCAGAATGAAGTTCTTTTTTCCACGGCATAAGGGATTCGGTTCGCTAATTTAACTGGATAATCTATGACTGAAAAAGATAAGAAAATTCTTCATGTTTATGCAAAAATAAAAAAATACCCTTACTACAGCTCTATCTAATAAAATCTATATAAATGTGATGATTTTCACATATTCTATGTCTATATGGGAAAACTAGAAAAATATACATAGATGACAATAATGTGAAGGAGGAAAACCTCTAAGTTTTTTACAATAGGTTTGATGATTTGGAAATTAATCCTGATGAAAATGTAGATACCTTTTTAAATTTAATTACTGATGTTTTTGGATCAATAAGAGGACTTAGTAAAGAAAAAAAAAGATATCAAAATTGTGAAGAAAATCTTGAGAAGGCTTCCACCTTTATACAATCCAAAATTTACTTCCCTTGAGGAAAGAGATCTTTATAAAATTTCTCTAGATGATCTACTGAGAAGTTTGGTGGAATATAAAATGAGAGTCAAACCAAAAGATGAAACATGTCAAGTAAAAAATGGATATGGAATCCAAATCCATATTTCTTGTGATATTGTTGATGAAGATAATGAGGATAATTAACTTATGTCTCCTATTTCAAAGAAATTCAAGAGAGTAAAATGTATATTTCAATGAAATCATCCTATGGTCTGTTTTGGATGTTGTGTAGTAGGTAACATTGCCTCTTGGTGCATAGGAAAGTTCAATGATGAATAAAGTGAATCTAGAAACATAAAGAGGCCTTAGAAAAGGTTTTCCCAAAAGGAATACATGAAATCTGAATATAAATTAAAGGTAAACAGTTTTTTCTATAAAAATAAAAATAGTAAAATGAATTTTTTTGGATGAAGAACTAGAGTTAAAAATGGAACCCAAGAATCCACGATGACTATAGTTAAAAATTCAAAATCCTCAAAATATAAAGATAAATATATTCATTTATTAGTGTTTCTAATCTTAAGTGATAACTATAGGATTCTCTAGATAATATTTAAAATCAAACAAATAGAAATAGAATGGTGAGATCCTTTATGGAATATTCATTAGAGTATGTTCATCATCTAAAAGCATAAATTTATTGATAATAATAATGAGAAAAATAAAATTCAAAAAATCTTGAAATCTTGGAAGATATTCTGGAATTTTAGCGTAGGATTGAAGGGTAAGAAATTATTATCAATGAACATACATACATACTAGAGGATAAATATAATATATTTTAGGTTCTTAAAGAATAATTTCTTAATCTAAGGAGTAAACAATAAACTAAATCAAATTCTAGGGAAACAAATATGAAATTTTATTTTGGAATATTCCTAGATTCAGAGCTATTAGAAAGAGCTATGTGTGGCTCTAAAGGAGTAGCGAAGGATTTTAATGATAAAATATCCACATTTATGGGAAAAGGTGGAATTTTTTGTGATTCTTAAACATCAAAGGAGAAAAATAAGATGATCCTAAATAAAGGGAATCAAAATGTTGGACATATTAAAGGTGCCTGATGTCCTAAAAAAGAAAGCTTCAAATTAAATAGAAAAGATTACTAAAAATTATCCTCAAATATTATAAGATAATATTTAGTCCAATAATCTTAAAAAAAAGTAAAATGTGGAGGAATGGAAGTGAGAATATATTTCCTCTTATGAAATGTCATCTTTTTGGAATTTGGGGCCATACTATGACGTATTGTGAAGAGAAAAGAAGATTTCTAAATGGGTAAGAAATTGGAAGTCAAAAAACGAGAATGAAACTATTTACCTCATCTTATATAAGAAATAATATTAATGGATATTTCTTTCACTATTCTAACTATGGATATCAAGAGATTCATTGTAGGTATTGGAAAGGCATGAATTTTACCTACATGACTCATAGAAAATTCAATACTCACCAACCAGGGGGAGTTTCTCTTAAAAATATGTATTCTCCTCTATAAGAAAAATATGAGTATGATGAAACAATTCATATAGAAAAGAGATTATAATGGCCATCTTAACCTCTACACATTCAAGTATCTCATAGAATGAAAAGAAGTTAATCACAAAATTCAACCTTGTAGAAATAGCTCTCAAAGCTACAAAGAACAGTAGCACCTGGATTCATGAAAATGGATACTCATACTATATGATGGGAAATGCATATTTATTAAAGAATGTTAAAAAAAAGTTTTGATAGAATAGTGATGTTTGGAAATGATGGTTCTTTAATAATTAAAGGAAGTGGAGGTATAGAACTTTCAAAATATGATCTTAGGAAAAATAGATGTTCTCTATACGGAATATTTTCATCACAATCTCCTAAGTGTGTGTAAAATCTATGACATAGGGATGATAATGACATTTAATAAAAATGGGTTCATGATCAAAGGAATTACTGGTAATTCTACCACAAAATGATGCAGAATAGATGGAAATTTATACTAGGTTGATTGTAAAGATAATGTTTGTTACTTAATAGTTAAAGAATAAACCAACTTGTGTCACTGGAGGTTGGGTCACATTAATAAAAAATGAATGGAAAATATATCTAATCTAAATATAGTCATTGATATCCCTAATTTGATGTGTGAAATAAAAATACATGTGATGATTGCTTGTAAGGAAATATGGTCTATATTTTATAATGTCCAAATAACAAAAGGGCATCAAATCTACATGATCATCCCCACACAGATTTATGTGTTCCAATAAGTGTTGATAGAACATATAGAGATAGTTAATTCATGATTTTTATTGATTATTATATTATAATGGAATGTGAAATGACTAAACATAGTTAATAGTAAGTTCTTGATTGCATGAAAAGTTATCATCGAATAGATGAGAATGATACTGTCCACACAATAAAATTTCTACGATCTCATAATGGAGGATAATACACATCCAATGGATTTCAAAATTACCTAGAAAAACATATAATAAAGTATGATGTGGATGGATTGATAACCACATAGGAAAATGGAGTTGTTGAATGTATAAATAGATATGTGAACAATATGGCAAGAATGATGATGATATAGAGTCGTACCTCTCATCATTACTAGAAGTAGGTTGTTCTGGTATCATTTTACCCTAAATATAAAATATGTATTTTTATGGAAGAATCCAAGACACCATATGAGTTGTGGAATGGATGGAATCCCTCTATAAATTATTTTTTGGGCTTTTTTGAAGTAAACATTTCATATGAAAAAAATAAAGAAATAAAGGTAAGTATGGTGATGCTACAGATGAGGGAATATTCCTTGAATACTCAATGAATATTAAATCCAATAAATGTTAAAATAATCATCTTGGAATAATTTTGGAATGTTGTGTTATCAATCTCATTGAAGATAAAACCGTAAATACCATGATGGTATCATATGCTAATATAATATAAGATTAATAAGAAAGAGTACAAGGGACGGATTATAATATAAAAATAGTTGAAGGATTGAAAAAAATTCAGGGCTCAAAAAATAATGATCACTCTTAAGAAGAATTGGGAGAGTAAAGAATGGATGAAGAAAAATCATCAGAAACTCCTAGGTGAAATAGAAGAGCATAAATTGATCAATATAACATGATTGGGGATTGGATAGTACCCACATAGATAAGTATAATGAGGAATGAATCACATTATTCCTTCTTATTAGTTTAGGAACCAACCTCATTTGATGAAGATAGGAAGGATGAATCGTGTGTAAATTACATGAATTAAGAACAAGATCAAATTGATAAGAACCAGACATGGGAACCTGTCAAGAGACTTGAAAATCAAAATTTTATTAGAATAAAGTAGATCTTTAAAAACAAATTTCATGTGCATGGAAATGTGATCAGAAATGGGGAATGATTAGTGTGTAAAGGATATGACTAGAATAAAGGCATTGATGTTGATGAAACATTTTCTCTATTATCTATACTAGAGTCGGTCAGGATTTTCCTTGTCGTGTCTATTTAGGGAGAGTACAATGGTTATAATATGGATATCAAAACAACATTCTTAAATGGAGTTCTTAAATAATAAGTCTACATTGAATAACTAGTGGTATTTATGATTAGAAATGATGAGACTAACTTTTTTAGACTAAAGAAGGCTCTCTATGGTCTGAAGTAGTAACCTCATGCATGGTAATCTTGACTTAATTATTATATGAATAAGCTTTAATTTAAAATAGTGTTTGTTAACCATAATCTCTTTGGGAATAATTTTCATAATGATAAATTTATATTGATGGTGTATGGGGATGATAATGTTTTGGCAGAAGAAGACAAAGATCAATGAAATAATTTTCTATTCACATCAAATCATAATTTGGAATTTCTATGATTGGTGAACTCACATACTTCTTGGGGATACAATTTATTGAGAAGAAGAATTACACTTTCATTTCTCAAGAAAAATATGTTAGAGAGTTGTTGAAGTTATTAAACATGCATGATCCAAACTGATGTCTACTCTAATTTCGGTTGGGAAAAAACATTGAAATCATGTGGATGAGGAATCTATAGATCCAACACTGTATAGGAGAATCATTATAATTTTATTATACTAGACTTTAACATGGAAAAATATCATCTTTGCACCATTTTTAGCACCCCGGTTTCATTGTAATCTGAAATAATAACAGTTAGAATCCATTAAAACAATCATGAGGTGCATTAAAGGTACTCTCAATTTTGAATAATAATTTGAAATATAAATAGATAATGAGATAGCATTATTTTCTAATGTCAACCAATCTGGAGACGTGGTGGATAGAAAGTCCACTAGTGGTGGTGCTTTTTTCATTTGAAACAACTTTGTGGGTTGGTTGAGCAAGTAAATGGAAATTGCTTCTCTTAGTACAACTATAATTTAATATATCTATACTATAAATTAATTCACTTAGCTATTATATATTAATACAAAACTAATTGATATTGTTGATGAGGTGAAATATCTGATGTTTAATCATTGTGACAACAAGATCCTGATTGTTCTTACAAAGAATTTGGTTTAGCATTCTCATACAAAGAGTATTGAGATCAGATATCACTTCATCAAGGAAAATTTTTAATTTGGTGGGATTAAAATGGAGCATGTTGGGATCGATTACCCTCTGGAATAAATTATGACTAATCCATTAGCATCACATGTGTTTTGAGAAACATCGGTTGAACCATGGTGTTCAGCCACTCCCAGTGCATGAGGACTTTATGGTTGGTCCCCTCTCTCCATTTTTGTTAATTGTGATAATCTATTTGTGGAAGTGATATATTTTTATAGGGGAGATAAAGTCTAGGGGGAGTGTATTTTGATCTCTACAAGTACAAATACAAGACGTTGGGTTTATTTCCAAAGGGGTAGAATGAAAAAATTCAAACATTGTTGGTTTCTTGTTTTTGAAAAGACATGCAATGATTCTGTGACACAATGAGAATTTAGTGTTATAAGGAAAAAGGAAGAGATTAGTTTATACATATTTAATATTTCTAATGAACAAAAACCCAATTCATTCCTCCCCTCTTATTTTATACAATGATATTTTCTCATATATACGTAGAGTATTGGATGATTTGTTTCTTGCCTATCAGGTTTTGATAAGTGTTTTTTTTCTTTATTGAATCTATATAGATATTTATAACAAACCTAATAGGGATATTTTTTTGAACCAATTCCCATTATAGATGAAAATTGCATCTACTTTGTGTTTTTTTCCATCCAAACAGGGTTGATCGGGGAGTTTTCAAGGGAAGTGATCTTATAGTACAAGCTGACTATAGTATTGAAGGTGGCATTATTTCCAATTGTTTTCCAAATTTTTGGGCTCAAAATCATGAGGAAGAGGAAATCATCATGAGAGGAATTTTTATAGTATTAAATCTACATAAATATTTTAAAGGCATGGTTTTGGTGAAGAGTGGGTTTTACAAAGGATGAGAATCACAAAAATGTGATCATCGTGAAAAAGCATTGATAATGATGCGATTGAGTAATGGTAATATCTGCGAAACCAATAAGTGTATCATTGCAAATGTGTAAAGGGTTAATTCTAATATCTATAAACATGAGAATATTCATAAGAAGGTTTAGTTTCACTGGAGATTTTTGAGTGGAGGAGCTTCGCAAACCTGAATTTGGAGGTTCACAAAAAACCCACTAGAAGCATGGGATCATTGTGAAAGGATACGCCTATAAATATGAGGCTACACCAAAATAATTAGAAACTAATATATTTGGAAGAAAGGATCAATTTTTCTGAATTTGTGAAGGTTAAGATATTCATCAATCAAGTTTATATTGTGAACTTGATCATCGTGAAAAGATTTTCTTTGTCCTGACCTATTCCTGGGTATCTCTTAAAAAGTAGTTTTGCAACCACTATTTCTTCTATAATGAATATGTGTTCCATAAATTCATATTACTTCACAAAGGGTGTGATATTCATGAGAGGTCTTCATGGAGGTTCTTCATGAAAATAAGGATTTTAATATCTATTTTAATTAAATAATTCTTTTAGGTGCATCTACATAAAACATCGATGCAAGTAGAGTCTCATGCTAGTTGGGGAAAACGTAAATGGAAATCTATGGAAGTGACATTCAAGTTGTTAAATTGAGTAATAATTCACCCAATGAAGTCAGCTATGAGGAGTCAATGGAAGTTTTTCGAGAGAGGTAGTGTGTTATCATTACAATCTTATTAAGGTTGTGTTCTCGGAATAGATTGAATGTGTCTGAATTTATGTATCCCATAACTAGAAAAGATTAGTGGATTAAGGTAAAACAGAAACACTATTGGTGTATTCTCCTTGGACTAACCCTTAGTGGTGAACCAAGTAAAATTACTATGTTGTATCTCTACATTTGAATGTTTAATTACTTCATAATTATATAATGTTGGTTTAACAAGTACCTATTTACTTGGGAACAAGATCTATCATGTTAAAATAAAAAGTTGACTCCCTGATTCACCCATCCCTTATCAGGGTGTTTTGGGGTCCTACAACGCCCTGTTATTCATGTCATTTTTACCTAAATATCTCACATGTTTCCTAATATTTTTACTTCATAGTATAAAAAACCTATTTTGTACATTCCTATTTCCGTACAACCTATATTATATATTGAATGTTTAGATCACTATAGATCCTCAAAATAATTATTAACTAGCCCATTAGCTCATCTAAATATACCCTCTATAGTATAGTTAAATTCATAATTGACTACGTGCCTCTAAGTAACCACCCAACACATTTTCATGGTCCTACATTAGAGTTTCCCAAATTTTATATGATATTTATCGATGGTTTGGTAATGGTATTTCTATTATAAATTGTTATTCTATTCCCACCAGAAATAATTCCATCATCTATAATTCAAATATATCAATTCTTGATTTATAATATCTAAAATCTAGGTTCTTAAAAATATTTCAAATATCCATAAATTTTAATACACTTTTGTATTACACATGACATTAAAGTAACACGGAATCCAATTCATTTAGTGACTCATCTTTCACCCTCGTTTTTTTATTATTATTCACATGATCCCAATTCTATAATTTTGGAAATTTCACTCACAATTATATGTGAATCACTTCTCATTAACATCATATTTTCTTTAATTTTTTACTATATAACATACATTCCCATATAAAATCATGATCCATGTCATAAGATTATAAATTGTACGTATTTTGTTTAATCTCTAGGTCCTTAAACTATGAAACACACCGTTGATCAAGATGTATAACCAAAAACTAAAAGAATCATTTCGGTCTAAATTTCATGATCAAAAACTGTATATAAGTAGGTATAGTTCTCATTAATCTAAAAATCCAAAAAAAAGTGGACTCGGTAAAAATTTAGTAGTCACCCATTATGTCGACCATCATATGGATTAGGTAAAAATTAAGACTTAGAAAAGAAGAGGTGTATATCATGTTGAAATGGAATTTATTCCTACAAAATTTCAAGTCATTATATTTAGGTCTAAGAGTATAGGAAAAATGTATAGAAATTCCCAACATAGTTTCTCACATCGGTGATTATTTCTTTATTCACGTTAGGTTAATGTTTATTACACTAAGTGATACCCCCACCCCTAAATTCATTCATTATCAAAGATCATAAACTAGGAAAAACACCATAATATAAGATTTAATACCTTAAACATCATTAATATTTGTTTCTAAACTCTATAACCATAAACCAAAATCCACTTTGGTTAATGTTTCACCCCATAAACTTCATGTACCAACTTTAGTCCAATATGTATCAAATTGAACTTCTATCACCCAATATGTTTTGAGTAAAATGAACTTAAAAAACATACATGCATCCCATTTGAAATTTTCTATTACAAAACGACGTTCATTATTCACGTTGGTTGTACTTCTCCCTGATATCTAGGTTGAAAACCCCATTTTGGTCCAAACCCTATAATCCTTAAATAAGATACCCTTACTTTGGCTTTAAAATTATAACCTTTTGGAATGAGCTATATGATATTAGACTATGATTCCATCACCTTAGTCTTATATTTATGAACTTATACAAAGATACCCTCATTTTTGTCCAAACTCTATAATATTAATCTAAGAGTCCTTAATTTAGGGCACAAAATCTACAACCATACACTATGAGACACCCCTGTTTAAAGTCTTATGGCCTTAAATATATAAATTTTAATATTTTTTCAAATATTCAATTATTAAAATAAAAAATAAAAAATAAGGTATAAATATTTTGACGATGAAAACCATGAAAGTGTAACCTATGAAAAATCAAAGTATTTCCATACTAAGTCTAACCCTTTCAGGATTTAGTAAAAATTAATAGTGCAAAAGAATAATTTCAAAGGCTCATGGGACCCAAATATAGCCCCATAAAAATAAATTCATGCTTATTAGGTCTATAAATTTGGGAAAATTTATAGAAATTTCCTATTAGTTTACACACATTAGTTTTTATTTCTTCATTCATGTTGGGTTAGTGCTAATTAGAGTAGGTGAGAAACCCCCATGTTAATCCAAGATATTTGACTTAAACTAGTGGACTGTCCCATTTTACCCTACAAAATGACTTTAAATTGCATGGAGTAGTGTCAATATTTCTTGAAATTAAACAATAAATCAATAATTATTCCAAATGCAAGCTTGATTTGAGTTGTTACTTTTTAAAATCTTGTCCCTTATATGGAGGTCATCCATTAAATTCACATTTTTTTTGGAACATTAATATATGAAAATCTATTCGTTGGGTTTTCAATTCCTCCATATATCTTACTTTACTGATTTAATTTCTATAAAATTCATATTGATTTTAATACACTTCTATCGCACCAGATAGAACCTCTGTTTTCTAAACCTACATGTGGTTCGATTCACGTTACAATAGGAAATGTGTTTATGCTTGAATCTCTTATCATAACACTATACATAAATTCTCCATTACATTCATCTCCAGTAATCCATTTATCAATCACATACATTAGTTTACTTTCTCTAGTGTTTAGATGATCATTTTTGTCGGGTTAGTTTTGATTACACCAAGAAACCTTCGCTTAGTTAAAGTTTTATAACCACAAACTTCAAACACAATAATGTTTAGATTTTGAGACAAGGAACTAAAGAATAAAAAGATATAGAACTCAACAATTAGAAAACCTATAAATGATAACATAATAAAAACTCATTCCATTTCTCAACAATCCTTACATTACATCGGTCTATATAAAATTTAATGAAGAGAATAGAAGAGATATAAATCCCATGGGACCATTACCAGGATCTAATAAAAATAATGTTACACTCACTAGGTATATGGATCTTGTAAAAAAATAGATCCATTTTAAATAGTGGTATTCATACCCTAGAATTACAGCTAGTTTCTTTTATACGTAATTTATTCTTTATTAATGTTGGGATATTCATAATTATATTGGGAAAACCAGCCCATTTTTTTCGAACTTTATAACTTTAAAATATGATCTAAATTGGTCTAGTTTGTACACACTTAAACATTATATATACAATATTATACTATAAACTAAAAAAAGTAAAATATATAAAACATATCATGATGAAATATAAAAAGGGAGATCGGGAAAAAAATAAAGTATTCACCTATTGAGCCAAAAATTATTCTAAGGTTTAGGAAACATTTATGGAATGTGAGGAAAATAAAAAAGATACAAAGATCATAGGGATCAAAATTTTACCTTATCAAAAGTTGATATATGATTTCCAGACCCATTGGTCTGGGAAAAAGTAACAGACATCCCTATCCACTTCATGTGTATAAGATAAAACTACACCAATCCTACTCATGAAATATCTATTGTCATGTTCATTAATTGTAAGAACCGAGTTTAATGAAACTAGATAGTGTTTTAACTTGTTTGATAAAGTGGTGAGAATGTTAGAACTCATGATTAAAAGTTGTATGGAGTGTTTTTTTATCAATCATAATTGGCCTGGTATAAAGATTTGGAGAAGTATAGTGAAGTTTTGATGGGTTTTGGAGGTGTTTTTGTGTAGATGGAAAAGACCATTGTATAATGAACAAGACGCACTATCATTATTGTTGTGTATTAATAAACTAATTAGAGGGTGTATATCAATTTGTTATAGTAATCCAATCATATTATAATGAGTAGTGTTTTACTATAGTGATCTAGATTTTATTTTAATGAGGATGTCATGGGAAATTTGGTTCAAGGTATTTTTTAGAAAATCAAGTATCTTTCTGGGACACTTGATATAATTTCACAATGTAGGTTTGGTCTAGAGATGAATCATTATGGATCATTTTTCAATGGATTTCTATGAATATTTTCTTCTTTCTATATAATCTAGAGTTGAGTAATAAGGGATATCATCACAAAATAATAGGTCAAACTAGATAATTTCTTAAATATAACAACCCTATGATTTTTAGAGTTTAAATTTCAATCTATCCATTCTTTAATTAGGATTATGTACTAAGTGATATCACAGTACAGTAGTACTTATCAATCATTTATTTCGTTAATAACATACTGATTTCAAAATTCAGTTGTTTTTAAGAAATTGAGCGATAGGTATTGATCTTGGAAGTTTTAATTTGAGTATATGGATTGTTTTGTGGGTCAATAAGTGGGTGGAATTTAAATTTTTCATAGGGAATGAATTTGAAATTTTATTTTGAAGACAGAATATAAATTTAGCCAAGTGATAGAATGTATAAAATAGATTTTGAAACATTTGGTTTTTTGATAAAATAACTATATAAGTGATGCAATACAATGATGACCATGATTTGAAAGAGAATATTGGTGTACAACAGAAACACCCTTTCTTTTTTGTGTTGAATATTCTTGTAGATATTCTTGTGAGTGACATATGTGTCTATGGGTTTTCTAAATGATTCTATGTAGTAGATTGTTTGATCTGTAGAAAGTATTTTACAAACATTATAATCACATATATTACATATATTATAACCTTGATATAGCAACACATCATCATTGCATGCTCCTAATAGTATCCATGTGTAGTGAACTATGTAAAATCATTGTGTCCATTTATTTTCTTCCCATATTATGTATGGATTAAATGTGTTCTTTATTATGATAGGTTCAATGTGTTCTTTACAATAATAAAACAATTTTTTTTGAAGTATTGAAAGAAAAACCCAAATTTACGCCCACCCCCACCCCTCTCTTAAGATGTGTTTGAGACCCTTTGTTATGAAACTAAAAAACATTATGGGCTCACTTCCTTAGATTGAGTGTACCAATATTTAATGAATAGATTCATCACACTCAGATCATTCCCTTTTCCTACTAATTCATCATGACAGTGTTTTCAATTCATGGTGGTGTAACCCTTATGTTTCATGAGCCCCTATAGAGTATTTTACTTTTTCTCACAAATCTACTTCATATCATCAATGCATGTTTCATCCTCAATAAACCCATAATTGAAATTTTTTGACAGGTTCATCAAAGATTGTGTTTTCATGAAATTCCAAATAAATTGTGCTTTTGAATTTTATTTATATTCTAGGGTAGACACAAGGTCTTATCTCAAATAGATTTGGGGGGGGGGGGTTAAATTTTGTATTTTCAGAAAAACAAACTAAAATATGGCATGATTTTTAAAATAGTTTTACAAATAAAATGAAATAATTTAAGATTTTAATTGTTGAAAAGGTATGGTGGTTTTTTTACAATTATGATGGAAGGTGGTAATTTCATGTTCACTACACATCTCATATATTTAATCATTCTGAATATTTTACATGGTTTTATGCAATTATTTGGTTGAGGGTTGTCAAGATTGTGATTCCCCCCTTTCCTCTTAAAACGATTCACAAAGAACCAACCTTTGACAAAAAAAAACTTGTTTTAAAAGTTTGGACTTAAAGAAAGTAATAAGGGCTACCAAAACACAATGAAATCTCATTCATGTGAATTACAAAAGGGGTGTTTGTGTTGTCCAATTGAATTAACCCAATATTACCACTTGAAATATCAACCCAATCGGTGTTGAGATAAAAAGTGTTTCACTTGATTAAACCAAAACAATGAATCCAAAGAATAGTCATGTTGAGTTAAAACATTAATTAAATGTGTCACACACAAATTACACAGAACCATTATCATGAAAACTGTTGGAACTCTCTCCCAAATGTGTGTTTCTACCTCAAAATGATTTCCCACCATTTAGCTCTCCATCGAGAGGAGGAGGAGGATATGGTGGAAGTTTTCATATATCATTGATCCCCATATGAGGATATGGTCCTATAGAACTTATATTATTAGGAGAGTACTACTATCAAACTCAAAAACATTATCACCTTACCTCCTAGTTTAACTTTCTAATGGGATACATGAGGATCCAATTTATTGGAAAAGCGGAAGGTGGTTTTGGGAACCATGATTTCTAGAAACCAGTTGGACCATATTTTTTGGTGTATAAATAGTATTATATCACTTTTGGTAAAATAATTTTTTTTTCCCATTCCTATTTAATAACACCAATGAAAGTTTGGAATAACTTGGAAAAATACATCCAGATATATGGACAAAATACATAACACAAATTTTTAGTACATGTAGATTTGGTTCCTTGGAGAGATCAGTCAAGTTGGGCCACCAGATTATAGAATTTGGATTGGATTTATTCATTAAAGTTGTATCTAACTGAATTTTGGATCATCCCAAAAAAATCTTTTCCCAATTGGATACATGTATTAGTATCAGTGTGTGGTTGATCCTACATATGTTTTGAGATTCCTGCTCAATTTGGTCCATTTTCTTCTACTTTTTCCTAGGCCCTCCAAATCACCACTATCTATAATGAAAACATAAAAACAAGTGAAATATACCATTATAAAAGTGATAAAAATTAAATTATATAATCAAAGATGAATTTCAATTTGTTTTATTTTTTTAAAATTACAAAAAAAAACTAGTTTAATACAGTGGTGTAAGGGTGAAATAAAACAGTGAGTCTTGGTGTAATCACGCCCCCACACCTAAAAATTTACACTCCTAGAAAAGGTCTTATTTATAAAAGTGATGCATGGAGATATTCCCAACTTCATGAAGATATAACACTAAATAAAAATTTAATCTATGATAGCAATGTGATCAAATAAAAAAACACACCAATGAGTTATTCTCAGTGGTCATGGAAAAATATGTCTCATAAATTATATTAGAATTAAATTATAAGAGATGAATGATACCAATCTAAGAAAATAATTTAAAATTTAACCATTTCATTAATTCTCCATGTGTGTGTTTGACAATCATTTCATGTTATTCTTTCCACTTTCTATCTAGTAAATATAGGGTATTTTAAAATTTTCTCCTGAAATGATTTTATCCACCGAACCTAACCAACGACCTTTGATATAAAATTTCAAGACCGACTCACTTAAGCATTCCCATAAGTAAACCCTTAATCTCATAACCAATATATCACCATATTTTTTACATTTCATCACTCCCCTCATTTATTATTATTATTATTTCAAAAGATGAACTTGGAACAAATATCACACTCATCACTCAACCGTTGTTTGATCTACTCATGACACTAATTGTAATAGCTATAAGAAGATAAAAGTTTGAGAATGAGTGGTTTTTGACCTACCCAAGGTTAAAATCATATTTTTTTGTTTTTTTATCTCTATTGTTTTTAGTTTATTTTCTATTTTGAGGGCATACAATAGTCAGATAAAAGGTACACATACATAGGTCCATTTGGTAAAGTAATGAAAAATATTGGATAAGGAATGAAAATATGGGAAACTAATTTTGGAAAGATGATAAATAATACCCTAAATTATATTCACATTCTATTTAGTGGGAAATTCATACTTAATTATTGGGTGAAAAGACATGTGTAGATATTATGTGACACAATTCTCCCATAAACTACTCACACAAAGGGTACTATTATTCTCAATGGAATAAAAATGAAAAAACCATTTATATCCTTGACAAGAAACTAATTAAATATAAAAACTCAAACCTACATATTATATTCATGCCAGAATACATATTTTATCAAGGAATTATCTATTAAACAACATGAAATAGGGAAATTCCTCATGCATTTTTAATAATTTCCATGATTAAGTGGGAAAAAAAATAAAAATTCTGACATAAAAGTTAGGGGGAAATGGGGGGAAGTAACCATACTATTCAACAAGATAAAAAAAATATGAAATAATAAATATGATGAAAATCCTAATGTACTCAACAATGTGGGAAAAAGAAAAAATACTATTTAACAACTGGAAAAGTGAAAAGGGGGAAAGATGATGAAAATTCCTGTCTAATCTAGGAATTTACCCATCCCCCCCCCACATAGATTATGTAGTCTCTTCAATATAATAAAATATAATGTGTTAGGCATGGATAATACTTGGCCGGTGTCATTGGTAGTTTTCTTTTTGAACTTGGAGTTCATCCATTGGGGACACTAGAAGGGCTTCGTGAAAATGATTCAGTCACCGCCCATTGAAAGTGAAGGTTTATTTTGTTTATTAAATTATAACCTGAACAAAACCAAATAGATAAACATTACTAAAATTTTATGGCCCTAACTAGTGGGAATGAATCTTACCTGGATGAAACTTCATCCTTTCATTTTAAAGGAGGAACTTCTATCCAATGTTGAATTAATGATGAAGGATGAGACGATCGTGGTCACCCTTGGTTTTCTCATTATAAATCTAGGAGTTCTCATATGAATATATACTCATTTAATATAACTCCTAAATCTATTGCTTACTTTGAGAACCTATATGAGAAATATTTGAATCTCATTGTTTAATGTCCCAGTAGGTCTAGTTCTCCATCTCAATAGGGAGGTGACCTCTCTTTCCAGAAACTAGATGATATAGTGAAATTTTAATGGTATTTTTGAAGGATATATTGTAATTACATTATGAATAATCGAGTCTAAGTCTCCATTAGTTTCTATTGGGTTGAATCATTTTTCAATAATTTGTTTTACCTCTCTATTCATCACCTGGTCTTGACCATTGGTTTGTGGGAGATATGCAGTAGACACTTGATGGTCGACCCCTTACCAACGTAAAAGTTATTACATTCTTAGATTACATAAATTATAACCATTATCACATATGATGAACCAAGGTAATCCAAACCTATAAAAAAATTTATTTCTCAAATTTTCTAAAACTTTCTTGGAATCATTTATCCTCGTGGCTCGACCTCTTCAAATTTTGACACATAATAAACATCCATATGAATTTACAAGTTACAAAATGAATTAGGGAATGTTCCCATAAATTCAATTCACTAAACATAAAAAATTTCATGAAATGTTATGGGTGGTTACGACATTTCATTTCTTTTAGATACATTATCCATTATTTGAAATTGAAGACCAGATTTACATAAAACATGGGTATCCTGAAATAGTGTCATCCAAAAGGGACCAGAATTGAGTACCTTGAGAGAAGTCTATTGGGGAATAAAAATCCATAGTAAAGTGTGTGGAAGAACCTAAGGAAATATTGAAAATCCTTATTGGGAATAAAATTCCTAAGTAACTGATCACTACATGTGTGTTAAAGTTAGGGTCCATCCCAAATATACCAATGAGACTCATGTGTTAGATGGTCAGCTTGGTTCTTGTTGAAATTGTTAGTAATGCAAGATGCTACCAAATAATTTACAATTTCAACAGACCAAGGAATGTCATCTTTCACTCGGTACAATTTATAATTAATAAAATTGTTATTTATGGGAATACATGGGGATGAGTCAATTTCGGGGGATGATAGGATCCTACTAATCTAGAAAGCCACCAAGTATCTACTCCTTTTTTATCCTTAATTTCTAGATTAAATTATTGAAGGGGTATCATCCAATGAATGATATGTGGTTTGTCTTCTGGTTTCATTAGAAGACACAAGAGGGTTTCATGGTATAAGAAAATTTTTATGACCTAAATTTATCTATGGAAAACAAAATATAAATAAATTATATTTCAGTTGTGGTATATTTTTATTGGTCTGGGTCCAGTGTGTGTGAGGCATAGTGTATGACTTTTGGAGCTCGATTGACCCATTCTGATAAGACTTTTACAACTACATTGTAGAGACCCGAAGCTTGACGTACATTGACATTACATTACATTTGCGGAATACATAGTACATAACAAAAACACACACGCAAGGATCGTAATAGTTTAGTGTCTTTGGAAACTCGGAATATAATCTTCTAATCCTGGTGAAAGATCTTCAACATCTCCCATAAAGATCTTCCTTTTTTTACCTAAAACCTTTCTTTATATCCTGGGGAAAAGAAAACATAAAATGGTGAGCTCAAATGCTCAGTAAGGGTAAACAAAAGAAATATCAATCACATCATATACATAAGCACATAACTTTTGGAAATCTTAACCTGCAAAAGAGATCATAATTTCATAACATGGGGTAAATCATGGCAGTGAAATTTAATCACAATAATCATAACATAAAACATTAAACTTTGTGGCATTCACACATAATCATAGAGAATCATTTCTTGTTAGTCAAGACTCATTGCTAAGACTATCTTAGTGGACGAAGTCCCTTTCTGAACCGAGTCACCCTCGTTTCAGTTCTGTTTCTCTGAACCGGTATAACCTACCGTTCCAGCCATGTCTATCTCATGAGATATAAAATCTTTACCCAATGCATTGGAGGGAGATATAGGTCCCACCCATCTCTTAATGATACCATTCTTATGTGTGCCACAAAATCATAAACCATAAATCATTTCATAACCCATGTAATAAAAATGGGATTCTTAAACATCATGACATCATAAAACAATTCATATAAGATAAAGGAATTCATAAAAATAATTCCATCACAACATAATCAAATCAATGTAATAATAGGGATAAAAATAGAACCCTTTATTATCTTAGATGGAAAATAATTTTGATAAAACACTTGAAATGAATTCTTGAGGAAAATATCCTTTCTTCTTCAAAATCAATTTCTTTTCACAAAACGTCATGCAATTTTAAAAGAAATATATTTTATTGAAAATAGTCATGAAATCTTTTGGAGGAAGCTTCATGAAAATAAGGCTTTATAAAACCGTAAAAATCCGTTCGTGCCGTATAAGTTAAAAAACATTCTTCTCGTACTTTTGTCGGAAAAGTCAAAATGTACCTCGTACGAAAACGACAAAAGATTCCTTTCATATCTTTTACAAAAAACTCACCTAAGGGTAAAATTGGATATAAACTATTGTAGAAGGATGGAAATAATATTAAATATTGAGGGAACATGGATGTGGATGATAAAATACACCCCAGTAATTACCAAAGTAAAAACAATCTCGGATAAAAGTGAGATTGTGGTATTTCCCTTACCTTAGGTCCGATTTGCTTTGTACGTGACCGAATCTCCTGTATAATTGTTTAAATAATGTTATTGACTTATTCCAGAATCATACATATTGATATGATATCATATATGGTCATATTCTTAGCTTCTTATTAGTAATATTTCATTGTTACTTTTTTACTCGGGTCTTTATTGCCTTTTGTTCTTATGCGTGTTTTGCCGAATAAATTCTTATTCTTCTTTTAAAGTTATAGATACCTTATATCCAGAATGGTATTAGTGTAACATATATCATATTTATTCATTCAATTAATTTATATAATTACTATGTAATGATGATCATGTAGAACGAGTCGCATCACATTGTGGAGACGGTATTCCGTACGTACGCACGAGCGATGATATTGTTCCCATGATCGTGGAATTGTATTTAAGTGTATTTATACTATTTCAGTATCAATATCACTTTATAATAATCATATATAGTTACTCATTACACCATTATACCCATCCTTGTAAGGTGATGATGGAAAATAGATTACACCACGGCGTGGAGACGGTATTCCGTACGTACGCACGCGCGGTTATTTCATTTTTCTGTAGGATGGATAGAAGGTGAATTAGGGTTGTTTCATATTTATAATAACATATAATTATGTAAGTAATACTGATTTTATTACTTTATCATGAAACAACCAAAGAAGAAGAAGTTGAAGAAGAAAGAAATCGAAAAGATCGGTAATGGATATTACCTCTTCTTTGAAACGCCTCTTTGAATCCTCCACTTAGGGAACTAAGATTGGTCTTTGAAGAAGACCAGGACCTATAGGATTATTCTAGGGAAGTGGAGAAGGGATTTTGTCCGGGGTTGGCCGAGCTTGAGTGCTCAAATTGGTGTGAGGAGGAGGGGGAGGAGGTGTCCTTTTATAAGGGAGGAGAGGGGCACCTTAGGAATATCTCAAAATATTATTTTATATTAAAGTAAAAATCGGTTTATAATGGTTCCAAAGGGTCTTATTTCGAAGCTAAAGTGGGGATGGGTCTAAATCCTATCAACCAATAGGATTTAGACAAGTTTAGGTTATTATTGCAACCTTATCAATTAGATTTAACTCTAAGTCAAATAATTTAACTTTTACCGTGACTTTTTGTTTTCATACACTATATGGTTAATACACTTACTATAACATGTCAAACGAAACCCAAGTTGTTTATTATTAATATATATATCCTTATCTAAGTAATTTGGCCGAACCGTATATTTTTAGGAAGAAAATAACAATTAATAATATAATATTTGATTTAAAAACTATTTTGTGTCAATTTTGACACTATTTGATATATGATTTTTGTGAAAGTCATAACAGAATTATATGTTCGAACCAAGTTGATTAAATCAACACTAATATATCATAGTAACCTATAAAATTAGTGGAATTCATAAAAACTCTCAAATTACATTTATTTTGGTGTTTATAACATCAATTATGTCAATATTTCATTAATAAGATAATTACTGCATCATCATTGTGTCATAAATAAATTAAATTATATAATGTCTAAAAATTACAAATAAAATACCATTATGTATGAAATCTTTTTAGCTTTCTAATTAATATTTATAGTAGAATTTATCTTATGTATATCCCCATATTAAAAATTATTTACTTATTAAACATTGATTTTAACTATTTTAACCCTTCTTTAAATAAATTAATAATAAATGTCCTAGTCTAATCAAAGTGGGGCTAAATGGTCATATTTTATTCCTAAGTTTGTTTTTGGTCGAATTACACTTATCCAATAGAATTAGGACATGTGTTAGGGTAATAATAATATCATCTTTACCCTTACTTACCCTTTTTACTTTTTACCGTGGTAAAAAAAAGTAAAAAGTTACTATTCACCAAAAATTATTTTCATCTCATTGAACCACATTTTAGTCCTTGATATTAACCGTGTCTCTCGGATTTTCGAAATTCCACTCACATAAGCAGTAAAATTAAGTTTTATGAACAATTCAGTTTTTTTAACTACCACTTAGTGGTTTCACTATTCATCGAAAATTGAAAGTTTTCAGAAAAATAACAAAAATTAGGCCTAAGCTATATTTGATATTATGAACTCAAAAATGATGTCTATTTTAACAAATTCAAAACATATCAGTTTCATTAACTAATTTAAAAATTAATTCTCGTCGTCAAAACAAGTAGCGTGTTTTTAAGAGATAATAACTATCAAAAGATAAACACTAGTTTATAACTGGTTTAAATGTGAAATTACATCCAATGACCAAAATTGTATTAAATTGTAAAAATATATTCTAAATATACTTTAAAACCACTCAAATTAATAATTTATCACTGTTAATTATTTCTATTAAAAAAGTTGTTTTTAATTAAAATTTAGTAATTTCCACTATTCATCAGAATATGAAAGTTATCCGAAAAGTACTAAAATTTCACCCTAAGCTAATTTCGATATTCCGAATCCAAAAATGAAGTCCATTTTGAAAAATAGAATTTACATAATTTCAAAAAGTGGTTATTACTATTCATAACGGCTAGTTTTAATAATATTTTAATAGCATATCGTTGTTTAGTAAAACTCGATATTGCATACTACACACGCTATCAAAGAAGGTCGTGATTGCGTGTAATGAAAGGCAAGTCAAGGATGCGTGTTGTGCAAGCTCCTTTTGGTGTAGCATACAACACAAGAAATTAATGAAATTAAAAAGAATATTTTTCATAAAATCTCGGGGTGTTACATTCTACCCCCCTTAAAATGAATTTCGCCCTCGAAATTCGTCGGGGTTATAAATGGTTTACTATTCAAAAGTTTCTTTAATAGAAACCCTCATCGTAAAAAGGAATACCAAAACCAATCTTTAAAAACGAAAGTATGAAACGTAACGGTTACCCAAATAAACTAATCACTGGGTTTCCACATAGGTGAAAATATGGATATGGAAGAAAAATCTAACCATCATGTTCTGATGGAGAGTGGGAGAGAACATGGCTATGGAAAAGCCAACAATCACAAATCCATAAATTTGTGACGATCTAAGGTACCATCCGATTAATCAGATATAAGAGTACTAGGACAACATTTTTGGTTTTCAAGATCGTTTCCCTAAAGTTGAAGAATTTGAATTACAATAAATACTTACTTTATTTTGGTAAAATCTCACTGTTGTTCGTGCCTTGAACAATTTCCACTTCATCTCTTAAATAAATGAAGTTGAATTTGTTATTCGTGAAGTGTTAGCAGATCAAGTGATAGAATGACGGGTCATTCCATCTGTGTCAAACAAATGGTTAGCAAAAATTATATACATAAGTCGATCTATAGTGAGATTAATCATATATGGTTCCTAAAATGAACTTATACTTCATATATCATACCGCTTAATAAAATAAAACTAGTTTCTACTAAACAAGGACTTCCTGTAGTCCAGTGGTAGGCGATAAAGGCCAGTCGCATTTCGGTTGTGGGTTCGATTCCCACAGCCTTGTCCGACGCGATGGGCTGTCGCCCGTCCTGCAGGTTGTCCTTTTTCTAAAACTATATTACTATAACATCCCATCAATAATATCGAAAAAAACTTCTATCCTTAAACAATACTAACTTATGTCCAACATAATCCATTCCAATCTTTAGGCTTACCCATAATACTGCAGTCCACTCTCATAATATAGTGAAAACAATTACCAGAGATTTAATACCATCGTTGATCCCCATATATCATAAGATATGTCTTTTTGGTCACATTCTAAACATTCAAAGTCCTTAATCATGTATTCTCTTGAATACCCATTGAACCTTAGTGAAAACATGAATGCAGTTAAACACTTTCCACATACCAAAATCTTCAAAATTCTTTATAATCAAACCATGATATCACTTAGTCCTTATATCAATCATGAGCTCATGAATACTGTTAAACATTTCATTTTCTCATTTTCCCTTCATTATGCGCATATCGTCTTATTTCCAAAAATATCTCAATCACTTTGAATACCACATTAGACCAATACATAAATATTCCAATACTCCATGATACAACATTATTTTGGAATCCCATTACATAAACACTTAATCATTCCACCACATCGTTGTCATATTCAACATCGCCAATAGTGATCACATGTGACTTCCCTTTATCCTTTGCCTTAAGCGGTTGCTCATGTCGATCATCACTAACCCTTGGATTAGGGAATTTATTAGTATAATGCCTTATTTCCTTGCACTTGAAGCATTGAAGTGTTTGTGGTGCATTCTCTGCAGTGTTTTCTTTATTCACATCATTAGAAACCCTTTTTCCATTACCTCGACACTCAGCTACTCGATGACCTTCTTTTCTACACTTAAAACATTTTCTAGTCCCTTTAAGACAATCTCCACCATGCTTCTTTCCACACTTTGTGCATAAGGAAACATTCATCTTCTTTTCACCATTATTCTGAGATTTCTCCTTGAACTCCATCTTTCGTTTCTTGTCAAAACCATGAGATGGATATGTAACACCAACTTCCATTTCTACCTTGATAGCACAACACACAATTTCTTCATAGCTACTGAAGTCTCTTATAGCTAATGCCCTTCGAAGACTTGGTTTTAAGCCACTGAAAAATCGATCAACTTTACTTTCAGGTTGGATGATAATGCCAGATGCATACCTTGAAAGTCTTGTAAAATTCGCTTCGTATATACCAACAGATTCATCATCCTTCTGCTTCATCTCAAGAAACTCCTTTTCCATCTTTGTTCGAAGAATACGAGGGAAGTACTTACTGAAAAACAAGTTCTTGAACTCGTCCCATTCCATGGACTCAATTTCATCTCTTGGCCTCGTATTCTTGATAAGATTCCACCATTGATCGGCTTCACCTTCCAAACGATATACTACTAAGATGACTTCATCATGTTCAGAACATTGAAGAACTGAAAATATCTTTTCAGTGGTACTGATCCATTGTTCAGCAACAAGTGGATCGGAAGACCCATTGAAAGAAGGTGGACGTTGCCTCATGAAGGACTCAATAGAATATTGTTCCCTTCTCTGTTCGTTTGGAAGTCCAGAATGATTCATAGCTTGTGTAAGTATAGCAATAAGATTTTGCTCTCCATCTCTCATAACATTTGTTTGTTCAGGAGGACAATCATTGCATTGCCCATTGCATTGATCAACACGGTTCCTTCGGGTTCCAGCCATCGTCTAAAACCCAAAAAGAATAGCGTGAGAGGCAAAAATCATGCTAGGGAAAACAAAATAATAAAGTGGGGGTACCTTCAATATCTAACATATTAGGTTTAATTCTATGATCGTTAGCGTAATTATAGTACTATAACCTATATGTATACTTAACCTTAGGGACATCCCTAGACATACCTTAGAAATATCTCTAGGGATCTCACTAACGTTTTCGTATCCTAGTTTCCAAAGGTTGACTAAACCTTTCCTCTGATACCAACTGTAGAGACCCGTATCTTGACATACATGGACATTACATTACTTTTGCGGAATACTTAGTACATAACAAAAACACACAAGCAAGGATCGTAATAGTTTAGTGTCTTTGGAAACTCGGAATATAATCTTCTAATCCTGGTGAAAGATCTTCAACATCTCCCATAAAGATCTTCCTTTTTTTTACCTAAAACCTTTCTTTATATCCTGGGGAAAAGAAAACATAAAAGGGTGAGCTCAAATGCTCATTAAGGGTAAACAAAAGAAATATCAATCACATCATATACATAAGCACATAACTTTTGGAAATCTTAACCTGCAAAAGAGATCATAATTTCATAACATGGGGTAAATCATGGCAGTGAAATGTAATCACAATAATCATAACATAAAACATTAAACTTTGTGGAATTCACACATAATCATAGAGAATCAGTTCTTGTTAGTCAAGACTCATTGCCAAGACTATCTTAGTGGACGAAGTCCCTTTCTGAACCGAGTCACCCTCGTTTCAGTCCTGTTTCACTGAACCGGTATAACCTACCGTTCCAGCCATGTCTATCTCATGAGATATAAAATCTTTACCCAATGCATTGGAGGGAGATATAGGTCCCACCCATCTCTTAATGATACCATTCTTATGTGTGCCACAAAATCATAAACCATAAATCATTTCATAACCCATGTAATAAAAATGGGATTCTTAAACATCATGACATCATAAAACAATTCATATAAGATAAAGGAATTCATAAAAATAATTCCATCACAACATCATCAAATCAATGTAATAATAGGGATAAAAATAGAACCCTTTATTATCTTAGATGGAAAATAATTTTGATAAAACTCTTGAAATGAATTCTTGAGGAAATTATCCTTTCTTCTTCAAAATCAATTTCTTTTCACAAAACGTCATGCAATTTTAAAAGAAAGAGATTTTATTGAAAATAGTCATGAAATCTTTTGGAGGAAGCTTCATGAAAATAAGGCTTTATAAAACCGTAAAAATCTATTCGTGTCGTATAAGTTAAAAAAACATTCTTCTCGTACTTTTGTCGGAAAAGTCAAAATGTACCTCGTACGAAAACGACAAAATATTCCTTTCATATCTTTTACAAAAAACTCACCGAAGGGTAAAATTGGATATAAACTATTTTAGAAGGATGTAAATAATATTAAATATTGAGGGAACATGGATGTGGATGATAAAATACACCCCAGTAATTACCAAAGTAAAAACAATCTCGGATAAAAGTGAGATTGTGGTATTTCCCTTACCTTAGGTCCGATTTGCTTTGTACATGTCCGAAGCTCCTGTATAATGGTTTAAATAATGTTATTGACTTATTCCAGAATCATAAATATTGATATCATATCATATATGGTCATATTCTTAGCATCTTATTAGTAATATTTCATTGTTACTTGTTACTCGGGTCTTTATTGCCTTTTGTTCTTATGCATGTTTTTCCGACTAAATTCTTATTCTTCTTTTAAGGTTATAGATACCTTATATCCAGAATGGTATTAGTGTAACATATATCATATTTATTCATTCAATTCATTTATATAATTACTATGTAATGATGATCATGTAGAACGAGTCGCATCACATCGTGGAGACGGTATTCTGTACGTACGCACGAGCGATGATATGGTCCCATGATCGTGGAATTGTATTTAAGTGTATTTATACTATTTCAGTATCAATATCACTTTATAATAATAATATATAGTTACTCATTACACCATTATACCCATCCTTGTAAGGTGATGATGGAAAATAGATTACACCACGGCGTGGAGACGGTATTCCGTACGTACGCACGTGCGGTTATTTCATTTTTCCGTAGGATGGATAGAAGGTGAATTAGGGTTGTTTCATATTTATAATAACATATAAGTATTTAATTAATACTGATGTTATTACTTTATCATGAAACAACTAAAGAATAAGAAGTTGAAGAAGAAAGAAATTGAAAAGATCGGTAATGGATATTACCTCTTCTTTGAAACACCTCTTTGAATCCTCCACTTAGGGAACTAATATTGGTCTCTGAAGAAGACCAGGACCTCTAGGATTATTCTAGGGAAGTGGAGAAGGGATTTTTTCAGGGGTTGGCCGAGCTTGAGTGCTCAAATTGGTGTGAGGAGGAGGGGGAGGAGGTGTCCTTTTATAAGGGAGGAGAGGGGCACCTTAGGAATATCTCAAAATATTATTTTATATTAAAGTCAAAATCGGTTTATAATGGTTCCAAAGGGTCTTATTTCGAAGCTAAAGTGGGGATGGGTCTAAATACTATCAACCAATATGATTTAGACAAGTTTAGGTTATTATTTCAACCTTATCAATTAGATTTAACTCTAAGTCAAATAATTTAACTTTTACCGTGACTTTTTGTTTTCTTACACTATATGGTTAATACACTTACTATAACATACCAAACGAAACCCAAGTTGTTTATTATTAATATATATCCTTATCTAAGTCATTTGGCCGAACCTTAGATTTTTAGGAATAAAATAACAATTAATAATATTTTATTTTATTTAAAAACTATTTTCTGTCAATTTTGACACTATTTGATATATGATTTTTGTGAAAGTCATAACAGAATTATACGTTCGAACCAAGATTATTAAATCAACACTAATATATCATAGTAACCTAGAAAATTAGTGGAATTCATAAAAAGTCTCAAATTACGTTTATTTTGGTGTTTATAACATCAATTATGTCAATATTTCATTAATAAGATAATTATTGAATCATCATTGTGCCATAAATAAATTAAATTATATAATGTCTAAAAATTACAAATAAAATACCATTATGTAGTAAATCTTTTTATATTTCTAATGAATATTTATAGTCGAATTTATCTTATGTATAACCCCATATTAAAAATTATTTACTTATTAAACATTGATTTTAACTATTTTAACCCTTCTTTAAATAAATTAATAATAAATGTCCTAATCTAATCCAAGTGGGGCTAAATGGTCATATTTTATTCCTAAGTTTGTTTTTGGTCTAATTACACTTATCCAATAGAATTAGGACATGTGTTAGGGTAATAATAATATCATCTTTACCCTTACTTACCCTATTTACTTTTTACCGTGGTAAAAAAAAGTAAAAAGTTACTATTCACCAAAAATTATTTTCATCTCATTGAACCACATTTTAGTCCTTGATATTAACCGTGTCTCTAGGATTTTCGAAATTCCACTCACAGAAGCGGTAAAATTAAGTTTTATGAACAATTCAGTTTTTTTAACTACCACTTAGTGGTTTCACTATTCATCGAAAATTGAAAGTTTTCAGAAAAATACCAAAAATTAGGCCTAAGCTATATTTGATATTATGAACTCAAAAATGATGTCTATTTTAATAAATTCAAAACATATCAGTTGCATTAACTAATTTAAAAATTAATTCTCGTCGTCAAAACAAATAGCGTGTTTTTAAGAGATAATAACTATCAAAAGATTGACACTAGTTTATAACTGGTTTAAATGTGAAATTACATCCAATGACCAACATTGTATTAAATTGTAAAAATATATTCTAAATATACTTTAAAACCACTCAAATTAATATTTTATCACTATTAATTATTCCTATTAAAAAAGTTGTTTTTAATTAAAATTTAGTAATTTTCACTATTCATCAGAATATGAAAGTTATCCGAAAAGTACTAAAATTTCACCCTAAGCTAATTTCGATATTCTGAATCCAAAAATTAAGTCCATTTTGAAAAATAGAATTTACAAAATTTCAAAAAGTGGTTATTACTATTCATAACGGCTAGTTTAAATAATATTTTAATAGCATATCATTGTATAGTAAAACTCGGTATTGCGTACTACACACGCTATCAAGGAAGGTCGTGATTGCGTGTAATGAAATGCAAGTCAAGGATGCATGTTGTGCAAGATCCTTTTGGTGTAGCATACAACACAAGACATTAATGAAATTAAAAAGAATATTTTTCATAAAATCTCGGGGTGTTACATTCTACCCCCCTTAAAATGAATTTCGCCCTCGAAATTCGTCGGGGTTATAAATGGTTTACTATTCAAAAGTTTCTTTAATAGAAACCCTCATCGTAAAAAGGAATACCAAAACCAATCTTTAAAAACGAAAGTATGAAACGTAACGGTTACCCAAATAAACTAATCATTGGGTTTCCACATAGGTGAAAATATGGATATGGAAGAAAAATCTAACCATCATGTTCTGATGGAGAGTGGTAGAGAACATGGCTATGGAAAATCCAACAATCACAAATCCATAAATTTGTGACGATCAATGGTACCATCCGATTAATCAGATATAAGAGTACTAGGACAACATTTTTGGTTTTCAAGATCGTTTCCCTAAAGTTGAAGAATTTGAATTACAATAAATACTTACTTTATTTTGGTACAATCTCACTGTTGTTCGTGCCATGAACAATTTCCACTTCATCTCTTAAATAAATGAAGTTGAATTTGTTATTCTTGAAGTGTTAGCAGATCATGTGATAGAATGACGGGTCATTCCATCTGTCTCAAACAAAAGGTTAGCAAAAATTATATACATAAGTCGATCTATAGTGAGATTAATCATATATGGTTCCTAAAATGAACTTATACTTCATATATCATATCGCTTAATAAAATAAAACTAGTTTCTACTAAACGGGGACTTCCTGTAGGCCAGTGGTAGGCGATAAAGGCCAGTCGCATTTCGGTTGTGACTTCGATTCCCCCAGCCTTGTCCGACGCGATGGGCTGTCACCTGTCCTGCAGGTTTTCCTTTTTCTAAAACTATATTACTATTACATCCCATCAATAATATCGAAAAAAACTTCTATCCTTAAACAATACTAACTTATGTCCAACATAATCCATTCCAATCTTTAGGCTTACCGATAATACTGCAGTCCACTCTCATAATATAGTGAAAACAATTACCAGAGATTTAATACCATCATTGATCCCCATATATCATAAGATATGTCTTGCTGGTCACATTCTAAACATTCAAAGTCCTTAATCATGTATTCTCTTGAATACCCATTGAACCTTAGTGAAAACATGAATGTAGTTAAACACTTTCCACATACCACAATCCTCAAAATTCTTTATAATCAAACCATGGTATCACTTAGTCCTTATATCAATCGTGAGCTCATGAAAACTGTTAATCATTTCATTTTCTCATTTTCCCTTCATTATGCGCATATCGTATTATTTCCAAAAATATCTCAAGCACTTTGAATACCACATTAGACCAATACATAAATATTCCAATACTCCATGATACAATATTATTTTGGAATCCCATTACATAAACACTTAATCATTCCACCACATCGTTGTAATATTCAACATCGCCAATAGTGATCGCATGTGACTTCCCTTTATCCTTTGCCTTAAGCGGTTTCTCATGTCGATCATCACTAACCCTTGGATTAGGGCATTTATTAGAATAATGCCCCATTTCCTTGCACTTGAAGCATTGAAGTGTTGGTGGTGCATTCTCTGCAGTGTTTTCTTTATTCACATCATTAGAAACCCTTTTTCCATTACCTCGACACTCAGCTGCTCGATGACCTTCTTTTCCACACTTAAAACATTTTCTAGTCCCTTTAAGACAATCTCCACTATGCTTCTTTCCACACTTTGTGCATAAGGAAACATTCATCTTCTTTTCACCATTATTCTGAGATTTCCCCTTGAACTCCATCTTTCGTTTCTTGTCAAAACCATGAGATGGATATGTAACACCAACTTCCATTTCTACCTTGATAGCACAACGCACAATTTCTTCATAGCTACTGAAGTCTCTTATAGCTAATGCCCTTTGAAGACTTGGTTTTAAGCCACTGAAAAATCGATCAACTTTACTTTCAGGTTGGATGATAATGCCAGATGCATACCTTGCAAGTCTTGTAAAATTCGCTTCGTATATACCAACAGATTCATCATCCTTCTGCTTCAGCTCAAGAAACTCCTTTTACATCTTTGTTCGAAGAATATGAGGGAAGTACTTACTGAAAAACAAGTTCTTGAACTCGTCCCATTCCATGGACTCAATTTCATCTCTTGGCCTCGTATTCTTGATAAGATTACACCATTGATCAGCTTCACCTTCCAAACGATATACTACTAAGATGACTTTATCATGTTCAGAACATTGAAGAACTGAAAATATCTTTTCAGTGGTACTGATCCATTGTTCAGCAACAAGTGGATCGGAAGACCCATTGAAAGAAGGTGGACGTTGCCTCATGAAGGACTCAATAGAATATTGTTCCCTTCTCTGTTCATTTGGAAGTCCAGAATGATTCATAGCTTGTGTAAGTATAGAAATAAAATTTTGCACTCCATCTCCCATAACATTTGTTTGTTCAGGAGGACAATCATTGCATTGCCCATTGCATTGATCAACATGGTTCCTTCGGGTTCCAGCCATCGTCTAAAACCCAAAAAGAATAGTGTGAGAGGAAAAAATCATGCTAGGGAAAACAAAATAATAAAGGGGGAGTACCTTCAATATCTAACATCTTAGGTTTAATTCTATGATCGTTAGCATAATTATAGTACTATAACCTATATGTATACTTAACCTTAGGGACATCCCTAGACATACCTTAGAAATATCTCTAGGGATCTCACTAACATTTTCGCATCCTAGTTTCCAAAGGTTGACTAAACCTTTCCTCTGATACCAACTGTAGAGACCCGTATCTTGACATACATGGACATTACATTACTTTTTCGGAATACTTAGTACATAACAAAAACACACACGCAAGGATCGTAATAGTTTAGTGTCTTTGGAAACTTAGAATATAATCTTCTAATCCTGGTGAAAGATCTTCAACATCTCCCATAAAGATTTTCCTTTTTTTTACCTAAAACCTTTCTTTATATCCTGGGGAAAAGAAAACATAAAAGGGTGAGCTCAAATGCTCAGTAAGGGTAAACAAAATAAATATCAATCACATCATATATATAAGCACATAACTTTTGGAAATCTTAACCTGCAAAAGAGATCATAATTTCATAACATGGGGTAAATCATGGCAGTGAAATGTAATCAAAATAATCATAACATAAAACATTAAACTTTGTGGCATTCACACATAATCATAGAGAATCATTTCTTGTTAGTCAAGACTCATTGCCAAGACTATCTTAGTGGACAAAGTCCCTTTCTGAACCGAGTCACCCTCGTTTCAGTCCTGTTTCACTGAACCGGTATAACCTACCATTCCAGCCATGTCTATCTCATGAGATATAAAATCTTTACCCAATGCATTGGAGGTAGATATAGGTCCCACCCATCTCTTAATGATACCATTCTTATGTGTGCCACAAAATCATAAACCATAAATCATTTCATAACCCATGTAATAAAAATGGGATTCTTAAACATCATGACATCATAAAACAATTCATATAAGATAAAGGAATTCATAAAAATAATTCCATCACAACATAATCAAATCAATGTAATAATAGTGATAAAAATAGAACCCTTTATTATCTTAGATGGAAAATAATTTTGATAAAACACTTGAAATGAATTCTGGAGGAAAATATCCTTTCTCCTTCAAAATCAATTTCTTTTCACAAAACGTCATGCAATTTTAAAAGAAAGAGATTTTATTGAAAATATTCATGAAATCTTTTGGAGGAAGCTTCATGAAAATAAGGCTTTATAAAACCGTAAAAATCCGTTCATGCCGTATAAGTTAAAAAAACATTCTTCTCATACTTTTGTCGGAAAAGTCAAAAAGTACCTCGTACGAAAACGACAAAAGATTCCTTTCATATATTTTACAAAAAACTCACCGAAGGGTAAAATTGGATATAAGCTATTGTAGAAGGATGTAAATAATTTTAAATATTGAGGGAACATGGATGTGGATGATAAAATACACCCCAGTAATTACCAAAGTAAAAACAATCTCGGATAAAAGTGAGATTGTGGTATTTCCCTTACCTTAGGTCCGATTTTCTTTGTACGTGTCCGAAGATCCTGTATAATGGTTTAAATAATGTTATTGACTTATTCCAGAATCATACATATTGATATGATATCATATATGGTCATATTCTTAGCTTCTTATTAGTAATATTTCATTGTTACTTGTTACTCGGGTCTTTATTGCCTTTTGTTCTTATGCGTGTTTTGCCGAATAAATTATTATTCTTCTTTTAAGGTTATAGATACCTTATATCCAGAATGGTATTAGTGTAACATATATCATATTTATTCATTCAATTCATTTATATAATTACTATGTAATGATGATCATGTAGAACGAGTCGCATCACATCGTGGAGACGGTATTCCGTACGTACGCACGAGCGATGATATTGTTCCCATGATCGTGGAATTGTATTTAAGTGTATTTATACTATTTCAGTATCAATATCACTTTATAATAATCATATATAGTTACTCATTACACCATTATACCCATCCTTGTAAGGTGATGATGGAAAATAGATTACACCACGGCGTGGAGACGGTATTCTGTACGTACGCACGCGCGGTGATTTCATTTTTCCGTAGGATGGATAGAAGGTGAATTAGGGTTGTTTCATATTTATAATAACATATCAGTATGTAAGTAATACTGATGTTATTACTTTATCATGAAACAACTAAATAAGAAGAAGTTGAAGAAGAAAGAAATTGAAAAGATCGGTAATGGATATTACCTCTTCTTTGAAACGCCTCTTTGAATTCTCCACTTAGGGAACTAAGATTGGTCTTTGAAGAAGACCAGGACCTCTAGGATTATTCTAGGGAAGTGGAGAAAGGATTTTGGCAGGGGTTGGCCGAGCTTGAGTGCCAAAATTGGTGTGAGGAGGAGGGGGAGGAGGTGTCCTTTTATAAGGGAGGAGAGGGGCACCTTAGGAATATCTCAAAATATTATTTTATATTAAAGTAAAAATCGGTTTATAATGGTTCCAAAGGGCCTTATTTCGAAGCTAAAGTTGGGATGGGTCGAAATCCTATCAACAAATAGGATTTAGACAAGTTTAGGTTATTATTTCAACCTTATCAATTAGATTTAACTCTAAGTCAAATAATTTAACTTTTACCGTGACTTTTTGTTTTCTTACACTATATGGTTAATACACTTACTATAACATGCCAAACGAAACCCAAGTTGTTTATTATTAATATATATATCCTTATCTAAGTCATTTGGCCGAACCTTAGATTTTTAGGAATAAAATAACAATTAATAATATAATATTTGATTTAAAAACTATTTTGTGTCAATTTTGACACTATTTGATATATGATTTTTGTGAAAGTCATAACAGAATTATATGTTCGAACCAAGTTTATTAAATCAACACTAACATATCATAGTAACCTATAAAATTAGTGAAATTCATAAAAAGTCTCAAATTACATTTATTTTGGTGTTTATAACATCAATTATGTCAATATTTCATTAATAAGATAATTACTGCATCATCATTGTGTCATAAATAAATTAAATTATATAATGTCTAAAAATTACAAATAAAATACCATTATGTAGTAAATCTTTTTATCTTTCTAATGAATATTTATAGTCGAATTTATCTTATGTATAACCCCATATTAAAAATTATTTACTTATTAAACATTGATTTTAACTATTTTAACCCTTCTTTAAATAAATTAATAATAAATGTCCTAATCTAATCCAAGTGGGGCTAAATGGTCATATTTTATTCCTAAGTTTGTTTTTGGTCGAATTACACTTATCCAATAGAATTAGGACATGTGTTAGGGTAATAATAATATCATCTTTACCTTTACTTACCCTATTTACTTTTTACCGTGGTAAAAAAAGTAAAAAGTTACTATTCACCAAAAATTATTTTCATCTCATTGAACCACATTTTAGTCCTTGATATTAACCGTGTCTCTCGGATTTTCGAAATTCCACTCACAGAAGTGGTAAAATTAAGTTTTATGAACAATTCAGCTTTTTTAACTACCACTTAGTGGTTTCACTATTCATCGAAAATTGAAAGTTTTCAGAAAAATACCAAAAATTAGGCCTAAGATATATTTGATATTATGAACTCAAAAATGATGTCTATTTTAACAAATTCAAAACATATCAGTTGCATTAACTAATTTAAAAATTAATTCTCGTCGTCAAAACAAATAGCGTGTTTTTAAGAGATAATAACTATCAAAAGATTGACACTAGTTTATAACTGGTTTAAATGTGAAATTACATCCAATGACCAACATTGTATTAAATTGTAAAAATATATTCTAAATATACTTTAAAACCACTCAAATTAATAATTTATCACTATTAATTATTTCTATTAAAAAAGTTGTTTTTAATTAAAATTTAGTAATTTTCACTATTCATCAGAATATGAAAGTTATCCGAAAAGTACTAAAATTTCACCCTAAGCTAATTTCGATATTCCGAATCCAAAAATGAAGTCCATTTTGAAAAATAGAATTTAAAAATTTTCAAAAAGTGGTTATTACTATTCATAACGGGTAGTTTTAATAATATTTTAATAGCATATCGTTGTTTAGTAAAACTCGGTATTGCGTACTACACACGCTATCAAGGAAGGTCGTGATTGCGTGTAATGAAAGGCAAGTCAAGGATGAGTGTTGTGCAAGCTCCTTTTGGTGTAGCAAGAACACAAGACATTAATGAAATTAAAAAGAATATTTTTCATAAAATCTCGGGGCGTTACATACATAGTTAGAGGCATCACACATGAGTTCAAATGGTAAATCTCACTGAGCTGGTTGGATTATCATGGATGACGTGTGACTATATTTCAATTTTTTAAAATATAGCACACATTATTTATCAAAAACAAAATATTTTAATTTTTGGAGTAAGTGGGAGATGGGTGAAATATTATTAGAGTCACAGATGAAACGATGGTAAAATCCAGCATGACCTAAGAAAGAATGCACATCCCGCACATTTTTTGTGAATGGTAGGGAAGAAATGACATCCACTTTTGATTTATCTACTTGGATACCATCACTAGAAATGGCATTAAATAATTTTATACTTTGTCTCATAATGAAATTAAGTTTCTCATAATTTAATACAATATTATTTTCAATACCGCAGTGTAGGAAAAAACCAAGACTACTCAAACGGTGACCAAAAGAGGAAACATAAATAGTGAAATCGTTTATGAATACTTCCATGTGATTATCTAGGTAATCTGAAAAAATAAAAACCATGAATCACTGGAAAGTACCTGAAGCATTCCATAGACCAAATCGTATCCTCCTATATGAAAATATGCCAAAGGGGCAAGTGGAGGCTGCCTTTTCTTTCTCCTTAGGGGAAATATGGATATTACCCATCAAGGAAAAGGTTGGGGGACTACCCTACTAGCATATCTAGAATCTGGTCAATGAATGGAAATGGGAAATGGTCCTTCCTAGTGTATTGGTTTAGTTGGAAACAATCTATACAGACACACCAACTATTCTTCACATGAGTTAGAACCAATTTATCATTTTCATTTTTAATTATAGTAAGACTAGATTTATTGGAAACTACCTACACTAGACTGACCAATTGGCTATTAGATATGGGGTCAATGATTATATCATCCAATAATTTTATAACATCCTTTTTAACAACATATATGGGGTTTGGGTTCAATTGAAGTTATTCATGCCTCAATGGTTTAGCCTCATCATTTAACTATATATTATGGGAATCTTATTTCCATTATGAAGATATCAATATTTTAGATTTTACGATAAAGGTTTAAGTTCAAATTCATGGGAATTTCAGATTGATGGGAGTGAATGTTAAATTGAGAGGTCAATGATCTCATATAATTGATCAATAGTAACATACTTAAATGAGGAATGAGCTTTTACATGCTTAGTTATATCATCAATGGTCATGCGTTCCTCAGTGCTCAAGAAATCCTCAATTAACAAGCATGCATAACATTTTTCTAAACCGGTACAACATTCAATGCATGACTCATTACCTAGCATGTCTATCAATGATGAAAACTCGGAAATAGAATCATGGGAATGAAAAGATATTTTTTTAGGGGAAGGGAGTACATCAATTGAAATAACTAAAAGTGAGTAATGTTCTTTTGAGGGGTTCATTTTGGAATCAAAGATATTTAAGTGGAAAATGTCACAATAAAACTCTATATATTATATACCATGGGGGACATTAATTATATTTTTGGATATTTTCAATAAATTCCTTCCTAATATAATTGAGGGAATATCTATTCATCCAATCATATTCCATTTTAAGCACATAAAAATCAATAGGAAAAATGAAAATTGTCACCCTCATAAGAACATAAACTAACATGGTAGTGGGGTATGCGGTACTCTGGTTTTCCAATTGAACAACAATTACAGTGGTCTTCAATTCCCCAACCTATAGTGAATAGTAAATTGAGTGAGGCATCACATTTATTGAATTTCCCCAATCAAGCATAGCATCGAAAAAGAAATAATCCCCAATAGTGCATGGAATCAATTATATTCCAAGATCTTTTTATTTGGTGGGAAGTGATGGCTCTATCAATGCTGAGACGTTCCTCTCCAAGCTCACCTTTTCATTACAAAAAATTTTCCTCTAATGTGTACACATATCCTTTAGAAAATTGTATTATCTTGGAATTTGCTTTGTGGAATTGATCTAAAGGATGTTAAACTACACTTTTTTGAAATTTTAAATGGTTTCACTATCAATTTTAGTTTCTTTTTGTTTCCATGTTTGGGTGGAACTTTGGGAAAATTGAATTGGAATGGTTGTTATAGGATACTCATCAACAGATTCACTATTTCCATTGGTGGTGTTTTTCTTAGGATAATTATTTTTATTTTTTTGATCATTTGAGATGGTTGGAACGGATTTTTCTTCTAAATAGGTTCACTTTAATGGAGGGATCATTTGTATTTGAGGTTGGGTGAAACTCCAAAGGGTGATGGCACTGACATTTCCATTATCCATTTGGTTGACTAGTGGTTGAGAAGGTAGTTTTCCCAACTCGTGACTTTAGATTTCCCCCACCGAGTTGGAGAGTTGGCCTAAATGGGTTTATAGGTATTGTATACCTATTTGGTGGTTTTTTTAAATTAGAGGTTATTTACAGCCATTTGTTTCATCAAGGTTGGGTTTTAGAGGGGTGGTTGGAAATTCCATTATGGTGTTTGGGGATTTCTGAGTGGTGGTGGTGGATGACTACCCTACACTGGGTGGTTTCATGGTTGTTGAGGTTAGTTTTAATACCCCCTTACCTATATTAATGGTTGTCTTTCCACCCAAGGTTGGATGGATAGTACGGTTCTTGCCTAATGGGTTTTTATAGGGGTGGCCTTGAAATATTTCCTCAGAACTCTTATAAGTTTCACTTAGTTGAGGTAATTGGTCAAAATAATGGGTTTTGGTAGAACATATACCACAATGAATAGTAGGAGGGGATTGGGATTTCCCTTGGAAAAGGGAAAGTTTTCAAAGATGGGTACTTACCACTTAAATCTTCATGTCCACCTTCTTCTCAAACATAGAACCTTTCACATCATCGATGCCTTGAATGGGTACACTAGACCTTGAACCAAATTATTGAGTGTTCTACACCATGATCCCAATCAGGATCCTTGTAGTGATTGGGGTTTTATAAACTAGTGAACCACCTTCATAAACATCATTTATGTTTCGATCAGTAGGAATGAAACCTTCACAAAAATATTGTATTAATAGTTAATTACATATTTGGTGGTGTGGAAAATGAGAACAAAGCCTTTTAAATCTTTCCCGGTAATTATGCAGTGTTTTTACTTGATGTTTTTTTATCCCACATGTTTATTCCCTTATTATTTTAATTTGAGAGGGTGGGAAATATTTTTCAAGAAAATGGTGTTCCATGTCCTCCCAGTCTCTAATATAGGAATAAACATAATATAACCAATCTTTTGCAGTGTCTTCTAATGAAAAAGTGAATGCCCTAATATTTACCTTTTCATCATCCACATTAGATGGTTTAAATTTAGAACACATTGTGTGAAATTATTTTAAGTTATTATATGGATCTTCTCCCATGATTACATGAAATCTTGGTAATAAGTGAATTAAAATGAATTTAAGTTCAAAATTGGGTGCTTCTGCTTATATTTTAATGTATGATGGATGGATATATACATCAGGTGAGGTTGGTTCATTTAATTATTGGTTATATTTAGCCACATTATACAATTTTATTTTAGTTTTGATATGGGTTCCAAAAGAATAAGAAGAAGGATTAAGAAGAGGGTCGATGTTCTGTGTCCTCCTTTAAGGGACTGTTTAGTGCTTCTTGGTGTCGATGATGCAAGAACCTCATCGGTTCATGTCCAAATGGATGTTGTCCCCCCGATGAAGATCACATCATGATAAATTCCTCCAAAATGAATATTTTATAAATCAACTTAGAAAATGAAGCAATAAAATAAGTGATAAAATAATTACCAAACAGAAAATATTTTATAAAAACTTCACACTAAAAACAATAGAGCTCCCCGGAAACAGTGCTAAAATTTGAACTCATTGTAATGAAAATAAAATTTTATTATGTTTTTAAATTTTATTTATTGTCCCGGTCAACCCGTAGGTCATCTCTCAATGATCTGTGGGGATTTAAAGTTTGTATTTTTAATAAAATAAACTAAAATAGGGGAGTGGTTTTGAAAACAGTTTTAAAAATAAAATGAATTAACGAAGAGTTTAATAGATGAAAAAAGAAGGTGCCGTTTTTATAATTATGAGAGAACTTGGTCATTTAAAGTTAAATGCACATATTAGATAATTAAATACTCTAAAAAGTTTATATGTTTTAATGAAATTATTTGGTTGAGGGTTGTCAGGATCTTGATTCCCCCTTGCCTCTTAAACCGATGCCCAAAGAACCAACCCTTGAAAAAAGTCATATTTTCTAGGTTTGGTCCTCAAATATAGAATAATTGATACAAAAAATAATGAAATAACATTCATGTTAATGTGAAAAAGTATTCTTGTGTTGTACAATCTGATTAACCCAATATTCCCACTAGAAATCTCAACCCAATAGGTGTTGAGATAAAAATAGGTTCAATTAATTAAACCAAAAAAACATTCAAAGAAGAAAAATTTTAAGATAAATCTTAAATGAATTTTTTCACACAAAAATTACACAAAATAATTTTCATAAAAAATATCATAACTCCCTCCCAAATGTGTATAGATCCATCCAAATGATCTTTCTCTGTTTATCTCTTCATAGAGAGGAGGAGGAGTCTAGGGTGGAACTTCACCTTCATCATAGACCCCATATTAGGATATGGGCCTCCATAACATCTAGTTTGATGAGATTACTACTATAGTACTCTAATTTATTATCACATTTCATCCTGGTCAAACTTTTAAATGGGGTTCCCAAGGTTCCAATTTATAGGTGAAGTGGAAGGTGGTTTTGGGAAACCTAATTTTGAGAAACCACTTAACCCATCGTTTTTACTGGACATACAATCTTATCCCACTTTTGAAAAATGTAATGTTTTATTTTAAAACCTATTTTATAACTCCAAAAAAATATTGTTATCAATTGGAAGACTACATCCTGAGATATGGTTGAAATATAGAACACACCTTTTGACTTCATTCAGATTCAGTTCCTTCGAAAGAACAGTTTGGTTGGGCCACCATATTGTCAAATTGGGCTTGGGTGTCTTAATAAAAGTTGTATACTAATTAATTTTTTATCATCCTAAAAAGTATTGTCCCAATTAGATTCACATATTAGTAGAAGAGTGTGGTTTATTCCACATATGTTCTTGGATTCCTGTGCAATTTGGCCCATTTTCTTCAACTATGTCATGGGCCATCCAAATCACCTATAACTATGTTGAAAACATAAAATCAAGTAAAATATCACTTTATAATAGTAATTAAAATTAAATTATTTAATCAAACAATAAGTAAATTGTTTTATAATATTTGTAATTTACAAAAAAAATTCTTTAATACAATGGTGTAAGGGTGAAATAAAATAGTGAATCGTAGTGAGATCAATCAACTCAATTTAAAGGACCCCTTATTATGGTAAAAAAAATTAAATAAATAAAATATACTCAGTAACTACTCATAGAATAATAATATTCTAGGAATATTGTTTCCTTAACTTCATACATTTTTCCCTTCCTTGTCAACCAAACACTTTCATAAATATTAGTAATTGGTTCATCGATTTTTCTGAATGACCCCCTGGTATGGTGAAAGGAATAATTTCATATTATCCATGAATTATCCACTAAGTAAATTTTCATGGTCTTAAAAGAAATTACTCTTAGTTTTTTGTGAAACTTTTTGGAAATGTGGTGGTGGTTTTACCATTACTAATAGTTATATATTCCCACCAATTATCACCCCTATCATTTTGAATTTGGAATTATCAGGTTATGATATACTCTTCACATATTTCCTAATGTTATTTTGGATTCAAACACCCTTGATGTTGCAAATTTTTTCATCATCCCATCACTAAAGAAAACTTGTGAATATTCACCCCTACACCTCCTCATATAAGGGGATGCATCATTATAAAAACAAAATATTTGAGTCTATATCCTCTTCTTAGTTGGAAATGTATTGATTCGATATCCTCTTCCTAGTAAAAAATAAATTATGTTGTTATCCTTCTTATATTAAGGAAAATCATGACCCGAGATTCCCTCTTTAATAGTAAAATCATTAAGTTGAAATCCCTTAAAGGTCTAATAGAGAGTACACTACCCATGATAGGGGGAGAATTAGTGGTTACCAAAACCCCAACTCTCGATAAACAATTTTCTCATAACTAGTTATTGAAATTGGATCATGAATATAATGATACAATGATGAATGATATAACGTGAAAGGGAACACACATCATAATATTTTTTATAAGGTATACTCACTCATGTTATTGAGAGGCTAATCCATGGTGAAAAGTGGTTGAGATGCCAATATGAATATTTTTATACTATTATCAATGGGAATAAGGAATATAAAATGAATATAATATTAAAATATTATTAGAATTAATACATATTATTTTAATAAGTCAATAAATTTTCACTTCCCAACCTCAAGTGATTCTTGAATTTTTATAATGTGTCTACCGTTTTTCTTCTCCTCAATCTTGGGTAAAAGATCCCTATAATGGGTGGTTGGTTCTATCAGATTGTTTTTAATTTTCATCACAAAGTGATCATTGGAAAACTTAACAAATTTCTATACATCTCATTCATTATATTTTTATGACTCTGGATATGGATTGATGGTATGATCCAAAATCTATAAAAATATCTCTTTCTAAATCTTTAATTAAATCAAAACAAATTCCATCCATCATGGTGGGACCTCATTTTTTGATTCATGTGTTTTTTCATTTCTACTCAACTAGTGTTACATGAATATTTTAATCCCATGTAATTAAAAAAATAACACTTCTTTTATGATGTTTAATATAGCTTTTTATATTGATATTATTCATGCACTTTAATTGGTGTGGGGAAAAAATCATGAGGACTCTTCATGGTATAAACCTATCCCCCAAACTCCTCAAGAATACCTTTACAACACAAATCTTTGTATTTTATTATGAAGATCTCATATAGGATTATAATTCTGATCTACCTCATCTCCTTCACAATGAAACATATATGATTATATCATGATGTATCTATGAAAAATTAAAACTCATCTCTTGAATCATCCTCAACATAGGGAAATAAAAGCATTCACATTGTGACTCACTCAAACTCAAAAAATCCTTATTCCTTTGTATTCCACATCAGATTTAATTGTCCAAAAACGCACCCATTAGTATATTTTTAATAAATATAGCACCAAAAATATTTCAACACTCATGAATGAATTTTATCATGAAATAAGACACAACACCCGTCAAATGTGAAGTTAATTGAAACACCAAAATATTTTATAGAATTTTTTTGAGAGTACAACAACTGTAAATATAAGATCAAGGATAAATTGACAATTTATCAATTGAGAATAACTCAAAACTATCCCTTTTTAAATTCTCTTCATGATGGATTTTGAATCATCAAACCTTATAAAGTCCTCCAATTATGAAGGTCACTTAAATATCCACCATTTTATTTGAAGGAAACACACAAGTCAATAAAAGATCTTTACTCAAAGATCTAGAAACAATATCATAAATTATCCCCCTATAAGGAAAATTATTTACCACATCTCCCCCATAATCATCATCTAAAAATTATATTGAGACTCTCCCCATTTTCCAACAAGGTTTCCTTTTGTGGTCTCCCCATTTTTCAATAAATTTATAATAATTATAAAGTAAAAATAAAAGTGGAAACTTATATGAATTATTACAGTTAATTCACACCCAATAAAACTTTTATATATCGAAATACATCCTTAATCGTATTCTTTATCATGATATCCACAACTTGACCCTTAGTTGAAATATACTCAAATGAACACTCACTCAGTTATAGTTTCTATATAATGAAGTAGTACTTGGTATAAATATTCTTCTAACTGGAATATTATACCTAATTATTTGATAATTTGATTACTCTTTGATTATCACACCTAATCATCAATGGGTAATAAACATTCACCCTCATGTCCTCAGCCTGCAACTGTATCCACATCATTTGTTTCATGAAATATTATTTTGTTATAAATTTAGCTTTATTGTTCTCAATATTATATAATTTTACTTCTTGGGGTGCTAATAATTGAATCTTCTTATGATAAATAATGAACCTCCATGAATAAACTTAAAATCATGATTATCTTCTACCTATTTTACGTTGAAATATTTATATTTCTAAACTTTTCTGTTATTATTATACCTCAAAAAAATCTATAGTCTCTTTGATGTATTGTAATATCTGTTTCACTGCTACAAAATGAAACTCAATGAAATTTATATAGAATCATGTGAAAAGGTACCATTAGATTTGGGAGAATTCACTGAGAGGGGATGAATAAATGAATTTAACTAATTTTTAAGTTTATTTTAAACAACCATCATCACCTATTAAAGTTAATAAATTTACAACTATTATAGACACCAAATCACACTAACATAAGGAAATATTCACTACTTTAAATTAGTAACTAGTCATTAACGTGATCCAGAATCACCCAAGACAATATAAGTCACTAGTATTAACATTGGGGATTACAAAATATCAAGGATTATCCTTGAACTCTTGTTACAAAAATCTATCTGGACTATGTAATGTTATTTTGAACATATATAATTAGTTTTCTAACAATAGTAGGGTCTAAATAGGGATTATAATTCTACAGATTTTTCACCTTGCTTCTTCATTTTCTCCTTCATATTATTCCTCTTCTAATTTCCTAATAACAAGAAAAATTCTCTTCTTCTTTCTATTTTACCTTTTATTACCTAAAATAGACCCCATTAAACTTATTCTTACAAAACCAAAGACTCTAATGTTTTTTTAAATTTTAGTTTTAATTTCAAATTCAAATAAACAACTTCCATCAACTTATTTTCAACTACTCCTAGTTCATTTTGAGCCTTTGAATATTTCTAGAAAACATAGTCACAATTGATGTGGTTAAAGACTTTAGATATTTAGAGTGGGTAGCCATTGATTCATTAACTTAGCCATGTCATAAGATTCACTCAAAATTTATAACTCTTCATTATCCATGAATTTTACCTTTCTACGTCATAATCGTTTCAGTTCACCCATTATGAACTACTTTAGAACCACTTCAAAAACACATTGTTTTGTGGAATGTTCTACCCAATTTTTCTAATGGGAACTTTTTTCTCACACTATAGAATGTTCCATTGTGTTTTCCTCCAATTTACATTTTATACAGAAACCTTTTTCTCACACCAAATCATGTTTTATGACACAGAAATCTATATTTCATGGCTTATAAAATAACCAATCCATTTTACTTCTCTTGTGTTGAGAATCTTTGATATTTCAAGTATATCTCAAATAATACACCAAATATAAATCATAGAGTGGACACCACCATTTTGATTTCTATAAAACCACTCTAAATTTTCAAAAATTAATAAGCTTATGTATTATATATAAACTATTAAATATCAAACCTTGTATAAGGAATTTTCTAAAATTACAAACTCACATATGAGCCACCATGGCTTTATCAGTGTTGTGTATGAGTCACAAAATTTAAAAAAATAAAAATTATTAAATAAAATTTTCATTTTAGATATTATATTACCATTAACTTTTTATTTCATTTTCTTCAATGCATTGTGGCATATTCAGACCTTCATTCTCCGACAACAACATTTCAGAATGCATGCTTCCTTACTATCCATATCATTTTCTCTCCCAAAACCATATCCATGACAGTTTCATGTATGAACACAACATTTTGATGTCACATGTACTTAAAACATCATAAACCACCAATCTTCAACCTTAAAACCTCTCCCATGATCTTTTAATCAGTTCATGGCATCATAATGAACTTCATATCAAATGAAACATCATGCAACACCAAAGTTTGAACATGATTTATGTGTTGAAAAAAAACACATTAATAGTATCTACTGGTACACTTCTCCAATTCAACTTCATTAACTTATTAACACAACAATCTCTCCCTATATCATAGAAAACTCCCCAAGTACACCAACACTCTTGATCTCACCAACTTCTTCAAAAATGGTCTCAGTTTTTTCAGAAAAAACTTTTCTTCCGCCTATAAAAATATATATTTCTTTGAACTGGTGTATAATAATTCTTTATATATATTCTCACCAAACATTTTATAATTGTTCAAAACATTGACAACCAAGTACTTACTTTACATATTTCTTTATTTAAAAAATAACAATAAATACATGCTCCCCTAAATAAAAGATCTCTTACTCATTAGGTTAAACTCATATATTTGGATTCTCCCATATATTTATTAAATCCCAATATATAAATACATAAAGTAATAAACATAAATGTTTTTATGTTATGTTTCTCTCACTTTGACAATAGTATACCAAATAACAAGTGATAGAGGGGATGAAATCACCATGCCTTAGCCTTAAGAGAATGAGGTTAAACTCTCATCGTCAAAATAAATATATGAAATGAATACTTTGGTAGTAGTTTATTGAATAAATGTACAATTTTCCCATTTTTTGGAATAAATAATAACTTTAGCACATTTTTCTCCACAAGCTCCCTGATGAAGTGATATTTTATACCAATATGATTTGATTGATAATGTTGAATTGGATTTCATGATAAATTGATTACACTTTAACGATCCCAGCTAATAAGAAATGAAATATTCACATCCACCATAAAATTTTAAAATTTATTCCCAATATATATAAATTTCTTTATTTCTTGAATTTTAGTAATATATTTCATCTCAGTAGTTCTAAGTTTACCAAGAATTTCTTCTATATATGATAACACTGACACCTTTCTTCTAAAAATAAAATTCCAATGTTTGTTTACTTATATGATCAATATTTTAATCCCAGTATTCATCTATATATCCAAATAAATAAATATTTTCTTTGATATCATATTTTATTAAAAATTATATAATGTTTTTTTATACATAAAAATTATATTTCATCAATTAAATGAGATTATTTCTATGAACTTTTATATCTATCACATATTGTAATACCGTACAATATATTCATACTTAAAGATGTCAAATAAATAAAACTCTCAATAAGATTCTATAATTCACCTATATCATCTTCCATTCCATTTTTATCTTACATAGGATTATTTTCCACTGAAATTTAGGTAGAAATTGGATTCAAATATTCTTTTCTAAACTTCTTTAGAAGTTTTTTATCATACTTATCTTGATAAAGAAAGATATGATATTCCTCTTGAGAATTTATAATCCTAATAAATACCACATTTTCCCAATAAAGGTAATCTCAAACATCTTCATCATTACAAAATAAAATTAATTTAACGCACATTATTTAATTACAATGAAGAATATATCATCTACATAGACAATAACAATATCTGATACCACATTTTCACCTTTAATGTAGAGGTTTATTCCACTCTTCCTTATTGAATTTTAAAAATTACAATAATGTGTATAACTTGGAATACCATTATCTTGGGGATTTTTAAACCCATATAGATACTTTTTTAACAAGAAAACACAGTCTTTTTTTCTCTATGAAAGAAACCATCCAGTTTCCCAATGAAAATATCCTCTTTTAACTCTCCATTCAGGAAGGTTGAGTTGACATCAAATTGTAAAGTTGTATATCACCTTTTTGATTCAAGATAAATAAATATCCAAATGGTCTAAATCCAAAAAAAACTAGTGATAATGTATCATCAAAATAAATTCCTACAACATATAAGTACCCTTTTCAAAAAATTCTTTCCTTGTTCATTATTACATTTAATCTTTCATTCACCTTATTATGAAAGACCCACTTTGTTTCAAAAAAAATTATAGTTTTTAGTCTTGAGTACCAACTCCAAAGTATCACTATTTTTTATCAAATATAACTCTTTATTCATAGCATCTATCCACACTTGATGATTTAAATCCTCTTTCACATGTCATGGTGTAACTCGAGAGAATAATGAGGTACGTGTTTTTTTCCATGGAGTTCTTCTGCATAGAACTTGTTTTCCTCGTTCTATAATATATTTTTGTTATGATTGTATATAAAAATCATTTTTTACTAAGATGTTAAAATATCATAAAGAAAAAAATTAGGCATATAATGTATAATGGTTTGAAGGGATTTGATAGAGTGGTAATGGCTAGGGTCTATAGTTCCCAGAAAATTGGTAGTCGGGTGATGTAGATAAGACAATGTTGATAAAAAAATTAGTTGAATAATGCATCCATATTGAATAGTCAAATAATAAAATATAACAACATAACTGGGTGGTGTAATTATTAATTACCCTTAATCACTTCTCATTAAGGTAGTGAAAAAAATGAAAGTATTGAAACATAAGACTCATCCTAAAAGTTTATCAAAATATTACACTATTTGACAACAAAGTATTTGAGGCAAGAGAAATACTTAACTAGACAAATGGAGTGTCTATAGAGATAGGTTGAGGTGTAATTCATTCCAAAAAGATTGGATAGTGGTGAAAACTAGACAAACTTGTTGGATCATATTAAAAATAGTTGGTCGACTACCTATGGTTAGAGAACTCGGTGAAAATTGTATTCCACATCCATTTAATTGAATAAAATAGTTATAGTGTCCCTCCTATGGATTAGGATGAATGTATTAACTACATACACATGTTTTGTTCTTTTTAACTTATCTTTTGTTTCATAATTTTTTTTATATCAATATTATCCTTTCATTATCCAATGTTTTTGCATTTTGGTGTGGTGATTTCTGTGATTTTTCTTCCAAATTATTGTCTCCATAGTATGGGTTTTCTAAGAAAACATTATTCATTCCTTGTAAGTTCTAGTGGGTATTGTCTAGTAGATTTATATAATGGTATATGTGAGTGAAATAGGTTTGATTATACATTGGTTGGAATATTCTAGATGATCATACCACAGTAAAGGTGTTTCAGATCTTGGTTTGAAAGCACCATTCGACCCTTTTTATTGGATAATATCATTAATTACTCCCTAATATTTCTTTTAAAATGACCAAAATTTAGTGTTCATTCAAAAGTTTTAGATAAATAGCATCAGAATGAGGTAAAGTCTATGTGGGGATTTTAGCATCACTAATTATGGGATTTGGAAGATTTAGATAGAGTATTATCTAATATAGAAGGATAATGGTCTTCTCTTCCCTGGTACTGATATTAAATAAATGAATATGGAAGGATGGTAGAGGCTGGGAAAGAAATAATTAAGGATGATATGGATTTCATTAACCCGTAACATGGATTTAAATATCTAATTTTAAATATCACATCGGAACTTATGAATATCCTCTTTGACATGTATGAGAATACCAAGATGAAAAATTAAGTGTTCTGGCTAATAAGACTATTCAACATGATAATTTTAAAAGATAGGTTTTTTTTATCATATTAATTAATTCAACATGATAAGAAGTCAATTGGATCCATTAAATGTGAACATAAAAGATTTAAAATATGCATTTTTATTACTCTCATCACTCCTTGAATCTTGTGATGTGATGGTCACCATTGTGAGTCTATCAAGCGAAAAAAAATCCTTGTGTTTACAGACATCTGAGGCCTCGTATTTAATGAGTATTTTTATCAGTAGGAGATCTATTAATCATCTGGTAGTGCATACTATGCGAAATTAATAGCATAGACTAAAACACTAAAATGACTTAATAAAGGTGAATAAAGGATAAGATGAAGTAGGAGTAGGTTAATAGACTGTGGTCCCATGTCATAGAATTTTTGGAAGAATATAAACCTTAATAATGATTAAAATGAGCACACAATGAACTTTGTAAGGTATATGTCAAGAAGTGAATCCATGAATCCTATATCAAATTATTGGTGTGGATTACTCATAAGTTCCCCTATTTCACTTGAGTCTTGGTTGATAAACTCTAGAGATTCATTTCACTCCACATCCAAGAGATATAGTATAATGAATTATATTTATAGAAGGTTTGGAAGAGTATATATTGAAGACGAAAAGGCTCTTTGTATAGTTGGTATGGGATAAATTTCCATATAATAAGTACTTTCATCTATTCAAATTTTCATGGAGTGTTTTACATAATGGGCTTGAGGAAGAACTTAATTTTCATAGAATAATCACGTGGTGTGGGATTTAGTATAGTTATCACAGGCAAAGAATATAAAATTTCACCTGCCTCTATGTTTTTAGAAAAAGGATTAAAGTATGAAACTTTATACCTATTGGGAGTATCGAAACATATGATGTATTCTAAACAAGTTACTTCCTTGAAGCTTTGACATGCCCATCTAGATTACCTCAGTGAGAAAGGGATGAAAATCCTGTCTACTAAAGGGATGTTTAAGGTCATAACCATATAGTATGGAAAACATGGGGAAAACATTTTAAGGAAGTGGAAGAAGTTATCGTTCCAAATAAAAGGTATTATTCCAATGAGATAGAAGTTAGATTCCATTCATACATATTTATGGGTACCATCTATAATTCATTATCATACAGCATCACTATACTATGTAACCTCCATCAATGATAAAATATAAAAATTCTTGGTGTTATTTCAAAAACACAAGTATGAGGTATTCAAAGTCATAGTCAGATAGTGAGATATAGTAAAAAAAGGAGACCATATGTAAGATTAATTACTTATGATAAGAAATGTTGGAGAGTGTATAAGCAAGGAGATCAAGATATTTTCTGGGTATAAGGGACTACATTTTGATAAGAATATACAAAGAACTCTGAAATATAACATTTTCATGGATAGAATGAACTAGACACTGATAAAAAGGTAAATTAGTATGACAATTCATATTGGATTATCCTATATATTTTGGGAATAAATAGTCAATTTCATAACATAGATGATCAACTAAATCCCTCTTATCTATTGTGAAAAAAATTACCAAAATATTTTTGGTCTATAAGGAAGGATGACTTCAATGATATCAAGGTATTTGGTGCACTAACCTATATCCATATTTATGCCAAGGAGAGTTAAAATACTGATGTTAAGTCCTGAGAATTTTAATTTTTGGGATATCTTGATGAAGAGATTGGTTATCAACTATCGTAAAATGACCTTAAAAATGTGATAAAAATTTTAAATGTATTCTCTAATGAAGATATTCATTGAAAGGATTGAAACTTATAGGATAATTATCAGTATAGAAAAGTATCATCAGAGACTGAAGTTCAACTAAATGGATTCCTGGACAATGAGGATACTATAGAGGGTTAAGTAAGAAGGTTAGTATGGGAGACACCAAATTTTCTGGAGGATATTTGAAAAGGTATTAAAATATATATAGTGTTTCCAAAAAATAAATTTCAAAAAATATCTATGAGTGTGAAATATCAATAAAAATAACTAGAGGATAAGACTCTGGAAGTTGTAGTTTGGAAGAAGCATGACCATAGAAACAGCTATGGATATCTTCTAAGGACAGGTTCCAAGTAAAAATGGTATATAAGTGATACGCACTAATTTATTCTATTTTATCATAGAGAGCCCGATATCCCAAAAGAGGTCAAAATTTTGAAAGTCTCAAATAAATTTGAGTTATATATGAGGGACGTAAATTATTCCCACTATATGTATAGATTAAGGTCCTTAAAAACAACTAGTTGTATTGTCTGAAGGAAGAAGTGGATGTTTTGTGGAGGTACCAAGATAATCTAGCCATTAATGGGTTTGAATAAACAAACGATATATATTTCTCAATGATATTTTCAATAGTAGTTAAACCTAAAATTAATCATACTATGTGGATTATGGTTTTTATAGAAGAACTTTATCTAGAGTAGTTGTACATGGAGACATCATTCCATCATAAGGGCTTAGATGAATTAATTTACATGGATGTTCCAACTAGTTTCATGGATCTGTATAACCATAATATTATGTGAAATTTCAACATGATTCGTTATGGTGTGAAGAAGGATATAAGGAAATGGAATTATAAGATCAACAACTTCAAGAAAGATTAGAAGTTTTTATGAATCAATATTGAGCATTTTTATTATGGTAAGGTGTTTTATAATGGAACTTCCATCATTCTACTTATATATGTTGATAAAATATTGATTTTAGGTCTATTAAAGGAGAGAATCAGTAAACTAATGTTTTAATTGTATGAAATCTTTGAAATATGTGATATTGGTCCATAAAAATAGACTTTGAGGATAAGAATAGTGAGATACTTGAGTTCTAATACTTTATAATTGATATATTTGAATAACATCCAGAATGTGGTGCAATGATTTGGTATAGGCAAAGTGATACTAGTGACCACACCACATGCTAGAAATTTTAAGATATGTAAAGGGAATGAACCATGAATGGACACTAAGGTTGAGTATGTGGAAAATATTCAATATTTATCAATAGTTAGAATACTTATGTATCTCATGGTTTTTTCTCTTTTGATAATTGTTTAATTAGTGGGATTTGTTAGAAAATATATGTCAAACCTTGTAAGATAACATTGGGGGAAATTTAAGAGGGTTCCTTGACACTTAAAGGGTTATATAAGAGTGTAAATTTCCTTTATAATATATGAGTCACTCTAAGGTTTTAATTATTTTACTTCAGTGGATATGTAGACACTCAGAAAAGAATGGATGTTTATGTTTTCACTTTTAGTGAATATAATTTATCTTGTTATCTAAGATTCAATTAGTGGTTTCAATCTCAATAATGGAATTTGAGTAAATTTCAATTGTGAATGCTATGAATGAGTTGATTTGGATGAAGGGGTTTTTGAAAGATCTCATATGTTGTCAAGATGATGGGATGCATGACACCAACCCATTTTGGGGTATAAAAAATTAATTATTTATTAGGATAAATGTATTATTAGTGGTAACCCTTGGGTTATCTCTAGAAAGGATCACTCAAAAATACACTTTTGATAAAACAAGGCATTGTTTTGAGTTGTTTGGTTTTAAAAATAATAAAAAATAGAAAAAATAAAAGAGATTGAAAATAAGATGATAAAAAATGATTGGTTAGTGGTTGGTTATCTAATTTCAATTTTCCCTGGTCTTTAAATTATTGAATCCTCTTCTTGTTAATTTGTAAGTTTTAGTTTTTAAAAAAAATTATCCCACGCTCTTAATTGAATAGTTTGGGTGAGGTTCAACTTAATAGATATTACTGCTTAGGTCTACCCTCCTTCCTATGTATTAATGTAAAATAGTAAGGAAAGTTTATTAAGCTTAGGAAATACCAAATTTGGTCTTATGATTCCTAAGAAAACCAAGACTGTTCATTCCTCTTCTACATAGGCCAGTAATAACAAATATCTTCACAACTGAGTTTTCCTTATTCTATCACATTCTGACTAAAACTGGGTGGGGGAGATAATAGATTATTGGATAATGTAATAAAAAATAAATATGATTAAATAAAATATAATAACATTTGATATTAAGATATGCTACATAATACTAAATCTATTTTAACAAAAGATAGGTATTTTATACATTGATGTTTGAAGAATCGAGCAGTAAAAAGGGGAATCCTTCAATTCCTTGATCATTCTAGAATTTACCACTCTATCCTAATGGTAATGGAGATGAAGTAGGGAGGATAATATTTTATAGAATTAAATATAGTATAAATATACTAGCATAAACACAGTATCAGTGGAAGTCTCCCCATAAAATTATCAATTGAATCCCACCTTCAACATCATCCTCTTTTAAGAGATTTGGTTTCTTTCTCTTTCACTGGTCAAACCCCAATGATATCTATGTTTTCTTAATTTTTTTATAAATTTTTATTATTTCTCGTATTTATTTTCCATCCATGATCCTATCCTCTATAAAAATCCTCATCTTGTTCTATTTGTTATTTTTAGAAAATATCTTACACCTTATAATCCATGTGGATACCTCTAATTGGTTTCATGAATACTGATGTGGTATCCCGAAGCATTGTCTTGAAGTGTAGATCATATTTATGAAGTTCACATAACCAATTAAACTTCCACTAATTTTAAAAAATCCATGGGTTTTACATAGGTGGGAATGATGTTTACAGAGGCTATATTCATGATTATACAACACTAAAAATCATGGTTACAAGTAGTGGATGATGCTTAGGGTGGCTAGATTCATGCTTATATATAATTGGATAATCATTATGTAGAGATAGATAATTCTTATTCAGAGTATTATATGATCTTTATGTGAACATGTTTGTGGCTTTTATGATGTTAATGAAGACTAGACTTCTCTAAAAACATATAAATTCTTTAACCTTCACAAAATAACATCAAAACCATATTAAATTAAATTTATTTTTTATTCTAATAATTCTAAAGATAAATAAAACAATTAAAACACTATAATTAATCCTTTTCTATAATTAGATCTAGATTTATCCAGGAACTATGAAATATGACAATTCCCTTTAGAATGAAAAAGAAAATTGTGGGATTACAATCATAAATTCCCAAGTAAAGTATATAAAAAAATATTGACTCTATCAATTCCCCCACACATAATCATTGGACTCCTGGATAAGTGAAATTTAAAAATATTACCCAAAAAAATTCAAACACTATACAATATATGTTCCTTATTTAACACCATTATTCCCAAACTTATCGTACCTCCTTAGAGTTATTTATTCCAATTCCTTCATTATGTTTATTCAATTTTATTTACTTCATCCATCATCTAATGCTCATTTATACCTAACTTCCCTAAACAATTTTACTAAACACTCAAGTATGTATTTAAAGAAAGGATTTTCTCATTCCAAATTCATGAAAAGTTCAACCTGTGATTAATGAATTTCTTCTTTTCTTCCTAATGATTCATGTACATATGAATATCATGAGAGTTATTTAGGGTTGTTCTAAATTTTAGGAATGGATTTTCTTATTCACAATTCATGAAATTTTCACAGTGGGATTGATGGATTTATTTTTCTCCACCTAATGAGTCAAGTACTTATACATTTCATGATGGATTTTCAAGATTTTTATATGGATTATTGTTGGTGGGTTCATATGAAAAAAATTAGGTAGATTGGGAGGTTTGACTCTATGTTAAATCTTTATGAAGTATTTTTTGTTTCATTAGATAATGGATTCCTTATTATATCCCTCATCCATTTATTTTCCTTTTCCTCATATAATATTTAAAATAATAGTCCACACCAATAAAATTTCAGTAGAATCTAGCACATTCTCCATCTATTTACTTCATAAATGTTTAGTTTTTTTAAAATTTGTTATAATATTGAAGTCAAATAAGGAATGATGATTCTTGATTAGGTGCGAAATCTACCTTCCCTGAGCTTTGGATGTATATTATTTACATTATATCCTTTTTCTCAAAAAAAAGAAGTTTTTTTAAATAAATATTGATAGAGAGATCAATAGATTTAAACTTCAATTTGACTACAATTATCCTTAAAATCCTCCTTAGTCTCTTTAGAAATCCAACCTTTGAGTTCTTTAGTAGCAATAATATTATCTTACCTCTTTTCTCTAATTTTTATTTATTTTTTTCATTTTTATTAGATCTATAATTCAATGAAAATTTTGATTTTTTGAGAGAAAAGGGGGAATATTTTACATAAAAATTGTGGTAAACTTACATGGAAAACTTTTAATGATATCAAGGCCTAATTACCATTCTTCTTAGAATGATATTTCTCACTAATATGAAACATAAAAGTTGAATCACTTCTCACTTTATCCCAATTAGAATCTAGAAAAAAACTTATTTAAGATAATTTTTTCCTTTCCTTGTACTTGAATTAAACATAGATCATGCATCATATTTTTGAGAAAGGAGGATAGGTAATTTTTACTTGTAATGTGGTTGAATAAAAATATTAATCATGGATTCTAAGGTTATTAAGGATTGATTGATTCTTATGATAAAAATAGAAGTTACTTGAAAAGGGTATTTAAAAAAATTAAAAGAATACATCAATCATTTATAGTATAATGTTATCAACTCTCTATGGTTTTTAGAAGATTATTAAAAAATTTAAGGTTATTCAAACATATTCGAGTTCCATTAAAAAAAGTAAATTATAATAATATTTTAGAAAAATTTTATAATCCTCTAAAATAATTTATTAAAATGTATGGAAATATATCATGTTGTAGAATTTATAAATCAATGGTATTTTTATAAATTTCACTTACAAATAATTTATAAAAAATCATTTCAATATTCATCTAACATCATTAAATGGTTCAAATCAGTTCCACTTCATTTTTATAGATTTAATGTTTCAAGGGAATTTAAATTGAGCTCAAAAGGTTGCAAAGAATACTAAAATTGAAAAATAAACACACAAAAATTTAAAAAGGCAATAAAACTTTCAAAAAAACAAAATTTGAAAATTATAAACTATAAATGTTCCCTCTCTCAAACTGAAATGATGAAGTGTACTCAATTCATGCTAATAAACTTTTCATTGAAAGCATAATTTTAATGGAACCCGAAAAATAAATTAAATAACATGGAAAGGTATAACCTATTGATTCTCATTGACAAATAGTTTGGTGGATTGGGATTTCCTCCACTAGTCATTAGGAAATATTTCCATAAAAATTATTCATCCTTATCTATTTATAGTAAATAGGATTTCTTTAAATTCATTTATAACCTTTATGTCACCAAAAGGATAAACATGAGCGATAATAAATGGATCTTCCCCTATATAATTTGTTTACCTAGAATCATATTGAATATTGAGTTGTATAACAACACTTGGTCTCCTATATGGAAATATATTTTCTTTTAATTAACTTTTTACAATCCACCCTGGTAATTAATTTTTAAATTCTTGAGATTTCAAATTATTATTTTCTAATTTCCTCCATCTGTTATTATTGAATTTTTCTCTCTTGTGAAACTATACCTAGATCCATATTTCTCTCTCTCACTGACTTCCTAGTAGGATTTATTTTCCAACTGTACTAGAATATGACAACACATTCTATGAATTTTTTTGTATAGAATCGTTTTTATGGTTGTTTTATAAGAATTCCTATAATCCCATAATTCATATTATAACATTTAGAACCAATATTTTCTATTTGGGTTGATATTTTTCTACCAAATACCTTTTATATACACATTAAACACTTTATCTTGGACATTTTTTTGAGTTGTAATATATTGATATATTATGATTCACTACACATTTCCTTAAAAATCCTCTATGGTCCTATTGTAAAAGTGGGTACCACATCATTGATAATGGATCTTGGAACTCGAAACATACAAAATATTTTATCCATAAAAAAATAACACATAAGATTAGCATCCTTAGTTATAGTTTATTTTTATTCTACCCATTTTGAAACATAAAAAACTAATAAATGAATGTAATAGTTTCCAAATGAAATGGGAGAAGACCCCATGGAATCGATTCCCCATAATTAAAAAATTTAAGAAAATAATTTCCTTTGGGTATTTCTTATCTCTTTCAGATTTGATTATTAAACTGATATTTTTCTAACATTTTTCATAATAAATGAGAATATTTAGACTAGGTGGGCCAATTAATTCATGATTTTAATACTTTTCAATAAATAATTCAATGTCCAAAGTGAATTTTATTATCTAATATATGAAAAAACTCAAGAAAATTAGAATTTAATTTTAGGAAAACATATTCTTCTCATTTCTTCATTATAAATTTTCCAAATTTATTGATCCTCCCAATTGTAAAATATTTTTTAAGATTTAATTCTTTGAATTTTTTGGTGATTCAAGTGATATGGGACCTAACAAGTTAACAAATAATTTTACATATCATCATATTAAGTCATATTTACTTCATCCAAATAAATCTTCTCTCCAATAATGTGTTCATTCAGTGGTTATTTTCCTGGAATATCAAATTTTTTAATATTGGGTAGCCTACTCAGCTCATTAGCCACTTGATTTCCATATCCATTATATATTTAATATCAAAATTGAACTCATAAATTAATAAAATCCATATAAAAATCCTAGTATTTTTCTTTTCCTTCTTTATCATGTAGCTAAGGGTTGTGTGATTTGAAAAAAATTGACTTTTGTTCTAATTGGGTAAGATCAGAATTTATACAAATAAAAGACAACTTCTAAAAATTTATTTTCATTGTTTGTGGAATTAATTTGGGAAGTATCCAATATTCTTGAATCATAGTCAATGGCATGAAATTTTCCTTTAATATTTTGGAATAGAACTTCCCCTCCATCATGATAGATTACAAAGTAGCTCAAAGGGTTTTTCGCTATTTGAAGTCTATATCACTGGTGGTGGGAACAATCATTTCTTAAAGTCAACAACTGCTTCCCTACACTCGTCTGTAATATTAAAATCATCATCCTTAAAATGTAACCTGAAAATGGTAAGATCAATCTCACTAAATTCCTTGATAAACCTCTTATAAAATACTAAATTTCCACATAATGATCTATCATATTTCACACAAGTTGAGTAGTAAATAATTTAACACCTCGATTTTTAACTATCAACCTCAATTCCTTTTTTTAAATGGCATGGACAAGGACTATTACTCTCTCCACCATGATATTGAAACTTTTAAAAATTCAATATAAGGTTTTTCTCAATGTAATTTTTTCAAATATTTTTCATATTCCTCAAGAGATTATCAAATGAATCTCTAGAAATTATAATGTCTTCTAAAGATACCTCATACAATTCTTCAATGTGATCTAAAAATATAATTACAATTTACCTATGAAATTTACCTGTGGAATTAAAAAATCCAAATTGTATCCTTCTATAAGAAAAAGTGATAAAGGGATATGTATTGTTTGTATTCTCTTGGTCCTATGGGGTAAATGTTACCTAAAGGTATCCTAAAATTACACCTAATAATGAGTAGTGAGTTCTCCATTAAAATATCTCAAACATATAAACAATAAAGGTAATGGGGAAATGATTCTTTCTAGTAACTTGATTCATATTCTTATAATCTATAAAAACTCTCCAACTCTTCATAATTCTCAAATGGATAAAACCATTTGGTTCACTCCTCACATTGGGAGGTATAATTTTTTTAAGAACTACAGAATCAGGATGACTTATTATGAGTTAGAGATGGGATATATTATATTTTACACTAAAATATTATTTATTTCCTTCAAAAAAATCTATTATGGTGTTATTAAGCCTCATTTGGGGATACCTAAAAAGTTCATAATCTTCTTTAACTGGAATCCTATGCATTCAAATTTTGGGACTTATCCATAGAATATATCTTAAACACTAACCTATTTCTTTCACATTTTCCCTTTGAAGGCTGTCGACGGAGCTGGTCTGGTCCTGGGAGGGAAGGTCTTTGCTTCCTTTCTTTTTGTGATGTTTTTCTAGGTTGATGGGTTTTCCTGGGTTGCTTCTGGTTATGGGACGGTTGTGCTATGATTTTTCCCATTTCTACCTCCCTCCAGTGGTTGATTTTCTTCGATTTCCTCTTTGCTCTCGGCGATGGTTCGTGGCTCCCTCTCTTACTGTGGAGATGTGCTATGGGCTTATATGGTGCTGCTGATTCAAATTTGCGGGCGTAAGACCAGATGTCGGCATACTCTTTGGAGCATTCATGGTTTTGTTTTTGGAAGCTCTTTGTTGTCTTGTGGTGGCTTCGCAGTGTTTGAAGGTTGTCACCTGCGTGGTTGGGAGCTTTGAGGGTCCGTTGAGGTCTTCATCAGCGGTTCGGTTGGTGGATTTAGAGTTTCATTGGTTGCGTTCATGGATGTTCTACGATGTTGAATTTATGCAGTTGGGTCGTTTTGGTTTGTGATTTGATTCTGATGCGTTTGTATTTGGGAATTTGTGATTTGGTGCGGATCTGATTGTTGGTTCGATCCTGTTTGACCTCAATGATGTTGTTAATTTTTCTTGTGGAGCAGATAGTTCTGTGGATTTTCACCGGTGATGATCGAAGACGGTTTGACGCTGGCTATATACTCTGGTGGAATGATTGAAGGATGGCTAAATGACCCGAGGCGGCGGTGCATCACGAGTCACGTGGTGTACGGTGTATCTGTCAGAGATACGCGGCTTCAGTGGAGATGATGGCGGATGGAAGCGACGCGACCCCAGCTGACCCGATGAGTCTCCTCGAGTTGGGTGTGGGTTTTGAATTTCAAATTTTGTTTAATCATCAGGTTATTTTGGATTCCCACGTGGTTTAATTTGGTTTCCCTCTTTTCCATAAAGAGGCTTTCTTGAAAATGGAAAAAAAAAAATTTCAGCAATGTGGGGAATTATAATAAGGTAATGAACTTATGAAGGGTGCCTAATGGAATCAAAAATGTTAAAGTCAATAATGTTATCTCTAAGCTCCATGATGAAGGTTCCTTGATTCATATTGATGACTATCTTGTATATATTTAAGAATGATCTAGAAAATTACAAGTAGTGGATGGTGTTCTATCTCAATCCATGTTGAGTATATAAAATTCTATAGGGAAATTATATTTTAAATTCTAAAAAACAAATCTTATGAAATTCTTATTGAAAAATTACTGGATGTGTTTGTAAGTTGTATCACCACTCTTGTGGGATTCAGATATCCCATCTATATAAAACTAAAAAAATGAACAACGAATAACATTAATTTAATAACTAAAATCACATAAATATTTATAAATATTCATATAACTAGTGGTATAAGGGATAGATAATTTCATTGTATCATCACATTTTGTGGAAGTTATAGTGTGATCAAAGCTAATACACTTATTTCTAGGTTTACCCTCTTATCCCTGTCAAGAATCATCTTTTTTGTGTAAATAACCTTAATGAATTTAGCATACTTGGGTATTTTTATGAGAGATTCCAAAATGGTACTATTAATATCAAATTTCTAGAATGTTTCTAGAAATTCTCAATGAATTTATTCATCTTAGATTTTATTAGATTGGATTATTCTTGATGGGAATACAATTATAAGGTATTTATTCTCCCTTTTTTATCTTTAAAATGGGATATATTATATTTTTATTCTTGTCCTGTCCCTCTCCACTTCCCCTTTCTTCTCTTATTATTAGGGTTTCTTTTTATGAATCTGCCAAAAAAATTTATCTTCCTTATCTACATTATTGGGTTGATTCAGATCAGGTTCAGGTGGGGATAGTGGTGGAATTTCTTATCCACCTCTTGTGGTCATCATACTAACATTACCTTTTGGATTTTGGGTCTAGTTGGGCTATAATTTTTCATGTATTTTTGGACATTATCTAAACATGTTTTCTAAGTTAATTCTATAGATCTTTTACTTTATTCCTCAAATCATCCACTTTAGGCCCTTTACACTATAGAAAATGCAGTAGTGAACTGGTGCAGGACTATTCAAATGATATTTAATGGGATAAAATATGGGTTTGTTGGTAATATTTTGGGTTTTATGGATTCTTTTATTGTTTTCGGAAATGTGGTGGGTTCTAAAATAATGGGGTTTTCTACTAAAATAGGGTGGTTTGTAGGTTTTGTTTGGGTGGGTTACACTGATTTTGTTATTACAAAAATCCAAATTAGACATGGGAATTGTCTCTTAATCCAATAATATTTTTGTTTATATTTCCTCTAATGGTAGGATAATTAATATTTATTTTCTCCTTGTACTTCAGTACACTTATCAATAAAATTATTAGGGATGAACACAATTCATGTACCTTGAGTAGTTCTTATTATTCACTAGTTTTCATCAAAGCAATTTTCTTGACAATAGTGGTTTTCTCTCTATGTTTGGATTATAAAAAATTTATTGAAATAGAATGTCATACCTAAAGAATTAATATTGAATGTGTATCTATTATTCCAAACTATTATGAGTTTTTTGTAATCCTTTTAATGAGTCTTTCTTTCTGGTGATTTTTATATCAAATATCATTCAAAAGATTCATTAAAAATATTTGTGTCATTTTCTAGAAATACAAGTTAATAAAATATTAGAAAGTGGCAATCATTGATGTCTTAATATAAAAATATATCAAAGAGATTCTAAAACAACTCTCAATACTCATAAATGTTTTATCTTAATGATTATTTAATGGTGTAGATATCATATTTTATGGTTGTGGTTTTGAAGGTATAGAAGAATATCTAAAGGAAATATATTTTAGGTACTCATAATAATGTACTTATCTAGGTTTTTGGATATACCAACACTCCTTAGTTTCTCCTTTGAGTGTGGACGGGAATGTATTCTAAATAACTTGTTCCTTGTCCACACTTTAAGGCTTCAATATGGTGAATATAAGTGTGAAATATTTTGTCCTTTAATTTTTATCTTCTCTTGGAAATCCATGAAATTTTTGTAAGATTTGGATTAAGCCAGCTTTCAATTCCAAAAAATTATAACACTAGAATGGAAATATTATGGTTTTTTATGACGAATTACGGTGTGTACTGATCCATTATGGTCTGATTTTGGTTGACTATCATGATGGAATGCTCGATATAAATGCAAAAAGTTTCACTTGATTCTATGAAATAAACATCCAAAAATTCGTAGTGTAATTATATTTTCCAAATAACATTTATAAAATTTCTTTCAAAATCTATATCAAAATGGTAGATGTTATCTTTAGAAATATTAGTCATATAAAATATATGTTTTATTTTGGCACCACCTACCTAGTAATAGTGCCAATTTTTTACACCACCCTATTTGGGGTGTGTAAAATAAATAATTTCAAGGGTTAAATATACTATTAGTGGTAACCCTAAGGTTGTCTCTAGAGAGGAGTTCCCAAAAAACCAATTTTCACTTTTGTTAAAAACAAGGGGCCTGTTTTGAGTTTTTTTAAAACTAAAAAAACAATGAATCAAGGATATTTAATACAAGATGATGAAATTATTATGAGATTAGTTTTGGTTATCCAACTTTAATATTATTTTTGTCATTAAATTATATGAACCTCTTATTATAATTCATAAGTGGAATGTTTTATAATTGATTCACCTCACACCCTTGGTTAAATAGTTTTGGTGTTTTTTGACTTAATAGATATAACTCCATAGGTCACCCTCATTCTTATATGTGAAAGTAAAATAACAATTCACTCTTAGATTACTCAGTAAATAACCAATTTGGTCTTTTGATTCCTAAGAAAACAAAGTGTGTCAATTTTCTGTTCCACATGAGACGACAATATTCAAACTCTTCACCACTCATCTCTTTCCTATTTCATCAAATATAGAATAAATAGGTTTAATGATATTATGTATCATCAACCAAGGAAATAAAAACTAAAAATTATTAAATAAAACACAATCACATATGATATTATGAACAACTAATGAATATTGAAACCATTTTTAACAAAATAGAGATATTTAATTCAATAAAGTCCAAATAAACATGAATTACAAAAGGGGATCCTTCCCTTCCCAAGTCACTTAACTATTTACCTCTCCATTTGAAGGCTAATAATGTTAATTTATAAATGAAAATAAATTATATAATTAAAGAATATAGAAAAAAAAGTTAAAAAATATCAGATGTAGTGGTCTCTCTAATTAATTCTCGACCAAGCCCCACCTCTAACCCCATCCTTATTTTTATTATCTCTAGTTTTCTTATCTATTTTATGGTCAAATACCCACATGATCATTTATTTTTTATATTTATTAGAAATTTTCTTTTTTACTTGTATTTTATTCCCTACCGCAATCCTATATTACTTGAAAATCGGAAAATTAATCTCTTTTTTCCTAATCAAAAATATCATAACATTATAATATATGTAGAAACCTATAATTGGTTTCCTGAATAATAATATGATATCCTGAATCCTTCTCTTGAAGTGAAAAAGATACTTATTATGTTTTCATGGAACATTATCCTCCCAATTATTTTCATAAACTAATGATGTTCATATAGGTTGAAATGATGTGTATGGGGGATGGATTCATACTTATGCAATATTGAAAATAACAGTTATGTAGTTAAAATGATACTTAAAGTGGATATATTCATGCTCATGGGGTTTTATATGATGGTTATGGAGACATGTATAGGACTTTTCTAATGTTTATAAAGATGTTTTTAGGACTTGTAAAATGTTTATTAATTCCAAACTTCTCTAAAAACACAAAAAAATAAAATCAAACTTCTTTAAGTAACATAAAAAACTCAAAAATTTAAATTTAGTGTTTTTTCTAATAAATTCAATGATAGATAAAACTATTAAAACTAAAAAATAATCCATTTCTATAATCAAATCTAAATTAATCCTAAAACCAAGAAATGATACAATACCTTGTAAAATGATAAAAAAATATGGGTTTATAATCATGAATGTCAAATATTTTTTGGAGTATGCAGTAATGGTTATATATAAGATATAAGGTACTCGAATCCCAATGGATATGTTGATAAAAGTTTTTGTAAGGAATGTGTTGAGTCAGTGTTGTGCCATGGTTTGGATAGGATGACCGAAAGGAATGGTGGGGGAACTATTCTTTCTATAATGAATGAATTAGGAATGGAAAGTGTAGGACTCGAGAACAACCTAAGAGGGGAGAGGTGAATCAAAGTGTTAACTTTCTCTTTTAAAGTAACATAACTTATTCCCACATTTTTAGGAACTTGTAAAACCTATCTACTGGAATAATGTATTTATTAACCATTCACATTCGAAGAGACAACACAGGAGTTTTACTTGGTTCACCACTAAGGTATATTCCAAGGATATTATGTTGACAGTATGTTAGTCATACCTAAATCCACTAAGCTTCACTAGTTATTATGGAGTGCATAATATCATACATAGTCACTTTGTTCTAGGAACAATTTCTTTAAAATAATTACAAGGATACAAAAATACCTCCCTCAAAACACATCTATAAACTCCACCTATCACACTGCCTTAGTTGAAGTATTACTCAGTTTAACAACTTGAGGGCTCCACAATAAGTCGGTAATTTAAGTCATTCTCCTTGATTAGCATGAGGCTCTTCTTGCATCATAGTCCTATGTTAAATCACTAAAAAAGAACTATTCACTTAAAGCTGATGTTCAACACTACTATTCGCGAAAATCCCAACCTTCATAAAACCCCCTTTATGATTCAAAGAAATTCCAGTGCTCATGAACCCACACACCTTTGCAATGCTCCTTCATGAATATCACAACCTTTTAATAACACTAAGCCATCAAGAAACTCCCATTCTACAAGAATTTCCATTTTCTGAAAATATTTATCATTGGTTATGACTTAACCAATCTTTCCAATATGCTCAAGCTTTCAAATAATTTTTGCATCGTGAAGCTCCCAGCCTCATGAATTCAGTTTGATCCATCCTTTCTCAAATTCTCTTTGTGTTTTAAAATTAGGGGGTTCCTATTTATATACTTATCCCTCCATGATGATCCCAAGATCCTAAAAGAATTTTCATGAACCTATTTAATCATAATGATTAAGATCTCTTATTCATGAATGTCTAATGAAATTTTCCCCATTTTCAAAGCCTCTTCTAGTCATGTAGATACCATATTCCCATAGCGTATTCACAAACCATCAATCCATCTCAACACTGAATGCCTGCATAAAGCTCCATACCTTTGTAAATCTCTAATCTTTGTGAAATCCATTAATTTACCATATTTTTTACGAGTCAATATTGAAAATACATATTTCATGAGGCATTATTATTTATCCTGATGTTGATTTCCAAAAATTAGGAAATCATTGGGAAAAGACACCACCATCAACACTGAATCTCTTTTCATAGAAAGATCACTTGCCTTCCAAAATATTTAATCAACCCAAGTGTGGATTGAAAAAAATGACAAAACACTCTATTTACAACTTAGAAACTCCTTCATTCGAAAATAAATATGTCTAATAAAAAAATTAAAGGCCTAGTGTTGAATCCTAGAAATAATTATCAAGTGGGAGATTTTTGGGCTCAACTATTAAAACAATTGATGGACAATCTATTAGCCTACCAATGGAGAAAATCAAGGAATCTAATATACAATGTTTTGGATAGTGTTGGTGGACCGATAGAGACTAGGGTCTAGGGTTCTTAGATAATGGGTAGCCAAACTATCCAAATCATATGATGCAAATATGATGATATAGATAATTGATACAAGTGAGCATTAAAGATAGATGGTGAAAGTGAATGTTACAGTTGGGAGGTGTCATCAATAGTTAACCATGATTATTTCACATGGAGGTAGTGTAGGAAATTATAAAATGAAATAAAAATAATATTTATCTTGTGAGGTTATAAGAATATAGAACTATTAACTAAGTGGGGATTTGATTTGGTGGATGGTCATGACCAGTTGGAGGGATTTTTTTAGGTGATTGGTTAGTATAGAATTCATCTCATAAAGATAAAAAGGAAGAAACTACCAGATAAAATAGCGAGATCCCAATAAAAATATTAGGGTGTATATCCTATGGTTAGATCACTCAATAAATTTTTTGTTCTATTCCAATTACTTGAATAAACTAGTTTCAATGTTCCTCTTATGGATTAGAAGACATATTTGAACTATGTTAACATGCATTGTTTTCTTCTTAAGTATTTATTTATTTCGTTTTATTTTTTTAATAATTTTTTTATCATTTGTAGGTTTTTCATTTTGGTGTGGGGATTTGTGTGCATTGTCTTCCAAATTCTTGTCTTTGTAGAATGGGAATCCAACCAGCACTTTGATTCTACCATTTCAGTTCCAGTGGATACTATCCAATGGATTTATAGGATGGTAGACATGATTTCCCAAATTTGGAACCTCCACCTACTTTTTATGCCTCGGATGAGATGAACAATGATTTTCTACATAACTTGAAATGGATAGAAAATATTTTTCAAGCTACACTTCTTCCGAATTCTCATTATTGTCAAAATATTCACCCAACTTATCAACTAAAAGTGTTCTATTATCATCACTTCCAGAACATTATTCTTGATGTTTGTTTTCATTATTTGATTTTTCCAACACTTTCACATTAGTAGTATTCAAATTATTCTCTTTTTATTTATTGTAACTTTTGTATCCTCTTCTACTTAGAGGATATCCATGGAAATTACCATCAACTCTCCTTTTCTCAAACTTCCCAATATTTTCACCACTAACATTGATGACACAAGGGATGCCAAATATACTTAAGTATTTTAAACTCATGAAATTATTATAATACATATTTAAGGGTAACATATATTAATTTGGTTGATAAAAAATATATGAATATAAACTATTGTACTAATTGCTTTTCTCCAAAAAAATAATGAGAAGAATCATGCTCAATCAATATAGTATGAGCCACAACCGCCAAATTTTATTCTTACATTAAGATTTTTTGGAATGTATGGGGTACTAATTTCATGTTTAATCCATTCCTCTCAATATATTAATAAAATATTCCACTATTATATTCATCTCTATTTTCTTTCTGGATCTTATTCAAGGAGAAACCACACTCTTCAACACATCTTCTAAAATCTTAAAAATATTCAATGTTTATAAATTTATCTTCTTGTACAAAATTTATCTGATAAGAGTCAACTAATCTATAAAATAAATAATATAATTATATTTATTTATATATTTATATATTTATTCATTATATACCCATAAATATTTGAATAAATTATATTCAATGGGTGAGATGTTTGTATCTCTACATTCTTATATAATGAATTAAAAATATTCCCATTTTTTTAATATAGAGAACTTCCAATTTATCTTTTTATCTCTCTATTAATTATAGTAAGATCATAAACAATTCCTCATCATATAATATTTCCCATGTCATTGTGTAATATATGTACAAACCTTTGATTCTAAAATATATTTTCCATCTTTAAGATAAATAGCATGAGTTTTTAGCATCACCTACCTGAAACAATTTTCCTTGTATTTGTTGTACTATTTTCAAGGCATAGTCTTACTTTAAACACTTCACAATGAACCTACTTTTTTGAGAAAAAAATATTTTATTTCTTTCATTACATATCCAATATACACTTAGAATGTTGTGTTTCATCCCATAGATATATACTGTCTTATTAGACATAAGGTTATCCTTTACAAACACTATTAATACAAATCCTTTTAATTTAAGTGATCCATCATTTATAAAGGTCAAATATCCTTCAATTCACTTTTTATCATCTTTAAAGAGATTCGAATCACATTTCATGTGTGAAGAATATCCACTATCTAGAATCCATGTACATTCCTTCGGTTACTCATTGAGTGAAAACTCATTAACTAAAGTCTTCTCTTCACATTTTTATTTTTTCATTTGATTTTTTTTAGTATTTCACTTAATAATCTATTTTGAAATTAGAATGGTGAGGCAAAATTCAGAAAAGTGACCATGATAGTCACATCTTCAACAAACCCCTTCTACTTATTAAAAATTGTTCACAACTTTCAATCTAAAAAAATGAAGTTTGTTCAAAAGATTTCATTTTTAGTGGGTTGATTACCCATCAAATATTGTCCCAAAAATATTCTATATTCATATATTTATTTATAATTAAACAAAAATATACTTAATATGTACCCATAGACTCCAAAGTTCCATGAGTATCCAAACAAAATCTTACTTTTCTCTTGAAAAAAATTTATTTTCCAGATGTGAACTCCTATTATTCTTCCTTCTTTTGACCATCAATTTTACATCATATTTTATAAAAAAAATTATACTCAAAACAAATTAATATTCCCCCTATACTTTTATTTTAATTTCCCATGTCACTATTTATAGTAGTTTTAACTCTGAAGTCAACATATATATAATTTAAATATTTCTAATAATTTATTTTCCATTGTATAAAATTGTTTTACTTTACCTTTAACAACAAATAATATGTTTCATCAATAATTTTATAAGATTTTTCTTTATTTTAAAGTTATATATTTTGGACTACTTTAGTTTCATAACTATCTAAATCTTTAAATATGTCTACAGCTTTCTCCTTTGACCATTATATAACTTCTAGAAAAGAATATTTGATGTTAAATATAAATTCTTTCAATCCATCTTCATCCCCTAGAAATATTTCTGGAACAATTTAAAAATCCATCATTTTTTATTTAATATTATATTTTATATTAACATTAAAATTATTCAATTCAGTGATAAAATTATTTAATTTACCAATCTCTTTTATTATCTTTGAATCCTTTTCAGTGAGGATGGAATATTTATTTCTTGAATATTGATTGCCTTCCTTTAAATTTTTTGTCTTATTATCTAATTTTTAGATCCTTTAAAGAAATTAATTGAGTTATAAATTTAACATTAACTCCATTTATATTTATTCCTCAATTAAATAATTTATACTTTTATCTCTAGTGAACTCTTCCTCCTCACCTTAGAAATAAGAAATAATTATTTACTACATTGGAAGTCTTATATTTCTCTTAATTCGTACTACTATAATCATCATAAAATATTGATAATAAATTTAAATTTTTGATTTTAGTGAAGTTATTAACTTTAACCTTTGAAGAAAACTTTTATTTTTAAACTTTTATATATTTCTTATTTGAGGAACTCTTTGGAATCCCATACTCATCTTCACAATATTCTTCTTTTTTCATATTTAGAAAATTTACTAAAAAATATCCAATATATTCACACTTGAAACACTTAAGTTATATATTAACACTAAAATTTTATTTTTATATTTTCACACATCTATAAATGGGTGAAAATAGTTTTTCAAATATCACTTTCACATATTATTATTTATTAAAATCTTCCTTTACTGAAACATATTCTTTCTTATACTTTTCTTGTTTATAAAATTTAAATGAAATTTCATTTTCCTAATTTATTTTATTCTAGAAGATAATTACATTTAAAAACTCATAAGTAATTATAATACTATGTGGATAATCTAATGGGAGTGATCCGAGGTCACGATATTTAATTTTTCATACCATTTCATCAAACTTATATAAAAAAATATGCAGTATTTTCTCAACAACTACGGAATCCTCAAAATTTTCACAAAAATATCTAATATTTGTCATTATTTTAGTAATAGTAGTGAAGAATTTATCTATATTATCATCATAATTAATTTTACGATCATTATATTTCAACCTATAAAGTTTTTTATTTTCTTTCTTCGCATTCACATTACCTTCGTAAATGTTTTCTAATTTATCACAAAAACATTTATTGTCATTAACCCTTTAACCTTGAGAAATTATTTATCTAAAAGAAACAAAGGGAATGAATTTTTAGAATGGAGATAATTCATCAAATGATTCTTATCGACTAATTTCATAGAAGTACCTTCAGTAAGAGGAACAAACCCATCAATTTCATCCTCCAAAATATCCATACAAATTAATAACAAGTAAGAAATCATATGATATTTCCATATATAATTTTTCCCATAGAAAGTGGTAATATCCTATTATTCACTAAATTATGTTTATCTATATTCATATCAGGTAATCAATAACCAAATCTTCAAACATAAAGGAACCCTTTCTCATAAAACTGCAAATAGTAGATCACCTATGATGGAAATAGGGATACTCTAATACCACTTGAAAAGGACCCACAAGATCAATGATAATTCACTAGGGGTTTGAACTAATGAATTAATTTCCATTTGATGTTTATTTAGAAACATATTTCTTCTAATATAATATTTAATGGATTTATTATTTTTAAACATTCTAAATCACACACACAGAAGGCCTAAAATATTTTTTTACTAGTTTCACTATTAAAAACGACTAGTGAGTCCTTAGAATGATTTAAAATCACCAGAGGTCGTATAGCCCACTTGTATCATCAATTTATATTATAAATGAGAATTTTTTATCCATGAACTCAAATTAAAAAATATCTCTAATTATTTTAAATTATTCTCATTCTAATAAAAATATATAATTAGTTTTCCAATAATAACAGTACTAGCAACTAGATAATAATTTCATCAAGTTTTTACAACACTTTTTCTTTTAATCCTTCTTTTTCATCATCTTCTACTTTCACAATAATAGTTAAAATTATTTTCTTCATCTTATAATCACACTAATTCCCTATAAGATCCCTGATAAAATTATTTTTTCATAATTAGATACTCTTCACTCAATTTGAATTTGAATTAAAATTCAAATTCAAAATAAAAACTTCATTCAACTACTATTGATTAATTTTGATCCTTTAGATAATTTAAGTCCTATTAGTTACCATTAATGTGGTTAAATACTTTAGATATTGACTATGGTTATCCCTTGAGTCATAAACTAAGACACTTCATATGATCCACTCAAAATAAGGAACTCATCACTAACCATAACTTTCACCAGCTCATTCCATACTCTATTTTAGTAAAATTAATTTAAATTGGTTTGGAACCGCTTCTATAAAATCTTATTCTACGGTTTTTTCTCCCTGTTACATTTTAGATAGGACCCTTTTTCTCACACCATGGAATGTTTCATGAAATGTTCTCCCATTTTGTATTTCATGTAAGAACCTTTTTCTTACACCACATCATGTTCCATGATGTATTACTCCTCGTTTTGAACCTCATATAATATATAATTCATATTTCTTATCTCAGAACAATATTCTTAAATATTTATAAGATTTATAAAAGAAGATAAAAAATTTTGATGATGGTGTGGATAACACCATTTTGATTCATATATAATCACTCATATTTTTGAACATGTACTAATTTTACATATCATGTGTAAATTATTATATATCAACCCTTGTATGAGAAATTTTCCAAAATTCCAAAATCACATGTGAGACACCAGAGATTCATCCACGGTAGGTATGAGTATCTAAATTTACTATATGAAAACTTCTCAACAAAAATTCCATCTAAAATACCCATTTTAGGGATTATCTCTTTATTACATTGTTATTCCATGTTCCTCATTACACCATGGAATAGTTAAACCTTCATTATCAGACCATGTATTTTTAAAACGCATCTTTCTTGGATACCCATACCATTTTCTATTCAAAAACCATATATATGATTGTTTCATGTATGAACATGGCATAGTGATATCACATAAACTTAAAAAATATTAAAATAGAACCCTTCAACCTGAATACCACTCCCATGAACATTTAATAACTCTATAACCTCATAATTAAATTCACCTCAAATAAACTTCACCTAAAATGAAACATCATATAACAACTAAGTTTGAACATGATATATGAATTCAAAATAAAATAAAATATAATAATTATATCTACTTGAAAACATCTATAATTCACCTTCTTTAGCTTCCAAACACAACAAGACATCATTGGGTTATAAAAACTCCCTAAGGAAACAACCACTCTGGATATCAAAAGTTTCTTTATAAATGGTTTCCACATCATGCACAAAGTGTAACCTTAAATATGATGTTTGGTCTAAATGTTATCAAGTAGAGTAGGCTGCCAATAATCCTTTAGAACTCTATTTGATCAAAACTCCTCCCTTCTTCCTTAATGGAGAACTTATACCCAAGTTCTATATGAGTAGATACCTCTATTTATTCTTTCGTTATATACTTATTAAATAATTCATCAAAATATATTTATTGTGAGATAATGATAGAACCTACTTTTTTTAAACTTGAATAACCTTGATGAATTTCATCTCACTAATCATTAATAACTCAAAAAGTTTCCATATTTGGGAATTAAATCCCTCACATGTCTCCTATTTTCTTGTAAATAATTATATAATCAATATAACTAAAAAAATAGGTTATTATTTTTCATATACCTTAAGATAGAGATTAGAATCCACTTTTCCATTCTTAAATTAAATACTCCTTAAGCTATTGTCCAATTTAAAATTTAAATCTATGGGTTCATTATTTAAACCATAAAGTGCTTTCATTAGCTTATAGATTCAATAACCATCACAATATAATAGAAATCCTTTATATTATTCAATATATACCTCTTCCTCAAGTTAACCATTCAGAAACACTGATTTCAATTCCATTTAGAATGAATTGTAATTAATTTGGGCACAAAACACAAGAGAAATTATAATTGTTTTAGGCCTTATGATTGGAGAATAATTTTCATCAAATTGTATTCCCTCAATTGGAGAGTAACTATTGTAATCAATATAATCTTTTTCCAATGAAAATTCACCTTCCTCCTTGAGTTTATTCATAAAAACTCACTTCATCCTTATCGAATTATTATCTTTGAGATGTGACACAAATTCCCAAGTGTCATTATTTTAAATTTGATTTAGCTTTTCTTCCATTACCTCAATCCAATCCTTATATTGTAAAACCTCTTCAACACCTTTTTTTCAACTGAAAAATTAAATCATGTAAAATTTAAATTTCTTAAACTTACATTTGTTGGAAGATTTTTACTGCTCACTCTATGAAATTTATTTTTCAATACATTATTTCTAGGACATTGTAACATAGTTATTCTTTTATATGATTCTTCCTCACTTTTAAAAATTTTAAAATCAATGTGAGTGTTTTTAAAATATTCTTAGGCATTTGAAATACTTTAGTTTTGACCAATATTTTTTCTAAGAGTTTCTTTAAATTCATCATAAATAGGAAGAGTTATTTATAAGAATTTTGTATTCTCCAAGATTATTACATCATATATATCATTTTTTTCTAAAATTCATATTGTAATATCAATAACTTCTTTATCTAAGTGTATACCTAAGAAATATTCCCTCATGATATGTTTCATTAGGAATTCCTAGAATTTACCCTTTGATTTTGATGTAACAAGGGCTTAAAAAATTCTTTAATATATTTAAGTTTATCTTTTGTTCAAACTACATCTCATATGGTTTTTTGACTAGATTTTTTCAAAGTAAAATTTTATTAAATATGTATATATCAACTATTATAGATTACTTCCAAAATAATTTTTAGGTACTATGCTCCAATAACATAGTACAACTCATGTCCACCGAACTTTACTTCTTCCACTCAGCTACTCCATTTCTTGGGGGAATATATTGACTACTATACTCTTTAATTATTCCATGATTCTCAAGATATGGCTCAAAGTCTCTATTATTTTATTTTAATCCATCATCAAACTAAAACCTTTTGATAGTACATCCTATTGGATTTTCATCACACCTATGAATGTTTGAAAATATTAAGAGCTTGGTATTTACTCAATATAAAATAAATATACATTATATGAGTAAAATAACCAAAAAATGTAAAGAAGTAATTTTCTATGTTAGTTGAATTCAATATCATCAAAACAGACTAAGATGCCCCATGATGGATGGACCACTAAGAGGGGGGTTAATTAGTGATCTTATTTTACAAAATTCCCATTTTTAATTCAACCACTTGAACCTACTAAAGTTATTATAAAAAATATATATTCTCCTAACCTCACCTCATATACATTATAATATAAATAAAACATGTAACATAAGTATTTTCAAGATTTGTAGTAAAAGACTACTTATTTTTGTGATTGGTTAGCCTCCCCAATCATTGATTTTGTACTATATTCATCAGTTTCTACAAAAAAGGACTTTCCTAGCCCTATCAACATAGATTCGTATTTTGTTATGGATTTTAAAGTATCATTGGAAGAAAAAATTCCCCTCTAAAAATATAATCCAATTTAATAAATTCCTCATTTATTCTTCAAGATACTCTTACACATTTTAATGTAGATATCCCTCTATGAACATAATAAATCAACTAGTCTACTCATATACACTTTCAATTATACACCTAGGACTTCTGCATAACACAGTCATATGGATTTCTCACCTTTCATTCATTCACATGAATGGTATCTCCTTAGAAGTTCAATTACTTTGTCACAATATGTATATTCCTCCTTTAATGGTTGTCTTCATTTAACTCGTTATTATTTCTTTCATAAATTGATGTATCTAGATCTCTTAGTTCTTTATATTTTTTTCAATCAATATTTGGGAGTTATAAAATTATCCTCACAAAATCCTTATTTTTACTACACATATATATTCATAGGATAATATAATTAATATTTGTTGTTTAAAATGTAATTTTGGATACTCATTTATCTATAGTAATTATAGTGATATCTTCTTTTAAATCGGTTAATAGAATCTGATTATATTCCATCATTAAAACTCATTTGAATTCCTGGTCAATCATTACTTTTGTATCTCAAAATGACTCAATATATGTTCATTTCTTTCTCTAAATAAAATTTCCACATTTAAATTCATTTGAATTGTCCATCTTGTATGTATATTAGTATAAAGTGTGATTCTACACCTACAAATTGCATCATAGCACTTAGAAACACTAGGTTCTACTTAGGATGGTTTTTATTTGATCTTAATTTGAATAATAATACACTTGGATTGATCATGATGTTTTAATTATTAAATAACATTACAGTAGCATCAATTTTTTATTTCGCATTTTTTAGAATAATAATTCTATAAATCGTGGAATGTTTAAATGGTTTATGTGAACCTTATGATGCTCACCTTCAACTTTATAAGGAATTTTATCAACCTTATGTGGACATTGTCTCAACCTTATGAGAATCTTGTCTATATTTTATAATCATTACGATGACTTGTATAAACTTCTAACATCTACGCCCCAATTCACTATGAATAGTCACTAAATAAGTTCATTATATTACCTTAGGTGTACCACCATATACACTAGAGCCTATCGACTAGAATAAGGGGTCTAAGGTAGTATTATGGGGAAACTATAACACTATATCAAAGTTCAAAATAATATTATTAATAAACCATGAATCATACATTAATTATAATTATTTTTTACAGAATCAATAAACATATCAACCAATAACACATGAATTCAAAAGAAAATAATCATATAGACTTGAAATCATACATGAATATGACCACCCGTCAAGATGATCACATATAAAGAATAAATAAAATAAAATAACAATATGAGGCTCTACTACCATCCTCAATCCTCATCCTATCACAATTTATAAATCTCATCTGAGCTATCCAGCTCAATCGTGATACAATTGGCCTATATCCCACGTGAACATGTGATCAATGAAGTCTAATTGGGTACCTAAGTGTCATGAATACCTAACTAGGGTGTTAGTATAAGTTAGTAGGGAACCAAAGATTTATTCCCATACATAAACAGTAAATATATTGTATGTGCATGTGACTTAGTCAGTCCCAAAAAATTCAACATGGAAGCATAAATAATAAAAATTATCAATCCTCGTGTTCTAATATGAAACTCAAGATCGATAAAATACTTATTTTTCAAGTGTCATAGTGTTTTTTATCAAGTCAAAAAATCATTCCAACATATAATAGGAAAAAACACCAACCAGTGGGAGATTATCCTCAGTGGTCTATTATATTATGCATAAAGTCAATCCCTAAGTGAATTACATAGGGTGATCCAATGGTAGTATAAAAAATTTATTCCTAAGGGGTAACCCTAAGAAATCTAATAACATCGTTAGGATCTAAACAATATTCTTTGGGGTATAACCCTAGGAAATCTAGTAGTATCATGATCCATGAACAATTCCTTGGGGGTTGACTGTAGGAAATCTTGTAGTGTCTTTCTTCGCAACTAATTCCTAGGAATCCTTAGAAATCAATATATACCTAAATGACTGAATCCCAACTTCCAAGGTGTCCAATATCATCTAGAAACTTAGGGGATTTCTATGATGATAAAACAAGTCAAGTAGTAAGAGGCTCGCCATTTATTCCTACGTGGTTGAACCCAAGAAATCAAGAGATATCATTCTCAATATCTTATTCCTAGGGGATGACCCTATAAAATATATAATATTTCCTCCTTTAAAATTTAAAAGGTTTTACCTTCCAAGAAAACAAGTCACATCATAACAGTCTCAATGTTGTACCCCAAGTGATATCTTTCATGATCCATATCCATTAAGTTAAAACACTGAACCAAAATAGGTAATTGTGAGCATTTTATAGTATTAGACATGAATTTCATATCGAATGATATTTCCAAAGGAATCTCATGTATATAAATACATATCATAGGGAAATATGTTCCTCCCATAACATCTCATAAGTGTATCTCAATGGGTTTTACATTCACCCATACCTATCTTATCAACTATGGTTCGCCTCTCTAGTGTTTCTCCTGTCATAATCACTGTCATAACATGATAAATTTTTTGATTCATGTACTAAGGTGACACCCACAATCATCAAAAACCATTTCCTATTTGCACCTTATCTTGGGTAAACATGTCACGGGGAACCCACTAGGGTCTCTATTGGAGTTGTCATCTTAGAACCAAGTGTTTGTACATTTGATTTCATATATATATTCAATGAAATGGGTATTAATTAAAATATATTATTTTAGCTGGCTAATTATTATTCATTACTTTAGTGTAAGAATTTCCTAGATTATCTATCACTTTGAAAAGGTCATGGTAGTTCTCTTCTATAATGAGAACCTTGAAATTGCATAATGATATTCTTAATTATATTTCTACTATCAGATAACATTCTATTATGGTAAACATATAAAGTGGAATATAAAGAGAGAGTAATTATAAGAAGAAGAGATATTGTCTCATGAAGGTCTCACTTTGTAATCTCTAATATGGGAGATTATGAGAATAGACCCACCTATAAGAATTACACATTTTTTCTTATCATTGAATGTTCCTAACTGTGAGCATGGGTGATGACCCATAGACATTAAAATTCTTATTAATGCATTTAATGCCTGATGTATTTTGATGTACTGACCAAAACCATGTCACTATATTTTCATAGGAAATAGGGTATGTTTGGTATGTCATGAATGGAATGTTATTCATGAATAAGTTGGGATATGATTTTTTTCATTCCATATTTATGGATGTTGGTATCCTGGTAATTTCATTGAAATATAATTTTCTCCATAAATGTCATGTATATGGTGTAATGATGGGCTTATTTCAGAAAGTCAAAAAAATATGCGTCAATTATATAGGTTGATGACATGGGTGTGCAACCTATTAGATGAGATATCATTAAAAATTAATTATATTATAGAGTGATTGCTTGTGTGTAGTTCTTGAATTTGGGACATTAACTTTTTTCTATTGGGATTCTTGACCCATTGTAAGACAATAGTCTTGGACTATAGGAAATCCTACCTAATGCCCATGAGAAATATTCTAAGAGGATCACACATTGAGTATTTCTATATATCTCAATTAAATTCTATTTGAATTAATATTTTGGAATAAATATTACTCTCAAGATTTATGAATAATGTTATTCAAGATTAATCGATCACATGAATAAATAAATATGTATTCATAAAGTAATTATTAAATTACATGGATATATATACTATTTATTTATTTATTTATTGAATAAATATTTATCTGGGTAATTGATAAATACCAAGGAGGACTAACAGAATAAGATTGTGTCTATCGATAAATATTAATTTGCAATCTAGTAAAATAAGATTTATCATTACATCAGTTAATACACTCAATGAGAAATTAATATTATTATTTTTACATTTATTTTATAGAAAATAGTCATGTAGGGTTTAATATATTATTTAAGTGTTATCATGTAAATAGATAATCTTCTAACCCAAACATTATCTCTATAAATAGTTGATTATCTCTAGTGTGTAGTTTTTAATTCAAATAGAAAATTTTTGTGCATAATTAAATCTAGATATATCTTTCTCTCTCTCTCTCTAGACTGAAGTAAACTCTAGATATTATCATTAATACTCTATAATAGAAATAATCATATTGAAAGTATGATTATTTAAGACCTAAGAAATCATCACAGTGATCGAGATGAACATCATAAGATAATTGATTCATCTTCCTAACACCCTAAAATCCATCGACATTTTTTAAAGATCATATGAGAAGGTGTGGATCAATTCTATAGGGATTCTACACTTGTATCCTGAAAGATAAATAATATTTTACCAAAAATGGTTTTGAAGATGATCAACATATTCATAATGAAAGATTTCATGAATGATATATTATTTCTTCCAAAAAAATTAAATTAATTATAAATTTAACATGAAAATATATTATCTTAGTTCTAATGACCTTATTTTTCAATATTCATTGTGAAAAAATTTCACGAAATTTATATCTTTTAAAATATGAGAATTATCCATCAAATCAAAAAAAAAATCAGTTGGCATCATCCCTGATAACCGCTTTTGTTGCACCCTAAACCATAATCCCTTAAGTCTAATCACATCTAGGATATTGTTCATGCGTACTCTCATATCTAACACATAACTTAGTTCAACATCTACAATTATAAGTACATAGTGTCCCTTAGAATTTTCAAAGTCTCATTGTAGACTCATCGAAAACATATGAAAGTCTTACAAGGGTGGTAGACTCAAGCCCATCCCCTTTATAAGTCACTCAATGTCGGTCCAAACACCCATACTATCCATAATTCTCCTTGGGTATACACACCTAGGAAGTCACATCTCATTGGGGGAGAAAATATTACTCTATGGTCATCTCATTTAGTATGTAGGATCAAAATCCTCTCAAGGACCCTAATTGGCCAATTCCTATGTTGTCCATCCAAAATCATCCCTCATATCTGTCTGGAGGTCTCTAAGTTCTCCTATGCTAGGTCTACCACATTACATTAATTTAATTTAGTTAACACCCCTTGAGTCTCAACTATCTCAAGTAATACTGATATGATAAAGCCATTGGCCACTCATGGTCGAGGCAATCAATCTATTGCCCAAGGTTCTATCATGGATCTTGGAACTTTATCCAATCCACATGAATTTCATTCAAATAAAATAGTTTATTTAATTTTTAAAAAGTTTTTATCAACTTCGGTGGTGATATCACAGATATCATTACATGAATAAAGTTTATAAATACCATAGGGGTATGTATAAGAGGCCACCTACCTTAAACTAAAGTAATTTACAGTTATAACGGTATCTTTAAAACTCTTTCATGATCTCATATAAGTCCATCAAGATACCACTCATCCTTGAGAGTCCCTAACACATGGAGAATTCATTAATATATAATTAACTAATTATAATTAATTACTAAATTTTGTTAAAGAAATTATAATTCATTTAAAATTTTACTTAATTAGGGATTGTGTCAAAAAACTAATACATTGATCTCATAGCACTAAAACCATGAGTAATGGTGTGTGGTTCACTCCAAAACACCCCTTTGTTTAAGTAAAACAAAATTTTGAATTATAAATATCAATTCAACAACCTATTTAATTTAATTATGGCCAAAACCCTTAAAAATCCATACAGTGACATACCTTCATTGAAATGGTCTGAAACAATGAGCAGATAGAATCTTAAGATTACATCTATGTAGGTTTGAAAAAAAACCATCAAACCTAGTCAATTCCATAATGATTTCACGTAATCAATACCAAAACCTAAATTGAAATCGCCCAAAATTAGCAGATCTCGAAGGCAATAAGAACTAATTGGAGGAGGAGGAACAACACACTTTAATTTTTCATCGAATAATTTCCAATATCACCCCAAATAAAGGAAAAATGGGAGATTAAGGGGAACATATTTGTTGAAATGTCCTTATTCCCTCGTGTAACACCCCCAAAAAAAACCCTAGCCCTGAAAAGTACAAAATGGCTAAATTACCCCTGCTCAAAAAAGTCACCAAGCACACTTTCATGACATAAACAGAGGTTCATGCAATGAAATTTTAGGGAAATCCTCCGATAATCTCCATTCATGGATTGATAATCCTAGGACCATCACATGAAATAAAATCAAGGCATGAATGAACATTTCTTTGAATGGATTTAAGATATTAAAATCAACCATCATGACCACCCGACCATAACTTTAAATCTCACCCAAACCCCTAGGTCCCCACCGGACCCTTGAATCCCATCCAAAAACATCTCTTCGGGTCATCCAAACTCTCTAAATCTCATTATGAGTCTTGGTTCCCAAAAAAATAATCTACCAAATCTAAAATTAAAATTTGCATATAAAATAGATGTTGAAGATTATTCAGAAGACCTTTTAACATTGATTTTTTATAAAACCAATGTTAAATGTATTTTTAAAAAAATCACACCAAAATCTTGGTTTTTTTAATTCCAAACCATCCACCTCTTGACCTTTGATGGCACCGGTTTAAGTCAATTTTTATCATCTTTTCACATTGTTTCTTCTCAATATTTCATCCTGTATCCTTTTATAATGATCTTATATATTATTAATTTAATGAAAAACATATTATGGTCAACCACCAACTATAGTTCATGGTTTTTATTGGTTATTTTTTCAAATTCATTTTTAAAAACATTTTCCTTCAATATTACAATTTTTTCCATGTTGGAACCAACTTTGAGTGAGTCCATTAGAATTCAAGATATATTTTTCATTATCGACCTCCAAATTTTGTAAGTTATTTTTTATTTCTAAAGATAAATTAATTACTTGTTATATATAAATATGATTCATCCAATTATTTGTTTTTATTCATTTACTATCAATTATAAAAAAAATTGAATTTTGGTTAATGATATAAACTTTTTAGGATTATAAAAAAATCAATGTAACTTTTTTTCTATAACTGGTTGTATTTATTATTATTTTTATTTATATTTTTTGTTTGTTTATAATTTTTTTGGTTGGAATGTTTTTTTATACGAAAATTTTTTCATTAATAAATTTTTTTTATCAATATAATAACTTTTGATTAAATATCTTTTTGTAACTTGTTTTCAAATTTTAAATTGTTTTTAAAAAATATATATTTAGTAAACATTTATGAATGTTTAAACTATCTATTTTTATAATTAATCAGTCACTTGTATTTAAATTTTTCAATGATATGTTTTTATCTTCATGTATAATTTTTTTTATGATCAAATAGATATCAATAATTTATTTTTTTTTATTCTTTTTTGGTTTAAAATTTACCTATTTATATATAATTTTCATTATTCATATGTTTTAATATATTCACCTTTTATATTGTGAAATTAAGTAATTAATGGATCCTAATTGGTTAAATTGACAAATAAACATTGATAAATATGAATGAGTGGATGATTTCTTGGAGTTTTTAAAATGAAATATTCAAAACAAAGATTTGATTGTTTATCTATATGTGAATTTTTCAAATATGAGAATTTTAAATTTTTTAAAAATCAAGGATCGTCATAAAATCTATGTTTTTAGACATAATTATACATGTTGTAATTTTCATGGTGAAATAAAAATAATTTGACATCTATTCTTGATGAAAATATTCAACATAAGACACAAGATTATATTGAAGAATTAATTCATGATGTAGATGCTGAAATATTCAAAAGAAATAGAAACTATTGAATGATTCTATGGATATTCTGAGAAACTACTAGTCTTAGGTTGTACTAAATGTATAGTGTTTTTAGTAGTTCTGATATTAGTTAACTTGAAAAAAAGAAATGGGTTGAGTGATATAATGTTTTCTAAATTGGTTGAAATTTAAGAAGAGCTACTTCCAGAAGTCAATGGGCTTCTATATTCCAATTATAATGTAAATAAAATCTCATAACCAATGGGATTGTTGAATAAAATGATACATTATTTCACCAATGATTGTGTGTTTCATAAGAAGGAATATGAATGTTTATGAAAATGTCCAAAATATGGGAGATTATAATATAATGTTGATGAAAAATATAACTATGATTCATTCTTAGGTATTGATATCAAACATCCAACTAATACAATTTGGTACCTTCCACTAATTTCATATTTGAAGCATCTATTTTCAAATTTAAATGATAAAAAAGTTTTATATGGCATATATATGGGTGAATCTATGATAAAAACTTATGTCACCATGTTGATTCACTACAAAGGAAATTTTTTAATAAAAAATGTTTTGATTTTGGAAGTGAATATAGAAATAATGTAATGGGACTATGTATAGATGGAATGAATCCATATCAGAGCTACAGTATCCAACATAGTTCATGTCCTATTTTTTTGGAAGTTTTCAATTTATCTATCACAACTGTACCTCTGTTTCTTTTTATATCATTTTTATTTATTTATTTCATGGTGTTTGATATTCTCAGTTGAGGTTTGGGGTTGGTTCCAAGTGAGATTTTTTTTGTTTTGGAGGTTTTTGGATTTTTTTCTCCCTATTCAAGGTTATTGTGTATACTTTAGGGAGAAATCATGTAGTTGGTGAAGGTATATTGTGTTTATATTTCATTTTTTCTTTTAGGGTTTTGCTTTTATGGTCTAAGCATGTTTTGTCCCAAGTTATGTGAGGCAAAGGATTAAATGTTCATTTTATTGGTGGTGTCTAGGATAAATCACACATCTTTTGATTAGTAAGTAGAAACCATATGGTAATCATGCAGGAGGTTATGTCATTTTGACAGAACTGCTTTACATGGTTGGAATATGGTTTTCCAAATCGTGCATCCAGCCCATATGGGTTCCCCTTCATTCTAGTAGGGTGCACACTTTTGGCGCACAGTTTGGTAAACCTACAATAAAAACCTTGAAACTTACCCATATTCTTAAGATTTTCATTCTATATGTTTTCCACTCTATAAATTAAACCTCAATTTGGCTTTCTTCTCCCCCACTTGACCTAGGATCATAAAGTTGGATCCTAAACCCTCATCCCTTATCTCTCCTTCCACCATTGTTTCTCCTTCATGGTTCCTAGGTTAGATTCTTTAGATTTTTTGTCAATGTTATATTCTTATTCACTTCTAATCCTGTTCTTATTATTTATATTTACATGGATCCTTATTTTATGATACCTAGGCTATGTTTGGTATTATTTTTTTGATTTCTTGGATGTTAGGTTGTGTGGTTTTCTTCTTGGGATTAGTCATTACTTCTTCTATAGTTTCACTGTATTCACACACCGTTGAGGTAGGAATTTATATCCATTTCCTTTTCGGATCATGCAATTAGATGTTTCAGCTTTCTTAAATAATTTTTGGTTATTTTATTCATGATTTTGGTTTGTTAGTATATATTTTTATGAAATTTATTTGTTATAAATTTTGTAAAAAAGGATTTTTCAAAGGATTTCCTTAGTTATACCAATATATATGTATATATTCCTACAAGGTGTTTGTTAAAATTCCAATTGGACTTTTTAAGTGAAATTGAGTGGATTGGTATTATTTTGGACTTTTGGGTTTTATTAATTTTGTTTACATGTGAAACTAATTGTTTTTTTTTATTTTTGGTCTTCCTTTCTAATTTGATACTTATATGAGAACTCATGTGCTTTAGTGTGATATTTATCAGGATTACATGACTTATTATTTAGATTTTTTATTGTTTCCCATATTGATTCTATTTAATTTGTGCATATCCATATGTGCATTGGGTGTACGTATGGATAGGAACCCACACATATAAATGGAATTATTTGAAAATGTCCATCTTGAATCCTGATTTCCAAACACTCTTATTTCATCCTTGTTTCTATCTTCCACACCATCTCTCAAATGTTTTTTTTAACTTACAATGTTCTCTAAATGGGTTCTTGGTTTCTAAGTGACATTGAATTTTGTTTCAAAAAAAGTGTGATTCATGGCACATTTGGAACCTTGAAATATTATTCAATAACTAAATGGAATAAAAGGATTGTTTGGCATCTTCCAATATTAAATAATATTCTCACCCTAATTTTTGGAAATATTTTTTGAAAGAAATGTATTTATATTGGAAAAATTTTTGTATTTATAAATGATGAGTCTTGGTTGGTACTTTGTGATGTTTTTAGAAATTGGTATTAAATTCCTATGATTTGTATACTCAGTTATAACTTTTTTAAAGGTTCTATGTATGATGGTAACCTATACTATTTTCCTTCCAATGATAGAATATCCAAATAGATAGTGTCGGGGATTTGGTAAGGCTTGCATGGTGGCATCTATGAGTTATGTCAAATATTATTCATGTAATGAACTCCTCATTCTCCATTATATTGTTATCAGGGGATTATTGTATGTCATCTAAAGGGTAGATTAATAATTTATTTCTAGTCCCTATTAGATAGATTAACCCCCACCCCCACCCCCCTATATGTAGGATATTCTAGGTGGTATTTTTAACTAGTGAGACTATTTTAGAGTATCCAAGTTGGTTATCAAATGTGGAGTTGCACCATACAGCAAATGGTCGGTCTGAACTGAGCACATCCAAGGATTACTTATATGGACATTTATGAAATTCCCAATATTACATATCTATAGTTTCTTACTTTATTTGATATCACATTTATTATGTTTTTATTTATTATTTTTCTTCTAATACTTTTACTTATTCGCCTCATTTCAATCTCTATTTTATTTACGCTTCTATTGTGTTTAGTTTTCATTATTTTTCTCTTGCACTTTTTTTGTGTTGTTCTTTTATTTTGCCTTTGAATTTAAACCTGGTTTTTAATAGGGAAATATTATTTTGTCTCCTTAAATTTTAAAAACCCTATGTTCCCTAAGGTATTTTAAAAATAGAATTTATGGATTGTTTCAATAAGGGATATGTATTTACTCTTTGGTTCTTACCTACTGAGTTGTTTTTTGCTCACATCCAACTTGTGCCACTTAGCATTGGTAGGCCTAAGATATTTTTCGGGTTTATCTTTGGGTGATTTTTCATTTGGAGTGGGATGGTTCTTATGGATAGTGGTGACAAAAAGGTCACTAGGAGATCATGTCAATTATGGTTGGTTTTAGTTTTTCTTTTTTTAGTTTCCTATTATGTTATGCTACCATTGTATTTGGATCTATTTATGTATATATTTTGTTTAGTGATTTATGGATTCTTATTTTTATGTTTCATACTCTATATTTATTATTTTTTTCTATTTATTATTGTATAAATCATTCCCAATGGTTTTATCTTTGATGACCAGAACTAGTTATTATCTTGATATGATCAGGAATGCCTCTCGGGAATTTTTTTAGGCCATCTTAGGTGACCAGTTTAAGGTTGACCCCGGTTGGTTCCAGAAAAAATGGTATCAGATAATCCATTAATTATTTAGGTTATTAGGTGATTTGGATATAGGAATCTTCAAACTCAAGAGTTGGGAGAAAGAATAGCATCTCAAACTCTTACTATTTCTAATCCTTGAGTTCCCCATGGTAGTATGGGACTTGTGTCTTCAATTTTAGTTTTTTGGGTTTATGTTTTTGCTACTTGTTTGTCTTGTTTGGTTTGGGTAATTACAACTTAATTTAACCAATGTTACATATTGATATTTCTTATAGTAGAGACCCATATGAAACCTGATTTCATGCCTCGAGATACTTAAATTTGTCAGTGATTTCTCAGGTCATGGTCAGCTAAACCAATTTTTCATCTTATGCATGGCCACTAGTTCCTTGTTTCAAGAGTTTTAGTGTGAGTTATGCTTTTGAATGATTTTGGTTGGTGTTAGTGGATTTTTAATGAAAAATTGTTTTGGGGAAAGAATATATATAAAGGAAAAATATTTTGAGACATGGTTTCATTTTAAATATGGGATTTGGTGTTTAAGTCATATTTCAAAATAAGTATTGGTGTTTTGGAAAGTCGAATTCAACTAAAATGGTTATAATTTTGAATATAAATGGTGATTTTTTAAATAGGATATTTGGTTTTGTTTTATGATGTTTGGTTCATGGGTATGGAGTTTTTTATTTGGATGTTATATTAATTGAATTTTGGGATTATGTTGATTTGTTTTTTTTTATTATGATGTTATATAGAGTACGCTACCCAGAAAGATACCAAAGGTTTCCAATGAGTCTCTTCCAGTGGTTGGACCTTCCCATAAACCTAGTGGGGTTGAAGAATTATGTTGTTTTCAATAGTTGCCTATTTTCTATGGTGATAGAGGTCTGTTGGAGGCTATGGAGTGGATTGAGAAGGTTGAAAGTATTTTTGGGTCTTTGGGAACTCTTGAAGCTGTGAGGGTGTGATCTATTCTGGGTTCATTATAAGGACTATATTTGGATATGTGGGAGGTTATTTTCCATATTCATTCTAATTTGGGATATCTTGGGAAGTTTTTAAGACCAATTTCATCCAATGGTTCATACCGAAGGAGTTGAAGGTGAGGAAAGTGGTAGATCTCTTGGGTATTCAGTAATATCAACGGACAGTGAAGGCCTATATTGATCCTTTTAAAGAGATGGTATACTTTTATCCAAATATAGTGTCAAAGGATCCCTTAAAAGATCTTATTTTGTTTGGTATTTTTCTAAACATTAAGGTTTTATTTCTCTCATATGAGTAAATTCTATTCAGGATGCTAGTGGATAAGGCATTTATAGACGATTTGGTTCCTATATCACAGTATCTAGTTGTTGGAAATTTAGTTTCTCTTGGTGAACTTGAAGGTTACCCATTTGAAAAGAAGTGTGTTCCATAGGAACCTGTTCTTGTGGAGTCTTCCTTACTATTTTCTGATTCATGTTCATCAAATCACTCACTCGTGTGTTTCTAGTGTGTTTGGATCAGGAATTCAAATATTTTCTACCATTATCCTCAAAAGGTATGTCAACAATGTGGTCATTTTTGGTCACTTGGAGAAGTTATGAATACAAAATTTCCAGAAGGGTAAGTCTCATTCAGATGCTACCAACTATTGAATATTGAGTAGGAGATTCTTGAACACATCGGGACTCTAATGTTGGAGTGGGGATGATTTTGGTTTCCATATTTTATTTGTATTTATTTTTTAATGTCCCTTTTGGTTTTAAAAGGTTCAGGGGTCCTATTTTTTTAATGTCATATGGTTTCACTTTGTGTTATGAATCCTATGTGGTTAGCCTTTTTGGATTGAATTTGGTTTTGAGTTTTTCTAATTTTCAAGATGTTTATGTTTTTCAGAAATGAGAAATAATGGATTGGTTCTGTGATTGGTTTGGGATTCTTTATTTGGTACCTCCGTGTATTGTGAGTTTTGATGTTGGTGCCAATGTTCTAGTCAAATTTTAAATGGTGGGAAGTTTTATATCTTCTCCCTATGGTTTTTCATATTTTCATATTCTCTAAAGTGTTTCAGGTGTGACTTTCAGAGCTAAAATGTCACACTAAAGATCATGGTTTCACTTTTCCTTATTTAGTTTTAGGTTCTATCCATGTTTCTTGTTTGGAAAAGTGAATTTCTAAGGGAAGAAGGTTTTTTGGTGGGGATAATTGTTACACCTCAACCACAATTTCCTTTTATTTATTTATTTATTGGTGTTTAATATTTTCGTTTTATATTTGGGTTGATTTATTGATGAGAGTTTTCATTTTTGCGGTTCTAAGTTTTTTGGGATTATGTATGGTTAGTGTGCATAGTTTTGGAAGAAACCATGAAGATGGTGAAGGCAGAGGTTGTTTCTAGTTCATTTTTTTCTTGAGAATTTTAAATTTCACAGTCTGATCATGGTTTGGACAAAACTGTGTGAGGAAAAGGAGTAATTGTGTGTCATGTTGGTGGTGTCTAGGACAAGGTATAGGGATTGTGCACGGTTATCAGAAAAAATTTGGAAAATATGTTGGTGTTTTTTTCATTTTTATAGAACTAATTTGTTGGGTTGGTACACATTTTCACAAATCAAGCTTCTAACTCATGCAGGTTCCCCTTCCTTCTAGTCGGGTGTGCATGGTTGGTGCACGGTTTGGTAAACCATATTGAAAAACCATGGGAATTACCTAGATACTTAAAATTTTTTGTTTTTAAGTTATACCATCCCTCAATGAAGCCCCAATTAAGTTATATCCTCCCCAACTCAATGTAGCAGCATGAAGGGAGCTCCCAAATACTCTTCCCTTGGCTTTCCTTCCACTATTGCTTCTCCTTCAAGGTTCCTAGGTAATTTTCTTTGAATTTTTTTCCAATTTTATCCTCTTCTTAACTTCCTCTCATGTTATTATCATTTCCCATGAATTGAATCATTTTTCGATGAACCCTAGGGTGATGGTTGGCTGATGTGGGTGCATTTATTTAATGTTAGGGTGTGTGGTTTGCTTATTGGGCATAGTTCTTCCTTCTTCTAGAGTTTAATCACATTTGTACACCGTTGAGGTAGGTGTTTCTGTCTAATTCATTTTTGGGACATTCCATTTCTTACTTGATATTTCATAAATAATTTTCAAATGTTTTATTAATTTTTTTGTGTGTTGGTCTGGATTGTTATAGCATTTCAATGTTGGAAATTTAATGAAAATGGGTTTTTCAAAGGTTTTCATTAGTTACACATATATATATGGGTACATGATATTTGATAAAAATAAAATTGGTATTTGAAAGATAAATTGAGTACCTTCGGATTATGTTTGTCCTTTTTTGGGTTTTAATAATTTAGTTTACATGTAAAATTGAGTGTTATGTGTGTTTTTTGTGTTCGTTTGTAATTTGGTGCTTATGTGCGAACTCTTGGGATTTAGTGTGATACTTCTTATGATTCCATGATATATTCTTTATAATTTTATGGTTTTCTATATAAATTCTGTTGAATTTGGGAATATACATATGTGAACATGGTGCACATATGGATAAGAACCCACACATATAAATGGAATTCCATGAAAATGTCCATCTTGAACCATGGTTTTCATACACTCTTCTTCCATATTTCTTTCTCTCTTCCACGCCATCACTCAAACAATTTTTCGTAAAACATATAATGTTCTCCAAATTGTTTCTTAGTTTATAATTGACTTCTAATGTGGTTTCAAAAAAAAATCCAAGTCCTGGCTCTTTTAGAACCTTGAAATGTAATGTGGTAACAAAATGAAAAAAAAAGTTTCATTTAGCATATTCTGAGATTATATAATTTTCTCACATTCATTTTAAAAATAGTTTTGTAAAGAAAGATATTTATGTTGGAAAAAGTTTTTTATTTTTAAATATTGAGACTCGGTTGGTACTTTGTGATGTTTTGAAAAATTGTTTTGAATTAATATGATGTGTAGGCCTAGTTGGCACTTTTGGAAAGGTTATATGTATGATGGTAACACTTATGGTAATCCTTATAATGAGAGGGTCTTTGCATAGATGGAGTCAGGGATTGGGAGAGGCATGCATGGTGGTATCTATGAGTTATTTCAAATTCCAAGCATGTGATGAACTCCTCATTCTCTTTTATACTATTATCATGGGATTTCTAGACATCATATAGAGGGTTGATTGAGATTTCTTTCTAGTATAAATTATATATATTAGAACCCCTAGATAAGGTATAGGTTAGGTAGGATATACCATTATTGTTTGTAGTTTAGAGCTCCAAAGATGGTTATCGACTATAGAGTTTCACCACACGTTGGCAGGTGGGTCCGAACCAAGTGTGTCTATGGATTTTTTCTAGGGATTTTTAGTAAATTTCCATGATTACATATAAGTTGGTTCTTGGTTTATTTTAAAACACATTGGTTATATGTTTATTATTATTTTTCTACTTGTACTTGTACATATTCCCTTCATTTCTATGTTTTTTTGCTTTACCCTACTGTTATGTTTAGTTTTCATTTTTTCAATTTCACTTTATTTAGGTTTTTCTTTTATATAGACTATGGTTTTTAATCCTTGTTTTTAAAAAGGAATTATGTGTTTGTATCTTTAAATGTTAAAAACCCTATTCTCCCTAATGTATTTTCAAAAAATAATTTATGGACTATTTTGTGAAATTATATTTATAGATTCTATGGTGCTTACCTACTTAGTTTTTTTATGCTCACATCCTAATTATGTCACTCATCATCAATAGACCCAAGATGTTTTTCAGTTTTGTCTATGTCTAGGGTTTCTTGCAGAATTGACTATATCTTAGGGATTGTGGTGACCAAGAGGTCATGGGTATATTGTGTCAGTTCCTTTGGGTTTCATTTTTGTTTTTTTTTCAGTTTCATTTTTTTATTTTGCTATTTTTTTTGTATGTTTATGTATTTATTTATTTTAGTGGTTATTGGATTATTCAATTCATCATGTTTACTCTTTCTTTCTTGTTTTATTTTTATTTATTATAGGATAAACCATTCCCAATGGTTTTATCATTGATTCCTAGCACTAGTTTATAGCCCGGAAGGATCAATAATGGCTCTTGGACCTTATCATGGGCTGGCTTGGGTGACTGTTTTAGGGATAAACTAGTTTGTTTCATGATATTATCCCCATAGATATGTATGAAAAAAAATGTTATGATAATATTTATGCTTTTAAGAAAAACAATATACAGGAAACGATATTAATGTGTATCTTTCACTATTGATTGATGATTTGAATCTTCTATGAGAGATAGGTTATATAATTTATGATTCATAAAAGAAATAGTATTTTCTTTCAAATTTTATAATAATTTTCACTATAAATAACTTTCTTGCATATGTAAACTCTTTTAGATATAGTTTTTAGGGACATAAAACAAGTATAATTTTTAAATAAGTGACTTCATATTATCAATTGTAGAATGTAAGAAAGGCAGCGCACATGGGATATTGAATATTTTTTTTGAATTGATCATCCTTATCATATATTAAAAATGGATTTAAAAGTTTATAGGAGTAAAATATCCCCCCGTAACCATTTTCAACTGAAGAGTACTACAAAAAGGTGAAAAATATCGATTTCAAATAAGAAAAAAATAGAGGTTGTGGTTATCATAAAAATAACAGAAGATACAAACTATCTTTTTCAAACTACCTTATTAGATAATTTTAGTGATAAATTATAACATTGATGTTATTCATGTTGATAAAAACATATTTCATGGTTTGATAGAAACTATTTTAAACAAAAGAGGAAAAAATATTGATTTAATGTTAGATTGGACTTCATATCCATGAAAATATTTTTGGACTTATCTCCCACTATTAAAAAAAATAGAAAAAAATTACCTTTAGCTTTTCACACATTAAGAAATAGTGAAAAGATGAATTTTTTCTAGTGGTTGCATGGTATTAAAGTACCTAGTGAATATTCTTCAAAAGTGAAAATTTTGGTTTCATTGAATGATTTTAAATTAATTGGTATGAAATCTCATGACTCTCATGTAACTGCTACCAGTCGCATTGCATAGTATATTTATAACACCCATTAGAAATAATATCATCTGCTTATGTTATTTTTTTAAATCCATTTGCTCAAAATTCATTAATATAAATTTATTATATGTGTTGGATAATGATGTTTTGGTTATATTTTTTAACTAGAAATGTACTTCCCACCAATGTTTTTTTATATAATGTTTCATCCAATGATTCATTTGGTGCCTGATATAAAACTATTTGGGACTTTTTATTTATCCTAGATGTATCATTTTAAAAGATATATAAATTTTTTTAATGGATATGTTAAAAATAATCATCAACCGAAGGCATCTATTATTCAAAACAATATATCAGAATAGGTGATTGAGTTTTGTACTGATTAATTATATGAATTGGATTATATTATTCTCCATATGTCTTTACATTTTATATTTGGTTGTAAAGGTAGATTTATGGATTGAATCATTAGATGGCCTCGTTCTCTCCAAGATCTCTCTCCCGAGTGCACTTATCTTCTTCCTCATATTCCTCCCCCAGTGCTGGAGAGCTCTTCCGACCTCTAATCTCATGACGAGATCCCTAGAGTGATCTCATTCCTCCTTCCCAGGGTTCCATCCCCCAATTATCTCTCTAGATCTTATTTATGGATTTTTTATTCTTAATTTACTTTCCCTAGGGATTCATTCCCTCACTGTTGATTCCTTTCTGTTAGGGTTTCATCCCTGACCCCTTCTTTGGTTTTCCCTTTCTCATTTTCTTCCTTGGGTTTAAGTCTCGTGTTTGTTTTGGGTTTCAATCCCATTTTCTTATTTCCCATTCCATGGTGGTTATGAGTTGAGGATCTATTTTTGTTGGGGTATTTTGATGGAATGGTAGTATATGTTTCACTGGTGGAGGTTTTTTATGCTACTTTTTTTGAGTGTGTTGTCGGTTTCTTGGTCGTGGCTTGATTTCAAGGTTTTTCTTGCTCGTACTCCTCTTTAGCCTTTGGGTCTACTACACTATTTCGGGTCTGTTGGGTGTGTTGGATACCAATAGGCTTTGGGTTGGTTAGTGAGTTGCGGTGGAGGGTTCCAGGAAGCTCAACCTGTGATTAGGTGATGGTGGGGTATCATTCTAGTTGGGCAATGTCAGCGATGATCATGAATCTCTGTAACAGATCCTTTATAATCTTACTCTTCTCTAGCTTCATGTACTTTCTCTCCTCTGAGGATCAGTTTTGTGAGTTGGTTCTTACATGATATTTAGGAGTTTTTGTTCATGTGTATATCAGAATTCCATGAGTCCTTATCCTTAGTCGAAGGTGTTTTAATTATGATGATGTTGTTGGTAGTGGTTTGGAGTTGATGATAGTCTCAATGTGGGAGGTAACAAAAGCAAATATAGTGTCTGGATTAGGCAGTGATGGTGTTTGGTGTAGGTGGTGGACATTGGAGAGAGGTCGATGGTGATTTTCTGATGAGGGTGATGACCTTGGTGATGTGATGACATGATGGTAGTGATGGTGATTTGATGGTGATGTGATGATTGTGGTGAGGTGATTTGGTGCTCGATGGTTGGTTTCTCAGGCAGTACACCCGTGTGTCATGTGGCCCGAAATCGGTTTGTTGAATTTAAAATTTTGAAAATTCACCAGGCGTGATTTTTGAACTCTAAAATTAGTGGGAGTTGATTTATTTTCTTAATGGTTTGAATCTAGTGTTTTTAGGTTACAGTTCACACTTACCCCTTAAAAGTTTCATTAAAAAATACAAAAAATATAGATTTCATATAGTGAATGTAGAAGAATTTATGTATTAATGGTAAAGTTAATTCCATGTGATAGAGTGATTCAATGACATTTATACATTTTGAAAAACATGTGTGGGGTTTAATCATATATATCATCACATATTACTGGATTAAAGGTATGATATTTGAAAAGAAATTAAAAGTGATTGATGACTGAGCATAAACGTATATTTATTTCATAGTTTAAAGGTAAATTAAACACATATTTATATGAATTAGAAACATTAAAATGGTTGGAAGGGGGGTCATCTCTTAATGATACCACATATTCTAGTTTTTATATTAATGGTTACATATTTTACATAAACAATATGATGAAAATAGTATTTTTCAAAATATTGGGGTAATATTCATCGTTGAAGCCCTGCATTTTTCTATTATAAAAGTTAAAAACCCAATTTCTTCATCAAATACATATTTTTGAGTTCTTGAGAATATATGGAAAATTTATTATACCGAATTTTGAGTAACAGTTTTTAAGTGTAATTGGGTTAATAGTAATAGTGGTATTAAACATGATAATTAAGGATTTAAAATCATTAATTTGTAAATATTTCGTTTCAAATAGGAACCATTTATCATGGTGACACATTTAAGGAAAATATTTTATATTATTAACCCATTGAATGATTAGTGGTCCATTATTTTGTATGGGAAATGAATTAATTTGTGTGATGACGATGGTGATGATATTATGGACTTATGTGGGACTTATTCAAATATTGCATGATTTATGGATAATAAAAATGACTATAATAAACACATAGAATATGATCTGTGAAATTATCAGGATAAAGGGATATGTGAAAACACTAAATTACTCTCCTAATTATTCTGTTAAATATTTATATTTTATTTATTTTTTAAAATTCACATGTATAAAAACTCCATTTTTTAAAATTTGGATGTTTAGTTATATATATATATATATTATTTATATTATTTTTGTGTCAAAAATTATATTCAATAGTTATGATTAAACATTTTTTGATTGAAAAACCCAAAGTACATCATTATGTTTTAGCTAAATTTACACATATAAAAACACTTTTTTTTAACTACTATATTTAAATTTATAAATTTTTATCATTTCTATAATTTTATATTTATTTTTTATATTTCATGGTGTAAGTTTCATAATTTTTTGTTAAGAATAATGAAATCATTATTTTTTTAAAACATACACATGTGTGACACTATTTTTTTAGATACATATTTTTTAATTCATTTTTTTACAGATTTATTTTTTTAATAATATTTAGGTACACAAAATATCATTACATTATTCTATTTCAATGAAAAACACAGAGGCCAAGGAACATTTACTGAGGTATATGTTTTTTTTCAAATTATTAAATATTCCATAATAAAATTATTTAATTAAAGTAAACATTTAATTTTCAAAAAAAATAATTTTAGGAAAAATTGTGTGCCTCCTACGACAAAGTATTATTATTCACCTATAGAGAAAATTATTACTATAGTTGGTATATGTAGGATTACATTTTTACCAAAACTTTCACTTTCTCATATAGGTAAAAGGAAACATATTAATTTTGATGATAATAATAACCTACTTGCCCAAATTAAATATAGTTTATGATTTATATCACCATCAAAAGTCATTGTATGATTAAGATATTATATCTTGATTATACTTCCATTGAAAATATTACAAAGGACAAGCTTTGGGAGTCCATAATGGAAAAAATATGTCAATTGGTTTATTTTTATCCCATTTTTTTGAATATTTTATATTTTATATGGCTAATGTTCGATATATTCAATTACAGATGACATTCAACTTTCAAAAAACAAAATATATTTGTAAAATATAATTATATTTATCAGAGGACCAATAGAGATATTTTAAATCAATATTGAAAAAAAATGTGAAGTTATATAATGAAAACTCATGCCTCAAGTATTAGATTTTAAATGCATATACATTGAAAAAAGTTATCACCTGTTTACATGATGAAGAATTTATGTTATGATAACTATTTTATATTGTAAAATTACTTATATATTACCTAATTAATTATCATTTTATTTTTATGTTATAGTCCTCCATTTGATCTCACCAAGAGACCCTGTTGTAGAATGTATTCTCACATACTTTATCACATAGAGGGTATCGTTTACTAGAGGAGAAAATGATTACATAAAGGTTTGATTCATTAAGAGCTAAATATATTATTGGTTCAGATGAGGTCTATATCAATTCTCCATATCCCCATACTCTATAAAAAAATGGAAAAGATAATGATGGAAAAAAATGAAAAGTATCTTACAAATCAATCTAAGGAAGAAGTTTACATAATTATGAGAAATTAATTTTTATTTTCCTTGGATGTTTTTATTTTTTAAATTAATAACATTAATATAAATTTTTTATTTATCCTTTCATAGTGGCCTTTAAAATCATGTTATGTAGATTACTTTTATCCTTGAGGGTATGAGGTATATTCTAGCAACTACTTTAGGAAACCCAAAACACCTCAGCCGCATAAGAGGATATGAGGTGTGTGTCATTATTATGAAGCATTTTAGTTATCAATTTAATAAATTAAGGAACGAAATAAATTGATTCATTAAAATATAATCTGAAATATCTAAATCAGTCCATGGGAGATCAAATTAAATTATATGTGAAGTCTATTTTTAAACAAATGATGAGACAATCACATTTTTCTTTCTCAGATCCTCTACCACTTCATTCAGACCTGACCTTATACTATGACTTGTATGCTGGATATCTCCATGTATATATATTATAATATGAAGTAGAACATATTTTGGGGGATTATTTAAATCACCAACCTATGAACTTTAGTCATATAAGAGTATCAGTACATGATATTGTGATCCAAATGATCGAGTCTCATTGCCTATAGAAGAGGTTACCAAAGTTGGAGATTGTATGGCTCATTTTTTACTCTAGCCAGCTATCCTTCTTCATTATCTAGCATATGAGGTATGATTTTATTTAATTATTTCTATTTTATTGAAAATTTATTTTAATGTTTTATTATATTTAATTTATATAGAAGTATCTAAAATCAAAAGAACTATTATAAAATAAACAAATGGTTCAAAAACTAAAAACTTCAGATATTTATGATTTTTTTATGGTAAAAATATTATCCCCATTTCCTTCTTTCTTGGGAAATATTTATTATTTTATAATAACATTCTATATATATAATTTAATATAAATTAAAAATATTTAAAAATATATATCACAAATAATATTATTTTGTATTAGATTAGTGTACATGTGTTGTAGTTTTTTCTACGTAAGTAAATTTATGTTTCATTTTTTCTTTCTTTAAATAAATATGAATTCAAGTGACTTAATTTATGAATTATTTACTTTGGAATTTGCACACACTTTTCATTGAAAATGATTCCATTGTTTCTTATGGTTTTATTTATCTATAATACATCTCAATACCAGTGAAATATCTATATGATGATGCTAGAGTTTTATATACATCAATGATTGGAAATTACATAGGATGGGTGCTATTTTATTCTATTCCTTTATGGGTAATAATTTTATTATAATTATGAAATAATATTCATTATAATGTTATTAATTATTAACTTTTTATAAAATAGTTTTCATTGGATGTTAGGGGTATTCTACCCACATGGATGCACATTATATTGGTTTTTCCCTTTATTAGGATGAGTTTGTAACACTTTACCAAAATTGTTATAAAATTAAGGTTTAACCTTTTTTATAAGTTCTTTATTCTAAATTATTATGAATAAAGTTTTTGATGTTTTATATATGAAAATCCAAGGAATGGATAAAGTTTAACAAAGACCACCTTTCAATACAGTATCCAAATAAAATAAAAAAAATGAAATTTATGGTAAGAATATTTTATATTATATAATTTTAGTTTTATCTTATGTGTGTGTGTGTGTGTTCATTTTTATTTTTAATTTAATGTTTCATTACCCTAGTTTCAACATCCAAAAGGAAGGGTTGAATGTTTTTATTATGTTTTAATATTCATGTTTAAGATAAAAATAACTAGGGGATGAATGAATTTGATAAAGTTATTTATATTAATGACTTTGGGATTTATATAAAAATATTCTAATTTTTAATCTTATAACATTAAATATTGTTATATATTTTCAATTAATTCTAGTAATGTATGAATAAATCCCCTACACATATTCGAATTTGTATTGAAAACAATATTTTAAGTATAGTTAAATTTTAAATTATCTAATATGTCTGTTTTAATTAATGATTAAAAAATGAGTACTTATCTAATCATTTTATGCTTTATATTTGTATATTCTTTTTTGTAAAGGGTTTTAGATTTTTTTAGTTAATTTAATTTAATATTTATTTTAAAAACATAATTTTACAATCAGTTTTTTATAAACCCACATGGAATAATAATTATAGGACTTTTGATGTTGGTTTTGGGTAAAAATTGATATAGAAATCTACTTTCTATGTTAGTTTTATAGAAAAACAAATGTGAAAATTTATATTGTAATTTTTACACATTATTTTTAATGAAGAACTGAAATGGAGAGACATATTTATTTATTTATTGTTTCTATTTTGTCTAAATTATAAAACCAATATAGAAAGATATTTCCAACGATGGTTTTTTTGAAAAAAACAACATTGAAAAATCACTAAAATTTTATTTTTGTTGAAGTTTCAATGTTTTTTTTCAAAAAAGATATCAAAACTATTATTTTCAACATATCCTACAACAACATTGGTTAAAAAATGACATTAAAATATGATTTTACACATGTGAAGTCATCTGTACAATGGGTATTACCATATAACTTCACATCCTCAATAATTCTCATCAACCGTTTTGCAATAAAACATAACCAACTAAGGTTTCCAATTCATGATTGACTCGCTACTTTCTACTTTGGATTTCTGAATGAGCTTCTACAATAGAACTCCAAATTCAAGGCACACTACGCATCGAAAACTAATCCATGCTCATCATCATCGTCAAAAACATCCATACATCATGTTGTGGAACCCTTCTACCCTAGGACACCACTATGTAATTGAAAAACTCATCATATATCTTATGGTGATCTCTATTATAATATTAAAATCATAATATCTGATCTTGATCCATAGTTCTCCCCATAATTACAACACGAACTAAATTGTGTTCTTTAGTGGTCCAACATCCCACTCTATGTGGTTTCCATCTCACCACACCCTAATAAATTTGAAAAAACTATCAAAATTTGATACTTTCACTCATCTATGACTCCAAAAAAAATTAATGAGTCTCCACCACCCATGAACGGGGCTATAATATGTCATCCTTTATATGAAAGGTCCCATGTAGCAACCCCGACCCAAGTATCCTAAAGAAAATGTCTTAAATTATTTATATTGAAACAGATGCATGATTAAAATCCTAAAGGACTAAAAAATTTATCAGTTTTTGAAAAAATTATTACAAACATGATTCCCATTTTACATTGGTAATAGAAAATGAGAAATAATACGTAACAAAATAAAATTCTTAGCATCCTCTAAAACTCATTCAAAGGGTTCCTCTTTATAACCTTGGGAAAGGGAAAAAATAAGAGTGAGATCAAGTTCTCGGTAAGGGTTAAGTATAGAGGAAGATTTCACGAGTCAATAATAACAATAAACAAGGAAAGGTAGATAAATTAATAAATATTTCTTAAAAATATCTAGATAATTCAAAATCAATATGGAATGGTAAATAACTGAAACACATTCCATTTAATCAATAAACTAAGAATTAAATGCATATATATATAATTTCCTAGAAAAAACTATCATGGAAAATAATAATAACTAAATAATCAATGAATTAAATGATTAAATAATAATCTCCATATTTCCTAGACAAATGGAACCATTACCATCAAGACCTTTCAAAAGTTGGTTTAAAACATACCGGGTAGAAACCCATCTGATTTAGCCAAATGATTTGTCTCATGAGACTTCTAATGCATCAAGGGGCTTACTTTAAATAGTCCCCAACCCATCTCATAATATTCCAAATAATTCCTAATATATCAAATAATTAATTTAATTCATCAATAATATTCCTTATCAAATATATTTATTGATTAAAGGATACAGATTTATCAAAATTTCCCCAATTAATCAATATATTTCAAAGTAAACACTGTAAATAAAAATGTTTTATGGTTTAGGTAATAATAATATCATTTACACAAGAATATTTATATTTAAGATAAAATTAATTTCCAATGAAAAATAAATACAATAAAGTGATTGTTTTAATATAATGTTAACAATCACAAAATAATGTGAGATTTCAAAATAACTATTACCACTTGGTAATTTTCAAGTCAAATCCACTTTTGGTGAGATTATTCAATTTGAAACTTAAAATTAAATGATGGATAAATTATTCATGATATTACATGTCAAATAGTAACTATATATACACATAAAATTTAATTGGTTAATAATAACAAATAAGTCTCAATGGATTGTGAACTAAGAAGAAATCCCTTACCTTACGCATCCTCTTTGTTGAATGTTCTTTAACCTCTTGTATAATGTTTTTTAGAATATAATTAACCTATATAAGAAACATATTAATATTTATAATACCATATATGATTATTTTATACAATATTATCACCCATTTGTTAATAATCTTTCATTATTTTCAATGTTTTTGGGAGTTAATTTCCTAATTTTTTAGTATGTTTCAATTTGTTATTTTTTTGTTCCTCTTAAATAAATCATGATTTCTAATCTCATGAAATTAAATCATGATTTAAATATCATATATATTCATTATATATATATTTATAGTAACCTATAAAATTTTATGATAGAAAATGAAATGCATTGTTCATAGAGATGGTTGTTTATACCTATACATGAATACTGCTTCCATTATCTTGTCATATTAAAGAAAAACAGTAAATGATATATATGTATATTATAATTACATTATCATATCTATTTCATATATATCACATGTTTTTATTAAACTCATCCTAAATACATTCCATATAAAGTGTGAATGAATCACATCGCTTCACTAGGGTTAGTCTTTTGTATACACGAACAGAGTTATCGTATTATCATAAAATAGAAAGCATGAAGTTATGTGTTATATACTAATTAAATAAGAATAAATATATCACAGATATCAAAAATATAATATTTAAACATCATTTCCATCAGTATTCCCAACCTTGATAGGTGGTAATGGAAAAATGAACTACATCGGTTCGTGAGGCAGTAGTCCACCATACACACGAACGATGATTTCCAAACCCATTTGGTGGAAGTGTGTGATGTTTTAGGTAATAAAATTAACATAAAAATTTTCATTATATTTAATAGATTTATGTAATTATATAACCATGATATACAAAAATTAATGAGGTTTAAAAGGAAATAAAATAAAATTTCTTTTACAAGAACATTACCTGTTCTTTGGGTATCCTCCTTATTTCTACACTAATTCCTTACTAATATAGATTTCTTCAAAACCTAAGTCTTTTAGGATGATATTATGGAATTTTCTAAGTTAATATGGAAATTTGTTAATTATAAAAATGTCCTGTTAGTTATGAAAGTTAGGGGAGTAAGTTCCCTTTTATAGTGGAGGAGGAGTGATATTATTGTAAATACAAAAAAGTAAATATTATTGGGAGGTATCCCTTAACTAATGTGACCCAAATAATGTAAATTTTCAATTAAATATGTTATATGGTCTAAATATTCCCATAAAATGTTTTTTTGAAATGTTTTGGGTCATTTCGACACCTAATATTTTAAGATTAACAACTTAGTAAACTCGTTTTTACCTTAATCGATGTGATTAACATTAACAACTTTTGCTAATAATTTTTGTAAGAAAGAATAAGTATGAATTATTAGAAATTATAAATTATTTTGATTCCAAATATGGAATCAATTTTTCAAAAATCATCTCAAATATTTGGTAGAAGTTAATTTAAAATTTATTCCACAGACATGATGATAAAGCGGGTTTTTAAAGTGAACATTTTCAAAGGATTGAATTGTTTTAATATAAATATTCATTATAAAATTGATTAAAATAACCAAAATTGTATTAATATATGTATAATTTATCAAATTTTACTTTAAAATCAAATTTAAAGATAATTAACATTATAAATTATTTAGATGAAAAGTCAGTTTTTAATTAAATTTAGTATTTTTCACTATTCATCAAAAAATGATGTCTCTCAGAAAAATAAAAAAAATAACCCTCAGATAATTTTGACATTCCAATTTTAAAAATTAATTTTATTTCATTTAAAATTTTTATAAAAGTTCAAAAATTTAGTTTTAAAACAACTGTTCCATTAAAAGGTGAAAATTTTGTCTTTTAGAAATTACAGCTTTTATGTGTATAATTGGATTTGTTCTTATATTACGGCTATCAAATATATTTTATTAATATAAAAAAATTAAATTAAATATATAATATATAATTTTTATTAATATCATTCACTAAAATAAATTAATTTAATTTATTAAGATAAATCTCCATTGAGCGCATAAAAATAGTTCATTATAAAAACAATTTCTTTTATATTTAATTTGTTTTTATTTTAATTTCTAATTAATTGGTAACCAAAAAAGTAAACCATATTTTCATAAGTTATTTAATGATATTCATAAGATATAATTTAATTTTTTGGGGTAATTTTCATTTTAAATAGTGTTTGGTAAAACTTGGTCTCTTGTGTAACGTAAGCTATCGAAGAAAGTTTTCGTTGCGTGCAATGCAAACTAACTCAATGTTTCATGCATTGAATGCTATATAAAAAATTAAATTTATTAAAAAAGGGAAATATTATAAAGTATTTGGGTATTACATTATTCCCTCCTACAAAAATTTCCTCATCAAAATTTCATGAATATTACTTTCTAAATAGATGATGGTCGTTCTTCTTCATAATATCCTCTAGTCCCCATATTGCTTCCTCCATTTTCTGATTACTTAATAGTACCTTTACTAGAATATTTATAAAATTCCTCAATACATTATGTCTAGTATCAAAAATCTATATGGGTGCTTCATAGTATGATAGATAAGGTTCTAATTCTATTTCATCAGAGATGAGCACATTCATTGGTTTTCGAATGTACTACCTTATAAAGGATATATGGAACACATCATGTACTTTTGAGATTTTTGGAATATTTTCTGAAAAATAATAAATAAAATTAATTTTTTAAAGAATTTTAAAGGGTCTTATGTACCTCGGGTTTGGTTTCCTATTCTTAACAAACCTTATAACACCATTCCATGGGGATACTTTCAGGAAAATGTGATCTCCCACTTAGAATTACAAATCTTTCCTTTGATTCTTAGCATAAAACATTTGCATACATTTATGTGGTTTAATGTGATCCTCAATAACCATTAATTTTATTGTTGTCTCTTCAACAATTTCTAGGCCTAAAAGATTCTTTTCACTAACTTGATCCCAACATGTTGGAGTGTTATATCTCTTTCCCTATAATGCTTTTTACTACGCCATTTGAATACTTAAATGTAAAATATTGTTTTATAAAAACTCTACCAAAGGTAAATACTGATCCTTCATATCATAAATTACATGTAAGCATGGCCTCAAAATTTATTCCATTTTTTGGAATCATTATTTTGGACTTACCATCATTTTGATGATGGTAGGCAATGCTCAAATAAAGCTCAGTATTAAGACCCTTCTCAATAATCTTCTGGAATTTAGATGTAATAAGTGGATCTCTATCCAAATAAATTGATAGAGGTAAACCATGAATTCTCATTACTTCATTAATATATAGCCTTGTGAGGTTACCACTAAGTTATTCTTTTCCTATAGCAATTAAATATGTATATTTGGTTAGGCGATCAACAATAACCCATATTGCATCATTCTTTCTAGGAGTCTTTGGTAGTCCTATGGCAGTGTCCAGAGTAATATCATCTCATTACACATTGGAATAATAATAGGTTTAATGAATCCTCTATGATTTTTCCTCACAACATTAAATTTTTAACAAACCAAACATCTACACAGATAATCATCAATTTCCTTCTTCATGTTATCCCATCAAGAATGTTCTTTAAAATCCCAATACATCTTTGTTCTACCATGGTGTATAAAAAAATTTGAGCTATGTGCATATTCCAATAATTCTATTTTTATCTTAGTTATAAATGGAACACATAATCTATTTCCAAATTTCATATCACCATATTCACCAATGAAGTCTCCTAATTTCACATCATTCACAACATTAATTTTGTTTTGAAAGTTCTCATTATCATATTGAGAATAATTTATCTTCTATAATAAAGTTGGTTTTGAAATAATTTAAAAAATTATTGATGTATCGCCTTTATTAGTAACTCCCACATCCATATTTATCAGATCCATGAATATAGGATCCCTCTAGATCCTCATTTGGGTCTTAACTCCATGATCCTTCCAACTTAATGCATCTTCTAACTTATTTTCTTTCATTGGGTGTTAGTTTTTTGAGAAATAAAAATCCTTGACTAGCTCAAGCCATCACCTTTGTCTCAGATTCTGATATTTCTATGAAAAGATTCATTTCAGTCTTTTATAGTCTATTTATATCTCACATCTTTCACCATATAGATAATTTCTCTACATCTTAAAATAAAATATCACAGCTTCCAACTCAAGATCATAGTTTGGGTAGTTCTTTTCATGAGTATTCAACTACCTTGATCCATATGCAACAACATTATCATTTTTCATTAGTAAAAAACTAAGTCCCTTATTTGATGCATCACTATATATCCCAAACACATCACTTCCAAATGGTAGTGTCAACGTCGAAGCACTGACCAATCTTATCTTTTGTTCATAAAAACTTTCTTCACACTCCTTCATCCAAACAAACTTAACCCCTTTTTATATAATATAATTTAATGGGTTAGTGAATCATGAAATTTTTTTAATGAATTGATAATAATTACGTATCAAACCAATGAAACTGCATACCTTGGTTATTTTTATTAGTGTAGTCCATTCTCTGATTGTGTTGTCATTATAGGATCAACGAAGATTCTATTTTTGGAGACAATATAGACAAGAAAATAAATTTCCTGAATCCATAAATTAATATTTTTAAATTTCCCATATAGATATTTCCTGATAAGAGCCTTAATAATAATACACAGTTGGTTCTCATGGTTTTCATAACCTTTAGAATATACTAGAATATCATTAATGAATACCAAAAAAATCAAGATATTCCGTAGATTTATAAAAACGAGGGTTTATAATCAATCCAAATTAAATTATTGTAAAATATTAATGTGAATACCTCATTCAAAATGATGTCATATGAATGTCTTCCTTCTTTACTCGTAATTGATGATACAAAGAATGAAGATAAATCTTTGAAAAATTTTCACCCTATGAAGTTGATTAATTAGGTCATTAATGTGAGGTATAGGATACTTGTTCTTTATCATAATAGAATTAATTTCCTTATAATCAATTCAAAACCTCCTAGGTCCATATTTCATTTTAATGAAAATAATAGGGGATACCCATAGTGAAAAACTAGGTTGAATAAATACCTTATTACCCAACTCCTCTATTTCCACAGTGGTATTTCTATAGGGAGTCTTTTATATTGGTCTTTATTCAAGGATTCAATCAATGGGAAATTTAACTTCACGCTCTAAGAAATGTCTAGGTAATTCCTCATAAAATACATTATTGTATTCTAGTACAATAGGTACATCCTCAATTTGATCATTACCTTATACATCCCTATATATTGTTTTATCTTCTTCCAAAATAATTTCATTCAGTAGATCCACTAGGGGTGGATCTAGATAAGAATCAGAAGATGACGTTTTTTCTCTAAAGATAAAAAATTATACATCTTCCTCAAAAATATTCCTTTCCTTCTTATAATTAATTATTGTATCATATTTTTAAAGTCATCCCATATTGAGGATTATATCAAATTCAACCATAGGTATGATACTAACATTATAAAATAAATCATGTTTATGTATCATATTGCGTACTTCCCAAAACACTTTTATTGTAATGAGACTTCGCTTATGATTTTTTACTAACAAATATCATATTGATAAAAACGTAAATGTCTAATTTTATTAGAACACTGGGTACATATAAAAAAGTTTGATGATCCAGAATCAAGAAATCATTTGATAAATTGTAAGATAGGATTAATCTACCTATCACCACATCATTGGGTATGTTTACTTTAGTTTTAGTGATCATATAAACTTGGAAATATCCACTTGTCATCTTATATAGTAGATCCCCTTTCCACTTATAGAATTCATTTTAATTGTGCCCCATATCCTTTCAATTGTATCACTAAATAAAAAAATTAATTCTTGCCCTTTCATTCTTTAACATGATGACCCTTTTCCTCACACTTATAAAAAAATCTCCAAGACCTTCAAGAATTTTACAAGGTGATATTTTCCACAGTTCTCACACTGTGGGGATTTCTTCATCATAATCTTATTCTTTAAGTAATTTACTTTTTTATGGTATAGATGACCTCTTCTTATCAAGTTTTCCTTAAAATATTTAGGATCTAGAGAAATAGTTCTCTATTTTTATGTAACATAAAACTATTTCATCATATGACCAAAATCTTTGAGAGACGAGTTCCCCTCAGAGAATTATCTTAATTATTTAAAATAAGTGAGTAATCTTGTACTTCATGTTCTATATGTAATATTTAGCATACCTGGATAACCTTGTAAATGTAGATTCATAATCTGTGAAACTTTAGTCTTTATTTTTCATTACGCTAAGTAAGATCATATTTATCTCAATTTATTGATCTTTAGGGAAATATTTATCAAATAATGTCTCTTTAAAATTTTATCATTCTATGAGTTCTATTTCTTCTTACTCCCTAGTATTCTAGATCAAATACCACCATTGATAAGAATCACCTTTGAGACAATACACTACATGTGGCTTTTCCTTTTCACCACATCCTAAGTCCATAAATGCCTTCTCCAAAGACTTAATCCATTGCTCAACTATAATCAGATACGTAGTCCCACTAAATGATGGGGGACTCTACTGTATAAAGTGATCTAGTATAAAATAATCTCACTATGGAATAGGTTTCTCCATCCATCCAAGGTTATTTGTGAAAACCTAATTAAGATTCCCTAATATAGCCATAATTTTCTCTATTCTAATCTTAGCTATATTGGTTTCCTCATCATGGAAATCTCTACATTGTCTATGATTATTGATATCATTCTTCCTTATAGACACCATTTCTATAAAATGGAATATAGTGGATTAGCTAATAAAATTATTAATTTTAAATCTTAATGTATAAATTAAAAATTTATGCATTATTAATCTTATAATCATAAATTTTTGTTTCTTTGGGAATATATTTACTTTAAAATCCTTCATAATGGTTCCTAAATAAAATCTAAATTATCTTATGCCTAGCCCCTAGGAGTTTCAAACTCATTGCATGGAAAGGACACTTTCCAAATATTAGTTTACGCTCAAGTTAATCCCAATGCACTCTTTTAGAAGTTATTACCCTTAGGAAAATTTGTTCCAGAATCACATCCACTTTAAGTATCATGATAAGAATCTATTTCTAGTCATACCCACATAATATCTACCATAACAAAATTTTAGGATATTATTATATACTTATCCTCAAATTATATCATATTTTTATGTACTCAAGTATATGTTTTCCTAAATATAGTTCCCATGTTTTCTACTAAACTTTTTATGATACCAACTATAGAAACACCAACCCTAGTATCTCTAAGCCAATGCCATACTTTCTTACATTGGCATAGATACAAGATTCAAATCCTAAAAGAACAAAAAGTTTAGCTGTTTTGGAAAATCATATTAAATTTATGATACCCATTTTTTATTAGGAATAGAAAATTAAAAATAATATATAAAAAAATAAAATGTTCAACATTTATTAAAACACATCCAATAGATTCCTCATTTTATCCTAGAGAAAGAAAACAAAATAAGGGGGAGTGGAAATTCTCAATAAGAGTTAAGTAATGTCGAATATATAATGAATCAATAATAATAATAAACATGGAAATACAGATAACTGATCACACATTCCACATAAATATCTAGATAAGTCATAATCAATATGGCAAGGTAAATAACTTAAAAAAATCCATGTAATCAGTAAACAATGAATGAAATGAATCCCTAAATAATTTCCTAGAAAAACTATCATGGATAAAAATAATAAATGAATTCTAAATGAAGTAAATGCTTAAATATTGGATTCTACATTTCCCAAGAACATGGAACCTTTACTATCAAGACCTTTCTCATGATAGTTTAAAATATACCTAGGATAAAATCATCTAATTTGGCCAACTGATTCATCGTATACAACAACTAATACATCGAGGGGATTACTTTAAATGGTCACCATATAATTTAATACCATTAAAAATCATTTATCATATATCAAATAATCGTTATAATTCATAAATAATGTCCCTTATTAAATGTTTTTATTGATTAAAGGATATGGATTTATCATTATTTCCCCAATTAATCAATAGCTTTCAAAGTAAAACCCATATATAAAAATGGTATATGGTTTATAAAATAATCATATCCATTAAATAATAATATGAATATTAAATAGAAATTTAATTTCCAATGAAAAATAATTACAATAATGTGATTATTTTAATAGAGAGTTTGAAATAACAAAACAAAGTGAGATTTCAAAATAACTTTCACCATTTCATAATTTGCAATTAAAATCCCCTTATGTGAGATAATTAAAATTGAAACTAAAAATAAAATGAATGATAAATTCTTCATGATATTACATTTCAAATGGGGATTATATACACTACATAAATGTTAATTGGTGTATAACAATAAATAAGTCTCAATAGAATGTAAATTGAGATGAAATCCCTTACCTTATGCTTCATTTTGGTTGAACGCACTTGAACCTCTTATATAATGGTTTTAAGTATGTTATTAACTTATACTAGAACCACATTAATATTTATAATATGATATATTATTCTTTTATAAAATATTATCACCTGGTTTTTAATAATCTTTAATTATTTTCACTGTTTCAGGTTTTAATTGCCTTCTTTCAAATATGTTTCAACTTGTTATTTTTTACTATTAAATATATAATGATTTTATCATATAAAAATTTTAAATCATGATTTAAATATCATATATATTCATTATATATGTATATATATTAATCTATCAAATTTAGTGATAGGAAATGAAATGCATTGTTCATGGAGACGGTAGGTCATACGTACGCATGAATGCCGATTGCTTTTTCTTATTGTATTAAAGAAAAGTTTAAATGATATATATGTATATTATAATTAAATTATCATATTTATTTAAATAATATCAAAAACAATTATTAAACTCATCCGTAATACATTCCATGTAAAGTGTTAAAGAATCACATCACTTCGTGAGATGGTAGTTCGGCATACACACGAATGATGCTATCGTATTCCCACAAAATATAAAGTGTGAAGGTATGTATTATATAATAATTAAAGAAGTGTAAATAAATCATAAATATAATAAATATCATTTATAAATATTATTTACTTAATTATTCCCAACATTGATAGGTGGTAATGCAAAAACGAATGATATCGGTTTGCAAGGTGGCAGTCTATCATACACACGAATGATGATTTCATAACCCATTTGTGGAAATGTTTGAATTTTTAGGTCATAAAATAAAAATAAAAATATATAAGTATATTTAATATACTAAGGTATTATATAATCATGTAATAAAAATAATTTAATGAGGTGGATAATGAAATATAATAAAAACGCTTTTAGAAAAATATTACCTATTCTTTGGGTAACCTATTTAGGTTTGCACTAATGCCTTATTAAGATTGATATATACACTAAATAAGTCTACTAGGATGAGTTAAGGGAATTTTGGAAGTGAATTTGGTAGTTTTTTTACTATCCAAATGGCTTAGGATATGTGAATAAGCAAGGGAACTGAGTACTCCTTTAATGTAAAGTAGAGTGGAATTCTTGTAAATACAAAAAAGTAAATAATATTGTGAGGTCTCTCTTACCTCATTTGACTCTAATAAATTATGATGAATCCAAATATGGAATCGATTTTTCCAAATTTAACTCACATAAAAGGCATGATTAAATATAAAATTTATCTCATGGATGTGATGACAAATCAGGTTTTTAAAGTAAAAATATTCAAAATTTTGAAATGTTTTTATATCCAAATTCACAATGAAATTGATTAAAATGGCCTAAATTGGACTAATAAATGTATAATTGATCTTATTTAACTTTAAGACCAATTTAAAATATAATTTGGCATTATAAATTATTTAGATGAATAGATATTTTTTAATTAAATTCTGTATTTTTCACTATTAATCAAAATTCAGTATTTTTCAAAATTATATTAGGGTTAATTTTTTGTATTTCTCTGAGAAGTTTCATTTTTCAATTAAATTCTGTATTTTTTACTATTCATCAAATAATGAAACTACACATATAAATTCCAAAAATTAACCCTAATGTAATTTTCAAACTCATCTATAAAAATTGAAGTTTATTTTTACAAATAAAATTTATAAAATTTTCAAATTTTAATTTTAAAACTAGTGCACCATTAAAAGGATCAAAAATTTCCTTTTATAAAAATGCATCTTTTTATGCAAAACAATATATTTTTTTATTATCTTATGCCTATAAAATATATTTCATTAATGTCAAAAAGAATTGATTGAATATATAATATTTAAATTGAATTAATATCATTCAATAATATTAACTAATTTTATTTTTTAAGATAAATCTCTTCTATATGGATAAAATTATATTTTTATAAAAACATTTCATTTTTATTCAATTAGTTTTTATTTTAATTTCTAATTAATTATAACTAATGAATTCAAACATATTTTCATAAGTTAGTTAATCCCATTCCTAACTGACAATTTAACGGCTAGGGGATAATTTTCGTTTTAAATGTTATTTGGTAAAACTCAATCTTGCACCTAACGCAAGCTATCAAAGAAATTTTTTGTTGTGTACAATGAAAAGTAACATAGTGATGTGTGCATTACAAGATATATAAAAAATTCATTTATTATAAAAGGAAAATATTGTAAATTCTTGGGATGTTACATACCAGCCAAACCATAGAATATACTTTTCATTCCAAATACTATTTATCCTCAACCATGGTACCAACATTCATTGCTTCCCAAATAATTTTCATCCAACAGTCACTATCACTACAATTCACTGCATGATTTACCCACTAAATCATGTCTCAAATCGGTGTTCACCCCATAAATCATGCCAAAGAATATGATACACCCCCTGATCGATGTCACAAATCATGGTTTTCCCCTTGAGTCATGTGATAGATCATGATTCACCTTTGGAATCATGTCATAAATCATGGTCCATCCCATGAATTCCCTTAGATCACATCAAGATCATCCTGATCACAATTCCCACACATGAAATCCATCAAATATTGTAACTGAATCTCAAATACAGTATTTACATAAGACAAGATAAATAAAATTTTATCTCTATCTAGTGTCTAAATTCCATATCGGTCATCTAATGACTGGTCTTAATGTGTACATGACCCTACCAAAATGGGCCGCACCTCCATGGCACATTCTCCATCCATTACTGCATTTAACAACTAGACATTATGGTCCCAATCATACATAAACACCAACATGAAACATCAAACACTACCTATCCTCGGCTTATGGGAATTTCATCCTTCGTATTTGCTGTAATTTCATTTATAACAAGGGTCACGACCACTATCATTTAATGGTTCACTCCCTACTATGTCTATTTCCATATAGTTATTCATGAGTGCAACCTTGATAGGTTCCATCATCAAATGTTTATATCGATCCTCCTGGTCAATGAACATATTTGTCCCAGTAACACCCTTTCTAGGATCAGTTTAATAGATCAATCATGTCACCTCACCAAATCTATTTTGGATGTCTCATCCACCATGTAGGGAAATTTATTTTTTCCATAAAAATCTTGGACTACCAAACCTATAATCAATATATTTTCTCCATTAATCTTTGGTTCCTACACATGCACTCATAGATTCAAAATTCAATAGTGTTTCACATATCCATATTTTTTTAACTTCGTCTCATCTAAAAGTAATGAGTGTACAGTCCTATACCCCCCAATCACTCAACCTAAATCACACTCAATGAGTCACCTGTCATAATATCTAAGCTCTCACACCTAAACCACATACTATATTCTTATCACATGTCAATATCATCAAACCAGAATCACCCTTTTTGTTCCTTTCTAAAATTTTGACCCTCACCTATTCCAAGGTTTATCATATGATCACCTACAAACTAGGGTATCATTCTAAAAGAACACCAATTTATATCCATGCTCAACCATTGAGCCACTAAAAAACATATCCAAAATCAATAGGGTCAGGAATCGCACTGATCCTACCCTCAAAACCAAACCTTTATACCAAAATAACCCTTGCACTTTCCCTATTCATGATTATATAAGGTATCACTAAGCCTATATCACCTACTCTATAGCACCTCATGTGCACCTATCTCATAACCTGAATCATCCTCCAATGCTTCCGTTATTTAAGGGCACTCACAAGTCTAGGTTAAACCCTCACTTTAGTTAATCTTATATATCCCATATCATCTTAAGAAAAATAAATGGATCACTTATCTTGATTCATATATCAAAGGTATTGATCTATCTCTCCTAACCCAAATTTCATATCCCATAAAAATATAAATCATGGACAAATATCTCTTATTTTGGTTTAAGAACAAAATAATAACTCACATTCCAAACTACCCATCTTACGGAATCATCTACATGTATAAATAAATGTAATATCATTCAAACTAGTTCCCCTAATATGGAATTAATTCTCCTTGGGCATCCACATATGGAAATATCTCCTTGAGAATCCACAATCTTAGGCTGATCCTTACTAGGTCTCCACATATGGGAGCCATCCCCTTGAGTTTTATGATCTCATCTATCACGATATAATGGAATTTCTCCACCACGAACTTTGTTAACTATCCCATAACTTTAAGGTTCATTTACATATGATTACATCACCAAGCTATATGGTAGAATACCATATAGGTTTTTACTTAAACATTAAATAATTGAGGGTATTTTTTCTAGAACCAATATTATAGTCACCCACTATGGGTCTATCACTAGGGAATCCAGTTCCTATACCAACAAGAAGCCTCTATTTATTTTTTATACCAAGGGACTAAAAACTTTTCATCATTGAGCATCTCTTTTTAAATCCACATGACCTATGGTCCATCTAAGTAGAACACCACTGATCGTACGACAATTCACTATTTCATTTTCACCCTAACACCGTTGTGCTAAACTTGTTTTGTATTGAAAATTATATAAATAAAAAAAATAACTTCATGTTTGATTAATTTATTGTGTGTTTATAACTTTTAGAAATGGAAATGTTACTTTTTTGATAAATTCATTTTAGGAGGAGGTGATATGGAGGCCCCAAAGATGATCCAGAAAAAAATGGGCCAAACTGTATGTCATCCCATGGATATATGTCCATTGTTATGAACATTATGAGACTTAAGTACCTTAAAATGGGCTGAAAAATTGTGTTCAACTCTAAAACTTCATTTTATAAAACTCATATCAAGGAAATAAATCCCATTTTGTCCATCTGCTGGCCCATCCGAACCATTCTGTCTAGGGGATAGAATCTACACGAAGTAAAAACAATGTGTTATATATTTTGTAAATATCTGAGGATATATTTTTCTAAATGGTTCCAAACATTCAGTTAAGATATTAATGCAGTGGGGAAACATATTTTTGGTTTTTGAAAAATAAAAAATTGACTGTCTAGTGGTCTGAAACCATGGTTTATGTGGTTTATTGAAATCTAGGGGCTCAAAACCACCTTCCAATTTTCCTATAAATTTGAACCTTGGGATCCTCATTTAGGAGTTCGACCACGAGAGTGAAGTGCTGACAAATAGAAGTTCCATAAGGGTTTTTTATCCCCTTGGAGGTTTTGGTGCTCTGTATCCTCATAGGGAGAGCTGAAATGAAGAATGAGTTCCACCCGAGCCTCCTCCTCTCAATGGTGAGATAAACAGTGGATGATCATTTTAAGGGAGCTACACACACTTGGGAGGGAGTTCCAACACTAGTTATTAAACAAGTTTTGTTTAATTTGTTTGTTAAATATATCAATTATTTATTATCTTGACATGATTCTCCCCTGAATGCATTTATTTTGATTTAATTAAGTGAAAATATTTTTATTTCAACAATGATTTGGTTGAGATTTCAACTGGGAATATTGGGTTGTTCTTATTGGACAACACAAGAATCCTTTCTCTCTCACTCATATATTAGAATTAAGTATTCTTCGGTATCCCTTTTTCTATGATTAAAAACCAAACCTTGACAACATTATCATTGTGTCAAGGGTTTCTTCTTTGTGCATCGTTTTAAGGGGTAATAGGGGAATCAATATCTTAAAAACCCTAAACCAAAGAATTAAACAAAACCATGTGAAATTTTCAGGAAAAATAAACTTTCCAAGATGTGTAGTGAACTTGAAATGATATCCTTCTCTCATGATTCTTACAACACCACCTTTATTTATCAATGATTAAACTCTTTATGTTCAGTTCTATTTTTAAAATTGGTTTTCAAATCACCCCCATTTTTAGTACTTTTTATTAAAAACACATACTATAAACCTATCAATTCTCCTTGAGAGATGAACTAGGATCTAATATATAGCATAAATCAACCTTAAAATCATAATAAATTTTACATTTCATGACAAAGTGGTAAAATTTTTGGCGTTGTTTCCGAAGAGATCTTGGGTTTTTAGTGTGATTTTTTTATAATATTTTTGTAAATTTTGTGAATAATTATTTGTTTTATCTTATACAATTACCTATATTTTTCTGTTCTGATTTATTTATTTTTTAGGTTCTATGCATGATGTGTTCTACTTCAAGAGACCCACCACCATTCGAACCTGAAACAGAGAGGATCTTACATTAGTGACACCGAGACATAGAAGAGAACCCTTTGAAGGAAAACACAAAAAACATCGACACTCCTCTTGATCCTTCCACTTCTTATTCTGGAACTGACATCAAAACTAAAATAAACATGCATAACATGGCTGAAAATAACCAGACATTAAAAGAACTAACATCGCCTGACATTGATATCCAACGCACCTATATTCAAGTACAAGGTGAGGCACCTAATTTTCAACTGAAATATGGTTTGATTAATTTATTACTATGATTTCATGGACTTACTAGAGAAGATCTGCATAAACACTTAAAAGAATTTCATAATGTGTGTGGATGAAGAACAAGTTAAGATCAGAGCAATCCCATTTTCATTAAAAGACACTGCAAAAGACTAGATTTACTGTGTTAATTGACTAATTATAGGTTGGTAAGACATGAAACATATTTTTCTTGAAAACTATTTCCTAGACTCTCAAACTACAACTATAAGGAATGAAATATTTATTATAATGAAATCAAAAGGGGAAACATAAAATGAATATTTTTAACACCTTAAAATGTTATGTTCACGTTTACCACACCACCAAATAAGTGATCAACTTTTAATTTAGTATTTTTGTGAAGGTTTAAATCCTATTGATCAAAATATGATTGATATTGATCCAGGTGGTTCACTAGTTGATAAAACCCCAATTTCTGCAAGAAACCTAATTGAGAATATGGCACAAAACACTCAACAATTCGGATCAAGGTCTAGTGAACCCATTCATGGTTTTCATGAGGTGAAAAGTACTGAATTCATGAAGAAGGTGGGAACAATGTTTGAAGAGGTAAGTACCCTTCTATGAAAACATACTCATTCCGAAGAGAAATCTCAATATCCTATTCCCATCCATTGTGGTATATCTTCTTATGAAACCCACTACTCTGACCAATTCCCCCAATTGAAAGAAAGTTATGAGAGTTGTGGCGAAATATTTCCAGACCACCCCTATAACCAACCCTTTAGGAAAGAACCATACTATCCATATAACCTTGGGTGGAAAGAAAACCAAGATTATAGGCAAGGGGTATTCAAACCAACCTCAACAAAAATGGAACCAACCAGGGTAGAGTAGTTATCCACCACCACCACCCAAAAATACCCAAACACCATAAAGGCCATTCCAACCACCCCTCCAAAACCCAAGCCTATCATAGAAGATATGATGAAACAAATGGTTTTCAACAATCTCTAATTCAAAAAAAACCACCCAAGCATCTATACAAGACCTAAAAACCCAATTAGGCCAACTAGCTAACTCTGTGGGAGAAATTTAAAGTCATGGGTTGGGTAAACTACCCACTCAACCAGTAGTTAACTCTAAGGATAAGGGAAATATTAGTTCCATAACCCTTAAGAGTGGGAAACAACATAAAACACAAATGAACCCTCCATTAGATTCATCCACTCCTGAGAAAAACCACCATACCAACAGTTGAAAATTGTCCAAGAGAAGAAAATGCATGTCCTGAGAGAATCCCTTCCAATGGAAAGAGTGTGTATTTTGATGAGTCACCTAGCCCAATCATTCCTATTTTTTCCCCAAAGGGCCACCCAACCAATAAAACAAATGGAAATTGAACTAGATAAGTAATATTGGAAACATTCAAAAATGTGTAGGTTAAAATTCCTTTGATTGATGTCATCAAGAAAATTCCAAGATATTCCAAGTTTTTGAAGGATATGTGTACACACCAAAGGTGAATTTGATGTGATGAGAAGATGAGATTGGTGAGTAATGTATCAGCATTAATATAGCCATTACTTCCCACAAAATGAAATGATCCTGGAACATTCTAAATTCTGTGCACTATAGGGGAGTATTATTTTCTCTAATGCTATTCTTTATTTGGGATCCTCTAATATTGTGATGCATCGCTCCATTTACTCTTATTTTCTAGTCGGTGACCTGAAGCCCACTAGAATTGTCTTTTAGCTAGAAAATTGGAGTATAGTAAACCCCTCTAATGTGTTATAGGATGTTCTTGGGAGGGTGAATTTTTTAATTTTTTCTGCTGATTTTTATGTGCTAAAAATGGAATGTGATATGAAGAATGGACACGCCCCAATTATATAGGGGAGTCCTTTCTTGAAAACTGCCAAAACCATAATTATTTTCTTAATGGTACATTATCTAGGGAATTTGGGGGTGACATAGCCCATTTCAACATCCTTGATGCCAAGAAGCACCCCTCGGAATAACATTCCTCTCTCTTGGTAAATTCAATTGATGTACTCCCTTCCTCTGAAAACACTTCTTATCATTCCCCCAATCTCTTTTCTAAGTTTTCATCCTGGATAAAAATTCTTGGTAATGAATCATGCGTTGATTATTTTAGTGGTCAATAAAAGTGTCATTCATGTTTATTAATTGATGATTTCTTGAACACTGAGGATCCACTGACCATCGATGATACTGCTAAGCTTGTAGAAGCTCATTCCTCATCTAAGGATGATACCATTGAGTAGTTAGATGAGATTAGTGACCTCTCATTTTCACTCACACTCCCATAAATCCAAAATCCAACTTAATTGGAACTGAAAAAACCTCCTCAAGATTTAAAATATTCATATCTAGAGAATAGAAACAAGTTTCCCGTCATCATTTCTAGTTCACTCCCTCTTGAGGGTAAATTGAGATTTCTTGAACTTTTGTGGAAGTATAAACAAGCTTCAGGATGGACACTGGCTAACATTTTTTGTATTATACCATCAATTTTCACACATCATATGTTGTTAAATGATGAGGCTAAAATAATAAGGCAGTCACAACGTCAACTAAACCCAAACCTCTTAGATATAGTCTAAAATAAAGAAACAAAATTATTGGCAGATGGAATAATTTTCCCCATCTCTGACAGCTAATGGTTCAATCCCGTTCAAGTAGTTTCTAAAAAATCTAGTCTTAATGTAATAAAAATGAAAATAATTAATTAGTTCCAACTCATGTGTAGAGTAGGTGGAATGTCTATATAGACTATCGTCAACTAAAGCAACACACTATGAAGAACCATTTCCCATTTCCATTCATTGACTAGATGCTAGAGAGGCTAGTAGGGAAGTCCCATTAATGTTTTTTTTATGGGTATTCTAGATACTTTCAGATCCATATTTCCACTGAGGATCCGGAAAAGACAACCTTCACTTTCCCCTTTCGCACATTTTCTTATAGAATTATTTCATTTGGTCTGTGTAATGCTCCGGGTACTTTCCAGCGATGTATGGTTAGTAATTTTTTGGATTACTTAGAAAATTGCATGGAAGTATTAATGGATGATTTAACTACTTATGGCTCCTATTTTAATGAATGTTTGAGTATTATTTCATTATTTTTACATCTCTATATTGAAAATAATCTCGTATTAAATTTTGAGAAAATGTCATTTCATAGTGCGACAGGGTATTGTTGTGGTACATGTCATTTCTGGGGATGGTATCTAAGTTGATAAATCAAAATTGGAAGTCATTTCCTCCTAACCATTCCCCAAAAATGTACAATATGTGTGGTCTTTCCTAGGTCATGCAATATTTTACCATCATTTCATTCGTGACTTTAGTAAAATTGCACTCCCCATATCCTGATTTCCCCAAAAAGAAAAGGAATTCATTTTTAATAAAGAATGTAAGGAATATTTTAATAAGTTAAAATTTAGTCTCACATAACCCATGGTAATCCAACCACCTCTGTGGGATTTACCATTTTAGCTCATTTGTGACGCCTCTAACTATGAAATTAGGGCAGTCTTTTCACAATGGGTTGATCGAGATCCACGTGTCATTGTCTATGCCTCACGTAATTCAGACCCTACTAAAGAAAACTACACCACAACTTAAAAATAATTCATTTAAATTGTATCTGGATTGGAAAAATTCAGTTCATACCTTTTGGGTTTCAAGTTCATTGTGTTATCATACCATGCATCCCTCAGTTATCTCCTTAAGAAATTGGAATCCAAACCACGTCACATTCACTGGATGCTCTTCCTTCAGGAATTCAAATTAGAAATTATAGATAAAAAGGGAATAGAGAATGTGGTGGCTTACCATATTAGTAGGATTCACCAATCCTTAGACATTGAATCATCCCCTTGTATTCCCATAAATGACATGTCTCTAGATGAGAAGTTGTACCGAGTGCATGATGTTGTTCTTTAGTAAGCTGAAATTGTAATTATTTTGTAGCATCTTGCATTCCTACTGATTTCAACAAAAATCAAGACAGTCGTCTAAAACATGGGCCTCTTTGGTACATTTCGGATGACCCCTACCTCTGGAATACAAGTAGTGATCATTTCATTAGAAGTTTTGTTCCTAATAGTGAGTTTCAGTCTATCCTTATATTCTACCACACTCATGCTTGTGGGGGACACTTTGGTCCCCAATGGACTTCTCGCAATGTCCTTGATTCTGGTCTCTTTGGGAAAACATTATTTCGGGATGCCCATGATTTCTTTAAATATTGTCCTCATTTTCAAATAATCGTTAATGTCTATAAAATAAATTAAATTTCTCAACAACCATTAATCCTTCATGACATTTTTGATTTTTTATGTATTGACTTTGTTGGTCCATTTTTTAATTCCTTTGGCAATTTATACATTCTTCTGGAAGTTGATTATATGTAAAAATGGGTAGAGGTATGATCTATAAGGACTAATGATTATAAGACAGTTGTAGAATTTTTGAGAACCCAATTCTTCTGTAGGTTTGGATTACCTAGGTTCATCATCAATGACCACAGTTCCCATTTCTACAACCAAAAAATGAAATCATTATTGTGTCGGTATGGGGTCGGGCATAGAGTGTCTACTGCTTATCACCCACAAACCAAAGGTCAAGTTGAGGTGTATCATAGAGAAGTAAAACAAATTCTTGAAAAAATAGTTCAACTCAAAAGAAAAGATTGGAGTCTTAGACTCGATGATTCATTATGGGACTATTGTACTGCTTTCAAAACAACCATTGGAATGTCACCCTATCGGCTTTTGTTTGGAAAGAGTTATCACCTCCATATTGAGATTGAGCACCAGGATGACTGAGCCATCAAACAGTGAAATTCTAATCTTTCTGGTTTAGGTTCTCAAAGGAATTTGTAGATTCAACATATTAAGAAAATTAGAAGAGATGCATATGAGAACTCCAAGATTTATAAGAAGTTATCCAAGGCTGCCTACAACTGTCTCATCCTTCATCATCAATTCCAAATTGGGAAAAAGGTCCTCCTATACAATTCAAGGCTTAAGTTGCATCTAGGTAAGATTTGTTCCTTTTAGTTTGGACCATAAACTGTTAATAATTTATCTTCATTTGGTGTTTATTTTAAAGAAAAGAGGATAATATTAATGACGAATATCAGTAGCAGTAAATAAGCAGAGCCAATAAGGGAAGTTGTCCAGCCATAGCTGGTTAAAATTGAAGGGGCCTAAGGCCACCTGCTGATGGGCCGCATTATTTACTTCCCTTTTGGTAAAGGAGAAGGTGCAGCAAGAGAAGCTTTGGCGCATTGAGCGGATTCTCCTTACGATAAAGCCAAAGGCCTAAAGTTTAGCACCACTGTGGTTAATGTCATTGATAACCAAAAGGAATTTTGACTCGATGATGATATCAGCCCATCCACATTCCACAACAAGCATCATCCCTGCAAGAATGGCATAGGCCTCAGCAACTGCAGGTTCCCAGCAAGCATCATCCACATTCCACAGAAAGAATCATCCCTTCATTTGGTGTTTTTCATGTTCAAAATGTAGAAACCAAGAAAACCTTCACTGTCAATGGGTAGCGGGTGAAGCACTTCCACAAAGCCCTTCTAGATTTCCCGGTGGAGGAACTCCATGTTCAAGAAGAAACATACCAATGACTCCCACTAGGTTTTATCCATCCTTCCCACATTCAATTTTATTACAGTGAGGACACTCCATGTTCTAGGTACGGGGGTGGGTACATTCATGGGTTAGTTAAGAATTTTCATCATTTTTTTCTTTTCTTTTCTCGCTTTTTGAATAGTATTAGAACTTTCCCATGTATTTTATCCCTATCTTTTTTGATAGAATGTTAATTTTATCATGGAAAAAATTCCCACTTTAAAATAATTCCAAATCATTTTTCATTCTTGGGTCGATTTTTTGGAAAATCCCATTGTTTTTGTAAAAAAATCAAATGACTATTGATATGGAATCTTTTTCTATAATTTATATTTTCAAATAATTATTAGGTTTTTCATGAATTTTTGAAACCCATGACGCACTATCACTAAACAGTGTTTTAATCCCTTACCCAAGAGACATTATAATACCTTTATTGCCTATTCTTACTTTTAATCACATTCTTGAGAGTCTCGGGTCATGTAGATAAACTAGAACTTTCCTTGAATTTGTTTGAATCCCTAAGATTCAAGTGTGCTACATTTATGATAGAGGCCATCATTCATTAAAAATAACTTTGTATAATTATCCTATATTTTTGGCCACCTTGAAATTTAACTCATATTAAAGATTATAGACCATGAAATAACTATTAAGTAGCCACATTACAAGCTTATTTATCCCAACCTACACATCTATTGGGAACATTATTTTTTAAAATTCAGAAAGTGTGGGGGAGTGGGTGTTTCCATGGGAATTATTAGGAATGAATCATTGTTATGGATTGATAGAAAGGGTGTCTACATTTTCCTTGTGAAGTGGGTTCTCAAGACATATTGTATCGTTGTTTTACAAATTTTCCCTCTTTATCTCTAAAGAAAATTATAAAAAAAATAGTTCTGTATATTAAAAAAAATATAACAAAATGAAAAAAATAACTAATGGAGAAAAGAGGAAGTTTATTCATTATTATTCATTGATCCATTGTGACACATAAATGGAAAATGGGGATAGTGAGTTGGAAGTGATACCCTTTGTGAGGGGATGAGTATGTACATTCATTGTGAACACATGATGAATTTTGACATGTTTTTTACTTGATAGATTAAACACTCCTATTCTACCTTATATTTTTTATACAATAAGTCCTAACAACCCTTGAACCTCATAACAGCTTATTGGACGTCCTCTTCAGTAGCACACTAGTTTCTGCTCGTAGAGAACTTAGAATCTTGGAAATTATGTGGTAAGATCACATGAACTCTGTAAAAATAGAATAACTCCACTTTCATATGTTCCTTGAGTAAAGAGAGGAAATTTATAAGTGAGGTAATTTATAACATATTGCATGGGTAAAAAAATGAAGTTGAACAAATTAAAATGTGAGAGAAGAAAAATGATGGGAAAAATTATTTTATAAATTAGACATGATGAATTTATTTTAATAAGTATTTTGGAACTTTTCTCACATTTGATTTAGTAATGAGACTTGGTTAGAATATAAGACTTTTACCAGGACTGTAAATGTTTTGGTGTGGGGGTGTGATCGCATTGGGATTCACTATTTCATTTTCAACCTGACACCACTGTGCTAAACTTGTTTTGTATTGAAAATTGTAGGAAAAATAACTAACTTCACTTCATGCTTGATTAATTTTTTATCACTATTATAAAGGGAAATGTTACTTGTTTTGATGAATTCATTATAGGAGGAGGTGATTTGGAGGCCCCGGATATGATCCATAAGGAAATGGGGAAAACTGCATGGCATCCCATGGACATCTATCCACTTTTTTGAACTTTATGAGAATTATGTGACTCGAAATGGGATGAAACTTTGTGGCCCACTCCAAAACGTCATGTTCTACAACTCACCGAAAGGAAATGAGCCCCATTTCGTCTATCTGGTGATCCATCTGAACCATCCTTGTCCAGGGTACATAATCTGCACGAAGTCAACAAATGTGTTCTGTGTTTTGTATCTTAGGATATATTTTTCTAAATGGTTCCAAACATTCAATTAATATATTCAAGTGGTGTTTAAATATTTTTATAATTTTTTCCAAAGTAATATTCAACTGTCTAGTGGTCTAAAATTATGGTTCAAGTGGTTTATCAAAATCCTGGAGCTCAAAAATACATTCCAATTTTCCTTTTAATTGGCACTTTGGGATCCTTTTTTGGGAGTTCGACCATGAGAGTGACGTTATACCAAATTGAAGTTACATACGAGTTTTTCCATTACCTTGGAGGTTCTAGAGCTCCCTATCCTCATAGGGAGAGCTGAAATGAAGAAGGAGTTCCACCCGAGCCTCCTCCTCCTCTCAATGGAGAGCTAAACGGTGGACGATCATTTTGAGGGAGCTACACAAACATGGGAGGGAGTTCCATCACTATTCCTACTATTGGTTTTGTGTAATATGTGTGTTAAATATTTTACTTATTTCTTATCTTGACATGATTATCCCATGAATGCATTGCATTTGATATAATTAAGTGAAACTCTTTTTATTTTAAAACTGATTGGGTTGACATTTCAAGTGGGAATCTTGGGTTGTTCAAATTGGACAACACAAGAATCCTTTCTCTCTCACACATATATTAGATTTCAGTATTATTTGGTATCCCTTGTTATATGATTTAGAGGAAAACCTTGATAACACGATCGTTGTGTCAAGGGTTTCTTCTTTGTGCATCATTTTAAGGGGTAAGAGGGGAATCAAGATCTTGACAACCCTAAACCAAAGAATTAAACAGAAACATGTGAAATTTTTAGAACAATTAAATTTCCAAGATGTGTAGTGAACTTGAAATTATCTCCTTCTCTCATAATTCATAAATCACTACCTTTATTTATCAATAATTAAACACTTTATGTTAAGTTATTTTCTTAAACCTATTTTCAAAATCACCCCCTTTATAGTACTTTTATTAAAAACACATACTCTAAACCTATCAATGCTCCTTGAAAGATGACCTAGGGTATACCTTATACTATAAATCAACCATAAAATCATAATCAATTTGACATTTCAGGACAAAGAGGTCAGATTTTGGAATCATTTCTGGGGAGCGTTTGGGTTTTTATTGTGCGTTTTTTATAATATTTTTGTAAATGTTGTAAATGTTTATTTCTTTTATCTTATACCGTTACCTGTATTTTTTTATTATGATTTATTTATTTTTTAGGTTCTATTAATTATGTGTTCTACTTAAAGAGACCTACCACCATTTGAATCTGAATAGTAGTTGATCTTACATCATTGACACCGAGACACAGAAGAGAACCCTTTGAAGGTGAACACACAAAACATAGACACCTCTCTTGATCCTTCTTCTTCTTCTTCTGTAACTGACATCAATACTGAAATAAACATGCACAAAATTTCTGAAAATAACCATTCATTAAAATAACTAACCTCACCTGATGTTGATATTCAACCCAACAATATTCAAATAAAAGGCAAGGCACCTAATTTTGAACTGAAATCCTGTTGGATTCATTTATTTCCAAGATTTCATAGACTTGCTGGAGAAGATCCACATAAACACTTAAAAGAATATCATATTGTGTGTTCAACCTTAAAACCTACTAATGTGGATGAATAACAAGTTAAGCTTAGAGAATTATAATTTTTATTAGAAGACGCTACAGAAGAGTGGATTTACTATGTTGATTCACCAATTAGAGGCTAGGAAAACATGAAACATCTTTTTCTTGATAAATATTTCCCAGTCTCTCGAACATCAACTATAAGAAAAAAAGATTTTGGTATAAGGAAATAACAAGGGGAAACATTACATGAATATTGGGAATGCTTTAAAAGGTTAAGATCAAGTTTCCCACACCACCAAATAAGTGATTAGCTTTTAATTCAGTGTTTTTGTGAAAGTTTAATTCCTATTGATCGAAATACGATTTATGCTACTGCATGTGGTGAACGAGTTGATAAAACCCCAATTTCAAAAAGAACCCTAATTATGAACATGGCACAAAACACTCAACAATTTGGTACAAGGTCCAGTGTACCCATTCAAGGTGTCCATTAGGTGAAATGTACTGAATTCGATAAGAAGGTGGACATGAAGTTTTAAGAGATAAGTACCCTTCTAATGCAACTTTCTCTTTCCGAAGGAAAATCCCAATCTCCTCCTCCAATCCATTGTGGTATATATTCTTATGACACCCACTACTCTGACCAATGCCCCCAATTGATAGAAACTTCTGAGAGTTGTGAGGCAATCTTTCCAGGATTCCAATATAACCAACCCTTTAGGAAAGAACCATACTATCCATCCAACTCTAGGTGGAAATAAATTCCAGATTATAGGCATATGTACTAAAACCAACCTCAAAAACAATAGAACCAACTAGGGCAGAGTATTCGTCCACCACAACTACCCAAAAATACCCAACCACCACAAATTCCATTCCAACCACCCCCTCCCAAACCTGAGCCTTTCCAAGAATATATGATGAAACAAATGGTTTCCAACAATATTCAATTCCAACAAACCACACAAGAAGCCATACAAGACCTTAAAACCCAATTAGGAAAACTAGCTAAAATTGTGGGGTAAATTCAAAGTCATGGGTTAGGTAAAATATCCTCTCAACTAGTAGTTCAACCTAGGGATAAGTGAAATGATAGTGAAATCGCCCTTATGAGTGGGAAATAACTTAAAACCCAAATTAAACCTCCATTAGATTCATCCACTCATGAGGAAACCACCATCCAAATTGTTGAAAATGGTCTAAGAGAAAAAAATGTGTGTCCTAAGAGAAGCCCTTCCAAAGGAATGAGTATGTCTTTTAATGAGTTACTTATCCCAACCATTCCTCTTCATTTTTCCCAAAGCTCCACCCAACCAAGAAAACAAAAGGAAAGTGAACTAGATAAGTAAATATTGGAAAATTTCCAAAAAGTGAAGGTTAAAATTCCTTTGATTGATGTTGTCAATAAAGTAATAAGATATGCCAAGTTTATGAAGGATATGTGTACACAATGAAGGCAACAAAAGGTGATGAGAAGGTGAGAATGGGGAGGAATGTCTTAGTATTAAAGGAACTATCACTTCCCAAAAAATACAATGATCCTGGAACATTATCAATTCTGTGCACCATAGGGGAGTATTCTTTTTCTAATGTTATCCATGATTTGGTTGCCTCTATTAATATGAATCCTCACTCCATTTACTCTTCTTTGTAGATTGATGAACTGAATCCCACTAGAATTGCCATTTAGCTAGAAAATCTAATTACATCACACCCCTCTAATGTGTCTGAGGATGCTCTTGTAAGGGTGAAATTTTTAATTTTTCCTACAGATTTTTATGTGCTAAAAATGAAAGATGATAGGATGAATAGACACGCCCCAATTATATTGGGGATACCTTTCTTAAAAACTTTCAAAACCATAATTAATGTCCATAATGGTATATTATGTATGGAATTTGGTGGTGACATAGTCCATTTCAACATCCTTGATGCCTTGAATCACCCCTAAGAAGAACATTCTTCTCCCTTGGTAAATTCAATTGATGTACTCCCTTCCTCTGAAAACACTTCTTTTCATTCCCCAGATCTCCTTTCTGAGTTTTCATCCTTGATTGAAATTTTTGGTAATGAATCGTGAATTTATTATTGTAGTGGTTAAGAAAAGTTTCATTAATGTTTATTAATTAATGATTTCTTGAACATTTAGGATCCACTGACCTTTGATGATACTTCTAAGCTTGTAGAAGCTCATTCCTCATCTGAGGATGATACCATTGAGAAGTTAGATGAGATTAGTGACCTCTCACTTTCACACACACTCCCATAAATCCAAAATCCACCTTAATTGGAACTGAAACAACTGCCTCAATATTTAAAATATTCATGTCTTGATAATGGAAACAAGATTAACGTCATCATTTCTAGTTTACTCCCTCCTGAGAATGAATTTTTACTGCTTGAAATTTTAAGGGATTATAAGCAAGCTTTCATATGGACACTTGCTGACATTATTGGCATTAGCCCATCAATTTTCCCACATCATATATTATTAAATGACGAGGCTAAAACAGTGAGGTAGTCACAAAGTTGACTGAACCCAAACCTCTTAGATGTTGTTAAAAATTAATTAACAAAATTATTGGCTACTATAATCATTTTCCCCATATCTGATATCCAATGAGTCAGTATCATTCAAGTAGTTCCTAAAAAACTAGTCTTACTGTAATAAAAATTTAAAATAATTAATTGGTTCCAACTCATGTGTAGAATAGTTGGTGTGTCTATATAGACCATCTCTGACTAAATCAACACACTAGGAAGGACCATTTCCCATTTCTATTCATTAACCAGATGCAAGAGAGGCTTACAGGGAAGTCCCATTACTATTTTATGGATGGGTATTCTGGATACTTTCATATCTATATTTCCCCAGAGGGTCAGGAAAATAAAACCTTCACTTACCCCTTTTGCACATTTTCTAATAAAAGGATGCCATTTGGTCTGTGCAATGCTATGCGTACTTTCCAGTGATGTATAGTTAGTATTTTTTCAGATTACCTTGATAATTTCATGAAAGTATTCATGGATTATTTCACTATTTTTTATCCTCTTTTGATGAATGTTTGAGTAGTCTTGCTTCAGTCCTATATCGTTGTTTTGAAAAGAATCTCTTATTAAATTATGAGAAATGAAATTTCGTAGTGCGACAAGGTATAGTTTTGGGACATGTCATTTCTGAGGATGGTATCCAAGTTGACAAGTCAAAAGTGTATTTTATTTCCTCCTTACCATTCCCCAAAAATGTACGATATTTTCATTCTTTCCTAGGTCATACTATATTTTACCATCATTTCATTCGTGACTTTAGTAAAAATTGCACTCCCCCTCTCCCAATTGCTCTAAAAATAAAAGGAATTTATTTTTGATAAATAATGAAAGTAATATTTTAATAAGTTAAAATGGAGTCTCATGTCACCCTCAGTAATCCAACCACCTTGTTGAGATTTACCATTTGAGCTCATATGTGAAGCCTCTAACTATGCAGCTGGGGAAGTATTGTCACAAAGGTTCAAAGGAGCTCTATATGTCATTTTCGATGCCTCACGTACTTTGGGCCCTACCCAATAAATCTACACCACAACTAAAAAATAATTCCATTCCATTGTGTTTTTCTTTGATAAATTCATGTCATACCTTTAGGGGTCTAAAGTCATTGTGTTCTCAGATCATGTAACCCTCTTGTATCTCCTTAAGAAACCGGAATCCAAACCACATCTCATTCACTAGATGCTCCTCCTTTAGGAATTCAATTTATAAATTAGAGATAAAAAGGGAACAGAGAGTGTGGTGGCTGACCATATTAGTATCATTCACTCATCCTCGTACATTGACTCATCCCCCTATATTCCCTATACATGACATGTTTCCATATGAGCAATTCTACTAAGTGCAAGATGTTATTCCTTGGTATAAAGAATTTGTAAATTATTTTGTAGAATATTTCATTCCTACAGATTTCAATAAAGACCAATCCAATATTTTAAAACATGAGCCTCATTTTTATATTTGTGATGATCCCTACCTCTGGCACACATGTAGTGATCATGTCCTTAGGTGTTGTGTTCCCAATAGAGAGTTTTAGTTTGTACTTAGATTCTTCCACACTCTTGCTTGTGTGGGCCACTTTGGTCCCCAACGGACTACTCACAAGGTCCTTGATTCTTGTCTATTTTGGCCAACATTATTTCAGGATTCCCATGATTTCTTTAAATACTTTCCTCATTGTAAAAGAATGGGTAATGTGTGTAAAATAAATGAAATTCCTCAACAACCATTTCTCTTTCATTAAATTTTTTATGTTTGGGGTATTGTCTTTATGGGGCCATTTCCCAATTCCTTTGAAAAATTATACATTATTCTGGTAATTGATTATGTGTCAAAATGGGTATAGGCATGAGCTACAAGGACTGATGATTCTAATATAGTTGAAGAATATTTGAGAAGCCAAATATTTTATAGGTTTTGATTACCTAGGTTCATCATTAATGACCAGGGTTCTCATTTCTGCAACCGAACAATGCAATCACATTTGCGGTAGTATGGGGTTGGGTATATAGTATCTATTGCTTATCACCCATAAACCAATGGTCATGTCGATGTGTCTAATAGAGAATTAAAAAAATATTCAAAAAAATGGTTCAACCTAAAAGAAAATATTGGAGTCATAGACTTGATGATTCATTATGGGCTCGTTATACTGCTTTCAAAACTCCCATTGTAATGTCACCCAATAAGCTTGTGTTGGAATGATTTTTCACCTCCTTGTTGAGATTGATCGTCAGGCCTACTAGACCATCAAAAAATGAAATTATAATTTTACTGGTGTAGGTTCTCAAAGGAAGTTGTAGATTCAGGAGATGGAGGAAATGATAAGAGAGGCATATGAGAACTATAGGATTTATAAGGAGTGAACTAAGGCTTCCCACAACCATCTCATCCTTCATCGTCACTTCCTCATTGGGAAAAATGTCCTCCTCTATAATTCAAGGCTGAATTTTCATCTAGGTAAGCTTTGTTACTGCTGGTTTGGACCATACACGGTAACTAATGTATCTCAATTTGGTGTTGTTCAGGTTAAAAATAAAAAAACCAAGGAAACCTTCAATGTCAATGGGAAGTGGCTGAAGCACTTCCACGAAGCCATTCTAGAGTTCCCAATAAAGTAACTCCATGTTCAATAAGCAGCATACCAATGAAACCCCCTAGGCTTTATCCTTCCTTCCCACATTATATTTTATTACAGTGTGGACACTCCATGTTCTATGTGTAGAAATGATGGGTACATTCCCAGGGTAGTTAGGAATTTTCATCATTTTTTAATTTTATTTTCTCCTTTTTAAAATAGTATTTCACTTTCCCCCCTATTTTATCCCTCGCATTTGTGCTAGAATGTTAATTTTATCATGGAGAAAGATTCCCAAATTAAAATAATTCCAAACCATTTTTCATTATTAAGTCGATTGTGTGGAAAATCCCTTTATTTTTTGGAAACAAAAAATCAAATGAATGTTGATATGGAATATTTTTCTATAATTTATATTTTCAAATCATTCTTAGGTGTTTAATAGATTTTTGAAACCCATGTCGCATTAGCACTGTACAATATTTTAATCCCTTTCCTGAGAGAAATTCTAAGCCCTTTATTGTATATTCTTCCTTTTAATCACTTTCTTGAGAGTCTAGGGTCATGTATATATACTAGATATTTCCATGATTATTTTTGAATCCATAAGATTCAAGTGTGCTACATTTATGATAGAGGAGATTGTTCATTGAAAATCCCTTTATACAATTAACCACTATTTTTTTCCACCGTGACATTTTACGCATCTTAAACCTTAGAGACCATGAAATGCCTATTAGGCAGCCACATTACATGCTTATTTATACCTACCTACCCATATATTGTGTACATTATTGTTTTGAATTCATAAAGTGTGGGGTATACTATGTTTCCATGGGAATTATCAAGAATGAGTCATTGTTATGGATTGATAAAAAGGGTGCCTACATTTTCCTGAGGCAGTGGGTTCACAAGCCACATTGTATCATTGTTTTACAAATTTCCCCACTTTATCTCTAATGAAAATTGTAAAAAAAAGAAAATAGTTCTGTATATTCAAAAAAAATAGAACAAAAATAAAAAAACTAATGGAGAAAAGAGGAATTTTATTCATTATTATTCACTGATCAGTTGTGACCCACACAAATGGACAATGGGGATAGTGAGTTAAAAGTGATACACTTTGTGAGGGGATGAGTGAGTACCTTAATTATGAAAACTTTCTAAACTTTTACATGTTTTTTACTTAAGATATTAAACACTCCTCTTCTACCTTATATTTTTTATTTGTTAAATCCTACCAACCCTTGAACCTCTGAATAACCTGTTGAAAGTTATCTTGAGTAGCACACTAGTTTCTGCCGATTGAGAACTTAGAATCTTGTAAAGTATGTGGTCAGATCACATGAACTTTGGGAAAATAGAATAAGTCCACATTTATATGTTCCTCGAGTGAATAGGGAAAATTTTTAAGTGGGGTAGGTTGCAACATGTTATATGGGTGAACAAATGAAGTTGAAAAAATTCAAATGTGAGAGAATAAAAATGATAGGAAAATTGATTTCATAAACAAGACATGATGGATTTATATTCATAAGAATATTGAAAATTTTATCACCTTTTATTTAGGAATGATAATTGTTTAGGATATAAAACGTTTCCTAGGAGTTTAAATGTTTAGGTGTGGGGGTCTGATCGCACGATGATTCACTATTTCATGTTCACCCTTACACAACTATGCTAAACTTGTTTTGTATTGAAAATTTTAGAAATAATTACAAATTTTACATCATGGTAGATTAATTACTTTTGTGTTTATAATTTTTAAAAAGGTAAATTTTACTTGTTTTGATGAATTCAATGTACAATAAGGTGACTTGGAGGCCCCGGAGATGATCCAGAAGGAAATGGGCCAAACTGCATGGCATCTCATGGACATCTGTCCACTATTTTGGACATTACGAGACTTTTGTGCCTCCAAATGGTCTAAAAAATTGTGGTAGACTCCAAAACATAATGTTATACAAATCCTCTCAAGTAATATAGGCCCATTTCTTCCATCTGATGGACCATCTGAACCATTATGTCCAGGGGATAGAATCTGCACGAAGTCAAAAAATGTGTTCTATATTTTCTAAATATCTCAAGTTTTATCTATCTGAATGGTTCCAAACCTTCAGTGAAAATATTAAAGTGGTAAGGAAACATATTTATAGTATTTTAAAAATCAATATTTGACTTTTTAGTGGTCCAAAACCATGGTCCATGTGGTTTATCAAAATCTGGGGGCTCAAAACCACCTTCCAATTTTCCTATAAATTGGCACCTTGAGATCCTCATTTGGGTGTTCGACCAGGAGGGTGAAGTGCTACCAAATTTAAGTTCCATAAGAGTTTTTTCATCCCTGTATAGGTTCTACATCTTCCTATCCTCATAGGGAGATCTAAAATGAATAAGGAGTTCCACCCGAGCCTCCTCCTCCTCTCGATGGCGAGTTAAACGGTCGACGACCATTTCGAGGGAGCTACACACACTTGGGAGGGAGTTCTAGTACTAGTTCTTATACTGTTTTTGTGTAATTGTTTTATTAAATATTTCAAATATTTATTATCTTTACATGATTCTCCCCTGAACTCATTTCTTTTGATATAATTAAGTGAAACGTTTTTTATTTCAACGCCAATTGGGTTGAGATTTCAAGTGATAATCTTGGGTTGTTCTTATTGGAAAACACAAGAATCCTTTTTCTCTCACACATATATGATTTTTCATTATAATTTTGTATCAATTTTTCTATGATTTATAACCAATCCTTGACAAAATGATCGTTATGTCAAGGGTTTCTTCTTTGTGCATCGTTTTAAGGGGTAAGAGTGGAATCAAGATTTTGACAACCCTTAACTAAAAAATTGAACAAAACCATGTGAAATTTTCAGAACAATTAACTTTACCAGATGTGTAGTGATCTTGAAATGATTTCCTTCTATCATAATTCTAAAAAACATCACCTTTATATATCAACAATTAAACTCTTTATGTTAAGTTGTTTTCTAAAAAATGTTTTCAAAATCACCCCCTTTTTATTACTTTTTATTAAAAAAACACATACTCTAAACCTATCAACTCTCCTTGAGAGATGACATAGGGTATTACCTATACTATAAATCAACCTTAAAATCATAATAATCCACTTCTATGTAACTTGTTAAAACTTTATATAAGTTCTTACTAGAAAATTAAGCATATAAACCCTATCATCGGTCGAATTAATCATAGGTAGAACATGTATTTCATGTAAATACTACATGATAAACATGATGCATGTACATAGGCCTCTTTATAATGGACCATGATCCCAAAAAAATCTTGAATCTCATAAATCTAAGTGCATCATGCTGGGTGAAAATTATACAAACATAACACAAAAAAAAATATCAAACCCATTCCCCAAGGAACCTAGAATTATTAATGAAAATTTTGTTCTTGACACATCAGTATTATATCTATCGCAAGCCCCAACACATCCCTATTTTACCAATTTACCATATCCCCGAATAGTAAGATAAACAAAACTTTGATAAATTATATGATATTGGTCACATAATGTCTGATGTAACTTTATAACATCATTTCTTTGGTTCCCTATGAATAATAACCACACTAGGTCATTACAGTACCTCAATACCACCTCCTAATATTCTAATGGTTTTCAACTAGTAATGAGGGTCTTTGTGTAATGAGATGAAAATTTTTTCTAGGATTTATAAAATAACTATTTTTTCATAATGATTATTTTAATATATTTCATAATGTAATTACATTGAAAGACTATTATAAAAAAATATATAAATACATTTCTTGTAATAATACCGATTATAATATCTAAGACTAGTATAGGGATATAAAAACCAAAAAATAGAAATCGCACAATGGTGTACTCCATAAAATTCACGTGAAGAATAAAACTTCCATGAAAACTATAAAAAAATAAATACTAGAAATATAATTGAAATTATCAAATGAATTTTAAAAACCTTTGGGAATCAAGTGGTGAATATTGATGAATGATGAAGTATATAAAGAGTATAAAGGATAAAGTGACTGTTGAGATATGAAAAATCACCTAATCATTGGTCAATATGACTGTTAGTTAATATGACCATTGGTCAATATGACCGTTGGTCAAAATGACCATTGGTTAATATGAACATTGGGTATTATGAACATTGGTAATAATGTTATCATTAGAATTAGTGTTTATAAATGGTAATTACAAATGATAATTGACCCAGAAAATAGAAACGATTTCCTAAACATATAGATGTGGGACTCTTAAATCTCATTTGTTAGAATGTGGGTAGGAGGTAGCATTGATGGGGTTCTATATTAAACAATCCCAAGAAGAGCTTCAACAAGTGAGGCTTGAACAAAATCACCCATGGGAGAAGTTCAAGTTATTGAAGATCATCACTTTGTTAATATTAGTCAAACAACTCCATAAAGTTGCCACCATCGCACACCATACCCTTAGTATGTATATTGGTGTAATGAGGGGTAATGTATCTAGATCTTAGTAACATAAAAGTGTAATTTCCTTTTTAAAAATAAAATATTTATTTCATCAATCCCATTTTTAGTCTTATTTTATTTAATAAAATACACATGAATATAAGATGAATGTGATAGATTTGGACATAAATAAAACGTAATTTTATTTTCAAAAAAATTATATACAATTTTATAAAAAAAAATTATTTTAAATAAAAAATTATTTCCATTAAATAGAATTTTGAAACACAATTTATATAAATATAAGTGATAGTATAATTTTATTATGATGTAGGAAGTTTTTATAAGTTTCAGAAAGTCAGCTATGTTTTAAAAACTATAATTATTCAATAAATAATGATTTTTATTTAAATTTTAAAATTATAATATCTATAGAATTATTTCAATAAAATAAAAATTATATGTTCAATCAACATGTCAAAATTAGGTCACGATGAAATTTTTAGTATTTTCTAAAATACATTATTTTTTATTGAATAGTAAAAATATAGTTTTTTGATTTTGGTATGTTTTATGACTTCCTATATATGTAATAGTAATTTAATAATTAATTATATAGAAACCATGAAAAACCATTATTTTCTTTTATTAATATTATGTATTTTAAAGGTTTTAAAATAGTTTCTAGACCTATAAATGACTTTCCAAAGTCTAAAATGGAAATTATGGTTATAAAACAATATTTTGTATAAAATTTAACTTTCAATATCCAAAGTAATATTAAAAAATGGATTTTTGTTTTAATATATTAAAATATTCTAAAACATCACTTAAATGGACAAAACCATTAGTAAAAAATGGGTAAACCATTGGTTTTACATTTTCTACAACCTATAATTCCAAGACCTATATTTAGAAATTATTAAACAATTCCTATTATTTTACTATAAATACTAATAAATCACACCATTCCTCTCCTACCCTAATATATTATCCATATATTTCTTGTCATTTATCTTCCCAATGGGTAACTCTTAGGTTTCCTTAAGTTATTAAGGTTCTATCCTCAAGTTATAGGAAGAAATTCTTTGAGGTAAGGGAACTATCCTATTTATCTTTTCCACCCAAGTACCCCTTTTGTAATATGCATTCTAAATATTTAATTACCTAATTTTAATACACTTTTATTTATCCCAATACTTCCTAAATAATTTTTTATAAATGGGAGACCTATTTTCCCTCTCATTATTCCATTTCCTTAATCCTTGTTGTGTTTCATCAGGCTGTCAAATTCATTTCATGAATTTCCTTCTTTTACATGAAATGTTCTTATATTGTGAACACCCAAACACCTTCCTTATCTATTGGAATTCACATAAATGTAAACATAATTTATTGATTTGGGTATTCACACTTATAAAACCCACATTCCTTTTTTGGGGTAAACAATGATGTAATGTTCAATTCTGTAAGAACTTATATACTCAATGATTTTATATGAAGCATGTTAATTATTTTCCACGAGTTATTGATGAAATATTTTGTAATTGTCTTTGTGGCTCACATAAATTATGACATATGATGGTTACACCGTGATAGTGCAACAATTTATTGGGTACAAAATTAATCTCTAGAGATGACATGTTCTATGATACCATGGTTAATAACATTGGTAATTAAGATTTATGACACCTTAGTGATAAAACTTGGTTATATGCTTCTAAATGTATAAATTATATGTTGTAACCAAATTTCCATGTTATTTACCATGTTATTATCATTATTCTATCATTTTATTCCTCACTTATTATCCATTATGATCGCTCAGGTTCCATTTCCTTTATTTATCCCTTACTATGCTTTATGCTCGCCCTTTTTCTATTGATGTATTTCCCCAAGAAATTACTTGTAGTGAGGAGGCCTAGGATGAAATAAACAAATTATTCTTTCAAAAGGATTAAATAATTTTTTATTGTTATATTTTCCTTATATAATACATGTATTATATACCTAGTTTCCAAGACACTATACCTCAAAAGATACATTGAAGTTATTAATGTATTATTTTTTAAGGAATTTTGTTGAAATTCATGTATAAAAAGGTGGGATTTCATAGTTGGTATCAAAGGTAAGGTTTTTTTTTAGGAATTGGGGATAGAAAATATAGTTAAGATCCATAGGGATATCTCTAAATATAGGAAAAAATCTTTAAATTTAATTCCCCAACCCTAGTTACCCAGAGTCGGTGCATTATTACATAACATTGGCCTAATCACAAAGATCAAGTCTCGAAAGACTGATTAGTTTAGTATCCTTGGAAGTATTGGATACATTCCTAAGGTTTACATTACATAATAAAATGAAAAACTACAAAAACATTGTTTCCATGGACAACGCTTAGATCCCATAGACTATACCTATAGGTCAGTCATAATATACTTCTTCGCATCCTGGGAAAAATAAAACATAGAAAGGGGTGAGCTAAAATCCTCAGTAAGGATAACAATATAGGGGATAATTTCATAAATAATCATAAACATTTAAGGCAATTTATAAAACTAAAACAAAAGCCTTTTAAACATAAACATCATCAAAATATGGCAAATATAAATCAAAATAATTCAATTTACTTAATCACATGGATATTCTACTAGTCGAATAATCACATGAAATATCAATAGCCACTTTCATAATGATGGAATGTATAATGCAAGACTTTCATAACCATATAGTCAAGGCCTTGTGCCAAGACTACAAATAAGATTTGGTCAAGGCCTTATGCCAAGACATTAGTTTGTCTCATGAGACCTACTGATTCATTGAGGAGCTATAGCGGGCTCCACCCATCACTTATTAAGTCCAGTGCAATACTCATATGAAAAGGATTAAACATAACATAAACATTCGTATTAAAACTAGTATACGAAATGTAAATACTTTATCCATAAACCATGAATGGTATGAAATAACACATCCACAGTCAAACATATCAAAAAACATTCAATACAATATGAAAATTGTGTATCATAATAAATCAACTTCAAACAAACTTAAAATCCATCAAAGGATGTTGACATAGATGAAATCAAAATCTTTTTAGAGAAATATCACTTTATATTTTGAAATCATATAAAATTTATATAATTATAAAAGAAAATATTTCTTTGGAAGTATTCTTATAAGCTTGTAAGGGAATATTTTATGATTTTATAACAGCGGAAAATAGCCACACCCACCGTATAAGTTAAAAAAACATTCTTACCTTAATTCTTTCGAAAACGTCATAAAGTACCTTGTTGGAAAATGACAGAAAGATTCCTTTCAAAACATTTTATAAAAAGTCAAACAAGGGTATAAATTACTTCAAACCATAGTCTAGTAAATAGTAAAAATGTTTTGGAATACATTTTAAGAAACATGGATGTGGATGATGAAGAGGTCCTAGTAGATACTTACGTAAAAACAACCTCGGATAATAAAGAGATTGTGAAATTAACCCTTACCTTGTACTCTTCCTTGGTCGAGGGTAGGTTAAACTCCTGTATAATGGTTAAATAATTGTTATTAAATTATAAAAGAATCATATACACTAATATGATATCACATAATATCTTTTAACATTTCTTTGTTAATAATATCTTAGTATTATCATCGTTTCGGGTGTTAACTGATTCATTTTCCTTTATATGATTTGTTACATAAGTAATTTTTGTTATGGATAGGATGTACCTTATTCATATTCAGAATTATATTAAGCCATTAAACATTATTTTTAATCATCTAATGAAAATTAGTCTTGAATGGATACAATGGGGAATGAATCTCATCACGTTCGTGGAGAGGGTAATCTGTACGTACGCATGAGCGACAATTTCATTCTTTTGATATTAAAATAATATATAATTCAATATGATATCATATATAGAGAATACTTATCTTGTTATATTTATTATTTACATCAATTACACATCATTATTATACCCATCCAAATAATAATGTATTTAATAAGAATTACACCACGACGTGGAGACGGTAAGTCGTACGTACGCACGTATGGTAACATGTCATTCAAAGGATGGATAGAATAATGAATATTTTTGTACCATATTTATAATAACATAATATTATATATAAGATACTAGAGTTATTATTTTAGAATAGAAACAACAAAGAAAGAGGAAGTGGAAGAAGAAAGGAACTTGATAGAGGTGATGAAATATTTACCTCTTCTTTATGTTCTTCCTTTTAATTTGATCAAAATGGCTCCTTAGGTTGGATTTCTGACTAAAATAATTCCTCTATGATGAAGGTAGGACAGTTTATAGGGTATTTTGGCAGGTTTTGGAAGATAAAATGGCTTTGAAGGTGTGAATTAGAGATAAGGCAAAGTGCCCTTTTATAAGAGGGGTGAGGGGAACCTTAGGAAAAGCTAGAAATATTATTTTATAATAAAATAATTTTAGGTTTATAATGGCTAAAAAATGAATTATTTAAATTATAATCTGGGTATGGGTCTAAAACCACTCAACCAATAGGTTTTAGACAGTTTTGGGTCACTATATTAACTTTATCTTTTAGATTTAACTCTTAGTTAAATAGTTTGACATTTACCATGTCTCTTTGTATTTTTATATTATATGGTTAATAAACTTACTATATACTTCCAAGAGAACCCCAAGTGGTTCATTAATGATACAAAAATAATTATATAAGTTTTTTGGCCGAACTTTATATTTTTAGGAATAGAATATAAATTAATAATATAATATTTGTTTTAAAAACTCTTTTATGTCAATTTTGCCACTATTTGGTATTTTATTTTTTCTAAATTTATAACAGCATTATTACTTCAAAAAAATTCATCTAACCAACCCAAATATGTCATAGTAACCTATAAAATTAGTGTAATTCATAATAGTATCAAATTACATTTATTTGGATATTTATAATATCAATTATTTTAATATTTTATTAATTAGGTCATTACTGCATCATCATTGTGTCATAAATAAATTAAATTATTTAATGTCTAAAAAATATAAATAAAATACCATTATGTACGAAATATTTTTATATTTATAATGAATATTTATAGTCGGATTTATCTTATGTGTAACCCTATATTAAAAATGTTTTATTTATTAAAGTTTGATTTTAACTATTTTAACTCTTCTTTGAATTAAATAATAATAAATGTCCTAATCTAAACCAAGTGGAGAAAAGAGGTTCATATTTTATTTATAAGGTTATTTTTGGTCGAATTATACTTATCCAATAGAATTAGGACATGTTTTAGGATAATAATAATATCATTTTGACCCTTAATTACCCTGTTTACTTTTAACCGTGGTAAATAAAAGTAAAAAGTTATTATTCCCCAAAAATTATTTTCATCTTATTGAACCACATTTTACTTACTGATATCAACTATGTCTCTCGGATTTTTTAAATTCAACTCACAGAAGTGGTAAAATTAAGTTTTATGTAAATTTGCAAATGCTCCTAGGAGGTGGGTAAAAGACGGTGAAAAGTTCAATAAAATTTATATATATATATAATTATTATAAACTGAATCCAATGAATTACAATGAAATTATATAGGTATTATGTATATATTTTGACCTAAAATAAATTTAAATAAAATAAATATTTATTTAAATAAAAATTCAGTTTTAATCTATAATTCAGTATTTTTCACTATTCATCAAAAATTGAAAGTTTTCAGAAAAATACCAAAAATTCACCCTAAGCTAATTTCGATATTCCAAATCCAAAAATGAAATCCATTTTGAAAGATAAAATTTATAAAATTTTAAAAAGTGGGAATTACTATTCATAACGGGTAGTTTTATTGGTTGTGGTGTGTGAGAACTCGAAGTTGCGTACAAAACACGCCATTGTATTATTAAAATAGAAGCGTAACATGGAAGCTTGGGGTGTTACGTTCTCCACTCCTTAAAATAATTTCTTCCTTGAAATTTCTAGAGTATTACTGCATAAAAAGACTTAGGTGGTTCTTCATCATAAGTTCCTCAGGTTCCTATGTTGCCTCTTCCATCTTATGGTTTCTTCATAGAAATTTTTCCAGATGAGTTGTCCAGTTTCTCAAAACTTGTTCTCTTGTATCAAGAACCTTGACAGGATCTTCGCAATAAGACAGATCGGGTTCCAGTTCTAATTCCTCATAGGTAAGTACATGTGTTGGGTCAGGCATGTATTTTCTCAACAGTGAGATGTGGAACACATCGTGAACTTTGGAGAGACTTGGTGGCATTACCAAACGGTAAGTTATATCCCCATTTCATTCTAGAATTTTGAAAGGTCTGATGTACCTGGGACTCAAATTTCCCTTCTTATCAAAACGTATAACACCCTTCCATGGAGATACCTTCTAGAAAACATGATCTCCTACCTAAAATTCCAAATCCTTCCTTCGGTTATCGGCATAGATCTTCTGCCTATTTTGAACTTCTTTGATGTGGGTTTTGATTACCTCTGCCTTTTCCATCGTTTTCTCCACAAGTTCTGGGCCTACGAGTTTTCTTTCACCAACATCATCCAAACAGGTTGGTGTGCGACATCTCTTTCTGTATAACGCTTCATACGGTGCCATCTGAATACTTGAGTGGAAGATATTGTTATAGGAAAATTATAATAGAGGTAAATATTGATCCCACATACCTTGAAAGTCAAGTGGGCATGATATAAACATGTAAAACGGGGATCACGGTCAAAATTCAGTATCCAAACAAAATTCAGTATCCAGGGCTCAAACAAAAATTGGGATCACGGACTATAGTTAATAGTCTGTTATGATTTTCCATCAGTTTGGGGGTGGTAGGCAGTACTCAAACAAAATTTAGTATCCAGGGCTTTCTGAACACTTTTCCAGAGTCTTGATGTAAAATGGGGATCAGGGTCAGAAATAATCGATAGGGGTACTCCATGGAGAAACACTAGGGCGAATAAATCCCTTATTACTCAATTGATCTAGTTGTTTCTTTAGTTCCACTAATTCCACAGTGTTCATTCTATAAGGGTTCTTTGATATGGGCCTTGATCAAGGAATTAAATCAATGGAAAACTCAATTTTTCATTCTGGAGGATGTCTAGGTAAATCTTCTGCAAACACATCAACATATTATTTCACAATAGGTAAATCCTCTATTTGAACATTCTTTTCCTCACCCACAGTTATTTCATTCTCTTCCTCCCCAATAATTGAATTTAGTTGAGCTATTGAGGGTGGATCTAGATAATAATTAGGTGGTGACGATTATGTTCTAAAGATCAGGTGTTCATTATCATTGTCATCAAAAATAGTAAACTCCTTCTTCTTATAATAAATTTTTACATCATGGTCTGAAATCCAATCCATACCGACGATTATATCAAATTCAATCATGGCTGTGATGATGAGATCAGAAGATAAATAACATTTATATGCTCTAATGGGTACTGATTCACAAAACATTATTGCAATGATACTTCCTTTAGGAGTTTTTACTGAAAACTCCTTTGTTAAATCAAATTGTAAATATCTAATTTTCTTAGCAACCTAGGAAGATATGAAACAATGTGATTATCCAGAATCAAATAAAGCATTTTCTAAACTTGAGGAAACCATTAAATTACCTGCCACTACATCTTTTGGAGCTTGAACCTCCGAAGTAGTGATAGCATAAGCTTGGCCTTGATCCCTTCTCCTTTTTTGAGGTAAGTTCCTCTGACGCTTAGGACATTCAGTTGCATAATTCCACCTTTCTCTACAATTGTATCATTCAACATCGATAGCTGCTTTCTTCCCCTAGTAATCACGAGCTTGGTGGCCTTTTTCACCACACTTGTAATAGACACCCATTCCCTTTAGACAAGTACCAGGGTGTTTCATCCCAATTTTACTGCAGAATGGATATTCAACTTTTCCCTTCATTCCTTATTTCCATTTCCAGAGTGTTCAGCATATCTCTTCTTCTCTTGCTTTGCTTTCAAGTCATAAGACATAGAGAATTCTTTTTCTATCTTGATAGCACATGAGACAATATCTTCGTATGACGAGAAGGATTGTGAGACTAATTCTCAATGTAGAAATGGTTTTAACCCATCAAATAAACATTCAATCTTACTTCTTGAGTTACATATATAATCTACGTCATGCCACGCTATCCTTGTAAAGTTTGCTTCATACTTTGCGACATTATCATCCTCCTTTTGCCTCAGACTCAGAAATTTCCTTTCCAAATCTGCTCGATGGTCACGATGAAAGTATTTTTCTAAGAAAAGTAATTTAAACTCCATCCATTCCATATTTGATACTTCATCATCTTACTTTGTGTTCTGAATCAATGACCACCATTGATCAAGATCACCAGTGAGGCGGTAAACTGCCATGATAACTTTTTCCCTTTCGCTACTCCCCAAGGCATGGAATATTTTCTCTAAGGAATTTATCCATTGCTCAGCCACTAATGGATTTTTACTCCCATTTAATGTTAGTAGTTGTTGCCTCATGAAGTCTAACATTGACCATCCACGTTGTGGATCAGGGTGCTCCATACGGGTAAGGTTATTATTCCTAACCTGAGTGAGTTGTCCCAATATAGTGATCAGTTGATCAACACCGCTTGTATCACCATCTACACTATAATTATCTTGAGTAGGAGGGAAATCCCTAAATGGAGTGTGTGCATTGATACGGTTTCTATTCCTTCCACTAGGAACTATTTCTAAATAATGGCATACACTAGATTAGTTTATGAATCACAATACATAAATCCAAACTTGTAAAACACTTAATATAAATTGAACCATTTATGGATATAATCCATAATCATAAAAATGTTTTCTTTGAGGATTTATATACTCATAAACCCTTCATAATGGTTTGTAAAGAATATGAGAATTATCCTAAGCATATCCCCCGGGAGTGTCGTAACCAAGAGTGCAGCAAGGCCTGTTTTCGTGCACCAGTTCACATTCGAGTCTAGATCAAAGTGGTGTTTTCGGGTTTTACCCCTAGTTACATCTATGTCAGAGCTGCCTCTACCTGCTCGTATCCAGATAGGGATGTATTTCTTGGAAAACTCACAAAATCTCTACAATACCAAAATTCTAGGAACTTCTTCTATACTAATCATCAAAGTCTATCTTAGGGTTATATTCTCTAATAGGAGTTTATCTAAATCTAGTTTCCAAGGTTTGTACTAAACTTCCTCTTATACCAACTGTAACGTCCCAACCCTAGTTACCCAGAATGGGAGCATTATTACATAACATTAGCATGATCACAAAAGATCAAGTCTCGAAAGACCAATTATTTTAGTAGCCTTGGAAGTACTAGATACATTTATAAGGTTTACATTACATCATAAAATGGAACACTACAACAACATTGTTTCCATGGAAAACACTGAGATCCCATAGACTATCCCTGTAGGTCAGTCACATTATACTTCTTCACATCCTGGGAAAAATAAAACATAGAAATGGGTGAGCTCAAATTCTCATTAAGGATAACAATATAGCGGAAACTTTCATAAATAAGCATAAACATTTAAGGCAATGTATAAAACTAAAACAAAAGCCTTTTCAACATAAACATCATCATAATATGGAAAATATAAATCAAAATAACTCCATTTACTTACTCACATGGATATTCTACTAGTTGAATAATCACATGCAATATCAATATCCACTTTCATAATGATGGAATGCATAATGCCAGACTTTCATAACCACATAGTCAAAGCCTTTTGCCAAGACTACAAATAAGATTTTGTCAAGACCTTGGGCCAAGACACTAGTTTGTCTCCTGAGACCTACCGATGCATCGAGGAGCTATATTGGGCTCCACCCATCACTTACTAAGTCCAATGCATTCCTCATATGAAAAGGTTTAAACCTAACATAAACATTCGTATTAAAACTAGCATACAAAATGTCAATACTTTATCCATAAACTATGAATGGTATGAAATAAAACATCCATAGTCAAACATATCACAAAACCTTCAATAAAATATGGAAGTTTTGTATCATAATAAATCAACTTCAAAAAAACATAAAATCCATCAAAGGATGTTGACATAGATGAAATCAAAACCTTTTTAGAGAAATATCTATCTTTATTTTGAAATCATTTAAAATTAATATAATTATAATAGAAAACTTTTATTTTTTAAATATTCTTATAAGCTTGTAAGGGAAGCTTTAATGATGTTATAATGGCGGAAAATATCCTCACCCATCGTATAAGTTAAAAAAATATTCTTACCTTAATTCTTTCGAAAAGATCGTAATGTACCTTGTTAGAAAACGACAGAAATATTCCTTTCAAACCATTTTAGAAAAGGTCAAACAAGGGTATAAATGACTTTAAACCATAGTCTAGTAAATAGTAAAAAAAAATTAATACATTTTTAAGAAACTTGGATGTGGATGATAAAGAGGTCATAGTAGATACTTATGTAAAAACAAACTCAGATAATAAAGAGACTCTGAAATTAACCCTTACCTTATACTTTTCCTTGGTTGAGGGTAGGTTAACCTACTTTATAATGGTTAAATAATTTTTATTAAATTATAAAATAATCATATACATTAATATGATATCACATATGATCTTTTAACATTGCTTTGTTAATAATATCTTAGTATTATCATCGTTTTGGGTGTTAACTGATTCATTTTCCTTTATATGATTTGTTACATATGTAATGTTTGTTATGGATAGGATGTATATTATTCATATTCCGACTGATATTAAGTCATTAAAATTTATTTTTAATCATCTAATGAAAATTAGTCTTGAATGGATATGGGGAATGAATCTCATCGCGTTCGTGGAGACGGTAATCCGTACGAACACACGAGAAACAATATCATTCTTTTGATATTAAAATAACATATAATTGAATGGTATATCATATATGAAGAATCATTATATTGATATATTTATTATTTACAGTAATTACACATCATTATTATACCCATCCCAATAATAATGTATTGAATAACAATTACACCACGACGTGGAGACTGTAAGCCGTACATATGCACGTATGGTGACATTTCATTCAAAGGATTGATAGAATAATGAATACGGTTGTACCAAATTTATAATAAAATCACAGTATATATAAGATACTAGAGTTATTATTTTATAATGTAAACAACAAAGAAAGAGGAAGTGGAAGAAGAAAGGAACTTATAAGAGGTGATGAAATATTTACCTCTTCTTCAGGTTCTTCCTTTTGATTTGATCAAAAGGGCTCCATAGGTTGGCTTTATGACTAAAGGAATGCCTATAGAATGAAGGGAGGACATTTGAGAGGGTATTTGGGCAGGGTTTGGCCAAGAAAAATGGCTTTTAGGGTGTTAATTAGAGAGAAGGGGGAGTGCCCTTTTATAAGAGGGGTGAGGGGAACCTTAGGAAAAGCTAGAAATATTATTTTTATAATAAAATTATTTACGGTTTATAATGGATAAAAATGGATTATTTAAAGTATAAGGTAGTTATGGGACGAAAACCACTCAACAAATATGTTTTAGATAGGTTTGGGTCAATATATTTACTTTATCTTTTAGATTTAACTCTTAGTTAAATAGTTTGACATTTAGCATGTCTCTTTGTATTTTTATATTATATGGTTAATAAACTTACTATATACTTCCAATAGAACCCCAAGTGGTTAATTAATGATACACCTATAATTATATAAGTCTTTTGGCCAATACTTAGATTTTTAGGAATAGAATATAAATTAATAATATAATATTTGTTTTAAAACTCTTTTATGTCAATTTTGACACTATTTGGTATTTTATTTTTTCTAAATTCATAACCGCATTATTACTTTGAAAAAAAAATCATCTAAACAACCCTAATATGTCATATTAACCTAGAAAATTATTTTAATTCATTAAAAGTCTCAAATTACATTTATTTGGATATTTATAATATCAATTATTTTAATATTGTATTAATCAGGTAATTACTGCATCATCATTGTGTCATAAATAAATTAAATTATTTAATTTCTAAAAATATAAATAAAATACCATTATATATGAAATATTTTCATATTTATAATGAATATTTATAGTCTAATTTTTATTATGTGTAACCCTATATTAAAAATGTTTTAGTTATTAAACTTTGATTTTAACTCTTTTAACTCTTCTTTGAATTAAATAATAATAAATGTCCTAATAAAATCCAAGTAGACCAAAGAGGTTCATATTTTATTCCTCAGGTTTTTTTTGGTAGAATTATACTTATCCGATACAATTTGGGCATGTGTTAGGGTAATAATAATATCATTTTTACCCTTAATTAACCTATTTGATTTTAACCGTGGAAAAAAAGTAAAAAGTTTCTATTCATAAAAATTTGTTTTAATCTTCTTGAACCACATTTTAATTACTTATATCAACTGTGTCTCTCAGATTTTTTAAATTCAACTCACAGAAGTGGTAAAATTATGTTTTATGTAAATTTGAAAATTCTCCTAGGAGGTGGGTAAAAGACGGTAAAAAGTTCAATAAAATTTTTATATATCTAAAATTATTATAAAATGACTCCAATGAATTAAATAGAAATTATATAGGTATTATGTATCTATTTTTACCTTAAAAATTTTAAATAAAATAAATTATTATTTAAATCAAAATTCGGTTTTAAACTATAATTCAGTGTTTTTCACTATTCATCAAAAATTGAAAGTTTTCAGAAAAATACCAAAAATTCACCCTAAGATAATTTCGATATTCGGAATCCAAAATGAAGTCCATTTTGAAATATAAAATTTATAAAATTTCAAAATTTTGGGTATTACTATTCATAACACCTAGTTTTATTTGTTGTGGTGTGTTAGAACTCGAAGTTGCGTACAACACACACTATTGTATTATTCCAAGAGATGCATATCGTGAAAGCTTGGGTTGTTACATTAAATTTTGGTGAAGTATAAATTGAGTTGTTTCCAATAAATAAAGTCCCTATCTAGATACTACAAGTGGATGTGGATCCGGCACAGTGGTACCAAGGGTTGACTTTCCTAGAAAGGGTGTATTGGGATTTGAATCAATTTTCACGTTGTCTATGAAAAATAGCGATTGTTGCACATTTTTTGACACTCATAGAGGATATTTTTGTTTAATCACATGATTTTTAAAAAATATTATGAAGTATATATAGAAAATGTAAACTATTTTGGATTGAATTATATCATCCTAGAATCTTCATATTAAAAAAAATAGGTTTAATGATTCCTTTAGTAATATTATTATAAGATTTTAAATAGTAAAAAAATTATCACTTAGGTTTTATTCTTCTAGAAAATTAAAGGGAATAGAAGGACTCATGAAAATAATGGATGAAACAGACAATTCAATGAAGGTCATCTAAATCCATGATGATATGGAGTTGAATACTTCATGATGATGATGAACAAATTAAATCAGGTTATGAAAAAAATATATAAATCATGTGGAGCATCTGGATTCACCAAGTAAGTAAAAACTAGAATTTGAATCCTTTATGCATTAATGACAATACATTTTCAATAGAACTTGTGATCCACTGATCGCTGAGCAATGGATCAATACTATAGAAAATATATTTTCTATACTCAATTGTTCTGACCAAGAGAAAGTTATGTTGATATTATATCACTTAAATGGAGATATTGATCAATGGTGGACACTAATTAGGAACATGAAGCCAAGGGATGATGTAGAATCCATGTAATTTCAAGACATCAAAAAAATTATTTTTCAATATATATTTTCCTCATACCCTCCTCGCCAAGATGGGTAGGGAATTACTTGAGTTGAAAAAAAGATAAAATGTATCAGTAGGGAATTATGAGATGAACTTTAAAAATAACTTCATAATATGCTTGAAGATTTTTTTATCGATTCTGATGGGAAGATCAACTGATTCTTTAGATGACTAAGAACAAATATATGAATATCATTGAAAATTAAAGAATTTATGAGTTATGAATACATATTATGACGTTCTCTAAAATTTTAAATGGAGTTAAAAAATTCCCATTATACTTTGGGATAGAAAGAAAATAATATAATGATGCAAAAACTTTTTAGAAAGAATCTAAATGGGAAGAAAGTAAAAAATCTCATTTACAATAAATTTGGGAAGAATTATTTGGGGAGTTATCTATAAGGAATTGTAAAGTTATAAAAGTGTATATGAGATGTCTATATATCTCAAAACTATCATGTAGTTGTTAAGCCTCAACATTTGAACACCAATAAAATAGGGAAGATGGTGTAATCACAACCTACTATGAAATGCTTCAAGTGTGGGGAGTCTGAAAATATCAGTAACCAATGTCTAAATAAATTGATAATGGAGGGTAACCACTATAAAACTTAACATTGTACAAGGTATTAAGATCATTCATTTTAAATAATTATGGTTGAAGTAGAGGCTCAAAATGATGTTGTGGAAGGTACTCTATCATACACTCAAATCTTTCATTGAGGAGAGAGTTTATCAACAAGGTGATTATGTGTAAAACAATTATATCCACACAAATAAAATTTTAAATATAAATTAAATAATCATTTTTCAAAATATATATATATATAAATTAAATCAATAAAAATTTATTTTTCATATAATTTTGTCACAATAAAATCAACGAAGTAGATATATAACCCAATGAATAGAAATTGAGTTAAGAGACCCCTTACCTTACACTTTACTTTAGTAAAGAACTCTTTAAAATCAAGTATAATGTTTTTAAACATTTTATTAACTTATAAAATAACCATATTAATATTTATAATATCATATATGATCCTTTTATAACATCTTATTACCCATTCATTAATATTCTTTCATTGTCAATATTGTTTCAAAGGTTAATTTCCTTGTTTTCTCTGGAAATTTTTATCATGAATGTTCCAGATCCTGAATGTAGGATATAGTTAATTCATATCCATAATTATATTAATGTTAAAAATATACTTTTTTATTAGAAACATCTTTAGATTCATTATTTAATTTTGAACATGATAATGAATCACGTCGCTTTGTGGAAACAGTAGGTCGTATGTACATACGAGAGACATTATCATTTACTTAATGGGTGAAAGGGTAAGAAATTTTATTTTATATTAATTTAAAAGAATAAATATCATCTAATATATATTTTATATATTCATTAAATTCATCCTTTATTTCCTTCCATGTAAATCGTTAGTGAAAAATGAATCACATCGCTTCGTGAGGCGAGAGTTCACCATACACACAAACGGCGTTATCATTTATTCAATGGATGGTAAAATAATAAATTATATGATATTATTATTTTAAATAATTATTATTACATTAATATCATATATCAACATCAAATTAATCATTACTACCTTAAATGTAAATTTTAAGTTAAAAAACGATTCACATCGTTACGCAAGACGGTAGTCCGCCGTACACATGAACGACGTTATCATATTATTTATGGAATCAAAAGTAAGAAGTTATATATGATATTATAATTTAATAAGTATAATTATGTCATAAATATCATATATAAACATTATATACATAATTATATCTAACTGTGAGAAGTGGTGATGGAAAATAAATTACATTGGTTCGTAAGGCGGTTGTCCACCGTACACACAATCTAGGGTTTTGTTTCCCATTTGAGAGTGGTGGATATGATTTTAGGTAATTAACATAACATAACAACATATCATTATATTTAATATATATTTTATTATTTAATAATTTTTTAATAATATTTGTAGGAGGTGGATGAAAAAATAAAATAAAATGCTCGGTTAATGATGTTACCTCTTCTTTGGACAAATTTGTTTGGTTTGCACCAAAATCCTTCCAATATTAGATTTATGATAAAAAAATGAATTTATGATGAAGTGAGGTAATTATGGAAGTCATTTTTTTATTTATTTTCTAAACCAAATGGTATTTAAAGTGTGGAAAGGAGAAGATAGGGGGTGGCCTTTTATAAGTGAGGGAGAGGACACACTTGGTATTTTTGAAATGAATGAATTAAACCAACATTTTTTTCAATAAAAAAGGCTTAAAAATTATATTTTTTATCTATATAAGTTATAATGTTCACATATAATCATAAAATAGTAACTATACATGTTTGGGTCATTTTTAAGCCTTAACATTTAAATTTAACCCCCGATAAACCAGTTTTTACCTTAACTGTGGTAAATAATTTTTACTAGTTTTAATATTAATTATGTTAAAAAATAAGTTGATATTATTAAATAATATAAATTATTATGATTAAAAATATTTAATCTATTTTTTTAAATTAAACTCACAGTCATGTCGAAAACCTGTTTTTCTAAAAAAATCAAAAACATAAAAAGGATTTTATATAAATATTAATTTTAAAAATGATTCCAATAACATAATTTGGATTGATAAATTTACAATTGAACTAATTTTACTTTTAAAACCAAATTAAAATAAAATATTTCTTGAAAATTTTTTGAACAAAAAGGTAATTTTTAATAAAAATCGGTATTTTTCACTACTCATTGAAAATTGAAACTATTCAGAAAAATACCAAAAAATAAAAATAATATAGTTTTGATAGATGAATTCAAAAATGATTTCAATTTTTTAAAATAAATTCTTTAAAATTGGTAATAGTTAATTTTAAATTATGTTCCCAAATCATGACTAAACTTCCTTTTAGAAAAATATGGTTTTTCATAAAAAAAAAATTTAATTTAAATGTTTCTTATATTATTTTCGATCAAAAGATAACAATTTATTTTATTTTATACACATGTAAAACATATTATTTTCATAAATTAGTTATTTCTATTCATACACTCTAATTCAATGGCTGGGTTATTAAGGTTGATTTAGATTTAGTATTGTTTTTTCCAAAAAACTATCGAAGAGGTTGAAATTATTTGAAAATAAATATATCATAAAGTCTCATAATGTTGCATTATATTTTAATAATGGTGTTTCATGACATATATTCTATCTATCATGGTCTTCCTATTTTAAAATCTATAAGTGTTACATTCTACGCACATTAAATAAATCGTGTCTTCAAAATTTATCCTTGATCTCAGAAATCAAGGTTTTGAAAAAAATATTGTAGAAACAACCACATCATAAAAATGGTTAATAAAACTTTCTCTTAAAATGGAAAGGGGAATATGAAATTAATCACATAAATATTTTTCTAAATTTATGAACATTAGTGATAAGTGAATATATAGACATGGAAGAAAATAATATATAATTATAGAGATTGATAAACATCATTTGTAAAGACCCATAATATCCATATAATTTTTTTTAAAATTATTTGGTATTTTTATGAGTCTGTGAAAATTGACGGCACATGATTCCAAGGCCCGGAGAGCCCGAAACAGAATTTTTAACTTTTTTTAAGGTATGTTTAATAAATGTGCGAGTGGAAATTTCTATCTTTTCAACTGGTTCTTGGATTAAAAAATTTGAGGGCACTGTTGATTTTTTAGTGTCGAGATTTTCTTTGGCAAAGCTTAACGTTGACCGGTAAGGGCCGGTAAAAAAAGTTAATTTTAGGACTTTTCAAACAAAATAATAAAATAACTCCATGAGTTATTTTATTTTCTTCCAGTCATTGAGTGATGGTGGTAGGGCTGTAGTGTAACATCAGGATTGAATTGGATTCATTTAATGACACGACCTTTAGTTGTGTAACTGTGACACTTGTAGGTTTTAATGGAGCATTCAATGCAGTTCATTAAAGAACCACATTAACGAAATGCAACGAGGGAGGTTCCTTACCCCTTATTTAAATAAATATTTGTCATGGGTTTTGGATACCCATGAGCGGAAACTATGAAGAAACACTGGTGACTTATTCCTCCAAAAAAGGATATAGATTCTACGATGCCCTTGGGAATTCGATCTGGAGATCGACGAATGCCGATGAACACCTTTGAACGTGGACCCTTCTTCCTCATCTGTAATGTATTTCATCGATTTCAAGGTATAGGTTTGTTTCTATTATAATATTTTTATGAATTCATCTTCTCTTGATGATGTTTGAACTCTCCCTTTGTTATAACACTAACGTGGAGGGTGTGGGACAAACCAAACAAGGCTCGGACCCTCTGCCAATTTTTCTTTGGTTGCGTTCTTCATGGGAGATCGAGCATCATGGTGGCAAGGAAACCTGAGGGGCCCGTAGTGTAGGGGGCATCTCGGGTGGCCCCTAGGAGTATATGGGAAAGAAATAGGACCTCTAGAGCTCTACCGGTGGCCCACATAAGCTCTTCCAGGGCAGCGACGTCAGTGACTGGAGGAGGTGGCCGCCAGTTCTCATTGGCCACAAGGGGACGGCGGTGCCTAAAGGCGCCATAGTGGATGGGGGTGGCCTACCTTTTCTATCCGTGTTGATAGTGGGTAGTTCACCATGAAGGAGTATCACGGATCTGAGCTACAGCAGAGGGTAGACCCATTCCCATGGGTCCTGCTGTTGACCGGTCCACACAGACTGGTCTGGTGAAGCGGCACCACCCTCGCGCCACTAATTGGGCAGGCAGAACACACTTAGTCCATTTGGGGAGGTGGACCACACCTAGCTAGGTTGGATTGGCCAAGCCCATGGCTTAGTAGGCTGGACAGGGCCTAGCTTGACCGGGCAGGGCCCAGCTGGTTCGGTCCGGGACCAGTGGATCGGGTCGTGTCGGTCCGACTAGGTCGGACCGGACCCAGACCCTTTTTAGCCAAATTTCACATAAAAAGGATGATCTCTGAAACTATACGTCTGTTTGACAAACTGTCTGCGGCACTAGAACCCTTAGGAATAGGTAGTCCTTTTGAGATTCTCCACTTGGGTTTTGTAGAAATATGGTGTAAGGCCAGGTTGGATCGTAATTGAATCCAACTGGGCCCTCAGCACTAAAATGCCTATAACTTACAGATCGGGTGTTTGATTGATGTGCCATCTATTGCGTTTGTTTCCCTTAGAATTCGGGGATGACCTCCTTGATTGAAGATTCAAACATTCCAATCAGTTTCTAACAGGTTTGTTCGTACAACCAGAAACATCCAATGATTCCACATCCATTTGGACCTACTTTCCAAAGGTAGGCGCTCATTAGAGGTGGACTGATGAGGCTTAGGAATTTGCATTGGTCGAGAGGATGGGAGGTCAGACTCATCACACCTTTTTGAGGGGAATTATTGTCTACTCCAGGACTCTCTTTATAGATTTAAGTTATGTTCGTGAATACTTATTACATTACCAAGTATAAAATGAGCTTTCCTTTAGATCTAGCAATAAATGATCGATATGTAGGAAATTTAGAGAATCTTTTATATGTATTCGAGGTTCTTCATTGATAAAGAATCATCTGTATTTGTTAGAGATTCTTATTCAATGGTATCCTTTGATACGTAAAAGTCTCTTGGTCATTATGATGACCATACTGGTTTTAAAGCCACTCAGTGGGGCACTTGAAGTTTATTGTCATTCAGAAGGACATGGATTATTTCAGAGTGGGTATCGAACCCGCAGATGGGCTACCTACGTATCCTTTGTTTAGAAAAGGAATCAGAACCCACGTAGTTTGAGTAAGGGAGTATGATGTTTATGATTGATGGCTCAAAGAAGGATGTCATAATTGTTTTTACACTCTAATCTCACATGAGCCATGCTCGGTGTGAGAAACAAGAGGTATTGGTAAAAATCAGACAATTGTGCCATGAAAGATGCAATCATAATAAATAAGGTGGGACTTATATATGTATGACTGCCCAGATAAATGAAGATTTGGATTTACTTCAGGGAAGAAATCCAGGAACAGGGTCCATAAAGGTATATGTGCTTCACAGAGATTTGAATACTCTAACTTGGGGATTACTTCTGAAAAGGAGGCCCAAATAAGGAGAGGACTTATGATTGGGTTTTTACTCCTGGGAAGGAATCCCAAATCAAAGGTAAATTAGGACTGGTTAAGAGGAATTAAGACTGGGGCTTACTCCTGAAAAGGAGGCCCAGGTTAAGATACTTGAAAAATTAAGGGACTTGGGGCTTACTTCTGAAGAGGATGCCCATATTTGAGACTGGGGCTTACTCCTGAAAAGGAGGCACAGGTTAAGAGAATTATGGTTGGGACTTACTCCTGAGGAGGATGCCCAAATTAGGGGACTGGGGCTTATTCCTAAAAAGGAGGCCCAGGTTAAAGATGACTTGGAGCTTACTCCTATGGAGGATTCCTAGATTTGAGAATTATGACTGGGGCTTATTCCTGAAAAGGAGGCCCAGGTTAATGAGGACTTGGGGTTATTCCTTAGAAAGATGCCCAGATTTAAAAATTATGACTGGGGATTATTCCTGAAAAGGAGGCTCAGGTTAATGAGTTCCCTCATCTTAAAGGATGAGGCTGAATGAATGAAATCTCAATCTTTAGTGACATAAAGATGTGTAAATCACTAGGTTTTGAGATATATTCCACATAATTCCTTTCAGATAAGGAATTCAAATCAAGAAATCATGCCATAAATGGATTTGAAGAGTGTCTTGAAGATTGAATCTTGAATAGGAGAGGTGGAATGGCTTAAGAGGGGTGAAATGGGAAAGAAGGGCACCCAAAAAGGCAGGGGCGTGCAAGTCCTGGCAGGCGCATAGGTACTGCGTGGGCATGCAAGTCTTGGTCGTGCAGGTATACCTGCGCGACACATGGGTACTTGCGCGATGGTTAACCATCAGGGTAATACTTGAGCGACTCTTGGTTAGATCCATTACATTCCTCTTGAGGTTCTTCCAGAAGAGGGGCACGCAAGTTCTATTGAAGGAGTATGGCAGCGCGCATGTGTGGACATTTCCCTTAAGGGCTGGTCACTCAGGCGTGCAAGTGTTGATGAGTTTCAACACTTAGGCATTCATCCCCCTCTTTATATCTTCCATTCAAGGTAAGAAATTACCTTAGAAGTGCTTCGGAAGCTTTGAGAAGAGACAAGGGCACTGGGAACTTAAATATGAGTTTCTAGAAAAACATTCCTCCTTGAATGTGGGGCCCACAGGGTCTATTTATAGGCTGAAGAATACCCCGGGCGGATATCCTTTAGGGCACGCAAGTCACTTCTGCGACCATTAGGCGTTGCGCAAGTGCACTTGCGTGACCATTATAGAACTTGCGCGACCCTTGTGCAACATTCTTCTTATTCCTTCCTTTGTCAATTTTTGATATTTTGTCCAAAGGTTGAATCAATTTGAGATCAGATATTCCCATTTTCAAATATTTAGATTCTTTGCTGAAAGGAGCATCAACAAAAGTCCCCCCTCAGAGTTGGATCCAGAGAGAAAAGAGGATTTGACTCTGAGGAAATCGAGAATCAAAAGGAAATTGGGGCGCGTAAGGTAGGGCTCGCAAATGAGCTTTGGGCATGCAAGGCCTGGCGCGCAGGGATACAGACCTTGATCGTGCAGGGTACAGCATGCAGGGTCATGTCCGCGTCTATAAATAGAGGTCCTCACTTCTGTATAAGGCAGATGGATTTAAAACTTTCGAGCTCTCGCTGCGCAAGTTGCATTTTCCGCACAAGTTACTCTGTTTCCCACTGTTGATTTGATGTCGCGCTGCTGTAGAGGTATCTGGACCTGCATGATGATACTTGCGTGCCAAATACATGCGCGACACTTCCATACTTGCGTTCCATGTTTAGACTTGTGCGCCTTAATGCCTTTTCCATTTTTTTCGAATTCATTCACAAATTTTATGAAAAATCAACTTAATTAAGAGTTAATTATTCATCCTTTGTGCAGATTCAATGGCTACCAACAGAATCAGAACGGCTGATTAATTGTCTAGCAAGAGGATTTATGACATGATGAACATCATTGGCCATGATTACTATGATATCTGCAACAGCACTCTCCCAGATTTGGCTAAGTACTTGAAGAAATATCCTCTTAATTTCCCATAGAGCATCTACCTACCTCTATATGGTCATGGTCATCTGCAAGGATTCAATGTTCCAGATGCAAAGAATTATATGCCCGAGATGCATCTGCGCTAATACTCCTCTATTTTGGTTATGTTGTGCATTAAGAGCAACAACATTGGCATGAAATTTCAAATTTTCCCTGAATGCCATTTCCTTGCAGATATGAAAATGGAAAACCCATGGGCTGAAATGTTTTTCATTGCTGGTTGGTGGAGAGAAGACAAACATGGCATTAGAGAAATATCTGAAAAGAGTGCTCTCTCCAAATGGATCTTTACTTCCAATGATTCATTCTCAAATCCATGTATCCATCTTCCAAGTCTCTTGGACAGAAACAGAGTCATTGTTTGATCAGTAGAAAATTTTCTCAAACCGCATTCAAGAACATTCTTTTACAATTGTTCCAAGAAGAGCTGGTATCACTGCATCTCTTATGGTATCCAGTGGAATGAATGAATTCCAGGTGGCTGCTGATGAAGCTCGGGATGCTGTAAATCAAATGAAGAGTTACGTTGAAAGTCTTTTGTAATTCCTGAAAAAAAGAGAAGAGACTCCAGTCTGTGGATGTCCTTCTAACTCTTGTGCATAAATGAAAAAACACTTTCATCTTCAATAATTTGTCCCTGCATTATTTTTCTATATTCTTTAGATTTTACTTAAGCCAATGGGCCTAGTAATCATAGTTTGATTTTTACTATGATTAATGTAAATAACCCTACAAACTTGAAACTTTTAATTGATCAATGTTACCTAAATCATACAAAATGTATGTTTAGTGAGCTGGAACATGACTTTTATTCAGAGTTCCTTTGTCTTTTGTGGGCAGTTTGAAGTCATGCACATCGGACATAAAAAGGGTAATGCTTAAGGTCAAAATATCTTTAACCGAAATGGATTATAATTGACTCAATTCCTTGACAAATCATCTGAAAACATAGTACCATACTCAAGTATGAGGGAAAATATGTAAACTATGACTTAAGAATATTTGAATCTGAGGAATGATATGAAAAAAGAGATAAAAGACATTAGAAGAAGTAGTTCCCAAGAATGAAGTTACCATTATTTAACAAACCCGTTAGGGGGTTGAATTATGCAGGGCCACCTAAGGGCATTGGCTGCATAGTTAAATAAATAGTATCTTTTGGCAAACAAGTCTGTTATATAGATTGTTTATGCAAGGCCGCCTATGGGCACGTGCTGCATAGTCAGGCAAAAGAACTCTCAGAAATTTACTCTCCTAGTGCTAAAAGCCAGTGAAAGTTTATGGAGATTCAAATTTTCCAAAGTATAGAGTTTTCTGTATGGAAATAGGTACTTGAATATGGAGAAGATATTTCAAAACAAGATTATCAAATAAATGGGTGGATATTACTCCTACGCAGGTCTGACCCAAACGTAGAGAAGGAGAATATAAACCATATACTTGAATAATTTCAGATCATGAAAAAGGATATGGGACAAATATGTTAAGGATGGCTATTTTTTCGGATCCCTACATACTGTCATTTAAGACCAATAAGGACAAAATAGGCTTTCCTCCCAAGAATGAAGTTACCATTATTTAACAAACCCGTTAGGGGGTTGAATTATGCAGGGCCACCTAAGGGCATTGGCTGCATAGTCAAATAATAATATCTTTTGGCTGACAAGTCTGTTATGTAGACTGTTTATGCAAGGCCTCATAAGGGCATGTGCTGCATATTCAGGCAAAAGAACTCTCAGAATTTTGAAATTTTTGTGACTAGAAGTCAAGAAAAGGTCTATGAAGATCTTAAAATATTTAAGGTTAGGATTATGACACATAAAGATGGGTATTGTCCAATGTATACAGAGATACATAGATCAATGCTAACCATAATCATGTTGTGGATGGGTCCTAAATGGAAATATTGGACTTCACTACGTATCCCATAAGGATGGGAATCAAGCCATATGTAGTTCTTAAACTATAGTTTAACATTGTGCAGGACAAAATGATTAGAGGTCTTAGTTTAGGGTCATAGATCTTGGACCATTGTAATAAATACACAGTGTGTGATTTCATGGGGACTTTTCAGCCAAGGGACTGAAAGTGGAATTTGGGGTTAGGCCCAAAGACTTGGTGCTGGATTCGAGGGACACCCGAACATTCCTACGTATCCCATAAGGATGGGAATCAAGCCCATGTAGTTCTAGAAATACCCTCTGTACAAATTTGATTCGTACATGTGAAGGGTGAAAGGGGACTTTAGTACAATGATGGTTTAACCCAAGATAAAAGGTTTAGGCATTGCCATGTATGCACGTAGTCTTTGAAATGAAACATGATTGAAAAATAAATGTAAATAATGGTTCCCTCTCAGGTGAGGGTATCAAAGAATATTGTAGTTTATTGTCATACTGGACAAAAGTGTTGTATATTTTAACGTCGTATAACAAGGACGAAAGTGAACCAATGTAAAGATATTGATTCTAGGGGCGGTTTCACGAATCAACATCGTATGAGATGGAGGTGAACCGATGTGAAGAGATTGGTTTTGGGCTTGAACCTTGGGAGGTTGCCTAAATACCTAGCCTAGAAGGCAAGGATCAAAGCCCACGTAGTTCAATTAAAGAATGAATTAATGATCAAGTTGTTCTTGGGGACAACGACCTAAAAAATGATGTTGGTAATTACACATGGTTAGTATCCCAGAGAGAGTGTTATGGTTGAGGTTTGCTCTAAGCTCACGTGAGTCATACTCAGTGTGAGAAACAAGAGGTAACAACAACCTTAACGATGCATAGTTTAAGGTCATGTAGGACATATAAAGGGACTATGCAGTTTAAAGTTTTGCAGTTAGGACTATTGGTGTTACACAGTTTAGTGTCATGTAGCAGGGACAAAGTATAGTTTAATGTCATGTAGGACGTATCAATAACTTTCTGTACAGTTTAGCATCATTTAGTTAGGATGATGGGGACAATATAGTTTAACGTCATGTTGGACGAAAGGGGGACTGTGTAGTTTAATGTCATGTAGTGAGGACAAAAGAGTACACCATTTAACGCCATGTTGGACACATTGGGGACTTTTTTTTCACAGTTTAACGTCATGTTGGATGAAAAAGGGATGATATAGTTTAGCGTCATGTTGGACGAAAGTGCGAATAGTTTAAATCCATATGCATGGACCGTAGATGGTGCAGTTTAATGTCATGATGGACGGTGGTGTAGTTTAAGGTCATATAGGACCTTTGATGATTATGTAGTTTAACGTCTTTCCGGACGTAAGGGTTTAACGTCTTGCTGGACGTAAGGGACTTGCAAATAGTTTAGGGTCATATTCATGGACCATTGATGTATTTTAAGGTCATACAGGACCTAGTTGCAGTTTCAGGTCATACTGGACCATTTAGGGAACTTTTTCATAGTTTAACGTCATGTGGGACGAAAGTACAAATATTTTAAGGTCATATGTATGGACCATTGATGATATATATTTTGTTTTTATACAAAATACTTCTTAAAAAATCTGGCATTGGTTGGAGTAGTGATGAGTTCTCCATCCATAGAGATTAATGAATAAGCTCCATTATAGTATACCCTATGTATTGAGTAAGGTCCTTCCCATTTTGGATCAATCTTGGGAGGTTTCTTTCCTAGTATCATTGGAGTTCTGAGAACAAATACCAATTCTCCCTGAGTGAATGAATGAAGATGAACTTTTTCGTTAAAAGCTCGTGCTATTTGATTCTGATAGACTTCCAAGTGGTGCAAAGTGCACAATCTTTTCTCATCTAATCATTCCAATTCATTAAATAGATTTTGAGATTATTCATCTGTAGATGACTGATCACAAATGGCTACTCTGAGCGAAGGTGATTAAACTTCAATGGGAAAGATGGCTTCCGTTCCATATACCAGTGAATATGGAGTTGACTGAGTTGCAGTGCGGGTGGTAGTCCGATAATCCCATAAAGCATGAAAGAGTTTATCAGGCCATGACCTCTTATCTTTATCCACCATATTTTGCAGTATATTTGAAAGAGTCTTGTTAAAAGCTTCTATCTGGCTGTTAGCCGCTTCATGATACCGAGATGAATGGTTAGATTTGATGTTGTATTCTTGATACAAATTCTTCACCTCAGATGAACAGAAGATGGTGCCATTGTCCGTCAATATGGTATTAGGGACACCAAATCTGGTAATGATGTTAGAATTGATGAAGCTAAAAACGCATTTAGAACTTAATTCCTTGAGAGGTATTGCCTCTTCCCATTTGGAAAAGAAGTCAGTAGCAGTAATAATGTACTTAAACTGCTTGGTCATGGCCGAAGGGTAAGGTCCCACTACATCCATTCCCCATGTGGAAAATGGCCATGAGTATATAGCTGTATGAAGCAACTCTGGAGGTTGATGAATGAAGTTGGCATGTACTTGGCATGAATGACACTTCTTTGTGAAATCAACACAATCTTGTATCATTGAAGGCCAAAATTATCCAAGCCTTCAAATCTGATTCGACAGTCTATGTCCAGACTGGTGGGCACCATAGACTCCTGCATGCACTTCTTTCATGACAGCCATTGTCTCTTCACCATCAATGCATCTGAAGAGAACTCCATCAAAACCACATTTGTAGAGAATTTTATCTAGGTGATCTGGGCTATCATAAAGAGTAAAATTGACCACAGGTCGCTAGATTTGTTCTTTCTCAGCACTATTAGGTGGACGTGTTCCATTTTGAAGGTATTCCCTGATAGGTGACATCCATCCTGTAGTATGACCATACGGTTCAGGAATGGGACTAATTTCATTAATTTCCTCTGTTCTGATTCGAACATAAGGTGAAATTGCACGACGGTGGGCAATACTGATGGTTGTCTCGTCCCGATTTGGATCTTCCAAAGCTGTGGCTATATTATCCAGTGCATCAGCTTGAGCATTTTGTGATCTTGGGACATAAAAAAATGTCGGTTCTGAAGGGAATTCCACTATTAACTCTCTGACGTAATCTTACAAAGGGATTAGTTCTTCTTTTCTGATGGCATAATCCCCATTGACTTGTTTGATTACCAGGTCTGAATCACCTTTCACCTTTAAGTGATTCACTTGTGCTTGAAGCGCTAATTCCAAGCCGGCGATGACAGCTTGGTATTCGGCTTCATTATTGGTACCACCTTTCCATAATAATAAGGAACAAAGTAGCACTTCCTTTTCTGGAGAAATGAGCACAATTCCTAAGCCAACTTTGTTGAATTTAGGATTTTCCATTTTCCTCCCAGTTGGACTTATGGAAGCACCATCAAAATACATTTCCCATTCTTGAGGACTTTCATGAATAGAGAAGACTTCCTCATCAGGGAGTTCAATATCTGAAGATGTGTCTTCCACTGAAGGGTGTTCAGCCAGGAAATTAGCCAGTGCTTATCCCTTTATCGCCTTTTGAGACACATACTGAATCTCGAATTGCTGCAAAATAACGGCCCACCTTGCCAGACATACTGTAAGCATTAGACAACTAAGGATGAATTTGAGTGGGTTGTCGCGAGATACTAATTGGACCATGTGATGTTGTAGGTAGTGTCTCAACTTATGAACTAAAAAGATTAATGTCAGGCAGCACTTCTCAATACTTGAATACCGGGTTTCTGCTTCAAGCATAGTTCGATTGAGATAGTAGAGGATGTTTTCATTCCCAGCATCATTCTTTTGAGCAAGAAAGGCACCCAATGATCGCTCTAGAGCTGTTACGTAGAGGATAAGTGGTCTTCCTTCAACATTTGGCATGAGTACTGGTGGACTCAAGAGGTATTTCTTGAGAATATTGAATGCTTCTCGATATTCTTCAGTCCACTGGTAAGTGACTCCCTTCTTCATCAATTTGGTGAAGGGTAAACTTTTTCCTACTAAATTGGCAATGAAATGCCGAATATATGCTAAGTATCCTTGATGTCCTCTTAATTCTTTTAAATTTTGAGGAGGTGACATACCAAGGATTGGCTTGGTCTTCTTGGGATCGACATCAATACCACGATGTCGTACAACAAAGCCGAGAAATTTTCCTGAGGTTACCCCAAAAGCACATTTTAAGGGGTTCATCTTCAAATTATGTTGTCTAAGCTTGCAAAATATGATGTCCAAATCAGCCAAGTGATTAGAAAGTTGTTTGTATTTGACCACCAAATCTTCCACATAGCATTCAAAAAACTTCCCTAAAAAGGGTTTGAAGATACGATGCATGGCACACTGATATGTTGCACCTGCATTATTTAAGCCAAAGGGCATTACCTGGTAGCAAAACACACCCTAAGGGGCTATGAAGGCCATGGATTTCTCATCTTCTGGGGCCATTTGGATCCGATTATATCCGAAATATCCATCCATGAAGGAAAGTTCTTCATAGCCATCTGTTGCATCAATTAAAAGTTCTGTAATCGGAACTGGGAAATCATCCTTAGAACAATGCCGATTAAGATCTCTGAAATCGATGCAAACTCTAATTTGCATGTTCTTCTTATTTAAAGGGACAATATTATCCAACCACTTGGGATACTGAACTTCTCTGATGAATTTATCTTTGATAAGCTTATCCACTTCAGCTTCAATTTTGGAATCATAAGATGGGTGTGTTCTTCTCGCGGCTTGCTTAAATCCTCATTGTTCTTCTGGTAAAACCAAATGATGAGTAGCAACATCAGAATCAAGCCCAGGCATCTCTGTATAGTTCCAAGAAAATATATCTCTATTTTTATTTAGAAAAGAAATATACATCTCTTTCTCTTCAAGAGTCATGGCCTCACTGATTAAAGTGGGGCGTGGATCTTCTTTTGTACCCAGATTTATTTCTCTGAGTTCATCCACAGTGGTAGAGATACCCTCTTCAAATGCTGGAGGAGCAACTCTAAGATATTCTTCTTCTTCTTCATCATGTATTATTTCTACCATTTCTACTTGCATAGTAGATGATAAAGCATAATTTTCATGATCAGAAGAGATGTCAAAATTTGCACATCTTGAAGAAGAAGCTTCCATTTCCGACCTGATTGATGATGTAGGGTATTCTTTGGGTAATAAAGAGGAGATGATGGATTGAGAATCGACATCATTGTTCACCTCTGTTGTTTCTAAAACTTCTTCTGGCCTAATTGGAAAAGTATAGACTTTTTGGTTTTCAGCAGATGAAATGAAGACGTCACCATTTGTGCTTTCATTACTGCTTGGTGGGCTACCAATTTTTCCAATGTTGTCTGGCTCGATTGTCGTAACCGAAATTATGGATCTTTCCATAAGATTATTTTGATTTGGGTCTATCTTATCCATTTGACTGATAGGAAACACATAATTTGTACTCACATGTGTAAATGGATTTCCTGGAATCTTCTCCAAACCATATGGAGCATTAACTTTGGTAATCTCCTTTGTTGTGGATTTCTCCCTTCCCTTCATGTGATAGAATTCCACCTCAATGTATTGAGACTCACATGTCTTGAACGGGGCCTTATCACCATACAATGTCCCAACTTGACCATCGAAAAAATATTTGAGACATTGATGGTAGGATGAAGGGATAGCCACATGTTGATGTAGCCAGGGTCTTCCAAGAAAGATGTTGAAGGCTGAGTCTTGATCAAAAACCATGAAATCTGAACTGGATACAAGATCTCCAAAATGCGTTCTGAGTGTAACTTCACCCAATGGTTCTTGTTCATTTTTATCATATCCTTGTAACATCATGGTAGAAGGAGATAAATCAGATTCTGTGAGGCCCAATCGACGAAGTGTACGAATGGGCATGAGGTTGACTCCTGAACCATTTTCAATGAAATCTCTTCAAACGTCTACACCATTGACCTTGATAGATAAGTACAGAGGTCTAATATGCACATGCACAACATCATCTTCATCTTCATTAGTAAAAGATATTATAGCATGGAATTCTACAGGATTATTATCTATGTGATAGACTTCAGCTGCAGCAATTTCAGTTCCAAACACCTGAGGACTTGACAAAGCCTCGATGAGTGCTTCCCGAAGATCTTTTGACAGATTCAGAGCATCAAAAATTGATAACTTGGCTGGTACTTGGGCCAAGTGTTTCAATACATCATATTTTTGATCCATAGGTCTATGTTTCCCAACAAGAATATGTGATTTAGCAGGTACCTTGGATGTAGATGTTTTGGGAGTTGATGCATCTTGTATCGGGATAGGAGTTGGCAATATCCCTGGTGTTGGAATATTAGACCAATTAGATCCATTTACTTGTTGAGAGGAAGAAGATGGAACCTTCAACCATTCTTCCAAAATAACTATGCCAGGACTGAATTTGTTATTGGTAGAAGAACTTTCTTGTTCTTGCTGAGCTCTTTGAAGGGCTCTACCACGAGTTTCTCCTGCATACACAGTTCTATCAGGGTTAAAATTGGAATAGTGGCTTCTGAAAGATCCACGTCTTCCCCTGTATCCTGAGCTTCTGAAACTTCCTATGATTCCCCTGTTTGATACAGGGAATTCAGGCTCATCGAAATCGAAACTGCAACTAGCATATGGATCTGTTAATTGAATCATATTAACAGAACCAAAGATTAATTCTTCATCTGATGAAGACTCTGCCTGATTAGCCTGTTTAGGCTATTCCGTTTGGTGGGGCGGTGCCCGTGGCTTTGAAGTAGATGGCATGAAGTCTGCCAGAGTCAAAGACAACTTAGGCTTTGACACATACTCATCTTCTTATGATTCTTTTTCTTTATTTGAATCATGCCGTTTCTTTGAGTACTTTCCCTCTAATGAAGAGGATTTTTCCGCAACATTCATGGCAGAAGACAAAATTGATTTCTTTAATTGTGTTTGAAAAATAGCATGAGTTCAGTTGATTGTCTTTCTAACCATCCAATCATCATAATTTTGTGCATTTTTTCTTTTTACTTCTTGCCATTCGCCTTCCTCCTCTAGAACTGTAGCAGTGACACATGCTACCTGGGCTGAAGAGCCTTTTAGTTTGACTTGTCCCGAGTCGACCATATTTTGTAGGAGGTCTTTGAAGACAAAAAACTCCTCGATGGGATGCCCCAACATTTGATGAAAGGGGAAATAATTGGGACGGTCTTCAACTCCTTCCTTGTTTGGCCTCTTGGGCTTTGGCAGCTGAACCAAATTATTCTCTAGGGCCAAAATGAAGTAACCAGAAACTTGTTCATTTTGGAAAGAGTATGTTTTTCTCTCCATATCCTTAAATTGTTTTTTTCTTTGATCTCTTTGATCATCTGGATGAAACAGTCTTTTTTGTTGGCGCTCAGGAGGTGGATCCCTTCGAGAAGATGAAGGTTTTGAGGTAGAAACATGTACATGTGCTTGTTTAAGCATAACTGTAGCAGTTTCTACTTTACCCATTCTCCTTCCTAGAGCTGATGGAATTACACGAGATTTATCCTTATCCTGTATAAGGGAATATTCAATCTGTTGAGAGATTTAAGTAAGGTCTCGAAACCCTCCTGTGTATTTCACAGGGATCAACGGAATGCGTAACTCATCACACAAATTTTCCACACAGATTGGCAACAATTCTTCTTGAGGGAGTGCTAATCTTAGGGAATATGTTAATCCCTTCCATCGAGCAATGAAATATGAGACCCTTTCATCCTCCCTTTTCTTACAGTTTGTAAGATCAAAAACTGTTGTCTTTGGAAAAGTTGAGCTGAACTGAAGAAGTAATTGTTGATGGAGATCTTCCCATCCAGTAATTGACCGGGATTTCAAGCTTGTATACCAGACAAAGGATGGTCCTTGCAAAGTCCTTACGAAGCATTTGAGTTTTACTGCTTCTTGCTGCTCTGAATTTCCCATCATAGGATCACAACAAGACACGTAGTGCATCAAATGTTGTTCAGGGTCACCTGATCCATTGAAAAGAGGGAATACAGGGTTTCCAAAACTGGATGGAGGAGAGATTGAATCTACCCATTCAGGGTAAACTTTCTTTTCTGGTTGAACTTGCACACATTTCCCTTCCATAGTTTCTAACTGAGCTGTTAATGACTCAATAGTAGTTATTAAATTTTTAGAAACATCCGGTTAAACTTGGACTTGGGTAGGTGCAATGACTGGAGCTTGGACAGATGTGGTAGTTGGTGCTGCAACTGATGGTAGCACTGCCAACTGTTGTTGCACTTGACCCGTAGGATTAGACCTGTGAGGGTGTACAGATAAAGGAGGATATTCTTGATCCATCTCAGTAGCTGCAACAAATTCCTTTGGATGACTGACTCCGGCTCACTTAAGAAGAAGACTACTTTGAAGTAGTTCTGCATTCAACCTTCTTAATTCCTTCATTTCTTCCTCCTGTTGTGAAAACCTTTGCTCTAGTGAGAGTGATTGGCCTTCTCCAGAGGAAGGATATGTAACCTGATTCTTTCCCCTCCCTTTGTTGGATCCTTTTCGGAGAGGGGGAATTGGGTTACTCGAAGGATTACCTAGGTTCTGAGTAACCCTTTGATTTCGTGTACTCACACCTTCTTCATTTGTGTCGGTGCATACATCTTCTTGAGCAGGAACCTCTTCATCTGAGTCCCCTGAGTGAGCCTCATCTAGTGGATCAGCAACAACGGCATTGATGACATTGTTTGATGCATAACGCATCGTATCCCTTCTATCAGCATTTCTGGGATATTTTTTTCTTCCATGTCTTTGATTAGACATTGCCTTTTGTTGATTCGATCCCTCAGGAACTTCTTGATGAACCGTAATTTGGAGGGAATCTGCTGATAATTTGGCTCTTAGTTACTCTTGAGGCTTCTTCCCCAATCGAGAAAAGACCAACTTCCTCTGAGGAGGGGATTGATGATTTGAAAAAGTCCCCAGTCTGGTGGACTGGGGTTGTTCCTACTGTTCCCGCTCAACTCCTTGAATCCTATTTGTTGATTCTGAGGGTTGGTTTAAAAGAGTCCCCAGTCTGGAAAGCTGGGATGGCTCTTGACATGCTATGTCTGAGACTTTCTCAAAATCTCTCCTGATCTTGTGAACCTTAGTCCGGAAATTAGCTAGATGCATTAATCTGTATCCACTTTTATCACCTGGTTCAAAAGACCGTTGGATGATTTCCGACACTTCTGTCACTTGATGATGTGCTTGCTCTATACGAGAGGCCTGTTCAATATTGTTGTTTGCTTGATGCAGGAGTAATTAAACAACGTGTTCTCTGTATTCTTGATTTTTAGAGGAACTAGTTGAGGCATGTTCTTGGGCAAGCTTTTGATTACAAACAAAGCCCATTGACTGTGGCCGGCCATGGGCAATAACATTGCATGAGACCATTTTCAGCGGGCTTTGCTGACTAGAGAGCACTGTGAAATGTAGTGCTCCATGAACACCCCATCCTCTGACACAAATACCATATGGGGCATTGGAAATTAACTGACGCAATCTTCTTAGTGCGCCAAGTCATTAACGTTGAAGGGCTCTCTGCTGCTTTTCAGCCTTCGGATATCAAAAGATTGATAGAGATTCCAAATCAATCTGACATTGTAACCCTTCTATTATATTAAGATTATTTTCTTATTCATCATAAGATACTACTTTCTTTTTCAACTGACAAAGATTTTTCCATATGTTGAGACGAATATCATGAATTCCATCTTTCGTCAACATTTCTGGAATGTCATACTGAGAGTTAGCCATAGGCCAAAACATGACTGGCACTTCACCTTTCGCCAGTTGTTTTCTCATGTTCAGCATTTCCTCTTTATCATTTAATGAAGATTCTTCTACCCATTTTGACCAGAGCTGGTGCTTCCTTATTGCTTCATTGGATTCAGCAGGATTGGTAGAGAAATCACTGATCAAACTAGAAGATGCATGACTTGGGGGTGGTTCGGAGAATGACCTACACCCTGGGCTATCTTCTGATTGAGTAAGTATTTCACCTGCTAGTGATGAAGCATCAGACATGACTGGTTTCGCATTTGCAAGTGCCTCAAGATAAGAGGGCTTTCTCGGCACTACATTGTCCACTGGAGCATTTTCCGGGCAATGTGCATCACTACTGCGGAGAGGACTTTCGTAGTGAAATTCATCATCATGGGGAGGACCACTATGGTGGGTTACAACAAAAGATGAGATCTCTTGCTCCTTGGTCTTCTGACCACACATAGGGTTTCTGTGGCTCTCATCTGAAGATGAAACTTTGAGATCGACCGAATTGTCATGAAGCAAGCCTTCATGAGGAAGTGTCTATTGAAAACCTTCGGAATTAATGTTCTCACTATTGGGAAATGAGGGAGTAGAATCTTGAATTCCAACAGATAACTATCTGAGGGCTTCAAGAACTCCAGCATCGAGCAAGGCCTTGTTACAGATTGACTCTTGATCTCTTGACTGTGTGGGGAAGGTCTTTTTCTTAGACGCCTTCTTACTCGCCTTGGAAACCACTTGTTGACGAAAGTGGCTGATCTGAGCAGGTGTATGTGCCTGATCAGGAAAGATGGCCAGGTTAGGATGACGATCTCCACTCAAATCAGGTGTATGTGCCTGACTTGGTTGTCTGTATGATATGGAAGAGTATGCCCCACAACCCTCTTAGATTGGAACAGATGTGTGTGTTTGTTCCGAAGTGAATTATTGATGTGTCAATCCACTGGTAGGGATAGATTTATGTGTCTTTCCCTGAGATGTCGCTGAAGATGTTATAATATCCTAGAAAGCGTCCAGAATATGAGCAGGGATTTGCTTCTCCTCTTTCACCATTGATAAAATATTCTTGGTGACTTCAGCTGCTGGAACGGGGATATACATCCATTCCATGCTTGGAGTAGGTGTGTGTGCCTGCTCCTGTCCTCCTTTTCCTGTCAGTGAATCCTGACAGTACTCAAGTGTAGGGGCAGAGAGTTGAGTCTACCTCCTATTTGTCGTTGGAGCTTTCCGACTGACTTCTCCGAATGCTACCAAGAGAGACTATTGGTAGGCTTGATTAATACTAGCAGGTGTGTGTGCCTGCTGATTGCACATCATCGAAAGTGGTTGACGAGCTCCATCATATGTAGTCAGACGAGCCTGCTGACTAGCTGATGATGTATAAACAGGTGTATGTTCCTGTCTATAATACTCCACCGGAATTTCATGACGGGATTGGCGTGCTGCTTCCAGACGAGTCTGCTGGACAGAGGAATTAAAACGGGCAGGTGTGTGTGCCCGCTCATTGTTTGCCACCAAGTTAGGTTGGTGGACTTCTCCGGAGATGGAAGAGATGAGAATCTGCTCACTGTTGACCAGATTTCGGCTCTGGCGGTTCGTCTTGCCTACTCGGGTTCGAGGAACCTAAGCTGAATTCCTGGAGTTGGTACCCTCATCATGTTGAGGGCGCACTACTGCACGAGTCTAGCGGCGATTGTTGATAGGAGCCCTCATAAAGGACTCCTGATTCTTTGAATTAAGGCCCTGAGGGACCTTCTCATTCACCTCCCCAGAATATGGGAGTGAATGGTGATTTTGTTCCGGGGATAACGACCCAAAACGGTTGGAGACGGTAGTCAGCACCGCCTGCTTCTTGATCACTGGTCGTCATTGTCCGGACAACTGGTGTGAGTTGTTCACTTGGAGGGCTTGTCGGGTAGCCTCCAGAGTTGGGATGGTACCGTGTTGATGGTACTCCTTAACCAGCGCATTTGATACCCAGCATTGAAGATGCTGAGTAGGTGATTTCATCCTCAGAGCGGACGACGATCTAGCAGGAGTAGCAGCAGTGGCATTTGCAGCAGTAGTATTCACAGGTATGAACTTGAGAGCAGCCATTCTGGAAATGCAGAAGATCTTGGAAAAGAGTGACTGTTTGATATAATAGACGTAATCAAGATAAATTCATCCACTACATCTTTTGGATGAGCACATTTGTCAATGATTGTTTTTGTTGTCCCTCTCATTGAGTTTTAAATAGGGGCCTAACAAATAGGAAAAACATCATTTTAACTTGGTTAAGGATTCATGTCAGGTTCACCATTTTTTGTTTCCCTCGGAATTCAGGGATGCACTCCTTGATTGAAGATTCAAATATTCCAATCGGTTTATAACGGGTTTGTTCGTATAACTGGAAACATCCAATGATTCCACATCCATTTAGACCAACTTTCCAAAGGTAGGCGCTTATTAGTTGTGGACTGATGAGGCTTAGGAATTTGCATTGGTCGAGAGGATGGGAGGTTGGACTCATCACACCTTTTTTAGGGGAATTATTGTCTACTCCGGGACTCTCTTTATAGATTTAAGTTATGTTCATGAATCCTTATTACATTACCAAGTATAAAATGAGCTTTCCTTTAGATCGGACAATCAATGATCGATATGTGGGAAATTTAGAGAATCTTTTATATGTATTCGAGGTTCTTCATTGATAGAGAATCATATGTATTTGTTAGAGATTCTTAGTCAATGGTATCCTTTGATACGTAAAAGTCTCTTGGTCATTATGATGACCATACTAGTTTTAAATCCACTTAGTGTGGAACTTGAAGTTTATTGTCATTAAGAAGGACATAGATTATTTTAAAGTTGGGATAGAACCCGCAGATGGGCTACCTACGTATCCTTTATTTAGAAAAGGAATCAGAACCCACATAGTTTGAGTAAGGGAGTATGATGTTTATGATTGATGGCTCAAAGAAGGATGTCATCATTACTTTTACACTCTAAGCTCACGTGATTCTTGCTCGGTGTGAGAAACAAGAGGTATTGGTAAAAATCATACAATTGTTCCATGAAATATTTAATCATAAGATATAAGGTGGGAATTATGTATGTATGACTGTCTAGATAAATGAAGATTTTGATTTACTTCAGGGAAGAAATCCAGGAACAGGGTCCATAAAGGTATATGTGCTTCACGGAGATTTGAATACTCTAACTTGGGGATTACTCCTTAAAAGGAGGCCCAAATTAGAAGAGGACTTATGATTGGGTTTTTACTCCTTAGAAGGAATCCCAGATCAAAGGTAAATTAGGACTGGTTAAGAGGAATTAAGACTGGGTATTACTCCTGAAAAGGAGGCCCAGGTTAATAGACTTGAAAAATTAAGGGACTTGGGGATTACTCCTGAAGAGGATGCCCATATTTGAGACTGGGGCTTACTCCTGAAAAGGAGGCCCAGGTTAAGAGAATTATGTTTGGGACTTACTTCTGAGGAGGATGCCCAAATTAGGGGACTGGGGCTTATTCCAGAAAAGGAGGCCCAGGTTAATGAGGAATTGGGGCTTACTCCTAAGGAGGATACCCAGATTTGAGAATTATGACTAGGGCTTATTCCTGAAAAGGAGGCCTAGGTTAATGAGGAATTGGGGCTTATTCCTAAATAGGATGCCCAGATTTGAGAATTATGACTGGGGCTTATTCCTAAAAAGGAGTCCCAGGTTAATGATTTCTCTCATCTTAAAGTATGAGGTTGAATGAATGAAATCTAAATCTGTAGTGACATAAAGATGTGTAAATCACTAGGTTTTGAGAGATATTCAACATAATTATTTTTATATAAGGAAGTCAAATCAATAAATCATTCCATAAATGGATTTTAAGAGTGTCTTGAAGATTGAATCTCGAATAGGAGAGGTGGAATGGCTTAAGAGGGGTGAAATGGGAAAGAAGGGCACCCAAAAAGGCCGGGGCGCGCAAGTCCTAGCAGGCACACAGGTACGGCGTGGGTGCGCAAGTCCTGGTCATGTAGGTATACCTACGCAACACATGGGTACTTGTGCGATTGTTAACCAATAGGGTAATACATGAGCGACTCTTGGTTAAAGCCTTTAGAATCCTCTTGAGGTTCTTCCAGAAGAGGGGCGCGCAAGTTCTATTGAAGGAGTAAGGCAGCACGCAAGTGTGGCCATTTCCCTTAAGGGTTTTCCACTCAGGCACGCAAGTGTTGATGAGTTTCAACACTTAGTCCTTCCTCCCCCTCTTCATATCTTCCTTTCTAGGTAAGAAATTACCTTAGAAGTGTTTCGGAAGCTTTGAGAAGAGACTAGGGTGTCGGGAGCTTAAATCTGAGTTTCTGGAAAAACTTCCCCCTTGAATGTGGGGCCCACAGGGTCTATTTATAGGCTGAAGAAGACCCTGGGAGGATATCTTTTAGGGCGTGCAAGTCACTTGCACGACCATTATACGTCACGCAAGTTCACTTGTGCGGCCATTGTAGAACTTGGGCGACCCTTGTGCAATATTCTTCTTATTCCTTCCTTTGTCAATTTTTTATATTTTGTCCAAATATTAAATCACTTTGAGCTCAGATATTCCCCTTTTCCAATATTTAGATTCTGTGAAGAAAGGAGCGTCAACAGCGTTGAAACCATTTTGACATGGAGGTTATTCGGGATACTTTTTCATGGGACTTCTTGGGGGTTGAGGTACGACCGATATCTTGAATGGAGGTTTCTCAGAAACTCAAGTGCACCAAGTGTGGGGATCCTGTTGCTGTCAGTCAAGTAACATACGACCCTTTCTAGATCGGTATTAGAATGACCATGTCTCGATCAGTAGTAGCACGACCCAACGTGGTCCAGTCTTAGAGCTTCCCTTCCTGAATCAAGGACTTACGACCCTGTGTAGATCAGTGACTTACAACCCTGTGTGGATGGATGACTTACGACCCTATGTGGATTGAGGACTTACGACCCTGTGTGGATCCATGACTTACAACCCTGTGTGGATCAATGACTTATAACCCTATGTGTATCAGAAGTACCAGGAACTGATGAGGACCGGCCTTAGAGAGGCCTTTCATGGATCAGTGACTTACGACCCTATGTCGATCAACGACTTACGACCCAGTGTGGATCAGTGACTTACGACCCTGTGTGGATCGGTGATAGATCGACTTCTTCATGGTTCAACAATGGAATTTCTCAATGTAATAAGATGAATTAGCTTTATGACTAATCATCCCTATTCATTTTATTTATGTTATATACTTGTCTTGGGATGAGTTTTTTACTTGTGCTTTGTGATCGGGGTCAATATTTATTGTTTTTCCATTTTGGAATTATGGGAGACCTTCAGGGTGTCTCGGGGTCCTTATTGGGTATTGTTATACTCACTCATTCATGGGATTCACCCGCACCTTATTGTGTCTTATGCAGATGACGAACAACTTTGACCATGTTTAGGGAGCCAGGACTAGACGGTGCATGGAGGTGACTGCTTGACGTGAAGAGCCGCAGTGAAAAATTGTACCTACCCTTCAGGTAGAATCTTTCTCGGATGACTTCGGGAGATGTTTTCTTTTTTTCTGTATTTTATTTTTGTTGGGTTTGTATTTTGGCCCATTCTTCTTCAGTTCACACTTTTACTTTCAAGAGTTATACTATGTGGTTTGTTCTTATTGTGTACTAGGTCTATGTGTTTATAGGTTTAAAGAAAATGCCTTCCCATTTTAGGGATATGCCTTTTCGGTGCTAGTTTCCAACCCCTGGCCTATGAAAGGCAGGCATGGGGTAGTCACAGCACGTGCCCTGGGGGATGGGTCTTGACAAAGTGGTATCAGAGGAGTCGGTTCTATTGAATAACTAAGACTCTAATATTTTCAATGGGGCAATAGTTTTATGTTTTTTGAGTACGGTGTCTAGTTTGGGGAGTCCAGTGTTGGTGCGGTGGCCAACATATCCATAAACCAGAACCCTGAGTTCTGATTTCCAAATCAATGCATGAAAACACTAATTTCATGTGTATTTGAAATGTTTTTATTTTTTATCTCTTTTGAGTCAGCTCACCAGGTACAAACTTAATGACTGTGGCACATCTGTTTCTTTCAGGATATCACCACATAGATATCCATCCAGTATTCTAGAGAGAGTTCATGATGATGGCCCACCAAGCGATGGTGCTTTGGTGTAGGGTCCTCTTACGGCGATGATACCTTTGGGTGGTGTACCAGAAGCACCACTACTCGTAGGGCAGTAGTTACCACCAGGCCCACTAGTGGACAGTCTATGCTGACTTAGCATGCTGCACGATTTCTCGTAGTAGAGGCCTCTGAGGTTTCAATGTGAGATGGATCCACAGGAAGCTCAGGACTGGTTGGAGGCTGCGGTTATAGTTTTCCACCTAGTTGGGACACCAGCAGACTGGTTGGTGATCCTAGTTGCAAGTCTCTTCCATGGTACGGTAGGGATATGGTGGATCCTGATGCTCTATATTCAAGATGAGCCGACCCTCACCTGGTTGTACTTTGAGAGCCTCTTTAGGGTGGAGTTTGTTCCAGTTACTCTACGCTATGTGTGTATTCAGAAGCTTCTGCACTTACAGTAGGGCAGCCTGACGGTAGCCCAGTACTCTGAAAGATTCACTAACCTCTCCCACTACTCCACTGACATGGTATGGGACCCTTTAATCAGGGCCCAAACCTTTGATTAGGGTCTCTAGCATAATATTATAGCATCAATTATATCTCTCAACATATTAACGCAGGATGGAGTTCTAGAGTGATTACTTCTGGTGGAGAGCTTCCTAGCTGAGCATGCACTGATAGCGAGAGCCACCACCAAAGACACATGGCCGAGTCATCTGTAGCAGGCAGTGGGCGGATGACATAGGGGCTCAATCAGGCCAGACCTTCTGGAGGATGACCCCATGATGTAGGTTTAGAGGTTCGGATCTCATGATACAGAGGAAGTTTTTAAAGGATTAGATTGTGTTACTCATGCGGTAGGTAGGGTCACATGGCTCACGACTACCCAACCCGTCATACCAATGATCAAAAGACAGTCGAGGGACTGCCAAGGTAGAGGTAGAGATTCAAGCGGGGAGGTCTGTAGGGCATTGAACATGGAAGAGGACAAGGCCATATAGAAAGTGGTGGGTGACGGTTTGAGGTTCTACCGCCACCACCTCCTGGTGGTCCACCCTTCCCTTAGGGAGAAGGTCGATAGGGACGAGATCAGCTTCAGGAAGCTGAGGCCTATGACCATGGTGCTCTAGGGATGATTCGAGGTATGATCTTTGTCTACTGCACCCAAGCTATAGTTCTTATAGACACCAGTGCTAGTCACTCTTTTATTTCCATGGCTCTCTTTCAGATCTCAGAGATTCTGGTAGAGCCAATGGCTCAATCCTTATGATTAGAGACTCTTATGAGAGTGGATTCAATGATTAAGAACTTTTGTCGACAGTTTCAGCTTACTCTAAGAGGCGAGATCTTCATCTAGGATCTCTTAGTAGCAGCGTCGAGGCCTTACGAAATCATCTTGGGTATGGACTGGCTATCCACAGTCTATGCTCAGATCAACTGTTTTAGGCACAAAGTGCGGTGTGACCATGAGGATGGGACCAAGTTTTCCTTCACCAGGGAGAAGGGAACCTTTCTATCTTAGGATGGACTTTCTCAGAGTACGGTGTATCCAATCACTCATCAGTTGGCTAGCCTCACCCTTAGTGTAGTGGACGAGGGGAGTACGAGCTATCCTGTTATGGTGGACCAGTTTGATGATGTCTTTCCTGATGATGTTTCGGAACTAACTCCTTACAGAGAGGTAGATTTATACATTTACATGTACCTGGGTATGGCACCGATATATACCCCATCATATCATATGGTTCCCATGGATCTTCATGAGTTGAGGGTACAACTGGAGGATTTTTAGGGGAAGGGGTACATAAGGCTTAGTGTTTCTCTATGGGAAGATCTGATTTTGTTCACCAAGAAGGTAGATGGGAGGTTGAGGCTTTGCATGGACTATCGATTCTTGAATCAGGTGACTATGAAGAACAAGTATATACTCCCAAGGATTGATGATCTCTTTGATCTATTGAAGGAAGCATGGTGGTTTTTGAAGATAGACCTTAGATCAGGCTACCATCAGCACGGGGTACAGGATGAGGACGTACCGAAGACAGTCTTCAGATGCTGGTATGGACACTATGATTTCTTGGTAATGCCTTTTGGCATGACCAATTCCCTATCAATGTTCATGGGACTCATGAATAGGATCTTCCATCCTTATCTTGGTCGATTCTTTATGGTCTTCATTGACGACATCTTGGTGTACTCGGTGTCGAAGGAGGAGCATGCCACTCATCTGCAGATAGTTCTGGACACACTCTGAGAGCACCAGCTTCATGGTAATATCATGAAGTTCCAGTTTTGGATATGGGTGGTCCACTTTCTGGGGAATGTTATCTCGAAGGCTGGATTTGCGGTGGATACGGTGAAGATAGAGGTAGTGCTTTCTTGGGAGCCACCCAAGAGTGTGACCGAGGTGACGAGTTCCCTGGGATTGGTTGGGTACTACCGTAGATTCATACCTAAATTTTCCAGAGTAGCAGCACCCTTTTCAGCTTTGAAAAAAGAAGGGAAAACCTTTCTTATGGATAGAGAGATGCCAATAGATTTTCCTGAATCTGAGGTGGAGACTGATGAGTACCCCCATCTTGAGGCCACCAGAAGAGGTCATTAGGTATGTAGTCTATTGTGATGCATCAAGGACCAGACTGGGATGTTTTATGATTCAAGATAAAATTTTGATCACCTAAGGCTCATGTAAACATAGGAAACATGAGAATAACTATGCTATGCATGACCTAGAGTTAGCATTAGTGGTCTCTATGTTGAAGATGTGGAGGCACTACTTGATGGGACAACAGTTTAATGTCTACTCTGATCACAAGAGTCTCAGGTATATCTTCACATAGAATGACCTAAACCTTAGATAGTGGTGATGGATAGAGTTCCTCCTGGACTATGACTTTGAGATAGTCTACACTCCTGTAAAGGGGAACATGGTGGTAGATTCACTCAGCAGGAGGTATGGGTTATAGTTTCTAAGTGAGGTGATAGAGCAGCTAGCTGCATTATAGTTATCCTTTATGGATAGTGATGAGTAGCATAACTTCAGTCCATGATTGTCACTCCCCCACTCCTTTAGTGAGTACAGGAGGCATAGCTTGGGGAAATTGACTGTGAGTCCCGACATGTTCAAATATTCTCGGGACAGGATCCTGAAGGATTTTTTGAAGGTGGGGAGAATGTCATCCTTTTTAGAGAACGCACCATGGTACCAATGACACTACAAGAGGAGTTTTTTAGGTAGTTCTACACATCCCCTTTGGTATTACATCCTATTGTGGTGAAGATGTACCATGACCTCTGGCATTAGTACTAGTGTCCAGGGATGAAGAAATTAGTAGCAATGTTCATTTCACGATTCCCCACTTGTCAACAAGTGAAGGCAGAGCACTAGGTTCCAACAAGCTTAACACAGCCACCTGAGGTTCCAAAGTGGAATTGTGATGGCATCTCTACGGACTTCATGACAAGGCTACCACATACGTCTATGGGCCTCGATTCCATCTGGGTGATCATTGACCAACTCACTGTGTCGGCCCACTTCCTACCCATATGAGATCCGGGATCATTAGAGATATTGGGAAACCTCTACATATAGAATATAGTGTGGATTCACAAGGTTCAATCGACAATCATATATGATTTTGATGCTCATTTTACATCCCAATTGTGTAAGGTATTACAGGAGGCGTTCAGGGCTCAGCTAAGCTTTAGCACCTCCTTTCATCCTCAGACAGATGTTCAGATGGAGCGGACCGTACAGATGCTTGAGGACATGCTTTGTGCTTGCATCCTTGATTTTGGCTGTACTTGCGAGTACCACCTTCCACTGGTGGAGTTTGAATACAAAAATAGTTATCACTCCACCATCAGCATGGAACCGTTTGAGGCCTTGTACGGGCGACCATGTAGATCACCTCTATGATGGACAGAACCAAGGGAGTCAGCACTTATGGGTCCAGAGTTGGTACGGGCTACCACTAAGATGGTGCATATCATCCAGGAGAGGATGAAGACTTCACATAGCTAGCATAAGTCTTATGCCGATAGGAGACAGAGGCCATTGGAGTTTGAGAAGGGAGATCATGTCTTCTGACGGGTCTCACCTCGTCGAGGATTGTGGAGATTTGGACAGGTAGAAAAATTATCTCTGATGTTCATCGGACCATTCTATATCCTCAACAGTGTAGGTGAGGTGGCGTACCACCTAGCTCATCCCCCATAGATACACTGGTTGCATAATATTTTCCATGTGTCATAACTGAGGTGCTACGTGCATGATCTATCGCATGTAATCGACTGGGGAGATATGGAAATTGACTATGGGGCGACGTTGGCAGAGTTCCTGGTGGAGATAGAGGATCGATAGGAGTGGGTCCTTCATGGGTGTTTGATTCCTCTTGTGAAAGTTTGGTGGTGGCATGGGAACCTTCAGGACAACACATGAGAGTGACAGTCTCAGATATGTTCTTAGAAACCCCATTGGTTTCCCTAGATGTTTTGTGGCTTTTAGGGATATAAATCCCTAAGGTGGGGATGATGTAATAACCCAGAATATCCATATAAATTTTTTTATAATTATTTGGGAATTTTACAAGTCTTTGAAAATTGACGGCATGTGATTTCGAGCCCCGGAGCCCGAAATGGAATTTTGAACTTTTTTAAGGTATGTTTAGTAAACGTGCATGCAACGATTTATATCTTTTGAACTGGTACTTAGATTACAATATTTTAGGTCAGTGCTTAATTCGCAGAAATTGGATTCACTTACACAAAGTTTCACTTCGACTGGAAAGTTCCGGACAAAAAAAATAATTTTTGGACTTTACAAAAATAATAATAAAATATCTCCATGAGTTATTTTATTTTATTTCAACTGTTGAGCGATGGTGGAAGGTCTGTAGTGTAATTTCAGGCTTGAATGGAAGTAATTTAATGACATGAATTTTGGTTACGTAACCGCGATGCTCATATGTTTTAATGGAACATTCAATGTGGTTCATTAAAGAACCACATTAATGAAACGCAATTTGGGGGGTTCCTTATCCCTTATTTAAAAAAATCTTTGGTGTGGGTTTTGGATACCCATGAGAGGAACCTCTGAAGAAATGATGGCGACATCTTCCTCCAATAAAAAACAGAAATTTGACGATGCCATTGGGAATTCTATCTGGAGATCGATGAACGTCGATGAACAGCTTCAAATGCAGACCCTTATTCTTCATCTACAGCGTCATCCAACGAATTCAAGGGAGGGGTTTGTTTCTATTCTAAGATTTTTATGAATTAATATTCTCTTGATTATTTTTTAAATCTCCCCTTGTTATAACACTAACGTGGATGGAATAGGCCGAACCGAACAAGCCTTGGACCCTCTGCCAATTTTTCTATGGTTGTGTTCTTCATAGGTGACCGAGTATCATGGTGGAAAAGAAAAAACCGATGTCCCCATAGTGTAGGCGGTGTCCTAATTGGACCATAGGAACAGATAAGAAATAAATCGGACCTCTGGAGCTCCACCAGTGGATCACAGAAGCTTCTTCAGCACAACAGTGTCGGCAACCGGAGGAGGTGGCGGCTGGCTCTCAATTGCCACGAGGAGTCGGCAACACCCAAAGGCACCGAGGAAGATAGGGTCGGTCTACCTTTTTCATCCACGTTGATGGTGGGAGGCACACCACAGAGGAGGGTCATTACTCCAAGCCACGGTGGAGGGCAGACCTATGCCTGTGGGTCTCGTTGTTGACCGGTCTATGTGGACTAGTCAAGTGGTGAAACACAACCCTGGTGCCGCTAATTAGGGAGCCCGAATAGACTTAGTCTATTTAGGGAGGCGGATCGCGCCCAGCTGGTGGGTCGCACCCTACAAGTGGGATGGGCTGGGTCCATGTCACGGTGGTCCACTTCCACGGCCTAGATAGCCTAGCCCACGCCCAGCCGGACCGAGATGATCCCAGCCAGTTCGATCGGGGCCCAGCGGACTGGGTTGGGTTGGTCCAACTTGTTCGGACCAGACATGGACCCTTTGTAGCCCAGATTCTCTTAAAGGGGCTTGTCTTTTAAACCATAAATTCATTTGAAGAACTATCTACAGCACTGGAACCATTAGGATGAGGCGGTACTTTTGGGATACTCCAATTGGGTTTTGGAGAAAGATAGTGTATGTTCGGGTTGGATTAGACTCAAATCCAATCAGGCCCTCGACACTAAAATTCCTATAACTTACAGATCGGGTGTCTGATTGACGTACCGTCTATTGCATTGGAATCCTTATGACATGGAAGTTCTTCAAGATTCATTTTCATGGGACATCAGTGTGGTTGAGGTATGACCAATATCTGGAAGATCGGTTTCTCGAAAACTCAAGCGCACCAAGTGCGGGAATCCTGTGGCTGGATGTCATGTAACATACGACCCTTTGTGGATCGGCATCAGAATGACCGTGTGTGGATCAGCAGTAGCGCGACCCGATGTGGAACATTATTTGAGTGTCCCATCATGGATCAGAAACTTAAGACCCTATGTGTATCTATAACTTACGATTGTATGTCGATCAATGACTTACGAACCTGTGTGGATTGATGACTTAAGACCCTGTGTGGATTGGCAACTTACGACCCTATGTGGATCGACGACTTACAACCCTATATGGATCAGAAGTAGTGCGGTCCATCTAGGACCATCCTTAGAGAGGTCCATTATAGATCAATTACTTACAACTCAATAAGGATCAATGGCTTATGACCCTGTGTGGATCAATGACTTACGACCCTCTATAGATCAGTGACAGAGTGACTTATTTGTGGTTCAACAGTGTGAATTCTCAATGGAATAATATGAATTAGTTTTATGACTAATCATCATTATTTATATTCTTTAAGTTGTATACCTGGTTTGATCTAAGTCATTTACTTGTGCTTTTTTATTGGGGTCAAGATTTTTTGTTTTTCCTTTTTGGAATTTTGGAATACCTTCAGGGGGTCTCAGGGTCCCTACTGGGTATTGTTATACTCTCCCCTATATGGGCTTCACCCGCACCTTGTTGTGTCTTGTGTCGATGACGGACAGATTTGACCAAGGTTTGGGAGCCAGGACTGGACGGTGCATAGAGGTGACTGGTTGATGTAGAGAGCCATAGTGATCAATTGTACATACCCTTCAGGTAGGATCCTTGGCAGATGACTTCAGGAGCTGTTTTCTTTTTTATATATTTTCTTTTAGTTGGGTTTGTATTCTGGCCCATTGTACTTTAGTTCACACTTTTACTTTCAACAATTACACAACATTGTTTGTTCTTATTATGTATCTGGTATGTGTGTTTATAGGTTTAAAGGCAGTTCCTTCCCATTTTAGGGATATGCCTTTCTGGTGCTATTTGTCAACCCCTGGCCTATGGAAGGCGGGCTTGGGATAGTCACGGCACGGACCCCGGGGGATGGGTCGTAACATAATTAATTAAGAGAAATTGAATGATCAATAGAAAGTTAAGGACCTAAAAACCATAAATATATGATCATTTAAAAGTATATTTGATTCATAAAATATGAAGGTAATATGATAACATATTTTTTTCAAGATCATTTTCCTAAAGTTTAGGAGTTCTTTTACTATCCAAAATAATAGAAAATATACTTACTTGATATCTTTCTATTTTATAAGAACAATTTCATCCTTTAATTGTGATTCAACAAATTTATAATTTACCTCTTACTCCAAGGAATGAATATCCAATAAGAATTTTTTTATTCCTAAAGCACTAAAATTAACTTTTAACAAATCATATGGTCCAAAAAAGAGTTACAATTTATTCCTCTTAAATCTATTAAAACAAAAATGGTCATCACAAGGTAAGATAATTCCGAAAATGAATATATTAATATCCAAAATTTAACAATGAAACCAAAGGTTTAAAATATATCATTCCTTAAATAAATGAACCTATATCCAAAATAACCTCAATAAGCTCAATATGAAAGAATTTATTAAACTCAAATTTTATATCACATCCTTTCAAATTGCCTCTCAAAAACAAAAAAAACATTCTTCCAGAATAATCCTTTATGTTAAACCAAAAGGTTTTATATATATATATATTAACCCAATAAAACTTTTCCCAAAATCAACCTAATATTTATCCCCCAAAAATATTAAGCAAAAACGATATCATACTAACTAGTACATTATGTAGCCCATTAGTAGTAGATGAACCCTTATCACCCTTTGGTTGTGGGGTCAAGCATCAAAACCTTTCTAGATGTGATGGGTTTTCACTCGGCATGCATTTTTTCCTTTTTTATGAAACTATATTAATATAATTTCTAAAAAATTACCATAACATTAATAATCATATCATTTTTTAACCAATAAAGTTTTCTATAAAACTTATTTTATCCAAAAAAAATCTTATAATCTTAATTGAATACTATTACCTTATCATAATATATAGGGTCACCCCTAAAGGTTAAAAATACCATTAAACTTATGTAAAAAAATATGGAAATCTTCCTCAAATAAGTTTTTTACTAAAACCGATACAAAACCCAAGGGTTATATTACCATAAATATCACCCAAAATACTCTTAATCATCTTAGACTTCCATAATTTAAATCCTCAAAAGAATTATTTATGACTTTAAACTTATTATCAACCATATACTTATAAACCTAATACAATTTGGGTTTAACCTAGTTCATCCATGATTATTATCTATTCAAGTCCTTCATGATGGTTTATAAAGAGTCTACGTGTTTCCAAAAAAATCCCTTGGGAGTGTAAAATCAGATGCACAGTAAGGCTAGTTTTTGTGTATTAGGTAATTTTCTAGTCATTCCCTATGTTCCTTTTCAAATTTATTACCCATAGGTATATATTTTCCAAAATCATATCCACTTTTAGTGTCTGTACACAGATGTAATTTCGTAGAAACCACTTTATCCATACTTCACCAAAATTATAGGATAATTTCTTATTATTAAGATAATATATAAAAATATCCTTAGACATATCCAAAGTGTTCTCACTAAGGTTTTATCATCCTGGTTTACAAAGTTTAACTAATCCTTTCCTTCGATGCTAATTATAGTTACCCAAGACTTTTAAACATATTTTTAAAAGATTTCAAAACATAAATATACATTAATATAACACAAGGATCAAAAATTCCTAGTGTTTTTATAATATTGGGTTAATAATTCATAAAAGTGAGACTAAAAATAAAAAAAATATTTTATTTTCCATAATAATATCCTAAATCCTTTCAAGCTGCTAAACTATTTTGGATAACCTGGGGAATACATTGATAAAAACGATGAGATTAAAAAACCCAGTAAGTGAATAAAAATGATAAGGAAACCTAGCATGTGAGTTAAAAGTATAACAAGATATTATAAATAGAAGTCTCTATGTAATTTTATGGAAGAATAATAATAAGAACAAAGTATCATTAGATCATGGTATCATAAGAAATTTGGTAGAAACACAAAACATAACATAAACATTATTCAAGGCTAACTTCCTAGAAAAAATAAAATGGTGAACAAATTCCCATAATGTATTAGGTTTACTCCCTAATCCCATAAATAGAGAATCATGTGACTAAATATTTATCCAATTCATTAGAGCATGACATGGTTTAACCCATAATAATATGTTCATGATCCATTTGTGCCAGCTAAAAGAAATTAATCATAAGGCATAACATAAAAATTACCAATGGAAAGAAAATGGGTTGCATAATATTACTTCATATCATATTTAAAATAAATTTCATAATGAATTCATTTGATAAATAATCATGAGGAATGTATTACTTCATAAAATTAAGGTAGAATAAAATATGTATATATATGAGATACATATATACATAATTTAAATGAAAACCATAACATAAAATGTTATTGTCATTGATGATATTAATTTTAAAAATATTAAAAAAAATCTTGAATAAAATAACCTTTTCACTTTGAGTAACATAAAGGATGTCATATTAGTTGGAAAATGATTTTGGAAGGTCACTTTGAACATTTCTTGAGGAAAATATAAATTCAATTTTGAAAACAATTATTTAAAATCTAAAATTCTCTCAAACATTAAATAAAAAATTTAAAATAACCATTGAAACTTAAAAGGTAATCTTTAAAACATTTATTGTTCATGGTGGTGAAATAGTTCCATTCATGCTAAATACATTAAAAACAGATTTCTTATACATTTTTATAAGAAAGTTCTAAAGGTAACTTTTTAGAAAATTGATAGGAAGATTCATTTTTAAAATATTTTTAAAAAATTAAAATTATAGTAAACATGAATTTAAATAATATCATTAAAAAAGTTAGAAAAAAATTTACAAAACATGGATTTGGATGAAAAATTATTTTTGACCAAAGAGGGAAATTAAGTTGGATTTTCTTAAAAAAATCTCAATCGTTTTAAGTAAAAAAGATATGAAAATGGTACTATTACTTGAAACCATCATTAATAAACATATTGTAATAAAATTATATGGTTTTATTAAACAATGATAAAATAATTTCTTTTAATATAAATTCAAGAAAAAGAAATCTCGATTAAAATGAGATTGAAAAATAAACCATTTCCACTTTGAAAACTTTTGAATCACAAATTTCCATGAATGGAATTAATGAATTGTAAATTAAAATATAATTATGTAGGAAGGATTAATTATATATTATGTAAAGTTTAAATGTATAAAACATTCAAATTAAGTGTATAAAAGAACATGTGTCTCAAAGAATGAAGTTAGAAACGAAACCCTGACAAAATTCATATCCTTGAGGTGAGAGTTAATCAATGTGGTGATTTTTTGTAACAATTTTAAATCTAAAAAATTTAAATATAATATAATTAAATCAAAATTCATTTCACGTATAATTTTTATTAATATAATCAAAAAAGTAGACATACAACTCAATGAATAGAAATTGAGTCAAGAAACCCCTTACCTCATGCTTCCCTTTAGTTGGGTGATCTTTAACCTCCTGTATAGTGTTTTTAAACATTTTATTAACTTATACCAGAATCATATTAATATTTATAATATCACATATGATCCTTTTATAACATTTTATTACTGATTCATTAATAATATTTTGTTATCGCTATTATTTTCGTTGTTAATTGTCTTGTTTTCTCATACATTTTTATCATGAAAGTTCTAGATACTGAATATTGGATATAGTTAAATAATATACCTGATTATATAAATGTTATAAATACCATTTTCTATTTATATCCATATTTATAATTGTTATTTAATTTTTAACATGAAAAATGAATCACATCGCTTTATGAAGACGGTAGGTTATTTGTACATATGAACGACACTATCATTTCTTTAAAGGGTGAAAGGATAAGAAAGTAAATTGAATATTAATTTTGAAAAATAAATATCATTTAATATATATCTCATATATTCCTTAAATTTAACCTTTATTACCTTTTATTTAAAGAGTTAGTGAAAAATGAATCACATTTCTTCGTGAGGCGGTAGTTCACCGTACACACTAACCTTATAATTTATTCAATGGATGGTAAGGTAAGAAATTATATGATATATTAATTTTATATAATGATTAATATTTCATTAATATCATATAAGAACATAAAATTAATCATTATTACCTTTCATGTAAATCTTAAGTGAAAACAAAATCACATCGCTTCGTGAGGTGACAACCAACCATACACACGATCAATGTTATCATATTCTCTACGGAATGGAACGTAAGTAGGTATATATGATATAATAATTAAATAAGTATAATTATATCTTAAATATTATATATAAGCATTATATTCATCATTATCTCTATTCTTTATAAGCAATGATGGAAAATTAATTGTGTCAGTTTGTAAGGAGGTAGTCTACCGTACACACGATCAATAATTTCATTTCCCATTTGAGAGAAGAAAAGATGGTTTTCGGTAATTATATTTACATAAAAACATATAATTTTATGTAATTTATTTATTTTATTTATTTTATTATATCATTATGTTTTAATATTATTTATAAGATGTGTAGGAATAAATAAAATAAAATCCTCGCTTAAGGATGTTATCTCTTATTCATACAATTTCTTTTGGTTTGCATAAAAAGACTTATTAGGTTATATTTCTGACCAAAAAAGTATAATAGGATAATTTTATGTAAGTAATTAAGTTATTTGGTTATTTATTGGAAAAAGGGGGTTTTATGTTTTTAAAGGAGAGGATATGGGATGGTCTTTTATAAGTGGTGGAGAGGACACACTCGATATTGTTTAAAAGAAAGAATTACTACCACATTTTTATCCTACCAAAAAGCTCCAAAATTGATAATTTTTGAAATTTATAAGATTTAAGTTCTAAATATGACCATAAAGTAGGAATTATAAAATTTTTGGGTCGTTTTTATCCCTTATAGTTTTTTAACCCCCAGGTAAACCAATTTTTATCTTAACAGACGTAAATAATTATTACTACTTTCACTATTCATTATGGTAATAAATTAAGTTAAACTTATTAGATAATATAAATTATTATTATTACTAATATTTAAAATATTTTTCCAAATAAAAATCACATAATTGTTAGGATTTAATTTTAAAGTAAACACATAGTCATGTTAAAAAAGGTTTTCAAAAGGAAAACCTTTCACAAGTTTAGAATGTTTTTATATAAACATTCAATATTAAATTGATTCCAATGACCTAATTTCAATTAATAAATATATAAATTAATTAATTTTAAATTTAAAACCACATTAAAATAAAATGGGGCTTTTAAATGCTTTAATATAAAAGTAATCTTTCAATAAAAGACAATATTTTTTAATATTCATCAAAAAATAAAAATATCCAGAAAAAATCCCAAAAATTCACCCTTATATAATTTTGATATTATGATTTCAAAAATGAATTTAATGTTTTTTTAAATATAAAATTGGTAAAAATTAATTTAAAATTATATGTGTAAAGTGAAACTAAACACCCTTTTAGAAAAATACATCTTTTTAGAAAATTTTCCTTTTTCATATAAATGATTATTATTTTATTTCCAATCAATATATAATAATTGAATTTATTTTATAAATTTTTAGAACAAATAATTTTCAAAATTTATTTATTCTTATTAATACTCTTAAATTTAAAGTCTAGGTTATTATGGTTCATTTAGATTCAGGGCATGTGTTCCACAAGTTATTGAAGAGATTGAATTTATTTAAAAATAAATATATCATAAAGTATCAGGGTGTTAAATTATCTTATAAGCTTGGTTTTTAATTTAATATAAACTATATAACATTATTTTCCTCTTAAAATATCAGGGTGTTATATTTAGTCACCTAAATCATAGATTCTCCACTATCTAAACAAGTGGTAACAACCAAGGAGTGTACTAGTTCTATCAACATAGAGTTCCACTATGTTTTAGCTTCCAGATTTACACTAGAAGAAATAACTTTACTCTATAAATATGTTCTAATAAATTATATTCCACTTTTATGATTTGGAATCCACTTTCTCCTTTTGATATATATCCCCCCAACAAACAGCCTAGATTAGTTGTTTCACTCAAGTAATCCTTATGGTCTATACATATAGGTATTTTTTAGAACATGGTCATCTAGATTTCTTAACATCCAATACATAATATTAAGTGGTTATCCTCATTACTCCAATTAATCAGGAAAAATATATCTATTTCTATTTTAATGGCCCCTAGATTTGAACTCCTTCTATCTTTGATAAAGTGATGTATCGTGATCTCTCAGTTCTTTGGTAGTAGTAGTGATCACTTTTCTAAATCAGTCAAAAAATCTGATTATATTCTCTCATTCAAACTCATTTTAATTCACATTTAATATTTTATTTTGTATCTCCAAAAGACTAGGGATTTATTCCTTTATCTCTCTCTACAAAATACACATGTTTAAACTTGTTTGAATTATCTATCCACATATATATTAGATCATGTTTTGTTATGTGGAATCTTTATCCTATAGAGTAGAACTTGGAAACACCTTCCTCTCCTTTAGCTAGTTCTTCTTTGATATTTTCATGAATCATGGTTCATTTGGATTTATCATAATGTTTTAATATTTTAAGAACATCACAGAATCATAATTTATTTTTATGTCTCATTTCTAAAAAAATATTAGTTCTAGAAGTCTTGGATTATTCATATGGTTCATGTGTATTATAAGATGACCTTCTTCAGCCATAAAAGGTATTATATAAGCCTTAAAATACGATTGTCTAAACATTATATGTATCTTGTCCCGATTTTCTCAAGATTGTGAAGAATTGAATCAATATTATATGTCAATTTTCTCAAACTTATGAATATCATTTCTTAACCTTTTATATATGGTTATCTTAACCTTATAAATAGTGGTTGACTTAACCTTATAAAGATAAGACTTTTATGCTTTTCATACTTTTGTCAAAAATTCCTGAAACCTCTTATTCTCTTAATTAATAGCTAATTTATCAAGCCCGATATCCCATTTAAACTCATATCATCATCCAAAGCTTCATGTAAGTATTATCTTAACTTCAACTAGTTCATTCTACTACAAAAAATTATTCTTCACAGTTCAATTGTTACTTTTCCATAATATATCCAATTAACATATCCAAGCTACAACCTCAAACTCTATTTCTATTTAATATAGAGAAACATATATATTTATTAATATCTCAGTCATCAATACATATTGACATATTCTTTAACATGAATCTTAGTTATTGAAAAAAAATACAATTCAATCCAATGGTGATAACACACACACACACATATGAGTGTACCAACTCAGGAAGTTTTCAAGACTTGATCTCCACTACCTTGTGAATCTTATTCACCTTAGTGAATAACACATCCCCTATTTCATATACTCCTAACTGTATATCCTAAAATTGATCCCATAATGTTAATAACCATGACTCATTCACCTTTTTATATCCCTCATGGATAACATGAGTATTTTTTAGATTCCATTTTAAATTTTATATTTGTGACTTGTGTTAACAATTTCAAAAGGTATAAAAGTAATACAATGTTACTTCTCCAATCAGCTTCAATATTCTTCTTATTAATAAAATTATAATAAATGTTGAATTTGTGATGATGTACACCATTATTAGTGATATTAAGAACATAAAATCCAAGGGAAAGAAGATACAGAACCATAAACTCCTTCCATATATGGAATCCATTACTGTTAAACATAAGAAATTATTTTATGTTGATCATGTTCAAAATTTATATAGATATAATTGATCAAAAATAAGTTATAAATAAAGAAAAAACATAGATCCTTTGGAACACTTGGAACTATATCTATGAATATTCACAATATTAAATTTTAAGATATGGATTTGAAAGAATAGAAAAATTGTTTTGGTACCAAGTGAAATGCCTAGAAGAGAGTATGAAACTATTAGAAGGAGGGGGGAATCAGTGGTTAATAAAAAATAAACTCTTGATCAATGTTATTCCCATCATATCTTAGTATAATTGGATCTTTAATATGATGATATAATTATGATAGATAGAGAGATAAATAACACACATGGAATAAGGGATTTTAATAGGTTTATACACTCTTATTATCAAGTGGATAATCCTTGATAAATAATAGTTGAAATATCAGTGTGTACTTTCTTATCATATTATCAATAAGAATAAGGAAAAATTAGCAATATAGTCTCAAACTTTGATTAAAATAGATAAATATGAGCTTCAATAACTTGATCATTCTTTACATCTTGGCCACAAGTGTATCTATATTTTGAATCATGTGTGAACCCTTGTTGTTATTATTAACAATGGAAAAAAACTCACTGGAATGAGAGGTTAGTTTCATATAGTATCATCTCTTTTTCATCACACATTTGTAAAGGTGAAAATCATCATATTTATAAACTTCTCAGGAATTTTATCATGATTTATCTTGTTGAAACATGTAGGTCAGATCCAAAAATATGGAAAATATATCTTTCCAAATCTTGAATTTGATCAACAAAATTTTCACACCCATTGTAGAATGACCACACAATTTACAGAATCATTCTTCCTTTATCTCCTCAATGAGTGGAATACTAAAATTGCATGGATATATAGCTATGTCATGAACTCATCCTTTTTTTCACAGACTATAAATTTATATTTTTAGGTTCTTAACATACTTTACCAATGTAGAACCAAAAAATCATGGGGTCTCTTCATAGTATATACATGTCCTTACAAATCATTGAGAACACCTTCATGGAACAACTCTTTATGTTATAGTGTGAATATCTCACATAATAGTATACTAAAACTCTGTCTCATCTTCTTCATGGTGCAGCATATATAATTATGGTGTGATGCATATATATAAGGTTAAATATATATTTCAATATCATCCTTATAAGGGTGAAAAAATATTTCACATTATTTTTTACTCTAACTCAAAAAATCTACATACCTTTTCATTCCATATTATTCATAATTGTCCTATAACTCACCCATGATAATGTTTTCAATAATACGACATAAGAAAATTTTCAACACTCTTTAATGAATTTTCTTAAAAAACAATCCATAACATGCATCCAATGTAAAGGTAATTAAATCACCACCCCATCATAAATAATGGTGTTCGTGAAAGTAATCCAACTCTAAATATAAGAGAAACAATGCATTGACCATATCTCAATTTTAAAAAAAATATCATAGCACCCCCTTTGTAAATTATCTTCCTAATGGAACATCAATCATCATACCTCATTAAATACACTAATCATCAAGGAATCTTCAGTCCTCCTATTATAAAAAATGATTTAATTCGATATCGTCCTCTTTGAAATAAAATTCTTATGTCAAGTTACTACTTTTAGTAAAAAAATCCTTGATTAAAGATCCTTATCTTATTAATAAAATCCTTTATTTGAGATCCTCATCATAGAAATTAATTCATTGAGTTGAGATCCATCTATGGGTAATAAATTCCTTAAGTTATATCCCTCCTATTGGTAATGAAGTAATTGAGTTAAAATCACGACCATGGTAATAAAATCATAGAATTATGATCATCATATTTATGTTAAATTCCATGATTCAAAATCATCCTATTTCTAATGAAATCATCAAGTAAATATCCTCCTCTCGGTAAAAATATCCTTGAGTTGTTATCCTCCTTTTGGTAAAAAAAATCATGGAGTCAACAACCTCCTCTTGGTGAATCTCTTTCTATACAGATAGATCCAATATACTATTTATAAAAAAATAATATATCAAAGTTATCTTCTTATCCTATGAATTGGATTCATTTTATTCTAAATGAATCTAATCTAAAGGGTATATTTTGAGGCACAAAAAAATTATTCCATACACTTTTCCATGAAGACTATAATTTTATCCTCACTTGGATGACATGAATCTGATGGATTTATCAACACCATTGGGAACACACGAATGGTGTCTTCATGAGTATAAATATTTATCACATGTTTAGGGATATATATTCTTAAAAAATAGTTTCCATCTGATGATGCATTTATGAGAACCTTATATTATCAGTATGTCATGAACCCCCATCCTTTATCGAATTAAATATTTTCTAAGTATTTAAATTCATTTTTATTATATTATTATTATATTTTGTTTATAAAATGCATTATATAACCATATACCCCATAGTAAAGGGATTAAATTATTTCGTTATCTTTAATTTGATAGAACATAGATCTAAAACAAACTCAAAAATAAAACATTATGGTCATTTAAAGTCTGAAATTATTTTCAAGAATTTTGGATACAATGGTAGATTCACACATAACTTACTAATTTAGTGCCTATGAAAACCCATTTCTCATGCGAGAACTTATCATAAGTCACAGTTTAAATTTACCTTCATGAAACCACTTTCATTCCCAGACTCAAAGGTTTCATGAAACTCAAGTACCATGAATGTTTCCTAGAACTATCATACATTGAAGTAACACAAATATTTCTTATTAAAAAACTATTTTCAAACTCACATATAATTTATAAATTCACTCATATTTTATGTTCATTCCTTATTTCCATGTAAGCATTCTTTTTTCCCCAATATCCATCACTTTCTTACACATGTGAAAATTCTGATTTCACAAACAAGACTTCTACATGTGTGAGTATTTTACATATAAATAACCCCTATAAACTCTTCATTTTAATGGTTTATCCTTTTAGGGTTTGCAAAACTTCCCTAAATTAGTAAAACCCTACACTTATATGCACTCACTTCCATATAAAACTTGGAGTGTAAGCATTTATTCTTTCATGAAACCTCTATGCTCCCATATTCTGATCATAGACATGTGTAGGTAAGTTGACTATAAATCCTCCCAAAACCCTTTATTTGGGGGATTCAACTATTAGAGTAAGTAATAAATGTTCTAGACTAGAAAAAACCTCCACTTATGTACAATTACTTCCATGCTACCCTTTGGAGTATAACTCAAAACATAGAACCAACCTCCCACTGGTTCATAAATAATTCCAAAATAAGATAAACTCCACTCATGTTCCTTGTATAGTTTCTTAACAGGGTACTTACACTCAATACCCCCAACCATAAGTTAAAATTTTATTCAAAAATATAGGTAACGAAAATAAATAACGATAAATGGACTTACACTCTATATATTCTTGAATAAGTCCCCAAAGAAAGGAATAATTAATCATAACTCCTCTGCACTATGTCCATGTTATAATAATTGAGGAAAAACTAACCTATGCATAAAGCATCCATCATTCAATAAAAACCATGTGTGTAAGTGTTGAACATAATTTCATTCCTTGAGTTTAAGTCCCAATGTTCATATTATGGAGTGAAACTTATTTATATTAATATATGTTCCTCTATAGAAGTGATTTGGACCCCTCCCCATATGGAATATTTCCTAACTTTTTCAATCACCATCCCCCTTGAGTGCATCTACAAGAACCAAAATTTTGGGTTTTTATTACATAATCCTCGCTTATGTTATGTGATTTAATCACCCAGTTTGTTATAAATAATCCCTTATCAATTAATATCTAATGTTATATGGGAAATTTATGCATAAAACCAATTCATATTACATGGGCCTTGAGTACTTATGCCTATTCACGGAACTCTCAACACTTTATTCCCAACCACGAGACTATCTTCCTTCTTCAAGGTAAGTCTAACCTTTTTTCCACTGGCTCATATCTCACATGGGTTTTGTATTCACTCCCCATTATATTTTACAATGTATATTATGTTATTAAAAATTGGATTCCATTATGATGTGAACCCCCCCCACCCCAACACACACACACACACACTCACGCTCACACATAAAACATCACCAAGTTTATTGAATGACTCGAGTATATAGGTTCTCAAAACTGTTCTAATACCCTGTAAGCTTAACTATCGTCTACTAAATAAAAAAAGGGTTCCCATACAAAATATGAATACTTAAACCATTTTTAGGAACCTTTAACATAATGGTTATAGTCACATGATCTTATACTAGAATCCATAATCGTCTAGGTTCTATGGCCTTAAAAGAAATTTCATTGGTCCTAGATTTCTGGTTAAAAAAGACACAACAATTTGTCCTATATACATAACCTAAAATATCACGTCATTGGTCCTTATTACATGCCCTTAAAAGGATTTATATCTTCCCTACTCATATGGATCTAAACTACAAGTTGTGATTTCTTTTGGAATCATAACTTTCAATCCCCATTCACCTGGGTTTAATTCCTTTTCATACATTATTAAATTATTGAATCAAACTACTTTTTTTTTGTTTCATCCCTAAGGGATATGTAGAAATCTCTATATAGAATCAATATCATCATCACAGCATTTTCTTCCACTCTATTTATTTATTTATATAAATATTCTTCTCCTTCTTGGATAGATTTAAACTCCAGTGTACCATTAAGTACTCTCGGAGGAACTTAAGCATCAATGTGTACCCAATTCACCTTATTGTATGAAACTAAAATCCATTTCTCCATTAATTCTTCCTATAGAAACATAAACTATAGTATAAACCCAATCAACCCTCTTGTATGACACTAAAATCTAGTGAAACCTTTTGTATTATTAGAAGACCTTAAACTCTAATAAACACCCAATTAGACATCCTGGATGTCATGAAAATCCATCATTCCATTAATTCTACTTGGATAAACTTAAACTCTATCGTAACCATTCATGCCTTCACAAATAAATTTAGACTACATCACTTACACTTTCCCTTTTATATATTTTGTTAAATTCATAAATTTCTAACTATATGGATTTAAAATATAGAGTACCAAATCCACACATCCTCATGAAATGAGAACAAGATTCCCAATTCCATGATTAAAAGATTAAATAAATTTAATGTAGTGTCTTTTCAAATTCATTAGAATTGTTAAATCCCTTTCATTATAGTTAATTTCCATACTAAATTGAAAAGTGATGTAAAACAAACTAGTATTGTTACTAGGAAGGATTTTACAAACATTTATTAAATATGTAAAATATTTCTTGGCTTGATTACAATGTCATTTTCGGGATGATTCAACATAATATATTCTTAGTTTCAACATATAATCCTCAATACTCTTTTGATTTCTATTAAATTCTCATGAGTAGAGGTTAATCAAAATAGGTGGGGAAGAAAAATGTGAAAAAGTGAAGAGAATTATATTCTTTAATAGAAAAAAATAAAATTTAAACGATGTTATGGTACAAGTAAATGAAATGTTTTAGAAAAACAAAATAAACCAAATCAGTAGATAATTTTTGTGAAAAGAATCATTTAAAAAGTGTGTATCTCCTTCACAATGATCTCATGTCATTTATCTTTCCATCAAGAAAAGAAGAAACATTGAGTGGATCTTTATCACCATCATTGATCTTTTTATGAGGATACAGTGATCCAAAAACAATTATGGTGATAATAATAATCCTTATACTCTCTAAAATGATAGACCCCCCCTCAAAATTTTAAATGTGGTACCAAGTGTGTTACTTAATAGCCAAAGGATGAGGTGGTTTTGGAAGATTATTTTTACAATACCACTTGACCCTTGAATTTGAGCAAGGAGAAAGTCTTATATTATGTTATAAAAAACAAATACATGTTGAAATTTCTATTTAATTGCTACCCAAAAAATGAAAACAATTGGATGTTTATGTTAAAAGATATTGTAAAATTACTGAAGGGTCCTCTTGACTAGGTATAATTTATATTCCCTTTAATGTTTTTATGTTTTCTAACTTACAATAGATTAATTATGATACTTAGTATTATTGAATATTGTATCCCATGTGTTTATGGATCTAATAAATAATTTTTATCCAAATGGGTAAGATATATCTTCTATAATGTGAATTGAAACATATAGAATAGTGTGGGATTATGTTTAGTTTGAATTGTTTTATTCCAATTTAATCATAATCTCTTTAAATCACATTTTCCTATAATTAAAATATAAGAAAAAGTAAAATTTACCTTTCTATATGAATTTAAAATTAATAAAATTAATTAAATGTGTTGTATAATTGATTATTATATTGGTCAATTAAAACCCAAAATCAATTAAAACTTTGTTATATGGGTGTAAAAAAACTGTGAATTGTGATGTGATCATAAATATTAAAACTTTACTAAGCTAAATTCAAAATAAAAAAACATAATGAATTATTTTACTATTGTCATGGAAAATTTATAAAAAAAAATTGAAATATTTCTTCCAAATAACCATGATGTGACCAAATCCAAAACACTATAATTTTTTATCAGTTAAGAACCCTAAAACATGATTATCGTTATCTTTAAGTTATGGTAAATTTTGAAATAATAGATTATATATGTTTATAGAGATGATATCAGTAAATATTATAATGATAATTAAGATTAATATCATTCTTCAACCCACCCTAAACCATCCCAACTTTCCCTTGGACTATTGAACACAATTAAAGGATTCCCCCAAAGCTATAATTAGTAAGATGTTAATTTTTCATATATAATATCCTCCCAAGAGTAAATCATATATAGATTAGATAAAATTTTCATGGATTTTGACATTCCATATGATATCTACATAATTCATCATATAATCTGACATCAGTACCACCTACGAACCCAGAGGGTGACCCTAAATTAATGGTTTTCGTAGATGAGTTTTTCCCCATTATACCTCAGGTCAACCATGATTCATAGATCACCCCTTCTACCCATCCTTTATTATATTATTCCAATATCACACTCTCTATAAATTAGAGTAAAAATTAAATTATTAATACATTTTAATTTTAATTAGTTTCATTGTAAGAGGATGGAGTGTTATAATATAAAATAATGGGAAGATGAAATTTTTCCTAGCTAAGAATCCACTAGAGATTCCTCTATTTGATCCAACAGAGCCCTATTCTATCACTATATATATCAAATTTATACTCAATCCTTTTTATTCCATGTCATCATGTATAAATTTTTTTGATAGATTAGATGAAATTGAAAGAGAGTTTCAGAAAAATATCTTGAATGATAACCCCTCTAATGATATGGATGAGAATTTGTGAAGAGAGGAAGGTAACAATGATTATACCAAGGTGTCATAGAAATTTTATTCTTGTTTAGAAAAATATCTTTTTGTTTTTTACTTTTGAGATAATTATTATATCAAATTATCACCTTGTTTGGAATAAAATATATGGAAAGATAATTTTTGAATGAAATCTATTTTTAATATTTATTTTTTAAATTTTTTTAATGTTAATCTTTTATAGCCTCCTATAGTATAAAATTGATTATTTGGGATCATAATATTTACATAATTTTAATGATCACTAAATTTTTATAAACATATTTGATTCATGATAAATCAACCCCTATAATCAATTAGATGATTGAGAAATAAAATATTAAATGAACCCGGGAATATCATTCAATTTATTTTGATATTTTTGAAGATATTTCATTACTTATTAAACAAAAAACGTGTGTACTGTCATTACACTAATCAAACATTGATGAAAATTTTGTATTCAAGAATAAGGGAGGGTTGTTTCTATATACACTTATTTTATTTTTTATACTCAATAATCTTGGAGACATGGTTTCTTAAAAATTATGTTTCCCCTGTTAAATGTTTTTAAAAATATGAGAAAATATTTACCTATGTTATAAGTAGGAATTTTTAAATAAACATATACCTATTTAATTAAAAATATAAAACATAAATTACTTGGTGATTCTATAATAAAAATAATTTAATTTCATATTTAAACCTGACACTTCATAAATATAAATTTCTAGAATTATATTATAAATGTATTAGATGATTGAGGATTTAATTTATTCCTGGTAATTTAGTTTAAAAGAATAATTTAAAATAAAAGAATAAAATATTAAAAATGGAGTTAAAAATAATATAATTGACTTTTTAATTAAATATATATAAGAAAAGTTCATTATTATTTTATAAACTATCATAACTAGTGTTAGAAGGAGATTAATTATTATAGAGACCAGAAAAATTAATTTTGGGAGTTTATAAAATTTTATCGATTTTTGGATATAATGGGTAAAATGGAAATTTCATTAGTCAGTGAATTATATTTGAGCATGTTTCTAAATTTACGATGTGAATTTTATCCTTGGGAAGTGTTTTTCTAATTTTTTTGTTGTTTGGATTTTTTTTTTAAATATCGAGTGGTGGTGGAATTAAATTATTTATTTAAATAATTAATTTTTCATGTATTTTTTTATAAAATAAATAATATTTTTATAAATATATGTTTTTTGGTGGGGTAACATGGAATATTAGATGAATATAATGATTTTATATTTTTATATTGGCCATAAATATGTTTAGTTGGTGGATTTAATGTGGTGATTTAACTACGAAAATTGATTAGGAAAGCTAGAAATATACTTTATAGACATTATGGAATGTAATTAATTAGAGAATATATTATTTACCCTATTTTGATCTATTTTTTCCATCAAGAACATTTCCCACATCCTATCTATTATATTACGAAAATGAATTTTTATATCAATGTGGGTGGCTGATTAAGATGAAAGAGGATGGTGAATAGAGAATAGAGAACTAATCATATGTGATTGAAGGTTGATGGTCTTTGAGAAATTGAGGTAAATGAATCAAAATTATCAGCTCTAAATTAAACCTTATGAATCATCCATGTTTCTTTTCTATGATGCTAAGATAATTCTTTATAATTCAGAATAATTTAATAGTTGTGAATTGAAACCAAGAGGTATGACTATGAAATTAACTGAATAAATATTATTTAATAATATTTAATACTTTGATGAAATGAGAAATAATGGATTATTGGTGGAAGATGATAAATGGTGGAAATGGAATATATAAATAGCTAAAAATTAAATATATAAATATATGGGAAAATGTATATTCGATGATAATATATAGTATAATTTATTGAGAATTTAAGTTGATTAATTATAAAATTAATATTATGACTGATATTTGAGAAAATATTTAAATTAAAAGGGTGAAATATTATGATATGTGATTATTTTGAAACTTTTATTGATTATATGCTTATTATTATTGTGATTATTAATTTATAATTCATTATGACAGAAGTTTTTATTGATGATAATTTATGAATAATTTTGAAATATATAATAAGTCCCTGTATTAAATTTTGTTTAGGGATTTTGATATTCCATAAATGAATTTTCTGAGATTCTAGTGTAGCATGGGGTGAATTGGAAGTGAGTTACATATGGTTTTTTCATATAGGAAGAGAGAAATTCCACATTTTATAATATATGGAAATTTTGGTGATGATTTAGATAGGGGAGGTTTAATATCTATAAGGGATATACCACCTTGGCATAAGGTTATGCCATATTCAGTATGGTCATATAGTCTAATTATTTATTTCACTTTTCTTGAGGTGTATAGTGGATCTTTAAAAAAGAGTTGATGGTGGTGATGGTAGTCAAATATCTTATAATACCTTATATAAACCTGGTTTATATACTTGGATAGAGGTGTGAATGTGAAATGCAGTCGTGGAGGAAGAGATTATTGAAAGGGGTTATTGAGATATGTGATGTGAAGCAATGGGGTTTTGTATCTTGTTTATGCCAAGGTTATGAGTAATGTTAATTATGTGGAAACATTACTCTCTATGATCTATTTATGGTATACTTGCGTTGGAGTGTGGTTTGGAATTTACTCCTTAGGTTCTAGTGTTAGTGGACCTAGGTGGGATTCTGGTATATCTATTTGATGAGATTATATTCTCTACAACCTTTATATGGTAGGTGTCCTAGGTGGGAGATAAATATTTATTGTAGGGTTATGAATATATTGTGATTCATGATGGTGGTGGTGGTGGTGGTGGTGTATCATGGTGATAATGTAGGTTAAATAGGGGAGAGTACCTGAGGGTGGATAATTTGTAGTATAGTGAGTCTTGAGTGTGAAAAAAATTCCTGACCAGTATAAGTTGTGATGGGGGAGAGTCCCTAAGGATGGTTAGTTTGTAGTATAGTGATAGTTACTATGTATGAACAGCAACCCAACCATTGATATATTTTAGACAGGTCTCTACAAGTAGAAAGCTAGACAAAGATATGATAGTATGGTCTCTGTGGGTGGATAGTTACTTAATGATATTATAGTGAGTCCTCTGTGGGTCAAGATTTGTTTTTTTGGAATAATTTTATTGATTGTATGAAATGGTAGGTGAAATTGGGTTGAAAACATTGTTATAGTGGAGTTATATGAAGTGGATTGGATGGTATGATTGGGATATGGATAATTAATTGGTTGTTTTCTTTTATGAATGCTCCATTCACATAGACTGATGAGAGTTTCAGGGGGAACCTATTGTGAATATTTATATGTCCATATCTACTTTTTAGATACTTCATTTCATATTACATGGATAAAGTTGGTGGTGGTGGTAGGAAACCTTTTCACTATACATAAATGTTTTGTTATTGGAGGCATATTACATTATACCTCACTGGAGGTATAGATCTGATGATAAACCTTGTGGTTATTATTTCCATTTTTGGAATAATTATGTATGAAATTCATTGATATAAATTATTCAAATATTTCTATTTGGAAATGAATTTATATTACTTACGGTGGCAAATATTTTTTAATTTAAAAAGGGTAATTCCTTCAATATTTTTGTGATGATATACCCTTGGTGTAAGTCATCAACACACATCCTATTGAAATTGATCCTTGAGGGTCACACTCAAACCCATTTTCAGATCATTTGGAGTCCTAATGGGGGTGGTTCATGACATAATGGTATCAGAGTTGGTGTTTTTAGGATATATTTTGGAGTAGTCAACATTGAGGATTTCATTGGTGGTAATACGGATGAATTATTTAATCCAGGTACATAAAGTTTACAAGAGAAGCCAAATTGACATAAAAGTTCTCTTGTGATATAAGTGAGGGTTCTATAACATATATATCAATAATTATAGAATAATATATTTAATTATGGATAACTTGGTAGGTGTGGACTTCTACATTGTATAGTTTTATGTCATGATGACTATCTATGTTGTTCTTTGGTTGATAGTCCATGTGGGTGTGAATAATGTGGTGGTATTGTCTGTAATACCTCATATATATATTTGGGATTAGGTTTTATCATCTATTTTTATTTATATACATTATAAAATATCTTCATGAGGTTATGTATGAGGAGGTACGACAATCACTTGAGGTTGTGTGTTAAAGGGTAGACACAAAGGTTATACATGCTTTACAAATAACCTTGAATGAGTTCCAAAAAAATTACTAAAATATGAGGTTTTTATCACTATTATGAGATTAATAATTGGTTAAAAGATCTTAATATGGTATTCTTGATGATTCAGATGATATTTGATCATTGTATTCCTTATAAGGTGAGTTTTTTTAGGTTTGGAATGTCAATGGGGGACACAATGATTAGAAGATCGTGATCTATATATGATCAGATAGACCCAATTTTATGAGTTTTTAGGTAATATTTCTTATAAAAGACTCTTGAACTCAAGTGATAATAAAAGATACTCATTATATAATAGATAATTTCTTCCATTCAGAAGTTTGGTGTCTGTTTTATAGTGTTGATGCATTATTCTTCTAATTTTATAACTTACTTTAATTTAAGGGATCATCATTTTTAGATATATTTTAGGCTTGAGAGTCAAAATAAGCATTATATATTTTTTATTAAATTATTTTATGGAGATATTATATAAGGATAATATGTAGGATAACTTTTTTTAGGATGGGGCCTTTGTGTAATATCTCCCAGTAGGAAATTACTCTGAGTGGACCTATAGGTGTAATTTCACAATTTTTAATGAAATAGAGGTTTGAAAATTACATAGTATTTATCTACCAAAATGACATAATTTATTTAGTGTGAGTAATATGAATTATTCTAGTAGAACCTAGAGATTTAGATATTTCTCTTTTGGTGGTATTAACTATTTCCAAGTTAAATGTTTATCATTTTAGGGTGATCAAAGGGGGTGTGAGAAAAGTATAACAATTAAGATACCATTCTTTCATTTGTTTAGTCTCTTAAAAAACAATACCCATAGTAGCAAGAGGATAGATTACTCATGGGACCCCCATCATTAGGTGGTTCTGGAAGATAATTTCAGGGAAGATCCTAACATCCTCAAGTATAGATAGATATTCATTGGTACCCCACTATCCTTGTGATTATCTCATATTATGTTAGGGTTTCTCCATAACAGTGGTGATTCCCTTCTCTATCTTTCCTTTTCATATTATCCTCTCCTCATTATTCTTCTATATATTATTCTCTTTCATTTAGGTTTGTTTTGATTTCCCATTGTTTTATGGGTGGTGTTTGTATTTCGGTTTTTCAGTTTTTTTATTTGGTTCATTTCCAGTTTATTTCTTTCTCTGTGTCCCTACTCCTGGAGATGGCTATGTTGCTCTACTTTTACCTTATCCCTTGTCATTTTTTCTTCCATTTCAGTGTGTTGGTCCTTCAATAGAGGATTCTAATGCTATTAAATTTCTTATCCATTTTTTTTGGTTCATTGGTCTTGACATTCTAATTTTATTTTAGCAAAACTTGTTGGATTTGTAACCAAGTTTTTCTTCTCCATTAGAGGTGAATGATTTAGAACGGTCGCACTCTTAGTGTAGAATATGTTATGAATTATTTAAGGTGATTTTGGGGTGTGTTTGATTCTCTTTTGGTTAGAGGAATTATTGAATTTTAATTTTAAGGATTTGTTAGTGGTGGTGGTATGAGTAAAGTAGCTATCTCTATCTTTTTAGTGATGGTTTTTTATATAAATATTTTTTTAGTAGTGATTTAGTTTGAATCATATTTGGAGGTTTGACTTACGAGGAATCCTTGGTTGTTATATTTTTTTTGTGTCTTTGGTGGATGATCGATGGAGAAGGTAGTTTCCCTACTCAGAAAAGGTGGTGGGAGGTGGTTCTTGAGGGAATTATTTATTGTAGGTGATCTAGTGGTGATGGATATTGGGGGTTATATTTAGTGGAATCATATGGCATGATAATTTGAGCAATACTCTCACTTGGAGCCTGAGGCATCATAATACTTGAGGAACATAATGGGTGTCTCGACTAGCCATGTGTTTCAAGATAAAATGTTGATTTATGAGTCATTGTTATTTTTTTAATGTTTTCTTGGGTTAGGCCACCCAGAAAATCCCATTCGTGTTTATTTTTTCTAGGTTGGGCCACCTAAAAGATCCCCTCCATTTGTATGGTTCCCCACTTAACTCACAAAATTATAATTGTTTTTCTAAAATTATAAAAAAAATAAGAGGATTAAAGAGGTATAAAGATATTTCCAAATATGAGGTAGAGGAAGGTAGCTAGGATAGTGTGGAAGAGAATTTATAAAATAGAAAATACATGATAATGATGTTCAAGAGGTAGATAACCAAATGTGTTTCAATGTGTAATTTATATTTATAATACTATAGATTTAATTTTAATTGATATTAATTATTCCAATTAATTTATCTTACCTTACCTATTTTATGATTTAAAACATCTAATAGAGAAGATTTAGAGGCAACTAGAATTGAATATTCTAGTGAGAGGGAAAATGAGGTTATCTAAGGTGTGTAGTTATATTCTAGTTATGAAGATAGATTGATTCTATTATAACCTATTCCTTTTTTGGATTCATCCCTGTGATGTTTTCATTACGATGAATTTTTTATACTCTATACAATATTTTTTTATTATTCATGATTGAGGGAAATTTTCTCTAGTTTGAATAGTGATATGGGGTCTTTGTTAGAGAAAGTAATTTTTTTAGGTAGAGCTGGATTGAGATATAGATTATTACAACTCAATTATAAATATCGATCCTTTGTTAATTTTATGTGGATATAGTAAAGTTTCCTAAATTTATGAGACATTATGTTGATTTCTTCTAGAAGTAATTTATCTGTTTACCTTTCAAGAGGGAGAAAGGGTTTTGGATTCAATTATATCCAATTTTTCCCCTTATTACTATGGAAACATATTGTATAGTTTTATAATATCTTTGGGTGTTGATGATTCATATTGATTTGTTGTTAAATTAAGGTTTTATTATGCATAGTGTCTCACCATGGGTCACTCTAATGTTATAAAATAAGAAGTTAGATTGGGGTTATGTATAGACTGCCTATGATTAAACTAGGTAATAATGAATAATCTCTATCCTATTTATAGGATAGATGATTTTTTTTAACTAGTTGAAAGGGGTGAGTTGGTTTTACAAGATGGATTTATGATTCTATTATAATCATATGAGTATTAAGGATAAATAAATCCCTAATGTAGGTTTTCAATGCAAGTATGGGCATTTTGAGTTTATAGTGATGGAGTCTGCAACAAAAAATTCATAGGTGATATTTATGAGGCTTTTGAATGGGGTGTTTATACTCTATATTTATTATTTGGGGGTATTATTCATTGATGATATATTATTTTATTATAATATATATGAATATCATGCATAACATCTCATGTTTATGTTAGAGTTCCTCAGGCAGCATCATTTTTATTAAAAGATGTATAAGTATCGATTATAGTCATGTGAGGTGCATTTTTCTGAGTCATGTTATTTTAGAGCATGGTGTACTAGTGGATTCAGAAAATATTGACAGGGATTTTGTGTGGAAACCATTGAATTTTTTTTTTAAATTAGTAGTTTCTTAGGCTTAGTTGGTTACTAAAGAAGCTCTATTTCAGGGTTTTCTCATATTGTGGTTTCATTATCAGTTTGACTAGGAAATGTAATTTTATTTCTTATACGGGTTAGTTTTAGGATTATATTTAAAGTATGAAAGATAAATTGATGAATGTTATAGTTATTTTATTACATGGATATGGTATTTTTTAAAAGGTTTGTTATAACATAACTAATCATAAGTATAGATGTTTCTTAACTTAGGATAGGGAAGTCTTTACTTATTGGTCTGGATAGTAATGTCCCCATTAATATAACTTTGAAACCCATTATTTAGAGATTGATTTTTGGTGTTTTTTTTAATATTTAGAGGCGTTATTTTCTTAGATAATTATTAATGGATTATAAATATAATAAGATCTCTATGTATATCTTTTATTAGAAGAAATTGAATCTATAGAAAAGATGATGGAAGTAATTTCTTCAATATTGAATCATTAAAATCACATATACCGCTATAAAGGGTAATATAGTGGTTGACATTTTGATTTGAAAGACTTATAGTGATATTTCTCAATAGGTGGTCAATGAATATAAATACATAGAGTTGTTTCCTTCTTTACATTTCATCCTTGATAATATTGATAATCGATCATGTTTTTATCAGATGGAAGTGACAACTTTGTTAGTCTAATAAGTGGGGGAGTCTTGTTTAGAAGACCAAAACGGGGGGTGGAGAGATAGAATTGTGAATTTTGATGCATTGGATGTTTAGTCTAGGAATGAGAAATATTGGTGTTGTTCCATGGGAAGTTTTTTTTTATTATGTATAGGGGAAGTGGTTTTGAATGAGTTTCATAGTTTATATTTGGTGGTATATCCTAGTATAAAAAATGTGTAATATTCCTTGAAAATCCGTATTCGTGGAATGTAATGAATAAATTGGTGGATTATTTTTCTTCTTTGTGTATTATGTTCCAGTACGTAAAATCTAAACATCATGTTCAAAAATTATTATTACAAACCTTTTAAATTCTTCAATGGATTTGAGATTATATATCTATGGATTTTTTTCATATGTTTTCCTAATGAATTAAAATGGTTTTATATAATTTGGTTTATCATGAATAGTTTGATTAATTCAAATCACTTCTTTCCAATTATGGAGTTGATATTAATAGATAGTTAAGAGAATAATTATGTGATATAGGTATTTAAGTTTCATTTTGTTCCAAGTATTATAGTATATGATATTTAAGCCTAGTTTACATCATGGATATGTAAGAGATAATAGTGTGCCTTTGGTAACGATTTGTGGATTAGCATCACATTATATCCATAAGTGAATGGTCAAACTAAATAGATAATATAGAGAATAGATAATATGATGACATTTTTTACCTTGTATTTTGGAGGATTATGGGAGGACCATTTACCATTGGTGGAATTTTTTTATAATAACAGTTATCATTCTTTCATTGCTATGGAATCTTATGAGGATTTTTATGGGAGACCATGTAGTTCAATTATTTGTTGTGTTGAGGTAAGTGAGGCATCTATAATTGGTCCAGAAATATGTGATGATATTAAAAACTTATTCAATTTATTCTATAAGACATGAGGGATACTCAGAGTATTCATAAATCCTATATGAATTACTAGAGAGAACATTTGGAGTTTTTTGTTAGGAACCATGTATTCTTATAGATTTTTCATCATTATAGATGGTGGATTTTTCTAAAGGTAGGAAAGTTATTACCTAGATATATTAACCCATTTAAAGTGTAATGGAAATTTTAAGAGGTATTTTATCAGTTTTTGTTATCTTCATTACTTTAAATAATTCAAAATGTGTCTCATATGTCCCAAATTTGAAATTATCATCATGATCCTTTTCATTTAATTGATTCGAACGGCATTAATATTTAAAAGGATATGAATTTTGTTAAGTATTTGGAGGAAAATTGGGATCATGAAGATAAATTCTTGTGGGGTTGATTTATTCTCTTAGTGTCATTTATTTAGAGATGTAGTGGGGTATAGAAAAGTACTTGGGAGAAGGAATCACATATGTGTATACAATTTTCTAAATTGTTTTGAGTTTATCATATTATGTTTTATTGTGTAGTTTTATTATAATGATGATATTTTAAGTAATTAAAGTCTTTATGTGATTTTTACTCTTTATGGTTATTATTGAATCTTTTTTAGAATAAAAAGTTTTTAAAGGGAAGTATAATGAACTGACCCCAAAATTAAAATTATGGGAGTTTGTGAAATTTTTAGTATTTTTTGTTATAAGGGGTAAATTATAATTATATAAGTATAAAAATAAAATTTTGAGTGAATCATTGGATTTAGAGAATGTTTTTTACCCCTGGGTTGTATTGTAGTAATTTTACATGGTGGTTATAATTTTTTGTAAAATTATGAGTGGTGGCGGAATTAAATTATTTATTTATCTATTAAATTAAATCATTTTTAATGGATTATTTTTTAAAAAATAAATATTTTTATATATGAAGAGGCATTTTATTTTATTTTGTGGTAGTGTTGTGGAATATTAAAATAAATATGTGGATAAAAAAATTTATAAAGTTAATGGATTGACTCATATCCAATTAGTAGATTTAATTTGTGGATTAGAATGGGTGAATTGAATGAGAAAGTCAATAATAAACTTTATGGATATTATGTTATGAAATAGATGGGGGAAATATAATACTAAATGTATTTGATATATTTTCCACCATCAAGAACATTTCTTAAATTTGCCATATTTTTCAAATAAAATGAATTTTAATATCTGTGTGGGTGGAAAATTGATATATATAAGTCAACAATATATGAAAAATCAGATTAAAGATTGAAAATAATTATGGAATCAAGGTATGTGACTTGAAATTATCATCTCCTAATTAATTATTTTGAACCTACCATGATGTGGTTTTTCATTATCGGTAGATAATTCATAATAATCCAAAATGAAGTTATGAAAGTGAATTGAAACTAAGAATATTGAATATCAAATTGGTGAAATAAATATTTTATAATAATATTTTATATGTTGACTAAATATATAATTTCGGATTATTGGTGGAAGATGGTAAATAATGGAAATATAAAATTTAAATTGATATAAATTAAATATATAAATTAAAGGGAAAATATATATTCTATGATAATGATAAATTTTATTAGTTGTTAATAAAAGAGGATTAATAATGGAATTAATATTATTATTCACATTGGTGGAAATATTAAAATAAAAAAGAGAAAAATATTATGATATGTAACTATTATAAAAATATTTTTGGTTACATGAATACAATTGTTGTGAGAATTGATTGATAATTTATTATGATTGAAATTTTTTTATAATCATTTATGAATAATTTTAAATTATTTGATAAGTCCCCAAATTGAATGTTGAGTCTAAAATTATTAAGTATTGTGTAAAATACACTAAGTTTCATAAAAGGTGATTTTATGAATTTATGCATGGGTCGTGCCAATTTAGCATGGGGTTATGCCAATTCAGTATAGGATTCATTCCACTCGATGGAGAAATTTTCCAGTGTGCCAGTGATAGCATAGAGAAAAGTTCTAGTGAGTTTTGTAAGGATCGTACCACATAAGCACAAAGTCACCCCACATTCTAGATAATTGGAATTTTTTGTGATGATTTATATAAATGTGGTGTGAATTCTATATGGGTTTTGCCACCTTGGCTTGGGTTTGATCAAACTGATGATTTCTTTTTTATTTTCTTGATGTGTATAGTAAAGATTGTGGAATGAGTTGATGGTAGTGATGGTACAAAAATATCTTATAAACCCTTAGATAATCCACTCTTATGTGATTATATGGAGGTGTTAACTTAAAATGGATTGGTATAGTAAAATATTATGTTAAAAGGGTTTTCTTGATATACAATGTCTAGTGATGGGGTTATTGATCTTTTTTGTGCACATGATGTGAGGAATGTTAGGTTTAATGGCCCATGTCCCAAATATCCATGGTTATAATTTCATTGAGGCCCTAATAATTAATTTAAATGGATAAATAAAATTTTATTTTGAAATTTTGGTTTTTATTGATGATTAATTTTTCATATGAGGATTCAAATTTTGTTTTGGGTGTTTTAGGATGATTTCTGAGAAATATTTAAACAAGGTTTGAGGTTCAATCAGTGGTTTGGGGTTTGGGGTACCTATGAAGAGTTAAAACCAATATTTTAGAACTATAGGTAACATTGGGTACTAGTTTTCCTTACCAGAGATCATAGTGTCCTAGGGGTGCACTTGGTACTAAGTAGGCTATAGATAGGTTTTATTTTTTGAAAGAGGCATTTTAGTTGTTTCCCACATTAACATTATATTTATTCTTCCCTCATTCCCTTTGAATTTCATTCTATCCCAACCATAGATATCTCATCCATGGCCAAACTTGGGATTCCTCTTATAATTATTTTCTCCCCCTTATTCCTTTTCACCACTTTTATCCCTTTTATTACAAGGTGATTCCATGGTAGATTATGTTCCAAATCTAAAGTGAGACCCCCTTCCACCTTCTCTTCCCTCTTATTTTCATTTATTTTAATATATCTTATTTTACTAGGAATTTTTAATTTTTACTTCTCTAAATTTTAAATAAATCACCTCATATCCTTATTATTCTTCTTCTTTTGGTTAAAGGAAACTTATATGAATTGGATTCATTGCATTCATCACTATTTTATTAGGAAGTGATTGAGGTAGGGTTTATTTTGGGGATTTCTAGATTTTGGGGTGGATTTTTTGGATTCATTCTTATAATTTAGTCATGGATTCAAATCCTAATTATTGAGGATGAATTTGAAGTGTAATATAACATGGTTTTATTATAGGTTTATCCATCCTTGATTATGGTGCTTAAATTATTGAATTCCTTTGGTGATGTATCTTAGTCTAATGGTTTTAATAGATAATTCGGTGATCTATGGGACTGTTAAATCTCACCTCAATTATTGGTAAGTGGTATTGGCCCTCTAATTGATTCTTGGGTTATGCCTTTAATAAGCCTACCCTCTGTGTTTTCAAAACTAATAATAAATATTAACTCGTATTTTTATAAAAATATAAATATATGGATTTTGGTGATATTTAAGTATAAATATTGAAATATTTTCATAGGTTCCATTTGATGCTTTTTTACGATATTCATGTCCTCTTTCTTATCTTTTGAACTTTGTTCTACCAGTTGTATTTTTTTAATCCTTCAAAATTCTTAATCTTTGTTAATATAATTCTCTATGGAATGAGAGTTGTGTAACCAAAATAATTATTCATAGAATAAGAGTTTTTTAACTAGTATCTATGTTATATCACATATCTAGCAAGTTATAAATCCTTTCTCACCTTCTTTAACTTTAAATATACACTCGTATGTTCAATTCAGGCATGTATCCCATGTTAACTCACCTTGAGGGTAGATTATAAGCTATAAGTTTCCTCTTTACCTAATCTATCATAGTGTGTCATGGGATAGATGAAGTGATATCCTTGGAGTATCATATATGATTCATGATGGAAATCATCTATTCTAACTAAACCTAGAAAATTATTATTCAATTAACCACAATTAACCTATAGTTAAGAGGGTGTTTCGGTGGTGATGTTTTGGCTAGGATTATGAGGTGGGAAGATGTGATTCAACATGAAATTTTTAATAGTTTAATATTTACCTAAACAAAAACTTAACAAGTACCATGTTATATATATATTTAAAGTTTTAAATAATTGGAATCATTATGAAAAACCTTATTTTAAAATGTTTTATTTTTAGAATACTTTATAACTAGTTTCCTCTTTTTCTTCCCTTCCATCCTCTTTTAAAAGTTTTTCTAAAATATGTTTACAATGAAAATCACCATAACTATTTTTAATCTTTATCACTCAAATAAAATTTTCTTATATCAAGTTTCTATTATGATTCATTTTGTATGGGACCTTGAAAAATACAATTATAATAAATAATCTTCCCTAAAATTGTCCTGATGTCATAGGTTAAGTCTTTACTATGTGATTCTAATCACTATAATTACATTTTCCTAGTCTATTTCTTGGTTTGGGTTTTTTACTCCATATAAGAATTATTATAATGAATACTCTAAAACCTTAGTCAATTACCTCTTTTAGATATTGGGGTTGAGTATGACAGACCCATATGGTTCTACTGGACTAACTCTAGCATGATGAATATTGCATTATTATACCCATTTTTAATATTATATTATTTTTAATGTTTTTAGGCATTATACTATATCCTTATAAAAGCTAACTATTTTTTCAATACTTTTAATCCATTTTGGTTACTTTCACATTTATATAATCATATGGTTTTGGGTGAATTGAGAATGGATTCAATTTTAAGAATATTTATTCATATTGTATTGAGCATGTTATTTCGTTATTGAAATGTGTGTACTAGTTGCTATAATTCATAATATTTCGGTAATCATGTCTTCCTCAATATTTATATCATAGTTACTAATTTAATAATGAGAATGTGTATTTCCTAAATATTTTATACTATTTTCATACATTTTTTGTATAGGTTCACCATATCAGAGAATAGGTTGAAGACATGTAATGGGTCACAAATCCTTAACCATGTAATTTGTGTTCAATATCTATTTGGGGTGGGTTATTGTTTCATAAAAAATATGTGGATGGATTGTTTTTGATTTTTTGATTGTGGGGGGTGGTTCAATGCTCTACATAATCATTCATGTTGGGCTCACCATTTTTTAATCATACATGGAAACTCTCAATGGTTCCCATAACTATAACTGGGTACGGGCATTCTTTACAAAGGAAGTTGGTTAGTTGGGGTTTCAAACCAAATGACACTTAGTAACTTACATTGGTTTAGAGGATAGGAGGTTGGGATCATCACACCCTTTTTGGGGAAACTGTTTCCTACTGTGATACTCTCTTATATATTTAAGATAAGTTTGAGAATATCTTCTTAATCCCAATTTGTGGTAGGTTACCCTAAAAAATGATCATAGGTTAAGTATAATAATATGGAAAGAGAGGGGGTCTTTTTGGTGAATCCATTTATATGTATCCAAGGTTATTCATCCATTTCCCTCTTGTAGATATATTCTTATATGTTGAATCCATATAACTAGGCACTCTAGAGTTTTTTATTATCGAGGTAGATGGTTAATATTTCGAGGATGGGATTGAGCCATTATGAGGCATCCTACATATCATATTTTATAACTAGAATCAAAACCCACATAGTTTGTTAAAACCATTTAGTTTAATTTCATACATGAAGGAAATATATGTGGGCACTTGGGCACTAGGTATTTGAGATCAAGCCTCAAGGATACACCCTATATATATTGGTTATAGTAAGAATCAGGGTTACCACAGTCCATTAACCCCCTTGGGACTTTCCCCAAGGTAGATACCCTTGTACATTGGGTAGGTATATCATTCCATGGATCAAGGATTAAACCCCAAGGTTTCCCTAACTGGAGTAAATTCGTGATTCCAATTAGGTGATCATTGTGACTCCCTGATCCCACATGATCTATACTTGGTGTGAGAAACAAGGGATAGAAATAAATCAAACTCATTGCATATATATGTAGAGATGAAATTCTAGAACATCTCATTGGATACTTAATATAGAGCTCGAACCTTTGGAAGGCATACTATGTATCCTAGTTATAGAAGGAATCAGATTCATCATTGTTCAGTGGCTTCTAAATCTGTAGGTGCGTGAGGAATGATGATCCGCCCATGGGAGAGATTGGGTCTCTATGGTTGGAATGTCGGTGACATGGCGGGACATACACTGAAGTGGATACCCATTTGAGATCAGACCTTTTGGAAGGAATCCTACATATCCTTGTTAAGGTGGGAATCAAAGTCATCATAGTTCATCGGCTCGAGGCAGACACACTGAGAATTCCCTTATATGCATAATATACCATATTATTCTATTGATTAGGGTTACACACTGAGGTTTCCCATTGTGAATTATATTATCATTGAAACTTCCTAATCCCATGTGAGCTATGCTCAGTGTGGGAAACAAGGTATGGAAAATTAAAATTATCACTACTTGTGGATGTGGGACTTATGTGTTTGTACTACCCTTTTGATGTTTATTATAGATCTAGAGCCTTAAGAAGGAGTCCTACGTATCCTAGTTATAGTAGGAATCAGAGTCACTGTAGTTCAATTAAATTGGGGCTTACACATTGGAAATTCCCCCTTATATAGGCTTGGAAAGGTTATAAAGCCCTGGTATTCCCTCTTGACCTGGATTGATAGTCTTCCTAATATAAATTGATTATTTGCTTGACATGCCTTTATTTTAGGGTTAAAATTTCATAGGATGTATTATTGACATGTCCAAATAAAATCGCATGATCCAGTTGACTTTTCTTAGGGATGTCACATAATCTGGATGGAATATCTGAAGGTCATCACATGACCAAGGATGAATTTTTTAGAGGACATTGCAAGACCTAGCTTTTTTATCCTAGAATCCATAACTTGATCTCGACTGAGATTCTTAAATAGAATCACATGGTCCAGCTGACCTACCCTGGTTTCATCATGAAAGCCAGCTGACACACTTCTAGGTAATCATAAGAATCATTGTGACATGTTTGTATGGGGCTACATTCCCTGGATTCCATATCCGAGTGTCATCAAGAAAGTTAGCTGACATGTTCAGAGGATGTCACAAGATATATTTTTCTTGTACTAAGGACATCATGACATCTATTTGACCTATCTTGATTCCATCATGATACTTATCTAACATACACTGGTGATTCCTTGTGATTTAGGAGACATGTATAGAGGTCATTGCGAGGTCTGGATGGCATGCCCGAAGGGCTTCATGAGACTTGGGTGGCATGCCCAGAGGGTGACATATGAGTTGGTATGACACGTCTAGGGGACTTTACATGATATAAATAGTATAACAAAGGATCATTTCATGGTCTGGGTGTCATGTCTTGGTGTAGTTGCATGATTTGTTTGGTTCATTCAAAGAATATGTGGATCAATGTATATGTTCTTCCTATAAGTCTCTCATATTTTCAATCTTTGTTCCAACCTTTTACTACATATCCCTTAGACTTTTTCAGTGTTAATTTTTTTAATTATTTCATGATTGATCAAGTATGTGGTATTTCCTTCACATAAGCTACCCGAAGTCCTACATGTGATCTATGACTAATAACATAAAGTTCCCATGCATGTAACATGATCTTCTTACATGGTTCCCCATATTCTACCTTATAAAAAACCTTTCTGATGGTGAGATCAGCTTCTCAAAGAAATATTCTCTAATTCTTAAGTGTGTTGGTGTGTGGATCCAAGGATTAACTTTTTGATTCTAGTGTGTGGAATTTATAGGCCACTCAACCCTAATTATTCACCTATATGTGTGGCTCATATCACAAAAATCTAGGCTGGAGTTGTGGGAGGGATTTGATGTCTTGCATTTCACGATATCATATTGTACATCATTCCAAGGGTGTCACATGATTTTAGGATACCATAATAATATCCCATTAATGCGCTATTTATTGTATTATATATAATCAATGGGGTCTTTCCAAATATTGTGGACATTCCTAGGACTTCTATATTGTTAGGACGACATGTCTGAGGACTTTCATGAGATCAGGGTGTCTTTTGAAAGGTCTTTTCATAGTATTATATGTATTGTGTGGGACCTTTCATGACATAAGTATGGTTTTCCATGGGGGTTTTTCCATATCAGGACATCATGACGATGGAATTTTATGAGGTCCTATAGAGCGCGTGATCATGTTGTGTAATGTTTATGACCGTAAGAGGCTCTCACATTCTCTATTTTATTTCCTTATTTTATTTTTCAATGGTTTGTGGGCCTTGATATATTGAATGAGTGTTTTTTAGGACAATAACTCTCCCCAATAGTGATGCGTCGCATGAACAATAAAGGGTCTTGTAGTGATGCATGATTATTTAATGGAAAAATTTGTTTTTTCCTTATAGAGATGAAGGTAGAGTGCAGGACTACTTGGACATGTTTGAATCCCGTCATGTGGTAAGGGTGACATGCCAGCAGGCTCTCACGAGACGAGACATACATTTGTTTGGGGGGTTTCAGTGTCTTATGAACCTCCAGGTCATGTCATGTGATATTTACAACCATTAGAGGCTCCTGTATTTTCCCCTTTTTATTTCCTTGTTTATCTTACAAGGGATTAAGGTATCGCAAGTTTTCTTGAGTGTTGTCAGGTATAACCATTCTCCCTGTAGTTGGTGCATCACATGACAAAAAAAAGGTCTTATAGTTATGTGTGAGCATTATCATGGACAAACCCTTTAGATTGTTTTCTAAGCCAAAGGGGGAGCCCGATACCACCTAGACATGTCTGAAGCCCTTCGCGTGATGATTGTGTCATGCCATCGGGCTCTTATGAGACCATCCAAATATGTCAAAAGGGATTTTGTGGTGTCTCGTGATCTACATGGGTGAATATCATGAGTTTTAAAATCACAATATTCTCCCTCCTTTTGGATATTTTCCTTCATATTTTCCAAGGATTTTTGGATCACTTGTTAGGGACTTATCACTTCACAATTCGTGTGACCTGGGGGTGCTCGTCTGGCAGTTGTCTTGTGATCACTAATAGTCTAATTCAACTTATCAAGATTAAAAGGGATTTTCAAAGGGGTTCCATGGGATATTATGAAGGTCATGAATTGCACATGGATCCTTCTTATGACCTTATAAAGTTCTCTCGATCACGTGTCTCTAGGAGGCTTATGTGATCCATAATTTGTGGTCACCTTTTATTAATTCGTTTTGTAGGTAAAAATAATACCAATATTTAGGTATTTATTCATTTGTGTATTTTTTATACCCTTTTTAGGAATCAACAAATTAACCCCCTCAATAGTGACATCCGTAGGGACAAGGGTTTGTTTCTAAGGTAAGTAAATGCCCACCTGAAGCTTTAGTTATTCACCAATCAAAATCATGGGAAACCTTTGGTATTTCAGGTGACATTTGGTATTCCATGGTAAGAACTATAAATAAGGTAGCAGAGATTGTTTCATTCACTAGTTACTATACTTATTAGAGCTCTTTCACCCTGCCTCCATCACGTAATACTTTCACAAGACCCTTCCATAAGAACCGATCATGATATATGTTCATGTGACCTTACAATGAGAACTAATTCACAATATTTGTTTTTCCTAGTCTCTTCTTTGAATCAACCATGAACTAAATTCTTGTAGTTTCTTGAACTTAGGACATATGGATATATGGATACCTTTTAATGTTTTGTGGGATCTGTTGGCCTGATTGCAAAATTTTTTAGACTATTTTTCAATTCATGTGACCACATAAAGTTCAAGAGATCAAGAGTCTTATGATGGGTCATGAGGTTTCATGATGTTCTATGGGTTTATGTGGTCCATTAGATCTTCATTAACCTTGAAATTTAAAAATCTTTTATATGATTCGCAAATGATCTATTGATTCATGCGATTCACATGAAGCTACTGGAATTGTATGTATTTCCTTTTACAAGTTTTTATTTTTATCTCCTAACATATGCCACTTACTTTTGTTCAGATAGAATCCATATTTATTCATAGTTCCTCTACTATGTCTAATCAAAGGTCCATGATTTCTAGAAACCGCAATGCTCACCCTTGGTATCATTTGAATTCTAATCCAAGGTTCCGAAATGGATTGTTCCATTTGGGCTCCAAAATTATCTTTTATCACATTGACTACCTCGGTATAGTTTTTTCTTGCTGGACAACATTTTCATTCCTTTTTTGGACTATAATATTCCATCCTGATGGGTGACAATTTCCCTTGACTTTATTCAGAAGACAATTCCCAAGGATGGGTGGTTGGTTGCATCTCAATCCCATGGGTTGTATTATAAGTTTGAAAACTCTCCATTGGGTTAAGAAAGCTAGGATTTTTCTCACCATCCCAACGCTCAGATATATCTGGGTATATTTTTCTTCTTTGAACAAATTGGGTGGCAGACTGAGATTAGAATGGGTCTATATCCTAGTGGTAACTTTTCTAATGAATGGTGTGGCTATACTTGGACAGGATTATCTACATAGTTTTTTTGACTAGTTTTTCTTTCATTAATGTTGTGGATTGATTTTTTTATCCAATTTTATATGAATCACAAATATTTAAATCATAATAGATTCTTAACAAGAAGTGGTCATGGATTCCCATCAATCTTGAGGTTCCTCATAGATGTATCTTTTCCATTTATCTTTAGATTTATTGTTTTGAAAAATGAAAGTTGGGCATAATATTTGTCTTGGAGAGAGAGTGTTCTATCTTTTTCTGAAGACGATAGGGTTGGAGAGAATAGATTGATTTTTTTTTCAAGGCCATATGGCAGGCCATACAATATTTTCCACTATTGTAGAGTAAATCATTGATGTTTTGTAGTTTAGGTTCTTTTAGATTGGACCTTCTATCATTGTATTTTATGGTATTTTATCTTAGAAATTATATTGATATAGTTTATGGAATTTTAGCTCAGACCTTCTATCATTGTAGTTTTGGTTCTTATGGCTCAGTCCTTCTATTATTGTAGTTTTGGTTCTTTTAGCGTGGAACTTCTATCATTGTAGTTTAGGGTCTTTTATCTCAGAGCTTATATCATTGTAGTTTAAGGAATTTTATCTTGGACCTTCTATCATTATAGTATAGGGTCTTTTAGCTCAGACCTTCTATCATTGTAGTTTAGGGTCTTTTATCTCGAACCTTCTGTTGATGTAGTTTAGGTACTTTTAGATTGAACCATATGATTATATATAGTCTAAAGTCTTACTGCCATTACTTGATTGATGATCATGGAATATGGTTCAGAAATGCCAGGAATGACCAAAAACACCCAAGGTTGTTTAGTCCTACCATAGTGTAGTTGAGGCTTGTGAAGATTAGAGATCCTTTCCTGCAAGGACGATATGCCTTTGGTTGGTAGTTAAAAACCCTTATGAGTTATTAGAATTTTAAAATATAGGTTTCTCTTCTCTTTTACAAGGGTTATATAAGATTTATGGGGGTAATATTGGTTGAGGGAGAAATACTAGGGAAGTTGGGCCCACCTGGATATTTGAAATATGGGTGATGTAATTCATAACCAACCAGTTTGAGTTGATGAATATTGAATGTGGTAGACATGTCGAGAATGACCGTAATACCTTGAGGTGATAGGTTCTACCATGGTGTTTTTGGGGCTCACAAGGATTAGGGTTACTTTCCTACAAGGAGAAGATTCCTTTAGTTGTAATGTAAAAGATATTATGTGTCAATAGCATGGTCAAGAAAAGATGATCTTCACTCCTTTCTGAGGGCCATAAAATATTTATAAAGACAAAACATCCAAATGATGAGGTTGGGTATGGAACTAAAGGATAACCATTAGGGGTTATGATACCCTAGGGTAGTTCATATCATTAATTATGAAGCTCAATCCCTACTCCCCATGGTTTCGAATCATGAGGAATGGGACATAAAAGGTTCGGGAATGAAGTGTTTCATTCCTTCTTTGAGAAAGGGTAAAAAACATGGTGACATAACATAAATAATGTCAAATCCACATGGATATTCTAGTGCAGGGATTGTAAATCATGGTCCAAAGTTCTCATTCATGAGGATGACATGGTATAATCATACCAGGAATGGCATAGAACACACTAAGGTTCAACGTTCTATCATAATGACTTCAGGGATCATAAGTTTCATAAAGCCCTTTTTTAGAGTGACATATTTAGTTAATGACCATAGGAACATATGTGGGATCTATTGGAATACATGCATAGTCAAACAAAGGGTCCCTTGAATCTAGGTATCCTCTTACAAGGTCCATGGAGGGTTTACAGTGATCCAAGGTGCTCAAATCATGAAGTGTGATTTGTGTAATGTGTAATATCCAATATTAGTAAGTGTACCCTTGTGTCACCACCTAGAGAAAATATTCTCTCGATGAGGATATGTAAAAAATCATTACTCTAACTTTTTCTTAAACTAGGGGTTCTAGTGACCATATCTTAGATTTTACTAGGGCTATAAAGTAGGCCCTATGAGATTTATGAATTATTTATTTGAACCCTAATTTTTTACTAAACTCTGTATATGAAGAGTTTAGTGAGTGAAAACTTGAATTTTGTTCTGTCTTCCCTTTAAAAATTTTCAACCTCACAAGTTCTATGTTTCTTTTTATATTTGTTTAAGGTCTTACAATTTGGACCATTATATGATAGAGTTTAAGGTCATGCATCTTTGACCAAATTATAGGAAGTTTGAGGTTGTGATGCACATAGGCCTAGTATGAGGGGATGTCACACAAGTTCCCAATGAGGATGCCTAGAGTCAAGATCACTCCAACATCCTTTTTAGTGGGAAATGAAAATATGTTAAATCGTAGCTTGATGTTCTTAGGTCCTGAGTAATGATATGGTAAAGTCATTCTAGTTATCTCCCAAAACAATCTCAGGTGCTGAGTTCTGCCATGGTGATGTCAGGATCACAAGGATTATAAATCCCTCCTTATAGATCCAATATCTCTATGGTTGGTAGGTATGAGTCATTATGAATTGATATCATGGTAAAATATAATGATATATTTTTCTTTACAAGTTACATGAAAGGTTTTCTAAAACGTGAGGTACTTGAGACATAAAGTGTGATTTATGAATTGATGTGGTTAACAGATGGTGGAAGCACCCCATACTCTAGCTAATATGGGTAAGGATCTTGTGGTTTTTTTATAAGGTATGAAAATCGATGATGGTATGTATAGTTTAACATCATTCAGTGGGAATTTACTTTCATTATTATAGTTTAAAATCGTTCGGTAAGGAAATTTTCTATGTATTTTAACATCATGCAGTAAGGATGTGGGAACCGGCGTGAAAAATTGTGCAAGATATATTACATGCACAAGAAGGCCAGAAATAGATTTGACTCATATGTAGAAAAAATGGCCATTTATGGATCATCACCTATGCAATTTTGGTGCATCTTTTTATCATTTTTTATAGTTGGTCCTAGGATTGGAGATTTGAGCATCACTATGTATCCTTTGATGATAGGAATCAATCCATACGTTGTTCTTGAGAAACCGCATAGTTTAGCATCCTATAGAAAGGTTGTAGGCTTCCCTGCATAGAAATGGGTATTATAGTTGGACCCAATGATGTAAATATGGGTGTCACTATATATCCTATAGTAATAGTAATCAAGAAACACGTACTTCTTGAGGATGTATCTTCCCATAAAAGTTTGACCTATATGTAGGGAGGAGAATTTTTATACTTATTTGTTGTGACTAGACCCAGGGATAGATATTCTCGAATCACTACATATCCTATGATTTTAGGAATAAAGTCACACATAGTTCTTTAATGGAGGTATGGTAGGATACCAATAATAAAAATAGTGGTCCTCATGGGTGAGGTCCACATGAATGTGCAATTTTACGTCACGCAAGGGATGTCAATAGAGTAATTTAATGTCATGCAGTGAGGAATCCTAGTATGACATTTAAGGTATTTCATTCAGGTTCATGATGATCTAGTCATGAGTTTTTATTCCTTTTTCATGTGTGGAATACCTTACTGAAATTCCTAAGATCACGTAAGCTATGCTTGATATGAGAAATAAGGAATGGCAAGGATTCCTCTCACTGTGAAGAGGTAATTAAGGATAGGACAAGGGAATTTTTTATCATGTGGTGGATGGACTAAAATATACTGTCAAGGAATCCCTACATATCTCATTGAAATTATAATCAAGTTGAACATAGTTTTAGAAACCCACATTGTTTAATGTTGTGCAGCAAGGACATCAACAATGAAGTTTAACATCTTGCGGTAAGGATATGGGCTGAGCAATGTGAAAGAGAAGTAACGCTATGTTTGGGCCCAAAAATAGAGGTTTGGGTATCACTGCATATCATGTTATGGTAATAATCAAGACATGCATAGTTCTTAGGAACCGTGAATTTTAGTGACATCTTTAGAAGACATCAACCATGTAGTTTAATATCTTTCAGTAAGTAAATTTTCCATGCAGTTTAACATTTTATGGTAGGGACCTATTCTGTATAGTTTAACATCATGTGTTTAGGATGTGAGACGTTGTGTAGTTTAAAGTCTTTCTATTAATAATTGGTTAACCTGATATGAATGAAGATGAATCATTGGGTGATCCATGTAGTTTAATGTCATGAAATGAGGATGTGCTCTATATATTTTAGTATCATGTGGTCAGGATTTTCTTGTTTATTTAACATCATATGACTAGGATGCCTTTCTGTAGTTTAACATCATAAAACCAAGAAAAATTCATAGATTTTAATGTTATTATGTTAGGATGTGAGATTTTGTGCAGTTTAAAATCTTTCTTCCAGGACTGGATGCTTAATGACAGCTATGCAGAGTATTTCTTGAGAAACTTTTCATTAGTGGGGGTGTGTCACATTTTGTATGCATTGTGTCCAATGAGTAGGCTCCATTTTGATAGACCTTTTGTATGATATAAATCCCATCCCATTTGGGTTCAATATTTGAATGTTTATTCCCTAGTATCATTGGGATTCTAAGAGGCAACATTAATTATCCTTGGAGGAATGAACAAAGGCATACCTTTTTATTGAAGGCATGTGCACTCTGATTCTGATAGAAATAAAGGTTGTTAATGTACGAAACTTGTTCTCATCAAGTTGTTCCAGCTCATCCAGATACTTTTTTTATTTCTCATCATTCGAGAGTTTCTTGTAAATAGATATTCAAAGTGAAGGAAATTGTAATTCTATGGGAAATACTGCCTCAGTCCCGTTCACCAATGAGTACATATTTTCTTGCCTAGCAATAAATGTGTTGGTACATTAGGACCATAAATCATGGGGGAGTTTATCAAACCATGAATTATTAAAATTATTCATTATCTTCAAGATTATTTTGTAAAAGGTCTAGTTTAAGGCCTCTTTATTTTCATTTTCCACTGCATGATATCAGGATGAGTGATTTCACTTGAATTTGTACTCTTCGTATAATTTCTATAATTACATAGAATATAAATTGGTTTTGTTTTATGTAAATATTGTTTGAGAGACCACGAACCTGGTGATGATATAGTATTTTAAAAATTGAATGATATTCTTCATCTCCACTTCCTTAAGAGGTATTTCCTCATCCCATTTGGAGAATATATCGGTATCAATAAAGATGTAATTGAACTACTTAATTGTGGTTGGGGGATATAGCCCCACAGCCTCCATCCCCTAAATGGAAAATGTCCAGGAATATTTATTTATATGAAGAAATTCTAGGGTATGATGGGTGAAACTTATATGGATATGGCATGAATGAAATTTTCTGGTTAATTCCACACTGTCATGTATCATGGTTTTCTAATAATAATTCAGCCTCCTGATTTTGTTGGAGAGTATGGTCCCAGAATAATGAGCATCACAGGATCAGGCATTTAATTCTTCCATTATGGTGTGGATATCTCTTTATTCTATTCATATGAGGATTGTTTTTTCAAATCCCCAATTGTAGGGGGGTTTCTCATTTGGTTCATCTCATAGGGTATAGTTCTCTTTATGACACCGAATCAGTTCCCTTCCATCTCGGTCTATCAAGAGAGTCCAATTTTAGAAAAAACTGATTATGGGCTTCATCCATCTAGGGGCGGATATCGGTTCATCACACTCTAGGGTAGTATTGACCAGATTTAATTATTCTATATCATAGGCGACAATCAATAAGACCATTCTTTGGTGTGTGATATAGAAGATTTCTAGCTCCTAATCAGGGATGGCCAGGACTATGATTGTATTAACTAATGTGTCAACGGGAGAATTTTGTGATTATGTAACATGATGCAAAGTGGGATCAAAGTTAATTATATCATTAGTTCCCAAACGTAGCCAGTTGTAGGGGTCATTTCTTCCTTTTTTATGGAAAATTTTTCATTGATCTTATTTATCACTAGTTGTGAATCCCCTTTGGTATTTATGTAGGCTATCATTAGATGTAGGGATAGTTATAAGATAGTTTTGAGGGTGTAGTATTCAACCTCATTATTTGTGTAGCCTTCAGATAGTGAGAAATACCAAGGGAAAAATTTATATATTAATAAATAAAATCTAAAATCCAACCTGATTGAGCTTTGTTTTCCCATCCACTTACTAATAGGACTTTATGAGGTTCCATCAAAATACATCTCCCATGTATGGGGAGTGTCATGGGTGTAGAAAACCTTTTTGTATGAAATTTTGGTGTCTATTAGTGTACCTTTTAGGGTAGGATGTTCTTTGAGGAAATTGTCCAAGGCTTTTCCTTTCACCACATTTTATGACACGAACTGGATGTCATATTTTTGTAGAATGACTTCCCATCATGCTAGACTCCCAGTTAATAAGTAGAATCCAAGGATTTACTTGATTATATCAATATGAGAGGCCAGATGGACTTCATGGTGTTGAAAGTAATGCCTCAGCTTCTGTACTTGAAATATGAGTGTGAAGAAGTTCTTCTTGAAATCTGATTATCGGGTCTCAAAACCAAGAATTATTCAGCTAAGTTAATATAGATTGTCCATGGTGTCCACATATAAGATGAGTGGCTTTATCTCCAATTGCGGCATCAGGACGGGTGGGTGCATTATATACTACTTGATACTTTTGAAGGCTTCTTGGTATTCCTCATACAATTTATAGGTTATTCCCTTCTATATTATCCTGGTGAAAGAGATATATCTTCCATCCAAGTTGGATATGAAACATAAAATGTAGGTGAGGTTCTCTTGGAGTCCCCTAATTTATTTGATATTTCTAGGGGTGACATTACTAAAATAGAACTATTTTTATCTGGATTTCCCTCATTTCAATGGTGGGATACCACAAAGCCAAGGAACTTCCCTGATGTTATCCCAAAAGTGAATTTTAGTAGATTCATCTTTAGACTATTCTTCCATAGCTTGTCGAATACAATTAGAAGATCCGTGAAGTGATCACATCGCTATCAGGATTTGACCACCAAGTCATTGACATAACACTCAACTATTCTTCGCAATAATGGATTAATGATATGATGTATGGAACATTGATAATTGGCACCATCATACTTTAATCCAAAGGGCATGACCTGATAGAAAAAGAACCCTTTGGGTTCTCTGATGGAAGTAGATTATTAATCTTCAGGGGAAATATTTATCTAATGATACCCTGAATACCCATCCATGAAGGAAAGAGATTATAACCCATCATTTGCATTGATCAAGAATTCTGTGATTGGAAATGGGAATTCATCCTTTGGGAAATGTTGATTATGATCTCTGAAATCGATATAGACCCTAATATTCCCATTCTTTTTCTTGACAGTGAAAATATTGTCAATCCATATTAGGTATTTCACTTCTTGGAAAAAGATGGATTTGATAAATTTGTCAATTTATGCCTCTACATTGGTAGCATTAGAGGGGTGAATCCTCCTAGCTGTATACTTGAAGCCTCTATGATCATTGGGTAATCCATGATGGTGTGTATCCACATCTAGATTCATCCTGGGAATTTCTATATAGTTCCAAGAAAACACATATTGGTGTTGATTTAGAAATGTGATGTACATCTCTTTCTCTTTGAAGTAAATGGTGCTGCTAATAAGTGTAAGTTTTGGGTCTTCTTCTGTTCCTAGATTTACCAACCTGAGATCACTAGTGGTGGTAGATAAACCTTCCTAGAATGTGGGTGGGGTGTTATTGAGGCCATCCTCTTCTTCTTCCAACTCAGAGTCTATGGAGGTATTTTTAGACAAAGGGAAATATGGGGGTATCTCTATCACTGTTGAGGTGAGAGAGTCCATGTGAAAAGGCATGATCATCCCCTACTTCTAGAGTCTTTTCAATGAGATGTAGGAGTTGATTGTATTTTACATTTCCTCTACAAACAAAAGGGTATTGGACATCTGGGATCAGGTCTATTGTCTAAACTAGATGTATGGGGAGCACATAGTCATTGTTGAGTGTATTCCAAGGATCTGGAGGGGCAGTTCCAAATCCATTGGGGGCTGAAACATGTATATCATCATCCACTATTGGTTGTTTGTATCCCCTTTTGTTGAAAACTTTTTCAGAATATCTTGATTTTTATGTATCAAAGGGGGCACTATCACCATGTAGTATGTCGACCTTTACATCAATTGGGTATTTTAGACATCGATGTAATGTTGAAGGTATCGCTATGTGACTATGGATCTAGAGCCTTATGAGTAGAAAATTGTTTGTATTTTCTTGCAGGATAACCATAAACTCAATTTCATATGCGAGATCCCCAAATTGAGCTTTGAGTTTGATCATCCCAATTGATCTTTTCTCATAATTATCAAACCCTCAAATGGTCATCTTTGTAGGAAACAAATCCCCTTCCCTATATCCCAAACATCGAAGGGTTTTAATCAGTATGAGATTAATCCTGGAACCATTTTCAATTAGATACCTACAGATATTGACATTATTTATTCTACCTAAAATATATAGGGGTTTGATGCATCCCTAGATGACATCTTCCTGATCCTGCTCTATGAACGAGATGTCTACATGGCATTCTTCTAATATGATCTCCATTCGATAGACCTTAGATATAGGGACTTTTGTCTCAAATTCTTATGATATCTAGAGGGATTCAATAAGTAAATCATTAAGTTATTTTGAAATATATAGTGCATCAAGGATTTAGAGCTTAGTAGGGAAAACTGCTTGTTGTTTCAGAATGTTTTACTTTTGTGGCATAGTTCATCACTTCCTGAGGTGGGGTTATTCCCTAAAATTTGGCTCGGTAACTAAGTAATTTGAGGTAGACAGGCCTGATCCTTTTACAGATGCTGAGGGAGCATCTTCTATGAGTGGTGCAAGTCACGCTGGCCTTCCCCATTGCCTAGGATGATTAGGTAATCACACCCATATTAGGCATTAATATAAGACGACTGGGTTTGAATGACCACCAGATGGTTTTGAGACACCTCTATCTCTCTGTAGATATTTCTAGAGCACTTTCCCATGGGTCTCAACTACATATATGTCCTATGTGGGGACACGACTGAAATATTGGGTCTGACTATGCCCATTTTGTCCCTTGTATCCTTAGTTCCTGCACATATAGCCTCCTGTTCTTTAGTTTGATATGGGGAACTCATAATTGGAGGCATATATATCATTGGAGAAGGGGTATTAAAAGTTTATTACATTGATATAACTAATTATGAGCTCTTCATCCAGTCTGGGTATTGATTGGTGGAGTGGTGCCTGTATTTTGGATGTTGCAAGGAATAAATATGCATGAGTCAAAGCTTGTGTTGGATCTAAATAGGAATCTTCTTTATTTTTCTCTTCCTATATTTTATGGTTTCATCCATGTTTTGGAGACATATCAAATGTCACCTTCTTGGGTGGTGGGACTGTAGTAGGTCTACGTAGCTGTTCTCTTAAGGTGCCATGATCTAGTTAAACCACTTTTTGTGTCATCCAATTGTTGAACTTCGGTCCATGCCTAGTCGGAACATTATTCCAATCAAACTCTTCTTCTAAATGTGAAACAGTTATGCACATCACCTCTTATGAGGATTTATCTAACACCAACTTCCTAGAATTGACCATTCCTTAATGGACATATTTGAAGATGAAGTAGTCCTGGATATTATAACCCATCCATCTATGAAAAGGGAATTCATCATGATGGTCAGCGAAGTTAACCTCATTGAGTTTCCTGGTCTATTTTAGCTTAAGTAGGATATTGTCTATGGATATAAGAAAATAATTGGGGACTTTTTTGTTTTGGAAGGAGTAGGATTTATTCATCTTTTCCTCAAATCCTAGGTGACCCTAATATCTTTGTGCTTCTAGATGATGGAAATTTTTTGGTTATTACCAATCTATGGGATATGGTGGGTATTTTAGGACCTTATTAGGTTCTTGAATGTATACTACTACTGGTTTGAGGGTAATAGTGGTATCTTCTTCCTTGCCGATATTTTTACCATGTGGTGGGGGAATGAATCTAGCTCGGGTTTTCTAAATGGAATCTTTCAAACATTGTTCCATTTTTTCAAACTCGTGGAACCCACCTAGATAATTCATTGGTATCATAGGTGTATGCAACTCATCCTAGATATTTTCATCATAGAGTTCCAACAATTGTTACTGCAAGATAGGGATACTGAGTGAATAGTATAAACCCTTCCATCTAGAAATGAAATTAGACACCCTTTTTTCCCATTTCTTTCAGTTTTTTATTTGAACAATTTTTATTTTCCTCAACATGGAGCTGAACTAGTGTAGGAATTGATGAATAAGGTCTTCCCATCCTACAACGGATCCCTCTAGAAGGTTGTTGTACTAAAAAAAGGCTAACTCTACTAGAGTTTGAACAAAACACCTCATCTTGGTTTCCTCCTTCTGATCTCGAGGGCCCATAATTAGACCACATTGGGATACTAAGTGAGTGATATATTTTTCAAAATCTTCTGCACCGTCAAAGGTAGAGAAGGTAGGATTTCTAAAATTGGGTGAAGACAACGTGTCATCCACCCATTAAAGATATGGAGTTTACTCATGCTGAAAATGTGAACATCACCCCTCTATGGATTCCATTAAAGTCGTCAGGGACTAGATTGAATTGATATGTTTTGTAGTTACTGTTGTTTGAGTTGTGTCCCTTCTATAGGGAGTAGGAGAGGATTACAGAGGTGGTCTCATTTTTTTCTCTCACTAATTATCATCCCGTGTGTAGAATGATTAATTACCTAGAGAGGGATAGTATATCTCTATAATGGAGGGAATTCATGATAATTTTAGACTTCCTCATTTATGTAGACCTACTACATGGATGCAGAGATGATCTGATGATTAGTTTCCTCTTTTATAAGAGGATTTTTTATAAAAAGAATAATATTCACTTCTTCCTGAAGATGATACCCAATTGTAATATTTCCCTTGGGTCGCTCCTCATTGAATTGTTTGGAATTTTTTATCTTAATCTCATATTGTGACAATTTTTCCTCTATTTAAGGAACTTTGACTTTTCTAGGCATTGATTGGGATGTAGCCATACCTTTCCATTTATCTTTGGTAGTGTTTTACTAGATAAGTGGAAACTTGATATTCATAGGTGCCATATTTTGGTGCCTTATTTGGTTCAAAATGTGTTTAAACTCAGTTGGTATATCTAAATAACCATCCTCTCAGGGTATGTTTTCTATGTTTTGGCCCTCTAAATTTGTTTCTTGATCCAAAATATATGTTGCGTTTATGGTGAATACATTCAAAGAGGTATATTAGGAAATGGTGGTTTCCCCATTACTTTCAGTGCAGCATGATGATTCTACACAACCTTCATTAGGGCCATTTCTTGAAACTTTGTCTATATTGGGTTGTTTTTGATTTCATCCTCAGCATGGTATGATTACCTTAATCATACACTCCTCCTATCTCAGCCTGGGAGTAATGACCTTGAGGATTTTCTGGTCATAATTTTATAATGGTCCCTGAATAGTAGATTTTTATCTTACGGTATGAGGAATGGGTGGGATTCCGACCATTGATATTTACCTCCCAACCTATAGAAGACTGATTCTCTCTATGGTGATGATGATGGTGATAGAAATTCCACCAAATCTATGCATTAGGGGTTATCTAGTACCATGATTGGTATTTATTGACCCTATTGTTGAGGATCCAATGATCACTATCAAGGATTCGATGACTCTTGGGATGGATATTGATATATAAATTCCCTTATCCCAGAGGTATGGGGTTTATATGTGATCATAATTGATTTCCCAAGGACCCTCTTGGGGGATGATGACCCTGGTAATGGTGATTGGGATATAAATTTCTCCAGACCAGTGGGATGAGGTTTGTCTGTAGCTACTACCGACATGTACTGAATCCCCTCAAGAATTTATGATTTGAGAGATAGAGGAGATGGTAGATATTCCCCCATCCCAATGAGTTGGGCCTTCTTCTAGACATCTGTTATGATAGCTACTAATGTTTCTTGTTTAATGTGGCATAGTTGTGCTCATGTATGAGTTGGGTACAATGGAATCCCATGATGGGAGTCAATTTCTACAGGATATCTTCAGGTTGGTTAAAACTTGGATTCCATGTCTAAAATGAATTCTTGTTACTTTTAGGGTCCCAGTTCAAACACCTATTGGATGTCCTCTCCTCCTATTTTTAATGTCTCTAAATCATTGAAGCAAGAGTGTATCATTTTCGTGACCAACTGTCTTGAGCTTTACTCGGTCCCATGATTTCTCTAGAGGATATGACATTACAAGACTGTTCTCAGGGTGTGGTGAAGTGTAATTCTCCATAATTTACCCATCCTCGAATACATATACATTACATGGATTTAGTTATCAATTGAAAAATATTTTTTATGTAATAACGATAATCATGTTGCATAATTTTCTCTTTTATTTTTTGATTTTGGATCCCAGTCTGGGAATATGGATGTGAGGTCTCATTGAAAATATATTTTCTTTATGTTCTGAAGGTGAAACTCATATCCTGGATAAGGTCGGTGTCTAGTCTTCATTCACTGATGAGTTTCCCACATATTTTGGCATATATAAGGCATGCACTCCTTTTCTAACTCATCTGGGATCTCATAGTCAGAATTGAAAAGAGGCCAAAAAATTATGGGGAGGTTATTTCTAGATAATTCTCTATATATATCAATACATGCTTCCTCTTCATCAGACTTACATTCCTCCATCTAGTCAGATCATATAATATGCCTCTTGGGGTCACCTACAGACTAGTGTGGAGTAATGCTGGAGTTTGATGGGGAACAATATACAATTGAACCTCATGTTTCAAGCACCTCTCTAAATAAAGGCATCTAAGTTATGAAATCCTATCAATATGGAGGTGTTTAGGAAAGGGTGGGATTTCCTTGTTCGTGGGACATATCACTGTGGGGAGGTTGATCAAGTTGGATGTCAGGAGTAGAGTTACTATAATCCATCTCCACAATACTACAAGGAGAACTATTGTGATAATGATCATAATCATATTTGGTTTAAGAGTATAATGACCCTTGGGTGCCAATAATGCGTCTCAACATCCTAATGGACAATTTAGTTGAGCATATTAGGGATACGAGCCCCATTCTGCATTGTCTCCAGAATTCAAAACTACCTTATGGAAGTTTGCAGGAATATGAGCCTATTCTAAGATAGTTTATAGACCTTGTTTATAACCATCTGGTGTTGTGGGAGTATGAGACCACTATTGAGAAGATTTTAGAATGTTTCAATGATCTTCCTCATTTTTTAAGATAATATTATCCTATCATGAGGTACATGTCATTCTCACTTGGTGTGCCTCAGTCAGAATGGTAGTATGATCCCAATATTGATCCTTTGAAATATGCCACTAATATTTTTGTGGAAGGGATATAATATTTCCCCAATTCATGTTACACTTTAACTTGGTGAGTCCTGTTTGGAACATGAATATGATCTTGGTCTAAATATGTTTTCCCCATAAAAATATTCCAATAGACCTTCAGAATGGGAGAAGGGATATGAGCCTCCTTCTCTATTACCTCATAAGGATGTTGGTGTATTCTTTCATCAGCGGATGTAGGAATATGTTCTTGGATTTTGTGATCTTATGTAATATTCTAGGAAGATTCATTGATAAGAATATGAGCTTGTCATGATCCATGTACCATTCTCACTTGGTAAACTCCAGCCAGAACGGGGATATGAGCATCATATTGGGCCTTTGGAGTATGCTTCTGGTCTTTTTTGATAGGAATATGTGTCTTTCCCAAGGCATGTTCCCCTCTCACTTGGTGATCCCTAGCCAGAATGGATATATGAGCCCGATATTGGGCCTTTTAAATTTATTGTTATACTTTTTCAATAGGAATGTTCCCCTATCCCAAGGCATGTGCCTCTATCACCTAGTGAGCCCTGATTGGAATGGAAATATAATCCTAGTCTAACAAATATTCCTTTACCAGAATATACTCATAATACTCCTGGATGAGAACATGAATGTGAACTTTCTCTGAATCAACCACTTTTTCATAATGATCAGAGTGTTTCTCTTCCCTAGATGTAGGGATAGGAATATGCACATGTATCTGTATTTGAACCAGTGCCAGAATATTCCAATGGATTTCTTCAGCTATTTCTAAGATGTAAAGGAATTTTATCAAAGTGTGTGTAAGGATATAAGCTTACACATTTTCCATTCACTATGTACTCGAATATAACTATGATTGAATCGGGGATATGATCCCACTTTTTTCCTTCTTGTGCCGCCAAAATATGTCAATGGACTTTATGCACGCGCCTCCCTCATGCCTACTCCAGTAATATGCCCAAAGAATTGTTTCAAGTGAGAATGGATATAATCCTACTCACTGGTTACTACCGGAATATGTGGGTAGACATAATCAATGAAATTAGGGATATGAGACCACTCAAGATTATCTAGAGCCTTTGTACCTGATGTTTCTTCATTGTTTCTCATGAATGAGTTCCATAGGTAGAAGTGTGTCGGGTGGTACCTTTAGTACGTGACAGATGGTTATCAGTGGGATGGCACTAGCAATATTGGTTAATGGGATCCCTAATCATAGACCCCTAAACTAGAAGGGAGAAATAGTTATCTCTTTGATCCACCATCATCAGATACTAATTGTGGTTTTTGTCACACTCTAGGATAAACATCTGAAGTGGTTGGATGTGGTAATGAGGGCCACTGGCTTTACTGCATCGGTCTTTGGATGATGAGGACCCATTGGTTTCAGTACTTGAAGATCCTTGAGGATAACCTCAATGCTCGGGATCAGACCATGTTTATGGTATTCCTGGAATATTGCATTCACCACCCTACGCTAAAGATTTCGGTTGGGTGAGGTAATTATGAGGCATGTAGGGGTTGTGGTTGCAACTGATATGCCAGAACAGTTTTTGGATGAATTCACTATCTTAGATATGGGTTTCATTGATGAGACAACTATATATAGTTATGAATACAATAATGAACAATTTCACTGACCAGTGCTCCATTGTAGGCATGAAATGTTCTCAATTAGATATATATGGGTAACACAATTTTCATTTTATTCCTGATCTGGCCATTTTACTTGCATGGACATGTTAAAGTGAGGATCGACTTATTTCATGAGAACCCTGGCTATAGAGGATCAGTTTTAAGATCATGATCATAGTCTACTAATTATCTTTCTATTTGAGAGTTTCACATAAGATTTACCATTTTTTGCATAGGAAATAAAAATAAAATATCATGATGGATAATAACCCAATCCTTTTTTTATTTTATACATTCATGTTTGGTTCACCATTTTTTTTTGGAAAGATGTGTTTGTATTTTTTTTTGGTTGTTTGATTGGGGGTAAATGTTCTTCATAATCAATCTCATTAGGCTAAACATTTGTTAATATTTCATAGAAACTCCCAATGGTTCCTGAATCCATAACTAGGTATAGGACTATATTCTAAAGACAAGTGGTTAGTTGGGGTTTCAAACCCAATGATGCTTAGGAACTCACATTGGTTGAGAGGATGGGAGGTCGGGCTCATCACATCCTTTGGGGGGTTGTTTCCTACTTCAATAATCTATTATAGATTTAAGATACGTTTGAGAATCTCTTCATAATCCCAATATAAGATTAGTTACCCTAAAAACAATCATAGGTTAAGTACCTTTATATGAAAAGTGAGGGGGGTCTTGTTGGTGAATCCATATGTATGTATCTAAGGTTCTTAATCCATTTCCCTTTGGTGGGTAGGTTCTTATATGTTGAATCCATATAACCAGCAACTCTAGAGTTTGTTATTATCCAGGGAGGTGGTTAATATTTCAAGTATGGTATTGAGACATTATGAGGCATCCTACATATCCAATTTTATAATAGGAATTAAAACCCACATATTTTGTTAAACCCATGCAATTTAATGTCATAAGGAATGAACATACATGTGGGCACTTGGGAACCTGGTATTTGAGCTCGAGTCTCAAGGATAAGTCTTGTGTATCTTGGTTATAGAAAGAATCAGAGTTATCATAGTTATTTCACTCCCTTGGGACTTTCCCCATGGTAGATACACATGTATGTTGGGTAGTTATATCACTCCACTAATTGGGGATTACACACTAAGGATTCCCTACCTGTTGGAGATTCAAGATGCCAATGAGGTGGTCATTTTTGACTCCCTAAGCCTACATGATATGTTCTTGGTGTGAGAAAAAAGGGATAGAAATTAATCATCCTCATTGCATATGGATGTTGGGATTACATGCTGGTACATCCCATTGGATGCTTAATATATAGGTCATGCCTTTGGAAGGTGTCCTATGTATCCTAGTTATGGAAGAAATCAAATTCATCGTAGTCCAGTGACTTCTCAATCCAATTGTGGATAAGGAAGGATGATCATACCATGGGAGATATTGGGTCATGAGGGTTGTAATGTTGGATAAATAGTGGGACTTACACGGAAGTGGATTCCCATTTAAGCTCAGGCCTTTTAAAAGGCATCCCATGTATCCAGGTTATGGAAGGAATCAGATTCATCGTAGTTCATTGGGTCGGGGATTACACACTAAGACTTCCTATATATTCTATACATACCATATTATGACAATGATCGGGGCCTAGACACTAAGGTTTCCCTTTTTGAATGATATTATCCTTGTAGCCTCATAAGCCCACGTGATTTGTGCTCGGTGTGGGAAACAAAGGATGGAAAATGACCAGTATCACTACTTGTAGATGTGGGATATGTGTTGAGACTTCCCTTGGGATGTTCATTATAGAGTTCGGTCTTTAAGACAACATCCTATATATCCTGGTTATATCATGAATCAAATCCATTGTAGTTCAATTAATCTAGGGCTTACTCACTAGGATTTCCCCTTATGGATGTTGGATAAGGTAATAAAGTCACAGGATTCCCTCTTGACCTAGATTGCTTGTTTCCCTAACATACATTGATTGTATTTTTAACATGCCATGCTTGTATACGTGATATGTTGATGGATTTCTACTTGTAATGTACAAAGACAATCACATGATCTAGATGACTTGTCTTAGGGAGGTCACATAATCTAGATGGAATGTTTGAAGGTCGTCACATGACCAAGGCTGACTTGTCCAGAGCACATCACAAGACCTAGCTATTTGATCCTATAAGATATCACATGATCTCGAATGACATACTTGGAGGGAATTGCATGATCTAGATGACTTTACATGGAGTCATTATGAAAGATGTATGACATGATTAGAGGGAATTACTAGAGTTAGTATGACAGGTTTGGAGGGTGATACATATCCTGGATGACTTGTCTGGGTGTCATTATGAAATCTAGATGACATGTCTGGAGGACATCATAAGATCTTAATGGATTGTCTAAATGATTTCACCAGATCCATTAAACCTATCATGATTCCATCACAAGACTTATCTGGAATACACTAGTATCAGCGTATGATTTGGGTGACCTGTCTAGAGGTCATCATGATGTCTGGATGGTGATCTTGGAGGGTTTTGTGAGATTTGGGTGGCATGCTCGGAGGTCACCATATGACTTTCTCTAACACATACATGGGACTCTTAATGATCCAATATGTATAAAAAAGGAGCATCATGTGATATAGGAAACATTTTTTGGTGTTGTCACATGAATTGGTTGGTTCATGTGAAGAGAATGAGGATTATCATATATGTTATTCATATAAGTCTCCCATCTTTTTAATCTCTGTTCAAACATTTTACTATTTATGCCTTAGATTTGTTCAGTGTTATTTTTTTGAAGTCTCATGTGTCTAATAAAGTATTAAATATATCATACTCATAAGCTACCTAAGTTCCTTCGCATGATCTATGAGTGATCATGCAAAGTGTCTTTGCATGTATCATGATCTGCTTAGGTGGTTCCTCAGATTTTACCTACTAGAAAACCTTTCTAATCACAAGATCAGTTAATCTAAGAAATATTCTCTAATTCCGGAGTACACCAGTGTGAGTATCCAAGGATTCATTTTTTGATTTTGGGGTGTGGGATTTATAGGCCCTTCTAGCCTTATTATTCACCTCTTTTTACGACGAGAATCACACAAATCTATGATGGAGTCAATGGAGGGATTTGATGTCATGAGTTTCAAGAGATCCTACTATAGGTAATTCTAGGGGCATCACATGAATTTCAGTGGCCATGAGATCATCCCTTCAAAGAAACATTTGTTGGATTATATCCAATTAGTGGGGTCTTTTATAATCATGTGGACATGTCTAGGGACTTACATATTTTCATGATGACATGTCTAAAGACATTCGTGAGATTATGGGGTCTATTGAAAGTACTTCATGTGATCTTATATGTATTTTCTTGAGACCTTTCACAAAAAAATGATGGCTTTACAGGGGCTTTTAAAATATCAGGTTGTCATGCTGAAGGGCTTTTGCGAGGACTTATGGAGCGCACAAGCACGTCGCATGAATTTTACGACTGTAAGATGCTCCTGCCTTTTCACTTTTATTTCCTTATTTTATTTTTCAAAGGATTGGGGGTATTATGAGATTGCATGAATGTAATTAATGATAATCACTCTTCACATCGGTGATGTATTTCATGAAAAAACAAGTGTAATGTGGTGGCAAGTGAGAATTTCATGGACAAACCCATCTATTTTCCTTATGGAGTCGAAAATTGAGTGCATGACCACTTGGACATGTTTGAATCCCTTAAAATGGTGGGGGTGGCATGCTAGCAGTCTCTCACAAGATGATTCGGACATGTCACAAGGGGTTCTCATTGTCATTCTAACCACCAGGAAGTTTCACGTGATATTTATAACCACAAGATGATACTTACTTTTCCACTTTTTATTTCCTTGCTTATTTTAGAAGGGTATGGGGTCACATGAGTTTCCATGAGTGTTGTCTAGGATAATCATTCTCCCCATCGGTGGTGTATTTTGTGACCAAAAAAAATATCTTATGGTGATGCATGATAATTATCATGGAAAACCCCTTCTTATTATTTTTCTGAGCCAAAGGGGGAGTGTGAGACCTCCTAGACACGTCGGAATCTCTTCGCATGATGTGGGTGGCATGATAGCAGGATATTGCGCAACCAGTAAGACATGTCACAAGGGATTTCATTTTGTCTCATGAGCTGCATGGGTTTGTTTCATGAGTTTTATGACTACAATAGGCTCCCACCTTTTGGATATTTTCTTCCTATTTTCCAAGGATTTTTGGATGGATTTTTGGGTTCCTACTGCCTAAAAATTCACATGACCTTTGGGTGCTCATCTAGAAGTCATTACATGATCACTAATTATTTATAACACCTTCTTAAAAGAAGAAGTACACGTAAAAGGGGTTCCATGGGTACATCTATGGGTCATGCGTTGTGCATGGATCCTTTTTATAATCTTCTGAAGGTCTCATGATTGTGTGTATCTTGGTTTCTTATGTGATCCATGAGTTCTATCCACCATTTCTTCCTTTATTTTTTGAGAAACAATAATACCCATATTCAAGTATTTATTTCTTTTTTGTATATTTTTATGCTCACTTGGATGGCGTCAATAGATGCAATATTTCCTTAGTTTTTATACCCACTCCCATGTTCCCTAGGAGGGGCCACATGATTTCCCTAATTGGCTTGGACTAATTTATTTTCATGTGATGGGACACTAGAATCCCATATTCTGATGCACATATCTACTCATATTTTTGGGTGCATATGTGTACATGTTTTAGACATTTATAGGTACCAAGGTTACCTCTCATAGGATATGGATTTTAATTATCATATCATTTCTGAATCAAAGTCTCAAAGAAGGTAATACAGGTATGGAACCTTCTATTATAGGGGGGTTACCAGCTATAGCTGGTATTAATCAATGAATTTCCTTATGGTTGATCAACCTCTATATATAAAATGTTTTTTTTTCAAAACTATTTTATTGTATATGTATGTAAATGAGTATACATTTTAATGCATACACTTATTTTTTACGGTTATGTTGAGACACCGTTGGTGGAGCCCTATTGATTATTTTATGCTCACACCCTATATTGACAAGGTACTTATAGGGGCACTGCTAGTTATTAGATAACCTTGGTTGGTTTCTCATGTTTAACATGGAAGTTTTTTCAATTTTAATTTTGAATTCAGAGCTATCAGAGGTGATCAGAAGTCTTATTTGACTCATCACTTTGTCTTCTTGTGGTGTCACCCATCTTAATACATGTTTGTCTTATAAATTAGTATGAGTTTGACTATAGGTTTCCTAGCCTTGTATACATTAATTTAGAAATTTTTCAATTCATTATCTTTTAACATTATTATAAAATGTAAAACTATGTGCATATCCATGTAAAACTAATCCTATAAAATTATACCTACACATCATTAAAAGTTAGATAAAATTGAATCACCAACATGTCTGGGTTAAATTAATTAGATTTTATAAATAATGTATCTGGGAAACCACTAAATATATTATTTTTGGAAATTAAATAATTTAAACTTATATCAATCACATTCAATTAAGATCATGAAATGTGAGCCTATGTGCCTATCCATGATGCATGAACCCACCCACTCTTTCCACCCCAGGCAAGAGGAAAATACTATAAACCATAATTACACAATAATAATTCAATAATGACATGAAAATATAATTTCACAACCAAAAAAAGAAAGCATGGTACCCAGGAAACTCAGTAGTCCAGTATTCAAGTGTAACATCCCAACCCATCTCACCCCTAAACTGGTGGCCAGACTGGTCGCCACATGACCTCAAGCACGTCTCCCATAGGCCAGAGGCTACCGACTAGCAGCGAGGGTCTATGGATAGTTAGTGGGGAGGCTATACTCTCATATCATATTTCAATAGTAGTCAATAGAAATAAATAACAGAAGTATTCTAATAAATGATAAAGATGTTGAAGGCTGGTTTTTATAAAACTTGAACAAAAGTGGAAAATGCTAGATTATATAGTATATTCATGCATGACATGCTAATGACACAAAATGGAAAGAGGTTAAACAAAACAACATGCTTTACATCCCAATACAGAAATAAATAAAAGACTTAAAGCCCTGGGGTGATCTCCTCGAGCATCCCGAGATTTTTCTCAGTCCAATGCTATTATCTCCCAAGTATATGCAAACAACACAATCCTGCAACCAAATAGAATCTACTCAGGTATCCTAGTCCAATGGTAGCCCGAGTAGGGTTTGAGATATAAATCTCAATAGTTTGGTACCACTGGTTTCTACACCAAATCTAGACATTAAATAAATAATTAAAATAGTTTGAAAGCTTGCATAAATAACGTAAGCAGTACAATGTATCTATATACCAAAGTATTTGCTTCAGCCCTCAGTTGGTGTCTGAACCTACATTATACATTTTTCAAGCATACACAACAGTCATCACACACTCATTTTCATTTATCAATTATTCAAACATCGTTAAATTATATAACCCTCATTAATTGTAACTCTTTATTTAACTGCATAAATCCTTGGGTTCCCCAGGACACCCATATCTCAATACATGCCTCAGCCATGCTGGGGTCTGAACTATTTCCCATATTCAATTCTCAAATCATTATCTCACAACATCTTTTATTAACCATTTAATTCATTTCACATACGACCTATTGGACCCACAATCTAATGTCAATTAATGGGTGTAGAACATCATGTCTAGCGCCCTCATGAATATTTAGAGCATCAGTCCTTGTCTCACAACACATTGGTATTTGGAGCATTAGTCCTTGTCCCATAAAAGAATATTCCCTTTCAAGATGGTTGTAGAATGCCATGTCTAACACCCTATGAGTATTTGGAGCATCAGTCCCTATCCCACAACCTGTTTATCAATCATAAATATATATATTTATCATTGGTATAGTACGCCATGTCTAACACCCCAAAACCATCCATTAATTAACTCATAAATTAATTAATCAAATCCATTAATTAATTCAACAACTAATTAACAACATAAATCTCCAGTCAAATAACTCAAAAATTAATTAACCATTCAACATCTCAAAAGTTAATAATTCATTAAACATTAATTAGTCTTAGCCACAAGTAAGTAAACTAAATAATTAACTCAACTATTAATTATCCCAATTCTACAAAAAGTCTGAACCTGTCCACTCAAGCAGTGATTCATCCAGGACATTAACAATTTACATGCACATCATAAACATCTCAAGTTAAACATGTTGATCAAGGCCCAGATATTTAGCAACCATCTCACATATCATATCATATATTTAAACAACTCCATCCAAAAGAACTTAAGGCATGGAAAACAAAAACGCATCAAAAGGTATTGTTCGCCAAAAATTGTAACAAACAATCAATTAACAATCTTAAATTAATGAATTCAAATTAATTAATTCAAAAATTAATTAATTAAATAATATCTATTTAACCAATTCATCAATTAATGAACCATTTACCATTTAAAATGTAATAATTAATCCATCCATTAATTATTACTAGTTTCTAATTTATATTCCGAATACATCAAAATATTCAATATTCGCAATATTCATTAAATGCCACAATTTTCTTCAACTCATGACTTGATAATTAATTATTTAATTAATTACCCTATTACCCATCCTACCTCATTCAACCATTTAATTCACCAAATGATATATCACCGTTTACATAATTAACATTCCATGACATGGGTTAAGAAGGCACACCTAAAGGTGTCCCAGTTCAATGCCATTTAAGTCTCATTTACAAGGAAGACTCGTGGGTGCTTCCTATTTAACCATTTAATATTCAAGGCATCAGTTCAACATATTTTCAATAGCCATCAATACAGGCTTAACACCAACACTTGGTCATTTACTCATTTATCACACATGGAAAGCATCATTCAATAACATCAAAAGTCTTGCATCAACATATCATGTATCGGCATTAATAGGGAAACATACAAAAGCCCAACCTTAAGCAAGCATGATATAACATTACCACCAACCAACATTTTATCTTAATCATCATTTAATGAAAATTTAGTAGCTCCATAATCAAGGAAACTCATAATCTCAAATTATTTAAAGAAGCAAATAATTCTTAAATAAAGTGATAGATATTTGGGGCCCTACCCCGGGGTGACGTCATTTTAATTACGCAGCACTTTAATGTACTTGGCGATAATTAGTTGCAAATGGAACGTAGTCACACGTGCACCACATTTATATATATGTATATATCTATATATATATATATATTTAAATATATATTTACACGCGCGTGCGCCCTACAACACAAATCAACAAATTACCAAAACAAATTTAGAATACCAAAACCAATGCAGCAAGATATACGCACCTACTTCTAGATACTAGGGACTCAGATAAAATATTAGACTCCTATTTAGGTGGTGAAAACCCAAATAATGAAGTAGAAACCTTAGCTTAACCAAAGGAGGTGAAGAAAAATTAGTTGATCCACTTTACCCTTAGTGGTGGATGTTGGATTGTGGACCAAAAGACCCCAAAACACCATTTTCACACCTTAATGAAGGAAGAACATCAAAATCGGGTATTATCCCAAAACCCTAAATTAGGAAAAAAAAACATATTGGGCACCGAAAACACAAAAAAACTCTAAAGAGATGAAGGAGAGTATGAGATTAGTTCATACATCATTGAATCAGACCAAACCCAAAAAGAAATTGGGAGGAAGACATCTGCGAACGAAAAAGGGGTTATGCCACGGGGGTCACACACTGCTAACGGGGGTCATCTGGGGGTCGGTCGCATGCTGATGGGTCGCACCATAGGGAGGACATCATTCCATAGGGGGGAAGCTTCAGCCATGGAGAGTAGGTCACGGTGAAGAGGAGGGGAGTGTCTTGGTGCATGCGCCGGATAGGGTTGTAGAGGGGGGTTGCGCCTCATGTGCATGGAGGAAGGGGGAAAAGGATCCTCCCCTTTTCTTTTATTTTTTTAACCTAAAAACTAAATAAAACACATTAATTAATATGTATTTAAAAAATATTCAAAAGAGTTAAACCATAACCCCCAATTTATTGTAATATCATTAATATGATATTAATGATAAAACTCCAACCTGTAAAATCAATACAAATGTTAATGATTAATATTATAAAATTAATAATAATTGTTATACCATTATCACTACACCCTTTCATTTCTTCTTTTGAAACCATAACCCCCAAACCATTATTATTATTATTTATAATAATAATAGCGACCCTAATTAATAATGACTATTAATTTCGTAAAACTAAAATAATAATAATCTCCTTATTATTATTTTTTCTAACCCTTTGATAAACCCAACACCTCTATTTAATAACAACGCTTCACTAAATATCAAACTCCTCATTTAATTAAACGTTTCTTTGAGATACCCAAAAGCCACATTAATTTCACATAAAAGTTACACCCCATTAATCATGCAATTAACATATTTTAACATCTAAATAATTTATGAAACCATAATAATAATATTAACACTATTTTTATTAACACATTTTTTATTTAAATACAAATCTCCCATTTAATATTATTTAATTAAAATAAATAAAATATTAAACAGGTTAAGTTGCATAGGTTGGACCGCAACCATGCACAGCCCGTTTAGATCCATTAAAGTTGACGTTTTTGGATTCGGTGCTCCCGAGACATATCGGGACACCCCGTGGAAATTATCAGGTAATTACACAAGTCCAAAAATGAAACCTTTAGGTGTTCTGACACTCGAAATATATTTCTGAAGTTCAGTTTAAAAATTGACCCATCGATAAATGGAAATTTTTTTGAAAACCTTTGTAATTTAAACCCAGTTCAAAAACACAAGACTTTACAATCTACCCACATTAAAAAATTCTCATCCCCAAGAAGCCATCAGAAACTATTACAACATCTATTGGGCTACCAAGGTCGAGAATATTTCCTATTTTAACAACCACATTATGTTTCCAAAATCCAAACTTACTTTTAACTAAAACATGTGTCCAACTTCTTAATTATTTAAAACCCAAGACAATTCTTATTTTACCATTTAAACACCGAAATATAGCTTATATTCAAGGTCATTACAAGGACCTCATTGAAGAAATAGGTCGAATATCGATTCACCAACAGAAAATGGTGGCGCATGATTTCCTAAAAAGACATTATGGTCCCAAAAACCCACACTCATCCTTAAATATGTGAATGTTTCCCTCTGGAATTGGGGATGATCTCATTGATTTAAGATTAAAACATTCCAAGCAGTTTCTAATGGTTTTGTTCGTAGAACCAGAAACATCCAATGATTCCATATCCATTTGAACCTACTTTCCAAAGGTAGGCGCTCATTAGTTGTGGATTGATGAGGCTTAGGAATTTGCATTGGTCGAGAGGATGGGATGTCGGACTCATCACACCTTTTTTAGGGGAATTATTGTCTGCTCTGGGACTCTCTTTATAGATTTAAGTTATGTTCGTGAATACTTATTACATTACCCAGTATAAAATAAGCTTTCCTTTAGATCTGAAAATCAATGATTGATATGTAGGAAATTTAGAGAATCTTTTATATGTATTCGAGGTTCTTCATTGATAGAGAATCATCTGTATTTGTTTAGAGATTCTTATACAATGGTATCCTTTGATACATAAAAGTCTCTTGGTCATTATGATGACCATACTAGTTTTAAAGCCACTCAGTGGGGCACTTGAATTTTATTGTCATTTAGAAGGTCATGGATTATTTCAGAGTTGGGATCTTACCCGTAGATGGGCTACCTACGTATCCTTTGTTTTAGAAAAGGAATCAGAATCCATGTAGTTAGAGTAAGGGAGTATGATGTTTATGCATGATTGATGGCTCAAAGAAAGATGTCATGATTACTTTTACACTCTAAGCTCACGTGAGTCATGATCGGTGTGAGAAACAAGAGGTATTGGTGAAACCAGACTATTGTGCCATGAAAGATGCAATGATGTGGGGCTTATGTGTGTATGACTGCCCAAATGGATGAGGATTAAGATTTACTTCAGGGAAGAAATCCAGGAACAGGGTCCATAAAGGTATATGTGATTCAATGAGATTTGGATACTCTAATATTGGGGCTTACTCCTAAGGAAGATTCCCAAGTTAGGAGGGGGCTTATTATTGGGTTTTACTCCTGAGAAGGAAGCCCATATCAAAAGGAAATTAAGACTGGTTAAGAGAAATTAAGACCGGGGCTTACTTCTAAAAAGGAGGCCCAGGTTAAAGGGATTTGAAAATTAAAGGGACTTGGGGATTACTCCTAAGGAGGATGCCCATATTTGAGACTGGGGCTTTCTCTTGAAAAGAAATCCCAGGTTAGGAGAATTATGGTTGGGGCTTACTCCTAAAAAGGATTCCCATATTTGAAAATTTTAAGACTGGGACTTACTCCTAAGGAGGATGCCCAGATTAGAGGAATTATGGTTGGGGCTTACTCCTAAGGAGGATGCCCAATTAATAGGATTTGAAACTGGGGATTACACCTAAAAAAAGGCCTAGATTAATGGAAATTATGACCGGGTATTACTCTTGAAAATGAGGCCCAGATTAATGAGGACTTGGGGCTTACTCCTAAGGATGATTCCCAGTAATAGAGGACTTGGGGCTTACTCCTAAGGAGGATGCCCAAAATTAATGGGAATTATGACTGGGGCTTATTCATGAAAAGGAGGATCAGTTTAAGGGGTTCTCTCATCTTAAAGGATGAGGTTGAATGAATTAAATCTCAATCTTTAGTGACATAAATATGTGTAAATCACTAGGTTTTGAGAGATGTTCCATGGAGTTCCTTTCAGATAATGAAGTCAAATCAAGAAATCATGCAATAAATGTCTTGGAAGAGTGTCTTTAAGATTGAATCTTGAATAGGAGAGGTGGAATGGCATAAGATGGGTGAAATGGGCAGGAAAGGCACCCAAAAAGATAGGGGCGCGCAAGTCCTGGCAGGCACGCAGGTACTGCGTGGGCGCGCAAGTCCCTGGTCGCGCAGGTATACCTGCGCGGCACATGGGTACTTGTGCGATTCTCAGCCCTTAGGGTAATACTTGGGCGAGACTTGGCTCAAACCCTTGGTATTATCCCTAGAGGATTTCCAGAAGATGGCGCGCAAGTTTTGGTGAATAAGTAGGGTGGCGCGCAAGTGTGTCCATTTCCCTTAAGGGTAAAACACTTAGGCACGCAAGTGTTAGTGAATTCTAACACTTAGACCTTACTCCTCTTGTTTAGACCTTCTATTCTAGGTAAATAATTACCTTATAAGTTTTCGAAAGACCTGAAGAAGAGAATTTGGCATTTAGAGCTCTATATCTAAATTCTGGAAAAATCCCTCCCAAAATGGGGGGCCCACAAGGTCTATTTATAGGCTGGAGAAGACCCCGGGCAGTTATCACTTAGGGCATGCAAGTGACTTGTGCGACCAACTTCGGCGCACAAGTGTACTTGCGCGACCATTGTAGAACTTGCGTGACCCTTGTGCAATGTTCTTCTTATTCCTTCCTTTGTCAATTTTTGATATTTGTCCAAAGGTTGAATCAATTTGTGCTAAGATATTCCCCTTTTCCAATATTTAGACTCTGTGATGAAAGGAGCGTCAACAAAAGTCCCTCCTTAGAGTTGGATCTAAAAGAAATGAGGATTTGACTCTGAGGAAATCAATAATCAAAAGGAAATTGGGGCACGCAGGGTATGGCACACAAATGAGCTTCGGGTGCGCAGGGTCTGGCGCGCAGGGTAGGGCATGAAAATGAGCTTCGGGCGCATAGGGGTATGGCCTTGTCTATAAATAGAGGGCCTCAATTCGTGCAAAGCACCCGGATCTTGCTTGTTCTTTGCTCTCGGCGCGCAAGTTGACTCCCGGCTCTCACTTGTCCACACTTCTTGCTTCTTGCGTCGCGCTTCTGTTTCTTGTGTCGCGCTGCTGTTAAGGTATTTAGACTTGCGCGATGAAACTTGTGCGCCCAATACTTGCGTGACCGAAGGAGACTTGCGCGCCAACTATGGGACTTGCACACCTTAATGACTTAGCCAATTTTTTCAAATCCTTCGCAAATTTTATGATAAGTTAACATACTTTAAGAGTTAATTATTCATCTTTTGTGCAGATCAAATGGATCCAAATAGAATCGGAATGGCTGATGAACTGGCGAGCAAAAGAATTGATAAGATGATAGACATTGTTGGCCATGATTACTATTCCATCTGTGAAAGCACTTTTCCAGACTTGGATAAGCATCTGAATAAATATCATCAAGATTTCCCACACAGCATCTATCTGCCTCTGTATGTCCATGGTCATCTGCAAGATGTCAATATTCGAGAGGCAAAGAACTATCTCTCGCCTTCCTGGTTTCAGTCATATACCAACTTTTCTTCAACGAATGTCTCAATCCCAGGAACATTTTCTAATGCTAGAATAGTAAAGAAAGCTTATATAATGCATCATAGCTTGTGTGCAACAGATCTGAAACTTCACAAGCCTGAGCTGCAACCACATTTTTATCCCTCAGCCTTTCGAAACTCTCATATGGATCAATCCAAAGCCTGGAAGGAGAAATGAGAATTCCGTTATGGAAGAGGGGTGAAGCCAACTTGGGTGTGGGATTATTGGGTGTGACAAAATTTTTGAAGATTTTATCGAGGATCTGAAGGGAGCTGAAATTTATGAAGCTATCTGGGCTGGGCAGATGTATGTTTATAGGAATGATAATTTTGCACTGGAATTGCTTAGCCGCTGGAGCCCGGAAACTAATTCTTTCTATCTGACCCATGGAGAAGTAGGCATTAGTTTATGGGATGTCTACAAGATCTTAGGGGTTCTAATCCTGGGTGATATGTATGACGAATTCTTCCCTCCAAAGGCAACCATGAATGATCCAGAGAAGACTCCAGATTTGGTTTGAGAGTTATTGAAGATTTATCATAAGCTCAAAATCTCAAAGACTTCAAAGACTTATTCTAGAAGGGATATTCATACGAAGGAGTGGATGAATATATTTCTTATCGAGAAGAAATAGAAGGAGCCAAAGGAGAATGGATCCAAGAAAGAGAAATCCAAGGATAAGAGGCCCACCTGTCCTACCACCTGCCCCAAAATAGAGAAGAGGGGTGCTCCTGGCACATTCTGGAGAACTTTAAAAGTATGAGAGTTTGATAAATGGGGGTATGAAGTGAATCATAAAATCCCTGAGAAGACCTCTCTAGCATGCTTTTTAGCCTTATGGCTCAGTGTTTATCTTTTACCATTCAGAGATTTGAAGGGAGGCATCAGGCCAGGGACCTTCGTTATTACATCCAAGTTGGCTAAAAGGAAGATGGTGGGGTTGGATACCCCAGTTTTGGAAAAGATTCACAAGAGCTTACTCCATGTCTATATGGGTGAGTCTCCTTTGAGATTAGTGGGACCATTACAAGTTTTATGGGGATGGATTGCCACTCACTTCCAGACATATGTTGTTCCAAACGGAATACGGATTCCTGGAAGTTCTTTCAGGCCGTCTGTTCAGGCCTTCTCTGGAGTTTGTCCTTTGGCCATCAATGCCTATGATATTAGGCCAAGGCTAGGTATGCATAAGGAATTCCACTTCTTTCCCTATGGAAATACGCCGACAGGGCAATTTTTTGATGATGGATCAGCCAGCTTGGAACAGAGGTCTTATATACTGGCCTGCAGAGATGGTGTGCTGGCCACCAGAATTGATGGGGAAATTATATGTGAGTCATATGCTCCATATCGATTTGAACGCCAATTAAAGTGTTTGTAAACAATTTTTGTATCTCCTATAGTGCACGTCAGATCATAGCAGCATCCAATGGTTGCTCGGCAACTATGGTTGCTAACAGCTATGGAAAGGACTGGGGCAGTCTTTGTCTTACCAAATACTGAAGCGGTAAGCAATTTGACCATACGGTATGCTGAAAACTGGATAGCGTCATATCCTAAGGCCATATTGAATAAACCTATTTATCGGGCTGGGAAGAAGAAGAGAACCATTGAGAAAGAAACAATTCAGGTGGCAGGTGATTCTTCCACTCCTGAAGCTGTTTCACCGAGTTCTTCAACCGAGGCTGATTCATCAGATTCTCAGGAGATACAACATGTGTGAAAACAGCCATGTGCTGTATATAATCCTCCTGTCAGAATCAAGAGAGCCACTCCATCAACTCGTGGTGAGTTACTTTATTGAGTCAATTTTAATTGCAAGTAACTTTATAGAGTAACAAGTTTTCATTCTCTTTTTATATTTGCAGGATCTAGAAAGAAATTAAAATCCATGGTTGTAGGACCCACTTCGTAGCCTTCTAGTACACCTGCATATCTACAACTAGAGGCCATCCAGGCATGGTGGGATTTATACTACGATACTGAAACTATCTGGCTAGAGATATGTGAAGGGTTACGTCTTCCTGGAATAGGGACTCTTCAGGCTCCTGAAAATATTCATTTCAAGGATAACCCTAATGAAGTAAGAGCCTATGTCAAAGAGTTGAAGGCCTATATATATGCCACCAAATATTCTACCCCTATCACCAAGAGGGTGAAGGAAATGATGGATCACGGTGCCACTGATGAGGAGTGGCATGAATATGTGGCTCCTGAAGATGTAAGTTTTCTTTCCTTATTTTCTTTGCAACTTGATTTTAGTCGAAGCTTTGTTATTAAAGGAAATTGTTTTCTTCATATTGCAGCTTTCCAAAACTACTAAGGTTCCTTTGCCACAGTATAGCCCTGGTGGTACTGCCATCAGGGCTGCTGATGAATCTCCTCGCGAACCGGGTGAGATATCTCCAGGCCAGCAGGCCATGAATGAGGAGTTGGATGTGGCATTCCATTCTCTGATTCAAGTGCCAATAAGGGAGACTGCTGACACTCCCAAAAAGACAAGGTTATGAAGGAGGAAGTCCATTGCTAAAAGCTTTATCAGTAGTGGTAAGTCCTTTGGATAATCATGAATTTTAAACCATGAAAAAGATTTCTCACTTTCCTTGGGATTGTAGGGGATTCTTCAATTTACCCTATGAGGGAAAGGACTGATCCTTCTTTAAGGACCACGTAGGGTGCTATGGAACCAACGCAAATTCAGGATGACTTGGCTACTTCTAAAAAAGATCCAACATATATTCCCAGTACTGCTCCTGCTGCTGCTACAGGTAGAGAAGAACCTGCACCAGAATCATTGGCAGCTACAGCAACTGAATCTATCATCCTTCCTGAAGAAGCTGTCTAGGGTCAGGGGCCGCAGAATGAGGGTCGCCAAGAGGACACATCAAATGCTCCCACTGGTGAGACTAACCAGGATTCTGAAATATCATTGGATGAAATGATGAATTGTGGCATGTCTTTCGAAGAATTTTATGATCATGCTAGGTTATCATGTTATTTAAAAGACCTTGGGCATGAGTGTTATCCTTCATCCAGTAAATTTTCTTATAATTTACACTTCTAATCATGACTGAAAATAATATGCAGTTCCATCCATAGAAACTGTTGAACTGCCAATGCCTGAAGAGGATGTGGACATTGATGTCAACCCTACCATTTCAGAAACATTATCTCAAGTGGAGCTAAACCCAGTAAACCCTCGTGAGACCCATCTTGAAGATCCTGTTGAAACTGAGAAAGATGGGGAGGAGTCTTCTCAAGCTGCTGATCTACTGTTAGGTAATGATTGTACCGAGTTTTCAAGATAAACAACCAACTTCCATTATTCTATGAAACTAAACATGCTTTTAATTTATCAAATAGGGCTATCAACATCAATGTCTAGAACTGGAGGTGAAGTCTCAACCTCCTCCCAAACAGTAGTAGAAGGTGAAGCAACCAGGGTCAGGGGGGAAGGAGTAGAACAGGGCACTTCCTTAATAGCATTAATCCCAGATTACATGCCCCCCTGTGATGATGATGTTGAATCAGACCCATAGGTTCTTAAGGTGCTCAGCTTTTCACGATGCAAGGCATGGAACAACATATGAAAAATAATATCTGAGGTGCCTTTAGAAGAGCTGTCATCAAGGATCCCTCGATTGTCATCCCAGTTCATCATGCTTGGACTTGGCGGGTTTGGATACCAAGAGATCCATACTGTGGTGAAACAAGTCATCTTCAGGAGGGATCTGGAGCAAAAGTGTCGCGAAGATCTGACCAGGGTGAAACTGTCAGTCAACATTGGTGAATTTGAGGTTGCGTTATCCCAAGCTGAGGCTGACTATGCTGCCAAGATGAAGGAGCTGAAGCATATGATCAAAGAAAAAGTCGTCCAGCAAGTGCAGCTCCAGCAACAGTTAGATGCTGTTACTGGGGAACTTGACCAGCACAATAATTCATTGGAGGGAGCTCAAACGAATGGTATGAAAGCCATTGCAGATGCCAAGAAGGCACCCCATCAAGCTGAGAAAAGTGAAGTTGGTCGAGTGCATGAGCTTTAAGTAGCTGCTGATGGAGCTCGGGATACTATACATCAAGTGAAGACTTATGTTGACAGCCTTTTGTAATTTCCTAAAAAAGAGAAGAGACTCCAATCTGTGGATGTCCTCTTAATTCTTGTGCATCAAATGAAGAACTTTTTCACCTTTAATCATTTTTGCACCTATTTTCCTGCTACCTTACCTAAGCCAATGGGCCTAGTGATCATAGTTTTATTTTTACTAGGATTAATATAAATAACCCTACAAACTTTGAATCTCTTAATTGCTCAATATTACCTAAATCATACAAAATTTATGTTTAGTGAGCTGGAACATGAATTTTATTCAGAGTTCCTTTTTCTTTTATATGCAGTTTAAAGTCATGCACGTCAGACATAAAGAGGCTAATGTTTAAGGTTAAAATAGCTTTGACTGAGATGGATTAGAACTGGCTCAATTCCTTGAAAATTTATCTGAAAACATATTACCATACTCAAGTATGAGGGAAAATATGTAAACTATGACTTACGAATATTTGAATCTGAGGAATGATATGAAAAAGATCTAAAAGTAATTAGAAGTAGTAGTTCCCAAGAATGAAGTTACCATTATTTAACAAACCCATTAGGGGGTTGAATTATGCAGGGCCACCTAAGGACATTGGCTGCATAGTCAAATAAATAGCATCTCTTTGCTGACAGGTCCGTTATGTAGACTACTTATGAAAGGCCACCTAAGGGCATGTGATGCATAGTCATGCAAAAGAAATCTCAGAAATTTACTTTCCTAGTGCTAAAAACTAGTGAAAGTTTACGGAGATTCAAATTTTCCAAAGTATAGAGTTTTCTGTATGGAAAGAGGTACTTGAATATGGAGAAGATTTTTTCAAATAAGATTATCAAAGAACTAGATGGATATCACTCCTACGAAGGTCTGACCCAAACATAGGGAAGGAGAATATAAACCATAGACTTGAGTACTTTCAGATCATAAAAACGGATATGGGACAAATGTGTTAAGGATGGCTATTTTTGCAGATCCCTACATATTATCAAGACAAATAATGACAAAAGAGGTTTTCCTCCAAGGAATGAAGTTACCACTATTTAAAAAACCCGTTAGGGGGTTGAATTATGCAGTGCCACCTAAGGGCATTGACTGTATAGTCGAATAATAGCATCTTTTGGCTGACAGGTCTGTTATGTAGACTGTTTATGCAAGGCCGCCTAAGGGAACGTGCTGCATGGTTAGACAAAATAACTCTCAGAATTTCAGGCCTTTTGTGATTAGAAGTTAAGAAAAGGGTTATGAAGATCTAAAAATATTTAAGGTTAGGATTATGAAACATAAAGATGGGTATTTTCCAATGTATACAGATATACACAGATCAATGCTAACCATAATCATGTTGTGGCTGGGTCCTGAATGGAAATGTTGGACTTCACTACGTATCCCATAAGGATGGGAATCAAGACATACGTAGTTCTTGAACTACAGTTTAACTTCGAGTGGGAAAAAAGGATTGGAGATCTTAGTTTAGGGTCATAGAGCTTGGAACATTATAAGAAATACACAGTGTGTGTTTTCATGGGGACTTTTCAGCCAGGGGACAGAAAGAGGAATTTGGGGTTAGGCCCAAAATAACTTGGGGCTGGATTCTAGGGACACTCGAACGTTCCTACGTATCCCATAAGGATGGGAATCAAGCCCACATAGTTCTATAACTACCCTCTGTACAAATTAGGTTCGTACATGTGAAGGGTGAAAGGGGATTTTAGTGCAATGATGGTTTAACCCAAGATAAAAGGTTCAGGTATTTCCATGTATGCATGTAGTCTTTGAAATGAAACATGATTGAAAATCAATGTAAATAATGATTCCCTCTCAGGTGACGGTATCAAAGAATATTGTAGTTTATTGTCATACTAGACAAAAGTGTTGTATAGTTTAATGTCATATAGCAAGGACGAAAGTGAACCAATGTAAATATATTGATTCTAGGGGCGGTTTCACGAATCAACATCATATGAGATGGAGGTGAACCGATGTGAAGAGATTGGTTTTGGGCTTGAACCTTGGGAGGTTGCCTATATACCCAGCCTGGAAGGCAAGGATCAAAGTCTGCATAGTTCAATTAAAGAATGAATTAGTGATCAAGTTGTCCTTGGGGACAACGACCTAAAAAATAGTATTGGGACTTACACATGGTTAGTAGCCCAGAGAGAGTGTTATGGTTGAAGTTTACTCTAAGCTCACGTGAGTCATACTCGGTGTGAGAAACAAGAGGTAGCAACAACCCTAACGATGCACAGTTTAATGCCATGTAGGACATATAAAGGGACTATGCAGTTTTAAGGTCTTGCGGTTAGGACTATTGGTGCTACACAGTTTAGTGTCACGTAGCAGGGACAAAAATACAGTTTAACGTCATGTAGGACGTATTAAAGGACTTTCTGTACAGTTTAGCATCATATAGTTAGGAAGATGGGGAAAATATAGTTTAACATCATATTGGACGAAAGGGGGACTACGCAGTTTAATGTCATGCAGTAAGGACAAAAGAGTACACCATTTAACGTCATGTTGGACGTATTATAGACTTTTTCACAGTTTAACGTCATGTTGGACAAAAAAGGGACGATACAGTTTAGCATCATGTTGGACGTAAGTTCTAATAGTTTAAGGTCGTATGCATGGATCGTTGTTTATGCAGTTTAACATCTTGCTGGATGTAAGGAACTTCTAATAGTTTAACATCATATAGCAAGGACGATGAAGGGGGATACCGTTTAACGTCATGTTGGATGACTTAGGGAACTTTTTCACAATTTAACGTCGTGTGGGATGAAAGTAATACAAATATTTTAAGGTCATATGTATGGACCGTGGATGGTGCAGTTTAACGTCATGCTGGACGTAAGGGACGTACAAATAGTTTAAGGTCATATGAATGGACCGTGGGTGATGCAGTTTAACGTCTTGCTGGACGTAAAGGATTTTCAAAATAGTTTAAGGTCATATGCATGGACCGTTGCTGTATTTTGTGTTCATAAAAAATATTTCTTCAGAAATCTAGCATTTTTTGGAGTAGTGATGAGTTATCAATCCATTGAGATTAAAGAATAAGCTCCATTGGAGTAGACCTTATGTATTGAGTAAGGTCCTTCCCATTTTGGCTCAAACTTGGGAGGTTTCTTTCCTGGTATCATTGGAGTTCTGAGAACTAATACCAATTCTTCCTGAGTGAATGAATGAAGATGAACTTTTTTGTTGAAAGCTCGTGCTATTCGATTCTGATAGACTTCCAAGTGGTGAAAAGTGCACAATATTTTCTCATCTAACTGTTCCAATTCATTCAATACCTTTTGAGATTGTTCATCTATAGATGACTAATCACAAATGGCTACTCTGAGCGAGGGTAGTTGAACTTCAATGGGAAAGACGACTTCCATTCCATATACCAGTGAATATGGAGTTGACCGCATTGCAGTGCGGGTGGTAGTCTGATAAGCCCATAAATCGTGAAAGAGTTTATCAGGACATAATTTCTTATCTTTATCCACCATCTTTTGCAGTATATTTGAAAGAGTCTTATTGAAATCTTCTATTTGGACATTTTCTGCTGCATGATACCGAGATGAATGGTTGGATTTGATGTTGTATTCTTGATATAACTTCTTCACCTCGGATGAATAGAAGTTGGTGCCATTGTCCGTCAATATGTTATGAGGGACACCAAATATGGTAATCATGTTAGATTTGATGAAGCTAACAATGCATTTAGAACTGACTTCCTTAAGAGGTATTGCCTCTGCCCATTTGGAAAAGAAATCAGGAGCAGTAAGAATATACTTAAACTGCTTGGTCGTAGCTGAAGGGTAAGGTCCCACCACATCCATTCCCCATGTGGCAAATGGCCATGAGTATTTAGCTGTATGAAGCAACTCTGGAGGTTGATGAATGAAGTTGGCATGTACTTGGCATGAATTAAACTTCTTTGTGAAATCAACACAATCTTGTATCATTGAAGGCCAAAAGTATCCAGGCCTTCGAATCTGATCAGATATTCTATGTCCAGACTAGTCGGCACCACAGACTCCTGCATGCACTTCTTTCATGACAGCCATTGTCTCTTCACCATCAATGAATCTGAAGAGAAATCCATCAAAACCACATTTGTAGAGAATTTTCTCTAGGTGATCTGGGCTATCATAAAGAGTAAAATTGACCACACGTCTCTAGATTTGTTTTTTCTCGACTCTATCAGGTGGAAGTGTTCTATTTTGAAGGTATTCCCTGATAGGTGAAATCCATCCTGTAGTATGACCATGCGGTTCAAGAATGGGACTAATTTCATTAATTTCCTCTGTTCTGATTCTAACATAAGGTGAAAATCCACGACGGTGGGCAATACTGATGGTTGTCTCGTCACGATTCGGATCTGCCAGAGCTCTGGTTATATTAGCCAGCGCATCAGCTTGAGCATTTTGTGATCGCGGGACATAAGCAAAATTAGGTTCCGAAGTGAATTCCGCCATTAACTCTCTGATGTAGTCATACAAAGGGATTAGTTCTTATTTTATGATGGAATAATCCCCATTGACTTGTTTGATTACCATATATGAATCACCTTTCACCTTTAAGTGATTCACTTGTGCTTGAAGCGCCAACTCCAAGTCTGCGATGAGAGCTTAGTATTCTGCTTCATTATTGGTACCACCTTCCCACAAAAAGAAGGAATAAGGTAACACTTCCTTTTCTAGATAAATGATCACAATTCCGAATCCAACTTTGTTCAATTTAAGATTTTCCATTTTCCTCCCGGTTGGACTTCTGGAAGCACCATCAAAATACATTTCCCATGCCTGAGGACTTTCTTGAATAAAGAAGACTTCCTCATCAGGGAGTTCAATATCTGAAGATGTGTCTTCCACTAAAGGGTGTTCAGCTAGGAAATCAGCCAGAGCTTGGCCCTTTATTGCCTTTTGAGACACATACTGAATGTCGAATTGCTGCAAAATAACTGCCCACCTTCCTAGACATCATGTAAGCATTGGATGACTAAGGATGAATTTGAGCGGGTTATTGCGAGATACCAATTAGACCTCGTGATGTTGCAGGTAGTGTCTCAACTTCTGAACTGCAAAGATTAATGCCAGGAAGCACTTCTCAATACTTGAATATCGGGTTTCTGCTTCAAGCATAGTCTGACTAAGGTAGTAGAGGTTGTTTTCATTCCCAACATCATTCTTATGAGTAAGAAAGGCACACAATGATCGCTCTAAAGCTGTCATGTAGAGGATAAGTGGTATTCCTTCAATAGGTGGCATGAGTACCGGTGGACTCAAGAGGTATTTCTTGAGAATATAGAATGCTTATTGAAATTCTTCATTCCACTGGTAAGTGACTCCCTTCTTCATCAATTTGGTGAAGGGTAAACTTTTTCCTGCCAAATTGGCGATGAAATGCCGAATATAGTCTAAGTGTCCTTGAAGACCTCTTAATTGTTTCAAATTTCGATGAGGTGACATACCAAGGATTGACTTTGTCTTCTTAGTATCGACTTCAATACCACGATGGCATACAACAAAGCCGAGAAAGTTTCATGAGGTTACCCCAAAAGCACATTTTAAGGTGTTCATCTTCAAATTATGTTGTCGAAGCTTGTGGAATATGACTTCCAAATCATCCAAGTGATTAGAACGTTGTTTGGATTTGACCCCCAAATCATCCACATAGAATTCAAAAAACTTCCCTAAAAAGGGTTTAAAGATACAATGCATGGCATGCTGATTTGCTGCACCTGCATTCTTTAAGCCAAAGGGCATTACCCGGTAGCAAAACACACCCTGAGGGGCTCTGAAAGCTATAGATTCCTCATCTTCTGGAGACATTCAGATTTGATTATATCTGGAATATCCATCCATGAAGTAAATTGATTCATACCCAGTTGTTGCATCAATCAAGAGTTTAGTAATCGAAACTGGAAAATCATCCTTAGGACAATGCCAATTAAGATCTCTGAAATTGATGCAAACTCTAATTTGTCTGTTATTCTTATTCACAGGTACAATATTAGCCAACTACTTGGGATATTTAACTTCTCTGACGAAGTTAGATTTGATAAGCTTATCCACTTCAGCTTCAATTTTGGAAGCATAAGTTGGGTGTGTTCTTCTCGCAGCTTGCTTAAATCCTCGATGTTTTTCTGGTAAACCCAAATGATGAGTAGCAACATCAGGATCAAGCCCGGGCATCTCTGTATAGTTCCAAGCAAATATGTCTCGATTTTTATTTAAAAATGAAATATAAATCTCTTGTTCTTCAAGAGTCATGGCTGCACTGATTAAAGTGGGGCGTGGATCTTCTTTTGTACCCAGATTTATTTCTCTGAGTTCATCCACGGTGGTAGAGATACCCTCTTCAAATACTGGAGGAGCATATCTGAGATCTTCCTCTTCTTCTTCAACATGTTTTATTTCCTCTGTTTCCACTTGCATAGTAGATGATGAAGGAGAATTTTCATGATCAGAAGAGATTTCAAAATTTTCACATCTTGAAGAAGAAGCTTCCATTTCTGACCCGGTTGATGATGAAGGGTCTTCTTTGGGTAATAAAGAGGAGATGATGGATTGAGAATCGACATCATCGTTTACCTCTGACATTGCTATAACTTTCCCTGGCCTGATTGGCGAAGTATAGACTTTCTGGATTTCAGTAGATGAAATGAAGACATCTCCATTTGAGCTTTCATCATAGCTTAGTGGATCACCAATTTCTCCCATGTTGTCTGGCTCTATTGCCGTAATTGACATTATGAATCTTTCTATAAGAGTATTTTGATTTGGGCCTATCTTGTCAATTTGACTGATAGGCAACACATAATCTGTACTCACATGTGTAAATGGATTTACTAGAATCTTCTCCAAACCATATGGAGCATTAACTTTGGTAATCTCCCTAGTTGTGGATTTATCATTTCCCTTCATGTGATAGAATTCCACCTCAATGTATTGAGACTCACATGTCTTGAACGGGGCCTTATCACCATACAATGTCCCAACATGACCATCGAAACAATACTTGAGACATTGATGTTATGATGAAGGGATAGTCGCATGTTGATGTAGCCAGGGTCTTCCAAGCAAGATGTTGAAGTCTAAGTCTTGATCAACAACCATGAAATCTGAATTGGATACAAGATCTCCAAGCTGAGTTCTGAGTGAAACTTTTCCCAGTGGTTCTTTTTCATTTTTATCATATCCTTGTAACATCATGGTAGAGGGAGATAAATCATATTCTGTGAGGCCCAATCGACGAAGTGTATGAATGGGCATGAGGTTGACTCATGAACCATTATCAATGAAAGCTCTTAGGATGTCTACGCCATTGACCTTGCCAGATAAGTACAAAGGTATAATATGTCCATGCAAGAAATCATCTTCATCTTCATCAGTAAAAGATATTACTACATGTCATTCTGCCGGATTATTCTCTATGTGATAGACTTCAATTGCAGCAATTTCAATTTCAAACTCCTGAGGACTTGACAAAGCCTCAACGAGTTCTTATCGAAGATCCTTTGATAAATTCAAGGCATCCAGAATTGATAACTTGGCCGGAACTTGGTCCAAGTGTTTCAATATATCATACTTTTGATCCAAAGGTCTGCATTTCCCAACAAGAACATGTGGTTTATCAGGTGTCTTGGAAATTAATGCTTTGGAAGTTGATGCATCTTGTATCGGGATAGGAGTTGTCAATATTCCTGGCTTTGGAAGATTAGACAGATTAGATCCATTTACTTGCTGAGAGGAAGATGATGGAACCTTCAACCGATCTTCCAAAATAATTGTGCCAAGACTGAATTTTATATTGGTGGAAGATTTTTCTTGTTATTTCTGAACTCACTGAAGGGCTCTACCACGAGTTTCTGCTACGTACACAGTTCTAGCAGGGGTAGAACTGGAATAGTGGCTTCTAAAAGATCCGTGTCCTCCCCTGTACCTTGAGCCTCTGAAACTTCATCTGATTCCTCTATTTGATATAGGTAATTCAGGCTCATCGAAATCAAAACTGCGATTGGCATATGGATTTGTTAATTGAATCATATTAACAGAACCAAGGATTAACTCTTCATCCGATGAGGACTCTACTTGACTATCCAATTTAGGTTTTACCATTTGGTGGGGCAGTGCCCATTGCTTTGAAGTAGATGGCATGATATCTACTGGAGTCAAAGACAGATTAGGCTTTGACACATACTCATCTTCTTCTGATTGTTCCTCCTTGTTGTAATTGTGCCATTTCATTGAGGATTTTCTCTCTGATGAAGAGGGTTTTGCTGCGGCATTCATGGCATAAGGCATAATTGGTTTCTTAAATTGTGTTCTCAAAATAGCATTAGTTCGGTTGATCATCTTTCTGACCATCCAATGATCATATTTTTGTGCATTTTTTCTTTTGACTTCTTACCACTCGTCTTCCTCCTCTGGAACTATAGCAGTAACACATGCTACCTAGGCTGAAGAGCCTTTTAATTTGACTTGTCCTGAGTCGACCATCTTTTTTAGGAGGTCTTTGAAGACAAAAAACTTCTGGATAGGATGCCCCAACATCTGGTGAAACGGGAAATAGTTGGGTCAGTCTTTATCTCCTTCCTTGTTTGGCCTCTTGGGCCTTGGAAATTGAACCAAATTATTTTCCAGAGCCGAAATGAAGTAACCAGGAACTTTTTAATTTCAGAAAGAGTATGTTTTGCTCTTCAAATCCTCAAATTGTTTTCGTCATTGATCTCTTTGATCTTCTTGACAAAATGGCCTTTTTGTTGATCCTCAGGAGGTGGATCCCTTCGAGAAGATGAAGGTTTTGAAGTAGAAGCAGGTACAGGTGCTTGATTAAGCATAACTATAGCAGTCTCTGCTTTACCCATTCTCCTTCCTGGAGCCGATGGAATTACCTGAGATTTAGCCTTATTCTGTATAAGATAATATTAAATCTATTGAGCAATTGAAGTAAGGTCTTGAAACCCTCCTGTGTATTTCACAAGGATCAACGGTGTGCGTAATTCGTCACGCAGATTTTCCACACAGATTTGAAACAGTTCCTCTTGAGGGAGTTCTAAGCTCAGGGAATATGTTAATCCCTTCTAGCGAGAAATAAAGTAAGAGACTCTTTCATTCTCACTTTTCTTACAGTTTGTAAGATCGAAAACTGTTGTCTTTGGCAAAGTTGAGCTGAATTGAAGAAGAAATCGTTGATGGAGATCTTCTCATCCGGTAATTGACTGGGATTTCAAGCTTGTGTACCAGACAAAGGCTGGCCCTTTCAAGGTTCGCACAAAGCATCTATGTTTCATTGCTTCTTACTGCTCCAGAGTTCCCATCATAGGATCGCAATAAGACACGTAATGCATCAAATGCTATTCAGGATCACCTGATCCATTGAAAATAGGGAATACAGGGTTCCCAAAATTTGATGGGGGAGGGATTGCATCTACCTATTCAGGGTAAGCTCTCTTTTCTGGTTGAACCTGAGCACGCTTTCCCTCCATAGCTTCCAACCGAGCAGTTAATGGATCAATAGTAGTTATTAACTTTTTAGAAACATCCGGTTGAGCTTGAACCTGAACAGGTGCACTGACTGGAGCTTGGACAGGTATGGAAGCTGGTGTTGCAACTGATGGTAGAACCGCCAATTGTTTTTGAACTTGACCCATAGGATTAGACCTGTAAGGGTTTACTAATAGAGAAGGATATTCTTGATCCATCTCAGTAGCTGCAACAAACTCTTTTGGCTGACTGACTCCAGTACGCATAGGTGGAAGACTACCCTGAAGTAGTTCTGCATTCATCCTCCTCAATTCCTTCATTTCTTCCTCTTGTTGTACAAATCTTTTCTCTAGTGAGAGCGATTGGCCTTCTCCAGAGGAAGGGTATGTAACTTTATTCTTTAGTTTCCCCTTGTTAGCTCCTTTTTGGAGAGGGGGAAGTGGGTTACTTGAAGGATTACCGAGATTCTGGGTAATCCTTTGATTTCGTGTACGCACACCTTCTTTATTTGTGTCTGCGTGTACAACTTCTGGAGAAGGAACCTCTTCATCTGATCCCTATGAGTGAGCCTCATCTGGTGGATCAGAAACAACGGCATTGATGACATTAATTGATGTATAATGCATTGCATCCCTTCCATCAGCATTTCTGTGATATTGTCTTCTGCCATTCCCCTGACGATACATTGCCTTTTGTTGGTTTGATCCCTCAGGAACTTCTTGGAGAACTGTAATTTGGAGAGAATCTCCTAATAATTTGGCTCTTCGTTCCTCTTGAGGCTTCTTCCCCAATTCAGAAAAGACCAACTTCCTCTGAGGAGGGGGTTGGTGATTTGAAAAAGTCCCCAGTCCGGTGGACTGGGGCTATTCCTACTATCTTTTCTCAACTCCTTTAATCCTATTTGTTGATTCTGAGGGTTGGTTTAAAAGAGTCCCCAGTCTGGCAATCTAGGGTGGTTCCTGACATGCTATTTATGAGACTTTCTTAAAATCTCTCTTGATATTGCGGACCTTAGTCCAAAAATTAGCTGGACGCATCAATCGACATCCACTTTTATCACCCATCTCGAAAGACCGTTGGATGATTTCCGAAACTTATGTCACTTGATGATGTGCTTACTCCATACGAGAGGCTTGTTCAATATTATCGTTTGCTTGGTGCAAGAGTAATTCAACAACTTGTTCTTTGTATTCTTGATTTTGAGAAGAACTAGTTGAGGCATGTTCTTGGGAAAGCTTTGGATTACAAACAAAACCCATTGACTGTGGCCGACCACGGGCAATAACATTGCATAAGACCATTTTCGGCGGGCTTTGCTGACTGGAGAGCACAGTGAAATGTAGTGCTCCATCAATACCCCATCCTTTGACATGAATACCAGATGGGGCATTGGCAATTAACTGGGGCAATTTTCTTAGTGCTCCAAGGCATGAACGTTGAAGGGCTCTCTGCTGCTTTTCAGCCTTCAGATATCAAGAGACTGATAGAGATGCCAAATCAATCTGACGTTGTAACCCTTCTATTATCTTAACATGATTTTTATATTCATCATAAGATAATACTTTCTTTTTCAACTGTCAAAGAGTTTTCCATATGTTGAGACGGATATCATTAATTCCATCTTTTTTCAACATCTCTGGAATGTCATACTGGGAGTTGTCCAGAGGCCAAAACATGACTGGCACTTCACCTTTCGCCAGTTGTTTTCTCATGTTCAGCATTTCCTCTTTATCATTCAATGAAGATTCTTCTACATGATTTGACCAGAGTTGGTGCTTCCTTATTGATTCATTGGATTCAACAAGATTGGTAGATAAATCACTGATCAAACTAGAATATACATGACTTAGGGGTGGTTCGGAGAATGAGCTACACCCTGGGCTATCTTCTGATTGAGAAAGTATTTCACCTTCTAGCGATGAATCATCAGACATGACTGGTTTCACATTTTCAAGTGCCTCAACATAATAGGGCTTTCTCGACACTACATTGTCCACAAGATCATTTTCCGGGAAATGTGCATCACTACTGTGGAGAGGAATTTCGCAGAGAAATTCATCATCATGGGGAGGACCACCATGGTGGGTTACAGCAAAAGATGAGATCTCTTTCTCCTTGGTCTCTTGACTACACAGAGGGTTCCTGTGGCTCTCATATGAAGATGAAACTTCTAGATCGACCGAATTGTCATGAAGAAAGCCTTCATGAGGAAGTGTCTATTGAAGACCTTCAGAATTAATGTTCCCACTATTGGGGAATGAGGGATTAGAATCTTCGATTCCAACAGATAACTGTCTGAGGGCTTCAAGAACTCAAGCATCAAGCAAGGCCTTGTTACAGATTGTCTCTTGATCTCTTGACTGTGCTGGGCGGGTCTTCTTTTTAGACGCCTTCTTACTCAACTTGGAAACAACTTGTTGATGAAAGTGGCTTCTCTGAGCAGGTGTATGTGCCTAATCGGGAGAGATGGTCAGGTTAAGTTGACGATCTCTACTCAAATCAGGTGTGTGTGCCTAACTTGGTTGTCCGTATGATATGGGGGAGTATTCCCCACAACCCTCTTGGACTGGAACAGATGTGTGTTTCTGTTTCGGAGTGAACTGTTGATGTGTCACTCCACTGGTAGGGATAGATTTATGTGTCTTTCCCTAAGATGTTGTTGAAGCTATTATAATATCTTGGCAGGAATCCAGAATATGAGCAGGGATTTGCTTCTACTCTTTCACCATTGATAGAATATGTTTGGTGACTTCAGCTGCCGGAACGGGGATATACGTCCATTCTGTGCTTGGAGTAGGTGTATGTGTCTGATCTTGTCCTCCTTATCCTGTCAGTGAATCCTGACAGTACTCAAGTGTGGGGGCAGAAATTTGAGTTTGCCTCTTGTTTATCGTCGGAGCTTTCTGACTGACTTCTCCATGTGCTACCAAGCGAGACTGTTGGTAAGCTTGATCAATACTTGCAGTTGTATGTTCCTGCTGATTGCACTTCGCCGAACGTGGTTGACGAGCTCCATCATATGTAGTCATAAGAGCCTACTGATTAGCTAGTGATGTATAAATAGGTATATGTTCCTGCCTATAGTACTCCACTAGAATTTCCTGGTGAGATTGGCGTGCTGCTGTCAGACGAGTCTGCTAGACAGCAGAATTAAAACGGGCAGGTGTGTGTGCCTGCTCATTGCTCGCTACCAAGTTAGGTTGGTGGACTTCTCCGGAGATGGCAGAGATGAGAATCTACGCACTGTTGACAGGATTTCGCCTCTGGCGATTCATCTTGCCTACTCGGGTTCGAGGAACCTGAGCCGAACACCTAGATTCAACACCCTCATCATGTTGAGGGTGTACTACCGCATGAGTCTGACGGCGATTGTTGATAGGATCCCTTGGGAAGAACTCATGTCTGCTTGAATTAAGGCCATGAGGGACCTGCTCATTCACCTCCTCATAATATGGGAGTGAATGGTGATTTCATTCCGGGGATAACGACCTGAAATGGTTGGAGATGGTGGTTAGCACCGCCTGCTTCTTGATCACTATTCGTCACTGTCTGGATGACCAGGGTGAATTTTTCACTTTGAGGGCTTCTCAGGCAGCCTCCAGAGTTGGAATAGTACCATTTTGACAGTACTCTTTAACCAGCGCATTTGATACCCAACGTTGAAGACACTTAGTAGGTGATGTCATCCTCAGATCGGATGACGATCCAGTAAGAGTAGTAGCAGTGGCATTCACAGCAGCGGTATTCACAGGTGTGAACTTGAGAGAAGCCATTTCTTAGAATGCAGAAAATCTTGGTAAAGAGTGAATGTTTGATATAACAGACGTAATCAAGATAAATTCAGCCACTACATTTTTTGTATGAGCACATATGTCAATGATAGTTTTTTTTGGCCCTCTCATTTAGTTTTAAATAGGGTCCTAACAAATAATCAAAGCATCATTTTAACTTGGTTAAGGATTCACATCGGGTTTTTTTTGTTTCCCTATGGAATTGGGGATGATCTCATTGATTTAAGATTCAAACATTCCAAGCGGTTTTTAATGGGTTTGTTCGTAGAACCAGAAACATCCAATGATTCCATATCCATTTGAACCTACTTTCCAAAGGTAGGCGCTCATTAGTTGTGGACTGATGAGGATTATGAATTTGCATTGGTCAAGAGGATGGGAGGTCAGACTCATCACACATTTTTTAGGGGAATACTTGTCTACTCCAGGACTCTCTTTATAGAGTTAAGTTATGTTCGTGAATCCTTATTACATTACCCAGTATAAAATGAGCTTACCTTTAGATTTGACAATCAATGATTGATATGTAGGAAATTTAGAGAATATTTTATATGTATTCAAGTTTCTTCATTGATAGAGAATAATCTGTATTTGTTTAGATATTCTTATCCAATGGTATCCTTTGATACATAAAATTCTCTTGGTCATTATGATGATCATACTGGTTTTAAATCCACTCAGTGGGGCACTTTAAGTTTATTGTCATTCAGAAGTACATGGATTATTTCAAAGTTGGGATCGTACCCGCAGATGGGCTACCTACGTATCCTTTGTTTTGGAAAAGGAATCAAAACCCACGTAGTTTGAGTAAGGGAGTATGATGTTTATGCATGATTGATGTCTCAAAAAAAGATGTCATGATTACTTTCACACTCTAAGCTCACGTGAGTCATGCTCGGTGTGATAAACAAGAGGTGTTGGTGAAACCAAACAATTGTGCCATGAAAGATGCAATTATGTGGGGCTTATGTGTGTATGATTGCCCAAATGGATGAGGATTAAGATTTACATCAGGGAAGAAATCCAGGAACAGGGTCCATAAAGGTATATGTGCTTCATGGAGATTTGGATACTCTAATCTTGGGGCTTACTCCTAAGAAAGATGCCTAAGTTATGAGGGGACTTATGATTGGGTTTTACTCCTGAGAAGGAAGCCCATTTAAAATGAAATTAAGACTGGTTAAGAGCAATTAAGACTGGGGCTTACTCCTGAAAAGGAGTCCCAGGTTAAAGGGATTTGATAATTAAAGGGACTTGGGGATTACTCCTAAAGAGGATGCCCATATTTGAGACTGGGTCTTACTCTTGAAAAGGAAGCCTAGGTTAGGAGAATTATGGTTGGGGCTTACTCCTAAAGAGGATGCCCATATTTGGGAATTTTAAGACTGGGACTTACTCCTAAGGAGGATGCCCAGATTAGAGGAATTATGGTTGGGGATTACTTCTAAGGAGGATTCCCAATTAATAGGATTTGAAACTGGGGCTTACACCTGAAAAAGAAGGCCCAAATTAATGGAAATTATGACCGGGGTTTACTCCTAAAAAGGAGTCCCAGATTAATGAGGACTTGGGGCTTACTCCTAAGGAGGATGCCCAGTAATAGAGGACTTGGGGCTTACTCATAAAGAGGATGCCCAAAATTAATGGGAATTATGACTGGGGCTTATTCCTGAAAAGGAGGCCCAGTTTAAGGGTTTCTATCGTCTTAAAGGATGAGGTTGAATGAATAAAATCTCAATCTTTAGTGACATAAAGATGTGTAAATCACTAGGTTTTGAGAGAAGTTCCACGGAGTTCCTTTCAGATAAGGAATTCAAATCAAGAAATCATGAAATAAATGGCTTTGAAGAGTGTCTTGAAGACTAAATCTTGATAGGAGAGGTGGAATGGCATAATATGGGTGAAATGGGCAGGAAAGGCACCCAAAAATATAGGGGGGTGAAAGTCTTGGAAGGCACGCAAGTACTGCGTGGGTGCGCAAGTCCCTGGTCGCGTAGGTATACCGGCGCGGCATATGGGTACTTGCGCGATTCTCAGCCCTTAGGGTAATACTTGGGCGAGACTTGCCTCAAACCCTTGGTATTATCCCTAGAGGCTTTCCAGAAGATGGTGTGCATGTTTTGGTGAAGAAGTAGGGCGACGCGCAAGTGTGTCCATTTCCCTTAAGGGTAAAACACTTAGGCGCACAAGTGTTAGTGAATTCTAACACTTAGACATTACTCCTCTTGTTTAGACCTTCCATTCTAGGTAAAGAATTACGTTAGAAGTGTTCGAAATACCTAAAGAAGAGACTTGGGCGTTCAGAGCTCTATATATGAATTCTGAAAAAATTCCTCTCGAAATGGGGGGCCCACAGGGTCTATTTATAGGCTGGAGAAGACCCCAGGCGGTTATCACTTAGGGCGCGCAAGTGACTTGCGCGACCAACTTCGGCGCGCAAGTGTACTTGTGCGACCATTGTAGAATTTGCGCGGCCCTTGAACAATGTTCTTCTTATTCTTTCCTTTTTCAATTTTTGATATTTTTCCAAAGGTTGAATCACTTTGAGCTAAGATATTCCCCTTTTCCAATCTTTAGAATTTGTGATGAAAGGAGCGTCAACAGTGATGTGCCTTTTTAATATTATTACATCACAAACCGCATGTACACCAAAGTCCTTACCCAACCTCTGGTGACATTACCAAGTCAATCCATCATAAGTCTATTTAAAAAAAAACTAACATTCCCCAACATGAACAAAGGCGTATCCCAAAGAAACCACACTTCCTACATATAACCCAGATAATAACCACTCATCTAGCCCAACAACATTTAAAACTTTAGTGCAGTGTAAGACCAACGTTATCGTAGTGTCTCAATGATGAGGTCAATATAGGGGACATGATCGTCGTAATCAGAAGAGAAAACTAAGAAAAAAACTATGGTCACTAAAAAATATTAGTCGTACTACTACCGAATGACTCTGTTCAAAAAGCTCAGCGTTTCCTACAGACACGTTTAACGAAATCGATGCGACGCTACCCACCTTAGGATTGTCTATGACATCAAAATAAAAGATCAGTCACTCACCAACATTCTATTTTAGTACACCTTAATACATTCATCAGACATTCCTTGAACTACGATCACTACATCAATCATTGATCATATAAGTGGTAACTTAAACCTATCGGCGTGTAAAAACATTCAAGTACCAAAAAGTCATCCCGAGTAGTAGGATGAACTTACCTTAACGCCCAAAACATTGTAAGGCTACTACCTACCATGGTTTTTCCCCTTAAAAAACATAAACATCAACCCTCTCTTTTGATTGGGAAAAACTGAAATCATAAGGTCAAAAAGCCCATTTTTCATTTTAGCCATTTTAGTTAATTCATTTAAACCTTTTAATATTTGAATGAATTTAAAAAAAACAAAGAAGTAATTTTTCACAAAAATTTACTTGGTTTTCAATCAATTCCTCACGGTGCAAATAGAAAAGCTATAGAAAACTTCATTTTAAAATTTTAACATTCAATGTCATTTCATTTTTATCAGGAAATTTATCATCTAAATTCCTTTTAACAAAAAGTCGACCTCAAGGGTCCCACTTATTTAGTTTGGGTTCTTCAAAAAGAAACCCCAAAACAGTTTAATTCAATAAAAACTCAAAAATTTTACATTTATAGCCATTTTTAACACACTGTGGTTATACAAGTCTCAGTTACATGGGTGGCCACCTATCAATCGATAAGATGCCCATTCACCTTACCACTGGCATTTGGCTCCCATTTAATCAAAAAAATTACTTTATGATTTAATTTAACACCTTTTTTCACAAGTTTGAATATATGGGTTACCATTTTCCCAACTATAAGGCGCCCATACACCTTACAACTAAAAAAAGGTTCTATCATAATCACAGCCCAATAAATTTAGCCAAATAAACCAATAATTTACTTGCAAGATAACTTGTCACTTCAAGTAGCTAACATAGATCAACATGATAAGATCAAAAAAAACGTTATATGAAACAGAATCATGGAACATAATCATTTCATATTGTCACTCAAGCATTTTAATTACATAACTAAAACATGCTATCTAAACAGGAATGCTAAATAAGTACAATGCATGGAATATATTCAAGTCACACAATCCATATTAGCAGGCATCCTAATAATTAAACTACATGACATGGAATATATGCATGGCATGTTAATATATAAGTTCCTAATATGATGCATGTAATGCAACTTCCTTTCCATATCAGTCCAAGGTAAGTTTTTTAAAAATTTCAAAATCAATAAGCAGTGGAAAATACACCAGTCACTCAAGGTGAAATCATATCAACTGTAACAACGAACAACATTAACAGAAATCCAAACCCTGGCCACTTGGTCATTTCCCATACATGGGGTGATCAGTCCCAAGCATGGCTATTAACCTAAGCACTGACACATTCCTAGTATCCTATCTACCAACCCCAAAATAGTAAGACAAAGGAAATTAATCCTCTGATACCACTTTGTAACATCCCAACCGGGCTCACCCTTGAACCGGTGGTCGGACCGGTCACCACATGACTTCAGGCACATCTCCCCATACGCTAGAGGTTACCGACTAGCAGCAAGGATCTATGGATAGTCATTGGGGAGACTATAACCTCGTATTAGAGTTCAATAATAGTCAATTTCAATAAATAGATGAAGTAGTATAATAAATGATAAAGCAGCGAAGGCTGATTTTTATAAAACTTGAACAAAAGTGGAAAATTCCAGTTTATATATTAGATGTGTGCATGACATTCTAATGACACAAAATGGAAAGGATTTAAACAAAATAGCTTGGTTTACATCCCAATGCAGAAATAAAGAAAATACTCAAAGCCCTGAGGGTGATTTCCATGAGCATCTCAATCTTCCGCTCGGTCCACTACTCCTATCTCCCAAGTATAAGAAAACAGCACAATCCTGCAACAAAATAGAATCTACTTGGGTACCCCAGTGCAATGGTAGCCTGAGTAGGGTGTGAGATATAAATCTCAATAGGCCGAGACCACTAGTGTCTACCCCAAATCCATACATTAAATAAATAATTAAAATAGTGTGAAATCATGCATAAATAAAGTAAGTAGTACAATATATCTCTATACCCAAGTACCTGCTTCAGCCCTCAGTTGGTCTCTGAACCTACATTATACATTTTTCATGCATACAAAATAGTCACCACACACTCATTTTCATTTATCAATTATTCAAACCTTGTTAAATTATATAATCCTAGTTAACTATTACTCTTTATTTAACTGCATAAATACCTAGGTTCCCCAGGACTTTTGTATCTCAATACTTTCCCCAACTGTGTTGGGGTCTGAAATATTTCCCATATTCAATTCTCAAATCATTATGTCACAGCATCATTAATTAACCATTTAATCCATTTCACATATGACCTGTTTGACGCACAGTAAAATGTCAATTAATGGGTGTAGAACATCATGTCTAGTGCCCTCATTAGTATTTGGAGCATCAGTCCTTGTCTCATAACCCATGGGTATTTGGAGTATCAGTCCTTGTCCCATAAAAGAATATTCCCTTTCAAGCTGGGTGTAGAACGCCATGTCTAGCACCCTATGAGTATTTGGAGCATCAGTCCCTATCTCACAACCCATTTATCAATCATACATATATATATATATTTATCATTGGTGTAGTACACCATGTCTAACGGCCCAAAACCATCCATTAATTTGCTCATAAATTAATTAATCAAATACATTAATTAATTCAACAACTAATTAACAACATAAATCTCTCATCATATAACTCAACAATTAATTAACCATTCAACATATCAATATTTAATAATTAATTAACAATTAATTAGTATTATACACAAGAAATCCAAATAAATAATTACCTCAACATTTAATTATACCGATTCTTTAACAAGTCTGAACCTGTCCACTCAAGCAGTAATTCGTCCAGGACTTTAACAATTTACATGAACGTCATAAACATCTTAAGTCAAACATGCAGAACAAGGCCTAGATATTTAGAAACCATCTCACACAACATATAATATTTTTAAACAACTCTATCCAAAACAACTTAAGGCATGGAAAACAAACATGCATCAAAAGGTTTTATTGGCTAATAGTTGTAACAAACAGTCAATTCACAATCTTAAATTAATGCATGCAAATTAATTAATTACATAATTAATTAATTAAATCATATCACTTTAACCAGTTCATCAATTAATTAACCATTTACCATTTAACATGTAATAATTAATCCATCCATTGATTATTACCAGTTTTCAATTTATATTCCAAACACGTCAAAATATACAATATTCACAATATTCATTAAATGCCACAATTTTTTCAACTCATGACTTGATAATTAATTATTTAATTAATTACCCTATTACCCATCCTGCCCCATTCAATAATTTAATTCACCAACAGATATATCATCATTTACGTAATTAACATTTTGTGACATGGGTTAAGAAGGTACACCTAAGGGTGTCCCAGTTCAATGCCATTTAAGTCTCATTTACAAGGAAGACCCGTGGGTTCTTTCGGTTCCACCATTTAATATTCAGGTTATAAGCTCAACATAATTTCAATAGCTTCCAATACATGATTAACACCAACACATGGTCATTTACTCCTTTATCTCATGTGTAAAGAATCATTCAATAACATCAAAAGTCTTGCATCAACATATCATGTATCGGCATTAACAGGGATACATATAAAATCCCAACCTTAAGAAATCATGATACAACATTACCACCAACCACCAGTTTATCTTTAATCATCATTTAAAGAAATTTTAGCAGTTCCATAATCAAGGAAACTCATAATCTCAAATTATTTAAAGAAGTAAATAATTCTTAAATAAAGTGATAGATATTTGGGACCCTACCTTGGGGTGACGTCATTTTAATTACGCAACACTTCAATGTACTTGGCGGAAATTATTTGCAAATGGAACGCAGTCACACAGGCACAACCATTATATATTTTTATATATATCTACATATATAAGTATCTAAATATACATTTACACACATTTTCACCCTACAACAAAAATTAAAAAATTACCCAAACAACTTTGGAAGACCCAAACCAATGCAGTAAGGTCTACGCACCTACCGCTGGATACCAGAGACTCAGATAAAATATTATACTCATATTTAGGTGGTGAAAACCAAATAACAAAGTAGAAACCTTACCAGAACCAAAGCAGGAAAAAAATGAGTTCATCAGCTTCACCCTTAGCGGTAGATGTTGGATTATGGACCAAAGGACCCCAAAACACCATTTTCACACCTTAATGAAGGAAGGACATCAGAACCAGGTATTATCCGAAAACCCTAAATTCGGAAAAAAAAACATATTGGGCACTAAAAACAAAAAGAAACTCCAAAGAAATAAAGGAGAGTATGAGAGTAGTTCATACCTCATTGAATCATACCAAACCCATAAAGAAATTGGGAGGAAAACATTCACGGGCCAAGAAGGGGTCATGCCATGGGGGTCACGCGCTACTGCCAGGGGTCGTCTGGGGTTGGGTCACATGATGTTAGGTCACACCGTAGGGAAGAAATTTCACCGTAGGGGGGGAATCTCTAGCCATGGAGAGTAGTTCACAGTGAGGAGGAGGGGAGCGGCCTGGTGCGTGCATTGGATAGGGCTGCAGAGGGGGGTTGCGCCTCTTGTGCATGGAGGAAGGGGGAAAAGGGTCCTCCCTTTATCTTTTTAATTTTTTAAACTAAAAACTAAATAAAACCCCTTAATTAATTTTTATTTAAAAAAAATCAAAATATTAAAACCATAACCCCCAATTTATTGTAATATCATTAATATGATATTAATGATTAAACTCCAACCCCTAAAATCAATACAAATATTAATGATTAATATTATAAAATTAATAATAATTATCATACCATTATCACTACAACCTTTCATTTATTATTTGTAAACCATAACACCCAAATCATTATTATTATTATTTATAATAATAATAGCAACCATAATTAATAATGATTATTACTTTCATAAAACTAAAATAATAATAATCTCTTTATTATTATTTTTTTCCAAACCTTTATTAAACCTAACACCTCTATTTAATAACACACTTCAATAAATCTGAAACTCCTCATTTAATTAAATGTTTCTTTGAGATACCCAAAATCCACATTAATTTCACATAAAAATTAGACCCCATTAATCATGCAATTAACATCTTTTAAAATCCAAATAATTTATGACATCATAATAATAATAATAACATTATTATTATTAACACATTATTTTATTTAAATAAAAATCTACCATTTAATATTATTTAATTAAAATAAATAAAATATTAAACCGGTTAAGCTGCATGGGTTGGACCACAACCGTGCGCAGCCCGTGCAGATCCATTAAAGTTGAATTTTCTGGATCTGGTGCTCCTAAGACATATCGGGACACCCATGAAAATTATTGGGTAATTACATAGGTCTAAAAACTACACCTTTAGGTGTTCCAACACTCAAAATATAGTTCTGGAGCTTAGTTTAAAAATTGACCCATTGATAAATAGAAAATTTTTGAAAACCTTCGTAATTTAAACCTAGTTCAAAAACATGGGACTTTACAGCAAGTGTTGGTCCAACATAAGAATAGATTCCTTGTTGAGTCTTGGTAATCCTATATACATTCTACCAAGCAATAAATAATTAAAAAAAATTAAAATTGGAACTAATACCATTTTTAACACCCTAGAATGGTTCATCGGGACCAAGGTAGTGAAACATATGGCCTTAGATGTGCCTCCCCATGAGTAAGAGTTTATTGACCAGTAATGAAGGCCTAAGTCAAGTAGTGGTGAGTCTAATACCTTGATATCAGATAACAATAAATTATTAACATGGTGATAAGTAGATAAACAGTAGAAATGGATCACATTGAAAGATAAAAGATAATAACATCACATGAAATATCAAATGAGATACAACCTATCATATATCCAAGTCATAGATATCCCCACATGTAGTAGATAAATACAAATAATATACAAAGAAAAAAACATCATAGGCATGGTAGTAAAACCATCCTAGAGCATGTCTTAGAATCACCTCAAATTCATGACTAGATAGGCCCTTTCCCTTAGATAGATCTCTAACAACAAAATGTAAACTTCTCTCGGGGTGCCCATGTGGGGTGTGACTAATAAAACTAAAAGGTTAACACAAAAATATACTTATAAAAAGTGAATAAAATATATAATATTATATGGTATGACATAAATAAATATATAACAAACATAAAAATATTTTGGGCCATAGTGCACTAACTAGGTTGTCAGGAAATCTGACCACACTTGATTCAGCTTCATGCTGAAAGGAGGAGACATCTTGAGTCAAAATTACATCCCAAAGCAGGATTTGTACCTTATCACTCAAGGTACAACCCCAAATAATGTCCCATGTAATATCCCATATCATGTGATAGAAAATCTCCCTCTCACTCAGAGTAGGACTCTATCAAAACACATACCAAATCTCTAACCATAACTTCTTACTTAGGGATGTTTTCATATCGTACTCCACATAAAACCTCATATCACACCCTCTCACTCAGGGATGGTCACACATCATCATATTATAGCTCAAACTTCTCACTCAAGACAACCCCAAGATCCATGATCATATACCATTTTATAAAAAACCAACTTCATTTAACTCAAGATGTGGTCATGGACATCAATATCAGCATTTTATATAGTATATAGTAGGAACAATTAATAAAGTGGTGTAAACAAACCAACACTATCCCAATGGAACATCTCGAGAATAGTGCACCATAAGGATAACCCTTCAAATTCTCCCTCACCAACCCCTATGGGTTAGTCCCATTAAAAATTTACATGCACCTTACCCATTAACAATTTAAGGAACTCATAAATCATACTGAAATACCAACCTACAAGGATGTCAAATATTTTATTGAGTCTTAATAACTCACTATAGGCCCAATTCAACAAAATGGAAAACCCTACCTCTATCCACGAAAAGAGGTGGGGCTTCACTATTTCTAATCCATTTTACCAATAATCTACCTCTAATGGGTAAATCACATCAATAAAGATACACCCAATCATTTTGATACCAACATAAAAAACATTAATATGAAAATTTACACACCCACTTTCAAGTAAGACCATCAAACTACATACAAATTTCATAACATGATAATGAATTACTACCATAAGCTTAAGGGGGAAATATTTCCATTTTTTATCTTTGATTCAGGATTGATCCACCAAAATCCTAAATTGTACCCCAAACCCTCATAATTAAGGATTTGAGAAAGTAAGTAATGAAAAAGAAAAAGAATAATGGATCTAGGAAATTGGGTAATTAGACTTACTAGGAGAATAATTTGATGATTAATGGCATTTCAAACTGGTAATAGGAGGGGAAGGAGGAGATTCGGTTTTCATGGGAGAGAAAAACAGTTATCTAAGTTTGAATGAAGTTCAAGGAATAATAAGGGGATGGGAAAAATCAGGTTCAAGGGGGAATTTCATATCTGAATTTTTTGAAAAAATAGACTCAAATTTAGGTTTTGTTGTGACCATCAAGTTCATTCCATAATGCATCCTCATTAGAACAACATTGAAAAATTAACCTATAGAACATGAAACAAATTCCCCAAATAAATATAATGACACCCATCAGGTGACCATTGCATTGTGACCTTAATTCACATTCCACAATGGCCTACCCTATGGATGTAGCATGGCACAATCCCCATTGATGCGTAATGAGACTTCCTGGATCTAAGTTTTTATGCTACAATTCCCTAAACTATACCATGACCACCCTACCTATAGTAGAATAATCAACCTAAAACCATAATTGATTCCCCAAATACCAATACTCAACCACCACCAACACCCAAAAACATCTAGAAATCATCAATATATAATATATTCAACAAATTTTAAATAAAAGAAATTTCAAAATTCTAGGGGAATTGTAAAATATCCCTCTAAAGTATTATTGTCCCTAGGAAGAATCTCAATGGGTCCTTACTAAATAACTCAGGGCACTTGATCTATATATTTGACTTCTTCTCCCAAGTCTCCTACTAGATATTACTATACTATTATAATACTTAGATAAGATGTATTTTCTTACCTCACAAAACATTTCCACTTTAGTCCATGATACACACTAGCTACTCCTCAAACAATGTATTTTCCTCTAACTCGACATCACCATTGTCGATCATGTTCAAAGGTCCCAACTATTACTTCTCGAGTTGTAACATGTGAAACTCATCATTCATACCTCGATGTTGTTGGAGAATAAAAAATTGGTAAGCCACTACTATAATCTGATCTATAATATTGAATGGACTGATAAGCTATGGAATTATTTTCTCTTATCTCCTCATCACTGATGACCCAACAGAGGTGATACCTATAAGAATACCCAATCACCTAGAGTGAAATCTAAGGGTCACTAATATCAATTGGAATATAATAACTTCCTAGTTTAAGTGGTAACAAATAACTTATAAATAAACTCAACCTACTTAGTGTGCTCTTGAACCAAGCTTGGTCTGATCGTTATTGACTCGCCTACCTCTAACTAGTAAAACTGCAAGCAGAATGACCCACCATAAAGATCCTAAAAGGGGGAACCTAGAGAGAAGCCTGCAATTTTTTTATATGAAAACTCTATCAAGTAAAAATTTTCATCACACTCTCTACCAAAATCAATCTCACATACCTTAATATTATCCTCTAATATTCATATCATCTTATTAGACCTCATATTTGTCTATGGGTGATATGTTGTACTTTGATTACACTAAGATCCCATGGAATTAGGTTGTCCCTTTCATAATATAAATATGAAATTAAAATAATAATATGATATTATACTCATAGGTACCCCATGTGGGAAAACTATCTCCCATGCATATATCTTTCTCATATCATCCATTTACTAAGTCTTCTAGATAGTTAAGAAGTGTGTACCTTTTGTTAAACAGTCAACCAAAACTCATACTACATCATGTCCTATCAGGGTTTGGGGTAGTCTCATGAAAATTCCATGTTCACCTCATTAAATTTAAATAATAGATCTAGAAGGGGTTAAATTAACCCACCTAGTCACCAATGTTCCACCTTTATCTTCTAGTGGGTAAGACAATAAGTAAAAAATCTCACAACAATCTTCCTCAAACCTAAACACCATTAATGATACTTAATTCCATGATAAATATTGGTAAACCCTTAATATACCACCAATAATAATGCATGTGAATATTTCATCAATTAAATCTTTATGAAAGTGGATACCACCTCCCTACCATGGAAAAAAGAGCACATCTTTCTCATTCTGAGCCCATCCAAATATTGGATCATCGCCCATGATCCATTCTTGCATTAAAAGACAATCAGAATCAATGTCCTAGTTATCTTTTACCAAGTCCAATAAAGAATAAGTAATGATAAAAGTGTAGAAGTATAAACCTATGAGCCCTCTGACACATCAATCTAATAGTTAGTAAGAAATTTTATCAGTTTCCAATCCTCACCAAAAACCTGAACTATAAGATCTTATTTCTTCCTACTAGGATAATATGTGATGAAATTATCTTTCCCTAAGGAATATGTCATCTAAAATTCAAAGATATATAGGTACTCAACCCAATGCCTTGATTATAAGTCCAATTTATTATTGGAGAATATGTATTGAAAGATCTTATAGTCTCTATAGACAATAAAACATGCACTTAATTGATAATAAAACCAATACTTTAAAGTGTTTACCACAACAGCTATCTCCAAATCATGTGTAGGATGGTTCTTGTAACAACCCAAAGTTTTTCAATGGAAATTACCTTAAAAAAATATTTCTTAAAATCACATGAAAACGAAACATAATGAATTACTAAGTGCTGAGTGACCTTTAAACATAATTTTTTCACCTCTCTGATTGGAATTTCAAAAATCTGACATACATGGTTGGGTTCAAGATGATTATCGGAGTCTAATAAAACAAACATAATTTTTGGTGAATAGTAACATGCCCTTATGAATAGTAACATACCCTTATGAATAGTGATATACCCCAATGAATAGTAACCTTTCCTATGATAGTATAAAAATAATATTCAACTAAAAGTATGATCTACCTATATTTTATAATAAGTAAATGAATGTTTTAAAATTGGTTTTTTAATAATAAACTACGATTTTAATTAAATATTAATTTAATCATATTTAGAAAATTATTTTTGAAAAATGGACTTCATTTTTTTTATTCTACGCATCGAAAAATGGTTGGGGTGAAATATTGGGATTCTTCTAAAATACTTGAATTTTTGATGAATAGTGAAATACCATAATTTACAAAAAAAAATAAGCTAAATAAGCTAATTATAGAGTCGTGCATGATGTTCTACTGATGTAAGCCAAATTTTTTCGAGATCACGTGATAAAATTACTATTATTGGTCAAGGAAGACTCATTATTCCTTGTCTTGTGGAGAAAAAATAAATTAATGAGAAAACCCCTCTCCCCTCCACTATAAAAACCACCCTTCACACCCTCATTTCGTCACACCTCTCAAGCTTCAATCCTTGTCTAAACTCTTCCCAAGCATCTTCCCAATCCCCTACCCCAATTCCAAAAGCTTATGGTATCATAAAAAGTCCATGCTTAGGCCCCATAAGGGGGATCTCAGGAGGGGGCTTCAAGAGGTAATTTCTCTCCTTCTTTTCCTTTAAATTCCTTTCAATTTCAAGTTCTTTTCTTATTCTCTCCCAACCTATAATTGTCCAAATGGTTTTGTAACTCTATTATTATACATATACTGTAATTTTATGATACTAATGGGATATTATATCATCCAACTCCCTTTATCATCTTATTTTATTTTATAAAAGAAAATGTTGTTCGTGAGGTGTTAATCTATCACCATCAAGAACGACATGTTTTCTTTTTTTCATTTCTACCTTCAGATCTGGTAATGAAACCATTTTTATGATTGAATTGGAATATTTTATATGTATTAAGTCCTATTTAAATTTCTGGAACTAAATTATGTACATATTACTAAATTATTAATCAAAACAAGTTCATTGTAGTCGAAAAACCGCCCAAATTAACTCAAACAATCATCATTTAATTCTTATCTAATGATTCATCCACAAGGTATAAAATTTAATTCATTATAAGATAATTTTAAATTCTGGAATATCATTAATAACATTGAATATATATGTTCTGGATGTTTATCCATGTTCTACACGAACTTCAATTCATGAATACATGTGAAACGCTTAAGAAAATCATAAAAACGAACATTCCTGAACAATGTTTTTAAACCCAATAACTCATCAAAAGGCCCCAAAAATAACATAATGAAACCAAAATGAAGAATTTTTATTTATAAAAGGTTCTTTAATTTCTAATTAATGAAGATTATGTCATTCTAAAGGACATTAAAGAGAAGGAAGCGTTCAGATACAAGGTAAGGGGAAAATCTCGAACCCAATTTTTATTCTTCGGGTTCTCCCTATTTCACTCCATATTTGGTGTGGTCACTCATTAAAAATCATTTTTTCATAATTATATTAACCTTTATGGGATATAAATGTTTTCTAATCAATTTTATGTCAAACAAATTTTTTTCCAAAAGAACTCTTCTTTTAAGAACTCACCTTTTATTTCCCATTCAAGGTTAATGGTTCTTGTATCAAGTATGCTATTACCTCTTTATTTTGGGAACCAAAAGTTTATGAATGTGTTATTATGAGATGAAACTCATTAATTTACATGGGTTATTTATGTTAATTATTGATAAATTTTTTATGTGTCATGCATGATAATGATAATGTTATGATGTGATGGGTGCGCCCGGAATTATATAGCGCAATATGAATGTTTGAATGTGACGGGTGAGCCCGAAATTATATAGCACTCCAATACATTGGGTAAAGTGATTAATCTCATGATTAAATGTAAAATGATGTGTGAACAAGATTCTAGCTTTGTTCACAAGTATGTTTGGTATTTAACCACTATGACATGATGTTCCATTTTTTATGCATTGCCACATTTCAAGTCTTTTATTAATGATTCCTCTCATGTTCATGATCTGTTTCATATGTTATGATTATGCTCACCCATTGTTATATTTTTCTTATATATCTCCTTACTGGGCTTCTATATCACCCCTTTTGATGTATATCCTTAGGTGGCTACATGTACTAAGGAAAGGTCAAGTGCCAGTAAGAAGCCAGATAAGAAGAAATTGAATAAATGTTTATGCTTGATGTTGTAATTGTTAAATATGGTCCAAGTTTTCCCAAGACACTAAACCTTTGGATACTATATGTGTAATACTATTATGTTATTTATCTTTAAAATTATGTAATATTAATGGAAGAAAAGGTTGGGTCACTATAATTGGTATCAAAGGCAAGGTTTAGCTAATTTGGGAATTAGGATTAGTGAACCCTAGAGAAAACCTCTAGTAAGAGAATAAGTACAAATATGCACACAAGAAGATTTACATAGGGATCCTATATGTTAGGATTTTAGTATAAATTGTGAAAATTAATAAGTTATTCATGACTTGTTGAATGATTTTCTATTCTAACCTTTTCTATTTTAGAAAATGGTGGGAACTAGGAGAAACTAGGCCAACAACTCGTGCGAGGGAGAATGAAATGATTGCCTGAACAACATCCCCAATGATTTGGGATGTGGAGTTCAAAACTTCATGTCGATGCTTACCCAATTATCTCAGGTTATTAACAACAACCATAATAATGGGGAACATCCTCCTTTACCAAAGAGGGAGAAACTGGCTATCGAATGTTTTATGCGGCAACGACCACCGACATTTAGTGGATCTTCCAATCCACTAGTTTCGGAATAGTGGGTAAACTTCATGGAGGAGATCTTTTCTGTGCTTCACTTTTCTGAGATGGAGAAGGTGAATATATTTGTTTATCATCTAGATTGGTAGGCCAATCAATCGTGGGATTTCATTAAGAAAACCAAGCCAAGGGAGGAAATTGAAGAGATAGAATGGGAAGACTTTAAGATCATGTTTCTTAAAAAGTATTTCCCAAGAACTCTTCACATGAAGATGGAGAGAGAATTTATAGAGATCAAGAAAAAAGAAGGATAATCTATCACAACCTATGATGTGAATTTCACAAGGCTTACAAGGTATGCTTCAGGTTTTTTTATCAACAATGATAGCAAAATTGATCAATTCTTTGGTGGATTAAAACCACAACTTCAAAAGGATCTTGCAATTCAAGACTTTGGGAGTTATGAAGAATTTGTTCGGTGTGCTCTCAAAGTAGAGATGGAGTTTGTAGAATTTTCCCATCGCTATGGTGATAATAAAATAAAGATGGAGTTTCAAGATGGAGGATCTAATGAAAAAGGTGGAAAGAAAACTCAACGACCCACATGCCAATAATGTGGGAAGTTGCACCATGGGAACTGCCTCAAAGGGACGGGGAAATGCTTCAAGTGTGGGAAAGAAGGACACCATGCTCAAGAGTGTCAAAAAGACATAAAAAGGAAGGATAATGTGGTGGAGGAAAGGAGATAACCACTCATGGTTTAATTCTACAACTATAGGGAGTTAGGTTACTATGCAAGTCAGTGCACTAAACCTTGAGTTCTTGAGGGTAATCAGCATCATCAGCCACCAAATCCAAAGGAACAATTGAAGGATTATGCCATAACTACTACAGAAGTGGAGAAAGATAATGAAGTCATACAAGGTACACTTTATATTCACTCAAGAATGGAAAAAGACTTATTTGATTCTGGTTCTACCCATTCCTTTATATCTTGAAAGTTTTCTAAAACTATAGAATCGAAGCCCTGAAACCTTGAAGTAGGGATATCTGTAAAAACACAAAGTTGTGCAATCATTGCAACCCAAGTGTTTGACTCTTCTCCTGTTGGAGTATGTGGTAAGATTCTTCCATCAAATCTTGTAATACTTACCTTGGTAGAATTCGACGCTATATTGGGAATGTAATGGATCTCGTTATATAGAGCACATATTAACAGTCAGAAAAAGGAAATATCTTTTTATAATCAGAACCATCCCATGCTCCTCTACAAATACAAGGAATATCATGAATATCTTTTGAAAAATCCTTCATCTGTGTGGGTGTTGATTCCCTATAAAGAAGCATACCTCTACCAAATGTTTGGGTCAAAGGATAGTTCCAACCTTGCAGAAATTCCCATCGTGAGGGAATACGGTGATGTATTTCCCAAAGAGTTACTCAGAATTCCACCAGATCATGAGGTAGAGTTCTCAATTTAACTCATACTCGGAGCTAATCCTATCTCAAAGTGTCCTTATAGGATGGCTCCTATAGAATTGGAGGAGTTAAAGAAGCAGTTGTAAGAGCATCTGGACAAAGGGTTCATATTCCCTAATGCATCACCTTGGGTTGCACCAGTACTCTTTGTGAAGAGGAACGATGGAACAATGAGGTTGTGTATCAACTATTAGGAACTCAACAAGATCACCATAAATAAAAAGTATCCTCTTCCAAGTATTGAAGACTTGTTCGATCAGTTAAGAGGATCTCAATACTTCTCAAATGTGGATCTTCATTCTGGATATATCGGCTAAAGGTGAAGAAGAAAGTTATTCAGAAGACTGCCTTCCGTACAAGGTATGGGCACTATGAGTTTTTGGTGATTCCCTTTGGACATACTAATGCCCATGAAATCTTCATGGATTTGATGAATATAGTCTTTAGAAATTACATAGACAAATTTTTGGTAGTTTTTATCAATGATATTATCATCTACTCCAAGATCAAGGAGGAACATGAAGAACAACTAAGGATTGTATTGGCGATGTTGACAAAGGAGAAGTTGTATGCCAAGTTCAGCAAGTGTGAATTTTGGATGAAAAAGTCATGTTCTTGGGACATGTGATCACAAGTGAGGGAATTTCTATGGATCCTTCAAAAACAAAGGTGATTGAGGAATGGCCCAGGCCCTCTCGTGTCAAAGAAATCCGTAGTTTTCTTGGATTAGATGGGTACTACCAACATTTTGTGAGAAACTTCTCATGATTTTCAAGCATGCTAACTAAGTTAACAAGGAAAGGGGTAAAGTGTGTCTGGACGGAAGAATGTGAGGGAAGCTTCAAGGAGCTAAAGAGAAGGCTAATCGCTACACCTGTACTCACACTACCGAAAAGTGGAGAAAGTTTTGTGATATACAGTGATGCTTCAAAGAAAGGCTTGGGTTGTGTACTCATGAAAAATGATAAAGTGACAGCCTATGACTCACGAAAGTTGAAGATCCCTGAGCATAACTACCCGACGCATGATCTAGAGCTGGAAGCCGTAATTTTTTCCTTGAAAATCTGGCAGCACTACCTTTATGGTGATAAGTGTGACATATACACCGACCACAAGAGCTTAAAGTATATATTCACATAAAAAGGAGATCAACATGCGTCAAAGGAGATGGTTAGATATAATCAAGGATTACGATTACTCTATTCACTACCATCCTAGAAAGATGAAAAAGGTAGCTGATTCTCTAAGTAGAAAAAATCCTGCGACTCTATCCATGTTATAGATTGAGAAAGACCATATCTTCTTGGATATGCAAAGCATGGATTTATAAATCATAAGGGCAGGGGATACATCCTACCATACCCCAATGATTGTGCAACCATCAATCCAAGAGAAGATTAAGGATGCACAAATGGATGATGTAGAGATACAAAAGAGGGTGAATACAGTAAAGTAAGGGAAGCTACAAGAGTTTCATATCGACGATGATGGTGTGATTCGGTTTGGAACGTGGATTTTTGAGCCTTCATCACCCGGGATAAAGAAGGAGCTATTGGAAAATGAACATAACTCAACATTCTCTATCCATCCTGGTAGCACCAATATGTATTGTGATCTCAGAGAACACTTCTAGTGGGATAACATGAAGAATGAGATTTCATAATATATATCAAGGTTCTTGGTATGTCATCAAGTTAAGGAAGACTGACAAAAGTCCAAAGGGATGATGCAGCCATTGCTAATACCCATGTGGAAATGGGAAAATGTTACTATGGAATTTGTCATGGGTCTCCCGAAGACGTCTAAGGGAAATAATGTGATATGGATTATGGTTGATCGACTCACCAAGATAGCCCATTTTATCGCTATTCGAGAAGATCTCTCACTTGAAAAACTTGTAAAGATATATGTGATGGAAGTCGTGAGACTGCATGGTGTTCCACTCTTAATTTTCTCCGATCGTGATCCAAGGTTCACTTCTAAATTATGGATGAGCCTTTAATATGCTTTGAGTACTAAATTAAATTTCATCACGACCTATCACCCCCAAACTGATGGCCAATCTGAAAGGAATATTCAGATGCTTGAAGATATGCTAAGAGATTTCTCTCTAGAATTCCAAGGTGGATGGGATAAGCATCTCCCATTGGTTGAGTTCTCATACAACAATAGCTTCCACTCGAGTATTCAGATGGCACCATATGAAGCTTTGTATGGAAATCAATGTAGAACTCCAACCTGTTGGGATGAAGTTAGAGAAAGAAAGCTATTTGGACCTGATCTTGTGCAAGAGATGACATAGATGGTTCAAGTTATCCAGAAACACATCAAATCTGCTCAGAGTCGGCAAAAGAGCTATGCTAACAACTGTCAAAGAGACTTGGAGTTTGATGTTGGGGATAAATTCTTCCTTAGAATATCACCATGGAAGAGTAATGCGATTTGTAAAGAAAGGGAATTTAAGCCTAAGGTTCATTGTCCCCTTTGAGATACTTGACCGCATAGGATTCATGGCCTATCATCTTTCACTTCCCCCGAATATGACTCAAGTTCATGATGTGTTTCACGTATCACTCATGAGGAATTACATACTGGACCCCTCACATGTACTAAACTCAAAGGTGATACAGATGGAAGATGATCTCTTTTATGAGGAGCAGAAAATAGAGATTCTGGACCGAAGAGATAAGGTACTATGCAACAAGACAACCCACCTTGTCAAAGTGTTGTAGAGAAACCATAAGTTTAAAGAAGCTACTTGGGAACCAGAAGAGGCGGTGAAGGAGAAGTACCCTCACCTATTTATGTAAAACAAAATTTCGAGGGTGAAATTTCATAATGGGGGAAGAATGTAACGACACAAAGTTTTTCAATGGAAATTCCCTTCTTAAAAATATGTCATAAAATCACATGAAAACACAACATAATGAACTACTAAGTATTGAGTGACCTTTAAACATAATTTTTTCACTTCTGTGTTTGTAATTTAGAAAATCCTACATACATGGTTGTGTTCAAGATGATTTTTGGATTCTAATAGAACAAACATATTTTTTGGTGAATAGTAACCTACCCTTATGAATAGTAACATACCCTTATGAATAGTGATATACCCTAATGAATATTAACCATAAATATGATAGTATAAAAATAATATTCAAGTGAAGGTATGATGTACCTATATTTTAGAATATGTAAATGAATGTTTTAAAACTGGTTTTTTAATAATAAACTATGATTTTAATTAAATATTAAATTAATAATATTTAGAAAATTATTTTTCAAAAATGGAATTAATTTTTGGATTCTAAATGTTGAAAAATGGTTGGGGTGAAATTTTGGGATTATTCATAATACTTGAATTTTTGATGAATAGGGAAATACTATAATTTACCCAAAAAAATAAGCTAAATAAGCTAATTATAGAGTCATTTATGATGTTCTACTGATATAAGCCCACTTGGTTTGGGATAACATGATAAAATAACTATTTTTGGTCAAGGAATACTCACTATTCCTTGTTTTTTGGAGAAATAATAAATTAATGAGAAAACCCCTCTCCCCTCCATTATAAAAACCACCCTTCACACCCTCATTTCCTCACACCTCTCAAGCTTCAAGACTTGTCTAAACTATGCCCAAGAATCTTCCCTATCCCCTCCCCCACGTGAAAAAGCTTCTAGTATCATCAAAATACCAAGATTAGTCCCCTTAAGGGGGGTCTCAATAGGAGGATTCAAGAGGTAATTTCTCTCCTTCTTTTCCTTTAAATTCATTTCAATTTCAAGTTCTTTTATTATTCTCTCCCAACCTATCTTTGTCCAAATGGTTTTGTAACTCAAGTATTATACATATACTGTAATTTTATTATACTAATGAGATATTATATCATCCAACCCCATTTATCCTCTTCTTTTATTTTATAAAATAAAACATTGTTCGTGAGGTGTTAATCTATCACCTTCAAGAACGACATGTTTTATTTTTTTCATTTCTACCTTCAGATCTGGTCATGAAACCATTTTTATGGTTTAAAAAGAATATTTTATATTTATTAAGTCCTATTTAATGTTCTGGAACTAACTTATGTACATATTACTAAATGATTAATCAAAACAAGTTTGTTGTGGTCGAAAAACATCCCAAATTAACTCAAACAATCATCATTTAATTCTTATCTAATGATTCATCCACATAGTATACAATGTAATTCATTATAAGATAATTTTAACTTATATAATATCATTAATAACATGTAATATATGTTCTATATGTTTATCCATGTTCTACACAAACTTCAATTCATGAATACATGTGAAACGCTCAAGAAAACCATAAAAACAAACATTCCCGAACAATGTTTTTAAACCCTATAACTCATCAAAAGGCTTATAAAATAACATAATGAAACCAAAATTTACCATTTTTATTTATAAAAGGTTCTGTAATTTATAATTAATGAACATAATGTCATTATACAGGACATTAAAGAGAAGGAAGTGTTCGGATACAACATAAGGGAAAAATCTCGAACCCAATTTTCATTCTTCGGGTTCTCCCTCTTTCACTCCATATTTGGTGTGGTCACTCCTTAAAAATATTTTTTTCATAATTATATTACATTTTATGGGATATAAATTTTTTCTAATAAAGTTTATGTCAAAAAAAATATTTTCCAAAAGAACTCTTCTTTTAGGAACTCACCTTTTACTTCTCATTCAAGGTTGATGGTTCTTGTATCCAGTATGTTATTCCCTCATTCTTTTGGGAACCAAAAGTTTATGAATGTGTTATTATTAGATTAAACCCATTACTTTAAATGGGTTAGTTGTGTTCATTATTGATATATGTTCTATGTGGCATGCATGATAATGATAATGTTATGATGTGACGGGTGCGCCCGGAATTATATAGCGCAATATGAATGTTTGAATGTGACGGGTGTGCCCAGAATTATACAGTGCTCCAATGCATTGGGTAAAGTGATGAATCTCATTAGTAAATGTGAAATTATGTGTGAACAAGATCCTATCTTTTTTCACACGTATGTGTGGTAGTTAAGCACTATGACATGATGTTTCATTTTTTTTATGCATTCCCACATTTCAAATCTTTTATTAATGATTCCTCTCATGTTCATGATCTTTTTCCTATGTTATGATTATGCTTACCCATTGTTATATTGTTATTATATATCCCCTTACTAGGCTTCTAGCTGACCCCTTTTGATGTACATCCTTAGGTGGCTACATGTACTAAGGAGAGGTCAAGTGCTAGTAATATACTAGACAAGAAGAGATTGAATAAATGTTTATGCTTGATGTTGTAATTGTTACATATGGTCCCAGTTTTCCCAAGAAACTAAACCTTTGTATCCTATATTTGTAATACTATTATGCTATTTATCTTTAAAATGATGTAATTGTAATGGAAGAAAAGGTCGGGTCGCTATAGTTCTACTCATTTGTTCATGGATGATGAGACCTATAAGAGACCACATGGTCCCCCTATATTAGAATAGATCCTAAATTGACCCATGAGGCATAATAATAAATATTGTAATTAATCCCTAGATATGGAAGAATAAAAATAATACCAATCCTAAACCACATATTCAACTCTTTGAAAGAATATTCACAATCAATCCACTCAAATTTTACTCCCTTAATGGTTAGAACTATCATGGGTGATTCCAAGTGAGAAAATTCTGACATGAACTACTTGTAATACCCATATAGAAAAAGAAAACTTCAGATCTTGAACACATTCCTGGGTCACACCCAAGACATCATAACCTCTACCTTCTTAATATAAACTAAGATCCCTTCTGCTAAAATCAGGTTCCCAAGGAATTGAACACCTTGAACCCAAAAGTGATATTTTGAGTACTTGACATAAATTTTATGTGCTCATAGAATACCTAATAAAATATCTAGGTGATCTATATGAAACTCCATGGCCTTCAGTTATACCAATATGTGGTCAATGAACACCATAATGAAGGATACTAGGTAGGGATGAATGAACTAGTTAATGAGATCCATAAACACCACTAGAATTTTTTTCAAATTGAATAGTATCATAAGGTACTTGTATAACCCATATCTACTCTTAAGCACTATATTAGGAAAATCCTATTCCCTAACCCACAACTAATGGTAGTTTTATTATAGGTCAATCTTAGAAAACCATTTGGATCCCCTAAAATAATAAAACAAGTCATTTATCCTTGGAAATGGATAAATGTTCTTTACTATAATTTTATTAAAATTTCAATAATCTAAGAACAATATGAGGATACCATACACATTATTGAGGAATAATATAGTGGGACCCCAATGATATGTACTTGGGATAATAAAAATATTCTACTCAAGGTCCTCGAACAACACCTTTATCTCTCTCAACCCAGTCAATCCCATATGATAAGAAGGTATTGTTATAGGCTCTATACCATTCATGAGATAAATCATGGACTCAATATCCCATTTAGGAGGTAGATATGAGAAATAAAATGGGATGACATCCAATAAATAGGCCACCATGGCAGAAAAAGTATGTAGATCCATCACTCGATCAACTAAAATAAACATACCCACCACCAATGCTATATTAGATACTATATAATTGAGTTTGGGTCCCCTTATACCTACCTCCATATCCCAATATCCTATAAGAACATACTTATCTTCCATAACTGGGGTAAAATAAACCTACCTTTGGTAAAAATCGATGTGATCCTGGAGGATAATCGACCAATCCATCTCGAATATGATGTCAAAAATCATCATATCTAGAACAAGGAAATCCCAAAAATGTTAATATCCCAAAAACACTATTGTACATATTGGGAACCTTTGAGTAAAATATAACATATTCATGAGAGTTTTATTAAGTTCCAACATACTAGGGGAGAACTTAATCTCCAACACTAAACCAAACACATCCCGGATAGAGATAAAATAATTGTATGTCCCTATATTGAAAAAATTAATTAAAAGCATCAAACCAACCAAAATAATACCTCTAATGGTAGAAGGACCTTCCACTCAATCAGTCGAAACTTGGTCCAAGGCCTATACCCATTTTTATTGGACCCATACACATGACACCACAATCCCTAGCTATCATAAGGAATTAGACCTTGATATTTCTATAGATACTCTACCCCTAAGATTCATGGTTACCTCTATGGCCTGACATCCCAGATGAGGCCCTACTATCAGTTTAAAGTCCCCCTAACCAAGTACTCAAAGCCTATGTATACTGTAAACAACTAACTGAACATAAATGAGGTATCTTCATATAGAAACATTGTAGGTGACCATCCTACCACATTCATGACACTACTTCAGTAGACACATACAGGCATTGCAGAAATACTTGATCTATCTTCATTGATAGCATGTAAGGGGAACTCCTCCCGTGGGAAGGAAAAATATACCCATACCCTACCAAAGATATCTCTCATGGACCTATATAATCTCAAAAAACCTATTATTCCTACTAATAGAAGAGGCCATATAATCTCTACTGGAAAAGACACAAACTGTCCCATTGAATATATAAAGAGAACCCACTGGGCCATCCTCCACCTAGACCTTCATAATAGTGAGATCCTTGAGAAGAAAATATAAGTAACACTTAAAATTGAAAATACTAAAATTGAAAATTACCATTGGTCAAAGACCAATCTCAAATATACAAGCCTTTTGGACCTCATTCATTGCCACTAATTGAGAAAAGTGAAACATATCAGCTGGGTGATTAGCATAATATTCCATAGACATTTTCCCCTATTATAGATCCATGAACTCCTACACTCAATCTAACTTCAGAGACTCATAGAATAAATACTCAAAGAAAAGGTCCTTAGAGGCCTACCATGACAACCCCCCCCCCCCATGCCTCTTGGCCTGTACTATGACACCCCACCATATCATGGAGAGTCCCTGAAGTATATAGGCCACTAGATTCACCCATCAGTCATCTGATACCTCTACCAGCTTCAAGACACCCTTTACCATCTCAATGAAATACTAGATATCCTACAGACCTCCCACACCCTAGAAATATAGGGGATGTTGATTCTGGAATTCCTAAGAAAAATACACCATGGTAGGCTGACCCTTATTTTCACACCTACATCCCACTAGTACTATACGAAACACTCATGGATAAAGAGAATTCACTTCCCAGATAGATGGATCATACTTGGGAGCATACTCATCCCCACCCTCCTAGACATTTTAATATATAACAAGAGTTTTATTTACCTTAATAACAACTTCAAAACTATCCATGGTTGGAACCACTGGATATCATTAACGTGGTATTTTTCTGAAATGTCCAAATAGATTCTTAGAAACACCTTTAATATATTAAATCTAAATAAAATTTAAGTAATTAACATGTACACATGAATAGAAAAACATAAGTAGACACACTATGAGGGAATACCAATAACCTATAGTCATAGATATGCATTACTCACCCAAGTCCTAAGCCCATACCACTTATATGTATATGTCAGTCATGATTAGAAAAAGCGGAATCACATACATGCTCAAGTTAAATTAATTAAATATCACTAGTAATGTATTTAGGAAAACACTAAATATATTATTATTTTCATTTATTTAATTTAAACCTATACCAATCAAAGGAAATCAAGCACATGACATGTGAAACTACATTTTTATCCATGATACATGAACCCACCCTGCCACTCAACCCCAAGCAATAGTAAAAAACCATAAACCATAATTTTATAGTAACACTTGAAGAATAATATGAAACTATAAAAGCATAACCAATAAAAGGAATATGAATTCCTTGTAAACTCAAACTTCCACCATAAAAATATTGATCAAGCATAAGCATAGATTCCCACTTGAGTCTTAACTATCCAATATCTTCTCTACCAAGCCACAAATAATAAATAAAAATAAAAAAGTCAATGATACCATTTTTTAACACTCTAGTTTGGTTCACTGGGAGCAAACCAATGTGCCACATGGCCTTATGTGAACCTCCCCATACACAAGAGGTAGAAAATATCAATGAGAGCCTAATTAATTTAGTGGGTATACTATTCCCTCAAAATCAGATAACCATAAATCACAAATATATCGAAGTAAATAATAAGTAGATAAGTGGAAGAAAGGGATAACATGGGGAGATAAAAGATAATAACATTATATATAATTTCAAATGAGATATAAATAATCATACATACAATTAAAAGGGATCCCCGTATGTGTGATATCAATACAAGTAATATAAAAAGAAGAAAATAAAATCAAAGGCATAATAGTAAAAGGATCCCATAGTATATCCTAACATCACCCAAAATCTATGACCAGATACACTTGATCAGCAGACCAACATAGAGGCCTTTCCCTTGGATATATACTTTATAAAAAAAATCTATATGTGAATCAGAGTTCCTATCAAGGTTATGAGTAAAAAACCTAGTAAGACACCACCAATTTGTACTTAGCATAAATGTATCAAAATTATGAGAGTGTATGCTCTGATACATATAAAAATGTAATAATCATACAACTTTTTTGGGTCATCCTTGCACTAATTATGGATCCATAAACCCTAGAAAATCATACTTTAGCTTCATACATGAAGGAAGAGTCGTATCAAGTTACAATTACATATTAGAGCATGACTGGTACCTTCTCACTCAAGGTATGACCCAACATCATATACCATGTCATATCCTATATCAATTACCAGACCATCCCCCACTCACTTAGGGGAGTCCACCAAAAAAAATTATTACTAAGTCCCCAACCACACCCTCTCACTTAGATTTGTCCATACATCATACTCAATCATGCTTCAATAGGTCGCATTATGACCAATTTACACAAATAGAGAGCACTGCCTCTAACCATGGAACCAGGGTATGTTTTACCATTTCCAAATAATTTTATCCATAATTACCCTCTATAGGGCCTAACATATCAATAATAATTCACCTAATCACATTGATACCAAAATTATAACATTATAAAGATAAATCATGCACCCGCATGCAAGTCAAACCATATAATCACATAAAAATTCCATAGCATGGTAAGGACTCCAAACTTTAAGCTTAATGGAACACACTTTCCAATATCTTCTCTATGATTAAAACCTAATCCATTAAAACCCTAAAATCTTCCCCAAACCCTTAAAATTAGGGATTTTTTAGAGAAAATAAGGAAACGGAGAAATAATAAGGAAAATAAGGAATGGATGGAATTAGACTTACCAAGAAATTACTTATATAATGAACAAAACATCAAAAGGGAAAGAGGAGAAGGGGAGGAGATTAGTAATCAATGAGAGAGAACAAAAAGGTGGTTAATTTTGAGTCTGTATTAGGGGATGATAGTATGACAAATAATCTAAGGGATAATTTCTAGACCTTTATTTTTTTTTAAATGCCCAATGTTTTGGTTACAGTGTGACCATGATTTTTATGTTTTAATGAATCTCTATCAAGTACATGCTATAATTAATCCCTCTAAATAATGGAATAATCACTCTTAGATAGAGGTTTTGGAACCTATAATGTCACCATTATAGTGTGGCCTTAAGTCTCACACCTTAATAGCCCACCCTATAAATGTCTTATTGTAAAATCCCCACCACTCCACTATGATAAATCCCAACTCCATATCATCACACTCCAATTCCCTATATTTGAATGTTACCTCCTACATAATGGGTTTAATTGAATCATATTATGAACCTTGGAAGTGAAAAATGATCCCAAAACATGGATGATATATCTCCAAGGAATTAAACATAAAAGATTATTCAAAAATAGAGGATATAAAAGTGGAATACCAGAAACACCCAAGCATCAGGAGATCCCATTTTCTTTATCAATTTAGTGTTCTTGATGAAAATCATAAGGATCATTATATGAATTCCTCCTACCTATAAGGTTAATACATATTATAATTGATCAAAAAATGCTTCTTGTTGAATTTTGAACACTTGAATTACTGTTAGAACCTTCATCAAGTGATGAAATATATTTGGGAATGAAAGTGAACTTTAGATATCATAAAAATGATTTGGAATAGTCATAGACACACATGACTACACTAATAATATAGGATCACATCCTCATATAGGAATCCTCGACACATAAAGTTTGTTGCCATATTAAGAAACACATGTTCTATCACATTCAATCTTTTTATTTCAATATTTTTGTGTTCATTCATTGAACACTTCAATTAATGAAGTATTATATCCATAAAAAAATAAAATTATTAATTTTTAACTAATAAAACATTCTATAGAAGTTTGTGTCACCAAAATATTCATCAAATACTCTTCAATTAAAGTGGGTCTTACAACCATGGATTCATATACACTACCACGACATGGTGGTTCTAGTGTTAAACCTATAATTTATATACACCATCATGATTGTGGTGGTTTATGTCTTATTACATATACAAAAAATATCTCACTTTTACTAAATTTTCATAATCAATTTATGAAAAACATTAAAAATATTTGTGAATCCATCCAAAAAACTTTTTGATATGTTTTAATTAAAGTTATATTCATTTGGGAATAAACACTTTTCCCAAAACTTAATCCTTATCCATGGGCATGACTATATGGTCTTATAGGCCATAATAGCAATGAAAAACATATGAAATCCTTATTTTAAAAATATAAGAAAATAGTGACCTCTATAAAAGCTTTAATGTTACCCAATCTACTAAGGGGTCTAGTTTGATCCCCATTAACCATACTCAAATCTTTATACAAAAATTTCCACCACAATATGTATCATATACATCATATGTATACCTATATAATTATTTTTTCCATGAAATCTAGTGACCACTATACATAGAACATGTCAATATAGTACATGCCTCTCATCGTTTTTTGATTCTTTTAAAAAGAGTATCCAAGTTAATGAATACATCACATGTCATTCATCTATACAATAAGCACATCACATATTACTTATTTAATTATTTGATCACATAATATGAGAAGAAACTAATAATAGACATATATTTTATCATTATAATTCAATCAAGGGATAGATGTATTTTTCTTATCATGAAAGTGAGCAAATCCTATCTTGGTTGTACTCCAAAAGATGACATGTTTAGCAACATAAAAAACCACCCCTGATTAGATAAGTTCATATAATGACTTGTGTAAGTATGGTTTCAAAGTTTTAATATTACTATTATAGGTATCTTTCCAATATTAGGTAAAAATTATTGATAATAAGCATACAACCCTAAGTATATCAATGAATGTATGAAATTATATGAGATATAATTTAGTGAATCAGACCAAGTAAAAAGTACCTACTTATTACCCCATGAATTAATTATTCATAATTAAAATAAAAATCTTTGTAATTAGTACAAGAATATATTAAAACTAACCTTATCATATCATTATAACCCATAATACTCCATAATGATCATTATTTAGGGATAACTCAAAGTCATAATTTGAGGGGATATTATCATTTGACTGTTCATATTAAATAAATTACATCCCACATGAATGAACTATAAATAGGGATTACCTTTATTATAATAAGATGGAACATTTACAACTATTATATCAATATCTCAAGTATCATGTACCTATATTTCCAACATGAACCTCATGTTTCTTCTATAATAATGGTTTCATCAATGGTTCTGCTAGATTATCCTTAGTAGCCACCCAATTAATCTTTACATCTCCCCTCTCAATGATCTCCCATATGAGATGGTATTTTTGAAGGATGTGTTTAGTCCTTTGGTGATACTGGGGTTCCTCAGTTTAAGAAAAACCCCCATTATTGTCACAATATAGCTTATTTTCCCTCTCATTGCTAAGAACCATACCAAGTTAAGAAATGAACTTCTTGATCCAGATATCTTATTTCACAACATCTTATACAGTGATGTACTCTTCCTTTGTTATTGAGTCCTATATGGAGGATTTTTTGGAACTCTTCAAACTAATAGATCCACTATTCATGAAAAACATGAATCTTGATTGATCATTCATATCATATTTTACATATTGGAAAGTAGAATTTGTGTAACCATTTACACAAAGAACGCCCTCTTCTTTAGAGACAATGAACATATTCTTAGTCCTTCTCATGTACTTAAATGATTTTATTCAAAAAAATCTATTGACTCTCACTAGGATTGGATTGGTATCTAATTTTTATGATCAAATTATTAGATACATCAAGTTGAGTATAAAATATGTCATACATGAATGATCCTTAGGATAATAAATAAGTAATATAATCTATACTTTCTAAATCTTTATAAAAATATTGAATACTACAAATATTTGTGCCATGAAACACTAGTAAGGACTCATTCTTGGAGTTGTCCATGATAAAACTCTATAAAACATTAGCAAGATATGTGTTCTAACTCAGTTCAAGAAACATCTTAGATATATCTCTATAGATCTTCATACTAAGTATGTAGGTAGATTCACCTATTTCTTTCATTAAGAAACATTTATACAGACACAACTTCACTAAATGAATTGTCAAGACATCATTTATGATAAGTATTATGTCTTCTATATACAATATCAGAATTACTATGAAACTCCCATTGTCCCAATTATTCACATAATAATAATCTATATTCTTAATGAAACTAAACTCTTTAATTTTATCATCAAACTAGATATTCCAACTCTGAGAAGATTTCTTTGGTCCATATATGGACCATTGCAAATTGAAAACCTTATCAGGATCATTTCTTACTTCAAAACCTTCAGTTTATATCATATACATGTACTTAACTAAATTTCCATTAAGTAATGTGGTTTTTTCATCAATCTAATATATCTCATAATCATAATGAGCTACTATGGATAGAAAAATATTAAAGGACCTTATCATAGAAATAGTTGAAAACATATCTTTATAGTCAATTCCATGAATCATTTTATAACCATTTTATACTAGGTGTGATTTATAGGTATAAACCATACCATATAAGCTATTTTTATTTTATAAACCCCGCTTACACTTTATGGGTCCTACCCCTTTAGGGGAATCCACCAACATCCAAACTTGGTTAGTGTGCATGGATTCCATCTCAGATTCCATGGATTTTAACCATTTCTCATAATTAAAACTCTCCAATGATTCTCAGTAGGTACTAGGTTCATATCCAATGAACATTAAATCATCATCATTTTCTATATAAAATCCATATCTCACTATATCTTGATGAATTCTATAAGAACTTATATGTTCTTATGTAACTTGATTCAGATATTCTTTCATAACTCTTTGTAGAAATATATAGACCCCCATATCATGAAAATTTTTTGTTTTTATCTTGAACTTATCGATGTTCAGCTTCCCTCACACTAACACATTGACTCATATATTTCTTCTCAAGTAAAATAGAATTTCATTACATAAGAACTTTGTGATTGATATGGTTTTATAAATAATATCCCTTTGTTTCCTTAAGACAACCAATAAATAAGAACTTTTAAGACTTAGAGATAAGTTTTTATAAATCCAATCATCATATGAATTCTTCACATTCCCAAATTTTCATATAATAAAATCTAGTAAATTTCTCATACCATAACTCATATGGTGACTTTATGACTAATTTATATAGAGCATTGGTCACTAGTAATGTAGCATTATCGGGTGCATAACCCAAAAATGAGATAGAAAGGTCACATATACTCATCATCAATCAAACCATGTCCAACAGTGTATGATTCCTCTTTTAAAACACACCATTCCATTGTCGTGTTCTAAGATGAGTGAGTTTTGAAATAATTACATAGTCTATTGGATGATTTATGGATTTCTTGATTAAGTATTCGCCACCTCAATCTGATCATTTATTCTAAATACTTATTCCCAGTTGATTCTATACTTCATTTGGAAACTTTTTGAACTTTTAAAAAATTTCATACTTTTGATTTATCAAAAAAAAATCCATAATGACTAAAGTCATCAGTAAAATTAAAAAATTACCTAAAACCATCTATTTCTTATATGATCATTGGTCTACATACATTACTATGTATGGTATTCAATATCAGACCTGATCTCTCCCCATTTTTCCTAAAAGGTAACTTATTTATTTTTTCTAATAAATAGGATTATAAATTCTCAAATGATTAGTAATCAAATGAATACAAAAATACATATCTATGGTGTATTTGGATATGTTTATTGTTTATATGTCTAAGGTGATAATTCTAAAGGTAGTTGGGATAATAATCAACCCTGACCTTCTTATATTGAATATTATAAACAATATTTTCCATATCAAGAATATATAAACCATTCATTATACTCCCAACACCATAAAATATATCATCATAATATATTTTAAAAAAATTATTAAAAAATTAATGAAAAGTCTATCTTGTCCAAAAAAGATGCAAAAATAAAATTCATGTTCATAGTGGGAACATAATAATAGTTTTTCAATTCTATGATCAATCCATTGGTAAACCTTTATCACATGTGTTTAACTATAAAGAAAAAACTATTTCTTTATTACCAACATTAAGATATAGTCCACCCTTAATCAATTACTTACTATCTTAGAGTCCACATTTTTCAATATAAATGTCTGATGCACCCCCAGTATCTAATATTCATGAGTCAGAGTTTGTTGAATCAGTCTCAATAACATTCTCATTCGGGTACTCTAATTTTTTTCATTAATAACACTTCTCAATCCAAGATATAAATAATTAAATATCATATAGTTCATAACTATTAGTAATATCAAAATGATTATTATTAAGTATACCATTATCTATAACAAAGAAATATCAATGAGTGAGTATCATGTATTATATATTTTCATTAAGTAATTTAAATGAAATTACTCCCACTAAAATGATGACATCATACATCATATCCATTTAGTGATCCAAGATCCGTATTTCACTAAGTAATAAATCATCTTTGGGATTCATCTCACCACTTAGTTATTTAGGTGGTACATCAACCAAATCATAACACTTATGAATCTTGTATAGTTGTGTGGATAACTATTTATCCAAATCCATCATATAGATTCACTCAACTCTATTTCTATGGTATCTTAACCATTAAATATTTCCAACTAAGTGTCTTCCAAATAAAAATTCAAAAACAAACTGACATTGGATAATAAAAGGGAACCTTGATATGGCATGAAACTACCCAGTAAGACAATTCAGTATTACTTGTTTCTTTATTTCCTTCCACAAGATAATCTAGGGGCACCTGACTATGGCATGAAACTACCTGATTGGATAATATATGTCATGATAATTGTCACTTTATAACTAATATTACACTTAGTATTTGATGGGTTTTTCTATTTTAAGGTCACAATACATTTAATACACATCAAATTCATATTAAATTCTTAACTATTTCATATTATGTAATAATTATCTTCTCATGTTTTATTCTTTTTTTCTTGTTTGCATGATTCTAACGGTTTAGTTTTTGGAGTCTCTACTCTAACCCCCAAATTAATATGTTCATACCACATTGATGTGTAACCATTTACATAGCCCATAAGTTTGTGTTACTCACCCAAAAATAGAATCCAAGTATATTCATACATATTCAAATGCATTGCATGCATAAGGTACATGAACTATTCATATAAAGGAAAAGAGTTATAGAACATTGAAAAACTCCACATGAGTACACTTGGGGATATGGATACCCGACCCCATTCACTTTTTTAACAATCCATAAGCCTTTAAGATGGTAGGTGGTTTGATCTCAAGCCCCTCTACCTGGGGAGATTTTACTAAAGAAAAAATTCAATTCATGTTTCCTATAACACCTAATATGCACAAACTATGCCCAAAAACTATTATCAATATCATAACCATAATTATAAAATGATGTCAAGGTAGATGAAAACAAAATTTTATAACATCAAACCTTGCATGACATGTAAGGATATATCATAGCAGTAGTTTAACAATTGAAATAAAACATACACAATATTCACATATAATAAAAATTTTACTAAACAAAGATATCAAAGGAATTTAAAAAATAATTAAAAAAATTACTTATTTCCCAAAATATGATATATTTGTGAACTATTTATAAAAATAAGCTAATTATAAACATTTTATAAATTACCTACAACATGGATATAAAAATTTTACATTCAAAAACAATATGAACTCTTTTCTATTATTATTATAAGAAATTCCAAATATTATTTAAACTATTAATCATACAAATCATCAAAACCATTTTGATGTGGTCTAAATAACATCTTTAAACAAGGATTAACTTTTAATTTGAATAATTTCAAATTAGTTTATTATAAAAAAATCATAATTATACGTATAAAAAAATTATATATTAACCTTACCATTTATAACCTTTATAAATTATTTCTCATGATTTCTAAATAAACCTTTTATTTATATATCATAAGAGATGTCATATAATTTGAAAAAAGACATTACCAATATTAACCATTAATATTTTAGGAATATTATAAATGTTTTAAAACATTTAATTAATTATCAAAAAATTAAAATTAATTCATTTATAAATATTTAATACATTAATATATCCCAAAAATATTTTAGAATGATTTATAAACTATTTAAATAAAATTGTCAAAAATAATTTTTTAAACAATTTGAGATTCTTCGAAGTTTGAAAAACGTCATGGTGTTAAATTTATGACCATTTTTATAGAAATACCATGATATTCAAAATGTAGTACACCATGGGGAATTCAAGTCCTGGTTCCACCCATGTTTCCTAGATTCCTATAAAAACCCACAATAATCTTCATAACGTCGTGGCATTCTGGAAATTTTCATGATTCCTAGAGAATCCTAGTGAAGAACCAACATGGGTGTCACTATGTTGTGATGCCAATGATATATATGTTTTGAAAACACTAAAGCTACACTATGGGGAAACCTACATCATGGTGATGGTATTAATTTTTGAAAACTCGAATTAAGCACATTTAAATCTTGAAGAAACTCCCTCTAATACCACCAATGGGTTTCACCATATCATATAATGACCCTTCACAGTGGAATAAAACCCAAAAAAAATAGGATATATATCTCCAAGTAATCAAATGTGAAATATTATTTGAAAAAGAATAGGATATAAGATTTTCATACCTAAAATATCTAAGCATCAACATATCCCATACTCTTTATCAATGGAGTGTGATTGATAATGATCATGAGGACCAGCAGATGAATTCTTCCTGGATCATAGGGGAATACATTAGCCAATGGATTTATAAATTCTTTATAAGGACTCTCAAACACTCTAAGGGATGTAGTTCCTCCTTTGAGATATGAATTATTATTGTAAAAAAATGAGAAATTTTTTTGTCTTGAGAACAATTTTCAATAGTCATAGACATACGTATTTACACCAATAGGAGAGGATCACATCCTATTATTGGAATCCTTGACACATGAATTGTGTCATCCATATGAGGTGACCCTATTTTCATCTCATAAAATCCATCCATCTTAATCTATTGGTGTATATTCATTGAAAACTTCAATGAATGAAGTATGTCATCCATAAATGAATTAAATAATTCATTTGTAACTAATGAAACATGTGGGATAAGTACATGGGAACAAAACTTACATTGCATTCATGTAAATACAATCATTGTTGTAGACTAGGGCTTCATATGCACCCCCACATCATGGTGTTTCCCATGTTAGACCATTATTTTACATGAACCATCATAGCTATTGTGGTTCCCATTTTATTACATATCTAACACTACCTATAGTAGAATTATCATCCATGAAAAATGACTAATTACCAAAATCCTGATCTCAGGCCACCAAAAACACCTTAAATATCCCAAATTCATTAAGATATATAAGATTAAACAAAATTTAAAGAAAACATGGATATAAATTTTATGGGTGTTATAATCTATGCCTGATTTATTTTTGTGGGACATGTTGTTAGGGACCTGACCTCAAATGCACACATTTACACATATCTATGGGTGAATATGTGTACATGTGTGATCCATTTATAACTACTAAAGTTTCATACCATAGGGTATGGATTAGTATTATCATAACAGATCCTAAGATGAGTCTCAAAGTAAGTAATATAGGTATAGACCCTCCCAATATAGGGAGTTATCATTTATAGCTTGTATTGATTAATGAATTTCATTTTTGTTGATTTATCTTCGTATCTAGTATGTTTTTGCCAAAACTATTTCGTTATATATGTATGTAAATGAGTACATGTGTTTATGCATACACTTATTTTTCACTATTGTGTTGAGACACCATTTTTGGTTCCTTACTGGGTATTTTATGCTCACACCCAGTATAGATACCATGGGGAAATATATCCTCTCTTTTATTCTTTTTAGTTAGTTATAGGTACATTGTTACTATTGGAAAACCTTATATGGTTTATCATGTTAAAAATAGAAGTTTTATTTGTTCCCACTTCAGTTTTGGGGCTATTAGAGGTTATATGAGGTCTTATTCAGCTTATTGATTGGTCTTCTTATAGTGTCATCCATATTAGTCCATGTTTGGATTAAACATTCACCATGGACTGGTTTATATGAGTTGGACTATAGTTTTCCTGATCTTATGTGCATTAATTTATAATTTTTTTGAATTTTTATCTTTTTTCCTTCTTATTAATTGTTTGGTTTGGTGTTTTATTTTTGGTATGTCTAAATTATAGAAAATTCATGTAATATTTTTGATAGAAACCATCCATGAGTTATCTTTATTATATATTGGTTAAATCATTCCCCAAAATTTACATCAAGGCTCATACTATTATTCACCAACCCCTAGGGATCAAGGATTTCTCTTTGGGTACTAGCACTCTAATTTTGGTGTTTTATGGACATTCGGGTTGGGGTCGCTACATTAATAATGTGAAAACATCACTCCTTGGGATATAGTTATGGTATACCTAGTTGGGATCATGGTATGAATTCAAGATATAGTATTTACTACTTAGGATCTAATTATCCTAGACCTAGTTTGGATCATGGTATGAATGAGAGATATGATTTTTACTCCCTAGGATTTAGTAGTGGTACACATAGTTGGGAACATGGTATATCTATGTGATGTAATTATATTCTTGGTGTGTGTGGTAGCTTGAGTAGGAGATCAAAATTCATGGTAGGGATCTAAATCCATTGTGATACTTGTTGATGATGGTTTGGCTAGTTATGGTGATATATAGTAGTGATAGTGTGAGTAGGGGGGATTATCTAATGTTTAACACTTAGTATGTATTGAGATTCCTACATGGTGGATATTAAGGGATTTTACAATTAGTTAAAATCAGTTAAGGACATCGATTTCAAGAGATCGATTAAAGAAAAAAACTGAGTGAAAACCAAAAATGATTGATGATTATTACATAACCAACATAAACCAAATCATTAATTTTATATCATTTATAATTATTTTTGATCAGTTAAGGAAAAATGGATAAAAATTACATAATTTAAAAGTGATTAAAAATGCATAAAACCCTAATCTTTTATAACCAAATAGATAATTCAAATTTGACAATAAAATGAATAGTGGGGAGAGAATATATCTAAAAAATGATCAATTCAGTATTAAAATGAAGTAAATAGTTTGATTAAAAACTAATCTATTAACATGGAAAATATTTAAAGGGATTTAATAATATAAGGGGAAACACTCAATGTTTTCTAATTATTTATATTAACTTAATCATTCAATATGTTCATCACATTTCATTATATTGAATAAAATAGTGTTTTCTATTATATTCATCTTTGATCATAGATATTTAATCATCACTTCCACTTTCAATAAATATTTATATATTAATTTAATTATTTTACTTCAATTCAGAATGGTTAAGAATTGTTAAGGTTATAAAAACCAAAATGAAATGAAAAATATATATACAATATTTACCAGCTGAATTGAACTGATTAACTAATTTAAACTAAATTTTAAAGGTTTCGGGTAGTTTTATTTAATCGATTTAAGTTGATCAATTTAATCATCCACACCCCTAGTAGAAATTTACCTAACTGATGCAAGTTGTGGTGGGGGAGAGTCCATGGGGGGTCAACTAAAATAATAAAAATAGTTTTGTGGGTGTATAATAGCCCAACCACTGATATATTTTAGTGACACACCTACAAGAAAAAAAACTACATAAAGATATGATATCAAGGTCCCTATAAGTGTAAAACTACTTGGTGATTTTATAGTGAGGTCCATGTGGCTAGAAAATTACTTATATTTTTTATATAGTTTGGAAGTGGATTATTTTACTGATTTATATGTGTTGAACATGTGAAATGGGGGAGAAATTGGGTAGAAAATATTGTTATGATGGAGTTTTGTAAGTTAGTTCCATGGTAATATGTTTTGAATAAAAAAGTGTTGGATATGGGGTATGGAATGAAAGTTGTTCAGATGGTTGGATTTAGATTCAAATGATTTATTGATGTGTTTTTTTATTCCATGCATGGATTCATTAGCATTATTCATTCACATGGACACATTAAGGTTATAGAGAGTAACCTACTAAGTATTTTTTTTCAAAGTGGGTGATGCCTTATCCGAAATGGCCAAGGATCCTTTGTTGGAAAAATAAAAGTTACATGAGCCTCAAGGAAGAAATTTTATTTCAATCTCTCTAAAAAATATAAATCAAGTCAGGAGGAAGATCATCCAACCTTGTGAGGTCATTGTTGGATCATTTATTGGAAAGCCTATCTTCCACAGAATTTTTATCCCTATAAACATGGGTGATAATGTAATTGGAGTCGGAAATAAAATACAATAACTCTATCTATCGAGCTATGAGACTCCATGAGAGGTAAATCAAGCCATTACAGACATCTTGCACAATAGTGGTAGAGTTAATTTCCATAAAAATGTTGTTTCGTATTTTTTTCCTTGAGAAATATATCATAGTGATGATACTAATAATTTCATCTTTAAGGGATGGTGTGATTCCACATGTTCCATAGAGTCATCTGAGGACCTTCCCACTATGATCACAAAATATGTCACTGCATACCTAAGGGACCTAATTCCCCTTTAAAAAATCATCTACATTTATTTTGATCTATCTATGAATAGGGTCTTTCTAAAAAACCTCAAATGTTCCAACTGATGCATTATAGTTACTGACAATACTGATTCTTCTTAGCATAGTAAAATCATGAGAAGAATTGATACAATGATCACCTTGGAGTAAACTAAATTCTTTCATCAAAACAATGATCTTAACTAGATATGCTTGAAGGGTGAATAAGGGTTAGTTGTAGAAGATAGATTTCCATACATATCATATAATGTTTAGAAGCTCAACCACAACCATATGGAAGATATTGTTGAGTTGGGGAGAGAGTTGCACACCTACACAAGAATGAAGCTGAGAGATAGGGGAGGATGCAGCTGGTATTGAGACTTCAAAGAGGGTGAATATATATTTCCATAAGTTTTAGGTAGTAGTGAAACTAATAAATATTTGATTAGAATCCTCCCTATGTTTATTGTAAATGAATCACCTAGAAAAAATAAGAATACTAAAGATTATAAGCAAGCATCAGTGGGAATTTTGTTATGTGAAAGTCTCCATATGAGGGTCATACATGAGGTCCTAATCCAAGGCTTTTGAAATCACCTTATCTAAGTTAATTCATGGAAATATTTAGTCATGATGGCACAATAATATAATTTAGAAGTCATGATTCCGGTTTGAGAAAGTTCCCAGACCCGAGCATCATCATAAGAAGCAAAAAAATGATTATCGAGCAAGTTGCTGACCTCCTCTGGCATATCTAGATAGATTTAGTGGTTTTTTTGGTCGACCTTGGCTCTAAACATGGTAGGTTTTTAGTGAAGTAAAATTTTATTATATCTTACTAATGTTATAGAGGAGATTATAGACTTTGTTGTTTTTTTCATTTATGGATTGACTTTGTATGACATGCATTGATACACATTGTTTATGTATTTTGGTTGGGGATGCATTTATATTATTTATAATGATGTATAGTTTTTAATTTAATAATTTTAATTTATTCCATATTTGTTTTATGATATAACCTTGGTGCTAGTTGAAAACATGTGGCCTATTGAAGTTGGATTTAGGGGTCACGCTTAAACCCATTGTCAACAAAAGTGGAATCCTAGTGGGGGTGAGTCATGATAATGGTTGGGAGAAAAGTGATGAACTAAGTTTAGCTTGTAAGGATATTTTGGATACATTAATGATCATTCACACTCAGCCTACATTCATGTTTTATCTATCATAAATAGTGTCAAGGGTTGATTTAACAAAGAAATACTTGTGAATTTTTGACTTTTTATATGCATTAATTCCATTAGAAAAATAAAAAAAATGTAAGTTAGATGCCTAAGTTTGATTTGGAATTTATATTTATAAAAATTTAAATCCAAATGAAGAATTTAACATGATATTATATAGAATCAATTTATATATGAAATGAAAGTGATTATTATCCATAGTCAAATTGGTTATTTAAGGATTGGAAAATATAAATGATAGGTTTATATGGACTTGAAATTTTCATTTAAAACTATTTTTATTGGAACGATTGATTGAGATTCTCCCCTCTCAAAATATATTTTTTTAGAGATGAATGTTAATATTTTTTCTTGAGGATAAGAAAAATTTCATGTGTGGGGGGTCTAATAACCAAATATTTTTCATATTTTTTACCATAATTTTAATTAGAAATTTATCTTAAAACTAACAAATTTTTAGTGTTTTTAATGATTCTGGGAATAATTGAGATTAATTATGGATTGAAATAAGTTTTGAAGATTTTGAAGAATTTGAGTCAAAAACCATGATTTATTTCACTTTAAATGGGTTGTAGAGATCTATAATATTTAAAGTTCTGAATTCCATAGAGAAACTAAAATGCATATTTGTTGATGAGGTGTCATACAAAATTAGCTAAAGAAGAAAACCAAAAGATATTACTTAAAAACACATCGTGGTCACAATGAATATAAGAATATTTAAAATGTAAAATAACTAAGGATAAAGGCCACATGACTCAATTACATCATCGTTATCAACCATTTCAAAGTAGAAATAAGTATAAAACATAGCATAGAAACATAAAACATGACATGTTGAAGATCTGATCAGAATCTGTAAATGTGATATTTGTGGAGTCTAGAAATATATAATGGATATAAATAAATATATATATATATATATTGATCTAAGTAGATACACTAACCATGTAATATCCATAACTTACCCACCATGGTTTTATTTTTTAAATATTTAAATGTTTTATTTTACGGGTTTATAGTCCTTTTTATCACTTTTTCTTTCTTGTGATACTATAATATCTTGGATGATTTTGATTGAAGTTTTACTTGAGTGATGTTATTTTAACTTTATTTAGTGATTATTTTATTAATATATTTCCTTTAACCTTTCTATTTCTCTTCAAATATCTTGTTTTCTAATAATTGATTCTCTGATAGTAATGAGTGAAAATATATCTTATGAGATAGATAATTAAAAGTAGGAGGGTGGGTATGTCATTTCATGATTGAGAAAATTTATAATGGTTAATTATAGTTAGTATCATATTGAGAGTAATTGATATAATTCATTTGTATTATTTTCTTTAGATAGGTTAGAAAAGGAGGGAAACTAATATAGTGAAGACAGATTTAGTAATCAGAGTGGTTTTGATTCATCTTTTTCAAATGGGATTGAGTTATAATGAATTTTAGTTATATTAGATTATATTGATCATATATAGTTGAAATAATTAAGTTAGAATTAGCATAAATTGATCTAATAGATACCAATTAAATATATAATATTGTAACTAGATAATTAATCATACTTTCTAAATGAATGGGATCATTATATTTAATAAAAGTATCCTTTTAAATCATCCCACTATTCTTATTTTCTCATTCAAAGTTCAAAATATTTAAATTTTAGTTTTTGTCATTTTAAATATAAAATTTTTAGTGATTTGAAAAATTATGAGTTGTTCATTCTAGAATCATGATTCTATGTGGGTTTAACCTCAAACATATACTTTACTATATAATTGTAGTGTGGTTTTATAAAGATAACTTGTTAATTCTTAAATTTTATTACTCATGAAGATTAATTACATTTCATGGGTGGTTAGAGGATGATGATCCTTTCAAGGAAAAGTTAGCATGTTTTCAAATAGCCACTATCAAGGGAGGGGGGATTGAATGGAAATTTTTTTGAGACATTTTTATGATAATAAGGTTCCATATATTTGGTTATCTATAGATCATATACTATTGGAATTGGGTTTGAGTATTTTTTTATATTTATAGGGTTTTATTGGTTTCATTGGGTGTTTTTTAGTTTTTTCTAGTTTTTTATGATGATGAATTCATGGTGGTAACTTATACTAGGTTCTATTCATTTACCATAATTTCTATTTGTGATAGTGGGGTCATATTTTTTTCATTTTTTGTTATGTATATTTAATGATATACATGTTTCCTATGTGTGTTTCAAGTTTTTTGTGGTGGTTAGTATCATTGTTGATCACCTATTTGAGATTAAATGTTCCCTAAGTGTTTTTTATGTATATAGATTAATAGATATCAATCCAATGTGTGATTCATGTTTATGATGGGGGTTAGGGTTTTGGTTGGTCACCTACTTGCAATTATAAAAGAGTTGTTGATGTGTTGGTACTCTCTCAATTTTTATGTTGTTGGAAGGGGTTTGGAGGCTGGTATGGTTTCTAATTTTTTGAGTTTTGGATCTAATAATATGTTTTTATTGGGTTTATAATGACTATCTGTTATTGTGGTATTTTTTTTGTTCATTTATAAATCTTGTGTGGTGATCCTCCATGTAGATGGGATAAGGAATCAATGGATTTCACCCATACTCCCAGATTCCCTAGACCTAATAGGTGTAATAACACCCCCAAGTGGCCCTAGTCAGTCTAAAATTATCTAAACTGGTAATATGTTTGGGCCACCACAAGGATCAATAGGTACACTGGACCTCCCCAATTTGAAAAAGTTATTCCACCTCCAACTATAACACCCCTCTAACCCGAACCACTCGACTGATGTCTAGACTATCAATCACTACTTAACCTCGAGCATTCCTCCCCATATTCCAGAGGCTACTAACTATTATCAAGGTACTAGGGTGTTACCATGGGGATATTATACTCTCATATTAGAATAAAACATAGAATAAATAATCAAAAATCATATATAATAGATAATCAAAGTATGAGAAATAAATAAACAAAAATCATGATATAAATAATGTAATGTGGAAGTATACAGTCATACAGACACATGGTCAGTCCATCATGCATCAACCAATCACCCATTGGGCCAATCACAAATTCAATATAAATAAAGAAATAAAATATAAGGAGTCTTCACTACCATACCCAAGCCTTTTCACATCCTATTATCTAATTACCATTCAAGTTATCTTTTTGAGCATATAACACTAGGCCATGTACTACCTAAACCTATGATCAGTGAATTATGCTTGGGAACCCAAGTTCCATGGACACCTAAACAAGTTGTGAGTAAAACTTAGTATGGAACCACCAATGGGGTGACAAACATAACCAATAAAGTCGTGTATATAAATTTGATATTCTCAAAATAAATAAAATAATGTGGAATCCCAATAAAGTAATCATCGTCGATCCTTGGGTTCTAATGTGACACCCAAGGTCAACTATACATGCATCAGAAAGTTATGGAGTGTCTCTAGGAGCATGGAATACCATTCTATATAATACCAGTAATAAACAAAATATCCTATGGAATATCCTAGGCATAATGTATAAGTATAATAGGTAAATCCTAATTTACAATTTGGGCATTCCATATAGCCATACTCATCAAATCCCAGAATGAAATCTAGGAATTCCATATAGTCATGCTCATTGAATCCAAAATAAAATCTAGTAATTCTATGTAAGAATATATATTGAATCCCATATAACAATATAGGAATTCCATGTATTATCAGGCTCAATATTCAGATCCTAGGGGTAACCTAGTCATCTTATTAGTAATACGCATAAACTCCAAATCCTAGGGAGAATCTTAGGAATCCAACATAATAGGTACAATCAAAATATCCTAGAGAGTATCCAAGGAATCTCATATAAGAAATAATTTAATCCCAAGTAACTTCTAGGGAATTCTATATAGACATAAATCTTGAATCTTGGGTAATCACCCAGGCATTCCAAGTCACCAGGCATAAGATGAATCCCAAGTGATATAATGTGCATTCATTTATAAGGTCTCAAGGGTAGTTCATCCCTCCCATGATATATAATATAAAAACCATTACATCCTCATAGGACTCACATAATTGATTCAGGTTCTAAGGTGACACTAGAAATCATTAATACTCATTTTCACACTAACCCTCACAAGGGTTGACATAACATGGGGGGTTCCTTCCAGGGTCCCCTAGATCACACTATTGTAGAGACACCCTATATGGTCTCCTCTATCCCAATCGCATATCTCAGTCCAAGCCCATCACTCAGAGAGAAAAGCATCCCTCAACCTTATCATAATCATAAAATGACATCATCAGCCTTATAATTTATGTCATACTATAATTTCACTAGATAGATGGAACAATTCTCATATCTCTTTCAAAGATAATACAAGGTTGGTCCACTCACACAACTTATCATCAATATACCCATAGTCCACCCACTAAGGTGAACATAATATAGTGGTGGATGAAAACTCACCCCGCTCTCTAATTAGTTATCCCAACAACTCTATGACAACTCATAGTCATACCATAACCTACTTAATCCAATCATTCTAATTCATTGTTCATCCCTACTCAAGGGAACTAAGGGTAACCTATCTAGGTTTACTATGTTCACTTAATTAATTTCATTTACACCCCTCTAGGTTCTATATGCCACATGTTGCACATTTATTTTCAAGACCTCAACCATTGGCGGTTGGGGGATCAACAAGAGATCCAGGTTCAGTAGTGGTCCTTATAACATACATAAAACCATGGGGATTTTATTTAAGGAAAATAATTTATTTAATAAAATTTTAAATCACCCACAGTGGTGAGACTTCAACTAACATAATGCATAAATAAAAATGCACAAACTATAGGACAGTGAATAGGAATCACCTACCTCATACATAGTTATCTTCCTTTAAATAAATCTTATCCACTCTTTCCCAAGATATAATAATTCCATCCATCCACTATTCATCAATATGAGGCCCAATATCAAGACAACATTAAAAATAAATTAATTATAATAATATTATCCAATTTAATTTAAATATTCATAAAAACCAAGTAGCTCACTAATCCATACAATCACATTAAAATCGTGACCAACCTCCCACAAAAGGTCCATAGCATACCCTTGGGACCATATCAATCAAAATACTTAACATTTGACGCCCACTGAATAGCCAATTTCACTCAATTTAGGAAAAAACCCCTTGAAAAAACTCACCAATTGATTTCTCTTTATCAAAATGACATGAAATTGAATGCATTCATTCTTATAGGATTACCTATAGCCACATCAGGAAAAATACTTTTTGTTACATTCTGATTATAGAATTCTCTGGTGGAATCCATGCCAAACCATAAGCCAAAATTAAAAATAAATTATTAATAAATGAATAAAAACCAAATTGGGAGAAAAGAGAAGGGAGAAATCACCTGGAACATATTAAAAATTCTATACATAGGAGATCAAAGAGGTAAGATAAGGGGGAGGATCTCCCAGAATAACCCTCCTTGTGCACCCTTTTTCATCCAAAAACTTGAGGGGTTGACCCATAAATTACCAATATTCTCCAGAAAAAATTCACCCAGAGTTAGGTTGTGGTGAAACCAGGGGGTTCACGGCCTGATGTGCCCCTTCGCCTAAAAAATTAGTTGTGTGATTAGGGGTTGTGGAGTGACACTCTACAAAAAAAAGCACCTATGAGGCCTACTTCCCTTTTCAGTGTGGTGTCACCTCCATATATCATGGCACAATGTTCTTTAAATAGCTAAAATTTTAGCTTTCAGCCTTCTGAACTTTCTCCAATGCTCACTTGAGCACCTATGGCACTCACCAAGACTCAAACTACATCCAAAAACATCTCTTTTGGATGATCCAACTCCTAAAATACCAATCTAAATATTGGTTCTCAAAATAGTCCCTTCTCTAAATCCAGAATTGAAATTCATTATGAATTTCACAACCCAAACTGACATGATGTTTTACAACCACCCCACTATATCACTTCTAATACCGATAAGAATTTTTGGTCCTTCAACTAATAATATAAACCTATCCTAGTTGTTAATTCATCACTAATTCACTATGTTCTACCTTGAACATCGAACAAGATTCTATTGTGCAACTCCAAACCCAAGAGAACATTATACATCAAGAATTGATCTATCACCCTCCACAATAACTAAATCACTGTGATGGAACTTACCTACACCCATATATCCTGATACATGATGGTGTCATCCACTAATTCATCCTTGATATTATGGTTCTCCCTAGCATATAACACTGATCATAAAAGATGTTCCTAATCCATGGTTCTCCCCCACCATAGAAATCACCTACTGAAATGTTTTTCTAATAGTCTATCGACCCACTCAGTGCAGATCTCAACTCACCACGTGAAAATAATATGAAAAACATCAATTGGTCCTCCTATGGCTGACCTCTTTGGAAAATTCTTGACCACACTGATTGACATGCTATCATATATTGTGATCATGATTCCTAAATTATTGGAGGCATCACGAGATTGTTCAAATACCCACACCTAAGCCCAAAATATAGTGACCTGGGATTTTCATACATAGATATTAAATATTTTTAGATAAATATTCATTACATTATAAAAACACATTCCTCAATATCGTAAATTTATAGTACCTTTATAATTATTGAAACATAAATAAATTGTTCAGAAGAGTTCTATATCATCTCCCACTTAGTTCATTATAACTATAACCCTTCTTAGAAATATTACAAGTAATAATTATCATTATAACCTGGGGAAAAGAAACATAATAAATGGTGATCTAAGATTCTCAGTAAGGGTAAAAAAGGAAAATATGTAGACATAACATAATCATAACTTATGAAAAAAATACCATGTATATCATTGATCAAAATCATGAGTCATGGCATAAAGATTGCATTTCATAATACATGAATCATGAGGGAATCAAAGAACATGATTCATGATAGAAAAACATTGACATAGGAAATGGAATTATGGCATACACATAAGCATAGAAAATCATTTATATGGTAGTCAAGAATCATTTACAAGGCTATCATCGTGGAATGGGTTCACTCCCTAAACAATCATAATAGTCAAGGTTAACTCCCTAGACTATCCTAGTGGAAAAAATACTTTATTGAACTAGGTTCACTCTCCATTCTAGTCCAATTTATCACATGAGATATCAATATTCACCCAATGATTTAGAGGGAGATATAGGTATCACCCATCACATAATGAAAATAATACATATGTGTTCCACAATATCATAAAACAATCATCATATCAAAAACCATGAAAATAAATGGGCTTCATAAAACATTTATCATATCAGAATCCATGTAAATAAATGGGTTTTATAAACATTTAATTATATAATAACCTATGGAAATAAATAGGTTTCATAATCATTTCACTGTTTTTTTTCATAATCATTTCATCATTTCATCATAGCATAACCCATTTAAAAAAAATAAGTGAGTTCCATAAGAATTATATCATCATATATCATATGGAAGAGAAATAGGTTTCATAAACATATTTTTATCATAAAAATAAACCATTTTGAAAGAGAATAATAATGGTATCCTTGGATCATATCCCCATTAAAACATAAGTTACATCAAAGGATTCCATCTTAGATGGAAAATGATTTTGAAAGATTGCGTGGAACATTTCTTGAGTAAAATAGCCTTTACACTTGGAAAACCACGTTTTAAAACTTAAAAAACTTTCAAAATACTTTTTTAAAAATAATAATTGGAACATATAAAGGAATATTTAAAGATTATTTAAAACATTTATTGGGGAAAATAACCTTTCCACTTTGAAAAATACTTTATAAAACATAGAACCTTTTTATAATATTTTTATTTGAAAATAACCCCTAAAAATTATAAATAAATCTTTTAAAAATTGAGTGCTTTTGAAATTATAAAATCTCATTCATGTCATACGTATTAAAATAAATATTACTTTCACATTTTTAGTAAAATACAAACGAAACTTGTTTGAAAAACAACATGAAGATTTCTTTTCAAACATAGTAAAAATTAAAAAATGGTTCAAAATGTATTTAATGAAACCTTTATATAATTTAAAACATTTTTTAAAACATTTTTAGAAAACATGGATAATTAAGAAAAAGGTTTTTTGACTGAAGAGAGAAATAAATATTATTTTTTCATAAAAAATTATTTTGGTCTCTTTAATTATTTAAGAGAGAAAAATGAAAGTAAATAAATTTCTTATAAAAATAGAAAGAGGAAAATAAAATACATGTGTTTCTTTAAAGATAGATCATAATATTTTAGTATGGAATTTTAATCATGAATAATCTTAATAAATTATGAGATTGCATCATAAAACCATCACAACTTTGATAACTTTGAATTGTAAGACCCATTAAAGAATAACATTAAATGAAACATAGAATATCATGAAAATAAATAAATTCTTAATAGTAAATTTCAAAGGGGTTGTATATACATATAATAAAATAAGATAAGTTTATAACAACACGTATGTCCCAGAGAAGAAAAATTAAGACAAAAATCCCTTACCAAAAGTCTTGACATCCTTCATACACATCTGAACCTCTTGTATTATAAATAGAGGTTTATTATACATATATTATAGAATAATACTTATATATATAATGCCATATATGATTTACTTATTATAAAGACCATATACCTTTACCCAAATCATTACATGATTTAATCATAATTAACCATAAAATACAAACCAAGGATTGTAAAGTCTATTGTCTTTGGGAGGTTAGGTACAAAATTAGAAAGCATGAAACCAAAATAAGAACAAATTTTATTTAATATACATAATTATATCCTAACATCCTTTGATATCTTCCATATGAACAGGATAACCTAGGAAATACATGAACAAAGGGATGATCTAAAAGTTCCAGTAAGGGAATAAACATAGGAATAATGCATAGAACATGGGTTAGAAGGCATAACGTGATGATATAAAAAGGCCTGGAACATGAATAAACATATTTAATTATTAAATTTATATCATAGGATCATGTAATAATGGAATAATAGGAATTTTAAAGAAACATACAACATGACATAAACATGAATCAAGGCTAACTGTCAAGACTATATCACATGGTGGACAAAATCTCATAATGGAATCAAATTTACTCCATGTCCCAACATGATGTCTCATGAGACTAAACATTACACAATACATTGGATCACTATTTGGTTTCACACATCATAAATTTTTCATGCATATTTGTTCCTCATGATTAATCAAATATAAGGGATAAACATAAGGGTTACCCATGGAAAGAAATGGGTATCATAATTATGTCAAAAGGCATAAAAATGAGAATATCATAAATGTGTCCATGAAATAATGAATTTAAATCATAAAAGGGAATTAATAATTGAAAATATTCATATATCATTATAAATTATGTCCAAATGAAGTTACAACATGTAAAAAAGAGTGTTTAAGAAACTTTCTAAACACGCCACTTTAGTGCGGTTTAAGGGAAAATCTTAACGCATCTTTAAAATGGAAAAAGGAAACAAAAAATGTAAAAACATAGTTTTTAATGATAAAATTAGTTATTTTATAAAAATATTAGTGTCTTAAAATAGATTATGGATCATACTTGAAAATGGGTAAGAAATTGGGAAGTTCTCTTTAATCGGGCTTTCTTATCAAGAGTAATTGAAAAGGGAACCTTATAAAACATGTATTTCACATTCAAAGAAAAATTAATTGAGATAGGTTAATATTTTTGGAACATTATAAATTAATATATTTTGATTAAATAATAATAATTAAGAATTAAATTAGGTTAAATAGAGATAATGTGTAACCTAAAGGGAAAGATAGGGGTTCAGAGATAATCTCACACCTTATGTCTGAAAGTGTTTATAACGACCCATACTTTACATACATTGTTAATACTTCAAAATTGAAGCACACTTATTACAACATATGACAAAACCACAAAGGACTGTATAGGTATAGTGTCTTTAGAAACTGGGAAACATAAACAACTGGTTCATAAATCTTCTACAGTGTCTCCCATTTATTTCATCATATCTAGGGTCCCTTTTAGCATATTCTACTTAATATCCATCTTCCTGACCTGGGGAAAAGAAAACATACAAAAAAGGGTGAGCTCAAATGCTCAGCAAGGGAAAATAAAGGAAATAAAAATCATATCATATCTTTTTGAAAATCATAACCTGCAAAAGAGATCATAATATCTTAACATGGAATAAATCATAGAAGTGAAAATGAGATCCCCATAATCATAACATAAAACTTGAAACTTTGTGGCATGCACACATAATAATGGAAAATCATTTCTTGTTAGTCATGACTCATTTCCAAGACTATCTTAGCGGACAAAGTCCATTTCTTAACCGAGTTCACTCCTCGTTTCAGTCCTGTATCACTGAACCGAAATAACCTTCCGTTCCAGCCATGTCTATCTAATGAGATATAAATCTTTACCCAATGCATTGGAGGGAGATATAGGTCCCACCCATCTTATAATGAATCCTTTCTTATGTGTGCCACATAATCATAAATCATACATCATCGCATAACACATGTAACAAAAATGGGATTCTTGAAACATCATGACATCATAAAACAAATCATATAAGGTAAATGACTTCATAAAAATAATTCCCTCAAAACATAATAAAATCAATGTAATAATAGGGATAAAAACAGAACCCTATATTATCTTAGATGGAAAATAATTTTGATAAAACATTTGAACTCCATTCTTGAGGAAAATATCCTTTCTACTTCAAAAACACTTTTCTTTTCTTAACGTGTCATACAATTATAAACTAAAAGAAGTTGATTAAAAATAAACTTGAAAACTTATAAAGGAAGATTCTTGGAAATAATGTTTTAAAAATCCATTCTTGCCGTATAAGTTAAAAAAACATTCTTCGTACTTTTGTCAGAAAAGTCAAAAAGTACCTCGTACGAAAAATGACAAAAGATTCCTTTCATATTCTTTACTAAAAACTCACCGAAGGGTAAAATTGGATTTAAACAATATTAGGTGGATGGAAATAATATTACATATTGAGGAAACATGGATGTGGATGATAAAATTCACCCCAGTAAATACCAAAGTATAAACAATCTCGGATAAAAATGAGATTGTGATATTTCCCTTACCTTAGGTCTGATTTGCTTTGTACGTGTCCGAAGATCCTGTATAATGGTTTAAATAATGTTATTGACTTATTCCAGAATCATACATATTGATATTATATCATATATGGTAATATTATTAGCTTCTTATTAGTAATATTTCATTGTTACTTGTTACTCGGGTCTTTATTGCCTTTTGTTCTTATGCGAGTTTTGCCGAATAAATTATTATTCTTCTTTTAAGGTTATAGATACCTTATATCCAGAATGGTATTAGTGTAACATATATCATATTTATTCATTCAATTCATTTATATAATTACTATGTAATGATGATCATGTAGAACGAGTCGCATCACATCGTGGAGACGGTATTCCGTACGTACGCACGAGCGATGATATTGTTCCCATGATCATGGAATTGTATTTAAGTGTATTTATACTATTTCAGTATCAATATCACTTTATAATAATCATATATAGTTACTCATTACACCATTATACCCATCCTTGTAAGGTGATGATGGAAAATAGATTACACCACGGCGTGGAGACGGCATTCCGTACGTACGCACGCGCGGTGATTTCATTTTTCCGTAGGATGGATAGAAGGTGAATTAGGGTTGTTTAATATTTATAATAACATATCAGTATGTAAGTAATACTGATTTTATTACTTTATCATGAAACAACTAAAGAAGAAGAAGTTGAAGAAGAAAGAAATTGAAAAGATCGGTAATGGATATTACCTCTTCTTTGAAACGCCTCTTTGAATCCTCCACTTAGGGAACTAAGATTGGTCTTTGAAGAAGACCAGGACCTCTAGGATTATTCTAGGGAAGTGGAGAAGGGATTTTGGCAGGGGTTGTCCGAGCTTGAGTGTTCAAATTGGTGTGAGGAGGAGGGGGAGGAGGTGCCCTTTTATAAGGGAGGAGAGGGGCACCTTAGGAATATCTCAAAATATTATTTTATATTAAAGTCAAAATCGGTTTATAATGGTTCCAAAGGGTCTTATTTCGAAGGTAAAGTGGGGATGGGTCTAAATACTATCAGCCAATAGGATTTAGACAAGTTTAGGTTATTATGTTAACCTTATCAATTAGATTTAACTCTAAGTTAAATAATTTAACTTTTACCGTGACTTTTTGTTTTCTTACACTATATGGTTAATACACTTACTATAACATGTAAAACGAACCCCAAGTTGTTTATTATTAATATGTATATCCTTATCTAAGTCATTTGGCCGAAAATTAGATTTTTAGGAATAAAATAACAATTAATAATATAATATTTTATTTAAAAACTATTTTGTGTCAATTTTGACACTATTTTATATATGATTTTTGTGAAAGTCATAACAGAATTATATGTTCGAACCAAGTTGATTAAATCAACACTAATATATCATAGTAACCTATAAAATTAGTGGAATTCATAAAAAGTCTCAAATTACATTTATTTGAGCATTTATAACATCAATTATGTTAACATTTCCTTAAAAGGGTAATTACTGCATCATCGTTGTGTCATAAATAAATTAATTTATTTAAAGTCTAAAAATTATAAATAAAATATCATTATGTAGGAAATCTTTTTAGATTTCTAATGAATATTTATAGTATAATTTATCTTATGTATAACCCCATATTAAAAATGTTTTAGTTATTAAACTTTGATTTTAACTATTTTAACTATTCATTAAATAAAATAATATTAAATGTCATAATCTAATCCAAGTGGACCTAAATGGTCATATTATATTCATAAGGTTGTTTTTGGTCTAATTACACTTATCCAATAGAATTAGGACATGTGTTAGGGTAATAGTAATATCATATTTACCCTTAGTTACCCTATTTACTATTAACCGCGGTAAAAAAAAGTAAAGAGTTACTATTCACCAAAAAATTATTTTTATCTCATTGAACCACATTTTACTTACTGATATCAACCGTGTCTGTCGGATTTTCGAAATTCCATTCACAGAAGCGGTAAAATTAAGTTTTATGCAAAATTCAGTTTTTAACCTACCACTTAGTGGTTTCACTATTCATCAAAAATTGAAAGTTTTCAGAAAAATACCAAAATTTCACCCTAGGCTAATTTCGATATTTTGAATCCAAAAATGAAGTCCATTTTGAAAAATAAAATTTATAAAATTTCAAAAAGTGGTTATTACTATTCATAACGGCTAGTTTTAATAATATTTTATTAGTATATCGTTGTTTAGTGAAACTCGGTATTGCGTACGACGCAAGCTATCGAGGAAGGTCGTGATTTCGTGTAAAGCAAGCCAAGAAAGTGTTGTGTAGAAAAAGATTCCTTTGCTGATTTATATAACATAAAAGTCTCGGGTGTTACATTCTACCCCCCTTAAAATGAATTTCGCCCTCGAAATTCGTCACTTTGTAACAAACAAATGAGGATACCTCTCCCTCATCATATCCTCAAGCTCCCATGTAGCTTCTTCTAATTGGTGGTTCCTCCATAAAACTTTCACCAATCGAGTGGTCTTTTTTCGTAGGACTTTTTCGCTACGATCCAGAATCTCTATCGGTTGTTCTTCATAAGAAAGATCTTGCTCCAGCGGTACAACTTCTGAGCTGAGTACATGTGAAGGATCAGGTATGTACTTTCTTAGGAGAGATACATGGAACACATCGTGAACTTGAGAGAGATTCGGTGGAAGCGCCAATCGGTAAGCTACCTTCCAAACAAGATCCAGTATTTCGAAAGGACCGATATATCTGGGGCTCAACTTCACCTTCTTTCCAAATCTCATAACCCTCTTCCAGGGCGATATTCATAAGAACACTTTATCACCCACTTCAAACTCTAGGTCTTTTCTTTGGTTGTCGGCATAACTTTTCTGTCGACTCTGAGCTGCTCTTATGTGTTGTTGAATAGATCTGACCTTTTCTGCCATTTCATCAACAAGATCAGGTCCTAATAGCTTTCTTTCCCCAACTTCATCCCAGCAAGTTGGAGTCCTGCATTTCTTTCCATAGAGAGCTTCATAAGGAGCCATCTGAATACTGGAGTGAAAGATATTATTATAAGAAAATTCTACCAAAGGTAGATGTTGATCCCAACCTCCTTTTAAATCCATAGAGAAATCTCTCAACATATCTTCTAGGGTTTGAATTGTTCTCTCAGACTGACCGTCTGTCTGAGGATGATAAGCAGTGCTGAAACTCAACTCTGTATTCAGAGTATGCTGAAGACTTCGCCAGAACTTCGAGGTAAATCTTGGATCCCGATCAGATATAATAGAAAGTGGTACTCCATGCAATCTTACCACTTCCTTTACATATATCCTCGAAAGCTGATCCAGAGAGAAATCCTCTCTAATAGCAATGAAGTGTGCAGACTTTGTAAGACGATCAACTATGACCCAGATAGCATTATTGCCTTTGGATGTTTTAGGAAGTCCTGTGACAAAGTCCATAGTAATGTTTTCCCATTTCCATTCGGGTATGGGTAATGGTTGTAACATCCCCTTAGACTTCTGTCTCTCAGCTTTAACTTGTTGACAAACCAAGCATCGAGAGACATATTCAGCAACATCTCTTTTCATGCCATCCTACCAGAAGTACTCTTTCAGGTCCCTATACATCTTCGTGCTTCCAGGATGAATAGAGAATGAAGAACTATGAGCCTCATCCAGCAGCTCCTTCTTTAATTCGGGGATGGGAGGAACACAAACCCGATTCCTGAACTTTATTATCCCATCACAATCAAGGTTGAACTCAGGAACATTTCTCAACTTCTTTTGTAACTCGACATCTTCTTTCTGTGCCTCTTTAATCTTCACATGTATAGATGGTTGAACATTCATTTGAGAAAGATAAGATTTTTCCCCTTCCATTATAATTCCAAGATCCATCCTTTGTAAATCCATAAATATTGGATCTTTTGTGATCCTCATCATGGATAAACTAGCATGGTCTTGTCGACTTAATGCATCTGCCACCTTGTTTGCTTTCCCAGGGTGGTAATGGATTGAGCAGTCATAATCCTTAATCAGCTCCAGCCATCTTCTTTGACGCATATTCAGCTCCTTTTGTGTGAAAATATACTTTAAACTTTTATGATCAGTATAAATATCACACCTTTCACCATAAAGGTAATGCCTCCAAATCTTTAATGCAAATATTACGGTAGCTAACTCCAAATCATGAGTTGGGTAATTTTGCTCATGGATTTTCAACTGTCGTGAGGCATAAGCTATCACCATATCATTTTGCATAAGAACACACCCCAATCCCTTCTTGGATGCATCACTGTAGATCACAAACCTTTCTCCACTACAAGGCAGTGTGAGCACAGGTGTACTGGATAACCTTCTTTTCAACTCCTTGAAATTCTCTTCACATTCCTCGGTCCAAACAAACTTAACTCCTTTCTGAGTCAACTTGGTGAGTGGATTAGATAATCGTGAAAAATCTTTTACAAAACGTCGATAATATCCAGCCAAACCAAGAAAACTTTGGATCTCAGTTACTGTTGTTGGTCTCAACCATCTTTTGATAACCTCTGTTTTTGCTGGATCCACAGATATCCCCTCTTTTGAGATTATGTGACCCAAAAATGCAACTTTTTGAAGCCAAAATTCACACTTGGTAAATTTGGCATAAAGCTTCTCCTTTCTCAGGGTCTTCAATATAATTCTCAAGTGATCTTCATGCTCTTCCTTTCTCTTTGAATAGACAAGAATATCGTCTATAAAGACTACCAAAGATTGATCAAGATAGTCTCTAAAGACTCTATTCATTAGATCCATGAAGATAGCAGGGGCATTAGTAAGACCAAATGACATCACTATAAATTCATAGTGTCCATACCTTGTACGGAAAGCCGTCTTTGGTATATCCTCCCTTTTGACCCTTAATTGATGATACCCTGAACGAAGATCAATCTTGGAAAAGTATTGAGCTCTGCATAGTTGGTCAAATAAGTCATCAATGCGTGGGAGAGGATATTTGTTCTTGATAGTGATCTTGTTAAGTTCTCGATAATAAATGAAGAGTCTCATTGATCCATCTTTCTTATTAACAAATAGAACAGGTGTTCCCCAAGGTGACGCACTAGGGCATATGAATCCCTTATCAAGATTCTCTTGGAGTTGCTTCTTCAATTCCTGCAACTCAATTTGGGCCATTCTATAAGGTGTCTTTGAAATAGGCAAAGCACCCGGTATGAGTTCTATTGAAAACTCAACTTCACGATTTGGTGGAAGACCTGTTAATTCCTCCGGAAAGACATCATCAAAATCTCGTACAATGGGCATATTCTTAATCGTGAGTTTCTCACCAACCATTTGAGATAAATAACCTTCATTTAGTGGAATCAATACCCATAAGATGGAAGAAATTTCCACTGGAAGGTTATGTTCATCCTTGCATTGATAGACGATCATAGATTGATCTAGAATATGAAATGTGACTTCCCTTCTTTGGCAATTGATATGAGATCCATATAAAGAAATCCAATCCATGCCAAGAATCACATCAAATTCCACTATAGGAAGGATCACAAGATTTGCAGGAAGCACTTTCCCACAAACTTCGATCGGAGAAGAATTATAAACTTTTGATGCGACTATTGTGCCATTAGGTGTTGTCATAGCTAACTCAACATCTAATTGTTGAGGTAATATGGTGATACCCTTAGAAAATTCTTTAGAAATAAAAGAGTGGGTGGATCCAGAATCAAATAAAACATTTGCTACTTTAGAGTGGATGGTAAGTGTACCTTTCACCACATCGTTATTGTACTCCACATCGCTGATAGAAATTGCATGTGACTTTCCTTTGTCTTTAGCATTAATAGTTTGTTGACATCGACCATCATCATCAACCTTTGGATTTGGGCATTGATTGGCATAATGCCCCATCTCCTTGCACTTAACACATTGAAGTGTAGTAGGTTCATTCTGTGTATCCCTTCCTTTGTTTGCATCATTAGACATCTTCTTCCCATTATTGCGGCATTCAAATGCCCGATGACCTTCCTTTCCACATTTGAAACATTTACTTGTCCCTTTAAGACAACTCCCTCCATGTTTCTTTCCACACTTTGAGCATAAGGGAAATCTCATCTTCTTTTCAGTGTGCTCTTTAGATTTTCCTTTGAATTCCATTTTCCTCTTCTTATCAAACCCATATGACTGATGGGTTACTCCAATCTCCATCTCGACTTTGAGAGCACATCGAACGATTTCCTCATATCTATTGAAGTCCCTTATGGCTAACGCCCTTCTAAGACTTGGTTTTAAGCCACTAAAGAATCGATCGATCTTACTCTCAGGTTGGATAATAATACCAGAAGCGTACCTTGAAAGTCTTGTAAAATTTTCTTCATAGGTACCAACAGATTCATCATCCCTTTGCTTCAGTTCAATAAACTCTTTCTCCATCTTTGTTCGGAGAATACGAGGGAAGTACTTATTGAAAAATAAGTTCTTGAACTTGTCCCATTCCATGGACTCAATTTCATCCCTTTGCCTCATATTCTTAATAAGATTCCACCATTGATCAGCATCTCCTTCCAAACGATACACTGCTAGGATGACTTTATCATGTTCAGAACATTGAATAACTGAAAATATCTTTTCAGTAGTAATAATCCATTGTTCAGCAACTAATGGATCAGTAGACCCGCTGAAAGAAGGTGGACGCTGCCTCATGAAGGATTCAACAGAATTTTGCTCTTTCCTTTGCTCGTTTGGAAGTCCTGCATGATTCATATCTTGAGAAATTTGTGTGACCATGGCTACAAGATTTTTCATTCCAGCTCCCATATCATTTGGTTGCTCAGGGGGACAATCATTGCATTGCCCATCGCATTCCGCATTAACACGGTTCCTTCGGGTTCCAGCCATTGAGTAAAACCAAGAAGAATAGTGTGAGCAACACTAATTATAATAGGAAAACCACATAATTCAAGAATAAAATTTTCACGCTTAATGTCTTATCCTAGGTTATTCATGGCCATTTCTAAAACACTAATATTGTGTTCTATGCTTAGACTTATCCTTAGGGTTCTTACTAAGGCTTTCACATCCTAGTTTCCAAAGGTTGACTATACCTTTCCTCTGATACCAACTATAACGACCCATACTTTACATACATTGTTAATACTTCAAAATTGAAGCACACTTATTACAACATATGACAAAACCACAAAGGACCGTATAGGTATAGTGTCTTTAGAAACTGGGAAACATAAACAACTGGTTCATAAATTCTCTACAGTGTCTCCCATTTATTTCATCATATCTAGGGTCCCTTTTAGCATATTCTACTTAATATCCATCTTCCTGACCTGGGGAAAAGAAAACATACAAAAAAGGGTGAGCTCAAATGCTCAGCAAGGGAAAATAAAGGAAATAAGAATCATATCATATCTTTTTGAAAATCATAACCTGCAAAAGAGATCATAATATCTTAACATGGAATAAATCATAGAAGTGAAAATGAGATCCCCATAATCATAACATAAAACTTGAAACTTTGTGGAATTTACACATAATCATGGAAAATCATTTCTTGTTAGTCATGACTCATTTCCAAGACTATCTTAGCGGACAAAGTCCATTTCTGAACCGTGTTCACTCCTCGTTTCAGTCTTGTATCACTAAACCGAAATAACCTTCTGTTCCAGCCATGTCTATCTTATGAGATATAAATCTTTACCCAATGCATTGGTGGGAGATATAGGTCCCACCCATCTTATAATGAATCATTACTTATGTGTTCCATATAATCATAAATCATACATCATCGCATAACACATGTAACAAAAATAGGATTCTTGAAACATCATGACATCATAAAACAAATCATATAAGGTAAATGACTTCATAAAAATAATTCCCTCAAAACATAATCAAATCAATATAATAATAGGGATAAAAACAGAACCCTATATTATCTTAGATGGAAAATAATTTTGATAAAACATTTGAACTCCATTCTTGAGGAAAATATCATTTCTACTTCAAAAACACTTTTCTTTTCTTAACATGTCATAAAATTATAAACTAAAAGAAGTTGATTAAAAATAAACTTTAAAACTTATAAAGGAAGATTCTTGGAAATAATGTTTTAAAAATCCATTCTTTCCGTATAAGTTAAAAAAACATTCTTCGTACTTTTGTCGGAAAAGTCAAAAAGTACCTCGTACGAAAAACGACAAAAGATTCCTTTCATATTCTTTACTAAAAACTCACCGAAGAGTAAAATTGGATTTAAACAATAGTAGGTGGATGGAAATAATATTACATATTGAGGAAACATGGATGTGGATGATAAAATACACCCCAGTAAATACCAAAGTATAAACAATCTCGGATAAAAATGAGATTGTGATATTTCCCTTACCTTAGGTCCGATTTGCTTTGTACGTGTCCTAAGCTTATGTATAATGGTTTAAATAATGTTATTGAATTATTCCAGAATCATAAATATTGATATGATATCATATATGGTCATATTCTTAGCTTCTTATTAGTAATATTTCATTGTTACTTGTTACTCGGGTCTTTATTGGCTTTTGTTCTTATGCGAGTTTTGCCGAATAAATTCTTATTCTTCTTTTAAGGTTATAGATACCTTATATCCAGAATGGTATTAGTGTAACATATATAATATTTATTCATTCAATTCATTTATATAATTACTATGTAATGATGATCATGTAGAACGAGTCGCATCACATCGTGGAGACGGTATTCCGTACGTACGCACGAGCGATGATATTGTTCCCATGATCATGGAATTGTATTTAAGTGTATTTATACTATTTCAGTATCAATATCACTTTATAATAATCATATATAGTTACTCATTACACCATTATACCCATCCTTGTAAGGTGATGATGGAAAATAGATTACACCACGGCGTGGAGACGGTATTCCGTACGTACGCACGCGCGGTGATTTCATTTTTCCGTAGGATGGATAGAAGGTGAATTAGGGTTGTTTAATATTTATAATAACATATCAGTATGTAAGTAATACTGATGTTATTACTTTATCATGAAACAACTAAAGAAGAAGAAGTTGAAGAAGAAAGAAATTGAAAAGATCGGTAATGGATATTACCTCTTCTTTGAAACGCCTCTTTGAATCCTCCACTTAGGGAACTAAGATTGGTCTTTGAAGAAGACCAGGACCTCTAGGATTATTCTAGGGAAGTGGAGAAGGGATTTTGGCAGGGGTTGTCCGAGCTTGAGTGTTCAAATTGGTGTGAGGAGGAGGGGGAGGAGGTGCCCTTTTATAAGGGAGGAGAGGGGCACCTTAGGAATATCTCAAAATATTATTTTATATTAAAGTCAAAATCGGTTTATAATGGTTCCAAAGGGTCATATTTCGAAGGTAAAGTGGGGATGGGTCTAAATCCTATCAGACAATAGGATTTAGACAAGTTTAGGTTATTATGTTAACCTTATCAATTATATTTAACTCTAAGTTAAATAATTTAACTTTTACCGTGACTTTTTGTTTTCTTACACTATATGGTTAATACACTTACTATAACATGTCAAACGAACCCCAAGTTGATTATTATTAATATATATATCCTTATCTAAGTCATTTGTCCGATCCTTAGATTTTTAGGAATAAAATAACAATTAATAATATAATATTTGATTTAAAAACTATTTTGTGTCAATTTTGACACTATTTTATATATGATTTTTGTGAAAGTCATAACAGAATTATATGTTCGAACCAAGTTGATTAAATCAACACTAATATATCATAGTAACCTATAAAATTAGTGGAACTCATAAAAAGTCTCAAATTACATTTATTTGAGCATTTATAACATCAATTATGTTAATATTTCCTTAAAAGGGTAATTACTGCATCATCGTTGTGTCATAAATAAATTAATTTATTTAAAGTCTAAAAATTATAAATAAAATATCATTATGTAGGAAATATTTTTAGATTTCTAATGAATATTTATAGTCTAATTTATCTTATGTATAACCCCATATTAAAAATGTTTCAGTTATTAAACTTTGATTTTAACTATTTTAACTATTCATTAAATAAAATAATATTAAATGTCATAATCTAATCCAAGTGGACCTAAATGGTCATATTATATTCATAAGGTTGTTTTTGGTCTAATTACACTTATCCAATAGAATTAGGACATGTGTTAGGGTAATAGTAATATCATATTTACCCTTAGTTACCCTATTTACTATTAACCGCGGTAAAAAAAAGTAAAAAGTTACTATTCACCAAAAAATAATTTTTATCTCATTGAACCACATTTTACTTACTGATATCAACCGTGTCTGTTGGATTTTCGAAATTCCATTCACAGAAGCGGTAAAATTAAGTTTTATGCAAAATTCAGTTTTTAACCTACCACTTAGTGGTTTCACTATTCATCAAAAATTGAAAGTTTTCAGAAAAATACCAAAATTTCACCCTAGGATAATTTCGATATTCCGAATCCAAAAATGAAGTCCATTTTGAAAAATAAAATTTATAAAATTTCAAAAAGTGGTTATTACTATTCATAACGGCTAGTTTTAATATTATTTTAATAGCATATCGTTGTTTAGTGAAACTCAGTATTGCGTACGACGCAAGCTATCGAGGTAGGTCGCGATTTCGTGTAAAGAAAGACAAGAAAGTGTTGTGTAGAAAAAGATTCCTTTGCTGATTTATATAACATAAAAGTCTCGGGTGTTACAGTGTTCTTCACTTGCAATTAATGTCATGGGTAATCAAATTAGATCCATTAATTAATTAATTTAGAACCTATTATAAATGTATTTGATTTATTATAATTTTATTAAGTTCATTTATGGCCTTTTTTATAAGTTATAAGATTCAATTTTTTCATTCCAGGAGTGTTTGTTTCATGATTTTATGATTGGTTCCCCTGAGTTTAATTATCAGAGTTCTTTTCAAATGTAAGAAAAATACTAGAAGTGTAATTATATGATATTTATGAAACTAAAAATCTTTAAATGGTCCCATGTATCATTTTTTTAGATATGATAATGATTCATTATATAAAATATTAATGATGAATGTTCGTTTATTTTGGTGAATTTTCAATTATCAAAAAATAGTTTTATTTTATTATTTAATATTTTGTATATATATTAGTTAAAAAACATAAAAAAAGTTTTAATAAACATATTATAATATGGTTTAATCATAAAAATAGTTTTATGGATAGTATTAAAGGTGGTAATAGAAAACAAAAAATCATTGTCCACGAAGGTGGTGAATCGACACATCACAGATGATGTTTTTGTTTTTAAGATAAAAAGGAGACGAGAAGATAGTGGACTATGGTTATAACATTTACATAATAAAACTAAATTATATGTATAATAATTAAGTTATCATGTCAACTTGGATTGGGGAGGTGAGGGAAGGATAATAAAATAAAGGAAATTAAAAGAGAAAGAGGGAGTGTTTTACCTCTTGAGTGTTGTCTCCTTTAGAACCTTCTTAAGGTTAATGGAAATGGTATTTTTGTGAGACCAGAAAGACCAGAATGTGGGGAAGAGGTTTGGGAGAGGAATTTGAAATAATATAAGCAATATAAAAATCTTATAAGTAGATATAATAATATGTGGTGAGGGGTGGTATTTATAGTGGGAGGTGAGGGGTGTTTTGATTATTTTATTCATTTATTTATTATTTTGGATCAAGACTATCAATAGTGTTGATTATTGTGACTAATTATAGTAACTAGATCATGTGGCTTCCATAATATGGCCACTTACATAATCCATTACTCAACCATGACTAAAATTTCATTTATTCACTTATAATGTTAAATATCATAAATTATTGTATTTCACTATTCACCAAAAAATCAAGTATTTTAGAAAAAACCAAAAAAATATCACCCTAACCATTTTTTATGTGTAAAATTTAAAAATAGATTCAATTTTCTGAAGAAAAAATCTAAATACGAGAAAATTAATTTTTAATTAAAATCATCATTTATTCAAAAAATATCTATTTTAAAATCATAACTGATTTTATGACTCTTTGAAAAATTAATTAAGGTCTCATAAAAATTTATTATAGTCATAATAAAACAAAATATTAATTTATGAATCTATTTTATGAAAATAAATTTTCTTTTAAATCATTATATTAACAATAAAACTGTAAATAAATATTTACGTTTCACAAAAAATACCAACACTTAATTTAACATTTTTTAAACATTTATTTACTTATTCCATGATGCAAATATATTATATTTTCAGTCATAAAATACCTAAATTTTATTTATACCTTCATAGGTGAGGTTACTATTCTATTGGTCGGTTTACTATTCTTAATATTCATATTAATATTCCAATGGTCAAGTTATTATTCCATTGGCATAGGTTCCTTAATTTCTATAAATACCACTTATTTTATTAATTCTTTATTTATAAATTTTTTTATTGTGTTATATATGTATTTTTTGTGAATTATACTATATGAAATAAATATAATAAGGTAATTTCCATTGATAAAATTATAGGCCATTACATTCTTCCCCCTTTATGAAACTTCTCCCTCGATATTTCATTTTACATTCTAATTTAAAAATAGGTGGGGGTACTTCTTCTCTATTTTCCTTCAATTCCCATGTCGCATCTTTGTACTAATCGTTCTTCCATAGTAGTTGACCATATGAGTAGTCTTGTTGCATAGAACTTTATCTCTATGATCCAAGATCTTCATCAGTTTCTCTTCATATGAGAGGTCGTTATCTAGTTATACCACCTCTGGATTTAGTACATGTGAGGGATCTTGTATTACTTCCTCAAGAAGGATATGTGGAATACATCATGTACATGTGTCTGGGTAGATGGAAGTTCTAGTCGATAGGCCACAGCTCCGACATAATAAAGAATCTAGAAGGGGTTGATGTACCTAGGACTCGGCTTTCCTTTCTTCCAAATTCTCATGATCCTATTCCATGGAGATATGCGGAGGAATACCATGTCTCCAACCATAAAGTCCAGGTCTCGGTGATGATTGTATGCATAGCTCTTCTGTCAGCTTTAGGAATCCTTGTTATGTTATTGGATGGTTTTCACCTTTTTTATCATTTCTTTGACCATTTCATGTCTCAGGAGGTTTTGTTCACTGACTGCATCCCAGCATGTCAGGGTTCTACATCTTTTCCCATAAAGGTCTTCATATGGAGACATTTGGATTCTTGAGTGGAAATTATTTTTTTATGATAACTCGAAAAGAGGCATATGTTGGTCCCATGCTTCCTTTAAGTCCATAGAACATGCTCTCAATGTGTCTTCTAGTGTCTGAATAGTCTACATATATTTTCCGTTAGTTTGAGGATGGTTAGTCATACTGAAGTTCAGCTCAATGTTTAGAGAATATTAGAGACTTTTCCAGAACATGGAGGTAAATCTTGGATCTCAATTGTATAAAATAGATAGTGGTACTCTATGGATCCTTGCAACTTCTTTAATGTATATCCATGCAATCTAGTCAAAAAATAATTCCTCTTGAATTGTGATAAAGTGAGTTTTATTTATAATACAATCCATAACAACCCATATAGAATTGTTTCCTTTGGATGTATTTGGAAGTCCAGTGACAAATTCCATGGTGATGTTTTCCCATTTCCATGTTGGTATGGGTTATGGTTGCATCATCCCCTTATAATTTTTCCTTTCATCCTTCAATTTCTAACATACCAAACACTTTGACGTGTATTCAGTGATATCCTTCTTCATATTTTCCCCCAAATAGTGATCTCGAATATCTTGATACATCTTTACGCTCCCTAAGTAAATATAGAAGATTAAGCTATGTGTGTCATTCATAATCTATTTCTTTATCTCTGGATTGGATGGTACACATAATCATGACCCAAATATTATGAATCCTTATTCGTCAATTTTAAACTCTGAGGATTTCCCATTTCTGATAGCTTCCACCTTTTTATGAATTTCTATATCATTTCTTTGAGCATCCTTTATTTTATCCATAAGGGATTTTGAGCAATCATTTGAGAAAGGATTGTTGATGTTCCTTGCTTAATGATTCTTATGTCCATCCTTTTAAAATATAATAAGATTGTATCCTTCTAAATTCTCATCATTGCTAATGTTGCAGGATACTTTCTACATAGAGCATCTTCCACTTTATTTTCCTTATTAGGATGGTAGCGGATTAAGAAGTCATAATCCTTGATGACCTCTAACTATCTTCATTGCTTCATATTAAACTTCTTCTATTTGAATATATATTTTTGGATATTATGATCGGTATATATCTTACACTTATCCCAACAGAGATAATTCTGCCCGATTTTTAATGTGAATATCATAGTCGCCAACTCCAGATCATGTATGGGGTAGTTTTTCTCATGAATTTTCAAATACCTTGACTCGTAGGATATTAATTTATCATTTGGAATCAGTATACATCCTAATTTCTTCTTTGAAGCATCGTTGTATACCACAAAGAATTACACACCTGTCAGAAGTGTGAGTATCGGTGCATTGATAAGCCTCTTTCTCAACACTTTGAAGCAGTCTTCACATTCACAAGTCCAGATAAACTTTAATCCCTTCCAATTCATCTTTGTTAATGGGTTTGAAAATCACGATAATTTCATCAAAAATAATTGGTAATACCCATATAGGATATAGAAACTATGAATATCCATTATAGATGTTTTCCTAGGCCACTCTTTGATTGCCTTTATCTTGGAAGGGTCCACAAATATTCCTTTACTGGAGATAACATTCCCCAAGAATGATACTTCCTCCATCCATAACTCACATTTTATATACATTTCATAAATTTTCTCCCTTTGTAAAGTCTTTAGCATAGTATTCAAATGATCCTCGTGTTCCACCTTGATCTTGGAGTATATCAAAATATCATCAACAAATACTACCACAAATTTTTTAAAATAATATCTAAAGAATATATTCATTAAGTCCATGAAAATTGATGGAGAATTAGTGAGTCTAAATGGAATCACTATGAACTCATGGTGTTCATACCTTGTTTGAAAGGAAATCTTGGGAATATATTCCTTTTTCACCTTTAATTTGTGATATCACGACCAAAGGTCCACCTTACACTATGGGAAAAATGGCTTTTTGCGATGGGGGCATAAACCTGTTGCAAAAAGTTAGGTGTGGTTTAGCGTGGTTTGGGCACCAAACCGCAGGAAGGGCATTTGCAACGGGGAGGCACCCCCCGTCGCAAATACTCAGATGTGGTAAATACTATTTGCGATGGGGAATTCCCCCGTCGTAAATAGTTCGTCCACAGGTCACTATTTGCGATGGGTCCCGTCGTAGATATCTGGCGGGGGTAAATACTATTTACGACGGGATGTTGCCTTGTCGCAAATAGTGTGTCGGCAGACCACTATTTGCGATGAGACCCGTCACAAATACCCTTTTAACCACCGACAGTAATTAATGATGTCGAAGGTATTTGTGATGGGTTCCATCGTAAATAGTACTGTCACAACTAATCTAACCTATATATACCCCCCATCTGTTTTTTCATCCTTCCTCTTAATTCCTATTTTCTCTCCCTCTAAACTCTAATTTTAGAGTTAAAATTTCTCTGAGTTAGTTTTTTTTACGAAGAAGTTGTGAAGCCGTGTACACCTATAATAGATCAAGATTTAAGGTATTTATGTTTTATTTAATTTAGTATTTATTTTATTTTTTTTATATTAATTTTAATTATTCCTGATTAGTTGTAATTAAATTAGATTTAGATTGTTTTGTCATCAGTATTTATTTGTAATAATAAATTGAAATTATTAGTCTAATTCTTAGTAATTAGTAATAATTAATAATTATTAACGATACTTAGTAATGTATATAAATAATTAGCGGTAATTAGTAATTAGTAGCTGTAATTTATAGTAATTAATAGTAATTAACACTAATTAGTAATAATTAGGGGTAATTAATAATAATTAGCTATAAATAGTAACAATTAGCGGTAAATAAGTAATATTTTTGAAAAATAGTAATAATTTGGAAAAAAATAGTACTAATTAATAATAATTAGTAATAATTAGTAATAACTAGGAAAAATTTGTAATAATTAGTAACAATTAATAATAATTAGTAATAATTAGTAATAATTAATAATATTTAGTAATAATTAGTAATGATTAGTAATAATTAGTAATAATTAGTAATAATTAGTAATAATTAGTAATAATTAGTAATAATTAGTAATAATTAGTAATAATTAGTAATAATTAGTAATAATTAGTAATAATTAGTAATAATTAGTAATAATTAGTAATAATTAGTAATAAATAGTAATAATTTGTAATAAATGGTAATAAATAGTAATAATTAGTAATAATTAGTAATAATTAGTAATAATTGGTAATAATTAGTAATAATTAGTAATAATTATTAATAAATAGTAATAAATAGTAATAAATAGTAATAAATAGTAATAAACAGTAATAAATAGTATTAATGTAACATCCCAAGTAAGTAATGAATAATAGATATTTTTATCTATGTCTAGTAATGAATTAGATAGTGTTTTAGAGGCTTAAAATGAGAATAAATCCAATCTTAATCATGGAATAGACTAATATTCTTAAAAGATTGTTTTACTTCCTTTTGATGGCAAACCATTTTTAAATCTATCTTTTCCCAATTTTATAAGCTATATTTGTCAAAATAAACTTATTATTTATGATTGGGACATTGAAATTTACAATGGATAATTTTTTGGTATTTTTCTGATAATGTTCATTTTTTAATGAATACTGAAAAATACTACATTTTACATCAAAACTGTTTTTTCATCTAATTTAATTATATGGTTATATTATCTTTTTAATTGGTCTTAAACTGTAATTTGAATATATTTTTACCATTTAATCCAATATTGGTCGTTGGAATTAATTTCACTTTCAAATTGGACTTAAACTAGTGTCAATCTTTAGATACTTATTGTTTCATAAAAACATGATATTTGCTCTGACAGCAGGAATTAATTATTAAATTAATTAATGTAACTTATATGTTTCTAATTTTGTAAAATAGACATATTTTTTGAATTCGGAGTATCAAATATAGCTTAGGGTGAATTTTTGGTATTTTTCTGAAAAACTTCAATTTTTGATGAATAGTGAAACCACTAAGTGGTACTTAAAAAACTGATTTTTCGTTTAAATGAAAATTTACCACCTTTGTGTTTTGAATTTAAAAAATCCGACATACATGGTTGTCATTAAGAAGTAAAATTTGGTTCAATGGGATTAAAATAATTTTTTGGTGGATAGTAACTTTTAAGTTTTTAATCGCGATTCGAGGTAATAAGTGTAATTTAAGGTAAGAATAATGTTTTAATAATATTAAATGAACTTGACACATGTACTACCCTTATTGTATGTGTCTTGGCCAACCAAGACAATCCATGGGTGAACTTGGGGACCCCATGGAGCCACTTTGGTTGTAAAATGACATTAATATTTTTTTATTTAATGTTAAAATTAAAAGGACACAAACATGAGTTCTTTTACTAAAACAATTTGTAAATGGGGTTATACAAGTCAGATTTTTGACTATAAATAGTCATTGGAAAGATAAAAATATTTCTACATCATAGTATTTTTTTTATAATTTTTAGACATTAAATAAATTAAATTATTTATGACATCATGATGATGCAGCGATTACCTCATTATTTAGCGATTTAAATAAAATGAAAAGATAATGTAAAATCTAAGACCTACACATGTCAAAAACCAATTGGATTGGTATATTTAGAACCCTTATCACCTTATCCTCATAATACATCAATTTGGGACCTTTAAAATCTGAAACTCATTTGAAAATAAAGTAACATTTTGTAACTTTCCAAGAGTGCCCCTCCTCTTCTCTTATAAAAGGCCCCCACCTCTACCACCTTACCCACACTTCCAAAGCCTTTGGCTCAGCCAAACCCTGATAATTTTGTCTCTAAACATCCCTATATTACTCTTATAAGCCTCACTTTGGGAATAAGTCTTCCCAAGGAAGCCTTTGAGCTCAAATCAAAAAGAGTTACCCGATTTAAAGGTAGTGTCTTCTCTTATGTTCTTATGTTTTATTTTGCTTCTCCAACCACCTAAAATCTTTTTATTCATTTCTTTCGTAACAACACCAGTATCTTTCATATACTAGGATTTTTTTATAAGAAGGATTCGAGCTACACTTACACACACCTACATCTAATGGTTAAAGAACATATTGTTTCTGTGGATGGCAAATTTCTGCCTCACGAAACGATGATTGTTCAACACTCATATATCACCTTCAAAGGTGGCCATTAAGATGTCACTATATTTATATATTATATATAATATGTTTATGTTTTACTTAAGCTTATTTATTTTTCATTTATGGAATATCTTTATGGTTACCATTATGAGTAAACGCGATATCTTCATTTTAGGAAGTGCGGACTACCGCCCCCTCAAAGTGATTTGATTCGTTAATACTATATCGGGTACGTATAAAGGATATATTTAATGATATTATATATGATACCATACTGGAATTAAAATACTATTATGTATCATTATGTTTTAATTCCATAAAATACGAAAGAGAAATGAAAGTAGCGTTCATGCGTACGTACGGCTTATCGTCTCCATGAACGGTGCATTTCATTTCTTACCTCTAAACGTTGTGTAATATTATAAATTCATGTATATACTGGATATATATGATATATATGATATATAAATCATGATTATAACTCTGGATATAATGGATACATGAACAACTTGTAATTATAAAGAGCATATTTTGACTGAAGTACCAATGATCGTTAAAACGACCGTTATTAACTAAAATAATTACATAGTGTTCATGACATGGTAATAAGTGATATAAAAGGAATAATGAACTTGAAAAGGTTCTTAAGAAAGTAGAAATTAACTCAAGTTTATTATTCAGGAGATTAAATAACGATCAAGTCAAGTCGGAAACGAGGTATGGGACTTCGTCTCAATCTCCTTTCATTGAGGCATATTTTGTTTTATACACAACCTTCTTTTATACGGTGTATAAATCCCTTTGACTTTTATTTTTATTCAAAAGGGGACTTTTTTATATGAAGCGTTTACTAAATGACAAAATGGAATGTTTTTTTTGTCGTACGTATGCGGTGACAAGGACTTCTCCACCGCCGTGACCATTATTTGAGTTTCGTCTTCCTCTACAAGCCATACTTTTTTTAAAGAAAAATAAATACCATGTTTTACTTTTATTTTATTTTGGTATTGAAAATTGTTTTCATAATGTTTTTATATCAATTTTTTATATTGATATCTTGTGATTGAAAGGTGTAAATGTTATGTTTCCTTTATGCATGTTTTATGTGATACGATTATGTTGTGGTTCTTGGGAATTATTATGAAGATGGGTGGTTCTGTGATAAACTAAGGGTGGGTGAGCCCGATATAGCTCTCCAATGCATTGGGTAATGAGAAGGAGTGAAACGTTAAGGTTTCTCCGAAGAGATTTAGGGAATATACTGTGATGGGTATTCCAAACGTAACCAAGAGGGTTACTCCCTGCGTAATAATGTTATGAATGCCTCAAGTTACCTTTATGTCTTATGATTTCTATGATTTATTCATGATTTGATGAGGTATGTTAAAGTGACTATGTTTTATGGGTAAAGTATGATTTCATTCTTATGTACATATGAACTCATGTTTCCTTTCCATATTTTTATAACCCTTACTGAGCTTTTTATGCTCATCCCAAGTTTTTGAAATGTTTTTCACAGGTCAAGGGAGAGGTACATGATATGATGATAGTGTCAAGGAAGTGTCAAGAAAGAATCCATGTTTTATTTTAAATATGTTTCAGTTGATGGGAAAAATGATTCCTATCTTTTATGTAACCACTTTGCTTAAATGTGGAATGTAATACATGTTTTATGATCTAATTCTCTAAAACTCTAAACCTGAAAAGATCCTCAATGTAAATTATTCATTTAATTCAATATTAAGTAAGGTTTAAGGCCGGGGCCTTATAATTAAATAGTATTAAATAGTAATGAATAGTAATAATTAGTGATAATTAGTCATAATTAGTATTAATTAGTAACAATTAGTAATAATTAGTAATAATTAGTAATAATTAGTAATAATTATTAATAATTAGTAATAATTAGTAATAATTAGTAATAAACTATAATGTAATAAATAGTAATGTAATACATAGTAATGTAATAGATAGTAATGTAATAAATATTAATGTAATAAATAGTAATGTAATAAATAGTAATGTAATAAATAGTAATAAATAGTAATAAATAGTTATAATAGTAATAATATTTTATGATTTTTTTATATTTTTTGAGAATATTGAGAACTTTAATATTTTTTATTTGTTTATTTTTTTAATAATATTAATGTAATTTTTTCATTAATTATAATTTTATTAAATATATTTTTTTTATTTTATTCAGTATTTTCAATGGGACCTTTTGTGATGGGACCCCATCTCAAATAGTTTATATATATATTTTTAAAAAGTATTTGCGATGGGAAAAAGGGTCCATCACAAAAGGATTAGTTATATATAACATATATAAACGGAGAACTATTTGTGATGGGAAAATGAGCTCGTCTTAAATACTTTTTGTGACGGGCCCGTCGCAAAAGGTTTAGATATATTTAACATATATAAATAGAGAACTATTTTCAATGGGACGGTTTCCCATTGAAAATAGTATTTTTTGTGACGGGCTAGTCATAAAAAAACTATTTGCGACATCATTTTCTACAATGGTCTATTTCCAACGGGACCTCATTGCAAAAGCTCATTTATAACGGGCTCCCATCAAAAATAGACCATTGAAAATACTGAAATTATAGTAGTGTTAGAGAAATAATTGGCCCCATATAGTTGATCGAACAAGTCATCTATATATGGAAGAATATAATTTTTATTTATCATGATTTTTTTGAGATCTTGATAATCAATGCAGATTGGAATTGATCCAGCCTTCTTCTTGATGAAGAGGACTTGCACAACCCACGGTGAAGCACTCGAGCATATAAAACCCTTTTCCAGCTTATCTTGTAATTGCTTCTTCAATTACTCCAACTCAATGGTGGTTATTATTTAAGGTTTCTTTGATATAGGAAGAGATCCAAGAATAAGTTCAATTGATAACTCAACCTCACAATTAAGAGTAATTCCAAGAATTATTTGGGGAACTCATCAGTCTAGTCCCTCACAATGGGGATGTCTTCAAGCATGATTATCTCCTTTGTCCCAACATTTGAGTTAGATATTATTTCTCATGTGGTAATAATATCCACACTTGAGATGATGATTCTGAAGAAGATTCATCCTTATCTTTACACTTATACATAATTTAAGGATTCCTCATGACGTGAAGAGTGACCTCTCTTTCTTGACATTTGATGTTGGATTTGTATAAAGATAGCCAATCCATGACCAAAATATCATCAAACTCCACCAAAGTAAGTAATAAAATATTTTCTAGGAGGTTCAATCCATAAAAATTAACTTGGGAGGAGTTATATACTTTGGATGCAATAATTTCCCCATTTTTTGTTCACAAAGATAACATAACCTCCTTATTTTGAGGTGGCATTTGAATAATTTTACTAAACTTATAAGATATTAAAGAATGCATAGAATAATAATCAAATAGTGTGTTCGCTATTCTTGAATTAATAACCAGTATACCTATCACCACATCATTTTCAGGATCCACCTCAGAAATAGTGATAAAATAAGCCCTTCCTTGCTTCCTTGGAGGTTATTGTTGATTGCCTCTGACAACCCTTGGCTTATGGAAATGGATCACATAATGTCCATGTTACTTATAGTTAAAACATTGTACTACAAGTGGAATGTTGATTGGAAACTTCCTTTCTTCCTCCAAATTTTTGGGATTATTCATATCCCTTTAGAAATTATTTGTTAGATTTCACTCACTTATAAATTCGAAGAATTTCATAGTTACCCTTTTTAAGTTTCTAGGATACTTATTCCCATACTTTTTACAAATAGGATGTTGGTTTTTCTTTCCATTGTGGGATTTATCTATTGATCCTCCCATATTAAACTCCATTTTCAACTTTTTATCTATGGTCCCATGAGACAACTGAGATTCTCTGGTCTCTATTTCAACCTTAAGGGCACAACGGACAATCTTATCATGGTTTTCAAAGTCTCAAATCACCAAGTATTTGTATACACTTAGTTTTAGTCCAGTAAAGAAGCAATCCACTTTGCTTTTGGTGTTCATGACAAAGCTGAAGGCATATCTTAAAAGCCTTGTAAAGTTTTCCTCATACGCCTTGATAGAATCATCTTCCTTTTACTTTAGTCCAAGGATCTCTCTTTCTAACTTAAGATGGAAATTTTAGGGAAAATATTTATTGGAAAAATATTTTCTTGAATGCATCCCAATCAATGGAATAAATTTCCTCCTTGGAATTTTTGTTTTTGATTATTGTTCACCATAGATCAAATTTTCCATCAAAATGATAGACCTCTATTATTACATTCTCTTCTTCTGGACATTTAAGGATAGGTAATATATTCTTAATGGAGTTAATACGTTGTTTTTAAATTATGGGATCAGAAGATCCAATAAATATGAGAGTCCTTTATGACATAAAGGATTCGACTGAAACTTTCTCTTTCTTAGGATAAGGAGGTCATTACACATGATTCAAGTTATTATTCATAAATTGATCCAATTGTTCTAGTACTATCCTGAATATTTGAGTAACTCTTCCCATCATATTTTGAATTCCATTAGGGAAATTATCACATTGTGTATCACATTATTTGTTGGAAAGGGTTCTCCCATTTCACTCCATTAACTAAAAAAATAAATCACAATTAGGGGGTATTTAATACTTAGATAATAATAATATAAAAATGAAACTTTGAACATATAAGGATAAACTTATAAATGTAAAGTATATAAAACATTTTATTACATAAGTTTCAATATAGATTATCCATGGTGATAGAATTGTCTCTATGTTTATTACTAAAGTTTTGTAATCCAAATATTTAAAAATAACTAGACCATCCTTTGATACCAACTATAATGACCCTATACCTTTAAAAAAAATTATTACATGATTTTAAGCATAATTAACCATCAAATAAAAATCAAGGATCATAAATTCTAGTGTCAGTGGGAGATTAGGTACATAATTAGAAAAATGAAACCAAAATAAAGACATATTTTATTTAATCTACATAATGAGATTATAACTTTATTTTAGCTCTTAAATCTGCATAGGATAACCTGGGGAATACATGAACAAATTTATGAGATAAAAATCCTAGTAAGGGAATAGACATAGGAATAAAGCATAGCACATGGGTTAGAAGGTATAAAATAATGACATAAAAAGGAATGGCACATGAATAAACATATGGAATTATAATATGTAGATCATGGGATTGTGTAATCATGAAATCATAGTAATGTGTAAGAAAGATACAAAATGACATAAACATGAGTCAAGGCTAACTTCCAAGACTATATCAAATGGTGGGAAAAATCCCATAATGGAATCAGGTTTACTCACTATCCCAACAAAATGTCTTGTGAAATAAAAATAACCCAATTAATTGGATCACTATCTAGTTGAAACCATCATAACATGTTCATTCATATCTATTACACATGAATAATCAAACATAATGGATAAACATAAGGGTTACCCATGTAAGGAAATGGGTGTCGTGATCATGTCAAAAGGCATAAGAACTGGGAATATCATAAATGTATCTATGAAAGAATGGATTTAAATCATAAATTGACATTAATAAGGATAAATATGCATATATCATGATAACTTATGTCCAAATAAAGTTAAAACATGTCAAAAGTGAGTTTAAGAAACTTTATAAATGATCCACTTTTATATGGTTTAAGGGAATATATTAAAGAGTCTTTAAAATGGACAACGGAAACCAAAAATGCAAAAAAGATAGTTTTTCATGATAAAAATAGTGATTTTAGAAAAATATTGGTGTCTTAAAATATATTATGGAGTGTACTTTAAAATAGTTAAGAAATTGGGAAGTTCCCTTTAATCAGACTTTCTTTTCATGAGGAATTGAAAATTGAACATTATAAAACATATATTTCCCAGTCAAAGAAAGAAGAATTGAGATAGGTAAATATGTTTGGAACATAAACACATAATTTAATAGGATTAAATAATAATAATTAAAAACTACATTGGGGTAAAGATAGAGAAAGTGTAACCAGAAGGAAAAATGGGGGTTTAGAGAGAATCCCTTACCTTATGTTTAAAAGTGTTCTACACTTTCACTTAATGTCATGGATAATCAAATTATATCCACTAAATAATTAATTCATATCCTATTATAAATGTATTTTATTTAGTATAATTTTATTAATTTTATTTATATCCTTGTTTATGAGTTATAATATTCAATTTTGTCGTTCCAAGAGCATTTGTTTCATGATTTTATTATTAGTTCCCTTGAGTTTAATCAGGGGTGTTCTTATAAAATAGAAGGACTCCAAAAGTTGAATTATTTTATATTGATGCACCTAAATATATTTAAATGATTAGATATATCATTTTTTCATATATGAGAATTATTCTTTAGATAATATTTTAATGATGAACGTTAGTATATTTTGGTGAATTTTATATTATCACAAACTAGTTTTGTTTTAATGTTCAAAATTATGTATATATATTAGTTCCAGAAGATAAAAAATGTTTTAATACACATATTATAATCTTTTTTACCATAAAAATGGTTTTATTACAAGCCTTAAAGTTGGTAATATAAAATGAAAAATTATCTCCCATGAAGGTGGTGAATCAACACATCACGGATGATGTTTTTGCTTTTAAGATAAAAAGGAAAAGAGAAGAGATTGGATGATGGTTATCCCATTATCATAATAAAATTATAGTATATGTATGATATTGTAGTTATAATGTTACTTTGTAAAGGGGTTTTGAGGAAAGGATAATAAAATAAAAGAAATAAAAAAGAGAAAGAGGGAGGGTTTTACCTCATGAGTGTTGTCACCTTGAGAACCCCCTTAAGGCACTTCGAAATGGTATTTTGGTGAGAACAGCAAGAACAAAACGTGGTGAAGAAGTTTTAAAGAGTAATTGGGTAGAATATAATCAATATAAAAATCTTATAAGGTGTGAGGAGAATAGGTGGTGAGGGGTGGTATTTATAGTTGAAGGTGTGGGGTTTTTTTATTATTTTATTCATTTGTTTATTATTTTGGATAAAGACTATAAATAGTGTTGATTATTATGACTAATTATAGTAACTAGATAATTTGAGTTATATATAATTTCCACTTACATCATCCATGACTCAACCATGACTCAAAAATTTATTTATTTACTTATAATGTTAAATACCGTCAATTATTGTATTTCACTATTCACCAAAAAAATCAATTATTTTAGAAAAATCCCAAAAATTTACCCAAACCATTTTTGGATGTATATATTTAAAAAATGGTCTCCATTTTATGAAAATAATTTTCTAAATATGAAATTTTTAATTTTTTATTAGAATCGTCATTTATTCAAAAAATATTGATTTTAAAATCATAATTGATTTTATGACACTTGGAAAAGTTAATTAAACACTCATAATATTGTATTATACTCATAAGAAAAAAAAATATTAATTTATGAATCTATTTTATGAAAATAAATTTTATTTTAAATCATTATATCAAATATAAAATTGTAAATAAACATTTATGTTTCACAAAAATACTAATACTTAATTTAACATTTTAAAAGAAATTATTTACTTATTCCATGATATAAATATTTTATATTTTAATTCATCAAATACAAAAAATTTATTTATAATTTCATATGTGAGTTTAATATTTTATTTTCTGGTTTACTATTCCTAATGGTCACATTACTATTCCAACAGTTAAGTTACTATTCCATTGGTTTAGGTTCCTTAATTTCTATAAATACCACGTATTTCATTCATTATTCATTTATAAAGTTTGTATTGTATTATATATGTGATTTTATGTAATTTTTAATATATTAAATAATTATAATAATGGAATTTCCATTGATAAAATTCTGTTTTGTTACACTTGTGACCTTTTATTACCCGTTTATTATCAATTCCTTATTAAAATCACATTTTGGATAATAACTACTTTGTTTTTCATGTGTATTTTGATTAGGTATTTTTGATAATTTTACTTTTATCATTGTTTATTCATCTTAAAAATGTTAATAATTTTATAAATATCATATAGATTCATTATATATGTATTTAGAGTAATCTATAAAATTTAGACATATTAAATGAAATACACCGTTCATTGAGATGGTAGGGCGTACGTACGATAAACAATATTTCCATTTTTTAATCGATGGAATAAAAAAAAGTTAAATAATAATTAACCATTAAAAATCATTACTATATCATATATATCCCTTATATCAATTATATTTACCCTTATTACCTTTTATGCAAAGAATTATTGAAAAATGAATTATATCGGTTAGTGAGGCAGTAGTCTTCCGTACACATGAGCGATGTTATCGTAACCCCCAAAGAATGGAAATAAAGAAGATATATATATATATATATGATATCATAATTACATAATTATAATAATGTTAAAATTATCATATATATTCATTTAATATATCCTTATTACCATCTAAGTAAAACAGAATTTAAGAAACATCACATCAGTTCGCGAGGCAGTAGTCCACAGTGCACACGAGTGATGTTATTATTTTCTAATGGGTTGGGAAGTAATAAGTTGGATTTATTATTATAATTATATAGATATAATAATATCATAAATATCATATATAAAAATTAAATACATCATTATATCCATCTATGAGAGGTGGTGATGGAAAAAAGAATTATATTGGTTTGCATGGTAGTAATCTATCAAACACATAATCGACCATTTAGTTTCCCATTATATAGAAGAGTGGATGGATATAGGTTATGATATTAAATTAATAATATATAGTTATATTTTAGATAATTTTTTAATTATGTAATTATAGTTTAAGAATATTTGAACTAGTTAGAGGAATAAATAAAATGAAAACGTAAATTTAAGGACTATACCTTTTCTTTGGAGAACCAATTTATATTTACACCTAAAATCTTCTTAATATGGATTAATAATAAAACTATGGCCTATATTTTGTGAGGAGGGAATTAATTAAGTAATTTTTTTAGGTTTTGGATAAACCAAAGGCTTTTGAAAGTGTGAAGTGGAGATGAGGGGGCCTTTTATAAGTGGGATATAGGGCACACATGGAAATTTTGAAAAGAATAAAGTGTACCCACATTTTTGACATGCCAAAAAGCCTCTAAAATGGGTCCTTATAAAAACTTATAGGTGATAATGTCTAAATATTTCCATAAAATGGGTGTTGTAAAATTTTATAGGTCATTTTATCCCTTTCATTTTTAGTTTAAACCCCCAATAAACCTATTTTATCCTTAACTGCAGTAATTAAATTTTACTATTTTTAATATTAATTATAAAACAAAATTAAGCATAAATTATTAGATAGTATTAATTATTCTAATTAAAAATATGGAATCCATTTTTAAAAATTCAATTCAAAAAAATTGTTAGAATTTAATTTAAAATCCAAACCACATACACTATGAAAAAATAATTTTCCAAAAGATAAAATTCAAAAGTTTTAAAAGTTTTTATATAAAAATTCAATATGAAATTGATTAAAATAAAATAAATTGGATTAATAAATATATAATTGAAATAATTTTACTTTTAAAACCATATAAAAATAAAATTTATTCTGTAAATTCTTTAAATGAAAAGAAAACTTTTTATAAAAATCAGTTATTTACTATTCACTAAAAATTATCTTTTCAAAAAATATAAAAAATTCACTCCAAGATAATTTTTACATTATGATTTTAAAAATGAATATTATTTTTTTAAAATAAATTTTATGAAATTTTCAGAATTTAATTTTAAAATATGTTCACAAAATACGACAAAAATGATTTTTAGAAAAATACAATTTTTAAGCGTAAAATTGGATTTATTCTTAACTCATATCTAGAAAAAAAAGATGAATGTTAAAATTTTTATTAAATATATAATATATGAATAAAATTAAAATAATTCAAAAAAATTGATTTGTATAATTTATTGTGGTAAAAAACGTTTGTGCGTATAAAAATACTTTTTCCGAAAAATATTTACTTTATTTTCAAACGATTCTTATTTTCATTTCTAATTAATTGGACACCAAAGAATTAATTTTATATATATGTGTAAACCATATGTATTCATAATTTAGTGAATCCTATTTATACCCATCATTCTAATGGCTAGGCGATAACTATTATATTTAATGATAATATTTTAAGCGTATGTCACATTTAATTAAAACCTAGTGTTGCATGTAGTGCAAGATATTTAAGGAAGTAGGTTAATTAGAAAAAATATTTCAAAAAAACTCAGTGTGTGACACAAACCTAGATATCGATGTAATTTTATGGTTGGATGACCAACCTACCACTTCAGTCGTCATTCTATCACCATGAGCACTAGTGCGCCATAGATCTAACTCATGCTCAACTCACATTAAGGCCATCATGAACCTGATTCCAATGCACATACCCCACCCAACACTACATCTAAATCTCAAATATGGTATTCATCATGTAACCAAATAAAATTGAATTTAACTACCATTTTCCATCCAAATTCCACTTAGACCGTCCAAAGATCAGTCTCTTTACACCCATGAACCTACCAACATGGGGTCAAACCTCTATGGCCCATGTCCTGGCCATTATCACACATAATTAATGGATGTGGCCATCCCACTCACACCCAAGTGCTAACTTGAAACATCAAATTACACCTATTCCTATCCCACCAGGAACATCATCCTAGAAAACTACCAAAATTTCCACCATTTCTAAGGATCGCACCCTCTAACATCCTATGGTGCACTCCCCACTATAAAAATTTCCTTATACTACTTTATGGGTGAAATATAAATAGGTTCTAACAACACACCTTCATAAAAATATATGTTATGGAATAAAATCAATTAGATCATACCACAGCACCCCAATCCATCTATGATGTCACCTCTCACCACAAAGGGACATTTCCCATTTCATAAAAACTCTTATAAACCATACATGTACCAAACCATCTCAACACAAAAACTCCACAATCCATTTCAAGTGAAACTGAATTATAAATTCATTCATGTGAACCTCATTCCACCACATGATTCTTTCTCTATAACGATGCTCAACAGCCCTAATTACTAAAACAAAGAATACCTAAATAGGAATACACCCTAACACTACCCTCTCATATCATTCATCTCAAATCATCTCAAATATTATATCCTCAATACTAGGATCATGCACCTAACCCACCAATTATGCATCACAACATGTCAATAACATCTGACCAGAAGCACCTCAGTGCTTTATATCATAAGCTTAGGAAATCTCACTCTTGTTAAGGCATATCACATGGCCACTCACTAACTTTTACATTGTCATGAAACCATAATTTTCTACCCAAACTCCATTCATCCTAAATATTAAAATCTAGGGTCAAGGTATAATATCTCAGTGGGACCCACACTCAAAATAAATATGGTCAGGCATCAAACCAATCTTGTCCTTGAAACCAAAACTTGATACCAAATCACCTTAAGTGATTTTCATCACAAAAGCATAAGGTATCTCACATGCCCGCACTGCACATCTGACAGAACCTATTGGGAATCAGTCTCAAAACCTGAATAAATTACCCATGCTTTCTAACTCTAAGGGAACCCACATTCTTGGGTTATCCACTCTCATGGGTTACCCTCAAATATCAATTGTCTCACCAATATCCTGATCCATATCTCTAAGGAACTAGGATCTCCCACCTAGCATATAATCATTTCTCATGTGATTCACAACCCATGGGGAAACATCTTTACTCATACCTAAAATATCACATGTAAGCTCATGATCCAACACCCACTCTAGGTTCCTCATGTACATATGCACATATCAAGCATTAAATTCCAATTCATTATCCTAGTAGAGAACAGATCCTCATCAGGAACCTATATACGATACTACCCCCTTTAGGACCGTAATCTCATCTGCATATATATATAATAACATTTCTTTAAGATAATTTTTTTGAGGAAACCATATCCATATGGTTCATTTAGGTTGAATTCCACCAAGAAGATATATGGGAAAAATACCATATAGGTTTTTTTTGACACTTTAAGTAACCAAACCCATTTTATTTTCGAAACAAGTTTCAGAATCACCCACAAGGGGGTTTATCATTAAGGAATTCAATTACAATGTCGACCCATTAAGGGTATCTATAGATCCCTTACAAGATAGACTACATAGTCTTCATCAAGGAACATCACTCTATTAAACCCATATAACCTTTTATCCGAGAAAATATACCATGGTTCATCTGAGTATAATTTCACCAATGAGTTATATGTGAAAAGACCATATATGTTATCGTTAGAACCTTAAATAGATGAACCCTATTTCAATGATATCAATCACACATAGTCACACTTATGTCATGTAAGACCTATGTGCGAAATATGATGAAAGTACACAGACTCTTTCTAATAGTCCAAGATCTAAAACTAAATAAATCAAAAATATAAATCCCAAGTGTTTCACACTATGTGAAATCATAAAACCATAAAAGTAGAAACCATGAATAACAATATCATATCCCTAGTAACCTAGAATTTATGTAATAATAGGTGTTTTCAATGCACCAGTTCAAGGTCCATCACAAGATCTGATGTGTCCATATTCCCTATATTCTATATATCTAATAGTAAGAGAATAAAAAGATTCTCTGATACCACTTTGTAATTTCTCACTTCCCTAGACCAATCTACAAGTTTCTGAACTGGTGGTCAATGATTCACCTAAGGCATGCCTCTTTGTATACCCAAGGTTTCAAACTAGCAGCGATGGTTGAGGGTGTATTATAGAGAGAATATTTCTAATTCTTTCTCGTCATAGTTGTGCACCATCTCTCTATATATAATTGATGCACTTTTTGGTTGCCTTTTATTCCCACTTTCCAAATTTGGGTGATTTCCATCACTTAAATCAGTGATTTCAGCTCCTTTATAGAAATGGGGTGATGGGATATTGGTTACTCATTCCTTGGATTCCTTCTTGGAGATCATTTTATAGTATGGGTCTCCCTCATAGATTTATGTCATATTCATGAAAATCATTCCTGGTGTCATCTTAAGGTGAAAACTTATTCTACTTCTATCTTGATAGGGTCACAACCTTTCACTACTAGAAAATGAGGCTACTACCATGGAACTATAGCCATGGTTTTAAAACCGTGGCTATAGGCTAGTTTTCCATGGCCTATTTCCATGGTTTTAAAAACCGTGGTTATATGTCATGGTTATAGCCACAGTTTTGTGTCCTATAGACATGGTTTTAAAACTGTGGCTATAGGCCAAAATTTTCGATAACCTATAGCCACGGTTTTCAAAAACCGTGGCAATAGGGTTCCCACGCTTCCGCGAGAGAAACATTTCCCGCAAAAAAATTGGCGGGAAGACCTACCACCATGGTTTTGAGGCTATTTTCATGGTTTGTATTAATATATATCATAATATATATATATATATATCCAAATTGTCATGCAATGTAGTAGTAAGTATGTTGATTCGTAAAGAGAAGGTACAAGGATTGAAACTCGTTAGTGACATTTTGTATTTAGGCTATTGCCATAGTTTACGGAGGCTATAGCCACAATTAAAACCATGGAAATAGCTTCCTATATCCATGGTTTAAACCATGGAAATAGGTATCTATTTCCACGGTTAAAACCATGGTAGTAGGTTAGGACCTACTGCCATGGCGATAGCGAACACGGTTTTCCAAAACCGTGGCCGTAGGCTATGGCCATGTTTATTGGACCTATTTCCATGGTTTTGAACCGTGGCAATAGGCTTTTTTTTAGTTGTGTTTGTTCAGAGTAGATAGTAACATTGTTTATGTCTATAAATTTCTGAATGTTGGTTATATTTGGAATCTAAAAAATCTTCCTCTTTTGGATGTAATATCATGTTTGGGGCATCGTAGGCAAGTAACATAAGGCATCCCATGTTGTCCATGAGTTATTTGATGTTAGGGGTGTAAGTCTTCTGAGGTTTTTTACCTCAGTAATCCCATGTTTATTATATGGGGTAGGGATTCTAGATCAAGTTATGGGTTTAATTTACTATGGGGATAGGTGGTTCATAGGTTTAATTTCTTTTGGGGATATGCAGGCCATAGGTTTAACATATTGTGAGGATATATGGGCCACATGTTTAACATCTTATGGGGAAAAGTGGGTCATAGGTTTAACGTCTTATGGGGACAAGTGGGTTACAAGTTTAACACATTTTGGGGATAGGTGGGTCACAGGATTAACATCTTGTGGGGATAGGTTGGTAATAGGTTTAATGTCTTGTTTGGGTAGTTTATTTATAGTTTTAACACCTTTTGGGGATAGGTGTGTCATAGTTTTAAAATATTGTGGGGATAGGTGTTTCATAGGTTTAATATCTTGTGGGGATAGGTGGGTCACATGTTTAACATCTTATAGGGATAGTTGGGTCATTTTTATAACTTCTTGTGGGAATAGTTGGTTCATAGGTTTAACATATTATAGGGAAAAGTGGTTGGTGGGTCTAATTTCATATGGGGATAGGTTGATTGCATTTTTAATGACTTACGAGTAAAAGTTAGTGGTTATGAAAGTCCTTAAGGGTGTAATATGGTCACTCTTAAGACTTGATGGAGATATTGGGGAGTTAATATTGAACCTCATGGAGGTACCATGGGTGTGATGGTATATTGGTATTGAACCTCATGGAGGTTTTCTATGTACCCTGTTAAAAACATGGATCAAAACCCATCTAGTTTGATTCTGCAATTTAAGGTCATGTGATCGGACTGTCCATGTAGTTTAACATCATGCGGTAAGGATTTTCATCTTTCAAAAGTATCTTCAACAAGGAATGATGTGCAGTTATACATATGGGTTGCCCAGGGGTATTGGATGAAGGTTACATCCCATGGAAGGGGAGAAGTGGTATCCCAAGATGATTATACATGAAGAATCCTTTGATTATCACACGAGGTAAGGCTATAGTTAAACATCATGTTCTGAGGATGTTGTCATGTAGTTTAACCATATGTGACTGGGGTGTAGAGCTGTGTAGTTTTACATCATGTAGATCAGATATGGGGGAACTACACTTGGGGAATCCATTTCCAAGTGGGGGAGGAAGATCTATAAAAGACATATCTACTTGGAATGTTTGTAAATTTTCCATGATGATTCTACCTTTAGGGTTTATTTTTCCACTACTCATGCAACTCTAGGTAGGGCATGGCGTAAACACTACCATGGTGGAGTGGAAATCAGGGGTGTAGATGTTAGGGTGCCTATGTTTAGGAGATAGTGACATTAGGGTACCTGTTCTTAGGAGTAAAAGGTAAGGTAATGGTCCATGATGTGCGTGAAGAAAAGGGGGGGTACATAAGGGTTGATAGTACAAGTTGCACAGGGATTTGGGGTGAAGATGATTTGGTTTGAATGGGTACAGATCACCTAGGCACTTGACTTGCATAAAACATTACTTTGTGGTAGGAGGACTTGGGTTAGGGACTGGAAGTTTATTGATCATAACTCTACTATAATGCACTACATTGGGGTTGCATGATCCATGGGCTCAATAACAAGACTATAGCATGGATCCCAAAGGCATAGGTGTGCATAACTTCTAAGGTCACATGAAGCTTAGGGTTTCACAATTCTAGTTTCTCCAATGCACACCCAACTATCCTTAAAGGGAGTAGAATGAGTATATCTCAACCATAGGTGAAGACACATTGGTACCCATGGGAGTTTAGTCATGAAAGTTTCCCACCTTTCAGAATCCATGAATTTTTTGAGTTGTGTGATATCACGAAAGAGAGATTTGTGTGAGCAAGAGTTGATGCTTCATCTTCCGAAGATCCCTCTCCTATGTGGGGTGAGGTTCTATTTATATAATAAATGGGTGGTCATCAGTGTGCAACCCTACTTTGTTTAAAAACATAGTTGTACGATCCCCGAGCATTTTCATAGAGCTATATCCACGCAAGTGGGTTGTTTTATGTCACCTTCATCATTAAAAGGATTAAGTGAAAATGGTATAGTAGCATTAAAATGTTGGATATTGAATGAACCTAAATTTTCCAAAGTTTTGGGGCTCCATAAGCATCCACAAAACTTGCATCTCCAGCATTATCTTCGGCATGAAAATGGATGTGTGTGAATTGTGAATATTGTGTATGCTCCCTTAAATTTGCAAGTAATGGGATATTTGATTCCAGAACATACCTTCAGCCTAGAATGAACCATTTTATAGGACAAAATATCCTCTTAGGGGACAATACATGATTTATCCACCAAAAAATCCCCCCACCCACCCTCAGAATTGGAGCTGACGGGGAACCAGAAGGTCAGGTTCTGAGGGAAAATTCCAAAGTATAGAGTCTATTTTCATTGAGTCATGCAACTCTCTTATTGAGTCATGAAACTCAGTTGTGAGATCATACCACCTGAGGGGTATCATGCACATAACTATGGAAAATGGTCTCTTTTATGGCTAACTAAATTCTATGCTCATGAACGGAACTTTGAAAATTTCATAAAATCATGATCTTTATGTCGCGATGTTCATGCAATATTATCTTCATGACTAGACTTTTGCGCTCTAAGAATAATTTTCAGGCATAGATCATAAATTTTATGACATATTTATTTATAGGGGAAAAAATTTACCTTTATGTAATCCTTCCTTTATGAACCTTACAAACTCTTCAAAATTTCCAACCTCGCTGATCAAGCCGTAGTAGATGCTGCTACTACTACACAGAGGCCAGAAATGACTAATAATTTAGAAATTCCCCATGCCAAAAGAGTTGTCTCTGAAAACTACACACTGTTGAGTCTACTATCAGAGACTCAAAGGGTTAATTTCTATGAAATAGGCTACCATTATAAAAATTTGGGATCTTTAATGATGTGGAAATCCTGACCATGGAAGTCAACACACCATGATCCTAGTTCGCCTTCCATGACAAACTTAACTACATGAATATTACTATTGTTTCTTACCTAGATAGGGAGCATGATGATTTCATGGTCAACCCCATTGGTGGAAGGACTGGGATGGTGATAGGGGAATAACCATTAAACTACCATTTCCCCACTTTCTATACAAGATTTATCCAATCTAGCATTTAGAATAACAGTTTGCGTTGGTATGAAGACTGAGAATTGTGAATTGGGGGAAACTTCACTGACGATTCAACATGGTCATACTAGGTACACTTCACATGAAAAGATTATGTGGTTTATTTGTGTCATATTTTCTTATATGAGTCATTTTGGATGTTCGGATTCCATATCTAACGTCAACAAGATTTGTTTTCGGAGCTTCTCGGCCGATGGTCCCCAGACATCAACACCTTCCACCTTCACCATGGGGAGGTGGGGATTAGTCTATGGGACCTTCATTTCATTAGGATAATCCCACTGATGTGGAACTAATATGATTAATTCCTTCATGTTACTAATTCCTAGGGGGATAGAGTCTAGACCCCCATTACAGCACAAATTCTCTTAGGTGTGCTGATCAGGGCCTTGAAGCATCATCCTCCCTACTACTAGTACATTGCCTTCAAGAATTGGTTTGGAATGTTTCTAAATATACCAATTATAAATATATCATTACAACTGAAGCAGTTCCAAATGGTTCATCATAGGATAAGGTTGAGATCCTACTGGATGACCATGAAGGAGGGTTGCTACCGGAAAAGGGGATACAGTATAATGGATTGGCAGCCAGTGATCGAGTATATTGTATTTCTTACCACCTTTGTTTCTAGATGGGTACTACCATTTAGGGAAGACTTCATGGGCCTATGTCCTAGGACATTAGTGATGGAGGTTGTGATGGCTTCAAAAGATCGATTGAACTTCAAAGTATCGATGTTATCTCGGCTCTACAGAAAAATCAGGCATGTTGTGAGTGGAAGAATACCTAGACATATATGTGGTCTATTCTAGTTCCTTCCTGAATGGGTTGTTGAAAATTTTGGTGGGGTATGAGTTCCTAAATTCTACTACCCCCCCCCCCCCTAAATTCTAGTCTACAACCTTTGAATTTTAATATTTCTTGGGTTTGTCCAACAACCCTTAGAGAACTATGGTCCATGATCATTATTTAAAATCATGGGAATTTCAACTTTCATATGTTCCTAGACCATTTTTTGGAAATGGTTGATAACCTAGAAAGGATGTATGATCAATGAGAGTATGTCTAGACCTTTCAAGGTGGAGTATTGGTTACCAGAATAGATGGAAACTCTTATTGTGAATAGTACACTTCATCTTAGTTCAACTAGAAATTTGGATGCATTTAATAGCCAATGAAATGAGTCTACATAGGGATTCACAAATAAAGGAATACATATATACTTCATCAACATTTTTGGATGTTCATGTTTGAAGGTACAAGTGGGGTTAGCATGCTTCCACTAACTAACCTCAACATCGGACTCTCTTCAAAATTTGCAGGCAATTGGGTGGCAGCATACCCAAATATAATCATGTTTCAGTGTGTGAGGAGGAGTATACCATTAGGAAAGTAGTAGGAGCAGTAGGGAAACAAACATGATACTTTACTAAGTGTCTGTCAGGCACCAGAGTCTCAAACTAGATCAATGGTGAGGGGGGAGCTCAGGGTTTTGATGCACCCCCACCCCTTAGTGGTGAAGGGATCCCTCAAAAATGGATATAACAGTATCCAGAGAGATCTCAATCTCGAGAGAATATAGGGAAGAAATTGTGGTTTCTAGTGTATCTCTCCACTGATGCCACATATCCTGTGCTCTAGGCAGCATGGGGTATGTTGAGGTTTTCCCTGATAGTGGAGAAATTGTATTAGAGGCTCACCCGAGATGGGATCGAACTGCTATAGTTCAGTCTAGCTATGATCATAGCCTGCATGGAAATCCATGAACAATTCACCTATCTGATGGAGATGGAATCCTTCTCACATCGACATAGGGAATACGATCTTGTAACTATAGAATACAAGTGATGTTTAATGTTTCACCTAAAGATATAGGGTCTGTTGAGTTTCCAACCCAAGATGCATTGGTCTCTAGCACTGATACACAAGGATCTATTGATGAGGAATCCTAGGGGTATTCCACTATTTGAGGAACCTCTTAAAATATTGGAGAGGTCACCCTTGAGTTTGATGGCCATATTGAGATCGTATTAATCAAGGTATGTTTAACTTGATCACTCCTCTAGTCCCATATCCCTTTTAAAGGCTCCAACTAGATATTTTTTCCCATAAATAAAGTGTCATGGGAGACTCAAGAGAACCAATTGAGTTGGGTGAGAGTGCCTCCATCGAGTCTAAGGAACCCACCTTGGAGTCTCCTCTAGTGGCTTCAGTGGGATTGGAATCTGCATATGTATTCTAAGGGGAGTTTTTTTATTCTTCGGCCTTCCTATTCATTTATGGGGGAACACACCCTATTATTTTGACGGTGGATCTGAATCCTATATAGGATAATATCCAAATGCAACACAACATTGAAATCCACACAACTTAGGGTGATATTGAATCTCAATTCTCAATATTCATGTTCTTCTCCAAACCGTCATAGGGTATTCTTGTCCCATTATATTAACATCTTTTTTGTTTGATACAACTTCTAACTAGGTAGTACTGAGTAGTTAAGTATAATCCGTTGAAGTTCCAAGTAGATTCTGAGGGTCTCCAATGGTTGAATTCCCTTTTAACGAATCAAGGATGTATTTCATTCAAAATTTAACTTATTTTAAGTTCACTTAATTTAGAAAAATCATATTTTTCATGATTATTTTCCTAGTATAAACTAATTGAAACACTTCCATTTGAAACATTTCTTAAGAGAGAGTGTGCGCCCATAAAATAAGTGCATCTAAGGTAGCGAGGGTTCCTCTCCCAACAAATGATCCAAACCTCATGGATCTGGCCATTCAGGGAGAGCTAGGTTCAATCCCAAGAGGAAAACCCACTATAGGGATGGATGCAACTATGGGGGGTAGATCTTGAAGTTTGTGAAGTTGTTATCTCAATAGAAAAGTTAGACCAAAACAATCCTTCTCCCAATATGGATCTTAGCCCATCTGAGAGGTTTTCTGAGGAAGATCCTAATGTTGTTATCCTTACAGATTTTATGGCGTATGAAACCCATACTCCTAAGCATCTAGATGATTCTAGGTTCAAAAATCATTGAGGATAATCTCATTTTGTGATGCTTATCATGGAGAAGCATGATTAATTTCATCACCTGCACTCTAGATCCAAAGGTAGTGAGTTGGATGGGGTATCTCTATCAATGGATTCTAAACATGAGCACTATATGAGTAGATGCACGTGATCTCTATGTGTTGTATTTTGATTATCTAGATGATCAAGTGAGCATAGAGGATCAAGAATTTGAGGTCTCCTGGCACAAGGAAAAATATGACGCTTCCAAGAAGCTCCAGTAAGACAAACAAGAACTCGAATGGATGGAAGGTTAAGTGTGTGAGCATGAATCCATCATCAATTTTTAGGATGGGATCATCATCTAGTTAAGGTCCAAGTTGATGGAATCCAAGTCCACATCTATAGAAGTAGAATAACTGATGGATGAGTTCTGAGATGAGCAAGTTTGAGTGAAAATCAGAGGCAAAAATCTATGTCTGGTGGCCAAGGATGTATAAAAAAATATTTATATGATGCAAAAAGTTCTAAGGGACACTCACCAAAGGCTGTATGGGATGAAGATCTCAATTGAAGATCCAGATCCATAGGGAACACTAATTTGGATAAAATAAAGGAGAGGCTCTAACATGTGGGTGACCCTTCCAAACTTTTGAATCTTGTCTATTTTAAATCCCCTTCATACTTAAATGTGTTTTCTTTTGTTTCACCTATGATCAAATTAACATGATAACCAACAATATATCCCTATTCCCATGTGAGTCATCATCTATGTGGGAAATAAGGTACAAGTAGAGGATTTCTCATTTTTATGATAGTTATAGATATGATCCAAATACTCAGGGTATGATTGACCATTGGGTATATCGTAGCCATAAAAGTTGTGGATGTAGAATGGGGATCTCTAAATAGCTAACTTTTTTTCTTCCAAGGTGTGCTGGTTCATAAATAGAGTAATTCTAGGGGCATTGAATTCAACCCATACAAAGGGGATTGAAAAGTGTAAACTGATATTCTCAATATCTTGAACACAAAGGGGTGATAGGGTGATAGGGTATAACAAATGACCTTGTTTGAAACATAGTTTCCGCTATTTCTTTGTTAGGGATGGGGATAAACAAATAAGGGTCAATCATTAATGATGTTTGAAACATAAGGCCTATCAAAATTTTGTTAGAAACCATCTGGAGTGTGTGCCTAGGATGGTAGGTGAGCCAGTGTGGCTATGAACCATTATCATTAAGGGGGCTCATTCAGATGTGAAATATGATGGGGATCCAAATTGAGGAGGATACGAAATATGGGATTGAATTGATGGAATTTTTTAATAGAATTAAACACCCTCATAATTATTCCACTATGTATTTTATCAAATTTGGTAGGTATATAAATCTAAGTAAATATTAGAATCATATTCCAAAGTGAAAATTGTCTTGGATGCCAAATTATGAAAGAACTCATGCGGTATGATTGGTGATCAACACTAAAGGGGGCAGGGTCTTCTTAGACAGGGTCTTAATATGTGTTATAGTTTTATGTCATTCCATGAGGATAATGTTTGTGTAGTTTAATATCTTATGTCAAGTACATTGAACATGTAGTTTAATATCTTTCAATGAGGATGATGTGACATACAATTTAACATTTTATTATTAGAGAATTCATAGAACATTTTAGCATCTTGTGACCTGAATGTGTGAAATGATGTGAATAAATCCCACCCATTCAGAGTATTAGGATGCATGAATAGGAAACATAATGGGTGGAACCATATAGAGGATGTCACGACCCGTCCTCAGGGCCCGTGTCGTGACTACCCCAAGCCCGTCTTCCATAGGATAGGGGCTGGTGACTAGCACCAAAGGTGTAATTCCCGATAAAAGGGAAGGCATTGGTTTTATATAAGAAAACATACACCACAGAGTACGCAAGATGAAGTAAACACTAAGTAAACTGAGTACAAAAGTAAGTGCTGGAAAGTAAATGGGCCAGTATACAAACCCAACTGAAAGTACAGTACAGCTGAGAAAAGAAAGTACAACAGCTGAAAAGTAAGCAGAAACCACCAAGTCGTCCTCCGGAATTCCCACCTGAAGGGTGGGTATAGATAGTCTCGTTAGCTCATCAGGTTCGGTCGTCCGATCTGAGTACGTCCCGCCTGATAGTCCACCTCCGAATATCGTCCCACTCCACAAGCCTCAACCACGATCAGCGATGTCCGTCGTCTGCATCCAACACAACGTAGTGCGGGCATAACCCATGCAGGGGTGAGTATACGATACTCAGTAGGGACCCCGAGACCCTCGAAGGTCTCCTAAAATCCAAAAAGGATAAACCAAAGGAAAGATAAAAACACGAAGTATCATCCGTCTCTACTTAGGTATATGCCCATACATATACCTAAGTATTCAATTCCAGTTCGGCTCCAACTCACGAGCCCAAGTACAACCCAATCCACACAGGAAAGCACAACTCAGTCCACATAGGAAAGAAAGACAATCATATCGAAGATAATGATTGAAATTCACGACTCATCTCACACGGGAATATTACTCATGAAGAGGGGTGGAGATGATAGATGTAGCCTATGAATCATCTCCCCTGCCACACCCACAAAGGATCCCAGTACAAAAGTCGTCGCTTCCGAACCCATGTAGAATCCTAGTACAGTAACCATCACTGCCGAAACCACGTAGGATCCAAGTACATTTGTCATCACTGCCGAACCCATGAAGGATCCAAGTACAGTCGTCCTCACTGCCAAACCCACGTAGGATCCAAGTACAGTCATCGTCATCATCACAGTCGCAGCCAGCTCTAGGGTTCCCGCACACAACACGCTCAATTCCTAGAGGGTCCACTCCACGAGCCAAGAGGTTCGATACATCAACTATCACTAAGTACAGAGTTGATTTATCACAAAGTTCCATCTCTACAAAAGGAACTCAACCTGACAGACAGCACGTCAATCAGGCGCCCGGTCTGAGAGATATTGGCTTTTCCATCCCAAGGGCCTGGTTGGTTTTTAAGCTAAACTAAACCGACTGTACTCTAGTTGTGTCCAAATCTCTAGTGCAGTAATCCAAAATAACCCTCTCACTAATAGGAATTCAAAGTAATTGACGTCATGTCATTCGGACGTCTGGTCGTTAAGTTATAAGCGTTTCCGCTCCAAGGGCCCAGTTAGTTTTAGGTTCGAACCAACCCGGCCGTACCCAAACTTCGTTGAAACCTCGAGTGTAATATACCGAAACGACCGTCTTGATCCAAGGATCCCTACACAACTGACGGTGCATCTATTAGAGGTTTGTATCTCAATATTTGGGTGTTTGAACAAACCTGGTCTGAAAATAGAGGGTCTGGGCCCGATCCGACCTGGCCCAATACCCCCTAGGTCGGCCCGAACCGGGTCGACCCGACCCGGGTCCGGGTCTGACCCGATTGGGAGTGGCCTGGCCCGGCTGGGCGCATCCTGGCCCGCGGCTGGTGTGGCCTGGCCCGGCTGGGCATGGCCGGCCCAGCCCGTGTGGCCTGCAGCCCAGCTCGGAAGCCGGCTGCGGCTTGGATGTTGGCCGAGTGGGGTGCGAAGGGGGCGTGAACCCCATTGTTTCGGAAATGGAGGCCCCCCGGTGGGGTCCTACCTAAATGAGGGTCGGGGGGTTACAACCCCCCAGTTTTCTGGAAAAACGGACGGCCTTTATGGATGGCCGGATGAGACGCCGTGGGACCCTTCAGGGTACCGCCTCCTGGGGTACCCAATGGCCGGCACAGCCGGCCACCCCTGCTGGACCACCGCGGCCTAAGGTCGCGGCTCTTGCTCGACCGACGCAATGCGACAGTGCCGCGCCCCTCCATCGCGGCCCACTCCGGTTGCAGTCCCCTCGGCCTCACTAGCGTGGCGCGATGGCGCTGCGCACCACCACCGCGGCCCGCTCCAGTCGCGGTCCTCTTCGTCCCCGCGCGGTGCAACGGCACTGCGCCGCCTTTGCCACAATGATCAACGATGAATCAACAAGAAAAGGGGAGGAGGATCGGCCATGTTTGTGTGGTCTGATCTCCTCCTATTATGATGATAACAAGCAGTCTAAATAAACGAGATTTCTCAATGAAAAAACAAAGCACAATTTTTAAATCATTTAAATTGAACTTAACCCCTACCTCAACAAACGATGACAAACGTCGGCGTCGCGGTTGATGGCGTCACGTGGTGAGGTTTCGTAGACGTCGATGGAGAGCGTCCGAGGAAGAAGAGGCATCTCCTATTTTTATCATGGAGAGAACAAAGCGTGATGTCATTGGCGAATTCTCGCATCGTTGTTTCCTTCCTTGCCACGGTGGAGGAAAAGGAAGAAGAATCCAAGGTCGCCGAGTCAATGTTCTTCATCGGAGTTTGGAATTCTTCAATAAAGGAGATGAAGTTCTTCAAGTCTCAAGAGCTCTCTCCCCTTTCTCTCAACACAAAAATCCCACCAAACAAAATAAAATAAGGCTTCCCTTTATTTTATTAATCCATGCCATGCATTTCAAATTACAAAAATTCAAAAATCCAATTCACTTAATTAATTAAACCATGATTTGTCTAATTAATTAAGTGATATGTTGGCAAGATTAATGAGGGAGATAGAGAAGATGAAGAGGATAGGTTTCACAAGATAGGATGAGTTACAAAATTTAAGATGGGTTAGAGGAGTTTTATGGAATGTGAAAGGGTAGGGCTCGTGTGGGCCCACCTCACAAATATCCTCACATGGGTAGTTAAGGGCTTGTGGGTCGCACCCCAACTACCCCATGTAGGATATAACCACTTGGATAAGAATAAAAATTGTTCCACAATTTTTATTCAATTATTTATTAATCAACCATTTTTAACTTCTCCTCCCTTGAAAACGCAACCGCGGTAAAGGTCCCCTTAAGCAACTATCGGTGCTGTGGTTTCATCGGTGCCCTCAGATTTAAATTCCGAGCACCGGTTCAAAATATATAAAAACCCGCTCATTCGTTTACTGAACGTACCCAAGATAAACTTCGAAAATTGATTTCGGGAACACCAGGCCTCAAGATCAGAAGCCGTCCAAAACTGCGTACTCGTAAAATCCCAAAGAATTTCAGAAAAAAAAAATCCCTTGAAATTTACAAGTCTTTACATTACTCCCATCTCATGGATTTATGTTCCCGTAAAGCTACATCATAGACTAGGGAAATAAATGAGGTTATTGTGAATGCATCTGAGCCTCCCGCTCCCATGTGCTCTCCTGAAGGTTCTCGTGCTGCCACCTGATGCGCACTAGAGGAATCGACCATCCATGTAGGACATGCTCCTGTCGATCCTCGATCTCCACTGGGACCTCTGCAAAAGTCTCCCTTTCATCAATGTCTAGCTCCCCGTGATCAATGATATGCATCGGGTCATGCACGAATCTCCTCAGCTGAGATACGTGGAAGACGTCGTGCACCCAATGCAGTTGAGGTGGAAGAGCCAGGCTATAAGCCACCTCGCCTATCCTGATGAGAACTTGGAATGGTCTGATGAAGCGTGGAGATAACTAGACACCCCGGCCAAATCTCCGTAATCCACGTCGAGGTGAGACCCGTAAGAAAACGTGGTCTCCATCCTAGAACTCTAGTGGTCTCCGCCTCCTATCAGTATAGGACTTCTATTGGATCTGGGCAGTCCTCATCCGCTCCTGGATGATCTGCACCTTCTCCATCGTGGCCCGGAAAATCACTGGTCCTACAAGTGCTGACTCCCCAGGGTCTGTCCAGCACAAAGGTGATCAGCAAGGTCGACCGTACAATGCCTCATATAGTGCCATCCCGATGGTGGAGTGGTAGTTGTTGTTGTACGCAAACTCCACCAAGGGTAGGTGATCCTCCCAACTGCGACCAAAGTCAAGGACACATGCACGGAGCATGTCCTTTAGTATATGAATGGTCCTCTCTGTCTGGCCATCCATCTGAGGGTGAAAGGCAGTGCTCAGGTGTAGCTGCATCCCAAATGTCTCCTAAAACCCATTCCAAAGCTGGTAAGTAAAGCGAGCATCTCGATCGGAGATGATAGACGATGGTACACCATGAATCCGTACAATCTCCTAAACGTAGAGGCATCCCAAGCTCTCCACTAATCCCTGCTCTTTGATAGGTAAGAAGTGGTCCGACTTGGTGAGTCGTTCCATGATCACCAAGATGGAGTCTTTTCCTCTGGAAGTACGTGGAAGTCTCATCATAAAATCCATATATATCCCATCCCACTTCCACTCTGAGACCTCTAAGGGCTATACCAAGCCTGCTGGCACCTGGTGCTCCGCCTTCACCTGTTGGCAGGTGAGGCATCATGAAACAAACTCTGCCACAGCCTTATTTAAACCCAGCCACCAGTGTTGTCATCTGAGATTCGGGTACATCTTCACTACACCTGGATGTACCACCAATGGGGAAGTGTGGAACTCCCTCAGCACCTCCTCCTGTAATGCAACTGGTACCATGGTACGTCCTCTGAAAAGGATGACGTGCTCTCCTCCTATAGAAAATCCATCAGGTGCATGTCCTGTGGATATCTGTGCACGTCGCGTCTCACAGTCAACATACCCATGTTGTGCCTTCATGACCTGTTGAAGTAGTGGAAGAGTGACTGTGAGCGACTGTAGAAAGGTTTCCCCATCTCTATCCATGAAGGATATCTGCAAAGCGGCTAACATCTATGTCGCCTCTCCAAGTAATTGAATGCCCGACCTCTTGCTGAGAGCATCAGCTACTACGTTCCCCATACTAGGAGTATAGACTATCTCAAAGTCATAGTCCTGGAGGAACTTGATCCATCACCACTATCTCAGGTTCAGGTCCTTCTACGAGAAGATGTACCTGAGACTCTGGTGGTCAGATTAGACTGTAAAGCGCTGGCCCATTAGATAGTGTCACTACAACTTCAAGGAGAAGACTGCTGCTGCTAACTCTAGGTCATGGGTTGCGTAGTTCTGCTCGTGCTACCTCAACTGTAATGAACCATAAGCGGTCATTGCCCGCTCCTACATCAGGACACACCCGAGTATGGTCCCTGATGCATTGTAGTAAACTACATACCCTACACCCTCCTCCGGAAGCCTCAAGATGGGTGCACTGGTCAATCTCTATCTCAACTCCTGGAAGCTCTGCTGACATATATCTGACCACACAAAGGGTTTCCCCTTCTTTGTCAAAGCTGAAAGTGGTGTTGCAACTCTGGAGCAGTCGAGCACAAATCTCTGATAGTACCCAGCCAGACCTAGGAAACTTTGCACCTCCGTCACGCTCCTGGGTGGCTCCCAAGATAGTACTACCTCGATCTTCGCAGGATCCACCGCAACTCCCACCTCAAAGATGACGTTCCCCAATAAGTGGACCTCTTGAATCCAGAACTAACACTTCGAGAGCTTACCATAAAGCTGGTGCTCTCGGAGTGTGTCCAGTATAACCTGCAAGTGGTAGGCGTGCTCCTCCTCACTATTCGAGTAAATCAGTATGTTTTCGATGAAGACTAAGACAAATTTATCAAGGTAAGGCTGGAAGATCTTGTTTATGAGACTCATGAACACTTCTGGAGCATTGGTTACACTGAAAGGAATAACCAATAACTCATAATGGACATACCAACACCAGAAGGCCGTCTTCTGCACATCCTCGTCTCGAACTCTGAGCTGATGATAGTCTGACCTGAGGTCTATCTTTGAGAACCATCGTGCTCCCTTGAGCTAATCAAAGAGATCATCTATCCTCGTAAGTGGATACTTTTTATTCACAGTCACTTTATTCAGGAAACAGTAGTCGACACATAGTCGTAAGCTCCCGTTCGCCTTCTTGGCGAACAAAATCGGGGAAGCCCATGGTGAAACACTGGGTCAAATGAATCCCTTGCCCTGCAAGTCCTCCAGCTGTACCTGTAGCTCTCAAAGATCACCAGGACCTATCCGATATGCTGGATTAGATATCGGGGCTGTCCTAGGGTATAGGTCAATATAAAAGTCTACCTCTCTATGAGGAGGTAGTCTTGGAACGTCGTCAGGAAAAACGTCTGCATACTAATCCACCACAACAGGAAAACTCGAACCCTCCACATCAACTGCTCCTAGGATGAGACTAGCCAACTGATGGGTGATCGGATGTCCTCTCCTCTGTGTGAGTCCATCCTACACTGCAAAGGATCCCTTCTCGCCGGTGAAGGTGAACCTACTCCCATCGGTGTGGACATACCGCACCTTGCGCCTAATACAGTCGATTTGAGCATGGACTGTAGATAACCAATATATGCCCAAGATGACATCGTAAGGACTCGACGCCGCTACAAGAAGATCTCAGCTGAAACTCTCACCTCCTAGAGTAAGCTCACACTACCATCACTAGTGCGTAATCGTCGAGTCTGCTCCCATAGGAGTCTCTAGCTGTAAGGATCGAGCCAACAGCTCTGTCGGAATCTCTGAGCTCCGAACAAGGGCAGCGGAAATGAAAGAATGACTCACTCTTGTGTCTATAAGAACTACAGCAAGGGTGGAGTAGACACAGATAGTATCTCGAATCATCTCGGGTGTGTCGTGGTCGTAGGCCTCCACTGCCTAAAGCTGAGCCTGCCTCTGTCTGCCGGCTCCCTGTGGTCGGGGTGGACCTCCTAGTGGTGGTGGTGGTAGAGCCCTGAAGCGTCGTCCACCACCTACTGCTCGGCCATCTCCTCTACCTCATCCGCCTGCTCCCTGTGGACCACCCCGGTCGAATCTCTGCCTCTGCCTCGGTGGTCCCTCAACTATCGATTGATCCTCTACATGGCGGTTCGGGCAGTCACGAGCCATGTGACCCTGCCCGCCGCATGAATAGCACTGTCTGCCTCTCGTATGACTGGGTCTGCTCCATGTGCCCCGCACCTCCGAACCAGTATCCTGAGGTTGCCCACCTGATGTCTTGTTCCTCTTGGACCTCTATAAAATTTTTCTACTACTGGCTGCAGAAGATGCCGCCACGTGTCGCCCTGCGGTAGGCCTCGCTGCTGGCATAGGCTCAGCAAGGAAGCTCTCCACAAGTAAGGCTCGCTCCAATACTCCTGCATGTGTCAGAATGCTGAGGGAGATCATCGAAGACGTGATCTCATGCCTCAGTCCCTGCTCGAAGGTCCAGTCCTAGAAGAATGGGTCTCGTACCATATTCATGGAGTAGCACGAGAGATCATTAAATCACGCCGAGTACTAGGCTACTGTCATGCTGCCCTGCCGCAGTTGTAGTAACTTCTGAATGCACACCGCACTGAGGGTGGCTGGAATGAACTCCAAGAAGAAGAGGCTCTTGAAGTCCGTCCAAAGTAATAATTCCTCATCGTGTACTTGGAGCATCAGGCTCCAGCATCTACCTGCTGCAGTGTGCAGGAGACTCGCCGCAAGGATCACCATGAGGTCAGCTAGTGTCCCTACTAATTTGAAGACTCGAACAACAACCTTCAGCCAATCCTAGTCTGCCTGAGGGTTTGTCTCTTCATGGAACCTGGGCGGCCTCTGACGCTAAAACTTGTGCAGTGCACTTAGGCGACGTGTACTCTCAACTGCTGGGGATAGTGGCATCGGTGGCTCGGCTGCTAGTGGTACCGCCGGTGCCTTAGCTGTAATGGGGCCCTGCACCGGGGCCTCGTCGCACGATGGGATTCCATCTCGCACAAAGCTCGGAACCCTAGCTGGATTCCATCATGGGTCCATCCTGAAAGGAAATAGGTGCGCCACGGTTAATACAGTATACTTGGTAATCTGACACAAATTAATCACAAAGAAAACTTTTGAAACACACATGCAATCAATGTTTTCGTGCACTGAGTTAGAAATCAGAAGTCAGGGTCCTCGTGTATGGATACGTCGGTCGTCGCACCAACATTGGACTCCCTGGACTGATAACCACACTCAATACCCTTAACACTATTGCTTCACATAGAATAAATTATCAGAGTCCTAAGTTCTGTGGTAGAATCGACCCCTCTGATACCAATTTATCAAGACCCGTCCTCGAGTCCCGTGCCGTGACTACCCCAAGCCCGCCATCCAGAGGCCAGGGGCTAGTGACTAGAACCAAAGGTGTAATTCCCGATAAAAGGGAAGGAATTTACTTTATATAAGAAAACATACACCACATAATATGCAAGCTGAAGTAAACACTAAGTAAACTGAGTACAAAAGTAAGTGTTGGAAAGTAAATGGGCCAGTATACAAACCCAACTGAAAGTATAGTACAACTGAGAAAAGAAAGTACAACTGCTGAAAAGTAAGCAGCAACCACCAAGTCGTCCTCCGGAATTCCTACCTGAAGGGTGGGTACAGATATTCTTGTCAGCTCCTCGGGTCCGACCGTCTGCGCTGAGTACGTCCCGCCTGATAGTCCACCTCCGGATACCGTCCCCCTCCACAAGCCTCAACCATGATCAGCGATGTCCGTCATCTGCATCCAACACAACATAGTGCGGGCATAGACCGTGCAAGGGTGAGTATACGATACTCAGTAGGGACCCCGAGACCCCTGAAGGTCTCCCGAAATCCACAAAGGATAAACCAAAGGAAAGATACAAACACGAAGTATCATCTGTCTTTACTTAGGTATATGCCCATACATATACCTAAGTCATCAATTCCAGTTCGGCTCCAACTCATGAGCCCAAGTACAACCCAGTCCACACAGGAAAGCAAAACCCAGTCCACACAGGAAAGCAAGACAATCACATCGAAGATAATGATTGAAATTCAAGACTCAGCTCACACAGGTATACTACTCACAAAGAGAGGTGGAGATGATAGATGTAGCCTCTAAATCATCCCCCCTGTCGAACCCACGTAGGATCCTAGTACAGAAGTCGTCGCTGCCGAACCCACGTAGGATCCTAGTAGAGTAACCATTGCTACTGAACCCACATAGGATCCAAGTACAGTCGTCATCGCTGCCGAACCCACGGAGGATCCAAGTACAGTCTTCCTCACTACCGAACCCACGTAGGATCCAAGTATAGTCATCGTTGTCATCACAGTCGCAGCCAACTCTAGGGTTCCCACACACAGCGTGCTCGATTATGGGAGGGTCCGCTCCAGGAGCCAAGAGGGTCGATACATCAACTATCATGAATTCCAGAGTTTATGTATCACAAAGTTCTGTCTCATCAAAAAGAACTCAACGTGATAGACGGCGCGTCAATCGGACGCCCGGTTTGAGAGATATTGGCTTTTCCGTCCCATAGGCTCGGTTGGTTTTTAAGATAATATAGCCCCACCGTACTCCATTTGTATCTAAACCTCGAGTGGAGTAAGCCAAAAGAACCATCTCCCTAAGAGGAATTCAACGTAATTGACGGCACGTCATTCGGACGTCCGGTCGTTAAGTTATAAGCATTCCCGCTCCAAGGGCCCGGTTGGTTTCGGGTTCGAACCAACCCGGCCATACCAAAACTTCACCTAAACCTCAACAGCAATATACTGAAAAGAACGTCTCGATCCAAGGATCCCTACGCAACTGACGGTGTGTCGATCGGAGATCTGTAGCCCAAGATACAGGCGTTTGAAAGAACCTTCTCTGAAAATAGGGGGTCTGGGCCCGGTCCGACCCGGCCCAATACCCTCTGGGTCGGCCCGAACCGGGTCGACCCGACCCCGGGTCCGGCCCGATTGGGTGTGGCCCGGCCCGGCTGGCACGTCCCGGTGCGGCTGGGTGAGGCCGGCCCAGCCCGTGCGGCCTGCGGCCCGACTCGGAAGTCGGTCGCAGCTCATCTCTCGGCCGAGCGAAGTGTGAAGGGGGAAGGAACCCCTTTGTTTCGAAAACAGAAGCCCCCCGGTGGAGTCCGCCCTAAATGAGGGTCGAGGGATTACGACCCCCTGGTTTTCTGGAAAAACGGCCGGCCTTTATGGCCGGCTGGTTGAGCCGCTGTGGGACCCCTCAGGGTCCCGCCTCCTAGTGTGGTTGGTGCCCGACAAAGTCGGCCGCCCCTGATGGACCGCCGCGGCCTAAGGCCGCGGATCTTGCTCGACCGGCGCCACGTGACGGCGTCGTGCCCCTCCACCGCGGCCCACTCCGGCCGCGGTCCCTTCGACCTCACCAGCGCAGCCCAATGGCGCAGCACCCCACCGCCGCCGCCCGCTCCGGTCGCGGTCCTCTTCGTCCCCACGCGCTGCAACGGCACCGCGCTGCCTTCACCGTAATGATCAATGACAAATCAACAAGAAAAGTGGAGGAGGATCAATCGTGTTTGTGCGGTCTGATCTCCTCATGTTATGATGATAACAAGCGGTCCAAATAAATGGGATTTCTCAATGAAAAAACAAAGCACAACTTTTAATTCATTAAAATTGAACTTAACCCCTACCTCAACAAACGATGACGAACGTCGGCATCGTGGTTGACGGCGTCACGTGGTGAGGTTTCGTAGATGTCGACGGAGAGCATCCGAGGAGCAGCGACGTCTCCTCTTTTTATCACAGAGAGAACAAAGCGTGATGTCGTTGGATAATTCCCACATTGTTGTTTCCTTCCTTGCCGCGGTGGAGGAAAAAGAAGAAGAATTCGAGGTCGCCGAGTCAATGTTCTTCATTGGAGTCTTGGCATTCTTCAACAAAGGAGATGAAGTTCTTCAAGTCTCAAGAGCTCTATCCCCTTTCTCTCAACATAAAAATCCCACCAAACAAAATAAAATAAGTATTCTCCTTATTTTATTAATCCATGCCATGCATTTCAAATTAAAAAAATTCAAAAATCCAATTCACTTAATTAATTAAACCATGAGTTGTCTAATTAATTAAGTGATATGTTGGCAAGATTAATGAGGGAGAGATAGAAGAGGAAGAGGATAGGTTTCACAATATAGGAAGAGTTACAAAATTTAAGATGGGTTAGAGGAGTTTTATGGAATGTGAAGGGGTGGGGTTCGTGTGGGTCCCACCTCACAAATATCCTCACATGGGTAGTTATGGGCTGGTGGATCCCACCCCAACTACCCCATGTAGGATATAACCACTTCGATAAGAATAAAAATTGTTCCACCATTTTTATTCAATTCTTTATTAATCTTCAATTTTTAACTTCTCCTCCCGTGAAAACACAACCGCGGTAAAGGTCCCCTTAAGCAATTACTGGCACTGTGGTTTTATCGGTGCCCTTGGATTTCAATTCCGAGAACCGGTTCAAAAGATAGAAAAACCCTCTCGTTCGTTTACTGAACGTACCCGAGCTAAACTTCGGAAATTGATTTCAGGCACACCGGGCCTCGGAATCAGGTGCTGTCAGAAACTGCGTACTCGTAAAATCCCAAATAATTTAAGAAAAAAATTTCCTTGAAATTTTCAGGTTTTAAATTACTCCCGCCTCAGGGATTTACGTCCTCCTAAAGATACATGATAAACTAGGGAAACAAATGAGGGTACTGTGCATGCATCTGAGCCTCCCGCTCCCATGTGCTCTCCTGAAGGTTCTCGTGCTGCCACCTAATGCGCACTAGAGGAATAGACCATCCATGTAGGAACCTCTCCTGTCAATCCTCGATCTCCACCGGGACCTCCACAAAAGTCTCCCCGTCATTTATGTCCAACTCCCTGTGATCAATGATATGCGTCGGGTCGTGCACGTATCTCCTCAGAGGAGATACGTGGAAGACGTCGTGCACCTGGTGCAACTGAGATGGAAGAGCCAGGCGATAATCCACCTCGCCTATCCTACTGAGAAACTAGAATGGTCTGATGAAGCACGGAGATAACTTGTCGCCCCGGCCAAATCTCCGTAATCTACGTCGAGGTGAGACCTGTAAGAAAATGTGGTCGCCATCCTCGAACTCTTGTGGTCTCCGCCTCCTATCAGCATAGGACTTCTGTCAGCTCTGGGCAGTCCTCATCCGCTCCTGGATGATCTGCACCCTCTCTGTCGTGTCTTAGACCATCTCTGGTCCTACAAGTGCTGACTCCCTGGGGTCTGTCCAGCACAGAGGTGATCTGTAAGGTCGGCCATACAATGCCTCGTATGGTGCCATCCCGATGGTGGAGTGGTAGCTGTTATTGTACACAAAATCCACCAAGGGTAGGTGATCCTACCAGCTGTGACCAAAGTCAAGGACACATGCACAGAGCATGTCCTCAAGTGTGTGAATGGTACTCTCCGTCTGGCCATCTGTCTGAGGGTGAAAAGCGGTGCTCAGGCTTAGCTATGTCCCAAATGCCTCTTGCAACCCCTTCGAAAGCTTGGAAGTAAATAAAGTGTCTCGATCAGAGACGATAGATGATGGTACACCATGAATCCGTACAATCTCCTAAACGTAGAGGCGTCCCAAGCTCTCCACTGAGACCTACTCTCTAATAGGTAAGAAGTGGGCCGACTTGGTGAGTCGGTCCACGATCACCTAGATGGAGTCGTGTCCTCTGGAAGTATGTGGAAGTTCCATCACGAAATTCATAGATATCCCATCTCACTTCCACTCCGGGACCTCTAAGGTTTATACCAAGCCTGCTGGAACCTGGTGCTCAGCCTTCACCTACTGGTAGGTGAGGCATCGTGAAACAAACTCTGCCACATCCTTCTTCGTACCCAGCCACCAGTGCTGTCGTCTGAGATCCTGGTACATCTTCGCTACACATGGATGTACCACCAATGGGGAAGTGTGGAACTCCCTTAGCACCTCCTCCTGTAATGCAACTGGTACCATGGTATGTCCTCTGAAAAGGATGACGTGATCTCCTCCTATAGAAAATTCACCAGGTGCATGTCCTGTGGATATCTATGCACGTCGCGTATCACAGTCAACGTCCCCACGTTGTGCCTCCCTGACCCACTAAAGTTGTGGAGGAGTGACTGTGAGTGACTGTAGAAAGGTTTCCCCATCTCTATCCACGAAGGATATCTACAAAGAGGCTAAGTGCTCTGTCGCCTCTCCAAGTAGCTGAATTTCCGACCTCCTGCTGAGAGCATCAGCTACTACGTTCCCCTTCCTAGAGTATAGACTATCTCAAAGTCATAGTCCTGTAAGAACTCGATCCATCGTCATTGTCTCATGTTCAGTTCCTTCTGCGAGAAGATGTACCTAAGACTCTGGTGGTCAGAGTAGACTGTAAAGCGCTCGCCCATCAGATAGCGCTGCCACATCTTCAAGGTGAAGACCAATGGTTCTAACTCCAGGTCATGGGTAGCATAGTTTTTCTCGTTCTACCTCAACTGTCATGAACCATAAACGATCACTGCCCTCTACTACATCAGGACACACCCGATTCCGGTCCCTGATGCATCGTAGTAAACTACGTAACATACGCCCTCCTCCGGTAGCCTCAAGATTGGTGCATTGTTCAATCTTTGTCTCTGCTCCTGGAAGCTCTACTGACATCTATCTGACCACACTAAGGGTTTCCCCTTCTTCTTCAAATCTTAAAGTAGTGCTGCAACTCTGGAGAAGTCTGGCACAAATCTCTGATAGTACCCAGCCAGACCTAGGAAACTATGCACCTCCTTCACGCTCATAGGTGGCTCCCAAGCTAGTACTGCCTCGATCTTCACAGGATCCACTGTAACTCCTGCCTCAGAGATTACGTGCCCCAAGAAGTAGACCTCTTGAATCCAGAACTGACACTTCGAGAGCTTACCATAAAGCTGGTGCTCTCGGATTGTGTCCAGTACAACCCGCAAGTGGTAGTCGTGCTCCTCCTCAGTAGAGCGTTGGTTATGCCAAAAGGCATAACCAAGAACTCATAGTGGTCATACCGACATCTGAAGGTCGTCTTCTGCACATCCTCGTCTCGAACTTTGAGATGATGATAGCCTGACCTGAGGTCTATCTTCGAGAACCATCGTGCTCCCTTGAGCTGATCAAAGAGATCATCTATCCTCGGAAGTGCATACTTTTTCTTCACAATCACTTGATCTAGGCAACGGTAGTATACACACAGTCGCAAGCTCCCGTCCTCCTTCTTGGCGAACAAAATCGGGGAAGACCAGGGTGAAACACTGGGTCAAATGAATCCCTTGCCCTGCAAGTCCTCCAACTGTACCTGTAGCTCTCGAAGCTCAGTGGGAGACATCCGATATTCTGGAGTAGATATCAGGGTTATCCCAGGGTAAAGGTCAATATAGAAGTCTACCTCTCTGTGAGGAGGTAGTCTTGGAACGTCGTCAGGAAAAACGTCTGCATACTGATCCACCATAATAGGAAAACTCAGACTCCGCACATCAACAGCTCCTATGATGAGACTAGCCAACCGATTGATGATCGGATGTCCTCTCCTCTGTATGAGTCCATCCTACGGTGCAAAGTCTACCTTCTCACTGGTGAAGGTGAACCTACTCCCATCGGTGTGGACACACCGCACCTTGCGCCTAATACAGTCGATCTGAGCATGGACTATAGATAACAAATCCATTCCCAAGATGATGTCGTAAGGCCTCGATGCCGCTACAAGAAGATCCCAGCTAAAACTCTCGCCTCCTAGAATAATCTCACACTATCGGGACCAGTGCGTAATCGTTGAGTCTGCTCCCGTAGGAGTCTCTAGCCGTAAGTATTGAGCCAACGACTCTGTCGAAATCTCCAAGCTCTGAACAAGGGAAGCGGCAATGAAAGAATGACTCACTCCTGTGTCTATAAGAACTGCAGCAAGGGTGGAGTAGATACAGATAGTACCTAGAATAATCTCAGGTGTGTCGTGGTCGTAGGCCTCCACTGCCTATAGCTGAGCCTACCTCTGTCCGCCAACTCCCTATGGTCGGGGTGGACCTCCTGGTGGTGGTGGTGGTAGATCTCCAAAGCATCGTCCACCACCTGCTGCTCGGCCAGCTCCTCTACCTCGTCCACCTGCTCCCTGCGGACCGCCACGGTTGAACCTCTGCCTTTTCCTAGGTGGTCCCTCAACTATCTGCTGCTCCTCTGCATGGCGGGTCAGGAAGTCACGAGCCATGTGCCCCTGCCCGCCGCATGCATAGCACTGTCTACCTCTCGTATGACTGGCTATGTTGCGTGAGCCCGGCACCTCCGAACCAGTATCCTGAGGTCGCCCACCTGATGGCCTAGTTCACTTGGACCTCTGTGACATCTGTCTACTACCGGCTGCAGAAGACTCCGCCACGTGTCGCCCTGCGGTAGGCCTCGCTACTGGCGTAGGCTCAGCAAGGAAGTTATCCACAAGTAAGGCTCGCTCCAGTACTCCTACCTTCGTCGGAATGCTTAGGGAGATCATCAAAGCCCTGATCTCATTCCTCATTCCCTTCTCAAAGGTCTGGGCCTGGAAGAATGGGTCATGTACCATATCCATGGAGTAGCGCGAGAGATCAATAAATCTCGCCGAGTAATGGGATACTGTCATGTTGCCCTGCCGCAGCTGTAGTAACTCCTGAATGTGCACCGCACGGAGGGTGTCTGGAACGAACTCCGAGTGGAAGAGTCTCTCGAAGTCCGTACAAAGTAATGATGCCTCGTCGTGCACCTGGAGCATCAGGCTCCACCATATACCTACTATTGCGTGCAGGGTACTCGTCGTAAGGATCACCATGACTTCAGCTAGTGTCCCTACTAATCTGAAGACTCGAACAACAGCCTCCAGCCAATCCTCAGCTGTCTGAAGGTACGTCCCTCCATGGAACCTGGGTGGAATCTAACGCTAAAAGTCGTGCAGTGCACTCAGGAGACATGCACTCTCAGCTTCTGGGGCTGGTGGCATCGGTGGTTCGGCAGGTAGTGGTACCGTCGGTGCCTCAGTTGTAATGGGGCCCTACACCGAGGCCTCATCGCTCGGTGGGCTTCCATCTCGCACAAAGTTCGGAACCCTAGATGGCTGCTATCATGGGGCCATCCTAAAAAGAAACAGGTGTGCCACGATTAATATAGTATACCTGGTGATCTGACACAAATTAATCACAAAGAAAACTTTTGAAACACACATGCAATCAATGTTTTCGTGCACTGAGTCGGAAATTGGAATTCAGGGTCCTCGTGTATGGATACGTTGGCCACCGCACCAACACTAGACTCCCTAGACGGATAACCACACTCAATACCCTTAACATTATTGCTTCACATAGAAGAAATTATCAGAGTCCTAAGTTCTGTGGTAGAACCGACCCCTCTGATACCAATTTGTCACGACCCGTCCTCGGGACCCGTGCCGTGACTACCCCAAGCCCATCTTCCATAGGCCAGGGGCTAGTGACTAGCACCAAAGGCGCAATTCCCGATAAAAGGTAAGGCATTGCCTGTATATAAGAAAACATACACCACAGAGTATGCAAGCATAAGTAAACACTAATTAAACTGAGTACAAAAGTAAGTGATGGAAAGTAAATGGGCCAGTATACAAACCCAACTGAAAATACAGTACAACTGAGAAAAGAAAGTACAACAGATGAAAAGTAAGCAGCAATCACCAAGTGGTCCTCCGGAATTTCCACCTGAAGGGTGGGTACATATAGTCTCGTCAGCTCCTCAGTTCTGATCGTCCACTCTGAGTATGTCCTGCCTGATAGTCCACCTACGGATACCGTCCCGCTCCACAAGCCTCAACCACAATCAGCGTTGTCCGTCGTCTGCATCCAACACAACGTAGTGCGGGCATAGCGCGTGTAGATGTGAGTATACAATACTCAGTAGGGACCCTGAGACCCCTGAAGGTCTCTCGAAATCCACAATGTATAAACCAAAGGAAAGATACAAACACAAAGTATCATCCATCTCTACTTAGGTATATGCCCATACATATATCTAAGTCATCAATTCCAGTTCGGCTCCAACTCACAAGCCCAAGTATAACCCATTCCACACAAGAAAGCACAACCCAGTCCACACAGGAAAGAGAGACAATCATATCGAAGATAATGATTGAAATTCAAGACTCAGCTCACCCAGGTATACTACTCACGAAGAGGGGTGGTGATGATAGATGTAGCCTCTGAATCATCTCCCCTGCCGAACCCACATAGGATCCTAGTATAGAAGTCGTCACTGCTGAACCCACGTAGGATCCTAGTACAGTAACCATCGCTGTCGAAACCACGTAGGATCCAAATACAGTCGTCATCACTGCCGAACCCACAGAGTATCCAAGTACATTCGTCCTCGCTGCCGAACCCACGTAGGATCCAAGTACAGTCGTCGTCGTCTTCACAATCGCATCCAGCTCTAGGGTTCCCGCACACATCACGCTCGATTCTGGGAGGGTCCGCTCCACGAGCCAAGAGGGTCGATACATCAACTATCACGAAGTCCAGATTTGATGTATCACAAAGTTCCGTCTCGTCAAAAGTAACTCAAGGTGACAGACGGCGCGTCAATCAGACGCCCGGTCTGAAAGATATTGGCTTTTACGTCCCAGGGGCTCAGTTGGTTTTTAAGCTAAACTAACCCGACTATACTCTATCTGCATCCAAACCTTGATTTGATTAATCCAAAAGAATCGTCTCACTAAGAGGAATTCAACATAATTGACGACACGTCATTCGGACGTCTGGTCGTTAAGTTATAAGTGTTTCCGCTCTAAGGGCCCGGTTGGTTTCGGGTTCGAACCAACCCAACCATACCCAAAATTCGACAAAACCTCGAGTGTAATATACCAAAATGACTATCTCAATCCAATGATCCCTACGCAACTAACGGTATGTCTATCGGAGGTTCATAGCCTAAGATAAGGGCATTTGACCGAACCAGGTCTGAAAATAGGGGGTCTAGACCCGGTCCGACCCGGCCCAATACCCCCTGGGTCGGCCTAAACCGGGTCGAACCTACCCAGGTCCGGTTCTTGCCCGATTGGGTGTGGCCCAGCCCGGCCCGTGGCCGGCGTAGCCTAGCCCAGCCCATGCGGCATCCGGCCCGGCTCGGAAGCCAGCCGCGGCTCGGCTGTCGGCCGAGCGGGGTACGAAGAGGGCGCGACCCCCTTTGATTCAGAAATGCCCCCCCCCCCCAGTGGGGTCCACCCTAAATGAGGGTCGGGGGGTTACGACCCCCCAATTTTCTAGAAAAACGGCCGGTCTTTATGGTCGGCCGGTTGAGCCGCCGCGGGACCCTTCAGGGTCCCGCCTCCTGGGGTCGCCAGCGGCCGGCACAGCCGACCGCCCTTGCTGGACCGCCGCGGCCTAAGGCCACAGCTCTTGCTCGACCGGTGCAGCGCTACGGCACCACGTCCCTCTGCCGCGCCCCTCCACCATGGTCCGATCTGGCCACGGCCTCCCTCGTCTCCTCCGGTGTGGCACGACGGCATCGTGCACCTTCACCGTGGCCCTCTCCGGCCGCGGTCCCTTCAGCCTCACCAGCGCGGCGTGATGGTGCCACGCACCACTGTCGCGGCCCACTCCAGTCGCGGTCCTCTTCGTCCCCACGTGGTGCAATGGCACCGCGCCGCCTTCTCCACAATGATCAACGATGAATCAATAAGAAAAGGGTAGGAGGATCGGTCGTGTTTGTGCGGTCTGATCTCCTCCTGTTATGACGATAACAAGCGGTCGAAATAAATGAGATTTCTCAATGACTAAACAAAGCACAATTTTTAATTCATTAAAATTGAACTTAACCCCTACCTCAACAAACGATTACGAACGTCAGCATCACGGTTGACGGCGTCACGTGGTGAGGTTTCGTAGATGTCGATGGAGAGTGTCCGAGGAGGAAGCAGCGTCTCCTCTTTTTATCACGGAGAGAACAAAGTGTTACGTCGTTGGCGAATTCCCACATCGTTGTTTCCTTCCTTGCCACGGTGGAGGAAAAGGAAGAGGAATCTAGGGTCGCCGAGTCAATGTTCTTCATCAGAGTCTTGGTGTTCTTCAACAAAGGAGATGAAGTTCTTCAAGTCTCAAGAGCTCTCTCCCCTTTCTCACAAAAAAACAATCCCACCAAACAAAATAAAATAAGGGTTCTCCTTATTTTATTAATCCATGCCATGCATTTCAAATTTCAAAAATTCAAAAATCCAATTCACTTAATTAATTAAACCATGAGTTGTCTAATTAATTAGTGATATTTTGGAAAGATTAATGAGGGAGAGAGATAAGAGGAAGAGGATAGGTTTCACAAGATAGGATGAGTTAAAAATTTAAGAGGGGTTAGAGGAGTTTTATGGAATGTGAAGGGGTGGGGCTCGTGTGGGCCCTACCTCACAAATATCCTCACATAGGTAGTTAGGGGCTTGTGGGTACCACCCCAACTACCCCATGTAGGATATAACCACTTGGATAAGAATAAAAATTGTTCCCCCATTTTTATTCAATTCTTTATTAATCCACAATTTTTAACTTCTCCTCTCTTGAAAAAGAAACTGTGGTAAAGGTCCCCTTAAGAAATTACCGGCGCTGCGGTTTCATCGGTGCCCTCAGATTTCAATTATGTGCACCGGTTCAAAAGATAGAAAAACTCGCTCATTCATTTACTAAATATACCCGAGCTAAACTTTGGAAATTGATTCCGGGCACACCGGGCCTCAGAATCAGGTGTCGTCAGAAACAGCGTACTCGTAAAATCCCAAAGAATTTAAGAAAAAAAATTTCTTGAAAATTATGTGTCTTTACAGAGAATTTCATGTGGAAAAGGAATGTTAGATTTGGCTTTAACTTTTTCCTGAATCAGTAGGGCCTAGTGAGTATATATTGGTTTTTCTCCATGGTTCATGGTAGGTCCTTTTGGATTTATACCATTTAATTTAAGTCCTTAATTTTTCTTAGGTCATGAAAGTGACTTAGTTGTAAAGATTCTGACTTTTTCTTAGGTTTACCTTGGGGGTTTTCAACCTGATAGATGTATTTTCCACTTTCATTGGGTAGTTTAAGGTTATAAAATTTGGAACAAGATCTCACAAATAGTTTAAGGTCATAATGATTAGACTATGAGTTGAAAATAGTTTAAGGTCATAATTATTAGATCAAGATTAGAAAATATTTTAAGGTCATAATTCTTAGACCATGAGGGTGGTTTCTCTAGGTAGTTTGTGTGGCATGGTAGAGAGATCACCCAATGTGAAAAATGAGCCAAGTAGTCCCTACCACAAAAAACACCCCTAAGACAACTTACATGTTGTTTAAGTTCTTGATGCTTGGAACTAGACTCCTAGTTTATGGATGTGGAATTAGGACCATGAGTTCACTAGTGTGTCCCAACCTTGTCTTATAAAATTCCTCCCCAAATCCTAAGACCACATGATCCATAATAGATTCAATAAAAAAATAGTGGTATGGAGTTCCTAATGTTTTTAAGGGTTCCACACAATAAGGGGAATAAGTGACCAAATTGGGGAAGTCCTATGAGGTTAGATCATGACTTCTAAGACCAATATAGTAAAATGATAATGAATGACGGGTGGGGAATAATTTTTGACCATGTTTGAAAAATAGTTTCTATGCTCATGTCAATCAAGGATGGGAAAAATAGATGATAGATCAACCCTTGACCAAGTTCAAGACAATGGAATCACCATCTACTTCTAAGGATCCATTGAGTCGTGATCCTAGGATAGTAGGTAATCCAGTGTGTTAAGGAAACATTTCCATTAGGGATATTGTTCAGGTGATAAGGATGATGATTATCCAAATTTAATAAAGCATGAAATGTGGAAATAGAAGTGGTGAATATCTAGGTGATAATGTTGAGCACCCTAGGAACTATCCCACCAAGCACTTGAGCATGTTGGATGAAGATGTGGTTTGGAAAAGATCAATCCTTTAATGAATAGTAAAGACCCCAAAATGATTCGATGATAGTTTTGGACCTAGGATAAGATATTTGAGTGTCAGTATTTACCCCATGATAATGGGAATCAATCCACATGTAGTACTGTAATACTGAGAGGTAGGAGACCGGCATCGAATGGGAAGTGTCCTCTATGATAAGGATATCAAATCATCTCATATTTGTCATATGCGGAACCCTATGTTCATTTTGTAGGTTAAGACTATAGTTTAATGTTGTGCACTGAGGATGTTGGTTTTGGTCATCCCATATTTTTCATATGAGGAAACCTGGTTTTATATGGGGTAAGGATACAGTTTAACATCATGTGTTGAGGATGTCTATTTTTTGGTCATCCCATATTTATCATATGAGGAATGTTGGTTTTATATGGGGTAAGTATATAGTTTAACATCATGTACTAAGGATGTTGGTTTTTGGTCATCCCATATTTTTAATATGAGGCATCCCTATTTTTATGGGGTAAGGCTACAGTTTAATGTCATGTTCTAAGGATTTTTGGATTTATTGTTTAGAGTCATATAGATCAGACTATGGACACTACTAGTATAAGGTCACGGTACTCAGACCATGGATTGTGTGTATCTTAAAGGGTCTTGTGAAAAAAAGAAGGATTGATAACCCTATATGAATAGAGATCCAAGGATACCCTTCTCAACAAAAAATTTCAAGAAAAACTATACAGAAGTTGATATCATGACGTTGAGGGAGAAAAGACCTTATAATGGGTTGATGGTAGGGATGGACCCGGGACATGATATCTATGCATCACTATGTATTCCATGAGAATGGGAATCAAACCACATGTAGTTCTAGAACATGGTAGAAGACCAATGTTGGTATGGGGAGATCATTTTGAGTGAGGATGTGATGAAAAAGAGGAGGGGTATCATATTGTTGAAACACATGGGGTGAAGAAAAATTAAAAAGAAGGGGCCATAAGGGGGCCATTTCACATAGTTTAAGGGTCATAATACTTAGACCATAAGGGGAAAAGGTACTTTGGGGATTATTAGGTGGTGAAAATAGTCAAAATCCAATGCGACGGATCCAAGGAGGCTATACATCACACAAATAAATCCTAAAACCATTTGCACATAGTTTAAGGTCATAAGTATTATGAAAGGGGAAGGCCCCAAAATAGGTTATTGCCAAGGATGGTCCTGGTATGTTGGATCCAGGCATCCCAATATATCATATTAGGCATGGGAATTGGGCCATACATAGTTCTAGAACATGAAGTGGTAGGGGGACAACACTAGTAAGGTGGAATCCTCTCTAGTGAGAACACCAAATCATCTAATATTTGTGATATGAGGCATACTGCATTTTCTGTCTAGGTTAAAGCTTCATTTTAATGTTATGTGTTGAGAGCGTTCACTTTGTTCATACCATATTTTTCATATGAGGAATCCTAGGTTTATATAGGTTAAGGATTATAGTTTAACATCATGTATTGAGGATGTGTGTTGGTATTGTGCATTGATATGCTCATTATTTTCTTACTCATGTCAGGTCATGAGGGAATCTCGAATCATTGGCAAGTTGAGGAATGTGATTGGGTATTTCACCTAAAGAGGAAGCTCAAAAGATCATTTTGAGTGTAATATAGTTGTGAGTAATGGTGATGTTGTAATCATTATCCCACCCTGGGAAGGGGGTTTGTAATGGATTTATGCATGGGTCAAAATATAGAAGGTATAGGCTCATTATGTATCCCATGAAATTGGGAATCAATACATATGTAGTTATGTAATGCGGCATGGTGGAAGACAAAAACCAAAAGTGGGGGTATATCCTCACTAATGAGGATCGTACATTTGTTCTACAGTTTAAGAATCATACAAGAGGATTTTGGCTATGTTGTTTAAGTTAATATAGCTAGGACCAATGGGAATTTGGAAAATAGTTTAAATTCATGATGCTTAGACTATGGAAATATTTTTTTTGAGAATTTTTTCATGGAACAAAAGATTTAAAACCCTACGTGAAAAGAGGGTGATGAAAACCCACATGATAAATAAATATTATGAAACAAACTACAAACCACTTAAGAACATAATACTTCGACCATAAGTGGGGACAAAGGGCCAAGTGACCAAATGTTGGTGAACTTAATCCCCCCACCCCTATGGGGGTTTGATGAATTAGTATCTAGGATTGAAGATAGGGTGTTTGGTCATATCCCATAAAATTGGGAATCAAGCTACACCTAGGCCTGGAATACGGCATGGTGGAAGACCAAGACCAAAAGTAGGGTAGTGTCCTCTCTGGTGAGGACATTGAATTGTCTCATATTTTTTATATGACTAATCCTATGTTTTTTGCACAGGGTAAGACTACAGTTTAACATTAGGTACTAAGTACATTGGTATTTGAAGTTTAATGTCATGGAGATTAGAATAAAGAGTGTTGAAAATAGTTTAAGGTTATACTACTCAGAGAAAGCTAAACACTTTCTCAAGATCCTTGAGGGTCCTAACACTGGAGGGATTTGACCACCATATCATCCATGTGACACTCCACCAACATACCAACAATTTGATTAAATATGTTGTGGATGGACCACTAGTAAGTGGCTCCAGTATTCTTTAAGACGAAAGGTGTCACCTAGTAGAAAAAAGTTCCCTCGGGCACTCTGAAAGTAGTGGACTCCTCATCCACAGGGACCATCCAGATAAAATTATACTCAAAGTATCTTTCCATGAAGGGGAGTTCCTAGAACCTAGTAGTAGAATTAATCAATATCTCTATTATTAGAAGAGTAAAATCTTCCTTCGAGAAATGGAAGTTGATGTCCTAGAAATTGATGTAGACTTTGATATTCCCATTCTTTTTCCTGACTATAAAAATGTTGGTTATTCACCTAGGGTACTAGACCTCCTTGAAAATTTGTATTTAATAATCTTGTCAACTTCAACCACAACCATGGAAATATAAGGGGGGTGAATCTTTTTGGGAGGCTGCTTGAACCCATGGTGACCCATCAGGATACCAAGGCGATGGATAGAAACTTAAGGGTCTAGCCCTGGAATCTCGTCATAGATCAAGGTGAACACATCATGGTGTTATTTCAGTAAGACCATGTATTGATGTTGTTCCTATAATGACATAGTTTTTCTGATCATTTTCCATCTTATATCTTCTTCAATACCAAGTTTCTCCTAATTCATCTCATCAAAAGTGGTAGATACACCCTCTTCAAATGAATGAGGGGGATTTTCCAAATCTTCTTTGTCATCTAAGATAGAGGATCAGAGGGAGGAGGTGACTCTTTCAAGATAACTAACTATAACATCATGTTTCCTTCTTTTAGTTATTTCACATCTCACTTTTTTCCCCACTTTGATTGGGTGTTTTTTAGGTCTTCTGTGGGTGGAGATCCTTTTCTAGGAAAAATAGCTTAAATTTTAGGGATATTTTTTTTGAAGTAATGTCATATGGGTATAAATTTGAATAAAGGATTAAGAGGATTTACTTTGGAGTCTGGGTTGTCATGGAAGATTTTTCTAAGTGTTTCTATAGAATATGTCAGCTAAATGATTTCACATCATAAAGGGGTTACATACCATAAATCTTTTGTCGATCTGATATCATGAATTAGTTCAAAGTGTCAAGTTTTTACATGCCACGAGACCAGTTCATGTCATAAAATTTTCAATCTGTGTTTTTTAAACCAAGGAGATTCTTTTTTTAGTGTATATGTATTTTTTTAATTTCATATCATGAACCCAGGATTCACAACATTTAATGTTCATGTATTTTAGGTTTTTATGCATTACATTTATGATTTTATTTTTATTCAACTATATCATCCTCTATCAAAACCTAGGATATCTTCTAAGTGATTTTATGGATCTCCACTCATTCTGAATTTTTTTTTGATAATTGATCTTCATTGTGGTTACGTTGCATCTCTTTAGGTAAGTGATCTTTCTAATTCTTCATTGTTGTTTGTCACAGCAGCACCATTGCACTACGATTTCTAATTCATTGGTCTTATGGTGTTGATTCTCCTGATCCTTTATATATCCTTTGTGAAATATTCCTACAAATTCTGACTATTGTGATGGTTGTGGTATGGTGTGCGAGTTTCTTAAGGTACATGTTGTATTATTTTTTCCTCTGACCATTTTTCATGTTTAATTTATTCTAATATCTAAGGATTGATTATAGGACCTCCATTGTTTTCTTTTTATTCTTATATGTGGGTGTATCCCATTGTGGGAATGTAAAACCTGTGTCTGAGGTAGGTGGTTTCGTCTCTAGCCTATGTTGGATGAACTATATTTCTCTAATTTTATAAATTGTTTTATAAATGAATTGGAATGATTTAGTTATGTGTATGGAAATGGTTTTTTGAAAAAATATTGTATTCTCCTTATTTTGGAAAAAGAAAATTCATTTGAAAATAATTTTGAAATGGATTTATGAAATGGTTTTCAAATAATTTTTTATGAAATATTTTTGGAAAATATAGCATATGGAAATCCTTGGATACTTAGATGGAAGGTGCGGTAATAGGGCTAGTCTGTTGATATTGTTAGGAGGATTAATCATGGGGTGTTCCTCTACTCCCTAGGCCCGTTATAAAGACTTGTTAGAACTATTGTGAGGTTAACTTTTGGGTATGTTTCTCTTCTCTCTATATTATATAAATATATTAAAATTCATGATTCTCGCAATTATCTATATTGGAGGCATGAGTGTTTTAGTTATCCTGAACTGTAGTTATCCTTAGTGTGATGTTACTGGTTCTTTAGTTCATACTACTTTGGATTTGATATTATATGTGATATAGGCTTTACTTTGATAGCTTGATATATGTGATATGATTTGAAACTATTTTACCTAGATTATTTGGAACTGTTGAAAAAGGGTAAATGTTTTACCATGATTTTGATATAATTTTTTTAACAATTTATCATTCCTTGTTTTATTTAAAGTTTAGAATGTTTAGATTGTTCTAAAAATAATTGTTATGGAACACCTGGGTGGGATCTTACTAACCATGTTTAGCTCACATCCTGTTAACCCCTTCAGCGATACATAAAACTTATTATGTCTTTTGATGCGGGGAAATGAAAGGTGCTACAGTGAGGTGGAGAGGTTTCTATCAGTTGTGTATGGGTAGCCGGTGGTATGATAGTGGGAGTTTTCCCATGCTATCACATGGAGTAGTTATTTTAGTTTTTGTTATCCCGTTCTATTTGAATTTTACCATGAATATTTTTTAGCTACGTTTGAGTTGTATCACTTTTGTTATTTCCTTTTTGATATGAAATATATTTATTATTTATACTTCCTCTATTTATTCTCATTGTGTATTTATATATATTTCATGTTTTCTAATTCATGTTGGTATAAATCATTACCTTGGGTTTTTTTCGATGCTCGGGTGCTAGTATCCAACTCGTGGGGATCTAGAATGTCATTTGGGTATGTGATGGTTCAGGTAGGGTACCAGTTTGAGAGGGTATTTGGGTTGGGTTCATCATAGTTTGGTATTAAAGGGTAGGTTTGTGCTTGGTTTTGGTAAGTTGGTAGATTGGAGATAAGATTGTTGGGCCTTAAGGGGTAGATTAGGGTGAGTTCATGGATAGCTCTTTCCATGACGAGACTCATGTTACCATGGGATATTGGGATGTGTATCTCCTATTTTGAGTTATTTATCTTAATCTTAGTTTTTTATAATGGTTTTCTGGTTTGAACTGAGATTAAAATATTGTCTGATAATTTCTTATTTTTTGGTGTGCAGTGGTATGCCTTTGAGATGTCTTCCATTGGTTACTCAGAAGGGTGAAATGGATCATCATCAAGGGAATCCACCTCTAGATCAGAATCTTATCAAGGCTAGCATGAGCTCAGTTTTTGTTGTCAACAAAAATGTACTGCAAGTCCATAACATAGTTTTTGAGGTACATCTAGGAGTTACAAGAGGAAGGGATCAATCATGGGAGATCATACATCATAATCAACCATCCTCTAAGGGTTTGAATGAACCTAAAGAGGTGGAGGACCAGATAGACAATATTGATTAGATATTCAAATTCCTAGATACACCTAAGAATATCAAGAAGAAGTTCATAGTATTTAGAATCAAGTATCCTAAAAAATGATGGTGGGATTCCATAGTATAGGCAGACAAACATGTGACATTAGATTGGAAGGGTTTCAATACCCAGTTATTTTAGAAGTTGTTTCTAGATTCATTGATGATGATGAAGTCTTTGGAGTTCCTCTCCTTGTGGAATGGAGAGTATTTAGTGTTAGCGTACACCAATCAGTTCACGATGCTGGTTCATTTTTCTCTGGTGGCAGTAAATAATGAACTTCTAAAGACTCAAAAGTACATGTAGTGTTTGTGGCAAAATATCATATCATAGGTATTTATGCTAACGTTTTCTAACTATATGAAGATAGTAAATAGGTAAATGATGGAAGATGTGGATATAGAAGGCAAGGTTAGTTATTATTCCCATTCTCTTTCACCCAGTGGTATCTTTAGTGTTGCGCAAGGGAGGAAGAGGAAGTGTCATGATCATTTCAGGAATGGTGGAGGTGGTTCTCAGAGGTAGGCCTCCTCTACACCTTTAGTTGCATCTAGTAGTGTACCCCTGACTTTCTACCAGAATGAAAAGGTTGGTCACACCTTGTGTTCTTATTTTGTTCCTAAAATATGTGTAACAGTTGTGGATTTTATGGTCAACTACATCATTTCTATTAGGATATCTCTACACCTTGTTATGGTCGAGGATTTTTGAATCCAAATTCTATTTTGGGTTTAGTCAAATGCTTCAAATTATATAGGGCTCCATCCATAGTCCCTAGGATTAAAGCACCTTCATTTAGTGGATGAGTTTCTAGAAGAGGTAGTTGTGGGTCCAGTGATAGTGAGAGGTACTATCTTTATTACATCTTCAGTAGCGACTACTTTATTTGAAACAGGTTCCTCCCACTCATTTATATTTTTACTTTTTGTGTATATGCTTAAACATCCAACAAAACACATTTACTTTATTATAAAGTTATGGAAACCTCTTGAAAAGTGGAAGGAGTGGGGTTTTAGATGTTCTTCATCTTTGATGTTGAAATACGATGTAGAGTTAGACTGGGATTTCTTCATTTCTCGATCTAGATCTATTTGAATTCATCAATAGGATGGATTGAATTATTTATCAACATGGTGATATTTATTTTTTTCATCGTATTTTTTTTCTTTTCTATTTATGGGAGATGTTAAGTGTTCCAAGAAGAGTGGGATCTGAGGTCTAGTGAAAGGTGTTGTCATGGGTGCTCTCAAATGGTGTTTGAATGTAGGTTATTTAGGTGCAGCGGTGTGGCTAACTATAGCATCCCCCCTTTTTGTCACATAAACTTTCATTACATTATTCAAAACTGAGGATCTTTAAGGTTTAGTGTCTTGGAAACCAGGAACTTAATACATGAAACAAAAAAAACATTCTTCTTAAACACTTGAAAGACTTCTCCTTATGTTCATCCTAGGTTCATTACTGCATCTCATAATCTGGGTACATACATCAAAAGAAAGGGTGAGCAAAAGGCCCAGTAAGGGAAACAAGGGAAACATTTAACATGTGAACTTGAGATACATCAAAAAAGTCATGAAAAGAACTTTAAGGCATGAGAATGAAATCATGAGGCATATCATAATAAAAATAACATATTTCATAACTTGAAGATGTGGCTACAACATTTTACAAATACAATCATTTCCGTTTCACCAAGGTCCATCCCCAAGGTGCCAATAAAAATTACCAAGGTTATTCACCAAGGTTTCAGTCTAAATGGTCATCTCTAGAGATTAAGTCTTTACCCAATGCATTGGAGCGCTATCAGGGAGCACCCTTAAATTTGTCTTTATCATCATGTGAGCCACATATATCATCATCAATAATTTCATAAACAACCCATATAGAATAAAATAAATGGGTTTCATTTCATAATCATAATGTTTTAAAAACTTCTTTAAAGACATGATCTTTATGTCACTTAAAACCCAAAGAAAAGGAAAGCGGGTCTCATGTTTGTAAATCCCAGAATTTAAAATAGAAAATTTTGGTATATATGTGAATACCCCTTTAGAAGTAATAGCTTTGAGTATTCACTTAATAAAATAAAATAATTTGAGAAAAAGAGAGAGACATTTGAGACGGAAATTCTGCAGCATAACAACTATGCTTCGGGGTTTTAGAAAACATTGAAAAGAGAGGGGACATATGTCACCCACTCATAAATGATCCAAAGAACAGTAGAGGGACAGAATATAATGTATATAAGAACATGGTAATGATATTTTAATGACATACCATATGAAATGAAAAACATGGAGGGAAGTCAAAAATAAGATTTCTCTTATGAAAATTTGGCAGCCTAACGGCGTCACTTAAACTTCAACAAAATGAATTGAAGAGATCAAATAGGGTCTCTCATCATATGAACATAGAATTTAAGTATTATAGATATAGAAATAATACCCCAACAAAATAAAAAGGAACTTTAAAGACTTGACATGAAAGTAGAACTTTGAAAAATGAGAAAGGTGAAAGAATCCCTAAAAAATTCAGCAGCCTAACGGCGTCACATAAACTTCAACAAAAAATGATTTGACGAGATCAAATAGGATCTCTCATCATATGAACATAAAATATCAGTATGATAGATTTAGAGATCATACCCCAACATAATAAAAAGGAACATGAAATACTTGACATGAAAATAGATCTTGAAAACGAGAAGGGTGAAAGAATCCCTTAAAAATCTGGCAGCCTAACGAAGCCACTTTAACATTCTTAAAATTAAATGATGAGAGAAAGAGGGGGTATCTCATAATACGAACATGAAAAGGGAATTAAGATGAATATAAAAGAACATCCTTCAACATAAGATCATGGATCATAAAATAAATGACATGAAAGAGATTACTTGAAAAGAAAGAGAGAGGTCGGATCCCTTACCTTAAAACGTAACTCTTAAAACTCAAAGGTTTAGACCTTGAGGGCTTGGGGGAACCTTGGGAGGACTCCTTGGGAGGTAATGAGACTAGATATTCATTGGGTAAGAGTTGGGAGTGAAAAATAAATGAGGAAAGGGTGGGTATTTATAGGGAAGGTGAGGTGATACTTTAATAATTTCAAGGGACACCTCACAAGTGGTTTTCTCAAAACCATGGGCTCTCCCATGGTATTTCCCATGGAGTTAGGCCACATGGGGCCCCCAATACAATAATCCATCACCTCTGGTCGGCAAACACTTAAAATATCTCATGACATCATCATGACACAGTTATGATGTCATTAAACATACTGAAACCCTAAAACTATATTTTCACTATTCATCGAAAATTCAACTTTCTCAGAAAAATCCCAAAATTTCACCTTAACGAAATATCGATTCTCTGATTTCAAAAATGAACTCCATTTTATAAAAATATTTTTATAAATATTTTTAATTTATTTTTTTAAATAAATACACTATTCACCAAAAATTCATTTTTTTCAGAAAAAAACCCCAAAAATTACCATAACATAATATCGATGCTCTGAGTTCAAAAATAAAGTCTATTTTATAAAAATAATTTTCTAAATATTTTTAATTTAATTTTTAATTAAAAAAATACTATTCACCCGAAAAACTAATACTTGACTAAATATTTATGAAACCGTTATTTACCCATTTTATTGAATCACATTACTTAATCAAGGTGTCTAAATTATATTAATACTTTATTTAAGTGAGATTACTAATCCATTTGGTCACATTACTAATCCTAAGCATAAAATCACTATTCATAAATTACTATTCATCAAAAATCAAGTTGATCTTATAAGACTCCAAATTTCATACTGAACATAATTGTAGAAGACCATTTTTTGAAAATCATTACACATTTTTAATTATTTAAGGTTTACATAAACATTTTTAAAATATCCTTTTTCTAAAATTCATCAAAAATATGCATACTATATTTATCCGGTCATTTGAAAATTCATAAACTTCATCATAAGAAGAAATCAAAATTTTATTTAAAACAAAGGATTACACAAGGAAGTTACGGTCTCCTTATATAGCCCCTTATCACACCAGCATAGGACCTAAGTGTAAGGTGTGCTAAGATGAGAGAATCCGAGGGAGGCTCGACCAACATTGCACGAGTAGTAATTTCTATCAGTTTGAACTTCTCACGAAGGCGATTCCGTTCTAGCTTCACACGATGAAGTTTGGCTTGGGTTTGGTCCAGAGCAAAGCCCAGTGGTGCTACCTCCTTACCAAGTTCCGTTAGATGGGCTTCGATTGGCCCGAGACTACTGGATGAGGCCATCGAATCTCCTTTCTATATTAATTAACCAAGGTCACTTTTATTTAGAGACAAAAGTCGCAAAATTCAGTTTTCAACGGTCATACAGACTAACGGTCATATAATAGTCAAAACCCAACAGTCTCATTTTAATTATACTCATGTTATCAAATGAAACAGTTTTGTTGAGTATGAAAAATAAAATAACACACAAAATTAGGAAACAAGATTTATTCAAAATTTCAGGTCGTTACAATCTTCCCCCCTTAAGAAATTGCATCCTCGCAATTTTTAAAATTGGGTTTTGAAATTTCATTGAAAGTCCCACATCAGAAAAAGAGTCAGTAACACTATTACTTTAAAAGATAGAAAAGGAAGTACAAAGGTCACCTGAGTTAACCCATACTAGGATTCCATGTAGGAAAAAATGGATATGGAAGAAAAAACAAAGGGTCAAGTTCTGAGGGAGAGTGATAGAAAACATGATTATGAGAAATTTAACAATAAGAAAATCACAAACTTATGATGTGTGTAAGCGGTATTTGATTACCCAGTAGGAAACGTTAACAGACAACATTTTTGTTTTACGTTCCTTTTCATAGTTTTGAGGAATTCATTTACTACATAGAATAAAAATGTAAGAACCCGGTTTTTGCTGAGAAAGACTTTGGAATATTCTTGATAATATTCCAGAGCAGTGCCTTCAGACGGCGTGCGATTCTGAGCCCCGGAGTGGCCGGAATTAAATTTTCAGTGTGTTCACAATGGAAACGAAAAATAAATGGGATAACTCCCAAACAGTGATCCGGATCAGAGATCCGAGTGTACGGATGGATCCGGAATGGGGTTTTTACCCTAGGAACGACATAAAACTTGTCGGCACGGGACGTTTGGACCCCTCGCCCGCTTCAGGAATGTTAAACGGATAAATTAATTAATTAATTAATTATTTTAATGGAGAAACGCTAGTATCTCTTAAACGGTGGCTCATATTGGAAAACCGAGAGCACCGTTGAGTTCGGAGCGTGTCGTTTACCCTAGGAGGGGTATAAGTTTCACGGGCGCGGGCCGTTTGTGAAAAATGGCTCCAGGGGCGTTTTCATAATTTAGCGGCTTCGGACGTTAAATTTTATAACTTTTGAACGGGGTCTCGGATTAAAATTCTGAGACCTCCGTTGTGCTCGGAGCATTGTGTTTACCCCAAGGGAGGCTAAATCCCGACCCCGTCAGGAGTTCGGGTTCGGGGCTGTCGGGCGGGCGTTTAAGTGATTTGTACTTAAACACCCCCCCCCCTCTTCTTCGTCTTCTTCTTCCTCAAACCCTCCTCCCCCCTCTTTCACCTCCGGCGAAGCGAGCTCCGGAGAGGCGAGATCTGGCGAGGCGACTCCGATAAGGTGCGGTGGTGTCGGCGGGTTGACGGCGAAGCGACGGGCATCGCCCAAGAGGTATGAGTTTATCGTTTGCGTTTTTCTTTCCCGCACCTCATTTGAACCTAATCTATACCCACGAATTGTTGTTTGATCTTCGAAAAAAACCCATGAATGCGTAGTAGAGTTTTTCCTCTTTCCATCTCTTGTTTCGGAATCAAAATCCAAGCTCGGAGGAGCCCGGGGTTGATCGTCGAAAGTTGCGGGTTTTTGGAGGGGTTCTCAGGTGTTCCGGCAGGTAGGCGCGGCGGCGGAGCGGCTCCAGGCGGCGGCGCGGTGAGCCGGACGGCGGTGGAGCGGCTCCAGGCGGTGGGCGCGTCTCGGTAGCGGGGCGGCACAACAGAGGCGGCTGCGGACGGCGGCGGTCGGCGGGGTCTCGGGCGGCTCGGCGTAGCGCACAGAGGGAAGGGGGTCGCGGGGTGTGCGACCCCGCGTGCGGCGCGACCGCGACCCGCATGTCGCTGGTCACTGCGGGGAGAGGAGACTGGCCGTAAAAGGCCGGTTGGTGTCGGTGGGCCGTGTCCACCTGGCCGCGGCGGGTTGAACTGGACCCGCGGCCGGGCCGCAGGCCGGCTGTGGGCGGACCGGCCGGTCCGGGCCGGTCCAGCCCAAGGGAGTGGCCCCTTAAATTTCTGACGCCCGTAACTTTCGTTACGGGCGTCCGTTTTGTGCGCCGTCAGCGACAGTGCGGACCTTGTGTCGTGGGGAATGTCTAGAGCTAGTTTCGATAATTTTTAATTTCCGAAACGAGGGGCCACAGAGGCACGACGTGTCCTTAAGTGGGCGAGCGTATTCCCCGAGTTTCTTGTTTTGGACGGCGAGGACGCATGCGACGTCCGCTTTGAGTGCCGTCAGTTGCGTTGGGACCCTGGCGCTGGGGCGAAGTTTTCCAGGGTGGTTTCGGGCGTTGAAGCCGAAGTTGAGGCGTGGGCCCAACGGCCCGTCTTTTGAGCTGCGTGCAGCTTTTAGCAACTTTTTCCTCGGACATCCGTTCAGGGCGTGCGAGCAGTCGATGTTGGGTGTTTTTCCGAGGGCATCGTGTTGGCGCAGTCTGCCCGCTGTAATTCCGCACGACAGTGCGGGCCCCGTGAGGGCCGTTTCGGGAGTTGACGGTGATTTCCATCTTTATCACCGGGCGACCGTTTTGGACAAGTGAATAGTCCATTTCTTGTACTTTTTTTAGAGGATCGCAACGGTGCGATCCGTTCGTTGAGTTTCGGGATCGGGATGCGGGTCCCACGTGGCACCGCTCGTGTGCGGTGCGCCGAGATGCATCTTTTTCTCCGGATATCTGTTGCACTCATGTGGGTAGTGCTTTTGACGTGTTTTCCCGAGGGGATCACAATGGTGCGATGCGCCCGACTGTTTTCGGGGCCGAGGCTCGGGATCACGGGACGCCGTTCGGGCGTGAGGCAGTGTTGGTGACTTTTCTGTTGGGTATCCGTTGGAGGTGAGCAAGTAGTCGATCTCGTGTGTTTTTCCGTGAGGATTACAACGGTGCACTCCGTGTGGTTGTGCAGATCCTCTTGCACGATCTTGTTAAATGTGGAAATGTGGAGGTGCCCCGGTGGCGGTCCTTCTACCGTGTTTGTAGCGTACCTTTGGCGAGTGATCATGTGCACTCTCGTGTGAGTGATATAAATGCTTGAAGTGACGTGGTTGGCCGTGCCTAGGCCTTTGAGGTGGAGTTGTTACGTCACGCCTTCGCGTTGACGTTGGGTGTCGTGTGCACGATAGCCCTTGGGTAGAGACATGGTATACTCTGGGATTATACGAGAACGCTTGGAGGTACGTGTGGTTTGTACCTGAGACGTTCATGCGTTGGGTTGGGGTTGACTTGGGGCCACACGTTGTGTGGTCCCCACGTGCATGTCGTGTTCTGCTTTGCGTACTTTGACCTCTCGTGACGTAGAGGGTCCCTCTGTGTGTTTTTTTGACCAACAGGGTGGAGCTTTTCCCCTGGCTCGGTGCTCATTGGTTTGACCAGCAGGGTGGAGCTTTTCCCCTGGCTCGGTGCTCATTGGTTCGACCAGCAGGGTTGAGTGGTCTCCCCCTGGTTTCGTTCTCGATGGATTGGCCGGTAGCGGTGCTAGTGACACCCAGTGCTGGGGCAGACGCTGCACCTCTTTTGGGAGAGCTATTCTGGAGTTTGGTGGTTGCGCGACACCCACTCCGTGTTCGGTCGGCCAGTGTTGTACCCTCTTGTAGAGAAGGTAGAGCGGTTCTGAGTTTTACCCTCTAGCGGGGCTGGGCAGTGGGTTACTCATCGACTTCCTCGGGCTTACCCTCCAGCAGGGCTGGGCAGTGGGTTGCTCACTGACTTCTAGGGTTTACCCTCCAGCAGATACTGGGAATTGGGTCACCCAACGCTATTAGGGTCTACCCTCCAGCGGGGATGGGCAGTGGGTCACCCGACGCACTTAGGGTCTACCCACCAGCAGAGACTGGGCAGTGGGTCACCTGACGACCTCTTAGGGTCTACCCTCTAGTAGGGCTGGGCAGTGGGTCGCCCGTCGTCTAGTTCCAGGTCTACCCTCCAGCAAGGCTAGGCAATGGGTCGCCTGATGATGTATTATGGTTTACCCTCCAACGGGCCTGGGAAGTGGGTCACCGGATATCTGGTTATGAGATACCCTCCAGCAGGGCTGGGCAGTGGGACACCGGTTGGCATTCCGGACTCAGTTCTCTCGACTAGGCTAGTCTGAGGCTTTCCTCCATGATTACCGGAGCGGGACCCTTGGTTATACGGGTCAGTGTTGTGACGGCTTTGGCTTTGAGGAGACCACTCGACTGCAGGGCAGTGACGAGGTGTTGTTTGACTTTCCCTAGAACTCTTAGGTTCGAGGGCTGATTTCCCCACCGAGACGCGTTCTTGTGACGTGATCTAAAACCGTGCGGGCAAGTCAGTGTTGCCCAAAGCGGATAGTGTCAAGGTGCGGTGATTGAGCCCCTTGGCTTGCGGTTCAGGGCAGACGTGCGGGATGCTGGGCATCGATGATGGGGTTATGTCTGGGACTATTGGAGACTCATTTTCTTGGGCTGAGCTACGGTACGAGGATCCCCTTACGAGCTTGTTCGGGCTTCTTGGCAGAGCATATATATGTATATACCTCGTACGAGTACCCACTCCTTGGGTTTTGGCTGCTCTCCTTCCAGGAGAGGTGAAGACGTGCGGGGTATGCCACATGCTTTCCGTGTCTAGCTTCTCGTGGTTGGACGAGTCTACTCTCCTGCTATAGGTAGCGAAGACTCGATGGGAAGTTCGTCTTCTCATCGTTTCCAGCTCCTTGTGTCTGGACGAGTCTACCTTCTTTCTCTTGTTGGGTTGAGCTGGACTCTTTACTGCACTTTTAGTTGTACTCCTCTACTTTTCTTGTTCTCTCTACTGCTCACCCTTCGGTACCTCATTTGTTGCTCTCTCGAGCCTTCGGGGTATCCTATTGAGTATTTTTATACTCACCCCTGCTTGGGCTTTGCCCGCACTTGGTGTGCCCTTGCAGACGACGGACAGGTGGAGCGTGACTTCAGTGGAGCATAGGAGCTTGGGATCTTGGACCGCATGTGGTGGTCGTGGTCGGGTTCCAGGTGGGTGACCCGTCAGCTGTTTCTTTTTGTTTACCTGTTGCCGGGTTGTGGCACTTTTTGGTTGGGTGCGTGTTTTGCCCCTTTTCCTTTCAGTATTCCTTAAGCTTTCTTTGTACTTGTAGAGGTCGATGCACTTTGTGGTATATATATAGTAGTTTCCCTTTCCTTTTCTTTCTTGTCTTTACTTTTATTCTGCATTGTTGCATTGAGTTTGTTGCGTGTGTGTGTACAGGTGCTTAGGCAAAGTCCTCCCCGAGTTATTGTGCCTTCAGCACTGGTCTCCAGCCCCTGGCCTATAGAGGCAGGCTTGGGGTAGTTGCGGCTCGAGGCCGGGTAGGGTCGGGTCGTGACCAAAAACATAAGGAAATATACCTACCTTCAAGTAGAGTTTCATCCTTTGATAAGTTTCTACCAAAACTAATCTTTTATCCAAACGATGAGTATTCAAAACTACTTGGTCTCATCAAAGCACAAGAATCATATTATAGAGAATCACATAATCCACCAAAGACTAACTATCTATTTCTTCTATCTTTAAACATTATCACAAAAACAAAAAGGGTAAGATAAAACAACTATTCCAAAATAAAGAACCCCAGAGGAAGGGAAACTACTTTAAATCTTCAAAGTTCCACGGTACTACCCAAAGTTCATCATAGACCATTCCATAAATAACTGTCCTTAAAATTACTCAAAATAAACCAAACTAAGATTGAAACCCAAATACAAGAAGGATTTGATAACATAGTCTTCCAAGAAAAATTTTATCGCTCATCTCCAAACAACATCAACCACTCCTAACATCTTATAACAAAAGTAGCTAACCTAAACATATTTTACCCAAGATAGGTTAATCATTTCCATATGTAACCTAAGTTACTATAAGTCTGCCTTAAATTCATTGATTCTTCAAAATATAATTCAACCTTTACTCCTCAAATAAAATACCGTAGTAATCTATTTACCTTGATCAAATAGGGTTCCCAAAATAGTTAATATCTTCCAAAATAATAATCATCTTTTAATCCCCTAATCACCATTTTTTTAGAAGAACATATTTACTACATCAACATGTTGTACATAACAATAGATGTTTTCCTTAATGATATAAAATCATCTTAGGTAGTGACTCGATGATCTTATAAAACATAAAAGATATGCTCATGGAGCACGAACTAAAATACAACATGACATAGACAATTATTGCAAAGAAGTTATATGTACTTCAATCATCATGATCCATCTCAGCATAGGACTTGCATTGTTCCCTTGTCCTCAAAGATTGTTGATGCTCATAATGATTTTCACCCATTCCAAGAGAGCATTGCCTTGGATAATGTCTAAATTCTCCACATTTGTGAAATTGAAATGTATAAGGTACATTAGATCGAACCTTATCTCCATTCATCACATTATTCATTTTTTTAAAGCAATTGGCTACTTTATGCCCTATCTTCCTACACTTAAAACATCTCTCGGTTCCTTTGTGACATTCTCCTTGGTGCCCCTTTCCACACTTTTTGCACAAAGGAAATTGGGTCTTCTTTCCCTTATCAACTTTATCAGATGAACATCCTTGAGACTTTTTCTTCTTCTTCCTTGATGAATTTGGGCATTCAACTAGGTACTAATTATTAATTGTGATTTTTGATAGCTAGTTTGGGATAATCACAATATGTTCAACTTCGTCTTTCGTCATCTCTGTCACATAAATAGGGAAATCATCACATTTCCTATCACATTGGTTGTTGGGACATGTTCTTCCATTTCCCGCCATTAACTAAGAAATGAAAGTAAAATTAGGGGCTTGAATACTTAGCCAATAATCATTAAAAGGAAACTTTAAGCATAGAAGGATAAACTTATAGAAGGAAAGTATACCCTAACTTGTGATCCCCTAGGTTCCAATCTAGGTTATCCATGATCATATATTCTTATGTGAATCTTTATTTTATTTTATCTGTGTTCCATTAATAATGGTTCATACTAAGATTATGAATTTACCAAAGCATATCCCTCGGGAGTGTTGTAACCAAGAGTGCAGCAAGGCCCGTTGTCATGTACCAGTTCTCATTCGAGTCTATCTCAAAGTGGTGTTTTTGGGTTTTACGCCTATGTACATTTGTGCCAGAGCCACCTCTTCCTGCTCGTATCGAGACAGGGATGTATTTGATTGGAAACCCCTTTCTCAATACTTAAAAAAATACCAGGAAGATTTCCTATATTTAAACTTTTCTATTGCGTTCTTCCTAAAGTTTTCATATCCTAATTTCCACAAATAACTAAACCATCTTTTGATACCAACTATAGCATCCCGCCTTTTTGTCACATAAACTTTCATTACATTATACAAATCTGAGGATCTTTAATGTTTAGTGTCTTGGAAACCAGGAACTTAATACATAAAACAAAAAACCATTCTTCTTAAACACTTGAAAGGATTATCCTTATGTTCATCCTAGGTTCATTACTGTATCTCATAACCTGGGTACATACATCAAAAGAAAGGGTGAGCATAAGGCCCAGTAAGGGAAACAAGGGAAACATTTAACATGTGAACTTGAGATACATCAATAAAGTCATGAAAAGAACTTTAAGGCATGAGAATGAAATCATGAGGCATATCATAATAAAAATAACGTATTTCATAACTTGAAGATGTGGCTAAAACATATTACAAAGGAATTCATTTCTGTTTCACCAAGGTCCATCCCCAAGGTGTCAATAAAAATTACCAAGGTTATTCACCAAGGTATCAGTCTAAATGGTCATCTCTAGAGATTAAGTCTTTACCCAATGCATTGGAGCGCTATCAGAGCGCACCCTTAAATTTGTATTTATAATCATGTGAGCCACATATATCATCATAAATAATTTTATAAACAACCCATATATCATAAAAGAAATGGGTTTCATTTCATAATCATAACGTTTTAAAAACTTCTTTAAAGACATGATCTTTATGTCACTTAAAACCCACAGAAAAGGAAAGAGGGTCTCATGTTTGAAAATCCCAGAATTTAAAATAGAACATTTTGGTATATATGTGAATACCCCTTTATAAGGAAGATATTTGAGTATTCACTTAATAAAATAAAATAATTTGAGAAAAAGAGAGAGACATTTGAGACGGAAATTCTGCAGCATAACGGCTATGCTTCGGGGTTTTAGAAAACGTTGAAAAGAGAGGGGACATAGGTCACCCACTCATAAATAATACAAAGAACAGTAGAGGGATATAATATAATGGATATAAGAACATGGTAATGATATTTTAAAGACACACCATATGAAATGAAAAACAAGGAGGGAAGACAAAAATAAGATTTCTCTTATGAAAATTCGGCTGCCTAACGGCGTCACTTAAACTTCAACAAAATGAATTGAAGAGATAAAATAGGGTCTCTCATCATATGAACATAGAAGTTCAGTATGATAGATATAGAGATCATACCCCAACATAATAAAAAATAACTTGAAAGACTTGACATGAAAGTAGAACTTTGAAAAATGAGAAAGGTGAAAGAATCCCTTAAAAATTCGGCAGTCTAACGGCGTCACCTAAACTTCAACAAAAAATGATTTGACGAGATCAAATTGGGTCTCTCATCATATGAACATAAAATATCAGTATGATATATTTATATATCATACCCCAGCATAATAAAAAGGAACATTAAAGACTTGACATTAAAATAGATCTTGAAAACGAGAAGGGTGAAAGAATCCCTTAAAAATTCGGCAGCCTAACGGTGCCACTTTAACATTCTTAAAATGAAATGATGAGAGCAATAGGGGTTCTCTCATAATATGAACATGAAAAGGGCATTAATATGAATATAAAAGAACATCCTTCAACATAAGAGCATGGAGCATAAAATAAATGACATGAAAGAGATTACTTGAAAAGAAAGAGAGAGGTCGGGTCCCTTACCTTAAAACGTAACTCTTAAAACTCAAAGGTTTGGACCTTGAGGGCTTGGGGGCACCTTGGGAGGACTCCTTGGGAGGTAATGAGACTAGATCTTTGTTGGGGAAGAGTTGGGAGTAAAAAATAAAGGAGGAAAGGGTGGGTATTTATAGGGAAGGTGAGGTGATACTTTAATAATTTCAAGGGACACCTCACAAGTGGTTTTCTCAAAACCATGGGCTCTCCCATGGTATTTCCCATGGAGTTAGGTCACATGGGGCCCCCAATACAATAATTCATCACCTTTGGTCAGAAAACACTTAAAATATCTCATTACATCATCATGACACAGTTATGGTGTCATTAAACATACCGAAACCCTAAAACTGTATTTTCACTATTCATCGAAAATTCAACTTTCTCAGAAAAATCCAAAAAATTCACCTTAACCAAATATCAATGCTCTGATTTCAAAAATGAACTCCATTTTATAAAAATAATTTTCTAAATATTTTTAATTTAATTTTTTAAATAAATACACTATTCACCAAAAATTCATTTTTTTCAGAAAAAACCTCAAAAATTACCATAACATAATATCGATGCTCTGAGTTCAAAAATAAATTCCATTTTATAAAAATAATTTCCTAAATATTTTTAATTTAATTTTTAATTAAAAAACACTATTCACCTGAAAAACTAATACTTGACTAAATATTTATGAAACCGTTATTTACCCATTTTATTGAATCACATTACTTAATCAAGGTGTCTAAATTATATTAATACTTTCTTTAAGTGAGATTACTAATCCATTTGGTCACATTACTAATCCTAAGCATAAAATCACTATTCATAAATTACTATTCATCAAAAATCAAGTTGATCTTATTAGACTCCAAATTTCGTACTGAACATAATTTTACAAGACCATTTTTTGAAAATCATTACACATTTTTAATGATTTAAGGTTTACATAACCATTTTTAAAATAAACTTTTTCTATAATTCATCAAAAATATGCATACTATATTCATCCGGTCATTTGAAAATTCATAAACTTCATCATAAGAAGAAATCAAAATTTTTATTTAAAACAAAGGATTACACAAGGAAGTTACGGTCTCCTTACATAGCCCCTTATCACACCAGCATAGGACCTAAGATACGGTCTTCATTGTGTGAATCTGATGGAGGCTCGTCCAACATTGCACGAGTAGTAATTTCTATCAGTTTGAACTTCTCGCGAAGACGATTCTGTTCTAGCTTCACACAATGAAGTTCGGCTTGGGTTTGGTCCAGAGCAAAGCCCAGTGGTGCTACCTCCTTCCCAAGTTCCGTTAGATGGGCTTCGATTGGCCCGAGACTACTGGATGAGGCCATCGAATCTCCTTTCTATATTAATTAACCAAGGTCACTTTTATTTAGAGACAAAAGCTGCAACATTCAGTTTTCAATGGTCATACTGACTAATGGTCATATAATAGTCAAAACCCAAAAGTCTCATTTTAATTATACTCATGTTATCAAATGAAATAGTTTTTTTGAGTATGAAAAATAAAATAACACACAAAATTAGGAAACAAGATTTATTCAAAATTTCGGGTCGTTACACTAACCAAGGTCTTCTCTCAAAGGAGGAAGTATAAAACAAAATATTAAATTTATTTTGAAAATAAAATAAAATAAACAACTTAGAAGGATGGGGGTGTGGTTTGTTCAATTTTTATAAAATAAGAAGAAGTATTCTGGAAGAATATTTTTTTTTAATTAAATTTGATTAATAAAACATAATGAGAATATGTTTTTTCAGAAAATGTTTTTAAAAGGAATAATAGATCTAACTATACCTATTTATTTAATTTTTAATCATTTTAATTTAAATTAATATCCACTTAATTAGGATCCCCTAATTTTTTAATCCTTGAACCCTATGAGAATTAACTTTACCACAAAGATGAAAAGAGTTAAACCCTAGGCTAGCTTCATAACATACAATTGCAACACCCTGCTTTGATTGTCATTATAAGGCTAGATTATGGTTAGAAATAAATTAGGGAATAAATAAATTCTGTAAATAAGGATGAATTTATTTTAGGGATTATATTTTAACTCTACAAATTTATTATGTGTGGTTTTTTTTACCGATTAAGTTTTCACTCTCACAATTTACACAAATCTCAACCTCACGTGTTTTTCTGTTAATTGTTCAATTTCATGATTAGTTTATTATAATTTAAAACCCCAATTAATGGATCATATCATGTGAATTATATCATCTCATTAATTCAAAATAAATAAATGATGAAGGTAAGAGTTCGATCGATTACTAAGAAAACTACTCTTCCATGGGTGGAGTTGTCATCGTGGAGACGTTTTTCATAAGTAATGGATTGAAATGGTAACACCCAATATTGTATACACTCTTTAGTTCCATCCCAAATAATTGAATAATATAAGAAGATAAAATTATAAAATTATAATAAATGGAAGACAGAATAATGAGTTTATTGAAATAACAAAAACATTACAACAAAGAAGAAGAAAAGAAGAGAATTATGGAGGAGATCCTAGCTTGGTAGATCCCCTCCTCCAATTGTGAATTTAAATGGTATATAACCACTCCTAATATTCTCCAAATATCCTAATTCATGTCCCAAACCCTCCAAATGATAAAAACACCAATTTATAGAGTGAAGGGTAGGCTAGGTTTTAAGAGGTTTTAAGAGGTTTCAAGTGTGAATGGGAAAATTCGGCCAAATAAATTAAGCCAACGTGCACTGCCTGTTTGACCACAACAATGCATGAACCAGCTATCCTTATTGAAGTATGATTTGTGAGAAAATGATTGCTAGATATTCTATCCAAAATTGGGTCTAATAAAATTATGTATGAAGATGTTATGACCTAAATACTGAAGTGATTTTCATTCTGGCGAGTCCAGACCAACTTTGACTTTATGGCCCATATACTCTAATAAAATGCATACTTTAGATTAGATGGCCTGAATTAAAGTTTTATCCCATTAAAATAAGAACATAGTTATAAAAGTTTAATTTAAATAATAAACCTAGAAAATTTATGGCTTAAATACTAAAGTTCAGTTTAAAGGGTAAAACTAGAATTTTCATCAAATTTTCAAATGAATGATCTAATACCAAATATTTTATAAATAAACATATTTTAAATAATGTGAGGAAATTATATCATTTATTATTAATAAAATACACAATAAAATTGTGTTTTATCAACTCCCCCACACTTACCCTTTTGCACTCTTGGGCAAAGTCACATATCATGTATTCCAAAAAAACCAATTGTGACAAGATATATATGTTCATATTCCTTAATCCATAGTGAAAATATAGGAAAAGTAAGACTCTCATTAGGAATAAATATCAATAAATTTGAAATTAATTATCTCATAAATTGTATCAAAATAAAATCTAGTGAGATTAATGACACTAATCATTGAAAAATAAGTTATGGGTCTACCATGCCATTAATTCCCCACGTTGTGTGTGAAAATCATTTCAAGATCAAATATCCACCCTCTATTCAGTATATTTAGGTTAAGAAAAATAATTCTTCTTACCTGGTTTAATTCACATAACATGTTCTACATTCCTTTGCAATCAAATTTCAAGACCCACTCACTTGAGCATTCCCAAAATTCAAACCTTAATCTTATGACCTAGATATCCCCACGTGTTGTAAATTTTATCACTCCCATATTTATTAATAAATATTTTTTGATTTGATTTTTTTTATTTATTATTTTTTTTAGTCCATACAACTATTGGATATCAGGTACACATGCATAGGTTAATTCGGTACAGTAATGCGATTTATTAGAAGAGAAATGAACATATGAACCAACCATATATATAAGATGAATTTTCTTACCTAACTTGGATATACCTTCAACTAAGTAGGAAAATTTTCACAAGTCATGGTTGCGTGAAAATTTATGTGGAGAAATCAATGACATAATTTTCCATGAACAAATATCATAAAGAATGGTGTCATAATCTAAAAGGTTTTATAATGACACAACCATTATATCATTAATGACTTACATTTTTATAAAAATAAACCCTTAATATTGAAATATTTCTCATTCTTATCATTCCACCAATAAATTTTGAAAACATGCATTTTTTGTATGTTTCATATGTAAATGAGAATGTTACATGATGTGTTTTGTTTTTGTTTTTTTACCAAAAACTTAACACAAAACACACACAAATGAAAATCCTAAATATCTACCCCAAAATGTTGTCCCCTCCCCCACACTTAAAATATTTAATTGTCCTTAATGTGAACCTATGAGATGATATGTGTATATGAAATGTATAATTTTAAATAGTAAAAGTAATATAAAAGTGAAAGGGTTAAGAATGGTCTAATATTTTCAAGTGATGAAAGGGTCATGCAGTGTGATGAAATCAACTACATTAGTAGGAATTCCATAAATATATTTCTACAAACATTTCCCATTAACTGTAAATCTACTTCCAATGTCCTATTATGTGATCTTCACTTTACCATAAGGAGAAACATTAGATACGACATAAGGAACTAACCATCTGGAATGCAACTTACCAAGCATCAGCTTTAGCAGTGAACTATAGAGTATGAATTTCTCTCTTATATAAAACTCACTTTGTTGGATCATTTTGTCATGATATATTTTTTATCATTCCTTATAGAGCCTTGATTTCTCATATGATGACAATCAAATCTACTTAAGCTCTTGAGTTTGTAGCTTCCTTTGAATTACACCTTGGTCCAATTCCATGTTACATTTATTTATAGCCTAATAAGACTGATCCTTAACTTCTATAAAGAGATGAAAAGATTTCCAAAAAACAATCTGAAATGGGGACATACCAATGGGGGTCTTGTATGTCATCCTATAAGCCCAAAGCACATCATCCAAGCACTTTCTCCAATCCTTCCTATTCTATTTCACGGTTTCCTCCAAAATTTGTTTCAACTCCCAGTTTGAAACCTCAGCCTTGTTATTTGTTTGGGGTGTTATGGTGTTGATGTTTTGTGTGTCACCCCATACTTCTGAAGGAGGGAAGCCAAATTTTGATTGCAAAATTGTGTCCCTTAGTCACTGATGATGGCCTTTGTTACTCCAAACCTAAAAAAATATATGCCTTGAAAAAGTCCACTACAATATGAGAATCATCAGTCCTGGTGGCCTTAGAATCCACCCATTGCTCACATTATCAACAGCGAAAAAAATGTACAATAAACCAAATGAACTTGGAAAATGACCCATAAAATCAATTCCCCAAATATCAAAAATCTCAAAAAATAATATAGGTTTTTAGGGAATCTTGTGTCTCCTCAAAAAAAATTAGTGTGTTGGCAACGTGAGAATGACTTACAAAACACATGAGTATCATGGAATAAGCTAGACCAATAAAATCCAGAGTCTAAGACTTTCCTAGATATCCATTGGGGTCCAAAGTTTCCACCATAACCAACTGTATGAAAAAAAATGTAAAACACACTCAAACTCGTGATCAGGAACACACCTCCTAATAATTTGATCACTACACATGTTCCAGATGTAGGGATCATACTAAACATAAAATCTAGACTCACTCTTCAATTTTTGGACTTGATGTTTCTTTAAATTTTTAGTAATTTCATAGGAAATAAGGTAGTTAACTAAATTAGCATACCAAAGATGTGTACCTGAGAGTGCATAAAGATGATCATCTAGGAAAGTGTCTTAAAGTGGTACCTGGTCCAAGGTGTCGGCCTTTAATGTATGAGAAATCCTACTCATGTGGTCTACCACCAAGTTTTCTAAACCCTATTCCCTTTATCTCAATATCAAATTATTAAAGGAGGAGCATTCATTGGATGAGTATGGGCTTTGCGTCTGGATTCTTTAAGAGGTACCTCAGAGCTGCATGGTCAGAAAAAATAACTACTTTAGAGCCGAATAAATATGAATGGAATTTATCTAAAGAAAATATGATGACTAGAAACTCTTTTTCCATGGTTGCATAGTTTGATTGGACTGAATCCAATGTCATCGACACATATTCAATCACATGTGAACATCCCTCCACCCTCTATGATAAGAAAGATACAACTAAAAAGTTTGAAGCATCACACATAATCTCAAATGGAATGTCCCACCATGGGGGATATATGATTTTTTGAGTGGTCATATGCTTCTTTATCTCATCAAAGTAAGTCCTACAATAATCATCAAACATAAAATCAGAATCCTTTTGATGTAATTGTTACATAGGAAGATCAATCTTACTGAAATATTTGATGAAACACTGATAAAATACAGCATGCCCATGGAAATATCTAACATCACGTACACATCAAGTATAGGGTAAGGATAAAATATTATCTACCTTAGATCTATTAACCTCTATCCCATGTTTTGAAACTACATTCCCTAAGAGAATGTCATGATCTTCCAGGAAATGACACTTTTCAAAGTTCAAGACCATATTCTTCTCAATACAATGATTCAAAACCTTTCCCAAACTATAGATACAATAATAAAATGAAGACCCACAAACTGTGAAACCATCCATAAATAAATCCATGCAAGACTCAAGAAAATCATAAAAAATACTCATCATGCATCTTTAGAAGGCGCCTGGGGAACTACAAAGTCCAAATGGCATTCTCTTGTAGGAAAATGTGCCAAATAAACAAGTGGATGTTGTCTTCTCCTGATCCTTTGCGTATATAAGAACCTAAAAATATCTAGAAAATCTATCAATGAAACAATAATGTGTCTTCCCGACTAATCATTCAATAATTTGAACAATTAATGGGAGGGGAAATGGTCTTTACAAGTGGATTGAGTTAGTTTCCTATAATCAATACACACACACCAACTATTTTGAACCCTCATTAGAACTAACTCCTCTCTATCATTACTAACAATAGTAACACCTCTTTTCTTAGGAACAACCTGAATAGGACTCATCCACTGGGAATCTGAAATGGGATAAATTATACCTACCTCGAGCAATTTTTCAACTTCTTTTTTAGCAATTTTCAGAAGAGTTGGATTCAGCCTCCTTTGTGGTTGCCTAACTAATTTATCCCCATCATCCAAAATAATCATATGCATGAAAATGGAGGGGATAATACCTAATATTTCATCCAAGGTCCACCTAATTCCCCTAATGTTCTCCCTCAAAATATTCATAAGTTTTTCTTCATGTTCAAAAGGGAGATTGTTAGTAATTATAATAGGTAATATCTCACCACTCAACAAGTATGAGTATTTTAGATTTGGTGGAAATGGATTGAGTTTCAATGTAGGGGGTCATGTAGGGATGGATACATTGAAGGAGATGAAATATGTGCATAATTAACATTAGTAACATAATAGATATCATCAAAATCGATGAATAATGTATCAAATCCATCAGTATACTCAATATCCATTTCATAATTAGAATGATCATGATCAAAATCAGAATATGAATCCATTTCAAAATCAAATCTAACAGAGTTTTTTGTATTATAAATAGGTGTGTAAGTTCTATTAGACATAAAACTATAATCAATACTCATAATCTTCCTAATAATAGGACAATTATATTCCATGGAGTTTTTATTTGGTGGTTCAAAATGGGAGATAACAAAAGCATAATGGTCCTCTAAGGGGTACTTTATGGATTCCACAACATTAAATATCACAACTTCATATCCAAACTCCATGGAAAGTGTACCCTCATGGACAATTATGATCATTTTTTTTGTCTTGAGGAAGGTCTTACCTAAGATAATGGGATCATCATAACTTACCAGATCATCCTCCATGTTAAGAACATAGAAACTTTCTAGAAAGATCATGTCTCTTACCCAAACAAGTACATCCTCAAGGACACCTGGAGGTTATGTTACAATTCTATTTTCCAAATTCACCACTACCCTAATAATCTTCAACTCACCAACCTATAAAGAAGAGAATATAGATTGAAGAATCACATTTATATAATCTCTCAAATCATATAAATCATCAAAAAAATGTAACTCCCTTATGGTGCATGGGATGGTGAATATCCCCATATCCATGCACTTCATTGGCATTGCTTGAGTTGGTATAATGAGTGTTGAGTCATTCATTCCAAGATTGGTCCTATCATTTCCCTTGATCCCTATTCAATTAGTAAAAATTTCTTTTAATAATTTTTCATACCTTAGGATTTGATTAATGGATTAAATAAGGAGATTTTTATCTCCACATGATTGAATGTGTCCAAAACCTCTTTTTTCATTTCCTCTTCAGCCATCTTCTTAGTTTGTACAACTCTGATTGGAAATGGTAGGGGTTTAGGAGGAACAACATCAATATTTTTTTACCTTTGTCTATCTCTTTGGGTTGGTCATCATTTGGTATGGAATAAAGATTCTCTAGGGTTGAAGTGAATCCTGGTGGAATGATAGGAGTAGATGTATCTATTTTTTCTTCCCACTTCTCAATGTGATGCCACTAACATTCCCCTTAGTGTTTTTAGTAATTTGGGAAGGAATATTTTCAAAGTTCTTACTTTCCAATTTAGGGGGGGCTGTGGAAATCTGGCTCATTTGTGTCTTCAACTCCCCCAACTCAGAACCTTGACTCTTCAACTGATTCTGTTGATTAAGAAAAATTTGTTTCAAAATATCATCAGTGTTAGAATCTACCATTGGTTAATAATTCCCTTTTTGTTGGTTTTTTGATGCTTTAGCTTCAAATATTCTTTGGGGTTGTTGGAAACCCTATTGGAAAGGGAGAGGTTGCTGAAAATTTTGTTGAAAATGGGGCCTTTGTTGTTGTCTACATCCATACCTCATGTCTGATTGATCCTTCCACCCTTATGTGTATTTTGTATCAAAGGAATCATACTTATTCTGGGGATGTGGTTGTTGCTTATACTGACACGGTCTCCTAAGGAATACTGTAGCATAATCATCCATCTCTTGTAGTTGTGGGAAATAATCGGTTGGGTGGCATGTTTTAGTGCAAATGACATAAGGCCTCATAGGAGTGGGTTGTGATGTCTTTTGGTCCAAATCAATCTTCCTCACCATAGTGTTCAATTCTTCCAACTTAGTATCAATAAATTTATTTTCAAGAGAATAATGAATCACCTGATTTACTCCTCTAACATGTGGTGTACCTCGATTTCCAAATTATTGGGAGTTTTGTGTAATATTGTCGATCAACACACGTGCAGCTGCTGGTGTTTTGTCGACCAATTCTCCTCTAGTTTTAGCATCCACCATGATCCTCTCCATAGGTGTAAGGTCGTCATAGAAGTACTGGATTAGGATTTTATCACTTATTTGGTGATTTGGGTAGCTTGCACACAACTTCTTGAATTTCTCCTAGTACTCATACATTTAATACCCTAGGTATTTCTTTATTCCTGAGATCTATTGACGAATGGTAGTCGTTATTGATGCTAGAAAAAATATCTTCAAGAAAATACATTTCAAATCATTCCAACAAGTTACATATTTAGGTTTTAAGTAATACATCCAATCTTTCTCAGTTCCATCAAGTGAGAATGGGAATTCTCTTAGTTTGATTTGATATTCATATGCATTTATTGGTTTTAGGGTTAATAAATCTACATTAAATTCTTTTAAATTTTTATTTGTATCCTCACCAGATAATCTGTAAAATTTTGGAAGAAGGTGAATTAACGCAGATTTATGTTCAAAGTCTGATTCGAGATTTGGATATGAAATACAGTTTGGTTGATACTTAATTTATGGTGCAGCCAATTCTAAAATGGTTCTATTAATTTCATTATTATTGTTTTAATACAATAGTTTTTCTTTTATGTTTAATTCATAAGTATCTCTAATTACAGTGTTTCTAGAATGGAGGAATTCTCCAACTGGTTGAATGTTAAAACTTCCCGTAGACTAAGATTGTCTAATTCGAGCTCGAAGGCTACGTTCAATCTCAATATCAAGATATAATAGATCCTTGGGATCAGTTCATTCCATAAATAAAATAAATATAAATGGTAAATGAAGAAAATTGGACCATAATAAAAATAAAATAATTTTTGTTTGGTTCGATAAAAACAAAATAAGAGAAAGAAAAACTTAATAAAATGGAAAGAAGAAAGAAACAGGAGAAGAAAATAACAAAATGAAAAATAAAATAAACACATATAAATTGTTTAATAAATTAATTTCCTCCAAAAACCACACAAATTTTAAAGGAACTATCATGGGCTCTCTCAAATGATGTTTGAATTTTGGTTATTTAGGTGCAGTAAATTGGCTGATCAAGGTCATCTCTCAAATGAGGAGGTAATTTAAAACAACATATTAAATTTATTTTAAAAATAAAATAAAATAAAAAAAAATTAGAAGGATTGGGGTGGGGTTTTTTCAATTTTTATAAAAGAATAAGTATGTTGTAAGAAGATTGTATTTTTTTTAAATGAAATTTGATTAATAAGACATAATGAGAAGATGTTTTTTTATAAAATATTTTTAAAAGGTGTAATAGATATAAATATACATCTTCATTTACTTACTAATAATTATCATTTAAATTAATATCCACTTATTTATGATCCCCTAATTTGTTAATCCTCAAACCCTATGAGAATTAACTTTACCGCAAAGATGAAAAGAGGTAAACCCTTGGCTAGCTTTGGAACATACAATCGTAGCACCCTATTTTGATTGTCATTATAAGGATATCTTATGGTCAGTATTAAATTAGGGAAAAAATCCATTCTTTAAATAAGTATGAATTAATTTTGGGGATTATATTTTAAATCTACAAATTTATCTTGTGTCATTTTGTTTTACCGATTACGTTTATGCTCTCACAATTTACACAAATCTCGACCTCACGTGTTTTTGTGTTAATTGTTCAATTGATTGAGTAGTTCATTATAATTTAAAAAACAATTCATGGATCATATTATATAAATTATATTATCTCATTTATTCAAAATAAATAAATTATTAAGGTAATAGGTTGATCTATTACTAAGAAAACTACTCTTCCATGGGTGGAGTTGTCATCATGGAGACGTTTCGCATAAGTAATAGATTGAAAGGGTAACACCCAATATTTTCTCCACTCATTAGTTCCATAAAAAATAGTTTAATTAAATAATAATATAAAATGATAAAATCAAAATAAATGGAAGACAAACTAATAATTTTATTGAAAGAACAAAAACATTACAACAAAGAAGAGGAAAAGAAGAACATTCTAGAGGAGATCCTATATTGGTTGATTCCATCCTCAAATTGTGAATTTAAAATGGTATGGAACCACTTATCATCTTCTAACAATATTCTAATTTACATAACAACCCCTAAAAATGAGAAAAAAAATTATAGAGTGGAAGAGAGGCTAGGTTTTAAGAGGCTTCAATTGTGAATGGGGAAATCTGGCCCAATAAATTAATCCAACTTGCACTGCCCATTTGACCAAAAAAAGGCATGAACCATCTATCCTTTAATAAAGATTATTTGTGATATAATATTTCCTATTGATTACCTCTAAATTTGGTCCCAATAAAATCATTTATTAAGAAGTTATGACCCAAATATTGAAGTGATGTTCATTCTAGAGAGTTTGGCGCAACTTTGACTTTGTGGACAATTTACTCTAATCAAATTTTCATTTTATCTTAGATGGACTAAGTGAAAGTTGTATACCATTAAATAAATAACATAGTTAAAAAATTTTAAGTTCAAATAATAAACATAAAAATATTTATGGTTGAAATACTATAGTTTAAAGGGTAAAACTGGAATTTTCATCCAATTTTCAAATGAATGATCTAATCCCAAATATTTTATAAATAAACATATTTAACACAATGTAATGAAATTATATCATTTATTATCAATACAATACTCAATAAAAAAATTTATCATCAAGTCATGCAAGACCTTCCCACCCAGAGCTCAGAAGTTTGTTGTCTGTTGTATCAGTTGATCTCGATGATGTTTCTTCCACTTTTAATTTTCCTACTGTTCTTTGGTACTTTCCTAACATTTTCCTAGTTTATTTCTCTAGTATTCCTCCCTAGAGGTAGGTACTTTTATGATTGATCTAATTCTAGGTAAGTTTCTATTTTTAATACCCTCTTATCATTTGGTGTCGGAGGAGGTAAGATAGCTCAATATTCAGTTGGATTATCTGACGGTGAAAGTTTTTGTTTTTCCTAGTATTTCACCTTGGTCATCCCATGTGATCTTTACTAAGATTTTTAATGGTCCACTCTAATTTTGTTTAGACTATAAAAAGTTGAATTGGTTAATGGTTAAGAATAAGAATTTTCTTCCCTGTGTGGATGCCTTTTTTGGATAGTTAAAGGGGGGGAAAGTGGTTTTTGAAGATTGATCTTCGGTCAGGTTATCATCAGATCAAATTTCAGGAGTCTGATATACTTAAGATAGATTTCAGAAGTAGGTATGTCTATTAAAAATATTTTGTAATTCCTTTTTTTCAAACTACCACTCCTACAGTTTTCATTTCTTTGATGAAATGGGTATTCCATGAGTATCTTGACACTTTTTTCTTCGTTTTCATGGATAATATTTTAGTTTATTCAAGATATCAGCATGATCGTGAGTACCATTTGAGTTTGATTCTAGAATACTTGAGGAGTCTCTATTTGTATGGAAAGATTTCAAAATGTAGTTTATAGATCCAATAAGTGAAGTTCTTGGGCCATGTGATTTCTGAGCATAGATTGTCAGTTGATCCTAAGAATGTGAAGGTTGTCTATTCATGGGAAGATTAATGGAACATATTTAATATTTAGTGCTTCCTTGTTATTTCTAGATACTACCAATAGTTCATCAAGGATTTATCAAAATTAAAATCACCTTTGACTGCTCTTACCAGTAAAGGGGTGGAATTCATATGGGGTGAAAAGTGTTAGTCTTCTTTCAATGAGCTAGAATGACTTCTAACATTAGCTCATATTCTGATCTTACCTAATCCCAGTATAGGGTATGTGGTTTTCAGTAATTCTTCTAATATTGTTCTAGGTTTTTTGCTTATGCAATATGATCAAGTGGTGTCTTATTTCTCTTTATATCTTTGACCTCATGAGAATAATTACCCCACTCATGGTTTAGATATTTCCACAGTTATGAATTCACCTAAGTGTTGGAGGTGCTATCTTTTAGGGATAGGTACACGGTCTTTTCTAACCATAAGAGTCTGAGCTATATCTTTTCATATAAATACTTGAATTTCAAATATAGCTGATGGTTATAATACCTTCAGATATTTGACTTTGATATTTTCTACACCCTGGGGAAGGGTAATGTTGTTCCAGATTCTCTCATTAGAAAAGTACCACTGTAGGCTATTCTGGAATCAAAAGAGGATTGGAACCTTATAGGGATCTTTTCTCAGTTTCACCTGGATGCTCAAGAGGATGTTTTATTAATGGTTATAACTAGTGTTCAGTTTTAATCATCAATCCTTGAGTATATTCTACAAGATTATTAGTGGGATGATGAATTCAGTAGAATTTGAGAAACCCTATATATTTGGGAGATAATTTCTAGTTAGTCTCTCCCTTCAGATGGTATTCTTTGTTTTGGTGATTGGTGTGTCATCCTAGCATCTTTAAGGAGCTTAGTTTTTTTATTTTCATAGTTCTTCATGGTTAATTCATTTGGGAACTATGAAGAAGTATTATAACATGATATGATGATTCTTATGGTCATGTATGAATCATGACATTTCATATTTTTTCTCACTATTACACTAGCTAAGAAATAAAGGTGGGGCATGTGAAACCTTATGGGTTGCTCCAACCTCTTTAAGTGTTAGTTTGGAAATGGGAAAAGGTTTCCATGGAATATATTGTTGTATTACCATATAATCCATGAGGGAGGAATTATATCTAGGTGGTGATTGATCAGTTGACAAAGTCGGCTCACTTCATTTCAATCAGGGACACTACTAAAGTTGAAGAGATGGGTAAGTTGTATGTGCAGGGGTTATGAGGTTTAATGGAGTTACCTCTACCATTATTTTAGAAAAGGATCTTCAGTTTACCTCATGGTTCTAGAATATTCTCTGGGTGGTGATGGGGACTTAAGTCAGGTTGATTCTAGATTACCATCCACAAATAGATGCCAGACAAATCATGTTATTCAGATCCTAGAGGATATGCTCCATGCATGTGTCTTGGATTTTGGTGGATCATGGGATAGCCATTTGGAAATGGTTGAGTTTTATTATAACAACAGTTATCAATCATTGATCAGAATGGATCCCTTTTAGGCTTTGTATGGTCACCCATACAGGCCACCTCTTTCTTGGTTAGAGGTGGGCGATACCTCTCTTATATGAATGAGTCTCATTTCAGAGACATTATTGAAGAATTAGGATATACATCATCATTTAGTTATAACTCTGAGTTGATATAAATCATATTTGGATCATCAATTTCATCCTTTTGAGTTTTCCTTTGGTGACCAAGTTTTTTTGAAATTTTATCCTTGGTTGGGTCATCTTTATCTTAGAAAACATGGGATGTTGGATCTAGATATGTTGAACCATTTGATTTTTTGGAACAACTTGGGTGGGTTGCTTATTGGTTGGCATTACCAGTTTAGTTGATATATATTCACGATGTTTTCCACATATCATAGCTCAATAAGTACCATCCCGATCTCTCTCCCATTTCGAGTTGGGAAGAGATCGAGTTGGATCAAGACATTTCTACTATAGAAAAACCAATAGTGATCATTGACTCTTAGGTAAACGTCTTGTGTGGGAATTCTATTTCATTGGTTAGAATATTATAGAAACATCGATCAGATTCTCATGATACTTGGTAGCATTATTCATTGATAATGGAGAATTTTCCTAACCTTTTTCCAAACACCATTCTTCCATATGAATTCCTAGGGATGGAAATTCATATAGTGGGGATTTTTTTAACATCTTTTTACCTTATTTCAGGTATTTTTCATCTATATTTTCATTTACCTCTTTATTTGGGTGCATTTTGGGTCTTCCAACGATGGAGAGTCTTTTCTAGGGGTAATGGCCTAAATTTTTGGGATGTGTGTTTATTGTAATTAATGGATTCTATGTATAAATGTGAAAAAATATTAAGAGGATATACTTTGGGGTCTGAGATGATGAGGTGTATTTTTCTAATTGTTTTTGTAGAATCTGTCTGATAAACAATTTCAAATTTTGAAAGGGTTACATGATGTGAATCTGTTTCCGAGTTGATTCCATGAACTGGTTCAAAGTGTGAAATGTTTACACGTTGTGAGACTAGTTTATATTGTGAAAAGTTCAATCAATGTTTTTTTAACTATGGTGATGACTTTTTCAACATATGTGAATTTTGTGGATTTCACATCATGAACATAAGATTCACATCATGTAATGTTCATAGCCTATAGGTTTTTATGATTTTAATATCAGATTTTATTTTCATTCAACTATAACCTCCTCTCTTGAAACCTAGGATCTCTCCTAATTGATTTTGGGGATCTCTACTTCTTATGGATTGTTTCTTTTGGTGATTGAAAATTATTATGGTTGAGTTGTGTCTCTTTTGGTAAATGATATTTCTACTTCTTCATTATTGTTGGTCATAATAGTACCATTGATCTACATTTTCATATATTTTGGGCTTCTAGTGTTTATTCTCTTGATCCTTTCTAGATCCATTATGTGATCTTCCTCTAAAGGATGACCTTTGTGTTGGTTGTGGAGGGGCATGTGAGTTTATATAGGTACTTCTTATGTTATCTTCTCCACCAACATTTTTGTTGTTTAATTGATCCTATGATGTAATTATTTATTCTAGGGCCTCTTTTTTGTCCTTTTGTTCTTCTATGTTGGTGGATCTCATTGCGGGTGTGTGCGGACTAAGTTTGAGGTAGGTGGTTCTGTCTCTAGCCTATGTTGGATGAACTATATTGCTCTTCATTTATAAATTGTTTTATAAATTAAATGGAATGATTGAATTGTGTGTGTGTAAATGGGATTTTGAGAAAATATGGTTTTCCCCTTGTTTTGGTAAAATATAAGGTATTTTCAAAGTATTTTGAAATTTATTTATGAAATGATTTTCAAAGAATGGTATGGATAAAATATTTTGGAAAATGTTTCACATGAGAAGCCTTGGGTACTTAGGTGGAAGGTGTAGTAATAGACCACATCAATTGATACAGTCAGGGGGATCACTCATAGAGTGTTCCTTTTCTCTCTAGTCCCATTGTTCTGGGTAATTTTTAAGCTTTTGGGGTGGTTCACTTGATGGGGTATTCCTATGATCTCTATATTTAATTCATATATTTAGAGACTTGATGTGCGTGATTGTCTATGTTGGAGGTATGAGTGTTCTAGATATCCTAACCTATAGTGATCCTTGGTATAATGTTACCTATGCTTTGGTCTGTACTAATTTGGATTTGATATGATATGTGATATATGATTTGGTTTGACTACATGATATATGTTGTATGCTTTGAAATTGTTCCACCTGGATTATCTGGAACTGTGAGAAAAGAGGAAATGTTTTACCATGATTTTTATATAAAAACTACTTAACTATTTATCATTCCTTCTTTTCTTTAAAGTTTAGAATTTTTGGATTGTTGTACAAAGACTTGATATGGAGCACCTGGGTGGTATCCTACTGAGTATGTTTATCTCACACCCTGATCACCCCTTTAGTGGTGCATAGACCTTTTTATATCTTTCGATGCATGGAAAGAAAATGTGTTATAGTGAGGTGTTCAGGTTTATTTTAGTTGTTTCTGGGTAGCTGGTGATGAGATAGTGGGAGTTTTCTTACATTATCACATGGATTAGTTGTTTTGGTTTTTGTTGTCCCCTTTTATTGGAATTGTACCTTGGAGATTTATTTATCTACATTTTAGTTTTATCTCTTCTTTTGTTTAATTTTTTGATATGAAATATATTTCTTGTTTACACTTTATTTGTTTCTTCCCATCATGTATGTGTATATATATATATATATCATTTTTTCTACTTTGGGTTGGGTAAAAAATTCCCTCTAATTGTTTTGGCTGCCCAATTTCTAGTCGCCAACCAGTGTGGATTGATAATGCCTTTAGGGTATGTGATGGTTTGGGTCAGGTACCGATTTGAGATGGTATCCAGGTTAAGTTTGTCACACTAACCTAGGGGGTGCACTGGTGACTTCTCAGATAGATAAGGAATCCACGATGAGGGGTTCTCATTCTGCAGAGACTGTGGGAAAAACTCTGTTGAGCCAATTCTATTCGGTTTCCTGCTGCAAGGTCCACACTTGATATTGAAGAAATAGTGATGGTTTGACCTCCATCGATTCATCCCTACTTTTTGTAACATGCATGAATGTCATCTATTGGTGTCCATGGGGATAACTTCTCAGTACTTTATAGGAGTGGGGTATTCTAGTATTAGTCACTAATGTCTGTTGTATGAGTAAAAGTTAATTCTTTAGCACTCATTTTTCTTGTAGATGATGAAACACCCCCCCTAGGTCTAGTATTGTGGTATTTTGTCTATGAATTGGGATAACAAAGTTATCTTTCAAGTCTACCCCTGGATCTGCTATAGTAGTCATTATATCATTATGGGAATTGATTCACTCAAGCCTATTGGTATGTACCTTCTTCCCTTACCTTTGTTGTAATCAGTAACCAGATAGTGGGCCTCATATGAGTCAAATGGGGATTCATCACCTTAGAGTACCCCTACTTGACCATCAAGACAATACTTAAGGAATTGGTGGTATGAATAGGAGGCCGCTACATACAAATGAAGCTAGGTCCTTCCCAAAAACATGTTGTAGGCAGTATCCTATGATACTATCATAAATTCATTGCTAGATATCAATCCACTTATTTTAGACTTAGGTCAAATCTTATCACATGTTTTTTTCTCACTCTTGTCATTCCCTATAATTTTTAGGTTGGAGGGAGTCAGATCTACTTTTGTAATTCCAAAATTATGGAGTGTCATCATTGGGATGAGGTTGATCTCAAATCGTGTATCCACTAGGAAGTAGTGTATTTCTACACCATTTAAATAGAATATAATATTCATCAATCGTATGTGCCCATAAATATTGACACCCTCATCTTGTCCAAAAAAATGATATTATGGCCTAACATTCCTCATTCTCAGCCTCTTCTATGTAGTAATCCTCAGTGGCAGCTACCTCAGTCTCAAAATTAAAGAGGATCTTCAAGGATTCAACAAGGGCCTCATGTATTTCCTTTGATATTATTAGTGACTCAAGAATCTATATCCTCACGGGTATGGTGGATAGGTTATTCAACACATTATACTTCCATTTATTGGCATATTTTTTTTCTATATAGGATCATTATTAAGAAGGGGTGAAACAAGTGTTGTTAGCTGAGGCACTGGGGCCTATCTTGTTTTGGAGATATTTTTCTAATGGTTAGATAGTATTCTCCAAATATATGATGGATGGGCATCAGAAGGATGAATTTGGATCCTGGATAGATGTGGCTAATCACGATGTTCTCTTGGTTGAGCCACATGGTAAACTAATACAATATGTTGTATGGGAATACTTGATAGAGCGGGTCATGAGGACTGGTGTTGTTGAGCCTTATGTGAGGATTTTTATCTATACTAAGCATTATGGTAGATTTCATATCCCCTTGTCTCTCCTTTACTAGCATTGGACAAAGGTGACTAAGTTTTTTGCATGGAATTCCTCATTGTTGGTCATTGTTAAGGGGTCCACTTGTTCAATATCATTCACATAGGTGTATTCTTACTCCACTTCAGTGGAATAGTCCAAGGCTAGACATACCCTAGTAGAATCTACCAACTCGAGAGGCTAGAAGTCACCAAGGGTGCTGACTAGTTTTGGAACTAGTAGGGAATATGATTTCCCTTTTTCCATTGATGTATGATATTCTAATACTTGTGACGTTCTAATGAAGATGTGGATCCAGTGTTTAGAGGGGGAACAAAAACCATATGAGGTTCTATCTTGAAGAAGTGATCATGGATGATACCATGGTGTGATCGACTATCTTGTGAGATAACCAGTCATTTTACATCTTCATTTTTCTAGTAAGATCTTGTTTCCACTCACTAGAGCCTTTTTTATCACTATTGGAGTTAGTGGATACATGTGTCACCTATATTGCGATGTCACCTAATCTGACTAAGCCATGATCTACTTGGTCCTAGAGATGATATTTGAAGACATGTCATTATTTTATGGTATATCCAAGGATTCTGCGATATGGGTTGGGATCATCATGGCTAGTGATTTTGGCTGTGAAAGTAACCATGGGATCCTGGCCATGATGGAGAGTTGGGACCACATTATCTCATCAAGGCATCTTTTCCTGGGGAGTTTTCACCGGGAAGGGCTACACTTGGTGAGGATCATTTAGTAAATGGGTCAATAAATGTACTGTATCAGGTGCCTTTTCATGTATAGTGGTAGTTGTCTCTAATTTTATGGGACTTCTTGTGGGAGTGAGAAGGGGAAATGGGCATGACCAGTGTTTGGTCTGCTAAAAGGATTCCTCCAAACGCAAATCTTTTTCATATAACTCCTAAAATCCACCTAGGTAGTTTAGGGATATGAGTGTATGGAACATATATTCTCTAACATTCTCTACGCACATCATATGCTACCGATCCTAGGAAAGTATCATATCAAGGACATATGTGATTCCCTTCCATTGGGAGACAAATTTGATGAGTCTCTCATCGGGCCTTTGTTTTCATTTGAAGAAGTTGGTGATCCTTATCTTGTGTGAGGTGGATTTGAACTGGTAGAGGAATTTTCTACAAAGGTGTTACCAACTAGAAATGGACCCTGTGGGAAGCTAACTATACCAGATGATCACAGGTCCTTATAGCATCTGTATAAAGCATCAGAGGTTGGTGGATTCCTGTAGTTCTAGAATATCCAACATTAGACCGCACCTTACAGAAAATTTGGTTGAATGATATATTGTATCACTTGTCACATTAAATAGGTTGAAGCTGGGATTATTGAATTCTGGGGCACTCAGACATGGTACACCCATGATGGGTAAGGATTTACTTCATTAAGAATTTACATCTATTTCATTTATAGAGCCTTGAGATGGGAAATGAGAGAAACTATAACTTCACTTGGTGAGGATTTTTCATCACAAATGTGTTGATAGGCTCATCGACTTAGGGATCAATGCAATCTTGATCCCAGGGAAGATAGCCACACTGCTTAGGTAGAGTGGGTGACTCATATCTTGGTTATTAATCATATTCCCAAGATTCTTACCTGATCGAGTGCATAGGTCCACCAAGTTCAAAATCAGGTGCCTAGCTGAGGAGGACTGTGTGCCCTATTAGAGGAGAGATAGGGTACCTCTTTATGTTATTAGGGTCTGGGCGTTACTCAGCACTAATCTCAGTCGTAAGGATTTCATATTCCTCAAGATCTTGAAGCAAGGTGGCTATCTTGGGGTATGAATAAGATTTTGGTGCAAACTCATATGGTTCAGTGGGAATATTATGTCCCTTTAATTTTTGATATATTTAAGATAAAGTGAAAAAAAAACTCATTGGGGGGACTCCCAAGGCCTAGCACCTATCTCTGCTGACAAGTACAGGAACATGACGAGGGGTCTGTTTGGTGTTGTGTCATCCCTTGGGGAGGGTTTTCCTTATCATTCCCTACCTCAGTGCTCCTATTTCTCTAATTCTATAGAGGGTTTATGGTGAAAACATTTATCATGGCGGTATTCATAGATGAACTATTATTTTTAGTGGATTTTATGAATTGAAAATCCCATCATTTATGTATAATAGAGATAAAATAGAGTGAAGCGTACCTCCCGTATACTTTGATCTACGTGTATTTTGAATCTTATTTCATGACCCAATAGAGAACATTGAGGCTCCTAATATAGATTTACTAGAGAGTTTGGTGGTGGCCATATGATTTAGGACACTAAGCTACTAGGAGTGCTATGATCTCAACCCTCTTACATTGTTGGTTAATGGAATTGAAGTGCTCATGGAACCCTAGGTAGATCATCTAATGATCCCAAAGTTGGTGAAACATCACCCAAATATTCTTGTGGAAATAAACTACATGTTCCTCAGTGAGGGACTCCAAGATGAAAAAATTCAGAGCTTCATGTGGCCAAAACATGACCGGTATATGGTCAATGGCCAATATCTTCACAAGTACTATTGTTAATTACTAGAGGGATGGTCCTTCTCCTGGTCATCCCAAATCATGATTAGAATAGGCCAAGATTATAATGAAATGGGATCTTCATACATATATATTACATATTTATTGCAGAATATTTATTTCACTACAAAAATAAATGCCTGATAAATGTAATAGTTTAGTGACTTTGGAAACATGGAAACATAAACACTAGTATATAAGTGAGATATGTCATCTCCCACTATAATCTCCATAACTAGAACCCTTTTTATACATATCATACATAATACATATCTATATAACCCGAGGAAAGGAAACATAATAAAGGGTGATCTCATATGCTCAGTAAGGGAAAAAGGGAGATGCATAAGAATAACATGAGCATAAGGGTATTAGAATATGATCATAACATTTAAAAACCATACCCTATATATCAAAGATCATAATAATTATTCATTCCATAAGGATTTCAGTTCATAAGGCATGGTTCATAAGGGAATTAAATAACATGATCCATGAGAGCATAAGATTGGAATAAGAGATAGATTTGTGGCATATACATCAACTTATAACATTGTGAACATGTATAAATATAAGAAGGTTCACCCATTAAGTTAAGTACAATAAATCAGTCCCTTGAATAAATTTATGGACATATAACCAGGTCTATGCATAACATTGTGAACATGTAATCAGGTTCATAAATAGGTGGCTACACCTCCTGGGTGGGACACACCACCATCCCCAGTGGTATCCATGTCTTATTATACTAGGTTTACTTTGTGTTTTAACCCTATCTTATAGAATTATGTTCACTCCCCATTCCAATCATGTCTTAATGAACCGAGTTCACTCCCCATTCCATTCATGTCTTACTAAATCAAGTTCACTCCACATTCTAGTCCAATCTATATTATGAGATATAAATCCTTAACTAATGAATTTGAGTGAGATATAGGTTCCACCCATCACATAATGAAATCATACATATTTTTTCCACAAGATCGTAAACATTCATCATATCATAACCTAAGAAATGAAATGGGTATCATACACATTTCATCATAACATGACTTGTGGAAAATAAATATGATTCATAAACATTTCATCGTTTCATTATAGAATAACCCATGGCAAAAGAAGCATATTTCATAAGCATTTCATCATGGTGTAACCTGGGGAAGAGAAACGGGTTTCATAAACATCATAACATTATAACATAAACCTTTTAGAGAAATAATATGAATGGTATCCTTGGATAATATACCCAGTAAGGCATAGGTAACACTAACGGATGTCATATTAGATGGAAAATAATTTTTTAAGTTAATTTAAAATAAAATATCCTTTCTACTTTGAAAAACTCTCTTTAAAACATACATCATTTTCAATGCCTTTTTCATTCAAAATAACCTTTAAATCATATAAAAGAATATTTTAAAATAATTTTAAACACTTTTTAAAAGCTAAATATTTTTCAAAATATTTTTCCTTGAAAATTAACATAAAATATCATTTAAAATTTTTGAAAACATTTTTATAAAACATGGTTTTAGAAGAAAAAATATTTCTAACTGAAGAGAGAAATAAAGTCATGATTTCTTAAAACCATTTCCTTAATTATCTTAAGTAAAAAGGAGTTTAAATTTAGCACCATTACATGAAAATATCATTAATAACTATAGGTTAATAACATTTATGAGAATTATTTAGATATTTATCTTAATATTTCATTAATGGAATCATAATCATAAACAATCATGATAAATGATGAGATTGTGGCAATAAACACTTACCACTTTTATAAATTTCATAATAATAATCATGAAATAATAACATTGAATGAATATTAAAATATCATTAAAAGAACTATATTCATGATATAACATGTCAAAGGGGTAGTATATACACCTTGTAAAATAATATAGGTGCATAATTGGCATGTGTCTTAAAGAAGGTAAATTGAGAAAAAATTCCTTACCGATTTGGTAACTTTGAAACTATAATCCCATGAAAGATAGATCCTCAAATATATGTATAAATATGAAAAAATTTAATTATAATAATCATAAATTACAAACATGGGAATTATATACACTACATATAAGAAATAGTTGGTTAATATAGCATGTATCTCACAAAACTAAAAAGTGAGACGTAAATCCCTTACCTTAAGTCTTGAATTCCATATTACTCATTCAAACATACTATATAATAAATATAAGTTTATGATAAATATATTATAGAACCATATTAATATATATCATACCATATATGATTTTATTATTAATTTATATTACTTTTTTATTAACAATTCCATGTTAAAGTTATGTTTCAGGTAATAGATGCTTTGTTTTTCATACATGTTTTGAATTGTTATTTTTATCCTATTACAAAGATAATGATTTAATAATATCTATAATTATAACCATGATATAAATATCATATATATTCACTATATATTTATTTATATTAATCCATAAAATTTAGTGATAGGAAATGAAACACACCATTTATGGAGACAGTACGTTGTACATATGCATGAATATTGTTTCCATTTTCTTAACGTATTGAAAGAAAGAATATTAAAAGATATATATGTATATATTATTATTACATTATAATTTTTATGTTATAAATATCACATATGTATATTAAAATCATCCTTAATACATTCCATGTAAAGCATGAATGAATCACATCGCTTCGTGAGGTAGTAGTTTTTAGTACACATGAACGATGTTATCATATTCCCAAAAAATGAAAATCATGAATTTATGCATTATATAATAATTAAATAAGAATAAATAAATCATATATATCATATATATAATATATAAATATTATTCTTATCATTATTCCCAACCATAAGAGGTGGTAATGAAAAAACAAATGACATCGATTTGCAAGGCAGTAGTCTGCAATACACACAAAGGATGATTTCATAGCCCATTTGATGGAAGTGTGTGTGGATTTAGTTTATAACCTTAACATAAAAAAATCTGAGAATATTAAAGATACTTATGTTATTATATAATCATTATATAAAAATAATTTATGTGGTTTTAGGAATAAATAAAACAAAAACATTTGTTGATGGATGTTACCTCTTCATCGGGTATCTCTTTTTGGTTTGAACCAAAGGAATTATTGGTTGGATTTATACCAAAATTAAGGTTTATAGTTTGAGATTATGAAAGTTTAGAAGTTATTTTGGTTTTTATTGGATTAACTATTTAGTTTTTAACATGTGAAGAGAGGGAGAGAGGGTGTCTTTTTATAAATGGGGGAGAGGACACACTTGGTATTTTTCAAAACAAAGTTAGGTGTACCAAAACCATTACCTAAAAAGGATTATATAATTAAAAACATTATATAAATTATAATTTAAAGTATAAATATGTTCATACAATGGGTTTTGGAAAATTTTATAGGTTATTTTTCCTCTTAAGATTAAATTTTATTCCCTTGGTAAACTCATTTTTCTCTTAATCACTATGATAAATTTTAACTGTTTTCACTAATAATTTTGGTAAAAAATTAATTATACCATATTATAAATTATAAATTATCATTATTTAAAATATGGAATCCATTTTTATGAATTCAATTCACATAATTGGTAGAAATTAATTTAAAACAAATCATGTAGACGTGTCGAGAAAGCGGGTTTTAAAGCGAAAAAATGTCAAAAGTGTACAATGTTTTTATACTAAATTTTAATATTAAATTGATTATAATGACCTAAATTTGATTAATATAACTATAATTAAAATATTTATAATTTAAAACCAATTTAAAATATAATTTAACTATATAAATAAATTAGATGAAAAATCAATTTTCAATTAGAATTCAGTATTTTCCATTATTCATCAAAAAATGAAACTTTTTAGAAAAATACTAAAAAATAAACCTAAGTTAATTTTGAAATTAATATTTAAAACTTTAAGTTTATTTTTTCAAATATTAATTATAAAAGATTCAAAATTAGTTTTAAAATAAGTGTGTCATTAAAAGGTGATAAAATTTCCTTTTAGAAAAAACAATATTTTTAGGCATAAAATTGGATTAATTCTTATTTTTTTTCTAGAAAAAACATAATATGAATTTTAATTAGTTGATTGAAAATATAATATATAAATTTAATTAAAATAATTCATCAAAAGTGGTTTGTTTAATTTATTGATATAAAATGTGTTTTTGCATAGAAAATTTGTTTTTCAAAATAAGAATTTATTTATTTTCAAATAGATCTTACATTCATTTATAATTAATTGGTTACAAAAGAATTCATTTTATAAACATGAATAAACAATATTTTTATAATTTATTTAATCATTTTCATATCCTCCATTCTAACGGCTAGGTGATAACTATAATAATGTTTTAATAATATGTCACATTTCTTTTAAAATCAATGTTGCATGTAATGCAAGCTAAGATCGGTGTTTCATTTAACATAATATAAACTTGGTATTGTGTGCAACACAAACCAAAATCGTTGTTTTGTTTACTATAATATAAACTTAGTTTTTCATGTAGCACAATTTTAACTTGGTTTTGTGTATAAAGTAAGCTTAACTTGGTGTAATGTGCAATGAAAGTCATTAAATAATTTTAATTTATTTGAAAAAAACATAAAGACTAAGGGTGTTACATTCTAACCCCCTAAAATTAATTTAATTATAAAAATTAATCTAGTTCATCAAAGTTTTAATACTTGAAAGTTCTTTTCATAGAAACCTATATCATAAATTGTTTTAATAAAACATCCTCTTGAAAAAGAGAGAGGGGTGTGAAAAAATCATCTAGAATAACTCATACTAGGTTTCCAAGTAGGAGAAACTAGGTGGGAAGTGAAAATTTGGAAATGGAAGAAAAATTTAAATAATTATGGGGAGTGATAAAAATCACTTATCAAAAGAAAGTGGGTGATCTAGATAATGTTAGTGATCATAACACCAAAGACTAAAGTGGCGTAAAAAATCATTATTGATGATAATAGGATAAAATCTTATTTCAAGATCCTTTTCGTAAAGTTGAATAATTTTCATAATAAGATATACTTACTTGATTTATAAGCACAATATCACCCTTTAGATGCGACTTGATCAATTTCCTCTTACTCTAAGAAATGAAGGTGAAATTTTTTATTCCTAAAGCACTAATAGATCATAAGATCCATAGATAGAGTGATAACTAATTCTGTCTATCTTCAATTATCATAAAAAAATGTTTAAAATATGTTATCCAATATTCATAAATCTTAATATGGTTTAATAATACATTAATCTTTAAAACCTCATTCAAATTTCAACATAAACCATTTCAAAAATGGTTAACCTTTTGACCCTTCTCAAAGATGAAAATAAAAAACTTTACAAAGAAGGTCAATAATTTTCTCAAAATTAGATTAGCATTTATCACCCATATATCATAAAGTATCTCTTTATTGAAACATACCCAATGTTTTAATACCTTCAACATGTATTCTCTAGAAACATGGTAATAACCCGAATTACCATAAAACCTTATTGAAAAATTATATGTTTCCCCATTCCTTACATAAAACATGGATTATTGTATATATTCCTTAAATCCAAAAATGATGTAAACTCCATACATGATAGAATAAAATACTATGTTAATAAAACATTAATTAGTTCCAAGGTAATTAGTATTATCCAATTTACTTTATCCAAATCAATCATCTCTTTATCCTGATATTATTACCTCAACACCAAGAACATATTAAGAGTTATATTTCCCTTAACCATGTATTTTCCATGAATATAACCTTTCTATTAAATTAATTTTCCAATCCATCAACATCATTTAATATATAATTTCAAATCATTAATTAAAAACTTATACTTAAAAATACTTATATATTTCATGATTCTCGAATTTCAATAAATAAACACCTCAATTATTCCACCTCATCATTAATCCATTAACTAAGCTTCATCATCTTATTCCTTAATTTATATTTCATATCATATGTAATTTGTATTATCTTAATAATCATCAATATAACCATTACTTTTACAACCTTTTTTATTTTCTTCACAAGATGTTTTAATAGGACATTGATTTTCATAATGTTCATACTTTACACACTTTAAAAATTCAATTATTTACAATTCCTTAGGGAGAAAAATATTCCCATCCATTTCATTAACTAAACTTTTCATTTTTTTCTTATAAATCATTTTTACTTATAAATTACTTAATTTTTTTCCTTCTTCACCAAACATAATACATATTTTCATTCCTTTGAGACATTCCCTTGAGTTATTCCCCCCACATTCTTAATATATAGGAAAAAAATATTCATTCTTATATGGTCTCCACCATATGAGTTCTCAACAAACTCTATACTTCTCCCCCTCGGTGAGTTCGAGCATTGGATAAGCTTCACATTGTTAATCATGTTCTATGGTAATTGATTAGGCAAAATCACAACTTTCTTTACTCTAGTAATCATCCCATTTGGCTAATCATCGGTAAATTTTCCATCACATTCAATGTTTACCCAGTTTCATCAGGTTCCTACCATTGACTAAAACCAAAAACTTAGTGTGAGTAACACTGGACATAGTTTAGAAGCACATAATCAAAAAAAATCACTTATATTATGTCTAAATAATTAAACCTTTTGCTTTAATCAATGACAGATTATGTTTATCCTAGGTTATTAATAGTTATCTTCTATTTAAATCCTTCATTATGGTTCTAAATATTTTGTGAATTTACAAATAAAATCCACTGAGTGTCAAATTGGGTGTGCAGCAAGGCTCATTGTCATGCACTAGTTCCCAACTGAGCCTAAATCAATATGGTGTTTTCAAGGTTGTTACCCCTAGGTATATATGTTCCTGATCCATATCCACTTATATTATATAGAAAGGTATTTAATTTCTTAGAAACCACTCACTCTATCCTTTACCAAAATTCTAAGAAATTTTCCTATACTTTAAATCATTCTTAGACTTACCCTTAGATATATCCATAGACATATCCTTAGAAATATCCCTTGAAATATCACTAAATTTTTCTCATCCTAATTTTCAAATGTTAACTAAACCTTTTGTTCTAATACCAACTATAATGAATCAAGCTATTCATAGATAGATATTATATCATTTTTGTGAAATATTAATTTCATTACATAAATAAATTCTTTAGAATCGTACTATTTTAGTGACTTTGGAAACATAGAAACATAAACATGAGTCCATAAGTGAGCTACATAATCACCCACTAAGTTCTTTATAACTATCACCCTTCTTAGACATATTATACATGATACATATCTTTATAACCTAGGGAAAGGAAATATAATAAAGGTTTAACGCGGATGCTTGGTAATGTAAAACAAGGGAGATGCATAATCATAAAATGAACATAAGGGTATGAAAACATGATCATAAAATTTTTAAACCATACCCTTCATATCAAAAATCACAATCATGAGTCATGGTATAAAGACTGGCAGTTCATAAGATATGATTCATATGGTAATTAAAGAACATTATCCATGAGAGCATGAGATTTCCATAAGACGTATATTTGTGGAATAAACATCATATTATAACATTGTGAACCTTTTTAAATAGAAATAGGTTCACCTATTAAGTTAAGGACATGAAATCATTCCATTTCATAAATTTATAGATAAGAAACCAGGTCTATGCATAACATTGTGAACATAAAGTGAGGTTCATCCACAGGTGGATACACCTCCTGGTATGGGCACACCACCATCTCCAATGTAATCCTTGTCTTAATGTATTGGGTTTACTTCCCATTCCAGACCTTTCATACTAAACTGAGTTCACTCCTCATTCCAGTATTGTCTTATTGAACTAAGTCCACTCCCTATTCTAGTCATGTCTTACTAAACCGAGTTCACTCCCTTTTCTAGTCCTATCTTACTGAATTGAGTTAACTCTCCATTTTAGTATTTTCTATCTCATGAGATATAAATATTTACCCAATGCATTAGAGGGAGATATAGGTCTCACTCACTACATAATGAAATCACACATATGTGTTCCAAAAATCATAAAGATTCATCATATCATAACCCAAGAAATTAAATGGGTATCATACACATTTAATCATAAGAAAACCTAGGGAAAATAAATAGGTTTCATGAAAATATCACGATTTTATAAAAGAATAACTCATGAAAAAAAAGTATCGGGTTTCATAAGAATTTCATCACGGTGTAACCTATAGAAATTAAATGATTTTAATAAGCATAATAACATCAAAACAAAAACCATTCAGAGAAATAATATGGATATAATCCTTGGATAATATACCCAGTAATGCATAAGTAACACCAACAGATGTAATCTTAGATTGAAAATAATTTTAAAATATCATTTATAATATTTATTGAGGAAAATATCCTTTCCTCCTTAAAAAATACTCTTTCAAACATAAATCATTTTGAAGACCATTTTCTATGAAAATAACCTTATAAACTTATAAATAAAGATATTAAAATAATTTAAAAGGATTATTAACAAATAAAAAAATAAAAAACATTTTCCTTTAAAATTAACATAAAATATCATTTAAATAATTGAAAACTTTTTTAGAAACCATGATTTTGTAAGAAAATAGACTTCTGACCAAAGAAATAAATAAAGTTATATTTTATCAAAAACATTTCCTTAATTATATTAAGTACCAAAGAGTGTAAAAATGGTTCCATTACATGAATATATCATGAATAACTATATGATAATAAACTTCATGATAATTATTGATATATGGATTATAATATTTCATCAATATAAGCATAATCATAAATAATCCTGATAAACGATGAGATTGTAGTAATTTATTCTTACCACTTTGGTAACTTTGAATCATAATCACTATAAAATAATTACATTAAATAAAGATTAAAATATCATTAAAATAATTTTATTCATGATATAACATGTCAAAGTGGAATTACATACACCTTGTAAAAGAATATAGGTGCATAACACAACATGGGTCTCAAAGAAAGAAAATTGAGACAAAATTCCCTAACCGCTTTGGTAACTTTTAAACTATAACCCCATGAAATATATATCCTAAAATGGGTGTGTAAATACCAAAAAAATTAATTATAAGAATCATAAATTACATATGTGGTTATTATATACACCACATAGAAGAAATAGGTGGTTAAAAAAGCATGTGTCTCACAAAAGTAAAAAGTGAGACATAAAACTCTTACCTTAAGTCTTGAATTTCATATTACTCTTTAAAAATTCATTTATAATAAATATAATTTTATTATAAATATATTAAAGAACCATATTAATATATATAATACTATATATGATTTTATTATGACTTTATATTAACCGTTAATTAACAATTCCATGTTAAAGTTATATTTTGGGTAATAACCTCTTTGTTTTTCATACATATTTTGACATGGTATTCTTGGTCCTATTAATTAGATCATGATTTAATCATATCCATAATGGTAACCATGATATAAATATCATATATATCTAGTATATATTTATTTATAGTAATCCATAAAATTTAGTGATAGAAAATGAAATACACTGTTTATAGAGATGGTAGGCCGTATGTACGCATGAACATTGTTTCCATTTTCTTATCATATTGAAATAAATAAAATTAAATGATATATATATATAATAATTATAGTAGAATTTTTATTTCATATATAATAAGTATTTTTATTAAACTCATCCTTAATACATTCTATGTAAAGCATGGATTAATCACATCACTTCATGAGGTGGTAGTCTGCCATACACACGAACGACATTATCATATTCCCAAAAAATGGAAATCATGAAGGTATGTGTTATAAAATAATTAAATAAAAATAAATACATAATATATATCATATATAAAAAAAATCAACATAATTCCCAACCTTGATGGGTGGTAATGGAAAAACGAATGACATCTGTTCACAAGGCGATAGTTCATCGTACACATGAAAGATGATTTCATAGCCCATTTGATAGAAGTGTGTGTGGTTGTAGGTAATACCATAAACATAAAAGAATATAATTATATTGAAGATATTGATGTTATTATATAAGTATTTTATAAAAATAATTTAAGGGGTTTGAGGGAGAAATAAAAAAACGTTCATTGATGAACGTTACCTCTTCTTTGAGTATCTCCTTTTGGTTTACACTAAAGGACTTCCTTGGTTGAATTTATTCCCAAAATAAGGATTATAGTTTGATATTATGTAATTATAGAAGTTATTTGGGCAATTATTGGCTGAGATAATTATTTTTGAATGTGTTAAGAGAGGGGGAGAGGGGGTGGCCTTTTATAAGTGGGGGAGATGACACACTTGGTATTTTTCAAAAGAAAGGTAGGTGTACCCATGTTTTTAACACAAAAATGATTAAATAATGAAAAAAATTATTAATTAATGATTAAGGTCTAAATATGTCTATATAATGGGTTTTGAAAAATGTATAGGTCATTTTTTCTCCTTAAATTTAAAGTTTAGTCCCTTGTTAAACATGTTTTTCTCTTAAATGCCATGATTAATTTTAACTATTTTTACTAATCATTTTAGTAAAAATTTATTTTTTACTTATTATAAATTATAAATTATTATTATTTAAAATATTTAATCCATTTTTTCAAATTCAATTAATATAAGTGGTAGAAATTAATTTAAAATTAATCCCGCTAACGTATTGGGAAAGTGATTTTTTAAATCAAAAAATATAAAATGATTAAAAAATTTAGATTCAATTTCAAAATGAAATTAATTAAAATAACCCAAATTATATTAATAGATATATTAATTAACTAAATACACTTTAAAAATGATTTAAAATTTAATTTAACTATATAAATATTTTAGACAGAAAGGAAGTTTTCAATTAGAATTCAGTATTTTTCACTATTCATCAAGAAATAAAACTTTTCAGAAAAGTCTCAAAAATTAACCCTAACATAAATTTTAATTTTTTATTTATAAAAATTAATTTATTTTTTAAAATATTATTTATAAATGTTTCAAAATTTATTTTTAAAATAAGCGTGTCATTAAAAGGCGGTAAAACTACCTTTTAGAAAAATACATCTTTTTATACATAAAATTGGATTTCTTCTTATCTATTGTCTAGAAAACACAAAAGATAAATGTTAAATAGTTGATTTAATATATAATATGTAAATTTAATGAAAATAATTCATAAAAAATGTTTTTTAATTTATTGAGATAAAACGTGTTTGTGCATAGAAAAATAGTTTTTCAAAAAATGAATTTCTTTATTTTCAAATAATTATTACTTTTATTTATAATTAATTGGTTACTAAAGAATTACTTTTATAAATATAAATGAACCATATTTTAATAATTTATTTTATCCTTTTCATACCCTCCATTCCAACATCTAGGTAACAACTATAATAATATTTTAATAATATGACATGTTTCATTTAAACTGAATGTTGTGTGCAATGAAAGTTAAGCTTGATGTTTCTTGTAACAAAATATAAACTTGGTATTTCATGTAACACAAACCAAACTCATTGTTTCATGTACTTCAAGCTAAACTCAATGTTGTGTGTATCATAAGATTAACTTGGTGTTGTGTATAAAGTAGGATTAACTTGGTGTAGCATGAAATGCATGCCATCAAAGAACTTTAATTTATTTGAAAAAGATTCATAAAAAACTTTGGGTTATATATAGATACTGGTGGTGGAACCAACATATATCTACTTAGCTACTGATTTACTAGGATAGGGGAACTGCACAAGTCAAATGTCCACTATATGTTGGAATGTATCTTGGAGGAAAATCCAGCTTCATGATCATATCTATGTAGGATGGGGTGTTTACCACCTCCTAATGTGTGAGGGAGTTAGAATACATTTGAGGATAAATGGAGTTTTCACTATCAATTAATGGTGTCAACCTGAATCCTGAAATCTCTTTAACATCTAGTGTGGACTTGTAGAGGAGGTAAACTGATGGCGATGGAAATGGTTGGACTGTGAGTCCTTGGAAGGAGGCCAGAACATCCTCCATCTATAGGTTCATATGGAGGTATTTTTGGATATTTTGAATCTTGGATTCCAGGATTGTCCACCTTAATCAATGGTCTTCTTCTCCCAGCTCCAGTAGTGAGGTTGAAGGTTCTCTCACTGAGTCACCCATCACTTCAGAGTTAAGTAAGTCGATGGTGACGCAATTTTTCCCATGGTGTAGCCTATGAAAACATGGGACTTATCCAAGCACAAGATGTTAAGAGTCACTTAGGTTACCCCCATGTGTGTTGTGACTTTTTTTTCAATCATGACCCCTATGATGGTTGTTCTCCCTCCTGACTTGGGATAGTGCTTCAGAGTAGGGCATGTTTTCAGCATGGGGAAGACATCCATGATGGTGCTTTATAGTTTTAGGTGGACCTATACACTAGGTGATGGTAGTGCTGGTAGGACCTCCACACTAGTATTCCTCATCATGATATGGTCCATAACATCTATTAGTGGCACCAGTGACTGAGAGAGTCAGGTCAACATGCCTGAGTGGAAACTGGAGTCTTGATCCTAGGCAGGCAAAGACAAATCCTCGTTGAGTAGTTGTGAGGATCTGATGGGATATGTCAATAGTGGAGAATCCCACTAGAGCTAAAGAATAATCCTACTATCATGAAATTTCATGGGTATACCCTAAACATTAGCATCAGGTGTTGTGGAATGGGATTTGTGGAGAGGATATGGATTAAACCCACTCATAAACCTATGGGACCAGTCGGTGTTGGCACTAATGTGGCCTAGTGGGAGCCCTCCTGGATAGATACTAAGTGGTTTCTATGATAGGTATGTCACAAACATCCCCCACCTCCTTAGCATAGGAGAGTGAGTTGTCATATCATTCCTAGGAGAGTCTCTCAGAGCATTTTGTGTTTGGAATGGGGGGGTGGTTTCCCTATGTGTGACCCTCGAGGGTAGTGTTTTTTATGAGTTTTTGATACTTTTATATCCTATCGGGACATATCCCTAATGGTAATGAACCCTTATTCTTTGTATCAATGAAAAGGGTGTTTATCACCCTCCTATGGATGATCTCGGATGGTGAGAGGGGGCATGGGTACCCAGCAGCTGAAGGGGCAGTGGCTGTCATGGTAGGAATATAGTTTTATAGGATTTCCACACCAACATTCCCCATGCCCCTAAGAATGTTGTTTTTAGGTCACCGGTATCATGTATCTTGAGTCCTATAAAGTATTTAGAATTAGGTGTTAGTACAGATACATTGAAAGTGATGCCTAATTATCCAACATTGTCTATTTTTTGTGAAATAGAGGAGGGATCCATACTGATAATGTCGCAGACCAAGGATTCACAATGTTATCTTCCCCAAGTTGCAGTAGAGTTTCATGTTGGGCCCACCGCCTACCTTGTGGGACCTAGTACTTAATATTTATATCTAGTGATATGAAAATCAAACAATTCCCCAAAGTTACTAGCCCCTATAGTTAAAAGATAATATATTTCATGTATATTTTACCATTTTTTTCTAAAAACATTCTCACTAGGGTTGCATGTAATCTCTCTATATAGTGTTGATTCTCTTTTTTGTTTCCCTGCATTCCCTCTTTCCAAATGTGGGTGGCTTCCATCACTTCAATCAATGTTGTCAGACCCTTTATTGAAATTGGATGATGTTATTTTGGTTCCTCCTTCTATATATTCATCCTTTGATATCGTTTCCTAGTCCGGGTATCCCTCATATATTTAAGTCGTGTTCATGAAACTCTTTCTTGTTGTCATCTCAAGGTGGATGCCAAATAATTATGCTAATTCTATCTTGAAAAGAAAACAACCTTCAGTCATATAATATAGTAATTTTGGGCATGTCTAGGAATTTATGGATTTTGTATATGTAGGGAATATGAAAATTATTCCTCTTTTAGAAGGAATACCGTGTGTGAGGAATCTTAAGCATAAAACCTAAGGCATCTCATGTCAGCCATGAGGTAGTTGATGTCATGGGCATAAGTATTCTAAAGATTTTTACCTCACGTATCCCATTTTTATTGTATGGGGTAGAGATTCTGGATTAGTTCATGCGTTTAGTGTCTTATTGTGACATATGGGTTATAGGTTTAATGTCTTGTGGGGACATGTGGGTCACAGGTTTAATGTCTTGTAGGGGAAGGTGGGTCATAGGTTAAACATCTTGTGAGGACAATTAGTTTATGGGTTTAATGTATTTTGGGGACAGGTGGGTCATAGGTTTAACGTATTGTGGGGACAAGTTGGTCATGGGATTAACATATTGTGGAGATAGGTTTTTTGAAGTTTTGAAACCATTTAGGGATTAGTGGGTCAAAAGTTTAACATCTTGTGGGGATAGGTGGTTCATAGTTTTAATATATCATGGGGATTGTTTGGTCATAGTTTTAACATATTATGGGTACAATTGGATCATAGGTTTAATTTCTTTTAGGGATAGGTGGGTCATAGGTTTAATGTATTGTGGGTATAGGTGGGTAATAGGTTTATTGTCTTGTGGGGATAGGTGGGTCACAGGTTTAATGTATTATGGGGATAGGTGGGTCACAGGTTTAATATCTTGTGAGGATAGGTGGGTCACAAGTGTGATGTATATATCGAGGTGTTGGGATTAAAACTCAGGGAGGTACCCCAGGTGCACTAGTATGTCGGGATTTAACCTTATGGATGTGTCTTATGCGCCTTATTAAGAAACAGGGATCAAAACCCACGAAGTTTTATGCCTCATTTTAATATCATGTGAGAGGACTTGTCTATGTAGTTTAACATCATACAGTAAGGATGTTCATGTCATATAAGGAGCCTCAATGAGTGATGGTATGGGGATTATGCATACGGCTGGCTGAAGGGTGACATCTCATGGAGGGTGATAAGTGGAATCTCATGATGATTATATATGAGTCATATCATGCTTGTCATAATAGGTAAGGATATAATTTAACATCATGTGTTGAGGATGTTTTCATGCAGTTTAACATTATAAGACTAGGATGTGGAGATAGGTAGTTTTATGTCATGTATCTCAAATGTTGAGGAGACTACACCTAGGGATTCCATTTCCAAGTGGGGGAAGATCTAGAAAATTCCTCTCTTCTAGGAATCATTGGAAGTTTTCCTTGATGATTCCCCTTTTTGGGATTAAATTTCCACTACTCATGCACCTCTGGGTGGGGCATGGTGTAAACACTAACTTATAGGAGTAGAAATTTGGGATCCTAATGTTAAGGTGTCTAATCATAGAATAAAGAGGCGTTAGGGTGCCTATTTATACAATAAAAAGGTAATTTAATAGTCCAATATAGGATTTAAGTAGAGGGGGTGGACACAATGTTTGATTGTACCAGTCACATTGGGATTTGGGGTGTAGAAGAATCAGCTCGAATGAGTATAGGGCAGTTAGGCACTCAACTTGTGCACTACTTTGTTTGGTGGAACAGGGCATTTGGTTAGGGACCCAAATATTATTGTGTCAAACTCTACTATAGTGAATGAAAATGGGGTTGTGCAATCCATGGGCTCTAGGATCCTGGAGGCATTGGCATGCACAACTTCTGAGGTCACACGAGGCTTAGGTTTTCAAGAAGGTATCTTCTCTTTTGTGCTGATATCTCTATTTTATATACATATTTTGATGGTTTTTATATATTTTTCCATTCTATATTAATTAATTTAATATGATATGCTTCCCTAATATTTATGTTTTTTGTATTGTTATGCAGGACCAGAATTTGGATCATATGATGGAAAATATGGAAATTAAGGGAAAACAGGCACTTTGTACTAAGTTGCAACTAAAATTGATGATGAATCCATTATTAATCACTAAAGACAAATGGATGAAGGTTCCATTTGAATTAATTTTTCTGATGATGTTATATGATCACAAGATGTTTGGGAGGCTTAGAAACCAAAATGAAATTGAGGTTCTAATACTGTAAATTGACATTAAACATCATGTAAAATTACATGACATAAAATTATTTAAGTCATGAAGCCATTTAAATCCATGAAAAAATAATCCCTATGAATTACATGTCGTGTAAACATTACAAGAGGTGTAAAAGCCAAAAATACCCAAAAACAGTGATTTTTCAGAGAATCTTTTGATGGGGAGTTATATTGTATGACCTGAAAAACCATTAAATATCATATTTGACTTAGGGAAACAAATATTGGAGAGAAAACCAAGTAGATAGAGTATTTTGACAAGATATTAGAGTATTCCATTCCATGATTGGAGAGGCTTTATTACTAGGAGGCTACCTCAGAGTTCCGACCTAGAGTTCTTCGTAGATAAGAAAGTATTTTTCTTTTCTTTTCTTTTTCTATATTTGATGTAATTTTGGGTTTCTTATTAGTTCAATTATAGTTTCTTTACTTTTATTTCCTTCTCATTATTTCTCTTTTGATCTATTTCTTATGGAATATGGTTTATTCTACATTGTCAATCACCCAATGGTTATTTCCTAAATCTATACGAGAGTGGAATCGGTTGAAATGGGTGCCTAACAAATTATTCTATTTCATTCTTCACTTGCATGGTTATATTTTTCAATTGGTTTTGTGTTGTGATTCACTTTTAATATATTTTTTATTAAACCATAGGCCAAGTGTGATTAATATCAAATAAAACCCAACATGATTAAGATAATTAATTCATGACCATTGAATGTGATTATTCTTTTGTAATTTTAATATGATATTAATGCCATATGGTTATTTTAATTCATCATACTACCATAAATTGAGATTATAGGGTATATTTATAGGGTTTTACCATCACTCATATCGATTAAATATGATTTATTTTGTATCCAATTATTATTATCGTGTTTTCAAGTGTAGTCAATAATTCTTTTTAGAAAGACTTACCATGGAAACTGATTTATCTCTCTTATTATTTTCTAATAAAATTATTTTATTTACACCATTTAATTAGTTTCAATAAATTCAAGATAAAATTATATGGAACATACCTTTTTCTAGAGTTTTTATTGTTGCTTTCCCTTCCCTTTCTGGAATCGACCCCATACTTCCACTTTACTACACCTTTGTAGTTAGTGTAGTTTGAGTTTCATATAAATTTATAATTTGAAAATTCCTGGTGGATTTAATGACATCCTACATGCACATAAAATTTTGGTGACATTTCCAGGGAGCATCGGAGCATTACAAATGACTCGATATTGATTTTTTAGGTCATATACTTTTCTTACCCCATTTCTATTAACTAATTTTAGGTTAGGTATTTATTTTTTATTTTATTTTATTATTATTATATTACACTTTTGTTAGTTTCTAGTGATGTGTAGGATAGATTATTAGAAGAACCAGTATTATACCCCACCACTAGATTACAAATCATACCAGGAGTATCCATCCACATGGGCAGTATTGAATTTAGAAGGGTGGTCACATCAATAAACCAGCTCAAATGATTCACATTATCATGAATATGGTGAATCCCAGCATCAATAATGGAGTGAAAATTGATATAAACCCTATGGATAAGAAACAAATTTTCAGAACTACCAAGGCAGATCCTGGGATAAGCAGCCCTTAGAGGACAGACTATCTAGATTTCTCATACAGTACATTGAAGTTATAGAAAAAAGGATGGATTATAATGAGGCCAAGATCAATTAATAGAGATAATTGAAAAATAAACTTTCTAATATTAATTTGAATTTAAATTCTATTATTAAAAATATACCAATATTTTCTAATGAATATACAGGTTGGTTTGAGAAGGGAGAATATCTGGTAGAGGAATTCAATGTTTTTGACACAAAGAAACCTGAGGATCAATACATTTAAGAAGATTATTCCTTCAAAAAATATGATGAGTAGATTTTAGAAGATAGAATTAATAGATTACTCACAAAGTACATTTCATTATTGTAAAATAGGACGGATCAAAATGAGTCACAACTCAACGAACAGGGATAATTTAATACTCACCTTGCTCAATTTATTTCAAATTTAAATTCCCTTATGAATAATATATATTTAATTTATATTTTAGATATGGTATGGTATGAAGATAAAGAATATCAAGAAGCAGATTATGTTAAATCCATGTAATAAACAAATGACCAAAAGGAGGATGATAATATCAAGGAATAATTCTTAGATCATGTTGAGATATATCATAGTGATAAGCCTCTAGTTTATTATGAAAAAGAAAAACATAAGGAATCACTTCTATACGTACAAAAAAACCAGGAAGATAAAAGAGAATACCTTTTTTAATTGTGATAAGAAGAGGAAAGAAATATGATGGAAATTTTTTAATGGATGGTTGGAGGTAATGATGAGGAAGAGTTGGTTGAGAAATTTCAAGATTTTATCAATAAAGAATAAAAAAAGGGAAGATGGGGATGTTAAGGAATAATTTTTGGAGAATGATGATATCTCTAAAAGTTTTGAACCTCTAGATTTTGATCAAAAAGAAGAATGTCTATTCATATAGCTAGTCCACAAAGAACCAACGGAGGTTGGAGTGGTACAATTCATAGAATCAGAGGGAGGAAAAAAATTTAAGGAAGAGGGTGTTGATCATTTATGCATCAACCTCACATGTATTTTAGAGACTGAATAAAAATGGAACTCACTCCTACAATTTAAATAATAAGAGGAGAAAAAGGAGTCTCCAACTCAAGATTTCATTCCTGAATTTAAACTTAATGAAGAAAAGGAAGAAGTTGTGGTGGGCCAAGAGAACCATAAAATCTGGTTAGATTTAGATTTATTTGTATTTTCCTTATATCGATTCTCAAATTTAACCCTACCACTAATCAAGAAGAACACGTGGAGGAGGAAGAGATAAAATACCCCAGATGCATGGAATAGGCATAAGTGGTTAAATCCAAGATAGTTATCTTTATATCATGTTCCAATTAGCTAATAAAGGTAAAGGTAAAACTAAATGACTATAAAAAAGAACAGATTCTGGGAGGAAACCTGTATTTTGAAATTTATTTCTAGGACTTAGATTTATTTTATTAAATGAGTTTAATATCACTCCTGGTGGTTGATCTATTTATATTTCTGAGCCAAATATTTTATATCATAAAATTTCATGAACTATCACTATTTATTTTTATTTTTCAAGACTATGGAAGAAAGAAGTTAGAATAAACTGAAATGTTTTATATAGGACTAATTCACATCATGAACCCCACTCACATCACCAATTATAGAAAATACACATTGTGAAGGAAACTCACATCATGGACTTGGGTCAACAAGAACCTAAGAAACTCATTTGAAATCTTTAGTGGAAGGGGAGTATTGTTTTATATGTTTATATCTTTACATCCCTATTTTTTAGACCGCATGATTTTTTAAAAAATGAATTAATTTTCTGTATGAACTGAAAGTAATTATATTCTCCCACAAATGCTTGAATTATTTATCTTGTATATTCTAATCTAGGAGAAATTAGCACTTAGAGGAAATATTTTAACATGTTGGAAATTTTGAAATATAATACCCATAAATGAAAAGGATATAAATGGATGTTTTAAGAGTAACTTTCTTTCTTCAATTTGTAATTTCTTGAAAATGGTTGCTGATATGATTTCTTTTCTTGATATTGATTCCTAGAATCTTTATTTGAGTAAACTAATTATTCATATTCAGGCCATGACCTGATTTTCCATTTTTATGCTCCCATTCCTGAGAGAATTCTAGTCCAAATATTTCCCATTTTTTAGCATATTTCTTGAGTAAAACTTGGGTCATGTAAACCTACTAGAAATTTCATTGATATCTTGTCAAATATATAACAAAACAAATTCCATTTTTAAATTATTATGCCATTTTATTGAAAATATCATTTTTATGAGACCCACCTTTACATTTATTCTTATTAGCCTATAGAATTTATGGATGTCCTTATTAGAATTATTCCATGTTACAAGCCATTATTTCCTTTCCTACCCATATTTTTTTATTTTTCATGATATTCAATTGAATGAGTGTGGGGGTGGGGTTGTTCATGGTGGATATGGGATATGTTTCTTGAGAGGGGACTACAGGGTGTTACATGGTATTTTTAGGGAAGGTTCGTTATTTTATTCCTTACATTCCATTTTTTATCACTCTTGTTGTCAAAAAATTGAAATAAAAAAATTTCTCAGGTAGTTCAAAAAACACCATTTTCTGACCAATGATATCATAATCATATGTGGTTAGGTGGTGGATTTTAGACTTATCCTAGGTGCATATTTTTAAAAAAAACAAAAAATAAAAAAAATGGGTTTTGAATTGGGAGAATCAAAAATTATCATTACCATACTGATGATTTTTATCATATGTGGTTACATGGTGGATGTGAGATTCATTCCAATCACAAATTTCAAAAAAATGAATGAAAAATAAAACAAGAAATAATAAAAAGAGAGGATTATTTTTCATTTTTATTAAATTGTCTTGGAGCCTTTTCTTTGTGCTTTAGGGGGTGTGTGAGATGTCATTATATTTTGGTGAGTAACATTTCAATGAGCTTGCCTTTTGAATATCATGTATTGTAATTTATATTTTAAACTCCTACTTGATCCTAACTTGATCTTCAACATTAGTACCTACCTACCCTTAGCATTAGAGTCATTTCAACCCTAATTGAAAAGCCCTCATGATTAATTGTGATATTTTCCTTTATAGTGTGGAGAAAGTAGATTCATTAAAAGCATATAATTAGGATAATTTACTTAAGATATGATCATATCTCTATTAAAATTGTTACCTTGAGTGATGAGAGGACAAATTCATGGTGTGGTAAATCATAAATATCATGGGTTATAATGAAAGGTTCAAATATATAAGTGAAAAGGGTAAATGTCATGAATTAAAATTTATATATAAAGCGTGATTTATGAATTATTTCTTGGGTATGAATTGTGATTTTAGTATATCTTGTTATAACTTTTTTTTATGAGCATAATAATTTGAAATTTTACTTATTGATTTATAGACCCTATGTGTTTTGACGATGAGATTTTTCTTGAGGAAGAGAAAAGATTTGAGTGTGGGGGTAATTAAAAATTTGATGCACTCAAAGGACGTCATTAAATCATCCTGGCATGATGAAATTATAAATTTATATGAAGCCTGAACTGCACTAACTACAAAGGTGTGGTAAATTGGAAGTATGGGGTCGATCCCACAGAGAGTGAGGAATGTAGTGATAAAAAATCTATACTAAAGGTTGGTTCTCTCCAATTTTAGTTTGATTTTATTTAAACTAATTAAGTGAAATAAATAAATAAATTCAATTAGAAAATAAGAAGAGAGGGAAATCAGTTTCCATGGGTGGTTCTCCTAAAACCAAATCATGACTGTTATGTCAGAATATAAAAAACACACAAGAGGGGGGTGAATTGTGTCTTCAAAAAAACTTCATATAACTTAGAATTTAAACACCCTCTTTAAATTAGCATGGATAAGAAGTGTTATACTTCTGATCAAATAATAATCATTGGATAAATAGAAATAAAATACATGACTTTTTATAGTGGTTTGGGGTACAAATATCCCCTAGTCCCTCCACCAAAGGCTCTCTCTACAAGATTGGTGAATTTCACTATATTGGTCCTCTTATCACAAGACCAAAATTCTAAAAACCGAGTGCAAGAAGTTGATAAATTTACAATTAAGACTAAAAACAAATTCTTCTAGTTCTAAAAAGATAAAATATTTTCCACATATTAGATCAAGAAGTTGACTCTCTACTTCAACTGAGTATGAGCAGTCAAAACTCAAATAAATCAAAAAGAGATTTGATTTGTTGAAACAAGTTCATCTTTACTATTGCATTAGCATGAAATTGAAAGTATATGAATCTTATTCTTCAGAAAGATGATTTTCAAGATAAAATAAGTCTGAAGAGATCTGGTTGCATTGGAGATCTCTTATTTTTAAGAATGATAACAAAAATAGAGCAGTCGCAAACTTACAGGATTGAACATGTATATCTCTAAAGTGTAGTCTTCTTCCTAATCCATTCGTTCACTTTATCATTTTGTATATGATCACCATAAATATTGAATAATAATCAAATATTATTCTCTCTAGATTATCTTTTAAATAATACTCAAAGAAATATATAACAAGCATCCTTTTTTTTAAAAAAATTTAGATCCACAAAAGACGCTTGATGAACTATCGAAATTCAAAATTGAATTTACCAAGGGAGTCATAACTTCCCTTAAGAATAAGAGTAAATTTATCCATTGAATATACTTCTTTGAATCAAATAAAAAGATATTAAAAATGGTCAAAACATGCTTTAAATTAGTCTATAACTTGGTCAAGTTCATTATAGAAATTACAGAAAATATAGTGGAAATAAATATATGATGTTGAAAAGTAAAACGTAGGGTTCTTTCATAAAGTGAAAAAATATTGAATGTAGAGTACAACTACGTAGCATTCATATTTCAAATGTAAGGTTGAAAATGTAGGGTTGATCATAAAAGTAATGTTGATGATCTATACGTTTCTCTTTAGAACATAAGGTTCATTACTTACGTAGGGTTCTTTAACCATACTTTCTTCTCCTGCCAAATGTAAGGTTCCTTTAAAATGTAAGGTTATTTTACCACAATTTTCAGATAATGTAAGGTTGATTAACCATGTGTACTGATCTGAATGTAGGGTTTCTTTCTTCTTCTGGTGTAAAGTTGAAGACTAACATAGGGATCATGATCCATATGCATTGTACATATCCTAGGGTTGATTCCATGTGTTACGCTAAAACACATAGGGTATGAACAATGTTTCCAAAATACTTTAAAAACACATCACGAACACTTAGATAAATATTCCTTGTGAATTAAAAACTTGAATGTAATTTCAAAATAAATAATAAGAATTTTAAATCCCGAAAATACACTTAAAGAAAAATCATTAGTAAAAGAAATAAGGGTATTTGTGAGCATCAAAATCATCATAATTTATAGAGTAATTTTGAGACAATACATTCCCAATAATCTCCCCCATTTTTATGAACACAAAACCTATAAAATTATTAACATAATTTAGAATTTTGGAATCATTTTAAAGAAAAAAAATTTAAAATTTTATTTGACAGAATTATTTTGATAAAAATAAATGTTGTTTTTATCCAAATTTCTCCTCCTTTTGTGAGATAAAAATGAAAGTATAGAAAAGGATTAAAACAATTTTAATTTTTTAAATATTAGGAAGTGAATGTTATAATAATCTATGTAGATAAATAAGATCGGGTTTTTGGATGTAGACATAGATAAAAAAGAATATCAAATAAAGCACTAAAAATAAGAATAATGAAATTTCATTGATCAAAAAATATATAAATACAATAGTCAGTTTGACTAGGAAATAGGTTATCCAACTGATGTGGTTAGGGTAGAAGAGGTTGGGTAGGATTTGGCACGGTTTCTAGTTTTATATAATTTTGAGTAGCTTAAAACAATTCATTCAGCTCTTCCATCTGTACCCGCAACTTTTTCATTATACTATCTCCAAAATTCATAATCAAAACTCTAGAATCTTGACTAACATGAAAATTTTCAACAAGATTGACTTTCAAAAATTAATGCAAGATTTTCTCTTATTGCATAAACTAGTCTAATTTATTTGTGAATTTCTTGATCAGAATGCTGATACTGGGTTAAATTGAAGTCAATTTCTCAATAATATATCTTTGATTATCCAAAAAAACTGATAATAGAGCACTATTTCACTAAAGGTTCTGTATATGTTCATTCATGTCATCCATAATAGTTGTGATTACTTGAAATCTGTGAATCAGATCTAGAGAGGTAGAAGGGTCAGAGGTCAAATCATTGGTTTGAGAAACAATTCCTTTAATGGATTCAAACTGGATTCCTAAATACCACTTCAAGTATCTAAAATCTGTTTTGGAAATAGATTCAGATTGATATTTTTTCAACTTCAACTAGCATTTATCTCTTGAAAGTATCAAAATCTTTCTTTGAAATGGAATTTTATTTCAATTCTCTAAGATGAGTCTGAAGAGACTCAAACTCCTACCTTGGCATTGAATAATTCTACAAATCATCAAAATATTTCTTTGAGGCCTCCATCTCCTGCTTAAGAATGGAATTTTCTTCTTTAACTTTATAAAAATTTATCACAAGATCTTCAACATTATTAGTTAGGGAATTAGACATCCCTTCATCTGGATTATGTGACTGACTAATAACCACAATTTCTAAAGGATTTGAAGCATACTTCTCCACTGGTTTTTAAATTTATTTTTCACTAGAAAAAGTTACAATATCAAGAACTTCTCTTTGTCTCCAAAAATAGATTCTATTCTCTCTACCAAATGATCAAAAACTAAGTAATAAATATTCTCAATAACTTCTGTAGCCATATTTTCTAATTAGAGCATCTGTTTCTCTTCCTAAATAGTTTCTTCTTGTCCAAATTCTTCTTGAATAGCTGGATCTTCCTCCTAAACTTCTGGATTAACAATATCATATAAATCTCAAACTTGACTTTCAACCTGTTGGTCTTCCTCATGAACAGGTTCTTTCAGATGAACTAATCTAGTAACTTTACCTAAACCCAAAACTGGTTCTTCAATAAGTGGATCTACTATATTCCTTAGTTTTATGACCAATTTCTTTATCACATCTTCTTCTTCCTCTTCTTCTTCATTAAATCTCAATTTTCTATGAGTAGATTTAAAAACTCCTTCAACTCTGGATTCTCCAATCCCTTCATTTTCAATAGAACTTTTCTCCCCCTGATCAAATGATCTTGAATTTTGTTGGTCATATTCACCAACTGTAATAAGATTTCATTTAACTGTACTCCAATAAAAACCAAATTTTCTAAGAGTACCAGTGTTCAGAACATTACTGTGATGATATTTAATTCTTGAGATGAACACATGAACAATATTATTTCTAAACATAATTAAATACAATATCCTTCCATAAGGATAAAAAAGACATATGGGATTCTATTTGACAACAATAGCTCAAATACCTCAAAATATACCTTATAAAATTTAATTTGATATCACTTGTGAACAAAAACATAATGTGCATGTCTGGATATAAACTTTTCTCTATCTCAGCTACCCTTGGAGAAATTTTCATTTGAATAAATTTCACCAAAACCATTTGATCAGCCTCAAGATCCTTAACAAAAAATTTCCTGATATGGGTTGATACAAACAAAAATTACATAATTTCCAAAGACTTTTGATCTTGATTACTAATAGAATGCAGATTGAAATGAAAAACACCTTCATGGGGACATTTCAAAATTTAACCTATTTATATAGAGGAAATCAAAGATTCCTTGTCCTCTATCTTTATATAAATAGTGTCTTCAGTCTCACCAAAACCGAACTAAACACTATTAAAGAGATTCTTCAATTATATCTCATACACGAATTCTATATTTACCTAATTAAATAGAAATTCTAGGCCTTGAAATGCGAGATCTTGCTTAAGAAATAAATCTATCTCATACATCCACTCAAAATCGACGACTTTTCCCTGTATAATCTTTCTTGAAGAAACTATATAATGTTTCGGATCACTAGGTTCACCCTCATCAATTTGCTTGGTTTTTCCCATTTTTGAAAATCCAAATCTTTAAGGTTCTTGGGTTCTAGGGTTTCAAAGATAGATGAAGTCTTCGGTAGGAAAAATGGTTTGAGAAACAAAAAGGTAAGGGAAGATGAAATATTTTTATAGGAAAAAAGTTTCTAACATGACCTTGTTTCATGTTCCATTATGTAAGATAATTATAAATTTTTTTGAAAACATGTGACTTTAAAAATTAAAACAAAAATTATTTACACAAATAAACAACAGAAATAAAAATAATTAAAGCGATGAATAGAATTTAATAGAAATAAATAATCATTAAATTAGAGAACATTTATTTAAAATTAAAGAAACCTAACTCCCCCTTAATAAAATTAAAACTAGAAATGGGAAGCGGTTTAGTAAAAATATCTGCCAATTGATATTCATAATGAACAAATTTCAAAGATATATCCTTTTTGAGGACATGATCTCTTAGAAAATGATTCCTTATATCAATGTGCTTAGTCCTATAATGACTTATAGTATTCTTAGAAATATTAATAGCACTAGTATTATAACATAAAATATGAATATTATTAAAATTTAGTCCAAATTCCAGTAGAATATTTTTCATCCACAATTCATGTGCATAGAAACTACTAGTATATATATATTATACCTCAGTGGTTGACAGAGCAACTAAGTGTTTCTTCTTACTCAACCAAGAAACTAAATATTTTCTTAAAAAGTGATAGGTTTCTAAGGTATTTTTTCTATCTAATATAAAACCTCTAAATTTAGTATCTAAGTATGAAATTAAATTAAGATCAGAAGTTTTGGGTTAAAGAAGAGATTGAAAAACATTTCCTTTTAAATATCTAAAAATTCTTTTAACAGTAGTAAGATTGGATTATTTTGGATTTCATTGAAATCTAGCACATAGAAATACTGAATACATAATGTTTGGTCTTCTATAAGTAAGATATAACAAACTACTGATCATACCTCTTTATAACTTGTTGTCAATTGGTTTCCCAGCATCATCTAAATCAAGTTTTATATTAGTACACATGGCAGTTGTATATGTCTTGTTATTTTCAAGCCCAAATTTTTTTAATAAATCTATAATATACTTACTTTGATTTAAAAAAAATTCCATAATCTTTTTGATAAATTTGAAATCCAAAAAAGAAATTTTGTTCTCCTATCATACTCATTTCAAATTATTTTGGCATTAGATTTGAAAAATCATTACAAAAATTTTTATTAGTTGAATCAAAAATGACATCATCAACATAAATTTGAACTAATAAAGTATTACAACTAACTGTTTTATTAAAAAGTGTTGGATCTACCATACCAATAGTAAAAACATTTTTTAAAAAAAAACTTAATCTTTCATACCAAGCTCTAGGTGCTTGTTTAATTTCATATAGAAATTTAGTATATTTAAAAACATAATTGGGTTTTTGGGGATTTTCAAAATCAGGAGGTTATTCAACATAAACTTCCTCTATTAAATAACCATTTAAAAAGGGAAACTTAACATTCATATTATATAATTTAAAATTCATATGAGATGCATAATCTAGAAGAATTATTATCTCTTCTAATATAGATACTAGGGAAAAGGTCGCATCATAATCTATACATTCTTCCTAATTATAACCTTTGGATACTAATCTAGCTTTATTCCAAGTGATGATCCCTTGATCATCCTGTTTGTTTCTAAAAACCCACTTGGTTCCTATGACTGGATAGTTGGTTGGTCTCTCAACAAGTTCCTAAACTTTATTTGTCTTGAACTAGTTTAACTCTTCTTGCATAGCTATCATCCAAATTTCACCTGCTAAGGCTTCTTCAATAGTATTAGGTTCTAGCTGAGATAAAAATATAGAGAATTCAACTAGGTTTCCTAAACTTCTTCTAGTTCTTATTCCTATTTCTAGGTCTCCTATAACAGTTTCTAAAGGGTGGTTCTTTAAGATTCTAGACTATCTGGGCAGAACACTTTTAGGTTCTTCAGTTTCATGTTCTTTTGGACTAGACTGGACTTTATTTAAATTAGATTCAAAATCATTTTTAAGGGTTTCAAGTCTCATGTTATAAAAAGATTCGGTGACTTCATCTGTTTGATCTTTCTATTTAATGAAATGGTCAGTTTCATTAAAGTTCACATAACCTAATTCTTCAATAATCCTTGAATTTTTATTAAACACTCAATAAACTTTAGAAGTAGAAGAACATCCTAAAAATAATCCTTCATCAGATTTTGGATCAAATTTACCAATATTATCCTTGGTGTTCATGATATACACCATGCATCCAAAAACTTTAAAGTACTTTACTTTAGGCTTTCTGTTTTTCAAAATTTCATAGGGTGCCTTTTTGAAAATAAGCTGAATTAAAAATCTGTTCATGATATAGTAGGTTATGCTTACATCTTCTACCCAAAAATAGGTAGGTAAACTATATTCATTCATCATAGTCCTAGATATTTCTTAAATAGTTCGATTTCTTATTTCATCAATTCGATCTTGTTGAGGTGTTCTTAGTGCAGACAAGATATGTTTAATACCCATATTTGATCAAAAAAATTAAATTCTTGATTCTCAAATTCAACACCATGATCACTTCTTAATGAAATTATTTTAAAACATTTTTCATTTTGAATAATTTTACAAAAAAAATCAAATACTAAGAAAACCTTTCTCTTAAGATTTAGAAATTAAACCCATGTAAATCTGGAATAATCATCAACTAAAATATAAACATCTAATTTACCATAAAAACTTTCTACTCTTCATGGTCCAAACAAATCAATATGGATAAGTTCTAAATGTTTAGATGTATCAATTTTGTTAATCGATTTCAAAGAATATTTGTGTTTCTTTCCAATTTGGAATGCATCACAAAATCTGTTATCATCAAATTTAAGACTAGGTAAAAAAAACAAGTTATTTCTTAGATAATCTATGTAAAGAATAAATATTACAATGACCAAGTATTTTATGCCAAATCCATGACTCACTTCTCTTAGCAGATAAATAGTTCACTTTTTGTTTACACAAGGAAAGTAAGTCTAGAGTATAAACATTATGAGTTCTAGGTGCTCTAAACTTAAGAAATTCATTTTAAAAAACTGAGCAGGAATTGTTAGAGAAATCGACATAAAAACCATCAACACATAGCTAAGAAATACTTATCATTTTGTGCTTAAATCCTTGCACATAAATTACTTTGTTGATAGATATGATCTTTGGATCTCCAATAGTTACAATTTCAATTATTTTCCCTTTGGAATTATCACCAAAAGTAACATGACCTCCATCTATTTGATTCAATGTATGAAAATTTGAGGGATCTCCGCACATATGCCTTGATCATCCACTATCCATATACCAAATGGTATTTCTATTCTTGTGGACTTTTTCTGACAAAAGAATTTAAACAAATGTTTGTTTTGGTACCCAAATTTTCTTGGGTCTAGTAGTGTTAGCTAGCAGATATCTAGGAATCCAGATCTGCTTTGCTTTTCCATAACTCATATCATTTTCTTCAGATGAACTATTTGTAATAAAATATTTTTTAATGCCACTGATTTTAGTTTTTTTTAAATAAAATTTATTTGTTTTATATCCTTTTATTCCACAGAAATGACAAGTAACACTTTTTTAATTGGGATCAAAATAATCCTTATATAGTTTAGATTTTTTACCCTTAATATACCGAATCTTTCCTTTTTAATTACATTCTAACCAAGAATTTCATTCATAATATTTTCTCCATTTGGGAATAAAATATCATCACTTTTATAAGTTTCTACTTCATCTTTTAATGCTTTAATATTTTTTTCATGATCAGCACAGTTTGTGGTAGATGAGTTAAATTTTTCAATTAACTCCTGATATTGTTTAATTAAGGTATATCTTTCTCCTAAAACAACATTATGAATATTTTTTACATATTTTTTATTCTTTAATAATGAGTCATATTTCTATTCTAGCATTGTGCAAAAGGCATCCAATTTATCATTTGAACAACTAGAATCAAAATCAGAATTAGAGGAATAATAGGTTTTTACCTTATCTTCTTCAGCCATAAAGCACATATTTTCTTTCAAACTTGATTCTTCCTTTTCTGAATTACATTTTGATGATTTTTTGGAGTCTTAAGAAACACTCCATGTTTATTTCATTGATCTTCTTAATTTATGTTCATAATCATCATTTTTCTGATATTTATTTTCTATATTTATCTTTTCACCTTTTAGATGAGGACAATCATGTCTTATATGACCCAATTTCTTTCATTCATATCATCTGACTTCTCTTGAGTCTTTCTAATCCTTTTTTAAGGAATTTATTAATCTTATCTTTTTCTTATAAAATCTTTTAAAATTTCTAGATAACTGAGCCAATTCCATTTCAGAATCAAATGAATCAGAATTATTCTCTTTTCTGACTTCTTGCGTTATTCTTCTGATTTTCTTCTGAGATGTTACTTTTGGAGCTATATTATCCTTTTTCATGATAATTTTATGATTTTTATCTTTAGCTTTCATTTCAGATTCATACGTCATTAAAGTCCCAATTAGTTCTTTCATGGTCAGATATTTGATGGGTGATGATTGTTAAATTGTAGTCGATATCCCATTCCATTTAAACGGTAGTACTCTCATTACTTTCAATGATTGATCAGATTTTTTATAGGTTCACCTAAATCTGTAATATTATTGATAATTTATATAAGCCTTCCATTTATTTTTGTAATACTTTCTCCATCAAACATCCTAAATGTGTCAAATTTCATCTTTGTTGTAGCATACCTCATTTTTCTTACATTATCTTCTCCTTCATAAGCAACTAAATTGGTTTGGAACATTTCATAAGCAGTAGGAAATTGTGAGACATGATTGAATTCATCAGGTCTAAGACCATAGATAATTGCATTCATAGCTTTGGATTTTATATCATATTCATCTTCAGTTGTATCATCCCAAGTTTCTTGTTTCTCAGGAATCTTATAGGGAGTAGTAATATTCGAATAAACATTAAATCGAATATTTTTTAAATAAATGATCATCCTTGATTTTCAGTACCCATAATTTTCACCATTTAAATATAGAGCACAAACCATGGACATCCCTCCTCTAGGATCATCCATTTCCCTCTTTGTACATACCATTAAACTTTCAGCTTGTTTTAGCTTTATCTAAAATATTTCCGTTGATACCAATTGTTTGGTAGGAATATTCAAAACACACAAGAGTGGGTTGAATTGTGTCTTTTAAAAAACTCTTCATACAATTCAGAATTTAAACACCCTCTTTAAATTAGCACAGATAAACATTAGTTTGCTTATGATAAAAGAATAAGCGATGGATAAATAGAAATAAAAGACAAGGATTTTTATAGTGTTTTGGGGAAAAAATATCCCCTAGTCCACTCCACCAAATTCTCTCTCTACAAGATTCATGAATTCCACTAGACTGGTCCTCTTATCACAAGATTAAAATTACAACAACTAAGTGTACGCAGTTGATACCTTTATAATTAAGACTAAAAATAAAGTCTTTTAGTTCTAAACAGAGAACCAATTATCCATAGCTTAGTTCGAGAAGCTGTCACTCCACTTCAACTAATTACGAGTAGTCAAAACTCAAATAAATTAAAAATAGATTTGATTTGTTGAAACAAATTGTTCTTCACAGTTGCAGCAGCACGCAACTGACAGTATATGGATCTTCTTCTTCAGAAAGACAATTTTCAAGATGAAATAATTCTGAATAGATCTTGTTACATAAGAGATCTTTGATTTTTAAGAACAACAACAAAAATAGATCAGTCGTAAACTTACAGGATTGAACATGTATAACTCCAAAGTGTAGTCTTCTTCCTGAGTCATTCGTTCATTGTAGAACTGTGTATATGATCACCATAAATATTGAACAAAAATCAAATATTCTTCTCTCTTGATTATCTTTGAAAATAATACTTGAAGAAATATATAATGATAATCCTACTTTTTTTTAAATTCCATATCCACAAAAGACACCTAATGAACTGTAGAAATTCAAAATTAAATTTACCATGGGAGGCATAACTTCCCTTAATAATAGGAGTAAATTTATCCATTGAATACGGTTCTTTGAATAAAATAAAATGATCTTCAAAATGGTAGAAAATGATATTTAAAATGGCCTATGACTTGGTCAAGTATATTTCCGAAATTATGGAAAATATAGCAAAAATAAATCTCCAATGTTGAAAATTCAAACATAGGGTTCTTTCACAAAGCTACAAAATACTGAATGTAGAGTTCAACTACATAGCGTTCATATTTTAAACATAAGGTTGAAAATGTAGGGTTGATCATAAAATTAATGTCGATGATCCATATGATTCTATTTAGAACATAAGGTTCATTACTTACATAGCGTTCTTTAACCATACTTTCTTCTCTTTCCAAACGTAAGGTTCCTTTCAAACATAAGTTAATTTTACCATACTTTTCTGATAACGTAAGGTTGATTAACCATACATACTGATCTGAAAATTGGGTTGCTTTATTCTTTCAGTGTAAGGTTGAATAATAACATAAGGATCACAATCCATACACGTTGTACATATAATAGGTTTGATTCCATACATTAAGCTAAACCACATAGGGTATGAATAGTGTTTCTAGAATACTTCAAAAACACATCCCGAACACTTAGATAAATATTCCTTATCAAAAAATTGAAATTAATTTCATAATAAATAAAATGAATGTTAAATCCCTAAAATACACTTAAAAAAATCATTAGTAAAACAAATATGGGTATTTCTGAGCATCAAAATCATCATAATTTATAGAGTACTGTTAGGACAATACATTCCCAATAATGATGGTAGTTGAAAAAATTATAATACTCATTAGATGCACAATCGATAATATTTAATCAATAGTAGAAATGGTCAAACCCTATAAATATACCCTAACATCTCAATTCATGGTGGTCTAAGGAATTAAAATAACTAGAGTGCATTAAGATCATATTGCAATTGTAGAATAATAATCACATTCAATGGTCGTGAATTAATTATCTTAATCATGTTGGGTTTCGTCCACTATTAAACACACACAGTCCATGATTTAATAATAGATATGATAAAATTGAATTAAAACACAATACTAATTGAACAAAATAATTGGAAAAGTGAATAATGAAATAGAAAAAATTGTTATGCATCCATTTTGACTAATTCCACTCTCCCCTATGGATTTAGCCAATCATTGTTGGGTGATCACCAATGAAGAATAAACCTTATTCCATATGGAATATATTAAAATATAAATAATGAGAAATAAATAAAATCAAATAAATTGGAATTAAACTAACAATAAAACCAATATTACATCAAATCTATAAAAAGAAAAGAAAAGAAAAAAAAGGTTTTTATCTATGAAGAAATCTATGTCGGAACCCTACAGCAGCCTCTCGGTAGTTGAGCCTCTTCATTACTTTAATGGAGTTATCCAATATCTTTCTAAAACCCTCTATTTATAATCCTTTCTATACTCTATATGTTTTCTCGAGTCAAATACAGAATTTAATGGTCATTCAGGTCATGCGATATAACTCCACGTCAAAAGATTCATTAAAAATCACTTTGTTTTCTATATTTCTAACTTTTACATGTCATGTAATGTTTACACGACATTTAATGCATGGAAATGGATTTTTCATGGCTTAAAATGGCTTTAAGACTTGCATAATTTCATGTCATGTAATATTTACACAACATGTAATGTCAATTTATAGTGTTGGAACCTCAGTTTCACTTTGGTTCTTCAGTTATGAGCATCCCAAACATCTTGTGATTATCTAATATCATGGTAAACCTTCATTAAAAGGAAATATTCATCTGTTTGGATTTAGTCATAAATATTGGCTTCATCATCAATTTCCATTTCAACTCTGCATGAATTTCCTTCTTGTTACTTAATTTCCCTATCTTCCATCTATATTCCAAATGTCGGTCATGCATAACAATACACAAAACATCAATATTAAGTCAGCATATAATATCCAATGGAAACACATATAAAACCCATAAAAATATGTATATAAAATAGTGATATCACATGCACCTAACTATCCTTAAATGGGTTTCATGAGGACCTCTACACCACAAGAAAAACCATGTTAAAACCCATGGGATGTCAGCCGCACGAGTTTTCTAATTTTAAGAATGTGTGGATTTTTGTAGTTGTGAGATGTCACAGAAGATATTTTCATGAGAGAGAGCATATGCTTCAACATCTAAAGATCCCTCTCTTAAGTGGGGTGAGGTTCTATTTATAGGTTAAATGGGTGTTCAGTGGAATGTAACCCTGTTTGGTTGCACAACATAGTTGTGTGCTACACATGCATTTACCATAGGGTTGTAGTCATGTTAGTGGGCTATTTGATGTCACATTTATCACACAAAGGCTTATTCACAAATGGTAGGGTAGCATGAAAACGTTGGATGTTTCCCACACCTTATTTTTTAAAATCTTTAGGGATCTTATAGCATCTATAGAACTTGGATATCCAGTGTCATCTTTGGAACACAAATGGTTGTGTGTGAATTATGAATGTTGTGTGTACTCCCCTAAATTTTTTTTGCAATGGGATCTTTGGTTCTGGAATGGCCCTTCAGCCTAGAATGAACATTTGTTTTAGGAAAAACTCTCCTTTTTAGGGATGAGACATGCTTTCAGTTCCAATAGATACTATACACTAATATTAGGTTAAAACATAGCAGAAATAACTAAACAAAATTATTAATAGATAATCATAGAACACTCAATAAATAAACAAGAATCATGGTATAATGAATTTAATGTATAAGAATACATCCATACAGACACATTATCAAGCCAGTTAACATCAATCGATCACCCACTAGTCCAATCAAAAATACAAGATAAATAAAGAATAAAATATAAGGAGGCTTCACTACTATCCTTGAGTCACATCACATCTTAGTATCCAATTCCCATCTAAGTTATCCTACTTGATCCTGAAATATTAGGGCCCTACCCTACCTAAACCAGTGATCCATAAATTCTACTTAGGTACCCAAGTGTCATGGTCACCTGAGTAGAGTGTGAGTACAACTTAGTAGAGAACCGCCAATGGGATACTAAACATAACCAGTAAAGTGGTGTAAGCACATGTGATATTCTCAAAATAAATAAAATAGTAAAGAAGTTAAATAAAATAATCATTGTTGATACTCGAGTTCTAATGTGACCCTTAGGATCGACTATGCCTTCTTCGACCAGTTTCAAAGTGTCTCTGAGCATGTGGTATACTTTTCCATATAATATCAGGCATAAATGTTAAATCCTATGTAACATCCTAGGCATCCATTATAGGAATTATATATAGGAATGATTTCCAAATCTCAAATACAATCTAGGAATTCTATATAGGCATGATCTTTGAATCCCATATAAAAATCTAGGAATTCCATGTAGCATCAGGATCAATAGCCGGAACCTAGGGGTAACCTAGGAATCAATATAGTAGGAGGCATAAAAATTTGATCCCATGGAGTATCCTAGTCATCCATCATAACAGTTCCAAGTATCGAATCCTATGGATTATCCCAGGAATCCCGTATAGGTAATTATTGAATCCCAGGTAACTTCCTAGGGATTCTATAGAGATGCAAAGGTCTAATCTAGGGTAATCACCCAAGTATCCCAAGTCATCAGGTATAATCAAAATCCTAGGTGATATATTGGTCATTCATTCATAATGGACCAAGAGAAGCATGTCCCTCCCATAATATCTCATATAATCATTGCTACATCCACATCGGGCTTACATAATCAATTTGAGTTCTAAGGTGGCACTTGAAATCATCAATACCCATTCCCACGCTATGTCACTCAAGGGTTGACATAACATGGGGGAACATGTTAGGTTCCCCTAGGTCACACTATAGCATGGACACCCAAAATGGTATCCTAAATATAAATCTCAATATCATCTCTCGGTCTAAGACCAACAATCATAGGGAATAGTATCCTTTATCTTCTTTATAATCATAACATAGCCTCATATACTTCACGGGTAATGTTATACTATAATTTCTCTAGAAAGAAGGTACAATTCTCATATCTCTTACCAAGATTATTCTAGGTCATTACACTCACACAACCTATCATCAATATACCCATAGTTTACCCACCCAAGTGAAAACAAGTTGGTGGGGAGGAACACTCACCTGACTCTTTAATCAACTATCCCAATGGCTCTATAAAATGTGACAGTGATATCATGGCTCACTCAAACCAACCATTCTAAATTATTACACATCCCTGCTCAATGTAACTAAGGGGTTCCTATCCAAGTCCACTCTGTTCACTTAATTTACTTAATTTTTACCCCTTAAGGGTTTACATGTCACATGGAACAAATTTATATTCAATACTCTGGCCATCAGCGGTTGAGGCATCAATTAGAGATCAAGAGTTTATATTAGTGCTTGGAACTTACATAAAACTATTATAATTTTATTTAAGGAAAACAATTTATTTAATAAAAGGTTTGATGTCTTATAGTGGTGTGACCACATGTCACATGACACATAAATGAAAATGCATAAACCGTAAGGAAATGAAAAGGGACCACCTACCTTATACAGAGTTATTATCCGTTAATAAAATTACAACCACTCTCTCTCAAGATTTTACAAGTCTGTCCAGACACAATTCATCAACACAAGAACTTATCTCAAGGATAAACATTTGAATAAATTAATTGTAACAATTTATAATTAATTTTCCAATTTAATTTAAATAGTCATAAACACCTAATAGCTCATTGGGTCATTACATCACACTGAAACCACGACCAACCACCTACAAAAGGTCCATAGCATACCCCCAGCACTATCCCAAGAAAAATTCCTAACAATTTACTCCCTATAAAGAGATAATTTTTCATAATTTGAAAAAAAAAACCTTAAGAAAACTCACCAATCTACATTACTTCATTGAAACGGAATGCATTCATTTTTTCGGGGCACCCTCTATCCATGCCAAGAAAAATACCTATGATATAGTGGAATCAGTTACAAAACCTATGTCTAAGTTGCAAGGAAATTAATGGCCTGTGAAAAGAAACCAAAATATAAGAAAGGATAAGGAAAAACTCACTCATAAATGAAGGTTCTGTGTACAATATAAGTGTCTAGTAGGTGAATAACCATAAATATTTTTATTGGATTTGATAGATCATTCACAAATTTTTCATGATGGGAATGTCATGACCAATGAAAGTTTTCCATATAATATTGACATATGATATCCTAGAACCCAGAGAGTATATTTTCATGTTAAATTTATAATTACTTTAGATTTAGATCTGAATAAATGTTACCTCATCTTATGAACTTTCTTCAAAGGTGTTAGTGATTGTACAAAAACACCCTTTTCAGATTACCATCACTGTACTGGTAGGATCAAATTATGTAATCCCTCTAGTGGTGATCAAAATTTTCTAAATTGATCTTTGGGAAACACGAATGGAACTTCAGGTGCTAGCATGGTGGATATATCATCTTGTGTTGTTCATTTTGATCAAAATTAGTTCCTTCGGCCTTGAAGGAATATATCCATTGCTTCTTGTTCTTGAGAGGAAGATAGGATGAAGAATGGAGATAGAAGTCTATTGTGAACAAAAATTATCAATTCTTAATTAACCCTAAATAATAGACATAAATATATATCTATAGAGTTAGGGTTTAGATTAAATTATTATTTAACTGTACAATGGCCCTTAAATAATATAATAAACATAATCTTACCCCATTCCATATAATAATATTATTATTATTTTTATGGTCTTCACTAACTAGAACAATGATGAATAATATTTTACCGAATTTAAAATTAATATTTTTCATTGGAAGCAATCTTGGTCCATTAATATTCCATATCCTTTATTTAATACACGAATAGATATTTAATTAAATATTTTATTCATAAATAAACATTTTTATTGATAAAAATTTAATAAAATTGTTTCTTGATATTGAGAATAATATTTATTCCATTAATTAAATTCAAATATAATTTAATCTACGTCAATGGAAAAACATAGCGTGTGACCCTCTAGGATTCTTTCTCATTGGAATTAGGTAGGCTTTCATAAAGTCCAAGAGTACTATCAATCAATAGGTCAAGGAACCTAAGAGAAATAACTTAATGTATTAATATTGATAACCACATATGAATGAACATTTTTATATATAATCTCTTTGTCAAAATATCTCATCAAGAAGATTTCACATCCATATCATCAACCTATATGCTCAATATGACTTTCTTTGACTATATGAAATAACTCATCATTATACCATGGCCATGGAATTTAATGTGATAATTCCATTTCAATAAAAGGGTTGAGATATCATATTCTATAAATATATAAAGGAAAAATCCTTCCTCAACTTATTCATTAATAACACATCACTCATGATGCACCCAACATGTCCAAATTCTCTGTGAATTGTATCATAAAGGTTTATGAAATACATCTAAGTGCAGAATTCATAATATGCATTAATAATAATATTAAAGTATAATTACCATTACATACTCATCATTGATCTCATAATGTCTAACAAGGTTTAGTTCCTGCTTTCACTTACACTATTCCATTGAGGTGTATAAGGAGGAGTAAGTTGAGATGGAATCTCAAACTTCTATAAATAATCAATGAATCCTTGATTAAGGTATTTTACACTACGGTCTGATTAGAGTTTCTTAATATTCTTGTAACGCCTCAACCCTAGTTACCCATAGTCAGTTCATTATTAAATAACATTGGCATGATAACAAGAGATCAAGTCTCAAAAGACCGATTAGTTTAGTAACCTTTGAAGTACTAGATACATACATAAGTTTTACGTTATATCATAAAATAAATAACAACATTGTGTACCCTTTTCACACACTCATATCTTTTGTACTATCCCTTAAGGTTAATCATAATATACTTCTTCACATCCTAGGGAAAAAACATAATAAAGGGGTGATCTCATATGCTCAGTAAGGATAACAATATAGCAGAAACTATCATAAATAAGTATAAATATTTAAGGAAAAGTATAAGACTAAAACACAAGACTTTTAAACTTAAACTTCAACATAATATGGAAAACGTAAATCAAATAATTCCATTTACTTATTCACATGTATATTCTACTAGTCGAATAATCACATCTAATATCAATAGATAATTTCATAATGATGGAATGCATAATACTGGACATCATAACCACAAAGTCAAGGCCTCGTTCCAAGACTAAAAATAAAATTTTGTCAATGCCTTATTCTAAGACACTAGTTTGTCTCATGAGACCTACCGATTCATAAAGGAGCTATATCAGGCTCCACCCGTCACTTCCTAATTCCTATGTATTCCTCCTATGAAAAAGTTGAAACATAACATAAACATTGGTATTAAAACTAGCATACGAAATGTAAATACTTTAACTATAAACCATGAATGGTATAAAAATAAAACATCCACAGTCAAACATATCAAAAAACCTTCAATACAATATGGAATATTGTATCATAATAAATAAACTTCAAACAAGTGTAAAATCCATCAAAGGATATTGACATAGATAAAATCAAAACTATTTGAGATAAATATCTCTTTCTATTTTGAAATAATTTAAAAGTCACGTAATTTATAAAATAAAACATTTATTTTTAAAATATTATTATAATATTGTAATAGAAGCTTTTAAGGTGTTATAACGGCGTAAAATGGCTGCACCCACTGTATAAGTTAAAAAACATTCTTACCTTGATTTATCAAAAAGGTCATAAAGTACCTTGTTTGGAAAATGATGGAAAGATTCCTCTCAAAAAAAATTATAAAAAGTCAAACAAGGATATAAATGACTTTAACCCATATTCTAGGAAATAGTAAAAAAAATTTGAAATACATTCTTAAGAAACATGGATGTGGATGATAAAGAAGTCTCAGTAGATTCTTATGTATAAACAACCTTGAATAAATAAAGAGATCATAAAATCAACCCTTATCTTGTACTTTTCCTTAGTCGAGGGTACATTATCCTCATGTATAATAGTTAAATAATTGTTATTAAATTATACAAGAACCACATACAGAAATATTAAATCATATATGATCTTTTAATATTTCTTTGTTAATAATATTTCAGTAGTATCAATGTTTCGGGTATTAACTGATTCATTTTCCTTTATATGTTTTGTTATGTAAGACATGTTTGTTATGTATATGATGTATTTGATTAATATACATAATTATATTAAGTTGTTAAACATTATTTTTAATTATAAAATGAAAATTATTCTTTAATGGTTACAATTGGGAACAAAATCTCATCGTGTCGTGGAGACGGTTAGTCGTACGTACGCACGAGCAACAATATCTTGCTATTTGTGGTGAAATCATATGTAATTGGATATTATATTATATATACAGAATCATTAACATGTTATATTTATTATTTACATCAATTATACTCATTATTATACCCATACAAATAATTAAGTGTTGAATAACAAACTACACCACGGTGTGGAGATGGTAAGTCGTACGTACGCACAAATGGTGGATTTGTCATTCATATGATTGATAGAATAATGAATATGGTTGTACCATATTTATAACAACATCATAGTATGTAGAAGGTACTGGAGTTATTATTTTTGTATGGAAACAACAAAGAAATAGGAAGTGGAATAAGAAAAGAACTTTGAAAGAGGTGATGAAATTATTACCTCTTCTTCGAGTGCTTCCTTTTTTTATTTGAACAAAAGGGCTCCTTAGGTTGGATTTCTGATCAAAGTAAGGCCTCTAGGTTGAAGTGAGGGTAGTTTTTAGGATTTTTGAGGAGTTTTTGGCCGATCCAAAAGGATTTGGAGGTGTGAAATTAAGAGGAAGGGAAGTTCCCTTTTATAAGAGAGGTGAGGGTCACTTTAGGAAAATTTTGAAATATTATTTTATTATAAAATCATTTTTAGTATATAATGGCTTCAAATAGATTTATTTCGAGGATAAGGTGTGGATTTATATAAATACTCACAAACAATAGGTTTTATATAGGTTTAGGTCACCAAATTAACCTTATCTTTTAGATTTAACTCTTAGTTAAATAGTTTAACTTTTATCATCTATTCATGTATTTTTATATTACATGGTTAATAAACTTACTATAAAATTTCAATAAAACCTCAAGTGGTTAATTAATGACATATATATAATTATATAAGTTCTTTGATGGAATATTATATTTTTAGGAATATTAAATCATTTAATAATATAGTATTTGTTTTAAAAACTCATTTATGTCAATTTTGACACTATTTAGTATTTGGATTTTGTGAAAGTCATAAAAAATTGATTACTTTGAAAAAATACATTAATCAACCCTAAAATGTAATATTAACCAATAAAATTCGTTTAATTCATCAAAATTATCAATTTACATTTATTTTGATATTTATAATATCAATTATTTTAATCTTTCATTAATAAGGTAAATACCGCATCATCATTGTGGCATAGATAAATTTAATTATTTATTGTATAAAATTTTTAAATAAAATACCATGATGTAGGAAATATTTTTATCTTTATAATTAATATTTATAGTCTAAATTATCTTATGTATAACCATATATTAAAAAAAATTTAGTTATTAAAATTTGAATTTAACACTTTTAACTCTTCTTTAAATAAAATAATAATAAATGTCCTAATATAATCCAAGTGGATCAAAAAGGATCATATTTTATTCCTAAGGTTTATTTTGGTCGAAAACAATTATCCAATAGAATTAGTACATGTGTTAGGGTAATTATAATATCATTTTTACCATTAATTACCCTATTTACTTTTAACCGTGATAAATAAAATTCAAAAGTTATTATTCACTAGAAATTATTTTCATCCTATTGAACCAAATTTTACTTACTGATGTCAATTGTGTCTCTTGGATTTTTGAAATTCAATTCACAGAAGCGGTAAAATTACGTTTTATGAAAATTTGAAAATGTGCCTAAAAGGTGGGTAAAAGATGGTAAAAAGTTCAATAAAATTTTATATATCTAATCTTATTATAAAATGACTTCAATGAATTAAATTGGACTAATATAGGTATTATGTATCTATTTTTAATTTAAAATAAATTTAAATAAAAATAATAATTATTTAAATAAATAGTCGGTTTTTATGTACTATGCAGTATTTTTCACTATTCATCAAAAATTGAAAGTTTTCAGAAAAATACCAAAACTTTACCCTAAGATAATTTTGATATTTCAAATCCAAAAATTAAGTATACTTTAACAAATTCAATTTTTAGGATTTTATAACATTAATTTTATTATTTTTCACAAAAGCACATAAAAAGTAGTTCTTTTAAGAAAATAGTTTTTCTAAGTATATAACTATTTTAACAAAAAATATACATTTCATTATAAATAAGTTTTATTTATGTGAAAACATTATAAATAACAATAAAAAATTATTTGTTACTATTAATATCACAATATTTAATTTATAAATAAATATATCATTTAAATAATTACAATACTAATATGTTGTTTCGTAGAAACTCAATCTTGCGTATAACGCAAGCCAAGTCGGTGTTGTGTGTAGTATAAGATATTGACTTAATTTAAATATATAAATTATTATTAAATCATGGGGTGTTACATTCTCCCCTCCTTCAATAAATTCCGTCCTCACAATTTGAAATTTTTCTTCGAAAATAAAAGGTTAAAAATATCAAATACCTTTGTGGAAAACCCACATCGGAAATAGGGTTAATAAAATTTATTCTTAATAAGAGGGAAAGGGAAATGAAAAAGTCACCAAAATATTAGGATTTCAAATAGGAAAACATTGGTGTCAATTTGAGACACATAATTAGAGGAAAAATGTAAATATTTATAGGGATTGATTGAGGTCATAAATCAAAAACAAGTGAACAATAAATAGAAAATTGAGGGACTCAAAGACATAAATATATGATGACCTAATATATCATTGGTTCATTAAAACATAAGGTATTAGGATAGCACATTTTTTGTTTTAATGTCATTTCCCAAAAGTTTAAGAATTAATTTCTTCATATAATAAAAAAAATATTTGACAAGTAGAGTTCCATCCTTTAACTAATTTCTACCACAAACTCATCTTTCACTCCAAAAGATAATAGAACTCAAAAATATTCTATTTATTCTAATCATATAGGGTTTCAAAAAAATGAATTTATAATTTATCTATTATATCATTTAAAAAGCTAAATTAAACAAACCAGGATATCATGTAGGCCAGTGGTAGGTGATGCACCCTTGTTGCCCTTCGGTTGCTGGTTCAAGTCTCGCGGCCTTTTCCAAACACGACAGGTTGTCACCCAACCTTCGGGTTGTCCTTTTAATGAAAAAAAAATCCAAAAATAATCTTAATAAATGTTTTACCTTAAACCATAGTATCCAATGTCCAACTTAGTCCATTCCAACCTTTATACTTATCCAAAATACCTATATCCAAACTCATAGTCCAAAAATTTATAAGGAAGGTAAACATAACATAATGAAGATCTATTTTTTCCACATAATAACATGTGAGTACCTTCATAATGTATTCTATTAAAACATGGTAACACCCTGAATTACCATAAACCCTTATTGACTACATTCATACTCCCTTATTCCTTATAGAATACTAGATATATTCTTTATGTTCAAAAAATTTTAATACTCCAACAGTGATGGAATGAACAAACCATTAATCAGTTCCAAGGTAGTCAAGAATATCCAATATAATTTATCCAAATCAACCATATCTTATTCCAAAATCACTACCTCAGTATCAGGACTATATTAAGGTTTATCTTTCCTTCAACCATGTATTTTCCAAAAAATATAAACTTGCTATTAAGTAACTTTTCTTAGTACCATATAATCTCAAATCCTCAATGAAATCGTATTTCAGTACAATCCTTATTTGTTTCCATAATTAATATAACCATTACATCATTGATACAACACTCAAATGACATAATTCATTAATAAAAATATAAGAACACTAATTATTCCTCTTCATATGTGGTAGTATCATAACTTGATTATTATCCAATAGCATCATTTGGGGTATACTCCGATGATTAGGACATTGATTCACATAGTGTCTAAACTCCTTGCAGATGAAGAATTGTACATTTGAAACCTTTTTCTTACCATTGCAATCACGTACTTAGTGTCCTTTTTCTACACACTTATAGCAAACTCTCATTCCCTTCAAGCATTTACCAGGGTGATTCTTTCTACAGTTATCATATATGGGAAAATCCTTCTTTCTCTTCTTCCCTTTATTCTTCTTTCTCTCTACCATTCTTTTCTTCTCTGGCTTCCCTTCAAATCCATAGGACTCAGGGAATTATTTACTTATCTTATTAACACATGATATTGTTTCTTCATATGATGAGAATATATGGGATATTATTTACCTTAAAAATTTTGGCTTAAGACCATGAAAGATATGATCCTTCTTACTCTTTGGATCATATGTATTATTGGAGTTCTCATTCCTTCTACTGGACACCATTTCTAAAAAATGGCATACACTAGGTTAGTTTATGAATCGCAATTCATAATTCCAAACTTGTAAAATACCTAACAAAAATTGAACAGTTTTTGAATATAATCCATAATCATAAAAATGTTTTCTTCGAGGAAGTATTTACTCATAAATCCTTCATAATGGTTTGTAAAGAAAATGTAAATTATCCTAATCATATCCCCCAGGAGTGTCAATACCAAGAGTGCGGAAAGGCCTATTGTCGTGTACCAGGATACCCCAGGTCAAGCCCGAAACTCCTTGTTGGAGTTTTCACTCCTACGTACATATGTTTCAGATCCATCTCTACCTGTTTGTATCCAAACAGGGATGTATTTTCTTGGAAAACCCACATAATATTTACACTACCAAAATTTTTTTATGTTCTTCTATATTAATCCTCAAAGTATATCTTAGAGTAATTTTCTCTAATTGGAGTTTATCTAAATCTAGTTTCCAAAGTTTGTACTAAACCTCCCTCTAATACCAACTTTAATGCCCCAACCCTAGTTACCCAAAGTCGGTTCATTATTACATAACATTGGCATGATCACAAGAGGTCAAGTCTCGAAAGACTGATTAGTTTAGTGTCCTTGGAAGTAATATATACATACATAAGTTTTACATTATATCATGAAATAAAAAAATAACATTGTGTCCCCTTTGAACACACTCATATCCTTTGGCATATCCCTACAGGTTAATCATAATATACTTCTTCACATCCTAGGAAAAAGAAAACATAAGAAAGGGGTGAGCTCAGATGCTCAGTAAGGATAACAATATAGCAGAAACTATCATAAATAAGCATAAACATTTAAGGAAATGTATAAGACTAAAACACAATCCTTTTAAACTTAAACTTCAGCATAATATGGAAAAGATAAATCAAATAATTCCATTTAATTATTCACATGGATATTATACTAGTTGAATAATCACATGTAATATCAATAGCTAATTTCATAATGATGGAATGCATAATACTGGACATCATAACCACATAGTCAAGGCCTCATGCCAAGACTACAAATAAAATTTTTTCAAGGACTTATTCCAAGACACTAGTTTGTCTCATGAGACCTACCGATGCATCGAGGATCTATAACGAGCTCCACCCATCACTTGCTAAGTCCAATGCATTCCTCATATGAAAAGGTTGAAACATAACATAAACATTTGTATTAAAACTAGCATACAAAATGTTAATACTTTAACCATAAACCATGAATGTTATAAAAATAAAACATCCATAGTAAAACATATTACAAAACCTTCAATACAATATGGAAGATTTTATCATAATAAATCAACTTCAAACAAGTGTAAAATCCATCAAAGGATGATGACATAGATGAAATCAAAAATATGTGAGAGAAATATCACTTTCTATTTTGAAATCATTTAAAAGTCACCTAATTTATAAATTAAAAAATTTATTTTGAAAATATTATTATAATATTTTAAGGGAATCTTATAAAGTTTTATAACAGTAGAAAATTATTGCACCCGCCGTATAAGTTAAAAAAACATTCTTACCTTAATTTATCGAAAAGGTCATAAAATACCACATTTGGAAAACAACGAAAATATTCCTTTCAAAAATATTTATAAAAAGTAAAACAAGGGTATAAATGACTTTAACCCATATTATAGGAAATAGTAAAAAAAATTGAAATAAATTTTTAAGAAACACGGATGCAGATGATAATGAATTCCCAGTAGATACTTAGGTATAAACAACCTCAGATAAAGAAAGAGATTGTAAAATAAACCCTTAACTTGTACTTTTCCTTATTCAAGGGTAAGTTAACCTCCTGTATAATAGTTAAATAATTTTTATTAAATTATACAAGAACCACATACATAAATATGATATCATATATGATCTTCTAATATTTCTTTGTTAATAATATTTCAGTAGTAACAGTGTTTTGGGTGTTAACTGATTCATTTTCTTTTATATGTTTTGTTATGTAAGTCATGTTTGTTATAGATATGATGTATTTGATTCATATCTAGGATTATATTAATTTCTTAAACATTATTTATAATTATCAAATGAAAATTATTCTTTAATGGTTACGATGAGGAACGAAATCTCATCGCGTCATGGAGACGGTAAGCCGTACGTACACACAACCGACAATATCATGCTATTAGTGGTGGAATCTTATGTAATTGGATGTTATATTATATATACAGAGTCATTAAAATGTTATATTTATTATTTACATCAATTATAATCATTATTATACCCATCCAAATAATGAAGTGTTGAATAAAAAACTACACCACGACGTGGAGACGGTAAGTCGTACGTACGCACGTATGGTGACTTTTGCATTCATAGAATGGATAGAATAATGAATATGTTTGTACCATATTTATAATAACATCACAGTATTTAGAAGGTATTGGAGTTATTATTTTGTTATGGAAACAACAAAGAAAGAGAAAGTGGAAGAAGAAAAGAACTTTGAAAGAGGTGATGAAATTATTACCTCTTCTTCGGGTGCTTCCTTTTTGATTTGAACAAAAGGGCTCTTTATGTTGGATTTATGATCAAAGTAAGGAATATAGGTTGAATTAAGGGTAATTTTGAGTATATTTGAGCAGGGGTTGGCTGAGCCAAAAGGCTTTGGAGTTGTAAAATTAATAGAAAGGAAAGTACCCTTTTATAAGAGAGGGGAGGGTCACTTAGGAAAAGCTTGAAATATTATTTTATTATAAAATAATTTTAGGTTTATAATGGCTAAAAATGGATTTATTTAAAGTATAATGTGTTTATGGGTCTAAATCCTCTCAAAAATAGGTTTTTTACAAGTTTAGGTCACCATATAAACCTTATCTTTTAGATTTAACTCTTAGTTAAATAGTTTAACTTTTATCATGTCTTCTTGTACTTTTTTATTACATTGTTAATAAAATTAGTATAAAATGTCAAGATAACCTCAAGTGGTTCATTAATGACATATATATCATTATATAAGTTCTTTTTCTGAATCATATATTTTTAGAAATATTATATCATTTAATAATATAGTATTTGTTTTAAAAACTCATTTATCTCAATTTTGACACTATTTTGAATTTTATTTTTGTGAAAGTCAGAAAAACTTGATTACATTGAAAAAAATACATTAAATCAACCCTAATATTTCATATTAACCTATAAAATTCTTTCAATTCATCAAAAGTCTCAATTTACATTTATTTTGATATTTATAATATCAATTATTTTAATATTTCATTAATAAGGTAATTACTGCATCGTCATTAGGTCATAAATAAATTTAATTATTTAATGTCCAAAAATTATAAATAAAATAATATGATGTGGGAAATATTTTTATATTTCTAATGAATATTTATATTCTAAATTATATTATGTATAACCCTATATTAAAAATGTTTTAGTTATTAAAATTTGAATTTAACACTTTTAACTCTTCTTTAAATAAAATAATAATAAATGTCCTAATCTAATCCAAGTGGATCAAAAATTATCATATTTTATTCATAAGGTTTATTTTAGTCTAAAAACACGTATCCAATAGAATTAGGGCATGTGTTATGGTAATTATAATATCATTTTTACCATTAATTATCCTATTTACTTTTAATCGTGGTAAATAAAATTCAAAAGTTTCTATTCACAAAAAAAAATTATTTTAATCCTATAGAACCAAATTTTACTTACTAATTTCAATCGTGTCTCTCAGATTTTTTAAATTCAATTCACAGAAGCGGAAAAATTACGTTTTATGCAAATTTGCAAATTTGCCTATAAATGACGGTAAAAAGTTCAATAAAATTTTATATATCTAATATTATTATAAAATGACTCAAATGAATTAAATTGGACTAATATAGGTATTATGTATCTATTTTAAATTTAAAATAAATTTAAATAAAAATAATAAATATTTAAATAAAAAGTCAGTTTTTATGTACTATTCAGTATTTTTTCACTGTTCATCAATAATTGAAAGTTTTCAGAAAAATACCAAAAATTCACCCTAAGATAATTTTGATATTATGAATCCAAAAATTAAGTATATTTTACAAAATTCAATTTTTAGGAGTGTATAACATTAATTTTATTATTGTTTACAAAAGGACATAAAAAGTAGTTCTTTTAAGAGAATAGTTTTTCTAAATATCTAATTATTTTAAAGAAAAATATACATTTCATTATAAATAAGTTTTATTTATGTGAAAACATTATAAATGAGAATAAAAATTTATTTGTTACTATTCATATCACAATATTTAATTGATAAATAAATATATCATTTAAATAATTAAAATATTAATGTATTGTTTCGCAGAAACTCAATCTTGCGTATAACGTAAGCCAAGTCGGTGTTGCATGGAGTATAAGCTATTGAATTACTTTAAAGATATAATTTATTATGAAATATTTGGGTGTTACAATTCTTACCAATATTGTTCAAAACTTCATTCTTGTATTCCTTGAATTTATTAAAGTAATCTAACTTATTCCTCATAAATAGACATATCTATATCTAATAAAATTGTTATTAAAAGTTATGAAGTTTGAGTAATCACCCCTTAATTTAACTAGAAATGGTCAACACACATTGGTATGAACTAATTCAAGAATCTATTTGTACCTTTTAAATTTTCCACTAAATAGGGCTTGGTCATTTTTCCTTGTAAACACACATAACATACACCAAGTTTTTTTAGTTCAAAGGAATCTAAATATCCATCTTAGTGCAATATTGTCACACACTTTTCGTTTACATGACCTAGATAGTGATTCCATAGTTGGGTATGGTATGAATCATGTGAACTAGTTTTTTTATTTATTTCCATTACTTGGTTAATGTAATCCAACACATAAATATTGTTATTTAAATGTGTCATATCATAAAAAATTCTATCCTTATAAAAGAATAAAAATTTATTCCAAAATATGAAAATAAATTCATATGTATCAATTATGTATATATAAATAATGTTTTTTGTAATATATGACACATAATAACAACCTTTTAAAATGAAGACCATTTCATCGGCAATGTAAGTTGGTTGTCCCTCATAGCCATAGCAGCAAGTTTAGCTTCATTGGTTGCTTGTAGATCTACCTATCCTTGGTAAATCTTTCAAAATCTACTTAGTTCTTGTATTTGAATATATTTATGTGTGTGTATGTGATCACCATATCTATATCTAATACCTAATTTATATAAGAAGATAAATTGCACTCGATAACAAACTCACTTGAATCTTCCCCTTGATCATTTTCATGGGTGTAGTTTTTCTTCTAGTGGACCTTATTGCCACGTGTGAAATAAATAGAATCATGTTCCCTTACTTTCTCCTTCATCTTTCTATTCTTGAAAGGGAGTTTCAAAAAATATTTGGACTTATAACTCTTCACCTGGACTTTAATTTTATTCACTATAATTACATAAGTATTTTCACACTTTTTTCATTATCAAATTGGTGAGGAAGAGAAAGTAGAACTGGGAAAGACTTATAAATGTTGTTCATATTTAAATTAAAAAAAGTTGGATAATATCTGAGGGAGTGATGTAAGAATAATATTAGTTTACTTTTTTCAAGGAGTTAAAACCCTAGAACCTCTAAGTGATCAATGTAGCCAATGATTTTGAATACATGAAGCCTAGCTAGTGCACCCTCTCCAGACTTACTTTGAAAGAGCAACTTGGATATCTCGAATGGTTCTTATCTAGATTTATCTTGATATAAAACATGAATATACCTAATCATTCTATAGAAATCCATGTATTCATGAAACTTCATGAGTTATCTAGACATGGAGGATAATATTAAACACTGAACATCTACCACATCACTCAAATTTTTATCATAGATAGTTAACTATTCATCACTAACCTCCTTTGAAGGTGGATCGGGAAATAAGGATTATACTACATAAGATTTCCATTCATGGATCAACATAACCCATAGGTGTATGAACCATTCTTGGAAAGTTATTGTCAGTAAGGAGATGGTCTTTCTCTAATATTGACAATAGGGATAATGTAGATAACAAACTTGCCATTATTCTAAAATTATAAAAGAGAAGACTACTTCACTTGATTACAATTTATGTGAGACATAATGAATTTGATTTTATTAAGTCTCCCACTATTTTATCAAGTATTGAAATCCCTCACCACTGAACTCAGAATGGTCTATCAGGGTAAACATTATAGTGGAAATTATCAATATTTAATTTCTTATAATCCAAAAGTAGGATAGAAAAATTACAAGAAATTATTTAGGTAGGATATCTTTCCAACTGTAAACTGGCATCTCCTTGATCTGTTGAGTGGATTCCCCAATCCAAGAATCCTAAATGGGATTTCCTCAACACTTGCCTCCAAATTTTTATTAAATAGACATAGGTTGTTAAATACAAAATAGATTCAGTTAAGTAAACCAACTATCTTAGTTAATACTTCCTGGTAATTAAAAATTCCTCCAATGTAGGTTGAACTAACACCTTAACTATGGTTTCACCTTAATTCAGATGATGGAAGGCTTAAAAAATTAATATTAACTTGGTGGATTTTGTTTTATCATGTGTAAATATTTCTTGTTTTATCATTTACATGTCTTTTTAATATTAAGTGTATTTTACCAAAGTGGTTAACCATGATTTGATAAAAAAAATTACTCATAATCCATTTATTTAATTTTTATCTTCATATATTAATCCATTTATTTAAGTGATTAGGGTCTTACTTCCATAAAATAAATAATACAAAAGACAAAAATAAATCAATCAATCAATCATGAGCTTATATAATGGTTGTTTTATTGAGAAGACAACAAATCAACCTATGACCTCGATGAAAACTCATTGTTCCAGTCTTGGAATGAGAAATAGCATTCTACTTGTCCACCTATGTAGTACCTAGGTCGATATCATCATGGTTCAATCTTGAACTGCATTCATACACCTTGGGATACTCTTTTTATTTCAAGTATTTATAACTCACACATAGGTTAGAGAAAATAAAGGATTGGTTAAGGGGGATTACATAAATAACCTTGGACATACATGTACTATATAATAAATTGGGGGGGATGATTCATAAGACACCATATTTAATTTAATAATTAATAATTACAAGACTATGTAATAAAAAAAAATTAAATAATTCCAACACATACATAGTTCTTGATCAATCTCATGATCGGTCATACACATGCAATGGTTACGCAAAAGTACATTGGATAACATTAATTTCTATTCATTCTTTATTATTAGGATAAATATTATTTCATTGATTAATTAATGCATTTTATCTTTGTTGGTTGGAGTAAGAAACTCAAGATGGGTTGAATTGAGTTCCTATAAAAAATTATGTCTAAAACATTTATTTAAAATTTCCCCAATTTTAAATACAAAATAGCCCAGTTAACCAAAGTAGTAGATTTATAAAAGGTTTGATTATTTTAAAAATTTCACAAAGATTGATTAGATCTCAGTTAAAGTAATATGGATTATTATTTTAACTTTTGAAATAATTATACTAAATAAAATTATAATAAAAACACTATCTAATATTAATTATCAAAGTGAAGTAAGGTTTTTTGGTTTAAATGAAAATAAACAAGGAAAACAAAACTTGAAATAGTACAGCAGATTTGAAATAAGAGGTTTAGTCTCAAGATGATACTTAGTCCTCTCCACTTGGTGATCACCTAACACCAAGAAATTTATACAAATAAACAAGTATCCACACCCTAGATCGGGGTAAACAATAGTATACACACTGTCCAGGTCAACATACCTCTTCCACGGTTTTTGTGGGAGTGAAAATTACAATAGGACACATAGGGAACTCTTCCACTAATATCCATGGGAGTGTGAGATGTAAAAAAATAGGTTTTTGAAGATATCAATGTATCTTACATTTTGGAACATAAGTTAGTGTGTGTTTATAATATAGAGACACACATATTTCTCATAAAGTAAAAAACAGTACATAATCAACGAATAAATAATGAGAAAAGAGTTAGAAGGCTTTGTGTGTTTGTTTATGCATCTCGTGACTCATCAAAGTTGTGTTGAAATGTAGTTTGAGTAAATTTCTGGAAACAGCCAGCAAAATATAATATTGTGAGATATTTTATCTTTTGCTTCCAGTGGGGTAATGATGTGTTTTAAGAATATTCTCCTCTTTTCATTTGATGCTACAGATGTTCTTCAATTTTGTTTCTCATCAATTTCTTGGTGTATGCACATTAGGCAGTTCTTATTGTGTATTTCTTGATGCATGGCTTTATATATTTTTTTCTGATCTCTTAGTCTTTTCGATCATGTGGTTTCTTTATACACTGCAGGGCCGATAAGAATCATGATCTCAATCATGTGTTGGCACCTCATACCTCATACTCTGAAATTGATATTAATGTTGTCTACAAAAGGCATAATAAGTCATTAAAATAAATTGTGGTACTGAGTCTCATAAATATGCCCATTATAAAGAAATTTAAATTTAAATGAAAAAGGAATGAATGACTATGTCTTAGGATCGGTAGCTCAGGAACAGTGATTCGGGATCAGTAGGTTACTCTATCAGTAGGTCTACTTGATGGTGACTCAGCTATCAATAGGTCATTCTGATGGTAGGTCCGCTTGATGGTAGGTTAGTTATTGGTAGCACATACTTAACAAAAATTCTGAACATCAGTGAGTCATTCTGTCGGTAGGTCATACTAATGGTGACTCGTGTCATTGGTAACTCAGATTTAATAGTGAATCTTCCTTATAAAAAAATAAGAAAATTTATTGATAGCTCAATGTGACAGTGACTTAGCTATCGATGGGTCAGGAATCGCTGACTCATATTAGTGTCTTATCCTTTGGTAGATTTCAGTATCTGTGTTGACGGTGAGACAGCTAACAGTGATACATATCATTGGTAGGTCCAGCAGTGAGTCCCCCTTAACGGTGACTCAGTCTCAATGGTGACTTATCCTCAATGGTGACTTATACTTAGCCAAATTTTGATAACCTATCTTATGTATTAAAATACTAACAGAATAGATTAAGCTTATATGTAAACATAATTACACATAGATAATCATAATTAAAATTGATCAGACTTAATAAAACATTATTTTTTAGCATTAAAACTGGTGGAGTCAAATAATATATCCCTTTTTTATTATCAAAAATCATGTAATTAACAAGATGTTCATAATGATCAAATAAAAAATTCTGCTTAACAGCTCATACTAATCATGTGATATTAAATTATGAGAAAAGACTTAATCAAATTAAATACCAAGGAAATGAAATTAAATCCAATTAAATCCATATCATATTTGTTAAGATTATATTTCAGTGAAGTTTAATTCCATCTCATATTTTTACCCCTTTAGGGATTATCAAAAAGAGAACAAAAAATAAAATATCATAACATGGATGAAAATATAATATATTTCATGATAAAAATAGAGTTCAGTAGATACTAAAAAAGTCAAAATTACATCCCTATAAAAGATCAATCCAATCACTTCTTCTCCAAAGAAGGATCCATGGGTTCCTTTCCCTTATCATAAGCAGTAGATGGAAGAATAGTAGGTACATAAGGGGTTTTAGTATAAAACTGATGATTGGGGACTCTAGAAGGTACAGAAGGTGGAAGGTTCTGTGTAGAAGATGTAGGATCTGTTAGTTCCCTATAGATCACAAGTCTTAGATGACAAAGATCATATGCTAAAAACATGGGAAATGGTTGAAGGGTTGTAAGTAGAGGATCAAAATGATTTCTAGTCACAGCAACTCTTAATTGGGGATCAAGTGACCAGTATATGGACCTTGAAGGAAAATTATCAGTCACTAGAGTAATAAGAAATTCCTCTAGTTCGATAATAGCAGTATTCTAATGATGAAGTTAAGGATTTAAAAGGTTTATAAAATCCATGATTATCTTCCCACCATTTTTAATAGCCTTTTTTAAATCATCCTTATTCTCCATAAACATATGAAGATTAGGAGTTAACTCTTTGAGTTTTTTGACTTGTTCCCTGAATGGTTAAGTAATAGGTGGTATCCTCAGATTTTCAACCAAATACTTAAAATGATTGTCCAGGTAATGTTTGGTATAAATCCTCTTAAATTAGTAATATAATTTTTTTGTAATCTCTTCCTGGGAAGAAGTATCTCATTTCGAATAAAATACTACCATGTTATATATATGATCATAGTTCTATCAAATTTTTCTTAGGCTCTCCTGATCTATGCCACCCATCATAATTTGAAGCTCATCTCTTATAATTTTTCTGATCATTTAACATCAAGAGATTGAATAGCAGGAGAAACTGAGGTTGAGGCTTCACTGACTGTATCTTTGACTAAGGATTTCAAAATTTCTAGATCAAGAGTTGGAGGAGGAATAGCAATATCTTCCTCAGAAGATGTATCCTCAAGAGTTTTTGAAACTTTTTATAGGGATGCTTCATACTCAATTGACATCCCATTAACATTTAGAATTAGCACAGCCAACTCATCACTTAACCTCTTATTTTCTAATCTCACTTCTTGAAGTCCTAAAACTAACTAAGGTTGAATATGTGAAAAAAACCATTTTTGGAAGCATAACTACATCATTTTCACTAGGACTTGCAACAAGAGATAGTTGATATTGGAAAATACCTTTAACCACTAAAAATAAATCTTCCTTAAACATTTTAAAATCATTATGAGTCACGTAATCTATAGGTATTGGTGCAACAGGCGAAGGAGATACTGCTGCTGGAGTAGGTTCTATTTCCAAAGTTGTTCCAACAGGAACTCTTTGAGAATGATCTACTGCTCCAACTAATGGTCCCTTAGGATCATATTCCTCATCAAATGAAGAAGGTTAGTTCAATCCAAGATTGACGTACCCAGGGTATTTTTCCCATTCCCTAGCTATCACATCATAAGGAATGATAGTATCAACTCTTACCCTTTTTTCTATTGCTCCCCCTCAACAGATACTTCCTCTTAAACAGGTTCTTCCCTCTAAATAGGTGTTTTATTCCTGACATAAACAAGTACTTACATGAATCTAGAACTGCATCTTGAATATGAACATGTGGATCTCTTTCTACAACCACAACTGACTCAGAAGCTTCATGGGATTCCAAAACTGATTTATGTTCCACTAAAGTAGTATCAGCAGGATTTGTAGGCTCAATAGAATCTGGAGTAATATCGGGAGGTTCTACAACAAGACCTTGATCATCATTAGTATTGTTTGATCCACTATGAAATTCACCACTTCCTTCTTCTTCCTCATCATTTTTATCATTTGAATTTTCTTCACCAGATTCTTCTCCTCATATTCATCTTCTTCCTCTTCATCACCGTCATATTCTTCTTCTTCCTCATTGATACTTTCTTCATTTTCACCATTATACTATTCATATTATTCACTACCAATTTTAATAACATATTCAAAAAAAATTATTCTGCAGTCTCTTCACCATCATCTTCTAGAAGGAGAGGTTATTTTGTAGGAAGAGTCTTTTGAGGGACAGCGGGTCCATAGGTTATCATTCCTGTACTTACTTAAATATCTGGGTCACCTATATCATTAATAGGAGATTCTTCTCCTTAATATACTTTAGCTTCTTCTTATTCTTCATCAAAATACTCCATAACTTTATTTGGTCCTAGACCAGGATCAATCATGTCTCTTGGCCTTAAGGGGTTCTCAACAAGATTGAATTCCTCGTAAATATTATCATTATCTCCAACCCATTGTTTCTTTTAGGGATTCCAATTAATCTTCATCCTCTTACAAATGATCATTGTGATGAAAAATCCATCACAATTAGTTATTGATTCTTCATCCTCACTCACCAGACCTTTGACTTTCAACATTGCAGAAATAAACTTTAGATAAAACACAGAATTTGACTTGAATTAGGGTTTCATCATTTCATTCATATGCACCATTATATACCTTTACAAGTTAATCTTGTATCCCTTTTTCATAAGATACATAAAATACACATCCTGTCATTTGAGAGAGGAAAAATCCCCTTTTCTTAGACATAAATGGTGCTAGATAAATTTTAACAATAACCTGCATTCACCATCAATCTCTATTTCTATTGGTCTTCTAGAAACCCTATTCCTAGTTATCTGTGCCAATGATTCCTCAAAAATGAAAATATTACTATTAGGAGGAGAACTTCCTACAAATCATGAAAAATATATGTATGAGGTAATTTTAGGCATTCATCCCACTAATTTAAAGAAAAGGAAACTCTTTCACCATTTATCCAAAACTTAATCCAAAAAAATTATGAGACTAAGAGAATAAATTACACATGAAAATAAAATTCATGAATAAGATTAGGATAAAACAATCTCGTGTTGTTGGAGAACCAATCCAACCACCCTTTTTCTTATAACACTTTCAATACAAATGACTTACTTGATAGTAACCATTCGGAATGAACTTCCTTTTCGGGAGTGATGATTCGGATCGTGAGTTTGGGATGGATAGGTTTTGGTTTAGGTTTATTGGATTCACCTTTATTCTTCTTATAAGTATGTGTCTCATCCATAGACTTCTCATAGACACACTTAACTCGATCCATTTGTGAGATTTGAAAGTTTTTGTTCAAAGGAGAAGGGAAGTAGTTCGGGAGAGAAGAATACAAGACCATGAGTGTGAGAGTGAGAAAGTGAGTTGGATCGATTTGAGTTTTAACATTTAGGAATTTAGAAATCATAATACGAGAAATAAGGATTAAAATAAAATGAAACAAATAAAATAGTGACATTTTAACTTCCAGATAGAAAAATAAATAACCAAGTACAGAATGGTGTGACACAATGGTGTGTCCTGTCAGTGAGTCATCAATGGTGAGAAATCAATGGTGAGACATCAATGGTGAGTCATCAATGGTGAGACATCAACAGTGAGTTATCAACAGTGATACATCAACAGTGAGTCATTAATGGTGAGTCATTAATGGTGAGTCATCAATAGTGATTCATCAACGGTGGGTCATCAACAGTGAGTCATCAACGGCGATTCATCAATGACAAGTCATCAACGGTGAGTCATCAATGGTGAGTCATCAACAATGAGTCATCAATGGTGATACATAAAAGGTGAGATATCAAATGTGAGAAATCAATGGTGAGACATAAATGGTGAGACATATATGGTGAATCATCGATGGTGAGTCATCAATATTGAGTCATCAATAGTGATACATCAATGGTTAGTCACTCAAAATTGATCATCCCTAAATCATGTTTGATATAACTCATTCTCTCTGAATTTAAAGGATTAGTAAAAATATCAGCAAGTTGATGTTTAGTGCCAATAAATTCTAGAGTTATATCACATTTTTTATAATGATCTATCAAAAATTAGTGTCTTATATCAATATGTTTTGTTCTTGAATGAGAAATTGGATTCTTAGATATGTTAATAGCACTTTTGTTATCACATTTTATAGGGATATGTCAAAATTTATAGCCATAATCTAGAATGTGTGTTTCATTCACAAAATTTGAGCACAAAAACTAATAGCATATATGTATTCAACTTCGGTAGTAGATAATGCAATAGAATTTTGTTCCTTACTCCACCATGAGACTAGAGATTTTCCAAAAAAGTGACATGTTCCAAAGGTTCTTTTTCTATCTAACTTGAAACCATCAAAGTTTTCATCAGAATAACTAACTAAGTCAAATGGTTTTCCTCTAGGATAGAACAGTCCTATGTTGGTAGTATATTTGAGGTATTTGAAAAATATTTTAACAAAAAGTAGATGTGACTCTTTAGGGATTACTTGAAAACAAGAACACATACATACACTAAACATAATATCATATTGACTAGCAGTCAAGCAGAGAATACGTTCAATCATACCTCTATAATTTGTTTAATCTATAGATTTTCTATTTTCATCAAGATCTAATTTACAGGTGGTACTCATAGGAGTATCACTACTTTTAGTATTATCCAAATTAAAATGTTTTAAAACATATTTGGTATATTTACTTTGATTTAAAATAATACCATCCTTATTTTGAAAATTTTGAAATCCAAGAAAGAATTTGAGTCCATCCATTAAACTCATTTCAAAATCATTTTGCATCATTTTTGAAAAAGAAACACATAAAGAATTTTTTGAAGATCCAAAAATAATATAATAAACATATATTTTAACAACTAAAACATCTTTAGAAATTCTTTTTATGAAAATATTAGGATCAGTAATCCCTTTAGTAAAACCTTTAGAAATAAGAAAAGTGTTGAGCCTATCATACCAAGCTCTTGGAGCCTATTTTAAACCATACAAATATTTTTTCATTTAAAAACATGATTTAGAAAATTAGGGTTTGTAAAACTAGGTGGTTTTTCAACAAAAACAACCTCAACTATATACCCATTTAGGAATGAACTTTTGAAATCCATTTGATAAAGTTTTAAATTAAGATGTGCTTCATAAGCTAGCAGTATTCTAATGGTTTCAAGTAGGGAAATATGTGAAAAGGTTTATTTATAGTATATTAATTCCTCTTAACTATAACCTTATGAAACTATCCTAGATTTATTTATTACTATTGAACTAGATTCATCCACTTTATTTCTAAACACCAACTTAGTTCCTATTACTAAGGTGTATTTTGGTCTATCAGCAAGTTTCCAAACTTTATTTCTTTCAAAATGGTTTAATTATTCCTATATATCCATCATCTAAAATTCATCATTGATTGCATCATTGATGTTTTTAGGTTCAAACTATGACAAAAAACATTTGATGTTCAACTTGGTTTCTTAGAGAATATCTAGTATGTTCCTTTGTCTAATTCTCCAACTAAAGCATCTAAAGAACAGTTTTTTAGGGTTCTAATAGATCTATAAAAAGAAGGGATGGTTACTTAAGGTCCATCTACAGATTCAGTTTCATTTTAAGAATCTAGAGAGTTTCCGGAACTGGATTTTTCTACTTCTTTAATAGTAGAATCAGAAGCTTTAGGATTTATATCAAGATTCAACAGATTGTCCTCAAGATTTTCTAAGTAGGTTATGGATATTTTCTTCAAACCAAACATTCATCTATTCATCCACACAGTTAGTTCTCTTATTAAAGACTTTTTAGGCTTTACTATATAGTGAATAACCTAGAAAAATCCCTTCATCAATCTTAGAGGCATATTTAGCTTGATTATTTTTTGAATTAAGAATAAATACTTTGCAACTAAAGTCTTTAAAGTAATTAACCTTGGGTTTCCTATTATCCCATAGCTCATAATGGGGTATTATTTAGGATAGGTCCAATTAAAACTCTATTTATTATATAACAAGCTGTATTCATAGATTCTACACAAAAATAAATATCTAGATAATATTTATTAAGTGTAGTCCAAGCTATCTCTTATAAGGTTTTATTTCTCCTTTCTACAACTCCATTATGTTGGGGTGTCCTAAGATAAGATAAGTTATTATTATAGACATTTTGAGATCAAAACGATTCAAATTATTTATTTTCAAACTCACGACCAAGATCACTTCTTAAGGATTTGATTTTAAGTCCCTTTTAGTTTTCTATTGATCTATCATACTTATCAAAATAAGAACAAGCTTCACTTATGTGATCTCAAAAGAAGGTCCAAGTATACCTACAAAATTAATCTACTATAAAATAGACATAGTTCTTACCATTTAAACTTGAAACTTCATAATGTCCAAATAAATCTAGGTGAACCAACTCAAGATGTTGAGAAGTTGTAACTTCTTTCTTTGGTTTGAAAGACATTTTGTGTTGTTTTCCTTTTTGAAAGGGATTACAGACTTTATCATTTGAAAACTCTAGTTTAGGTAGATCCTTGACTAATCCATTTCTAGTAATATTTATAAGAGATTGAATGTTACAATATCATAGTCTCTTATTCTAGATCCAAGACTCTTTATGAAAGGCACTTAACCAAGAAACATTCTGAGAAACTAAGGAATCCAAATTTAGAGCATATACATTTTCATTTCTAAAATTAGTAAATAATAAATCATTTTTATAATTGAAAACATTAAAATAATCATTTTCAAATTTAACATGAAATCCATCATCACATAACTATGAAATGATAAGAAGATTTTACTTAATACCATAAACAAAAATAAATTTGGAAATTGAAACTGAGTTAGTGTTACCGATTTGGCCAAGGCTAATAATTTTCCATTTTTCATTATCACCAAAGGCGACATATCCACAATCATTCTTGATAATATTCTTGAATATAGAGTAGTCCCCTATAATGCGTCTTGAACACTTAGTGTCCAAGTACTGTAAGCTCTTACAAGAACTCTTCAAGTATCTTTCCTATAAAAATAATTTAAACAAGAAAACATTTTGGTTCCCATACTTGCTTGGGTCTAGTAATATTAGAAATTAAATCTTTAGGTACTTGTATTTGCTTCATGGGTTTCTTATAAGTAGTTTGTAAAGTCTTATAAAAATAAACTCTATTAGGTATAGAATAACTAGAAGTAGTAAAATATGTTCCACTACTAGAACTTGCAGAAAAATTTCTAGATTTGGGCATAAAACTAGATTTTCAAGAATTAGATACAAAATTGGTTGTAACAAAAAAAATTCTCAGGTTGATAACCAATTCCAATAGTGTATTTAAGAGAAACCTATTTACTAAGAATTTAAACTAAGTTATCTTTATCATTTGTAAATTTTTATAAATCCTTCTTTAATTGCACATTAAAAAGTTTAAGTTTGGTATTTTCATTGAGCAGTTTAGAATTATCTTCCTTTACTATTGTAAGTTTAGATTTAAAAGAAGTATAAATATCATGCTGATTTTTGAGATTTTTATATTTATATTTCAACTCATTGAAAGTATAATAAATCATTTTACAATATTCAAACATTTCTTCATTTTTCATATTTTTAGAATTATTAGAATCAAATTCATCTCCAGAATAATAAGAATTATATATAGAAGATTATAGGGTTACCTCAGATGTGTTTTTTATAAAACACATATTGGATTTGTCAGCCTTCTCATCATGTGATGATTATGATTCACTGGAGCTATCCTCAGAAGCACCCCAAGTAGCCTTCATTTCCTTATTTTACGTCTTATCCTTGTCCTCATACTTCTTTTTGTACTTTAGTTTTGGACAATCATATTTTACATGTCCTCTTCTATTACACTCATAGAAGACTATCTCATTAGTATTATCACTCTCTTCCAGTCCTTTTTCTAATTTTCTTTGTTTTCATATTTCCCTTTGTAGCTAGGTTTTCTGAAGAACTTATTCTTCCTATAAAAATTCTTAAATATCTTAGCTAGTTGATTCATTTCCTCATCACTTCACTTGGTGTATATTAATTTCTATAACTTTCAACATGCACTTTCATTCTCTCCTTTCGTTTGGATGTAGTGGTTTTGAAATCCACTGAATTTATTTTAGGTTCTTCTTATTCTTCTCTATTAACTTTTAGTTCTTCCTCATACATCATCAGATTACCTATCATTTCTTTTAAATGTAGTGAATTTATGTCATAAGATTATCTAATTGATACTAAGGTCCCTCTCCACCTTTCTAGAAGACATCTCAAGATCATCATGATTTTTTCTTTTGCAATGACTGTCTTTCCCATTGAGATGATCGTATTCAAAATCTCATTGAACCTGAGATACATGTTATAAATAGGCTCATCGGGCTTCATTTTGAAATTATCATATTTAATAGTATATATGTTGATCCTCATTTCCTTAACATTAGTGGTTCCTTCATGTGAAACAGCTAGAGTATCCCAAATTTCAAAGGTTGTTTTACATGCAGAAATCCTATTGAATTCTTCATCTCCAAAATAATTGTATAATGCATTCATATAATTGTAATTATTATTATATTCTACCTTAGTGGAATCATCCCAAGTCTTTCTATCAGTAGCAGGAATCTTATATTCATCAACTATAGCGGACCAGATTTCAAAACCCATGATTTCTAAATTCATTTTCATTTTGAGTTTCTACTAAGCATAGTTTGTGCTATTAAAATAGGGAGTCATGTTGGTAGCAGCATCTTCCTATCTATTGTCCATTTAAAAAAATTAAAGAACTACAAATTTTGAATTGATAGAAATTTTGTGATCTTTAAAAACACAACTAAAATCACAGTTGAAAAGATATTTGGAAAAATATTTTAAATCCTTTGATACCAAATGTTGGTCAGAGTAGGATACTCAAGAGGGGGTGAATTGAGTTCCTATAAAAATTTATTTATAAAAAATTTATTTAAAATTTCCCCAATTTGAAATACAAAACAGCCTAGTTAACCAAAGTAGTAGATTTATAAAATGTTTTATTGTTTGAAATATTTTTCAAAGATTGATTAGTTCTCAGTTAAAGTAATATGGATTATAATTTTAACTTTTTAAATCAGCCTAATAAATAAAATCCTAATACAAACACTATCTAATATTAACTATCAAAGTGAATTAATGTTTTTTGGTTTAAATGAAAATAAAAAAGGAAAAAAACTTGAAATAGAACAGTGGATTTGAAACAAGAGGTTCGGTCTCAAGCTGAGACTTAGTCCTCTCCACTTGGTGATCACCTACCACCAAGAAATTTATACAAATAAACAAGGATCCATAGCCTAGATTGGGGTAAACAACATTATACACAATGTCCAATTCAACATACATCTTCCACAGTTTTCATGGGAGTGAAAATTACAACAATCCACATAGGGACCTCTTCTAATATTATCCATGGGAGTGTAAGGTGTAAAAATATAGTTTTGTGAAGATATTAATGTATCTTCCAATTTGGAATAGGAGACGGTGTGTGTTTATAACACATAGACACACACGCTACTCATAAAGTAAAAAATAGTACACAATCAAAGCATAAATAATGAGAAAAGAGTTAGAAGGATTTTTGTGTTTGTTTATGCAGCTCATGACTCCTCAAAGTTAAGTTGAAATGCATCTTTAGTCTATTTCTGGAAACATCCAGCAAAACAGAGTATCCTGAGAGATTCTATATTCTACTTCTAGTGGGGTAATGATGTGTTCAATGAATATTCTCCTATTTTCATTTTATGATGAAAATGATCTATAATTTTTGTTCTCATTAATGTCTTTGTGTATTCACTGTAGGCATTTCTTCTTATGTGTTTCTTGGATTCACCACTTCATGTATATTTTCAGCTCACTTTTTATTTTGGATTAGGTTCTTGCTTCATACAATGCAGGGCTGACAATAAGAATGATCTCCATCGTGAGTTACTACCTCATACCTCATACTCTGAAATCAATATTAATTTTGTCTACAAAAGTCAGACAAAGACATTAAAATAAATCAAGGTACTGAGTTTCATAAATATTACCGTTAGAAATAAATTTAATTTTAAATGAAAAGGGAAAGAATTACAGTGTCTCAAGATCAGTAGCTCAAGAACGGTGAGTCGGAATCGGTAGTTTGCTCTTTCATAGGTCTACATGATGGTGACTCGTCTATTGGTAGTTCATTTTAATGGTAGGTCCACTTGATGGTAGGTAAGCTATCGGTAGCTCATACCTAGAGAAAGTTATGAAAATCGGCAATTCGTTCTATTGGTAGATCAAACTAACGGTGACTTATCCTTAGAAGAAATTCTGAAAAGCTATCAGTAGCTCAACGCGATGATGAATTAGCTATATGTAGGTCAGGCATCAGTGACTCATATTGGTGTCTTTTCCTTTGGAAGATTTCAGTATTCGTACTGACAGTGATACATCTGACAGTGATACATATCATTGGTAGGTCTAACAGTGAGTCCACCCTGGCGGTGACTCAGCCTCAACGGTGACTTATAATTAGCCAAATTTTTCTAATCTGTCTTATGTAGTAAAAAACTAACAAAATATATTAAGCTTATATATAAACATAATTAAACATAGATAAGCATAATTAAACTTGATCAAACTTAATAAAACATGATTTGTGATCATTAAAACTAGAGGAGTCCAACAATCTTAATGATCATCTAAAGTCTCTTGGATATACCCATCATTAATGTGTTCATGTAAAAAAACAGCATGACCAATAATTATATATAATTACAATAAATTAATTAATAATTTAATAATTATTTAAAACCTTCTTTACATGGTCAAACACATTTTGTGCCAACATTGTAATTAGATTTAAATGTTGTAATTAATTATTTAAATGTAATTTAATTATTTTATTTATTGGGAGACTACATGGTGTGTACTTACAAACTACACATTGTGTTCTTCAATTTCTGTGTACCCAGGATAAACTCATGGGGCTTCAGTATGTATATCGGCTAGACTGTACGACATGTACTAACTAGATACATGTTGTGTATCATGCTTGTTGTGTGTTTGTAAAGCCTTCCAAAAGACTCAATGTGTTATTCAAACACGGGACCACATGATTTGTACTCTGGATACACGCCAACTTTTTATTCTTTCCATGTGTCTGCATGACTCACTGAGGAATTTAGAATGTACTTCAGATGTAGGAATTAATTAATTACACATCATGTATACCAGATACACACCATATATTTCATTAATTACACATAATGATAGTCTCACATGGTCATAAATCATGTATCTGACCACATGATAAGCATGGATTTCACTTCCAAACCATTTATACTACATTATGTGTATTACATTTACACACCATGTAATCTGAAAAGTTGTGTGCCAGGTTGGCTCGGTCTACACGTGATGTGAAATAAATGCACTATGTGTAGTTACTGTTTTGGCATGTCGTGTATCCTACAATACATCCAGGTGAAATTCACTTAGTTATATAACGTGTACTCTAGCTACACTCCATGTAACTTAGTCTCTCCATCCAAAATCCTTGTAACTTCTTACTGGAATCTTTGGTCATTCTTCATTTGTTCTTAGACCTTTAAAAAATATGAATCTTGAATGAAATCATTAAAATATCGAAATCTTGTTAATTAAAATCACATTAAAGAAAAAATAATTCTAAAATGAAATATATATCAACTATTATACATATATATTAACAATTAAATAAGTAATTACAAATTTAAAGCATGACTGCTCTGATACCACTTGAAGGTTTTGGGTGCAGTGGAAGCTCCTAGTGGGTGAATAACCATAAGGGTTTTTATCAGATTTGATGGATCATTTGAAAATTTTGAATGATGTGAACACCATGAACAATGAAATTTTTCCATCAAATATTGACATAAGATATCCTGGAACTCGGAGAATATATTTTCATATTAAATTTTTAAATAATTTATATTTGGATTTGAAGAAACATTACCTCGTCTTAGGAAATTTATTTAAAGTTTTGTTGATCATCTAAAAATCCATTTTTGGATTACCATTATCGCGCTGGTAGGATAAAAGTATATAATCCCTCTAGCAGTGATCCACACATTCTCCTTTTATCTCCAGACAACACTGATGGAACATCAGGTGATAGCATAGATGGTCTTTTGTCTTATGTTGTTCGTCTTGATCAAAACTAGTTCCTTCGTGATTAAAGGTATCTCTCTGGTGCTTCTCGTTCTTGAGAGGATGAGAGGAGTAATAGAGAGATAATTTAATTGTGTGTAATGATTATCAATTCTTTGTTAACTCTACACAATATAAAAAAACCCATCTATTTATAGAGTTGGAGTTTATGTTAAAATATTACTTAATTGCACAATGACCTTTAAATAATATAATAAACCTAATCTTACCCCATTCCATATAATAATATTACTATTATTTTTATGGCATGATCCAACTAGAACAAAGATAAATATTATTTTACTAACTTTCAAATTAATATTTATCTCCAGACATGATCTTTTTCTGCTCAGATTCCTCGACATTAATTTAATACCCAAATAAATATTTTATTCATAAATAAATATTTTTTATTGATAAAACATGAATAAAATTATTTATCTATCTTGAGAATGATATTTAATCCATTAATTAAATTCAACTAGAATTTAATTGTGATCAATGGAAACACTTAGTTTGTAACCCTTTGGGATTTTTATTGCTTGAGACCCGCACTTTCGGGTTCGGTGCTAAAAACATAAAAATTATGTTTCTATATTTGATACTGATAAATGTAAACCAATGTTTTTTATTAAAACTTACAACTACAAAAGTAAATATTGAATCACTTACATACCTAATGAACTTCTAGGTTTAGATTTTAGAGAATTAGGAAAAACTATTACATATCTTAGAAAAATAAACCACTCGCCCATAAAAATCTATATTATCTCCCAAATATTTTCACATCTAGCACCATTTTTAGAAAAATCCTACTTAAAACCTTTATTCATAACCTGGGGAAAATAAAACATAAGAAAGTATGATCTTAGATTCTCATTAAGGGTAACCAAAGGAGATATCAAAGATTACGGAAGTATAACCTGAGCATAAGGGTATATGAACATAAAATTTGAAAATTATACCTTTTGTGCCAAAATCATAATCTTGAGTCATGGAATAAATCTTGGGAGTTCATAATACATGAATCATAAAATAATCAAATAATTTAATCCATGATAGAATAACATAATACATGGAATTGTGGCATTAACATAAGCATAGAAAATCCATAGGTGGTCACACCTCATGGGTAGGACACACCACCATCCCTAGTGGTATCCCTTTACTCATAGTGGAATGGTTTCACTTCCCAACCCATCATAGTAGTCTAGGTTCACTCCCAAGACCATTATAGCGAACAAAGTCCTTTACTGAACCGATTTCACTCCCTGTTCTAGTCATGTCTATCTCATGATATATAAATAACTACCCAGTTCATTGTACGGAGATATAGGCCCCTCCCATCACATAATGAAAATCATACATATATGTGCCCAAGATCATAAAGCTTTCATCATATCAGAATCCATGAAAGGTGAAGGTTCCAGACACAGTAGAAGCATAGTTGGGACAGAACCTAACTTTAATTTTTTCCATGATCAATGATTATTTTGGGATTAATACGATGAAAAACGCCAATCACCATGGAATAGAATCAAAGATTTAGATAAATAAGGAAGAGGCTTGAAACCTTTAGAGAGGATCTTTCACATCATGTTTATAATTAATTTAATTAATTTCATAAAGAAAATAATACCTGGATATTCAGTATTTTCTTTGTTGATGATGTCTATCATTCGGAATGACCCTTCTAGATTATCTTGTTTCACTTTCAAGGATACATAGTAAAATACATCTAGCGATGATCCACACGTGCTCTGATGGCCTCCGATCAACACCACTCGTTCTCCAGGTGCTAGCGAGGTGAAGTGAGTGTCTTATGTCAGTCGTTATTAATCACTTATTATTCATCCTTGAATAAAATCTCTCGTTCTTGAGAGGGGATGGAAGAGGATTTGAGAGAGAAATTTTTTAGCTCAATAATTCTCAATTCACTGGGTGTGCGGTTCGGTATAGGGCATAATAGACATAGGTGTCTATTTATCAACATGGGGCTTTGGTTACAATATTTAATTATGTAACAGTAATTAAATACATTGATAACCTTAGAGAAAACCCATGATTTTAATAATAATACCACATCATTATTTATGGTGCGCCAACTTGTGTAAAACAGAATTATAAATAAAATTCTGCGTCACAAAATAATAGAAGCGTTATTATTATTTTAATCTATGACAACTAGTTAAATAATTATTTACCATCTTATAAATAATTATTTTACTACCAAACTAGACTTAGTCTGCTCAAACTCCACTTCAATTTATTGAACACACAAATAAATAAATAAATTATTTATTCTCTTAAATAAATATTTATTAAATGTTCAATAAAATAAATAAATATATTTTACCAAAAATTCGGTGAATAAATATTCATTTAATTTATGCAATCATTTTAAATTGAATAAAATTATTCCATTGTCTTGAGAATAATATTTATGAATTAAATTAAAATAGAATTTAATCGACACCACCATAAACACTTAGTGTGTGACCCTCTAGAATTATTTCTCATTGGCATTAGGTGGGCTTGCATAAAGTCCAAGAGAACTATCTAGAAATGGTTCAAGGCACCCAAGAGAAAGAACTTAAAGTCGTAACTACAACATCCACATACGAACGCTCATTTTGTAATATAATGTCTTTTTCGCAATATCTCATCAAGAAGGTTTCATGATAGTGTCATCAACTTTTATGCTTGATACACCGTTATTTTACTACCTAAAATAAACTCGTCGTTACAACATGGACATGGAATTTTTCATGATGATTCAATTTAAATCAAAGGGCCAAGATATCAACTTTCATAAATGGAAGGGAAAAATCCTTCCTCAACCTATCTATTAATAACATGCCACTTGTAATGCACCCAACGTACCCTACTTCCCGCCAACTGTCTGCGTGAATATTTTTGTCAGTAAATCAAATTATGTGAGTCATGACATGTATTAATGGTAATATTAAAGTCTAAGTATCATTACACATGCTTTCAGATTGAAATATCTGATGAAACCAAAACACGTGGACTTCCTACTGGCGGGTCTATTCCCATAATCTTCTGTCTTGGAGATTACCAAGTATAACTTCATGATAGAAAGTCTCATTTGCATATGAGTACTCACACCTGGTTGTATGAATGTTATGTGTCCCATCATAGTATGTCATCCAACCATAGAACTATATTTAATAATATTTTTATAGCATTTCTAGGTTCTCATCATAGTGAGGAACTTCCATGACCTTATCAATGCAACAAATACTCTAGGACATTATTACATCATTTTCATGAAAAACAATGAACAATATGTAATAAGATGTTTAATATTTAAATATATTAAATATCCATGTAATAAAAGTACAACCAGCTGGTTTTAGGACACAAAATCTTACAAACTCCCATTTGGACTAGAGCCAACTGCCTACGACTTTCAGTTTGCTATACCTCACATGATGATCATGTTTCTGGTGAGTCAAGGATTTAGTCAAGGGGTATACCACGTTGTCTTTTGTGGAAATACTACTCACTACAACTTCACTTCTCTGAGAAAAATCCCTCAAGAGATGATACCATCGAAGTATGTGCTTCGTCTGCTGATGTGACATTTTCTCTTTTGAGGGATCTGTTACTGTAGTATTATCACAGTATAGTGTGATGGGATCTTTACTACTAGGTATCACATCTAGATCATCGACAAAGCTTCGCATACACACTGCTTCTTTAGCTACCTCAGAAGATGTGATATACTCAAATTCTATTGTAGAATTTGCGACCACACTCTTCTTTGATCTCTTCCAGCTAACTGCACCTCCATTCAAAGTGAGGATGTATCCTGTTTTCAACTTCATGTCATCTTGATCAATCTGAAAACAAGAATCTTCATATCCTCTGATGACTAGTTCCTCATATCCTCCAAAAACCAAGAATATATCATTAGTATGCCTCGAATAATTTAGAATAGTCTTGAATGTCATCCAATGATGGTCACCTCAGTCAGCTTGATATCTACCTAGCGCACTCAATGCGTAGGTGACATCCAGCCTAGTATATAGCATGGCATACATGACTGACCCAATCACTGATGCATATAGAGTCCTTGCTATTATCTTTCTTTTCTCATGTGTTTGAGGACACATTTTCTTGGAAAGATGAATTACATGTGATGATGGAAACAATTCCCTCTTGGATTTTTCTATACTGAATCTCTTCAATATCTTATCGATGTATGTACTTTGACTTAGTCCTAGCAATCTCTTGAATCTATCACGATGGATCTTGATCCCAAGAATATATAATGTCTCACCCCAGTCCTTCATTGAGAAGCATTGATTCAACCATGCATTGACAGACTGTAAGACATGTATCTTGTTTTCAATAAGTAATATGTTATCAGCATATACTATTAGAAAAATTACTACACTCCCACTGAACCATTTGTGGACACAAAGCTCGCATTCATAATTGATAAAATTAAATTTCATTATGGATTCATCAAAATGAATGTTCCATGACCTTGATGCTTACTTTAATCCATAAATGGATTTCTACAACTTACATACCTTATTGGCATCCTTTGTAGTCATAAACCCTTCAGGTTGTGTCAAGTAGACATCTTCATGAAGGTTCCCATTAAGGAAGGTTGTAGTGACATCCATTTTTCAAATCTCATAGTCATGGTAAGTGGTAATGGACAATAGAATTCTAATGGATTTCAGCATTGTAACTGGTGAAAATGTTTCATCGTAGTCAATTCCTTAACATTGTTTGAACCCTTTTGCAACCAGTCATGCCTTATAGGTACTGAATTGTCTATCCATGTCTTGTTTCTTTTTGAATGCCCATTTTCAACCAACAGGATTTACATCAACTGGTGGATCTACCAAAATCTAGACTTTGTTTTGGTACATGTAATCCATTTCAGAATTCATGGATTATTTCCACTTGGCAACATCTATGCCACTTAATGCTTCCTTGTAGGTTAGAGGGTCATTATTATCAATTAATAATGAGTAACCATCCTCAGTAACTATAAAACCATACTATTTTAGTTCTCTAACCTCTCTTTTACTCCTACGCAGTTGTTGTGTATCTGGAACAGTTCTTTCTTCCACAGGTCTTTGTGGAATCTGATCTTATACCAACTCTTGTGTACCATGAGCCTCAACTTCATTGAAGTCTATCTCACTCCCACTATCTCTTTTAGAGATTTTATCCCTATCAATTAATATGGTGTGTCTTGCCACTATAACCTTTTTGTATGATGGGTTGTATATGTAATATCCCTTCATTGGGGTATCCTATAAAGGTACACATTGTTCCTCGGGGTGCAATTTTATTACCTTAAGAGGCCTTAACAAACACATCACTTCCCCACAAATGTAAATTCGATAACATGGATTTATTTCCACTCCAAAACTCATATGGAATACCATTTATCGATTTAGTTGGTACTTTGTTTAGTACTTTTGCCACTATTTGTAACACATATTACCAAAAGGATAATGGAATACTCACATGACTCATCATTGATCTCACCATGTCCAACAAGGTGTGGTTCCTCCTTTCACTCTCACTATTCCACTGAGGCATGTAATGAGGAGTGAGTTGGGATAGGATATCAAACTCCTATAAGTAATCAATTAAGTCTTGATTAAGATATTCTCCACCTCGGTCTGTGAAGAGTTTCTTAATCTTCTTACCAAGATGGTTCTCAAATTCATTCTTGTATTCTTTAAACTTATCAAAATAATCCTACTTATACCTCATTAAGTAGATATATCCATATCTACTAAAATAATCAGTAAAAGTTATGATGTATGAGTACCCTTCCCTTCAACTGGAAATGGTCCACACGAATCGGTATGAACCAATTCAAGAAGTCATTTAACCCTTTCACCTTTCCCACTAAATGGGGATTTGGTCATTTTTCCTTGTAAACATGCATGAAATACGCCAAGTGGTTTTAGTTGGAAAGAGTCTAAATATCCATCTTGATGTAACTTTGTCAAGGGTTTCTCATTTTCATGACCAAGCTGGTGATTCCAAAGTTGGGTGTGGTGTAATTCATGTGGAGTATCTTTGTTATCGATTGTTATTACTTGGTTTGTGTAATCCAACACGTAAATACCATTGTATAAATGTTCCCTACCAAAACAAATTATATATTTGTAAAAGAAGAAACATTCATTTCCAAACTTGAAAAAAAATCCATCTGTATCTAATCTTAATACATAAATAATGTTTTTAGTAACATATGGCACGTAATAACAACCCTTTACCACCAAGATCATCTCAGTTGGAAACGTGAGGTGGTAGTCCCTGACAACTACAGTAGCAAGTTTGGCTCTATTGGATACTCGTGGATCTACCTCCCCTCGGACAATCTTCCTGAATCTACTTGGTTTCTATATTTGGATACATATATGAGCACCAAAATATGTATCTAATACCCAATTTATAGAAAAAAATAGATTGCATTTGATAAAAAATACACCTAAATCTTCCTCTTTCATCTTAGGCTTGGTGCAGTTCTTCTTCCAATGGCCTTTCTTGCCATATACAAAACAAACAGCCTCTTATTCCCTTACCTCCCCTTTGATACTCCTTTTCTTGGAAGGTCATAAAGAATCTTTGGGCTTAAATCTCTTCGCCTTCCCTTTAATATTATTCACCATAAGGACATAAGGCTTTTCACACTTCATATCTTTGTCCACTTAGCGAATAAGGATAATAATATTAGATAAAGACTTCTCAATGTTGTTCATGTTTAAATTGACAACAAAGTTGGAGAAGATCTAAGGGAGTGATGCGAGAATGAGATCGGCGCCCAGTTATTTGGGGAGTTTAAACCCTAGAACCTCCAAGTTCTCAATGTATCCAATGATCTTGACTTCATGAGGCCTAACTGGGGCACCCTCTCTAAGCTTACTCTGAATGAGTGCCTTGGAGATCTCAAACCTTTCCTATCTTTCTCTCTCCTGTTAAAGACCACAGAGGTGCTCGAGCATACTATAAGAATCTATGTTTTCATGAGACTTCATGAGCTCACTAGAAATTGATGATAACATAAAACATTGAAAATCGACCGCATCATTCATATGTTTCTCATAAACTAGGAAATCCTCATCACTCACCTCTTTGGTAGGAAGATCAGGTAATGCTGACTCCAACACGTAATACTTTTGTTCATGGAGTAGGAGAACTTGGAGGTGTCTAAACCATTCCTATAATTTACTGCCAGTGAGGATGTTGTCTTTATCCAAAATTGATCGTAGAGATAGTGTGGTTGATGAGATTGTCATTTTTATTCTACAATTAAAAGAGCAGATCATTAGTACTTTCATTATTTTTATGAAAAATAATAAATTAATTTTTATTAAGTCTCCTGCTATTTTATCAAGTCCCAATGGCCCTCACCATTGAACTCGGAATGTCTAGTTTTCATAACATACTAGTGGAAAGTATCCATATTCACCTTCACATAACCCCAACAAGGGTTGGTCAAGCTATTTGAAGGTATTTAGGTAGGTAGGTCTTTTCTAACTATAGTCTTGCAGCTCCTTGATCTGTTGAGTGGACTCCCCAATCCTAAAATCCTAACTTTTGATTTCCTGAACTCTTGCCTCCAATATTACACCAAGTCTAAAAAGGGATAATCCTCTTAGTGTAATATGGTTATGTCAACCTGAAACCTTTCATAAGGGATTCCTGTATAAAAGTAAGTGTCCCAATAAGGGTTGGTCAAACACATAGTTTTATTGAGTTTTTCCCTTAATCAAGTAACGGAAGGCTTGGTCTAACTTAATATTTTATTTGAGGGATTTTTATCTCTTATGTGTGAATTGCTTATTATCATTATCACATGCTTGTTAATATTAAGTGTAACTTACTTAAGTGATTAACCACTTCTTAATAATATTTACACATAAGCCTGGTTTATTGTAGTTCTATCTTGCATGCTTGTTTAATACATTAATTATGTGATCATGACAACACATCCATAATGATAAACCATGCAACTAAAAAAATAAAATAAAGTAAAGGGAATGATCATGATCTTTTCTAATAGTTATTTTATCTAGCGGTTGATAAACTAACCCTGACCTAGGGGAGAAACACCTTGAACCTTTTGGTTTTGTGTTTACAGCTTTCCACCTTTCCACCTCTGTATCTCCTGGGATTGGTTTCATCTCGGCTCCAGCTTGAATTGCCTTCACTAGCTTGGGAGTTCCATCCATTACATATGCCTTTTTTAACTCATGTGTAGGTGAGGGGTAAAAGGGGGTTTTCATAAAAGAAACCTTTGGCACACAGGCCCTACATATTAATGAGGAGAAGGCTTGAAGGCCAACAAATTTAATTTAAATAAATTAATGAAAATAAACCATCCACATACAAAGGTATCGGTCTAGATCATGATCATCCATACATGCAATGATATTTACGTATAAATAAAACTATAATTAAATTCTTTAATTGTTCTTATTTATGATAAATCATGATCGAATCAATTAATTATCATCTTTAATTAATCAATCCTTTTATCTTAAACCCTTTTCTAAATTTCCTTGAGATTCTCATCCATCATAATTTTAAGCAAATAAATTCATTTAAAATTATCTTTGTATGTAACTTGTACCTTGGAGACAACCCATTAAATTCCTATTCATAACTACCCAATGAGTATAAATAAGAATTATGCAGATGTTAAATTAAACACATATATATAAAAAACCTATCACATGTTGTGCCTCAACTTTACACCCGCACAATGGTACACATCCCAAGGGTTTGTATAATTTAATAATAAATTTTAATAAATCTGTAAAATTTAGATGAGTACACGGCATGTAGTTCCAACTACATGTCATGTACTATTGTTCACCGTCCATATGAAGTACACGCTTAGGGAAACGGTGTGTGAGTGTACTTCTGAAATCTTCAAAGTACATGGCGTGTCCAGTGGGCCACACACTATATAGTTCCTCATTACACGGTCTCCAGCTGGGCAAGCTGTGTATGGGGTACACAATCCAACTCTAACCCGAACGGAATACATTCCATGTCCAGTGGGCCATACAACGTGTAATCCAGAAACTGCGTGCCACCTATTACTGGTGAACACACTGAGTCATTAAGACTTAGAAAAACTCCAATGACATAGCTTGGTTTGGCTGACCAGACCTGATGCATTGAACCTTGACTAAATGGGGTGTATTGTTGAATACAGGTCGTGTGTTCTGGTGTTGTGTGGCCAGGAACCTTTGGAACCTCCTGATGATATCCTCTATTTTATTTTAATCAAAATTAAATGAAAAGATTGTTTTTGTAAGGTGAATGAAAAATGAAAGAGGAGGAACAGATCTTGAGATTCATATTTGCAGAATGATTAACTTTAATTGAAACAACTAAATTATTAAATGTGTAACTCATCAAAAAAATATTTAAATAATTATTAACTATGATGTAACCCCTCTGATACCACTTGAAGGTTTTGGGCGCAGCCGAAGCACGGTTGGGATGGCACCCAACTTTAATTTTTACCATGATCAATGATTATTACGGGATCAATACGATGATAAATACCAGTATCCATGAAATAGAATCAAATATTTAGATAAATAATAAAGAGGCTCAAAACCTTTAGAGAGGATCTTGCACATCATGTTTATAATTAATTTAATTAATTTCATAAAGAAACTAATACCTGGATCTTTGGTAGTTTCTTCATTGATGATGTTGATCATCCGGAATGACCCTTCCAGATTATCTTGTTGCACTTGCAAGGATCCAAAGTAGAATCCCTCTAGCAGTGATACACACTTGCTCTGATGGCCTCTGATCGACACCACTTGTTCTTCGGGTGCTAGTGCGGCGAAGCGAGTGTCTTTTATTAGTTGTTCTTGATAGCTTGTTCTTCGTCCATGAAGAATGTCTCTCATTCTTGAGAGGGGCGGGAAGAGGATTGGAGAGAGAAATTTTTTATCTCAACAATTCTCAAATCACCAGGTGTGCGGTTTGATACATGTCACAATAGACGTACATGTCTATTTATCAACATGGGGCTTCGGTTACAATATTTAATTGGTTAATAGTAATTAAATACATTCATAACCTTAGAGAAAACTCATGATTTTAATAATAATATCGTGTCATTATTTATGGTGCACCAAATTGCGCAAAATGGAATTATAAATAAAATTATGTGTCACAAAATAATAGTAGCATAGTTATTATTTTAATATGTGCCAACTTGTTAAATAATTGTTTACCGTCTTGTAAATAATTATTTTACTACCAGACCAAACATGGTCCACTAGAACTCCACTTCCATTTAATGAACACCCGAATAAATGGATAAATAATTTATTCTCTTAAATAAATATTTTATTTACTAACTAGTAAATAAATATTTATTAAATGGTCGATAAAATAAATAAATATATTTTACCTAAAATCCGGTGAACAAGTATTTATTTAATTTATGAAATCATTTTAACTTGAATAAAATTATTTCACTGTCTTGAGAATAATATTTATTAATTAAATTCAAATATAATTTAACCGAGACCATCAGAAACACTTAGTATGTGACCTTCTATGATTTTTTCTCGTTGGCATTAGGTGGGCTTGCCTAAAGTCTAAGAGCATTGTCTAGAAACAGGTCAAGGCACCCAAGAGAAAGAACGTAAAGTCGCAATTACGACATCCACATACAAACTCTCACTATTTAATATAATATCTTTTTCACAATATCTTATCAAACAGGTTTCATGATAGTGTCATCAACTTTTATACTTGATATTTTATTCTTTGACTACCTGAAATAAACTCGTCATTACACCATGGCCATGGAATTTGGCAGGACAGTTCTATTTCAATCAAAGGGCTGAGATATCAATTCCCATAAATAGAAGGGAAAAATCTTCCTCTAATTATCCATTAATAACATGACACTCATGATGCACCCAACGTACCCTACTTCCTGCCAATTGTCTGCATTACGGTATTCGTTAGTAAATCAAATTGCGCGAGTCGTGACACATATTAATGATAATATTAAAGTCTAAGGATCATTACACATGCTCTAAGATAGAAATATCTAATGAAACCAAAACATTCTAAATTCCTACTAGCGGGTCCATTCCCATAATCTCCTGTCTTGGATATTACCAAGTGAAAACTTAATGAGAGGAAGTCTTATCTGCTTACGAGTACTAGCACATGATGGTCTACATGCTATGTGTACCATCATAGTATTTCATCCAACTGTAGAACAATATTTAGAAATATTGTTATAGAATTTCAAGGTTCTCATCATAGCAGGGAACTTCTGTGACCTTATCAATGCAACAAATACTCTAATACATTATTACATCATTGTCATGAACAATATGTACTAAGATGTTTAATATTTAAATACATTAAATATCCATATAATAAAAGTATAACTAGTTGGTTCTAGGACACCAACTCTTACAAAAATAAATGGGTTTCATAAACATTTTATCATAATATAACTCATGAATAAGAAATGGGTTTCATAAACATTTCATCATAAACATCAATCATATAGAGAAATAATAAAGATGGTATCCTTGGATCATATCCCTAGTAAAGCATAAGTAATATTATAGAATATCATTTAATATGGAAAGTGATTTTGAAAGATCACTTGGAATAATTCTTGAGGAAAATAACTTTTCTATTTTAAAATAAATATTCCTTTTAAAAATATGGGCAATTATAAATGGAAAAATTTTATTTGAAAATAAACTTGTAAAAATATAAATTAATCATCAAATAATAAAGGCATTATGAAAGTGGGAAAATCTACTTGTTCCTTGTAAGTTTAAAAAACATTCCTTTAGTATTTTTTTTAGAAAAATCAAAAAGAACCTCATTTAAAAAAATTCATTTCAAAAAAAATAAAACATGGGTAAAATGATTTTAAATAATTTTAGGATAACTGTAAAAAAAATTAAAAACATTTTTAGCAAAAAAACATGTGGAAGATAAATATTCCCCAGTGGATACTAAAATGTAACAATCTCAAATAATTATGAGATTGTGAAATAAACTCTTACCTCAAGTTTTTCCTTTCTTCGTTCATGTTCAAACATACTGTATAATAAATATTTATTTATTATATATTTATTCCATAAACTTAATTATTTCATACCATTTATTATTCATTTGTAACATTTTATCACATGTTTATTAATAATTAATTATTAAAATCACCATTATGGGTGATAACTACTTTGTTTTCCAAGCATGTTTCAGTTCGGCAGGTTTGGTCCTTATACTTTGATATTGTGTATCATCGTTTATATAATTTTAATCATGGTATAAATATAATATATAATAACTATATATATATTTATAATCATTCATATAAATTATATATAGAAAATTGAATTACACCGTTCATGGAGATGATAGGTCGTACGTATGCAAGAATGATGTTTTCATTATTTGATTGATGAAATGAAAAAAAGGTAAAAAAATAATTCATATTTACATATTCATTATTATATCATATATATAATATATATTCATTAAACCCATCTTAATACCCATCTATAAAATATGGTAATGAAAAATGAATTGTATCGCTACATGGGGACGGTAAGTCATACGTATTCACGAAAGATACTTTCACTTCTTATTTGATAGGAGAGAGGGTGTATAATGGTGTTTTCATAATCGTAATAACATTTCATAGTATTTAGGATAATAAAGTTATTATTTTAGTATAAACATCATATATTTATAGGAAGTAAGAAATATTAGAAAAATAAAGTGATCGGTTCGAGCGATTACCTCTTCTTCGAAACATCTCCTTTAGATATCCTCTAAAGTGCTTTAGGGTTGGTCTTTTGATAATACCACCACCTTTATAATGTCTATAGGAAGGTTTAGAATATAAATTTGTAGGGTATGGTTGAGATATAAGGCTCCTAAGTGGTATAAGTGGAGGATGTTCTCTTTTATAATTGAAGTGAGGGGCACTTTTGGAGTTTCTAAAAATATTAAATTACAATAAATTCATTTTCAATTTAAAATGGATTGAAAGTGATTTATTTAAAATATAAGATGATTATGGGTAAAAATAACCTCATAAAATAAAATTTAGATAAGTTTTGACTATATTTATACCCTTATCTTTTGGTTTTAACCCTTATTTAACCACTTTACCTCTTAACATGACAACATAGATTTTTACTCTTTGAGGGTTAATATAGTTAGTATAAAATGAAAAAAAACTCATAAATGGATCATGGATGACATGATAAACCTTATTTAAATAAGCTTACCGAATTATATATTTTTAGGAATTTTATATCAGTTAATAAAATATTATTTACTATAAAATATTCATAATTTTAATTGTAACTAATATTCATTACTTTGACTTTAATAATATCAATATAACACCTATAATTCAAACCATATATTTCATTAAATCCATAACATGTCAAATTATTCTATAAAATTATTTTATTACTTTAATTATCTCAAATTATATTTATTTTATTATTTTTAATAACACTTATTTTATATTCCTATTAATAAAATAATTACTACATCGGCATTGTGTAAGAATTTAAGGTAATTATCTCTTCACTAAAAATTTAAAATAAATTAACATGATGAAGATAAATATTTTATATTTAAAATGACTATTTATTGTCAAATATATATTCTATATAAACAAAAATTAAAAATCTTATAGTTATTAAAAATATGAGTGTGACATCTTTGACTTTTCTTTAAATAAAATATTATAAATGTCATAATCACTTAAAAATGGAAACCAAATGCCATATATTATAACCTTGAATACTTATAGACAAAAATTAATCATAAAATAAAATTGGATCAAGTGTAAGATTCATTTTACAGTCCTAATCATATTATTTTTACCCTTAATTACCTGATTTACCCTTCAAGATGGTAACAAACATTACCAAGGTTACTATTCATATTGTCCAAAAAATAAAAGGGACGTATTTACTAATTTTAATACCTATTATTCCAAATATGAAATATATTTTTCAACTTTAAAAACATATAATTTCTGAATTTAATTTAAAATTAAACTGGCAAAACGCAACGAAAAACAGTTTTTCGAAAAAATGCCCTTTTTTAAATATAAATTTTTTTATACTAAATTAAAGTGTAAAATCCATTTAAAAATAAAATAATTGGAATATTTTAAATAAAATTGAACTAATGAAAATTTAAAACTAATCCAAAACATAATTTGGCCTTGTAAATACTTGAAAAATATAATTTTTAATAAAAAATTATATTTTTCACTATTTATTGAAAAATCAAACTATTGAGAAAATTTTCAAAATTTCACCATAGGAAAATTTTGATATGATGATTTCAAAAATAAATTTAATTTTATCAAATATATTCTCTAAAATCTCTAGAAATTAATTATAAAAATCAATAAAAATCATTTTTGAAGAAAATGTTTTTTTTAAGAATAAAATTACTATTCTAAAAATTTTGCGATTATTTTCTAGTCATTTACCAATAAATTTATATTGAGTAAGAATTTTATATTTATTTCATAAATTAGTTATTCATATTTATACCCTCCAATTTAATGGCTAGGTTATAATCGTTAGATAATAGTATTTCGTTGTTCGTTTAAACTCGGTGTTGCGTATCTTGTACACTATCGAACATAGTCTTTACTTATAAAATATCAAGATATTACAAGGATTATTCCTCATTGGAATTATTCAATATTTCCTAAATTCCAAGATTACTATCTAGTAATGGGTCAAGGAATCCAAGAGAAATAACTTAATGTTGCAATGTTGACAATTGCGTATAAACGCTTGTTATGTAATATAATCACTTTGTCACAATATCTCATCAAGAAATTTGTACATATGTGTCATAAACCTATTTGATTGATACATATTTCTTTGAATAACTAAAATAAACTCATCATTAAACTATGGTCATGTAATTTAATGTGACAGTTCTATTTCAATTAAAGGGTCGAGATATCATCTTCCATAAAGATAGAAGGGACAACTCCTTTATTAAGTTATTCATTAATAAAACATCACTCACGATGCACCCAACATATCCAACTTATCTTTGAAATATATTGTTAAAGTTTATGAAATACATCTAAGCATGTGATTTTTAATATGAATTAATAATAATCTTAAAGTCTAAGGACCATTACACACATTCATAGAGAGGAATATCTTGTTGTAATAGTGGGTGCCCTATACCCAACTATACAGTAATTTTCAATTTCCATTTCATGTATATAGTGAGATATGCATGATGTAGACTTACCATTATAGTGTAGATATTTCTGCATCCACTATTTAAATAGTAATTTTCGTAGATTAATTTTCTTATCAAAATGTTATAACAAATCTCAGGCTATAATGAGAACCTTGAGATATTATGACATTAATCTTAAATATATGTCCCATGGTATAGATACATCATACTGACTGGACATAGATGATGTCTGACTATCAATTATTGTGGGATCATAAGCATTGATACTTATTCTCATGAATTTCACACTTGGTGATCTCTGGTAGGTGAGATCATGAGGACAGACCTGCCAATACGAACAGTACATGTTTTCAGTTTTATTAGTCATTCCTATCTATGAACATGTTTATTGGTCTCCTGACATGATATCATTGTAAATATGTGTCATTTTATCATGTACTTTTATTCATGGAGAAAAATGTGACAATGAATTCGTGTTGAGTTATTTTGTGTTGGGTGCGTCATTAGTGGTATGAAATTGGTTCAATGATCAAGATAGAATTTTTCATTTTTGGGTTGAGGAAGTGATATCTATGGCCTGGTTGATTAGGATGGTAGTACCTTCATAAATCCATGGTCATGGTAGTCTAAGGTAAATTTTTCTAGATGGATCAACAAATAATAAATCGTGAAAGGATTATGACACAAGTGTGTGTCCTACTTTATGAGATATTGAATGACAAAGAGATTATATTACACATTGCATGTCTGTAGGTTGGTTATCATTATTATGATTATTCCTTATATCATTAGGGGCCTTGATGGGTTTATAGACTCCGTTCATGGTCTATTAATACTATTAACTACTGTCAAGATAAGGGCCTAGAGGGTCATGCAAAATAGTGCATTCAAAAATCTACCCTATTTAGGTGAATAGGTATATGGGACTTGGTGGACCCCACCATGGGGTCCAAGTGTTGTCCAAGAATTATCAATTACCAATAAATAAATAAATTCATTATTATTCAAGTAAATAATAATTGGGTATAATTTATTTATTAAAAGTATTTATAAGTGTTTAAGTAAATATGATGAATAATATTATAGGAACGAATATCATTTTAATATTCAAGGTTTGTATAATATTAACGGGAATTACGAGTCGATTCAATGAATCAGGTTTATCATGTAATATATTTATTATATATAATATAGGTATGTGCTAAAATATAAAATATATTTATCATATAGTTAGTTCTTCATAATTATTTATTTATTCCTATTTTAGTGGATGTTAAATATATGGGGGTCAGGTACCCTTTTGGGTATTTAAAGAATCCACTATAAATATAAGAGGAGAGGCTCGTTATAGTGACTATTCATTCATTCAGAATGATATTCTATCTCTCCTACTGCTTCCTAGAGAGAGAAAGTCTCTCCTAGTCGATTGATCCAAGCCGCCTTTGATGGATCAAAGGCACAGGATAGTGGTGATCGTCGCGGCATTGAAGATATTTCCATAGCTCTGTTCTAGTACCTAGAATTCAATGAATGATGTGTGTGCATATTCTTAGAGAATGTTTGGGCGATCTATATGGGTTAGGCTTAGGATCCTTCGATCAATGATAGCCAGTGATGAGCTGCAGTCGAGTGCACTTCAATTCAAATGAGGTACTCGTTCTATTTTATTTTCTATGCTTTTAATAATCCACATGAGATCCTCAGACCGTACCAGGGCCCGGATCACCTAAGACAATAATTTTCTTTGCTCTGGTGATAAAAATTTTAAATCATTGACTCACTGGCTTCCACTACGCACCCCGATCCCCAACAATTGGAATCAAAAAATGTGCATGGATTTTTTGATCCAAGAAACATTTTTTTGCTTTAAATTTAAGTATAGGGTATTAAATTGGTCCCAACGAAGCCACCCACACTACAATTTGATTTTAAACAGACAAGATATGGTCATCTAAAAAAATTATGGATCGAATGCGGTATTGTTCAGATATTAAAATTTTAAAATATTAATATATAAAGAACAATATATTTGAATATATATATATATATATTAGTTATTTTTCAGGCTGCTAACCATCCAAATTTTAATCACTGAATTCTAGTTACAGGATTAGATCTAGTTAATGAAATATCATTCTACACATTTGTAGAATTTTAGGTAGAAAAAAACAAAAAAAAAGGATAATTATCCTTTGAAAAAAATTAATAAAACATTTTTTGGGGTTTTCCTTTTCTAGTTGGTAAACGAGAAAATAAAATTAAAAAATGGGTCTTTTTTTTGTGGGTGGCATGACCCTACCAGGAGGAATCACAAAAATGATAATAAAAGTTAAAAGGTGGGGGTTGAATTATCTTCTTGTAGAATATCCTTTCATTTGGACCCCCTATATCTTCTCAGCACCCCTCCTGCTCAAGTCCAACTAGCGGGCCACTCTCAGGCTGAGACCTTGAAGTCGCAGCCTCCTCTAGTGTCTGACTGCCACCTCCTCCTCCAGCATGCATGACCGCCACTCTCGCAGCCTCCTGTCCCAATCAGTATGGCACCACTATACACTTGGTGGCCTCCTCCTGTGAGCACTATGCAGACTCCCTCCAGGATCAACCACCACAGATTAGGTCGGCCACCGCCCTCAGGCTACCCACACCTCCAAGCCACTTCTTGGAACCAATTGATGCCACTAGAGCTTGTTAATGCCCAGATCTAGCTGCATCAACTCCATCCAAGCTGATCCCAGCAGCTCGTCATAGAAGCCTCTACTACTCCTCCCTAGTAGCCCTAGACGCAGCCTGGCCTAGCACTGTAATTCGCCTTCTTCCAAGATCCCCTCACCGGAACAAACTAGTAGTTGTCACTATCCTCCTCAGCCAGACCACACCAGAGGGTCATCACTACCAATAATGCCTCCAGCAACCTCATCACATGGTAACCCTGCCCCGTTTGTTTCAGTTTGTCCATTTTTTTTTGCATATGGGTTTTTCTTTCCTGGTATGGGCCTGTATGGGCCTAGGCGAGACTGATTGACCCAGAACAGGTTTGGGTGGGCCTCACTGGCCTCAAACAGCACTACACAGGGTCTTCTTAGCCCGAAATAGATCTTTGGGGTTATGAACTGACCCGCAATGGGCTCAGGTGGGGTTTCGAGGCTCTGGTATATTGTATATAATAAAAAATTAATTTTATTAATTAATTTTATTTTATTATTAAATGAAATTAATTAAATATTAATTTTTGGTTTAAAATATAATATTTTAATACTCTGAGAAAAATTTATTTAATTTAATTTTTAGAATTAAGATTAAATTAATATCAGGATTGAATAAATAATTTGAATAAGTTTTTTGAATTTATATAATTCATTTAATTTATTTAAATACCCTCATACTTTAAATTTATTTCAATTTAATTTTTATCACACATTTATTTATTGACTTATCTTGAGCTAGTGACCGTACTGGTATACGTTTGGGTTAATTGATTTAATTTTTCATTGTATGTGTGTGATGATTGTAATAAGTAGATAGTTAAATAACGGTATGCACGTCGTATTTTTGTTTAATATGTATAGGGGCTTTCATATTCAATTTATCTGTTGTATATTGTAATACCTATACCCCATCACCTGTATGTGAGTATACATGTACATTTGATGATGAAGTTATAAGATGCAGACCCCGCCAAGATGAAGTAAAATCCAGATGATATGTGGACACACTATATGGGGATGAGATGCATCATGAGTCAAGTTGTGACTCAGGTATGATTATCTTAGGTCATGGTTGATCCATTAAGATTAAATAAATCAACCAATATTAGATGCTCAAGACCATCCGAGTATTTTATTTTCTTTATGAATTTGTTTATTATTTTATATATTTTCATCATAATGGGAAACATATAAAATAATAAATAGAAAAAATTCATAAATATGTGATAAATGTTATTGTATTAAAGTTCAGTTGTGAGTCAGAAAACATAGAATGAATAGATTAATATAAATGGATTACATTTTTCAAAAAAAATAAAAACCCCTCAAAGAGATATTAAGACGCAAACGCCTTCTATCATTCAAATTTGAACAAAATCAGGTGTTTGGGGTGCTCATCATCCAAAGTTGAGGGTGCCTCCAACTACCAAGGGTTTCTTATGAGAGTGATGGGTTGACTTAAATAAAATTGGAAGCAAATAAGTAGTCAAAAATATCTCGATGAAACTTTAGAGCCAAGTATTTAGTAAACCATATTTATGACTTTAGAAGTTGGGACTTCACTCAACATATCAAGGAGTCGTGAGTTAATGCAGTTCAACAGTATAAAACCTACCTTGAACTCTCTGAGTAGTTGAGTATCCATAGATTATATACTATAAAGGGATATTTAAGTATCATTACCACTATAATACTCAAGTATATAGTATTTCGATTCTAGTACATAGGGTTGGTAGATTTTAAAAAAATAGTGGTAGACATTTAATGATTTAATTAATTAATTAATAATTTCTAAACTGGTAATCAATATAAAGTATTAATATACTAGATTTTATTTTTTGTATAAAATGGAAATAAATTCCACAAGAGATGTTGTGATAATATTGGAAAAATAAAATTTCTAAACTAGCATGAGATTCCAAAAGAAGTATAGGCACTTGCGCAAAGTACTAAGACATTGTAAATTCAAGGTGCTCGTGTCCCCAATACTTGTTAAGACATCACATGAAGTGAGAGTGTTAAAATTTCTTATAGGAGACTCATGTATAGATCACATGATGGTTATTCCATAATTCTTTCATCAACATCTAATGTGATTTGTGGATGCAACATCAGGGCATGGATGATATTACATGTAGTCTCATCTCCAAGAAACTTGTGAGGAGAAAGTGAAGCAAGATATGAATTAGTGATAATTACACTTGTTACGTGTAAATATGAAAGGCGGATCATGATATTTCAAGAAATCCTATTCTTTTATCTTTTTCACCCAATTAATCCTATTTTTTTAAGATTACAAAATAAATAGTATAGAGAAAACACTTCATTACCTTTTGGGTATGGTTCTCTAAATAATAAGAACATTAAAGAAAGATTAATATTTAGTTCTTATAGCGAACCAGTTGAAAGACAAGGGAAAAGGCCAATAGAAATCATGAAGTCAAAGGAACCTTCTCAAAGTCCTTCAAAGAGAGAGGTATTAAATAGGAGGTTATTTTTTTCATATCATAAAATAAATCTATGGTGGTTTAAATATAATTAATTAAATTAAAGAAGCAAGTAGTCTTTTATTCTTCAGGTTTATTCATCAAATATAAGTAATGTTTATTTTATACTTCTTGAGTATTAAATAAAATATTATTATCACATATGTGTATTGAAATACAGCAAAAAAGTAAGTAATAGAAATACTACAAGAATTAAAGTGTGTTCCCCATGTGGTTGAAAAGGATGGTTCCTAAGTCATTAGTGGGAAGCACGCTACTTCTAATTTCAAAGTAAATGGTTCTTATTGAAAATTTTTTAAGTATTACCAAAGTATTTATCTCACATTTCCTTTGTATGTAAAGAGACATTATTTTGGTTCAGTAATGAATGTTATTTGTGGTTTTTAATACTCAACCAATAGTTTTGTAAGACTTGAATCATTGGTAATACTTTATGAATATAAAATGTAAAACTTATATACCCAATTGTGGAAAAATAATACTTTTTAAAGAAAAACTAAGTATTTTTCAAGGATATACCCAATATGGTTTTAGAATCTTCAGATTTGAAGACCTTAGGTATTATCAACACACTTATGTACTTAGTTTTAGACAAAGAAACCTTTAGAAATAAATGTAAGCCATAAAGATTTTGGAACTAGTTTAGATAGAGAGCATGAACTATACCAAGGGTAATCTATTGGTAAGTATAATTCATAAGATTCCATTAAGTGTTTAATAAATGTGAAAGTGAAGTATGGTATATTCATGGTCACAAGATATGATATGCTTTGGGCTGTTATGTTGAATAATATCTTGACCAAGCATTCATCAATCAATATAATGTAGTGTAGAGTAATTCCTAAACACACATTACCTTATCCACATAAGGGATAAGATATTAATAAGGAGGATCGATAATGAGTATTACATGTTAACATTGATAAAAAATGTAGCATGGAGTAATTCATAAACTCCAATTTCTTTATACACATCATAGCCATGATGTTAGTAAAATGAGTATCAATGTTTCAACTTATATCTATTGCATAAACTTCCATTGTTTTCAAGACATTAATTTCAAATAAGGAAGTTATCCCATAAACATATGTCAGATATAATGACTAATGGATATAATATGAGTTATAGTATGATGTAAATCCATTATTTCATCAGAATATGTGTTTAATACAAAGTGTTTGTTAAGGATATAAACAAATATGCATCAAGAAAAACATAATGTGCATCTAAAGTAATTATCCTAAAATTTTCCTAGGATAATACAAAAATCCATATGATAGAAAATATATTCAAGTTATAGACTATATTTCTATAAAAGGGTGCACATATCTATTTGAGATAGAGGTAGAAATATTGACTTGGGTTTAGTCAATGTTAAAGATGAAAAAATAGTTTGAATAGGAATGAGTTCCACAAGAGGCGTGGAAAAGTAATTTTCTAAAGATACATACTATGTAGGAAGGTTAAAACCATAGTGATGGTTTTATATTATCTATGGATAGTGATCTTTTCTTCATTGAGAATAGTAATTCCTACAAGTAGGCATTATATTGAAATTAGCTAAGAATGATAATATCAAATAAAATTTAATAACAAATTTCATGTATCAATGTAAAGGGGGGTTATTATTTTGAATATTGTGGTGGGTATTCAAGTGATACTATACATGGATGGTACAAGCATCGTACCAATAAGGCTCGATTGGTAACACCAAGTCATTATAACTAATTCCATTAGAATCTTACTTGTCATAGCTAATTTCTATGATCATTTTATTGATCATTGGATGTCAAGACCACCGATCGTGGATGATTTGTATACAACGTGACCATAAAGGGACAGTGATACCATATAATTCCAATAAGGGGTAAAAGTTAATGAAATTCGATTTAGGATTTAAGTAAGTAACATGATAATAGAATATTCATTTGGAATGAATTTTTTTCATGTGTCTATGAGAGGTTAGTGAGATCATTATTGTTTTCCAAGTAAAATATCGAAAAATGTTATTGGTCTAGTAGTTAGTTAAGACCAAAATAAAAAAAATACTCTAAAGATTAACTTAAATAAGAAATCTAAGTTCTAGGGAATAGGATTTATTGAGGTAGATATGAAGGTTACTTAGACCTAGTCAATCATACATATACTGACATAATATTGAAAAATACAAGTATGTATAATTCAAGAGTGAATTTTTACCAATGTCACGTGGCATAAATCTCTCCAAGATGACATGTATGGTACATGGGAGGAGATTAATGTGGTGATTTGAATTCCATACACTTTTATGATGGATCAATCACATATTCCATGATATGTACAATATATATTATCTCAAATATATACTTTATGGTAGAAAAATATCATTTATATCATGTATAATTACAATGGAAGTAGTTAGAACTATTTTATTGTACTTGAGAAAGTAAAAAAGATATGTACCTGGTATGTGGAGATGAATAGATGCTATTTACAAGGGGGGGAAACTAGTTTTCCTATAAGGTCAATGTGATCTAATATGTTAGTTAGGATAAGGTAATAATCAAGACAATCTCATTCATGTTAGTGGTATCCATGTATATAAATACCGAGTGTGTTGTGGCTTATGAGGTAGCTAAGAAGCAATGTGAAATGCGCAATGATTTGTTTCAGTTCTTGGAACCACACCTAGTGAGTAAAGTTTTATCATCATGAAAATTATAATATTGATACTAGACAATATGGAAAGTATAGATAGTGTAAAAAAGGTATACACATGGGGATTACATCCCTTGATGAGTTTTACTCAAGTAGATGAGGATGAAAATAACAGAATAGCCACACAAGGGGGTGTGGAAGACCCAAAAACTAAAGACGTGACTTAGTAGAAACATGATATTAATCATGTGAGGGATAACAAGGATGGTTAGATAGTTGGTTCTAGTGCAAGTGGGAGTGTTGTAATAGTGGTTTTCAGTGCAAGTGGGAGTGTTTTAATAGTGGGTTCCCTATATCCAACTATATAGTATTTTTCTATTACAATTTCATGTATACAGTGAGATATGCATGATGTACACTTACCATTATAGTTTATATATTTCTATGACCAAAATATAAATGGTAATGTCTATATATTAATTTTTGTATCAAAATGTTATAGCAGAACTCAAGCTATAATGAGAACGTCGAGATACTATGACATTAATCATAAATATATGACCTATGGTCTATATACATCATATTTAATAGACATGGTTTATGTCTAACTATCAGGTGTTATTGGATTATAAGTATTGAGACTTCTTCTCATAAAGTTTGCTCTTGGTGACCTCTCATAGGTGAGATCATGAGTGTTGAGCCCTCTGGGAAAATTAGTTGAACTTATATTATGATAATCCCAACTATGCTCAATCATATTTTAACTATGCTCAATTATATTTTGATAATCTCAATTATGTTCAAGTATAGTTTGATAGTTCCTATATTAATTAATGATTAATTACTTATTTCAGTATTTATGTACACCATGCACATATTCATACTTTATAATGTTTATATTATCTTCAGAGAATTCGGTTACTAAATGGATATATATTCTAACTTGACCCATTCTGCCAAAAGAATGATTAAACAGACAAGTGGTCACCGTTACATCAAGCCTACCGATATGTGAAGGTCACCGTTACATCAAGCCTACCGATATGTGATGGTCACCGTTACATCAAGCCTACCAATATGTGAAGGTCACCGTTACATCAATCCTACTGATATGTGAAGGTCACTGTTACATCAAGCCTACAGATACATGAAGGTCATCGTTACAGATCAAGCCTACCGATACGTGAAGGTCACCGTTACATCAAGCCTACCAATACGTGAAGGTCACCGATACATCAAGTCTACCGATACATTAAGTCCACCAGTACAACAATTCTACCGTTATACAAGCTCACTGATACAACAAGTCACCGTTATGCAAGCCTACCATTACAGACGAGTTACCGAAGGAAGTCTACCGATACACCAAGGAAGCAACCGGTACAACAAGGCTACCGTTACACGAAAGGTCACCATTACACTAAGTCTACCACTACCGATCAAATCTACCGACAGACATGAAGTCTACCGATAGAAATGATACCGTTAGAGAAGAGTTTATCGATACACAAGGCTACCGATATCCAAATCTACTGTTCCAGAAGAATCCAACGCTGTCTTAATTTCTTTATCTTTATTTAATCTAACCAACGATCATATCAGGTATATTTTAATGCTCTGTCATTTGTTTAATAAATTTTATTGGATGTCAGGAAACTGTACCTCGTACCTGCAAAAAGAAATCATTTCTTTTGCCGGATCTCATGCCATAAATAGAAGAAGTCCCTGTTGCTACAGAAAATAGATATAAAAACATGCAGAATACACGAGGAATATACACAAGATAGAATCATACACGAAGAAGAAGAGCTCAGAGAGATATACATGCACAATCAAGAAGACACAGAAGCTCATACACATTCATGAGGATTTTGAAGAACTTCATCGACTACATTTTCACTGTCTCTGAACCTGGATTTCAAGCAAACGACACTTTGTTTTCCAGAAAAAAACCAGAAGAGGACTCAGAACCATTTCTGATCAATCTGAAGGAGTCCATAGCTACACTGCAATCACTAGAGCCATTCTAAACTCTATATCTTACTCAGTGATTTATTATTTACATTACGAGCAGTGTGTATCATCTGTTTTAATTTACACACACTATCTCCTGAACCTTAACTGGAGGATCTGTAAGTCCTCATTAAAACTCCTTACATTTTCTATTTCCCACTGTGGATAGTGGTAGAGGTTGTGTGTGACCTGGACAGCTATATTTGCTGTTGTTTTTGTTTCCCACGTAGAATTGTGGTAGAGCTCTTTGACCTGGACAGTTGTAAACTGTTGTGAACCCCGATCCAGGGTGTGGATCAAATTTATATAAATTTTTGAGAGGACTATGTATCAGCTTGAGACTAAACCTCTTGGTTATATCTGCTGTGCTTTATTCAGTTTTATCTATAATCTTTTTTTCTGCTGCCAAGTGCTTTAAACCCTAAACTGTTTTTCAAGTTACTCTAATAATTGAATTAGCAAGTGTTTGCATTATTTTTAAATCAGTAGGTTAGTTTCAAAATCTAATCTGATCCTCTGATTAGATTAACTGGGAATTAATCAATCCCTTGAGAGCCTAGCTGAAAGTTTGCTTTAATTCAAATTCACTACAATTCAATTTGTATTTTAAAATTGGGGGATTTTAGTGAAAGATTTTTAAACAGACATTTTAATTGGAACTCAATTCACCCCCCCTCTTGAGTGTCCACTCCAACCAACATTTGGTATCAGAGGAGCTTAAAATATTTTCTGAAGTAATCTGTTTTTCAACTGTGATTTTAGTTGTATTTTAAAGTTCTTAAAATTTCTGTTATTTCTAAATTTTTATCTCTTTAAAATTTCTACTTTAACCTAGTTATCATGGATAACAGACTTGAGGGTGCTGCTACTAACAGGCCACCTTTCTTCAATGGTACAAACTATGCTTAGTGGAAACTTAAGATGAAAATTCACTTAGAAAGCATAGGTTTTGATAATTGGATTGCCATAGAATCAGAATATAAACTTCCCACTACTTCTAGATCCACTTGGGATGAATCTACAAAGACTGCTTATAATAATAATTGTAAATCCATGAATTCCTTGTACTGTGCTTTAGGAGATGAAGAGTTTAACAGAATTTCTGCTTGTAAAACTAATTTTGAAATTTGGGATACTTTGGGTGTTTCTCATAAAGGAACAACCAATGTTAAAGAAATGATATTAAATACTTATACTATTAAATATGATAATTTTAAAATTAAAGCTGATGAACCTATTTCTGACATGTATCTCAGGTTTAATGAGATAGTCAATACAATGAATTCACTTGGAAAGGCTGTTCTAGCAAAGGAACAAATTATGAGAATCTTGAGATGTTTACCAGACCGATTGAGAGGCAAATCTGTTTCAATCAGAGAGTCATGTGACATTACTGCTCTACCTGTTAAGGAACTTATTGGTAAGTTAATGATGTACGAAGAAGAGATTAAGGTAAAAAGAGAAGAATAAGATGAACCAAAAAGGAAGTCAGTTGCTTTCAAGACTACTGCTTCAAAGAGCAAGGACAAAGATAAAGCTCAAATACCTACTAACGGTTCAACCAGTGACAATTCAGACTCTGATAGTGATGCTGAAATGGGTCAGATAGCTAGAAGGTTTGAGAAATTTTATAGAAAGAATAAATTCTTCAGAACATAAAATTACAAAGGAAAGTATGACAATAAGGAACATTGGAATAAGGATTGGAAAAATTCAGATAAAATTTTTGAAGTTGTATGTTATGAGTGAAAAAGAAAAGGACGTATCAAAGCAGACTGCCCAAATCTCAAATTCAAGAAGAAATATGATTACAAGGATAGTAAGTACAAAAAGGCTATGAAGGATACTTGGAGCGCTTATGAGGATAGCTCTAGTGAATCTGAAGCTTCTGAGACTGAAACCAGAAATAAGGCAAACACGTGTTTTATGAAAAATACATCTGAGGTAATCTTAGATACTCCTACTTTAAATTATTATTATTCTGAAGATAGTGCAGAATCTGATCCTGATTCTGAAAACATGACTAGTGAGGAATTGTTTGAATATTGTAATATGCTATAAGAGACATGCAATGAACTTAAGGATAAATACAAATCATTAAAGAAACAGCATTCTCTCACTACTACTTTTAAAACCGAATTTACTATTGAAAAAGAGAAAAATGATCAATTGTTAAAGGAGAACACTGAACTGAAAATGTCTAATGAGAAACTCAGAAAGGATTTAGAGAAATTCACAAATGGAAAGGATACACTAACTCAAATGCTAGGAAATCAAGTTACACCAAAATACACTACTGGAATAGGCTACAAACCTGGACAGAGACAGTGTACTAAGAATAGATTTATTCCTAAATCTGGACAGAATACTGCTAGTTCTAGTTCTGGACATTTATATGCTTCAACTAGTAATATTCATAGTTACAGATCTAATAAAGTTTATCTTTCAAAATCTGTTGATTCTACAAATTTTATGAGACCCATAAGACAAATTTGGGTACCTAAAGTTTTGTTGGCTAACCTATCTGGACCCAAGAAAATCTGGGTACCAAAATCATTTCCTATCTAAATCTGTTTTGTAGGAAACCTGCTTAAAGAGCTCCTGTAGAAAGACCTGGTACTTGGACAGTGGATGCTCGAGACATATGTCAGGAGACTTCTCATTCTTTAAAAGCATAGTCAGAGTTGATGGAGGTTTTGTCACTTTTAGTGATAATTCTAAAGGGAAAATCATCGGCTTAGGCCATATTGGTAACACTGACTCAGTATTAATTTCTAAAGTTCTATTTGTTGATGGACTTAAATATAATTTACTAAGTATTTTTCAGTTATGTGATGATGGTTTTAATTTTAAATTTGAAAATGATTCTTGCAGTGTTTTTAATTATAAAAATGCTTTAGTATTTTCTACCTTGCGAAATGAAAATGTCTATGTTGTTGATTTAAATTATTTAGCTATGCAAAATATTACTTGTTTAAATGCTTTTCATAAAGAGTCTTGGCTTTGGAACAGAATATTAGGACACTGCAATGTACATTTACTTAGAAAACTTACTAGGAAGAACTTAGTTAGAGACCTACCAAAACTTGAATTCCCAGCAGTTAAAGTTTGTAATCCCTGTCAAAAGGGAAAGCAACATAAAGTTTCTTTCAAATCAAAGCAATAAGTGTCAACTTCTCAACCTCTCGATTTGGTTCACATGGATTTGTTTAGACCTTCTAGAGTTTCTAGTTTAAATGGGAAGCACTATGTCTATGTTTTAGTAGATGACTATTCTAGGTATACTTGGGTATGTTTTCTAGCTCACAAAAGTGAAGCTTGTTCTTACTTTGTTAAATATTCCAAGTCTGTAGAGAACCTTAGTGGTCTTAAGATTAAAACCTTGAGAAGTGATCATGGTCGTGAGTTTGAAAATCATGAGTTTGAATCCTACTGCTCACACAATGGCTATAGTCACAATTTCTCTGCCCCTAGGACACCTCAACAAAATGGTGTAGTAAAAAGGAGGAATAGAACCCTTCAGGAAATTTTCAGAACCATGATCAATGAGTATGACCTACCTGTTTATTTTTGGGTTGAAGCTGTCAATACAGCTTGTTATATTATCAATAGAGTCTTGATCAGACCTATTCTTAAGAAGACCCCTTATGAGTTGTGGAACCACAGGAAACCTAAGGTTAACTACTTCAGAGTTTTTGGTTGAAAAGTATTTATTCTTAATACTAAAGATAATCTTGACAAGTTTGCATCCAAGAGTAGGGGTGTCCAGAACCGACCCAACCCGACCCAACAACCCGACCTCCTCCCCATCCTGCTCGCCGCCATGGCTTGCCTCTCCCTCACCGCTAAGATGGAGGAGCTACGTGTCCCGCTCCTGGTCGATCTCCAAGTGAGTTCGCTGTGTCCTACATTTTCTCTACGCTCGATCAATCGATCGATCGATTGGTCTTCGTTTCTTCAATTGTTTTAGGGTTTTTTCGGGTCCTTGATTCGGTTAGGCGGTGGATGCGAAGTACGTGTTCGAGGCGAAGAAGATTTTTAGAATGGAGATCCTGGTACTCTCCACGCTTCAATAGAAGATGAATCCAGCGACCCCACTCTCATTCGTGGAATATATCACGAGGAGGCTGGGTTTGAGATGGGGATTTCTCCAGAGATGCGAGCGTCGTCGCCATGCCCATCGCCGACGGAGGATAGCTGGTACTCTCCACGCTTCAATGGGGAACAGAGCTTCAGGGTTTCTTGAACAGGCTGACCGTGTTTAATCCAGGAAAGCTCGAGAGCATGTTCCGGAACTCCGCCCTGATGCAGGACTCTACTGAATCGTCCATGGCTTCCAGCGTCGTTGCCATGCCCATCACCGACGGAGGATAGCAGACGAACCTTGAATCTGCCATCCAAGAATGAAACAGAGATTGAATCAGGAAACAGGTCGTCTTCAAGGATTCGAAAATGCTTACTGCGAACGGCTGAGAGGAGCACGCGACCTGAGCAACCCATGAGGGTTTTTTTCCGTAACCCGATCAACCGTGGGACAGGATCCCAAATAAGCAACGCAATTTTTTTTAGCCATAACCCGATCAACCCGAACCAACCCGACCCGATCTAAGATGGGTCGGGTTGGGTCGGGTCTGAGTTAAAAAGCTGCCCTGACCCGACCTGACCCAACCCGACCTATTTTGTTTGGGTCGGGTCCAAAAAACCCCCCAACCCGACCTAACCCGACCCATGGACACCCCTATCCAAGAGTGATGAAGGAATTTTCCTAGGTTACTCTATTTCTAGTAAAGCCTATAGAGTTTTCAATAAGAGAACCAAATGTTTGGAGGAATCTGTTCACATCAAATTTGATGAAACTGATCCACATGAACCTAAGATATCTCTTGAAAATCTTGAAGATGATATCTCTATTTTAAAACTTAATGATGAAGATAGTGGACCTATAGTTAAAACATCCAATTCTGTAAATTTTCCAGAACCTTCTTCTGTTGACTCCCAACCTGTTGATGAACCTGAAATCTCTAGCCCTACCTTTTCAAGACCAACTAGGATTCTAAAGAACCATCCTTTAGATGATGTTATAGGTAATCTAGATAGAGGAACACAGACTAGAGCTTCTCTAAGAAATCAGGTAGAACATCAAGCTTTTCTTTCATAGTTAGAACCTAAAAATATCAATGATGCTATCAATGGTGAATTTTGGGTAATAGATATGCAAGAAGAACTAAATCAATTTGAAAGAAATAAAGTCTGGGAATTAGTAGAAAGACCTAAGGACACTTTAACCATAGGCACAAAGTGGGTGTTTAGAAACAAAGTTGATGAATCTGTAAATATAATTAGAAACAAAGCTAGACTAGTTGCACAAGGTTACAATCAAGAAGAAGGAATTGAATATGAGGAAACCTTTTCACCTGTAGATAGATTAGAGGAAATTAGGATCTTACTTGCCTTTGCATCACATCTGAATTTCAAGTTATATCAAATGGATTTGAAAAGTGCTTTTCTAAATGGTTTTATTGTTGAAGATGTTTTTGTGGAAAAACCACCTAGTTTTTCAAATCCTCACTTTCAAAATCATGTTTTTAAACTTTCTAAAGCTTTATATGGTTTAAAACAAGCTCCAAGAGCTTGGTATGAAAGTCTTACAAATTTTCTTATCTCAAAATGATTTACAAAAGGAATTTCTGATCCCACTCTTTTTATAAAAAGAATCTCAAAAGATGTTTTAATAGTACAAATCTATGTTGATGATATTATTTTTGGATCTTCTAAAAATTCTTTATGTACTGATTTTTCAAAGATTATGAAAAATGAGTTTGAAATGAGCTTAATGGGAGAGCTTAAGTACTTTCTTGGATTTCAAATCTTTCAAACTAAAGATGGTATTATTTTGAATCAGAGTAAATATACTAAGGATTTATTAAAATGTTTTGGTTTGGATAGTATTAAGGGAAGTGATACACCTATGAGTACCACCTGTAAATTGGATATTGATGAAACTGGGAAACCAGTGGATCAAACTAATTACAGAGGTATGATTGGGAGTTTACTTTATCTTATTGCTAGTCGACCTGATATTATGTTTAGTATATGTATGTGTGCTAGATTTCAAGCTGACCCTAAAGAGTCACACTTACTTGCTGTTAAAAGGATTTTCAAATATCTTAAAAATACTGCTAATTTGGGACTGTTTTACCCAAAAGGACAATCATTTGATTTAATAAGTTATTCAGATGTTGACTTTGCTGGATGCAAGTTAGATAGAAAGATCACATCTAGAACATGTCATTTACTTGTAAAGTCCCTAGTATCATGGTGTAGTAAGAAACAGAACTCAGTTGCATTATCTACTGCTGAATCAGAATATATAGCTACTGGTAGTTGTTGTGCACAGATTCTGTGGATGAAACACACTTTATTGGACTATGGATTTGATTTTAAACATGTTTCAATTAATTGTGATAACACTAGTTCAATCAACATCTCAAAGAACCCTGTGTCTCACTCTAGAACCAAACACATTGATGTTAGACACCACTTTCTAAGAGATCATTGTCAAAGAGGTGATATAACTCTTGAATTTATAGGCACTGAACTCCAATTAGCTGATATTTTCACTAAGCCTTTAAGTTCAGAAAGATTAAGTTTCATTAGACGCGAATTAGGAATGATAACTTACTCTTAAACCGTTAGAAAAACCTCACTGTTAGATGAACCTCACTGGTAGATGAACCTCACCGTTAGATGAACCTCACCGTTAGATGAACCTCACCGTTAGGATGAACCTCGCCGTTAAGATGAACCTCTCCGTTAGGAGAAACCTCACCATTAGTAGAAACCTCACCGTTAGGAGATACCTCACCGTTAGGAGATACAACACCGTTAGATGAACCTCACCGTTTAAGGACACCTCACCGGTACATCTCTCGCGCTGTTTTAAATTTTCGTATTAAGGCCGAGACTTTAAATTTCTTTTTAATATAAGATTTATTTTCTATGTGAATCCTAAATGATATGAAACCCGACTCTAGACATCACTCAATAACTGCGAACCCATCTGTTCGAATCCCTCCTACCTAAACCTCTTAAGCTTGCAAAACCCTAAGCCTTAGAATCTGAAATGGCCCGTGTGAAGCGACCCTCAGTGGATGAAGGGAGTGATGCGCCGCAAGATAAGAAGCAGAAAGTAACCAATGATGGTTCCAGTAGAATCAGTAAAGATGTTGTTCGAAGGAATCTCGTGAATCCACATTTATCGAAGCGAGAAATTGTAGTGGAAAAGGAATTATGTGCGGAATGGATGCTGGAAAGAAAGTCCTTGATTCTGAAGGTTTTACAAGAACAAGGATGGCTCTAATGCTTCATGAACAATAATGGACCGTACTATCCAGCTCTGGTAAAAGAGTTTTATGATTTTGTCTGTTTTGAGACATCAGAAGAGGAGAATAGGATGATTTCCTTTGTGAATGGTCAAACGTTTTCGTTTTCATCAGTTGAATGGGCTGAGAACCTTAGAGTTCTTCATAAAGGTGATTATGGATTTTATTCAAAATCCATACCTACTACCAGTGATTTTTTCAATTATGAGGATGCCTTGTTAGTGTTGACAGGGAATGGAACTCCTAGAAAGTTCATTGCTGCAGAGATGGCAGGGGATGATAAACTTCTTTTCAAGTTCATTCAGCATGTGATTAGTCCAAGGAGAGGAGATTTTGCTACCCTCAGATTTCAAGATATTTATTTGTTGTATCTATTAAAGCATGGAGTAAAGATGAATTTATGCAGACTGCGAATGATTCAGATTGAGGATATGACTAGACCGAAGTCTAATTCCAATGCACTTTTCTTTTCTAAGTTGATTTCTATTATGTTGAAATCAAAGGAGTTAGCTGGACCTCAAGATGGAACAGTTGTAGTTAAGGATAACTTTTTCCTCACCAAGACTGTTTGTAAGTTTATGAAAGTCAGTTGGAACCCTTGGAAGAAATCATGGGTTAATGATGATAGAAAAATCTATGACAAATACACTCCTCTGGACCATCCTTCTAGACCAAAGGATGTGAGGGATCCTGGTCTTGGACCAGATGAGCCAGAACTGGTCTATAGTGATGATGAAGCTGAGGAGGAAGAGACATCAGTTGAGGAAGGAGGAGACCCAGATTTACCTCCAAGTCCTTTGCCCCAAAACATTTCCTATGGAGTAGCTAGACCTCCAAAAGAACTACCAAGGAGATAAACTATTTTTAAGGACAATGATACTGAGACTGAGGAAGAAGAAGAAGAAGCATGTCAGTATGTTGTTAAGGACACCTCTGAAGAGGATGCAGCAACCAAATCTGATCGTGTTATTAATGGAGAAAAGGAGGCTGCTGGTGAAGCAGATGATGAGGAAAATGAAGAAGAAGAGCTCAGTTTGATCCCTCTGATAGTTAGTACAGTCAGGACAGTGCTTGATTAGGAAGCAGAAGCAGCATCTGTTGATAAGAGATTCATTGATGACTCAGAGAAAATGGCTATTGAATCTTCTGCAGTTGTAGAGGAAGTTGTAGAATTACATCGAGCAGAACAGTTAGAGGAGATTCCTCAGGAGAATGTTCTAAGTGAAGGGGAGCATCTTGGTTCAGTATCTGTTTTGTATGACATTGAAGTTTTGACATCAAATCCAGGATATATGGTTCTTGGACTTTCTTATGGAGATTCAGATGAGGAAGACCATCCCCAAAAGGAATCAGTTACCCTACCTACAGTGGCTGAAAATGTGGAAACCAAGGAGGACCTCGAGTCCTTAAAGGCTGAAATGAAAGAAACACTGAGAGAATCAATGACATATTTGAAGAAAATCCTGGTTGATGAAATGAGAAGTGTGGAGCAAAACCTGCATCTATATATGGGATGTGTTGTTTCTAGTCCAATGAAGGGAATGATGGATGAAGTTAAAGTATGTCATGCTCAAATTGAGAGTTGGACAGGAGCTGTGGTGGCTCTAGGACAATCGATTTCTTCATTGACTGCCATGAACAGCTCTCAAAACCAAGTGAATACTGATATCAGATATATCAAAGAGGTAGTCAAATAGTTTGTGGAAGTGTTTGAGGATTTTAAGACATCAGTCAAAGAACACTTGAATAGTCAAGATGAACTTGTTCAGAAGGTGGTTAGTAATCTGACACAATCTTTCAAGGAGACAGTAGCTTTCTCAGTTAAACCCCTTCTCTCATCCAGCTCCACTGTGAACCTTGACCAGATCAGATCTGTTATTCATGAAGAGTTGGATAAGGCCAGTACCAGTGGCTCCTCGGATACTCAGATCATTTCTACCCCTAGGGAAGTTATTAGTTTTTTTCATGATCACCTACGGGAAGCTACTGCTTCTCAAGAGGCAATTAAAAATAAGTTGGATGGTTACTTTGAGAAAGTCTACACCAAGCATCAAATTACCAGCCATTTCAAGCTTTTTATAGAGAATCTGAAGTTTCCCCCAGTAACTCAAGCTTTTAGAGAATAGGTTAGTAAGCTCAGGGAGCTTACTCCTTACTTGGAAAAATTCATTGAAAATCGAGATGATTTTGTGTCAGCAATGGAAAGAGGAGGTAGTATTATTATGGATTTAAGGAACATGTTGCTACCCTTCTTGCATGTGGATGCCAGACCTATGATTGTACTTCCTGCCCTTCCTGCCTCTGCCTCTGGGAGTACACCTCAATTGACTCCAGTTCAGGCTATTCGAAGCTTGACACCTTTGATCCCACAGAAAAGCACAGATTTCAGATCCGGTACAGTTTCAGTGGTTGACCCTCTGATTGTTCTTTCAACTATTCCTAAGCCATCTACTCAATTTGAACCTACATTATCTTCTGATCCTAAGGGAAAGACTCTTGTTCAAGAGGATGATTGAGTGATTCTGGATGTTTTTGATAGGATTCACCTGTATTTTTGTAATCCTAACTTTATCATTTTTTACTTTTTGTACCTTAATGGAAATTTACTCTTACATTCTCCACTTTACTATGTTTATGTTTCCTTGCAATCTGTTCTCTTTTTGTCTCTACATTTCTCTGATTCTACCCTTATTTTTGTTAATCACAAAGGGGGAGAGAAAATGAAACTAATGAGAACTGGGAGTGCAATTGAAAGGGGGAGAAAAATGAGAACTTTGTTTTAAAGTTTTTATTAGGAAATTTTTCCTCTCACATTATTTTAAGTTTCTTAATACTTTGGCACAAGTTGTGATTATCAAAAAGGGGGAGATTGTTGAGCCCTCTGGGAAAATTAGTTGAACTTATATTTTGATAATCCCAACTATTCTCAATCATATTTTAACTATGCTCAATTATATTTTGATAATCTCAATTATGTTCAAGTATAGTTTGATAGTTCCTATATTAATTAATGATTAATTACTTATTTCAGTATTTATGTACACCATGCACATATTAATACTTTATAATGTTTATATTATCTTCATAGAATTTGGTTACTAAATGGATATATATTCTAACTTGACCCATTCTGCCAAAAGAATGCTTAAACAGACAAGTGGTCACCATTACATCAAGCCTACCGATATGTGAAGGTCACCGTTACATCAAGCCTACCGATATGTGAAGGTCACCATTACATCAAGCCTACCGATATGTGAAGGTCACCGTTACATCAAGCCTATCGATATGTGAAGGTCACCGTTACATCAAGCCTACCGATACGTGAAGTTCACCATTACAGATCAAGCCTACAGATACGTGAAGGTCACTGTTACATCAAGCCTACCGATACGTGAAGGTCACCGATACATCAAGTCTACCGATACATTAAGTCCACCAGTACAACAAGTCTACCACTATACAAGCTCACTGATACAAAAAGTCACCATTATGCAAGCCTACCGTTACAGACGAGTTACTGAAGGAAGTATACCGATACACCAAGGAAGCTACCGGTACAACAAGGCTACTGTTACACGAAAGGTCACCGTTACACTAAGTCTACCACTACCGATCAAGTCTACTGATAGACATGAAGTCTACCGATAGAAAGGATACCATTAGAGAAGAGGTTACTGATACACAAGGCTACTGATATCCAAATCTACTATTCCAGAAGAATCCAACGCTGTCTTAATTTCTTTTTCTTTATTTAATCTAACCAACGGTCATATCAGGTATATTTTAATGCTCTATCATTTGTTTAATAAAGGTTGTTGGATGTCAGGAAATCGTACCCCGTACCTGCAAAAAGAAATCATTTCTTTTTCCGAAGCTCGTGCCATAAATAGAAGAAGTACCTGTTTCTACAGAAAAGAGATATACACACATGCAGAAAACACGAGGAATATACACAAGATAGAAGCATACATGAAGAAGAAGAGCTCAGAGAGATATACATGCATGATCAAGAAGACACAGAAGCTCATACGAATTCACGATGATTTTTAAGAACTTCATCGACTACATTTTCACTATCTCTGAACCTGGATGTCAAGAAAACGACACTTTGTTTTCCAGACAAAAACCAGAAGAGGACTCAGAACCATTTCTGATCAATCTGAAGGAGTACAGAGCTACACTGCAATCACTAGATCCATTCTAAACTCTATATCTTACTCAGTGATTTATTATTTACATTACGAGCAGTGTGTATCATCTGTTTTAATTTACACACACTGTCTCCTGAACCTTAACTGGAGGATCTGTAAATCCTTATTAAAACTCCTTACATTTTCTATTTCCCACTGTGGATAGTGGTAGAGGTCATGTGTGACTTGGACAGCTGTATTTGCTGTTGTTTTTGTTTCCCATGTAGAACTGTGGTAGAGGTCTTTGACCTGGACAGTTGTAAACTGTTGTGAACCCCGATCCAGGGTGTGGATCAAATTTATATAAATTGTTGAGAGGAATAAGTCTCGGCTTTAGACTGAACCTCTTGGTTATATCTACTGTGCTTTATTCAATTTTATCTATAATCTTTTTTTCCGCTGCCAAGTGCTTTAAAACCTAAATTGTTTTTCAAGTTACTCTGATAATTGAATTAGAAATTGTTTGCATTATTTGTAAATCAGTAAGTTAGTTTCAAAAGCTAATCTGATCCTATGATTAGATTAACTGGGAATTAATCAATCCCTTGAGAGCCTAGCTGAAAGTTTTCTTTAATTCAAATTCACTACAATTCAATTTGTATTTTAAAATTGGGGGATTTTAGTGAAATATTTTTAAACAGAAATTTTAATTGGAACTCAATTCACCCCCCCTCTTGAGTGTCCACTCCGACCAACAATGAGGATATACCCTCCAATAAGAACACCACATGTTTTCAGATTCATTGGTCATTCCTATCTACAAACATGTGAATTGTTCTCCTCACTTGAGATCATTATCAATGTGTGTCATTTGATCGTGTACTTTGATGAAAGGTTAAAACCATGAAAATGAAGTCATGGAGAGGTGGTTTTTTTTGGGTGAGTCAATGGTGGTATGGAATTGGTTGAATGGTCAAGAACTAATTTTTCACTTCAAAGTTGAGGAAGTGATATATATGGATAAATTGATTAGGATGGTAGTACCTTTATAAATTCATGTCCATGGTATACGAAAGTAAATCTGTCTAGATAGATCAATAAATAATAAAGCATGAAAGTATGATGACACAAGTGTGTTTCCTTCATAATAAGATATCTAATGACAAAGAAATTATATCACACAGTGCATGTTCATAGGTTAGTTGTCATTTATATGACCATTTTTTATCTCTTTAGGAGCCTTGATGGGTTGTTAGACTCCACTCCTAGTCTATTAATACTATTCAATGCTATGAAGATAAGGTCCTAGAGGGTCACACACAATAGAACATTAAAGAATCTACCCTATTCAGGTGAATAGGTATATAGGACATGGTGGGCCCCACTATAGGGTCTGAGTTTTGTCCAAGAATTATCGATCACTGATAAATAAATAAATTCATCATCATTCAAGTAAATAATAATTGGGTTGAATTTGTTTATTAAAAGTATTTACAAGTGTTTAAGTAAATACAAGGAATAACATTATAAGATCAAATATTATTTTAATATTCAAGGTTTATTTAATATTAGTAGGAATTTTAAGTTGAGTTAATGACTATTGGGAAAAATCTCTCAAAGAAACATTAAAGCATTTTTTGGGTTGATAGTGTTTGTTGACAAAGTGGGTTTGTTTGTTGACAAATAGGGTTTCTATGATAATTTGTTGTGTTCCAGAGATATTTTTGACAACCTATATTGAAAAATAACCATGAAAAAGTATTGGAAAATTTTTAGGTGGTATAAAAATAACTTATATAACGTGGAATCGTTTTCTAGTATTTTCCAAATTTTTGGGACTCAAAATCAGCAGATGGAGAAAAGTGTTTTTGGAAAAGGGACTTGTGTTCCAGTGTCTTGGAGGCTTGGAAAGTTTCATGCCATATTTTTTTCAAGATCAAAACATCAAAATATGGTAAAGGAAAGAAGGGAATACAAGTTTTGGAGTTGGTTGCGCAAGGTGACTAGGGCGACAGAGGCTTGGGTGAATGGACTAGCACACCTAGAGGATAGTTATGCACAGTGTCCAGGGTGGCCAAAATACCTATAAATAGATGGATAACCCTCCTCTTTTTTGTCAAATATCAACACTTAGATAAAATTTGATCTTTATTCACACAATTAATTGGGCACTCAAGTATATAATTACTTATAATTTGTGCACCAGTTGGTATTTGCATGCCAATATTGGTTTGGGTGAAAAATGGTGTGAGTTTCCCAAGTTTTGAGTTTGATAAGGTAGTGTCGCACAAGTGGTTAGGTCACACTTTTGAATCGTGCTTAAAATATCACGTAAGTCACCCTAGGGTTTTGAAAAAGTTTTTAGTTGCCCAATACACCTGCAGTAAAGTTGTATTCATCAGTGGATGAAAGTGGAACATTAACAGATCATCTATATATAGTGGTGGATTCATTCATTTGTGTTAATTAAGGGACCTAAAAGTCTTTAAACTATGAGTGCATCTTCTGAAGTAGTGAGAACACTTTAGTTAAGAGAATAGTGATCTTTAATTTTGTGATTGGTTTTAAACCAGGAGAGATAGTGAGTCCACTCCAAACATTGTAAATAGCAGTGTTCTTTTAGTGGATTTGGTACATCGGCACATTGTTGTTGTATGCTCCTTAGACATAGCCCAGTGAGGTTGAACCAAGTAAAAATTGTAGTGTCTCGTGCATTCTTTAATTTCTGTTTATACTTTGATGCGAGAAAGAGATAGAAGATATTTTTGTTTAACAATGAAACATGATCAAAAGGGGAAGTTGTTTTAATTTGTTATGCCCTAATTTACCCCTCCTCTTAGGGTATTTGAGCTAGTGGACCTAAATATTGGTATGATAGGGAAAGGTTAATATCAGTTTTTTCTCTCTCAATGGAGTTCATCAATCAAAAAGGGATTCCAATCCTTGATGGGAATAATTTTTAGTTATGGAAGAATTGAATGCAACACTACTTTCGGTCCTTATAAATGGATGTCTTCACAGTAGCGATGCTTGGTATTTCATCTGATATCAATAGTGGTTCTTTATCAGAATATGAAAGAAGGTAATTGGATGTTGAATCCCAAGGAATCAATGATTTAGATGGATCCATATCCAATGAAATATATAAGAAGGTTATTTCATGTAAAACATCACATTCCATGTGGGAAAAGCTGTTGAATATATATGAAGGTGATTGAAAGGTCAGAGAGGAAAAGCTTTAGATTTTGTGGAAAAAATATGAAGATCTGAGAATGAACCCAAATGATTATGTTGATACATTCTTTGATAGGGTAAATTATGTAGTGGAAGACATGCAAGGTCTTGGAGAATTTATTGAAGATATAAATATTGTGAAACGTATCTTGAGGAAACTTCCACCTCGGTTCAATATGAAAGTTTCAATATTGGAAGATAAAGATCCAAAATAGATGGCACTATATAAATTTCATAGTACCCTTATAGCATATGAAATGATAAATGATGATAATGATGCTATGTAAAAGGTGAAATCTAAAGAGGTGGAATTTAAGGCCATGAAGAAGCTCAATATAAAAGATTCTCAGGAATAAGAAGAGACAAATGAGGTGATGCCATTCCTTTCTTCAAATCTACAAAGAGGAAAAGGAAAGTTCAAGGGGAAACTTCCACTTACTTTATTTAGATGTGGAAAGGTTGTTCATATTATAGTAAGGTACCCCAAGAAGTTCCAAGAATATTATAAGGATGAAGTTGAAATCCCTATGAATAAGTCTTTAACCTATGTGAAAGAAAATAAAATTTTTAAGAGAAATTTATTCAAGAAAAATAATCTTATTTAAAAATAATATGATAGTTCAAATAAATTGGAGGTTGAAAATGTTGAAGAGATAGAGAACTATAAAGATGGTGGAGAAAATGCTATGGTTGAAGTTGTCGGTAGTACTCTAGAAAAAGAATAAACTGACTTTGATGAAGAAGAAGTTGAAGGAAGAGTTGATATGGAGGCTGAATTAGAAGAATCTTTTGAGGAGATAGATGTTTGGATATACAAAATGAATAAAGCCAATAAAGTGTTTCATGATGCAATGCAGTAGAAGGATAAAGAGAAGTCTAAGTTAATGGAATAAATTGAGAATCTAAAGTCTTCATTGCCAGTAGACTCAAAAATAGTTAGTGAGCACAGACTCAAGGTTGAAGAATAGATAAGGGAGATTGATGGTTTGAATAACATAGTGAAAGATCAAATCAAACGCATTGAAGAACTTGAAGAAGAATTTATCAGTCTATGATGAAAATGTAAGGATCAAGAAAAACTCTTGATCTCTAATGTGACATTAAGAAAGTAGCTTATTCAAAAGATGGAAAAGTTAGAAGTGGAGCATAGAGGTCTAGAAGAATGAAAGAAACATTCAAATCTAAGTGATAAGGCTAGTATGGGGATTGATTAAAAGAAGAAAGTAGTCATGGTTGGAGTTAGACCACAAGCACCCGCTCTGATATTGAAAGTTGATTTGGGTATGAAGTAGAATCATAAGATTCATAGAACCCAAGGTACAACTAGAAGTGTAGAAGTAACATGAAGTAATGCACCTTACATCAAGTTTTATTTCTTTGTAAAGATGGGACATTCACAAAATGGGTGTTCCATATCCAAGAGATATCTAAGGGCACAAGAACAAAAGTAGAATCCAAACAAATATCAATACACTAGAATATCCTTCGAGGGACATTGTTATTGGTGTAGATGATTTGGGCACATGGGTAGATATTGTACATCAATCATTCATAGGAATGTGCCAAAGCAGAATCAAAATAGTCGCAAGTAGCAAATCAAAGAATCAACAAGTGAGTTGAAAACACAAAATAGATTTGCAGATTTTCATAATGATGTTGTTACATCATATTCCAAAGAATATCAAGGTTGTTAATCTATACCGAGTATGAGTTAAAAAGCATGGATCAATAAGAAGAGAGATGAGAAGGCAGTGGTTACTAAAATTTCCCTTAAATCATCAAATAGTTCTAATGTATAGATCCTTGATAGTGTTTTCACATGCCATATGATAAGAAATAAGGATCTTATTAAATTCATAAAGTAAAAAAAGAATGAGTTGTCAAATTTGGAAATGATTAAGGCCTGAAGATAATTGGTTTGGGGAAGGCTAGTTTGGGAGGAAAAAGAAATGAGATGTGCTGATGTCTTGGTAGTAGAAGGTATCAGTCACAAATTGCTTAGAATCAGTCAACTATGTGACTCAAGAAATTCTATAAGATTTACCAAGAAGATGTGTATCATTAAAGGAAGATATGGTGTAGTTGTTCTATAGGGAAAAATGAAAAAGAAAAATCTATACCTTTTAAGTGGGGGAGAAGATATGTGCTTTTTATCTAGAGGAAGAAAACAAGTTGTGGAATAAACCACTTGTTCATCTATTCCAACCATCCCTGGAAGATCTGGTAAAGTGTGATGTAACTACAGACCTCCCTAATATATCATGTAATCATACTCATATGTGTGATTCATGTCAACAAGGTAAGATCGTCAAAAAGACGTACAAGGAAAAGAAAAATAATTCAACAAGAGTGCTTGAATTGGTGCATGCTGATGTTTTTAGACCTATCTCACCAAGATCAATTAACAGAAAGAGATATTATGTTCTGTTTATTGATGATTATAGTATAATGTCATTGGTATTCATCATTTTCCATAAGTATGGTGTGTTTAGTTGCATAAAACAAAATCTGAGGGAATCTAAAAAGATGATTGGATAGAAAATTATGAATTTTAGTACTGAAAATGGTACGGAATTCACAAATAGTCAAGTGGAAGACTATCTTGAGAAACATGGGATAAGGCATCAAGTTTTTTCAATGATAAATCCCTGATAGAATGGAGTGGTTGAGAGGATAAATAGGATCATCAACAACGTGTCTAGAACAATGCTTATTGAAAAAGATCTACTAGATAAATTTTAGAAAGAAGTGGTCTTAGCATCAGTATACATTTCTAACAGGGCTTTTTTGTGTCTGAAGGAAGGAAAGACTTTGTATGAGATGTGGTATGGAAATAATCCAACATTAAAATACTTTAAAATATTTGTAAGTAGGTTCTTTATTATCAATAAAGAAAAACCCAGAAAATTTAAATCGTGTGGAGATGAGGGGATATTCCTTGGATACTTAGGAAAAATAAAAGCATACAAATTATTTCATCAGAGGCTGATAAAATTAGTTGAGATCAATGATTTCACTATAGTGTAAAATGAAGAGAATATTCAATAACACGGTGAATAGTTTCCTAATGAAAGTGATGAGGAAGTAAGCAACACAGGGGGAGCAGAAGTGGCAGATGCTAATTCAGAAGAATATACTGATGATGAGAAAGGGGAATTCAAGTATGTATCTAAGAATAAGAAAAAGATTCAACCTGAAATTGAAAGGAAAAAATATTATTGGTGATCAGACAGTGTCGGTTCAAATAATAAGAATGAAGTCATTATAGCATTCATCTTTCCTATCACGGGTAGAGCCTAAATGTTTTACTAATGTAGCTAGAGATAAAAACTGGGTTCAGACTATGAATGAAGTCCAAGACCAGATTGAGAAGAACCAGATGTGGGAGATTATTTCGATGCCAATAGATAAGAATTTCATCGAGACTAAATGGGTCTTTCACAACAAGATGAATGAATATGGATCAGTGATTCGAAACAAAGCATGACTAGTGTGAAAAGGTTACTCCTATATTGAGGTTATCGATGTCTATAATACATTTTTACCTATTAGAAGACTGGATACAATTAGATTATTCTTGGACATTGCAGTGCAATGGAAATTCAATGTTTTCCATATAGATGTTAAGTTCGCATTTTTTTAATGGGGTTCTAGAAGAAGTTTATATTGAGAATCCAAATGGTTTTCTCATTCATGAAGATGATAAAAAAAATTCGAATGAAGAAGGTGCTATATGGGTTGAAGAAAGAACCAAGAGCATGGTATTCAAGACTAGATCAGTATTTAAAGAAGCTTGATTTTCAACATGGTGGAGTTGATTACAATATTTATGTCAATAATGACAGCAATCAAAGGATGATGGTGTTAGTTTATGTCAATGACATAACATTTGGTGGATTGGATGAATCACAATGTAGACAATTTTCTAAATTTATTAAAAGTGAGTTTTAAATGTTAATGATTAGTGGACTGATGTTTTTCCTTGGTTTATAGGTAACAAAAGGAAATAATTTCACATTCATTTCGCAATCTAAATATGCTAAGGTGGTTTTGAGAATATTTGGAATGGATAATTCCAAGGATATGACAACTCCAGTAGCTACCCAGATGAAACTATTAAGGGAAATTGGTTAATGTCACAGAATATAGGTAGATCATTGGTATCCTATTGTACTTAACAGCGACACGACCATATATTGTTTTTGCCACATGTCAGGCAGCACGGTATCAAAGAAATCCCAAGGAAATCCACATGATTGTAGTGAAAAGAATACTTTGGTATATCAAGGGAACAGTGGAATTTGTATTGATGTATAATGACAAATCTCAGAAATAGTTATTGGGATATATAGATTCATATTGGTATGGGTTAGTAGATGACAGGAAATCAATGTCAAGAGGTGCTTTCTATCTTGGTGGAGTGTGTATTGATTCGCTAAGCAAGAAACAATATTTCACTTCATTGAGCATTGAAGAAGCTGAGTATATTGTGGCCACTCATGCTTGCACATAGTTATTGTGGATGAAGTAGTGGCTTGATGATATGGGAGTTGAAGTGAAGTCTCTGATTGGAATCCAGTGTGATAATTAAAGTGCTATAAATCTTAGCAAAAATTTAGTTCATCACTCAAGGACAAAGCACATTGAAATCAAATATCATTTTATCAAGGAGAAAGTGGAGTGAGGGATTTTGAAGTTAGATTATGTGCCTACATAACTACAAGTTGTAGACATTCTGACAAATTCCTTACCCAAAGAAGCATTTGAGAGGCATTGACTGGATTTGGTAGTTCAGTCAACTCCCCGCACTTGAAGAAGTGTGGATGTGGGAACCCCCTCTCCCCGAGGTATGTTTTTTTTCTAATGTGTTGATTTGTGTTCCTTACTCTGTTGCATACCAAAAAGGAGTGACCTTTGGGTTCATTGACCAAGGGGGAGAAATTGTTACTATTCAAGAAGAGAGAAAATATCTTAGTCAAGACACAATGAGAAGATGACAGGGGGATCAGTGAAATGGGGGGATCAACATAATGAGAGTCATTCAGTGTTTGAAGTGATCATCCAGATCTTAGCTTGGACAACATAGGAACCCAAGAAGTGAATAAGGAGGATTTTTAAATATGACGATTCTAGAATTGATCAATCAAAGAATATATATCACAATAGATGAGGTTTGTGATGAAAGAAGTTATTTGGTTTCAATAATTAGTGTCAATAATGAAGTTATTCATTGATGAACTTTTCATTATCCTCTTGTTTCTCATGCCGAGCATTACTTATGTGGGATTAGAGTGTGTGTTGAGTAAGTATTCAATCTCTATTTGAATCTCATTAAGTGAATGGTGGAAGAAGATAGATGGATCTATAAAGAGGTATCTTTCTATGAAAGAGTTGTTAAGAAACCCAAAGGGGAGATTGTTGGGAAAAAATCCATCAAGGAAACATTGAAGCATTTTTTGGTTGATTGTATTTGTTGAAAAGGTGGATTTTTTTGTTGAAAAATAAAGTTTCCATGGTAAGTTTTCTAGTTCCAGATATATTGTTGACAACCTATGTTGAAAAAAAACCATGAAAAAGGAATGGATGATCTGGATATGGTATAAAAAAATAGATATAAGGTGGCATCATTTTCTAGTTTTTTCTACTTCTACTGATTTTGAGGCTTGGAAAGTTGCATGCCATATGTTTTTCAAGATCAGAAAATCAAAATATAGAAAAGTAAATAAGGGTGCTCAATTTTTGGAGTTGGTCGCGCAATGTGACTAGGGCGATAGAGGCTTGGGAGAATGGACTAGCGCACCTAGAGGAAAGTTTTGTACAGCGCTCAGGGTGGCCAAAATTCCTATACATAGATGTATACCCCTCCTATTTTTTTCAAAGCTCAACACTTAGAGAAAATTTGATCTTCGACCACATTAGTGGTTTGGGTGTGCAAATATATAATTACTTAGAAGTTGTGTGCCAGTTGGTATTTGTGCGCCAATATTGGTTTGGGAGAAAAATGGTTTCATTCGCCAAAGTTTTGAGTTTGATAATGGAGTGTCTCACAATTATTTAGGTTAAAATTGTACTCCATGATTAAATTAGAATGCAGGTCATCCTAAGGTTGCTCAAAAGTTGGTAGTTTCCCAGTACACCTGTGGTAAAGTTGTATTCATCAGTGGATGAAATTGGAAAATCAACAGAGCATCTATATACAGTGGAGGATGCATTAATTTGTGATAATGAAGGGACCTACATGTCTTTAAACTATGATTGTATCTTTTGAATAAGTAGTGATCACAATTTAGTTGAGAGAGCGGTGAGCTTTCATTTTTTTATTGGTTGTAAACTAGGAGGGACAGTGAGTCCACTCCAAAACTTTGTAAATAGTAGTGTGCTTTATTGTATTTGATACATCTACACATTGTCATTTTATGCTCCTTGGATGTTTCCTAGTGAGGGTGAACCAAGTAAAAAAATTTGTTTCACGTTCATGCTTTAATTTTTGTTCATACTTTTCTACGGGAAAGATATAGAAGAGAGTTTTGTTTAACAATGAAATAAGATCAAAAGGGGCAGTTGTTTTAATCTTTCATACCTTGACTCACCCCCCCCCCCCTCAGGGTATTTGACCTAGTGTATGTAACAATGACTCAATTTTATCATGTAATATATTTATTATATATATTATAAGTATGTGATAAAATATAAATAATATTTATGATGCAGTTAGTTCATCATAATTTTTTATATATTTCTATTTTAGTTTATGTTAAATATACAAGGGGTATAAAACCCTTTCTAGGTATTTGAAGAATCCACTATAAATAGATAAGGATATGCTTATTTTAGTGATTGTTCATTCATTCAGAATAAGAGTCTCTCTCTCCTCCCTCTTCCTAGAGAGATAAATTATCTCCCAAGTGATCAATCTAAGACACCTTCGACGGATCGAAGGCATGGTTTCATAGTGATTGTCACAACATTGAATATATTTTTCATAGTTCCATGATAGCACCCAAAATTTTATTAAAGATGTGTGTGTAGATTCTTGCAGTGTGTGTGGATGATCTAGAGGGGTTCGTCTTCAAATCCTTCGAGCAATGGTCACTGACAACGAGCTACAGTCGAGTGTGCTTAAATTAGAACGAGGTACACATTCTATTTTATTTTTTTTCTTTTAATAATCCACGTGAGATATACGAACTATATTGGGGATCAGATCATCAGAGATGATAAGTCTCATCACTCTGGTGATAAAAAATTTAAATCCTCGACCCACCAGCTTCCACTGCATGCCCTAGTACCAAAATATCTGATGATATAAATATATGTTTAATTTGTATTGGTGAGTATTTTCTCATAATATATTGTATTAGAGATTACCAAGTTTGAACTTCATGATATCAAATATCATATTCTAACAATTACTCACACCTAAAATAAAACATACTATGTTCCCCTTCATTGTATGTTATCTGATCGTAGAACTGTATTTAAGAATATCATCATAGAATTTCAAGTTTATCATCATAGTGAGGAACTACTATGAACTTATCAATGTGAAAAATACCCTAGTACATTATTACAGTAAAGTCATGAAGAACAATGAATAATATGTAATAAGATGTTTTATTAATATTCAAATCTTCAAATATATATGTAATCCAAATTACAAATTTTTGGTTCTAGAACACCAACTCCATTAGGAACCACCAAAAAAATGAAAGCAATATCCCCCCAAGCCGTGTGGGATTTAAGGGGGAAAATATAGGGGAGGATTCATCTGAATGGACCTCCTCGAGCACCCTTGTTTTCCCAAAAAACTGAGGGGTCATATGATAATGTAAGATCCTATATTTTTTAGGTATGTCTCTCTCTGAGTTTTTTTTAAATTATTTCAATTGATTTTTTTCTCTTCTTTAAACCTTGGTGGTCATGTTTCTTTGTGGATGAATGTTTATTTGAATAAACGCAAACTTGGGTTGTGAGGAAACCTGAGAAAATTAGAGAGGATCTATTCTAGTAGCAGTTCATGGGTTCTGTTTGAATTAATGGAGTTCAAGAATAAATGGGTCAAGTGTTACCAAGGGTTCTTGGTAAGTTTATAATCATTAAAAGGGGTTCATGTTTTTAAAAGGAAACTATATCAAAAACTATCTGTAGGAAATTTACACACCATGTAAATGAGTTACACGACATGTAAAAGCCACCAAACTCATGTCATCAACTGATTAATGATGTGAAGTGGTTACACATCATGAACCAATCACATGATGTTTAATGTTTGGGAAAATTAAATATTCAGTTAAGGTGATGGTTTTTTTTGTGTATCCCAGTAAAAAAATACACAATGTGTAAATGAGTTACATGCCATGTAATTTCCTAACCTATAGTTTTAAAGGTTCCATGCATGAGATTGATCTCATTTTCTCCCTTGAGACTTCCTCCTCTCGGACCTAGGGAAGATTCCAGGGAATTTTGTAGTGCCTCTCTCTATTTAGGATGTCCCATTTGTGTGATCGATTCCTGGTGAGTGGTTCTTCTTTGTTTTTCATTCTCTTCTGATCGTTGCAGTGTAATATCTTGAGTGTGGTCATTACTAGTTTTGATCTTGATCGGTTTTGATCTAGGTTATCCTTGCAATCTTTTGAACCTTCATCTTTATTGGTGTATTCTATTAGAAGCGTTACGTTCTTCACTGGTTAAAGGTAAGAGGTCTAAATCTTATCCCTATTGTCTTATTGTCAATTTCTAAGTATATTAAATATTGTGATTGCACTAATGCAGGTGCGCCATAATTAATTACTTGAATATAATGATGATAATACTGTGTTGGATTCTTTATTGGATCCCTTCATATTCAATTGATGACGTGACTTTGCTTATAGCTACCTATTGGGTGAGAGAACCTTTAAAAATAATGAATTGGAAATGCCTTATGTTTTTTAGCATGACATGTGTTTCAGGTGATTTCTTGATATAGATTCACCATGGAAAATGGATTAATTGATCAATTAAATAATGGGTAAATTGAAAAGAAAATGGTATTTAGCAGAATTAGCCATTGAGTCTTATGTGGTCATATTTTTATATGCTTTTTGTTGTGATATGCACTTATGACACATGTTGTGATGCTTATATATGGGGTTATGCCCTGCCACATGTTATGATTCTTATATATTGGGCTAGGCCCTAACACATGTTGTAATGCTTATATACTGGGCTATTCCCTGACACATGTTTAGATTCTTATATACCAAGATATTCCCTAACACATGTCGTGGTGCTTATATACCATGTTATACTCTGACACAAGCTACAATGCTTATATATCAGGTTATACCCTAACACATGTTGTGATTCTTATATAGCGAGCTTGGACCAGTGATTTGTTATACCATGGGTATATGGTTATGGTTGGCATGGTTTTGAGACATGCTTAGAGATATTTTAGCATGGTGCTGAAGCAAGTTTTTGTTATATTTAATTAATTGTTGAATTAATTAATATGCCTATTTATCGCATTATTATAGGAACTTCTTATTAGACTGTTTTTATTAGACATGGTGGTATCAACCTACTAAATTTTACTCACACCCTATTTGGGCTGTAGTTTAGTACCCGAGAAAATTTCATAGATGCGGGTTTGAACAAGGACAAGGGACCGTGTTGCTAACCAGTTGATTACTAGATGGGCTAGAGTTAGGAGATGGGTCTGATATGGGGTTCAAGACGAGAGTCTTTTGGGTTTTTATTATGTTAGATGATTCTTTTATTATATTTTTTCAGTTTGACATTTTGATACATATCATCTTGTCATTACATGATTCCTCGTTTTTAGTATATTATTTTCTCCTTTATTTACCAGTTATGTTATATGGTTTTCTCTATGACTATTAATGTGATTTATTTTGTTTATATGTCTTATTTACACTATTATGAAACTTCATACCAGGGGGTATAGTCTCCCCACTATACATATCACACCCCCTGCTGACCTTTGGAATATGAAGAGGCATGATTAAGTTCTTGTAACCAACCCTTTTCAACCACATGATAGAGTGATGGGTCGAGGGATGTTACAAAGTGGATCAGATTAGAAAGTTTTATTTTCTATTGCTTTACTATTTGGGAAAGGTAGAAAGGAGACTAGGATGTGTCAACACTTGGTAATGTTATGCATGGGAGTATCTAACCCATGTACAAGGAAAATCTGAGTACCCAGGGATGGGGTTTTCGTTCATGAAATTATATTATTACGGTTTGATATTATTTCAACTTAGGTGATTCACATGTTGTGTGATGTTATTTTTTCTTGATATTTGTATTCATGGTCTGGTATGGCGTGATATGTTTATTCATGCATCATGATAGGCACATAGGGATATATACTGACATGCATGGTTCATGATATGGATATATTTATATGAACATGATATATTGCCTATGTAAACTATGATATGAGATATCTATTATACCTGATAAATGAAATGAAAAAAATATACTTCATGCGAAATCATTTGTTAAGTCATGTTTAGAGAGACCAGGAGTAAGTGGTTCACTATTGTAGTCACCTATTTAGGTTGGCCTTGTTGTTACCCAATTCTCTAAGGTGTGTGTTTTTCTTTTAGATAAATTGTCTCCACTTCATATTCAAATTGATTGTTAGGGGAGTGGAAATCATCACACTCCTAACACATCTGAGTCGGAGCTTCCTATAGCTCATAAGGATCATATGGATGATCATCTTTGTGAAAGATTATTAAGAGTCATGCGATCTATGGAGAGGGATAGTGTTCACATCGTACCATAGATGTCTGATCTGATGAGAGTTTCAATTACAGCATCTACCAACATTCACTAGGGAGGGAGGCCCCCAGGCAGCTAAGTTCTAGATCAAGTCAGTCCAAATGGCCTTCAAGCATCTTGAGACACCCATAGATATGAGAGTGAATCTTGTTTCATATATAATTTTTGGACTATCCAAGTGTTGGTGGGACATTATGGAGAAATATAGGAAGCAAGAGGTGTTATCTTGGAATGACTTCAAGGTAAAGTTCCTAATCCACTTCTATCCATAGACATTGAGGTATGAGAAGGATCATGAGTTCTTGCATCTGGCATAGGAGGGCATGTCAGTATTGGAATACACTGGATGTTTCACCAATTTTCATCGCTTTGTGCCATCCTTGGTTGCTGATGAGATATACAGGGTAAGATGTTTTCATGATGGGATTAACTATGAGATTAGGTCATAGGTGAACATATTCCATTTGAGAATTTTTTAAGACATGATGAACCAGTAACTCATCACATAAGGGAATCTAAGATAGGCCTTGAGAAACGGCTAGGCTATTTCAGTAGGGTGAATTGGGACTTCTCTTATTCAAGTACCAAGAAGTTCCACTATAAAAGTTTTTAATAAGGTGGTTATGGGAAGAGCATCTAGGTAAGTGGATATCCATCTTAGGACCGTGTTCTATTGTATTATTATTAGTGTATCAAGTTTGGACACAAGCACTTGTAGTGTCCTTACCCCATAATTGAGAGTCGTTTTAACGGAAAACTAGGTCATCTTCAAAAGTTTTTTGGGAACTTCCCACAATAGATCAGTGGAAGAGGATAAGGATAGGCACCTGAGTCTGGAAGGGGATCATATACCCCTCAGCAAGCTGGTAGTTGGAGTTCCATTGGTCATTCAGGCTGAGTCAGGGGACGCGGTACCCCAGTATAGGAGTGGCAGTACCACTCAGAGGGAACTACATAAGGGAGTCATACTAGAGCCCAAGACATAGGGGTGAGCTAGCCACATTCTATGTAGCCTGCCCTGGCTGATTTGGATATAGGACCTTCTGCCGATAGAGGTACGATTCTTATATCATCCACCTTATCTTGAATTTTTGTTTGATACAGAAGCATCATATTCCTTTTTATCTACTCTTTTTACAAACAGTTTGGGCTTGGTTTTGGGAATATTAGATGGTTATTTGACCATTGATACACCGTTGGGAGTGTGATCAGAGAATATAAAATGTTTCAAGATGTGTTCTTTAGAGAATGGTGGTTACCGTTTCTTTTGGGAATTGTCTATGATATAAATGATAGGTTTTGATTTGATTATTGGTATGGATTGGCTAGTTCTATACTAGGATCATATCAAATGTTATAGGAGGAGATTTATCTTTCTATATCTATAATGAGGCATTTATTCTCACCAAGGTGAGTGGGATATTCATGATGTTTATACATAACTATTTTAGTGTAGATTATATTGTCTTGCGTCTTAAATATCCAATATTTCTCTAGAAAATAGTGGAATGTATCATGATTCATTTCCTCTAGTGGTAGATCATTTTCATAATGTCTTTCCAAATTAGTTCTATGGATTACCACCTGAGAAAGTGATCAAGTTTAGAATCGTTTCGGTGCTAAGAGCAAAGCTATTTTATATTTCACCTTACAAGATGGCACCACCAAAGCTTTGGGAGTTGAAAGTCCAATTAGAAGATCTGGAAGCTAAAGGTTTTGTATGGTCTATTACATCACCTTGGGGTTCTCCAATTATCTTCATCTATGGATTATTGAAGATTGAACCTGATGACAGTCAAGAACCGGTATCCCCTTCCACGCATTGATGATCTATTCAATCAGCTATGAAGTTGTAAGTTCTTCTCCAAAATTGATTTGAGATTAGGATACCACCAGTTAAGGGTGAGACCATCATACATGCCAAAAAACTACTTTTATGAGTAGTTATGGCCTGTATGAGTTCATAGTGATGTCGTTTGTATTGACTAATGCACCCGTAGTATTCATGGCCTTGATGAATAGAATATTTCATCCTTTTTTGGACCGATTTATGGTATTTTTTGTCGATGATACCTTAGTGTACTCCCAGTCAAAAGATGAGCAATCCCAAAATATTGACATCATATTGAGTATATTGAGAGATCATATTCTTTATGCCAAGTTATAAAAATGTAGTTTCTAGATTGATAAAGTGAACTTCTTGGGACATGTCATCTTATAGGAAGGAGTTTCAGTGGACCCAGAGAAGGTTGCATCCATGGTATCTTGGGAGCAGCCCAAGAATGTATTTGAGATTCATAGTTTTCTGGGCTTAGTAGGATATTATTGGTTCTTTATCCAGAACTTATCTTATCTGGAAGCCCCAATGTAAGGTCTAACCAAAAAGGGAGTGAAATTTGTTTTTTCAAATGCTTGTGAGAAATATTTTCAGGATCTAAAAGGTAGTATGATTTCAGAACCTGCCCTCACTTTACCTATACTAGTTAAAGTATATACCATGTATTGTGACATATACAGAGTTGGATTCAGATCAGTTCTGATACAGGAGGATCGAGTGGGTGCTTATGGCTCCAGACAGCTGAGACTACATGAGAGTAATTACCCTGCTCACATTCTGGAGTTAGCAGCAGTGGTAAATTCCCTAATATGTTGGAGACATTATCTTATGGTTGATAGGTTTTTGGTGTTCATGGGCTATAAGAGCCTCAGGTACATCTTTTCTCAGTGTGACCTAAACCTTCGGTAGAGGAGGTGGGTTGAGTATCTGCATTCTTTCAACTTCGAATTCTCTTATACACTGAGAAATTCCAGTGTCATTGCTAATGCATTGAGCTGAAGGATGCATAAAGTGGCAGTGTGGGAGTCTTGCAGTGAGTGGTGTATTGTATCCCTATTTTCAGACATGCATCTAGGTGTTCAGGAATCTCAGTGTTGAATAGATATGACTTCGACATCGATTATACCCATGCTTTTAGACCATATCAAGACCAAGCAGTTATCTAATCTAGAGGGATTGGTTCTAAGAGAAAACTTATATGGCGGGGAGACACCATTGGTATGGTATCATAGCATTTTAAATTCTCTTATTTTTCATGGCCAATTATGGGTTCCTATGGGCTTACGTGAGGAGATGATTAAGGAATTTCATGATTCTATATGGGCGGTATATCCTGATTTGAAAAATATGTATCGTGATATCCATAGACAATACTAGTGGTTAGGAATGAAGAAGGAGGTAGCATAAATTTTGGTGAGTTTTTTCACTTCTCAGCATGTGAAAGCTTATTAGAGGCCAGCTGGGATTTTGTAGCCTTTTCTCATTCCTGAGTGTAAATGGGATTATGTCACTATGGATTTTGTGACAGGATTACCTAGGACAATCTATAAGAATGATGTAGTATGGATGGTGTGGATGGTGTGGATTTACTGATGAAGTTATACCACTTATTTCATATTAGGGAGACATTCACAATTGATTATATGGGTTGTATTTATGTGTGCGAGGTATTTTGGTAGCATGGTGTTTAGAGAAGTATCATTTTTTATAGAGATCCTCATTTCATGTTGTGGTTCTAGTAGGGTCTTCAGAAGGCTCTGGGATCACAGGTTCTTTTGAGTATGGCCTATCATCCTCATACTGACGGTCAATCTGAGTGGATTATATGGGTTCTATAGGATATTTTACGAGCCTATGTTTTGGATTTTGGTGGTTCATGGGAGTAACATATGGAACTCGTGTAGTTCACATATTATAATAGCTTCTAGGAATCAATTTAGATGAAACCTTTTGAATCATTGTATTAAAGATAATTTTGTTCGCCTCTTAGTTGGTTGGAGGTAGGTGAGTTAGAACTTGTTGGGCCTAGTCTCATATAGGATAAATTTTAGTAGGTTCATTTGATCAGGAATCAATTGGTGACCATACAGAGAAATCATAAATCTTATGTTGTCCATTGAAGATTACCTCTAGAGTTTGAGGTTGGTCATCGTGTTTTCCTTCGGGTGTCTCCTATATTGGGTCAATGTCATATCAGGAATCAGGGAAATCTAGCACCCATATTTGTCAGGTTGTTTGAGATAGTGGTAAGGTTCGGTCTAGTGGTGTGTCGTTTATCCCTTCCATGGCCCTACAGTTCCATGCACGACATGTTTCACTTGTCACATATTTGGAGATATCATCCAAACCCTTATCATGTGATGTACGTAGAATATGTTGATCTTGATATAGATGAATCCTTTGAGGATCATCCAATAAGAATCATGGAAAATAGTGAGAGATATCTTTGGGTTGGGACTATACCATTGGTTAAAGTGTAGTGGAAGTATGGGCAAGTTCGGGAGGATACCTAGGAGAAGGAGACTGATATGTGAGCACAGTGGCCAGACTTGTTCACTAAGACCCCATAGTGATGTTTGGAGCAACTTAGGGATGATCTGTTATATGGTGAAGAGGTTATAAGATCCTATATTTTTTCAAGTATGTCTCTCTTTGAGTTTTTTCATTAAACTTATTTCGATTGATTTTTTCCTAATCATTAAACCTTGGTGGTTTTGGATGTTTGTTTTTTTGAATAAATGTATACTTGGGTTGTGAGGAAACTTGAGAAAACCAAATAGGATTCACATGAAGAGTAGTTCGTGGATTCTGTTTGAATTAATAGAGTTTGGGTATAAATGGGGAAAGTGTTACCAAGGGTTCTTGGTAAGTTGAGAATCCTTAAAGGGAGTTCAGGTTTTTATATGGAAACTAGGTCGAAAACTATTTGTAGGATATTTACACACCATGTAAATGAGTTACACAACATGTACAAGACACCAGACTCATATCGTGAACTGATTCATGACATGAAGTGGTTACATGTCATGAAACAATCACATGACATGTAATGTTTGGGTGAATTAAATATCCAACCGAGGTGATGGGTTTTTTGACGTATCTCTCGAAAAAATAAATACATGATGTTTAAATGAGTTGCACATCATGTAATTTTACAACCTTTAGTTTGAAAGTTTTTGTGTGTGATATTGATCTCATTTTCTCACATACAACTTCCTCCTATCAATCCTAGGGTAGCTTCCAAGCAATTTTTGAGCGCCTCTCTGCATTTTGGACATCTAGTTAGTGTGATCAATCCCCAATGAGTTGTCCCTCTTTGTTTTCCCTTTTCTTTTGATTTTTGTGGTGTAATCTCTTGACTGTGGTTGTTGTTGGTTTTGATTTTGGTTAGTTTTGATCTAGGTTCTCCTTTATATCGTCTACACCTTCATCTTTGTTGGTGTTTTCCATTGGAAGAGTTGTGTTCTTCACCAGTTAAAGGTAGGGGTCTAAATATTAACCCTATAATCTGATTTTCAATTGCTAAGTATATTAAATATTGTGATTATTATAATGAATGTGCACCATAATTAATTACTTGAATATAATAATGGAAATCCTACATTGGATTTTTCATTGGATCCCTTTGGATTCAATTGATGATATGACCTAGATTATGGCTACCCTTTGGGTGAGAGAACCTTTTAAAATAATGAATTAGAAATTCATTACTTGTGATTTTTAGCATGACATGTGTTCTAAGTGATTTCTTGATATAGATTCACCATAGAAAATGGATTAATTTATTAATTGAAATAATGGGTAAATTGAAATACAAATGGTAATTAGTAAAATTAACCATTTGGTCTTATGTGGTCATATTGTGATATGTTTATTATTTCAATATACACTTGTGACACATAATGTAATGCTTATATACTGGTTTATTCCCTGACACATGTTGCGATGCTTAAATATCAAGCTAGGCCCTGACACATGTTGCAATACTTATATACCAGAATATGACCTAACATGTATCATGATGATTGTATACCGAGATATGCCCTAACACATTCCATGATTCTTATATATCAGGTTATGCCCTAACACATGCCACAATGCTTATATACTAGGCTATGCTCAGACACATGCGACAATGCTTATATAGCAGGATTGGCCCAATGATTATTTATACCATGGGTAATATGGTTATGGTTGGCATGGTTGGGAGACATGCTTAGAGATATTCTGGAATGGTGTCAAAGTAGGTTGTTGTTGTATTTTATTAATTGTTGAATAAATTAATACACTTGTTTATCTCAATATTTCATGCACTTCTTATTAGACTGGTTTGTTTAGACATGGTGGTGTCTACCTACTAAGTTTTACTCACATCCTATTCAGGCTGCAACTTGGTACCCAGGAATATTTTTGTGGATGCATGTTTGGAAAAGGACAAGGGAACTTTTTTCTAACCATGTTGCTTACTGGATGGGCTGGAGTTAGGATATGGGTCCGATATGGGGTTCGGGACCAGAGTCTTTTGGGTTTATCTTATATTGGGTGAATCTTTTATTGTATTTTTTCAGTTTTATATTTAGATATGTATTAGTCTATCATTACATGATTCCTCATTTTTTTTATATTGGTTTCTCATTTATTTCCCAATTGTGATATATGGTTTCCGCTATGGCTATTACTCTGATTTATTTTGTTTATATGGGTTATTTCTACTACTATAACACTTCATACCATGGGGTATAGTCTCCCCAATATACATATCATGCTCTCACTGCTATTCAACAACCTATAACATATGGATAGGCGAGCTTGAGGTCTTATAACCAAACCTTTTTGTCCATGTGAGAGAGTGATGGATTGAGGGATGTTACAAATAAATTATCATTTTTCCCCTGAAAAACACACAATGGTCTGGGTTATAGTAGGTATAATGGGTCGCAACATGACATGCCCCTTAGCTTGACAAATTTGTATCATAATTAGGGGTCTCAGTTCCCTCCTCTATAGTTTGTCACAACATGACCTCTATATATTGCAGCATGACCTCCAACTTTTATGGCGTAATGTGCTACAGATAGCTAAAATTTTAGCTGTCGACCTACCGAACCTTCTCCAACACTCACCTAATCACATTAGACACTCATCAGGCCTCAAAATACATCCAAAAACATCTCCTTGAGATACTCCAACTCTTGGAATTCCAATCCAAATATCGGTTTTCAAAATGACCCTTTCTGCAAATCCAAAATTCAAATACCTTTTGAATTTCACAACCCAAACTAGCTTGGGGTTTACAAAAATGCTCGAAAAGGGAGCCAAAATTAATACTATATTCTTGATAATTAATTATTAGTCTTACATTTATGTCATTAGTGAGTATTTTCATGTGATACATTATCCCTTCCTGGGTGATATAAGGGTATATCGTTTCCAAATAAAATATATAAAATAATATAGTTTAATGATCATAATAAAAATACAATGTATAATGATCATAAAAAATGTATTTTATAGTTATCATAATAAAAATACATTGTTACTATTTTTTATAGTTTAATATATTTTGAGTATGGCCATGTATTATATAGAGTTTATTGTGGTTGATGGAAACTTATCTTGAAATTTGATATATAAAAGCATGAATATAGTAGATTTTTCTTTTGCATATTTAATATCGGTTTGGAAGTGATTTGAAACATGGATGATAAGTTTTGAAATATTTAGGAACAAAGGCATGGAGTTTGTTTGGATCAACAAGGTTATTGAAAAATTATAGAGTTTTTGAAACCCCTACGGTATTGTATATCCATATCTTCAATCGAGTATTGACAATCATTATAACTTTTAAGTATCAAAAGGAAAAGTCCTTGATTTTTTTGAGACAATGCAGTTCATTTGATTAAAGAAGCAAGGTCATGTGATAAAATAAAATAAAGACATGTTGATGTTTCTTCATAAGAATGTAGATATTCCTTTGATGTATATTAACAACTCAATGAAACTCTATCGACACCCACTTATAAATGTTGTTAAATAACAGTACAGATCGATCTAAAACTCATATCTATAGTGATCAAGATATAGATTTTAATATGCATGCAAGGTGATCTCAAATGAAAAAATCTTGAACATTAAGTTGGTTAAAAGTGATAATGTTGTTTCTTTATGATAAGTTATGAAAATGACTCATGAATTAATCCTAGTGACACATTTTTTATAGGATTCAGCGTCAATCATTGATTTTAGGTTAAATTGTGTTTAAAGATAAATATTTCTTTAAATAAAGATAGGGGTTGTCAATATTTTCTATTCTTAGATATCATTTTGTAAAACCTTTGGTGGGGTGGCGTAACTCATAGATGATGAAACACACACGAACAAAAGAAGAAAAACATAGAGAACATGAGAGAATTATGTGGTTCGGTGGTATGCCTGCATCCACGAGAGAAGGGGGTCGATTCTATAATTTCTATCTGAATGAATCATCACAGGATACACAGGGGGAGGTTTTAAATATTAAATATTAATGGGATAGAATCTCATTTTAAAGTGGAAGGAAAAAATATATGTCTTCAGTTGTTCATCTACCCGAATAAATATTCTTGATGTCAGCTACTATATCTGCATTCATTGCTGATTAAATAATTTAGATGTCGATAGAAATCCTCCTCTGTAAATGAATCCTTTAATTGGGATTGATCCCCATAAATCTCTCCCCACCTCATGACCAATTTGGGATAGAATCTTGACCTATAATATCCTTGTAGGTTTCCACCTTTTTTAGTAGATCCTTTATCATCATATCTATTTCATTATCATTGGTATTGATTTTCTCAATTTTCAACAATTTTTATTCCAACACATTATGAATTCAATGATATCGAATGTCGATGTGTTTGGATATGGAACAGAATGTAAGGTTCCTGCTAATATGGATAACACTCTGACTATCATAATAGAGAATATAATGCTCCTGAGTCTATCCCAACTCCTGTAAAAATTTATTTCTCGATAGTATCTCTTTGTAACCTTTAGTGATTGTGATATACTCTGCTTATGTGGTAGAAAATGAAACACACTTATAAAGTTTTGGTTTATATGAGACTTCCACCTACAAATGATATCAGGTATCTGGATTTGAATTTCCTCATGTTTACAAATCCATCCATATCTGCATTAATATATCCTTCCAAAATAGGTTTATTATTTCTAAAACATAATTAATGACTGTATGTACCTCAGAGATACCTTAATATCTATTTAAATATTTTCCCAATTATCCTTTCCTATATTTGATAAGAACCTAGTCACAATACCAACTACATGAGTAATATTTTTCCTAGTTCACACCATAGAATACATGGAAACTGTTGACTATTGAGGAATTTTTTCCATCTCTGTTTTATCCTCATCAGTTAATGGAATATGTCTTGTTGTGAGCTTGAAATAACTCATGTGTGAATTAATTATTGGTTTCATCTTACTCATGTTGAATATTTCGATAACCTTTACAATATATCATTCCTAAGATAGAAAAATATGTTGATTTATCCTGTGATGGGTAATCGTCATGCCAAGGATCTGTGTAGCTTATCCTAAATATTTCATTTCAAAAAACTTATTCAACTCCTTATTTAACCTATCAATCTTGGTGATATCTCTACTAATAATTATCATATCATCAACATAAAGCAAGAGAATAATAAAATCACCATCAAAAAACCATTTGATGAAAACAAAATGATCACAAGTCATTATTCTATACTCATTTTTCTCCACAGATGAGTCAAATTTCATGTATCATTGTCTTGGTTATTGTTTCAAACTATATACACTTTTCTTAAGTTTACATGCCATTTTTTCTTTTCTTTTCACCTAAAAACCCCATGGTTTCTTTATGTATATTTCCTCTTCAAGACCAAAATGTAAGAATACAATATTTACATCAAGTTGTTGAATCTCTAGGTTGAGACTAGCCATTAATCCAAACACAACTCCTATAGAATATATTTTTACCATAGGAGAAAAATTTTCATCGAAGTAAATACCTTTCTTATGATTGAATCCCTTCACAACCATCTTGGCTCTATAGTATAGTTGCAAGCTTCCATCTTCACATTTTATTTTGTACACCCACTCGTTCTTGAGTGTCTTCTTTCCATGTGGTAACTTTACAAATCAAATGTATGGTTCTTGTGTAAGGATCACATATCCTCTTGCATCACCTTTCCCCATTTCATATTCTGTTAAATCCTAATCACATTATCATAACTTTTTGGATCTCCCCCATCAGTGAGCATCACATACTCATGTGGTGAGTATCTACAACTTGGTTTTCATTCTCTGTTGGATCTCTTAAACTGTGCTTCAGGTGGGATCTGCTCAAGAATATTAGATAATAGATACATATCAGCATATTGAAACAAATTATCTAGTATTGATGTATCATCGATGTCTGGAATCTCTCCCCTGATATCTGGAACTGATGGTGTTGAGACTAGTTTTAAATTGACTATAATTTCCTCATACCGCAACTTTTTCTAGATTCACTAGGGCAGAAAATGTTTTTTACAGCGGTTAGTTTTTAGTTTTTATATTGTTTTTTGGTTGACGTTATTACAGACGATGTTATAAATAATGTTTTTTACATCTTTTATTTTAAAACCGACATAAAAAACAAAAAACCGATGTGTTTTTCACATCGGTTACTCAAAAACCGATGTGGAAAATGCTTCAGAGTCGTGATGTATTACATTGGTTATTTACAAACTGACATTGTATATACTTTATCACATCAGTTATTATATAACCGACGTCCTAAATCATTCCTCCAAAACATTTATCACGTCAGTTATTTTCATAATCGACGTGATAAAGAAGTCTGCCAAGCATTTTTCTACATCGGTTAAATAATAATCGACGTGAGAACATATCTACTACGTCGGTTATAAAATAAATGATGTAAAAAACTATTCCTTACCATTTATTAAGTCGTTTATGAAATAACCGACGTTCAAATTAATCTCGGTGCATTTTTTAGGTCAGTTATTTTATAAATGACGTAAAAACCAATTTTTTTTAATTAAACCATTCAACCACAATTATTCCCAGCCAAAAGATTACCTGAAATAGAATAAAAATAGACCACCCCCCCCCCCCACCTGGACATCCCCCCCACACACACACCCCTGGAAACCCCCCACCCCCCACCCCATCGAACGCCCCCCCACACCCCTAGACTGCCCCCCCCCCCCACCCTCCTAGACAGCCCCCCACACCCCTGGACACCCCCCCCCACAACTATTCCCAGCCAAAAGAATACATGAAACAAAACAAAAAAAGACTAAACCCCCACCCCCCCCCCCCCACACACACACAAACACACCCCTAGACTGCCCCCCCCCCCACCCTCCTAGACAGCCCCCACACCCCTGGATACCCCCCCACAACTATGCCCAGCCAAAAGAATACCTGAAATAGAAAAAAAAAATAGACCCCCCCACCCCCACCCCACCTGGACATCCCCCCCACCCACCCCTGGAACCCCCCCCCCCCCCACACACACACACACAACCCTGGACTGCACCCCCCCCCCCCCCCCACAACTATGCCCAGCTAAAAGAATACCTGAAACAGAACAAAAACAGACCAACCCCCCCCCCCCCACTAGACATCCCTCCCACACCCCCTGGACAGCCCTCCCACACCCCTGGAACCCCCCCCCCCCCCACACACACACACACCCCACTAAACAACCTTCCCACAACCCTGGACACCCCACCCCACCCTCCAAGACAGCCCCCCACCCCCTGGATAGCCCTCCCACCCTCCTGGACACCCCCCACCCCCATGGACACCCTGGACACCCCCCCCCCCCACACACACACACACACACCTGGACACCCCTCCCACACCCCTATAACCCCCCGCCCCCCAACACACACACACACACACCCTTGGACACCCCCTGGACTTCCCCCCACCCTCATAGACACCCTAGACACCCCCCCCCCACTGGATAGCCCTCCCACAGCCCTAGAAAGCCCCCACCCCACTGGACAGCCCTCCCCACACCCCTAGACATCCCTCCCACACCCTTAGAACCCCCCCCCCCCCCTACACACACACACCCCCCCCCCTACACACACCCCCCCTAGACAGCCCTCCCACCCTCCTGGACACCCCCCCCCACTGGACAGCCCTCCCCCGCCCCACTGGACAGCCCTCCCCCACCCCTTGGACAGCCCTCCCACACCCCTAGAAACCCCCACCCCCCACCCACCCCACTAAATAGCCTACCCACAACCCTGGATACCCCCCACCCTCCTGGACAGTCCCCCACCCCCCCTAGACAGCCATCCCACCCTCCTAGACACCCCCACCCCCGTGGACACCATGGACACCCCCCCCCCCACACACACACACACATGTACACCCCTCCCACACCCCTATACCCCCCCCCCCACACACACATACCCCTAGACACCCCCTGGACTGCCCCCCACCCTCATGGACACCCTCGACACCCCCACCCCACCCCACTGGATAGCCCTCCCACACCCCTCGAAATCCCCCACCCCACTGGACAGCCCTCCCCACACTCCTAGACATCCCTCCCACACCCCTAGACATCCCTCCCACCCACCCACCCACCCACCCACACACAACCCTGGACACCCCTCTCACACCCCTAGAACCCCCCCCCCCCCAATACACACACACACACACCCCTGGACACCCCCTGGACTGCCCCCCACCCTCATGGACACCCTAGACACCCCCACCCACCCAACTGGACAGCCCTCCCACACCCCTGGAAATCCCCCACCCCACTGGACAGCCCTCCCAACACCCCTAGACATCCCTCCCACACCCCTAGACCCCCCCCCCCCCACACACACACACCCCTGGACAGCCCCCCCCCCCCACCCTCCTGGACACCCCCACCCCACCGGACATCCCTCCCCCACCCCACTGGATAGCCATCCCCCACCCCATGGACAACCCTCCCCCACCCCTGGAAACACCCCCCACCCCACTAAACAGCCTTCCCACAACCCTAGACACCCCCCCCCACCCACCCACCCTCCTGGACAGCCCCCCACCCCCCTGGATAGCCCTCCCACCCTCCCGGACACCCCCCACCCCCATGGATACCCTGGGAACCCCCCCCCCCACACACACACCCCTGGACACCCCTCCCACACCTCTACACCCCCCCCCCCACACACACACCCTGGGACACCCCCTGGACTACCCCCCACCCTCATGGACACCCCCCACCCCATTGGATAGCCCTCCCACACCCCTGGAAAGCCACCACCCCACTGGACAGCCCTCCACACACCCCTGGACAACCCTCCCACACCCCTAGAACCCCCCCCCCCCCCATGCCCCTGGACACCCCTGGAAAGGCCTCCCACCCTCTTGGACCCCCCCCCCCCCACCCCCACCCCACTATACATCCCTCCCCAACCCCAGTGTACATCCCTCCTCCACCCCCTGGAAAGCCCTCCCACACCCCTAGAACCCCCCCCCCCCCACCCCACTAAACAGCCTGCCCACAACCCTGGACACCCCCCCACCCTCCTAGACAGCCCCCACCCCCTTGGACAACCCTCCCACCCTCCTGGACACCCCCACCCCCTGGACACCCTGGACACCCACCCCCCCCCCCCCCACCCACCCCTAGACACCCCCTAGACTGCCCCCCACCCTCGTGGACACCCTGGAACCCCCCCCCCCCCCCCTCCACCCCACTGGACAGCCCTCCCACACCCCTGGAAAGCCCCCACCCCACTGGACAGCCCTCCCCACACCCCTAGACAGCCCTCCCACACCCCTAGACCCCCCCCCTCCCCACACACACACACCCCTGGACACCCCCTAGATAGCCCTCCAACTCTCTTGGACACCCCCCACCCCACCCCACTAGACAGCCCTCCCCCGCCCCACTAGAAAGCTCGTCCCCACCCCTTGGACAGCCCTCCCACACTCCTGGAAACCCCCCACCCCCCACCCCACTAAATAGCCTGCCCACAACCCTGGACACCCCCCACCCTCCTGGACATCCCCCACCCCCCTGGACAGCCCTACCACCCTCCTGGACACCCCCCACCCTCATGGACACCCTGGACCCCCCCCCCCCCCCACACCCCTATAACCCCCCCCCCCCCACACACACACACACACACACCCTTGGACACCCCCAGGACTTCCCCCACCCTCATGGACACCCCCCACCCCATTGGACAACCCTCCCACACCCTTAGAAATCCCCCACCCCACTAGAAAGCCCTCCCCACACCCCTAGACAGCCCTCCCATACCCCTAGAACACCCCCCCCCCCCACACACACACACACACACACCCCTAGACACCCCCTGGACAGCCCTCCCACCCTCCTGGACACCCCCCCCCCACTAGACAGCCCTCCCCCACCCTTGGACAGCCCTCCCACACCCCTGGAACCCCCCCCCCCCACCCCACTAAACAACCTGCCCATAACCTTGGACACCCCCACCCTCCTGGATAGACCCCACCCCATCGACATCCCTCCCACCCTCTTGGACACCCCCCAAACCCCTGGACACCACCTGGACTTCCCCCCACCCTCATGGACACCCTGGATAGCCCTCTCACACCCCTGTAAATCCCCTGACCCCACTGGTCACCCCCCCCCCCCACACACACACACCCCTGGACACCCCCTAGACAGCCCTCCCACCCTCCTGGACACCCCCCCCCCCCCCACACACACACACACACACACTAAACTGGACAGCCCTCCCACACCCCTGGAAACCCCCCACCCCACTGGACACCTCCCCACACCCCTAGAACCCCCCCCCCCCCCCCAGACCAGAATCCATACCATAAAAACCATCAGAACTCAACCAAAACAAGAAGTAGCACAAAATTAAACAGTCACATATATAACATTCATAACTTACAATTTCCATGAAGAAACCCTAAATCCAACCTAAATGACTACCCAATACACAATTATAATGACAATATTCAAAATTACATTTTACACTACAAACAAACTAAAATCCAATCAAACCTGTAAAATAATTTGATCATTCCACTTGTAAGTGTTTGACCTCTTGAGCACTATAGGTTTGAGGGTCATAAAATAGCTACAAATTAAAAGGATAGTAGTTAACATGTATAATGAATAAATCAAATTAAATATTATGGAAAAGTTTAAAAGTAAATATTACAATGTCAAAGTTTAAAAGGAAATATTACCATGTCAAAGTTCACAAGTGTTCTAGTTGTAATTATTTCATACATACATCTTTACATATAATATCCGCATTCGATGACGCCTTTCTTTTCATAAAAATTATGTTTGAATGAGTGTAAATTCAAAATATTATTTTTATGTAATACATCAAAAAGTACAAATTATAAATGGATATTTACCTTTACTTCTACATATTTGATCTTGGCACTCTTTTTCTTTGTGTTTTTTCAAAATTAGACCCATCCCCTGTTAAAAAATAATACGAATAAAATAAATTTATAATTTGTTATAATATATACAACTATTAAGAAATTGAAACTTACTTTTCCAATATATTCTTAAAACTTTCCCGCACATCGCCATGGACAGAACATATCCAATAAAGTGTTTTCTCCCTTGGGAAAAAAACACCTAACATCCAATGATCACTGATAAAATATAATTTAAGGTTAGTGGTTTTTTACGTTAAAAGATAATGAACTCTTTGATAGAGATATGTTTCATACCTCTCACAAAAAGGCATCATCCAACATTGTGTGATTATATTCTGTTCAAATCTTTCAGCAATATAAAGCATTCTTTGTTCCTTATCCAATGCATGTGCTTAATGGGAAATCAAATGTGGGTCCATGAATCCATATACATCTATCCTCTCATTCTTCTCACACATGTTATAAAGATACCTAATACAAAATATACATAAGTATACATTTTTAATAAATATAACGGATGGAAAAGGTGTTAAGACTTATATCCAAAAAATTTGCACCATGTTGATGCCAAACTTATCTCGAGTAACAAGATCCATGATATCAGTTTTCACAATCCCCACAGTTATTGACAGTTATTGAACATCAACAAATATGAGCTTCCATTGGAAACTCGTAATGATCCCCCAACAAATTTGAATATCTTGACAATCTGTTAAGACTACTATAATATGTATCTGATATAATATCCATTTGTCTTTGTTGTTGTCTATGCAGTATTTCTTTACCTTTTAAGTATTTCTATAAAAATAAATAAAAAAAATATATTAGTTTTAAAATGTTAAAACAACTTTAGTAAAAAATATAAAATAGAAGATATAACACATACATACCTCTATGGTAATGAGTCGTAGAAGTCTAGATGGCCAAATTAAAAAATGGTTGATACTATGTCCAACTATCGTCACCTCATCTGTAGGTAATGGTACTTGAGTTGATCTATCTATAATATCCTATATAGTGACCCTATGATTCTCTACCTCTAACTGTTGATGATGAACTATATCTCCTATACAATATACCAGCCCATATGCAACTATATGATGTTAAGGATCATCAACATACAACTCGTAATAAGTAGGAAGCTATGGCAGAGGAGTAGGATAATAAATGGGGTCTGCAGGATAAGGTGGGGGAGTGGGAGCTACTAGAGAAGGTGGAGGATAGATAATGGGGTTTAAAGGGGGAGGTGGAGGAGTGGGAGCTGTAGTCTGAAATTGTCTTTGCATATCTGTAAACATAGACTGTACCGATGCTCTAATCTTTTACTCTATCGTCGCATTAATATTATGAACTTCAGCCTCCAAGGATTCTATTTTTTTTATAAACACCCTCAAAGAAAGAAGTATAAGAACATGGCAACACTTTTCTTATTGATACACCCGTCGGATATCCTCATACACGACCTGGATGTTCGGGCTTTCCCAATGCTGCAGATAAAATATCTTGCCTCCCAGCAGTTGTAAATACCCCCTGTGAGTTATGCTTGTCAAGAGAATCCTATATTAAGTAATTGAACATTTCTATAATGATTCAAATTATATGAAGTATATAGTTAACTTAAATAAATAAAATAAATATCTTACAATCCTCTCAGCTACGATTCTCGAATCATTCGAAATATATTTCCCCTTTTTCCCATCTGAGCTCTCTTCCATTTTTCATGTCTAGATGGAGGGGATGGAGGGGCAACCTCTCCAGATCTTGAAGACTCAGCTCTCAGTTTTTGTAATTTTTCTATCATCATTTGTTCTTCCAATAATGTATACCCTCCCCGAGATAAACTATGAGGGTATACATTTTTAGATTGGATCTCCTGATGAGATTTCCTTGTTTACTGTAAATTCAGAATAGGAAATCATTAACAAAACATTAATAAGATCATTTATATAAGAAAAATTATAAAAGTTTACATTTCCCTTACCAAAAATGAATCCTTTATTCTACTTTCAACAAAATGTCTCCATGTGTCTTCATCTATTAAAGGATATATATGAAATGGATTGTCATGACTCCTATGAACAAAAATGAAATCAGATGTGAGGGTTGATTTGAAATCCCTCCATATCCTAGCAGCCATCGATAAGCATTTCTTCCTGACTTCTACAGTGTCAGGGATATCAAATTTCATATGATATAGAAGAGGTAAAAAATATTATACTAGAAACATTTAAATAATAGGCACACAATAGAAAAAGAACTTACCAAAATTGTCTCCCACAACTGAGATATTATCGTTTTGTACACACTTCTCCAATCATCATACAAAATGCTTACTTTTCTCTTACCCTGAGTTGATACAAAACTCTTAAATTTTTTTGCATTTGGACCTCTAGGAATATCATTCTCATCAAACTCAATGAGTATCCTCTGGTCCCGCATACGGGCAAGTGATAATTTTGGTAAATGTGTGTACCCATTTTTACCAACTCTTGAACTCTTTTTCGTTATGGGAACACATGATCAAAATTGGGGAACATCAAGAGGAGCATGTGAATGTTCCTCCCCAGAGGTATGCTCATTATGCTCATCTCCAGAATTATGTGGTTGATCAACTGTTTGATCTGTCATTATCCTTCAAATCAAAAAAAAGAAAACATTAGTTCACAAATATACAAATTCAAATATTACAATACTAATGTAAACAGAAAATGGAAAATTGAACTAAGTTATGTAATAGTAAACATGGTTAATATGGTAAGAATGTTAAACAATGGTAAAGATGGTAAACGTGGTAAACATGGTAGTGTAATTTTCATTCAACAAAATCGATAAATATATAAATTACTTAAAGGTAAATTATAGTAAACAATGGTAAACTATGGTAAACATGGTAAACTACACTAAAAAAATTAAAATAAAAAAAACTTCTACTTATTTGTTTTAATACGCGTTTTAATAAAGAAAAAAATTACAATATATAACATTTTATGAAAATAATAAATGTAAACAAGAAATAAACATATGTAACCTGTAATATTAGGAATGTAAAAAATGGATTGTTTTCCCAAATTCCTTCGTTATGATCATTCCTTATGGCACAAACCATGTATTCAACATGCTCATCATTATGTTCTTCTAATATTTCCATGGAAGTAGGGATCTCACATAAATCAGAATCTTCATCAAGTTGATCCTCACCAAAATATTGTTTTCCCTTGTAAAACAACATATCATTTCATATCTGATTGATCAACTACATAGAAAATCTATTTTTCATGTGTTGCCATTATAAAAGAATCAGTTGTATTTTACAGTCTATTCAGATTAACAACTATCATTCCAAATTCATCACGTTTGACACTGTTGTTACCGATAAACCATTTACAGTTAAAAATAGGAACTTTAATTTTAAAGTAATCAACCTCCCATATTTCTTCAATAACTCCATAATATGAACTTGATGCAGAAATTGAGTTTTTGTCTTTAGAACTAGAAAAATGCATTGCTTCTGCAAACACCAATACACCACTATTCTGAACTGCACTTCTGTTGTCCTGAGCTTTCGTATAAAATGTATAGCCATTAATGTCATAACTGAACCATGTTATCACATTTAAACAAGGACCACCCACTATCCATCCTAATGTCTCTGATATATCTAATCTACCAAGAAAGGTCTTTTTAATCCATGAAAAAAATGTTTTTTTGTGCTCATTCAAAATCTACATTTCTTTCTTCTTTGGATGACATTGTTTCAACTCATTAATATGCAATGTGATATATGGTTGAGCATCAGCTATGCTATTCAAGATGTATAATTCTAACTTCTTCATTTTTTCAGCTAACAATGATTTGACTTTCAATCCACGAATCCCTTTTCTTTCATTATTAACTCATTCATAGCGAGATGGAGGCAAACCTATGTGCTCCTCCACATCCAAGTAGCTCGTACAAAACTCCACAACCTCCTCAGAAATATACTTTTCAACAATGGAGGCTTCGGGTCGATATGGATTCTTAACATACCCCTTCAATATTTTCATATACCTTTCAAAAGGATACATCCAACGAAGATATATAGGTCCACAAAGATTTATTTCTCAAACCAGATGAATCATTAAATGCACCATTATATCAAAAAAATATGGAGGAAAATAAATTTCCAATTGAAAAAGTATATAAATTTCATTCTTTTCCAAAATGTTCAAAGCATTCACATCAATCACCTTCTTACAAATTGAATTGGAAAAATAACACAACTTCATTATAGTCTTTCTGACACGGATGGGCAATATTCCATGCAATGCAACTGGTATAAGTTGTTGCATTGTGATGTGAAAATCATGAGATTTCATACCTATCAAATTCAAATCCTTTAATGATACAAAAACAATTACATTTGAAGAATAGCCTTGAGGCACTTTGATATCATGTAAACACTGAAAAAATCTAATTTTCTCCCTCTTGGATAATGTATGACAAGTCGGGGGAAGAAATGTTCATCTTCCATTAGGAGTGGGAGCTAACTCCAAACGTATTCCCATTGATAGTAAGTCTAATCTTGAATTCAACCCATCTTTTTTCTTTCCTTTAATATCTAACAATGTTCCAATAAAACTATCACAGATATTCTTCTCCATATGCATGACATCAATATTATGTTTAACTTCATGATATCTCCAATATGGTAGCTCAAAAAATATTGAACTTTTCTTCCAAATATGTCTATCATTACCATATTTCTGTGTCTTTCCCAATATCACATCAAGGTTTTCCTCCCTCTCAAAATACACATCAGGGGATAAAGGTTTTGGAGCAATATCAAATTCTTGTGAGCCATTGAATGCCTTTTTTAGTATTCTATAAAAGTGATCCATAGGCAAAAACTTCTGATGACCCATGTACATTGTTTTACTCCCATGATGAAATTGACAATATGAAGTCTGTTGTTCGCAAATTGGACATGCTTTATGCCACTTAACACTGTATCCAAAAAAAATCCATATGTTGGGAAGTCATTTATAGTGAAAATAAGCATTGCATATTGCTGAAAGTATTCCATTTTATAAGAATCATGCACCCTAATAACATCCTCCTATAAAAGTTTCAAATCATCAATCAATGGTGACAAGAAAACATCAATATCATTTCGAGGTTGCTTCAGACCAGATATCATTATACTCAACATGAAATATTTGTGCTTCATACAAACTTCAAGATAGAGGTTGTAAATTACCAATAAAATAGTCCATAAACTATGTGTGCTACTGAGGGTTCGGTATGGATTCATTCCATCTGTGCACAACCCTAGTCTGAGATTTCTAATTTCATTTCCAAATGTAGGATACTGCTCATCAATTTTCTTCCATTGTGGACAATCTTTTGGATGACGTATTTTTCCATCACATATCCGCTCATCAGCATGCCATCTTAACCTTTTTGCATCATGTGAATTAGAAAATAAATATTTCAAACGATGAATTATTGGAAGATACCAAAATACCTTGGAAGGGATCTTTGTAATCTCTACATCAGCTTGTGATTTTTCTTTCAACTTATACCGTGATGTCCCACATTTTGGACACTTTGATAGAAATTCATATTCCTTCTTATATATCATACAGTCATTCGAACAGGCATGTATTTTCTTGTATCCCAATCCCATCAGGTATAATATTTTCTTGGCCGTATAATGTGAATCTGGAAGATCGTTATCTTTTGGAAGAATGTCTTTCATCAATTGTAGCAGCTCTGTAAAACTTCTGTCACTCCATCCATGTTTCGCCTTCAGGTTAATCAATCTTAACACCACCAAAAAAACTGTAAAATCTGTACAACCAGGATACAATGGTTTTTCAGCATCACCATATATACGTGAAACTGTCAGTTCTATCTCAATTTCTTCTGCTGCAATATCACAAATCATTTCTTCAATTCCATCGGAGTTACTATCTTGCGAATCATTATCATCAGTAGATCTGACATTCTGTCCAGTTTCACCATGCCAAATCCAAGGGTTATAACTCAGATTAAAACCATGAAAAATCAGATGATCTTTGATCTCTCTACTTTTTAACTTCTTCATATTCAAACATTTCAGGCATGGACAGAAAAAAATGTCACTACTTGGAACATTTCATTTAGAAAATTCCAAAAAGGCATCAACACCATCCTCATATTCATTACTCATTCGATTTTCCATAATCCAACTTTGACTCATTATTAACCTATAACAAATATCAAAATTATACATCTTTTTATGATAAGAAAAATATATATTTATATGAAAAATATCATAATTTGAATGTAAAAACAATTTTGAAATATAAAACAAATCTATGTGTATTTGAAAAAAATATACATGAAAATAATTTTAAAAAGAAAATATAGTTAGATATAACAGTTTTAAATTCATCTTGGATCCTTTCTTCTTAAGGTACACAAAGAATTCATGCTGGTGCAATAGCCCTACACCAACGATTCTACAGGAACCGTTGGTATAGACTACCTGAAGTTAAAATATTACAATGGTTTCAATGAAACCGTTGGGATATATATATATATATATATATACACACACACACCAAGAGGGTGTCCAAGGGGGTTGGGGCCTGTCTAGGGGGGGTTGTCCGCAGGGGTAGGGGGTTGTTCAGGGTGTCCATGGGGGTGGGGGTGTCTAGGGGGGTGGGGCCTGTCTAGGGGGTGGGGGATGTCCATGGGGACGGTTGGTGTCCAGGGGTGGGGGAGTGGTGTCTAGAGGGTGGGGGGCTATCCAACCCCCTACCCCATTGGACACCCCCACCCCCTAAACAGCACCCCCCACCCCTCTGGACACCCCCCCCCCCTAGACAGCCCACTCACCCCCCTAGACACCACCCCCCACCCCCTAAACAGCACCCCCACCCCTCTCGATAGCCCCCCCCCCCACCCTCTAGACAGCCCCCCCCCCCTACCCCCTTGGACAGCCCACTCACCCCCTAGACACCCCCACCCCCCTCGACACCCCTACCCCATTGGACAGCCCCCTCACCCCCAAGACCCCCCCCCCCTTGGACACCCCAAACCCCTTGGATAGCCCCTGCACCCCCCTTGACACCACCCCCCACCCCCTTTGACAACCCCTGGACACCCCCCCTGGAAAGCTCCCCACCCCTCTAGACGGCCCCCACCCCCTGGACACCCCCCACCCCCCTTGGACATCCCCCTCACCCCCTGGACACCACCACCTTTGACACCCCCTAGACACCCCCACCCCTCTGGACAGCCCCCGCCCCTTGGACAACCCCCCACCCCTCTAGAAAGCCCCCCTGGACACCCCCCCACCCCCTAGACCCCCCCCCCCACCCCCCTGGACACCACCTACCCCCTTGGACAGCCCACTCACCCCCCCTAGACACCCCCCCCCCCCCCCCCCCCCGCACCCCCTTAGACACCCCAACCCCCTTGGACAGCCTCCGCACCCCCCTTGGACACCACCCCCCACCCCCTTTGACACCCCCTAGACACCCCCACCCCTCTGGACAGCCCCCCCCCCCTCCCCCCCACCCCCCTTGACATCCCTCACCCCCCTGGACACCCCCTACCCCCTTGGACAGCCCACTCACCCCCCTGGACACCCCCACCCCACCCCCTGGACAGCCCCCCACCCCCTGGACAGCCCCCACCCCTCTAGATAGCCCCCCCCCCACCCCATGGACACCCCCTACCCCCTTGGACTGCCCACTCACCCCCCCCCCCCCACCCCACCCCCTGGACACCCCCCCCCCAACCCCCTTGGATAGACCCTGCACCCCTCTAGACACCCCCCCCCCCCACTCCCTTTGACACCCCCTGGACACCCCCACCCCTCTAGACACCCCCCACCCCACCCCCTGGACAGCCCCCCACCCCTCTAGATAGCCCCCCACCCCCTGGACACCCCCCCCCCACCTCCCCTGGAACCCCCATGGACAGCCCACTCACCCCACTATACATCCCCCCCACCCCCTGGACACCCCCCCCCCTAGACACCCCCCACCCCCTGGACACCCCCTACCCCCTTGGACAGCCCACTCACCCCCCCCCCCACCCCCTAGACACCACCACCACCCCCCAACCCCCATGGACAGACCCCGCACCCACCCCCCTAGACACCCCCCCCCCCACCCCCTTTGACACCCCCACCCCTTTAGACAGCCCCCGACCCCTCTAGACATCCCCCCACCCCCCCCTGGACACCCCCCCCCCACTGGATAGCCCCCCACCCCTCTAGATATCCCCCCACCCCCTTCGACACCCCATGTACGCGCGCACACACATGATGGAACACACAAAACGCATAAAGTTGCATGATATCACTTCCATGGTTTCTTTTACCATAAAAGAATTTCGCATGGTATAAATGAACACTATGAAACTTACCATGATAGCAAGAACAAAGATAGAAAAATAACATCTCAAAAAATTAGTTTAGGGCATCACGACAAATAAAAACAGAAACTGAGCCGTGTAAAGCTTGCTTGAGTGTTGCGAGTCGACCTGATAGATCTGGTGACAATAAAGATGATGAATTATGTTGGAAAAATGAGGCTGGAGGTCACGACTTTGAAGAATCCTTTCTAGGTTTTCCACGCGGGAGAGATGAGTCGCAGGTCGCCAGATAGAATAAAACAGAATGACTAAATACGGGGCGCGATAAATCATTTAAAAGGTTTATCACGTCAGTTATTTTATAACCAACGTGATAAACTATTTTTTTATGTTTATAACGGCGGTTATTTAATAACCGACATAGAAAATAATTTATCACATCGGTTATTTTATAACTGACGTGATAAATGGCGCTTTATCACGTCGGTTCTTTTGATAACTGACATGATAAATTGTCAAGATTTCCTTTATCATGTCGGTTATTTTATAACTAATGTGATAAAGCGCCCAGATTGTATTTTCATGTTGGTTAAAAAATAACTGACGTGATAAAGCTAATCTCGGTATTTATCACATCGGTTATTTTATAATCGACATAAAAAATGGATTCCTATCGAGTTATCACGTCGGTTATTTTATAATTGATGTGATAAATCAATTTTTACAGCTTTGCACATTGGTTATATAGAACCGACGTGAAAAATTCCAACGTGTTAAACGTTTTTTCCACTAGTGATTTTCTTGATTCTCAATATCTTTAATTGTCTAATATTCAAGAAATACTACATCTTTTATTTTTATGATCCTCTGGTTGATAGGATCTCAAAGATGATATCCAAACTCCTCATGATCATATCTTAAAAAGATATACTACTTTTCATTTCAATACAGTTTTTTCCTCTTATCTTTTTTGAGGTGAACAAATGTCTTATAGTAAAATACTCTCAAGTGTTTGTATGAAACATTTTTACATGTCCAAACTCTTTCTAATATGTCATAGTTCATTGGAACAGATGGACAAAGGTTGATAATATCAACGACGACCCTCATTGCCTCCACCCAAAAGGAGTTTGACGGGTTTTCATTTGAGAGAATACACCTAACTCTCCCATATCTTTATGTCTATCTTGTAACACCCAAATATTTCATGATATGTCTCTTTTAAATCTTTGATAGTTTATGTTGCACACAACACCAAGTTTAAAACCATGATATACTATAAAATATTAACATAACTGTTGGAATAGTAATGTAACTATTAGGAATAGTAAGCTCCCCTATAAAAGTATACATAACATTTAGGTATCTTAAGAATAAAATATATATATATATTTATATCAAGGAATAAGTAAATAATTTTTTTTAAATGATAAATCAAGTATTGGTAATTTTGTGAAACGTAAATGTTTATTCATAATTATATAATTAAAATAATTATTTAAAAGAAATTTTATTTTCATGAGATAGATTTATACATTAATATTTTGTTTTCTTATAATTATAAGATAATTTTATGAGACCTTAATTAAATTCCAAAGTGTCGTGAAATCAATTATAATGTTAAAATCGGTATTTTTCGAATAAATGATTATTTTAATTAAAAATTAAATTTATAATATTTAGAAAATTATTTTCATAAAATGGAGTCAATTTTTTAATTATACACATTGAAAAATGATTATGGTTAATTTTTAGGATTATTCTAAAATAATTGATTTTTTATGAATAGTGAAATACAGTAATTTACGGTATTTAAAAAATACATGAATTATTGAGTCATGGCTGATGTATGGATGATGTATGGTTGATGTAAGCTCATAATATCGAACTTTCCTTCTCTATTTAATGTAATTATCCATGAGAATCATCACTATTGATAGTCTTGATCCAAAATAATAAAATAATGAATATAATAATAATAAAAACATCCCTCTCCTCCACTATAAATATCACCTCTTCTCCCCACACCTTCAAAACCTTAAAGATTTTTTATTTTCTACCCAATTACTCTCCCAAGTCTCTCCCCACATCCAGAATCATTTTATCTCACCAAAAGACCATTCCCAAGTGCCTTAAGGAGGTTCTTAAGGAGAACAAGTTCAAGAGGTAAAATCCTATTTCATTTTCTTTTAATTTATTTTCAATTTATTTTCTTTTCTTATCCTCTCCTCACCTACCTGTCCAAAAGTGGCATGATAACTCCAATATATTTTATATACTATAATGTTATTATGTTAATGGTATATCAACCATCAATTCTCTCCTCTTCCCCTTTTATACTAAAAATGAAAACATCATACGTGGGGTGTCGATTTACCGCCTTCATGGATGATGAGTTTTCAATTTTCAATTACTCCTTCAATTTTGGTCATAAAACCATTTTTATTGCTAAAATATACTATAATATATGTATTAGAACTTATTTAGTATTCTAGAACCAGTATATATACATGGTATTAATTAATAAAAAAACTAGTGTGTGATGATCGAAAAAAACACCAAAATAATCTAAATAATTATCATTAACGTTTTATCAAATGAATCATCCTCATATCTGGAAACAAAATGGTATATAAGACCATTTAATATTCTGGAAGTTCATTAATAACATATAATTTCAATTCTCAATAACTATTCCTATTTTATAGGATCTTCCATACTTGTATACAAGTAAACCAATCATGAAAACCAAGGAAACGAACACTTCCAAACAACGAAATTGAATCTTATAACTCATCAAAAAAGACATAAATGAACTTAATTAAATTATAATAAATCAAATATATGTTTAATAGATTATTAATTAAATTATTAATTAATCTAATTTAATTATCTAGGATATTAAGTGTAGAAAACTTTTGGACATAAGGTAAGGGTTTTCACATCTCACTTTTATTTCTATGAGACATACTTAGTTCACCAATTATTCCTTGTATGTAGTGTATGTATACTGCCCTTTGATATATCATATAATTAATCTCCTTATATTAATGGTATTAAATGTTTGATTTTATTCTCATTAATTTTATGGGGCATATGTTTCGACTATTTGTATATTGGTAAGGGATTTTCTCCGAACCTCCATTTTTCCTTTAGGTTGCGCTTTCTCTCTCTTTACCCCAATGTAATTCTTAGTTATTCTTATGTACTCCTAAATTTTATGTCTATGTAACAAAGATATGTACCTAACATGATTCTTCCTTCTCTTACAGGGAAATACATGTTTTTATAAGGTTACAGTTTCAATTCCTCCCGATAAGCAAGTCTGATTAAAGGGAACTTCTCAATTTCATACCCATTTTCAAGTATACTCCGTAATCAGTTTTAAGAAACCATTATTTTTATGAAATCACTCATTTCATTATAAAAAACTCTCTTAGTTCATTTATTCTTTTATGAAAATAGTTATGATTTTTCCTCTTTAAATACTCTTCAATATTTTCCCTTAAACTGCACTAAAGAGTCGCATTTCTAAAGTTTCTTAAACACTTTTTTACATGTTTTCACTTCAGTTTCCAAATTTAAATATGAATATTTTTTTAATATTCCTAAAATATAATTGTATTTCCCTTATATTTTCTTTTATAGGATATACATGTTTACAATCTGATTTTATGATAAATACAAATGATTTTCCAAAAGAACTCTTCTTTCTTAAGTAAAAAAGGGTATTTCTCTCAAGAATTTATCAATGATTTTATTAGAGTATTTTCATCTATTTCAATGCCATTTGTTGAATCTTATGATTAATTGGGATTGATATCTTATGTTACCATCTACCATATTTTATTGAATGGTTTATGATCATTTTAACTTGGGATGTACTATCTTGATATCATTCCCCATATTACTCTGGATAGTTTATGATTATGTTTTGGGAAAAAAATTGCATTTCATATGCTAGTTTCAATATGAATGTATATGTTGATTATGTTTAACCTCTTTCATATGAAGAATGCATTGGACTTATTAAGTGTCAGGTGGGTCCTTCTATAGCCCCTTGATGCATCGATAGGTCTCATGAGACAAACTAGTTTTGGTATTGAAAAATGTATTACCCTATTATGTATGATATCTTGGTCGAAGCCTTGATGTTATGTTTATGATGTCCTGAATTATGCACTCCCTCAATATGAAATTGGTTATTTATAATCCTTGTTATTATTCGACTAATAGAATATCCATGTTTAAGTTTTATTCTCATTTGACTATTTATATAGCATTATTTGATCAGTTTTTATTCCTATAATATTATACTCAATTTTATGTTTTAATGGCATGTTTTTTTGTTATTCACCTTGCCTTATTGTTTATGTATATTTATGATAGTTTTTACTGTATTGTTTACCATTAATAAGCATTTAAGCTCACTCATTTCTTATGTTTTAATTTTTCCCATGATGTCAATATGTATATTATGATTAACATGCATCTATAAACTAAAAGAATAGGTATGTTTCCAACGGACTTTCTATGTTATGTTTATTTTCAAGTTGTAATGTAAAAATTATGTTTGTATATGGTTTTACAAAGATATTAAACTATTTGGTCCTTCAGGATATGACTTCCTTGTTTATTATGTCAATGTAATAAAGGAACTAGCTCCGGGTTACTGGGGTCAGGGTCTTTACAGTTAGTATCAGAGGAAGTTTAGTATAAACATTGAAAATTGGATTTAGGAAAACATAGATTAGGTAAATATAACCCTATAACTAAATCTGAGAATATTCCCAAAGTAACCAAGCTTATGATTTAGAGATTAGTTATACCTAAATATTCAATTTACATTAGGTTTTTTACTAGTTTTCAATTATACATTATGTTTCATAATGTTATGATCTAATCTAGTGTATGTCATTTATTAGAAATGGAACTTAGTGTAAGGCATGGAAATCATATCAACGCGCATATGTAGGGATTTCCCTCTTATGGAAGTTAATGATGTTGGAGTTGGATCTGTAGCTAGAGATGAACAAAATATAACTATATTGGGAAAATTGACTCAGGTTATGAGAAATAACCTTACCCGTGTGAAGAATACTGATCCCCAACATGGTATAACAATGTTAGATCACTTCATCCAACTATAACCTCCATTATTCAATGGGACTACAAACCCATTTGTAGTTGAGAAATGGATAAGTTCCCTAGAGAATATATTTCTTGCTTTGGGAAGTAATGAAAAAGAGATGGTTATCATGGTAGTTTATCATCTATTAGGAGATGTGGATCAATGGTGGTTATTTATTCAAAACACTAAGGAAGAATATGAAATTTAAAACATGGAATGGAAGGATTTAAAGGAACTTTTCTTGGAAAAATATTTTTCTAGAGAACAATGTGTGAATATGGAGAGACAATTCCTAAGTCTTAGACAGAAAGAGGATAAAAATGTTGTTAAGTATGAATCCAACTTTACAAGGTTAGGAAGGAATGTCATGGACTATATACATAATCCAAAGAGCAAGTTTTACCATTTCTTTAATGGTCTTAAACCAATCCTTTTAAGGGAACTAGTCTCCTAAACATTCTCATCACATGAGGATATGGTATCTTGTACTATCAAGAAAGAGAAATAATTCTCCAAATCCTATGGATCTGAAGGTAAACAAGAGAATAAGAGGATGTAAGATCAAAAATGGATAAGGAGAAGAAAAGAAAGAAGGATGTTTTCACATGTGATAATTTTGGGAAGAAACACCTCGGTGCATGCATGAAGGTAATGGGAGTTTGCTACAAATGTGGAGAGAAAGGCCACCAGACTAGTGGTTTCAAGGGAAGGAAATAAGATACTTATGTCCAATGCTTTAACTATAAAGAGATGGGGCACTGCACAAATGAATTTATCAAGTTTTAAGTAATATAGGTTAAAATAAGAAAAGGGAACAAGGCCATGCTTATGCAGTCACAACAGCTAAGGTTGAAATTCCTAATGATGTGGTGGAAGGTACATTAATTATCTACTCACATTTAGCTAGAGCTTTATTTGATTCTGGATTATCACATTATTTTATATCTTCCAAGTTTTCTATAAAAATTAGATATTTCTAATTCACCTTAACGATGTAGTTTTCAGTCAAAACTCCTAGGGGAAACCTTGTTGAAACAAATATTTGTCGAGCATTTCCTATTATGACACATAAACGTGATTTAATTGCTGGTTTTATTATCATACATATGGTTGATTTTGATATAATCCTTGGTATATATTATCTTTCAAAGTATAATGCAAAAAATTATTGCAAATAGAAGGAAATTATGATTCGTGGTGAAGGTTTGGAATTTCTTATCTTTATACGGAAGAATTCATCATCTGATTCATATCCAGATCCACCTCCAGTAGCTATTCTAAATGAGATTCTTGGAGAAGAAGAGAATATAAAACCTACTTATGAAAAGGTTAATCTTAAAATTGAGGATTTGCCTATTGTACAAAAATACATTGATGTATTTCTAAAGGATTTACCTAGGCATCCTCCAAAGCAGGAAGTTGAGTTTTCTAATGATTTAATCCCTAATGCAAGGTAAATATCAAAGACTTCTTATAGAATGGCCACTGTTGAATTATTGGAGTTGAAGAAACAACTAGAGGAGTTGAGAATGATGGAAAATTGGTAGACTTTATATACGAAGATGACATCTTGAAATTTGGGGGGAGGCTTTGTGTTCCCTCTATTCCTAAGCTAAAAAAGAGAATTAATGGATGATGCTCGTAGTTTGAATTTCACTATACACCCTAGTAGTACTAAGATGTATAAATATTTGAAGAAACATTTTTTGTGGGATAATATGAAGTGGGAAATTATTGATTATTTATCAAGGGGTTTAGTTTGTCAACAGGTAAAGGCTGAAAGACAACATCTTAGAGGAGTCATGCAACCTATACATATTCCCACATGGAAATGGGATGAAATTGCTATGGATTTTGTCACTGGATTACCAAAGACTCCAAGAAAGAATGATGTAATATGGGCAATTGCTGATCAACTTACCAAATCTGAACATTTTCACGCTATAAGGGAGGATTTTCCACTGGAGCACCTTGTACAACTCTATATTAATGAAGTTGTAGGAATTCATGGAGTACCACTTTCAATTGTGTCTAATCATGATCCATGATTTACATCGAAATTTTAGAAAAGTCTTCAAAAAGTTTTGGATACTAAGATTTATTTGAGTACTTCTTATCACCCTCAAACCAACAGACAGTCTAAAAAGACGATCCAAACTTTAGAAGACATGTTGAGATCTGCTCCCTTGACTTTCAAGGTATGTGGGATCAGTATTTACCTTAGGTAGAGTTTTCCTGCAATAATAGTTTTCATTCAAGTATTCAAATGGAACTATATAAAGCATTATATGGCAAGAGATGTCGTACACCAACTTGTTAGGATGAAGTTGGTGAAAGGAAACTTGTAGGCCCAGAACTTGTGGAGAAAACAACAGAAAAGGTAAAGACTATTCAAACTCATATCAAAGCAACTCAAAGTAGAAAAAATAATTATGTTCACAATCAGAGAAAGGATTTTTAGTTTCAGGTGGGAGATCATGCATTTCTGAAAGTATCTCCATGGAAGGGTGTCATAAAGTTCGGTAAGAAAAGGAAACTGAGCCTTAGGTACATCGGACCTTTTGAAGTTTTGGAGAGAATTGGAGTTGTGACTTATCATTTGTAAATGAAACCTAGTTATTCTAAAGTGCATGATGTGTTCCACGTCTCTTTGTTAATGAAGTACATATCAGACCCAATGCATGTTCTCACTTCTAAAGGAATAGAATGGGAACTTGATTTGTCTTACTATGAAGAATACATCCAGATTCTGGACACTAGAGAACAGGTGTTGAGGAATTGGACGACTCAACTGGTAAAGGTACTTTGGAAAAATCATAAAATTGAAGAGGTGATGTGGGAACCAAAGGAAATTATGATGAACTACCCAAATATTTTTATGATGTGACATTCTGGAAATTTCGAGGATGAAATTTTTGATGAAGGGGAGAATGTAACATCCCAAGATTTTATGGTAGGTCTTTTAAATCTGTGATATCTTATGTTGTACACAACACCAAGTTTAAAACTATGATATACTATAAAATAATAACATGATCGTTAGAATAGTAATGTGACCATTAGGAATAATAATTCGGCCAATAGAATAAAAATCTCCCCTATGAAAGTATACATAAAAGTTAGGTATATTATGAATAAAAATATAATATATTTATAACAAGGAGTAAGTAAATAAATGTTTTAAAAATGATTAATTAAGTATTAGTAATTTTGTGAAGCGTAAATGTTTATTCACAATTATATAATTAAAATAATTATTTAAAAGAAAATTTATTTTTATGAAATAGATTCATACATTAATATTTTGTTGTCTTATGATTATAAGATAATTTTATGAGACTTTAATTCATTTTTCAAAGTGTTATAAAATCAGTTATAATTTTAAAATCGGTATTTTTCAAATAAATGATGATTTTGATTAAAAATTAAATTTCTAGTATTCAGAAAATTATTTTCATAAAATGGAGTCCATTTTTGAATTCTACACATCAAAAAATAGTTATGGTGATTTTTTGGAATTTTTCTAAAATAGTTGATTTTTTTGTGAATTGTGAAATACGATAATTTACAGTAATTAACAAATACATGAATTATCGAGTCATGTCTGATGTATAGGTGATGTAAGTCCATAATAATGAACTCTCCCTATATATTTACTATATTTAGTCATGGGAATCATCACTATTGATAATATTGATCAAAAATAATAAAATAATAAATATAATAATCAAATAACACCCCTTTCATCCACTATAAATACCACTCATTATCCTCACACCTCCAAAGCCTTGAAACTTGTTTATTTTCTGCTCAATTTCTCTTCCAAGTCTCTCCTTGTGTCCAAGAGCCTTTGGTCTCACCAAAAAAACATTCACAAGTTCCTTAAGGAGGTTCTCAAGGAGCAAGAGGTAAAATCTTCTTTCATTTTCTTTTAATTTCTTGTCAATTTCTTTTCTTTTATTATCCTCTCCTCACCTCCCTATCTCAAAGTGGCATGAAAACTCCAGTATCTTTTATATAATTTAATGTTATTATGTTAATGGTATATCAACCATCAATTCTCTTCTCTTCCCCTTTTATTCTAAAAATGAAAACATCGTCTGTGAGGTGCCGATTTACCGCCTTCGAGGACGATGAGTTTTCATTTTTCAATTTCTCCTTCAAGGATGGTCATAAAACCTTTTTTTGTTAAACTAGACTATAGTATATGTATTACGCCTTATTTAGTGTTCTGGAACCAATACATATATGTTATATAAATTAATTAAACAAAACTAGTGCGTGATAATCGAAAAAACACCAAATAAATCTAAACGATTATCATTAATGTTTTATCTAATGAATCATCCTCGTATCTGGAAAAAATGGTATATAAGACCATTTAATATTATTAAAGTTCATTAATAACATATAATTTCAATTCTGGATAATTATTCTTATTTTACATGATCTTTCATACTTGCATACAAGTAAACCAATCATGAAAACCAAGGAAATGAACACTCCTGAACGACGAAATTCAATATTATAACTCATCAAAAAAGTCATAAATGAACTTAATAAAATTATAATAAATAAAATACATGTTGAATAGATTCTGAATTAAATTATTAATGAATCTAATTTCATTATCCAGAACATTAAGTGTAAGTGAAGAACACTTTCAGACACAAGGTAAGGGTTTTCTCATCTCACTTTTATTTCTATGAGATATACCTAATTCGCCGCTTATTCCATATATGTGGTGTATGTATACTACCCTTTGATATATCATATAATGAATCTATTTATCTTAATTGTATTCAATATTTTATTTGATTCTCATTAATTTTATGGGGCATGTGTTTCGACTATTTGCATAGTGGTAAGGGATTCTCCCCGAACCTCCATTTTTCCTTCAGGTTACGCTTTCTCTCTCTTTACCCCAATGTAATTATTAATTATTCTTATATAATCCTCCTACATTCTGTGTGTATGTTCCAAAGATATGTACCTAGCACAATTCTTCTTTCTTGGATGATGAAATACGTGTTTTTATAAGGTTATCTTTTCAATTCCTCCTAATAAACAAGTCTAATTAAAGGGAACTTCCAAATTTCATACTCATTTTCAAGTATACTCCATAATAAGTTTTAAGAAACCATTATTTTTCTAAAATCACTCATTTCATTATGAAAAACTATCTTAGTTCATTTATCATTTTATGGAAACAATTATGTCTTTTCCTCTTTAAAGACTCTTCAATATTTTCCCTTAAACCGCGCTAAAGATACTCATTTCTAAAGTTTCTTAAACACTTTTTTACATGTTTTCACTTTAGTTTCCAAATTTCACTATGAATGTTCTTTTAATATTCCTCAAATATAATTTCATTGTCCTTCCCTTTTCTTTTCTGGGATATACATGTTTACAATCTAATTTTATAACAAATACAAATGATTTTCCAAAAGAAATCTTCTTTCCAAAGTAAGAAATGATATTTCTCCTAAGAATTTCTCAATGATTTTATTAGAGTATTTACATATAATTAACATCATCTGCTGAATCTTATGCTTAATTGAGATTGATCTCTTACGTTACCATCTACCATATTTTATTGAATGGTTTATGATTATTTTAACTAGGGATGTACTATCTTGATATCATTCTCTATATTACTTTGGATAGTTTATGATTATGTTTTGGAGAAATTATTTACATTTCATATGTTAGTTTCAATATGAATGTATATGTTGATTATGTTTCTCTCCTTTCATATGAGGAATTCATTGGAATTAGTAATTGTCGGGCGAATCCCGCTATAACTCCTTGATGTATCAATAGGTCTCATGAGACAAACTAGTTTGGGTATTAGCAAATGTCTTACCTGATTATGTGTGGTGTCTTGGACGAATCCCGAATGGTATGTTTATGATGTCCCACATTATGCATTCCCCCATTATGAAATTAGTTATTGATCATCCATGTTATTATTCGACTAATAGAATATTCATGGTTAAGTTTCATTCTCATTTGATTATTTATATGGCATTATTTGATCAGCTTTTATTTCTTCTATATTATGCTCAAGTTTATGTTTTAATGGCATGTGTTTTTAGTTATTCACCTTATCTTATTGTTTATGTTTATTTATGATAGTTTTCATTGTATTGTTTTCCCTTAGTGAGCATTTGAGCTCATCCATTTCTTATGTTTTATTTTTTCCCATGATGTCAAGATGTATATTATGATCAACATGCAGGGGTAAACTAGAAGAATAGGGATATTTCCAAAGAAGTTTTTATGTTGTGTTTTATTTCATGTTGTAATGTAACAATTATGTTTGTATCTAGTTTTCCAAACACTACTACAAATACGGCTTTTATCAGCACTAAAAATGACCTTTAACAGCACTAGAAAAGCGCTATAAATGTCGGCGAAGATAGACCCCTTTTATCAGTGCTCAAAAAAAAGCATTGATAAAAGGGGTCTTTTATCAGCGCTAAAACAAAGCGCTGATAAAGGGGTCTTTTATCAGGGCTTTCTTTTAGCGCTGATAAAATACCCCTTTTATCAGCGCTTTGTTTTAGCGCTGATAAAAGTTGAAAAAAAATCTGACAATCGGGGGGCTTTTATAGCGCCTGAGCCCCCCTTTTACAGCGTTTTTCCATCCCACTCCAGCGCCACGCACGCACCCCTCCACCCTTTATCAGCGCTAGCCCCAGATTCACTCATGCACGTGCGTCCATGCCTCCACCCGGATTTGATCTCGAGACCTCCCCCCTGCGCGCCTGAAGCCTTTGCCACTCCCCTATATTGATTTGTTCTCCTATTAGTGATATATCAATTTATTTATATATATATTTAGTTATATTTATTCGTATAGTAATATATATTTATATTAATATATATATATATATAGTTATATGAATATAAATATATAGTTATATTAATATATATATATAGTGATATTAATATATATATATATAGTTATAGTTATATCAATATATATATGTAGTTATATTAATATATATATATATATATAGTTAGATTAATATATAGGTATATAAATATTCATATATTTGTATTTTAAATAAAATGGATATTAGTTATTATTTAGATAAAGCTAATATATTTTATATGTAAATATATTTTATTATTTATATTTATAATTAAATTTTTAGGTGTGAATATAAAAAAAATATGTACATATAGTTATATATTTGATTATAAATAGCAGTGCAATATAAAAAACGATAAAATTTCAAAGACATAATATCAATATGAATGTAATACCTTGGAATAAATTCAGTCCCTGCCAAAAAAAAATCCAATAATACCCCCTTAAACGAGGCTGAAAATCCACAAAATGTTAAAAAATCGGGGTACCCTGACTAAAAACTCAGTTTTGGAGGCCTTCTGGGCCTCTTTTGGCCTCTAAAAAACCTTGATTGGGGTCTCCCCAAGTCATAGTGACGTAGATCTCGTCGCAGGCTTTGATTTGATATGTGGTAGAGCTCAAACGGACACCCGGATCAAAAGTTATGGTCGTTTGAAGTTCGAGTTGCGTTTTCAACATATTTTGGATCTTTTTTTTAATTTTTTTTATTTTTTTAATCTTCAAATTGTTATTAAATGACTATTACTCCATAATAATTAGTAAATTATTAATTAAAAATATTTTTTAAATTTTTTTATAAGTCATTTTCACTAAATATCTTATATATTAAGTGTAACTGTATATTTATACTTATCTAAAATATATTTAAAATTATATTTAAAAAATATATATTATATTTATATCAATATAACTATATCTATATATTTAAATATTAATATATTTTGTTTAATAATTTTTTTTTTGGAAGTAGACCCTTTATCAGTGCTTTTTTTACAAGCGCTGATAAAGACCCCCTTTTATTAGCGCTGCTAAAAAAAGCGCTGATAAAGGGGTACCCATTAACAGCGCTAAAAAAAAGCGTTGTTAAAGGGGGTACCTTTATCAGCGCTGATAAATGGATACTTTTATCAGCACTTTTTTTAGCGCTGATAAAGGTACCCCCTTTATCAGCGCTTTTTCGTTAGCGCTGATAAAGGGTGGCGCCGAGAATGCCCAGTTTTGTGGTAGTGAAAACTAGTAAACTATCTGGTCATTTGGGATGTGACTTCCTTGTTTATTATGCCAATGTAATAAAGTAAGGCACCGTCTCCGAGCTACTAGGTTTGGGGTCTTTACACATCCTCTCTGCAACAACATTATATCAGGGGTGTCTTTGGCACTAATTTTTCCAGACTAATGCTAAAACTCACACAATATTCCTTAAATGGATCATAGTACTCTCCTCCATTATTTGCACGTACACACTTTAATCGTCTGTCTATTCACTTTCCACCTTCACATGAAACTAATTGAAAACATCCTACACTTTAAAACATTTCCTTCTTTGGATGGTAAATAACCATGAATAGATACTCAATGTTGTTTTCCTATGATGCAATCAACACTAGTATCCAAATGTGTACCTTTTTTAATTCATGGTAGAAGGTTTTTCTTGTAAAGTAACCAAATTCCTCTATCACTCATGTGGCTAAGCCATTTGGGCCACACTTCTATAGAAACCTCATTTCTAGCTGTATTGATTTCTCCTTCACGAGTTATGACATCTATGGGGTAAAGAGAATAATTTTTCTTACCTTTCGAAATTATCATATTACCTTTGATAAGATTCCATTTTCCATCACCAAAGAAGCCAGCATATTCGTCATCATCAAGCATTCCAGTGGATATCAAATTGAGATGAATATCATAAACATGTTTCTCATCTTTTAAGAGTAACATGCATCCAATATTAGTCTCCAAAAAAATATTACTAATGCCGGTGATTTTGGATGCACTATCATTTCTCGTCTTTACAAGTTCAAAACTCCTTGGACTGTAAGATGAGAAGAAATCTTGTTTGATTGTGACATGGTAGGAAGTGCCTGAATCAATCACCCAAGTCGAATCATCTCGTGCAAGGTTAACCTGGTCGTCTTCATAACCAATAATGAATTCATCATTGACAACTTCGACATCATTATTTTTGGGGTTAACCTTCCTAGTTTCTTTGCTTGGCCTTCAACTTTTGACATTCCTAGATGAAATGCTCAGGCTTGTCACAATGGTGGCATTTCATATAGTATTTTGATCAGGATTTTGATCACAATGTTCTTTTCCTTTGCTTCTTCACTACCGTTTTTGTTTCCCTCTTCTTTCAATGACAATAGCTTCTGATTCTGAAGTATATTCATCATCCTTCATTCGAGACTCTTCATTCAGCGTTCTGTTTTTCATCATTTCCGCAGTGAGCTTTCCATCTGGGGCAGAATTGATGACTAGCACAATAAGTATGTCCCACATCTTTGAAAAGGAGCTCAACATCAATAGTGTATGTAACTCATCACCAACCATCATTTTTTGTAAAATTTAGTTGATCGTCAATACCTTGAAACTCTCTCATGTGCTATGATACGTTGTTCTCATTCTTATACTTCATGTTAAAATGACGACATATCATGTTTCCTTTATTCTGTACGGTTGTCCCTGCATACATCTCAATTTTCACCATAAAACAGAAGCATCATATTTGCTGGCAAAATTTTGAAAGATGCTCCTATTGATCCACTACCTGATTTGAGAAGTGCACTTCCTATTAAGCACGACCCGCCCTACATCAACTGGCGGAGTGTTAATAGATGTCTTCTCACAGAATTGATCTCTTATCTAAATTTCCTTCAATTACACTGCAATGGGCTTAGTGGCCTCTACGATAGGCTTCCATATATCTTTAATATACAATGGATCATTGAAAACAGACTTCGATTGACCAAGTTATGTCTAAAACACTATCAATGGTTAAGATCCTTCGATGATACAGTGTTGACGTGGCACGTCATAAATGCCATCGAAAAAATCACCAAAAAGTTATCATCGTCATGAACAATGTCATCTTCTCCAACACAAGGGGATAGTGTAGCACTCTATGTTGACCCAAAGTTTGACCACCTCTAAATAGTTTGTTTTAGTTTCTTTTTCTTACGCTTCTTGCACCATTAGAATCGCCTTAACAAGATTGTTTAGAACATGACTTCAAAGATTGATTCCAAACACCTTGAATTTTTTTGCCAAACCCTCCCTACTCATCATCATTTCGATCCCGACAGTTTGATACCACTTTATTAGACTAAGGTTTGAGTGGCCCCCATAATTATTGAGTCATCTCACATCAGTTATGGAATGGAAAAATGTGTTAAATATAAGTGTGAAATAAACTCACCCCCATGAGTTGACTTTCAGGATTAAGTCCAACACCTACAAAGATATCAAAGCCCGAAATAAATGTGATGGAAACCATCTTCCCATGGTCTAGCTTTTTGAGGTTGAAAAGAACCAACACTATAACATCCATCCTTTTTATCACATAAACTTTCATTACATTATACAAAACCAAGGATCTTTAAAGTTTAGTGTCTTGAAAACCAGGAGCTTAATACATGACAACATAAAACATTCTTCTTAAACACTTGAAAGGCTTCTTCATTTGTTCATCCTAAGTTCATTACAGCATCTCATAATCTGGAAGCATACATCAAATGAAAGGGTGAGCAGAAGGCCCCGTAAGGGAAACAAGGGAAACATTTTACATGTGAACTTGAGATACATCAAAAAAGTCATGAAAAATAACTTTAAGGCATGATAAAGAGATCCTGAGGCATATCATAATAAAAATAACGTGTTTCATAACTTGAAGATGTGGCTACAACATTTAACATAGACAATCATTTCCATTTCACCAATGTCCATCCCCAAGGTGTCATTAAAAAATTACCAAGGTTATTCACCAAGATATCGTTAAAATGGTCATCTCTAGAGATTAAGTCTTTACCCAATGCATTCGAACGCTATCAGGATGCACCCTTAAATTTGTCTTTATTATCATGTGAGCCACATATATCATCATCAAAATTTCATAAATAACCCAAATAGCATAAAATAAATGGGTTTCATTTCATAATCATAACGTTTTAAAAACTGTTTTAAAGACATTATCTTTATGTCACTTTAAACCCAAGGAAAAGGAAAGCTGGTTTCATGTATGTAAATCCCAGAATTAAAATAGAACATTTTGATATATATGTGAATACCCCTGTAGAAGAAATATCTTTGAGTATTCACTTAATAAAATAAAAGAATTTGAGAAAAGGAGAAAGACATTTTGAGACGAAAATTCTGCAGCATAACGACTATGTTATAGAGTTTTAGAAAACATTGAAAAGAGAGGGGACATGGGTCACCCACTCATAAATGATCCATAAAACAGTAGGGGGATAGAATATAAAGGATTTAAGAACATGGTAATGAAATTTGAAAGATATACCATATGAAATGAAGAACATGAAAGGAAGACAAAAATAAGATTTCTCTTATGAAAATTCGGCAGCCTAACAGCGTCACTTAAACTTCAAAAAAAAATGAATTGACGAGATCAAATAGGGTCTCTCATCATATGAACATAGAAGATCAGTATGATAGATATAGATATCATACTCCAACATAATAAAAATGAACATGAAATACTTGACATCAAAATAGATCTTGAAAACGAGAAGAGTGAAAGAATCCCTTAAAAATTCAGCAGTCTAACGGCGTCACTTAAACATTATTAAAATGAATTGATGAGAGCAAGAGAGGGTCTCTCATCATATGAACATGAAAAGGACGGTAAGATGAATATAAAAGAACATCCTCCAACATAAGAACATGGAGCATAAAAGAGAGTACTTGAAAAGAAAGAGAGAGGTAGGATCTCTTACCTTAATACGTAACTCTTAAAACTCAAAGGTTAAGACCTTAAGGGTTTAGGGGCACCTTGAGAGGACTCCTTGGGAGGTAAGAAGATCAGAACTTCGTTGAAGATGATTTTGGAGTCGAAATGATGAGAGAATGGCTTGGTATTTATAGGGGAAATGAGGGGGACAATGCATTAATAGCCAAAGGACACCTCATTGGTGGTATTGGCAAAACCATGAGTTTGCTCATGGTATTTGCTCATGGTATTGGCCACTTGGGACACCTAATACCTTATCTTACTATTCATAAGTCGATCATATTGATTACATACTTAATACATCATTTAATGATGTCATTAAACACCCGTAACTTAAAAATTGTATTTTCACTATTTACCGAAAATTCAACTTTCTCAGAAAAATCCCAAAATTTCACCTTAACCAAATATCAATGCTCTGATTTCAAAAATGAACTCCATTTTATAAAAATAATTTTCTAAATATTTTTAATTTAATTTTTAAATAAAAACACTATTCACCGAAAATTTATTTTACTCAGAAAAATCCCCAAAAATTACCTTAACATAATATCGATGCCCTAAGTTCAAAAATAAAGTTCATTTTATAAAAATAATTTTCTAAATATTTTTAATTTAATTTTTAATTAAAAATATTATTCACCCGAAAAAACTAATACTTGACTAATAATTAATGAAACAGTTATTTACCTATTTTATTGAATCACACTACTTAATCAAGGTGCCTAAATTATATTAATATTTTCTTTAAGTGAGATTACTAATTCATTTGGTCACATTACTAATCCTAAGGGTAAAATCACTATTCATAATTTACTATTCATCAAAAATCAAGTTGATCTTATTAGACTCTAAATTTCTTAATGAACACATTTGCAGAAGACCATTTTTTTAAAATCATTACACATCATTAATTATTTAAGGTTTACAAAAATATTTTAAAATATTTTTTTCTAAAATTCATCAAAAATATACATACTATATTTATCCGAACATTTGAAAACTCACAAACGTCACCATAAGAAGAAAACACTATTTTATTTATCTCAAAGGATTACACAAAATAGTTACAATCTCCTTACATATCCCCTTATAACCCCCAACATAGGACCTAAATGTAAAGTGTGTTAAGGTGAAAGAATCTCAGGACGGCTCGATCAACATTGCACGAGAAGTAATCTCTATTAGTTTGAACTTCTCACAAAGGCGATTTCGTTCTAGCTTCACACGATGAAATTCGACTTGAGTTTGATCCATAGCAAAACTCAGTGGTGTTACCTCCTTTCCAAGTTCTGTTAGATGGGTTTCGATTGGCCCAAGACTACTGGATGAGACTATTGAATCTTCTTTCCATATTAATTAACCAAGATCACTTGTATTTAGAGACAATAAACGCGACATTTAGTTTTCAAATATCATACTGACTAACGGTCATATAATAGTCAAAACTCAACAGTCTCATTTTAATTACTCATTTTATTAAATGAAAAGATTTTGTTGAGTATGAAATAAAATAACACGAAACAAGATTTATTCAGAATTTTGAGTCATTACAAACACTTCCAACCTTTAATAAATAAAAGGTGGTAGTTTTTAAGAAAAGGACAATGAAAATAAAATTTTCGATTCTGCACCGCTCAAAAGTAATCATTGATATCGGTAGTAATCAATTCAAAATTTAGTGGTACACCAAAAAAAAATTGAACGATTCCAGTCAACTGTTTGGGTTTCATATTTTCTTCCTCGTCTTCATTTTATGTGGATTTAATTATTGCGTTCAAATTTTTTTCCGTAACTAAGTGATTTAAAAAAGATTTACACGGTAAAAAAAACTGAATCGCACCACTTCAAACCTTCTTGTCTCTGATTTCTCACAGAAATCATACATCACCTGACGCATTTAGCCACGCACCGGTAGTTTGTCACGAGCTTCCCCCCTCCAAAATAGCAGAAAAGCAACTTCTCCTACCAACGCCTTTCGATTGGGTCAGCTGCCACCCGCCATCCTCCTTACAGCACTCCACCTGGCCAGTGCCATAAAATTGAGTTAAATTTCCAAACAAAATTGTAAAAATATATAAGCGCATTAAAGAATTCAATGTTTGAAATAAAATATTTAAAATTGAATGAATCCGAGCCAAACGCACCGTGTCCAGAGGATCAGTGCCGTCCCTCACCCCGCCGATTGTATAAATGGTATCTCCGATGGTGACCGCAGCGCAATACCCCCTCGGGGCATTCATGGGGTTCCCCATCATCCATGAACCCATCCGAGGATCCAAAATCTCGACGGTCGACAGCATCCCAGATCCATCATACCCGCCCAAAGCATACAGTTTATCATTGAGAACTGCCGAAGCGAGGCTCCCTCTCTTTGAACTCATATCCGCTATTGTAGCCCATGAAGGTTCTCGAGGATCGCATCTTTCAGCGGATCTGGCATTTTTAAGCCAAACAAGATGATTGATTTTAGGTAAAACTATCCACTATGCCTTGTTTGGCAGAAAACACAAGAAAAAGAATACAGTTAATAAGATAGCTCACTTCAAGTAAGTGCCTCCATTGAACCCACCAACAACATAGAGGATGCCATTAATTTCTGCTGCAGCTGAGGCACATCGCTGAAATTAAAGAGAATGCATTTTTTATATGGGTTTATCACTAATTTTCAGTAAAAAAAAGGTAAAAGGTGGGGTTTTTAAAAAAAAAAAAAACTAATAGTTTTTAAGATGGAGATTTGTGAAATTTGGCATGTTTTTTGTTACAAATAAAATTGCTTTATTTTGTTGATGTCATGCTTTGTTCTCTCCTTTGCATGCTGCCTGTTGGTATGCAGAATTAATTTCCATGGTTTATTTATCATGCATTGTTTATTTGTATTTGTGCTGGCGGGTTTTTTCATGCGGACGCTTGCCTGCCTTGCCATCATTCCGCCTATGTCATCCCGAGTTGTGTCTCTTGGTTGGGGACTCCTCGTATTTTGGCTTCCAGGTACTCTGAGATAAGCCAGAGAGCTCACGAAAAGGAGGTGGATCCAGAGCTCCATTGGATGACCACTACCGCACCTGTTCCTCCAGAGTTCCCTTCCGTTGGAGAGCTCGAGTCATGCAAGCTCAGAGGTGGACCACACAACAAAAGCAGGAGATGCAGCCCGGACAGATCCAATCATCTATTTCGACAACTGATTTCAGGTTCTTGGTGTAGACCCAGATCTGTAAGCCTATTCAATCTCTTGTTCATCGATTTTGTGTTGTATCCGTTGTTTTTGGTTCTCCTAAGGTTGCGTTATTAAGTCCGGCATGGAGGAACATGTTACCATCCTCAGACTCAGTTAAACCACGAGTTCCTGAAGTGACAAGGTCCTCATTCTCATATGTTATGTGATCCTGCTTGTTTTTTGTCTTTCTTGCTTGATTGTTTGTAAGTTTGTTGTTGAGTCTCTTTTGCATAATAAAAGTTATTGTGGTGGTGTTCTTGTCGTGCATAAAGGACCAACGCGCTCCGAAGCACGTAAACACTGGTGTTCTTTATTTTTCTGTTTTTTTTTTTTTTTTTTTTTTTTTGTTGGTTGCTTCTTTTTCATTGCACAACTACTGTCTGTACGGTTTCCTCTTCATTTGTGAGGCGCGTCAATAAACACGATCCCTCGTACGCCTCTGTTGGGTGTGTGCAGGGTCTTCTCGTGCCCGCTCCACCCCAACAAGATAGAAATTTTTAACTAGATTCTCCATGCATGAAGCACAAGGTACCTTTTCACGCATTGGCTGAATGAAGGTCCACCTTCCAACAGTCGGATCAAGAATCTCCACCTCTGAGAAACAACTCCCACCATTTCCACCGCCAATAGCAAATATCTTGTTGTTTACTGAGATACACACCAGGGATCCTTTCTTTTGATTCAACGAAGGCCAGCCAACCCACTGATCATTCCCCGAGTAGTACACTTCAACTTTGCATAAATAACGATATCACCTCATTATGTCAAAAAAACAGGAAATAATACAAGACAGTTCCTCAAGAATATGTGCCCCAGAAAATACCTGTGTCACGCCACTGATCACCAGTCATACCACCCAGTACAAACAGTCCAGCAGTTGTCTTTACTGCTGAGGAATATGAACGAACAGAATTCATAGGCTTGAGAAATTTCATAGAATCCTTTGAAGGACAATAGAGATCCAAGGCTGGCAACCATGAACGGCCATCAAATCCTCCAACTATGAATACGGATTCATGGCAGGGCAGCCCTTCAACATGTTCACCTGAACCCGAAACAGACTCCTTTTGATCATTCATTTGTTGGATTTCTGGTTTGGATTCCTCCTAATTTAATAACATGGTGAGAAAAACTTCAATAAGGTATAAACCATACAACTTCATGCATGATATAATGAAATCCATACCAGATCAAGCTCCAGAGAACTGATTTTCTGTTTTAGAGTTTCTGTTATCTGAAATGTCCTAAGCTCCTTTGTTGCATTTAGCAACTGCAACACAATATTGCAAACTGATAAGAAGCAACAACCCAGCCTGAATGAAGCGATAAGCAGAGTGATGACTGAACCTCACCTTGGTTATCACGGACTGGAGATCAGGAGCCTTTGTTCTTTCAGAAACCCCTAAATGTTTTGGCACGCTATCTTCAAAGTGTTCCCTTCCCTCTTGGTCATCCGATAAAGATAAAACATTGAAGTGTGTTTCAAAACTTTGGGATTCACCACATTTTATCAGGTCCGTTTCATTTTCTGTTTTTGAAGTTGCAGGTTGAATGTTTTCTCCTCCATAGTCATTAGTGGATAAGTTATTCTGTATAGCGGATGAGGTTTTGAACAAGGAACTCCAGTTCATTTTAGGTTTTTGAAACTGAGATTCCCCATCAAATCCAGAAGCATCCAAACAGGAGTTTCCTTTCACATGGGTCTGATCCCCATGAGAAATAACTGTCTTCAGAGCTGAAGGTGGAATGGTGCCTCCTCCATTGTCATCAGTGGACTGATTCCTCTGTATAGAGCTATGCTTCCCAGGACTATGAACGAAAGAAAAACTGGCAGCAACTGGAAATGATGAAAAAAGGGTGACTAACCTCCTTGTTTGATTGTGATCCAGTTCAAACCAGAAAAGACTTGGTTCAAAATAATTCTTTGCAATGATCGGTTTAAATTGTTCTTCCAACAATGGATGACATTGCTTTTGAAATTTTACTTGAACCTTGAAACAAAAACAACAGCAAATAAGTCACTTATTTTATTCAATCAGTAAATGAAATCATCAACTTTTAATTAGGGAAGAAAAAATACCTGGGCAGGATAAGAAGTGTAATCTGATCTATCATCGACCCAACCATGTGGATCAATGTTCATTTGTCCAGCACTTGTCGCTTCAAATATACCATGAAGCTTCCGATCAGAGTAGTTGAAAAGAAATAGAGGCATGCCAGGACAAATGTTCTTTATATATGCAAAATGTGATGCTGGCAAGCCTGTTCAACATTTGGAAAGTTTTTTCAACATTTGGAAAGTTTTTCATTCTTCTTCTTCCTTTTTTTCTCTGAGTAACAAACTACTCGAAAAAGAAAGTTTGCATAGCATATAAATAAAGAAACTAACCAAAGAGCATATTTGAAATACATTCTTTTATTGTAACGTGCTTGCATCCAAAAATTACTCCACCTAAATCACTCTTCATTAAATTCCTAGCAGTAATGCTACAATTCACTGAATAATGATGACCGGAACTTTCCTTCCTTGTTTGTACCTTTTTCTTCTTCCCGTGAGTCATCCTGTAATTCCAAGTCATGTAAAATTCTTACTATTTAGATCCTTGGTAATATACTGCAGTAATCACAGCAATTCAACACAGAAAAAGTCGAAGGCCCAATTTAACAATCCCCAAACCCTGTGCAAGCATAAAAATTCAAATACAAACTACAGATGCATGGGAAAAAAAATGCAGGTATGATAATCCTCAATTTGGTTATAGTTCTTTATAAAACATCGATGCTCAATGTAGTTTCATCAAAACAAAATTTTAATTAAAAAGTTTTATTGTCACCTCAAATGTCCACAGGTCAGTACATTAGAAAGATAGATAAACTAGTAAAAAGAGACATATTTATGATAAGAAAATGTTGACCTACCTCAGTGGATGAAAAATAAAATGATTGTTATTTCATTCTTTATATCACATAAAAATTCAATGAAAATGTAGAAATACTCAGTTAACTTGGAAACTTCTCCGAATTAAAATCTGAAGCCAATAACAATATCAGATTACTAAACAGCCATCTAAAACTTTCATGAGTGCTTTGTTTTACCCTAAGAAATAAGTATATTTAAAGAAAGTTCCAACTATCATGTTGAAAGACACTCTTGCATTGAAAATCAATTCTAGAACACTTCATTCTATACATCAGTCCTAAACCTATAAAATGCAGATTTCAATATACGCATGCAACAGTACTAAGTTAACAAGCAGAAAGCAGATGGGATCAAAATCTTCCGTCAGTGTTCTGTCTTTAAAACTCCACAAGAATCAAACGGTATCCATGTGACGCACAAAGAAATCTATCGGTACTACCTTGGAAACACGTAGTCGCAATTAAAAAATAAATAAGAAAGTCGAGTACTGTCTTGAAAACAGAAATACGAAGCACGAACATAAATTTAATTAATAAACCATTCAAGTTCATAAATAAAAGAATCCAAAGCATTCAAAACCGGAATAGAATAAACTATCCAGTAAACAACATTTGGTCCGCTGAAAGAACCAGAAACAGGTTGTCGTGGCCGGGAATGTGGAATATCCGTGTGTAGAATAAATAAACAGTAGCACTCGAAGACGGAAGGGGAAATAATAAATGTGGCAAGAGCATGCAATGATTACATAAATGTGTGACTCGGATGTTCAAGAACAAAGGAGTAGGAGGCATCCTTCCCCTACCTTGCAGAGGTTCGACAGTCGAGCAAAACGGTCTGCGATCGATGAGAAACAGTCTGCAGTTCCTTCGAGTCTCTACGACTGCTTCAGCGACGAGTGAAAAGAAAAAGAAAAAAGAAACAGAAAAAGAAGAGAGCGACACGGAACTGGCGATGGACCTTCATTGATCGATGGGAGATTTTCATCGGGAGTACCCGCCCTGCATCGCCGTATCGCTCAGAGCAGCAGACCGAGCGCGAAAGGCATCAGCGATGATTCTTTATAAGAAATGGAAATCTCAGGATGCCGGATGGCTCCCACGACCTTTGTCGCGCTCCCACGGCGCCGTCATAATGGTGGACAAAGACACGTTTACCATCGATCGATAATTGAGAGGGTGATGGATCAAAACCAAGTGCAAATTTCGGATTGAGCTTCTGGAATTGACAAAATGTAAATTTAGGACCTCATTTTTTATGATGGATATTTAAATAGGTTTTATACCCTACAAAAATTCCTCATTCTAAGACCTAATTCTCTCATGTGCAAATAGTCCTCTCTCACACTCATCCCGCCAGTGCATCCTCTTCCACGCTCGTCGAACCGCAACCTCCTCGCCCACACTCGTTTCATCGTCGTCTCCTCTCCCGTTGCCTCCCTACTTAGTGTGCTCCTTCAATCATCATTCGGCGTGCTCCTCATCCTACACTCGTCGTGTTGTCACCTCCTGCAATCATCCTTCTCGTGTTGCAGTCAGCCTTCTCCTAGGAGTGTCATTCTCACAGCATCAGCTCCTCTCTCTCGCCAACAACATATCGCTCGTCCATCTTCTCAGCGCGTATTGTATTTGAAACCAGATTTTATGTAAATTCTATCCTACCTATAGTGTTTTTAATTTATTTTGTTAATTGATGTAAATATGAGATGAGAATGAGTTTTAATGTCTTATATTCATTAATGTTGTAGGTTGATTGATACATGTAGGTGTCAAATTATTTGGAAAAAAATGTTTTGTTATTTTCATTTTTGATGGAGTGATTGTCGGTGATTCACAAGGAAAAATGCATTATGTAGGTGGAAGATTATCGGGTGGAGTGCTAATAGAAAGAATTTCATTTGATGAAATATCAAGATTGACATCATCGATTCTAAAGCGTGATGTGTCATTTGAGGTTAGATGAATGTTTACAATTGACAGTGGATATAGATCAAAGGTAACGACATGTCAAAATTGTTTTATATTAATATTATGTTCACATGTTATGTATTTACATTTGATATTCAAATTGTAGGGTTGAATTAGTTGGTGGAAACTCATAACAAAATTTATCATCTGATGGTGAATTTCAAATGTTACATTGTGCGATTAGTAGTGTTCCATGTTCGATACCAGAGTTAAATGCTTCAAAGTGGAATGAATTGTTGGTGGATGTTTGCCAAATTTTTCCTTAAACCAAAGCATTGAGGGCGACAATCTTCAAACATAAAATTACACAAAAGTTTGACTATGAATATGTAAAGAATAGTCCTGAAAAGATTATTGTCAAATGCAAAGTTGAGAGTTGCATGTGGAAGTTAACACCATATGACTTGGGGAATTCCGCTCCATTTCTTTGTGTGAAAACTTTTCAAAATGCTCATATGCACTCAACTCAATACAGACTAACAATTTATCACAAATCAAGGGCATCATTAATTTCATCTATCATTTGTGATGTGGTGAAGTCAAATGAGAAAAAATCTGCCAATGAAATTAAAGCTGACTTGTATAGAGACTGACATATCTCTTATATATTATAAAGCGTTAAGAGACAAGGAAAAACAATTGGTGGAATATATGGGGTTCATGAGTAGTTATATATGTTAATCCCTTAGATATGCAATAGACTAATGGAAGTTGATCCAGAAACAATTGTGAGGTGGGTATCTTCAAAAAATGGAAGATTTGAAAGATTATTCATTACATATGGGTGTTGCACAAATGGTTTCTTATTAGGTGATCAACCTATGTTGTTTGTGGATGAGTGTCATAAAGGTACCTTGGTGCGCTACTAGAATTTCACGTATTTACGATGAGGCATTTGCGACGAACAAATTTCCCGTCGCAAATAGCTCTTGTGTGTGGACTATTTGTGTAGTACCCCCGGTTTCTGGCATGCGACCTTTTTCATTTTTTATGTTTATAAAGTGTAAGGATGAAGGATGGGAGAGTTGGGTGAACTTTCGATAAGTTTTTGAGGAAAAGGGGATGCACACGGGCTGGGCACAATTTGTCTAAACCATGCATAAATCCTAGAAGAAATCGTACATAGTAGCAGTTTTGAGGCATTAACGTCGGCATAGTGTACGCACGGTTAGAGAGACCGTGTGACAGTTTCCATAAGGCAGTAGTTAACGCACGGTTAGTGCAAAGTTTGTCTAACTGTGTGAACTAACCGTGCGTAGAGTTAAAGTTAGATCCTAAAAAATAGGATCTCACTCATTTTGCCTCTAACTCCCTCATTTTTGCTCCTTGGCAACCCTAAATTGGGATTCTTCTCCATTGAAGGTAGCAGAACCTCTCCCAAGTGATTTAGAATCAATCTGAAGCCTTCCCTTGGTGTATTCAAGCCCGATTCTTGCGGTGAGTGTTGTTCTTCATCGTTCTTGTCACGTTTTCTTAGATCTACTTCTCCTCTCCTCTCAGTTTCTTAGATCTTCACCCGTTATGGGTATATCTAAGATTATGGATGCCAAATATGATGAGATTTGGTCTTTTTGTTGGTAGGAGAAGAGATCTAAGGCAGTTTCGTGGAGAATCAACCTGGTTTTCTTGAGTATTTTTCATTCGTTTTTGGTTTTCATCAAAAAAGTTGAGGTAGGTGGCTTCACTCTTTTTACTCCTATTAGTAGAACTAAATGACATGGTTTTAAATTGATTGCTTTGTGTGGATTTGGTTTTGAATTGGATGCTTTATGATTGTAGAAACCCTCTTTAGTGATGGTTGTGGGAAATCTGGAAAATTGGTGCTTTTGATTAAAGTGTTTGATTCTTGATTTTAAAATGAAGATTTTAAAATGGGATTTTTTTGGAATGATGGTAGATAGATTTTATTAAAAAGGGTTTTCAATAAGGGGACTAATTTTATTGAGATGAAATGGGTGTTTGGAATTGGCTTGTTTAAATGGGTTTCAATAAAAGAACGGTTTTATTAAAATGGTTTGAAATGGTTATTTGAAATGGTTTTGACATAATGGTGTGCGTTGATCACATTTACAAGGCTTGGTTGGAATATGACCTCGTGCTCGGTGAAAAAGGTGTAATGACACATGGGGTATAATTATCATGTGATGACATGGTGGATCAATGAAAAAACGCTCATGAGTATGGAACTGTCATAATGAAGCATGCATAGTTGGATGTGTGAATAAGTGGAATGGAATGGTTATGCCAAAATGTTAGTGAGAAATGGTTTTAAATACTTGTTTGGTTGTTTTTTTTGAAGTACGACTTGATGGAAAATTGTTGAAATAACACTTGTGCACTTTTGGTTTTTAAATGGTTTTGAAGCTTGTTTATATTTAGTTATAAACTGTTTTGAGAAATTGTTTTATATAAACTATTTTATATAAATGTTTCTAACCTTTCTATCCTAGTGGCATGAGTAGGGAAGTCCTTGGGGACATCCTACTAAATTTTATACTCTCCCCTTATTTGGCACTTTGATGCTTTTGCAAATGCTATCTTCTAGGACATGGGCAAAGGTAAAGTATCACACGTATTTAGCACCACCTCATGATACTTGGGCTGTTTGATGATGTTGGAGCATGAAGATTATGGAGAATGGATTCTTGTGGTTGTTTTGGAGTTCTTGTAGTTATCTTTCATTGTTTACTTTGATAGTTGCTTTGTCTTCCACTATATTACACTTTGGAATGGTTTTGCTATAAAGTTGATGGTTGAGTTGCCTTGTTTTTTGTCATGTATCATATAATGGTTGTTTGGTTAGTGGTTTATTTCTTAAAGGGTAAATTTCCCCCCACTTGTATTTGAAACACTTTGGCATTTATTTCCAGCCTTTGGAGTCTTGGGGATGTCGCTTAACACATGGTAATGATTCATTGTAATCTCAAGTCAATGAGAATAAATGGGTCATTACAAATTGTATCAGTTTGTTCAATCCAAATTTTTATTTGAGATAAGTGGTATCATCTTGTTCCTTCCCTTTCAGAACAAGTAGTCATCGATTTTCTTGGTCTTGGATTTGAAATTCATTCTTGTATATTCCTTGGGTTGTGATCTTAGAAAGGAGTAGGACTGTCAGAACTTAAAATGTAGAGCATAAAAATACATAGCTCTCCTTTTTATGTTGAACTTCAAGTTACTAGGAAACTGAGTACATAAGTGTTTTGGAGACACTTATAAGATCTTGGAATCTCATTGCCATGGGTTTAACCAATGAGATGAGCATGACATGCATTAGAGGAATGACTTCCCACTAGGACTATAAATTTCATTTGGAGTAATGATTTATGATTTTGTGCAAAGGTGTAAATTTTTGAAAAATGTAGAAATAGTTTTCAAATAAAATATTTTGAAAAGGGAATGGTTGGTATATTTTTAAAATGGTTTGATTTTCAAAAGTAAGAATGAAATTTTTCAGAAATGGTTGAATGGTAAAAAGTTGTTTTTGAAAAATAATGTTATGATTATTGATGTGATAGAAATTGAAATGCTAATCCATTAATCACTAGGGAGTGAGACTTACCGAGTTTGTTGTTTGTTTAGAAAATGGCACTTGATAGGCGTTATAGAAACCAACCGAAAGAAGTTGTGGAGAATGTGGTTGCACTGAAGCCACAGGTGAACCAAGAAATGGTTCAGAGTATCATTCAAGTGTTTCAAGCTGTGGATATGGGGAACCAGAGGAATTATCCAAGGCATTTGGATCATTCCATCTAGTCCATAAAGCAGAATCCACCCATCTTCTGGGGTGATTCTGAACCCAAAAATGTGGAGGTATGACTAAACATGATGAATTGTATCTTCGAATTCATTGGCACACCATCATAGATGAAAGTCAAGCTGGAGACTTATATGATCGATGATCTTTCACGTTAGTGGTGGGATCTAGAGGTGCATCATAAACTAGATCAAGGTCTTACTTGAGAATATTTTGAGGAATTTTTTAACAAACAATTCTATCCTCACATGTTCAAGATCCATAGAGTGATGGGTTTCTTCATCCTAAAGCAGGAAAATATATTTTTCACATAATATGAGGATAAATTCGTGCATTTAGTGCGATTTTAACTAGAAGTTGATGTGAGTGCAGCCTTAAAGGCACGCGTTTTCGAATCAGGGTTAAGGCAGCAGATTCGCTTGAAGATTGTGATGCTCTATATTACAAATTATACAGAGATAGTGAATGGAGTGATAGTGGATGAACGTGATATCTTAGGATCTATGGGAGGAGGAAGTATGATAATATGCACAAGAAATGGTGAGAACTCTAATGCTGGGAGAAAGCGAAAGAGGGAAACCTATTTCCAAGGTGGGAGCGGGACATAGAATTAGACAGCTAGATCAGTGAACCTTCCACTATGACCAAAGAGCCAAGCAAGATGTTTCCAATATGGTTCCTTTGACTACATGAATAGAGAGTGTAAATCAACACCTAGAGCATGCCATAATTGCAACAATATGGGACATCTTAATGGATATTATCACAGTGATCTGAGGTCAGGTGCTCGAGACACTTCTCAGGTGTCACAAGCATCATATGCTTCAATAAGACAAGTCCATCAAAATCAGACTCATCAGTAGAGCAGAGCTAGCCATGATGATTATTGGAACACCATGACTCCTCAGAAAGGGAAACCTTAGTAAGGAAATAAATAGAAGAGTGTAGTGACGAAGCAATTATAAGGAGTTGAGAAGATGATTGTGGATGATCATGATAGACCATCTATGGTGAGATGTATGATTCTATTAAATTATTCCCTTATGAAAGTGTTGTTTGATACTGGTTCATCTCATTCCTTCATTGCTTCTAGTTCTGTTGATTTTCTAAGTTTAAAACTCAAGATGATACCCCCTGTGTTAAAACTTCAAACTCCTATTAGGGAAAGAGAATGTAGAGCCTTCTTGTGTAGAGCATGTTCTATAATTGTTGATGGTGGTGAGCTGAAATGGGATTTCTTGGTGTTGGATATGAATTTCTATGATGTAATCCTGGGTATGGATTGGTTAGTAATGTTCAAGGCTCACATCGACTACTATAGAAGGATAGTCACTTTCATGATTGCAGATGGAATTGAGCATCTCTTTAAAGGAGAAAGAGTTGTAAAGGTAGGTACAATGAGTTTTTTGGCACCATTTGTGGGAATGATCTCTTACCAGTTGGTGGAATTGACTTTAGCATCAATGGAAGATATCAAGGATAGTAGTTTTCCAGTAGTTTTGGATCAATTTACAGATGTATTTCCCAAGAACTTCTTAGGTTTATTACCCATAAGGGAAGTGTTGTTTATGATTGATCTCTTCCTAGGGACTAGTCCTATTTTCCTTCCATATTATCAAATGACACCAATAGAGTTAAGGGAGATGAAAGTGTAATTAGAAGAGCTAGAAAGCAAAGGTTTCATTCGGCCGATCACGTCTCTGTGGGAAGCACTAGTCTTGCTCGTAAATAAAGAAGATGGAACTTAAAGGCTGTGTGTGGATTATTGTAAACTTAACCAAGTTATGATCAAGAATCAATATCCACTTCCATACATTGATGATCTCTTTGATCAATTGAGGAGATCCCAATGGTTCTCTAAAATTTACCTATGATCAGGATATCTCCAATCAAGAGTTTAGAAGGAATATATTCCAAATAAAGCTTTTAGAAGAAGACATGACCACTACGAATATGCAGTCACACCTTTCGGTCTTACAAATGCACTAGCGGTATTTATAACGTTGATGAATTAGATATTTCATAGATATCTGAATTATTTTTTTGTGGTGTTTTTGGATGGCATATTAGTGTATTCAAGGACAAAGGATGATCATTAGTAGTACTTGAGGATAGTGTTGTAAATCTTGAGAGATCATCGTTTGTATGCCAAATTATCAAAGTGTGATTTTTGGATACAAGAGGTACTTTTTATCATCCATGTAATTTTTGAAAAAGGTGTTTTTGTGGATCAAGAGAAGATAGAATTTGTTATCTCTTGGCATCCACCAAATAATGCCTTTGAGATAGGAAGTTTTTTTAATCTATATGGTTATTATAGATGCTTTGTGCATGACTTATCATGATTAGCTTCACCAATGATAGCTTTGACAAAGGATAACGTTCAATTTCTATGGATTGAGGAATATCAGAAGTATTTTCAATAGTTTAAAGTTCATCTTACAATAACACCTATCTTGATTTTGCTAGAATCAGGACAAGAATACGTAGTGTACTATGATTCTTTGGGATCTTGGTTGGGATGTTTTTTCATTCAAAGAGACCATGTCATTTCTTATGGTTTAAGTAAGTTGAGAGTGCATGAGAAGAATTACCCAAAACATGATTTGGAGTTAGCTGTGGTCATCCATGATTTGAAGACTTGACATCATTATCTCTTTGGTGAGAAATTTACTGTGTTCATAGGCCACAAAATATTGAAACATATTTTATCACAACAGGATTTAAATATGAGGCAAAGGAGATGGATGGAGTATCTCTAGATGTTTGAATTTAAGTTAATGTATACACCGGGAAAAGGTAATTTGGTGGCTGATACATTAAGAAGAAATTCATATGCGCAGCTGGCGAAAGAAGTTTTAGATGAACAACAGTTGATGTTGGTTCTAGCTGACATGCATGTGGAATGTGAAGAGCAATGTGGTGTTGTGGTTTTTTATTTAGTTTTCACGGTTCCAAATTTGGTAAAGATTGTTAAAGAAGAACAAACATCCAATGCAGAATGCCTAGTTACAAGTTCAAAACTCAATGGTGGTAAGACCATTGAGGGGTGGAAACTTGATGGGAATTCGGTTTTGTGGTCCATAGATCAGATGGTTGTACCTATGGCTTGTCAGGAGCAACTTCTTCATGCCTACCACCATTCAAGATGGGCTGTACATCTGGCTATACAAAAGATGTATAAGTTGTTAAAAGTGTAGTTTTGGTGGATCAGCATGAAAATGAAAGTGGTTGAGTTTGTTTCAAAGTTCTTAACTTGTCAGCAAGTTAAGGTAGAGCATCAACAACCAATGGTTAAGTTGTAGTATTTACTTATCCTAGTGTGGAAATGGGTGCAGTTAGAGATTGATTTTGTTATAGGTCTCCCAAGATCAGTTCGAAGACACGATTCCATATAGGTGATAGTGGATTGACTTACCAAGTCGTCCCATTTCATTCCTATTCATGAAACTTATATGGTGGAGGATTTTTCCAAAATCTATATCCAAGAAGTGGTAAAGAGACATGACATACCGGTTTCAATATTCTTAAACAGAGATCTGAGGTTCACGTCTCATTTATGGAAATCCTTACAGAAAGCCCTTGGGAATCAGATGACTATGAGTACGATGTATCATCCTCAGACGGACGGGCAATCTGAAAGGAAGATACAAACATTGGAAGACATGAACTAATAGAAATTTAGGCTATAACCACGATTTGGAACCGTGGCTATAAGCCCAAAAACTATGGCAATAGGTTATAACCATAGTTTAATGAACCTTGGATGGTATTGGAGTGGCTATAGGAAAAGTCCTATATCCACAGTTTGAAATTGTGGCAGAATATTAAGACACATAAGGTTTATAGACACAGTTTCAAACCGTGGCTATAGGGATTTAGTTGTGGTTCAAACCATCACTATAGGTCTATAACCATGGTTTAAAAACCGTGTCTATATGCCTTACCATTTCATAAAAAACACCCCCACCCTCCTCCCATGCACCCCCACTCCCCTTGAAGTAGCCCACCCCTACAAATCCCCCCCACCCACCACCCCTTTGTATCCCCCTTCCCTTTACAAAGTCTCCCCTCCTCTCCCCCTAGACATCCCCCTTCCTAGATAGACCCCCTCCTTCCTAGACCCCCCTCCCTGGACAGACCCCACCCCACTCCCTAGACAGACCCCCTGCACACCCCCTCCCCCGTGCACACCCCCCTTTCACCCCCCTACACACCCCTCCCCCTACAGACCTCCTTACCCCCCTACTTCCTAGACAGACCCCCACCCTACCCCCCCTGAAATGGCTCGAAGGCCTTCATTTTTATTGATTTTTGATAACCACCCTTTAAAGGGATGAGGAGGAACCCTTAAAAAGCCTATAGGCTTAGATATTACATGGCTCGTAGGCTTAAGAGACATTACATGACCTGAATGTCTTAGGGAATTAAACTAGACTACAACTACAAGAAACTGCCCCTCCCTAGCATCTGCATTGTGATGGTAGCTCTCCACCTTCACATGGCCGTCTGGCTAAGATTATTGTGCAAGCATAGACTGGTCCTAATGGTGTATACATACCCTCTCATTCACCCAAATCCATTGGTTCTGCTCTAGTGAGTGCACCTTCTCTGAATCCTCCTCTGGGGATTCTTCTTTTTCGTAGAGTCTGTCTGGGGAAACTGCACATATCATGTGGCCCGTAGGCCTTGAGGTGGCCCAAAGGCCTTAAAGGTGGCCCGAAAGCCTTACTGACCTGAAGGCCTAGGTGGCCCTAAGGCCTTAAGGACTCCAAGCCCAAACCAGTGGCCCAAGGTGAATAATTTCGGCTACTACAGTATTGAACAATAACTGCTACAACACCTACTACAGTGCCTACTACAGTACTACTACAGTATTAGAATTATGCCTTCGCCTGGTTTTGAACCTGGGTCTCTTGGATGCACTCAAAGAGACCTCACCAATTGGGCTGAGGCTCATGTGCCCCTACCCTACACCCCACCCTCCCTGGACAGACCTCACCCCTCCCTAGACAGACCCCCCTGCACACCCCACACCCCCTTATAAATACCCCCTTACACCCCCCAATAGACCCCCTTGCACCCCCCTCCCCACCCCCTGGACAGACCCCCCTTGCACACCCCCTCCCCCCTGCAGACCCCCTTGCACCCCTTTGTAGACCCCCCTTACACCCCTTATAGACCCCCTTACCCCCTCCTTCCTAGATAGACCCCCTCCCTCCTGGACAAACCCCCCTTGCACCCCCATGCACATCCCCTCCCCCTAAATACCCCCTTCCACCCCCCTGCACACCCCCTGCAGACCCCCTACACCCCCTCCTTCTTAGACAGATCCTCACCCTCCTTCCTAGATAGACCCCCACCCTCCTTCCTGGACACCCCTCCTACCCCCCTCCTGGACAACCCCCCCTCCTGGACACCCCCTCCCTCCTGGACACCCCCACCCCCCTCTTGGACACCCCCTGGACCCCCCTCCTGGAAAACCCCCCCTCCCTCCATGAACCCTCCCTCTTAAACATCCCTTGTAGACCCCCCCCCCCCCCGCACCCCCCTCCACACCCCTCCCCCTGCATACCCCCTTGAACCCCCCTACACACCCCTCCCCTCCTTCCTGGACAGACCCCCACCCTCCTTGGATAGACCCCTCCACCCTCCTTCTTGGACCCTCCTCCTGGACCCCCTCCCTCTTGGACACCCCCACCCTCATGTTATTCCATTATCTTAAACTCTTATGCTTCCCTAGGAATCCCTTGTTGATTATGTTTGGTTTGTAATGTGGTTTTAAATAATCAATGTATGTTGGATCTACAAAATAGATGGCAATCCCTTTTTGTTACATGTTCTCTCTACATCTAATCATTTCCTCTCTCACTGAGACAATGATATCATATTTCATAGGACCAAGAGTATTAAGGCATCATGATGGGGACATGGATCATGCCATAAGGCCTAGGGCAGAGGAGACTTCAGGTAGTGACTCTACTAATGAGTGATGAGTGGAGGATGGTATTAATGGTAAGAGACTAGGATGGGTTTGGAAGGCCTTGTGGACACATTGATGGGTAATATGAGACATGTTGTGAAAAGGGGTGGGTCTTGAGTGACTAGTATTATGGGATCATTTTTGAGAGATGTGTGATAGGTTGCAGACCTGTGTTATTAATGTGAATTCCCCAGAGCCTGCGTGGATGATTTGGTGTACTTGTTACCTCCATAGAGTCTGTGAGGATGGGTTGGTGATCTCTTTAGAGTCAGTAGGGATAGTCCAGTCTCCCTTGAGTTACAAGGATGGTTCAATGAGATTGGTGGAACTTTCCTTATATATGATTGGGTAAAGGACTGCCCAAGGGGCTGGGTCTTGGTATAATGTTAGACGAGACCAATGTACCCTGTCTTGAGAGATAAGGTAGTGGGTCGAGATTTGGATGCATGACCATTACCGATTCCTTTGGGTAATGGGTCAAGGTTTGGATGGCACCCTACCCTGGGTCTTTTGGAATGAGATTGGCATAAGAAAAATGGAACAAGATGAGGCAACAAGGTGTAATTTTGGAATGTCACTAAAGCAAGAATGATCGGGTGTCATGGTATCCTAGTTAACACATGGAGACCTCAGGTGTAGGGAGTCATAGTGGACTAGGTGTGCATGCATTTGTTATTGTTTTCTTTTAGGTTTAGATTTATATATACATCCCAATATTGAATAACATGATCATTAATAAAGGATTTTTGTTCAAATTATATCCAATGCCATCCAATACATACACCACCAAGTGGTATCATGAATCACTAGATAAAAAAAACCACAACATGATGACTTTTACTGCATCATTCCGTATACTTTGGTGCATATTTACAATAATATACCACTTTCACGTATGCATCATAGGTTTTATTCAAATCATTGAAAGTCATTGTGAAATTATACCAAGTCTTTTGGATATGATATTTATACAAACAACCTCAAAAATTAGGAGAAAATATTGTACCAAAATTGTGAGAAACTGGAATCCCTTTACGGGCATTTTGGTGGAAATATTAGAGTTGTGAAAGATAAGAATATATGTTTAGGAGGTGGATGACTAAATAATGATGTAGCCATAGAGATGGTTTTTTTTCCTGGTGATTAACTACTCAATGCTACAGTGTCAATAAGAAGGGTATTTCATTAGGAGTGAATTCCCAAGAAGCACTCGAAATGATATGGAAATTATGGTTATGTTGTACAACATTGATAATCATATGAATTATAATGTCATATGAAAATGTTATGCATAATCCTTTCTTAAAAGTATTCAAATATCTAAAATATGATGTTTTTTGACTATGTGATCAAAGAAGATATGACAATATAGTCTCATAGGCGGGATTAACACTACCCCCCTACACACCCCATGAACCCATGCACACCCCCCTGCACACCCCTTGCACCCTCCCCTGCACCTTGCAACATAACCCAACACACCCCCTCCCCCTGCCCCCAGCACACCCCTTACCCCCTACCCCCTCCCCTACCCACCCCCACCCACCCCTTTCCCACCTCATGAACCCCCTGCACACCCCTTGTACACTCCCTCCCCCTGCCCCCAACACACCACCTCCCCTACCCCCTTCCCCCCTCCCCTGCACACCCCCTGCCCACCCCATGCACCCCCATGACACCCTCTACATTTCATTCCACTTCAACCACTTAATGAAAGGAAAATAATAGAAAAACACTCAAAGACATGTCATTTAATTCAAGTAAGCATAACTATTCATTTTATTATAAAAAGTCCCTCTCAATTTAAACACTCAAGTAAAGGCTTTCTGCCATGAAAAGTCATTCCATCCAAATCATGTTATTTACTTTATCTAACAAGGAATTTGGATTTAAAGTGTCAAGAAAACAATTATAATGTGCAAAGGTCAAGAGGGAAATTACCTACTTGGGTAATCCCTTATACAAAGCAAGTCAAACACTTAGGAGGTGTTTGGTTATAATTGTAAATTTACCACTTTCCCTTAAGACATTTCAAAAGTGGAGTGCAATTCACCATGAATAATCCATTATATTTATTTCATTCCATCTAATTAAACTTTATAAAGGAAACATAATCGTTACATAATTCACTACATGAGGCATTACCTCTCATGTTCCAAATTAACCATGTTCGGTTCCATTTAACTCATTCAATTCATTAAAACATGACAATTCCATTTATAAGATAAAAGGGGTTCACTTAGTGGTGATTTGGTCATTACAACACTTTCCTACTTGGGAAATTCCATCTTAAAAGTCTAACGACACTTAAAGGGTGTTTTGGTTCAAACAATCGTTTTAATAAAAAGAGGTAAACCCCCTATAGGAATATAAAAAGGGTCAAGAACGACGTGTTCTTTACGAATAACAATGACATAAAGTATAAGGAAAACATCAATGCAATAATGTCAAGCAAGGTATATAAGCATAAACTACAAGTGTGAGTTTTTGCAGATAGCGCACCTCCATTGGAGGGGTTTTATTACAAAACCATGACTTGTTTATCAAAACAAACAATTATCTTAACTAACACTTATTCAATAATTGCAATTTAATATAAACAAGCATAATTAATAAGGTAGCTAAATGAAATTTAAAACATTCTTGAATTAAAGAGGCTAGGAGAGGGACCCTACCTCAAAGGAGCCAAGCCACACTTGGCGCTTGACACTTTTATTAGCGAAAACTCTAAGCTACTTCATCCATCCTCCAGGCATATGCACATTTGCATATACATAAGGACGCCCTAACCCCTATGTACGTGTTCTCATGGCCTTGAACACACACAAGAGGATCCTTATATATATATGCTCACATGCATAATCCCATTATCACCCACACACATATGAATTTTCCATATATATACATAAGAACACCTAGCTCCTTATATGTAATTGCGCTACCATGGGTGGATATATATATAATGGGAGAACTTATTATATATATGCTTACCTATGCATACGTAGTGAGTCACCTTTGACTCTGGTTACCGCAACACACACGAACGGGTCCCAGGAGACTTCAAAAAATTCCATTGATCTAACGAATCATCATTAATTGAACCTAAAAAATAAAGTGGGAGTAAAATGATTAGTGAGAAAGTCAATAATAGAACAGGTGATGATGATAACAACATTAAAATGCAACATCATCAGCAAGATTAAGACATCAGGAAAAAAATATATTGTTGAAGTCAACACAGTGTCACGTGAACGCATGGGTGAAATGAGAGATTAACATACAATAATACAACCAAGGAACAACTCATTAAATGTTCTCAGTAACTAATGCCCCAAGTACATAATTTTTTTTACAATTTGTATATTTATCATGCATGATTTATTTTAAATAGTAGAAACAATCACCATTTCAAGATCTCTTGATATTTGAAGGAAATATGTGAAGAATTAATTGTGTAATAATTATAAGAAATAAAATAAGTGAGTGTATGATAAAATAATAGTGTCATTGAAAAATGATAAACATATTAACACCATGTCCTAGGCTATAATGTAGTCATAATTTTAGAGAAGTACATGAAAAAAATGCCTTCCAGTGTGGAGGATGTTATTCTGCTAGAGTGAGATTTTTTTTCATGTCTTCAAGAAGAAATGCCGAAAATATAAGGATACAATGTAGTAAGTATGGTGGATCATTAATTTTAAGGAAATGAAGTCATGATCTATTCATGTGAGCATTGTGTATCAGGTCATCTATAGCAGTTTATGATGCATGAAATGATTCCACACCACAATTTTTTATTATGATGACATGATACATCATGGTGTAAGGTGATACACAATGGAAGATCCATGAATGAATAGGACTACATCATAGAAAAAAATATTAGGCTGCTGTTAGGAAGTTTCAAAAAACCTGGAGAAATTGTAGGTAATAATGGATATGACTCTAAGGGACATAAATGGATCTTATTCACCACATTTATTTCATAAGTAGATAAGAAGAAAATTTTATCTACCCCATTAAATTAAAATAATTAGGTTTCATTATCTAAAACTGTACAAAGCAGTTTGAGAGTTTTTAGAGAATGAATTTAGAGAAAGAATAGAGGATCAATGAGAAGAAGAAAAAGGAATTATCAACATTCCATGGAAATAAAAAATTGGACATTCTATAATCTATTTTCTCATTTAGAGAGTTTTGAAGCAAAGACTTCCCACAGATACTGTTCTTATGAAATCTAGGATCAGACATTACTCAATTTTCAGCATTTGTATGGATGTAAAAGACACTACATCTCATGTATTTTTTCAGTACTCATTTGTAAGGTCTGTTTGGGTCATTTTCTGATAACGTGTTACTTTTGGTTATCATTTTTTTGATAATTAATTATTGGGCATCTATACTTTCTTTGTAGATGGGAAATTGAACAATGTGTGGTTCGCTATCTATTTAAGAATCAAATAAAGTGGCACTTGAACAACTAATTCAATAATTTTGATGTATTGAAAACATAAAAAGGAATAATTTTTAAAGTTCTCTATAGTATCTTTAATCTGGAAAATGCATGGCTGTCTAAGAAACCTAATATTTTAAGCTTATGGAGCAAGTTAGATAACATGATTCTACAATCAAATTACAAAATCACAATTATCAAATCATTCAATAAAACTAGGAATGGAAACAAATTAGAACAAACCTTAACATTAAACAACTATAATAAAAAATTATCAATAATATTCCATAACACCAACTGCAATAAAAAATTATCAAATACTCCATAACAATCTAAATGTAAACTTTATTATAAGAAAACATTTACTTTAACTAAATTGACACAACCTCATAACACTTACAGCTGAACTTTTCAAGAGTACTAATAAAATTACAACGTATTTGAAATAATAATATAAAAACCAAAATGATTCAATCAAAATAGACAGAATCAATGAAAAAATAATCCACACCTAAACAATGAGTATTAACAGTACCATTTATAGTAACTTTATATGAAAACAAATAGAGGCTAGGAAATCCATAATATGAAACAATGAACCAACTATAAAATGAGTCATCGTGTAATTGTAGTGTTAATACTCACTCGCAAAGAGTACAAACTGAGCTTCCACTATGACACCAGTGGTAGTAGACCAATTGAAAATCTTTTTTCATAGTAACCCACTTTATATAAAATGAAAATACACAATTGAGATTTGAGACTTGAAATTGAAGCTATTAAGATAGAGAAACATTAAATGAAATAATGAAAATGCATACCTTCAGGATCCAATAATCTTTGAATGTGAGTATTCAATATTTCATATTTACCTTAATAGAACCATTCAATTCACTAAGCCAGATGAAAAATAACCATGTTCCCGGGGAACATCTTCTTCATGTAAAGTGAATAATAGAGAGAGAACCAATATTATTTGTAAACCTCTATATATTGAGTGCCTAGAAATAAAAAATCATTAGCAAACCATTTTTAAGACACCATAGAAAAGCAAATGACTGGCTAAAAATCTTTTTTTAACTGAAAATAAAAATGAAAGAATATTCATTTAAAGGAAATGTTAGTGTAGATATAGTTAGGAAATAAAAAATGAAATATAAAAAATATATATTTAGTAATATCTTTCATTTGTATAAAATATCATATCAAGGACAAATTTACTTATATGTATCTTAAAATAATTAAAATTAAATGTAACTAAGGAATTTAAGATGAAATGAAAATTAGAAATGAGTTAAGAAATTTTGGATGAACAAAAATAAACCATAAATACTATGAGACATATAATAAAACCAGATTCACATGAAAAAAATTGCACACAGTCATGGGTATTGAATATCATCTGAAAAAATGAGTGATTAAAATCAATATAGAAAACAATATATATTCATAGACCATTTAGTTTCTTCTAGGATAAAATCTCTATTCAGTAGTTTAGGTGAATAGTTTAGAGGTGGATGTGATTTGGATATGGAAATATACAAAATTTGGTGTGGTAAAAAATTGGATAAAAAAATATAGGGTTCACGATTTCATAGGATAGGTCACATTGAAAACATATATAAATTATTATTGGTGGGTATCAAACTGTAAACAACAAAGATGAAAAAAAACATGAGTAGAAACAGAACAATCCCTAGCTTTTTATAGTAATATATTTTTGCAATTGAAACATTTTTATTATGGGGGATAACCTTGAAAATCACCGTCGATTGCAGAGGTATGTCTGAACGATCACTAGATATAGGTATTAATTTCTTGGAAGAGAAACTATCATGAAGGAGTAACCGTAATGATCTTCGTAGAAAGTGTAGGGGTCGACTTGTGTGGATCCTGCTCATGGAAGGTCAGGGTTCGACCAATGCACTGATTGGAGGAGTAACACGAGACAAAGGGGGATGGAGGAGGAGAGGAACATGTGATCAAGGGGGTGGGAGGGATCACACGATGAAGGGGGTGGGACCGAATGGAGAATCCGGTGAGGATTGGTTGAGGGAGAATCGATCGGTTGACGACGAGGGAGAAGGGATTACAAGGTGGGAGATGAGTTGTGATGACTGAGAAAGGTTTCAAGGGTTTGAGGTCAGTCACGATGATTTTCACCAAGGGAGATAAAATATTTGAGGAGTTGTGGCCACATAGACTATTTCCCTATAGGTTTATCTATTCTAAAGCCACAATTTTTAAATAAGTGTGGCTATATCTTAACCTATAGCCATGTATAAATTAATTTGTGGTTATAGATCTGTGTCTATAGGTAATTTTTCTAGTAGTCATGCATCGGGCTTGTGTAATGGATTTTTGTGGCTCATGGGTAGATCATATACCCTTAGTGGAGTTCTTGTATAATAACAACTATTAGGCCTCGATACATATGGCTCCTTTTGAAGCATTATATGGGTTTCCTTGTCATTCTACACTATTTTGGGTAGAAATAGGTGAGACATCACTAGTTTAGTAGAGCCTTGTCCATGAAATGACGGATAAGAATCGGTTGATCAGAAAAGAGGATGGAGACAGCTCAGAGTCGTCAGAAATCATATGCGGATCATCACCAGAGACTGTTGTCATTCACGGTGGGTGATCATGTGTTCTTGAGGATCTATCCAAGGCTTGGACATCCTCATTTTGGGAAGTAGGGTAAGTTATGACCTCGATATATTGGCCCTTTTAAGATACTGGAATGAGTTGGAGAGGTGGAATATAAGTTGAAATTTCCACCATGGTTCAGTTCAGTGTACAATGTGTTTCACATATCTCAGTTGAAAAATTATCAGCCTGATCCTGACCATGTGATCAGATGGGATCATGTTGACCTATATCTGAATGCTTCATTGGTACATATCCCAGTGTGGATTGTGGGTATATAGGAGAAAATATTGTTTGGAAAAAACATCATTCTAGTGTGGGTTTTATGGAAACATGGTCAGATTTCAAAAGAGACTTGGGAACTCAATAAGGAAATGAAAGAGAAATGGCCGGAATTCTTTTAGGATAGTGATGGTTTTCTACTTTCTAAGGATGGAAAGAACAATGGTGGGGAGAATGTAGTACCCATATTTCTAGTGTGTAACCCTTAATTTGTGATTTTTATATTTATAAAGTGTAAGGGTGAAGAATGGGAGAGTTGGGTGAAATTTTGAGAGGTTTTTGGCGAAAAGGGGGATATGCATGAGCCGCACACGGTTTGTCTAAACTGTGTGGAAATCCTAGAAGAAACCGTGCGCAGTAGAAATTTTGAGGCAGTACCATCAGCACAGTGTGCACATGGTTAGAAAGACCATGAGAGGAGGCCATGCGAGGGTTTCCATAAGGCAGTTTCTAATGCACAGTTAGCGTACAATTTGTCTAACTGTGTGAACTAACCATGCACAGAGTTAAAGTTAGATCCTAAAAAATAGGATCTCACTCCTTTTGCCTCTAACTCCTTTTTTTTGCTCTTTGGTGGCCTTAAATAGGTATTCTTCTCCATTTAAGGTAGGATAACATCTCCCAAGTTATTTGGAATCAATCTGGAGCCCTTCCTTGGTGTTTTCAAGCCCGATTATTGCAGTGAGTGTCGTTCTTCACCATTCTTATTGCATTTTCTTAGATCTACTTAGATCTAATTCTCCTCTCCTCTCGGTTTCTCAGATATATGCCTTTTATGGGTAGATATAAGATTTTGGATGTCAAATATGATGATATTTAGTCTTGTTGTTGGTATGAGATGATATCTAAGGCGGTTTTGTGGAGAATCAACCCAGTTTTCTTGATCATTCATCATTAATTTTCATTTTCCATCAAAATGGTTGAGGGAGGTGGCTTCACTCTCAACTCCTATTAGTATAACTGAATGGAATGTTTTCAAATTTATTGTTTTGTGTGGATTTGATTGTGAATTGGTTGCTTTATGATTGTTAGAAACCCTCTTTGGTTATGGTTGTGGAAAATAAGGAAAATTGGTGCTTTTGATTAATGTGTTTGATTTTTGATTTTAAAATAAAGATTTTAAAATGGGATTTTTCTAGAATTATGGTAAATAGATTTGATTAAAAAGGGGTTTCAATAAGGGTACTGATTTTATTGAGATGAAATGGGTGTTTGGAATTGGCTTGTTTAAATGGGTTTCAATAAAAGAATAGTTTTATTGAAATGGTTATTTGAAATGATTTTGGCATAATAGTGGTGTGTGTGTAGATCACATTTACAAGGATTGGTTGGAATATGACCTTGTGCTTAGTGAAAAAGGTGTAATGGCACATGGGGTATAATTATCATGTGATGACATGGTGGATTGACAAAAGACTTCTCATGAGCATAGAAATGTCATAATAAAGCATGCATAGTTGGATGTGTGAATAATTGGAATGGAATGGTTATGAAAAAATGTTAGTGAGAAATGGTTTTAAAGCCTTGTTTGGTTATTTTTATGGAAGTATGACTTGTTGGAAAATTGTTGAAATATCACTTGTGTAGTTTTGGATTTAAATGGTTTTGAATCTTGTTTATACTTAGTTATAAACTTTTTTGGGAAATTGTTTTATATAAACTATTTTATATAAATGTTTCTAACCTTTCTATCCTAGTGGAATGAGTAGGGAAGTCATTGGGGAAAGCCTATTGAGTATTATACTCACCCATTATTTGATACTTTGGTGATTTTGCATATGTTATCTATCGGGACATGGGAAAAGGTAAAGTATCACATGTATTTAGCACCACCTCATGATACTTGGGCTGTTTGGTGATGTTGTATCATGGAGATTGTGGAGAATGAGGTCTTTTGGATGTCTTAGAGTTCTTGTAGTTATCTTCCACTGTTTACTTTGATAGTTTATTTGTCTTTCGCTGTAGTACACTTTGGTGTGGTTTTGTTATAACGTTGATGGTTGAGTTGCCTTATTTTTTACCATGCATCATATAATGGTTGTTTGGTTAGTGGTTTATTTTTAATGGGTAAATCGTCCCCCACTTGCATTTGAAACCCTTCGATATTTATTGTCATCCTTTGGCATCTTGGGGATGTTGCTTAAGGCCTAGTAATGATTCATTGTATTCTCAATCAAATGAGAATAAGTGGGTCATTACAATTTGAGATGGATGTAGAATTACATCATAAATAATAAGTATTTGTGATGAAATTATAAATCCATCACAAATAGTTTTAGCGGGGTTTCCCGCTGCCCAACACAAAAATCATTCGTGATGGGCATTTGCGATGGACTAAGCAGTCCATCACAAATTCCCTTTGATTCGAGATTATTTGTGACAGAATTCAATGTCCATCACAAACAATTTTGAACAAAAAACTCTTTGTGAAAAAATTAATTCCATCACAAAAAGTTTTGGGATTTAATAGTGCACAACCCCTTATTTCTTTCTCCTCCTCTCTTCTTCCTTCCCTCTCCCAAAGTGTGATGGAACCCTACCAGCCGCCTCAGTCTGTGCAGCCCCAAAAAGCTCCATTTCTTCCAATTTTTTGGGTGATTTCACATCAGATTAATAAGGTATGGACTTTACTTCTATCATCCATCAGTTTTGTTGCGCATTTTGGTTAGATGTTATAAATACTCGTTTGACAAAACCTAAGTTTAGAAATTTAACCTATTTTGATGATTTATTTGACATGTAAGGCCAATCTAAATTTATTATTTCAGATTTGAGTGTCTTGATTACACATGAGTTGTTTTAATTTGATTTATGGTATTTTTCACTTAATCTTTAAACTTAATATATATATATATATATATATTGTGTTTAGGGTTGCTGAAACATTATTATTTCATATTATTATATGAAATATGATTGTTATTAAATTATGCTGAAAGTAAGTATTTTTTTGAAAATATACTGGTTTCATCAATACTTAGATCTATTTTAATTTTCTTGGTGTTTTTATGTTTACGGGAATTTTATTATAATTTTACACGTTTTTTTTATTGCTTATTGTTTTTTTTGGTTTTGGTATTCGTTTCATTTGTGTTCCAGTTCCATTTGTGTGTGTGTGTGCATGTATGTATGTCTAAATATTTGTTATGTTAATTTGTTTATAATAATAATATTTACACACATGCATAATAATTGTTTTTAATAATATTTGTTTGTAATAATATTTTTTTTATAATAATATTTTTTGTGCACGTGCATGTATGTATGAATGTCTAAATATTTGTATGACTAAATATTTGTTATGTTAAATGATTTTGTGTGCGTGCATGTGTGTAAAATAAATTTGATGTTAATAGATTTTATTAAGAAATTATAATATATATATATATATATAATATTTAAAATAAATATAATTGATTGGATTTTAATAATGATGAGAAAATTAATTTAAAGAAAACATTTTAATAAAATGTAATTTATAATATTTTTTTTATAAAAAAATATTAAAAAATTGGTTTAATGAAAAACAATGACAATTTAAAATATGTAATATTTATTAAAAAACTTAGTTAATAACAATTAGGATAAATTTTAATAATAATTTGTAAAAAAATATAAAAAATATAAATAATTATTAGAAATTCGTAAAAAATATTAATTATTAAAAATGTAGTATTAATTTAAATAATTAGTAAAAATCAATAAATAATTTTTAATATTTAATAATTAATGAGTCTTTATTATTAATAAATTGTAAATATTAATGATAATTATAAAATAATAATAATTTGTAAAAAATTTATAATAAAATATAACAACATTTAGAAATTCATAATAATTCATATAAAATGTTATATTAATTAAAATAATTAGTTTTAACATTTCATATAAATGTAGTAAAAACACCTGACTCGCACAACTATTATAATGCATCTAAGGTAAAAATTATTAATTCAAAAATTATTAATTCAAAATAATTATGAATTCGAATTAATTATTAATTAAAAAATATGAACTGAATTTTATTTATAAATTATTTATATAATTATAAATTCAAGGCAATCAAATTTATTTATAATCAAAATTAACCATAAGTAAAAATATTTATGATATATATATATATATATATATATATATGTTTATATAGATTTGATATTTGTTTAAAAATGAGTTAGAATATATTTGATGTATTTATATTAATTAAGAAATCGTGATATATATATAGTAATTATTAAAATTATAATAATAATTTAAATAAATTAATAATAATCATTACATAATTTATAATAATTTAAATAATTTATGAAATTGTAATAATAATAATCATTACATAATAAAATTTTAATAATAAAATTGTAATAATAATTTAAAAATTCCGATATATATATAATCATTACATAATTTATAATAATTTAAATAATTAATAATAATCATTACATAATAATAATTACATAATTTATAATAATTTAAATAATTAATAATAATCATTACATAATAATAATTACATAATTTATAATTATTTATAATAATTAATAATAACCATTACATAATTAATAATATTCATTGCTTAATTTATAATAAATTGTGATATATATATAGTAATTATTAATTAATTAATTAATAATCATTTCATATAAATGTTTAATTAATTAAAACAACCCATATTAATAATTTTTATAAATATTGTAATATATATTTATATATAAAAATAAATAAATAAATAAATAATATTAATAAAAGATTAAAAATGATACCCCCACATGTAATGTAACAAAACACTCAACGCTAACAAATATTATGTCGTGCCTTGAGTAAACCCCAAATCCTGAACCTAATGGTTATCTTTGATTTTTCATAAGATAAATAGTTTGAGAGATACTTTAAATTTTAACAAGAAATTATAATAAAAATATTAAATGAATTAACCTCGCGTGCAATCTAACGAAACACTCGATGCTAACAAATTTTATGTCGCGCCTAGGGTAAACCCCACATCCTGGACCCAACGATGATCTATGATTTATCATATGATACATAGTTTGAAAGATACATTTAATTTTTATAATAATTTATAATATAAATATTAAATGAATTACCCTCGCCTGCAATGTAACTAAAGACTCGATGCTCACAAATCTAATGTCGCGTCTAGGGTAAACTCTAAATCTTAGATCCAACAGTGATCTCCAATTTATCATATAAGACATCGTTCAAGAGATATTATATTGTTTTCAAAAAAATAATGTGTCCTGTATAATATATTTAATATTTTTATTTTTATCTGTGCTGAGCATCTACGGGCCCCATAAACTAGTGCTAACCCAGTGTCTCACTCTTCTCATATTTCATATAATATTTCATGATGGTAAAATATAATAATAATTTAAAGCTAGTCAAAATTATCCGCAATAATTATTCTTATTATTATTGTTTTTTAGATAACTATAGACTCAGTAAGTAGACATCAGTATCTATTAGGTGATCGTGATTGGATAAATAATCAAAAAAATACAAACGGATCTGGTTTAAATCATATCTATATTGAAGGTGTTGAAACCTTTATATCATTTGCATCGTCGAATTTAGATTTTTTTTCTGAAGGAACAATTAATTGTCTGTGTCATAAATGTGATCTTAGGACATTCAAAACATTTGACAATGTTGGAATTCATCTATTACGTTCTAGTTTTCAGAAAGATTATATTTTTTGGTATCAACATGGTGAAAATAGTTCAGTAGAAAATACAATTTTTTTTGGTTCTAGATCCATCATTTCAGAATTTAATACATGAGGCAACTGATCTATCTATTCCGGAAACAATAACTCAGAATGATATTCCAAATCCTGAATCAGAACCTTCTCATTTTTACAATTTGTTGAAATCTACTGAGGCGACCTTATATCCATGAATCTAAATGAGAAAACTTAAATCTATTACAAAATTTATGGATATTAAATCAGATTTTGGAATGTCTAATAATTGTTTTGATCAGATTTTATCTTCAGCTAAGTCATTGTTGCCTGACAAAAATACATTACTACCAAGTTTCTATGAAAGTAAAAGGTTGGTTTATAATTTGGGTCTAAGTTATCAAAATATATATTCATGTTCAAATGATTGAATCTTATATTATGGTGATTATGAATCTTTGGTTAATTGTCCAACATGTGGAGAATCGAGGTATAAAGAGGCACAACAAGAAAATTCTAGAGTTCCCGTGAAATAGTTGAGATATTTTTCAATTACACCTCATTTACATCGTTTATTTATGTCTCTCAACATAGATAGATTGATGACATGACATAAATAAAATATTTCCATAAAAAATATTAAATTAACCATATAATGGTGATCCATGTAAACATTTTGATCAGACACATCCTTATTTTTCTTCAAAACCTTATAACATACAACTGAGTCTTTCTACTGATGGTTTTTGTCCATTTGGTGCTTATGACAGTCAATATTCTTGTTGGCCTATTTTCATTACTCCTTACAACTTTCCTCCTTGGATGTTGATGAAGGAACTATATATATATTTGACGTTGTTAATTCCAGGACATCAAAGAAGAATATTGATGTTTATTTGAATCCACTAATTGATGAGTTAATTTCATCATGGAACAATGGTGTGACTACATTTTATATAACTACATATCAGAATTTTATATTGAAGGTTGTATTAATATGGACGATCAGTGACTTTTTGGCATATGGTATGTTATTTGGATAGAGCACACATGGTCTAAAATCATTTCTATACTGCATGGTTTAGAACAAAACATTTGTGCTTGATAATGAGAGAAAGGTTAGTTATTTCAATTATCATCGAAGATTTCTTCCCACACATCACCCTTTTTGAAGGAACAAAATTAATTTTACAAAAGGCTGAATTGAAAAAAAAAACACACCTCCAGTAGTGCTCTCAGGTAATTAGGTAAAATCTGTTGTCTCTACATTACCTCATGTTACTTTTAGACCAATCATAAATGAGAAAAAGATAAATGGTTTTGGGAGAGATCATAATTGGATAAAGTGGAGTATTTTTCAGGACCTTCCATATTGGTCTGATTTTTTGGTTCATCACATGTTAGGTGTAATGAATATTATGAAGAATGTTTTTGATAACACGTTTTATACCGTGTTGGACACACCTTATAAGACTAAAGATAATGTAAATGCACAATTAGATCTTGCGCAAATCTGCAGACATCCTGAACTTCAATTATTTGAAGATAAAAGATCACACAAATTAATGAATACAAAAGCAACATACTCACTTAGTAAATAAAACTATTTATTGTTCTGTCAATGGATTAGATATTTGAGGTTACTAGATGGTTATGATTTTAATTTTTCTTATTGTTTCAGAAATGAGCATATTAATGGGTTAAAAATTCATGACTGTCATGTCATAATTGAAATATTACTGACTTTTGGTCTTAGAGGGATACCAAATTCTTCAATCTAGGATTTGTTGACCAAAATATCATATTTTTTCTAAGATATTTGTATGGAAACATCAGATTATGATGCATTGAGTTTTCTAGAAAAAGATGTTGTTTTAATTTTATGTAAATTAGAGAAAATATTCCCACCAGGCTTCTTTGATTCCATGAAACATTTCATATTGAATTTGACATATGAAGCTAAATGTGGAGGGCTGGTACAATTCTGGTGGATGTATCCATTTGAGATATGTATGCAAAAATTAAATAAGAGAGTACAAAACAAAGCATCAGTTGAAGGTTTGATTGCAGAAGCGTACTTGTAGGAGGAAATTTCAAATTTCTACTCTTATTATTTTTAGTTGGAATATCCTTCAAACCATAATCACATGGGACATAATGAGATAAATGTTTATGATTTCATAGACCATCAGTTGTCAGTTTTTAATCAGCCCGAATATGGTTTTTGTGGTTATCGTGAGCGATGGTTTACAGATGAAGAACTGCACAGAGCTCATACTTATGTTCTACTGAACTGTGAAGAAATGACATGATTTTTGCAATAAGTGATAATTTTTTATTATTTCATTAAATTTTTATAAAGGATATATTTATTTACATTAAATTTTTTGTAGACTATATGGTGACCATATCAAAAGATAATTTATACAAATTACATCTGCTGCTCTTGAAGAATTTTGACAACAAAATTTTGCATATTGGTTTCAAAGACTGGTAAGATAAGTTTTTTTCTATGGAATATAAAATAAATTTTTCAATGATATCTATTATTAATAATTTTTATTGTTTACAGGTAACACAACATGAAAATAAAATTGAAAGTCAATTATGCGTGCTCAAAAACCCTCCATCGAAATTGGTAAAATATTATAATGAGTATGTGGTTAATGGATTTAGATTCTATACATGCATATATGGTGACTCAAATAAATCAATGAATAATTGTTTTCATTTGAAAGGATACCATCATAAGGAAAGAGAAGTCGAATTTTATGGTATACTAGATGAAATAATTGAGTTATGTTCTCTGGGATCAAATTATGTTACAATGTTTAAATGTCATTGGTTTGATACCGATCGAGGGTTGTGAGTTCATCCATGACATGAAGTCATTTACATTAAATATAATAGTATCATTGCATCAAATGAACCATTTATGTTGGCACATCAAGAAAATAAAGTTTACTATACAAAATACTGTGATGTTTTGAGAGATTTGAAGGATTGGTTAAGTGTGATAAAAATGAAATCATGTGAAAATCAATTTATTGAAAATGAAAATGGTTCTGTGGAAGTGCAACATATTGAAAATTTTCAAGAAACATCCCAAAATATATCTCTTTCCTGAAGGGATATAAATATCAATGATGAAACCCCCTAGTTAAGGGCTGATGATATAGATAATGTTAATGAAGTAATAAGGGATAATGAAACTTAAAGTCATATGGAAGTTGAAAATGCTAAAGATGAGGATGAAGACATTGATGTCGATGAAAATGGTGATGAAGATGATCATTGATGTATTATATTCAAGTCTTTAGTTCTAGGTAATTATTATATTATGATATTTATTAGTTTTTTAAATTTCATATTTTTATCAACAATCAGTTACAGGTAACATTATTTTATTCTGACATTTATTAGTTTTTTATATTCCATATCTGTATTAAAAATCTCTTACTGGTGAGAATATTTGTTTTAGATGGATAGAGATGATCCCGACGATCTATTACATTCTCTCACTGATTTTTTACTTCTTGTTGATGAGCCCGATTTAGATCCCCCCCCATCAAGCTAGTGTGCATACTAGGAGGGGGTATGATCTTGCTTGATTACTGATTCCAGATCCTATTCCAGAGAGGTGATCATCTGTTGATTTTGATCCCCATTTATGGAGGTATGTTTAATTGTTTAATATTTTTTTATATTAACTATGTGTATTAATTTTTATAATAATTTTATGATTATATATTTGTTTCAATTTCATAGTTTTTCACATTTATCCATTGGTCAGACTGGTGCGATTCTAAGAAATTATTTTTCTGAGCCATGGGTGTCATGAGACCTGATACCCATTGTCGTGCGTGACCAGATGTTCAACCACTGGATTGTATGTTATTAAATAATATATAATTTTTTAAAATTTATTTAATTACTAATATATTTTATTTAATTGACTTACAAAATTTATTTTCTATTATTTATGATAGCCAGAGAGGTCCTATCTGAGAGGCATGAAATACTTGTATACGTGAGAAATTTCGTCAGTTTCTACACAATATCAGAAAGTGAACTGTGGATAAATCTTGTGCTACCATTTTCAATTAGTCTTGCATCTCCCATCATCCCGATTATATATTAGCTCAGGTATGGGATGAGTTATGCTCCTTCTAGCTAAAAGATACTTTTAGGAGGAGATCACCAGTTGGACATCAGAGTCGGGGGAGACAAGAGGTCACCCATAGGGCCAAGAGTCATACATTTGACATACATCGACGACACATGGTAAGTGATATTATTTATTAATGTATATATATTTTAACTATAACATGTTTTTTATATTATACAGGCTAATACTGACCCATCTATTATGGATTTTAAAGTTTATAAGAAGATGTATACTAATCCCCATACGGGAGAAGTTGTAGGTGAACAACAACGTCATATTGTGGTTAGTGATTTTGTTTAAAAATGTCATGAATATTAATTTTATTTTTATTCTAATTTGTCATTATATTTAAAGGAAACATTTGAGGCTACAAATTCTCATTAATGGGAGAGTCAAGCTGAGATCGAACAAGATGTCACTGCTAATTCAGGTTTCAATGAGGGGATTAGATACATGTGACTTCACAGGGTGTTGAGAAAGGTCGAGTGATTGGTATTGGTTCTTGAATGACACCTATAAGTTATTATGGTACATATGTAATGGAACCAATGAGTGAGAAGGGAGCTCATGGAGAGTCATCATCGATGTCGTCGTCCACTGTACAGTATGAGGAGAGGTTGAGAGCTCAGGTTGAGATAATACATCAGATGCAAAAGGAGAGGGAGGAGGAGCGTGAGCAGCAGCGTCTGAGAGATGAGCAGATGATGGATTATATGTGGTGACTTGCATGTGGTGTTGGTATGGAGTTTCCTCCCCCTGTTCCTTTGAGTGATCCTCCTCCACCAGACGATAGTTGATGATTTATGAAGTTTTTATGGATTTTTTTTGTAATTTAGTATGACAAATATGTTATTTTTAACTGATGTATTACTTTTATGTTTTTTTTAATTTGTTTAATTTTATACAATGCTTTTTAAATATTTTCAAATTTATTAATATTTTTAATTTTTTTAACATATTTTAATTAATTTTAGGTTTTTTAATTATTCTTAAATCTATACATATATTTTATTATTTTTCTATATATTTAATATGTTAATTAATTTCAATAATTTAAATAATTTAAATTATTTTTTAGTATATTTATTTTGTAAATTAATTTTATTTAATTTAATATTTACATTATATATATATATATAAATGGTTTTATTAATTTTTTTTTATATTTTTTTAAATAATTTTAATTATTTTTGATTTTTTTTGGAAAATTTGTTATTTGTGACAGATGAATCTTTGCGATGGACAAAGGGCCCATCACAAATAAGTATTATTTACGGAAGATCATCCAAAATAAACACATTTGCGACGCCATCATCTACGATGGGGTATTTTTCATTGATTCCCATCGCAAATGAAATTTTGCGACGAGATTCCATCACAAATACCTCATCCTAATTTCCTTAAATTTCTGTAGTGTTGGCAGTTTCAACATATGATGCATATGGAAACCTCTTCACATTGGCATATTCAATTTTTGGGGGTGAGAAATATGACGATTGAACATAGTTTTTAAATAACATAAAAGAAATTATAGGTTCTATTCAACTGGTTATTATATATGATCGACATAATGAGATTATAGGTGATGTTAGAAATTTTTTTGGTGGAGATAGACATGCATATTGTTACCATCATGTGAAAGAAAATTTTAGCTTTGAAATTACAAAATTGTGTAAGGGAATGGGAAGAGGATCTAAGGAAAGGGCATTGAAATTATTGGATTCCATTGTTTACTCTCACTTGGATGATGATTTTGATGTTGCTATGAAGAATTTGGGAAGATTTTATCCAAAATTGTCAAGATGGGTTGAAAATGACGGTGATGTTGATAGGTGGGAAATTTCTTGATTTTCACACTATCGATGGGATCATATCACTACCAATTTTGCTGAATCATTCAATGTATGGATTCCCAAGGAGAGAAGACACAATATTTATGTGTGGATTAATGAAAAGAAATGGAGTTGGTTGCAATGTTAAAGAAAAATTGAACATGAACATGTTAGGGATGAAACTTTAATACTAGAGCGATATGGACATAATGTTGTCTTAGTTAAGACTAATAATGTGGATATCACTGTATAACTAGGCAGTGGGTAATGAAATTTTCAAGCATGGAAAATGAGTGGGATCCATTGTTTTCATGACCTAAACCAAGTCAGGTCTTGAGCTGTAACTACCCCAAACCCGCCTCCATAGGCCAGTGGGTGGTGACAATCACCAAAGGCATAACTAACATAGGGAGGCCTTTGCCTAAGTACCTGTACACACACACACAACCATCTCAATGCATAAGTGAAGAATAAGTAAAAGTAAAAGAAAAAAAATGCTAAGGGAACAACCATACATGTAAAACATATAGACAGTACAAGGTTACAGTAGTGTAAACTGAAAAGTAAAAGGAAAAAATAGATGGCCAATTAGAAAGATGTCCCAAACTGAAAAAATGGCAAGTAAAACACCAAGAGATCCCATCTTCTAAATCCCAAGTTGTGACTGTCACGACCCGTCCTAGAGGGGCCTGTACTGTGAATACCCTAAGCCCAGCTCCAATAGGCCAGGGGCTGGTCACCAGAAGCAAGTATGAATATCCCACAAATATGAGGCATTATCATAAAGTACCTACAGACACACACACACACACGCACACACACACATCTCCAAGCCACAAATTTTGAAATGTAAAAACACTATGTAAATAATGCATGGAAAATACTATATACCAAAACCAGAGTACGATAGGAAGAAAAGTAAAGTAAACTAGTCCAAATATGATCCCACTACAAAGACTCTGAAAACACAAGTCCAAACTATAAGAAAAAGTGTACTTAGACTTATTTCTATCTTCACAAGGACACACCTCAGTCTATCTATCCTCACAAGGCACCGCTTGGTCCTGGTTTGCCTAAGACTCCATCAAAAAATAGATTGTCTGCACAAGACACAACACATGAGGGAAAATCCCATGTAGGGGTGAGTATAACAATACTCAGTAAGACACCCTGAAACCACAAAGTAATACAACAACGAAAAGTACAGTCATCTCTACACAAGTATATGTCTTCAGCACATATAATAAGAACATCCAGATATACTCAAGAGAGACACCACACTATCAGGTACTCATAACCAACTGCCAACTATAAGATTATTCTTGATGCATTCTCGTTCTGATAGAACTCACTCCTTGAGCCATCATATCATCGAAGACACTCAATGAAGAGGTCTAGCTCATCTGGGCCCCACCCAAAAATAATTCATTGGTCAAGGAAGACTATGATACATAGAGAGGGGACCATGCCCAGACTCACTGGGGGATACCATAGACCCAATCTAGATCAACCCTCTATATATGGGATCATGCCCATAATTGTTGGGGATACTATAGAACCTACTGATGTGACCTTCTAGATAGAGGATCAACGGCCTGCTCAGGGAGGTTAGGCCAATTTCACTATTGGATTTGGTGTCCTAGAAACAACTTCTTTGTACTTTATGATAAACTTGTATTCATTGTTTTTAATATTAATAAACTACTTATCACATAATGATTGTTCTTCTGTGTAACATAGTATGTGATAATTTCATGAGAGTGGCTATCACACTAAAAGGTCATAGAAGTTCCTCACTATGATGAGAACCCAAAAGAACTATGACACTATTCTTGAATATATGTTCTATATCCAGATGATATCATTTGAGGGGCACCAAATGATACAGGCTATCAGGGGTGAAGACTCATAGGACTTTGAGGAACCTTATCATAGTGTACGCCCTTGGTAATGCCTTGTAGGATATTATGAGAATGAGACCCGCCATTAGGAAATCCACATTTCTATGTGTCATTGGATGTTCCTATTTGTGGACGTGTGTATTGATCCTTAGACTTTAAGATTATTATTAATGAGTATTATGAGTCATGCACTTAGATTTATGGATGAAAACTGTGATGACAGATGTTCGTGACGAGGTAGGATATGTTAGGTGCATCACGGGTAATATCACATTAATGAATAATGCAAGAAAGGATTTATCCCTTCTATTATTTAATGGAAGTTAATGTCTCAGGCCCTTTGATGAAATGATATAGCTTAAATTAATCCATTTCCATGGTGATCAATAGGCAAGTTCTATTTCCAAAAAAGTCAAAGAAAGAGATATCGAGCATATAAGTTGATGACACTAGCAAGCAACCTGATCAATTTGAGATATTGTGACAAAGGGATTATATTACATGACAAACATTAGTATAAGGTGATATGTCATTGAGGCATTAACTTCTTTCTCTATGGGTGCCTTGGCATGTTATTAGATGCTAACCTTGGACTTTAGGATGCTTCTCTTAATGCCACTGAGAAAGAGGCCTAGAGGTCCACACACTAAGAGTATCCAGAATCTTAGTTAAATAATATATTATTATTTATTATTTAACAGGTTGAATAAATATTATTCCCATATGTGGTTTAATAATTATTCATGTACGTTTGATCTCATATAAATATTTATTTATTATTTATTAAATATAATATTTATTTATTAGTGAATAATAAAGTGATATTTATTTAATAAATAAATAGATATTATTCAAGGCCTGATAAATATAGTGGTGGAATGGTAGACCAAGTTTAATGGTCCAGTGAGAAATCTTTTTTAGTAATGGGAATTCCCATGTGTGGCCTTTTCGAACCCTCCACACATGGAAACCCCCTCGCCCATGAAGAGGTCACTGCCCTGAGGTAGAGCCCTAGTCAGGGAAGAAGCCGTTTCCAGTTGATATGGCAGAGCGTCCCAGAGGGTAAGGACCCAGTCAACGATGGTCTATCACAATGATCCATTAGCACATTGGTCCATGCCTCATTTTTCCCACCCAGTGGAAAATGGGAGACCCGGTAAGGTGGGTGGATCCTAAGGAAGAGGCTCATCCCGAAAGCGGATTTCTAGGATTCGAACCCTAAACCTCCCAAAGAATAGTGTTTTTGTACCACTCACCTTCACCACCACACCACCACCTAAGTGTCATGGTCTAGTGAGAAATGATTATATTAAATATTATTTAATTAAATAACAATTAATTATAATTTTCAAGTTCAGCACATGTCAAGAAATAATAATATTACTATTATTATTTTACATGGGGTTTTTCAAGGATTAAATAAATAATAAGGGAACTTGTGAAATTATTTTATTTTAACCATAGAAATATAAATACCCAATTATGTCATTTTTTATTATTATACTATTCAGTTTTGCACAACAATCTTGGAGAATCCTCTCAAGCCTAGAGAGATCCCTTCTCCAAGAATACTCCTAAGAACAATGAGCAATCCTCCCCCACCGGATCAATGAGAATTCTTTGGAAGCTATTCTTGAGGTGATCAAGGCAGATGATGAAATCACAAAGATATTTTTTTCTAGCACCTGGAGAATACTTCGATGAAGTATAGAGATTCCTAGAACACATGTGGATCACCGCTAGAGGAAATATACACTTGGTTTCTACAACGCAATGACGGTGCACCATGGATCTGCCGTCAGATTCATCAATGAAGAAATAATTCCTTAGAGGTAATTCTTTATCTAATTAAATTAATTATAAACAATATGTGTTGATATCCTCTCTATCATTTCTAGTGAAATTCTTCTTTGTCTATTTCTTTGACTCAATTCTGCAGATCATGACATTCATCGTCGTATAGATCTCAGATTGATCATTGATTATGGAAAAATTAAATTTGGGAACCACCCATCACACGCTTCCGCTGCGCCTGAAACCTACAAGTGGTATCAGAGCGAGCACATAATTGTTTATAATTATTTACAAATCATTGGTGATTTATGCATTTATAATTTAGTTTATCAATTCAAGTTTAATCATTATTTTAATCTGAATTGAAATATTGGTTTCTTCATCCTTATTTTATCATAGATTTAATCTAGATGTTTAATTTTATGATTAAAATAAAATTGAGGAATTCATCCAGAGGTGCCAAGGATTTTGGCCAAATAACACGGGAGTACACGCCATGTAATTGAAATTACATGTCATGTACTTGTGGGCAATGCACCAGGAGTTAATTTAGAAATTACTCAAACCATGTGTATTAATGACACACGATGTAGTTAATTCTTATACCGCATATTGACTGAGACAGGCTGGTGAACGGTCGTCTGAAGTACACACTGTGTTACCCACGCACATGATGTGTAGTTCCATTATGTCAAAGACGTCCCATGTATTCAATACACAACCTACCTGACTGGTGATCGTGTAACACATAGTCAACTTGGCATGTGGCCCTTTGGACACACCATGTACTCAAAATTTTCCAAGGTACATTTTACATGCTGAGTACCTAGGTGTGTACCTCAGATAGATGGTGAAGGGTGTACACACAATGTAGATTGGATCTACACATCGTGTACTTTTACCAGTTACACAGATTTAAAATTTATTTATTATATAGTATAAACCTTGAGACATGTACTCGCGTGTGGTCATAAAGATAATACACACCATGTGACGGGTTTTAATATATATATATATAATTGTTTAATTAATATCTATGTAATGTTCAGATCTACATATCATGTATGAGTAGTATTACAAGTTGTTACTCTACATGCATTGAAGTATAAATGTGATTGAAAAATCATGTAATTTGTGTAATCATCCATGAAGTACATGTCATGAAAGTATGTGATAAGTTATTTATTCTATATGTCACAAGAGTAAAACAATATATGAGTATAATACATGTTGGTTAGATTTGGATGGGTATTCACTATGTTGCCTCCAAGGTACATTTATGTACAAGGTTAATTTTAAATGAATTTATTTATTTTTTTTAAAATTAAAATGGATGATAATATCAAGGAAATTCATATAAGAATTAAGATAAAAGGATTGATTAATTAAAGATAATAATTAATCAATTTGAGTGCAATTTATCTTAAATAAGAACGATTAATAATTGAATTATAGTTTTATTAAATACATAATTCATTTCATGAATGTGGATGATCATGAACTTGACTTGAACTTTTGTATGTGATTGGTTTCATTTAATTTATTATTAAATTAAATTTTTGGTCTGTGTGCCTTCTTGCCTTATTATTATGTAGGTCCTACATGATCATGGTTTATTTTATGTAAACCCTGTTTTCCCTTCACCTGTGCGTGAGTAAAAGGTATATGTAATGGATGGATCTCCCAAGCTAGTGGAGGTAGTTCAAGTATGGAGCTGAGGTGAAACCAATCCAAGGAGATACAAAGGTGGACAAGTGGAAAGCTGTAAACATGAACCTCAATTGGTTCAAGGTGTTTCTCCCCCAGGTCAAAGGTTAGTTTAACAAACTATAGATAAACTAACCATTAGTATGAGCTCATGATCATACCCTTTATTTTATTTCTATTAGTTGCATGGTTATTTCATTATGTATGTCTTTTCCCAATCACATAATTAATGAATTTACAAGCATGCGATATGGAATGAAAATAAACTGGCTTAAGCATAAATATTATCTAAGAAATGGTTAATCACTTAATTAATCCCAATTAATATTAAAAAATATGTGATGAAGATAATAATTGTAAATTTAAATATAAAAAGGATATAATCCCTCAATAAAATATTAAGTTGGTATAGCCTTCCATTACTTTGGTTAGAATCAAACCATATTTCAAAGTGCTTGACCAGGAAAAGTTGGGGTGATTTCAATTATCATAGAATTCTAACATGAGGTTTTGGGTTGAATTAAATTGGTTCACATCAAGGGTTGACTGAAAAATCATGTCTTTGTGTAACTAAGAGGCAAAGGTTGAGAAAATCTAAATTAATGATTTCAGGATTGGGGAGTCCACTCAGCAGATCAAGGAACTGAGAGTTAATGTAGTTGAAATTTAGAATGCCTACCTAAAACCATTCAAGTTTCTTGACCAAACAAAGTTGGGGTAATGAGAAGGGGAGTATGCATCCTTTCCACTAGGATGTCAAAGAAACAGGATATTTCAAATCCAATGGTGAGGGATATTGGGTTTTGATAAAATAGTAGGAGACTAATAACTATAATATTTATTTATTTGTCTAAATTTTATTAGATAAAGTACTAAAATTATACTTATCTTATTTTGTATAAATAGTAATAAAATGACATCAAACATATCATTGTGATCCATAATTAAGAAGGAAAACCTTCTCATCAACTCTAATTTCTAGGAGTGGTAGAGGCGCCTATGGGTCATTTTTCACCATGAAAGGAAATTGTATGTACTGGAAGAACTTTTACCAGTTATGCTTGGAAATAAGGCAAGTGATGAAGAGCTATCTCTCTATGAGAAACATATAAATGATGCTATATATGTTTAGTGATTCATGATATCATCCATGTATAATGAGATTTTAAATTAACATGAGGATATGGATTCCCATAGCATGATATATCACCTTCAGGATATTTATCAAGAGAAGCTGATACAAGAGAGGTATGGGATCTCCAATGCTTTTTTCACAACTAAGATTGGAGAGTCTGTGCCAGTTGGGCCTCATGTAGTCAATATTATTGTATACATTGAACACCTAGACATATTAGGGATTAAATTTGAGGATTATTTTCATATATATCTCATACTTTCATCACTTCCCAATACCTTATTTAGCTTTATCATGAAATATAATATGAGAAATAATGATAAGAGTCTTTTGGAACTTCTGTCCTTGATTCACCAAGTGGATAAGGACATGGGGCATGACAAACCCATGGTCATTATGGTGAATAAGAAAAGGAAGAATAAGAAAAAGTGTCCCAAGACCTATAAAAATTATAAATCTTCCAAGCACTATCATTCCAAGAAGGGGAAGATCTAGATGTTGGTCAAGGAAAATGAGGTAGTGTGTTTTTCATATGGCAAGTAAAGCCACTGGAAGAGGAACTACACCAAAAAGAAAGGGGAATCTAAAGGTGAATTTTCTATCAAGTGAAATACTTCCATATCTACACATTGGGTATTAGATACAACTTGTGGTGCTCACATCTATATCCAAATGTAGGAACCAAGTAGATTTTGGAAGATTTCCAAAGGTGAGGTGGATATGCGAGTTGCTAATGGTGTGAGGTTGGCTTCTCTAGCCATTGGTGACTACCAACTTTCATTTACAATGAGAATGATTTTGGTTTTAAGATATTGTTATTATGTACCTATAGTTACCAAAAACATAACTTCTGTTTCATGTTTAGATACAGATGGGTATATTTTCAAGTTTGGAAATAAAAGTTTTTTCTTTTATGAGGGCAACATATATTATGGTATGATACATTTAAATAATGGAATTTATGTATTAAATTATGAAAACCAAGTGTTGTCAATAAATAGATAATCATTTTCACATGACTCATATAACACCCAGTTGTGGCATCACCATCTTGGTCATATAAACGAGAATCGTTTGACAAAGATCTGTCAAGATAGTTATTTAGACTCTTTTGAGCTAAAACCACTTGATAGATGTCATGATCGATTACAAGGAAAAATGACCAAACCACCATTTGTTGGACTGGGTGAAAGGACCACAAAGCCTCTAGGATTGGTACACACTAATGTGTCTGGACCATTTCCAATAGAAGTTAGAGGTGGATATTCTTACTCCATAACTTTTACTAATGACTTGAGTAGATATGATATGTCTAATCAATGAGGTATAAGTTTGATTATTTTGAGAAATTCAAGGAATTAAAGAATGAAGTAAAGAATCAGTTTGGTAAGAAGATAAAGAATCTTTTATCGAATCGAGGTGGTGAATATATTAACCAAGAGTTCATTAACTTTCTACAGGAGTTTAGGATTCTATCTCAACTCACTCCACCTTATATAGAACAATGGAATGTTGTTAGTGAAAGGAGTAACTATACCTTGTTAGACATGGTAAGGTCGATGATGAGTCAAGAAGATATTCCATTATTCTTTTGGGGATATTCATTACACACTATGTCATACACATTAAACTGAGTACCAACTAAAGAGGAAAATGGAATTACCTTTGAACTATGGAGTGGAAATAAACCCATTTTATCACATACATGTGTATGGGGTTGTGAGGAATTTGTTAAGGCCTTCTCAAGCATAAAACTAGCACCTCGGGGCACAAAGTGGATCTTTATAGGGTATTCCAAGGAAACAAAGGGATACTACCTATACAACCCCTCAAACAAGAAAGTGATTATTTCCAGACAAGCCTTCTTTCTTAAGAGGGATCACATCCTCAAAAAGGATAGTGGGAGTAAGATTAAATTTGACTAATCTAATACTCAAGATACAAAAGAGTTGGTATAGGAATAGATTCCAAAGGTCCTCATAGAAGAAGTAGTTTCTGAAACACAAGTACTGTGTTAGAGTATAAGAGAGGTAAGAGAACTTGAGAGATATGGTTTTCTGGCCACTGAGGATGGTGACTCGTTATTGGATGAAAATTATGAACCTCTCTCATATAAGGAGGAAATAGAGAGATCATAAGCTTAAATATGGATATAATCTATGAATTATGAAATGGATTCTATGTATTAGAACTAGGTTTGGGTTCTGGTCAATGCATCGGTTGATGTAAAGCCTATTGGATGCAAATGGTTATTCAAGAGAAAACTAGACATAGAAGGTAAAGTACTTATAAAGCAAGGATAATGGCTAAAGGTTTTAAACAATGTTAATTAATTGACTAAGATGAAAACTTTTTGCTAGTTTCCATGTTTAAATCCATCATAATCATACTTTCTATAGAAAATTAATAGGACTATGAGATTTGTAAGATGGATTTCAAAGCTACATTCTTTAACTGGAACCTTTAGAAAGATGTCTATATTACACAACCAGAAAGTTTTGTTACTCCAGTTGATGAAAAAAGGATTTTCAAGTTGAATAGATCAATTTATGGATTGAAGAAATCATCTAGGTCATATAACATTAGATTTGATGAATCCATAAAAGAATTTGGTTTCATTAAGAATGCATGTGAGCTGTGTGTTTACAGAAGGTTTAATGGGAATGCAGTGTAATAACCCAATGTTTTATCAATGGAATTTCCTTATTATAATTATATCTTAAAGTATAATCACATAATATTACTTATAGAACACAATAAAAATCTTATAAATGAATAATTAGTGAAATTAAAGTTATCTTTAGAAGTTAAGGAACTTAAACGGATGAAATAGTAACTTGACCTTTGGAATAGTAATGTGACCCTTATGAATAGTAAACCATCCAATGTAATAGTAACCACAACAATGAAAGTATAAATAAAAGTTATCCATCTTATAAGTGGCAATATGATATAAATATATCATCGTATAAGTAAGTAAATATTTTAAAAATTATTAATTAAGTGTTGGTGTTTTTGGAGGTCATATATATTTAATTACAATTTTATGATTAATTTAACAATTTAAAAGAAAATTTATTTTCATAAAATGTATTAATAAATAATTATTTTGATGAATTATTATTATAATATAATTTTAAGAGACCCTAATTATTTTTTCAAAGTGTTAGAAAAGCAGTTTTAATTTTAAAATTTGTATTTTTCAAGTAAATTATGATTTTAATTAAAAATTAAATTTCTCATATTTATAAAATTATTTTTGGAAAATGGAGTTCATTTTTGGATTATACACATAAAAAAATGGTTAGGTTTAATTTTTGTGATTTTTTCTAAAATAATTGAATTTTTGGTGAATAGTAAAATATGATAATTTACGATAAATGATAAATAAATGAATTTCTATGTCATGTTTGAGTCATGAATGATGTAAATTATCATTGGTTCCAAATCACATGTTATATTTAATATTTTTGGTCACAGTAATCAAGATTATTCATAGTCTTGAGAAAAAATATTAAACTAATGATTAAAATAATGGGAAACCCCTCCTCTCATCCACTACAAATACCACCCCTCTTTACCTCTTCTATTCACTCCTATCAAGCCTTTTTTCTAGTCAAAATTATGCTCAAATATCTTCCTAATCCCCTATACCACTTCCATTATCCCTTGGTCTCTTTAAAAGACCAAATCCTCTCCCCTAAATAGGTTTTCAAGGAAGATATATCTAAGAGGTAAATTCCTCTTTTCATTTATTTTATTTTCTTTCAAGTTCCATTATTTTATTTTTCTTTCCTCACCTACTTTCATCCAAATTTTATGATATATCTAGTAAATTACATGTAATATAATGTTTTTATGATAATGTAATTGTTCATCATCATATCTCCTTTCCCCTCCTTTTGTACTAGAAATGAAAACACCATCTGAGATGTGTTAATCACATTCAAGGATGACGAGTTTTCAATTTCTATTACCAACTTCAATTCTGGTCATGAAACCATTTTTATGATTGAACCAGAATATAATACATGTATTATAACTTATGTAATATTTTTAAATATTTTTTTACACATGATATTAATTTATAAAGAAAAATGTGTTCGATGTGATCAAAAACCACCAATTAACCAAAACGGTAATCATTAATGTTTTATATAATGATCCATCTTAAATCAAAATAACCAATGAATTTTATAACCATGTAATGTTCTAGATGTTCAATAATAACATACAAATTCAATTCTGGACAACCATTCTCATCTTAAATGTTTATCCTTACATGTATATAAGTAAACCAATCATGAAAACCAAGGAAAACAAATGCTCCCAAAACAATGAAATTGAACCTATTAACCCACCAAAATGGTCATTGATGAAAATATTAAGGTTATAATAAATCAATTACATGAATAAGAGGTTTTGAAAATATTAATTAATGAATGTAATTTGGTTATCCAGGACATTAAGATCAAGTGAAGGAAACCTTCATACTTCCATCCAATCCATATTTTTAAATTTTCAAATGACACTTTTTAAGGCTTAGTGTGAACCCTAACACAATTCCAAGAAAATAAAAACCATACAACATCACAACCCACCCACTTCAGAATTCAAAGAGATAGAGAAAATTGTGAACATGTGAAGTTTCCAAAATTCAAATTCCAAAAAGACAGAAAATCATCATAACTGATCTCAGGCCACAAACCAACCCGCAACACACGCCCACCAAAGCCTGTACCTTCACTATCAGCCGCCATCACCATCGTGAGTCACACCAAAGGACATGCCAACCTACTGCAACATCATCTCCGTTCATCATCAAACTAGTGCACTGGAGCTGCCATTATCCAGAGCTAATCAACACCAATCCACAGCCTCCATGAAGAATTGAAAACCAGAAACCAGTAAAAGATATCACCGATCAACCATAATAACCCTCGCAGACATTATTACTCCATCGTTTCCTCATGAGACGACCCCAAAAAACATCCTCCTGGAAAGCTGTTGGCCACCCGGACACCACTTACCAGAGTACCAAGGAACCACCACGCCAGACAAACCTGGAGAGGGGAGGTGGGACTCGAGGCCAGGGTAGAGTTGGGCAACTCAAGCTTCCATAGAGATTCGAGTCCACCAGATTGAAGAATCCTAGAAAAACCATAGCCATTTTAAAGTGTATCAAAACATTATCCATCCACACAGAAACATAAATTACAAACAAACCCCCAAATAAAATATGAAACCCACCATAAAAAAGAAAACCCGAAAAAGACGAAAAGAAAGGAACACGCTGACCAAGCCAAGGAGGAAAGGAAAGGAAAGCAACGCAGGCAAAAAAACAAGACCGAGACTGCTACTGGTCCCCCTCTTACACCATCCAAAGATAACCTGAGACCCGCATCAAGCCCAACCAATATGGAGTCGAACTTGATGGGTTGGCCGTCAAGGGTAGAGGAGAGGGAGAGAACCAGACACCACCACTAGCGCCGACCCAAGCCGTTCGAAGCACCATCACATGGACCCATATGGAGGTATGATGTGCAAGAGTTAGACAACAAGAGGGGCAGTGAGAGGCAAACAAAATCCACACCAGCTGCAGCTTCGGTTGAGGAGGGGGAAGATAAGAAGAGCCTGAGAAAGGAACAGGAGAGGAAAGGAGCACCGTCGCAATAAGTGGAGAAACCCTAGAGGGAAGGGAAGGCAGAAAAGCGATGAGAGAGCTGGGATCCGAGAGATTGAGGATCCATGACACCTTCATATTTAAGGTAAGGGATTCTACCCGAACGTCCATTATTCCTTTGGGTTTCTCTATCATTCTTTTTACCCAAATTAAGTTATATTTTATTTTTATTTATACATTCTAAATTTTGTTTTTATTCTCCAAACTCATGTATCAAGATCCATTCATCATTATCTTTTAGGTATATACATTTTTTTAAATGATTCCCTCCTTAATACTTCCTGATAAGCAAATCCGTTTTAAGGGAACTTTCTGAATTCTTACCCATTTTCAAGTACACTATATAATCTATTTTTAAGCCACCATTATTTTTATAAAACCACTATTTTTATTATGAAAAACTTCTTGGTTTAATTTTGGTTTTATATAAAATATTATTCCCTTTTATGATTTAAATGACCTTTGATGTTTCCCTTTAACCGTACTAAAATGTTTTAATTCTAAAGTTTCTTAAGTACTCTTTTTACATGTTATTAATTCAAGTTGAAATCGATTTTCATGATATATGCATATTATACCCTATTATTTTCCATGAATGATATAATTCCTTTCCCTCATGGAAATTTTTATGATACTCCCATTTTTTATGCTTTATGAAATGATTATGATTCCCAATTCTTACCATGGGTAACACTTATGTTTGTGTATGATTGATTATGTATGATTATTTATGTGGAAAAAATATTCATGAACATGTTATGATGGTTTAAACCAAATATAACTCCAATGTATTGGGTAAAGTTTAGTATCATGAAACTTTATGTGCAACGGTATTTGCAGTTAGCCTTGACTCGTGCTACCATGTGCAACGGTCTTGGTGGTTAACCTTGAATTGCAATCCTCTATATGAAATGAGCCTCGACTCATGCTAAATTAATGTTTTATGTTGATTCCACATTACTATGAATCTATTTTTATATGATCCCATGCTTTTATGTTATGATTCCATAAATTCTATTCTTTTTTATTTCATTATGTCATGCCTTCTAACCCATGTGCTAAATCTTTATTCTTATGTTTTTTCCCTTACTATATTTTTAGTTCATCCCTTTGTTCATGTTATCCCAAGGTTATACTATAAATATATATGAGAACAATGCAAGTTAGGATCTCTTTATGAATATTAAATAAATAAATGTTTTATTTAGTCCTATGTTTTTAGTTTTATGTACATAGTCTTCCAAGACACTAGAATTTTTGATCCTTGGATTTTAATATGATGTGTTATTACGCTTAAAACCATGTAATGATTTTTGTAAAAGGATAGGGTCTCTATAGTTGGTATAATAGGATAGTCTATTTATTTTTGGATATTAGTAATAGAGCACTTTAGTAAGAACCTTAGGGATGAGACTAAGTATAATAAAACATCCCTAAATTTTGGTAAGTATAGAGTAAGTGATTTATCAAGAAAATACACCCATGTATGGATATGAACAAGTGGATGTGGCTCTAACACAAATGTATCTAGGGGTAAAACATGAAAACAATGACTTAAGCTAGACTCAAATGGGAACTGGTTCATGAAAATGGGCATTTCCGCACTCCTAGTTTGACACTTTGAAGAGATATAATTTGGTAAAATCATAAGCTTAGTATGAACCATTATTAAGGGAAAAAGAAAAAAGAAACCCATAAGAATATATGTTAGGAAACAGATCATGGAAAACCTAGATTGAAACCCAAGGAATCAAAAGTTAGGATATACTTTTACTTTAAGATTTTATCCTTTTATGTTTAACGTTTACTTTTTTTAATAGCTAAGTATTAAAGCCCTCTAATTGTATGTTATTTTTCTTAGTTAATGGAGGGAAATAGAATAACACATTCTGAAAATCAATGTGATAGGAAATATGATGATTACTCTAATGATATGCCTAATATAATGGGAATGAGTGCTCAAAACATTATGACAATACTTGCTCAGATGGCTCAAATTATGAATAATAACTTGAATCATGTGGAACACCCTAATCCTCCAAGTAAAGATACATTTTTCATTGAATCCTTCATGTAGAAAAGTCCTCCCATGTTTAGTGGATATTATGATCCCCTCCTTTTGTAATAGTTGATTAAATCCATTGAAAATATATTCTCTATCCTCTAATTCTTAGAAGAAGAGAAAGTCATACTGGCGGTCTATTATTTTGATGGGGAAGCTGATCAGTGGAAGACACTGATCAAGAATATAAAGTCCTAGGAGGAAATCGATTCCATGGATTTGGAGGAATTTAATAAAATATTTTTCAATAAATATTTTCCTCAAAAGCTCCATCTCAAGATAGAAAGAGAGTTCCTTGGATTTAAGAAGAAGGAAGATGAGTCTATCAGGGCATATGAAGAAAACTTCAAAAGGATTATAAGATACACCTTCGACTTTTTCATGAACACCGAAAGAAAGGTGGATCGATTCTTTAGCTGACTAAAGCTGAGTCTATGAAAAGTGTTGGAAATTAGAGACTTCAAAAATTATGAGGAGATTTCCCATTGTGCCCTCAAGGTTGAAATGGAGATTAGAGACTCTCAATGGTATCACCGTCCTGGTGAAAAAAAGAGGAAAATGGAGTCTAATATGGGTGGTTTGGAAAATAAATCCCATAATGGAAAGAAGATTGAACATTCCACGTGTCAAAATTATGTAAAGAAGCATCCTAGGAACTGTCTAAAGGGAACCAGGAATTGCTTCAAATGTGGAAGAATGAGACATCTGGATAAAAAATGCTAAAGGGATATGAAGAATACCACTAATATGGAATAATAAAGGAAGGTTCTGATAAACACTCAGCCTGTAGTGCAGTGTTACAACTTCAAGGAACATGGTAATTATGCGAAAAATTTCCCTAAGCCAAGGTTTATCAGAGGAAATCAAAGACAACCTCCAAGGAAACAAGGGAGGGCTTATGTTATCACTACTGCTGAGGTGGATCCAGACAATGATGTGGTGATAGGTACTCTAGTTATTTATTCAAGAATAGTTAAGATACTATTTGATTCTGGTTCTACACATTCTTTCATATCTCTCAAGTTTAGTATAACTATTCAAACACCACCTCAAAATTTGGAGGTTGAGTTATCTATGAGAATAGTTAATGGGGCAATTATTACATCCAAGGTTTATAACTCCTTCCTGGTAAATGTTTGTGGACTGAACCTCCTAGAAAATATTGTCATGCTTCCATTGGTGGAGTTCAATGATATTTTGGGCATGGATTGGCTATATTTATACAAATACAACATTAAATTTCGGGAAATGAAGATCACTCTTTACATCCCAGAGTATCCACCAATCCTGTATAAGTGTAAGGAGTAAGATTAATCTCCTTCAGAATAATTGTCTCAAGTGCATATAATGTTGACTTTTGAGCAAGCATATCTTTCTCAAATGATTGAGACAAAGGAGATGATACTTCTCGAAGATATGCCCATCGTGAGGGATTACACTAATGTATTCCCTGAAAAATTTCCTAGACTTCCTCCTGATCAAGAGGTTGAGTTCTCAATTGAACTTATTCTTGGATCCCTACCTATATAAAATACACCTTATAGAATTTCCACCATTGATTTGGAAGTGATCAAGAAGTAGTTACAAGAGAATCTAGAGAAGGGTTTTATACACCCGATTGCTTCACCATGGGGTGAGATAGTACTCTTTGTTAAGAAGAAGGATGGATCAATGCACCTCTGCATTGATTATCTTGAGCTCAATAAAATCCCGATAAATAACAAGTATCCCCTACCTTAGATAGATTAATTTTTCGACCAGATATGTGGGAAATGTTATTTATCTAAGGTGGACCTTCGGTCAAGATATCACTAATTAAAGGAGGAAGAAATATTTCCCCAAAACTACCTTTTGAATGAGGTATGGATACTATGAGTTCATAGTTATTCCCTTAAGTCTCAATAATGCTCCATTAATATTCATGGATTTAATGAATAGTGTATTTATATATTACCTCGATAAATTTGTGGCAGTCTTTATCGATGATATTCTATTTTACTCCAAGAGCAAGGAGGAACATGAGGAGAATTTGAATACTATGCTGATGAATTTATGAATGGAGAAAATTTATGAAAAGTACAGTAAATTTGAGTTTTGGATGGAGGAAGTATCATTCTTGGGGCATGTTATCACTAGAAAAGGAATATCTGTGGACCCTTCCAAGATAAAGGCAATTGAAGAGTGGCTTAGGAAAACATCTGTAATTGAGATACGCAACTTTTTGGGTCTAGTGGGGTATTATTGATGATTTTTGAAGAACTTATCATGATTGTCAAATTTAATTACCAAGATGAAATGGAAGAGAGTAAAGTTCTTCTAGACTCAATAATGTGAGGAAATCTTTAAGGATCTCAAAAAGAGGCGTATCACCACAGTAGTACTCCCACTCCTGATAAGTGGATAAGTCTTTGTGTTGTACAGTGATGCTTCAAAGAAGGGATTAGGCTGTGTTCTGATGAAAAATGATAAAGTGATAGCCTACGCCTCAAGGCAGCTGAGAATCTATGAGAAAAACTATCCCATGCATGATTTGGAGTTGGAAGCTATGATATTTACATTGCAAGTTTGGTGGCATTATCTCTATGGTGAGAAGTGTGAGATATATAATGATCATAAGAGTCTCAAATATATATTCACATAGAAAGAGATTAATATGCACTAGAGAATATGGTTGGATCTAATTAAGGATTATGAATGCTCAATCCACTACCATCCTGGTAAGGCAAATAAGGTGGTAGATTATCTAAGTAGAAATGATCCTACATATTTATCATTGACGATAATTGAAAAGGATACAATATTCTTAGATTTTAAGAGGATAGAAATGGGAATCATTAAGGGAGTAACATCATCAATCCTTTCTCAAATGATTTTTCAACCATCCCTTATGGAGAAAATAAAGGATGCTCAAAGAAATGAAGTGGAAATTTAGAAAAAGGTGGAAGATATCAGAAATGGGAAATACTATGAGTTTAAGATTGAAAAGGATGGAGTTGTAATATATGGGTCACGATTATGTATACCATCTGATCCAGAGATAAAGAAGGATCTTCTAAACGATTCACATAGATCAACCTTCTCTATTCATCCAGGGAGCACAAAGATGTATCACTATATCTGAGGGAATTATTGGTGGGATAATATGAATAAGGAGATTACTGAGTATACATCAAAGTGCATGGTATGTCAGCAAGTGAAGGCTGAAAGGAAAAATTATAAGGGGATGATTCAACGACTACCCATACCAACATGGAAGTGGGAGAAAATCACCATGGGCTTTGTCACTGGACTTCCAAATACATCTAGAGGAAATAATGCTATATGGGTCATTGTGGATCATTTTACAAAGACAACTCACTTTATCACAATTTGAGAGGAATTCTCATTGGATCAAATTTCATGGATATATATCTAAGAGGTGGTAAGGATACATGGAGTACCACTATCTATTGTATTTGATAGAGATATGAGATTCACCTTGAAGTTTTGGAAAGGTCTGTAGAATGCTCTAAGCACTGATTTGAAATTTAGTACGGCCTATCATCCCCAAAATAATGGACAATCTGAGTGAAATATTTAGACACTAGAAGATACATTGAGAGTGTGTTCTATAGACTTAAAAGGAGGTTGGGACCAACATCTTCCACTAGTCGAATTCTCTTACAACAATAGTTTCCACTCTAGCATCCAAATGATACCATATGAATCCCTTTATGGGAAAAGGTGTAGAACACTGGCATGTTGGGATGAAGTAAGTGAGAGTAAGCTGTTAGGACCTTAAATGGTGAAAGAGATTGTGGATAAGGTGAAAACCATTCAACAACACATCAAGACATCCCAAAGTTGACAAAAGAGCTATAAATACAATCATCGATGAGATATTGAGTTCAAAGTTGGAAACATGGTATTCCTCTATATATCTCCACGGAAGAAGGTAATGAGGTTTGGGAATAAAGGAAACATAAGTCCCAGGTATACCAGCCCCTTCAAGATTCTTGATTGTGTTAGATTTGTGGCCTATCGACTAGCACTTCCACCTACCAAGTCTAAAGTACATGATGTCTTCCATGTATCTCTCTAAAATAATTACATACCCAACCCTTCACATGTACTCTCTTCAGAGGTGGTACAGTTGGAGAATGATTTTTCTTATGAGGATTATCCAATAAATATATTGGGTCATAGAGATAAAGTTCTATGCAACAAGACTACTCACCTAGTCAAAGTAATATGGTGGTACCATAAGTATGAAGAGGCAACGTGGTAACTAGAGGAGGAAATGAAGGAAAATTACCCACACCTATTTATGACTTATAATGTAAAATGATATTTCGAGGGTGAAATTTCATAAAGGGGGAAGAATGTAATGACCCAATGTTTTATCAATGGAATTCCCTTCTTATAATTATGTATTATAGTATCATCACATAAGATTACTTATAGAACATAATAAAAACCTTATAAATTAAAAATGATTGAAATAAAAGGTATCTTAGAAGTTAAGGAACTTAAAACGATGAAATAGTAACTTGACCTTTGGAATAGTAATGTAACCCTTATGAATAGTAAACCAGCCAATGTAATAGTAACCTCACCAATTAAAGTATAAATAAACTTTATCCATATTATAAGTAGAAATATGATATAAATTTATCACAATATAAGTAGGTAAATATTTTAAAAAATATTAATTAAGTATTGGTGTTTTTATAAGTCATGTATATTTAATTACAATTTTATGATTAATTTAATAATTTAAAAGAAAATTTATTTTCATAAAATGTATTTATAAATAATTATTTTGATGAATTATTATCATAAGATAATTTTAAGGGACCTTAATTAAATTTTCAAAGTGTTAGAAAAGCAGTTTTACTTTTAAAATTTGTATTTTTTAATTAAATTATGATTTTAATTAAAAAATAAATTTATTATATTTAGAAAATTACTTTTTGAAAATGGAGTTCATTTTTGGATTCTACATGTCGAATAATGGTCAGGGTGAATTTTTGTGATTTTTCTAAAATACTTGAATTTTGGGTGAATAGTAAAATATGATAATTTATGATAAATGCTAAATAAATGAATTTCCGCATCATGCTTGAGTCATGGATGATGTAAATGGACATTGGTTCGAACTAAAATGCTCTCTTTACTGTTTTTGGTCACAATAATCAATAATATTCATATTCTTGAGCAAAAATATTAAACTAATGATTAAAATAATGGGAAACCCCTCCTCTCCTCCATTATAAATACCACCCCTCTTTACCTCTTCTCTTCACTCTTCTCAAGCCTTGTTCATAGTCCAAATTCCACTAAAATATCTCCCTAATCCCATGTTCCATGTCTAGAAGCTCTTGGTCTCTTCAAAATACTAAATACTCTCCCCTAAAGAGGTTCTCAAGGAAGATATATTGAAGAGGTAAATTCCTCCTTTCATTTCTTTTATTTTCTTTAAAGTTATATTCTTTTCTTTTAATTTCCTCACCTCCTTTCATCCAAATTTTATGATAACTCCAGTACCTTAAATATACTATAATATTGTTATGATAATGTAATAATTCATCATCATCTCTCCTTTCCCCTCCTTTTGTACTAGAAATGAAAACGCCATCCGAGATGTGTTAATCACATTCAAAGACGTCGGGTTTTCAATTTCTATTACCGACTTCAATTATGGCCATGAAACCATTTTGATGGTTTAAAAATACTATAATAAATGTATTATAACTTATTTAATGTTCTGAAATATTTTTTACACATGATATTAACTTATAAAGAAAAATGTGTATGATGTGATCAAAACCCGCCAATTAACCAAAATAGTTATCATTAAAATTTTATATAATGATTCATATTTACTGTAAATAACCAAATTAATTTTATAAACATGTAATATTATTTATGTTCACTAATAACATACAAATTTAATTCTGGACAACCATTCTTATATTACATGTTTATCCTTACGTGTATATAAATAAACCAATCATGAAATCCAAGGAAAACAAATGCTCCCAAAACAATGAAATTGAACCTATTAACCCACCAAAAAGGTCATGAATGAACTTAATAAGGTTATAATAAATAAATTTCATGAATAAGAGGTTATGGAAATATTAATTAATGAATAAAATTTGGTTATCCGGGACATTAAGATCAAGTGAAGGACACCTTTATATTTAAGGTAAGGGATTCTACCCGAACCTCCATTATTCCTTCGGGTTTCTCTATCATTATTTTTACCCAAATGAAGTTATCTTTTATTTTTTTATGTGAATATTATAAATTCTATTTATATTCTCAAAAATCATGTATTAAGATCCATTCATAATTCTCTTTCAGGGATATACATGTTTTTAAATGATTCCCTCCTTAATACTTCCTGATAAGCAAACCCATTTTAAGAGAACTTTCTGAATTCTTACCCATTTTTAAGTACACTAATTAATATTTTTTTTAATCCACCATTATTTTTATAAAACCAATATTTTTATTATTAAAACCTTCTTGGTTCACTTCTGGTTATATATAAAATATTATTCCCATTTATGTTTTAAATGACCTTTGATATTTTCCTTTAACCGTACTAAAATGTTTTAATTATAAAGTTTCTTAAGTACTATTTTTATATATCATTACTTCAAGTTGAAAACAATTTTAATGATATATTACTATTATACCATATTATTTTATATGAATTATCTAATTCCTTTCCCTCATGGAAATTTTTATGATACTCCCATTTGTTATGCTTTATGACATGATTATGATACCCAATTCTTATCATGGGTAACCCTTATGTTTATGTATGATTGATTATGTATTATTATTTATGTGGAAAAAATATTCATGAACATTTTATGATGGGTGTGCCCAGATATCACTCCAATTCATTGGGTAAATTTTAGTCTCATGAGACATTATGTGCAACGGTCTTAGCGGTTAGCCTTGACTCATGCTACCATGTGCAACAATCTTGGTGGTTAACCTTGACTTGTGATCATATATTTGAAATGAGCCTTAAATCATGATAAAGTCATGTTTTATGTTTCTTCCACATTACTATAACTCCATGTTTATATGATCCCATGCTTATATGTTATGATTCTATATGTTCCATGCCTTTTTATATTATTATGTCATGCCTTCTAACCGATGTGCTAAAGCTTTATTATTATATTTTTTCCTTAATGGGATTTTTATCTCATCCCTTTGTTCATGTTATCCCCAGGTTATGCTATGAAGATGTATGAGAAAAATGGAATTTAGGAGCTCTTTATGAATATTAAATAAAGAAATGTTTTATTTAGTCCTATGTTTTCCGTGTTATGTACCTAGTCTTTCAAGACACTAGACTTTATGATCCTTAGCTTGTAATATGATGTTTTATTATGCTTAAAATCATGTAATGATTTGTGTGAAAGGAAAGGGTCACTATATGTAGTCATTATCCTTGTAGTATGTATTTATGACATATTACTTATTGGAAATGACATACCAGTCTTACAATCTGTTAAGGGATAATTAAATAAGTGTTTCTCCATGAAGGACTTAGGCGAAGCAGCCTGCATTCTAGAGATTAAGATAATTCATGATAGATCCAATAGGCTGATTGGACTAATTCAAAGTACATATGTTGATCAGATACTAATGATATTTAGTATGGAAAATCCAAAAGGGGATTGTTTCCAGTGTCACATGGTTTACATCTTTCTAAGAAAATGTATCCCCAGACACAACAAGAGAAAGAGAGAATGAGTAAGATACCAAATGCTTCAATGATAGGATCAATCATGTATGCCATGTTATGTACTAGACTTGATATTTCCTATTCACTGAGCATGGTAGGCAGATATCAAGCAAATCTAGGAGAACAACATTAGACTGCTGTTAAGGATATCCTTAAGTATCTAAAAAGAACTAAGGATATGTTCCTGGTATATGGATGATATGAGGATATGATCCTCATAGGTTATAAGGATTATAGTATTTAGATAGATTAGAATGATCTGAAGTCACAATCAAGATATGTTTTATATCTCAATAGAGAAGTTGCGAGCTGAAAGAGTTCGAATCATCCATTTTTTTTCTGATTCTATAACAGAGTTTGAGTATATAGAGACTTTTTATGTAGACAAGGAAGATGTTTGGATTTGAAACTTTTTTCAGGAACTTGACATGGTACCTAGTAGTAAATACCTTATCACATTATATTGTGATAATCGTGCAGTTGTGGCTCTTGCAAAAGAACCAAGGTCACACCAACAGATAAAGCATATACTTCAGAAGTATCACCTCTTGAGGGATTTCTATCAGAGGAGAGAAGTTACAGTAAATAGAGTATCCACAGAAGAGAACATGGAGGACCCCTTAGCTAAAGGCTTATCTCAACAGAAGCATGAATATCATGTGAGAGCTAGTGGACTGAAGGTTTTTAGCAGCTGGCTCTAGTGCAAGTGGAAGTCTATTGGATTTGGTGCCCTGGAACCAACTTCTTTGTACTTTATGATAAAATTGTATTCATTTTTTTTATTATTAATAAACTAATTATCACATCATGATTTTTCTTCTATGTAACATAGTATGCGATGATTTCTTAAGAGTGGTTATCACACTAAAAGGTCACAATAGTTCCCTGCTATAATGAGAACCCGAAAGTGCTATGGCAGTATTCTTGAATATATGTTATATAACTGAATGATATCATTTTAGGGACACAAATTATACAAGCTATTAGGGGTGGAGACTCATAGGACTTTGAGGCACCTTCTCATTTTGTACACCCTTGGTAATATCTAGTAGGATATTATGAGAACGAGACCCACCAGTAGAAATCCATATTTCTACGTGTCATTGTATGTTCCTATATGTGGATGTGTGTATTGATCCTTAGACTTTAAGATTATTATTAATTAGTATTATGAGTCACACACTTAGATGTATTGACAAAAACTGTGATGACATATGTTTACGGTGAGGTAGGATATGTTAGGTGCATCATGAGTAATATTGCATTAATGAATAATGCGAGAAAGGATTTATTCTTTTTGTTCTTTAATGAAAGTTAATATATCATAAACTTTTATGGTAATTATATAGCCTAAATAAATCCATGACCATGATGATCAATAGGAAAGTTCTACTTCCAGAAAGTCAAAGAAAGGGATATCGAGCATATAGGTTGATGACACTAGCATGCAACCTGCTCGATTTGAGATATTGTGATAAAGAGATTATATTACATGATAAGCATTTTTATGAGGTGACATGTCATTTCCATATTAAATTATTTATATATGGGTTCCTTGGTGTGTTTCTAGATTCCAACCTTGGACTTTAGGCTGCTTCACCTAATTCCACTGAGAAAGAGGCAGAGAGGGTCACACACTAAGTGTATTCAGAATCTCAATTAAATAATATATTATTATTTATTATTTAACAGGTTGAATAAATAATATTCTTGTACATGGTTTAATAATTATTCATGTATGATTTATTGCATATAAATATTTATTTTCTGTTTAGTAAATATAAAATTTATTTATTTATTAGTGAATAATGTAGTGATATTTATTTAATAAATAAATATAAATTATTCAAGACCTAATAAATATTATGGTGGAATGGAGGACCGAGTTTAATGGTCTAGTTAGAAATGATAATATTGAATATTATTTAATTAAATTATATTTAATTATAATTTTCAAGTTCAACACATGTCGAGAAATAATAATATTACTATTATTATTTGACATGGGGTTTTTCTAGGATTAAATAAATAATAAGGTCACATGTACAATTATTTTATTTAAACCATAGCAATATAAATACTCAATTATGCCATTTTTTCTTATTATCCTATTCAGTTGTGCACAATAATCTTGGATAATCCTCTAAATTCTAGAGAACTCCCTTATTTAAGAATACTCCCAAGAAAGGCGAGCAATCCTCCTCTACCAGATCAATGAGAATGCTTTGGAAGTGATTCTTGAGGAGATCAAGGCGGATGACGCAAGCACAAGGATATTTCGTGCTAGCACTTGGAGACTCCTTCGGTGACGTCTGGAGATTCTTGGATCATGTTTGGATAACACCTAGAGTAAATATACACTTGGTTTCTAAAATGAAATGATGGTTCACAATAGATCTATCTCTATATTTTTCAACTAAGAAATAATTTCTTAGAGGTAATTATTTATCTAATTAAATTAATCATAAAAAATATGTGTTGATCTCCTCTCTCTCAGTTCCAGTACAATTCTTCTTTTTCTATTTCTTTGACTCAATTTCGTGTATCATGACATTCATCATCGTATATATCTCAGATTGATCATTGATTATGAAAAAATTAATGTTGGTCATTTCCCATCGCAATGCTTCCGCTGTGCCCGGAACCTACATCCACAAACTCCACTAGGGGTAATAGAGGATCACACTCCAATATCAAGGAGGGATACCATAATCTATCTAAGACTCGACCTCTAGAGGGGATTATAATAAATGGATGTGGATATAATGCCATACTAAATCCTTGAGGAAAGGACCAAGGGAACACTCTCAACATATACTAGTCCAAACCGAAAACCCACCACTTTATCTCAAAATGTTGTCTCAATGTTAGGGTCTCAATGCCAAAGATTTATCATCGATTGGATGCTCTGTTTAGTAGTTATGACTATTTGAAGGTGTAGGGGTCACTTCACTGGTGGACCGGCCACCATGGTCAGTCCACCTACCATGCCGACCTACCACTGTGGTCGGCCACCCATATTCCAGATGGGCAGTCATTGCATCCTCAGTCGACCATCATGGTCAACTGCCACTGGGCTCTACCTCGGTTTCCCCAGATATGATCTAGGTCCGGCCTAGCCCACCGGCTTGACCCAACCCACTGACCCGACCTATCCCATATGGCCCAGCCCTCCACCTGACCTGACCCACCTGGCCCCCACAACTAGCATTGCCGTCTCCTTGCATCCACCATCGTCACCCACCCGTTCTTCCACACATCGCCAGCAGCACTTTCGCAAGTCGCCGCCAGCACTTCCGCAAGATTCCCCATCTCCTATGATTTCCCAAAATTGAAATAGTCAAAGATTTGATCTCATCCAAGCCTCACCGTCGTTGAACAATGCTTCTCATCATCAGATCTTCTCATAAAATGGATTAAATTGTCATTCTTCATTTTGAGCCGAAGAACGCTGAGGAACACAAATTCAGGAATCATCCATCGTCCAAATCACTCAATCTCCATTGTTTCACCTCCATCGTGTCATTCTAATCTTGATCTACAATATCGGATCATTGCACCAAGAATTGGGTGCATAATGATGGATTGATCAGGATGTGTCGAACCCCGGGCCAATGAATAATGCCCATGTTGAAATGCATAATTGGGGGAGAAAAGAACAATAAATCTAGAGGAATGAACCTTGATCCACGTTTGTGTCAATATTGGTTCATTTGTGTTGGAATAGAAAATGAATCCATCACTAAATTAAACCATTGAAACTTCTCCCAATAAAATCCTCGCAAAATAAATCTCTTCTCACAATACACAGGATTTGTGAATCAATCCATTCATCAATTGATTCACCTTCATTGTAGGAATTAATAATGGGTAATTAAACAATTGAAACACATTCCCTACCTCTATTTGTATCAATTACTAATGGAGAACAAATCTGCTTCATTGTCATTGCTGTTGGTGAGATCCTCAAATTTCGTTGGCACATTGATTGTCGAAGCTTGATTTGTCAGTGTTCATCCACGGAAGCTCCTCAACCGGATCCTCTTTCAAATTATTAGGTTATGAGTCCAAACCTGAAATTTGGTTATAATCGGGTTTATAAAGGAGTATTTGGTAGTTGCATCATCAAATAAAAATAAATAAATAAATTTAATTTATTTATTATTTATGTCTTTGATGACCTTTTCACGAAATCCTCATGAAGACAAAGGTTATGTTGCGCCTAGGGAAAACAATGCATTACGAACTCAACAATGGTCTCAGATTCCCAATCCAAGTCCCCATTCATGAGTTATTAAGATTTAAAAATAAAATAATTTTATTTTATTATTTTATTTATGGTTAAGTACTTGGTGAATTTTTCTACACATAACCCGCGCTGACAAAAGTTAAGTCACGCCTAAGGTAAAGACACTATTCTTAATTCAATGGTGCCATCATATTTTTGATCCGAGCACCCGTTTTGGAGTTATTCCACTCTTTTAGGAACACTGTACACACATTATTAAATATTTTAATATTTTTCAAACATTTATTCCAGGACCAATGGGACTCAAAATTGAATGTTGTCTCAATGATTGGTCTCAAAATCAATCCATATAATATCAAAAAATAATACATTGAAAATATAATACATTTCATTCTCCTTACCTTGGGGATTTACATCCCCAAAAATCCAAAACAAGGTCTAATAAAAAAGACAATGGTACCGAGCATAAATCTAAGGCTTTATCTACCATGTGCTCTCTTGGAGATTCACCTGCTTCCACCAAATGTGCACTAAAGGAATTGATCACCCACGAAGGATCCTCTCCCACCGATCCTTGATCTCCACTGGGTACTCGACAAAAGTCACGCCATTCTCGATGTCCAGCTCGCCCCTATCGATGACGTGTGATAATTCATGCACGTACCTCCTCAGTTGCGACATGTAGAATATTTCGTGTACCCAATATAACTATGGCGGTAGAGATAAGAGGTATTCCCCCTCACCAACTCTATGCTGTATTTGAAAAGAATCAATGTACCTCAGAGATAGATTACCGCCCCATCCAAATATCCGTAATCCATGTTGAGGTGAAACCTGAAGGAAAACATGTTCTCCTTCATAGAACTACAAAGGCCTCTATCGACTATCAATATAATACTTCTAATGGATCTGTGAATTCTTCATTCACTCCTGGATGATCTTCACCTTCTTAATATTAGCTCACACCAACTCCAGGCCCATGAGTGCAGACCCTCCTGGTTCAGTCCAGCAAAGTGGTGACCTATAGGGTCACCCATACAAGGCCTCAAATGGTGTCATACCAATGATGGGATGATATAATTTGTTGTATTCAAACTCCACCAGTGGTATGTGATCCTCCAAACTATATCCAAAGTCTAACATGAAAGCCCAAAACATTTATTCCAGAACTGGAATGGTTCACTCAGTCTGGCCATCCATCTATGGGTGAAATGTTGTGTTCATGCATAAATGGGTCCCAAACACCTCTTGTAATCCCTTCCAGAATTGTGATGTAAAGTGAGCATCGCGATTTGAAACTATCATCAATGGAACTCCATGGAGTCGAATTATCTTCTGCATAACGAGGCATCCCAAGCTCTCTACTGAACTCTGCTCTTAGATAGCTAGGAAGTGGGAAAACTTGGTGAGTTGATCAATATTCACCCATATAGAATCATGTCCCCTAGACATACATGGTAAAACCATAATTAATTACATTGATATCCTATCCCACTTCCATTTTGGTACCTCAAGGGTTTGAGCTAAACTCATTGGAACCTGGTGCTCAACCTTCACTTATTGAAAAGTAAGGCACCAAAAAACAAACTCTTCAAATCCTTTCTTCATCCCTGGCCACCAAAACTAACATTGGAGGTCCTGGTACATATTAACCATACCTAGATGTACCACTAAAGGGGATGTATGAAACTCCCACAAAACCTTCTCCCAAAACACCACTAGTACTACTGTGCCCCCTCTGAAAAGAATGGTGTGCTCCCCACCTTTCAAATATTCATGAAGAGCATTCCCTATGGACAATTGAGTGCGCAGGGTCTTGTAGTCGATATCCCTAAGATGTGCCTCCTTGACTCACTGCAAGAGTGGAGGGGTGAAAAACATAGACTAGAGGTAAACTACTCCATATCCATACATAATGGATAACTGCAATGAGGTCAGCTACTCTAATGCCTCATTCAACAATTATGAACTTGATCTTATACTGAGAGCATCCACCACTACGTTACCCTTCCAAAGAGTATAGTCAATCTCAAAGTTATAGTATTGGAGGAACTCTATCCATCACCTCTATCTCAAGTTTATATCCTTCCGGGAGAAGATATATTTGAGACTCTTATGGCCAGAGTAGGTGAAAAACCGCTCGCCCATCAGGTAGTGTCACCACATCATCAAAGAGAAGACTACCGCTAATAAATCAAGGTCATGGGTTATGTAATTTTTCTCATGTGGTCTCAATTAGAGTAAATAATAGGCAATCAACACTTGCATCTACATCAGGACACAACAAAGCCTGACCCCTGATGCATCGTAGAACACCACATACTCAATGCCTTCCTTTGGTAACCTCAATATGGGAGATTTCATCAACCTCTGCCTCATCTCCTGAAAGCATTACTGACACTTTTATGTCAACACAAAAGGTTTCCCCTTTAAACTAATCAAAGGGGGTCATCAATCCTTGGTAGTGGATATTTTTTTTTCACAGTCACCTGGTTCAAGCGCCATTAGTCCACATACAACCTCAAGCTCCTGTATTCCTTTCTAGAAAACAAAACCAGGGTTTCCTAGGGTGAAACACTGGGTCTTATGAATCCCTTCCTCTAAAATTCCTCCAACTGTACCCTTAGATCATGAAGCTCTGTGGAAGCTATCTGATACGCTGGTGTAGATATCTGTGTTGTCCCGAGGTGTAAACCAATGTAGAAGTCTATCTCTCGGTAGAGAGGTAAACCTAAAACATCTTTAAGAAATACATCCTCATACTCTTCCACCACTGTAGGAAACTTAGGAATCATAAAATCCACTGAACTAAGAGTTAGACTATCCAATTAATTAATAATAAGTTTCACCCTCCTATGCATGAGTCTATCACGCGCTTCCAAAGTATCCTTTTCACCAATAATGGAAAACCTGGTTCCATCACTATGGACACACCACACTCTTAACCTGAAATAGTCAATATGAGCATGAACTATAGATAAACATTCCATACCAAGAATGACATCATAAGGCCTCGATGCTACTACCAAGAGATCCCAACTAAAACTCTCGCCTCTAAGAGTTAGGTTACACTATTGGAACCAATGTGTGATCATCAAGTCTCCTCCAGTAGGAGTATCCAAACATAAGGGTCAAGTAAATGGTTCAACTAGAATCTCTAAGTCTCGAACAAGATTTGTGGTAAGAAAGGAATGACTATCACCCATGTCTATCAAAACTGCAGCTAAGGAAGAAAAGACATAGATCACGCCTTATATCATTCATGGAGCCCCTAGGTAATATGCCTAGACCGCATGCATCTGTCCACTCCCCTATCCTCCAGCTCCATGAGCCTGGAATAGACCACATGGAGGTGGTGATGGTAACATGTTGAAATGTTGACCACCACCTGATACTCTCCCAGCTCCTCTGTCATGTCCAAAACCCTACGAATATGTTAGCTCCTACTTTCCCACTGCTGACAATCATTGGAAATATCCACTTATACAAGAAACTTTTGACCATCAGAGAAGCACCCTAACATAAGTAGGAATGCTTATAGGGATAACACATTCTCATATTTCTCTAAGTATACCTCACTCGAAGGTCTTATCTCTAAAGTGATGATCATGTATCATATCCATCAAGTACCTGGAGAGGCTGGTATGCCTCGATGAATACTAAAACACCAACATGTCATCTTACTGGAGTTGTAGAAGCTCTTAGATACTCATAGACCTTATCTTATAAGGTGATAACTCCTATTTGAAAATGTTTTAAAGCTTTATCCATGAAAGAGTCACCTCATCGTAAGATTTGGTAACCAAACCCCACCATCACCCTACTGAGCCGTGTAGAAGGCTTAATGCTAGAACCACCATTTGATCTGCTGGGGTCTTGACTAGGTAGAAAACTTGGGTCACCTCCTCAATCCAGTCCTCAAACGCCCATGTGTTGGGCCTGCATCAAAACCTGAGGGGCCTCTGCTGCAAAAACTTGCAAAGTGCGCTTATCTTTCACACATCATCCTCTAGTACTGCAGATACCATGTGATGCTCTACAGGTGGTGGTATGGATGGTGCACCACCTATAGGCATTATCTCTAGTAAAAACACCTATATCGATGCCTCATCACCTAGCAGATCATCCTCGTGATCATGCAATGGAATCCTAGCTGGCTGTATACATAGAGACATCCTGAAATAAAACAAGATGTACCACCGTCAACTGAGTATATCTAGGGAGATGACTCAAGAAGGAAATGGAAAACACAACCATTACTATATGATACATGTACCATTGTTTTCCTTGCAACCAGTTTTCTCATGTACCGAGCTGAAAACTAGGTGATCGTAGTCCTGGTGTATGAATACATCGGTCGCCACACCAACACTAGAGTCCTTGGCCTGAAATCCAAACTCGAAACACTTAACACTGTTGCCCTAAACCAACATTATAGACTCTAGATACTAAAGTAGATCCAACCCCATTTGATACCACTCTATCATGACCCATCCCAGAGGGGCCCATCCTGTGACTACCCCAAGACCACCTCCAATAGGCCAGGGGCTGGTGACTTGCACCGAGTAGGAATATCCCACAAATGGGAGGCATTAGCCTAAAGTACCTACACACACACACACATCCAAGACACAAATGATGAAATGAAAAAACATTAAGTAAAAAATGTATGAAAACCACTATATACCAAAACCAGAGTATGAAAGGAAGAAAAGCAAAGTAAACAGGGCCAAATACAAGACCACTATAAAGAGTTTGAAACCACAAGTCCAACTTGAAAGAAAAAGGGTATTGGGAATGTTTTCTAACACCATAGAGACACACCTCAGTCTGTCCATCCTCACAAGGCACTACCTAGTCCTAGTCCGCCTAAGACTCCATCAAATGATCAATAATCTTCACAAGACATGACACATGTAGGAAAAGCCCATGCAGGGGTGAGTATAACAATACTATGTAGGACTCCCTGAAACCAGAAATAAATACAACAAAGGAAAGTATAGTTATCTCTACATAGGTATATGTATTCAGCACATATAACAAGAACATCCAAGTATACTCAAGAGAGACACCATGCCATCAGGCATTCACAACCAACTACCAGCCACATGATTCTACTCGAAGCGCACTCATTTAGGGAGAACTCACTCCTCAAGCCATCATATCATCAGATACACTTAATGAAGAGGTCTAGTTCATTTAGGACCCACCCAAATAGAACGTATTGATCAATGAAGACTATGATACACAGAGAGGGGATCACTCCTAGACTCACTAGGGGATACCACAAACCCAATCTGGATCAACCCACTACATAGAAGATCATTCCCATAACCAGTGGGGGATGCCAGGAACCATACTGATACGACCCACTAGATGGAGGATCAATGGCCTACTCAGGGAGGTTACAAAAATTCCACAAACTCCACTGGGGGTGATAGAGAATCTCACTCCAGTCTTGGGGAGGGATACCATACTATATCCGAGACTCATCCTATAGAGGGGATTACAATCTAGTGATGTGGATGTAATGTCGTACTAAACCCTCGAGGAAAGGACCAAGGGAATACTCTCAACCTATACTGGTCCAAACTAAAAACCCACCATTTTATCTCAAAAAGATAATCTTAGCATTATAGTCTCAACACCATAGATGGCTCATAGATTGGATGATATGTTTATTAGTTATGACCATTTGAAGCTGTAAGGGTCACTGTTCCCATGGACTGACCACCGCAGTCGGTCCACCTACCGTGCCGACCTACCTCTACGGTTGACTGCCCATGGTCTGGTTACGTAGTTGCTGCACTCACGGTCAGCCGCCATTGGGATCCACCCTGGTTTCCCCAAATCCAACCTAGGTCTGGACCGACCTACCTAGACTTCCACCACATCTGCCTTTGTTGGCTCCCTGTATTTGCCGCCACACACAGCTCTACTGCCCGTGACATTAGCCGCTAACACCGGCCACTCGCACTACTGTGCACCACCGCATGTGCTTACATGAGACTCCCTATCTACTCTAATGCCCAAAAATCAAAATGGTCATAGATCTGAGCTTGTCCAAGCCTCATTATTGTCTAACAATGCGTCCCATCATTAGATCTTCTTACAGAACGGATTAAATCGTCATTCTTCATTATGTGATGAAGAACAAAAATTTAGGAATCATCCATCATCCAAATCACTCCACCCATGTTGTTTCACCTCCACCGTAACATTCAAATCCTAGATCTATGATATCCGATCATTATGTCAAGAATCAGGTGTGAAATGATCAATTGGTTGAGATGTGTCGAACCCCGGGCCAATAAAGAACGTCCATGGTGAAATGCAGAATTAGTGGAGAAAAGCACAATAAATCAAGAGGAATAAACCTCGATCAATGTTTGTGTAAATCTTGGTTTGTTTTCATTAGAACAAAAAATTAATCCATCACCGCATTAAACCATTGAAACTTATCCCAATAAAATCCCCACAACATAAATCCCTTCCCACAATACACATGATTCGTGAATAAATCCGTTCATTGATTGATTCACGTTCATTATAGAAATTAAGAACATGGAATTAAACAATTGAAACACATTCCCTCCCTCAATTTGGATCAATTGATGATAAAAAACGAATCTGTGTCATTGTCATTGCCGTTGGTGAGATCCTAAACTTCAGTTGGCACACCGATCATCAAAGCTCGATTTGTTGGTGTTCGTCCACGAAAGCTCTTCCACCGAATCCTCTCTCAAATTCTCAAGTTATGAGGAAAAACCTGAAATTTTGTTATAACTAGGTTTATAAAGGATTTTATTTGGTCACTAAATCATAAAATAAAAATAAATAAATTTATTTATTATTTACATTTATGATGAATTTTTCACAAATGCCTCGCGTCGACAAAGGTTATGTCGCGCCTAGGAAAAAAACCACATTACGAACTCAATGGTGGTATCATAATTATAATCTGAGTCCCTATTCATGAGTTATTAGGATTTAAAAATAAAATAATTTTATTTAATAATTTTATTTACGATTACGTCCTTGGTGACTTTTTCTACAGATGATCCGCGCTGACAAAAGTTAGGTCGCGCCTAGGGTAAAGATGCTATTCTAAATTCAAAGATACCCTTAGATTTATGATCTGGGAACTCATTTGGGAGTTATTAAACTTTTTTCAGGAACACCACACATGCGTGCTATTAAATATTTTAATATTTTTTAAACATTTGTTTTAGGCACACTGGGCATCGGAATCGCACATCATCTCAGCACCTAGTCTCAAAATCAATCCATATAATATTGAAAAATAAGACACAGAAAATATGAGGCATTACAATGACCAATTTACATGGTCCAAAGTATAATTTATCCCTAAGATCCTTTTAATTCACCACCGACATGTTCGTCGTCTTCATAAGACACGACACTTGCAGGAATAGCCCATGTAGGGGTGAGTATATACATGACCAGTAGGATGCCCCAAAAGATGAAGGGGGATCAGTATGAGACACAATAGGAATAGAAAGATAGTTAGTATATATAAGATAAAATCAAAGAGAATAACTTAACCCAACCAAGAATTAAAGTAATATCTTCCAAGAACAATAGGATAAACACAGTGAGCAGATGAACTACTCATCGAATCGTCACAACCTATAACAAGAGAGTAGACTCATTCAACCACAAGAAGATAAACCTGAAAATCACGTGAAATACCCCATACGTCTTCACCTATCCTAGAAGGATAGTATCCAAATCCAAGGTGTGGAGACATAAGAATGTATATATACGTGTTCAGTCAAAAAATCCCAAACAAGAGAGTAAGAGGATCTTCATCTCACAACTCAACCTATAAAGAATAGTATCCAAAAGTTCCAAAAGTCTATCAATGATTCCCAACATATCATGAATCTTCTCAAAAGTAACTATCTAATTCTAACCACGTCTCATCATTGTTCCACACAACTAAGTGGGAACAAACTTGAAGTAGAGGATTCACGCTCTAGTACATCAGGGGGCGTTATACTATGTAAGTCATTGAGGACGCAATTTCCCAACTCTGCTGGAGGGTCAAATCTGTATCTGTTTAGGATTCCATTGCCCAGCTATGCTGGAGGGTCAACTCGGTATCCATTGAGGATGCCACTGCCCAGTCTCTACTAAATGTTCTACTCAGAAAGTGTTGAGGACACAATTGCCCAATCTCTACATACTCGAAAATATTCAAGGACTCTGATTACCAGTCCCTGATGGAGGGTCTACTCAAAAATCATCAAGGATTACACTACCCAGTCTCTAATAGAGGTTCTACTTAGAAATAATCGAGGACTCCACTACCCAGTCTATACTGGTGGGTCTACTCGGAAAGCCTCTGTTGATCCTGCACGATCACTACCGTCATCGAGAATTGACTCAATAAGCATCATTCCCAGGACATTTCAAATCATATATTGAAATCCAAAATAAATGACACAATCACGTTCTACATGGAAAAAAACTTAGGATAGACTACTCATGGGCCAAAATATGATTTCAAACAAAGGTGATACAAAACCTCGAAGCTTCCTCAGAAAGAGGTACACAACATGTTGGGGACCCACATAGTGTGTGGTCCCACTCTACTATCAGGTCATGTCCTTGTCGGAACATGGATTTTTGGACCTGTAGTACTATAAGGTGTGTAAGGGTGCCACATGACATGTCTCGACCAAAAGTCTTACGAACGCACGGGGCTCATCATCAGTCTGAGGAAAAAAATGTAATTTTACTAATATCCCTCTTCAAATGGCCTCAGATGGCCAAACTGATCATACCATTGAGACCCTCACAGAAACAAGTTTGAGGTAGGATATTCATTTTCTCAAATAGGACACCTGGTGAAAGATCCACATTTCACTGCATCATGCTCGAATGATGTTTCGTGGCCCCAAGCCACAAATCTGTATTAAATACCCAAAATTGATCTTGAAATGTATACTTCAAGTTCAGAGTCATGACATCAATTACTGCTCATAATTCCAACACCATATGAGAAATATATATTGGATACTAGATTCTATATTATTATTATTATTATTATTATTGGGTTCTCCATGGACCCAAGTCATGAGTCTGAAAAAGGTATCCAACATTGACCTTAAAATGACCGTCTCTATTATAGGTCATGTTATTCTTGATGGTACATTGATTCGATATCAAATGAAGATGATACATCAAAAATAATATTTCATAAAAAAAATTATTATTATTATTATTATTATTATAAATCCTAAATTGAAAGAGTGGTTCATACCCCCTGTTCAAAATCGTACAACACGCCCCATAAGAGAAAAACGTCCCTTTATTTTATTTACATTTTATTAAATAAATATTATCATTAAAATTTTATATAATATAATATTTGATAAAAAAAGACAAGGGACATATCCTTTTATGGCCAAGCAGGCGCATGCCTCCCCCACAATCCAAGGCATCTCCTCCGTTAAGTTTTATCTTCTTCATTTAATTTTACATTTCAAAATTTAAATCTCATTTAAATTTTATTATTCAGTCTTTCAAAATTTAATCTAATTTAAATTTTATTATCCAATCACACTTTTTTATGTCGAAATTATTAGTAATATTATTTAGTATAATTATAATAATAAAACCCCATTTAAAATTTATTAACTCATCACAATTATTATTATTAATAATTATTATTAACATCCACCTAGTTGATCGTGTATGACCACCTCACTAAAGATCCAAGCCTGAACACCATCACTTTCACACAGAGTATCCCCCTCCATGTGAATCCATGCACAAAAAATACTCATAATCGATCCATTTATATCGCACGTCATCACCACATGCCGACTGGGAAAATGAGGATCACCTTTCTGATCCCGAACCATCTCTAATCATAAATCTCACACTCACGATACCAAACTGATCCATTCACCAAAATCCATCCCACACATTTATCAATCTATCCAAAAACCATTGATCTTCATGTCATTTATTCCACCCCAAAGAATTTGGGGGTTTGATCGCACTTGAACCTGCCTAGACAATGTCGAATCGTAACCCCATGGTCCAATGATGAAGAACACAAAGAACAGTGGGGGAAAAGAACCAATAAAAAAGGTGATAAACATCATTGGTCAAGCATTCTTGGCCAACGATTTCATAGTTGGGAAACCAGGGTGAGAAATATGGCATGGAAAAGAAATAAATTTCAAGAATAATTTACTTCGATACATGGGATCATGCGAAGGTTTATTTAAACACATATCAATGGAACAGATTTTATCATGCTAAATATTTTAATAAAAGGGGAAAAACCATAATTGACAAGTCCTAACTTGATTATGGATCAATCTATGGTGAAAAAAACATATGATAGTGATGAAGACGATCCATTGTGTCTGTTGCCAGTCAGTTCACCTCGATCTGATCATCGGTCATCATCTGATGTCAATACACCAATGAAAAAGGGGTGAAAGATTCTATCAATGATCCTAGGGTTATGCGGCTAACCCTGGAGATTTTTCATAACAATATATTTATAGAAAAATATTTAGTTTAGGTTCTTTAATAAACAATTAAATAAACAATTCGTTTTATTTAATTATTTCACCCATGATGGTGCCCAAGCCAAACACCCGACACAGATCTAGGTTATGTCGGTCCTAGGGTAAACACCACATTCTGAACTCAATGGTGGCCTCATATTTCCCATTATAGTCTCTGTCTATGAATTATTTGAGTTAAGTTTAGTAAATAAATATATTAATTTATCTAATAAACCCACCAACGACTACCCCATAATGTCATGTCCCGACCAACATTAGGTCACGCCTAGGGTAAACTCCATGTTCTGGATTCAACCATGGTCTCAGATTTTCGATCCAATACTCTGTTTAGGATATATTCCCCTTTTTTAGGAAAACTATTCACACGTAATAAAAATATATTTAATATTTTTATAAAATTAATTGTGGACTCAGTGGGCCTTAGAATCATGTGCCGTCTCAGTGTCTGGATCTGAAAATATTCCTAGAAATTTTCCATAGTCTTACACCGAAAACTAGAGTCCCTACATTATTCTCTTCTTTAAAGATTTTCATCCCTGAAAATCACAAATTAAGGAAAAATGTGGAGATACTGAGCCAACATATGGTTCTTCCATACATCTTCCCTGTATCAGGATGTACCACCAAAGGAGACATGTGAAACTCCCTCATTGCCTCCTCTCATAACGTGAATGTTTCGTCCCTAAAAAAGGATAACATGATTCACTTCTTCAGAAAATCCATCTGGTGAAACTCTTAAAGATATATTGTTATGCAAGATCTCTCACTCGATATCCCCAAGTTGTGCCTCCCTAACTCACTGAGGAATTAAAGGGGTAACAACCATCAACTGGGGGTATGATGTACCATCCTCACCCATAAGGGTCAACTACAAAGATTTCAAATACATCATCACCTTGAGCAACAAAGGTGGATGAAAAACCTCATTGTGAGCATCTACTAACATGACCACGCCCTAAGTGTCCTTCAATCTCACGCTGCCTCAACCTATGAAGGATCCATGGTCACTCCCATGTCTAAGAAGACATATCATGTGAAGTGGAACTTTGAATCTAGAACTGACTTCATGAGAGTTTTCATACGACTAACACTCCTAAAGCATGTATAGAACCATTCTCCTGTGTCTCACCTGATCCAACTCTAACGCTGAGATCTCATAACATCCACCACTCCAAGGGCAATACCAACCAACTATTGAAGCATCTGTAACCTCCTACAAATGAGTTCATCTTGCACTGTCCAAGGATCAATTCCTTCCAAAGGAGGAAAAACTCTATCCCAAAACCTGTAAGCACTACTATACTCACTGGTAGAAAAAATGTTAGCATAGAAGGTTGATGATCAGTCCATATTGAGTAAAACATTGTAGGTTTCCACTTCCACTATGAAAAGATTTCATAAGGGGTTATCTCTCTCTCCTTACAGAGTCAAGTCACACTGTTGGTAGAAAAATGTGATCAATGATCCTCTTTGTAGGAGCCTTCAACACCAGGGTTGGGAAAAAAGGCCACCATTGGTATCAATAAGTCTCTAATAGGGGATATGCATAGGAAATGTGTATTATGACTATGTGTTATAACTATAACTAGAGTAGTGAAAACACATGTCGTACCCCAAACCACACTTGAATCCACTAGGCCACAAGCTCCCATTGTTTAAATCTATTAATTCCCTTTCCCACCTTTTCACCTCAACCAGGGCCTACTTTGACACCTTATCACATCAAAAGTACCTCAAACACTCAATTCAAAGGAACTCCTCCACCACACTTCGATACTATCTACTTTGGGATGACATTGACTCACACACATGATTTTATGTAACGCCCCGACCCCAGCTACCCAGAGTCGGTGCATTACTTCGTAACATTGGCATGATCATAAAAGATCAAGTCTCGAAAGACCGATTAGTTTAGTAGCCTTGGAAACACTAGATACATTCATAAACGTTACATTACATCATAAAGTGAAAAACTACAATAACAAAGTCTCCATAGTCCACACTCATATCCTCTTCTGACTATCCCTGTAGGTCATTCATAAAATACTTCTTCACATCCTGGAAAATATTAAAACATTGAAAGGGGTGAGCTCATATGCTCAGTAAGGATAAAAATATTGCAGAAGATTTCATAAATAAGAATTAACATTTAAGGCAATGTATAACTAAAACAAAATCCTTTTAAACTTGAACTTTAGCATAATATGGAAAAAGTAAAATGAAATAATGCCATTTACTTATTCACATGGATATTCTACTGGTCGAATAATCACATGAAATATCAATAACCACTTTCATAATGATGGAATGCATAATGCCAGACTATCATAACCACGTAGCCAAGGCCTCGTTCCAAGACTACAAATAATATTTTGTCAAGGCCTCGTGCCAAGACACTAGTTTGTCTCATGAGACCTACCGATACATCGAGGAGCTATAGCGGGCTCCACCCGTCACTTATTAAGTCCAATGCATTCCTCATATGAACAAGTTTAAACATATCATAAACCATAACATAATCATATCACATAAAATATGCATAAAGGAAACATAACATTTCCACATTTCAATCACAAGATATTAATACAACACATTGATATAATAAAAACCATTTCAAAACCATTTTCAATACCAAAATGAAAGAAAATTAAAACATGGAATTTATTTTTCATTTTAAAAAACGTTATGGCTTGTAGAGGAAGCCGAAACCCAAATAATGGTCACGGCGGTGGAGAAGTCGTTTTCGCCACATAAGTATGGCAAGAAAACATTCCTTTTTGTCGTTTAGTAAAACACTTCGTATAAAAAAGATTCCTTTTGAATAAACGTAAAAGTCAAAGGGGTTTATACACCGTATAAAAGAAAGTTGTGTATAAAACCAAATATGCCTCAATGAAAGGAGATTGAGAAGAAGTCCTTACAAAGATCATTTTTAAAATAAAATAGATATATTATGTGTATTCACTATAATTACACATAAAGAAAGTACAAATACAAGATAGGACATAATAATATCATGACATAATTTGAAAGTAGGAGATTAACCCAAAGAATGGAAATTGGGTTAAGAAATTCTCTTACCTTGTGTCCGACTTGACTCGACCGTTCTTTAACCTCCTGAATAATAAACTAGAGTTAATATCTACTTTATTAAGTTCCTTATTCAAGTTAATTATCCCTTTTATATCACTTATTACAATGTTACGAAAATTATGTAGTCATTTAAGTTAATAACGGTCGTTTTGTCGATCTTTGGTACTTGAGTCAACAATAAACTTCTTATAATTACAAGTTGTTCATGTGGTGAAATATCCATTATATCCAGAATTATATTCATGATATAGATATCATATATCTCATATATATCCAGTATATACATTCATTCATAATATTACATAACATTTATAGGTAAGAAATGAAATGCACCGTTCATGGAGACGATAAGACGTACGTACGCATGAACGCTACTTTCATTTCTATTTCATATTTAATGGAATGAAATTATAATTATATAAAGGTATACTATATTTCTAGCATAATATAATTTATAATACTATTTACTCCATCCTTTATACATCCCACATATGGCATTAACGATTCAAATCACTTTGAGGGGGCGGTAGTCCGCACTTCCTAAAATGAAAATATCGAATTTACCCATAATGGAAACCATAAAGGTATGAAATAAATTAAAAATACAGAAGATTAAGTAAAAAATAAACATATTATATATCATATATAAATATAGTGACATATTAATGGCCACCTTTGAAGGTGTTATATGAGTGTTGAACAATCATCGTTTCGTGAGGCAGAAATTTGCCATCCACAGAAACAGTATGTTCTTTAACCATTAGATGTAGGTGTGTGTAAGTGTAGCTAGAATAAATCTTATAAAAACATCCTAGTATATTGAGGATACTGGTTTTGTTACAAAATAAATTAATAAAAAGAGTTTAGGGGGTTGGAGAAGCAAAATAAAACAAAAGAACACAAGAGAAGTCAATACCTTAAATTCAGGTAACTCTTTTGACTTGAGCCAAAGGCTTCCTTGGGAAGAATTCTGACCAAATTGAGGCTTCTAGGAGTAAGGGAGGGAAGTTGGGAGAGTATTTGGGCAGAGTTTGGCCGAGCCAAAATGCTTTGAAGGTGTGAGTAAGGTGGTAGTGGTGGGGGCCTTTTATAAGAGGAGATAAGGGGCACTCTTGGAAAGATTGAAATGTTACATTATTATGAAATGATTTTTCGGATTCTAAAGGTCCCAAACTTATAAATTTCGAGGATAAGGTGATAAGGGTTAGAAATATTCTCATCCAATAGGCTTTTGACAAGTGTAATTCTTATATTTTACATTATCCTTCCATTTTATTAAAATCGTTAATTAATGAGGTAATCGCTGCATCATCATGGTGTCATAAATAATTTAATTTATTTATTGTCTAAAAATTATAAAAAAATATCATGATGTAGTAAATCTTTTTATCTTTCTAATGAATATTTATAGTCAAAAATATGACTTGTATAACCCCATTTAAAAATTGTTTTAGTAAAACAACTCTTGTTTGTGACCTTTTTATTTTAACATTAAATAAAAAGTTATTTATGTCCTTTTCCTACCAAATTGGCTCCATGGGGTCCCCAAGTTGACCCATGGATTGTCGTGGTCGGCCATGACACATCCAATAGTGGTTTTACAAGTGTAAAGGTCATTCCATATTTTTATAATACTATTTTTACCTTAAATTTCACTAATTACCCTTAATCGCGATTAATTAAACTTAAAAGTTACTATTCACCAAAAAATTATTTTAATCCCATTGAACCACATTTTACTTCCTAATGACAACCATGTATATCGGATTTTCGAAAATCAAATCACAGAAGTGGTAATATTTCATTTAAATGAAAAAATCAGTTATTTAACTACCACTTAGTGGTTTCACTATTCATCAAAAATTGAAGTTTTTCAGAATAGTTCCAAAATTTCACCCTAAGCTCTAATTGATATTCCAAATTCAAAAATGATGTCTATTTTACAAAATTACAAACATATAAGTTGCATTAATTAATTTTATAATTAATTCCCACTGTCACAACAAATAGCGTGTTTTTAAGAAACAATATATATCAAAAGATTGACAATTGTTTATGTCCAATTTCAAAGTGAAATTAATTCTAATGAACACCATTGGATAAAATGGTAAAAATATATTCTAATTATACTTTAAAACCACTCAATAGTATAATTTATCACTATAAATTATTTTTATTAAAAAAGTTTTTTTAAGTATTTTTCACTATTCATAAAAATTGGAAGTTCTCAGAAAAATCCAAAAATTCAACATAGGCTAATTTCGATTTTACGAATTCAAAAATGAAGTCCATTTTGAAATATAAAATTTCTATAATTTTAAAAAGTGGTTATTACTATTCATAACGGCTACTTTGATTAGTCGCGGTGTGTTAGAACTCGAAGTTGCGTACAATGCAAGCTATTGCATTATTAAATGAGAAGCGTATCGTGGAAGCTCGTGGTGTTACATTCTCCCCTCCTTCAATAAATTGCGTCCTCACAATTTGAAAATTTTCTTTGAAAATAAAAGGTTGAAAATAGAAAGTACCTTTGGGGAAAACCCACATCGGAAATAAGGTTAATAAAAATATAACATTAAAAGAACGAAAGATAAGTACAAAGGTCACCCGAGATAGACCATACAAGGATTATATGAAAATATGGATATGGAGGAGAAACAAACCATCAAGGTCTGATGGAGAGTTGTAGAAAACAGGATTAGGAGAAAGTTTAACTACAAGAAAATCACAAACTTGTGATTGGTTAAACGATCATTGATTCCCCAGTAGGAAAAGTTAACCGACAACGTTTTTGTTTTAAGTTACCTTTTATAAAGTTGAGGAATTTATTTAGGAGATTTACTAAGAACGTAAGGGAAAATACATACTTGTTATGTATACTTTCATTCTTTAATAAATTTTTACCACAAACCCATCTTTTACTCCAAATGGTAACAGAACTCAAAAATATTCTATTTATCCTAATTGTATAAGGTTCTAAATATTACCACATACCATTTAGATTAGTAAAACTATTTTTTAATTACCAGGGACTTCCTGTAGGCTAGTGGTAGGTAATAAAGGCCTGTCGCACTATGGTTATGGGTTCGATTCCTGCAGCTTTGTCCGACGCGACGGGTTATGCCCCACCCTACAGGTTGTCCTTTTCCTAAAACTATATTATTATAATATTCCAAAAATAATATTCATAAATATTTTAACCTTAAACAATACTATCCAAGGTTCAACTTAATCCATTCCAACCTATATAGTTATCCAAAATACCTCTGTCCAGACTTTTTCTAAAAGGTCTCTAAATTCCAAAATCATTTGTAACATCAGATTCCCCCAAAAAAGTAAAGTTTCTCTTATTGTCACATACTTAAAATATGATTACCTTCATCATATTAAAAACTTAATGAAAAACAAGTACTGCAATACAATCCTTATATATATCACATTATTCTTATAACCAGAATATAATCCTTATTTCCAAAAGCACCAATACATTAATTATTCCACTTCAACTGTAGTAACAGCATAAGATTGTCCTTGATCCCTTGGCCTTTTTTGAGGTATGTTTCCCTTACTCTTAGGACATTCATTTGCATAATGCCCCATTTCCCTACAATTGTAGCATTCCACATTGATAGCCTCTTTCTTTCACTTGCAATCACGAGCCTGGTGACCTTTTTCTCCACATTTATAACAAACTCCCATTCCTTTAAGGCAAGTACCAGGGTGATTCTTCCCACAATTATCGCATAATGGAAAATCCTTCTTTCCCTTTTTCCCTTTATCTGTCTCTTGTTCCACCGTTCTCTTCTTCTCTTTCTTTACTTTATTATCATAAGATTTAGAGAATTCCTTTTCCGTCTTGATAGCACATGAGACAATATATTCATACGAAGAGAAGGTTTGTAAGACTAATGCTCGACGGAGAAATGGTTTTAACCCATCAAAGAAACGATCAATCTTACTTCTTGGGTTACGTATATAATCTGCGGCATGCCTCGCTAACCTTGTAAAGTTAGCCTCATACTTTGTGACATTCTCATCCTCCTTTTGTCTCAGACTCAGAAATTGCCTTTCCATATCTGCTCGATGGTTATGTGGAAAGTATTTTTCTATGAAAATATCTTTGAACTCTCTCTATTCCATACTTGATACTTCTTCATATTCCTTTGTATTTTGAATCAATGACCACCATTGATCAGCATCTCCAGTGAGGAAGTAAACTGCCATGATAACCTTTTCCCTTTCACTACTCCCCAAGGCATGAAATATTTTCTCTAAGGATTTTATCCATTGCTCAACTACTAATGGATTTGTACCCCCATTAAATGTTGGTGGTTGTTGCCTCATGAAGCGGTCTAACATTGATCCTCCACGTTGCGGATCAGGGTGCTCCATATGAGTAAGGTTCTTATTCATAACCTGAGTGAGTTGTCCCAGTATGGTAATAAGTTGATCAGCACCAGTTGTATCTCCAGCTCCACAATAATTATCTTGAGCAGGAGGGAAATCCCTACACAGAGTGCGTGCATTGATATGGTTTACGTTCCTTCCACTAGGCGCCATTTCTAAATAATGGCATAAACTAGATTAGTTTACGAATCAAAATACATAATTCCATACTTGTAAAATACTTAACATAAATTGAACTATTTATGGATATAATCCATAATCATAAAAAAAAGTTTTATTTGAGGAAGTATATACTCATAACCCTTCATAGTGGTTTATAAAGAAAATGAGAATTATCCTAAGCATATCCCCAGGGAGTGTCGTAACCAAGAGTGCAGCAAGGCCCGTTGTCATGCACCAGTTCCCGTTCGAGTCTAGCTCAAAGCAGTGTTTTCGGGTTTTACCCCTAGGTACATCTGTGCCAGATCCACCTCTACCTGCTCGTATCTAGACAGGGATGTATTGCTCGGAAAACTCACAAAATCTCTACAACAACAAAATTCTAGGAAGTTCTTTTATACTAATCCTCAAAGTCTATCTTTGGGCTATGTGCTCTAATCAGAGTTTATCTAAATCTATCTTCCAAGGTTAGTAATAAACTGCCTCTTATACCAACTGAAACGCCCTGAACCCAGCTACCCAGAGTCGGTGCATTACTTCGTAACATTGGCATAATCATAAAAGATCAAGTCTCGAAAGACCGATTAGTTTAGTAGCCTTGGAAACACTAGATACATTCATAAACGTTACATTACATCATAAAGTGAAAAACTACAATAACAAAGTCTCCATAGTCCACACTCATATCCTCTTCTGACTATCCCTGTAGGTCATTCATAAAATACTTCTTTACATCCTGGAAAATATTAAAACATTGAAAGGGGTGAGCTCAGATGCTCAGTAAGGATAACAATATTGCGGAAGCTTTCACAAATAAACATTTACATTTAAGGCGATGTATAACTAAAACAAAAGCCTTTTAAACTTGAACTTTAGCATAATATGGCAAAAGTAAAATGAAATAATTCCATTTACTTATTCACATGGATATTATAATGGTCGAATAATCACATGAAATATCAATAACCACTTTCATAATGATGGAATGCATAATGCCAGACTATCATAACCACGTATCCAAGGCCTCGTGCCAAGACTACAAATAATATTTTGTCAATGCCTCGTGCCAAGACACTAGTTTGTCTCATGAGACCTACCGATGCATCGAGGAGCTATAGCGGGCTCCTCCCGTCACTTATTAAGTCCAATGCATTCCTCATATGAACAGGTTTAAACATACCATAAACCATAACATAATCATATCACATAAAATATGCATAAAGGAAACATAAAATTTCCATATTTCAATCAAAAGATATCAATACAACACATTGATATAATAAAAACACTTTCAAAACCATTTTCAATACCAAAATGAAAGAAAATTAAAACATGGAATTTATTTTTCATTTTAAAAAAAGTTATGGCTTGTAGAGGAAGCCGAAACCCAAATAATGGTCACGACGGCGGAGAAGTCATTGTCGCCGCATAAGTATGGCAATAAAACATTCCTTTTTGTCGTTTAGTAAAACTATTCGTATAAAAAAGATTTCTTTTGAATAAACGTAAAATTCAAAGGGGTTTATACACCGTATAAAAGAAAGTTGTGTATAAAACCAAATATGCCTCAATGAAAGGAGATTGAGACGAAGTCCTTACAAAGATCATTTTTAAAATAAAATAGATATATTATGTGTATTCACTATAAGTACACATAAATAAAGTACAAATACAATATAGGACATAATAATATCATGACATAATTTGAAAGTAGGAGATTAACCCAAAGAATGGAAATTGGGTTAAGAAATTCCCTTACCTTATGTCTGACTTGACTCGACCGTTCTTTAACCTCCTGAATAATAAACTAGAGTAAATATCTACTTGATTAAGGTCCTTCTTCAAGTTAATTATCCCTTTTATATCACTTATTACAATGTTACGAAAATTATGTAGTCATTTAAGTTAATAACGGTCGTTTTGTCGATCTTTGGTACTTGAGTCAGCAATAAAATTCTTATAATTAAAAGTTGTTCATGTGGTGAAATATCCATTATATACAGAATTATATTCATTATATATATATCATATATCTCATATATATCCAGTATATACATTAATTCATAATATTACATAACATTTAGAGGTAAGAAATGAAATGCACCGTTCATGGAGACGGTAAGCCGTACGTACGCATGAACGCTACTTTCATTTATATTTCATATTTAATGGAATGAAATTATAATTATATAAAGGTATAATATATTTCCAGTATAGTATAATGTATAATACCATTTACTCCATCCTTTATACATCCCACATATGGCATTAACGATTCAAATCACTTTGAGGGGGCGGTAGTCCGCACTTCCTAAAATGAAAATATCGCATTTACACATAATGGAAACCATAAAGGTATGCAATAAATTAAAAATAAATAAGCTTAGGTAAAACATAAACATATTATATATCATATATAAATATAGTGACATCTTAATGTCCACCTTTTAAGGTGTTATATGAGTGTTGAACAATCATCGTTTCGTGAGGCAGAAATTTGCCATCCACAGAAACAGTATGTTCTTTAACCATTAGATGTAGGTGTGTGTAAGTGTAGCTAGAATAATTCTTATAACAACATCATAGTATATTTAGGATACTGGTGTTGTTACAAAATAAATTAATAAAAAGAGTTTAGGGGGTTGGAGAAGCAAAATAAAACAAAAGAACACAAGAGAAGTCAATACCTTAAATTCGGGTAACTCTTTTGATTTGAGCCAAAGGATTCCTTGGGAAGAATTATGCCCAAAGTGAGGATTCTAGGAGTAAGTGAGGGAAGTTGGAAGAGTATTTTGGCAGAGGTTGTCCGAGCCAAAAGGCTTTGAAGGTGTGAGTAAGGTGGTAGTGGTGGGGGCCTTTTATAAGAGGAGAGAAGGGACACTCTTGGAAAGATTGAAATGTTACATTATTATGAAATGCTTTTTTGGATTATAAAGGTCCCACACTTATACATTTAGAGTATAAGGTGATAAGGGTTAGAAATATTCTCATCCAATAGGCTTTGGACAAGTGTAATTCTTAGATTTTACATTATCCTTCCATTTTATTAAAATCGTTAATTAATGAGGTAATCGCTGCATCATCATGGTGTCATAAATAATTTAATTTATTTAATGTCTAAAAATTATAAAAAAAATATAATGATGTAGGAAATCTTTTTATCTTTATAATGAATATTTATAGTCAAAAATATTACTTGTATAACCCCATTTAAAAATTGTTTTAGTAAAACAACTCTTGTTTGTGACCTTTTTATTTTAACATTAAATAAAAAGTTATTTATGTCCTTTTCCTACCAAAGTGGATCCATGGGGTCCCCAAGTTGACCCATGGATTGTCTTGGTCGGCCATGACACATCCAATAGTGGTTGGACAAGTGTAAAGGTCATTCCATATTTTTATAATACTATTTTTACCTTAAATTTCACTAATTACCCTTAATCGCGATTAATTAAACTTAAAAGTTACTATTCACCAAAAAATTATTTTAATCCCATTGAACAACATTTTACTTCCTAATGACAACCATGTATATCTGATTTTTGAAAATCAAATCACAGAAGTGGTAATATTTCATTTAAATGAAAAAATCAGTTATTTAACTACCACTTAGTGGTTTCACTATTCATCAAAAATTGAAGTTTTTCAAAATAGTGCCAAAATTTCACCCTAAGCTCTAATTGATATTCCAAATTCAAAAATAAGGTATATTTTAAAAAATTCCAAACATATAAGTTGCATTAATTAATTTTATAATTAATTCCCACTGTCACAACAAATAACGTGTTTTTAAGAAACAATATATATCAAAAGATTGACAATTTTTATGTCCAATTTCAAAGTGAAATTAATTCTAATGAACACCATTGGATAAAATGGTAAAAATAAATTATAATTATACTTTAAAACCACTCAATAGTATAATTTATCACTATAAATTATTTTTATTAAAAAAGTTTTTTTAAGTATTTTTCACTATTCATAAAAATTGGAAGTTCTCAGAAAAATACCAAAAATTCAACATAGGCTAATTTCGATATTATGAATTCAAAAATGAAGTCCATTTTGAAATATAAAAATTCTATAATTTTAAAAAGTGGTTATTACTATTCATAACGGCTAATTTGATTAGTCACGGTGTGTTAGAACTCGAAGTTGCGTACAATGCAAGCTATTGCATTATTAAATGAGAAGCGTATCGTGGAAGCTCGAGGTGTTACATTTTAGATCGCGTCGCAAGAACATGTGTCAGTGGGGAATGTTTCCCTATTTATTTAATGTATAGAGACACATCAAACATCATTAACACAAGGATCTACCGATGCCTCGCATCACCCTAGAGAAGTCTCATCACAAGGACAACCATCGAAAGGGGTCCCATCCGAGCAGGATGTCCAAATCACATGATCAGGCATGACCTCAACCACTTGAAAAGGGAGTCTGAATCAACAAGATACCTAAGAAATACCTATTTTTAGAACCTAATATATGCACTTATCATAGGTTCATCATCTGTTGGTACCACCATAACCAGCTACTACTCTATGAAGAGCACTGGTTGAAAGTGCAACCATCTGATCGGTCGGGATATGCATAATTCTGAAAACTTGGATAACAGACTCAAGAAAAACCTGTAACACCTGGGGATTTGTATCATTATGGAACCTCAATGGCCTATAGTACGAGAACTCATAGGGTGCACTAATCTTGTTCACATTCGCAATCTTCTTTGCTGGTACCAATTGCTGCTCGACAGACGGGGGTGATGCTACCTGCCTATTTAGAGGAAACGTTTCCATTAAATAACTCAAATTAGAGCCCAAGGTGGTAAGGGTAAAATATTATTAATAAAATATTTTTTGAGAAAGTTTAGGTCATGTTTATACCCTTATATTTTTTTTAACCTTTATTTAACTACTTTAACTCTTACCGTGAAATCATAGATTTTTACTCTTTGAGCATTAATATAGTTACTATAAAATGTCAAACAACCCATAAATGGATCATTTATGAAATTTTCAAACTTATCTCAATAATTTTTCTAAATTTAATATTTTTATGAATTTTATATCATTTAATAAAATATTATTTACTATTAAATATTCATAATGTCAATTTTAAGGACTATTCATTACTTTAACTTTAATAATATCAAGATAAAACTTATAATTCGAATGAACTATTTTATTATATCTCTAACAGGACAATTTCATCTATAAAATTCATTTCAAACATTAATTATCCCAAATAATATTTATTTCAATATTTTTAAAATCGTTTATTTCATATTTCTATTAATAAAATAATTACTGCATTAGTGTTATGTGAGCATTTAAGGTAATTATTTATTTACTAAAAAATAAAATTAAATTAGAATTATATATATAAATATTTAGATATCAAATGAATATTTATAGTTAAATATATATTCTTGATAACCCTGTATTAAAAATTTTATATTTATTAAAAATATGAATATGATATCTTTAACTTTTCATTAAATAAAATATTATAAATACCATAATCTCATCCAAATGTCTCCAAATGATTATAATTTTAAAATTTAGATGATTATGATCGAAACTAACTCATCTAATAAAATTGGGGCAGGTGTTAGAGCCATTTTATAGTTCTTATCATTTAAATTTTACTTTTAATTACCCAATTTTCCCTTTATTGTGGTAACAAAAATTACCAAGGTTACTACTTATATAGAACGAAAATAAAAGAGACCTGTTTAATAAATTTGAAACTTATGAATAAAAATGTGACATTTATTTTTAAAAATTCAAAACATATAAGTTTCAGGATTTAATTTAAAATTAAACTATCAAAACACAATGTAAAACAGTTTTTCAGAAAAATGACCTTTTTAAATATAAAATGTTTTTATACTATATTCAAGTATAAAATTCATTTCAAAAATAATAATTGGATTATTTTAAATCAAATATACCTAATTAAAATTAAAAAATAATTCAAAACAAAATTTTACCTTTTAAATACTTTAAAATAAAATACAGTTTTTAATAAAAATTGGTATTTTCTCACTATTCATTAAAAATTCAAACTTTTCATAAAATTATAAAAAATTCACCATAATTTTTTTAATATTATAAATTAAAAAATGAAGTTCATTTTATCAAATAAATTTTTAAAAGCTCCATAAAATTATATTATTTACACATAAAAATCAATAAAAATCATTTTTTTGAAGAAAATATGTTTTTGATGAATAAAATGATTTCACTAAAAATATTGTACTTATTTAAAAAGAATTAATTAAAACATTAGAAATGATTATGACTATTATATATATTTCATAATATTATTCATTCTTTTCTATCCAACAACTAGGTTATAATGGTCACATTTAAATAATAATATTTAGTTGTTTAAGCTCAATGTGGTGTTTCTTATACACAATTGAACATAATGTTTCCTTTTAAAATATTGGTATATTACATTCTACCCCCTATTTAATAAATTTAACCCTTTAAATATGAACATTTTCTTGGTAACCAGGGTTTGAAGTTTCAAAATACCATTATTTAAATCCCATATTGAAAAAGGGTCAATAAAATTTTCTCTTGAAAATAGAGAAAATGAAATACAAAGGTCATCTAAAATAACCCATACAAGGTTTCCATGTAGGAAAATAGGGACATGGAAGAGAAAAATAACTATCATGTTCTGATTTAGAGTGATAGAGAATATGGTCATTATAAATTTAACCATCACAAAACCGTAAATCCGTGATGGGTTAAAAGGCCATTGATTTCTTAGTAAGAAAAAAAAATGGATAATGTTTTTATTTAATGTTTTTATTTAAAGATTATTTAACTAGAGTTGCATAATTCCTTTACCATCTATACTAAGAACATAATTAAACATATTTAATTGAAAATTATAGTTTTATTCTTACCACAAACTCATCTTTTTTTCCAAACTATGAGTATTTAAGATGAATATTCCATTCCTAAAGCACTAGAATTAACTTATAATTAATCAAATAATCTAGAAAAGATTAAAAACATATTTCTCCTATATTGAAACATTAAATGAAACCAAAATGGTTAGTATAAGATAAAATAATTCTCCAAAAATAACAAACCTTTAAATGAAAAAAAAACTATTTTAATCTCCAAAATTCAACAGTAATACCCAAAGTTTAACTTAGACCATTCAAAAAATAAATAACCTTAAAATTACTCAAAAATATTTAAACTAATATTGAAAACTAAAAATTAAAAGTATTTGATCACATAGTCTTCGATTGATGGTTTCTGGTTTATTTTGTTTGGTTATGGTTAATGTTTTGCTGGGATCTTTCTTGCGAAGGTCGTGAATCTCTGTGGAGGCTTTAAGCTGTTTCAACTCTGCCCTAGCTTCGTGGTTTGTCTCTCCTCTCCAGGTCGGTCTGGTGTGGTAGATTTCAATGAAGCTTTGGGATCTGTTGTTCAAGTGTCTAAAAGTGTTCCAGGAGGCTAGACCTTCATTCGGTGGTGTGAAGTGATGGCAGTGGTGTGATGATGGCAGCGACGTCGTGGAAGGTGCAGTGACTTGATTGCAACAATGTTTGATGCAATACTTGATGTAGGATTCTTGGGTGGCTGCGTGATTTGCGGTCTATGTTGACACATCGGTTCCCACGACAGCCTTTTGAATTTTTTATTGGTTTTTGTGATTTGAATCTTGAATGGTGTCGGTGCAATTTGATCTGTGTGGTTCCCACTTTCTCCTCAAAGTGGCTTTTATGAAAAAAAATGATTTGGACCTCAACTGTAGTCACTCTTAATGTCTCATACCAAAAAGTAATTTCCCTAATAATCCTCAAGGTATGCTAACCATTGTCATAAATTACTGAATCACCTTAAATACAAAATAAGATCATATATGATTCCAAAATATAATTCAACCTTTATTACTTAAATAAAATCCCACAATGTTCTATTTAACTTAATCATATAGGGTTACCAAAGTAGTGAACGTCTTCAGAAATAACATTAACTACTTAACACCAAATCAATTTCTAATACCATGGTTATCTATATGATAAAAATTATGTTCCCAAAATGAACATAACATTTATCCATCATATCATTTAACTAAAAAGAAAATTAAATACTAATCAGGACATTAAGTAGGCTAGTGGTAGGTAATGGACCCTTATCACCATTTGATTGGGGGTTCAATCCTCATAGACTTACCGAATGTGACAGGTTATCACCCATCCTGCAGGTTTTCCTTTTTTATGAAAATACTTATAAAATTCCCAAAATGTGAGAAAAATCCTCAAAAACAACCTTAAAATATTAAATATTAAAGAAATTTATTAACCTCAAAGGTTATCTCATGCCTTTCATTTTTCATCCCAAAATTCAATAACCCTTAATTACCTCAAAAAAATAATTGTCTCCATGAATATCATTAGTCACCTTAAAATTTCATATATTAAAACCTCAAAAGGGGTTTCTAAGACTCTGAAATTATGGTCTTATATACCCATGACGGTGTCTGTATCTCTTAAGATAACTTCTCTTGAAAACATTCTAATCTCCAAAGTTATCTAAAAACTCCCTCTAATACCAAATGTAACAACCCAGAATCTAAAATTTTGGATATGATGTTAAAGACATAAACTTTACAAATGTGATCCAATTTTTTTCCATAAAAACTTACAACATAAAAAGGAAATAATGGATCACTTATATACCCAAGGACATTTTAGGTTTATAGTTTTAGAGAATTAGGACAAAATCTTACATATCATGGAAAAATAAACAACTGGACCATATAAATCTACATTATCTTCTAATTTTTTTTCATGTCTAGCACTCTTCTTAGATATATCCTAATTAAAACATTCTTTCATAACCTAAGGAAATGTAAACATTAGAAAAGGTGAGCTCAGATACTTAGTAAGGGTAACTATAGGAGATATCAAAGATTACCTAAGAATAACATGAGCATAAGGGTATAAGGACATAAACATAACAATTGAAAATTATACCCTACATATAAAAAATCATAATCTTAAGTCATGGAATAAATCTTGGTAGTTTATAAGACATAAATCATACGATAACATGATCCATAAGAAGATAGAATTGTCATAAAACATGGAATTATGGAAAACGCATAAGCATAGAAAATAATTTCATTATTAGTAAAGTATTTTACTATGACTATCATAGTGGAATGGGTTCACTCCCCAAACCATCTTAGTAGTCAATGTTCACTCCCAAGACTATCATGGCAGGAAAAGTCCATTACTGAACCGAGATCACTCCCCATTCTAGTTCTGTCTATCACATGACATTTAAATATTTACCCAATGAATTGGACGAATATATTGGTCTCACCCATCACATAATGAAAACCATACATATGTGTTCCATAATAATACAAATCATACATTATACCATAACCCATAGAAAGAAATGGGTTTCATAAACATTTAATCATAACATAACTCGTGGAAAATAAATGAGTTTCTTAAGTGTCATTACATCATAAACATAAACCAAATATAGAATGAATAAGGATGGTATCATTGAATCATAACCATAGTAAAACATAAGTCACATCAAATAAAGTTATCTTAGATGGAAAATAATTTTGAAACATCAATTGAAATAATTCTTTTTTTTAAATCATTTTTTAAAGAGCCACGCATTTATAAAAGAAAAGAATTTATTTGAAAATAAACTTATAGGATTGTAAAGGAAGATTAAATGAATTAATTAATCATTAAAGTGGTAAAATATTCTCATTATTTATAAGTTAAAAAAAATCATTTCGTATTTTTTTAGAAAAGTCACAAAGTACCTTGTTTATAAAATGAAAAAAAGATTCTTTTAAAACCATTTTGTAGAAAGTAAAACTAGGGTAAAAATGAATTTAAATAATCATATAAGAATAGTAAAAACCTTTTCTGAAAATATTTTTAAGAAATATAGATTTGGAAGAGAAATATTTCCCAGTGGATACTTAAACATAAATAATCTCGATTAAAAATGAGATTGTAAAATAAACCCTTACAAATATCATATCACTGAAGTGAGCATTAATCAAATGAATTGATTATGTGTATTCACTGTAAATCCAGATAAAAAATTGTAAATATAATATAATATAATAAAAAGTCATTTCACACATAATCCTAGAATGAAATAATTAATGAAATAACAGTTTAACTCAATAAAGGGAAATTGAGTTAAAAATTACCTTACATTATGTCTCAACTTTCATTGTTCATATTGAAGCCTCTTATATAATAAATATGTATTTATTATACATTTATTACATAAAAATATATTAATCATACCTTGTATGATTTATTTATAACATCTTATCATTTATTTATTAATAATTTGTTATTAAAATCACTGTTCTGAATGATAACTGTTTTGTTTTCCAAGTATGTTTTGGTTCGGTAGTCTTGGTAATTATACGTTGATCTTAGTATAATCATTTAAAGAGTTTTAATAATTTTATAAACATAATATATAATAATTATATACATATTTATAACCATTCATATAAAGTATATATAGAAAAAGGAATTACACCATTTATGGAGATGGTAGGTCGTACATAGGCATAAACGTTGTTTTCATTTTTCAATTAATGGAATGAAAGAAAGTTAAATAAAAATTAAAATTTAAAGAATCATTATTATAGAATATATATATCATATCTATTCATAAAATTCATCCTTATCATCATCCATATGAAATATAGATGAAAAAAGAATCACATCGCATTGTGAATATGGTAGTCTATACGTACGCACGACCGACGTTATAATTTTCTCAAATGATTAGATGATAAGAAGGTAGATATGATATTATAATTCCATAATTATAATTATATTATAAATATCATATATAATCATTAATCCCATCATAATATCCATCTATAAAATATGGTGATGAAAAAGGAATTCTATCACTACGTGGAGATGGTGAGTCATACACACGCACGAGTGATACTTTCACTTCTTGTTTGATGGGGAATGGGATGTATATTGGTGTGTTAATAATAATAATAAAATTTAATAAAATTTATTATTCTTAGTTTTTTTGTGTACATCATAGATTTAGAGGAGGTAAAGAAGAGTATAAAGAGAAAGTGATCGATAAGAATGATTACCTCCTCTTTGAAATGTCTCCTTCGTATCTCTTATAAAGGGATCTAGGGTTGGTCTTTTGAGGATAACGTCACCTCTATAATGTGTATATATAATTTAATAAGAGTAATTGTAAGAGTATGTTCGAGCTAGAATACTCAAAGTGATGAAATTAAGTGAGATAAGAGGTTCCCTTTAATAATTGAGATGAGGGGAACTTTTGGAATTTCCCAAAAGAATAAATTAATTTATCATTACAAATGCCTCCAAATGGAAAGTAATTATATGATAATATAGTATAGTTTTTTTAATAAAATCAAAAAATATAATTTAGATAAGTTTTTGTGTCATTTTAAACCTTATCCTTTTGATTTACCAATTGGTTCGTTATTTTTGACCTTAACCATGGTAACCACTATTTAGCCATAAAGGGTTAATAATGTTACTATAAATAAAAAAAATGACTCATAAATGGAATATTTATGATTTGTTTAACTATATTACATTCACATGGTTGAAGATAACATTTTTATTAATTTTATATAATAAAATAATATATTATTGTGATAAATTATCATTAATGTCAATTTTGACACAATTCATTTAATATGACTTCAAATACATCAAAACAAAGGGAATATTCAGATATAATGATTTAAAACCTCTTTAATATGTCATATATATATATATATAATTCACTTCACACATTAAGTATTTCAAATTATTTTAAAATTAATATTTTTAAAATCATTTATTTTATTTTTCTGTTAATTAAATAAATACTGTATTAAAATTTCACAAACATCTAAGGTAATTATATAACTTCTAAAAATTAAAAATAAATTTCTATAATGAAACTAATTTCATTAATATCAAAATAGATATTTATTTTCGTTCATATATTGATTTTATCACTAAGTGAACTCATAAAATATAATAAATACAAAGAGAGTGACATTTTGTAACTATCTTTGATTTAAATAATATATAAGTAATTTTTAGGGACAAGTGTCCATTAAATAACTAAAATTATAGAATAAGGTCATAATGTTCGAATATTATTAATAAAATATTTTTTTACAAGTTTAGTTCATGGTTATACCCTTATCTTTTTGTTTTAACCCTTATTTAACCACTTTAACTCTTATTAGAAAAAATCTTTAAGGGTTAATATAGTTACTATAAAATATCAAAAGACACATAAATGGATCATTTATGACATGTTAAACCTTATATCAATCATTTTAACAAATTTAATATTTTTTAAATAATTATATCATTTAATAAAATATTATTTACTATTAAATATTCATAATGTCATTTTTAAAGACTATTCATTAATTTGACATTAATAATATCAAGATAAAACTTAAAATTCAAACCAAATATTTTATTATTTCTCTAATAGGTCAAGGCCATCTATAAAATTCATTTATGATATTAATTATCTCAAATAATATTTATTTTAATATTTTTAATATCATTTATTTCACATTTCTATTAATAAAATAAGCTTTGCATCAATGTAGTGTGGGATTTTAAGGTAATTATTTTTCACTAAAAAATAAAATTAAATCAACTTTATGTATAAAAATATTTTAGATTTAAAATAAATATTTATATTCAAAAATATATTCTTGATAACCCTGATAGGAAGGTATGGAGTATGATATTCTACTCTATACCAATATTAGGATCATAATAGTACTAAATATGCACAATATACAAGAGGGGTCGGGGGGGGGGGTGAATTGTATACATAAAAAATTTCTTAAAGAAATTTTGTATAAACAAAATTCACAACACCTCTAATGAGAAATAACCTTTTTAAGAAAATATAAAGATCTTAAGTCTAAATCTTAAGAAACTTTTCTTAAAGATATTCTACCACAAGGCGTATAGAATTTCTTTCAATCTGAGATACAAGTTAGAAATTTTATACAAAAATAAAACTTCCTAACCTTTACAAAGTAGCATAAAAATACAATCTTCTTTTAACCCAGTGAGGAGGGTATCCAATAACCTTGGATAAAGGTTCCTTGTTTTATACTTACAAGAAAGCCTGTCTTACCCAAACCCAGGTAACCCCTCAATCATAAGATGAGTATCGCTCTTGCTATCCCTACAAGCCATCGATTTGTAAGGAAATCGGAACCTCTAACTTCACAACCCGAAGTCTCTGATTTTAAGGAAATCACACCTCTATACAAAACAATTCTGCACGAAGCAAAGTTTGAAAAATCCATTCAAAATTTCCTCATAAATCCTGAGAGTTTATAAGAGCCTCCCAATCTAGAGAAATTCACTTTTAGAGAGATGAACTCTAAAATGCAAGCATGTGAACTCATGAACTTGTCGAATCATCTAGATCTCGTCATCTTAGGTCCTATTTATAGATTTCAAAATTCTACCGGTCGGTTCCACTATAACGGTCATATTTACTTAAATTTCAGAGGGACCTGGACACGTGGTAAACATACAATGGTTAGTTTATAACAGAAACAACGACATAATTTTATATAACTAACCATGAATATAAATATCTTACACCTTGATTGTAAGGAACTTGGAATCCGATAAAATTGAAATGATATGAGAAAAATTATAAGATTTAGAATTCTAAGGAAATAAAGCTTTGAATAATAAATTACAAAATTATAAATTTTGTAATGGATTTTCATAAAATCTATACGAGTAAATTATAAGGAAATATTTTATAAAAACTTGGTTTTACAAATTTCGGTACTGGTATCATGATTTATGGCATGACCGAAAAAATAGTATCATATTATAGAGGACAGTGCGTAAGGAAATTCTTAGTACCAATTTCTTATTCTCCGGTATCGGTATCATAAGAAATAGTATCACTGTATTCTGACATAAATGGTGTTAAGAAAATATTCATTAGAAATGCATAATGGAATTTTCGGTATAGAAAAACTTGGTATAAGAAATTCGGTATAGGATTTTTTTTGGTATGGCATAAAAATGGTATGACAAATCTGTCTTAAGGAAATTTCAGTACCAATAACCAGGAAGTAGGATTTTAAGAACTCTTAGAAAACTAAAATATTTGAAATCTAAGTATAAGGAAAATATGATACCAGATTTCATTCTAGATGGAAATCAGCATCATAGTGAAAATAGAGAATGGGAAAATAGTGTCTTAAGGAATTCCGGTATGGTATAACCATGCAACAAAATTTGGAACCTTAAGAACTTTTTCAGTATGGTAAAACGGATTTCTAAAAACTTTAATAAAAATATATTTAACTCAAGAGTTTAAGGAAATTTTGGTTATAAGGAAATTTATGTAAGTTTAAGGAAATATATGGAAGGAAAATATATTTATGAAGAAGGTGTTTGTGATTTTCAAAACAAAAGCTTTAGGAATGGATAAGTCTTATAGACCTAACAATCTCCCCCTTTTTGGAAAGCAAAAACATCTTCAGAGAAAACAAAATTGATAAAGGAAAGAAATAAATGCTTAGTGTTAGAAATACTTAGCTCCACCTTAAGTGTATGAATTAGGGTAAATTAATCTTCCCTTATATAGAAGTTACTAGAATATGAAAATCTCCCCCTCAGATGTAGTACTCTTCCTTATAGATGAAAATTAGAAAATTTATTTTTCTTTATAAATTTTCCTTCCTTTAACTCCTCCCTTTGATAGAATTTTCCCCCTTTGTGATTTTTAAAAAGGAATGAAGAGGGACCTGTAATATTAGAAAGAAATATATATGAGACAAAATATATAAAAGATTTGCAAGAAATTTTTCATTAATTTTCTTATGAAAGAAAGTACAAAAAAAATTCAGCATGAAAAAAATGTATCAACCCTCCTTCTTCTTCTCTTAAAGAAGATTTTTCACCAAGGACTTAATATTTTTCACCTGCTTTTGATCTTCTTGAAGCTTTTTTATCAAGGCATCTTGCTCAGCTACCTTCTTCTCCAAAGCTTGGATCATGAATTCTTGAGACCGATTTTTATCTTCAAGAACTTTGATCACTTCTTATTATGAATCCAATTTCTTCACAAGACTAGAAAATACCCCTTTATGAAAATTGATAACTTCGACTATGGTATTTATTTGATAAATAATATTTTTTCCTTCATTTCACCTTGCAGCTAAATCACTTGAAAATTTCTCTGAGAAAGAAGTCCAGACTTTGGACAACTCATTTGCTACATCATTGAATGCTCCCTTTTTTGATTCCATGAAGTCTAAGAATTGTAGAGCTTTATCTTATAAGGTTCGAGTCTGGCTCATAACTTTCTAACATGAAGCTTTTTGAGCTTTGTAATCAACGAGTATATTATTATGATCGGCTTCTCCTTTCACAACCATGTCTGTTAGCATAGATATTGAATTCGTCTTTTGATTTAAGGTTTCCTGCATAATTTGGCTCCGGGAATCTATATTGGAAAATACCAGAATGGTACTTACTAATTTCCTTAATAAAATTTTTACAAATTCATCACCCATAGATGATGAGGATTCAGAGTCAGATTCTTCTTTATTGACATTCAGAGCAGAGGTTTCTGGATTCTCAAGATTTTGAGGAGAGTCAGCATCAGAAGGGGTAACTATAATGGACTTACCTTTATCAACTTTCAGCACCGCATAGGGTTTATAACCCTGAGGGACTTCCTCATTTTCTATAGTCTTATCATCTCCGGATTCTGCTTGAACTTCTTCTTCTTCTTTCTCTTCTTCACTTCCAGAATCACTATTTTCAGATTCATGGATTTCATCTTCATTTCCGGTTACATAAATCTCTTCTTCTACCTCTTCTAATACTTCAAATTTGGTCTCAACTTTTTATTCTTCTTACTTGGTAGAAACTACCGGAGTTGCAACATAATCACCAACTAGTCTAATAATATCACCTTCTTCTTCTTGAAAGATATCATCCTCTTCTTGTACTACTTCTGGTTCGTGAATGGGTTTCGGTATCAATAGAAGTTTCTTTGCCTTCTTTGGTTCTGGAGTGACATCCTGTACAGGTAGCTTCTCAAAGGACTTTTCTACATCCTTTAGCAAGGATTGTATAATCTTTGTCTCAGTTCTCTTTATTTTCTTCTTCTTCTCCTTAGCTTGTTTCTCTAACACATCTGTAGTTTGAATCTTTAAATCCTTTGCCTATGCTGGATTCAACCCAAAGATTGAGTCCCCTTCCTTCTTGGATTTAGATAATTTCCTCCAGCCAGCAACAAAATCATCAGAGTAAGACTTTGGTTTTCTTATAACTGATGGTGTTAAAGCCATAGCTACTGAGGTAGGATCAGAATGAGAGGCCTCATTTGACTTTTTCTTCTCCTGAACACTTTTTGAATATTCTGGTACTGACTTTTTCTGTGCTACTTTGGATGATTCCAGAATGGCTTCTTTCAATACCGTCTTCTGAACTTCTGGCGTTACGAATTATTTAAATTTATTAGAGTCCGGATTGTAAGAAAGTTTCATTCTCTTCAACATATCTTCACTTAGTAACATAATCTTATAGGACTTCAAAGAAAACTTGCATGTGATTTTCATTTCAGCTAAAACCACAATAATTATCCTTGAGATAGTGGTTGGGTACATGAGAATTTGTGATTTGATGGTACCAGATTTCACTGAATTAATCGTAAGGAAAATATAATTTATAAAATTAACCTTCTTGAGGTTGATGAGAAAGTCTAGTAAAATAATTTCACACATCTTTAAGGAATATTTATCCCCTTTTCTTGGGATAAAGAACCCCTGCATCCATAATGCTACCAATCTATAGTCTACTGATAAGTGTGAAAGTTTAAAAGTCTTAAATCCCTTGATGCCGAGGATTTTTAAAGCACTGTTCTTCTTGAAAGAACTGTCCTTATCTGGAATTTTGTAAGAACCTATGAGATCCTCTCCTTAATATGAAAATTTCAGGAAGTTGTATGTTTTTCAGCACGGAACGGTGTAAGTATTTTCATAAGCCTTAAATCTGAAAAATTCCATACCGTCTTTTTCAAAGAAATTGACAGAGTCATAAAACTGTATGACTAGTTCTAGATATATAGGATCTTGAACCTTGTCCTTTGTTATACAAATACTCTCTCAATTATTACATTTAATAATACGAGATATGAGGGAGTCATACCGATTAAAAAAGTCTGAACAGACAAGTCTCTCCCGAAATATCATCTTGTATTTATTCTCCTTAACTGCCATCTGATCAAAACTGCCTGACTTTCGGACCTGTAAGAAATATCTGAAGAAATCCGAAAAGACAAACTTTGAAGCAACAAAAATTTGACTTCAAGGATTAAGGAACCAGTGGGGTCCTCATGACGTGGGGTAGACCTTATACAGACAAACTATGACCTTTCAGCTTCCATAAGGAAATCAAACGACTGTGATTTTCCTAAAAATATCTAACAATTGAGGATGGTTAAAAAAATATCCATACCGAAATTTTGAGGTTTTAGAAAACTGAAAGTCTGATCTTAAGGAAATATGAATCCATATAAAATTTCTTAAAAGAAGGAAATACCAACAAATAGAATTGTAAGAAAAATAACTAGGGGATAAGAAAAATATACCTTTAAGAAAACTCTGAAGAAATTATCGGTATCGAAGAAAAGGTTTCTTGGGATTAAAGAAATATACACTGGAAATTTAACTCCGAGAATTTCAAATATGGAAATATGGATTCCGAGAATTTTGATTCTGGAATTTTTAAAATAGACACTGGGGGGAAAACAACTCAATTCTGAAATTCACTAATTATGGAAAAATAAAAACTTTTAAAGAAAAAAAGAATTTTAAAATTTTCAAATATATGTACTCCCCCTTAATTTAGGAGTAATTTAATGTTAGGAGATGATTAAACAAAAATTAGATATGAATGATTATATTAAAGATATCATTCCTAGATTCTGTTTAATATATTCAAATCTATCAAATGGTAATGGTTTGGTAAATATATCAAAAAGTTCTTCTTGCATTCCGATGAATTGAATAATTATATCTCCTTTGAGTGTGTGATCCCTAAGAAAGTGATGCCTAATATCTATGTGCTTAGGACGAGAGTGATGTGCTGGGTTTTTGCTTAGAGATATGGAACTAGTTTTATCACACAAGATTTGAGTTTTGGAAAAACTCATGCCATAATCTGTGAGTGTGTGTTGCATCCACAACACTTGAGCACAACAACTTCCAGCTACTACATATTCTGCTTCAATAGTGGAAAGTGCTATAGAATGTTTTTTCTTACAGGACCAAGAAACTAAGTAATCTCTTATGAAATGACAATTTCCAGATGTACTCTTCCCATCAATTTTACAACCAGAAAAATTAGTATCAAAAAACTTTTTTAGTTCAAAAAAATTTCCAGAAGAGTAAAAAAGTCCTAAATCCAATGTTCCTTTTAAGTAACAAAAAATTCTTTTCACATCCTTAAGATGGTATTCCTTAGGATTTTCTTTATATCTTGCACATAAGAAAACAAAAAATATTAAATCAGTTCGACTTGCTGTTAAGTAAAGTAAACTTTTGATCATTCCTCTAAAAGATGTTTGATCCACAGGTTTCCCTGATTCATCAATATCAAGAGTATTATAATTTCTGATAGGAGTACTTATACTCTTAGTATTATCATACCCAAACTTTTTAAGAAGATATTCGATGTACTTATGTTGAGATATATAAGTTCCTTCTGATTTTTGAGAGATTTGAAAACCAATAAAGAATGTTAACTCACCCATCATACTCATCTCAAACTCAGACTTCATGAGATTCACAAAGGAATTTGTTAAAGATTGTTGAGTTGATCCGAATATAATGTCTTCAATATATATTTGTATGATTAAAATGTCTTTTTTATATTTCTTTATAAAAATTGTTGGATTTGTGGTTCTCTTAGAATAGTTGTTTTGAAGTAAAAATTCTGTAAGTCTATCATACCAAGCTCTAGGGGCTTGTTTAAGGCCATATAAAGCTTTGGTAAGTTTATATACATGATTAGGACGTTTTGCATCTTCAAAACTAGGAGGTTGGTCAACATAGACTTCTTCATGTACAAATAAATTAAGGAAATCACACTTTACATCCATTTGATAAAGTTTAAAATTATAGAATGCTGAAAATGCTAGAAGAATCCAGATAGATTCAAGTCTTGCTAACGGTGCATAAGTTTATTCATAGTCTATGTCTTCTTGTTGGTTATATCCTTTAGCAACTAATCTTTCTTTATTTCTAACTACAATCCCATTTTCATCACATTTATTTCTGAAGACCCATTCTACACCAATAACAGATGTATCCTTAGGTCTCTTAACCAAGGTCTAGACTTGATTCCTTACAAAATCATTGAGTTCATCTTGCATAGCCTTTAACCAATATTCATCACCTAAGGCTTCCTCATGAGTCTTTGGCTCAAATTGGGAAATAAAATCAACACGTTCAATTTCATTTATTAAGGAACTTCTAGTCCTTACAGGTTGATTGACATCTCCTATGAAATTATTAGTAGGATGATTTCTAAGTAACAAATGATTAGGGTTTTTTAAAACTTGATCATCAACATAGGGTAGAAAATATTCAGGGATAAATGTTTCAGGAGTATTTTCATGAACATTTTCCTTAGAATAATTTTCAACTATAGGTTGTTGATCATTTTTAGAAAATATATCTGGAGGATTTAAAACAGGTTGTTTAAAAACAAAAGGATTAGTTTCATCAAATTTAACATGTACTGTTTCCTCCACAGTACAAGTGTTTTTATTGAAAATTCTATAAGCCTTAGAGTTATTGGAATAGCCTAAAAAGATTCCTTCATCGGATTTTGGTGCAAATTTGTGTAAGTTATCCTTAGTATTAAGGATAAAAACTTTACAACCAAAAAACTTGAAGTAAGAAACTTTTGGTTTTCGACCAGTCCATAGCTCATAAGGATTTTTATTAAGAAAAGGTCTTATAAAAACCCAATTTATAATATAACAGGAAGTACTAATAGCTTCAGCCCAAAAGTGTTTTTCTATGGAATATTCACTCAACATGGTTCTGGTTATCTCTTGAAGGATTCAGTTCCTTCTTTCAACAACACTATTTTTTTGAGGAGTTCTAGAAGCTGAGAAATTGTGTGCAATAACTTTATTACTAAAAAAAGACTCAAAATCCAAATTTACAAACTCACCACCATGATCACTATGAATAGTTATCAATGGTAGGTTTTTCTCATTTTTTACTTGAGCTCAAAAAGATCTAAAATAAGAAAAGGATTCATATTTTCTTGCTAGAAAATAGACCCAAGTATATCTAGTGTAGTCATCAAAAAGAAAAAATACATAATATTTGCCTCCAATACTTCCAGTTTTTGTAGGACCAAATAGATCCATATGTACTAACTATAGGGCATTAGATGTTGAAACTTCACTAATAGATTTAAAGCTAGATTTGTGTTGTTTGCCAAACTGACAAGGGTCACAAACTTTTGAAGAATCAAAACTTAGAACTGGTAGATCCTTAAATAATCCTTTATTTGAGAGATTACTAAGGTTCTTAAGGTTTCAATGTCCTAACCTTCTATGCCAAAGCCAAGATTGATCTTCAATTTCACTTAATCAAGGAAGATCTTGACTTCTTAAGTCTTCTATGTTTAAAGTGAAAACATTCTCATGCATATGGGAAGAAAGAATATATTCATCCTTGGAATTGTGAAATAAACACTTATCATTCCTAAAATTCACAAGGTAACATTTATTACATAATTGACTTACACTTATAAGGTTGTTCTTAAGACCATTAACAAATAAAACATTAAAAATTAAAACTTTTCCAAGAAGAATGATATTACCTATACCGACAATATCTCCTTGAGAATTATCCCCAAAGGTTACTTTTACACCTTTCATTTTAACAATATTATGGAAATAACTTTTGTTACCAGTCATATGGTGAGAACATCCACTATCCATATACCAGATATTGTTGGTACATTTTTCATTTTCTTGTAAAGTCAAAAGTTAGATCTTCGGAATCAAAACGGGTTTGGATCCAGGGTAAGATAATAAAATTTTAGGAACCCACATTTGTTTGGAAAAATAAGCCTTTTGTAAACCTAGAGATTTAATTATGTTTAAGGAACATGTTTTCCTATAATGTCCTCCACTTTGACACTTTTTATAGAAGGGGGATTTGGATGGAATAAAATAGTTATTTTCGAAAATAGGTTTTCTGTGAGTATAACCTATTCCAGAAGTATTTCCGTGAGGTCTGATTTTAGAATACATCTTGTCAAAATTTTCTTTACCAGAAGTAAAATTGGAAAGAAGTTTATTAAGGTAAAATATTTTAGATTTTAGTCTTATGACTAAATTCCTATCCTCAGGAATTATTTCCTTATAATTAGATTTTTCTTCAAAAAATATTTATTTTTGAAATATCATTCCTAAGATCTTTAGAAAGTTTTTCCTTTTTAGAATTTACTTCCTTAAGGTCTTTAGAAAGATTTTCTAGGAGATTATCCTTATCCTCAAGATATCTAGTAAGATTTGAAATATCTTTTGTAAGAACTTCTTCTCTAGTATTTTCCTTATCTAGTTTCTTAGAAATTTTATAATTTTTTTCTTCTAACAACTTGGAAAATCTAGATACTTCTTCATACAAAGGTATTTCTTCATTATATGAAGATGAAGTGTCTTAATAATAAGTAATATCTTTAGGATAATAATCATTGTCAAGAGATCAATTTGTCAAAGCCTCGGCAAAGCGTACCTTGGACATAAAACAAGTATTTGGAAAAGAAGTAGTAGCAATGAATCCGATATTATTTTGTGTTGAGGAATCATATTCAGAAGATTCACTTTTAGAAGAGTATCCACAACTATCACTCCAAGTGTCATTTTCTTTAAGAATTTTCTTGTGCTTAGAATGGTAGAACTTCTTCTTTTCTCTCTTTGAATTACCTTCCTTCTTATCCTTCTTTTTTCAAAAGAGGGCAATCAGGTTTGATATGACCTGCTCTTTTACATTCGTAGAAAGTAACTTCCCCATATTTCTTTTCTCTGTAGTATCTCTTCTTAAACTTATTTTGATAGTTCTTCTGAGCTACTATCTTGTTCATTCTTCGAGAAAGATTAGATAACTCATTCTCATATTTTTCTGTATCACTAGATTCTGACTGAATAGTAATTTTATTTGACTTTGACCAAGTAACCCTTTCTAGAGTTTTGGATTTCATATGGTTATAAGTCGTTGTAAAATAAACACTTCCATTTCCATTATTTTTCTAAATATTATCTGCATCCCTCTTCATTCTGGTCTCGTGCTGAAGAAGAGTTCCAAAAGGCTCATCTAAGGAAATCTGGGTGACTTTCCTGTTCTCATCAATTACTATCCTCTTGGTCTCCCATTCATTAGGCATGATGTGTATGATCTTGTCAAAAATTATTTCATCATCAAGACATTTTTATCCAATAGACTGTAAGCTATTCACAATGGTCATGAACCTTTTATGAACTTTTCTTATGGGTTCTCCATAAGGAAAGCTAAATCCATGATATTCAGCTCTCAACATAGATCTTCTTGTTTCTATAACTTTAGAAGTTCCAAAATGTGTAACTTCCAATTTCTTCTAGATACTATTTGATGCTTCACATGAGGATATTTGACTATAAATGTTCCTAGTCATGGAATATAGCAATGTATTTCTAACTCTGAAATTATTTTGATATTCTTCTCTTTCCAGATTAGTAAAAGTTATCAATTCCTTATCAGGAATCTTATAATCACCTGTCACCATTAGATAGTTGTCAACTACAATATTAATAACTAAAGTCTTCATCCTATCTCTCCAGTACTCATAATCATTTTCATCAAAAATAGGGGGTCTGGTAGGATTTAAATTGTCCAAAGAACCAATATGCATGGATCCGGCCATAAAGAAAATATACCTTTCTTTGACAAATATATTAGTAGTAGTTCTTAAAGAAAATTTAAGAAAAAATATAAATAAATAAATATATATATAAAATGAAATTGTGATTCCAAAAATCTGATTCCTAAAATATGAGGAAGAAGATGATTTCTCTTCTAAATCTAATCGTGAGATTAATTCAGATTAAACCAACCCTCTAATACCAATTGATAGGAAGGTATGTAGTATGATATTATTCTCTATACCAATATTAGGATCACAATACTACTAAATATTCACAATATACAGGGGGGTGTATTTTATACTTAAAAAAAATTTCTTAAGGAAATTTTGTATAAAAAAAATTCACAACACCTCTAATGAGAAATAACCTTTTTAAGAAAATATAAAGATCTTAAGTCTAAAGCTTAAGAAACTTTTCTTATAGAGATTTTACCACAAGGCGTATAAAATTTATTTCAATCAAAGATACAAGTTGGAACGTTTATACAAAAATAAAACTTTTTAACCTTTACAAAGCAGCATAAAAATACAATCTTATTTTAACCCAAAGATGAGGGTATCCAACAACCTTGGATAAAGGTCCCTTGTTTTATACTTACAAGAAAGTCTGTCTTACCCAAACCCAGGTAAGAACTCAATCATAAGATCAGTATCTTTCTTACTATCCCCACAAGACCTTGATTTGTAAGGAAATCAGCACCTTTGACTTCACAACCCGAAGTCTCTGATTTTAAGAAAATCGTACCTCTGCACGAAACAATTCTGCACGAAGAAAAGTTTGAACAAGTCGTTCAAACTTTCTGCACAAATCCTAAGAGTTTATAAGATCCTATCACTCTAGATAAATTCAATTTTAGAGAGATAAACACTAAAATGCAAGCGTGTGAACTCATGAACTTTTCGACTCATCTGGATCGCATCATCTGAGGTCCTATTTATAGCTTTCAAAATTCCACCAGTCGGTTCCACTCCAACGATCATATTTCCCTAAATTTTGGAGGGACCTGGACACGTGGAAAATATACAATGGTTAGTTTATAATATAAACAATGACACCATTTTATATAACTAACCATGAATATAAATATCTTACACCTTCAGTGTAAGGAACTTGGAATACGATAAAATTAAAATGATATGAGAAAAATTATAAGATTCAGAATTCTAAGGAAATAACGCTTTGAATAAAAAATTCTGGAATGATAAATTTCGGAATGGATTTTCATAAAATCGATATGAGTACAGTATAAGGAAATATTTTATAAAAACTTAGTTTTAAAAATTTCGGTAACGATATCATGATTTACGACATGAGAGAAAAAAACAGTATCAGATTATAGAGGGCAGTGCATAAGGAAATTCTCGATACCGGTTTCTTATTCTATGGTATCAGTATCATAATAGATGGTATCACTATCTTCTAACATAAACGATGTTAAGAAAATATTCTTTAGAAATGCGTAATGGAATTTTCGGTATAGAAAAACTTGGTATAAGAAATTCGGTATAGATTTTTTTTTGGTATGGCATAAAAACGGTATGAAAAATCTGTCTTAAGGAAATTTCAGTACCAATAACTAGGAAGTTGGAGTTTAAGAACTCTTAGAAAACTGAAATACTAGAAATCTAAGTATAAGGAAAATATGATACCGGATTTCATTCTAGATGGAAATCAATATCACAGTGAAAACAGAGAACATGAAAACAGTGTCTTAAGGAATTATGGTATGGTATAACCATGCACCAAAATTTGGAACCTTAAGAACTTTTTCAGTATGGTAAAACAGATTTCTAAAAACTTTAATAAAAATATATTTAACTCAAGAGTTTAAGGAAATTTTGGTTATAAGGAAATTTATGTAAGTGTAAGGAAATATATGGAAGGAAAATATATTTACGAAGAAGGTGTTTGTGATTTTCAAAACAAAAGATTAAGGAATGAAGAAGTCTTATAGACCTAACAAACCCTGTATTAAAAATGTTATGGTTATTAAAAATATGAATATGACATCTTTGACATTTCTTTAAATAAAATATTATAAATGTTGTAATGTCATCTAAATGGATACCAGTGGTTATAATTTTGACCTTTGTATGATTATGGTCAAAAATAAACCATCCAATAAAATTTGGGCAAATGTTATAGTCATTTTCTAGTTCTTATCATTTTATTTTTACCCTTAATTACTCGATTTAACCTTTACCGTGGTAACAAAAATTACCAGGGTTTCTATTCATATTGATAAAAAATAAGTAACATATTTAATAAATTTGTAAATTTTAAATCCAAATTTTTCATCAATTTTTTAAAATTCAAAACACAGAATTTTTAGAATTTAATTTAAAATTAAACTAGAAAAACGCAACGTAAACCAATTTTTTCAAAAAAATACCATTTTTAAATATAAAATGTTTTTATACTATATTCAAGTATAAAACTAATATAAAAATAAATAATTGTATTATTATCAATAAAATTAAACTAATTAAAATTTAAAAATAATTAAAAATATAATTTGACCTTATAAATACTTTAAAATAAATTACAATTTTTAATAAAATAGGTATTTTTTCCCGATTCATTAAAAATTTAAAACTTTTTAGAAAATTATCAAAAATCCACTATAGGAAAATTTTGATATTATAAATTCAAAAATAAATTTAATTTTATGAAATATATTTTCTAAAAGCTCCAGAAATTTGATATATTATTTGTGTATAAAAAACCACAAAAATCATTTTTTGAAGAAAATATGTTTTTGATGAATAAAATGATTTTACTAAAACTATAGTTCTTAAATACAAATAATTAATTAAAGCATTATAAATGAGTATTACCATTATATATATTTTATAATACTATTCATTCCTGTCTATTTAACTATTAAGTTATCATGGTCACATTTAAATAATAATATTTAGTTTTTTTAAGTTCGATGTGGCATTTCTTGTATGCCATTGAACATAATGTTTCCTTTTAAAATATCAGGATATTACACTCATGTTGTGATACTCTTAAGTTACCATAGGATTTTAGGATATGTATCTCCAATTTTTATTTCTTGATCTTAATCTCAGTTTTTTTCTTATGGTTTTTTGATTTGAACTGAGATTATCTTACTGTCTAGTCATTTATTCTATTTTAGTGTGCACTGGTATGCCTTCAAGTTATCTTCCACAGGTTCCTTGAGAGGGTGCAGTGGATGCTCCTCAAGGGAATCCACCTTTGGATCAGAATCTTATTGAGCAGTTCGTGGTGTTGACCAAAATGTGCTACAAGTCTAGAATATAGTTGTTGAGGTACAATTAAGAGTTATTGGAGAAAGGGATCAATCACAGGAGTAATTATTTGAGAATCCACCATCCTTTAATTCAACATCCCAAAAAATTTCTATGTGACTAATAAAAAAATTATAAATTAAATAAATAAATTTATGAAATATATTTTTTAAAACTATGCGATTTTATCAAAATAAAATTTGTTTATTTTGATTTGTATTATTTTTCAAAAAATATTACTTTTTTAATACATGATTAAATATTAAATTAATATAAATTAATTATTATTTTATGAAAAATATAGTTTTCAAATTATATTAAATAAATTATTAATTTTTTAAAAATAATATTTAATTTTAATATTCAAAATTATAAATAAATACCATTTTTTTAAACATGGTATTATTTTGAAATACATGTTATAATTAAAAGCGATAAAAATATGTTTTAATAAAATCATTTTTGAAATAATTTTTATTAATAAATGCTTAATGATGTATATAAATTGATATATAAGTATTGTAACATGATATTTTATTGAATTAATGTTCATTAAACAATATTTTGTAATATTTTTTTAATAAATTACAATAATTAAAGGTAATATTAAAAATAATATATTATCATAAACACGATTGTTATAATTTTTTTTGAATTAAATTAATATGAATTGAGAATATGATAAATAAAATTTCGAATCAAAGGAAAAATTAATAATATTAATAATAATAATTAAAAGAAAGACATTTTTTTTAAAAAGAAACTTGCTATTATTTTCAATGTAATATATATTTATGAATTTGTTTTATAATTATAAGTTATGTTTAGAATTTTATTTAACTAAAATATAAATTCAATTTTTATAAAAGAAATTAAAATGATGAATAAAAAAATAAATAAAAAATAAAAAATAAATGATAAGATAAATAATAGAGAAAACATGTGAGAAGAGTTATTCATGGGAAGTGGAAATCGAGAGTTGAGCGGGGAGGAGGTCGAGAGATGGATGCTTCAGAAGACTTTAATCCGAGGGATTCAGTGAAGTCGAGCCAAGTCAAAGGCAAACTCGGTCGAGCTCAGTGGAAATCAGTCATTAGACAAGGACCAAATGCTAGTGAGGGACTCTGAGCAAAGTTCGACCGTGGGTGGGGCTTTAGGAGGTAGAATTGTTGAGGGTTAAAACCTAGCAGTGGGAGTTTGGTTTTCGGTGAAGTCCAATCGTGAAAGGGGTTTCGATCGAGGAAGATAAAATTTTCCTTATCTTCAGATCTGAGGAAGGTTTTTGTTTTCTTGTTAGGTGTCGAATCTTTCTGGATCTTTTTTTTCAATACAACAACATTATTTTGTATGTTTCTTGACTTTATTCTACCACAATTGCTATCTAAAAACCCTTGACCGTCGTTCTGTGGTTCGATTTTATCAATTTACTATCATCCTTCTATCTGCAGTCATTATTTGGTTGTTTTATATTTTTTCTATCAATGTTTTTGTGTTGGTTTTCTTTGTATGATTCTATTACAATAAATTTATGAATATATAAACTAATCACTATCTACACCCGTACATTCAGCTTGCTTCACAAACTTGAATATGCCTTTGTTATGAAATCTTTGAGGATCTACTCTGGTCCGTAGATAAGACAATTATATATATATTTATTCCAATTTATAAAAAGTAGAGGTTATGGATATAAAATCCTTATACCAATGTGAAAATTTCTAAACAATTTTTTAGTCCAGAGAGGGAGAGTGAGAGTGTGTCCAAGGCAACATAAGAGGATCTCTAGCATTTTTTCCTTTTACAAATCAATGGTTTGATTTTATTTCTAATCTATCAATTTATGTTTATTTTACAAAGATATATATATATATATATATATATATATCTTTATTTGTTTTGAGAATTTATAATATAAGAGATTGTTTTTAATTTTATGTTTTAATTTATGGTTTGTAAGGGATCCTGTTATTTATTTATTAAAATATATAAAATGTGTATTATGTTTATATGTAACAGATTTTATCTTTAAAAATCAATTGTGGTTTTATGTAAATCATTTTATGATTTTATTCAAAACTATAATCATTAATTGTTGCTTAAAATATTTTCTATACACAAAATTGTTGTACATCTATATTTCAAAATGGTATTCTAATTCTATTTATGTATTTATGATGGTAAGAGATTGATTTTATTTTTATTTTAAACATTTAAAATTATAATTTATGGTTCTGAGAAGGGAATTTTATTTTTTTTAACACACATATATATAAACTATTATATATATATATATATATTTCAAATTTCATGTTTTTATTTAGGCATGTACATATATGTTTGCAAGATTTCAAAAACTTTAAGTTAGTATTCTTAGGATTTAGATTAATAATATATATATATATATATATATATTAAATTACTTGCAATAATTTTTAAATCTATATTCTTCAAGTGTATATATATATATATAAAGACATATTTAACTATTAATGCATGATTTGTATGTGTAAATAATTCATGTATGTAATTGGCTTAATTTCAAATCAATATCTTGATCAAGATGATGTTTAGAATTTATTCAAGGATATATTGTTTTACTTAAATATTTTATTTATATAATTTATGTGTTTTATATAAATGTTTTTCTTATTAATATTCTAAGAAATAAAAATTATATATCTATTAATTTATGAGAATAAAATTTTACTATTACTATTATTTTATGTGAAGGGTTCATGCATTTACACTATTTTTTATGTATAAAATGATATGTCAAATATCACATTTTTTTAATCAAGTAATTGGGTACTTGATATCTTTATTTAAGGATGAATATTTAAATGATAAAGTTTAACATTTCATAAAAGGTATTTTATGACAATATGAATGATTACATGGATGTTAATTATTTTTATTAACAGTCCTTGCAAAGGCTGACTGACATGTGTTTTGGTTGTACCAAAACTCGCAAATGATTTCCTAAGAAAGTTAATATTTATATATTTATATATAAATATAATTTTGTATGTGTATTTAATGCATTGTCATGTTTTCAAATAAAAAAATCCAATGAAAAATGTATATATATGCAAGACAAGCTAAAAATGTTTTTATAAATATTAGCACTTAGACATTGTAAACATGATAGGGAGTGGGGAGTGAATTCATCCCTCTAGAAAGTGGGTAGGCCCGAACAACCTTCAATGTTTCAAGTGGCCTCATGGTTATGTTTTTAAAAGCTTGCTTAATTTTTTTTCAAAAAGTTCCCTGGATTATTTTTGAATCATTTTTAAAGTATAATTATTTTCAAAGTATTATAATATTTTATAAAGGTATTTTTCACAGGCCTTTTAGAAAACTCCTTATTGGGAGAATTAATTCTCACCCTTTGTTTTAAATATATTTTTCACAGCTTTACTAGAATTTTCTAAAGGTGTTTTCTTCTCTTATAGAGTTAGCACACACAAAACAATTTAATCATTTTATTATATTTTTATACAGCTCTGATTAAATGTAATGTATTTATCTAGCCTCCAAAACATAGATCGAAAAATGGTCATGGAGTGTAAAATGTTATTTGTATTTTTGATTGTCTTTTATAAAAAAATACAAATATATTTTTTAGTACTGAACTATGAAGTTTGGGTTTGAGGCTTCACACTTGGTTTTAGAGAGACAATCTAGACAAATTTGGAGATTAGATGTTTCCTTTTGAGCAAAAATAATTTATGTGATAGAATTTTCTTTAGATAATTAAGTTCCCTTAGAAATTCTATTTTTTCTTAATTCTGAAGATGGAAATTCAGAATTGTCTTAAGTTCAAGGAACGAATTGTGAGGGCACAATTCATTTAAGGAGGGAAGAATGTAACATCCTATAAATTTATATATGATTAATAAATAAATTATAAATTAAATAAATAAAGTTATGAAATATATTTTATAAAACTATGTGATTTTATCAAAATAAATTTTGTTTATTTTTATTTTTATTATTTTTTTTAAAATATCAATTTTTTAATACATGATGAAATATTAAATTAATATAAATTAATTACCTTTTATGAAAAATATAGCTTTTAAATATTATTAAATAAATTATTAATTTCAAAAAAAAAATTTAATTTTAATATTCAAAATTATAAACAAATTCTATTTTTTAAAATGTGGTATTATTTTGAAATACATGTTATAATTAAAAGTGATAAAACATATTTTAATAAAATCATTTTTGAAATAATTTTTATTACTAAATTCTAAGTGCTTTATATAAATTGACATATAAATATTATAGCATGATATTTTATTGAATTGATGTTCATTGAATAATATTTTTTAATATATATTTTTTAATAAATTAAAATAATTAAAGGTAATATTGGAAGTAATATATTATTATAAACAAAATTATTATATTTTTTGAATTAAATTAATATGAATTATATAATATGAATTGAGAATATAATAAATAAAATTTTGAATTAAAGGTAGAAATAATAAGATTAATAATAATAATTCAAAGAAAGAAATTTTTTAAAATAAATTTTTTATTATTTTCAATATAATATATATTTATGAATTTATTTTATAATTATAAGCTATATTAGAATTTTATTTAAATAAAATATAAATTAAATTTTTATAAAAGAAATTAAAAAATTGAATAAAAAAAATGAGATGATAAGATTTAGAATCGATAAAATGGATTAGAAGAGTTATTCATTGGAAGTGAAAATTGTGAGCCGAGCAGGGAGGAGGTCGAGCAATGGTTTCTTTGGGAGACTTTGATCGAAGGGTTTCTGTGAATTTGAGCCAAGCCGAAGGTGAAATCAGTCAAACTCAGTGGAAGTCGATCACCTAATGAGGATCGAATGCTAGTGAGGGACTCCGAGAAACGTTCAACTACGGATGGGGCTTTGGGAGGCTGAGTTATCAAGGGTTTGAACCTAGCGGTGGAAGTTTGGTTTCTGGAGAAGTCTGACCATGGAGGGGGTTTTGATCGAGGAAGAAAAATTGTTCCTCATCTTCAGATCCGAGGTAGCTTTTGTTTTCTTATTAGGTGTTGAATCTTTTTGGATCACTTTTTTCAACACAACAAAATTATGTTGTCTATTTCTTAACGTTTTTCTACCTCGATCACTATCTGCAAACCATTGGTCACCATTCAATGATTCGATTTTAACAATTTACTATCGTCTTTATAACTACAATCGTTATCTAGTTGTTTTATATTGTTTATATCAATGTTGTTGTGCTAGTTTTCTTAGGATGATTCTATTAAAATGAATTTATGAATATTAAATTAATCACTGTCTGCACCTATACATTCAGCATGCTCTGCAAGCTTGAATATTTCTCTGTTATGAAATCTCTAAGGATCTTCTATGGTCCACAGATAATCCAATTATATATATATATATATTTATACCACTATATAAATAGTGGAGGTTATGGATATAAAATCCTTATACTAATGTGCAAATTTCTAAAGAATTTTACAGTTCGGAGAGGGAGAGTGAGAGTGTGTCCATGACAATAGAAGAGGATCTCCATCATTTTTTCTTCTATAAATCAAGAAAGGGTTTGATTTTATTTTCAATCTATCAATTTTTTTACAAAGAGATATATATATATATATATATATATATATATGCATCTATCTATCTATCTATCTATCTATATATTTTTTTAGAATTTATAATATAGAAGATTATTTTTAATTTTAATTTTATGTTTTAATTTATGGTTTATAAGGGATAAGGTTATTTATTTATTAAAGTTTATAAAATATGTATTATGTTTATATGTAAGGGATATTATCTTCCAAAATAAATTATGGTTTTATGTAAATCATTTTATGATTTTATTCTGAACAATAATTATGAATTATTGTTAAAATATTTTCTACATGCAAAATAGTTGTCCGTATATATTTCAAAATGGTATTCTGATTTAATTTATGTATTTATGATTATAAGAGATTGATTTTATTTTTATTTTAAATATTTCAATTTTTAATTTATATTTCTAAAAAGGGAATTCTATTTTGTTCACACACACACACATACACACATATATATATTTAACATAATATATATATATATATATATATTTCCAATTTCATGTTTTTATTCAAGCATGTACATATATGTATGTAATATTTCAAAAACTTCAAGTTAGCTTTCTTAGGATTTAGATTTATGATATATATATATATATATATTAAATTACTTGTGAGAATTTCTAAGTCTATATTCTTCAATAATATATATATATACTTATATAAAGACATATTTAACTATTAATGCATGATTTCAATGCGCAAACAATTCGTGTATGTAAATGGATTAATTTCAAATCAAGATCTTGATCAAGATGATGTTTGGAATTCATTCAAGGATTGATTTTTTTACTTAAATATGTTATTTATATAATTTATTTTTTTATATAAATGTTTTTCTTATGAATATTCTATGAAAGAAAAATGATATATCTATTAATTTATGATAATATCAATTTACTATTGCTATTATTTTATGTGAAGGGTTTAGGAAGTTATAATATTGTTTTATGTATAAAATGATATTGTCAAATATCACATTTTTTTGAATTAAGTAAATGGGTACTTAATATCTTTATTTAAGGATTAATATTTAAATGCTAAAGTTTAACATTTCATAAAAGGTATTTTATGATGATATGAATGAAAGTGTAAATACATGGATGTTAATTATTTTTATTAATAGTTCATGAAAAGGAAAATTGACAAGAGTTTTGGTTGTACCAAAACTCATAAGTTATTACCTATGAAAGTTAATATTTATGTATTTATATATAAATATAAGTGTGTATGTGTATTTAATGCATTATAATATTTTTAAATCAAAAAATCTAGTGAAAAACATATATATATGTAAGGAAATCTAAAAAATGCTTTTATAAGGATTAGAACTTGGACATTGTAAACATGATAGGGAGTGGGGAGTGAATCTGTCCCTCAAGAAAGTGGGTAGGTCCAGGCAACCTTTAATGTTTCAAGTGGTCTCTTGTTTTTTTTCAAAATATTGCTTAATATTTTTCAAAAAGATAAATGGATTATTTTAAAGAATTTTCAAAGTATAATTATTTTCAAAGTATTATAATATTTTATAAAGATATTTTACAAAGATATTTTTCATAGTACTTTTAGAAAACTTCTTACTAGGCAAATTAATAATCACCCTTTGTTTTAAATCTATTTTCACAAGTGTAGTAGAATTTTCCAAAGGTGTTAAATTCTCTTACAGAGTTAGAGAACATGAAACAATTTAATTATTTTATTTTATTTTTGTATAGATATGATTAAATGTAATGTATTTATATAATCCTACAAAACATAGACCGGAAAAGGTCCTGGAGTTTAAAATTCTATGTGTATTTTCAGTTGTCTTTTATAAAAAAAATACACAACAATTTTATTACTAAACCAAGAAGCATGATTTCGGGGATTCACATTTAAAGGTATGAATGATCCTTAAGAGGCTAAGGATTGGTTGGAAAATATTTATCAGATCTTCAACTTCTTGGATACACCTATAAACATAAATGTGAAGTGTGTGGAATTTGAACTTGAGGGTCCTATAAAGTGATGGTAGAATTCCACAGTACATGGAGATTGTCACACCTAGGTTTTTGATTTTTTCCTTTTTTCCAATTCAAAATTGGATCTCAGTTTTTTCCTCGAGTTACGGGTGTGATGAGTTTGAATTTTTGAGATGATCTTTTATTTGTATTTTATCCTAGGTTTATTCAGTAGTTTTCTCCCTGATCTTTTGGTGAAAATGAAAGTTTTTGGGTTGATAGAATGAGTCGCATGGTTGGTGCCCGATTTGTCAAACCGCGTTCCCTTCTCCAAGTAACCGTGCAGTAGGTGGTGATTTTCAGGTATTAGCTATCACACGGCTTGTGCACGGTAAGTCAGGCCGTGCGGGCTAACCATGTGGTAGGTGCCTCCTATACCGATAGGGGCACCTGGTTTCCATATTGTTTGGAAAACCGTGCGGGAAAACTGGACATGATGCATAGGTCAATAAAATTTGAAAATGACCTTTGTTCCCTCTCAGGTTTTTACCCTAAATCCACCCCTCTCTCCCCCATTCAGGATTTTTAGCCCCAGGTGCCTCTCTTACCTCCATTAAATTCCTTGGATTTCCTCTTTTGTAGTGTATTTGTCATGAAAACTCCAATAAATCATCAATTTAGTCCCTTCTCCTTCGATTTCTTCCATCTTTTAAGGTTCCTCTTCCTCCCTCTTTGGGTTCTTCTTTTCCAGCAGGTCATTTGACATATGGAGTGTTTTTTCTTGTGTTTTTGTGTGAGATATTGATGGTTTTTTCTCAATATTACCTTTCTAGGGTCTTATGGTGGTGCTGTTGTGGTTTCACACCAATTTCTAGAAGTTTCTACAATTGAGGTAGGTGGTTCCATGCCCTAACATTGTTGTATGATTTTAATATGCATTCTTGGTTTATTATATATACTCTATGTTTTATTTGTGTGGTGAAAAAAATGTTTTGGAATGGTTTTGCATGCTTATGTGATAGAAATTCATTTTTATAAAGGGAAATGGTTGTGTTTTTATGTGTGGCTAATGGTGGTGCTTTTTGTAAGTGTTTTATGATTTGGTTGAAGGGTGCGAAATGTGTTTTTGAAGGCACCAGAGGTGAAAATATATTGAAAGTGTGTTTTTAAAAAAGAGAGAGATTATTTTGGCTCTTCCATTTTTTTTGTGCACCTTTGAATGTGATTTTTAAATTGTGTAAATTATTGGGATCATGTTTTAAAATTAAATTAGGTTACATGTATATTTAAATAGGGGGATTGTCCCATATAAATGACTAAATTGGTTATGTGATTTTCTTGTAACGTTGTTAAACAAGTTTCATGTATTATGCAAGTATCATAAAAAGTGTTTTTAAATGGTTTTTGGAGTGTGTAAAATGGAAATTGGTTTGTTTATAGGAAATGGTGATTTCCTGGTGTATTTATAATGCTTGTAATGTGTTTATGAAAGAGAGTTTTGTGTAACACATGAAATGAGTGATTGAGAACAAGGGAATCCTGTGTATCTAGGTGGTATGCCTAGATCTAGTACTTCAGTGATATAGAAGTGGAAATTCCACGATTTCAATACTAATTAAACTATGATGATGATTAGAGGCCACTAGGCCCATGGGGTGTCCCATCCTAGTGTATCATGCATGAGAAAGCTTATGGTTGTGGTTACTATACCACCTTTCACCGAGGTACAAGGTTCCAGTGTCTCACTCGAGCTAGATTACACTTAGAGAATTAACTATAGTGCTCACTTGTGACATGTGGATTATGTGATATGGTTCCATCCATTAGAATACAGTAGAACTTGAGTTCATTTAATTTTTTTTCTTTTAATCAAGTCTATTAAGAAATGGTTTTCCTTGAAAGTTTTCTCTTAAAAATGGATTTTCCTTAAAATGTTTTGTTGAAAATATCTCAAAGAAATTTGTATGAAGAATGCATGTTAATTTGTATTTCAATGTTATAAAATGGAATCTTTATCTTTGGGTTGCATCCTACTAGGAATTGGATCACACCCTACATACTCCTTTGGGTGTATGTATACCTTGTTATGTATAACCCATGTAAAGGAAATATGTGTCATGGAGATATCAGTGGTTCAGGTTGCTAGTGTATCCCCTTGTTGCAGGTGATGGTGATGGTGGATTGAGGGTGATGTTCCTCATGTCACACGAAGGTTTGGGGAGTGTTTGTAGTTTCATTTCTGTAGTTGTATCTTGGGTTTTGGTTAAAGTTGTAAAACTTTGAATCTGAATTTTGTAATGCCTTGTTTGGTTATGATTATTAAGCCCCGCGATGTTTATTTTCATGAGTTTTTCATGATTATAAAATCGGGTTAAATCATTCCCAAAGAATTTTGTTGATACCTAGGAACTAGTTTCCAACCTGTTGGGATTGAGAATTCCCTTCGAGCCATGCCACAGACCGGTTCAGGTGTTAGCTTACATGGAACCCCGACTTGGTTTGCAACAAAATGATATCAGAGCAGGTCACACTCTTTTTGGGTCATGTTATTTGGAAAAGAGTTAGGGTTGAATGGAGATAGGATTTTCTAGACTTGATGTTCAAGTTATCGGTAGGTTGTCTAGCTAACAAACCTCATGATGAGACTTGATTTTCCATGGGAAGTCAGGTTTCTTTTAGTTTCTTTGGTTATTAAGGGTTGTTTCATGTTTGGAAATGAAGAGAGAGTTGGGCTAATGGTCTTTGTGATATCTTAGGGCCTGGAAAACCATGTGGATCCAGAGACATAGTCCTAGAATACTCTCCATTATGGTAGTGTAAATGAAATATGGCCGCCAACTATATGGCCAAGTCACCCACTGACACTAATTTCCATTGTGAATTGTTTTGTGTCTTCTTGGGTTCTAAAAAATTGTTTTGAAAACCTTTTTTTTGAAATTTTAAAAACTAGATTTAAAGTGGTAATGATTTAATTTTTGGAAATGGGAAAATGGATTTCTAGAATTTAACTTTGAGGGAGATGTTAGAAAAATGGATTTTGATGAAATGAACATTGGGGTAAAGAAATAATGGTTTAGTGAGGTTAGATTTTTAAAATCAAGATTCATATCTTAATGAAATCATTTTTTTAGAAAGCATAATTTTTTTAAAGATGGTTTGGGACTATTTTAACCAAAGTTTTTTTGTGATGGGATTTATTAAACTGATGAAAATATTTCAAATGGGATGAATTGAGTTTTGAATAGAAATTAGAGGATTTTTATTTGTGAAGGAAATGAAATGGAATGGTGTGTATAGTTTGAAAATTATATCCTTCTTTACTTGGTGGTTGGTGAGTTTTTGCAAAGTATTATAAAATTTTAAAATAGGAAGTAAAATTGAGAAGTTGAAAGTGTGGGTTGAATTTTTTGTCTTGAAAAGTGGAGAAGTTTTGTTTTAACCTTTAGTATTTCCATTAGCGACCACATGAATGATACGTATGGAAAATGTGGATGGTTAATGGTGAGAGATTGTGGGTTCCCATTTTGGCATGAGAATATGGATGTGAGAGTCTCCATGGCATACCTTTGGTCAGTGTGAAACCCAATAAGATTTATTTCTTTCCAAAAATGATTTTAAAATAATATGTGATGATTTAATAACCAGTAGTTGTGTGGTGCGTCCCATTGTGATTTGGGAATGTTGCTTGTGAGGTGTTTTTACTTTGAAAACTCTTTCTATTTGAATGATATTTTAAGTTTGAGTTCTTGTCGATGAGTGGTTTTGAAATAATGTTTAGTGGGTTCTTTTGAAAATGATTTGGGAAGCCTTTGAGTTGGTTACCTTTATGTGTTTGGTATTGTTTGCAATAATTATTTACTGATGTATTAGTTATGTCTGGGTTCATGATTTTCTTGATTGGCTATTGTATGCTCCCACAAAGTTTGATGAATATTCAAAGTGCATCCATGGGTGGTTCACCGTTGGAAGAACCCCCAATTGATAAACCCACTAACTTTCTTCTTGAATATCAAGAGTTGAATCCTCATGTCTTTTGTGATCATATGGATCCTCTCAGAGTGGAAGAGTGGATGTGGGAATTTGAGATAAATTTTAGTTTCCTTGAGATGTTTGAGTCATTAAAGTTGAAGTTGGCCACTTCTATACTCAAAGCCCCGATCTAGAAGTGGTAAATGGAATTCTAGTAATGGAGGGTGTCCTGGAGCTGTTGGTAATGGGAACAGTGTCAAGGAGTCATGTGGAATCTTTTGAAGACTTCTATTCAAATGGAAACATGTTTTTCTTACAAAATTTTAAATTCCTTCATTTTAAATGGAAGTGTCTTTTGTGTGTTATTTTTTCTATTGTTTCTCATTTGAAGTGAAAAGGGATAATGCACATGCAGATTCTAAGTTCTTTTCTCAGTGAAGTTACATGCTGATGTGAAGTGAGCTCCATGGTATGTGGCTTTCTTTTAGTTTCACCAGGAATGTTGTGTGGCCACTCATGAAACCAAAGGAAAGTGTTCCGATCGGAAAATGCCAGCTTCTGGCTATTAGGTAGGAGATGCTTCAAATATTAGGGCTCCATCCATGGGTCCCAGAGTGAAGTTTGTGTACAGTCTGGAACCCCATGGGTGTGAGGGACCATAGACTATATTTTGTTTTCATCATGAAAAATGGAGACTGTTTAAGCTTCTTGTGTAGCTGTTTCATCTTTAATGGTACTATTTTGTGGGAAGTGATATAGAGGCCCTGTTTTCTCATTGCAAAACCCATGGTTTGAAAGATTTTATATGATTTTGAGGAGATAGGGTGGTCTTGAATCATTGAAATTCTAGTGATTGAGATTTATGGATGTGGATCTATATTTGGTTATCCCTGTATAGTTGTCCTTTGTGAATTGGTTTTGGTTATGGACCATCTCATGGGTGGGTATTACCCTCATCAAGTTTTCTTCCCCTGGTGGGGGGGGGGGTTATTGTCTTGTGTTTGTTAGTCTCTGGAGAAAGTTCTTAAGTTGTCCCATGTTGGGTTTTTATGTCAGTCTATTCTATTTGGTTAAGTTTGTTGGTTCTTATGGCGGGGAGACCCACCATGGGTCTTGCTAGAAAATTTATTCTATAGTAAATTGGGGCTGGTTTGTCTCTAATTGTAGGGAGTCCATTCAAGCCTCCCGTTTTGATAATCCGATTCAATATCTGGTGTATCCTGGCATTGAAAAGTCTTATTTAGGGACTTTGTCTCTAAGTTTTCCTTTTGAATAAACATGTGGCTTTTATAATGTGACCAACAGTCTTGTTTGAATCAAAATTCTAAAAAGTTGTGGTTTTGTTTTTTTGACATTCTTCGAGAAGTGTTTTGGGATCATTTGTTCATTTTGGATAAGAGGTATGAGTTTTATTTGGTAATTTTTGATGTGTTTTTATCTTTAGGGTTTGGATTATGTGGTTTTGAGAGTTCCTTTTATTTTTATTGATCAACTAGATGTGTTGTAGCTTTATGGGGGACATAAGGTATATAGTGGGAATTCCATTTTGGACTCCCAAGTTAAATCTTGTGAATATTTGTTTCCATTCATGGTGTTCTTATTTTATTCTCATTTGATGTTTCTTGAGAATCCCATTAAGTTATGGAGGTGTATCATTTTTTTGGATTAAACCTTGGAATGAATTTCTGGGGGCAGAAATTTTTCATGGTGGGGATAATTGTCACACCCAAGTTTTTGTTTTCATCCTTTATTTCGGTTCAAATTTTGATCTCGGTTTTTCCCTCGAGTTTTGGGTGTGATGGGTTTGAATTTTTGAGATGATATTTTTCTTGTCTTTTATCCTGAGGTTATTCATTAGTCTCAACTTTGAGATTTTGGTAAAAAATACAAGTTTTTGGGTTGACAGCATGAGGCGCATGGTAGGCACATAGTTTGTCAAACTATGCACCCTTCTCCAAGTAATCATGCAGCTGGTCATGGTTTTTGGGCAGTAGCTACCACATGAATTAAACACATTATGTCAGGTCATGAAATCTAATAATGAAGTAGGTTCCTATTAGATAGAGAGGGGAACACAGTTTCCACACATTTTGGAAAACCATGCAGGAAAACCATGTGTGATGTCCAAGTCATTAAAATTTTGAAAATAACCTTTGTGTCATCTTGGATGTTTACCACAAATTCACCTCATATCTCCCCCATTCTGGATTTTTAGCCCTAGACGCCTCTCCTCCCTCCCTTGGCTCCTGTGTATCTCCTATTTTGTGGTAGATTTGGTATGGAAACTTCAATAAATCATCAAGTAATTCCCTTATCCTTCGATTTCTTCCATCTTTTAGGGTTTCTCTTCCTCCCTCTTTGGGTTCTTTTACAGAGGTCCATTTGACCTAGGGAGGGTTTTTTCTTGTGTTTTTATGTGATATATTGATGGTTATTTCTCAATCTTTCCTTTCTAGGGTCTTATGGTGGTGAGACTATGGTTTCACACCAATTTGTAGAAGTTTCTACAATTGAGGTTGGTTGTTCTATTCCCTAACATTGTTGTATGATTTTAATATGCTTTCTTGGTTTATTATATGTGCTCTATGATTTATTTGTGTAGTGTAAAAAATGTTTTAGAAGGTTTTTACATGATTATGTGATAGAAATGGATTTTTATAAAGGGAAATGGTAACGTTTTTTTGTGTTCCTTACAATGGTGCTCTTTAAAAGTGTTTTATGATTTGGTTGAAGGGTGAAAAATGTGTTTTCGAAGGCACTAGAGGTGTAAATGTATTGAAAGTGTGTTTTTCAAAAGAAATGGATTATTTTGAATCATTGGTTTTTTTGAACCATGTAATTTGATTTTTAAATTTTGTAAATGATGGGAATCATGTTTTAAAATAAAATTTGGTTATGTGTAGATTTAAACAGGGGGATTGGCCCATAGAAATGGTTAAATTGGTTATGCTCTTTTCATGTAACATTGTTAAATGGATTTTATGGATTGTGCAAGTAGTGTGAAAAGTGTTTTAAATGGTTTTGGTTTGTGTAGAATGGATAGTGGTTTGTTTATGAAAAATGGTGATTTCCCAGTGTATTTATAATGATTGGCATGTGTATGTGAAAAGGGTGGTTTGTGTAACATGTGAAATGAGGGATTTATCACAATGGAATCTAAAGTATCTTGGTGGGATGACTAGATATAGTATTCTAGTGATATGAAAGTTGAAATTACCTATTTCACTAAGCTGAATTGAAGATTTCAACACTAACAAAACTATGATGATGATTGGAGGACACTAAGCCCATGGGGTGTCTCTTCCTAGTGACTCGCGCATGATAAAGTTGATAGTCTTGGATAATATACCACATTTTACCAAGGTACATGGTTCTAGTGTCTCAATCAAGCTAGATTTACCTTAGGGATTTACCTATGGTTCTCACATGTGACATGTGACTTATGTGATATGGTGTTATCCATCAGTATACAATGTGTTGGAGTTAGTTCCCTAGAACCAAATTCTTTGTAGTTTATGATAAACATGTATTCATTGATTTGAATATTAATAAACTACTTACCAAATCATGATTATTCTTGTGTGTGACATAGAATGTGATAATATCTTAAGAGTAGATATCGCACTAAAAGGTCATAGCAGTTCCCCACAATGATGAGAACTCAAAAGTGCTATGACACTATTCTTGAATATATTTTCTATAGCCAGATGATATCATTTGAGGGACACAAATGATACAAGCTATCAGGGGTGGAGACTCATAGGACTTTGAGGCACCTTCTCATGCTATAAGACCTTGGTAATATCCAGTATGGATATTATGAGAATGAGACCCACCAGTAGGAAATACACATTTCTATGTGTTATTGTATGTTCCAATATGTGGACATGTGTATTGGTCCTTATACTCTAATATTATTATTAATTAGTATTATTAGTTGCACACTTATATGTATTGATGAAAACTGTGATGATAGATGTTTTTGGTGAGGTACGATATGTTGGGAACGTCACAAGTAATATTGAATTAATGAATAATGAGAGAAAGGATTTATCCCTTATGTTCTTTAACAAAAGTTAATATATTAGGACCTTTGATGGAAATTATATAGCCTAAATAAATCCATGTCCAAGGCATTCTATAAGAAAGTTCAATTTCTAAAAAGTCAAATAAAGGGATATCGAGCATATAGATTGATGGCACTGGCATGCAACCTTCTCGATTTGAGATATTATGACAAAGGAATTATATTACATAGTAAGAATTCCTATGAGGTGACATGTCAGTGTGGCATTAACATCATTCTCTATGGGTGCCTTGGCATGTTTCTAAACACTAACCTTTGAATTTAGGATGTTTCTCCTAATGCCACTAAGAAAGAGGCCTATAGGGTCACACATTAACTGTATCCAGAATCTATGTTAAATAATATATTATTATTTATTATTTAGTAGGTTGAATAAATATTATTCCTACGCATGGTTTAATAATTATTCATGTATGTTTGATCTCATTTATTCTATCACTATTTATTCGAGAGAATATATTGTGAGCAGAATATTTAATAAATATTTATTTACTATTAAGTGAATATAATATTTATTTATTTATTGGTGAAAAATATAGTTATGTTGATTTAATAAATAAATAGACATTATTCAAGGTCTAAAAAATATTGTTGAGGAATGGTGGATCGAGTTTATTGGTCCGGTGACAAATAATAATATTGAATATTATTTGATTAAATAATATTTAATTATAATTCACAAGTTAAGCGCATGTTGAGAAATAATAATATTACTATTATTATTTGAAATGGGGGGTTTTTAAGATTAAATAAATAATTAAATGAACTTGTTCAATTACTTTATTTTAACCCTATTAAAATAAATACCCAATTATGTTATTTTCTCAGATCTAATTCAGTTGTGCACAACTAATCGTGAAGGATCCTCTCAAGACTAGAGAGCCCCCTTCTCCAAGAACACTCCCAAGAATGGTGAGGAATCCTCCTCTACCAGATCAAGGAAAATTCTTTATAACATTTCTCAAGGTGATCAAGGTGGAAGACACAAGCACAAATATCTTCTGTGCTAGCACCTAGAGACTCCTTCGGTGATGTATGGAGATTCTTGGAACACATGTAGATCACTACTATAGGAATTCTACACTTTGTTTCTACAAATCAATGATGGTGCACCACATATTTTTCACTGGAATCATCAATGAAGAAAGAATTCTTTAGAGTTAATTATTTATAAAATTAAATTAATTATAAAAAATATGTTTTGATCTCATCTCTCCCAGTTCCGAAACAATTCTTATTTTTCTATTTATTTGACTCAATTACATGGATCATGATGTTCATCATCGTATAGATATCAGATTGATAATTGTTTATTGAAAAAATAAAAGTTGGGCACCACCCATTGTACACTTCCTCTATGACCAGAACCTACATGGTGGACCTTGAGTACATTATTTTCCTTTAATTAAGTCTATTGAGAATTGGGTTTCCTTGAAAGTGTTCCCTTGAAAATTAATTTTTCTTAAAATGTTTTCTTGAAAATATTTCAAAGGATTTTGTATAAATAATGCATGTTAATTTTTCTTTTAATGTTATAAAATGGAATATTTCTCTTTGGGTGGAATCCTACAAGGATTTGGCTCACACCCTACATACACCTTTGGGTGGATATAGACATTATTATGTATGACCTAGGTAAATGAAAGATATTCCATGCAGATGTCAGTGGTTCGGGTTACTAGTGTCTCCCCTTGTTGCAAGTGATGGTGTGGGTGGATTGAGGGTGATGTTGCTCATGTCACACAGAGGTTTGGGGAGTTTTTTTAGTTTCTTTTCCATTGTTTTATCTTGAGTTTTGGTTAAATTTGTAAAACTTTGAATCTGAATTTTTTAATTACTTTTTTGGTTATGATTATTCAGCCTCATGATGTTTATTTTCTTAAGTTTTTCATGGTAATAAAATCAGGGTAAATCATTCTCAAAGAATTTTTTTTGAAACCCGGGCATTAGTTTCCAGCTTTTGGGGATCAGGAATGCCCTTTGGGCCATGCCACAGACCTGGTTAGGTTAGATGGCACCCTGAATTGGTTTGTGACACAAATAGACCTGTGGTCTTGGGCTAGAAGGGTTTTGGGACCCACTTTTTTCAAAAGTTTTTTCCAGATTCACTAATGATGAAAAAGTATCACGAGTTAATCTTCTTGTAGTAGGGAGATAATTCAGTGTCAACATACACCAATCGGTTCGTGGAGCTGGTTCATTTTGTTTTATAAGTAGTAAAGAATGACCAACTGAAGGTTCATAAGTTCCTGCAGGGTTTGTGACCTGAAATCAGATTAGAGGTATTTATAGTGAATCTTTATACCTATGTAGAGATAGTATACAAGGTAATGATGGAAGATATGTATATTGTAGGTAAGGTTAGTTATTATGGCCCTTCTCTTCCACCTAATGGAATATTTAGTGGTATAAAGGGGAGGAATAGGAAGTGGCATGATCATCCCATGAGTGGTGGGGGTGGTTCTCAGTAGCGGGCCTCCTGTGCACCTCGAGTCGCAACCAGTAGTGTACCCCTAACTTTATATCAGCGTGGAAAGGTTGGGAATTCCCGACATTTTTGTTTCTCACCTAAGAATATGTGAAACAGTTGTACACACTATGGTCATCTATAACATTTCTTTCAGGCTATGTCTATTCCTAGTTATGTTCAAGGATCATCAACTCCAAAGGCTACTGTAGTGAAGTCAGATGCTTAAAAGTCTATAGGGATCCAACCATATGCCTCAAGAGTAAATCACCATAATGTAGTGGATGAGTTTATAATGGAGGTAGATGCAAGTCCAATCATAGTTAAAGTTACTATCTTTATTACATCTTTATTAGCGACTGATTTATTTGATACATGTTACTCTAACTCATTTATATCTAGTTGTTTTTTTAGATATGATTAAACTTCCAATGAAACTCATGTTCTTTGTTATAAATTTAGTGACACCTCTTGGAAAGTGGAAGGAGTAGGGGTTTTGGTGTCCTTCATGTTCACTGTTGATAGTCGATGCATGGTTAGTCTTGGATTTCCTCCTTCTCGATCTAGATCTGTTTGACATCATCATTGAGATGGATTTTCTTATTACTCATTATGTTGAGAATGATTGTTATCATAGACATGTTCTGTTCTTAGGTTCCTATGGGAACTCTCAGGTGTTCTAGAGAGAGTGGGATTCAAGTTCTAGTCACGTAAGACCTTCCATCTAGAACCCATGAGTTTTTTGTCCACTATAGAAGTTGAGGCTGATGATATTTCTTTCATTTTGATCTTCTCACTATTGGTTGGCATTACATTTGAGACTTTACTTTAAGACTTTGTTTCTATATTGAGTAAATCTAGATATTCTTATTATATGTTTTATAGACATATACCTATGTATAGATGAAATTTATTCTTTTTTTATATGTTTTTTGGATTTAGGGTGTCCTACTGGGAATTTTTATACTCATCCCTTCACATTCTTTGCCTGCATGTGTAATGTCTTGTGCAGACGATCGACCCTTTTGATGGAGTCCTAGATGGACTAGGACTAGGCGGTGCTTAGTGATCCAGATATATCGAGGTGTGTTTCTATGGTATCTTGACAACAGTCCCCATATTTAATTTCAGATTATAATTGTTTTTAGACTCTTTGTGGTGGGATTGTATTTGAATTTGTTTACTTTCCATTATTTCTTATCATACTATGGTTTTAGTATTTATATGTATGCATACATGGTTGTTCAGTTGTTTTTACATTTCATCATTATATGGACTTGGAGATATGTGTGTGTGTGTGTGTGTGTGTATAGGTATATAGGATAAGGAATCCTATGTTAGTGATATGTCTACTCAACACTAGTTTTCAGCCTCTAGCCTATTGGAGGTGGGATTAGGTAGTGATGACACGGGCCCCATTGGGACGGGTTGTGAGAGATTGGTATCAGATAAATCAGTTCTACCTTAGGACTAGAGTTTGTGAGATTGGTTTGGGGTAATAGTGTTAATCATTTTGAGTTTTTCTTTTAGACCAGGGACTCCAGTGTTGGTGTAGTGTGTGATGTATCCATACACCAGGACTCTGATGACCTATCTTTCAACTCAGTACATGAGGACATTGGTTGCAGGGAAAAAATGGCACATGCATCATATAGGAGTGGTTTATGGTTTCCATGTCCTTCTTGAGTGATCTCTCCAGATATACTCATTGACCATAGTACATCTTGTTTATTTCAGGATGCCTCTATGATATATGTCAGTTAGTATTTAGCATTAAGATCACGAGGATGATACCTTTAATGATGAGACATCGATACATGGATCGGTTCTAGAGGTGTTACCTCCTGGTGGTGTACCAACTATACTGCCACCCATAGAGTAGAAAATGGTACCCATAATACTAGTGGATGAGGTGCGTAGGATGAGTGCACTTCATGAGTTCCAGCAACAAAAACCCTTCAAGTTCCAAGGCAATCCCGATTCACTAGCAGTTGAGTACTGACTTGAGGTGGTGAAATGAGTTTTCTGACTAGTCAGGACATCAGTAGATCATATTTTAGTCTTGGAAATTATCCTTATTCATGTCTTAGAGGGACAATGGTAGGGTTTAGTAACCCATTCGTACGATGAGGTGACTCTATAATGGTCAAAGTTCAAAAACCTTTTCAGAGGGGAGTTCTCTCCATCCATACTAAGGGTTTTATGTATCTAGGAGCTTATTCAACTCCAGCAGGGAAGCATGACAATAGATGAGTATTCATCGAGGATCACCAAAATCTTTAGGTACTTAATGGATGTGGTTCAAGATCAGATCATTCAGGCTTGGACCATCGAGTAAGGACTTCATAGTGACATTCGAGCTACTGTTATACCTCTGTTTATTCATACTTATGTTGGGGTTCTAGATCAAGCTTTGGAAGTTGAGAGTTTCTTGGATGAGAAGATGTAGATAGTGGTTTCCAATAATGGGCACACATGAGAAAAGATTTTGGAAGTAGGGAGCTGACATTAGTCACAGGGGCCTGGAAGTGTGAGGAATTTTAGAAGGAAGCCCATGATAGAGGGTCTATAGTTTAGAGCTTGTAGGATGGGTTTAGTTAGCCCAGGGAGAGGTGGTGCTACTCATGTGATTATAGGGGATGTATTTCATGAGATTTTATGACCCATCATATGGCTGACATGGAGATAGTGGATGGGATGTTGAGGTAGAGGCAGTGGAAGGAACAAATAGGTCTGTAGAATGTATGATACAACAGAGGAGTTAGGAGAGTAGTTGGAAGTGGTAGATGCTTCGACTTGTTACCAACACCACCCCTAGGTGGTCCATTTCAGGCTTAGGGAGATGAAGGATAGGGGCATGGATAGCTGTAGGTAGTTGAGGCTTATGAAATAGAGGCTCCAAGGATGATTCGAGGTATGATCTATGTATTTTATACCTTAGCTAGATTACTAATAGACATAGGTTCTAGTCATTCCTTTATTGACATCTATCTGGTTCGAGACTTGGAGATTCTAATTGATCCCTTAGCATGACCCTTGTGCTTGGAGACTCCTATTGGAGGTGACTCGGAGATCACACACTTGTACTGAAAATGTGACCTGACTCTCAATGGTGAGAGTTTCTATTGGGATCTCTTTATAGCAGTGATGAGGCTATATGATGTCATATTAGGTATAAAATAGTTATCCACATTTCATATCCATATCGACTATTTTAGGTAGAGGATGCAGTGTGTCCGTAGTGATGGGGCCAGATTTTCCTTTATGGGTGAAAAGAAAGCTCATGAAATTCACGATGGACTCATTCATAAGAGGGTGAAACCAATTTATCATCAGTTGGATAGCATGACCCTCGGTGTAGTGTATTTTATAAGTTTTTAGTTTCCTACAGTGATGTAAGAGTATAAGGACGTCTTTCATGAGGATGTTCTAGGCTTAACACCCCACTGAGAGATATAATTCTTCATTGATCTACACCCAGAGATTACCCTCTATATGTATGTTAGCATATCGGATGGCTCCCATAGAGCTTCATGAGATGAGGGTGTAGTTAGATGACTTATAGAGGAATAGATTTATTAGAACCAGTGTTTCACCCTGATCATCCCCAGTTTTGTTTTCCAAGAAGGCAGATGAGAGATTGAGGTTATGTGTGAACTATCAGTACTTGAACTAGGTGACTGTAAAGAATAAGTATCCACTACTGAGGATCAACGACCAATTTGATCAATTGGGAGGGGCATAATGGTTCTCAAATGTTGAACACAAGTCAGGATATCACCAGTTGTGAGTACAGGATGAAGATATACCAAAGACGACATCCATATGTCACTACAATCACCATGAGTACTTGGTGATGCCCTTTAGGGTGATGAAAACCCCAATAGTGTTAATAGGACTCATGAACCGGATATTTCATCCCATATTATACTGGTTCATGGTAGTCTTCATCGATGATATCCTTGTGTACTCATCATTCAAGGAGTATCACATGATACATTTGAGGATGGTTATGGATGTACTCCTAGAGAACTAGATTTATAGTAAGCTCTCAAAGTGCTAGTTCTAGATTTAGGAGGTCCACTTTCTAGGACCTGTTATCTCAACAGATTGTGTAGTAGTAGACCCAGTGAAAGTCAAGGTAGTATTATATTGGGATCCACCCAAGAGTGTGATAGAGGTGAAAAGATTCCTCAGGTTGGAAGGTTATTAACAGAGATTAATACCTGATTTCTCTAGGATATCAACCCCATGAAAACTTTGAACTAAAAGGGGAAGCCTTTTGTGTGGATAGAGAGATGCCATCAAGCCTTTCAAGAGTTGAGGAAAATATTGATGAGCACTCCCATATTGAGATTTTTAGAGGAGGGTTTAAAGTATATAGTATTTTACGATTCATCGAGAAATGAGCTTGATTTTGTTCTAATGTAAAGGAATGTGGAGATTGTCTATGGATCACATCAGTTGAGACCACATGAGCAGAATTACATGACCCATGATCTTGATTTATTAGGAGTATTCTTCACACTAAAGATGTGGTGACACTACTTGATGAGTGAGTGGTTTATCATCTATTATAACCGTAAGTATCTCAATTATATCTTCTCTCAAAAGAATCTTAACTTGAGACCAAGGTGATGGATAGAGTTACTCTAGGATTATGAATTCGATATTGTCTATACTCCTGGGAAGGGGAACATCTTATCAGATTATCTCAGTATGAGATCTTGTTTGAAGTTATTGAATGAGGCATCATAGTAGTTTGTCTCATTGCAGTTATCCTTTGTAGATGAAGATTAAAAAACTTATCTCTAATCGATGGTTGTTACCCCTACTCTTATACAATGATTCAAGAGGCATAGCTCAAGGATATAGACTATGAGACCCTATATACTCAAATATACACTAGGCATGCTCTTGGTGAATTTTCTGAAGGTTAGGAGAATGTCATTCATTTTAGAGGATGCACGATGGTATCGGTGAAATTACAAGAGGAGGTTCTGAGATAGTTTCATATATCTCTTTTGGCAGTACATCTATGTCTAGAAAATATGTACCAAGACCTCCAATACCGGTTTTGGTGGCCAAGGATGAATAAGGGAGTTGCAAAGTTTATCTCTCGATTCCTTACTTGTTAGAAAGTGAAGGCTGAGCACCAAGTTCTAGTGAGTCTAGATCAACCACTTAAGGTGTCAGAGTGGAAGTGAGATGGGATATCTATAGAGACCCAAGACTTATACATATAACATTACATTATTTTAAGCATAATTATACATCATAGTACAATCCAAGGATCGTTAAGTCTAGTGACTTGGAAGACTAGGTACATAAAACATAAAACATGGAGCTAAAAAAACTTTTCTTTATTTAATCTCCATAAAGAGATACTAACTTCATTTGAGCCCTTATATCTGCATAGGGTACCTTGGGGAACACATGAAAAAATGTATGAGCTAAAAATTCTAGTAAAGGAATGAACATAAGGATACATCTTAAGCACATGAGTTAGGAGGCATGACATAATGATATCCAAAGCACGAAACATATAAAATTGTATCATATAAGCATGGAATCATATAAACATGGAATCATATAAATGTGAAAGAATCATAAAACATGTCTTTAGTATGGGTCAAGGCTAACCACCAATCCCATTTCCTATTTTAGTACGGGTTAAGGCTAACTGCCAATCCCGTTTCCTATTTTAGTATGGGTCAAGGCTAACCACCAATCCCATTTCACATCACATCTCATGAGACTTAACTTTAACCAATGCATTGGAGCGCTATCTAGGAGCACCCATATCAAAATCTTTATGAATATTCTTGCCACATAAATAATCATACATAATCAACCATACATAAACATAAGGGTACCCATGGAAATAATTGAGTACCACAATCATGACATAAAGCATAACCAATGAGCGTATCATGAAAGTGTACATGAAAGAAATGTATTAGAACATACATGGATGTTCATAAGGTAAAATAGGAATATAAAATGGTAGGTGGTTTCAAAAAAAAGTGACAACATATAAGAAATGTATTTGAGAAACATTGGCATTAAAACATTTTTGTGCGGTTTTAAGGAAAATACTATAGAGATTTTAAAATAGAAAAGAGGACAACATTTTATATAAATCCAGAATTGAAACAATAATGTTTTTATAATAAAAAGAAATATTTTATTAAGATAATGGTGGCCTAAAACAAATGATTGAGTGCACTTAAAAATTGGGTAAAAATTTGGGAAGTTCCCTTAAAACAGGTTTGCTTATCGGAAAGTTCTAAGGAGGGAATCTTTTAAAAACATGTATATCCCCAAAAGAGAGTGATAAAAGGGTCGTCTTAAATGAATTTTGTAAAACTAAACAGAATTTATAATATGTACATAAATAGATAATATAAATCCATTTTTATGTAAAGAAAGATAAGGCAACCCGAAATAACAAAGAAGGTTCAGGTAGAATTCGTTACGGTTTATTTGCATGGTGTCGGGTGTACCTAAGATGGATTGATGAGAGATAAAAGGGGTTTATAATAACTTATAAATCATTAAGGAAGTATGGGTGAGGTGATAAAATATACCCCATACTTTGGGGTTACACATAAAAAGTCATAACATAGAGTACAATCTTGATTAAGAGTGAAATGGAGAGGATCCCTTACCTTAAATTCGTTGGTGTTCTCCATTTGTTATTAAGGACCTGAATAAACAAATTAGGTTTATTAATTAAGAATTAAAGAACCTATTATATATTTAATTGGTTTATTATAATCATTTTAAGTTTATTTATAATCTTTTTGATTGGTTATGAGGTTCAATTTCATTGTTCGGGCTCGTTTGTTTACTTGGTTTTAATGATCAGTTCGCTTATATTCCTCTTTGGATAAACATGTAAGATGAAAGTGGTTGTACAAAATTGAAGTTATATTCTATTATTTAAAATAAATGAGATTAAATGGTTTTAAATTTAATTTGGTTACTTAGAGTGAAGTTGAATTATTATATATATAACCTTAGTGACAACCGTTTTGTTTAATCGGTGGGTTTGATTACAATGAACATGTTTTTCTTTATAACTTAATACAATTAGTACAAAAGGATTAAAGAACAAAAAATAAGGATATATTACATATATAATAATCTGGTTCAACCATAACACAAATGGTTTAATGAACATAATTAAATATGATAATAGAAATTGATAAGTCGTTGTCCTTGAATGTGCTAAATTAGCACATCTCAAACAATGCTTTCATTTATTTCAAATAAAAGGTGGGGAAATGAGATAAGATAATGAAGTATCACATTAGAATAATATAATTCCAGTAAATGTATGTTACTAGAGTTATCATACCATTTGGTTGAAGGGAGGTGATGAAGGAAACAAAAAGAAAATAACTTAAAAGAAATGAAGGAATTGGAAAGAGGAATTTACCTCTTGAGACTTCCTTATTTGAGAAACTCTTAAGGGGAGAAGTATTGGTATTTTAAAGAGGATATTGGATTTTGGACATGGGGGAGGAGCTTGGAGAGATATTTGGGTAGAATATTGGCCAGGCACAAGGCTTGAGAGTAGTGAAGGTGAAGAAGGAGTGAGGTGGGTGGGTGGGGGGGTTATAGTGGAGGAGAAGAGATATTTCATAATATTATAATAATTAATTTATTATTTATTCACAAGACAAGTAATAGTAAGTATTACATGACCAATAATAGTAATAAATTCATGGGACTTCGAACCAATTGGTCTTACATCACCAGATTATCATCAATGACTCAATAAATCCATTATTTAGCATTTATCATAAATTATCGTATTTTACTATTCATAAAAAATTCATGTATTTCATAAAAATATAAAAAATTCACCCTAACCATTTTTCCATGTGTAAAATCCAAAAATGAAATCCATTTTTCAAAAATAATTTTCTAAATACAATTATTTTAATATTTAATTGAAATCATAATTTATTATCAAAAACTAGTTTTAAAACATTCATTTACTTATTCTAAAATATAGGTATATCACACTTTCAACATGAATATTATTTATATATTATCATAGGTAAGGTTACTATTCATTATGTTATATCACTATTCATAAGGGTATGTTACTATTCATAAGGGTAGGTTACTATTCACCAAAAATTAAGTTTTTCTTATCAGACTCCAAATAAATTTCTGATTGCCACCGTGTATGTCAAATTTTCGAAATTCTAAATAGAGAAGTGACAAAATTATGTTTAAAGGTAACTTAGCACTTAGTAGTTCATTATATTGTGTTTTCATGGGATTTTATGACATATTTATAAGAAGGTAATTTCCATTGAAAAACATTGGGTCGTTACATCCCCCCTTAAGAAATTTCACCCTCAAAGTTTCATTTAACATTCTAGTATAAAAATAGGTGGGGGTAATTTTCCTTCATTTCTTCCTCCAGTTCCCATATTTCCTCTTAGTACTTATGGTTTTTTCATAGTACCTTGACCAAATGAGTAGTCTTGTTGCGTAAAACTTTGTTTCTATGATCCAAGATCTTCACTGGCTGCTCCTCATAGGAAAGATCATCCTCCAACTGAACCACCTCTGAAGAGAGTACATGTGAAGGGTCCAGTATGTACTTCCTTAAGAGGGATACATGAAAGACATCATGTACTTTAGAATGGTAGGTGGAAGTGCCATTCGATATGCCATAGCTCTGACTCGATCAAGGATCTCGAAGGGGCTGATGTACCTAAGACTTAACTTCCCTTTCTTTCCAAAAATCATGAACTTATTCCATGGAGATATGTGTAAAAATACCATGTCTCCAACTTTAAACTCAAGGCATCATTGACGATTATCTGCATAACTTTTCTGTCAACTTTGGGTTGCCTTGATATACTGCTAAATGGTTTTCACATTCTCCACCATTTCTTCAACCATTTCAGGTCCTAGCAGCTTACTCTCACCAACTTCATCCCAAAATGCCGGTGTTCTACACCTTTTCCCATAAAGGGATTCATATGGTGCCATTCAGATGCTTAAGGGGAAACTATTATTGTAGAATAATTCAACCAGTGGAAGATGTTAGTCCCATCATACTTTGAATACCATAGAATACGCTCTCAACATGTATTCTAGTATCTGAATAGTTTGCTTAGATTGGCCATCATTTTGAGGATGATAGGCCTTACTAAAGTTCAGTTTAGTGCTTAGAGCATTTTGGAGACTTTTCTAGAACTTTGAGGTGAATCTTGGATCACGATCAGATACAATAGATAGTTGTACTCCATGCATCCTTACCGCTTCTTTGATGTAAATATGAGCAAGTTGATCTAATGAGAAGTCCTCTCAAATTGCGATAAAGTGAGATGTCTTTGTAAGACGATCCACATTGACCCATATAGCATTGTTTCCTCTAGATATCCTTGTAAGTCCAGTGAAAAAGTCTATAATAATGTTCTCTTACTTCCATGTTGGTATGGGTAGTGGTTGCATCATTCCCTTAGACTTTTGCCTCTCAGCCTTCACTTACTGACATACCAGGCACTTTGATGTATATTCAGAAATCTCCCTTTTCATATTGTCCCACCAAAAGTTTTCTCGGAGATTTCGATACATCTTTGTGCTCCTTGGGTGGATAGAGAAGGTTAATATATGTTCATCATTAAATATCTCCTTATTTATCTCTGGATCAGATGTTACACATAATCATGTCCCAAATCTTACAACTCCTTCCTCATCAATTTTGAAATCGGAGGATTTCCCATTTCTGATAACTTCCACCCTTTCCTGAATTTCCACATCTTTTCTTTGAGCATCCTTTATTTTCTCCAAGATGGATGGTTGAGAAATCATTTGAGAAAGGATTAATGATGTTTCTCACTTAATGATTCTAATGTCTATCCTTTTCAAATCTAAGAATATTGGATCCTTTTCAATTCTCATCGTTGATAAAGATGTAGGATCCTTTCTACTTAGCGCATCTGCCACCTTGTTTACCTTACCAGGATGGTAGTGGATTGAGAAGTTATAATCCTTGATGAGCTCAATCCATCTTCACGGGCGCATATTAAACTCTTTTTATGTGAATAAATATTTGAGACTCTTATGGTTAGTATATATATCACACTTCTCCCCATAGAGATAATGCCGCCAGATTTTCAACGCAAAGATCACAACCACCAACTCCAGATTATGCGTGGGATAGTTTTTCTCATGGATTTTCAACTGACTTGAAGAATATGCTATTAATTTATCATTTTTCATTAGCACACAACCTAAGCCTTTCTTAGAAGCATCACTATACACTACAAAGAGTTCTCTGCTTGTAGGGAGTGTGAGTACTAGCGCAATGCTAATCCTCCTTTTCAACTCCATGAAATAGTCTTCACATTCTTGAGTCCAGACAAATTTTACTCCCTTCCATTTCATCTTGGTCATTGGGTTCGACAATTGTGAAAACTTCATAAAAAATCATCAATAATACCTAGCTAGACCCAAAAAGCTACGGATCTATGTTACAGAAGTTGGCCTGGGCCACTCTTTAATTGCTTCATCTTGGAAGGGTCCACATATATCCCTTTATTGGTGATAACATGCCCCAAGAATGATGCTTCCTCCATACAGAACTCACATTTACTACACATTTCATACAACTTCTCCCTTTACAAATTCTTTAACATAGTATTCAAATGATCCTCATGTTCCTCCTTGCTCTTGGAGTATATCATAATATCATCAATAAAGACTACCAAAAATTTGTCGAGGTAATATATAAAGACGCTATTCATTAAATCCATAAAAATTGTTGGAGAATTAGTGAGTCTAAAGGTAATCACTATGAAATCATAGTGTCCATACCTTGTTCGAAAGGCAGCCATGGGAATATCTTCCTTCCTCACATTTAATTGGTGATATCCCGACTGAAGGTCCACTTTAGAGAAATAACTGTCCCCACGAAGCTGATCGAATAGGTCATCTATCAATGGTAGGGGATACTTATTTTTTATCATGATTTTATTGATCTCATGATAATCAATACAGAGGTGCATTGATCCATCCTTCTTCTTGACGAAGAGGACTGGTGCACCCCATAGTGAAGCACTTGGGCGTATAAAACCCTTCTCTATATTCTCTTGTAACTGATTCTTTAGCTCTTACAGCTCTACAATGTCCATTATGTAAGGTTTCTTTGAGATAGGAAAATATCCAGGGATAATTTCAATTGAGAACTCAAACTCTTGGTTAGGAGGAAGATCAGACAACTCTTTAGGGAATACATCAGTGTAATCCCTCATTATGGGCATGTCTTTAAGCATGATTCTCTCCTTTGTCTCAATCATTTGAGCTATATATGACTGGCCACAAGGAAACAATATCCACACTTGAGATGACGATTTTAAATGAGATCATCTTCCTCCTTACACTTGTAAAGAAGCAAAGGATTCTTTGGGATGTGAACAACGATCTCCCTTTCCTGACAGTTGATGTTGGCTTTGTATAAAGATATACAATCCATGCCCAAGATAGAGTTGAACTCCACAAAAGTAAGTATGATGAGATTTAATGGGAGGTTCAGTCTACAAACATTAACTGGGGAGGATTTATAAATCATGGATGCAACGATTTCCCCATTCACTATTCTCACAGATAACCTTTCCTCCAAATTTTGATGTGGTGTTTGAATAGTTCTACTAAAATTGCAAGATATGATAGAATGTGTAGAACCAAAATCAAATAGTATGTTCTCTATTCTTGAATTAATAATAAGCGTACCTATCACCACATCATTTTCCAACTCCACCTCACCAGTAGTGATAGAATAAGACCTTCCTTGTTGCCTTGGATGTTGTTGCTGATTGCCTCTGACAACCCTCGACTTAGGGAAATTGTTCGCATAATGCCCATGCTCCTTGAAGTTTTAATACTACACTACAAGATGAGTGTTGCTCTAAACCTTCCTTTCTTCTTCAACATTAGCGGGATTTTTCATATCCCTTCGGTAGTTCTTGGCCAGATGACCAAACCTTCCACATTTGAAGCAATTCTTGGTTCCCTTCAGAAAGTTACCAGGATGCTTCTTCCCACAAATTTTACAAGGGGAAAAGTCAGGCTTCTTTCCATCATGGGACTTGTTTGATGAACCACCCATGTTGTTCTCCATTTTCTGATTCTTGTCACCAGGCCCCTGAGACCACTGAGAGTCTTCAATCTCTATTTCAACCTCGAGGGCACAACAGACAATATTCTCATAACTGTCAAAGTCTTGAATCTCCAGTGTTTTTCATAGACTCGACTTTAGTTCACTAAAGAAGCGATGCACCTTTCTTTCGGTGTTCATGACAAAGCTAGAGGTGTACCTTGAAATCCTTGTAAATTTTGCTTCATATACCCCGATGGACTCATCTTCCTTATGCTTGAGTCTAAGGAACTCTATTTCCATCTTGAGATAGAGGGTTTGAGGAAAATATTTGTTGAAGAACATCCTCTTGAATTCCTCCCAATCCATGGAATCAATTTCCTCTTGGGAATTTTTATTATTGATCAGTGTCCACCACTGATCAGCTTCCCCATCAAAATGATAGACCGCCAGTACAACCTTCTCTTCTTCCGAGCACTAGAGGATGAAGAATATATTTTTAATGGAGTTAATCCATTTTTCTATGAGGAGGGGATCATAAGATCCGCTAAATATGGGAGGACTTTTCCACATGATGTATTCTATGGAAACTTTCTCTTTACTTGGAGGAGGAGGGCGTTCTTCATGATTCAAGTTATTATTCATAACTCGAGCCAGCTGAGCAAGTACTGTCATGAAGTTTTGAGCACCCACTCCCATCATATCAGGCATATAATTAGGGACATATTTACATTGCTTATCACATTGGTTGTTAGAGCATGTTCTTATATTTCATGCCATTAACTAAGAAAAAGAACATATAATTAGAGGTATCGAATACTTAGCTATTAAGCATAAAAAGGAAATTTGAACATAAAATGACAAACTTACAAATAAAAAGTATATCCTAACTTGTGATTCCTTAGGTTTTTATCTAGGTTAGGCTCGATCTATTTCTTAACTTATATTCTTATGGGATTTTTTTGTCCCTTAACAATGGTTTGTGCTAAGATCATGAATCTACCAAATCATATCCCCTGGGAGTGTTGTAACCAAGAGTGCAACAGGGACCGTTGTCATGTAGCAGGATACCCCAAGTCAAGCCCGAAACTCCTTGTCGGAGTTTTCACTCCTAGGTACATCTGTACCAGAGCCGCCTCTACCTAATCGTCTAGATAGGGGTGTATTTTCCGGATAAACCACTTACTTAATACTCACCAAAATATATGACTATTTTCTTATACTTAGTCTCATCCTTAAGGTTCTCACTAAGGGGCTCTATTCCTAATCTCAAAAAATAACTAGTCCATCCTCTGATGCCAACTATAGAGACCCAAGACTTTTATATATAATATTATATGATTTTAATCATAATTACATCAGAGTACAAGCCAAGGATCATTAATTCTAGTGTCTTGGAAGACTAGGCACATAAAACATAAAACATGGGGCTAAAAAAATTTTCTTTATTTAATCTCCATAAAGAGATTCTAACTTCCTTTGAGCCCGTACATCTATATAGGGTACCCTGTGTAACCCATGAACAAAGGGAGGAGTGGAAAATCCTAGTAAGGGAATGAAAATAAGGATACATCTTAAGCACATGAGTTAGAAGGCATGATATAATGATATCCAAAGCATGGAACATATAAAATCGTATCATATAAGCATGAAATCATATAAAAATGGAATAATATAAATGTGGTAGAGTCATAAAACATGTCTTTATTATGGGTCAATGATAACCGCCAATCCCATTTCCAATTTTAGTACGGTTCAAGGCTAACCCTCAATCCTGTTTCCCATTTTAGTACGGGTCAAACCTCCAATCCCATTTCACATCGCATATCATGAGACTTAACTTTACCCAATGCATTGGAGAGCTATCTGGGTGCACCCATCTCAACATTTTCATGAATATTCTTTCCACATAAATAATCATACATAATCAACCATACGTAAACATAAGGGTACCCGTGGAAAGAATTGAGTACCACAATCATGACACAAAGCATAACCAATGAGCGTATCATGAAAGTGTTAATGAAAGAAAGGTATTATAACATACATGGAAGTTAATAAGGTAAAATAGGCATATAACATGGTAGTTGGTGTCAAACATAATTGACAACAAATAAGAAATTTATTTGAGAAACATTAGCATTAAAACATTTTTGTGCAGTTTCAAGGAAAATACTATAGAGATTTTAAAATAGAAAAGAGGAAAATATTTTATATAAAACCAGAATTGAAACAAGAATGTTTTAATAATAAAAATAATTATTTTATTAAGATAATGGTGGATTAAAACAGAGGATGGATTGCACTTTAAATTGGGTAAAAATTTGGGAAGTTCCCTTAAAATAGGTTTGCTTATCGGAAAGTTATAAGGAGGGAATCTTTTTAAAACATGTATATCCACGAAAGAGAGTGATAAAAGGGTATTCTTAAATGAATTTTGTAAAACTAAACAAAATTTATAATATTTACATAAATAGATAATATAAATCCATTTTTATGTAAAGAAAGATAAGGCAACCCGAAAGAACAAAGAAGGTTCGGGTAGAATTTGTTACGGTTTATTGGCATGGTGTCGGGTGTACCTAAGATGGATTGATGAGAGATAAAAGGGGTTTATAATAACTTATAAATCATGAGGGAAGTATGAGGGAGGTGAGAAAACATAACCCATCCTTTGTTATTACACATAAAAAGGCATAACATAGAGGACAATCTTGATTAAGAGTGAAATGGAGAGGATCCCTTACCTTAAATCCGTTGGTGTTATACACTTGTTATTAAAGACCTGAATAAACAAATTAGGTTTATTAATTAATAATTCCAGAACCTATTATATATTTAATTGGTTTTGTATAATAATTTTAAGTTCATTTATAACTGTTTTTATTGGTTATGAGGTTCAATTTCATTGTTCGGGCTCGTTTGTTTACTTGGTTTTAATGACCAGTTCACTTATATTCTTGTTTGGATAAACATGTAAGATGAAAGTGGTTGTCCAGAATTGAAGTTATATTCTATTATTGAACATACAGGATATTACATGGTTTTAAATTTAATTTTTTTACTTATAGTGAAGTCAAATTATTATATATATAACCTTAGTGACGACTGTTTTGATTAATCAGTGGGTTTGATTACAATGAACATGTTTTGCTTTATAACTTAATACCATTAGTAAAAAAGGATTACAGAACAAAAAATAAGGATATATTACATATATAATAATCTGGTTCAACCATATCACAAATTTTTTCATGACCATAATTAAAGATGATAATAGAAATTGATAAACCATTGTCCTTGAATGTGCTAAATTAGCACATCTCAAACGGTTCTTTCATTTCTTTCAAATAAAAGGTGGGGAAAGGAGAGAAGATAATGAATTATCCAATTATCATAGTAAAATTACAGTAAATTTATGTTACTAGAGTTATCATACCATTTGGGTGAAGGGAGGTGAGGAAGGAAACAAAAAGAAAAGAACTTAAAAGAAATGAAGGAATTGGAAAGAGGAATTTACCTCTTGAGACTTCCTCCTTTGAGAACCTCTTAAGGGGAGAGGTTTTGGTATTTTGAAGAGCCTAGGGGATTTTGGATGCGGGGGAGGAGCTTGGGGAGAGATTTGGGAATAATATTGGCAATGAACAATGCTTGAGAGTAGTGAAGAGAAGAGGGAGCGAGGGGGGGTTTTATAGTGGAGGAGAGGAAGGATTTCATAATATTATAATCATTAATTTATTATTTCTTCACAAGAAAAGGAATAGTAAGTATTCCATGACCAAGAATAGTAATAAATGCATGTTAATTCTAACCAATTGGGCTTACATCATCAGATAATCATCAATGACTCAATAAATCCATTATTTAGACTTTATCGTAAATTATCGTATTTTACTATTCATCAAAAACTCATGCATTTCAAAAAAATCTCAAAAATTCACCCTAACCATTTTTTGATGTGTAGAAACCAAAAATGAAATCCATTTTTCAAAAATAAATTTCTAAATACGATTATTTTAATATTTAATTAAAATCATAATTTATTATCAAAAACCAGTTTTAAAACATTCATTTACTTATTCTAAAATATAGGTATATCGTACTTTTAACTTGAATATTATTTATATATTATCATAGGTAAGGTTACTATTTATTATGGTATATCACTATTCATAAGAGTATGTTACTATTCATAAGGGTATGTTACTATTCACCCAAAATTAATTTTTTCTTATCAGACTCCAAATAACTTACTGATTGCCATTGTGTATGTCAGATTTTCAAAATTCCAAACACAAGTGACAAAAATTATGTTTAAAGGTCACTTAGAACTTAGTAGTTCATTATGTTGTTTTTTCATGTGATTTTATGAAATATTTATAAGAAGATAATTTCCATTGAAAAACATTGGGTCGTTACAATATCCATGGACTTTGCAATGGGATTACCACATATGTCTAGGGGTCATGATTCCATCTAGGTGATCATAGATTGACTCACCAAGTCAGAACGCTTCCTAGCCATTCGAGAGTAGAGTATAATAGAGAGTTTGGGATGCCTCTAAGTAAAAAATATAGTCTAACTCCATGGATTTCCCTTGACTATTGTTTCTGACTATGAGGTCTACTTCACATATTTGTTATGGAAGGGATTGTATGAAGCTTTTTGGACTCATCTTCATTTGAGCATGAATTTTCACCCCCATACTGAAAACCAGACTGAGAAGACCATTAAAGACATGTTGTGAGCTTGCATGCTGGACTTTGACTATAGTTGGGAGGATCACCTACTACTGATGGAGTTTGAGTACAACAACATATACCATTCTACCATTGGTATGGAACTATTCAGGGCCCTGTATGGGCAACCCTGCAGGTCGCTACTTTGCTGGACTAACCCAGGAGAGTTAGTACTCATGTCCACAAAGTTGGTACAATACAATACAGAGAAGGTGCAGATCATCCATAAGTGAATGCGGACTATATAGATCCATCATAAGTCTTATGCGGACCAACGACATAGCCCTTTGGAGTTTGAGGAGGGAGACCATGTATTCCTACGAGCTTCACCTCAACAAGGATTGAAAAGGTTTGGTTGGGGTGACAAGTTATCTATGAGATTCATTGGCCCTTTCCAGATACTGCATAGAGTTGAAAATGTGGTGTACCTCTTAGTTTTACTACCACAGTTAGACTGGGTACACGATGCCTTCCACATGTCACAGTTGAGGAGGTACATGCATGGCCCATTGCACGTTATCGACAAAGGTGAGCTAGACACAGAGAATGAAACTACCTTTGATGAGTACTCGGTAGAGATCGGGAATCATCATGAGAGAATTATTTGTGGGTGAGATATTCCTTTAGTGTGTGTCTGGTGGAACCACATGAATCTTTTGGAGAGAACCTGGGAGCGGGAGACTCATATGCATTCTTAGTACCCACATCTTTCTGTGTAGCCACCTGTTTTTGATTTTTGAGATGTAAAGACTCAAGGTGGGGGTAATGTAATGAATCATATTTTCTGTGTATTATTTTTGGATATAGTGTGAATTATTTTTGAGACCAAGTGTTGAGTCGACACGCGATTTCGAGACCCGGTGTGCCCAGAATAAATATTTGAAATATATTAAATGTATTAAATAGCACATGTGCACATTTTTACTAAAAAAGTGGAATAAATACTAAATGGGGGTCCTGAATAAGAAATATGATGACACTATTGATTTCAGAGTGTGAGTTTTACCCTAGGAATGACATAACCTTTGTCGGCACATGAAGTTTATGAAAAAGTCATCACTGACACAAAATGAATAAAATAATTAAATAAATTATTTTATTTCATTCATTGATAAAGAAAACTAATTTCTTATATAAGTATATGGTTATAAAAAATCCTCAGGGTTATCCTCATAACCCTGGAGCCTTTAGAGAACCGTTGGAGAGAGCGTTGGAGGATCTTTCTCAGAATAACACCAACCAGATCATAAATCGACAATCATTGTGCAATGAGATTCAAAGATCTTGTCAACAAAAATAAACCAGACTTATTCTTTGTTAGTGATTGATCTATTTTAATGTATGATGTTTGTTTTGATTGGAATATTCCCCTTTTTTATATTTTTATGATGATGTGGTGTGTACAATAATAACAGTGTGAACAAACACTAATTCTCATGTGAATTGGATGAAAAATAAAATGATTTCTATTTCATTATTTACATCACATAAAAATTAAATGGAAATTTATAAATACTCAGTTAACTTGAAAACTTCTCCGAATTAAAATATTAATCCAATAACAATATTATATTACTAAACTTCTTTCTTGCATTGACTACAAATTATAAAATATACATCAAAAGAAAACATGTACTGATGATAGTTGTGTCTTAAGCCTACTGAGAAGAAATCTAAAACTTTCATGAGTGCTTTGTTTCACCCTAATAAATAAGTATATTTAAAGAAAGTTCCCACTATCATGTTAAAATACACTCTTTCATTGAAAATTAATTCTAGAGAACTTCATTATATACATTATTCCAAAACCTATAAAATGCAGATTTCAATATATGCATGCAACGATACAAAGTTAACAAGAAGAAAGTAGATGGGGTCAAAATATTCTGTCACTATTTTGTCTTTAAAACTCCACAAGAATCAAATGGTATCCATGTGATGCACAAAAAAATCTATCGCTACTACCTTGTAAACACATAGTTGCAATTAAAAAATAAATAAGAAAGTCAAGTACTATCTTGAAAACAGAAATATGAAGCATGAACATATATTTAATTAATAAACCATTGAAGTTCATAAATAAAATAATCCAAAGAATTCAAATCAAGAATAGAATAAAATATCCAGTAAACAACATTTGATCCACTGAAAGAACCAGAAACATGTTTTCGTTGTTGGGAATGTGTAATATCCATGTGTAGAATAAATAAACCGCAGCTCACAAAGAGGGAAGGAGAAATAATAACACTATGTTTGATCATGTATTAGTAAAAAAAAGAAATTATTTCATAATTTATAAAAGAAAAGAAAAAAAATAAATTATTTTAATTTCTCTTCATTTTTTTTGGATGTGAAATTTAGTAAAAGAAAAGAAATGATTGTCATTTCTCTTCATTTTCCTAGGTCGGGATAACCGGTTGCGGTGATGATCTCTCCTGGATTTTTTTTCCATCTTTCCATCAATGATGAATGCTGATTCAACTTTCCTATTATTTGATTGATGTCCCTATAATTCATCCATTGGGATCATCGTCCATGGAAAGAGAATATGGTGTTCTTGAGATCCATTGTTCCTTTTTCCACAGTACTGTGGATGAAAAATTGCTGAAAAATTGGGATATGATCTTGATAATTGATCATTAAAATTCTAAGATCGAGGTCAAGACCATAGAGGATACAAACTTACAAAATCGATTATCCCTTCTTCTTGTGGGTAAACTCACATCCAACCATCTATACAATTTGAATGCCTTTAGAAATATGATGCAATCTGTATAGAGACTGGAAGGGGGATTTACAATAAGGGAGATTGAACCAGGAATAATTATATTTAAATTCACTAGGGAAACTGATAAATCCCACATATTAAATGGATGACCATGGTCATTTTAAAATAACCTGACAGTGATCAATGATTTCGTGCATGGTTTTGACATCAACTAGATGGCATTCTCCCATTCCACCTTTTGGATTCGGGTGAAGGGTATCCCCTTCACTAGTAGAAATGAACAGGTCATGCGTGCACCCTGATTCTTGTTTTTGTTTTGAACCTGCCTTTGTGGGTTTTGTATGTTGTTCTTCTTTGACCTTTCAATAAAAAAATGATTTTTGGGGAACAGGTCATGCGTGGAATTAGAAACATTGTGGGGAGGTTCATGGAATGGGATGTTTCAGATCCGATTTAGTGGGTCCCTACGATTCAGTGGGGCCCTACTATGCATATTATATTTTTGGTGGATACCACTCAACCTCTTATATGGGGATCATTTTCGAAACTCTTTGATTCTAAGTCATGGGTATCTTTCGAATTAGAAAAACTCCCATACTTATGCTTGTTCTATGGTATCATCGATCACGGGGTGAAGGATTGTGGTGTTAAAAAACTAATTTGGAGGGATGAATAATTATTCAATATGGTCTATGGCTTTTGGAAAAACATTATGGTAGACAACCCATGTCGCGGGCTGAAAAGCAGAGGGTGAGGGAAATGCTGGGCAAACATATTTTCGATGACACTGCTACAACCAAGGCTGTGATAATTTCTATAGGTCCACCATCATTCCCCATTTATATAGGAAGTACCGAAGATGTTATTCATGATGATGAGGATATGAATATATGTATGAATACCAGAGTCACATCCATGCAGTCAGATCACGAGGCTGCTGATCACCTGTTTCATAGGATTACTCAGGTCCCTCAAATTGGGCTAGAGGTATCAGAGGATACCCCATATCATTGTAGTATTTTTCATGAGTTAGGGAGAGTTCCCACTATCTTTTCAGGGGATATGGAACAACCTGTAATTCCTTTATCCAGGTCTCCCCCCCTTGATCAGGAAAAATCTCCTCCATACACAATGCCAGCCAAGCCCATATGCCACATGGAGGATACCATGAAACTCGGACCCCAACCCGTCTCTAGTGTTTCCGGGAACAATCAAACTAATGTAGATCACCCCATTTTGAACATGATACCATCACTGAAATACCCACAACATGGTCATGAGGGTATTCCCAAAGACTCCCTCCAAACCAAATCAATCTTCTCTGATCCCCAGACCTAGTGGACCCCCTATCATAGACTCTTACTTGCCCTCCTCAGAGGTTGATGAATTTAAGCATAATGGTATGAAGACAGTGCCTAGACAAAACTACTCATGGAGAAGGATCACTAGATGAGACATTGGTGCTGAAACCCCTATCACAGTTTAATGTGGCTCTAAACATCGTTCTGAGGATTCAATTTTGATTCCGGATGAATGTCTTCCCAAAATACGAAGGATAGTAGAAAATGGATCTACTCTTTAATTCTCATAGGCAGAGGCTGGAATGAACCATAATCTCCTACCGCTATGAAAATATTGAGTTAAAACTGCCGAATTCTCCTGTGCAGGAGTGAAAAAATTCATCCCAACATGGTTTTCTTCTCCGAAACCATGTTGGAATGCAAGGAAATGCAGAATGTGGCGATCAAAATAGGATTTCATGGGTTCTTCCCAGTGGCCTTGGAAGGCTATGAAGGGGGTCTTTTCCTTATGTGGAAGGATGATATTGATGTACTAATCAAAAACTTTTCTCCCAACCATATTGCTACGGCTATCCACTCACTTGATTCCCCCCGTGGGTGTTTGTGGGCTTCTACGAATGGATATCCCTGAGGAAAAAATGAGGTCTTGGGACCTTATTGGTAGACTTATTAATGAGTTGTAGGGACCCCTCCTTATCAGGGGTGACTTCAATGAAATCATGTACAGCTCAAAGATCACTGACGATGTCAGAATTCATTAAAGAAACCTAGAATATGGATCTGATGGATCTTAGTTACTTAGGCTACCCCTTTACATAGTTTAGGGGATTATCTGTGATAACCCACATCGAATAATGCCTTGATAGGTTTATAGTTTCATCTGATTAGATTAGAATCTTTAAATCCTTCTAGGTTTCTCATCTCCCTTTTTTCGCTTCTAACCATGCCCCAATCCTCATTGATTTCTTGCGTGAGGATGAAAGGCCCATATTTGAAAGATCCTTCATATTTGAAGGTTTTTGGGTGAGAAAGGATGACTGTGTAGATGTGGTCCACTCAGGGTGTTTGAGAGAGTACAATGATGTTAAAAAGAATCTATATCAGGTGATCGCTAAACTCAAGTGGCGGAGTTGCACTAAATTTCACCATCCAGATATTCAATGTGATCCGATTAAATGATCTTATTTTATAGCCCCCACGAATGCTATATTATCTAGATTATCTAATATGTAAGTGGAACTAGATTCTTCCCTCATAATAAAGGAGAGTCTCTGGTCTATGCAAGCAAGGGATGATTATATGAATGATGGCAATGAAAACACTCTCTATTTCCACTAAAAGGCATCTGCACATCGCCGAAAGAACCAAATTTATTTCCTTAATAAATATGATGGAAGGTCTATCTCAAATCATAATGATATTTGTAATACTATTTTCACTTTTTCCATGACCTTTATACAGCAGGGGAGTCTTCCATTTCTCCTGATATTGAGAACTGTATCATCCTGGTTGTTTCAGAGGAGATGAATAAGCAGATTATGTGAGATATTATAGATTATAAGATCCTCATGAAAATTAACCAGATCCACTCAACGAAAGTACCAGGACCTGATGGTTTCCATGCCCTTTTTTTCAAGAAGTTGTGGCACATTGTTGACAAGGATATTTCGGGTCTCATGAAGGATCTTTGGGCGGGCAAGTCCAACTTTCACTTGATTAACGAAACTCTTATAACCCTTATTCCAAAAATCAGAAAACCTCAGTTGGTCACTAATTTTAGACCCATCAGCCTCTGTAATGTTACTTATAAGATCTTATCCAAATTCTAGGTGAATTGGATTCGACTATGGATGCCCTATATTGTTTCTAAAAATCAAAGCATCTTTGTTCCTTAAAGACTCATTTCTGATAATTCCATTGTGGCCCATGAAAATTTTCACTCTATGAAAACTTGAAATAAATATAAATAAGGAATTATGGCATGTAAACTTGACATGAAAAAGTCTTATGATAGAGTTTAATGGCCATTAATTAGGTTTGTGATGATTAAGATGGGATTCTTCCTTAAATGGGTTGATATTGTTATGAATTGTGTTTCATCAATTTACTTCTAGATTCGGATCAATGATGGCCTCTCTCAGGGTTTCACCCCATCTAGAGGCCTCCACCAGGGGACCCTATTTCACTATTCCTATTCATTTTGGTTGCTAATGTATTCTACAATATCATGTCTCTTACAACTAATGGGAATTGTATTCACCATGAAAAAGTGTGTCGATAGGCCCCCCATATCCAATTCATTTTTTGTAGATGATGACCTTCTTTTCTCATGGGCCACTTCAGAAGAATGAAACTTTATTTTCCATTTGATTGACATGTACGAGTTGGATTTAGTATAGTCTATCAATCTCTCATAATCATAACTTTCTTTTAGCAACGCTCTTCAACATTCTAGGAAATAGGATCTCCATATTTCCTCTGAAATTCCTGTGGTTGATAAGCATCATAAATATCTTGGGATCCCCACTATCTTTGGGCAGTCAAAAAAATAAGAATTCTCTAATATTATTGACAGAGTGGAAAAGAAAATTTCGAATAAAATGATTTCAAAATTAGGGAAGGGTGTTCTAATCAAGGCTGTGGCACAATCAATCCTGACTTATTTTATGTCCCTTTTCAAATTACCAGGCTTCCTTATAGACAAAATTCACTCTCGAATGGAAAGTTTTTGGTAGGGCTCCTCTAATAGAAAATTCAAAACCCACTGGATTGCTTGGGAAAGGATCTGCTGACCCAAATCCTATGGTAGTATGAGATTTCAAGATATGCGCCATTTTAATGATGCTCTCCTTGCCAAGCAAGGATAGAGACTAATCAATGACCCTAACTCGTTGTGCATTAGATTCTTGTATGCAAAGTACTTCCCCCACTCGATTTTTAATGAGCCCCACCTTATCCCACATCTGATATTATTTTGGAGGATTCATTGGGGTTCACATGATCTTCTCCATAGGGGGATCTATTGGAGGATTGGTGATGGTTGCTCTGTAAGAATTTGGAATGACCCATGGATGGTTAATGATAGTGGATCTACTACTACTTCTTTACTGGTAGAAGGATGGGAGGTCACCACTATCCACTTATTATTCAAGGTTGATGATGATGGGTGGTGTAATGAGAAACTGGAGGATTGGTTTAATTATATAGAAAGATGGATCATCCAAAGCATCCCCCATGTTAGAAATTGTGGGCCAGATCTCCTTTTTTGGTCCCGTGATGTCTCTAGTTCATACATTGTTAGATATGGCTACAAGTTGGCCCTCGATGAACTAACCACAGGAGTAGATGGATGATCTTTGGAAGGTCATGTGGAATCTATTGATTTCCCCAAAGGTAAGATATTTCATTTGGAAGGTCTCTACGGGTATCCTCCCCATAAAGGATTTCCTTATCTTGCATCATTCCACAAATGATCCCACTTTCTATATCTGTTTTTCTGTAGTCAAAACCCCTCTCCATGCCATTTTTCAGTGCCCTAGCACTTGGGATATTTGGAAGCCTTAGAGTTCCAAGGCGTGTATTATCCTTGATGGGGAATCTTCTCTAAAGGCTTTGTTTCAGAACTGGTCCATTACTCTCTCCAAGGAGAAGATGAACTCAGCATGCACGATGGACTGGATTATTTGGGCTCACAGGAATGACTTTATTTTTAACCAATTGGAAAAGTAGATCTCTCTTTGGGTGGATAGAGCCACCCTCTATCTTACTTTGTGGAAAAGGTATGATACGCCTCACTTGATCCCCTCTATTCAGTAGGCTTATGCTCTTTGGCAGCCACCCCCACCGGGTGTTCTTAAAATTAACGTGGACATTGCTATCTCTTGTATGGTAAAAAAATAGCACTGGAATCATTATTAGGGACTCAACTGGTTTGACTATTGCAGCTTTCTCCTCCTCTTATGCCTTATATTGGGCTCCACCTATTGCAGAAGCCCAATCCATTCTTTCAGGCATTTCCTTTGCATTGGAGTGTGGCTGGAATGCTTTGATTGTTGAATTTGACTACCTCCCTATATTCAATGCTATATCTGCTCCGAAGGATAGACTCCAACCTTATGGATTTCTTATTAGGAAAATATGGTCGCTACACCTCAACATCCTTGCCTACTTCTTCTCCTTCATTAAAAGGAGAGGAAATAGAGTGGCACACTTATTGGCTACACGTGGCCTCTTTGGTGATCCCCATGTTTGGATGGATAATTTCTCTTGTTGGCTGACAATGAGTATTGTTTTAGACATTCATTTATCTATTTGATTTGGATTCTCTCTTAAAAAAAACAATATAATATTTGTTTTTATTTTTTGATAATTGATTTATCTAAAACATAATTGATAATTTAAAAAATATAGTTTAACCAGTTGAAAATTAATAACAAAAATTTCATACAAAAAAATTATCTTGCTCCCTTATAATGTATTTCATTTTATTTACTATTATTTATAAAATTAACTTTACAATATTAATATTATATATTGAATAAAAATATAATATTTCTTTTATAAATTTATTATAATAATATAAATGACCGGTCATATTCAAAAAATTATATTAATATTAATATTTAATTAAATAATTTATTAACACTATTCATAATATCACTTATTTATATAAATCAAAACTTTTGTACTATAATCTGTTAATAAATCTATGAAAAACCTATAACATTAATATGAAATATAATTAACAATAATTAATAAAAAATTGATCTTGTAAAATTTTCAATAATATATAAATTAATATGACTTGTATATCAAGAAATTATTACAAGTTGTCTATTAAAATGCATTGTTTTTTCTTATACTCTTTGCAATATATATGGATATTTGTATGTGCATTACATAAATATCTGAAAAAATAATTTATTCATAATTTAAATAGTAATATTGTATTGCAACAAAAAAATAAGTTGCAGATATAAATCATTCATCTAAAAAACAATCGATTGAAAATCAATATATCATTAAAAACAAAATATAAGAATTAAAATAAATGAATTAATTACAAAAGCATTTCATAAGACAGATGTGGGGACATGTGAATATTGTGATGAAAATAATGAAGATGAATTAATGGTGGAATGAATTAATTTTAGGGTATAATGGAAGCGAATATCAACTGATTGTGATGAAAAGCATGAAGAGGAATGATGCCGCAGATTCAAGGAATATTGGCAGAGGACTACTGTAGTGGAGGAGGAATGAAAGTCATGAAGTGGGTGTGTATATTGATATATAGGGATAATATTAGAAATTTAAAATATATCTTAACCGGGTGCCTAATTTCCATCAGATTCATCCCGATTTTGGGATGATTCTAAATCAGTGGTCAAATAGAAATGGGTTTCTCCCCGTTTCCACCCCTAATATATCTCTCCCTCACTGTGACCTCTCCAAACAAGGGAAACCATTTGCATTCACCCCAAATAGTTTCTTTTCCACCCAAATATTTTCTACCAAACGAGCTCTAAATGTGGAAAGAGCGTGAAAATATTACATAAATGCGTGACTTAGATGTACAAGAACAAAAGAGTAGGAGGTATCCTTCACCTACCTTGAAGAGGTTCAATAGTCGATAAAGATGGTCTGTGATTGATGAGAAATAGTATAAAGTTCCTTCAAGTCTCTATGACTACTTCAATGATGAGTGAAAAGAAAAAAAAATTAGAGAGCGACATGGAACTAGCGATGGGCCTTTGTTGATCGATGGGATATTTTCATCGGGAGTACCCACCTGACATCACTGTATTGTTTAGAGCAGTAGAACCAGTGTGAAAGGTATCAACAATGATTCTTTATAAGAAATGGAAATCCAAAAATTATAGATGGCTCCCACGACCTTTGTCACGCTCCCAAGGCACCATTATAATGGTGGACAAAGACACAATTACCATTGATCAATAATTGATAGGGTGATGTATCAAATGAAGTGAATAATTCATATGGAGGATATATAATTGAAAAAATGTAAAATTATGGACCTACTTTTTTATGGTGAGTATTTAAATAACTTTTATATCGTAAAAAACTTCCCCCTTATCACACCTAATTCCATTCTGTGCTCATAGTTCTCATCTCCCGCGCTCATCCCGCCACCTCATCCTCTCCCGCACTCATCCAACCTCCACTGACTCCCACACACTAATCTTGCCACCACCTCCTCTCACACCGCCTCCTCTCCCATGATCATCCCATTGCTTCCTCCTTAGGGTGATCCTCCAATCATTCTTCAGTGTGCTCCTCTAGTCCTGCACTCATCCTAACATCATCTCTTACGGTTATCCTCCTCATGTCACAGTTATCTTGCTCTGATGAATTCCTTTCTCCCACCATAGAATCCTCTCTCACCAACACCATATCATTCTTTCCCATCTATCAGTGCCTACTATATCTAAAACTATATTTTCTATAAATTTTATGCTACCTATATTGTTTTTAATTTATTTTATTAATTAATGTAAATATAAACTGAGAATGAGTTTTAATGTATTATATTCATTAATGTTGTAGGTTGATTGATACAAGTATATGTAGAATTATTTGGAAAAAGAAATGTTTTGTTATTTTAATTTTTTATAGAGTACCTATTAGTGATTTATAAGGAAAAATGTATAATATAGGTGAAATATTGTTAGGTAGAGTGCTAATAGAAGGAATTTCATTTGGTAAAATATCAAGATTGGAATCATCGATTATGAAGTGTGAAGTGTGATGTGTCATTGTTATATTTAAAATACATGTTAAAGTTTGAAAATGGTATTTTTTAGCCCTTATAGATGATGGGGGAGTTATGAAATTGTTCACATTTAATGAAAGTTTTACTTATGTCTACATTATTTTGAGGTTAGATGAATGCTTGTGGTTGATGGTGGATGTAAATCAAAGGTAATGGCTTGTCAAAATTGTTTATATTAATATTATGCTCACATGTTATGTATTTACTGTTGATATTCAAATTTTAGGGTTGAATTAGTTGGTGGAAATTCATAACAAAATTTATCTTCTAATGGTGATTATCAAATGATACATTGTGAAATTAGTAGTGTTCCATGTTTGCTGCCCGAGTAAAATGATTTAGAGTGGAATGAATTGTTGGTGGATGGTGGACAAATTTTTCATTCAACCAACACATTGAGGTAGATGATCTTCAAGCATAAAATTCTACCTAGGTTTGACTATGAATATGTAAGGAATAGTCCAAAAAATATTATTGTCAAATGAAGAGTTGAGAGTTGTATGTAGAAGTTAACAACATATGGATTGGGGAATTCCTCTCCCTTTATTTGTGTGATTTTTTTTTTCAAAATGATAATATGCACTCAACTAAAGATAGAATAATAATTTGTCACAAATAAATGGCATAATTAATGTCATATATCATTTTTGATGAGGTGAAGTCAAATTTTTAAAAATATGCTAATGAAATTAAAGATGACTTGTATTGAGATTATGACATATCTCTCACATACCATCAAGAGTTAAGAGCCAAAGAAAGGGTAGTTGGTGGAATATATGGGGTTCATGAGTAGTAATATATTTTAATCCCTTATATATGAAATAGACTATTGAAATTTGATCCAGAAACAATTGATAAGTGGGTATCTTCAGAAAATGGTAGATTTGAAAGATTATTCATTTCATATGGGTGTTGTGTAAATGGATTCTTATTAGCCACTAGACCTATGTTGTTTGTGGATGGGTGTCATAAAGGTACCTTATTGGAAGTATCGACATATGATGAATATGAAAACCTATTCCCATTGGAATATTCAATTGTTGGGGGTGAAACATATAATGAATGGACATGGTTTTCAAACAATATAAAAGAAATTACAAGTTCTATTCAACTGGTTATTATATATGATCAGCATAATGTGATTATAGGTTCTTTTAGATTTTTTTTTGGGTGGATATAGACATGAATATTTTTACCATCATGTGAAATAAAATTTTAGATATGAAATTAAAAAATTATGCAAGGTAATGGGAAGAGGAACTAAGGAAATGACATTAAAATTATTGGATGACATTGTTTATTCTTACTTGGAATGTAATTTCGATGGAAAAATTGAAGAAGATTGTGTTAAGCACTAAAACTTTGACAATAGAGCGATATGGACATAATTGTCTTAGTTTGGACCAATAATTTGGACATCACTGTACAACTAAGGAACTGAGAATACACTTTTCTAGTGTGGAAAATGAGTGGGATCCCTTATGATCATGCATGTGAATCAATAAGAAAATTATATAGTAACCTATATAGATATGTGGAAGATTTTTATCTATTGAGTACCCAACAAAAGATTTATCTTACAATTAGGCATCTAGTTGAGACCACACACACACAATCCATATTTTTTTTATTTTCTAACACTTTTAAAGGATAAGTGTGAATCTTAACAAAGTTCCAAATAGTCAAAACATCAAATAGATTCAAAACCTCCATAACCCAGCTATTTCAAAATTCAAAAAGTCCCTCCATCTCAAGAAATCAACCGCATCCATCAACACCGTCCAAGGATCCATAGTTTTGCACGTAAAACCATTTCAAAATTTGAAATTCGAAAACTGACAATCCATCATCATGCCTCGGTCACCGTCTTCACGAGATGCCTGACACAAATCGTCACGTTCATCAACTTCGAACCACCGGAAACCATATTTACCGTTGAACCACAGATCCCATCTTCATCATAGAGAATCCGACACCGTTTCTATTGAGAAGATGAGACTCATCGAGATCCAATCATGAGACCCTGAACAACTAGCCTTTTTCAGGAATCACCTGCATACAGACTGCGCTATCATCAACTACGATCTTCCATCAAACCTATTTGCTGGAAATGGAACCGCCAAAGTACACCATCGACACTGAGAATGCCACACCAGAACCAGATAGACTGACCACTGCCCTGAAGAAAGTATGCACTAGGAACTTCGACGGCCTCCGAACCCACATCCCAAAACCTCAGCGTCACCCCGCACCCGATCTTCCTCGGAGAGGTGTGGATAAACATGAGGCCAGAGCAGGGAACATAGAGGATGAGGAACCCGAACGACTCCAAGATGATGGGGCCGAAAATCAAAAACAAAGAAAGGCCGACACCGGAGTGCTTTAAGAACCCATATGCCACATTCTTAGTTGAGACCAATGATATGCACATTTGAATACATTGATATATAATGATTATATGGATCAAATTTTTTTGAAACCACTGAAGATTTCTCATCCACCCAGTAGGTCATCTTGAAATTGTATGAAGCCTCAATTTCAAAATTAGAAGTTGTATAATTGTTATTAGTGTAAAGAAGTTGGTCACATGAAAAAAAATGTGCATAAATACCAATCCAAGTTGATGTGACAACATTGAGAGGGTGTTGTTTTTTTGTATGCTACCTAATATATTTCTAAATAAGGGAATGTTAGAGGGGACACCAATATAAATATGAAAACAATTGAAATATGTTTTTTTGTGTAGTTTTTCTATTTAAATTCTATTAGTTTTGGATTTTTGTGGTTTTATGTTACTTACAATGATGTTTATGTATGAATAATCACTAGTGTTTATAAATTAATTGATGTAATTAGGAAGATGTATGAAATTCTGACATTTAAACCATGTCAACATGTTTAGATGACATGACTTACAAATTTTAACACTGGACTTCTAGGTTTTAACACCAACCCTCCAGATTTTAACAACCCTGCTCCGGGATTTTTTTTATTTTAGTTTTTTTTTGAAAAGTCAATTAACACACCACGAATTTCACATAACATGGTTTTTAGATTGTAAAAACGATTTTAAAATTGAATGCATCAACATATAATAATTAAATGGATGAAACTTTTTTGTAGCCACCGAAGACGTGTCTTCCTCATTATAAAGAAGTTGGCCACATGTGAAAAGGTGCAGAAATCCCAATCCAGGTTAATGTGAAAACTTCGAGAGGGTGTTATCATTTGTGTATGCTGCCTAATATGTTTCTAAAGAAGGGAATGTTATAGGGGAAAATTATGTAAATATGATAATTTAGATATGTTTTTTTGTGGAATTATGCTATTTAAATCCTATTAATTCTGTTTTTTGTAGTTTCGTGATACTTATAAAGATGTTGAGGTATAAATAATCACTGGTGTTTATAAATTAATTGATATAATCTAAAAGATGTATGAAATTATGACATTTAAACCATGTCATCATGTTTAGATGACATCATTTATAGATTTTAACCTTGACCTTCCAGGTTTTAACACCGACCCTATAGATTTTTACACTACTGCTTCAAGTTTTTTGTTTTGGTTTTTTTGAAAAGTCAATTAACACTCCATGAATTTCACATAACATAATTTTTATATTGTAACACCTATGTTACAATTGAATGTGTTGACATATAAAAATTAAATAGATGAAACTTTTTTGTCTCCATCGAAGATTCGTCTTCCTCATTGTAAAAAAGTTGGTCACACGTGAAAAAGGTGCAACACTACGGGAAAAGTGCTTTTTTTCGACGGGTCAATTGCGGCGGGAATATATACCGTCGCAAAAGGTCCGACGAAATACGTATTTGCGACGAGAGTATTTTTCCATCGAAAATAGTAGGTAAATTGCGATGGGAATAGGCGACCCGTCGCAATAGGTTTGGCGCAGTTTGTGCGCCAAAACGCCGGAAGGGTATTTGCAACGGGGACACATCTCCGTCGAAAAAGCCCGGCAGCGGTAAATACCATTTGCGACGGGCAAAGCCGCCCATCGCAAATAGTATGTCGACAGGTGTGTATTTGTGACGGGTCCCGTCGCAAATACCCTTTTAACCGCCGACTGTAATTAATGCGGGTGAGAGTATTTGCGACGGGTCCCGTCGCAAAAGCCCGACGACGGTAAAGACCATTTGCGACGGGCAAAGCCACCCGTCGCAAATAGTATGTTGGCATGTGTGTATTTGCGACGGGACCCGTCGGAAATACCCTTTTAACCGCCGGCTGTAATTAATGCGGGCGAGGGTATTTGCGACGGGTTTCCCGTCGCAACTAATCTAACCTATATATACCCCCACCCGTTTTTTTCCAAATCACTCAGATCTTCCTCTCCCTCTCTCTTCATTCTCCAGTTTTAATGAAAAAATTTCTTTTAGTTAAAATTTTTTATACGAGAGCAATTGGAAGGCGCCAATACCTTCATAATATCAAAGTTTAAGGTATTTATTTTATATTTTTTTTATATTTTATATATATTTTTATATTATTTTTAATTGTTGTTTATTAGTTGTAATTAAATTAGATTTAAATTGATTTTTATTTATATTTATTTTTAGTAAGAAATTGATATTGTTAGTGATAATTATAAATAATTAGTGTCAATTTGCAATAATTAGAGATTATTATAGATAATTAGCGGAATTTAGTCATAATTAGATATAATTAGGGATAATTAAGGGTAATTAGTAATAATTAGATATAATTAGTAATAATTAGATATAATTAGTTGTAATTAGATATAATTAGTAATAATTAGATATAATTAGATATAATTAGTAATAATTAGATATAATTAGTAATAATTGGATATAATTATATATAATTAGCAATAATTAGATATAATTAGCAATAATTAGATATAATTAGTAATAATTAGATATAATTAGTAATAATTAGTAATAATTAGATATAATTAGATATAATTAGATATAATTAGTAATAATTAGATGTAATTAGTAATAATTAGATGTAATTAGTAATAATTAGTAATAATTAGTAATAATTAGTAATAATTAGTAATAATTAGTAATAATTAGTAATAATTAGTAATAATTAGTAATAATTAGTAATAATCTGTAATAATTAGTAATAATTAGTAATAATTAGTAATAATTAGTAATAATTAGTAATAATTAGTAATAATTAGATATAATTAGCTATAATTAGATATAATTAGATATAATTAGTAATAATTAGTAATAATTAGTAATAATTAGTAATAATTAGTAATAATTAGTAATTATTAGTAATAATTAGTAATAATTAGTAATAATTAGTAATAATTAGTAATAATTAGTAATAAATAGTAATAATTAGGAATAATTAGGAATAATTAGTAATAATTAGGAATAATTAGGAGTAATTAGCTATAATTAGCTATAATTAGCTATAATTAGCTATAATTAGATATAATTAGCTATAATTAGCTATAATTAGCTATAATTAGCTATAATTAGGAATAATTATGAATAATTAGGAATGATTAGGAATGATTAGGAATGATTTGGAATAATTAGGAATAATTAGGAATAATTAGGAATAATTAGGAATAATTAGGAATAAATAGGAATAATTAGGAATAAATAGGAATAATTAGGAATAATTAGGAATAATTAGATATGATTGGTTGATCACCTTACAAGTATCGATGCAATAGGACAACTCAAGTCATGCCCCTCTCATCTATAAGAATTATCTCACATGACCCTTTACATAGACCATTCTTCCTTGAAAATTTAAGGGAAAGATATTGATGTCCCCTGAAATTTTTAAGGAAGAATGATCTATGTAAAGGGAGCGAGTCGATTCTTAGAGACGAGAACGACATTACTTTGTTCGTCCTATTGCAACACTACTTGCGAGGTGATCAACCATGCAAGGAAAATTATAGTGTTTACATTGGACATGGCTGACACAAACTTTTTATTACGCATGACCTGAAAATTGGCGACCCTTTGATATTTGAACATGTTAAGAATAGAGCAAAGCCTGTTGCGAATATTGATAATTTTAATATTTTATAATTTTTTTTATTATTTTAATAATATTAATATTGTTTTTTCATAAATATTTATAATGTAAATTTTTTATTAGTAATAATTAGTAAACAAAAACTGCTTGGATAATGAAGGGAAAATTTGTAATCATCTTCACAACGATGATTATCAAATTTCCTTTCATTATTCAAGCAGTTTTCATTTTGCTAAGTATTGCTAAGTATTTCTAAATTAGTAATAAATTGTAATAATTAGTAATAATTAGTAATAAATTGTAATATTATTAGATATAATTATATATAATTAGATATAATTAGATATAATTAGATATAATTAGATATGCTTGGTTGATCACCTTGCAAGTAGCGTTGCAATAGGACAACCCAAGTCATTCCCTTCTCATCTATAAGAATTATCTCACATGACCATTTACATAGACCATTCTTCCTTGAAAATTTAAGGGAAAGATACTGATGTCCCCTAAAATTTTTATAGAATAATGATCTATGTAAAGGGAGTGAGATGATTCTTAGAGATGAGAACGACATTACTTTGGTCGTCCTATTGCAACACTACTTACAAGGTGATCAACCATGCAAGGACAATTATAGAGTTTACATTGGACATGACTGACACAAACTTTTTATTGCGCATGACTTGACAATTGGCGACCCTTTGAGATTTGAAAATGTTAAGAATAGAGCAAAGCCTATTTCGAATATTGATAATTTTAATATTTTATAAATATTTTATTATTTTAATAATATTAATATTTTTTTTATAAATATTGATAATATTTTTTTATTAGTAATAATTAGTAAACAAAAACTGCTTGGATAATGAAGGGAAAATTTGTAATCATCTCTATAATGATGATTACCAAATTTCCTTTCATTATTCAAGTAGTTTTAATTTTGCTAAGTATTGCTAAGTATTGCTAAATTAGTAATAAATTGTAATAATTAGTAATAAATTGTAATAATTAGTAATAAATTAGTAATAATTAGTAATAATTAGTAATAACTACTAATAATTTGTAATAATTAGTAATAATTAGTAATAATTAGTTAGGAACAGTTAGGAAGAAATTTTAATAAATTTTAATAAATTTTAAGAACTTGGCACAATTTCCAGTGGATTGACAACACTCCTTTTGCTCGATGACTTTTCTCCTTTCAACTCTCACTGACTCAAAACAATATAAAAAATGAGCTGCTACGTAGACATATTCAATCTTGTATGCATGAGATTGGATATGCATTTGTAGGATCATATTTTTTGTAATGTTTTCAGGCGGTGACAGTTGGAAGAAGACGATTCATCAACAAAAGGGGGCTCTTTTGTCCGACCGCTCATTTAATTGCATCTTCCTCACACTGAAATCACAATGAAGAATCTGGTCAGAGGTACACATATTTATTCTCGTGTATACGAGAATTAATATGCGTACCTCAGATCAGATTCTTCATTGTGATTTGAGTGTGAGAAAGATGCAAGTAAATGAGCCGTCAGAAAAAAGAGTAGCCGTTAATCCACTGGAAATTGTGTTGCCCTTAATTAATGGTAATTATTAAGAAGTAGTTGTAATTATTTATCTTCTTTTTTCAGATAGTGTTTTTATAATTTTAAATTATTCAAAAACAGTGATGATTTTATATTTTATGTAGAAAAATATGGAATAAGGAAGTCGACATCAGTCATTATTAGATGATTGTGCTTGGATAAATCAGCGTAGAAATAAAAATGGTTCTGGTTTAAATCCGGTATATATTGAGGGTGTTGAAGCTTTCTTAGAATTTACATCATCAAAACTAGAATATGTTTCAGAAGGCACAATTAAGTGTCCTTGTAAAAAATGTTCTCTGAGAACGTTTGACACAGTTGACAAGGTTGGGGGACATCTCTTGCGGTTTGGTTTTCAACCAGATTATGTTTTTTTGGTATCAAAACGGTGAACTTAGTTCCAAATAAGATCCTAATAACTTGATTCCAGATCCATCACGGTTTCAAAATTTACTACATGATGTTGCAGGTCCATCTGTGCAACAAACAAAAACTCACGATGATATTGATTTAACTCCTGAGTTGGCACTATTTGAATTTTATGAGTTGTTGAGGTCTGCTGAGGATGCATTATATCCTAGTTGGAAGATAAGAAAATTAGAAGCAGTTACAAAATTTATGGCTATTAAATCAGATAATGAAATGTCAAACAACTGTTTTGATCAGATATTTTTTTGGTTAAAACACTATTACCTGAAGGAAATGTGTTGCCTGCAAATTACTATGAGAGCAAGAGGCTGGTTCGTAATCTGGGCCTTGGTTATCAGAAGATTCATGCATGTCCAAATGATTGAATCATGTATTCTGGAGAAAATTAGTCATTTGATATTTGTCCCACATGTGGAAAATTGAGGTATAAAAAAGCTCAACCAGGGAAGTCTAGATCGATTCCAGTAAAACAGTTGAGATATTTCCCCCTTACACCCAGGTTTCAGCGTTTATTTATGTCTCAGAACACAGCGTCAATGATGTCATGGCACAAAACCAAGATTTCAACTGGTAAAAGATTGAATCACCCATCTGATGGTGATTCATGGAATCATTTTGACCGTCTACATTCTTCTTTTTCTATAGAAGCCCAAAATGTGTGATTGGGTCTTTCTACTGATGGTTTCTGTCTGTTTGGTTCTTATGGTAGTCAGTATTCATGTTGTCCTATCTTTAAAACTCCATACAATTTTCCTCCATGGATGTTGATGAAGGAGCCTTATATCTTTTTGACTCTATTAATCCCAGGACATCAGAAAAAGAATATTTATGTTTATTTGAAACCATTGATTGATGAGTTAAATGCGTTTTGGAGTGATGGTGTTAATACATATGATGTTGCTGCGAAACAAAATTTCATATTAAAAGTTGCATTGATGTTGACGATTAGTGACTTTACGGTATATGGCATGTTATCTGGTTGGAGTACACATGGTCCGAAATCATGTCCTTACTGTATGAAAGACAATAAATCCTTTATGCTTGTCAATGAAAAAAAATCTTTCTATTTTGATTGTCACCGTAGATTTCTTCCAACCGATCATCCTTTTCAGAGGAACAAATCTCATTTCAGAAAAGGTACAATTGAAAGGGATGAACCTCCAAATATTATCTTAGGTACAGAGTTAAAATCAGTTGTATTTTCATTACCTCCCATCACATTTGGACTAACAGTAAACCAATAGAAAATTCATGGCTTTGGGAAAGAATATAATTGGATAAAACAGATCATTTTTTGGGATCTTCCATATTGGTATGATTTGTTGGTCCACCACATGTTGGATGTTATGAATATTGAGAAGAATGATTTTGATAATTTATTTCATACAGTTTTGGATACACCAAGTAAGACCAAAGATAATGTAAAGGCACAATTAGATCTTGCCCAAATTTGTAGGCGACCAGAACTTGAACTATTTGAAAATGTCAGATCACAGAGGTTAATGAAGCAAAAAGCATCTTATACACTGTCCAAAGAGAGTCACTTATTATTTTGTTAGTGGATTGAATATTTGAGACTTCCAGATAGATATGCTTCCAATTTGGGTAGATGTGTTAAGAATAGTTATATTACTAGATTAAAAAGTCATGATTGTCATGTTATAATGGAAAGACTAATGCCGATTAGATTTAGAGGTTTGTTGAATTCTATGATTTGGGATCCGATAACAGACATATCATATTTTTTTTCAAGACATTTGTGCAGCGACAATAGACTACGATGCGCTAAGAAAACTGGAAGAAGATGTTTCTGTAATTATATGTAAACTGAAAAAAAATATTTCCGCAGGCTTTCTTTGACTCAATGGAACATCAGATATTACATTTTCCACATGAAGCTAAATGTGGAGGTCCATTACAGTTTCGATGGATGTACCCATTCGAGAGATGCATGCAGAAATTGAATAAAAAAATAGGTAACAAAGCATCAGTTGAAGGCTCAATTGCTGAAGCTTATTTTCAAGAGGAAATTTCTTTTTTCTACTCTCATTATTTTGAATCTCAATATCCCTCAAAACACAATCGCATGGGACAAAATGAGTGTAATGTTAATGACGAAATAGACAATCAATTAATAGTTTTTAATCAGCCAAATATTGGTTTTGGTGGAGTTCATGAATGATGAATTTCAGATGATGAACACCATAGAGCTCATACATATGTTCTGATCAACTGTGAAGAAATGACATCATTTGTCCTGTGAGTGCTTATATCACTTATTCTATAATTTATGTTATAGTATTTAAACTTATTTTATTTATAGGTTATATGATAATCATATCAAGAAACAACTTCCACAAATTATAGTAGCTGCTCTTGAAGAACACATAATTTTTTTTCTCAATGGTTTCAAAAATTGGTAACATAAATTATTGATGGTTTAATATCAATTATGTTTATTATTTATTATATTGATAATTGTTTTAAAAATTTTCTGGTGTCTCAATATGATGATAAAATTGATAAGAGATTGTGTATATTGAGTAACCCACCATCCAAAATGGATAAATCTTATAATGAATATGTGGTGAATGGTTTTTGATTTCATACACATGCATATGGGGAATAAAAAAACAATGAACAATGGAGTTTTTTTGAGAGGATCACATCACAGTGAAACTGAAGTTGGCTTTTATGGTATTTTGGATGAAATTATTGAGCTGTGTTATCTAAGACATAATTACATAACAATGTTTAAATGTTGGTGGTTGGATAATGAGAGAGACTTGCATGTTCATCCGACTCATGGAATCATTGATATTAAATATAAAAGTCTTCTTGCAGTAAATGAACCATTTTTAATGGCTTAATAGGCACATCAAATTTATTATGCAAAGTACTGTGCTACTTCAAGAGACTTTAGCGATTGGTGGAGCATAATAAAAATGAAATCTTGGGAAAATTAGTTTACTCAAACTAAATGTGGTTCCATTGAAGTGGAAGGAATTGAAAATTTTTAAGAGACTTCTCAAAATCCATCTGATTCACAAAGAGACGTGAATATCGATGATGACACTCCACAATTAAGGATAGATGGTGATGAAGATGTTAATGATGTTACAAATGAATTTTAAATGACAAGAGATGTTGAAACTGAAACTCATATGGATATTGATGATGCTGGGGAGTAAGATGAAGACATGACATTGATAGCTATGGAGAAGAGGATGAAGATGAACATCGACATAGTTAAATGCTGGTTATAATCATAACTAATATATATCTATATATAATAGTTATTTTCAACTATCTGCTAAAAATAATAATTTTGTGTTTCAGATGGACCCTGATATATATCATGAGTTGCAGGAGACTAACCTACCATTGGATGAGGGAGATTTTGGATCATCTGACCCTCAGCCTACTGGCGGTTCAGGGGGTACACGGAGGGGGCACGATCTTGCATGACTGATGATTCCTGATCCTATCCCCGAGCGACGTCCCCATATTGGTTTCGATCTACACACACAAAGGTATGGTAACCTGTATATTTTAGTTAGATTTTATTAATTTATTTCTATACATACTAATTGTTTGATTATTTATTCCTTTTTCATAGTTTTTCACATGTAGCTATTGGACAGGGGAGCGCCATCTTGCACAATTATTTTTCTCAGCCATGAATCACATGGGAACAGATTCTCGTTGATGTGCGATGCGACATGTTCCATCATTGACTGGTACATAAATAAATAATATTTATTTTTAAATTTATTTTATTAATAACTTGATATTATAAATTATTTGTAGGGTTTATAGTATCCTATCGATGATAGCATGCGCGTCGCTATCCACGCGGCATGACAGGTTTCTATGAGTGATCGTTTCCGTCAGTTTTTGCACAATTTGAGAAGGACAACCATTAAGAAAGTAGGAGTGACAGAATTTGATGAGTCGTGTAGAGCTCAACGACTAGAGTAAATTTCATCTCACATTTGGGATGGATTATGTTTACACTGGTTGGGTGGTGGATTTTAGAGGAGATCTTCAATGGGATGGTAGAACCGGGGGAGACAGGAGGTGATGCATCGAGCTGGTAGTCGTACATTCAGTTTTCATAGAGAGCATCTAGTAAGTATATTTTTTAAATATTTTATATAAAATTAAATATAAACAGTTTATTTTATATTTCTGTAGGCAGTCGAGCATTCTGATATTACGAAGTTCGACATTTATCGGAGGATGTACAGTGATCCAGCCACTGGAGAGATTAGAGGTGATCGCCAGTGTCAGACTGTGTTTAGTATTATTTTTTTCAGTTTGATAATTAACTGCATATAATATTTTCACAATTTTAATTTTAAATTAGAATTAAAGGAGTCATATAAGGCTGTGACCTCTTAGACACAGGCTGAGGGTCAGGATGAGACGACTAAATAGACTGGTGCTAACCATTTCGATGAGGCGGCATGGATGCAGGCAACTTAGTATGGATTTGAGAAGGGATGAGTAGTTGGTATCGACTCTCATTTGATTCCTGGTACTTATTATGGTACTACTGCGATGTCGGCGTCCAACTCAAGAGGAGCTCGTGGAGAGACATCATCTTTTGGCACATAGTATCAGGAGCAGTTGCGAACTCATGTTGATCTTATAGAGACTTTGAAAAAGTAGCATGAAGAGATGTGTCGGTGGCAGCAACAGCAGAAGAAGCATCATGAGGAGGAGCTACGTCGATTGGAGCAGCAACAACAGCAGGAGTATCATGAGCAAATGGAGTACATGCGCCGTCTGACTCGTAGTTTAGGGATGGAGTTTCCTACACCTCCTCCAGACGACCCCCCAGTGATTTGTTTTTTATGTTAAAAACATTTGAATTCAAGTTTTGTAATAATATAAACTATTTACAGTTTCTGCCTTTTATATTGGTGGAAATATTGCATAATTTAATTTTTTTAATATTTTATTATTAGTATTATATTTTTTAATATTTGTTTATTTTACTAATAATAATAATATTTTATGATTTTTTTATATTTTTTTGAAAATATTGAAACTTTTAATAATTTTTTATTATTTTATTATTTTAATAATATTAATATTAATTTTTTATTAATCATAATTTTATTAAATATATATTTTTTGGTATTATATTTGTTAATGTTTTTTTATTTTAATAATAATAATTATATTTTTTATTTTTTTATTATTTTTATAATAATAATATAATTTTTTCATTAATCATAATTTTATTATTATTTTTTAATTATTTTTAGTATTTTCGATGGGGTCTTGTGACGGGGCCCATCACAAATAAGTGAAATATTTTTTTTAAGATTAGTATTTGCGATGGGACGATGGGCTCATCGCAATTAGTATTTGCAACGGGCTCGTTGCAAAAGGTTTATGGGTATATAATGTATATAATCGGAAGGCTATTTGCGATGGGTAAGTTCCCCATCGCAAAAATGAATTGTGACAGGCCCGTAACAAAAGGTTTTTGGGTATATAATGTATATAATCGGGAAGTTTTTTTGCAACGGGCCTGTCGTAAAAAATATCTGTTACGATGCCATTTTCTACAATAGGCTATTTGCGACGGGATCCCATCGCAAATAGCCCGTTGCAAAAAACAGGAATTCCAGTAGTGCATAAATCTCAATCCAGTTTGACGTGACAACTTTGAGAGGGTGTTGTTTTTTGTGTATTTTTTCTAATCTATTTCTAAAGGGAATGTTAGAGGGGACAATGATGTAAATTTGAAAATAATTGAAATATTTTGTTTTGGAGTTATTCAATTTATGTCCTATTAATTATAGTTTTTTATGGTTTTTGTGTTACTTATAATGATGTTGAGGTCTGAATAATCAGTGGTGTTTATAAATTAATTGATGAAGTTAGGAAGATATATGAAATTTTGGCATTTAAACCATGTTAACATGTTTAGATGACATGATTTACAGATTTTAAGATTGACCTTTCAGGTTTTAACACCGAGCCTCCAAACATTAACACTCCTGCTCCAGTTTTTTTTTTTGTTTTGGTTTTTATGAAAAGTCAATTAACACTCTATTAATTTCACATAACATAATTGTTAAATTGTAACAACTATTTTAAAATTGAATTCATTTAAATATACCAATTAGATGGATGAATCTTTTCTGTGTCCACCTAATATTTGTCTTCTTATTTGTAAAGAAATTGGTCACACATGAAATAAGTGCATAAATACTAATCCAAGTTGATGTGACAACTTTGTGAGGGTGTTTTTTTGTGTATACTACCTAATATATTTATAAATAAGGGAATGTTAGAGGGCAAAATGATTTAAATCTGGGAACAATTGAAATATGTTTTTTTGGATTTTTCTATTTAAATCCAATTAATTATGGTTGTTTGTGGTTTTGTGTTACTTACAATGATGTTGAGGTATGAATAATCATCGGTGCTTATAAATTAATTGATGCAGTCGGGAAGATGTATGAAATTATGAAATTTAAACCATGTCAACATATTTGGATGACATCATTTATATATTTTAATACTGACCTTCCAGGTTTTAATATTGAGCCTCCATATTTTAACAATCATGTTCCAAATTTTTTGTTTTTGTTTTTGTGAAAATTCAATTAACACTCTATAAATTTTACATAACATGTTTTTTAGATTTTAAAACCTATGTTACTTTTTAATGTATTGATATATACCAATTAAATGGATGATTTTTTTTCATCCACCTAAGATTTGTCTTCCTCTTTTTAATGAAGCTGGTCACATGTGAAAGAGGTGCATAAAAACTGGTCCAAGTTGATGTGACAAATTTGAGTGGGTGTTGTGTTTTGTGTATGCTACCTAATTTGTTTCTAAAGAATGAAAAGTTAGAGTGAAAAATGATGTAAACATGAAAAAAATTGAAATATTTTTTTATGGAGTTATTCTATTTAAATGCTATTAATTATGGTTGTTTGTGGAGTTATTTTTTTGTTACTTACAATGATGTTGAGGTATGAATAATCACTAGTGTTTATAAATTAATTGATGTAGTTTGGAAGATATATGACAATATAACATTTAAACCATGTCAACATGTTTAGATGACATCATTTACAAATTTTAACATTGACATTTTAAGTTTTAACACTGATCCTCCATATTTTAACACTCCCACTCAAGGTTTTTTTGTTTTGGTTTTTGTGAAAAGTTAATTAACACTCCATGAATTTAAAATACCTAGGTTACAATTTAATGTATTGAAATATACAAAAAAACTCCCACCAAATTCAACCAAAACCCAACAAATCACTAACAATTTACAATACCAACATCTCCCCAAAAAATTATGTCTTTAACTATACAACACCTCCAAATTTTTTTCCTCCTTGAATTGAATTCATGGTTCACTGACCACCATAGCAAGTCAACATTTTTCCTTTGATGTTGATTCAACAAAAATATCAAGAAAAATTTTCTATATATTTTAGAGATAATAAAATATATAAACAAGTGTAAAATAAATACATCAGTATAGTTTTTTTATCTTTGTCATGTTGTCCCATTCTTCTAGGTATTTGATCAAGTGAATCCTACAATCATTAATGAAAAATAAAAAAAGTAACCGCATTAGATAACAAAGCTGGATTTGAAAATAAAGGAGTAGGTAATTTAGTCTACCAATTAGATTATAACTAAATAGATTTATACACAACATTAAATTTATATGGACAAAAAAATCCCTACTGTTAAAGATGTCACAACATGGTAACAAGGAAGTAACGCTATATAAAGTCAAAGGATATAATAAATAACCAATTTATAAAATAGTAACTATGTTTGTTAACCCAAAAAAATGACGAGGAAGGTAATTTTAAGTTCCAGAAAAGAAGAAATTTTTTTCTTTTATTTATCAATGGAATCAGTACCAGGTGAGTCTAGAATATGTAGTTTCTTTGTCTCCAAGTAAACACTTTAAAAAAACCAATGAGAATTTAGAAAAGTAGAAATAAAAGTCAACATTATGTTATGTTGTATCCAATGACGTTAGGCATGAAAAAGATCAAAACATCAGTCACTTTCCACTCTTGTTTACATGGCATAATTTTATCCAGCAATAATAGATTATCAGAATATATAAAACATAATGAATTTTTTTTTACATCAATATATACTAAAATTAGTACCATGAATAATGGTTAAAATATGTGTCTAGTCACTATTCTGAAAGATATCTAATCATTGACAAGAATTCTTGAAATCATGGTCACCATCTATGATTTCAACATTGTCATTCATATGTTACTTATTAGTTATGATAAAACAATTGATTATAAAAGATGCATATACAAACCTTGTTGTCGACCCATTCTGTAGGGCCCAAACAACGACACTCATGTTCAGTCAGATAGTAATTATACATTTCAACCACAATGTAATGTCTTGGAAATTATGTGTATTTTTTAAAATTATATAGAATTATTTTGAGACCACATGCTTTGACGACACGTGATTCCGAGGCCCAGTGAGCCCAGAATGGAATTTTGAACTTTTTTTAGTTCACTTAAGTAAACATGAAAGTGTGTTTTTCTAACTTTTAAACTAGTGCTCGAATAAAAAATCCAAGGGCACCGTTGAATTTAGAATTCTGAGATTCACCTAGAAAGGACTTAACTTCGGCCGACAAGGGCCTAACAGAAAAGTTAATTTTCAGAATTTTTGAAAAATAATAAAATAACTTTAAAAAGTTGTTTTATTTTATTTTCTCATCCATTGAGAAGAGGAAAACGATGTTGTGGGGAAGCGATGAGGTGCATTAATGAGGCTCATTAATGGATTGTTAACTCGCAGCGTAATGACACTTTAATGACGCGTAACAGTGACATTGTTTCATAAATGAAACAGCATAACAATGCAATGTCACAGCATAACAGAAATGTTGTGACGTGTTTTTCTTTTATTTTGGTTGAGGTGTTAGTGGAATTAGGAACTAAACTATGAGGATTCTCTGATGAACCTCTGACGAGCTACCTCTCCAATGAAGAATGAAAAATACCGACGAACGTCAAACATCTTCGACGCACCTCGAAAAAATGGAGTCGGAAGTGACAAATGACGTCAGAATCTTGAAACCTTGAGGATGTAACACTATAAAAAAAAAAATTCAAAGAGGTAAGGGCTATTTTATTTGAAGTTCTTCCCCATTATTTTTCTAGAAATGATGAATGTAGATCAACCCACGAACAGGTTGGTCCGTGAATTGTGCGTTTATACGGGAGGGTAACTTATTGTGGGATTTCTTTATCCAAGATTAGTTTATATATAGTGTGATTGAGCCACAATCCCCAAGCCTCCCCATAATTATAAACTTATAATGTAGAGGGTGCAGGCCGACATGAACAAGGCCTGAGCCCCGATGCGTGTGCACTCCTTGTGAAAGGATTGTCTGAATCGATGGTAAGGAGGGTTTGAGACCTTCGCACTGAAGAGGAAGCTCCTCAGAGGCCATAGGCATAGATGGAGTGAATAACGGACCACCGGAGTGTGTTCGGGGATCCGTCAAACAATTTACTGGTGGCGGCCATGGGCAGAGGTGGCAACACACTCATCGGCGGGCTGTGGCGGCAGCGAAGAGATGCGACGCCCGCCTTGCACCATGTAGAGGGACGACCCACATTCGGGTGGTTGGAAAGCCGTGGTCCCTTGACTACGACAGGAGGGCCCCATGCATCCATGAGGTAGCTAAGGCCGAACGTGGTAGTTGGCCATGTACCAGCCATACGACGCACCACCAGTCACCCATGCAGCTGGGTTTTTGGCTAGCATATCGTGCCCCCATCTAGTGGGTCGGACTTGCGTCGGTGGGCCAGACCCGTGCCGATAGGCCGGACCTGCACCCAGCAGGACGGACCCATGGAGGAATGGCGTACCTGTGCCCTTCGGGCTAGGTCAGACTAGACCGGGTAGTCGGGTAACCCAGTGAGCTGGACCCTCATCCAAACCAGACCGGGTCTAGCAAGGCCCATTGGTCCTAGCCCACTATCCAGGCCGAATCAGAATGACCCAAACCCAAACTGGGTCAGGTTGAGTTAGTCGAATTAAATCGGGGTATGTGGGACCCCCAGGCTGGGTTGGTCGGTCGGTCCGACCGGGTCGGACCAAGCCCAAATGCAACCGACCCCCGTTTACTAAAACACATGTATCTTATAAACCGAGCATCCGATTGATGAGCCATTTGCATCATTGGGACCCTCTTGATGAGGAGAATATTTTGGCATGCTCTATGGTGACTTTCATGGAATTTTTGATGTGTAAAATGGATTAAGGAGCAGTTCTCCCAAACACGCTACGTACGGAACCCTATGGTTGGATGAGACCTGAAGACTGATGACTATCAACTCAATGTGACTCAATGATAGACTATTGGGAAGTGGCTATGTGTGACCTGACATGAACACAGTGGGTAGTTTCTCTATGTGACCTGAGAGACCCACGATACTCGATAGGGGGAGTACCTCAGCATGGCCAAGGTGGGAAGTAGATCTTTGTGACCTGGTATACCCACAGTGGGGAGCGACTCTGTGTGACCCAACATACCCATGATTCTCAATAGGGATTAGTACCACAACAATCCTAGGTTAGTGGGAAGTGGCTTCTATATGACCCGAAAAGCCCACTATACTCGATAGAGGACGAGTTGTCCAGCAGCCAAGGTTTTTGATCATGTGACTAATGTTTCTACTATCACTACCCTAAATGCATACCTGGTGTGAGATATCTTGTGCTTCATTCATTAATTTGAGGATTACTGTGTGGTATTTACTTTTTTTTGGGGTCCCTACTAAGTATCGTGTTACTCACCCCTGAACGGGATCCTCCCACTCACGTCGTGTCCCGTGCAGGTGATCAACATTTCGATAGATACTTTGGTGGATCGGGACCCAAAGGTGATCAAGGAGACGAGACTGACATACTCTACGATGTTGAACTTTGTGGCCTAGGATCAAGCAGGGCCTAGTAGTATTGGGTGGATTGTATGTTCTAATTCAGCTTCTAGTATATACACTACTCTCATGATCAGGTGGGGTTTTCCACGGATGACCATCAGGGTTTCCTTTTTTGTACTTTGCTGTTTTCAGTTCTTTTGTTGGGTTTGTATTCTGTCCCACTTTTATTAGTTGTACTTGTAATCAGCTCTATTTTAGTGATACTTGTTTCATTTTCAGTGTGTGGGACTTGGTTGGGAGTGTGTGCGCGTAAAAGTACTTAGGAAAATTCCTCCCACTTGTAGGTTGACGCCTTCAGTGCTAGTCCCCATCCCCTGGTCTTCGGGATGCGGGCTTGGGGTAGTCATGACATTGGTCTTGGGGGATGGGTCATGAAAAAGTGGTATCAAAGGGAGTTTGGTCCTACCATAAAGATCAGAAGTCTATGTTTTGTTTTGGGGAAATAGTGTTAAGTGTTTTGAGTCTGACTTCCAGATTCGGGGAGTCTAGTGTTAGTGCGGTGACCAACGTATCCATACACCCAGACCTTGAATTCTTCTTTTCATCTTTATACATGAAAACACTGGTTACATAAGTGTCTCCTTATGTTCTTTTGAATAAAATTCATCTCACCAGGTATAACGTTATGACTGTGGTACATCTTTATCTATCTCAGGATGCCTCTACATGGGCGACCAGCCAGGATCCTGATACAAGGTCATGAGAACAATCCACCTAGAGATGAGGCATCCGTTTAGGGACCAGTCCTAGAGATGGCCCCACTGAGTGGTGCACCAGTGCTACCACCACCCAATGGTCAACATCTATTACCGGTGGTTCCGAAAGAGGATGTATACAGAGTTAGTTCCCTGCATGAGTTTCAGAGGTAGAGACCTCCCAGGTTCAGGGGAGAGACAGATCCTAAGGTCGGTAAGGACTAACTGGAGGTAGTGATGTGGGTCTTCTACTTAGTGAGGACACTGCCTGACTAGATGAAGATCTTAGTAGCGAGCCTTATATATGGCTCAGCAGGGAGATGGTGTATCTTGACCACCTAGACACACAATTAGGCTACCCTCACCTAGGTAGACTTTGAGAGACTTTTCCCAGAAGAGTTTTTTCCCATGACCTTGCGCTCTATGTGTATTCAGGAGACACTTCACATACAGCAGGGAAACATGATGGTGGCTAAGTACTCAACGAGGTTCACCTTGATTTATCTCTACTCAACAGATATGGTGTGATACCCTTTCTTCAGGGCTTGATGCTTTGAGCAGGGACTAATGTGGGAGATCAGGGTGTTGTTATTATCTCTTAGCATCCCTACTTAGGCTGGGGTGATGGAACGAGCCATTCTAGTAGAGAGCTTCTTGGCGGAGCAGGCACCCATAGCTAGAGCTACCAGTAGACCCTAGGTGGCAAAGTCATTAGCAGGCAATAGACAATAGATGTGAGGGCCCAAGAAGGACAGGTCTTTCAGAGGATGACCCTAGTACTTGAGGTCGACAATGCATGGCTCTAGTCTAGAGGGAGTCAGTAAGGAGCTGGTAAGTGCTTCATGTGTGGAGGGCAGATACACATGTCTCATGACTATCCAACCCGCCATATATATGACCAATAGATGGTCGAGGGGCTACCAAGGCAGAGGTAGCGGTTCGAGTGAGGAAGTCCCCATGGAGGAGGACGTGGCAGGGGATCAGGTCAAGCAGCCAATGGTGGGAGACGGTTTGAGGTGTTACCGCCACCACCCCCAGGTGGTCCACCCTGACTTCAGGGAGCAGGCGGATAGAGGTGAGCACATCTTCAAGCAATAGAGGCTTATGAACACGATGATCTAGAGATGATCTGAGGTACGATCTGTGTCTTCTTCACCCTAGCCGCAGTTCTTATAGACATAGGTTCTAGTAACTCCTTTCCACGACTCTCATTCGGAGCTCAGAGATTATAGTGGAGCTGTTGGCTCAATACTTATGGCTAGAGACTCCTATGGGAGGGGATTCGAAGATTAAACACCGGTGCTGGCAGTGTGATCTCACTCTAGGAGGCGAGAGATTCGGTTTTGATATCTTAGTAGTGGTGTCGAGGCCTTATGACGTCATCTTGGGTATGGACTGGTTATCCACAATCCATGCTCATATTGAATATTTTAGGCATACAATGTAGTGTGTCTGTGGATATGGGACTAGGGTTTCCTTCACCAATGAGAAGGAATTCCTTGTAGCACAGGACAACCTTTCTTAGAGGAGGGTGAAACCGATCACTCACTAGTTGGCTAGCCTCACCCTCAATGTAGTGGATGAGATGAGTCCAAGTTTTCATGTAGTGGTGGACAAGTACGAGGATGTTTTTCCTGAGGATGTTCCGAGACTACCTCCTCATAGGGAGGTAGATTTATGCGTCAACTTGTACCCTAGGACAAAATCAATATCCACACCGGCATATTGGATGGCTCCCACAGATCTTCACAAGCTGAGGGTACATCTGGAGGACTTATAGGAGAAGGGGTTCGTAAGGCCCAACGTTTCACCATGGGCAGCCCTGATGCTTTTTTCCAAGAAGGCAGATGGAAGTTTAAGGTTGTGTGTGGAATTCTGGTGCCTGAACGAGGTGACCATGAAGAACAAGTATCCACTCCCAAGAATCGATGATCTATTTGACTAGCTGAAGGGGGTGAAGTGGTTATCAAAGATAGAACTCAGATTAGTCTATCACCATATTTGGGTATGGGATGAGGATGTACCAGAGACAACCTTCAAGTGCTGGTATGACCACTACAAGTTCCAGGTGATGCCTTTTAGTATGAACAACACCCCAGCGGTGTTCATGGGGATCATGGACAAGATCTTCCAGCATTACCATGATTGGTTCATCATGGACTTCATCGATGGAATCTTGGTGTACTCAGTGTTGGAGGAGGAACACGCTACACACCTTTATATAGTCCTAGATACAGTCCAAGAGAACCATATTTATGGTAAGCTCTAAAAGTGTTAGTTTTGGATTCAGGAAGCCCACTTTAGGGGACACGCCATCTCAGAGGATGGAGTTACATTGGATCCGATGAAGATAAAGGAGATGATTTCTTGGGAGCCACCTAGGAACGTGACTGAGGTATGAAGCTTACTGGGGTTGGCTGGTTACTATAGAAGGTTCGTGTCTGACTTTTCTAGACAAGAAGTACCCTTTTTAGCTTTTACATGGAAGGTAAATCCCTTCGTGTGGAGGAAGAAATGTTAGTAGAGTTTCCAGGAGCTGAGGTGAAGAATGACTAGTACCCCCATATTGAGACTACCAGAGGAGGGTGTTGGGTATGTAGTTTACTACGACACATCAGGGACTAAACTAGGTTGTGTTCTGATGCAGGAGTGAGTAGTGATTGCCTATGGATCATTAAAATTGAGACAACATGAGAATAACTACGTGAACCATGACTTGGAGTTAGCAGTAGTGGTCTTTTCCTTGAAGATGTGGCAACACTACTTGATGGGTGAATGGTTTACGGTTTACTCTGACCACAAGAGTCTTAGGTATATATTCTCCCAAAAGGACTTGAACCTAAGATGGTAGTGATGGATAGAGTTACTCTAGGACTATGACTTTGAGATAGTATGTACTCTTGGGAAGGGGAACATGGTGGCAAACACACTCAGCAAGAGGACCGGTTTGTAGCTGCCGAGTGAGGTGACCAAGTAGTTAGCTGCGATGCAGATATACTTCATTGATTATGGTGAAGTTTCTTACCTTTAGTCAATTACTGTTACTACCCCACTCTTATAGGGAGCCAGGGAGGCACAACTGGTGGATACTGACTGCGAGGCCCGACATGTTGAGTTATCCTCAGGACGGGCTCTTGATATATTTTCAATAGGTGGGGAGCACGTCATCCTTTTTAGAGGGTGCACAATAGTGCCAGTGATGTTGCGGGAGGAGGTGTTGAGGGAGTTCCATACATACCCTTTGGTGATACATCCTGGAGTGATGAAGATGTACCAGGACTTACGATGTCAGCACTGGTGGCTAGGGATGAAGAAAGCGATGGCCGAGTTCGTTTCATGATGCCTCCCTTGTCAGCAAGTGAATGCCGAGCATCAGGTTCTAGAAGGCTTGGAAAAACTACTTGAGGTAAAGGAGTCGAAATGGGATGGTATCTCGATGGAATTTTTGACGGGGTTACCACGTACATCCAAGGGCCACGACTCTATCTGGGTGATTGTTGACCAACTCAGCAAATCGGCTCACTTCCTACCCATATGGAAGATAGTACTGGTAGAGGGCTTGGGACACCTCTACATCTAGGAGATATTGCAGATTCATAGGGTTCCTTCGACGATCATATCAGATCGTGACACTTTCTTTACATCATGGTTATGGAGGGTATTACAGGAGGCATTCGGGACACAGTTGCGCTTGACCACAACTTTTCATCCCCATACGGATGGTCAGATGTAGCGTACTGTAAAGACCTTGGAGGACATGCTATGTGCTTGCATCTTGGATTTTGGTTGTAGTTGAGAGGACCACCTTCCACTGGTGGAGTTTTCATACAACTAAAACTATCACTCCACTGTTGGCATGGAACCATTTGAGGCCTTGTACGAGTGGCCTTGCAGATCACCCCTATGATAGAAATACCCAAGGGAGTCAAAACTCATGGGTTTTGAGTTGGTATGGGATACCACTGATAAGGTGTAGATCATCCAAGAGTGGATGAGGACTGCACAGAGCAGGCATAAGTCTTATGCTGACAGGAGATGAAGATCCTTGGAGTTTGAGGAGGGTGATCATGTGTTCCTTCAGGTCTCACCCCGATGAGGATTACAAAGATTTGGATAGGTAGTCAAGCTATCTCTGTGATTCATCGGACCTTTTCAGATCCTGAGCATAGTTGGAGAGGTGGCACACAACCTAGCCCTTCCCCCACAGATGCACCGAGTGCACGATGTTTTCCACGTTTCGTAGCTGAGAAGATACATGCATGATCCATCACACGTCATTGACTGGGGAGAGCTAGACATTGACGATGAGGATATGTTTGCAAAGTTCTAAGGTGGATATAGAGGATCGATAGGAGTGGGTCCTACATAGATATTCGATTCCTCTAGTGTGAGTTTGGTGGTGGAACATGAATCTCCAGGAGAGCACATGAGAGCAGGAAGCTCAAATTCGTGCTCATTACCCCCATCTATTTGATTAGTTTTTGTTTTGGATTTCAGGGGTCTAAAGCCCTAAGGTGGGGTGAATGTAATGTCTCAGAAATTACATGTATTTTTTTAAATTATAGGGAATTATTCCGTGACCACATATTTTGACGACATGTGATTCTGAGGCCTGGTGATCCTAGAATGGAATTTTGAACTTTTACTTAGTTCATTTAAGTAAATGTGTAAGAAGGTTTTTCTAACTTTTTAACCGGTGTTCAGATCAAAAATCGAAGGGAACTGTTGAATTCATAATGTTCGGATTCACCTAGAAAGGACTTAAATTTGGCCCGGAAGGGCTGAACAGAAAAGTTAATTTTTGGACTTTTCGAAAAATAATAAAATAACTTTAAAAAGTTATTTTATTTTCTTTTCTCATCCTTTGAGCGGTGGATGATGTCACTACGATGCAGCGATGAGGTACATCGATGAGTCTCATTAATGTCTTGTTAACTCATAGTGTAATGACACTTTCATGACGTGTAACATCGACGTTGTTTCATAAATGAAACAGTGTAACGACACGACATCGTAGTGTAACAAAAATGTTGTGACACATTTTCCTTTTATTTTGTTTGATGCATTAGTGGAATGAGGAATTAAAATGAGAGGATTATATGATGAACCTCTGACAAAATTCCTCTCCAATGAATAATGACAAACACCAATGAATGTTAAACATCTTCGATGCACCTTGAAGAATGGAGTCAGAAGTGATGAACAAAGTAAATGTCTTGAAATCTAGAGGACGCAATGCTGTGAAAATGAATGTCAAAGAGGTGGGGGTTGTTTTATTTAAAGTTATTCCTTGTTATTTTTCTAGAAATGATGAACACGGATCAACCCATGAACAGGTTGATCCATGAATCGTGTGTTTATACGGGAGGGTAACTTTTTTTGGGATTTATTTATCTAGGATTAGTTTATCTCTAGTGTGATTGAGCCACAATCCTTGAGCCTCCCCATGATTATAAATTTCTAACGCGGATGGTGCGGACCGACATGAACAAGGCCCGAGCCCCTCTGCGTGTGTGCTCCTTGTGAACAGATTGTCTAAATCGACGATAAGGTGAGTTTGAGACCTTCATGGTGAAGAGGCCGCTACCCAGAGGCTGTAGGAGTAGGCAACACGATGAATAGACCACCAGAGAGCGTCCGATGGTCTGCCGAACAATCTATCGGCGTGCTGGTGCCAGTGGAAGCGGTGGCCCGTGGCAATGACTACTGGTAAAGGTGGCAGTGCGCTCGGTGGCGTGCCGCGACAGTAGTGGAGAGATACAGCACCCACCTAACATCGTGTGGAGGGACAACCCATGTTTAGGAGGTTGGAGAGCCACAGTCCCTTGGCCTTAGTAGGAGGGCCCCATGCGTTTTTAGGGTAGCCGAGGCCGGACATGGTAGCTAGCCGCATCCCAGATGGATGGAACACCACCAGCCACCCATGCGGCCAGGCTTTGGGCTGGTGAGATGCACCCCCAAAAAGCAACCCGGACCCACACTAGTGGGTCGGACCTGCACCCAGCGGGCTGGACCTGCGGCGGAAGGCCAGACCCGTGCCCTTTGGGCCAGACGACCCGGTGAGCTGGACCCTCAGCCAAATCGGGCCGAGTCCAGTGGGGCCCAATGGGCCTGGCCCACTGGACAGGCCGAACCGGACCGACCCAAACCAGAACCGGGTCAGGTCGAGTCGGTTGAATTAAACTGGGGTATGTGGGAACCCCTGGCCAGGTTGGTCGGTCAGTCCAACCCAGTCAGACCGGTCCTAGACCCAATCGACTCCCGTTTACTAAAATGCCAATATCTTGCAAACCAGGCATCCAATTGACAAACCATTTGCGGAGTCGGGACCCTCTCAATGAGGCAGACCTTTTGGCATGATCTATGGTTACTTTCATGGAATTTTAGATGTGACGAATGGCTTGAGGATCGGTTCTCCCAAGCGCACTATGTACGGAACCCTGCGGTTGGCTGAGACCTGAAGACTACTGACTATCAACTCTATGTGACTCGAGGATGGCCCAATGGGAAGCAAATATATGTGACCTAGAAGGCCCATGGTGGGGAGTGGCTCTGTGCGACTCAACAGACCCATGATACTCGACATGAGGAGTACCTCAACATGGCCAAGGTGGGAAGCGGCTTTGTGTGACCCAACATGCCCATGGTAGGGAGAGGCTCTGTGTGACCGAGCATACCCATAGTACTGAATAGGGATGAGTACCACAAAAGTCCAAGGTTAGTGGGAAGTGAATTCTGTGTGACCCGGCATGCCCACTATACTCGATAGAGGAGGAGTTCTCTAGCAGCCAAGGTGTTCGATAATGTGACTGATGTTTCTACTATCATTATTCTAAATGCATACATGGTGTGAGCTGTCTTGTGCTTCGTGCTTTACTTTTAGGATTGTTGTGTGGTATTTCATTTTTTATTTTGGGGTCCCTACTGAGTATCGTGTTACTCACCTCTACACAGGCTCTGCCCACTCATGTTGTGTCCCGTGCAGGTTATGAGCATTTTGATAGATACTTTGGTGGACCAGGACCCATAGGTGCTCAGGGAGACGGGACCGACAGAAACTACGAAATTGGACTTGGTGGACTAGGACCATGTAGGGCCATTAGGATCGAGTGGACATGAAGTTATACTTCATATTCCAGTAGCTACACTACTCTCACGATCAGGTGGGGTTTTCCAAGGACGACCATCAGGGTTTCCTTTTTGTACTTTGCTGTTTTCAGTTCTTTTGTTGGGTTTCTATTCTGGACCACTTGTATTAGTTTTAATTGTACTCATCTCTATTTTAGTGATACTTGTTTCATTTTCAGTGTGTGGGACTTGGTTGGGAATGTGTGTGTACATGTACTCAGGAAAATGCCTCCCACTTGCAGGTTGATGCCTTCAGTGCTAGTTTCCTGCCCCTGGCCTTCGGGAGGAGAGCTTGGGGTAGTCACAGCACGAGCCCCAGTGGACAGGTTGTGACACACAACTCTACATTCAAACCACATCCCATAACTATATGAAAAAAATTTCACTAAAATTTAATTCTTTAAAATATAAATATGATAAGAACCTTATGGTCTTTACTACCGTGATGCCTTCCCAAGGTGAAAACCCTCCCTTTAAAGTCGACTTAGCCTTTGAGAGGCTATTGAACATAGGGTGACCATTTTTTCAATATTATTTCACTATGACCTCCTAGGATCCATGCTCATAGATGGGTATCCCAATATTTCTTCAAATCTAACTTTATTTATTTTATATTTTTTCTTCCTCATGTAATTCCATGACCCCCCTCTTCTTCACCATTTTCCTCAGATTCCACCAACACATTTTCCTCCTCCCCATCTTCCTCCACCTCATTAGCATCATCTATCTCCTAGGATTCCACTTTAGACTCCTCTAAATGATCCTCAAAATCTCCATCTTCCTCTTTTTCTTCCTCTAAAACGTGATCAAATCTATCTACTTCGACAGTAGAGTCTCTAACTAATAAATTACTTTGAACTCGAAGGAGTTCATGAAGGTTATCATTATCACCTTTCATATAACCATAATACAAAACTTTGATATCCTATAATTTATAATGGTCAAAAAAATGTTAGTAATATATATAAATAATAATATTTCCAATTAAGTAATCTGGATAATAACATATGTGCATCTAGATTGAGGATTTTATGGAATTAACATCAAGACACCATAAATTAACACAAATCATCCGCAATTTAACACCGAGCATCCATATTTTAACACTAACCTTCTAAATTTTAACACTAAAATTATAAACATTAAAAAGCAATCTTTTCAATTGAACATTTAAAATTTGGAAGCACTAAAATTTCACAATTTAATACTATAATTCCATATTTTAACACTAGAAATACACATCTAAACACATGAGAATTTATGACGATGATTTCAAGGAATTAAAATAAATCCACTAGAAAGTAACATCGATCATCCATAATTTATCACTCATTACTAACCATCTGAATTTTAACTTTAACAGTAAAAAATATAAATTGGAAGCTTTTTAATTAAACAATCTAGATAATAACACTAAATTTCCTAATTTTGACACTATAATTTAATGTTTTAAAAATTAAAATACACATTTTTACATATAAGCATCTAAAATGAGACTTTCAAAGTATTTAACATCAAGCTAACCGAAATTAACATAGATCATCCACAATTTAACACCGAGCATCCATATTTCAACACTAACCATCCAGATTTTAACACTAACATTATAGATATAAAAATAAACCTTTTCAATTGAACATTTACAAGTTTGAAAAACTAAATTCCAAAATTTAACACTATACTTCTAGGTTTTATGGCCATAATTACACATCTAAACACATGGGAATTTCAACTGAGAATTTCAAGGTATTAACATCAAGCTAACAAAAATTAACACCGTGCATCTTTAATTCAACACTCAACATCCAAATTATACCACTAAACATCCATATTTTAACACGAACATTATTGAAATAAAAAATTAAGCCTTTAAATTGAACATTTGATTGTTGGAAACACTATAATTCCACAATTTAACACTATAATTATAGGTTTTAACACTGGAAATACACATCTAAACACATGAGAATTTCTAATGAGGATTTAAAGGAATTAACACCATGCTTCCAAACATTAACACAGAGCATCCACAATTTAACACTCAAAATACATATTTTAACACTAACAATCCATATTATAACTTTAACAGTAACCGACATAAAGAAGAAGCTTTTTAATTAAAAAATCCAGATAATAACACTAAATTTCTAATTTTTAACACTACAATTCTAGATTTTAACACTAGATATAAACATTTTAACATATAGACATCTAAAATGAGGCTTTCAAAGTATTTAACATCAATATTACAAAAATTAACATAGAGAATTCACAATTTAACACTGAGAATATAGATTTTGACACTAACTATCCATATTTTAACACTAAAATTATAGACATAAAAAATCATATTTTTAATTGAACATTTCAAATCTAGAAACACTAAAATTTCATAATTTAACATTATAATTCTAGGTTTTAATACTGGAAATACACATATAAACACATGATAATTTCTAATGAGTATTTTAAGACATTTAACATCAATCTACCTAGAATTAACATTGAGCATATGTAATTTAACACTCAACATCCATATTTTAACATTGGGAATCTAGGATATAAACATTAATCTTTTAAAATTATAAATTCATATGGTATTACAAAATTTACACTAACTTTCTAGATTTATACACTTACATTCCAAATTTCAACATAAATATTTTTATATGAAGGATCAAGATTTTAACATACGATTACATGTTTTAACATAGAGGATCCACATTTTAACACACACATTACAAATTTTAACACTCAAATTTTAGATTTTAACATGAATATTTTAACATAAACCATCAAGAATTTAACACCAATATTCCACATTTTAAAACAACATACACATTTTAATATGAATATTTTAAAATTTACAATTCATAATTTAACAATATGATGACAAGTTTTAACAGTAACAATCAAAATTTTAGCACTACAATTATTAATTTTAGCACTAAAAATGCTGATTTTAACACTATAAATCCAAATTTTATCACTGGTCATCCAGATTTAAACACTCAGATTCTAGATTTTAAAACTCAAATTTAAGATATTAACACTAAAATTATAGATATTAGCATGAAGCATTTTAAAATGAACCATCCAAAATTTAACACTAAAATTACCCATTTTGACAATGCACATCCATAATTTAACACTAAAAACCATATTTTAATACTACAATTTAAAATTTTAACATGAAACTTTTAACAGGAAGATTTTAGGGATATGAAAATGAATTCTTTACTAGATGGATGAACAAAGAGTGATTAGGAATAATTCTTCCTACTAAATAAATGGACATGTATAATATGCCTTTTTTAATTATTCTTTCTAACTTCAATCATTTTTTAATTTTTCCTTTTTACCAAAATTTGAAAACATTTTTTCCATAAAAATTATGAACGTCTCTAATTGGGAAGTGGATGAAAAAAACTACAATGTAGTGTCAACATATTCATACCAGTAAAATAAATATACTAACTAATAAAAAAAATCGAACATAGTTATTTTTTTTAAACATACCAATAATACAACCAAACAACCACCAACATGCTTCTTCCATTGACTTTTTTAGATTTAATTCTTGTAAATATCCACCTCATGAACAAGCTCTGCCAAAAAAAATTGTGACCAATCTCATTCTCTAATATTTCATTGAAAACCACACAAAATCATGACATTTATTTCATTTACAAAAGAAATAGAACTATGATTTAACAAGGTCACCAATGTAAACAACATAAAGTTGATCAAAATTAATTTCCCTTAGCCCTCCAAAAATAATTTCCTTTAATTTAGTTAACTTCTTTCCCATGTAAATATTCTTCATTTTTTTATTCATCACCATCCCTTTCAAAAAAGACAGTTCTTCCTCCAGAAGTAATTTCTAACATGTAATTAAAATCTTCCATAGTAATAATCATTTCCTTCCCTTTAAGTGATACAGTACTTGTTGGAGGATCAAATGAATCTACAAGCTTCTCACATAAAACTATTGTAAAGTGTTGATATTTAAATTCCAATAATATACCAAATCCTAATTCTATCACCATTTTTTTAGCTTCTCATCTCTAACAATGAAATCAACAACATATTTAAATAAATTTGGAGAACATATAAAATTTAAAATAGTTTGGGGTCTAACTATTTGACCCATTGAAGTACCCTTTTCATCATTTTTAATGAGATTATATTTATTCTTCTGAGTTTTTCATAGTTTGACCAAGCATCTAATGTGATAACATTTGAGTCTCTATAATTTTTATACACACCTTTATTTTTATTAAAAAAATCATGCACATTAAAATGGAAAGTAAAATTCTATCACAACCAAAATATAGAATGTTTTTTGTAAAATAAATAAAAATATACCATAAATAAAAAAATACCTAAATTTTTTCGAACCAAACGAACTTTTCCTCTCCATTGCAGTCACTTATACTAGATAATAGAACTTAAAAATAGTTATGAATGATGTAAGGAATTAGGAAAATGATATGGAGAGAGGAGCATGATGTGAGGAGGAAAAAAATATGACATATAATAGTTGATGGTGGAAAGAGGGAGATACCAGGAGGTGGAGATGGCCATATAGGGTTTTCAAGAGGGGAGGGAGACAACGTGAGAGAGCAAGGTGATGACCTAGGAGAGGTGGGCGATGGTGTGGGAGTGGTGGTTGATAGTGAGATGAGGACTTGGGAGATGATGCAATGAATGACTGGGGTTTTTGGGAGAGAGGAGGGTGATGTCATGGGTGTGAAGGGTGATGACATGGGAGTGGACGATGATAGTGAGACGAGCATATAGGAAGATCCAACGATGGGTTAGGGGTTTTGAGAGAGGAGAGAGACGACATAGGGAGGACAAAGACAACATAGGACTGAGGGAAATGTTGAGAGGTGTGCGTGGGAGGAGGGGACTGAGGTCTAGGTATTTTTGGGAAAATGGGGAAAACAAGTCAATGTATAAAAGGTTAGTTACATACCCAATGTAAAAAAACAGGTTCATAGTTTTACATTTTCTCAATTCGGGGTCCTCAGACTGAATTATTACTCTATTTTGGTTTGTAAGTGTCATTCTTCCAAATTTATAATTTATATTAGGGATGATTTTTATTTATAATAATATTTATATTTGGGATGAAAACATACATTTGGAACATAATTCATTTATTTTTTAAACTTTATATTTTAATAATGATAATAAATTGGGGCAATGACATTCAAGGTCTAAAAAAAGATCTTGATTTCAGTCAATGTACTATTTAAGGATAATTACAAAAATTAATTTCAAAATTAGGTTTTAGGACAAACTATTTTCCAGAATTGGGGTGGGGATTTTCGAAAAATGAAAGGTATTACCCAATATACTATATTCTTTAAAAAATTTAAAGAATGTGGTATTTGTTTCAAAGAATTATCCACCTAAGATACCTCCATCTTAACTTTTTTTGTTTTTTATTTTTTGTTTTGATTTGATTTTGTTTTGTTATATTTTATAATTAATAATATAATTAAAAAAAATTAAAAATAAATACAAATTTCCAGGAAGGGGAGTTAAAAACAATTAAAAAAATATTAATTAATAAACTAATTTTAAAAAAATAACTATTGATAATAATGTAATTAATAATGAGTAAAATAAATATTTTAATTAATTAGGTTATTATTTTAATTATTTATTTTTTATTATTATTTTAGTTAATTTATTAATTGTTATTATTATTGTTAATTTTTGGCCCCAATCTTTGAATATCCTAAGAGGGGGTGAATCAAGGTATGATAGATTAAAACACCCTCCCTTCTAATCGTGTCTAGTCATGAGACAAACACTACTGAAAATTTATGTTATACTAATGGTTTGGAATATTTTATATAAGCTCTAAACCCATTGGTATAGTTCACAATAATGATTTGATGAGTAATTGGGTGAAAAATTATTGGTATTGAGCTATATTGTTGGTTTAGTCCAACAATTCCTTATTTTAGTAAACACAAATCATGTTTCTTACAATTATAATGAATTTGTGTTTTGTGTTAGTAACTTGTCTTTCATGGAAAATATGCTAAGTATGGATTGATCATGTGCTATATTGGATCAACCCTATGACTACCACTTAACCACATGTACAATTAGAGTGGTCATGTGAATGGATGCAAAAATATTTCCAAGTGTCGAGTGACCGCACATTGAAGTCAAGTGACAACACATTGAAACCAAAGCTATCATATGTCAGATGATCAACTATGAGAAAGACAATTTATTTTTTTTGAAGTATTAGACCTACCACACAAAGAAAATTAATGACCACATGCACATCCCAAGCTACTACATGATGACTTCACCCACCCTAAAAAGGAATTCAACATACTGTGTGAGACTTAAGATTTTTCTAAATGTTGAAGCCATCGCACTAAGGAACTCATCGACTACACGAATGAAGTCAATCTACTATGGGAGACAATCATAATTTTTCTAACTATTACTACATGTTGACTCATAATAACCTTATGAATAAAGTGTTGAGAAGCCATAAGGAAACCAACCACAATGTATATAATTTTGGAGTTGGTGCCCAAAAAATCAATTACTTATACTTTATATTTCCTGTATATTCATGTATTTGAATATTAATAAACACCTTATCATATATTTATTACTCTTCTGTGTAACAATAATTTGATAATATCCTAGAATATATGCCACATTGAAAAGGTCATAGTAGTTCCTCGTTATGATGAGAACCTTGAAGTGAAACACTAATATTTTTAAATATTCACTAATAAAAAACCCATAATAAACAGTTGTAGCCTTTATCAACAGTAGATAAAAATGTTGTTAAAGAGTTATTTTTAACAGCGCTTAAAAAATCACTGATAAAGGGCAGCCTTTATCAGTGCAAGATAAAAACATTGATAAAGACCACTATTTATTAGCGCTTTTATTTAGTGCTGATAAACGATGGCCTTTATCAGTGCTTTTATTTAGCTCTGATAAAGGGTTGTCTCACATGACTACATCCGACATCAGAATTTTTTACTTTTCTGGTTCGTGCTTTATAAGTCTAGGCATTTTGTTATCACAATGTGTCATGGCTATGGGGGATTGGCACCCACATACACCTTCACACACATGTTCTGATGCCTCCACCCGCCGACCCATCTTCTGCGGGCCTATACACGACATGCCGACACAACCTACACATTTTTTATATTCCAATTAAAGAACAAATAAAAAATATAAATAGTAAAAATATTTAAAAAATTGAATTAATTAAACAAATAAAAAATAAAATTTTATAATTTGCAAAAATATTAATTTTTTTTAATGAAATAATTATTATAAAAATGAATAAATTTAATATATATATTTGAAATTGTAATAAATAGTATATATTAAATAAAAACATATAAAATTAATAAAATTCAATAATTAAAAAAATAAATTATAAAAAATTAATAAATTATAAAAATTATTAAAAATTTTATCAATGAATCAATTATTAATAAAAATGAATAAATTTAATATATATATATATATATATAAATTATAAATAGTAACAAATAGTATATATCAAATTTAAATATATAAAATGAATAAAATATAATAATTAAAAAAATATTAATCCCTCATTCATTTTTTAAATATCTTTTCAATATATTCATCTATTAATTACATTTCAATCATTTTTAACATGCATTTAATTAATATTATTTATTCATTGATAATGTTAAGTATTTTTTTACTATTTTGATAATTTAAAGATTTTAAATATTATTCATTTAATATTTTTGCAATTTTATCATTTTTAATGGTTTCTATACGAAATTATTCATTAATATATTTAATATATACATATATATATCAATACATTTAATATTTCCTTAAATGTGATTAATATAATACAAAATATGTTTGTTTACATTAAATAAGTCATATATTTAGTGAAAAAATGGTTTATAATTAAAAATTATCATTAATTAAAAATACTAACTAATTGTATCAAGTAATGGATGTTTAATTAAATGTATTTTGTTTTTTCAATTTAACATATACAGAATGTGTTTTTTATTAATTTCACACATTCATTTATGTAATTAATTCATTTTTATATAGAATACACACACATAATATTTCTATAACTTATTCATTTTTTATATTTATTTTAGAATTATATTTATGAACATAGTATATTTAATATATATTATGTTTCTAATTGGTAAATTTTATTCAGTTTTTATATTTTTATTCAATATATACTATTTATTATGTTTTAATAGTTTTTCAAATTTATTCATTTTTAATATTATTTATTCATTAATAATCTTAATTTTTTTCTAATATTTTTGTAATTTATTCATTTTCAATTCTTCATTGTTCAATATTTTTTGTAATTTTATCCATTTTTAATATTTATTTATACATGTTTATTCATTATTGTTTAATGTTTTTAATATGGTTGTAATTTATATAATTAATATGAATTCATTTTCATTTTAACATATGTATTTATAAATATTCATTTTTAATTTTTTAATAATCTATATAATTAATAACAGTTATCCATTTTTTAAATTTATCCATTTTTATTTTTTATTTCATTAATAGAATTTTCATATTATATAATTTCATCGTTTAATATAACATATATCAAGCTTGTGTTGTACACACACACATAAATTTCACACACGCATTTACATAATTAATGCAATCTTATATATATAAACACACACACACACACATAATATTCATGTAATTTATTGAAATTTTAATATTCATTTTAGAATTTCATTTAGTAACAAAATATATTTAATTTATTGTGTTTTTAATTGGTAAATTCTATTAATTCATTTTTAATATTATTTTAGTTAATAATATTTATTCATTTTTAATATTTATTTATTTTTATTTTTTTTGGAATTTAATCAATTTTTAATATTTATTTATACATATTTATTTACTATGTTTTAATATTTTAATTTTGTATTCATTTTTATTTCAATACATATCCATATTTTTTTAATAATTTGTATAATTAATAAAAGCTATCCATTTTTTTAATAATTTTGAAGTCTATTCATTTTTAATTATTCAATTTAACTCATTTTTAACATTCATGCATTTATTATTATATATTCATTAATAATGTTAAAAAACTATTTATAAAAATATATTTGTAAATAAATATTTATAAATATATAAATATAAATATATATAAATATATTTATAAATGTATATTTACTAAATTTATAAAATTATATATTTATAATTATAAATAAATAAATAAATATATATATTTAAAAATTATTTCTACTATTATAAATATATAATTATATATTTAATTAATTATAAATTTTTATTAAATATATTTAAATAAAAAATATATTTATTATATTTATATTTATATATAATTATATATTAATAAATAAATAAATAAATAAATATATATATAGTTATATAAATATATTTATAATTATATAGAAATATTTATAAATATATTTACAAATATATCTATTTATAATTATGATTATAAATATATATCTATAATTATATTTATAAATAAATATTTACAATTATTTTAATATATTTACAATTATATAAATAACTATTTATTCATAATTATATAAATTTATATATATTTATAATTATATTTATAAATACACATTTACAATTCTTTAAATATATCTATAATTATATACATTTAAATTTTTTAATTATATCAATCATCTTATTAAATATTAATTATACAAGTCTTTATTAGTGCTTTTTTAGTGATGATATAGATAGGTATTTATCTGTTCATTTCTAGCACTGATAAAGATATATCTTTATCAGCATAATAATATTCAGTGCTGATAAAACCTATCTTTATAAGCATTAAAATTAAAGCATTGAGAAAGAGGGGTAATATCAATGCTTTTTATTTTATCATTGATAAAACCTCTCTTTATCAACAGTTTTTTAAAAGCATTGATAAAACCCTTCATCGTCTTATAAATTTAACCCTAACCGAACCGATTTCTCTCACACCGTTCAAGCTCTCACAGAAGTCTAACTCTTTTGGTGCTTTCCCTCATCCTTCTCTTAGATGAATCAAACCTCTCAAATCCGAAGGTATATTATTATTTCTACTCCTCTATTGTTTATCAGTTTCTTTACATTATCCTCGACGTGTGTATATCACCTCCCTCGGCATACCTGATATGGCACCATCGTGTGTAGTCACCTCACGCATACCTAATATAGCTAAACTCAAATTTCTCCTTCGCGCACGAGATTCTTTTATTCTAGGTGCATGGACTACTTCTACTTCTTTTTCACGCAACCTATAGCCCATGAGTTCTCCTTCTTCTTCATGGAGATATATAAGAGTTTAGTTTTTCTTATATTTTCTAGGTTATATTCTTCTTCTTTTACTGTTATCCTCCATGTAATGGTAAATATATTATGCGGTTTGTTTTCAGAAAAATTTACGGGGTGAGTTTTTTTAATTATATAGGATTATGTTTTTTTTATTTTGGAAAATGGGAGAGGCTAACACCACTTCATTTGGCACTGGCTGGAAAAGTGGTGACCGATATTTGTCAGTGGTCAAATGTCCTGTATGATTTCAGTTGCTCACTTCTTTTTCTGGATCTTCAAATTAATCATACGTGACATTTGGCTAGTGAAAAATGGCGGCCACTCCCTCCTCATCCTAAGGTAATTTTGGAGTAACATATTGGATCAGACTTCATTTGTCTTTGAATTCTTCTTATCCTTTCCTCTCATAAATAGAAGATATTTTTTTCTCATTGAGGTTGGTTTTTTTAGATTTATACACTCATCAAGATTCATAGAGGCTTCAACAACCCTAATATTCCCCTTTGACATTTCTTTAACTTATCAAACAAACATATTGATGTTAAAATTGAACTTTTTTGTATGATTTATTTCTTCTAAAAATATTTTCAAAACATTTCATAGTTTATTTCCCTTCTATTTAACCTCATCTTCTATAGCCGCCAACTTCTTCTCTTAAAAAAGCATGAACTTAAATTCTTCATTCTCCTTTAATAAAATTGATTCATTCATATCATGAGAGGAATAAATATTATTTATTCATTGTTTTAGAGTCTATATTTATATTTTTTTCACTTTATCCAATTTTGAGGTCTTTAAAATACAATCCTTTAACTCTCAATTTAGTAAAAAATCCATTTCATATTTTTTATCATTTTCATCACCATTATCTTTATCACTAGGGAAATCATCATAATTCACTTTTTTAAATCAATAACCCCACCTCTGATTTACTTAATGTTTCAACTTCATTATCAAAATAACCACTTTTTCATCATCTAATTTAGATAATAAATGTATATTTTTGAGTTTTTTAAATTCTTATCCATTCTCTATGAGGGAAAATTCATGTTGTTAAACTTTTTAGTTTTTTCTTATGTGATCTTCTTGTTAAATCATATTCATTTTCACTTTTCATTTTTTTATAAAAATTGGAAAATTGGTAGTGAAATTATAATATATCCGCATTTAAATCACTTCAATGGAATGTTATATTACTGATTTCCTTTTCCTTTTTTAAAACTCCTTAAAATATGCGTCAAAAATTTAAGGATGGATTCCATATTTTTTTATAAAATTTTCATTACTATTCTTTTAGGATTTCTCTTAGCCATGTGAATTGTTTAAATTTATAGTATTCATGAAACCCCAATTAGATTGTTCTTTAGTTTTTCTAGTAGCTTGACAACCCTAGCCTGAGAATTCTAGTTCATTGGATTTAAATTTAAGATTTTTTTCAAACATTGGATTCTCATGACCATGTGATTAGGCCCTATAAATGTTTTCATAATCTAAAAAAAGATCAAATTAGTCTCCTAAGAATCCTATCATTGAAGCACCACCTAAACTACCACGTACCAAGTGAAGAAATTAATAAACATAACTCCTCCCTCTTGTTGCTTTCAATCTCTCAATGCTTTTTATAGATATTTTTCTTCTATTTAATCATATGATATATCACCAAATTAATCATATTTGGGATATTATTTTGAAAATTTCTCACTCTAATTGCATGGGGCTCCTAGTATAATGAGGATGTGCAGAAATGACCCTCTCTTCACTATAAAAACTCTTCCCACTTATCACGCAAGGTGTTGATTTCAAATGATAAGTAGGAAGGGTTTTTACACTATATAAATGGTAATATACTCCATGTTCTAGGTATGATTAATACTCCTATGGATTAAAACCAAATAATTCTTCCCCTTTTATTCCATTACCAGATAGAAGAACCCCAATACTTTTTATATTTTCATTGTTGTAAACATATACGATAGAAATTTTTCAACACAAACCACTAACCGCATGTTCAATTAAAAGTTCCTTCTTATAATAATGATACAAAAAGTGATATTACACAATAAAAAGTTTCAGATCATTATTAATTTAGTTAATTCACCTGATTTTTCATTCATAGTTCCATAGTTCTACAAATTTTCACTTGTAATAGTTCCCCCCCTACCGACTCCATTGAGGATTTCTTCCATTTTCATTTCAACCTTAGTTCTAATTAGATTATTCTTTAGTATTTCTAGTAACTTGAGAAATGACCACATGTTTACCATAGGTTGTTTCTTTTCATGTCACCCTTGTATAAAATGATAAGTTTTCATGAATCATCACAAATAACATTGAAATTACGGGTTCTGATTATTAAAATTATCTATAACTTTATCCTATTATTATGGATATCTTATGCATATTTTTGTACAAAATGAATATTTTGTGAACCTAATAGGATTTATATGTATAAAAAATAGAAACAAGATAATCATATGACAATAGAGTATGAAGATTTAGTTAAAGAGTTCATCATGTTTGCAATGGAGTATGCCTGTAACCCTTCTTTAATCCTTTGTCCATGTTTACATTGTTTTTATTTAAGAAAAATTAGTCTATAAGAGTTGTAAGAACATTTTATTTGTCATAGAATAGATAAGAACTATAAATTTTGGACTCAACATGGGGAGAAACTGAATTTACACACTTATTGGGGCGATAAAACATTTTATGAATCATTTGATATGAATACCAGTGTAAATGATTATGGAGATCATATGGAATAAATGAAAATAGAAATTGAATATGACTTTTGTGATTGTCTAAAGTTTTTAAGAAGTTAAATAGTTGTACTAAGCAATAATTGTATACCAGTTGTACTAAATATAAAACATTTTCAGATATATTAAAGTTATATAATTTGAAACCTGGTAGTGGATGAAGCCACACCAGCTTTATATAACTACTTGGTCTCTTAAATGATATGTTACCAGAATAAAATTATCTTCCTTGTCGAACATATGATGATAAATTAATGATATATTCAATAGGAATGATATCTAAAAAAAATAATTTCCTATCCAAATGATTGAATATTTCTTATCAAGGACTATTAATCACTCATAAAATGCCCCAAGTGTGGCGTGAATTGATACAAGAAATAAGAATCAAGTCCTTTGAAAGATTTATGGTACATTCCTATCATTCCATGGTTTAGATGACTATATGGATGATAGGAAACTGTGAGACAATTGACATGGCACACAAATAAAAGAATTGAATATGTGACACTATGTCATCAAGGAAACTCTCCTTAGTGGAAGAAAATTGATTATGAGTATCCTGAATTTGGAAATGATCTAGGAAACCTCTATCTTGAATTATCTATAGTTGCAATAAATCCTTTTTGTGTACAAAGTAATACTCATTGTATTGGTAAATTATAACTTTCCACTATGGTTATGCATGAAGCACAAATAAATTATGATATATATACTTATATATAGACCAAAATTGTAAGAACTCGGGTTTTTAGAACGGGTCAAAATCCCGAACCTGTTTTAATTTTTGACTGGTTTCTGAGGAAACTGGAGAAAATAGAAAGTTTCTGGAAATTTCCAAACTACACTCCGTGTACTTTAAGTACACGCCATGTAGGAGTTTCCCAAGTGACCGGCCATGTGCTCGCCGAGTACATGCCGTGTGAAAACCGTGTAGAAGTTTCTTACTACACGGCGTGTATTTATAGACATGTCGTGTATCCCTTAACCGTGCAAGGCCAAGTACATGTTGGGTGGTGTCCAGGTGTAAATTTCCATCTACAAGACATGTAGTGTTCCTTGACATGCCGTGTATCCTTGTCCCGTGTAGCGGCCGAGACCCTGGCCGTGTGTTGACCGTGTACATGGTCCAACCCATGTGCTGGACTCCGCTTAAGTTAGAGTACGGAAACACATCTACACGACGTGTACTTTGGAAATACACGCCGTGTATTTTTTTTATTTGATCGTCCGAGACGCCGTTGCGCCTTATTTCGGAAAAACCCTTCTTCTTCCTCATTGTACAAACCCTTCATCCGAAAACCTCTGAAAAACACAAATCCTCACAGAATCTCTATACGACCTCCATTCTTCGATCCGTTAGTGGATGAGGTACCGCATCAGAAAGGCTAACCCCGCGCAACCTTCTTCATCTTTGATCCCTCACCTATTCCTCCGCAGATTCCATCCGAATGGAATTTCCGGATTTTACAGAAACACAGATCTACCGCGATTCAGTCCGATTCAGAGGCTGAAATCAAATTAGTGTCATCGTACGAGTACGAGATGGGTGGTGCATACCTTCTTTCGTGTTTTTGTAGACTTTTGGGGGTTGCGACCTTCAGGCGCAACGTGGGGTTTTGAGCGAAACCCTTTTTTAATTATCTTTAATAGTTTATATGAATTGTGGAATGCCTCTGGGTATTCCCTAACCCTTATTGTGCTTGAGTGAGGCTGGGTTACAAGTCATAGCTCATTTGGGGCAATTCGGCTGGAGGTGCTGAAATGCGTATGAATTAGACCATTATTTAAACTGCCATGTTCAAACTGCTTATTGAATAATTTGAGTTAAATTGCTGAGTTTAATCGTTAAATTAAGAATGAGTTAGGTGCTGGTATGAGACAGCACAAGTTAGAGCAATTTATTTGTTTAGTAATTGCCTATTCCAAGTGATGCTTTGAGTATGGTTATGCAATGTGTGATTTTGCCTATGTTGAAGTGCTTGTTGTGTTGGGCATGGACCAAATGTATTGTTGAGTGATGAGGATCATAGGTTGGGGATTTTACTCGGTTTGTTTTGGGTGGTTGCTACCACGGGATTGGGCGTCATGGACGTCGGTTGAGGCAGTTGGACTGTCGGGTTGGGCTTTGGCCCGGGTTACTTGGATGGCGAGGCCATCAGACTTGAGCGACAGGTTCGTAGGGGTACGAGGTGTCAGAAGAGTTGTGGCTTGGAACTTATTGAGGTGATTACCACTCACCGGGTACTTTTGAGTAGTGTTCACACAAATAGACTCCGAGATGAGGTGGTATGACCACTCGTTGGGTAGAGGCCCCCAGTAGATGCGGTTAGGTGTTTTGGTTTGGGGGTGCTTTCCATAGGAAGCCACGTGGAAGGTGAGGAGCCTTCGGGAGAGAGATTTAAGGTGGTCAGGTTGGGGGCAGAGGCTCCCCATGATTTGAGGGTAGACATCACTGTCCCTCTGGTTACTATTTGAGGACAGGTATCGCTGTTCCTCCGGATGCTGTGCCATGGGAAGGTTGAGCTTTCGAGCTGGGTTACAATAGTTGGGCATGCCTTCGGGACGTCGATACTGGAGACACATGGTGTCAGGTGGAATGAGGTGCTGGGCTACAGACCAGAGATTCTGGTGTTGGCCGAAGCAGGTGACACTTCCTGGTGGCTGCTGAGAACTAGTGAAGTCTTTGTTTACTTTTGGGCATTGCACTGTTACTATTTTTCTTATATAATCATTTCTGCCTAAACACTTATATTAGGTACGCACCCTTGGGTCGTATCCTACTAAGACTTGTCTCACACCCTTCATGGGCCCTTCGGGACATGTGTAGACTTTATGAAATTGCGTGCAGGTAGGGGGTCAGCCTCAGGAGCTGGACCATAGTTCTGTTGCATGGAGATGGTATGGACCTTGAGGTCACACCTTGCTAGAGTTACTTTGTTTAGTTTGCTTCTTCTTATCCGCATGATTACCTTGTTATGTAGTAACTGTTGGTTAGCCATTAGCGCCATTACATATATTGAGCTGTATGACTTGTTTTTTATGGATGCCTTGGTTGTTTACAGTAGTAGTTGTTGTTGATTGCTGGAATGTTGTTCTGTTTACTTTCCGCAGCTGTTGTTTCTATATTGCTTCTGCTATTTATCTATATTGATTATGATTCCGCTCCGCGGGTCTGGTTTGAGTCTGCTGAGTCTTTATTTCCGCTGCATCTTTACTGTTATACTTGGACCAGTATCCTTATTATGATCGTCCGAGAGGGTATAGCCTCCCCACTATACCTATTCAGACCCTCATTGCTAGTCGGAAGCCTTTGGAATTCAAGGGAGGTGCGCCTAAGGTAGTGACACCTGACCCGTTTGGCACTGTTCAGGTGGCTGGCCGGGTCCGGGTCATTACAAAGTGGTATCAGAGGAGTTCTTGACATGGATTTAGTAGTAGTGTTTTTTTGGCTACTAATGAGTTAGCGACTTCTCTTTTTATTTCTTCTGGTTTTACTATTTGGGATATGGTAGACTGGAGATAGGTGGTTATTGGAACTGAATTTTGAACTCATGTTTGGGTGCCTACAGCCCCATGTATGAGGGATGGATTGAGTTGCCGTGGGTGGGAATTACTATTTGTTTTTTCTCAGATTACACTTTATATGATTTCCACCTCGGTGGCTCACTTGTTGTGTTATGTTATTGATTATGGTATGTAAACCTTGGTCAGTATGGAAAGGGTTTCTTGTTTGGATTTTGATAGGCACATTTTAGGGTATTTCAATTTCATAACTACACGTATGCTTTGTGAAGTGATAATACCATGTGAATAAAATCAATTGTCATGCTATGTATGCTCTGAAATGTGAGTAGGTAAAACTCCTAATAGAATTGCTTTTTTATTGAAATGCGTGTGCCATGCTTTGTATTATGGAGAATTGCATGTGCAGGACATATGGGTCTGGCTCTTATGAGAGCAGGCATGTACTCTGGTTGAGGCAGTGTAACTGTCAGGATTGGGCGACTTGGTCGTCGGGATTGAGGTAATGTTGGTTGTCAGGACAGGCACGAACCGAGGTACTATTGGTGCTTGGATCTGTTGAGGGCGGGTAAGGAGGCCGTGAGGTCGGGATGCAGAGGGCATGGGTTGCTGTGAGGGGGAGTAAGGGTAATTGTTATGCACTACCTTTTACTTCTTTCCTTATCTGCGTAGAATATATTGTTATATATATATATGTGGTTTGTCTGACCATTTATGGTATTCAGCAGGTTACTCATTCACAACATGATGGAGCGTCGGGCAGGAGAGGATACAGTACCGCAGGATCAGGTTCAGAATCTGGTGCAGGCAGAGCATGAGCTGCAGGTACAGGCTCAGGGACAAGATTAGGTTCAGGATCCAGTGCAGGCAGGACCGCAACTGGGTTTGGCATCATTCGGGCCGTAGATTGACAAGCAACTCCGAGCTATCCTGGTACGCGTCTTACAGGGGATTGACAGAGGCACATAGGGTATAGAGCCTTCTATGGAATATCTGACGCGGGAGTTCCAGTCGCAACACCTGCCGCTTTTTCAGGGTGAGGGTGGTCCATAGGCGGCAAAGAACTGGATAGAGAGTATGCAGATGATATTGAAGCAGCTCGAGATGCCTCCAGGTCAGAGGGTCAAGCTGGCGACGTACATGCTGAGAGGATCGGCGAAGCGTTGGTGGGATGTACAGGTACAAGCTCGTAGGCACGAGGGACTGTCATGGAAGGACTTTGAGGACATGTTCTTCGAGCACTTCTATCAAGAGACACTAAGGGAAGAGAGAGATCGAGAGTTCTTGAGTCTTCAATAGGGAGATATGTCCGTCATGGACTACGCAGCTACTTTCACAGAGTTGTCCCGTTTTGCACTTGGTATGGTGAGCAATGACGTAGCTAGGGTGATGCGCTTAGAGGACGGATTATGACTCACCATTTGGGTTCAGGTAAACATCTTCAGGATGGGTTCCTTCTTTGAGGTGATGAAATAGGCGCTCATAGCCGAGGGAAAAGAGAGAGAGAAATCTCATTTTGGAAGGGTGATATCTTCAGGTGACGGTCCAGACAGTAGGAAGCGAGGGAGATATGAGTTCCAGCAGGGCAGGCAGGACAAGGACTCAGCTAGAACACCTCATGGAAGTTCAGCGGTGGTTTTCTTTCAGTGCGGATAGCCGGGACATGTTCGGGATTTGTGCGATAGGCCCCCGAAGGAGTGCCGAGCGTGTGGGAAGGTCGGGCATCTGGAGAGGTTTTGTAGGCAGCCTTCTCAGACAGCCGATAGGCAGGGACCATGATAGACTGCTGCGTCAGGATCTGGTTCAGGTTCGGTATCAGTAGAGGGTAGTCGAGGTTCTACTACATGCGGAGGATGTGACAGGGATAGCGGGACCCAGATGAGGGGTCAGTGGCCGATGACTGGAGCAGCATCGTAGGGAGGTCAGGCATCAGGCAGTCAGGCTTCAGGCCAGGTTCACACTGTGGAGCTTCCAGGGATTGAGCAGGCTAGAGATCCGACGATGGTGGTAGGTACACCGTGGGTGTGGCCGTGAGTTTCTTTGATTTCTTTTGGCATGGACTCTTGAGGCATGTCTGGTTGAGTGCACGAGTTGCACATGTTACTTGTGGACTGACTAGAGACTAGTTAGTGGGGTTGACATCATATCAAATGTGTTATATATAATATATATATTTGAGATGCGTGGCATCAGGATCATCAAGGATGCATGTTACTTGAGGTGCCATGGGCATCAGGGCATCGTGGATGCAGGTTACTTGAGGTTCATGGCACCGAGTTTGATTTGAGCATCTATTAGATGCAGGACCTTAGGGAGGCGGACACCGATGCAGTGAGGGTTACGTTGGGTGTTAGAAGTGACACATGAGCACCAAGGAGGTTCAGGGGTGACGATGCGTCATGGGAGGACCATGGGTTCGGGAAATAGGTTGTTGGGTCTTGCTTGTTTATTTGATTTTCTTTGAGCTTTTTTCGGGTTGAGACCAAGTAGGCAATTCCTATGGTGGGGAGCCCTTTTTTGGAATTTATCCAGAACCTTGAGACCAAGGTAGTCCAGGTTGTTTAACCGGTATGGTCATGTTCAATGCCATCTCCTAGTTTTGTTTGGTAGCTTGGGGATGAGCTACGTTAAGGTGGGGAGTTTGTAAGAACCCAAGTTTTTAGAACGGGTCAAAATCCCGACCCTGTTTGAATTTTTGACTGGTTTCTGAGTAAACTGGATAAAACGGGAAGTTTCTAGAAATTTCCAGAATACACACCATGTACTTTAAGTACACACCATGTAGGAGTTACCCGAGTGACCAGCCGTGTGCTTGCCGAGTACATACCGTGTGAAGATCGTGTAGAAGTTTCTTACTACACGACGTCTATTTATAGACACACCGTGTATCCCTTAACCGTGCGAGGCCAAGTACATGTCGGGTGGTGTCCAGGTGTAAATTTCCATCTACACGGTGTGTAGTATTCCTTGACACGCCGTGTATCCTTGTCCCGTGTAGCTGCCAAGACCCTGGCCGTGTGTTAACCGTGTACATGGTCCAACCCGTGTGCTGGACTCCGCTTAATTCGGAGTATGGAAACACATATACACGGCGTGTAATTTTGAAATACACGTCGTGTACTTTTTTTATTTGATCATTCGAGACGTTGTCGTGCCTTATTTCGGAAAAACCCTTCTTCTTCCTCGTTGGATGAACCCTTCATCCGAAAACCTCCTAAAAACACAAATCCTCCCAAAATATTTGTATGACCTCCGTTCTTTGATCCGTTAGTGGTAGCAGGACCACATCGGAAAGGCTAACCCCACGCACCCTTCTTCGTCTTTGATCCCTCACCTATTCCTCCACAGATTCCATCCGAACAGAATTTCCGAATTTGAAAGAAACGCAGATCTACTGCGATTCAGTCCGATTTAGAGGCTGAAATCAAAGGAGTGTCATCGTATGAGTACGAAGTGGGTGGTTCATACCTTCTTTTGTGTTTTTGTAGACTTTTGGGGGTTGCGACCTTCGGGCACAATGTGGGGTTTTGAGCGAAACCCTTGTTTAATTATCTTTAATAGTTTATATGCATTGTGGGATGCCTCTGTGTATTCCTTGACCCTTATTGTGCTTGAGCGAGGCCGAGTTAGAGGTCATAGCTTGTTTTGGGCAATTCGGCCAGGGGTGCTGAAATGTGTATGAATTGGACCATTATTTAAACTTCCATGTTAAGACTTCTTATTGAATAATTTGAGCTAAAATGATGATTTTAATTATTAAATTAAGAATGAGTTAGGTGCTGGTATGAGACAGCACAAGTTAGAGCAATTTATTTGTTTAGTATTTCCTGTTCTAAGTGATGCTTTGAGTATGGTTATGCAATGTGTGATTTTACCTATGTTGAACTGCTTGTTGTGTTGGGCATGGCCCGGATGTATTGTTGAGTGATGAGGATCACAGGTTGGGGATTTTTCTCAGTTTTCTTTGGGTGGTTGCTACCACGGGATTGGGCGTCATGGACGTCGGTTGAGGCAGTTAGACCGTCGGGTTGGGCTTTTGCCCGGGTTACTTGGATGGCGAGGCCATCAGACTTGAGCGACAGGTTCGCAGGGGCACGAGGTGTCAGAAGAGTTGTGGCTTGGAACTTATTGAGGTGATTACCTCTCACCGGGTACTTTTGAGTAGTGTGCACACAGATAAACTCCGAGATGAGGTGGTATGGCCACTTGCTGGGTAGAGGCCCCCGGTAGATGCAGTTAGGTGTTTTGGTTTGGGGGTTCTTTCCATAGGAAGCCACATGGAAGGTGAGGAGCCTTCGGGAGATAGTTTTGAGGTGGTCGGGTTGGGGGCAGAGGCTCGCCGTGATTTGAGGGCAAACATCGCTGTCCCTCTGGTTACTATTTGAGGACAAGTATCGTTGTTCCTCCGGATGTTGTGCCATGGGTAGGTTGAGCTTTCGAGCTGGGTTATGACGGTTGGGCGTGCCTTCGAGACGTTGATACTTGAGGCACATGGTGTCAGGTGGCACGAGGTGCTGGGCTACAGACCAGAGATTCCGTCTTTGGCCGAAGCATGTGACACTTCCTGGTGGCTGCTGAGCACCAGTGAAGTCCTTGTTTACTTTTGAGCATTGCACTGTTTCTATTTTTCTTATATAAGCATGTCTGCCTAAACACTTATATTAGGTACGCACCCTTGGGTGGTATCCTACTGAGACTTGTCTCACACCCTACATGGGCCCTTCGGGACGCGTGTAGACTTTATGAAATTGCATGCAGGTAGGGTGTCAGCCTCAGGAGCTAGACCATAGTGCTGTTGCATGGAGATGGTATGGACCTTGAGGTCATGCCTTGTTGGAGTTACTTTGTTTAGTTTCTTTCTTCTTATCTGCATGCTTACCTTGTTATGTAGCAACTGTTGGTTAGCCATTGGCGCCATTACATATATTGAGTTGTATGACTTGTTTTCGATGCATACCTTGGTTGTTTATAGTAGTAGTAGTTGTTGATTGCTGGCATATTGTTCTGTTTAATTTCTGCTACTATTGTTTCTGTATTGCTTCCGCTATTTATCTATATTGATTATGCTTCCGCTCTACGGGTCTGGTTCGAGTCTACTGAGTCTTTCTTTCCGCTGCATCTTTACTGTTATACTTGGACCAGTACCCTTATTATGATCCTCCAAGAGGGTATAACCTCCCCACTATACCTATTCAGACCCTCATTGCTAGTCAGCACCCTTTGGTGTTCAGGGGAGGTGCGCCTAAGGTAGTGACACCCGACCCGTTTGGCACTGTTCGGGTGGCTGGCCGGGTCCGGGTCGTTACAAAACCAACCCAGTAATGATATTGATTTCTATTTGGATCCATTAATTGAAGATATGAAATTGATGTGGGATACATGTGTTACAATGTAGGATGCTCATAAAAGTGAAGAATTCACATTGAGATTCATGTTGTATGGGACAATAAATGACTTTCCTTCTTATATACATTTGTTAGAATATATCATTAAAGGAATTTTGGGGTTTACCATTTGTGAATAATACAAACACTTAGTTCGGTTGAAACATTCATTGAAGACTAAATTTTTATGAAATAAGAGATTTTTACCCCGATGACATAAATACTGATCCTGGGAGACAAAATTTGATAGGAATAAAAAATAACGTACACCACCGTCTCCAATAATTGGTGATCAATATTTTGAGAAAGTAAAAGATATTGGCATTATTTTTGGTAATTTTTTTGAAAAACCTTATGAAATAAATTTGAAAAAAGAGATCAATTTTCTTAAAATTACTGTGCTAGAATTGTTTGTATGTCAAACTTTTTTTTGAAATCATGCATATGGAAAAAATGTATTTGATAGTGTTATTGAAATGGTAGTAAATGTTCCTAACAAAATAAAAGATGGAATCATGGATAGGTTAGACATGATTGACATGGGGATAAGGGAAGAGTTGGCACCAGTGAAGGGTGAAAGACATAATTTTCTTCCTCTAGTAGCTTACACTCTATCCAGAAAAGAAAAATTGAAATTTTGCAATTTATTTAATGTTGTAAAAGTTCCAAAGGGGTATTCATCAAATATAAATAATGTCACGTCAATGAATAATTTGAATTTATAGAGTCTAAAATCATAAAATTATCATTTTTAGATGCAATTTTTGATACCCATTGTTTTATGTTTAATTTTTCCAAAAAATGTATGAAATATATTAACTAAACCTTTATTTTTATTTCAAATCCATATACAATAAATTTGTAGACTCAACAAAGTTTCCAATCATGAGTTTGGAAATTGAATGTCATATTATGTGAATTAAATATGTTCTTCCCACCATAATTCTTTAATACAATGGTCATGTCCATTATAGATGGATGTACCCCATTGAACGATATTTGAAGATTTTGAAAGGGTACTTCAAGAATCAAAGTCGACCAGAAGGTTTTATTGAAGATCGATATATTGTTAAAGAAGCTATTGAATCTTGTACCGAATACCTATCAGATGTTGATAACATTGGTCTCCCAAAGTCTCATCACAACTATATACTTATGGAATAATAGATTTCCAGAATAGATGTTGTTACAATTACCATCACAGAGTAGGAGAAAGATCACCTTTACATTTTACATAATAGTGAAGAGCTTTCTCCATACGTTGAAGCCCACAAAGTAATTTTAGACATTTGAATCCATTAATGGATGAAGGATGAATATCAAATAAACATAATACACAATTTATAGGATGGTTATGATATCATATTTATAATGGAATCACAAGTAGTGAAGGTATTTTTTGTCTCAAATCCATAAAACAAGAATTGGTAAATTTGCTTATTGGTGACTAAAACAACTATAGGGTCAAATGAAAATTCAATTGAGGATGAACCTTTCATTAGGAGATAAAAATAATTTCATAGAATTACTAATTTATATAATTTCTTTTATTTTATAGGGGACTACAAAGAGGGAATTTGGATACTCGATAGAGGATCCAAATACCTTCAACCTTTAAATAAAGAAAAGATAGTTCATTGATAAGGTTAAAGTGTTTTTAATATACTATGATTTTCCTCATAATATTAATCATTCTATAATTAATTTATATAATCTAAATTAAATGTTTGAATACACATGCTGATAAAGAAATCTTCACATGATGATGTCACTAATCCTGTGGAAGAATACATGATTGATTCTGAAAATGAAGAACTATTAGGGGATCAAAAAAAAGTTGATGGAAAAAATTAGAATTATGTAGCATCATTGTGTAAAATAAAATTATCAAGTCAAGGATAAATGGTATAAAATTTGAGGTTGGTTGGAATCAACGTGACCAACCTATTGACCGTAACAAGTCAATGTTCATTAGTTATGTTGGGGTCACAATAAGGATTCATGTAACACCCCTAGTTTTCAGAAATTAACCCTTTCTTTATGTATTTTAAGTATATAAAGTAATTGGGTTAAGTTTTGGGAGGTTCAAATGAGTTTTTGAAAGTTTTTGGGGGTGTTTCATGGTTCAGATATAGTTAGTAGAAACCGTGAAATACCTCCTAGGAAACTGTGTAACTGAAACAATAGCTGATGGGTAGGAACATAATTAGGCACACAGTTTGGCTAAAGTGTGTATCCACCTAGGAGAAACCGTGCAATGTTTGATATAGGTATTTATCACAGTTGGCACACAATTTTTCTAATTGTATGAGCCAACTATGTAAGGGTTGTTTAGAGGCAGGGGCTAGTGCACGATTTTAAACCCATATTGCATCATGTCCCTCGATCATAGAATGCTCATGCTAATGTATTGTCTAATGCATCCATAGTCCTAGATGAACCTGATTAGGAGGAGGTAATATTCCACATCACGCACCAAAGGATGGTATCATTAGTCACCATATATAACATGGAAGAGATCAATCAGATCAAAAATTCCCCATGCATGATAAACTAATATCCATCCCTAGATGGATGGATTTGTAATTGATTATCTCCAAAATGTGACCCTCCCAATGGACTGAGATGGATGGAAAAAAATTTCATACTGATCAGAAAACTTTACCCTTTGGTATGGTCCAAATGAGAAAAAAGCCTTCTACAAATGGCGATTCGATGGAATCCTCCTCAGATGAATAACAGAAAGAGAGATTCCCACCATCATGGAAGAAGTCCATGCAGGTTCCTGCATCACTCATCATTCCAGGACTAAGCTCTCTCACCAAATCAAGAGGGTAGGTTTCTACTAGCAGGAAATGATATAGGACTATGTGAAATTCACTAAGAAATTTTATGCATGTCAGATTCATGGAAAATTTATCCATCATCCTTTTTAATTTCTATATACAACTAAATATTCATGGATATTTTTTGTATGGTGAATAGATGTTGTTTGATTATATCCCCCAGCTATTGTCAAGAAGTTTAAGTACCTCCTAACTATTATCGACTTCTTTTCCAAATGGGATGAGGAAATACCCATCAAGAAAGCAGGGATGAATAATATCATCAACTTCATGAAGTCCAATATTATCACTAGGTTTAGAGTCCCTCACATGATATTAATGGACAATGAAACCAAATTATTGAGAATACAACATTGAGTCCAACCACTAATCCCACTATCATGAAATAGAAAATGGATAAATAGAGACATTCAATAAGTCTCTATCAAATATAGTCTAGAAGATTCTGAATAAGGACAAGAAGTCCTAGCCAAAAAATCTCTTATATGATTTATGGGACTACCATACCACCACACATACTTCTACACAATAAATTCCATATTCATTAGTGTATGGAAGTGAGACATTGTTTCCCATAGAAATCTAGTTTCCCTCACTTTGAATAGATATCTGTAGAAAAATCTTAGATAAAGAGAAATCACAAAAAGGTTGTATTAGTTGGAATGAGTCAATGAGAAAAGGTTTCATATATTTCATAACCTCAAAGTCCATCAGAATCGAATCACATGAGACTTCAATAAAAAGGATCACCTCTACTCATTCTAACAATAAGAACTGGCATTGGATTTTAAAATCCCAATGATACTAGGAAATAATCCTCTAAACTGGAACCCAAATGGGAAGGGCATTATATCATATATAAGTTCTATCAAAATAGAGATTACTCACTAGACACAATGGACGGGGAACACATCATGCCCCCACCAATGAAAGGTTTCTCAAGAAATAATTTGCACAATTTCCATAAAACATCATTTTCATCCCAGTCAAATTATATTAAACTATAAAAACTCATCCTGGTTGTATGATGTTAAACTACAAAAATCATCCTGATCACATGACTTTAAACTATAAAAACTCATCCTGGTCGCATGACATTAAACTGAAACAACTCATCCTGGTTTCATGACGTTAAACTGCACAAACTTGTCCTTATCACATGATGTTAAATTTCACAAATTTGTTCTAGTTGTATGAAATTAAATAGAATAAACTCATCCTAACCAGATGATGTTAAACTATAAAAAAGGTCTTAGAAGAAAGACGTTAAACTACACATCATCTCCCATCCTGATTACAAGAGGTTAAACTACATGGGTGACACCCTCATTGTGTGACATTAAACGACATGGAAAGTATCATCTCATCAATGATTCATCACACATGATACAAAATGTTCACATCCTTTCCTCTAATTTCTTCTAAGTGGTGAGAGGAACCTTTTCCATTCCTTATCTCACCACTGACCATAGCTCACATGAGATTAGAAATTTTGGCAAGGGCTTCCCTGTATGACTGAGATATATAGATTCACGAAAGGGTTGATATGGTTCTAGATGAAAGACCTTAAAAGGGACACCATTATTCCTCACTAAATGATATTAAACAACTCGGTTTATGTCTCTTTCATGACTTAAATCTATGCGTTTACATGGACATCACCTAAGAGGACCATAATCATTGGCATTGGTCTCCTAAAATACCTCCAATAAAAAACTACATGTGGCTTGATTCCTATTATCATAGGATACATACTGAAACCCAAAACTATATTCTTAGTCCCATTTGAAATATTCCCCTTTCACATTGAGAATCCTGCTTCCTTGCTGCATGATGTTAAAATTCATGGTTTATCCAGAACTACTTGCGTCTTGATTCCTGTTATCACAAGATACGTAATGACACCTAGATCTCTAATCCTGGGTCCAACTATAATAATCAACAAGAAAAAATGCCCCCTCTATGTATAGTTCAGACCTACATAGAGTGTTTTTCATTCAATAACTACATGTGTATTGATTAATGTTATCGTAGGATATGTAGTGATGCCCAGATATTAGACTCTTGGGTCCAACTGCAACAAAAAAATATCCCCCATCCTTATGTACGTTTCAGACCTACACAGGGAACTTTCATGCAAGAACTATATATGGCTTGATTCCTGTCACCATATGATAAGTAGTGATGCCTTGATACCCAATAATGGGTTCAAATTCAATAAATAAAATGATAGAAATGCACCCCTGACTGAATATGGTCTAGACCTATGCAATAAACAGCCTTACCACATCACATTAAACTAAAAGGTAAATGTCATGGTTGCATAAAATTAAAACTGCACCTTAATACATCCTTACTACATGATGCTAAAATGTGTAGTCCATCACCCATCATCAATCCTTATCAAAGGATCATAAGAGCCTAACCCTTGGTCAACCAGAGTATGGGGTGATTCCATAATCTTTTAATCCCCTCAGACCATAAATCACACGTCATGATTTGAGTGCCTCAGATCACCAAAAACCTTCCATGGACCTTGTAAAAGGATATCTATCTTTGAGATACCCTGATTCTCGCTCAAATTTACCTAAGAGAAGAAGGTAATATGGTCCTTGTAGTTTAGCTTGGGTTATTGAATTCACAAAGACATAAGAAGAAACCTATAGACACGTACATTATATGGACTGTTTTCGGCTATGAAGTGGCCAAATTGGATTGATTTTGGATGGGTTTTAAAGATATCTAATAGATTTAAGTGAATTCAATTTAAAATAATGGGTTGATCCTAGGTTATCGCTCGGGGTGGATTGGACGTATTTCCTTTTTAATGATTTCAATTTCTTATATTTGAGATGGGTTCATTTAAGGAGATAAAACAACATCATCACTTACTGGTTTAATGCCTACACCCTTTAATACTAATCACCTATACACTTGAAGGATCAAAGTTATGATCACTTCAAGGTAAAGGTTCGTATTAGCACTTGAAGTGTGTGGCCTTAAATTCAACAAGGACGATGGAGTTTAAAAACCATCAAATAAAAATATCAATTAAAGAAGTGATTATACATTAATGAGGTGATAAATAAAATTCAATCCAGCCCCTTGCTACTCCCTTAGATCAACCCATAAGTGGGTTATCCCTCCATTGATTCTATGATTTCAATGGAAGCGGAAAGTAGACTCATGAGGGAGGAAGTGGAGAAGTAAAAAAAACGCAATAAAATAACAATCACTCCACCGTTGTGTGATAATCTCACAAGGTTTGGTATGAACAAGTTCACACCTTGAACCAACGGTATCAAAGTTATAAGGAGAAGAACAAAATAATAAGAGAAGAATAACTTTTATTAAGAAACAAGGATGAATTAAAACAACTTACATGTGAAGGAAGAACATTACAAAGAAAAATTGGAAGCATAACATTAAGATGAAAACAAGCTCAAAGATTCCTAAATCCTCCAACACCACTGCCTTAAATAGGAATTTTTGAGCCCTTGGGTCGAGCCTCAAACAGTACAAAGCATATCAATTAATTTTGGTAGGCCATAGGTGGTGGAAAGCTTGTGGAATTTGGACTTTTCCACATTTGACCCGAGGTGGCATCCAGATTTCATCCACCTAACAGAAGCGCTTGGAAGACATTCTAGATGGCCGAATCAGAGTGGGCCATAGAATAATAAAATGGATCCTCGGATGTCGTCTAACCGTCTGTAAAATATCAGCCCAAAAGGAGTTATGAGTTTTGAGATATGGTTTAATTTGTGGGATGTTTTTCTGGGCCGCAGAATCTGGCCCAGAATTTTATCTCTAACTTGGGATGACTAAATAGACACCATGGAGGCAGAATTAACATTGGATCATGAAGAGGTATTTGTTACTATACATGTCCTATATCATACCAAGAAATTTGGGATTCATTGGGACTGTATTTTGGTCCCCATAGTCTCATCAGTGGGCTGATGTCCAATCTGCCTTCTCCAGAATTTCTTTTTTTCATTGTCAAATATCTCCATCATCCTCCATGAATTCCCCATTGATCCCTGAATGAAACATGTTCATATTGGAGTGTAGATAAATTTCAAAAAATATAAAATTAAAATATGTATAATCAGATGAATCATTTGGTACTTTAAATGATGTTCAAAAATGTACCACATAATAGTGCATTTTAAGAAGGTATTACAATCATAATGTGAAATGATGTTCAAAGTGTAAAATGCACTAAAATGGTGTTTATGAATAATAAAGAACATGAATATTATATATATTACCAATGAATATTAGCCTCATTTAGTGGCTAATCACACCCCCAACTTGAGTTTTTCTAGTCCCGAGCAAAATATATCTCAACAATATGAAATTCGAATTCCCTTTTCCAAAAAACATTTTAATACACAATGATCACCAAAAAACATTATACCAAACAATCATGAAACCCATAAAAATATTTTAATACAAGATAGTTTCATAAGAAGATCCCAATCCCAAGCCCATTCCTTTTTTCAAATTCATTTCCATATTTCATCCAATGTCAATTAAGTATGAGGATGTGTTGTGCATCACAATAGACACGGGGGTTCATCTTTATTCAAGGGGGAAATTACGGAAGTGTTAGGTGGAATCACATTTCAATATTAAGATGAGTATTAATTTTTTTTTGTATAATTTTTTCTTTTTTTTTTCTTTTTTTTGTTTTTGCAATTTTGCCATGGTAATTGAAGTTGCACTCAAAAGAGTCAACCCCTATAGCGAGACTTTGCCGATGACTCCCAGGCTCAAAGACCTTAGGGCACCAAGTGAAGCCCACATACTCGGGCATCATCTTGAGTTAAATCAGTCAAAAAAAAATCAAATTACAAAAAATAGAGATAAAATTACTAACTCTGGGCCAGACAACTATGGAGTCACGATCCCCAAGTGCCGAAAGCCACGCATTAGGTCATTTCATTGCTCTACGCGCAAATTTTTTATTTTTTATTTTTTAAATTTTTTTGAATACTCATATTAAACTAAAATGATCACCAAACCTATGCTATTTATTTGGGGGAGCCCATGAACTTAAACTAATACCCCACTATCCAAAGGACGTGCATTGTGATATTTTTTTTATTTGGATGAAAATATAAACAATGAAATATCACATTGGACACCCACACTTTCCAAAATATATGCTCATGAAATTGTACAAGGATTAAAATCAGAATCAAGGCATGCTAAATTATTTGATATTCAGTTTCAAAGTGTGCAATGTGTATTACCATGTTCAAAGTTAAAGGAATTTTTCCTTCCATTTACACATTTTTTTTCAAATCATTCATTTTTTTTTGACACGAAATCATTTTTTATTTTATCTCCCCCCCCAACTTAAAATAACACCGTACCCAGTGTTTAAAGAAAAGAAAATTTAGAAGGAGGTAGAGATAGAGAATGAAAGTTCAAAAAGGAAATTGAAAATGAGGGTCATGGAATGAAGTCACATGGTGGTTAAAGTTTGAAGTTCTTGCTGCTCCAATTTAGTCCTTTGATATCCATGTTGCTTGCACATTCCCTAGTGGAAAAAGGAAAACAAACAAACAAAACAAAAGAGTATATATATATAAGTAAAATATAAGTATATATATAAAATAAAATAAACTGATGATACATTGTATTCTTTTTAAATTTCTAGGTAAGGTATTACTCAAGGATCACACCACGTGACACAGATGAATATGGTGCTCCCCTTTCATACCCATCCATACTCATAATAGAAGAACAGGTCAACAGTCTATTTTTTTTAAATATAAAAATGATTAATTAAAATATAAATTTTATTAAAACAACAAAATGATAGGAAACTTGAAAACCATGGGTTGCCTCCCATGCAACGCTTTGTTTAACGTCGTTAGCTCGACTTGAACCCTAAATCTATCAATTTTTTTCTGGTTCATAGGTTGGCTCAGTTAACTCAACCACTATTTCTTGTTTATTGAATGATTCAATGAATGGTTTTAACCTTTGACCATTGACCTTGAAAATGTAACCACTTTTGGGATCTTGAATCTCTACTGCCCCATGGGGGTACACATGATGCACTATGAAAAGTCCTGACCATCTAGACCTTAACTTTCCTGGGTGTAAATGAAGTTTTGAACTATACAAGAGCACAAGTTTTCCCGGTTCAAAATGTTTGACCTTGATATTCCTATATTGGTAGGCTTGAACTCTAGCTTTATTGATCCTTGAATTTTCATTAGCCTCCATCCTTAGTTCCTCCAGTTCATTGAGATCTAATTTCTTTTTTGTTCCGGCCAATAAGAAGTCATAATCCATTTTATTAATTGCCCAAAAGGCCTTATGCTCAATTTCAACTGGTAAATGACATGCTTTTCCATAAAAAAACCTATATGGTGACATTCCTATGATGGTTTTGTATGCTGTACGATATGCCCAAAGAGCATCTAAGAGTTTCTCAGACCAATCTTTCCTAGAAGGATTGACAGTTTTCTCAAGAATTTTCTTAATCTCCCTATTTGCTAACTCAGCTTGAACATTGGTTTGAGGATGGTATGTAGTGGACACTTTATGAGAAATACCATACTTAGACATGAGTGAAGAGAATGGGCAGTTGTAGAAATGGGTTCCTCGATCACTGATTATAGCCCTAGGAATTCCAAATCGAGAAAATATGTTCTCTTTCAGAAATCGAATCACAAATTGATGATCATTGGACTTAGTGGGAATGGACTCAACCCATTTTGAGACATAATCAATAGCTAAGAGTATGTAGAGGTATCCCCGAGAGTTTGGTAAGGGACCCATGAAATCAATTCCCCAACAGTCAAATATTTCAACCACTAAGATGGGAGTGAGTGGCATTTGTTTCCTTTTTGTGATGTACCCTACTTGTTGACACCTAGGACAACTTCGAAAAAATGTGTAGGAGTCCCTTGAGAGGATGGGATAGAAGAGACCACATTGAAGAATCTTAGAAAATGTTTTATTAGAGGAAAAGTGACCTCCATATGCCTCACTATGACATAATTTAAGGATGGACTCTTGTTCAGATTCTGGAACACACCTCCTAATGACTTGGTCAGGGAAGAACTTATAGAGGTATGGATCATCAAACACATAGTGTCTAACTTCAGAAAGTAATTTCCTTCGATCTTGAGTCCCTAAGAATTTTGGAATGACTCCTGTAACTAAGAAATTGGCTATGTCGGTATACCAAGGGCAGTTACTCACAGAGTATAGGTGTTCATCAGGAAATGAATCAGACACAGAAAGGTGATTTGATTTGTCTTTGAATTCCATCCTAGAGAGGTGATCAGCTACAACATTTTCAACGCCCTTTTTATCCTTGATTGTGAGGTCAAATTATTGTAAGAGAAGGACCCACCTAATCATTCTAGCCTTGGCATCTTGTTTTTGGAATAGGTATTTTAGTGCAGAATGGTCAGTGAACACAGTGATGGGGGACCCTAAGAGGTAGGACCTAAACTTCTCTAAAGAAAACACAATAGAAAGTAACTCCTTTTCAGTAGTGGTGTAGTTTATTTGGGCATCATTTAAGGATTTACTTGCATAAGCAATGATATAAGGATTTTTATCACAGCGTTGTCCTAAAACAGCTCCAACAGAAAAGTCACTGGCATCACACATAAGTTCAAAAGGAGGGTTTCAATTTGGAGATTTCATAATGGGAGGAGAGGTGAGAGAGGATTTGAGGGTTGATAATGAACCCTCACATATTTCTGTCCAAAAAAATGGAGCATCCTTTACTAGGAGAGCACAAAGGGGACGAGATATTGAACTAAAGTCCTTGATGAATATTCTATAGAAACCAGCATGTCCTAAGAAAGACCTCACTTCCTTGACATTTTTGGGTGATGGAAGGTGACAAATGATGTCAACCTTTGCTTTATCAACTTCAATCCCCCTACTCGAGACCGGATGGCCTAGAACAAGTCCCTCTTTAACCATGAAATGGCATTTTTCCCAGTTTAGGACTAGATTATTTTCTTCACATCTTGACAAGACTCTCTCTACATTCATTAGACATCCCTCAAATGTATCCCCAAACACAGAGAAGTCATCCATGAAGACCTCTAGAAAATCCCCTACCATGTATGAGATGATTCCCATCATGCACCGCTGGAAGGTTCCAGGGGAATTGCATAACCCGAAGGGAATGCGTTTGAAGGCAAAGGTACCGAAAGGACATGTGAATGTAGTATTCCCTTGATCCTCTAGGGAGACCTCAATTTGATTGTACCCCAAGTACCCATCTAAGAAATAGTAGAAGGCATGACCTGCCACTCTCTCAAGGACTTGGTCAATGAATGGTAAGGGGAAATGGTCCTTCTTGGTGAATGAGTTTAGTTTCCTATAGTCAATGTAGAACCTCCATCCACTACTCACCCTTGTTGGAAGAATCTCTCCATCCTCATTGGTTATCACTGTGATTCCAACCTTTTTTAGAACCACTTGGATTGGGCTCACCCATTCACTCTCAACTATGGGATATATGATACCAGCTTTCAACAATTTTAGAAGTTCATTCCTTACTACCTCCATGAGATTAGGATTGAGTCGTCGTTGAGGTTGACGACATGGATTTGAATCAGATTCCAGAACAATCCTATGAGTCCCAACAAGTGGGCTAATCCCGGGAATATTAGATAGGGTCCAACCAATGGCTTTCTTATGTTTCCTAAGGACATATAGAAGCATCCTCTCATGATTGGCTTAAAGAGAATAATAAATGACAATAGGATGTGTTTGATTGTCCCCTAGGAAGGAATACTTTAGTGCAGTAGGAAGTTCCTTCAATTCAAGATCAGGTTGGATCATAATTTCAGCAGAAGATTGGGACATTGGATCAAGATCAATTTTATTTCCTAAAGTTTTAGACAATATTTATTCCCCACATGTAGAAGTTTCAGCTACTAGATTGGATTGATCAGATTTAGGGAAGGAAGTTTGATCAGTCTCCATGAATGTGGTTTGCTGAAAGGTTTCACTGATTGTTGGACCTAAGACTTCATCATAAGAGAAATTTGAAAATGATTCAATCTAAGGATATAAACTTCCTTCAAATGAACAAAGGAAATCAATCTCATCCTGACTTAAACATCCATCAAATATTCCTTGGTGTTCCATGGATTCATTATCAATGCTTTCTATCATGTTTACTTCATGAATGTCCTCGTTATCCCCTATTTGTGAGCTTGCATTATAGATGTTCAAGTCTAGACTCATGTTCCCAAATGTGATGGTCATGTTCCCATTTCGAACTCGGATAACAGAGTTGATTGTTGCAAGGAAAGGATGACCAAGGATGATTGGGGTTTGTTCCTTATTTCATAAGTTTGGATGGTTGTCAAGGACAATGAAATCAGCAGGGTAGATGAAGTTTTCAACCTTTACCAGAACGTCCTTCAAAATCCCCTTTGGAACCCTAATGCTACGATCAGCAAGCTGAAGTGTGACAGATGTGGGTTGAAACTCTTCTAGGCCTAACTGGAAGTACACAACATATGGGATGAGATTGAAACTAGCACCTAGGTCACACAAGGCCTTGACAACTTTGCTTTCTCCTAGTTTAACATTGATGTAAGGGAAACCTGGGTCTTTCAACTTAGGAGGAATGGTCCCTTGAATGGTGGTACTCACATTATCATCCAAAAGGACTTGGTTTTTATGTGAAAATTTTCTTTTAAAAGTGCACAAGTCCTTAAGGTACTTTGAGTAGGAAGGTATGGTTTGGATGGCATCGAGAAGGGGAATGTTCAGCTTGACTTGTGAGAAGATTTCCCTCAATGTTTCATTCAGTTCAGGCTTGGGTTTCCCCCTCATGCGTTGAGGAAATGGTGCAGGTTGTGGGGTTGTTTGTTGAAGAGCTGTTTATTTCAAATTGTTATCAGTTTCCTCAGTTTGATCTTGTGGTTCATTTGAATTTTCATCCAAGTTTGAATCTTCAGGTGGGTTCTGAATTAGTTGTTCAGGTTTCTCAATTGATTTCCCACTTCTTAAAACAGTCACAACTTTTAGTTGTTCATGAGTTGTTTGAGCACAACTTGACTCTCCCCTTGAAGTTGAGGATGGCACCGCCTGAGTAGGCATGGGTGCCTTTCCAGTTTTGATGGTTTGAAGTTCTTGTTTTATGGAAGATACCTATGAGTTCATCCTCTCTATTTGTTTGAATAGTTGTTCTAGCAGGCTTTGTGGAACAGTTTGGGTGGGTGCTTGAGTAGGTTGGTTTATCCCAGGGGGATATTTTGGAGGTGGGATGGTTTGTTGAAAATGGACCGGTGGCTGTTGGTATTGGATAGGTTGGGTTTGGAACTGGTTATGGGGTTGTTAGTTCTGATGGGGGTAAGGATTTTGTCCCTGTGGTTGGCTAGGTTGTTGGTTATCTTTCCAGCGGAATCCTAGGTGGTCATTATACCTTAGGTTGAAGTTGTTTTGGTATTGAGGCTTTTGAAAGTTCAAAGCATTTACTTCCGCTGGGGGTCCTCCTAAGAGAACATCCTTGATGGATGGAATGGTTGGGAAGTTGTCTATCTTATGGTCATGTTTGTCACAAATTGTGCAAACAGGTTCAACAGTTTGGATTTCATGGACTTTCCTAAGGTCTATCTCTTCAACCTTCCTAGAGAGTGCTGTGAGTTTAGACCTAAGGCTTTCCTCTTCTCTAAGTGTATGAATTCCAGTAGTTCTTTGTGGCTTTTCAGAATAAGGTGAAGTTCCCCATGTTTGGTTTTGTTCTGAAAGGCTTTCTAGATACTCGTAAGCATCATTTGGGGATTTGTTTTTAAAGGTTCCATTACACATCATGTTAATGAATTGTTTGTTCCCCAGACCCAACCCTTCATATAAAATTCTCACTTGTTCAGGAATATAAAAACCATGGTGTGGAACCATTTTTAGAGTGTCTTTGAACCTCTTCCATGTTTCATAGAATGACTCTCCCTCTTTTTCAAAAAAGTTTTGGATACTCTTTTTAAGTGCAATTGTTTTGTGGTGGGGAAAGTATTTTTTATAGAATTCTCTTTGTAGTTAGTCCCAAGAGTTTATGGATGATGGTCTCAAATTGTTTAGCCAATTTTTAGCTCGATCCTTTAAAGAAAAAGGAAATAGCCTCATCTTAGCCGATTCTATTTGATGTGGGGGACACATGGTTTCTACAATGTCATTAAACTCTTTAATGTGAAGGTAGGGCATCTCGGACTCCATTCCATAGAATGTGGGAAGGTGGTTTAGGACATGGGGTTTAAAGATTTAGTTGGAATCTCCTAGGGAATTGTGTCTAATGCATGAGGGGGAATTGGTCCCGGAAGGTGTGAGGTAGTCATTCATGGTTTGATCAATTGCATTCCCCAAGTTTGGGGCTGCCTCATTTGGGTTTCCATTTTGGTTCCCACCCGGGTTTATGAGTTGGTTTCTTTGAATACCTTCCATTGAAATGGGCTCAATTTTTGACTCGGGGGTGTTTGGAAAATTAGGATCTAATTGAAAGAGTTCCCTTGGTGTACTTGACTCCCCAACCCTAGGACTATCCACCCTAACTAGGCGGTTTGATTGATCACGGGTGTAGGCGGACATGCGCCAAAAGAAAAAAAAACAAGAAAGGTACAAGACAAGAGAATTTGGATGAGAAAATAAGAAATGGGGGAGAATAGAATGGGTGTTTAGATGAATTACTTGGGTCCCCGGAAATGGAGCCAAAATTTGATTCTCGCTCAAATTTACCCAAGAGAAGAAGGTAAGACGATCCTTGTAGTTTAGCTTGGGTTATCGAATCCACAGAGACCTAAGAAGAAACCTATAGACACGTACATTATATGGACTGTTTTCAGCTATCAAGTGGCCAAATTGGATTGATTTTGGATGGGTTCGAAAGATATCTAATATATTTAAGTGAATTCAATTTAAAAGAATGGGTTGATCCTAGGTTATCGCTCGGGGTGGATTGGACGTATTTCCTTTTTAATGATTTCAATTTCTTATATTTGAGATGGGTTCATTTAAGGAGATAAAACAACATCATCACTTACTGGTTTAATACCTACACCCTTTAATACTAATCACCTATACACTTGAAGGATAAAAGTTTTGAGCACTTCAAGGTAAAGGTTCGTATTAGCACTTGAAGTGTGTGGCCTTAAATTCAACAAGTATGATGGAGTTTAAAAACCATCAAATAAAAATATCAATTAAAGAAGTGATTATACATTAATGAGGTGATAAAAAAAATTAAATACAGCCCTTTGATACTCCCTTGGATCAACCCATAAGTGGGTTATCCCTCCATTGATTCTATGGTTTCAATGGAAGCGGAAAGTAGACTCATGAGGGAGGAAATGGAGAAGTAAAAAAAATGCAATAAAATAACAATCACTCCACCGTTGTGTGATAATCTCACAAGGTTTGGTATGAACAAGTTCACACCTTGAACCAAAAGTATCAAAGTGATAAGGAGAAGAACAGAATAATAAGATAAGAAGAACTTTTATTAAGAAACAATGATGAATTAAAACAACTTACATGTGAAGGAAGAACATTACAAAAAGAAATTGGCAGCATAACATTAAGATGAAAACAAGCTCAAAGATTCCTAAATCATCCAACACCACTGCCTTAAATAGGCATTTTTGAGCCCTTGGGTCGAGCCTACAACAGTACAAATCATCTCAATTAATTTTTCTAGGCCATAGGTGGTGGAAAGCATGTGGAATTTGGACTTTTCCACATTTGACCCGAGGTGGCAGCCAGATTTCATCCACCTAACAGACGTGCTTTTAAGACCTTCTAGATGGCCGAATCAGAGTGGGACATAGAAGAATAAAATGGATCCTCGGATGTATTCTAACCTCCTGTAAACTCTCCTCCCAAAAGGAGTTATGGTTTTCTAGATATGGTTTAATTTGTGGGCCGTTTTTCTGGGCCGCAGAATCTGGCCCAGAATTTTATCTCTAACTTGAGATGCCTAAATGGACACCATGTAGGCCGAATTAACATTGGATCCTGAAGAGTTATTTGTTCCTCTACATGTCTTCTATCATAACACGAAATTTGGGATTCATTGGGCCTGTATTTTGGGCCCCACAGTCTCATCAGCGGTCTTGTGTCCAATAAGCCTTCTCCAGAATTGCTTCCTTTCATTGCCAAATATCTTCATCATCCTCCATGAATTCTCCATTGATCCCTGAATGAAACATGTTCATATTGGAGTGTAGATAAATTTACAAAAATATCAAATTAAAATATGTATAATCAGATGAATCATTTGGTACTTTAAATGATGTTCAAAAATGTACCACATAATAGTGCATTTTAAGAAGGTATTACAATCATAATGTGAAATGATGTTCAAAGTTTAAAATGAACTAAAATGGAGTTTATGAATAATAAAGAACATGAATATTATATATATTACCAATGAATATTAGCCACATTTAGTGTCTAATCACACCCTTTGTTTGACTATGCAATTATGCCTATGGCTCTTGCATATGAGATTTTGACCTTCAACTAAATGTGTCATTACATTACAAAAAAAGGATTTCCTATCCTTGTGAACCCTGACATCACTATGAAAAAACTAATCACCTTAGGGTATTCTAGGCTATCCCTAATATGATTTTCCCATATAATTACTCATGGAATAAGAACCTCGATCCATGATTTATGATGTTTTCATATCCCATTCAAAATGATGTTGGATTACTCTTGACCCTATCTATCCTAATTAGATTTTTGTGCAACATTACCCTCATAAAAGGTCCATGTGTGATATGACCTTAAACTTTAGGAACTTTGGTCAAAGTTGTATGACCTTAAACTTTAGAATTTGATGGTCCAAATCATAAGACCTTAAACTATAAGAGAAAAGACATAAAACTAGTTTGGTTGAAAACCCACAAAGGGTGGATTGAGAAAAATTCAAGTCCTCACTCGCTAAACTCTTTATCATCGAAGTTTATGCAAAAAATTATAGCATAAATGAACAAGGAATAAAGCTCATAGGGTCCACTTTTTTTCCCTATTAATATGCACACTAGACCCTTAGGTCTAGGAAAAAGTTAGAGTAATGATTTTTCACATCTCCTCACTACGATAACATGTTCACTAGGAAGTGATACAACTTTTAGGGTTCTCAAAACATTCCTGAATATTACATTTTACATAAATCAAACTTCATTATTTGAGCACTTCACATCACCAAAAACCATCCATGGACCTTGGAAGAGCATACCCATATTCAAGGGACCCTTTTTTTGACTATGCATGTATGCCTATGGATCCTATAGATGAACCTATGGTCATCAAATAAATGAATCATAACTTTCAAAAAGGGATTTCCAATCCTTGTGAGCCATGATGTCACTATGGTGGAACTCAACACCTGAGGGTGTTCTAGGACATCCTTGACATAATTTTCCCATACCATCCCCATGAATCGATCACTTTGTACCATGATTTACAATCCCCATAACCAAACTATTCAAGAAGATTTGACACCCTCAATGTTATGTCACCATGTTTTGTATCCATTATCAAATTAGGAAGGAAAAACCTTATTCCCAAACCTTTTAATGGCCCACACCATGTGACTAAAAACCATATGGAATAGATACTGATCTTCCCAACTAAGATCTAAACTAATCTAGGGTTTTAGAACCCTTCTTGGATAGATTTTAGTCTACTTCCTACTTCATCATCCAGACATTTGAGTCTTCTCAAATCTTTAATGGCCATTAGAAAAGGGTGTGGAAAACTCTGTTTAACCATACTATCAATGAATAATAGATTTGACCTACCAACCAAAGGAGTCTCCTCATTGCAAGAATGTAACATCAATCCTTTTGAGCCCTGGAAATACCATGGAAGAACACATCACCTCAGGGTGTTATGGGACATCCCCAAAGTGTTTTCACCATTCCATATTCATTGAATCACACTTTTGTGTTATGAATTACTCAACCCATATTCCAAATATGCAGGTGGACTTTTCTTCCCTATATTTTAACCATCCACACATAACATTTCTAAAATATTTCATGAACCTTGAAAAAGAGTGGGGACACCTCTGTTTAACCATGCTAGAGATGAATAAGGGTTTTGACCTACCAACCAGAGACATCTCCTCCTTGTAGGAAAGGAACTATAATCCTCATGAGCCCTGGAAACATCATGGAAGGACTCAGTACCTATGGGTGTTTTGGGTCATTCCTGGCATGTATTCCCCATATCCCATGTTCATGTAATGATAGTAAGACTTTAAACAACATAAAATATTTACATCCTTACTGCATGATGTTAAACTACATGACATACATCCTTACTACATGACATTAAATTAAATGACATACATCCTTACCACATGACATCAAACTACACAACATATGTCCTTAACACATGACATTAAAATGCATAGAGAGTGCTAATTCATGAATGATATATTACCAATAGAAGAAGGTCTAAGCTAAAAGACCCTAAACTACAACAATATAATGTCTGAGCTAAAAGACCTTAAACTACAGTAATATGAGGTCTGAGCGAAAAAAACCTAAACTATAAAAATATAAGGTCCGAGATAAAAGACCCTAAACTACATCAATAGAATGTATGAGATAGAAGACCCTAAAATAATTCAAAAAAATGTATAGTTTTAAATACCTTTAAACAACCAACTAAAAGAGACATAATACTCACCAAGTTAAAAACTCGATAAGTTCATCTTAGGAAAAAGTTTTGTCTCTGGTCACTGGACACACACTTTGTGTAATTCAAGAAATATTGAGCACACATAAATAGAAAAGGAGTAAAACTTATTATATTGAAAACCCATAAGAGGGAATCCTGAGAAAAAAAGTCCACTCCCACTAATCCTTCTTCTATATGAAGATTATGAAAACATTTGGGCAATATAAAATATAAAAGATAAAAATCTTGTAGGGAAAATAATTTTCCCCTAGAAAGAATCAATTTATTCTTGATAATCCCACTAACTTCATCAAAATACAGAGTATTCTCCCTCCGGGATATGTATTTTACCCAAATAATCCTTTTATAAATCAGGTGATCTCAAGACAAATGGAGAAGGAACATTGATGGGGAATCTCATGTTGGTAGGAATTCATGATAATTTATCGAGAAAAATATATGTTGTGATTTAATTATTCAAATCCAAGAATTTAAGTTTTGATGATATGAAAAGGATGGTTATCTTTGATGGTCTGTAAAATATAATATCAAAAAAATATCATGCACATCATGAATAGAATAAAACTAGATAGTGGCATATAAAGTTCAGAGAATTTATTCATTAATAAGGCACACAAAAAAGAGGGATCTTCACTTTCTGGACCTATCTTAGGATTCCATCAAAAACAAAAACATTGGTTATTAGAATATAGTAAGTGTTAATCATATTAATTTTCCAAGTTTGGGAGAGTCTGATGAGAAGCGTCGATTGACTACTAAAGTTTCACTCTCCCCACTTCTTTTAATTTTTACCTAGGATAAAGGGTCTCAATAAGAGAAGGAAACTCCTCAACTATTTTCTGAGTAGTTGTTAATAATTATAATGATTTTGAAAGACCAGACTTTGAGGGAGATATAATCTTCTCATGCCTTACTATTTGTGTAGTCTGGGCATCCATTTAGATGTATATCTCAGATATCATATGATGAATTTGTTCCAATGCCTCTAAAGATTCCCTCATTAGTTTGAATAGTGGAGTACCATCATTAAGATTGTACAATACCATCTTTTTAGTATCCAAATATTACCAAGTCAGTACAATCTATCAAATAATGTCATATAATAGATGGCGTTCAAAGCCACCCACCCCAAAATCATGAAAAAATTGGTGAATTCATTCTTCTTGGTCATGAAATGTTTCTAGAAGATTCTTAGTGATTAGGGTTTGAATCTTCTTCCAAATTATCCTACATCGTTATTACCCTCTGTAACTACTGGAGTGGGTAAGTTAGAAGGGGGAACAATTGGTTGCGCTGGTGAAGAAGCATGAGAAGAAGCTGCATGTCCTCTTCTCTAAAATGGTACATCATCTAAAGGGATATCTTCCTCAATAAACTCTACCCCACTAATTGGATAGTCATCACTAGGATGAGGATTCTTCCTCAAAGGCTCACCTAAGTCTTTAATTAACTCCATTATTGCTATAGAAAGGGGAGACTATGAAGAAAACAGGGTTTCCACCTAACAGACCAGCCAATCCAGCACACCACCCAGATAGGATTCCATCCAAGATTGGGAATAATCATGAGATAAGAAGATATGGGTACCAAATGGAAGAAAGATAATCTTAGTATTTGTGTCCTCATAAGACAATATAATAAAAAATTGGTGGAAATTACCAGGATTTAGTTCTCCCTATACACTAGCCGAGGGGAGGGGAAAAACCCATTAAATGAAACTAAAATGGTAAGAAGACTAGTAAGGGTTATATGTATCACAAATAATCAGCTCATCCATATGGTCTATGATAACCCCATCTAGAAGATAAATTATATATGAACATTCATCAAAATAACCACTTCCATTATCGATAATTGTCCTGGTTGGCCTGAGATAAGGAAAGATGAAATGATCAGACTGAACTAGCATGTTAGTGACCTCATCTAGGCTTAACAACATTACCTTGACCCCAAAAATGGTTAGTAGCCTAGGGTGTAATGAGGCAACATGGATCCCGGTAGTGTTGTGGTATTTATAGCAGTGGAAATGATTCCCTATCATGCCAAATAAGAACCAGAATGGGCCACCAATACTATAGGGGATTTTACCTTATTGGATATGGCCCATAAATTAGTAAAGGAATGCAAGAGTTGGTACCACTAGATTAAGAGGCCATTCCTATGCTAATCAAGATACTATCACCAGCGTGCTAACTCAGATTCCTGATCCTGCACACCTTGTTGGGAAAATCCACATTCAAGAACATGTCCATGAAACCAACCATCCAAAGGCCTAGATACATCTTCAAACTCACATTATATCCCTATGTGGTATATTCTATGACTTCTAGGATTACCCAATATGATCCAAAACTATCACTAACCTTATGAGAAGGGAACCATTGAGGGCGTATAGTGGTCAAACGAGCTCCACTACGATAGAGAAAAATGATGATCCCGTATTTAAAGGAGATGAGCGATCATATATTAATATCTCTTATTTTCTTATCTTTCATGATTATGAGAATGTCCCTAGCCAAGACTGGAGATTGTGAGAGGTCACTCCAGATATCCAAGGTATGAAGGAATTCATAGCACATCTCCCCAAGGGGGGATATCCTACCCATTTGGTAGATATCCCAAAGGATGATTGACACTTTTCCTTGGGAGATATGGAATGAGTTAGTTCTAGGGAACCAATAGTTAATTAGTTCTCTAAGGATATATGACTGATGGTAGACAATGAACTGAGAAATACACATGACCTCATAAAGTCCAATAGCATGTAAATGATTAGGAAATTCTGAGTATCTCTGTCTAACCCAAAATGGATATTCCCATTCATTAGAAAAATGTTCACTGGGTCGTAGGTCCCCTTTTAAGATTTATTGACATTTTATATCATTAAAGGAGAAGTCAAATATGATTGAATAACTTTGATCAATAGGCTGGTGGAAATAATTTTAATAGTTCAAACCCTTATGGGAGTTAATAACACATAAGACAATCCCTAGGTCTATACCATGACCAACTGACTGCCTTAAAAAACATCACTTGAACATAATATGGGGAAGATAATAACAAGTAATATGGCCAATTGTAGTCAGGATAGTGAATAACCATATCATCTAGCAGCCCGAATCCATATAGGGGAAGCTGGTGTAATAAAGGGTAGTTCTGGAGCTCGAATGTGAGAAGCCTCTTTAGAACCTCATTGTTAGAGTGATAAAGGTACCGAGGGTCAACATTATGGTTCCCAAAAATCATGGTCCTTGGGTTATCCATGGTGGAATAACTTTGATGGGAGATAGAATCCATCTATATAAAATAAAAGAATATATATATATCAAATAAGAAAAAAAATCCCAAATGATGTGCATGAATCCAGAAGAATCATACACATTTCATGAACCATGATGGAAATCATGATCACATGACCTTATATAGATCTTTCAAAACACTAGAACCATGGAGATATTATGAAATGAATGACCCAAGGGACATCTCGCAACCACATAACCCATATTAAAACTTGCGACTGTGTGACCTTGACATAGTCATGTGAACCAAATATGTTCAAGTGATCATGCGATCGAGCCGATGGATCATACAAAACCTACAAGGCAACCATGCTTCCATGGATACAGGACAAGGCTCAAGAAATTAAAAATATTTTATTCGTTATTGGTTTGAGAAAGTTATGGGAAAAGGCAGATATCATGAAATGGTTCTCACAAAATAGTCTTGCAAAATAGATCTCGCAAACATATCTTGTGGAGAGTTATCCCCAAAGACTCAGGCATACATTTACTTTCCTTAGAACTAAGCTTTTGTCCCGATGGACATCACTCATGATGAGGGTAATTTTTTGATACCTTCCAAATGAGAATTAGAAAATATATAAGGGAATAAATACCCAAAACATGGGTATTATTTTCTCCACAAAAAGGAAGATAAGGTGTCCAAAACTCACATGGATCACATAACTCATAAAAGTAAAAGTGATCACATGACCCTTATAAGGTAATGTGAAAGGATCATGCACAATTAATGATTAGCTTTGATCATGCATATCCTCTTTGAAAAACCCCATATTCTTGCAAAGGCACCCAGAAAACCACTAATGATCATGAAAAGGATGCTAGACAAGCTCTTCTGATCGTGCGAATTGTAAATTGGGAGATGCCTAACAATCACCCAAAACTCCTTGTAATATAAAGGATGAAAATATGAAAAAAGAATAGACCTTATGAGGTTGTTGATTTTCATGTGATAAGATTAGGTAGTTCACTAGATCTCATGAAGCCCTAATGACATGTCCACATTGTCACACAAGAGCCTACTGACATGTCACATTTATCATGAGAAGGGTCTTAGACACATTCATTTGATTATGTGTTTCCCCTCCGAATCTATAGACAAGAAGAGGGAGTGTTAATAAAAATACTAATGTATCACCATAAGTTCTATTATTTGTCATGAGATGCATCACAGACAAGGAAAGTGAACGTCTTTGACAACACTCACATGGCTATGTGAGATTTCTTATCCTTGTAGAATAAAAATGGAAATTAAAAGGGGAAAGGTGAAAGATTCTTTCAAAGCAAGGATATGATGGACTTCATTTGAAAGGGTTCATACACCATAAGCAATAATATTTGATCACATGGACCCCCTTAAAAATCCATCATGATATCCTAAGGGACCTTAGACATGATAGCCTAATCTTGTGGAGGCTCCCTTGAAAATCCACATTAGTCTCACGAATGACCCTAGATAAGTCATCTCCAATCATGTGAAAGCCTTTCCATAGGTGTCCTGATATCACAAAGAATTTTAGACATGCTAGACTAACCTTGTGAAAGCACTTTTACATATCAACATAGTTGGGAAAACACCTTTGATCATCCGAGGTATGATAAAAATAATTATGATAGGATGGTCTTATGGTCTTTTTTTATCATGTGACGCAACTATGATGCCATGGATGACCCACAACTAGATCATGTGAAGAACATGACACTATAATCCCTCCACCATCATCATATCATGTACATGAGATATGTTCCATGCAAGGTAGTGTATCACCAGGGTGGGGGGAGGGTTATAAATCCCCCCATCACAAAAAACACACACGAAGACTCACACCACAAATGACCACTACTTGGGAGAATAAGAGAAGACTTCTCAAAGTTTCCATTCATGCGATCACAAGTTATTCCACTAGGTAAAATATAGGGAACAATCTAAGGGATCATGTGATATGAGTATGCACTTCGTGTGATAACTCTATAGATAATGTGAATGACTTCTGTTGTGTCAGTCAAATTATGAAAAGGAGGTCCTTCATGTCGAATGGGCCACACAAAACCTAAAATAAGCTAACATTGGACAAAAAATTAATCACATATGAAATAAATGCTGAATTAAAGACTAAAACAAAATATGGGACACTTATACTAAGATAGGATATTCCAATCTTCATGACCTACCTAGATCATGTGACATCACTAGGACATGTCACCTAAATCATGAAATGCTCCCTCGACATTCTATTTGGATCATGTGATATCCCTTGGACATGCCAATAAAGTCATAAAATGACCTCTAGTCATGGCACCAAAGTATTGAAAAGTCCTACAAGCTTTATATTATGATCTTAAGATGTCCTCCAGAAATGTCTCCCAAGTTATGTGGTGACACAAGAACTTTCCATCCAGGTCTCGTGATGTCCAGTAAACATGTCTCCCAAGTTATGCGGTGACACCATGACTTTCCACCCAAGTCTCACGATATCATACAGACATGCTAGTTAGGTCCCATGATGTCCTCCAGACATTTCATCTAGGTCTCATGATGTCCTCTAGACATTCCATCTAGGTCTCATGATTTCATCTGAACATGCCAGCCAAGTATTACAATGTCCTCTAGACAAGTCAGTCTAAATCATGCGACACCCTATAGATGTGCTAGCCTTGGTAATGAGATTTCCTTAGGAAAATTCAACTAGATCACACAATTTTATTTGGGAATGTCTACTAGGAAACCAGGAAATGTCTGGACATCCTCAAACATGTCATACAAATACCCCAAATGTGCTAGGAAAACAATCAAGATATTCCAAATAGATGACTCGAGACTTGATACCCTTATCCAATGAATATATGTGAGAATACCCACAAATGAAATATGATAACTATGATTCATTCTATAAATAGGACATGTAGGATTCCTTTTTAAGGCCCAAGTGAAAATGGGTATCTACTTCGGTGTTAGTCCCTCCATGTATCCGACATTCCAACCATTAGGACCCAATATCCCCTATGGGATTATCATTATTACTCACCCATCAGAAGATTGAGAGGACAAATGAACAATGATAACTCTAATTCCTTTCATACCCAAGATATGTAGGATGCCTTCCTAAGGCCTGAGCTCCAAACTAAACATCTGAAGGGATACCCCAGTGCATAAGTCCTGTATCCATATACAATGAGGCTGGTTACTTGTTATTTTTTCCCACACCGAGCATGGATCACATGATATTATGGGTTTGAAATGTTCATATAATTTATATTATGAATCTCTTCAGATAGGGAAACCTAAGTGTGTAATCCCTGTTTAGAGGTATGAAATGACTGCACCCATACAAGGGAATCTAACTTAGACTAAGTCCCAAGGACATGATCAAACTATGATGACTCTAATTCCTACCATAACCAAGATACATAGGACACCTCCCTAAGGATTGAGATCAATACCCTATGCCTAAGTTCCATTATATATTTTCTTTATACATGAAATTAAATTGCATGAGTTCAAAGAACTAAGTGGGTTTTGATTCCTACTATAAACATGATAGATAAGACACCTCATAGAGTTTCAATCCCATCCTCAAGACATTAATCACCTCCCTAGATGGCAGTAAACTCCAGAGTACCTGGTGATATGGATTCAAAATATAATAATATACCAATGAAATAAAATGGATGAAGAACCTCAGATACATACAAATGGACTCATTAAAATCCACCCTTTACACATGGAAGGGTTCAACACTTGATCATTTTGTTAGGGTAATCAGTTCTGTATCGGGATTAGGAAGAGATTGATGGACATATCTTAAATATATAAGAGAGTCTTGAAGTAGGTAATAATTCCCCCCTAAAAGTGTGTTATGAGATTGAACTCCCATCCTGTCAACCAATGTGAGCTCCTAAGCTACATTGGGTCTAAAACCCCAATTGAATGCACACCTTTGAAAAGTAGGTCTATACTTAGTTATGAAAGTGGGAACCATTGGGAATTTATATGAAATGAAAAAATGGTGAACCGAACGTGAATAATTGTGCATCACATTCAACTAAACTTACAATCAACCATTGGAATTTACCAAAAACCTTCTTTTTCATGAAACAATGATGAATGAGTAAAATTAAATAAAACTCAATGTATAACCAATTCAACAACGATATTAGAGTACAAAGAGAAAACCAATAATACATCCCAACAAAAACTCCCAACATACTCCAAGATCTAACTCAAAAATACAGCCCAAGGTATCAAGATGAATCACTAAAGAGCTAGAATACCTTTCCTTTACCTATTTCATGATATATGACATCTAAAAATTCACCAAAGTTCCCAAACATGAGGTGAGTATAAAACTTAGTAGGATTTCCCCAATGAATTCCCAAATCACGCTACTAGTATGGAACATGTTAGAAAATTTCTATAAAGAAGTTTAAAATAGTTTAAAGTAGTTTATATCAAATTCAAAACAATTTTCCAAATCAACCAGTTTTCCAAACTCAACAGTTTTCCAAGGGAAGCAACCAAACAAGTCTTTAAAACATTTCAAATTTCTATTTGGAAAACCCACTCCATTTCCAAACACCCACACATACACACATTCATGACCAGGTGATAGTTCTATACTCATGATCGATCTCTATTCGATATACCAAGTCATCACATGGTAACCAATACCATGTGACATTATATCTTTGGCACCAACCACCAAGTAATATTTCAACCATGCCCTGTATACAACATGAAAACACACCACCATGTATACCCCAAAACTATGCCAAAACCATTTTCCACAAATACATTATTTATTTAAAACATTTCAACAAAAATTTTCCATGCATAAAAAACAAACCATAATTTTAAAACCAACATTTTAAAATAATAAACAAAATACATTTTCCAAAAAAACAAACAATTTCCATCATTTCACAAACTGTCACTAAAGATGTTTTCTATCAAGAATCACACATCAATTTTAAAATTGAATTCAATAAATTTAATCAATTTGAAACCAAACCTTCAAGTTCTAGAAAAGAGGAGTTGAGAGTGAATCCACCTACCTCGCAACCATTTGAGAAACCAGTGAATGGAACAAAACTCCCAAAACCCGCCTTGAACTATTAAAAACATCCTTATATCTTGTTACATATCATCCCAAAAACCATATATCATCATTATTAGCATAAAAAACCTGAATATATCCTTGAAATATTATATCCATGAATTAAAAAGAGGTAAGAAGAAGAAAAATAAGGAAAACGATGAAGTGCGATCACTTACCAACAAACCTGGACTCCAAAGAACCTAAATTTCCCTCAAAATCACTCCCGAATCAAGAGTAACAGTCTCCACAACCTAGGGACGAAGAGGAATTTGGGTTAAGACATGTTTAGGAAAAAATTTGTTGATGTGTTGATTCATATTAGATCAAAAAAATCCAAATCTAAATTTTAATGGTGAACGGTTAGGGCACATGATTAGGAAAACTGTCCGCTAACCATGTGCTAGCTACTACCTCCAAAAACCCCTCACATGGTTGGATCACATGATTAGAAAAACCATGCACTAACCATTATAAATACCTATTTCCAACATTTCATGGTTTTTCCAAGATAGATTCATGGTTTTTCCAAATTGTGTGTATAACCATGTGCCTACCCAGTGCCCACTATTTTAGTTACATGTTTTCCTGGGAGGTGTTTCATGGTTTCTACTAACCATGCTCAAACTGTGAAACTCTATAAAATTCAAAAAAACTTTACAAAACTCCACCAAACCACCTGAAACTTAACCCAATTACTTTATATACTTAGAATACAAAAAAGGGTTAATTACCTGAAACTGAGGGTGCTACATTCTCCCCACTATTGGTCTTTCCGTCCCTAGAAATTTGAAAACCACCATTGTCCTGAAAGAGTTTGTTCCATTTTTCCACCATTTCCTTATCACTTTACCATGTTTCTTCCTTAATTTTACCATGCTACCATAAAACCTGCACTAAAATAATTCTTTTACCATAAAATACTTTCTCTTACTTATCCAAAATCCGTACTGGCACATGTGACAATGTAGCATCTAGATATAGGTCAAAGTGATCCATAAAATCATATGTTCAGTATAAGGCCCCAGCCTTAAACATTACTTAATCTTGAGTTACTTCAAGAATACACATTGAGGATCTTTTCAGGTTTAGAGTTTTATAGAATTAGATCATAAAACATGCATTACATTCCACATTTAAACGAAGTGGTTACATAAAAGATAGTATTCATTTTTCCCATCATGGAAACATATTTAAAATAAAACATGGATTCTTTCTTGACACTTCCTTGACACTTCCTTGACACTATCATCATATCATGTACCCTTCCCTTGACTTGTGAAAAACATTTCAAAAACTTGGGATGAGCATACAAATCTCAGTAAGGGATATGAAAATATGGAAAGGAAACATGAGTACATGTATACATAAGAATCAATGAAATCATACTTTACTCATAAAACATAAGAACTTTAACATACCTCATCAAATCATGAATAAATCATAGAAATCATAAGACATAAAGGTAACTTGAGGCATTCATAACATTCTTATGTAGGGAGTAACCCTCTTGGTTACGATTGGAATACCCATCACTGTATATTCCCTAAATCTCTTCGGAGAAACCTTAACGTTTAACTCCTTCACGTTACCCAATGCATTGGAGAGCTATATCGGACTCACCCACCCTTAGTTTATCATGGAACCACCCGTCTTCATAACAATTCCCAAGAACCATAACATAATCGTATCACATAAAACATGCATAAAGGAAACATAACATTTCCACATTTCAATCACAAGATATCAATACAACACATTGATATAATAAAAAAATTATGAAAACCATTTTCAATACCAAAATAAAATAAAAGTAAAACATGGTATTTATTTTTTCATTTTTTTTAAAAAAAGGTTATGGCTTGTAGAGGAAGCCGAAGCTCAAATAATGGTCACGGCGGCGGAGAAGTCGTTGTCACCGCATACGTACGACAAAAAAAAAAAATTTAATTTTGTCGTTTAGTAAACGCTTCATATAAAAAATATTCCTTTTGAGTAAACGTAAAAGTCAAGGGGGTTTATACACCGTATAAAAGAAAGTTGTGTATAAAACATAATATGCCTCAATGAAAGGAGATTGAGATGAAGTCCCATACCTCGGGTCCGACTTGACTCGATCGTTCTTTAATCTCCTGAATAATAAACTTGAGATAATTTCTACTTTCTTAATAACCTTTCTCAAGTTAATTATTACTTTTATATCACTTATTACCATGTCATGAACACTATGTAATTATTTAAGTTAATAATAGTCGTTTTAATGATCATTACTACTTGATTCAAAAATAAACTCTTTATAATTACAAGTTTGTTCATGGGGTAAAATATCCATTATATATAGAATTATATTCATTTTGTAGATATCATATATATCATATATATACATTATATAAATTCATTTATAATATTACATAACATTTAGAGGTAAGAAATGAAATGCACTGTTCATGGAGACGGTAAGCCGTACGTACGCATGAACGCTACTTTCATTTATATCTCATACTTTAATGGAAAGAAATAATAATTATATAAAGGTATATTAAAATTCCATTATAATATCATATATAATATCATTAAATCTATCCTTTATACATACCACATATGGTATTAACGAATCAAATCACTTTGAGGGGGCGGTAGTCCGCACTTCCTAAAATGAAGATATCGCGTTTACCCATAATGGAAACCATAAAGGTATGCCATAAATGAAAAATACATAAGATTAAGTAAAACATAAACATATTATATATCATATATAAATATAGTGACATCTTAATGGCCACCTTTGAAGGTGTTATATGAGTGTTGAACAATCATCGTTTTGTGAGGTAGAAATTCGACATCCACAGAAACAGTATGTTCTTTAACCATTAGATGTAGGTGTGTGTAAGTGTATCTCAAATAATTCTTATAAAAACATCCTAGTATATTAAATATAATAGATTTTTTACAAAATAAATGAATAAAAAGAGTTTATGGGGTTGGAGAAGCAAAATAAAACAAAAGAACACAAGTGAAGACATTTCCTTAAAATCGGGTAACTCTTTTTGATTTGAGCTCAAAGGCTTCCTTGGGAAGACTTATGCCCAAAGTGAGGATTCTAGGAGTAAGAGAGGTATGTGTAGAGACAAAATGGGCAGGTGTTGGCCGAGTGAAAGGCTTTATAGGTGTGGGTAAGGAGGTAGAGGTGGAGTCTTTTATAAGAGGAGAGAAGGGGTACTCTTGGAAAGTTACAAAATGTTACTTTATTTTCAAATGAGTTTCGGATTTTAAAGGTCCCACATTGATGTATTTAGAGTATAAGGTGATAAGGGTTCAAAATATACTCATACAATAGGTCTTTGACAAGTTTAGGTCTTAGATTTTACATTATCCTTTTTATTTTATTTAAATCGTTAAATAATGAGGTAATCGCTGCATCATCATGATGTCATAAATAATTTAATTTATTTATTTTCTAAAAATTATAGAAAAAATACTATGATGTAGGAAATAGTTTTAGATTTCCAATGAATATTTATAGTCCAAGAGATAATTTATTTAGACAAAATTAAAAATGTTTTACTCAGGTGATACATTCTTTGTTTTATTTAACTTTCTTTAAAAATAAAAAGATAAAAAGTCATTATCACACAAAAGTGATTCCATGGGGTCCCCAAGTTTGGAACAAGGCATCCCATGGTCGGCCATTAAACAACCAGTAGTATTAGGACACATTTTGGGGTAATTTTTTATTATTATGATATTATTTTATTATCCTTAACTACCCGATTACTAATTAATCAAGATAATTAAAGATAATTACAGTCGTTACTATTCATAATGTCCAAAAACAAAAGAGTCTTAATTAGATAATTTAGACCTTCTGATTCCAAATATGGAATCCATTTTTCCAAATTCCAAACATATAAATTGAAATAATTAATTTAAAAATAATTCCCGTTGTCAAAACAAATAGCGGGTTTTTAGAAACAATATCTATGAAAAGTTTGGCACTTGTTTATGCCCAATTCCAAAGTGAAATTAATTATAATGACGACCATTGGATTAGATGGTAAAAATATATTCTAATTAAACTTTAATACCAATTAAAAAGATAATCTAACCATATAATTAAATTAGATGAAAAAGCAGTTTTGATGTAAAATGCAGTATTTTTCACTATTCATTAAAAATTGAACATGGTCAGAAAAATACCAAAAATTTACCCAAGGTAAATTTCAATGTCCCAATCACAAAGAATAAGTTTATTTTGACAAATATATATTATAAAATTGTCAAAAGTTAGATTTAAAAATGGTTCGCCATCAAAAGGTGGTAAAACAATCTTTTAAAAATATTAGAGTATTCCATGCTTAAGATTAGATTTATTCTCATTTTAAGCCTCTAAAACACTATCTAATTCATACATAGACATATATAAGAATATATATTATTCATTACTTACTTGGGATGTTACATCCTTCCCCCCTTTAGAAAATTGCGTCCCCACAATTTATTTACTTATCGAATAAGTGGGGGTATTTATCCCTCATTGCATTTTCAGATTCCCATGTTGCCTCTTCACTCATGTGGTTCTTCCACAAAACCTTTACTTGATGAATCAACTTATTTCGCAACACTTGCTCCCTTTGGTCAAGAATCTGGACTGGTTGTTCTTCATAAGAGATATTCTCTTCCAACTGAACTACCTCTGGGCTCAAAACATGAGATGGATCTGGCATATACTTTCTCAACATCGAAACATGAAAAACATTGTGTACCTGAGATAAACTCGGAGGTAAAGCCACTCGGTAAGCAACTGATCCAACTCTCTCCAGAATTTCATATGGTCCAATGAACCTTGTACTCAGCTTTCCTTTCTTACCAAATCTCATCACACTTTTCCATGGTGATACTTTCAGAAAAACATGATCACCCACCTCAAAAGAGAGATCCTTCCTCCTATTGTCTGCATAACTCTTCTGCCTGCTCTGAGCCGTTCTCATGTGTCTCTGTATCATCTGAACTTTTTCTGCCAACTCTTCTACCAATTCCGGTCCCATCAACTTCCTTTCACCCACTTCATCCCAGAAATCTGGAGTTCGACACCGCTTCCAATATAATGCCTCAAATGGTGCCATCTGTATACTAGAATGAAAACTGTTATTATAAGAAAACTCAACCAAAGAAAGATGTTGGTCCCAACTTCCCTGATAATCCATCGAATAATCACGTAGCATATCATCCAATGTCTGAATTGTTCGTTCTGACTGCCCATCTGATTGAGGATGAAAAGCTGTACTAAAATTTAATTCAGTACCCAATGACTTCTGAAGGCCTTTCCAAAAGTTAGAAGTAAACTTGGGATCATGATCAGATACAATGGATAGGGGAACTCCATGCAACCTGACTATCTCTTTAAGATACAATTGAGAAAGTTGATCTAGAGATAAAGTATCACGAATAGGAAGGAAATGAGTAGATTTCGTTAATCGATCAACAATAACCCAAATTGCATTATTACCTCGAGATGTCTTTGGTAATCCCAAAACAAAGTCCATGGATATATTTTCCCATTTCCACTCTGTCACTGGTAAAGGCTGAAGCATCCCTTTCGGTAACTGCCGCTCTGCTTTAACCTACTAAAAAGTCAAACACTTCACAGTAAAATCAACAATATCCCTTTTCATTCCATCCCACCAGTAATACTCCCAAATATCTCTATACATCTTAGTACTGCCATGATGAACTGAAAACAGATAACTATGAGCATCACATAACAACTCTCTCTTCAACTGTGAATCACAAGGCACACACAATATCTTCCCAAATCTCAAAACACAATCATTATCAATGTTTAATTCAGGCAACTTACCCTTCTGAACCAGCTATACCTTTTTCTGCAACTCGCTGTCTTGCTTCTGTGCTTGCTTGATTCTGTCTGATAGAGAAGATTTCACTGATACCTGAAAAAAAACAGAAGGACATCCTTCACCAACAACTTCTATTCCAAAGTTCATCAAATCCTTAACCAAAGGATCACGTTCCAAACACAACATTGTTAATTAAGCATTAATTTTTCGACTCAAAGCATCAGCCACTTTATTTGATTTTCCCGGATGGTAATGAATTGTACAATCATAATCTTTGATTAATTCTAGCCATCTACATTGTCTCATGTTCAATTCTTTCTGAGTGAATATATACTTTAAACTTTTTTGATCGGTATATATTTCACACTTTACTCTATACAAATGATGCCTCCAAATTTTTAAAGCGAAAACAACAGCAGCTAATTCCAAATCATGTGTAGGGTAATTTACCTCATGAGTTTTCAACTGTCGTGAAGCATAAGCATTTACCTGATCATTCTGCATTAGGACACAACCAAGTCCTTTCAATAAAGCATCATTGTAGATAACAAACTCACCATTCCTGGAAGGAAGTTCCAAAACTGGATCATTCACCAATCTTGTTTTCAACTCCTGAAAACAATCATCACATTCTTTTGTCCAGATAAACTTAACACCCTTCCGAGTTAGCTTAGTCATTGGACTAGATAACTGTGAAAAATTTCTAACAAACCTTCAGTAATAGCCTATCAAACCAGGAAGCTACGAATCTCAGTTACATTTGTGGGTCTTGGCCATTCTTTAACAACCTTTGTTTTTGCAGGATCAACAGTTATCCCATATTTAGAAACAATGTGACCAAGGAAAGAAATTTGTTGCAACCAAAACTCACACTTTTTGAATTTCCCAAACAATTTCTTTTCTTTTAAGGTTTGTAAAATAACCCTTAAATTTCTATCATGCTCCTCTTTACTTTTAGAAAACACCAAAATATCATCAATGAAAACAACCACAAACTTATCCAAGAACTTATGGAAAATTCTATTCATTAAGTCCATGAATACAGAAGGTGCATTGGTTAGCCCAAAAGACATTACTACAAATTCATAATGGCCATATCTTGTATAAAATGAAGTCTTCGGAACATCTGCTTCCTTTACCTTCAAATGATGGTACCCCGATCTCAGGACAATATTTGAAAAAAACTGAGCTCCCTGGAGCTAATCAAACAAATCATTGATACGAGACAAAGGATATTTGTTCTTAATAGTGATGTTATTCAAGGATCTATAATCAATGAAAAGTCTCATAGAACCATATTTCTTTTTAACAAATAAAACAGGAGCACCCCATGGTGATGTGCTAGGTTGAATGAAACCTTTCTATAATAAATCTTGAAATTGTTTCTTCAACTCTAAATGTTCAATTTGAGCCATTCGATAAGGGGGTTTTGAAATTAGATTAGAATCAGGAACTAAGTAAACAGTAAACTCAACTTCCCGATCTGGTATTATTATAGGCAACTCATCAGGAAAAACATCAGGATACTCATTTACCACTGGCACATCATTAATCTGAACAGTTCCTTTATTTTAAACAATATGTGCAAGGTAAAATTCATTTCCATCTTTTACAAGTTTCTAGTCCTCTTGATATGTTATCAATAGTAAGGGTTCATTATTGTACACAAACTGAAAGTCTTTCTGAAAAGAAACTTCTTTAGCTCTACAGTCAATCTTAGCATGGTAAATAGAGATCCAATCTATACCCAGGATAACATCAAACTCTACTAGAGGTAAAACAATTAGGTTTTCAAGTAGGTTCTTTCTACGAATAAGGATAGGAAGATTATTATAAATTCTTTTTGCCTCAAAATTTACCCCAGGTGTTTTTACCACAAGTTCAGGAGTCATTTCTTGAGATGATATTCCCATTTTACTAGAAAAGTTTTCAAAGATGAAAGAATGTGCAGACCTCGAATCAAACAACACACTGGCATAATCTGAAAAAACAAACAAAGTACCTAATACAACTTCATTTGATGGCCCGATATCTGCTGAAGTAGTTGCAAAGGATTTCACCACCCTTTTCTACTTGTATTCTAACTGCTTCCCATCACTCAAGCTCTTTTTCAGACACTCGTTTGCATAGTGACCCATCTCATTGCACTTAAAACATTTCACTAACTGTAAATCAAATTTGGACTTACCATCACCTTGATCTTTTTCAGTGCAATCATGAGCATTATGTCCCATATTACCACATCGGTAGAACTTTCCAGAATTCAGAAAACATTCCCCAGCATGCCTTTTACCACATTTATCACAAACTGGGAACTTAGTTTTCTTACTGTCAGACCTTTTTGAATAATTCTTTCCTTTCTCCTGCCACCTCGGTCTCTTCTTCTGCTGGTTGTTATAGAACACTTGATCATTGGAAAACTCCATTTCCACCTTATCAGCACATCGAACAAGATTTTCATAACTTTTGAACTCACGAGAAGCTAAAGCCCTTCGATATTTTTTCTTTAATCCTAAGTAAAAACGATTGATTTTACTATCAAAGTCTCGGATAAAATTTGGAGCATACCTTGCCAATCGAGTGAACCTTTCTTCATAGGCAGCCACTGAGTCTTCCTCTTGCCTCAAATCCAGGAATTGTTTTTCCATCCTAAGTCGAACAGCCTTAGGAAAATACTTCTCAAGAAACATACCTTTGAACTCATCCCAGTCGAGAGCATCAATCTCATCAGCGTCCCTGATATTTTTAACCATCGACCACCACTGATCTGCTTCACCCTCCAAACGGTAAATAACAAGACTAACCTTTTGATTGTCTGAACACCCCATGACATCGAAAATCTTCTCCAGTGCTTTAATCCACCCTTCATCTAGCACAGGTTCAGATGATCCTCAGAATGATGGGGGATTTTGCCTCATGAAATGTTCCACCACTGACATGTTCCTCTGCGGTTGATCTGGCTGATCTCGTGCATGGATACCGCCACCATTTATCGCTTGAGTCAACTGCACCATTACTGCAACAAACTGTTCAATTTCAATTCCGACCATCTCAGGATGCTGATTCAGAAGGTTATTTCCTTCTGTATGCCTTCCTAGAACTGCTTCCCTATTTCCTCTGCGGAAAACCATTTTGAACAAACATGACTTAGATGAAGCAACATGGTAATCTTCAAATGATATATCATTTTCAATTTGACCATAAAAAAAATATTTTCGGATAATCATTTAATAGAATTCTAACTCCTAAAGTTATCTAAAACTCCCTCTGATACCAACTATAAGGCCCCAGCCTTAAACATTACTTAATCTTGAGTTACTTCAAGAATACACGTTGAGGATCTTTTCAAGTTTAGAGTTTTAGAGAATTAGATCATAAAACATGCATTACATTCCACATTTAAACAAAGTGGTTACATAAAAGATAGTATTCATTTTTCCCATCACAGAAACATATTTAAAATAAAACATGGATTCTTTCTTGACACTTCCTTGACACTATCATCATATCATGTACCCTTCCCTTGACCTGTGAAAAACATTTCAAAAACATGGGATGAGCATAAAAAGCTCAGTAAGGGATATGAAAATATGGAAAGGAAACATGAGTACATGTATACATAAGAATCAATGAAATCATACTTTACTCATAAAACATAATCACTTTAATATACCTCATCAAGTCATGAATAAATCATAGAAATCATAAGACATAAAGGTAACTTGAGGCATTCATAACATTCTTACGTAGGGAGTAACCCTCTTGGTTACGTTTGGAATACCCATCACAGTATATTCCCTAAATCTCTTCGGAGAAACCTTAACGTTTAACTCCTTCGCATTACCCAATGCATTGGAGAGCTATATCGGGCTCACCCGCCCTTAGTTTATCACGGAACCACCCATCTTCATAACAATTCAAAGAACCATAACATAATCGTATCACATAAAACATGCATGAAGGAAACATAACATTTCCACATTCAAATCACAAGATATCAATACAACACATTGAAATAATAAAAACATTATGAAAACCATTTTCAATACCAAAATAAAATTAAATTAAAACATGGTATTTATTTTTTCATTTTTTTTAAAAAGGTTATGGCTTGTATAGGAAGCTGAAACTCAAATAATGGTCACGTCGGTGAAGAAGTCGTTGTCGCCGCATACGTACGACAAAAAAAACATTCCCTTTTGTCGTTTAGTAAACGATTCATATAAAAAAGATTCCTTCTGAGTAAATGTGAAAGTAAAGGGGTTTTATACACTGTATAAAATAAAGTTGTGTATAAAACATAATATGCCTCAATAAAAGGAGATTGAGACGAAGTCCCATACCTCGGGTCTGACTTGACTCGATCGTTCTTTAATCTCCTGAATAATAAACTTGAGTTAATTTCTACTTGCTTAAGAACCTTTTTCAAATTCATTATTCCTTTTATATCACTTATTACCATTTCATGAACACTATGTAATTATTTAAGTTAATAACGGTCTTTTTAACGATCTTTGCTACTTGAGTCAAAAATAAACTCTTTATAATTACAAGTTTGTTCATGGGGTAAAATATCCATTATATCCAGAATTATATTCATTATGTAGATATCATATATATCATATATATCCATTATATACATGCATTTATAATATTACATAACATTTATAGGTAAGAAATAAAATGCACCGTTCATGGAGACGGTAAGCCGTACGTATGCATGAACGCTACTTTCATTTCTATATCATACTTTAATGGAAAGAAATAATAATTATATAAAGGTATATTATAATTCTAGTATAATATCATATATAATATCATTAAATCTATCCTTTATATGTACCACATATGGTATTAACGAATCAAATCACTTTGAGGGGGCAGTAGTCCGCACTTCCTAAAATGAAGATATCGCGTTTACCCATAACGGAAACCATAAAGGTATGACATAAATGAAAAATACAGAAGCTTAAGTAAAACATAAAAATATTATATATCATATATAAATATAGTTACATCTTAATGTCCACCTTTTAAGGTGTTATATGAGTGTTGAACAATCATCGTTTCGTGAGGCAGAAATTCGCCATCCACAGAAACAATATGTTCTTTAACCATTAGATGTAGGTGTGTGTAAGTGTAGCTAGAATACTTCTTATAACAACATCCTAGTATATTGAAGATACTGTATTTGTTACAAAATAAATGAATAAAAAGATTTTATGTGGTTTTAGAAGCAAAATAAAACAAAAGAACACAAGTGAAGACATTACCTTAAAATCGGGTAACTCTTTTTGATTTGAGCTCAAAGGCTTCCTTGGGAATACTTCTGCCCAAATTGAGGCTTCTAGGCATAATAGAGGGATGTGGATAGAAAAAATGGGCAGGGTTTGGCCGAGCCAAATGCTTGAGAGGTGTGGGTAAGGAGGTAGAGGTGGGGGCCTTTTATAAGAGGAGAGGAGGGGCACTCTTGAAAAGTTACAAAATGTTACTTTATTTTCAAATGAGTTTCGGATTTTAAAGGTCCCAAATTGATTTATTTAGAGGATAAGGTGATAAGGGTTCGAAATATACTCATACAATAGGTCTTTGACAATTGTAGGTCTTAGATTTTACATTATCTTTTTATTTTATTTAAATCGTTAAATAATGAGGTAATCGCTGCATCATCATTATGTCATAAATAATTTAATTTATTTAATGTCTAAAAATTATAAAACAAATAATATGATGTATGAAATCTTTTTATCTTTCCAATTACTATTTATAGTCTAGGATATCATTTATGTAGACAAAATTAAAAATGTTTTACTTAGGTGATACATTCTTTGTTATATTTAACTTTCTTTAAAAATAAAAAGATAGAAAGTCATTATCACAAAAAAGTGATTCCATGGGGTCCCTAAGTTTGGCACAAGTCATACCATGGTATTCCATGACACAAACAGTAGTATTAGGACACATGTTGGGGTCATTTTTTATTATTATGATATTATTTTATTATCCTTAACTACCCGATTACTAATTAATCAAGATAATTAAAGATAATTACCGTCGTTACTATTCATAATGTCAAAAAACAAAAGAGTATTAATTAGATAATTTAGACCTTCTGATTCCAAATATGGAATCCATTTTTCCAAATTACAAACATAGAAATTGCAATAATTAATTTAAAAATAATTCCTGTTGTCAAAACAAATAGCGGGTTTTTAGAAACAATATCTATGAAAAGTTTGGCACTTGTTTATGCCCAATTCCAAAGTGAAATTAATTATAATGACCAACATTGGATTAGATGGTAAAAATATATTATAATTAAACTTTAATACCAATTAAAAAGATAATCTAACCATATAATTAAATTAGATGAAAAAGCAGTTTTGATGTAAAATGCAGTATTTTTCACTATTCATTAAAAATTGAACATGGTCAGAAAAATACCAAAAATTTACCCAAGGTAAATTTCAATGTCCCAATCATAAAGAATAAGTTTATTTTGACAAATATATCTTATAAAATTGTCAAAATTTAGATTAAAAAATGGTTCTCTATCAAAAGGCGGTAAAACAATATTTTAAAAATATTAGAGTATTCCATGCTTAAGATTGGATTTATTCTCATTTTAAGCCTCTAAGACACTATATAATTAATAAATAGACATATATAAGAATATCTATTATTCATTACTTACTTGGGATGTTACATTCAGGATCAGGTTGATACCTATTAAATTGAGATACATGAAACACATTCTAAACTGCACTGAAATTTGGTGGAAAATCCAACCGATATTCCACCTCACCAAATCATTAAAGTATCTCAAAAGGGCCTATGAATTGAGGAGATAAATTTCCTTGGTTACTAAAATGATGATGACCAAGACTTGGATATATTCTTTGAGAACACATAGACACTCACCTTAAACAAAAATGACCATCGATAATGATCCACATATAATTTATAACAACTTTGAGTCATCTTCATTCTCTTCCTGATCAATTGAATCTTCTTCATTGTCTCTTGCACAAGGATTGGTCCAAAATATGAAGTCTCACATGTTTTCACCTAACAAAGTGGATAACGATAAGGATACCCAAATAATTATCCAAAAGTATCTATATGTATTGAGTCTTGATAACTTTTGTTATAAGATAACTCCACTAATGGTATGTGATCCTCCCATAAGCCACATAAATCCATTACACAAGCCATAATAATGTCTTCCATCATTTATATCATCCTTTTAGATTTTTGATCCATTTGAGGATGATACACCATGATCATATTCAACTAAGTACCAAGGGATTTATATGAGGATTTACATAAATGAGATGTAAAAAATAAGATCTTGATCTAATATATTTGAAATGGGTATGTCAGTCCATTTTACCACCTAATTAGATTTTTGAAAAGTCTTCCATCATATGATATTTATGAATAGGGATGAAATGTGATGAATTTGTGAGCCGATCCACTATCACCCATGTGGAATCATTTTTCCGGACCATCCTTGATAGGCTTTTACAAAATCCATAGCTATCTGCTCCCATTTCCACACGGGAATCGGTAAAGACTGTAGCATACCCATTTCTCGCTGATGATTTGCCTTATCCCGCTAACAAGTAAGGCATATCATTACAAATTTATCCACCCTTATTTTCGTGAAAACCCACCAAAATTTTTCTTTCAGTTCCTTAAAAATATTTTTGTATTATAGGATGAACATCCCTCTCAAATAGTGGTAAGCATAAAGAAGTTATTCCTAAAAAGCCACAGGTAAGATCATTCGATCTATAAACCACAAAAATAAACTCCCATCCAACATTCATCCATCAATGGTATCCCCACCATTGAGTTATGACCTCATAGAAAAACACTCAGGATTGGATGTTTGTTCCTCTTTAACCCTCTCAACCAAATTAATCATAAAAGAAACTAGAAAGAAAACCACAACACTAACTCATTATTCACAATCCAAGTGAATTTTGGCTATTGATGAAATCAAATTCCATTTATCTAAATACTATTTCACCAACTGACTATATGGATTTATACTTAATTTATCCACCATTGAATTGACTTTACCCGGTGTATATATCAAGTCAAAGTTGAACATTTGAAGATACTCCATCCACATTATTTGTATCATATTTAAATAAAATTGTGATAAAATTTGTTTCAAGCTCTTATGATCTATAAACACCATAAATTTCTCACTAAATAGGTAATGACACCAAGTATTCAAATAATGGACTACAAAAAACTAATTCTAAATTATGTGTTGGGTAGTTCTTCTCATGCAACCATAATTGACATGACCCATAAGAAATAATATTATCTCCTTACATTAGAATGCATCCTAACACAGATCTCAAGGAATCATAATACACCCCATAACCTTGTATTTATTCTAGAAATATCATAATTGGTTCTAATGTAAGGTTGAAATTAAGATCTTGGAAATAATTTTGACATTACTTATTCTAATGGAATAGAATAATTTTCCTTTTAAAAGATATTATTGGTGAATCTAATCATGAAAAATCACAAACAAAATGTCATTAATAACCATCTAGGCCCAGGAAACATCATATCTCAAAGAAATTATTTTACCGATGATAAGATATTACAACCTCTTTCTTTTATGGATCCATATAAAAAACTCTTTCATAGATAACATGGCCAAGGAAACATACCTATTTTATCCAGAAATTATGCTTTTAAAGTTTGAAATATAGATGATAATCCATCAAGATACCCAACAATTTCACAAGTATTTCTCATTCTCAACCTTTTTCCTAAAATAAACCAGTATGTCATCCAAAAACACCACCAAAAAAGAATCTAGAAACCTTTGAAATATACAATTCATCAATCCCATAAATACTACTAGTGTATTAATAAGACCAAAAGGCATAACCACATAATTATAATGGACATATATACTTCTGAAAGATGTATTCGAAATATCATCCTTCTGAACTTGTAGTTGGTGATATCCTTAATTCAAGTCAATTTTAGAGAACCAATGGGACCCCCTTAATTGATTAAATAGGTCATAAATTCATGGAATTAGATACTGATTCTTTATAGTAACTTTATTAATCTCCGAAGAGTCCCATCCTCCTTTTTCACAAACAAAATTGGTTCCCCCCATGGAGATGTACTAGACTAAATAATCCCTTTGATTTTTAACTCTTCTAACTGGAATTTCAATTACCTTAATTTTTTTTGGTTCCATATGATAAGATGAAAGCGAGATAGGACTAGTACCCAATAAGAGATTAATCATAAGGTTAACTTCTATTGTTGGTAGAAATATAGAGAAATTATTGAAAAAAACATCAGGAAACTAATCTAAAAATATTAGAAAACCACTATTCTTAATCTCATCCATCGATGCTATGGTTGACGCTGCCAACTGGTACAAGATGGTTCCAACTATTTGTTCCAACTGTTGGTTCCAACTGTTGGTACCAACAAGCCTACTATACCTGCCTTTACATTCTAATCTCCTCTAAAGAGATGCTATATGCCATAATTAGTGTATAATAGTTTATGTGATATTTGAACATTTTCAACCAATCCATACCCAGGATTATGTCATAGAATTCCATCTCAAGTATAGATAAATCCCAATGTAATTCAACCCCATCGATAGTTATAAAACATGCTTTTCATATAAAGGCTTGACATTCTCTTTGTCCAAGTGGAGTTTGAAGTATCGACATAGAAGGAATCTTATCAACATGAAAACCTAGAAGATCAACAACATGAGAAGAAATAAAAAAATGAGATGTACCCATATCAAACAAATCTTTCAAAAGGGTATAATTCAAAATAATTGTTCCTAGCACCATCAAAAGTCCCAATTGATCATCCATGATTATTTTCTCAACTCCATACAATTTATTACTCACCGCACTTTACTCTTTATTACCATGTTGAGATTTCACTGGTTGAGGAATCATGTTATTCCTTGAATCACCATGTATTCCTTGATTATGTTAATGATATCTATTATACTATACTCATCTTGTCGAATCATACTAAATCCTTAAAACATGAGATGTGTCCCCAACACTTGAACTTGTAGCATTTCACCAATAGCACTAAAGATGTCCCATATGGTTGAAATTGTGAGATGCTCTAGGAGGTTCTGTACAATCTCACTTGATATTCTTTAAGAAACCACATTTGAAACACCCCCTCTTACTTTTGGGTCTTGGAGGAATTTTAATTTCTCTTGTGGTCCGATTATGAGATGTTACACCTTCTTGATAATAGGTGTCCCTCTTCCTCTTTCTCTTTGTGTTAAAGTTCCATCCTATTTCCATGAGGACAACCATACTTCCTCCACTTGTATTTCTAGAAGTTTCTTATTCCACAATTATAGATCTATTCACCATATCTGTAAAAATATATAATACAAAGTATATATATCATATAAAGAGTATCTAGTTTTAGTCTCAACTCAACGGTTTGAAAATAATGAATGATGATTTGGCCTAACTGTTGGTTCACCTGCGACTTAGGTGTAACCGCATTATTACCATCCCTTTATAGTTTTTTATATTATGATATTTTATAACCAATGAAAACACCATTTAGTCTCACTCTCTAGAAACTGATGTCTTAGGAATTTCAAATTTTACACATCACACATATCACAACAAGGATTTCCAAAATTCAACAATTTCTATTTTCAAACCACTTTTAAAAATTGCACCATGCTTTTGAAAATTAAACCATTTTAAATGATTTTAAAAAATAAACACTTTTTCACCAAAATCATAAATCATTAATCAAAATGAATTATTCACTTGTAGTGGGAAGTCATTTCTATCAATGCATGTCATGATCTTCTCATCATCTAAATCAATGATGATAAGGTTACAACTCTTAGAAGTTTCTGAAAACACTCATGTACCCAAACTCCCTGGTAACTTGAGGTTCAACATAAATAGGTTATCTATGCCTTTTTATGCTCTACATTTCAAGTTCCAACATTCCTACTCCTTGATACCAACCCAACTCAAGGACTACACAAGAATGATTTTCCAACTAAAAGACCAAAAAAACTGATACCATTTGTCCCAAAATGAAAGACATACTGGCCAAGAATAATACCATTTGTAACATCTCACCTCTACTCACTATCTTTAGGAGTGACAGGTTTGTTTTAGGCTTCAAGTGACATCCCCAAGATACCAAAGGTGATAAATAAATGCCAAGGGATTCACAAAAAGTTGGGGGATGATTTAACCTTTTAAAACAAAGAAACCAAACTAAGATAACCATAACCAACCAAACCACTACATGACGCATGAGTAAAATGAAATAAAACTCAATGTATAACCAATAAAAGAAAAATATAAGAGTAAAAAGAAGAAACTAAGATAAAAAACTCAAATAAACCAAATTCATCAACTCAGAAACTCCCAAAATGCTCCAAAATCTAACTCAAAAATACAACATAAGGTATCAAGATGAATCACTAAATAATTGGGATGCCTTACCTTTACCCGTGTATCGATATATCACATCTACAAACACACCAAAGTTCCCAAGTAGAAGGTTAGTGTAAAACTAAATAATATTTCCTCAATGAATTACCAAATCACATAACTAGGATAGAACATGTTAGAACATTTTTATAAAGTTGTTTAAAACAATTTAAATTAGTTTATATCAAAGTCATTTTTTCCAAATCAACCCATTTTTCATACCCAACAATTTTACAAGGGAAGAAACCAAAAAAATATTCAAAAAAAATTCACATTTCTATTTGGCATACCCATTCTAGTTCCACACATCCACACATCCACACATCCACACATGCATGCCCATGTGACAGTTCCATTCTCATGAGCGGTCTCTCATAGATCTACCAAGTCATCACAAGGTAACCAATCCCATTTTCCATTACATGCTTAGCACCAAGTACCAATTCATATTTCAACTAGGCCCCATATGCAACATGAACACACACCACCATGTATACCTATAAATTATACCAAAACCATTTTTCCACAAATATATTATTTCTTTAAAAAATTTCAATAAACATTTTCCATTAATCAAAACCAAACCATAATTTTAAACCATCATTTTAAAATCATCAACCAATTTTTTTTTACATAAAACCAACCAATTTACATCATTTAAAAAACCATCACTAAATATGTTTTCCATCAAGAATCACACCTCAATTTGAAAATTCAATTCAAGAAATTTAATCAATTTGAAACCAATACTTTAAGTTCTTAAAAAGAGGAGTTGAGAGTGAATCCACCTAACTCGCAACCGTTGGAGAAACCAAAGAACGACACAAAAATCCAAAAACCCTCCTTGAAACTCTTAAAAACATCCTTAAATATTGTTCCCTATCATCCCAACAACCATATATCATCATGATTGGCATAAAACAATATGAATATATCACCAACAAATTATATCCATGAATCAAAAAGATTAAATAAGAATACAACTAAATAAAATAATGAAGAACAATCACTTACTAACAAATATAGCCTCAAAAGAACCTAGATTCGGCTTAGAATCACTTTCGGATCAAGATTAATGGTCTCTATAGCCTAGGTATGAATAGTAATTCAGGTTATAATTTTTTAGGGAAACAACTAGTGGTTTATGAGGTGATTCGAATAAGATTTTCAATATCTAGATCTAAATTTTAATGGTGCACGATTAGGGAGCATAATTTACATAGCTAGTGAGAGGGGTCAATTCTTACTTCTAAATGGAATATTCACCATTTATTTTATTTATCACTAGATCTAAATACCATTTGATATTAAAGTAGGATATTTTTAGTTATAGGGGTTGTTATAAGATATTAATGAGGGTTTTGTATTCCATCTTATTATTCGTGTAGCCTTTGGATAATGAGAAAGAGAAAGGAAAATTTTCTTTGTCTGGAGAAACAAACACAATCCCTAAGACAACCCGATTTATCCTAGGGTTTTCTATACTCTTATAGATAAGAATTTGGGAGGTTCCATCAAAATAAATATTCCATGTTCTGGGAGTGTCATGGTAATAAAAAACCTCCTCATATAGAAGTTCAGTATCCATTGGTGTACTTTCTAGGGAGGGATATACCACAAGGAAATAAAACAGGGCATTCCCTTTCACTACCTTCTGTGACACAAACTGGATGTCATACTTTTGAAAAATAATTTCCCAGTGGTCCAAACACCTAATAAACATGGGGAATATAAGGATATAATTGAGGAGATCAATATAATAGACCAAGTGAACTTCATGGTTCTTCAAGTAATTCCTTATATTTTTCATGAAAAAGAAGAGTGAGTGGTAGTTCTTATCGACATCAGAATATTTGGTCTCAATTACTAACATTGTTTAAATGAGTTATTAGAGACTAATATCATTCCCCAAATCATTTTTATCTATGAGGAGAGTTCCAAGTGATATTTACATGTAAGATAAATATAATATGAGTGGATTTACTTCCACCAGTGGAATCATGACCGGTGGGTACAACAGATACTGCTTGAGACTCACAAAGGATTCTTAGAAGTCCTCATCTCATCAATAGGATACTCTATTATTCATTATCCTGGTGAAGGGGAGAGATTTTTGAGCCCGGGTTAGCTATGAAATGCTAAATTTATGCGAGTTTCCCTTAGACCCCTCTAAGTTCTTTGAGATTCTGAGGGGGTGTCATTACAATAATTACACTAGTCTTATATGGGTTGACCTCGATTCCATGGTGGTGTACCACAAATCCAAGTAACTTCCATGATGTTACCCCTAAAGCACATTTTAGTAGATTCGTATTCATACTATTCTACCAAAACTTATCAAAGACTATTTAAATATTCATGAAGTGATCACATCGCTCTCGATATTTGACTACCAGGTCATCGACATAAAATTCTATTATTCATACCAAGAAGGGTTTAAAGATATGATGTATGGCGTGTTGATAAGTATCACCAACATTATTTAACCCAAAGTGCATGACTTGATAGAAAAAAATCCCCTAGGGTGATCTAAAGGTAATGAATTCCTCATATCTAGGGTCTATATTTATTTGATTGTACTATGAGTATACAACCATGAAGGAAAGGCTTTAGAATCTAGTAGTTTCATTGATAAAGAGTTATATGACCAATAATGGGAAGTTATCTTTTGGGAAATGTCAATTAAGGTATCTAAAATCAATTTAGACCCTAATATTATGTTTTTTTTCACAAGGATGCTATTTTTGATCCATATTGGGTACTTCACCTCCCACAAAAAATTGGATTTTATCAATTTTTCATCTTCTGAATCTACATTAATATCATGAGAGGGGTGTATCCGCTTGGTCTCCTACTTGAAACCTAAATAGTCATCAAGTAAGACTAGGTGGTGTGTGTCCATTTTTTGGTTCAACTTGGGTATTTCTATCTAATTCTAAGTGAACAGATATCGATGTTGCTTTAGAAATGCAATGTACATCTCTTTCTCCTTGAGGGGAATGGAGAAAATAATAAATGTAGGCCATGGGTCTTATTTAGTTCCCAGATTTATCTACTTGATCTCATTAATAGTGGCGGAGACACCTTCCTCAAATCTGGTAGGGACATTCCTGAGACCATCCTTTTCTTATTCCACCTATGAGTCCATGAAGTTATTTTCGAACGAGGTAAGAGATATGCGGGCATCTCTATCATTATTGCGATGAGAGATCCCATGGGAAGATACATTGTCATACTCTATTACTAGAGGCATTGCACCAAGATTCTGAAGACAATTATTTTCTTTCATACTATCACTCGGAACAGTGGGAGCCTGTAAATATGGGATTAATTCTACATCCTCAATCAGATTTATGGGTAGAATATAATCACCACTGAGAATACTCTAGGGATTTTCAAGGGTTGTCCCCAAGACACTAGGGGATACAGATTACATATTTTCATCCACCATTGGTTGTTTTCACTCCCATTTATAGAAAATTTCCTCAGTATATGTGGCTTCACAAGACTCAAAGGGGGCTCTATCACCATGTAGTATTCCAACCTTCCCATCGGTGGGGTATTTAAAGCATTGATGAAATGTTGAATATACCTATACATTTCTATAGAGCCTAGGTCTTCAGAGTAGGAAATTATATGCTATGTCTTTCTGGATAAAAATGAACTCAATGTTAGATTTGAGATCCCCAAATCAAGTCTTAAGCTTGATCTTCCCAAAATATATTTTCTTACTCTTATCATACCCTTAAATGATTAGCTTTGTGGGAGATAAATATATCTGAATATATCCCAAACATATAAGGTTCTAGATTAGGATGAGGTTAATCATAGACCCATCTTCAATTAAATCCCTTTATATATTGAAATTTTCTAGATTTCCTGAAACATATAAGGGTCTGATGTGTCCCTGTATGACCTATTATTAATATTGATCTATTAATGAGGCGGAGACATGAAATTTTGATGGAATAGTCTCCACTCGATAAATCTTGGTTGAAGTGAATTATTTCTTAAACTCCTATGGAATCTGTACGGATTCAACAAGTGCCTCTCTATATTATTTTGAAATATGAAGATCATCCAGGATTGAGATATTGGTTGGGAAAACCTCCATCTATTTTATAATTTCATAATTTTTTTCCAGAGGTTAATAATTACCAAGGTGGGATTTCTCCTTATTATGTGGATAAGGAGATAAAGAGACTATAGTGGATAGGCTTGGAGCTTAAGAAGAAGTCAAGGTAACATTTGATTCCAATGGCATGGGTTGCACCAGCCATCCTTATTGTTTGAGATGATCAGACAATCGCGTCCCTACCAAATGGTCGTGTAAGATGACTAGTCTTGAATAACCATTGGAGGGTTATGGGACACTTATGTGTGCTTGTTAGTATCATTGGAGTGCTTTAACATAGGTCTCAACTGAATATACATCCTCTAGAGGGATATGATAATAATATTGGGTTTGACTATGCCCGTACTATCCCCCATATCCTCAAATCCTATGCCTTCGGCCTTCGGCTCCTCAGTTAGGTATAGGGAACTCATATTTTGAGGTGAATTCATCATTAGAGAATGGGTATGTTAATTTTATTATGTTAATAGAACCAAAGATGAGCTCTTATTCTGATGAGGGTTCTGTTTAGTGGGGTAGTTCCCATTCTATAGATATTGAAGAATGAAATATTAAAGAGTTGGGGCCCACATAGAAGTTGAGAATGAATATTCTTCTTCTGTTTCTTCCTATGTCTGATGATTTTTTCTATCTTTAGGAGGTGTTTTATATGTCACCTATCTTGGTGAAAAATGCATTATGGATTTTCAAATTTGTTCTCTCAGGGTGGCATGATCTCGGTTAACTATTTTTTGAGTCATCCAATTGTTGAAATTTTACCCACACTTGGATAATTTTTTTTTCAATCACCTTATTCTTATGACTGGGAAATGGTTACATAATTCACCTATGTTGGGGATTTTCCAACATCACCTATCTAGAATCGACCATGATTTGAAGGAAGTATTTGAAGATGAAGCATTCTTGGATGTTGTGACCCAACATCCTATAGAAAGAGAAGTAGTCGGGATGATTAGAGAGGTTGAACTCATTGGGTTTCCTGGGCTGTATAAACTTGAGTAGGTTATTTTCCATAGTCATAAGGAAATAACCTGGGAATTTATCATTTCTTAAGAAGTATTATTTATTAATACATTCCTCAAATCATAGGAAACCCTGGTCTCATTTTGTTTCTGTTCGACAGGGAGATTTTTCTATTACTATCGCTCAACAGGAGGCACTGGGTGATTTAGATCCTGCTTAGGTGTTTAGATGGGCAATTCTACTAGTTTGAGGGTAACAGTGGAAATTTATACCTTATCGAGCCTTGTACCCTATGATAAAGGTATGAGTTGAGATTTATCCAAATTTCACTAAATGGAATCTTCTAGGTGCTATGTCATTTTTGAAAACTTAAAGAACCACCTGGATACTTAATTGGGATCAAAGGAGTCTGCAACTCATCCTAAAGATTTTTATCACAGAGTTCCAAAAATTTATCCTATGAGGTAGGGGTGTTGAGTGAATAGGTTAGACCCTTACATCTAGATATGAAGTTATACACCCTCTCATTTTCACATTACTTGCAGCTGGTCATGTCAATAATTTTCATTTTCCTTAGTGTAGAGATAAACTGGTAATGGAATTGATAATGAAGGTCTTCCCATCCCATAAAAGACCCTACCAGGAGGATGCTATACCAAATGAAGGCTATACCTGCTATATTATATACAAAAAACCTCATCTTGGTCAACTACTATTGATCTCGATGGCCCATCATAGGGCCGCATCGAGACATGAAATGTGTAATATATTGTTCTGGATCTCCCATGTTGTCAAAGGTTGAGAAGTTTGGATTTATAAATTTGGGTGGAGGAAAAGTGTCATCCACCCATTCTGGATATGGATTTTTCTTGAGCTTCATAGGTTCATGTTTCCATTCCATGGATTCTATTCGAGCAGATAGGGACTCAATGTAATTTAGCTTTTCTAGAGGTTCTTCTATCTGAGCTACCTCTCATCTATAGGGAGAATGCAAAGCCTAATGATGCGACCCTATTTTCATATCCTATTGATTTTTTTTATCCATGATAAGAATAAGTGACCACCTTTGATAGGGGGATGTTGTCACCGTAATGGAGGCAATTCGTGATAATCTTCGACTTCCTTAGTTATATAGATTGGTTGCCTAGATCCAGAGCTAGTCTGGTACTCAGATGACACTCTTACAATTGGATGGACTCTTTCTTGATATGTGGGAGGAGTAATATTCACCTATGTATGGATACAATACCCCATGGGGATGTTTCCCCTAAGTATATCCTTGTTGAGTTGTTTGAGATTTTGAATCTCATTATCATATTGTGACATCTATTCCTATGAGGATGGAATTTTGGCTCTTTTAGGAGGTTATTAGGATGTATCCACACATTTCCCTTTATCTGTTTCAATATTATTCCATAGAGGTGGTATCTCAATATTTTTAGGTTTTTGGGTTTTGGATTCTCCTTTGATTTTTCACATGTACAACCTCAGTTGGTGAATCTAGATCACCATACTCTTGGGGTACACTCTCTATATTTCATCCCTCTATATTTTCATATTGATCCACATTATCTATTATATTGATGGTGAATAAATTCACAGAGGTGTATCTGGAAATGGTGGTCTTTATATTACTCTCAACTCAACAGGATGATTCTACACTACCAGTATCATGGTCATTTTTTGAACCCTTTTCCATATAAGACATTTTTAGCTTACGCACTCTATGGGGTTTTATTTCCTTTTTCATATTGTACTTCCATATTTTTATATGAGTAGTGGCCATGAGGGAGTTTTTGGTCATGATTTCTAAATGAGCCCCAAATATTAGAGGTTTGTCTTGTTGTGGGAGGAACATATGGGATGATGAACATCGATATTTACCTCCCAAAAAGGAGAAGAATGATTTCCTCTACAGCGATGATGATGATGAAAATTCCCCCATCCTTGTGGGATGGGTACTATTCAGGAACGCCATTGGAATTTTTTTGATCTTGTTTCTGAGGATATAATGATTCTAATTGAAGAATTGATCATTCATGTGATGAAAATTGAGATATAAATGACCCCTTCCTCATGGGTTGGGGTTGATATGGAATCGTCTCTAATTTCTCAAGGACTATTTCAGGGTGTGGTGAACCTGGTGATGGAGATTGAGATAAAAATTCCTCCAGCTCAGTGGGCTAGGGTTGATTTACAACTATTTCCAATATGTCATGAATCCTCTAAGGGATTTATGATCTGAGGGGTGGAGGTAGTGGTAAATATTCCCCTAGACTGGTGGGATGGGTGGTATCCTAGGTGGTTTTTATAGTAGATTCTATTGCAACCTATTTGATTTGGTACAGTTGTGATCGTAAATGAGTTGGGTTCAATGGAAACCCATTATGAGAATCATTCTTTATGGGAAGTTTCTGGGTTGACTGTAAATTTTATTTTCATGTCTGAAATGTGTTCCTATTATTTTTAGGGGCCTAGTTCAAAGATCCATTGGCATACCTTTCCCTCTATTCATGATATCTTGGCATCATTAAAGTGGATTAATTTCATTATAGTGACCAACTGGATAACGCATTACCCGATCCTCTGATTTATCTAGAGGCTATGAAATTAAAATATGTCTTATTCAGGGAGTTATGCTATTCTAGGGGTATAATGAGTGCAAGGATCCATATTTTTCCCATCCTTATATTTGTGCATCTAATGATGCTATGTAAATCATTTGGTGGATACTTTTAATGATACGAATAAAAACAATACATATGTGTTTTTTATGATCTTCAACTTCCGAGTTCTGGGCTACAAAAAAGATAGCCACATCTAGCTGAAAATAGTGTGTATTGATGTCCTGATGGTGATAATCATATCTTGGATAAGGTAACTATCTAGCCTTCAATTATTGATGAGTTGACCACATATTTTTGGCATAGGTAAGGAATAAACTCCTTTTCTAGCTCATCTGGTATCTCATAGCCAGAAGTAGCGAGGGGCCATAACATAGTTAGGGAGCTGTTTCTAGATAATTATATACATATATCAATATATTCTTAATTTTTATCATACTTACATGCCTCCACTTAGCCAGACCATAGAAATTACTTCTTGGGGTTGCCTACTGACCATGGTGAAGGGTTTCTGGTAGTTGATGAGGAACTATATATGGTTGACCCCAGTGTTTCGAGAGACTCTCTATACAAAGGTGTATGAGATTGAGATCCTATATATATGGAGGTTTCTGGGAAATGGGAGGATTTACTTGTTTGAGGGAGATATCAAAATGTAGAGGTTGACCATGAAAAATGTCAGGAATAAAGTCCCTATGATCCATCTCCACACTACCACGAAGAGGAATATTGAGGTAATGATCACCTTTTTCTTTGGTTAAAGAGTTGAAGGATCCTTAGGATGTCGAGAATGTGTCTTGAATAGACTCAAGGAAACTGACATTGATAAGATTAGGGATACGATCCTTGTTCTTTTTCATGGCCAGAATATGTCAACCTTCTTTTTGGGATTGTGTAGGGATATGAGCCTATTGATTTAAGGCCACCAAAATATATTGATAATAATCTAGTGTTGTGGGAGTATGATACCGCTATGTAGAAGTTTATGGAGTATTCCAAGGATATTATTTATTTTCAATGAGAATATAAGCTTTCTTGTGGGTGGTTATAGGAATATTTCGGTCAAACCTAGCTGAATCAGGAATATAAGCCCGGTTCAAATATACATTCCCCATTGGATTATGCTGAATGAATTCTTGAATGGGAGAAGGGATATAAGCCTCCTCTTGTATATCCTCTAAAGGATTATGGTGTATTCATTCATTGGATGAAGTAGGGATATGAGCCTAGATTTTGTGAGCTATTGGAATATTCCAAGTAGCTTCACTGATAGGAATATGATCCTTACCTAAGTTATGTTCCACACTCATCTAGTGGTACTTGGTTACAGTGGGAATATAATCTCAATCCCATGACTTTGGAATATTCCACTGGTATTTTTTGATAGGGATATGAGCCTATAAAAAATAATGTACTGCTCTTATTGGGTGATTCCCAGTTGGAACATGAATATGAGCTTGGTCCTATACCTTTGGAGTATGTCGCCAGTATTTTTTTGACAGGAATTTGCACCTATCTGAAGGCATGTTTTGTTCTTACTTGGTGATCCCTAGTTGGAATGAGAATATGAGCCTATTCTAGTGCCTCATCCTTTATCGAAATATGAAGATAATACTCCTGTATGGGAGCAAGACTATGAACTTACTATGGAGAAACCACCTGTTCATACTGATCATAGTGTTTTGCTGCCCTGGTTGTAGGGATAAGAATATGCATCTGTTCCTATATCTGTACTAGTGCCAAAATTTTCTGGCAGAGTTCTTCAACTATTTCTAAGATGTAATGACAATTACACTTTAAAAAAGTGTGTGTGGGAATATAAACCTACACATTTTCTATCTCCAATATATATTGGTATATTTATTTGATTGAATCAGGGATATGAGCCCAAATATTTCCTCTTTGTTCCATCGAAATATGCTGATGGGATTCATGTATGGGGGTGGGGATATGAACCTCCCCCATGCTTGATGTAGGAATATGTCAGTATACTTACTCCTAGTGATAAGGGATATGATCCTTATCACTGGATATAATTGGAATATCCTAGTGGGATTTGTTAGTAGAAGTGGAGATATGATCCCACTCCTAGTTATCTAGATCCTTATGTGCCCAATGTGTCTTCCTTGGTTCCCAAGCATGATCGTCAGAGATGGAAATGTGTCAGATGGTGCTCTCAGTAAGAATTTGAGGGGCACTGGAGGGATAGTGCTGGTGAAAGTGGTTTATAGTATCTATCCTCAATGGACCATAAATGGAAAGGGATCCGTAATTGACTCCTTGATCCAACTTAATATGATAAAAAAGGTGGGGATTGTCACACTTTGGGGATATGATTTCGAAGCAGTTTTCAGTGGAAACGAATGCCACTGGTTTTATTGGAATTTTATTTGAATGATACAGACTTATTAGTTTCAACATTTGGATACCTTTTCATGCATCCTCAGGGGTTTGGATTGTACCATGTCATTGGTATTCCCAAACATTGCATTCATCACCCGATGTTAAAGATTTCCGAGGGGTAAGGTCGTTCTATGACTCACAAGGGTTAAATTTGTAGTTGATTTTCTAGAAAAGTCACTAGATGAAGACATGATCTCACGTTGGGTTTTGTTTATAAGATAAGTATCCACAGTCACGAAGAAAATAAGGAACATGGTCACTGATCAATGTATTATCTCAAGCATGATACATGCTCAATAAAATATGCACAAGAAACATAATTGTCCTTTCTTATTCCCAGTATGACCATTTTTCTGGTGTGGAATTTTCACAGTGAGGATGGGATTATTTCATGAAAACCCCAATTAAACCCCATTTTTTATGGTAAAGATGGTTTTTGGGAAATCCTAACAATTTATTATGAGTCAGGTTGAATGTGCTACACAATTCTTTAGGTCAGGTTCACTATTTCTTTCTTTTATAGAAATGTCCAACTGTTCCCACATCCATAAGTGAGTACAAACCTACTTTCCAAAGTTAGGTGGTCAATTGGGGTTTTGGACCCAATATAACTTAGAAAATCACATTGGTCAAGAGGATGGGAGGTCGGGCTCATCAAACCCTGGGGGGGGGGGAATTGTTTCCTACTCCTGGAATCTCTTATAGATTTAAGATATTTTCAGAAATCTCTTCCTAATCCCGATATAGAATCGATAACCCAAACAAAATGATCAAGTGTTGATCCCTTCCATGTGTAAAGGAAGGATATTAATGAGTCCATCTATATGTATCCAATGTTCTTCATATATTTCCTATCATTGGTAGTTGCTTATATTTTGAATCCATATCACTATGTACTCTAGATTTTACTACCATCCAAGGAGGTGATTAATGTCTTGAGGATGGGATTTAACCTATATGACATGTCCTACATATCTTGTTTATAGTAAGAATCAAAACCCAAATAGTTTAGTAAACCCATGTAGTTTAATATCATTCATAAGGGACATATATGAGGGCTCTTAGGCACTGAGTATTGAGGTCGATTCTCAGAGAGGTGTCCTATGTATCCTGGTTATGGTAGGAATTAGAGTAATCATAGTTTGATCATTCCCTTGGGACTTACCCCAAGGTGGATTACCTTATATGGGACCAGTCACATCACGACTCTAAATGGGGATTATACACTAAGGTTTCCTTGGGTGGAGAGATTAATAATGTAAATGATATGATCATTGAAAATCCCTATGCCCGTTTTAGCCTTTCTTGATGTGGTAAATAAGGGATAAAAATTAATCAGTCTCACTATATATGGATGCAAGACTTATGCACTAGGGAGGACCTTGGGATGTTTAATATGGATATCGGGCCTTCAGAAGGCATCCTACATATCCTGGGTATGGTAGGAATCAGACTTCTCATAGTTCAGTTATCCTCTCAATCTACTGATGGATGAGTAAGAATGATAAGACCATGGTAGATATTAGGTCTGGATGGTTGGAATGTCAGAGAGATGGAGGGACTTACACTGAATTAGATTCACATTTGAACCCAAGACTTAGCAAGACATCACACGTATCCTGGTTATTGCAGGAACTAGATTTCTCAAAGTTTAGTTGGGGGTATTCCCAAATATATTCATTGGACAAGGGTATCATGTCCTGAGTTATCTTCATGATATGTATTGATTTTCTTTCATGCATGTTTGTGGTGTTTGTATGGCATGTTTGAGGATGTATAGACATGTCATGGTTTCCTAGAAGACATTCCCAAAGACAATCACATGATCCGATTTACTTTTCTGAAGGACATTGCATGACTAAGGCTAGAACATCTGGAGGGTGTCACATGATCCATACTGACTTGTTTGGAGGATATCACAAGACCCGCCTAGTATGTACTGAGGATATCACGATACTTGGATGTCATGTATAGATGAAATCACGAGACCTGAGTGGAATGTTTGGAGGAAATCATGAGATCTGACTGGCATGTATGGAGGACATCGAGAGACCTGGATGGAAAGCACTGGTGCCACCACATAACTTGTATGACATGTTTGGAGGACATCATGAGATCTAGATAGAAAGTCCTGGTGACACTATATAACTTGGGAGATATGTTTGGAGGACTTCACAAGATCGAGCTAGCAATCCTGGAGGACTTCACAGGAATTGGGTGTCATGCTCGAAGTGCATCACATGAATTTATTGACATGTCCAAGGGATATTTCATGATGAAAATGGAATTTCAAGGGAGAATCACATGACATAGGTGAAATTTCCCAGTACCGTCACATGATCTGGGTAGGTCATGCGAAGCACATGAAGATCATCATATCTTGTCTTCACATAAGTCTCCAATCTTGTTTTTTAGTCTTTATTTCAACCTTTATTTCATATGTACCTTAGATTTTGTCCAATTATAGTTTCTTTAAGATTTCACATTCCCCAATCGACATGAAGGACCTCCTTCACATAATTTGAATGAAATAGAAAAAGTCCTTAATGTGATCTATAGAGTGATCACATGAAGCACATACTAATTCCATGTGATCCATTAGGTTGTTACCAAAATTTTACCTGGTGTAAGACATTATGATCACATGACTGGTCACTTCGAGAAGTCTATTTGTATTCTCCCATGTAGCAGGCTTCTATGGTGTACATCACTGTGTGTGTTTTTTTGATGAGGGGGGGGGGGGATTTATAGCCATACTGCCCTGGGGATATTCCTCCTTATTTGATGTGTATCTCTCAGATATGATCTACAGTAAGTGGAGATATTCTAGTGTCATGCTCTTGGCATGATCTAACCATGGGTTTTCCATGTCTTTATCACTGTGTCTCATGAAAAACAGTGACCACAAGACCATCTCATCATCGTTATGTTTATTGGACCCTATGTAATCAAATGGGTTTTGAATAATTATGTTGATATGTCAAAGAGACTTGACAAGGTCAATCCAACATTTCTAAAAGTCTTCATGAGATTAGGATTCCTATGGAAAGTATTTCGTGTGATTGAATATGAATTGTTTAGGGTTATTCACGATACTGTTACGAATTGTCAAGGGAGCCTCCACGAGATTGGTCTACCATGTCTAAGTGCCTTCACGTGATCATGTTGGCTTGTTGAGGGGGTCCTGTGTGGTCAATGATGATTTATTAGGCCATATGAACACATTCGAGTGAATGAAAACATATCCTCGCATCATAAGAATCTTATTTGTTTCCCCATTTTATTTCCTTATTTATTATTCAAGGACAACATATCTCGTATATCTGTGTGAGAGTTATTGAATAATATCACTCTCATTGTTTGCGATAAATCGTGTGAAAAATAATGGATCTTGTAGTGATTCATGATCATTATCATTTCCTTCCTTATTTTCTATGGATTCATAGGGGAAACTCATAATCGAATGAACATGTCTGAGACCCTTAGTATAATGAATGTGACATGTTAATAGTATCTTATATGATAAGGTGGAAATGTCATTGGGGATTTTTGAGATATGGTGAACTTCCTAATCTTTTATCATAAAAATTAATGACCACATAAGGTCTCCACCTTTTTCACATTTTTATCCTTTATTGTATAAGTAGTTTTGGATGATTTTTAGGTGCCTACTGGTTTAAAAGTCACATGATCAGAAGAGCTTGTATAGCAGTCTTCGTACAATCATCAACAGTTGTATAGGTTCCTTCACAAGAATAGGTAGTTTTTAATAGAGGCTCTGCATGATCAAATTCAATCATGTGCTATACATGATCCTTTTTCACAACCTTCCAAGGATCATGTGATCACGTGTCCTTTTATGGGTTACGAGATCCACATGATTTTGACCATTTTATCTTCCTTTGTTTTGCAGTGAAAATAATACCCATGATTTGGGTATTTCTCCCTTTTTATATTTTCTAATGATCATTTGGAAATAATTAACAATCATATAGTGGTTTTTTTCGTTATATTTATCTTGGTTTTTTTCTTTTATTTTCAAAGGAAAAATCATACCTCAATTATTTATGAAGCCCTTGGAATTTATTTCCATCCTTTGGTGTCTTGGGGATATCACATAAGGCCTAGTAACACACCCTTAACTCAATCCAATGAGGACTAGAAGGATGTTACAATGCATATCCCAATTGATATAAATAAATAGTTCCATGTCCAGCCTATATTAAAGGAAAACCTTTGGGAATATATTAAGGTAATATTGCGATATACTTTCTCTATTTTAGAAAAAAAATTATATAATGAGACATTGTTTTGGTTTTCATTATCCCTGGAAGAGTTCATTTATTTTAGATGATTTCTATAAGAAATATATCTTAATGGCTGCTGTAAATGCACATAGAGGCTTCCAGACACTTCTTACAAAGCATCATATCAGGGATACTGAGAGAAAACTAAATCCAAACCCACCAGTTTTGTATGTACACATTATAAAATAGGATACATGGAATGATTTCATTATTTTTTGATATTATAAATCATTTAAAGTGGATCCTATATAAGGTATCAAACGCAATATGGACCATGTACCATTTGAATATGAGAAACAACCTTCAAGGCTTGTGAGAAGAAGTTCAGGCTGAAAACTCCAACTTTTCAAGGCCATATTTAGGGGGTGAGCTATGGACAAGTCCCATATTATAGTTCAAATAAAGTGATAGGTAGAGGTTTCCATAGCCGAAGTAGGAATTAGGGGTAGATTGGAATCAAGGATCTGATGAGTTTTATTATAATAAAGATTAATAGGTCCAAGAGGGATAAATATTATTCATATCTACCTAAACCAATGGAGACAGGGTAGGCCAATAAAATTAGGTCCAAGGAATGGGAACACGATTCTTATGAGAAGGAGAAGGTGAAAGAGAGAGGCTTGAACCTGATGAATGATTTTTTAATGGACAAAGGTGGTGGCTCTGATGAACATTCCACTAAGAAGATAGGTGACATGATGGGAATTCTCTTACAACCCTGATTTTATTACAAACTTAAACATGATTTATTACATAAACTATTCACTTGATACAACATGGAAGATCAATATGTCTAGTGTATTTGGGGCTTAGGATCATTACATAACAACTTAAAACATGAAATAAAACATCTTTATTGAAAAATTTCTTTACATGACCACTATATTCCCTCGTACTTAGCATTGCATGGGATAACTTGAGGACATGCATATGAAAAGGGTGAGCTAAAAAGCCTAGCAAGGGAATAAACATGGAATACATGAGGAGTACAATACATGTTAGAAAATAGGCATATCAATAGAGAACAAGAGAAACATGAACATAAAGGCATGATAAAACATGATAATCATAACATGGAAATGTGGTAACAACACTTAACATGGAATTAGCATGAGCCAAGGCTCATTGCACATGGAGCATGAGTAAATTATCATTTCACATGAAGAATGAGTAAAACATCATTGCACATGAATTAGCATGAGTTAATACTCATTTCACATGATGTATCATGATACTATACTTTACCCAATGCATTGGAGTGCTATAAGGGCACACCCTTCTTAAACATTTCATTTCATGCATAAGTGTTCCACATGGATCATAAAACATGGATTCATAAAACATAATCATTTATTCCACGATAAAGGAATGTGGAATTCATACACGAAACTTTATAATCAATAAGTAAATTTTCATAAATGCAAATACCCTTGATGGAGAAATGAGCATGGTATTCACTACACAATGGCATTGGCTTAGAAAATCTGTGCAATTTCAGCAGTGTAACGGCGTGATGTAAAAATTCATAAAAAGGTTTATGAGAGAGAAAGGGGTTCCTCATAATATTTACATGTAATGGACAGTAAGGAGGTCATATAGATACATTTACCAACAATTATAATTGAATTTAGGTTCATGATACAAAAGTATTGCTTGAATGTAAATGAGGAGGAAGAAGTTCCTTTCGGAATTTTGGCATAGTAACAGGTGTACATGGGAGGAATCTAATGAGAGAGAAAGGGGTCTCCCATAATTAAAACATAAATAGGGTAGTATGAGGGAGGTTATAAAACATACCCCAACATTCATAATTGAAATTAAAAGGGCAAAACAACTTAAAGAAAATTGGACAAAAATGAGAAAGGAAGAAAAAACCCTTACTTGGAAGTGTGCTTCTAAAGGCTTGAGAGAGGCTTCTTGGGAGCTTGGGGTACCTTGAGAGGATTATAGAGAGAGTAGGGAGGAAGTTTGATGAACTCAAAAGTCTTTGAGTGATGAGGAAGTGGGATCTTGGGTGGGTTTATATAAGAAAGGTGAGGGAATTCTTTATTATTTAGGTTTGGGACCCCTTAAATTAAATTAATCCAAACCACAAACCATCCCATGTTTTTTGCCCATGGTTTTTGGAAAAGGGAAGATTAAAAAAATATTTTATAAGGAAAAAAGTCCTAACTTCTTAAAATAATAGGTTTTCTTATGTGGAGGTGAGTCACACTTCCATGGAAAACAATTTAAAAAGACAAGGTGTTTTAATAAGTCTTGAAGGGTCCATTAATGCTTTTAAAAGTAAGTCAAACAAACCCAAAATCACATTATTTCAATGTTAAAACATATATTGGTCAAAAATAAAGCTTATAGTATTTTATTACATCACTATTGGGTCATTATGATGTCATAAAACGCATCATATATTTAAACAGTATTTAATTTTTACCCAAAAAATGGACTGTCTCGGAAAATTATGAAAAATTCACCGTTGGATAATTTCGATGTCCTAATTCCAGAAATAAAATTTATTTTATCTAAATAATTTTCAAAATATGTTAATTTTCACTTTAAAAATAATAAACGACATTTATAAAAAATTCATGGGTTTTGACAAAAATGGCTTTCAAACCTTAATAAAAATTACAATTGAATTCATAAAATTATATGATAATTTATATATAATAAAATTAATTTAATAATAATAATAATAATAATTCATTAAAATATTATTTAATTCAAAAATCCCTTAATTTAATAAAATATAATTCTTAATTAAATAATAACTAAAAACACTATTTGCACTTTAAAAATTATTTACAATGTATCAATAATGACAAGAAAGTATATTAATTATTATATACAAAAAATAATGTACATGAACATAGTACTAGAGATTTTTTACATAACCCCTTAAAACAGCCGCATAAGACCTAAGGGTAAGGTGTGCGATGGTGACAGACTCTTGGGGTGGCTCGGATAACATCGCTCGAGTGGTAATTTCTATCAACTTACACTTTTCTTGTAGATGGTCATGTTCGAGCTTGACATGATGAAGCTCAGCTTGGGATTGGTCAAGAGAAAAGCCCAAAGATGCCACCTCTTTTCCAAGCTCCGACAAATGGGCTTCGTATGGAGCAATTCTACTAGATGAGGCCATCACTTCCTTTGTCTGAGTAAATTGGGTTTGTTAAAGCCCTATATTTATACTAATCATGTGATCACTATTCAATGACTATAAAATCAATGGTCACAATTCTTAACATAAACCCAAAGAAGTTGAAATTTTATATAAACATTTTAAATAAAGAGACATTTAATTAGATCATGAGGGATTTCCATTAATGAAACTTTGGGTCATTATAATATCCCCCATTCAGAAATTTCACCCTTTAAATTTCCTTTTCCCACACTAAAACATATGTGGGTAACTCAACTTCATCATTTCCTCCAATTCCCAAGTAACTTCGTCAAACTTGTGGTTTCGCCACAACACCTTGACAAGGGGCATTGTGTTATTTTGTAGAACTTTTTCTCTACGATCTAAGATCTTCACTGGTTTCTCCTCATAAGAAAGAGCATCCTCCAACTGTACCACCTCAAAAGAGAGTACATGTGAAGGGTCCGGTATGTACTTCCTTAAGAGGGATACATGAAAGACATCATGTACTTTGTCCATGGTAGGTGGAAGTTCTATTCGATATGCCACAACCCCGAAACGATCAAGAATATCGAAGGGGCCGATGTACCTTGGACTTAACTTCCCTTTCTTTCCAAACCTCATGACCTTATTCCATGGATATATACGTAGAAAAACCATGTCTCCAACTTTAAACTCAAGGTCTCATCGACGATTATCTGCATAACTCTTCTATCGACTCTGGGCTGCCTTGATATCCTGCTGAATGGTTTTCACCTTCTCCACCATTTCCTTGACCATTTCCAGTCCAAGAAGCTTACGTTCACCGACCTCATCCCAACACGCCATGGTTCTTCAACTTTTCCCATAAAGGGCTTCATATGGTGCCATTTGGATGCTCGAGTGGAAACTGTTATTATAAGAGAACTCAACCAGATGAAGATGTTGATCCCATCCTCTTTTAAATTCCATTGAGCATGATCTCAACATGTCCTCAAGTGTTTGGATAGTCCTCTTGGATTGGCCATTAGTTCGAGGATGATAGGTCGTACTGAAGTTCAGTTCAGTATTCAGAGCATGTTGAAGACTCTTCCAAAACTTAGAGGTGAATCTTGGATCTCGGCCAAACAAAATAGATAGTGGCACTAAATGAAGCCTTACCACTTCCCTGATATATATCCGTGCCAGTTGATCCAATGAGAAATCCTCCCGAATAATAATGAAGTGTGCAGTCTTTGTAAGACGATCCAAAATAACCCAGATTTCATTGTTGCCTTTGGATGTCCTTGGAAGTCCGGTGACAAAGTCCATGGTGATGTTCTCCCATTTCCATTCTATTATGGGAAATGGTTGCATCATCCCTTAGACTTCTGCCTTTCTTCCTTCACTTTCTGGCACACCAAACACTTTGATGTATTTTCAGTGATCTCCTTTTTCATCTTATCCCACCAAAAGTTTTCTTGGAGATCTTGATACATCTTTGTGCTCCATGGGTGAATAGAGAAATTTGAACTATGTGCATCATCCAAAAGTTCCTTCTTCAGCTCCGGACTTGATGGAACACATAGTCTTTTCCCAAATCGCACAATTCCTTCTTCATTATCATTAAACTTCGAGGATTTACCCTTTTTGATAGCTTCCACTTTTTCCTGAATTCCCAGATCATCCTTTTGAGCATCCTTTAACCTTTCCAAAAGATATGGTTGAGTAATAATTTGTGAAGGGATTGATGATGTTCCCTCATTTATGATTCCCATGTCCATATTTATCAAGTCTAAGAAGATTGGATCCCTCTCAATTATCATCATTGATAGAATCGCTGGGTCCTTTCTACTTAGGGTATCTTCCACCTTGTTCGATTTCCCAGGGTGGTAATGTATTGAACAGTCATAATCCTTGATGAGCTCTATCCATCTTCTCTAGTGCATATTAAGGTCTTTCTGTGTGAATATATATTTAAGACTCTTGTGGTCAGTATATATCTCACATTTCTCCTGAGAGAGATAATGCCGCCAGATTTTCAAGGCAAAGATCACCGCCGCCAACTCCAGATCATGCGTTGGATAGCTTCACTCATGGATTTTCAACTTCCTTGAGGCATAGGATATCACTTTATCATTCTACATCAACACACAGCCTAAGACCTTCTTCGAATTATCACTGAATACCATAAAAATTTCCCCACTTGTGGGTAAAGTGAGCACATGCGCAGTGATAAGCCTCCTTTTCAACTCCTTGAAGCTTTCTTCACATTCATCACTCCAAGAAAACTTTACTCCCTTTCGAGTTAGATTAGTAAGAGGGATGGAAAATCATGAGAAATTTCTCACAAATCGTCGATAATATCCAGCTAACCCCAAGAAGCTATGGATATCCATTACCAATGTTGGCCTCGTCCATCCCTCGATTGAATCTATTTTGGAGGGATGCACAGATATCCCATTACTTGTGATGATATAGCCCACGAATGAGACTTCCTTCAACCAGAACTCACACTTGTTGTACTTTGAATAGAGCTTCTCCTTGCGCAAAGTCTCTAGTACAGTTCTTAAATGATCCTCATGGTCCTCCTTGGTTTTGGAGTATATTTGAATATCATCTATAAAGACTACCACAAATTTGTCAAGGTAATCTCTAAAGACTCTATTCATCAATTCCATGAAGATTTCTAGAGCATTAGTGAGTCCTAAAGGCATTACTATGAATTCATAGTGCCCGTATCTTGTACGAAAATCAGTCTTGGGGACATCTTCCTTTTTCACCCTTACTTGATAATATCCCGACCGCAAATCCACCATGGAGAAGTATTGTGCTCCATGCAGCTGATCAAACATGTCATCGATCCGTGGCAGAGGATACTTTTTCTTTATCGTGATTTTGTTAAGTTCACGATAATCGATGTAAAGCTGCATTGACCCATCCTTCTTCTTAACAAAGAGGACTAGTGCACCCCATGGTGAAGCACTTGAGCATATAAACCCTTTATCCAAATTCTCTTGTAGTTGTTTCTTCAGATCTTCAAGTTCCACGACATCCATTCTATATGGAGTCTTGGATATTGGTATCTCCCCTGGTATAAGTTCAATTGAGAATTCAACATCTCTTCTAGGAGGAAGACTAGGTAGTTCCTCAGGAAACTCTTCAGCGAATTCCCTCACAATAGGCATTTCTTCAAGGATGGTTTCTTCCTTGGACTCAATCATCTGAGCAAGATACACGTGCTCATAGGGTAGTAATATCCATGCTTGAGATGATGGAGCTAAAGGAGATTCATCTTCCTCGTTACACTTGTAAAGAATTGGGGGTCGATTCTTCATATGGAGTGTGATTTCCCTCTCCCGACAATTTATGTTGGCTCTATATAAGGAAAGCCAATCCATGACAAGAATTGCATCAAATTCCACCAGAGGGTGTATGAAGAGGTTTTCTGGGAAATTCAATCCACAGATTATAACAGGGGATGACTTATATTCATGGGATAAAATGATTTCCCCATTTTCCGTACTCACCGACATCATCACTTCCGTGGTTTGTGGTGGTGGTGGGATTGTTCTACTAAACTTTCGAGATATAAAAGAATGCATAGAACCTGAATCAAAAAGTACGTTCGTTATTCTTGAATGAATAACTAGCTTACCTGTCACCACTTCATTGTCGGGGTTCGATTCGGTAGAAGTGATGGAAAAAGCTCTTCCTTTCTACCTTGGAGGTTGTTGGTTTCCTCAAAAAACCCATGGTTTTGGGCACTGATTTGAAAAATGCCCCGGTTCTTTGCAGTTGTAGCAATGAAAAACGTGTTGAGGTTGGAACAGAGCATTCCTCTCCTCTATCACAGCCACGGGTCTTTCTTGCCGATAGTTAACATCTAGGTTCCCTTCTCTTCCACACCTAAAGCATTTCCTTGTCCCCTTGAGGAAATTTCTAAGGCACTTCTTTACGCACTTTTGGAAAGTGGGGTGCTGGATCTTCTTAGCACCGTTGGATTTATCCATCGGATTGCCAGCATTGAAGTCCACCTCATGCTTCTTTTCCCCATGATACCCCTGTGATTCCCGAATCTCCATTTCGACCTTGAGGGCACATCAGACAATTTCCTCATAGCTGTCGAAGTCACAGATTGCTAATGCTTTTCGCAGGCTAGGCTTCAGCCCACCAAAGAAGCGGTCAACCTTACATTTGAGGGTAACAACAAAGCCAAAAGTGTATCGTACAAGCCTTGTGAAGTTTTCCTCGTACTCTCCAATAGATTCTTCATATATTTTCTTGAGGGAAATGATGTCCCTTTCCATCTTAAGCCGGAGGGTGCGCATAAAATATTTATTGAAAAACATCTTCTGGAAATCCTTCCATTCCAACGCCTCGATCTCCTCCTCAGGCTTCGTATTTTTGATCAACGTACACCATTGAATAGATTCACACTCCATATGATAAGCCGCCCTGAGATCCTTCTATTGTTCAGAACATTGAAGGATGGAGAAGATCTTTTCAATGGAGTTGATCCATTGTTCAGCGATCGTGGGATCGGATGATCCACTAAAAGTAGGAGGCCTTTATCTCATGAAGCTCTCGATAGAAACTTGTTCCTTCTTAGGGGGGTTTGGACGTTCCTCTTGACCCGTGTGTCTATTCAAACCTTGAGTTAGCTGAGAGATAATTGTGACAAAGTTCGCGATTCCCGCTCCCATTAGACTGGGCATCTCATTAGTACAGTCATCACACCGATCTTCACATCGGTTGTTAGCCCGAGTCCTCCTATTACCGGCCATTGGCTAGAATAAAAGGAAAATTAGGGGGTAACACATAAAGGTTAATCCAAAGACAAAAGCTAATGACTTATAAATAAACTTTTATTTCCTTAACTCATGAGTCTACAGGCTTCAATCTAGGCTTTTCATGATCTACTTTAAAACATATATTCTTAGGGGAATTTTTTTAATTCCATTACTAAGGGTTTATACTAAGATTGTGAATTTATCAAAACATATCCCCCGGGAGTGTCCTAACCAATAGTTCAGCAAGGCCTGTTGTCATGCACCAGTTCCCGTTCGAGTCTAGCTCAAAGCATTGTTTTCGGGTTTTACCCCTACGATACATCTTTGCCAGAGCTGCCTCTACCTGCTCATATCTAGACAGGGATGTATTTGTTTGATAAAAAACTTATTCAGTAGTTACCAAAAATTAGGGATGTTTTTATTATACTTAGTCTTGTCTCTAAGGCTTTACTAGGATTTTCTAATCCTAATCCAAAAATAACTAAACCTATCCTTTGATACCAACTATGACAACCCTGATTTTATTACAAACTTAAACATGATTTATTACATAAAATATTCACTTGATACAACATTGAAGATCGAGAGGTCTAGTGTCTTTAGGGATTAGGATAATTATATAACAACTTAAAACATGAAATACAACATCTTTATTGAAAACTTACTTTACATGACCACTACATTCCCTCGTACTTAGCATTGCATGGGATAACCTGAGGACATGCATAAGAAAAGGGTGAGCTAAAAATCCCAATAAGGGAATAAACATGGAATACATGAGGAGTAAAATACATGTTAGAAAATAGGAATATCAATAGAGCACAAGAGAAACATGAACATAAAGGCATGATAAAGCATGATAATCATAACATGGAAATGTGGCAACAACACTTAACAGAGAATTAGCATGAGCCAAGGCTCATTGCACATGGAGCATGAGTAAATTCTCATTGCACATGAAGCACGAGTAAACCCTAATTTAACTTGAATTAGAATGATTTAATACTCATTGCCCATGAATTATCATGATACTACACTTTACCCAATGCATTGGAGCGCTATAAGGGCGCACCCTTCTTAAACATTTCATTTCATGCATAAGTGTGCCACATGGATCATAAAACATGGATTCATAAAACATAATAATTTATTCCACGATAAAGGAATGTGGAATTAATACATGAAAATTTATAATCAATATGTAAATGTGCATAATGGTGAATACCCTTGACGGAGAAATGAGCATGGTATTCACTACACAATGGCATTGGCTTAGAAAATCAGTGTGATTTCAGCAGCGTAACGGCGCGACATAAGAATTCATAAAAAGGTTGATGAGAGAGAAAGGGGTTAATCATCATATTTACCTGTAATGGACAGTAAGGAGTTCATATATATACATGTACCAACAATTTTAATGTAATTTAGGTTCATGATACAAAAGTATTGCTTGAATGTAAATGAGGAGGGAGAAGTTCCTTTCCGAATTTCGGCATAGTAACGGGTGTACATTGGAGGAATTTAATGAGAGAGAAAGAGGTCTCCCATCATTCAAAAATAAAGAGGGACGTATGAGGGAGGTGCGAAACCATACCCCAACATTCATAATTGAAATTAAAATGACAAAACAACTTAAAGAAAATTGGACAAAAATGTGAAAGGAAGAAAAAACCCTTACTTGGAAGTGTGCTTCCAAAGGCTTGAGAGAGGCTTGAGAGAGGCTTCTTGGGAGCTTGGGTAACCTTTAGAGAATTCTAGAGAGAGTAGGGAAGAGGTTGGACGAACTCCAAAGGATTTTAGTGAGGAGGAAGTGGGAGCTTCGGTGGGTTTATATAGGAAAGGTGAGGGAATTCTTTATTATTTAGGTTTGGGCCCCCTTATATTAAATTACTCCAAACCACAAACCATCCCATGGTTTTTCCCATAGTTTTTGGAAAAGGGAAGAGGAAAACAATATTTTATAAGGACAAAGTCCTAACTTCTTAAAATAATAGGGTTGCTTATGTGGAGGTGAGTCACACTCCCATGGAAAACAATTTAAAAAGACAAGGTGTTTAATAAGTCTTGAAGGGTCCATTAATGATTTTAAAAGTAAGTCAAACAAACCCAAAATCACATTATTTTAATGTTAAAACATATATTGTCCGAACATAAAGCTTATAGTATTTTATTACATTACTATTGGGTCATTATGATGTCATAAAAGACATTATATATTTAAAGTGTATTTAATTTTTTCCCAAAAAATTGACTGTCTCGGAAAATTAGGAAAAATTAACCGTTGGATAATTTCGACATCCTGATTCCATAAATAACATTTATTTTATCCAAATAATTTTCTAAATATGTTAATTTTCACTTTTAAAATAAAAACTGTCATTTATTGAAAATTCACGGGTTTTGACAAAAATGGCTTTCAAACCTTAATAAAAATTACAATTGCATTCATAAAATTATATGATCATTTATATATAATAAAATTAATTTAACAATAATATTAATAATATTTTATTAAAATATTATTTAATTAAAAAATCCCTTAATTTAATAAAATAGAATTCTTAATTAAATAATAACTAAAAACACTATTTGCACTTTAAAAACTATTTACAATGTATCATAATGACAAGAAAGTATATTCATTATTATATACAAAAAATAATGTACATGAACATAATACTAGAGATTTGTTATATAACCCCTTAAAACAGCCGCATAAGACCTAAGGGTAAGGTGTGAAATGGTGACAGACTCTTGGGGTGGCTCAGATAACATTGCTCAAGTGGTAATTTCTATCAACTTCCACTTTTCCCATAGACGGTAAAGTTTGAGCTTAACATGATGAAGCTCATCTTGTGCTTGGTCAAGAACGAAGCCCAAAGATGTCACCTATTTTCTAAGCTTCGATAAATGGGATTCATATGGAACAATTCTACTGGATGAGGCCATCACTTCCTTTGTTTGAGTAAATTGGGTTTGTTAAAGCCCTATATTTATACTAATCATGTGATCACTGTTCAATGGCTATAAAAGAAACAGCCACAATTATTAACATAAAACCAAAGAAGTTGACATTTTATATAAACATTTTACATAAATAATCATTTAATTAGATCTAGAGGTATTTCCATTAATGAAACTTTGGGTCATTACAAATTCAGTCTCAGGGAGAGGATGACCCGATAGTTCCCTAGGGGATATTTGGTATTGAGGCTACAAAGTTTGATTCATCAATGTAACTTATGAATCGTACATAGCAGGATATAGGTTAGGAGGAAGTGGAAATTTCGGAATTTCTCCTACACTTAGAGGAAGAAATATTGGAGGAGGCATTGATTATTCATGCCTCTGATGAGGATACAAAGAGGATAAAAGATAGAATAATTCAAGTAGACACAAATAATAAGCATAGAAATCAAATAAACAAGAAATACCTAACCCTAACAAGAGGCTTAAATGAAAAGAAGATATTAGTGGAGGAATTAATCCAATAATGGGACAATATAGATTATACCTTTGAATATATTATCAAATATGAACAAAATAAAAAGATAAATGATATCTCATGGAAACTTTATAGGGATATTTATTCTAATAGGTTCCAGTTTTCTTTCAATAATTTTGTAATATCCTATTCTATTTTATGTTTCTTATGTTGGAACTTGTAAAGTTTCTAAATTTTTCAAAAAAAAAGTGTTTTTATAATAAAAATTTAATTTTTAGTTAGTTAGTTTAGAAAAACTAATGTACTCCTATTGTAAATCAAGGATGGAGTACACTAAAATTGAAAAGAAAAAGGTATGTATTTTAAATCTATAATAAATGTTTTATGTGATATTAAATAACATATTTAATTTTTTTATATAAATATTTATGAACCAAAATTAAAATCCACTTCCATCCCACTTCATGTGTTATAGAAGGAGACTTTCCTAATTAAATAGGGTAAACTAGTTGATGAAATCACACAAGAAGTATATGAAGAATGTGTAAGTATGACATAATAGTAATTTGTTATGATTTATAACAGTATTGCATAAAAATATCTATTTATGTTCATATGTTTCTATATGTTTTAGAAACAAGAATCAAAATCATTTATAACTAAATAAAAACTAATTTCAGTAGATTTGAAGTGTCCAGAATAATATGTTCGTATTAGAGGTTCAAGCTTTGGAGTTTCACCTAGAATTTATTTTTAGAAGACAAATATGTAAAGTGATATATATGAGATGATGAAAGTACTTCAAGAGAAGATATATTCTTTGAAATATATCATTATCTAGTCCAGTTTGGCAGATCAATATATGTGAAAGGATCAAAGAAAGCTAAGAGTAGAAGAAAGATCAGTACATGAAGATCCAAATGAACTCAATATCTTTGAGGCTATCCATCCCACTCAACCTCCTACCTAACCTAAGGTAATCAATTTTTTCATTACTCTTTCTCCTAAATGTGAATCAAAAAACTTTTTATTACTTTATATTACTAAAATTATGCAAGGTGAAGTTTTATGTGATTTATATCTATCAACACCCATAAATTACCTTATTGTGAGGGGTAAAATTTATAATATTATAGGAGACATGCCACATAAAAAAAGAACTCCCAAAAGATCACATGAGAGCGGGGATCAAAGTAGCTTATGAGCTGATGACTAATTTTCATGTTTTACTTGATGATTTGAATATCACAATGGTAAATGGTGCTATTGGAACTTTTTTAGCATGTCTATCTAATCATATAAATATACATGAGGCATTTCCTTAATATTTTTTTTTCAAATAAAAAACCTTTAATAGTTGATGAAAAAAGGTCCAAAATTAGGTATGGTATTATCGAGGGATAAAATGATGGGGAAACAGAAGTTTGGTCAAGAATATCTAGTGAATCAACTAAGGAAAAAATGACATTCTTAGAGTACCTTCTTCCCACCATTTCCACTGTCTTATATATTAACATTACATGTTCATGCATACACCACATTCAAAGATAGAAATATTTCATACATTCAATATGAAGAGGAAATATTTAGAAATTCCATTACAAAATGGTTGGTATCAAGAGGATAAATGATATTATCAAGTTTTAATGGTTGGGAGTATCAGTTGTGAGTACATACATGAGGTAAATTTTCATATTCCGTCTTCCCAAAAAATGATCTACTATGTTCATTATAGTTAATAACTATTAATATTTTCTACATGTGTATATATCACTACTATATAAAGGGAAAACCACGTGAAGCATGATTTGAATTCATTAATCCCTATATAATTTCTATGCATGAACTTTATTTGGAATTGAAATAATTTTAAAAGAAAAAATATGCACTAAGTAAGGAATTTGAGAAGAAAAAATAGACGACAGACTCTTCTTGATGCCTACAATGCATGGGTAAAATTGTGTAATTTAATCATATAAAATATATTTTTATTTCTTTAATTACATATTTGTTTTTATTTTTTATGAAGCACTAGATACTGATCGCAATCAATTTGGATTCCCCAAATTTTTATTTATTGGATCTAATGCATGTATTTCCATCAAACCAAAAAAATGTTACGACTATTTTTAATTTTTAATGCACTAAAATAAATATTTTATAGATAAACATTGAATTATATATTTTAGTTTGTCTTTTAATGATTTTTTATGATAAGGTGATCTATAAATATAGTCTAAATCATGGTATGAGGATAGTGAATACACATAATAAGCCTATTGATTTCTTCAAATGGAAACAATAAAGGTACATATAGTAATATTTAACTATCATAACATATTTCAAAAAAAATTACTAATTTGGTAAATGTTTATACCATCTCCAAAATAAGATAATTACAATAATTGTGGATGTTATGTTTGAAAATTTATGAAAGATATCATATACCATAAAAAAACTAACATCCTAAAACAAGTAAATTTCAAAGGTAATTACAATTTAATTAAAAAAAATTTATAATCATTTGTTTATTTGTATATAATTTCTCAGTACTACCAATATTGAGAACAATCTAAGTACTTAAAATGAGAAGTAATTTATTTAGAGATTAGTGGGAAGAGTACATGGTGTCAAAATGTTTAGAGATATCAAATTTAGGTGATTACCTATTATGTTTTTGATTTGGTCTGGGATATGACCTTAGAGATACATTTGGAATGTGAAGAATTATTATTACATTGCTTATATATTATTTTTGACTTTTTTTAAGGAGAATTATAATGGAGGGTTATATTCTATGAATTCTAATAGAGATAGTAACATCTTTGAATCTGCTCATGCTCATTAGAGATTGGACTTTGAGACTGCAAATAAGATAACAATGATAGGTAAATGGGTCAAGAATGTATACATACATCATGAAAAGGTGAATTTATAGTACTTATTTAGTTAATTTGGTCACCATTTTATCTTATATTTTTATGTTAATTTCCTTATCATTTTTATCTAATACTTATTTATTTGTTTTCAAAGATCTTTTGGGAAGTCATACTTTTCTTTTAACTATCTACAACAAGCCAAAAAATAGAGAACATGTTCCTTTCAAATGAAATATTAAACCACATGTTTCTTGAAATTTTAAGTGAATCATAAGGGTACATCTAAAAAATCTATGATCACACTAATTTTATTCAATTAATTTTTGAAAGATACTATTCAGTTCAAATAGAAGCTCTCATCTACCAAGGGATTTTTATAAAGTTTAAAGAAAATTATGACTTCCCAAAAGATCTATTATGAACATTTTCTTGAACGGTGTAGGAATCAACCACACCTCAATTTGATACTAAGTGTGCTTGGTATGAGTCAAATTGTATGTTTTTAGTTTATAATTTATATCTTAGTTCAACACACATATCACATACTCAAAACTGATAAAACATATTAACTTTGTTTTAATACTTTAGGAAAATTATCCATAATTCATTTGTAATGTGTAGGAATCAAACAAACCTGAATTTGATACCCGATGTGTCTAGTATGACTCAAAGTGTGTGTTTTTAGTTTAAAATTGAAATTTTAGACCAAAACACATGTTACATAATCAAAATAGAGATAACACATTCAAATTTTTTGATACTTTATAAAAATAATCCATAAGTAATTTTTGACATGTAATAATAAACGTCACCTCAATCTGATATATGGTGTGTTTGGTATGACTCAAAGAGTTTTTTAGTTTAAAATTGACAGTTTGGTTCAAAATACACACCACATAATCAAAACTAAGAAAAAACATTCATATTGTTATGAAACTTTATAAAAACAATCCATAACACATTTTTTATGTTTATGGTTCAATCACACCTTAATCCAATACATGGTGTGCCTGGTATGAATCAAAGTGCATGTTTTTAGTTTAAAATTGACATTTTTAGTTCAAAACACACATGAAATACTCAATATTGAGAAAATACATTCATATTGTTTTGATAATTTATAAAAATAATCCATATTCATTTTTAATATGTTGGAATCAACCGAACCTCAATTTCGATACACGATATTCTTAGTATTACTCAAAGTTCGTGTTTTTAGTTTAAATTTGAGATTTTAATTCAAAAAACACATGACATACTCAAAACTAAGAAAACACAGTCATATTGTTTTGATAATTTAGGAAAAAAATCCATAATTCATATTTGATGTGTAATAATAATGCACACATCAATCTGACACATGATGTGGCCAGTATGACTCAAAGTGTATGCCCTTAGTTTAAAATTGATCATTTAGTTCAAAACACATGCCACATACTCAAAACTAAGTAAACTTATTCAGATTTTTTTGATACTTTAGAGTAATGATCCATAACACATTTTTGAATTTTCTGAATCAACCACACCTTAATATGATACCCAGTGTTCCCAGTATGACCAGAAGTGTATGTTTTTATTTTAAAATTGACATTTTAGTTCAAAAAATAGGTGAAATTCTCAAAATCAAGAAAACACATTCATGTTGTTTTGATACTTTAGGAAAAATTTTCATAAGTAATTTTTGATGTGCATGAATTGACCACATATCAATTTGACACATGATATGACTGGTATGACTCGAAGTGCATGTTTTTAATAAAGAAGTTCCATTTATGTTTAAAACTCACATCACATAGCCAAAAATAAAAAATGAGATCAAATTGTTTTAAAACTTTAGTAAAACAATTTATAATTTTTTGTGACATTTAGAAATTGACCACACATCAATCTGACACACGATGTGGTCTGTATGACTTGAAGTGTGTGTTTTTGATATAAAAGTGTCATTTTAGTTTAAAACCTATATCACATAGCCAAAACCATGAAAACAAGATCATATTGTTTTAAAAATTTATGAAAATGACCCATAATTCATTTGTGACATTTAAGAATTAACCATATGTAAATCTGATAAACAATGTGGAAAGTATGACTCGAAGTGAATGTTTTCAATATAGAAGTGTCATTTTAGTTTAAAATGAGAACCACATAGAAAAAATTGAGAAAATGAGATAATATTGTTTTAAAAATTTATGAAAACAATCATAAATTCATTTGTGATGTATGGGAATTAACTTTACATCAATATGACAAATAATGTGATAGGTATGACTCTAAGTATGTGTTTTTAGTTTAAAATTTACAATTTATTTGAAAACACATGCCATATAATCAAAACTGAGTAAAAACATTCATATCATCTTCATAATTTATAAAAATTGTCCATAAAACATTTGTGATGTGTAGGAATCAAGCACACCTCAATCCAAGACATGATGTTCCCGGTACGAGTCAAAGTGTATTTTTTTATTTTAAAATTGTCATTTTAGTTCAAGACACACATGACATACTGAAAACTAAGAAAATAAATTCATATTTTTTTGATAATTTAGGTAAATGGTCTATAATTCATTTGTGATATGTAGTGATTGAACTCATCTAAATCTGACACACAATGTGGCTGCCTGCCTGAATGGCCCGAAGGCCTTCATTTTTTATTGATTTTTGATAACCCCTCTTTCAAAGTGCGTGTTTTTAATATTGAAATTCCATTTAAGTTCAAAACATACATCACATACCAAAATTGTGAAAACAAAATTGTATTATTTTCAAACTTTAGGAAAATTATTAATAATTCATTTATGATGTGTATGAATCAACCACACATTTGACACATGATGTGGTTGGTATGACTCAAAGTGCATGTTTTCAATATAAAAGTTCCATTTTGGTTTAAAACACATCACATAGCTAAAACTGAGAAAATGATATCATATTGTTTTAAAAAATTTAGGACTATGATCCATATTTCATTTGTGACATGTATAAATCGATAATACGTCAATCTGAAAAACTATGTGGAATTTATGACTCAAAGTGTGTGTTTTCAATATATAGGTGCCATTTTAGTTTAAAACGCATGTCATAAATCCAAAATCGAGTAAATGAGATCATATCATTTTCAAAATTTTGGAAAATGATCCATAATTTATTTGTGATGTGTAGGAATCGATCATAGTAAATATAATAGTTGGTGCAACATATATGAATCAAAGTGTGAGTTTTCAATATAGAAGTGTCATTTTAGTTTTAAACGCATGCTACATAGTCAAAATTGAGAAAATGAGCTCATATTGTTTTCAAAGTTTAGGAAAATGATCTATAATTCATTTTTGATGTATAATAATTTACTATACATCAATCCGACAAACTATGTGGAAGTTATGATTTGAAGTGTGTGTTTTCCACATTGAAGTCCTATTTTAATTTAAAACATGAGTCACATAGAAAAAATCGAGAAAATGAGGTCAGATTGTTTTCAAACTTTAGGAAAACAATCCATAATTCATTTGTGACATGTAGGAATTCACTAAATGTAAATCTGAAACATGATGTGGTTAGTATGACTTAAAGTGCATGTTTTCAATATAAAAGTTTCATTTTAGTTTAAAAAATATATCACATAGCCAAAATTGAGAAAATGAGAATATATTGTTTTTAAACTTTAGGAAAATAATCCATAAATCATTTTTTATGTATAGGAATTGACCACACATTAATCTGATACACTATTAACTCATGATATCATTAATATATATATATATATACCTACAGTAATTAACAATATAATTGATCATATGTGGATTATATAACATTAAAATTAAAATTTGTTTTTTTGTTTTCTATTACTAAAATCATCACTGGTTTTATTGTTGGGATAAACTTTTGTACATAGGTTTATCTTTGGAGAAAACCTGCTATAAGATTTATGATTTTGTATATTTCTTGAATTTTTTGGATTAATTGTAAATATCACATCAATATAAATATTTTATATGTAAATTTTTAAATTTAAATGATAGTGTAATGTTATATTTTTATTTTTATTTTATTTTCTCTCTATATGTATTTTTGTCTATTTGTATTTTGTTTGGTTTGCCATTATAAGGATGTTGTAGGGTTGCTGCTACCTTGCAGTAGCTACTTGGACTTTATCATCACTAAAATAAAGTGCTAATAAAGTCACCCTTTATTAATGCTAAAATACAGTTTTGATAAAGGACCCCTATATCAGTTCTTTTACTAGCAATGATAAAGGAGAAAGACTTTTAACATTGCTTACATTGTCAATTCTTTTTTACAATGAAAAATCTATTTTTAGCACTCTTAAAATCCTATTCAATAGTAGTGATTATTATACATTCAGATAAAATTCTATGATGGGACATACATTATATTGACTATCAGGTGTGTGTACTCATAATCAGGTGAGGATTTATCTTATGAAGTTCACACTTGGTAATATCCAATATGAGAGATTAAGTGAAAATAACCACTTGTAAAAATTCCTCATGTCTATGCATCCTAATATATTCCTATCCATAAGCGCGTGTAATTGTCCTTAGACTCTAAGATTATTATCAATTCATGTTGTGACTCATGTTCTTAGATGTATTATCGCAAACCATGATGAGATAGTTCATGGTAAAGTTGGTTATACTGGGTGCATCAAAAATGACGTATTATTAATAAAATAAGTTAAGGAATGATTTGTCTCTTTAATTTTTACAAAAGTTGATATCCCATCGCTTTGATTGAAATGGAACTATCACATTAAATTCCATGGTCATGGTGTAGTGCCAAGTTTATTTCAGATGGTCAAAGATAGATGTATCAATCATATTGGTTGATGATACGATTGTGAAACCTACTTGATGAGATATCATAACAAATGGATTATACTATATAGTCAACGTGCATGTTTTTTTTATTTTTGTGACATATTTCCTTCCTTTATGGGTTTCTTGGCCAATGTATAGACAATAATCATGAACTTTAGGCATGCCTACATAATTCCACTGATGAAGAGGCCTAGTGGGTCACACAAAAAGTGATTTCTCTGATCCCAGATAAATATTATTTATATTTAACACTTAGAATAAATATTATTCTCCAAATCTAGATGTAATATTTATTCAAGATTTTTTAAATGATCATAAATATTAAATAAATATTTTATCCATAAGATAATTGTTTAATTATGAAAATATATAATATTTATTTATCTATTTTTATTATCAAGGTAATAAATAATTATTTATTCATTGATAAATAATTATCAATTTATTAATAAATTATTTATTTAATTATATGAATGTTAAAATAAATATTTTATTCACTAGACTATAAATACAATATTTATTTATTTATTGAATGTATAATATTTATCTATTGTTATTTTCAAGGTAATAAATAAATAATTATTAATAAATAATTTATTTAAGAATGTGAATATTAAAATAAATATTTTATTTTTCAGAATATGAATATGATATTAATTTATGATATTTATTCAAAAAATCAATAAATGTTAAGGGGAATGAGTATACCTAGTTATTGCTCCAGTGATAAATTTTTATTTTATAGATTGTAAATAATATTTATCATTGCATGGATTAGTATACACCATGTAATAAAATAATAATAATATTATTTTACATGGAATGAGGTTTACTTTGGGTTTAACATATTATTAAGTGGTTTTGTGAAATTAATTAATATGAAACCCTAACTTTGGGTCTATAAATAGAAAACTATGAGAATTATGAGATATTGGTCATTGTCTACAACATTCAAGTCCCTAGAGAATTCTATATCAATAAGAATGTCTCTAGGGTTTTTCTCTCAATCTCCTGATATTCTATCTTCATCCTTTATTCCTCTCAATAGGGAGAGATCAAAAGATGGCCCTTTCATACCGAAGGGATTGTGGTTGTGATCAAGGGAGTAATACAAGATGAATAGTACCGCTGCACTAGCACATGAAGTACCATCAGTGGCATTCCACGATCAAAGGAACACATGTGGATCACTACTAGAGGGGATTTAATTTGGATCTTTGTAAACATAATGAAAATAGTACTGAACAACCTTCTGATGATAAACACCTAAATTTAAGAAAGAACTCAAGACTGAGTTATTTCTTCATGCTATTAAATTAATTATAAATTAACATAAAAAAGGTCCTCTCATGGTTCTGAAGAAAAATATTATCAATATTCTTTGGTTTTTTTCTCATTAAATTCATGTCATGTGCATTAAAAATGATTCGTTAAAAATGATAAAAGATGATTTGGTCATAATACCTATTGGTATTTATATTGCCTTCGAAACTAATATATATAGTGAGTAATTTACCATGAGTAATCCCCTGTGTGCTTTCAACCTACCACGCCTAAAGTACATATCCTCAGTGTCTATTTTTGGAATTTAATGAGACTTATCAATGTGATTGATACATATTAGTTTGAGGATGATTATCCATTAATGGATACTTTGAGAGGAAACCTCTATATATTAGAAGAAGTATTGTATGCATTGTGGGTGTGTTCAATGATTTTTTTTATGATTTATGTGCTTTATTTCTCCTACACTACAATGCTATTTTTTCTAGGTGAAATTGTAAAAATAAATAAGAAGGCCAAACTGACTGAAAAATTAAATCTTATACTCATCTAACAATCATACAAGTAGAAGAACCTTGCTGATCAACCAAATTAGACCAGATATTGAGCTGTATTTAATTTCTCTCAAATTATTATCTCAATATATTTCTTTTATATTTAAATATGTTCTTGTTTTACTATATATTAATTGAGAATTTATCATGTACTATAATGATGATTACTCTGGTAATCCTCCCTGTATTTCTTCATATATGTTTATCCCACTTTGAACCATGGAAGAGGCTTGGTATAGCCTAAACTACCATGTGTGTAGTTGATTGTGTAAAACACAATCTAGATTGTGAATTTTTTATTAAATTTTTTATAAATTTTTTTGCTAGTGACTTACTGTCAAGTGGAGAGGACTAAGATCTTTCTAGAAGCAAACCACTTGGTTAAATTCCATTGAATGTTCTAAATTTTGTTTTCTCTTATTGTTTTAAATTCTCATGATTTTTTCTTAACTTTTTCATTATGTATTTTAAAATGGCATGTGGAAAAATATTATATGATAATTTTCATTTATAATTTATATATATACTGTGTTTGGTTTGTGTAAAATTGTTTTAAAAGTTAAAGTAATATCAAATTGTTATAAATTGGTTTTGATTGATCCTTTTAGAAATTATTTCAAAGTACAAAATTATATATACCTAATGTATTTTCTAATTGAGATCGTATTTTAAATTGAGGGGTATTTAAATTTATAATTTTCAAAAAATAAAATTTCACTAGGAATTTCAATTCACCCCACTCTCTATCATTCCACCAGGACCAACATTTGGTATTAAGTCTTTGTTTTTCTCTCTGTTTTTTTGTTCTCCCTTGGCCTTGTTCAAGTTCTGAGAAAAAGATCTCTTAATTTATTTTTAATTAATATTATGTTATTATGGATTCTAAACTCAAAGGCTATGTTACCGATCTACCTCCATTATTTAATGGAACTAACTATGATAAATGTAAAATCAAAATGGACATCTATTTCGAAAGCATGGGATTTGATATATAGGGTACTATTAAGGATAAATATGAAAAACCTAATATCATTAGAAAAGACCAGGATGCATTAATGAAGGATACCAATGATTTTAATTTTTATGGTATGAATTTATTATTTTGTGCTTTCGGGGAAGATAAATTTAATCAAATATTTTTTTTTGTTACTATATATATATACATAACTTGAGACACTTTAAATATTTCTCATGAAGGAACCTTTAATGTTAAAGAAATGCGATTAAACACTTATACTATGAAATGTGACTCTTTCATTATGAAACCTAATGATTCCATTTATGAAATTAATTGTAGATTCAATAAGTCCATTATTGGTTAGAGTAGAGTACTCAAGAGGGGGTGAATTGAGTATCTATTAAAAATCTCTTTTAAAAAGTTTTCTTAAAAAGGTTCCCCAATAAAAATGAATACAACCCAGTTAATCAAGGCAATACAGTTATAAAAGTTTGACTATTAAAATAACCTATCAAAATATTGATTAATTCTTAGTAATATCAATATGAGTTATTGATACTAATTTTGAAGCTATTCTAATAAGGGAAAAAATTATAACTTCTATCCAAGACAAATTATCAAAGTAAAATCTAGTGTTTTTTGAAATATATAGTAAATCAAAGAAAAAATAAATTCAAAGAGACAATGGATAAAACAACTGGTTCAATCTCAAGCTGAGACATAATCCACTCCACTTGGTGATCACATTCCACCAAGTAGTTTATACTAATAAACTTGATCCACAACCTAAATCAGGGAAAACAACAGTGCATAGGACTGTCCAGGTCACATGAACTTTTCCACAGTTCCCCATGGGTATAAACTACCAGGTCACACAAAGACCTCTTCCACACTTATCTGTGGGAGTAAACAACTGTAAAAAGATATGAGAGGAAGGATATCTTGTATCCTTTAGTTTAGTGTAAGATACAATGTGTGTTTTAATACAGACACACACACACACTACTCAACAGTTAAAAAAATACACAACCGAGAAAAGATGATGAGATAAGGTTAGAAGTGATCTAAGTGTTATTCTATGCAGTTCTGGACTTGTAGGATGAATAAGATGAAAGTATCGAGTCCTCTTATGAGAAACAGAGTATCAAAAGTCTGGTGATCTGGTTTCTAGTTATATCAAGCTTGTGTTCTTCGTGAATTTGGTAATACAATGATGATTTTGATTCTGATTTACAGTAGTATACCCTTTTGATCGAGAGTAATTTGTGTGTTCTTCAGTTTTATCTTGTTTCATGTATCAGTTCACTCTTCTTAAAAAAATGCTCACATGCTTGCTGCTCTATTTATTTGTATATGTGCAGATTAGATTATATTCTTTTTTAATTGTGGGTGTACATGTTGGGGCTGACAAGATTCATGTACTCTACACCTCGTACCTCGTACTGTCAGGTGACATGTCTAAAAAGAAACATTAATTATGTTAATGCATTTAAATGACTCAAATATTACCATTATAAATTTAATTGAAAATGTCAAAACAGATTAAAGAATAGTGTCACGGTCTTTTTAGAAATGGCGTCACTTGGAAATTGTGTCATCACAAAACAATGTATTATTCTTTGCCTTTAAGTGGTGAGACAGTCATGATGACATAGTTGTGTTAAGATTAGGATCTGAAAGCACAAATTTAGTGTTAAAATCATGGTGTTTGGTGCTTTTCCAAACATCTAACAATTTCTTAGTGATGGTAACATGAAACCAGAGTCACATACTTCATGAGATCTAAAACTAGTCACGGTGTCTGGGTCATGGTGTCTGGGTTATGGTGTCTGGGTCGTGGTGTTTGGGTCACACTGTCTGGGTCACATTTTCTGGGTCATGGTGTCTAGGTCAGGGTGTCTGGGTCACAGTTTCTAGGTCACGGTGTCTGGGTCACAATGTCTGGGTCACGGTGTCTGGTTTACTGTGTCTGGGTCACGGTTTCTGGGTTACAGTGTTTGGGTCATGGTGTCTGGGTCACGGTGTCTGGGTCATGGTGTCTGGGTTATGGTGTCTGGGTTACAGTGTCTGGGTCATGGTGTCTGGGTCACGATTTCTCAGACTTAGCCAAATATCTGTATTCAAACTTAAGTAGTAATATTCACAGAATTAATTAGACTTAATCATTCATATAAGAAATCATTATAGAATAAAGTCCAACATAGGTTACAATAATCAAACATGGTTTAAGAAATAATTATAGAACAAATTCAAAATCAGTTACAATAATCAAATATGGTTTAGGATTAACAACATCTAGTGGAAGTGTATTTAAAGCATAAATAAACCAACCATATCTACACATGATTTGAGACAGATTAAATAGTATTAATAAGATTTATAGGATGTACATGATTTTTGATCATTAAAACATGATTACAACATGAGGAGTCCAATAACCATCAATACTATAAACTCAATTAAACAACCTATGGAAGAAAAAAACAATTTCTGAGACTACTAATATGTTTACCTGATAGATGGAGATGTAAAACTATGTACATTAGAGAATATTGTGACAAAAAAAAGTTGAGAGTCAAGGAATGTGTTGAAAAGTTGATGATGTATGTAGAGAAATTGAAAGTTGGAAATGAAGATGTTGAACTTAAAAAAATATAGTATTCATGAAATCTGATTCTAAATAAAAAGAAGTGATCAAAGTTGATTCTAGTGGAAGTGAATTGAAATAAAAAATTGACTAGGTGATGGATCATATATCCAAGATATTAAAAAAATATATAAAAATAAGTTTTTTATAAAAGTAAAATTACAAAGGAAAGTATGATAGGTGTATAAATTGGAAGAAATATTAGAAAAGGGACGATTTCACTGGAGAAATTATTTGATATGAATTCTAAATGAAAGAACATATCAAGGATGATTGTCATAAGTTAAAATAAAAAAAATATGTATGATTATAGAGAGAAGAAATAAAAAAAGTGATTAAATCAACCTATATTGATTTATAGGACAACTCTAGTGATTCCTATTGGAGAGGATGAAATTAAAAAATCCAATTTATGCTTCATTTCCACTACACCTAAGGTAAAAAATACTACTGATACTTCTTATTTTTCTAAAAATGAAGATGAATATCAAATTTCTAATGAAGAATTATTTGAATAATTATCTATGTCATAAGACACTATAAATGAGATTAAAGATAAATACAAGAATTCTAAAATGTTACATGCTTTATATTCTCATGATAAAAGTGACATTTCTATTGAAAATGAGAAGAATACTAACCTATTAAAGGGAAATACTGGTTTGAAATCAAAAAATTAACAACTCGTAAAAGATATAAAATAATTTACCAGTGGAAATAATACCTTAAATATGTATTGGGAAGTCAAAACATCCCAAATTAAATATTATAATAAGTTATATTTATGGACAATATAGGAATCTGTATAAGAACAACATTGTTCATAACGAATTAGAAAACTTCTTTTGAGTTAGGGGATTCGATTTCTATCCCTTTTTATGTGAATATGTGATATTATCATAATTTTTATTTCTATTATGGGAGTGTTATGAATTTACATAATGAAAATAATAAACCAAAAAAATTAATTTTAAGGGAATGGTGTGATATACATGTGGTTACTATCCTTCCTTGATATTATTGTTGTTTTTGTTTCGTGTTATATGCTTGTTATAGAATTATGCATGATGGTGTTGGTTTAATTTTAAAACACCATTTAAATTTTTAAATACTAAAATTTGATAAATTAAAAAGGCTAAGTTGAATATATGTTTTCTATTGTTAACTTTATATGTGTGTCATAGTGGCCTTGGTTGTGTGTGTCTTGGCGGTCTTGGTTGTTTACAGCTTGGTGGCCTTGGTTGTTTACGACTTTGTGGTTTTGGTTGTGATGTGGTGGTTTGATGTGGTGGTTTGATGTGGTGGATTTTTCATATAAATTCGGTAACAATGTAATAATATCATATTATATAATAATGGTGTAATGGCTAATGAATTTTTTGTTGAAAATTTAAATTTATAATTAAATGGTTGAAGATTAGTGGATGAATTATTGAATTAAATAGTAGGAAATAGAACCTAAGTTTTGGATATCTTTGTGATTATTTTTATTGGTTGTTTTTCATTAGAGGCATTAATTTGTGGAGTGATATTAGTAGTCTCCTGATGATGGTTGTGGTAGTGTCAGTTGTGTGTACACATAAGCGTGGGCCTGCATGAGACTACTATATACCTATATTTTTTTGTTCCTTTCTTACGCAACCTACCCAAGTCAAATAACTTGAATGAAACCTATAGACCAAGGGGTGGTTTTTTCTAACATCCAGTATGGGTAGGATATATATGGATGACTACCCCCTCCCCCCACTCCCCCTACAAAAATATCTTATGGTGATATTGGTGGTGGATAATGAGATATGTGGTGGGGTTCATGCATAGTAGGGGAGGGAATGAGGTTGATGTCCTATGAATTCATGATACCCTAAAAATATGGTTATATAAGATGTGATATGTGGTTGGTTCTTCAAGATGTGATATGTGGTTGGTTCTATGAGAGAAGATATAAAGTTGGTGTATTCATTGGTGGATATGAAATGGACGAGACTAAAGGATGTCTTCACATTGTGTGAGAGTAGATTATCAGTGGGGAAGTGGTTATATAATTCCTTTATCTTGATTTTTATAATATTACTTTACTACTCTTGGATGCTTTATTGGGTGAGGGAGCCTTTGTGAGGCTAGGGGAGAAATTAGTTGACCTATATAGGTGTTGGTTAGTTTATTTATTTGTTCTCTAGGTAATTAGTATGCTATTTTTATTTTTTCATGAGAGACCTTGGGTATGATCCTATTGAATATACATGTTATGATCACCCCATATATATATAAATTGTTTTTTAGGTTTCTAGGAGGACTTTGGTAATCGAGTTAGAAGATAGTATCTCAGAGCATGGAGTTGTTTTGGTTGTAAATATAGGATTATTTTAGTATTAATTTTTTAGATACAATTGTATCTATTTTATATTCATGCATTATGGGTTTTGGTTGTATGGGATTTTAGTCTATTTACCTTGGATGGTGATTGGCTGGTGGTATTTTTTATATTTTCCTAGGATGGATGAGGTTAATACCTCCCATATTTGTATGATATACCCTTAGTGCTAGTCGCCAAGCTAGAGACTTCTGGAGGTGGGACTTGGGGGGTCAATCCTTCTCTTTAATGCCTACATTGGAGGGGTACTAGTGGGAGGGGTGGGGGTTCATTACTGAGTGGTATCAAAGGAATTGGTTAAGATATAGGGTGTGGTTCAGAGTTAGGAATTGATGAGGACTGTATGAGTTTTTAAAGAAACAATGTTAGTTTAACTTAGTATGTTACAACATTAAAGGAGAATAACTAGGATACATTATTTTAGGGACCTCTATGATTCAACACAAGGAATTTAAGCTCTCTAAATGTATTAATAAAGGAGATGACGTTTTCATGGTAGAAACCTAGTATATCTACATGAATCATACTTTATTGAGTTTTATTTTGAATGAGGTGATTATAGAAATGAATAAAATGAAATAATTAAATCAATCTAAACAAATCTATTACTAACGGACTTAGTTATTCCTCATTTCTTTGAATAGATTCTAGTTGCTCACTACCCGAACATGGTATGAGTTAGGGAATTTCACTGGGCTGACCCTATTGACCGCAAAATGTTCGATCCTATATCCAAAGGATGAGAATTGGTAGCATACATTATGTTCCTTTTAGTATTAAATTCTAGAAAAGCATAAAGACAACACCTATGATCTAGAGATGGAGAACTAACTAGAGGGATTAGAGATTTATTTTGGATTGATTCAATCTCAATATGAGTTTTGGGTTCCCCTAGAAGTTATCTAGTTGTGGGGAGTAGTGTGTCAGTGGTGGATGGTATATCTTGAGTAGTGGAAGGTGACTGATGTATTGTGGGTTGATTTTCAATAGGAGTTCAAGGTTGAGTTCTTATCAATGATAGTGAAGGTGGAAAAGAGGTAGGAGTTTCTCTCCATTCAGTTAAGTATTATGAGAATTGAGGAGATGAGGAGTAACTTTAAGGAAATTCTATGATTTTCCCTTAACATCTTTCCAGACAAGGAGTCCCAATCATGATTCTTGGAGGAGTCGTTTCACCCCTTACTTTATTATGAAGTCACCCAAACTACACTACCTACATATTTGGAGGTGAAGAAGAAGGTGGAGGTTATGGAAAGGGTACATGAGTGGGATAGATCTCCCATTATTTCTGGTTATAAGGGGCCTCAAAGTAGAAAGGTGTCATATGGATGGTCATGAATATCAGTCCATTTGATATTATAATTTATAGGGAGATTACATCAACAATTAACATCGTGTCTCTCAAGGGTTGGAAGTTATCTTTAATTTATCAAGAGCTCTCTCATTTTGTGATTTGGTTATAGAATTAAAGTTCAATGTCAGTGGAAATGTCCTTCAACCCTAGAGGGTCAATATTTTTTGGGTATTCATACCCCCACCCAATAGTAGTTGAAGTTTTCACCAAGATAATATCTATAGTAGGGCCTTATAACTTATGTTTATAAATCTATTTGATATGATTATGATCATCCAAGATTAGGTGGAGTTGGAAGATGGGAACCACAAAATGTCCCTCACCATCAAGGACCCAAGCTGGATCATGGACATAGGGGTCATCCTCAATGAAGCAGAAGAATTGGTTGAGGATAGATACATGTAATTAAGGATTGAGTTTTAGAGGTCCCTGGGGTCATTCGAGGTGTAATTAGTTTATCTTCTACCATAGTTTCTTCTTTGTTTGATTCTAGAGGTTCATAATCCTTTGTTTCATCCACCTTGGTCTGAGCATTGGGGCTATACATGGAGAGGATTCCTGCACCCTTGGTGTTATCGACACCATTATGAGGATAGACTAGATTTTTAATGTGTGTTAGGGGTGTAAACTAATGATGGGGTAATATTAGTCACTGAGATATTTCTTTATGTTATAGAAACAACCATTCCTTATCATTCTTGGCATGGATTGGTTATATTTCTTTCATGAATTGGTTTATTTTCTCTAGAGGAGACTTGAGTTTTCTAATATAGGGGGAAACATGTAGTGTTCATTGGTGAGTGAGGCTTATAAATGGGTGGTAGGTGATTTGAATCCCATATTTCCTTAATTTATGAGTTTTAAATAGAGTTAGTGAGAGCTCAAATAGTGGAGTTCCCTAGAGTTTTTACAGAGTTTTTGCATGTTTTCCCTAAGTAAGTTGGTACACTACCCCCTTGATGTGATGTTGATCTTAGAATAAAGTTGCATATGAGAAATACACTAATTTTGAGGAATCATTATTATATTAAACCCTTAGAGTTGTATGAGTTTAGGGATTATATTGATTATTTGATGTATAAATGATTTATCAGGCCAAGTGTGTCACTATGGGAAGCTTCAGATTTTTTTTCCAAGAAGATAGGTGATAGTTTGAGGTTTTGTATTGATTATTGGTGACCAAATCAGGTGATGATTAAGAATTTTTACTCTCTCCCAAGAATTGATGACCTCTTTGACTAGTTTTGGGGAGCTATCTGGTCTTCTAAGATTTATCGATGGTCTGGATATCATTAGATGAGGGTGAATGAGGAAGATATTTCAAAGACTAGTTTCCAGTGTTGGAATGGGAAATTTGAATTCATATTTATTCCATTTAGTGTCACTAACACACCATCTATGTTCATGGGACTCATGAAATCCATATTTCATGAGTTTCTGGGCCTATTTGTAGTTGTGTTCATTGGATACATTATTGTATACTCGAGGTTAGATGAGGATCATGCTAATCACCAGAAGATCATTTTGTAGACTCTTCAAAACTACAAGATTCATGTGATATTATCCAAGTTTAAGTTCTGAATGTGTGAGGTGAATTTATTTATATTTTTTATAGTTACTATCTCAAGATGGGGGTGGGGGTGAATTGAGTACCCAAAAAAATATCTATTAAAATGAATTTATATAATATCCCACAATCAATTTAAATACGACCCAGTTTATCAAAATAAAAAATCGGTATAAGTTTTAATCTTTTAAAATATTTCTCAAAAGATTTATTAGGTCTATATTAAAACAATATATGATATTACTTTAAAATTTTAAATCAATTTACTGAATTAAAATTGTATATAAAAACTAATTAAGATAAACTATCAAAGTAATGGATTTGTTTGTAGGTAAAAATAAATTCAGTTTTAAAGTATAGAAAATAAAGCAAACAAAACACATAGTGGAATTGAATATAATAGGTTCATTATCAATATAAGACTTAGTCCTATCCATTTATAAATCACCTACTTCTAATTAGTTTATATAAAAATAAACATTGATCCACAACTTGGATTGGGTACTATAATTGTATGACAACTGTTCAGGCTGTATAGGGACCTCTTCCACAGTATTCATGAGAATAAAAATAAAACAGGCCACAACTGGACCTCTACCACAACACATGGGAAATAGGTAAAAACGAGTTGAAGAATATATCTATGTATCTTTAAGTTTAAATTAGTATATAGTGTGTGTGTGATAAAATAAGTATTCACACATTGCTCTTAATGTAATAAAGAATAAAAACAAAAAATTAAAATATATAGAGAGATCACATTTCTCTGTCTGATATGATCTATATCTCATATCTCTTTAATTTATTTTGAAATTTATCTTGAGTTTTGATTCTAAAATTTTCTATAAAAAGAGTGTCTTAAACTCATTTTTCTGTAAGCTCCAATCTTTCACAGATGTGTGAAGGAAAGGCAGGAGCGTGTAAGTTCTTAGCTAGTTCTTGCAATATGGTTTAACTTGATTCACATTTTCAGCTCTATGTGTTTGTATGTTCTAGCTATACACTTCTATATGATCACACAAGGAAGTCTAATTTCTCTTTTATCAGCACTAGTAGTAAAATCATTCCATGTGCGAAGAAACTTGGATATCCCGCATCTTCATACTCAGGTTTGGAACATTCTTTAATGCATCCCTATTGAGTTTTTAAGGAACACTCATTAAAATAAGTTTGGGTTTTAAATACCATAAAATATCTATAAGAAAAATTTAATTCAAAAATAAATAATATAGTAGTGACGAGTATTTAGAATGGTGATAATGTATGGTAGTGAGTCTTTTAATTGGAGAGAAATTTTGGCAGTGAGTCGGCCTTTGGTGGCATGTTAGGATTGTGGTGACACTTCTCAATGATAGGTGACTCCAAAAATTAGCCAAATTTTTATGATAGTGGTGAGACATAATCTGGTGGTGTCTTATACTTTGTCAAATTTCCATCATATTAGAGACTCATTGATGATGGTGAATCTTTCTGATACTTTGTGAAAATATCATCATAGTGGTGAGAATTATTTGGCAGTGTCTCATCCTTAATAGTGAGTCTTCTTGGTGGTGACTCATCCTTAATGGTGAGTCTTCCTAGCAGTGAGACTTTCTTGGGGGTGACTCATCCTTAATAGGGAGTCTTCTTGGCGGCGAGACTTGTTTGGGGGTGACTCATTCTTAATAGTGAGTCCTTTATAGACTTAACCAAAATCTCACCAATCTATCTTATAAAATGCAATGCTATCATAAAACATAAATCTCATTAGTATCATACTAAACATGATTTGGTGATCATTAAAACAAGGAGGTCAACAATCTCCCCTTGTTTATGATCACAATTCATGTAATTTTATATATGTGACATCAAAGGTAAATTAGAATATTGTATGCATATGGTATCAAGGATAAATAAAGAACACATGGTATTAAAATTAATAATTAGATTAAAAACAGTACCAAATTAATAGAGAATATAAAAGGAATATATTCACACATACATGTAAAATAATATAAATATGGATCATAGGAGCTGATATAGTATCCAAGGAATACTATACTAAGATAGAAAGAAATTACATATAATATTCTCCCCATTTTGGGATTATCACAAAGTACAAGGAAAATAGAAATGGCATAATAAATTGAATAATAATTATCAGAAATATTTCCATTTAGAAAAATTCATTGAAGGTATATCCAAAATGTTCCAACAAAAAGTGACACAAAAAATATTCCCATAAAAAACACAAAGTCTAATTATCAAGGCTTCCTATTTGAATGGGTATAAGGAAACAAATGATCTTTCCCTTTATCCTTGTCCAAGGAATAGGATGTAGTAACTGAGGATGGGGTTTTAGTAGGAACAAATACATGAATTGCTGTTATAGAGTGAGGTTCTTTGATGATGATGAGTCTGAGGTGCCACACAAATTCCCTGGGAGATAAGGCAAAAGGATGGAATCTGTCTGGTAGAGGTGCATGAGGATCTCTGGTAAATCCCAGTCTGAAGAAATCTATAGTAGTAACTAGATGATTCATAAGGTTAGTAACATGTATGGCCTCATGAGATAAAACTGTAGTTCCATAAACATGCATAAAAGGTTTCATAAGGTTTATGAAATCCATGATAATGTATCTAGCTCTTTCCATAGCACTAAAAAAGCCTTAATTTTTCCCATAAATATCTGAAGTATTAGAGTCAAAACTTTCAACTGGTTGACTTGATACTTAATGGCTTGAGAAAATAAAGGCATCCATATATTTTCTACCAAGAAATTAAAGTGAGCATCCATCTCATGCTTGGTAAAAATCCTAGACAGGTAGTACTTGATAGCTTTTGTTATATTCACTCTATCAGATTTCATGTGCTTGGAATAATCTTTAACTAACATGATCACATGATCATTCTTAAACCTAATTTTTCTACGTCTCTTGATGTTGTTCTAGTATACTACCTAAAGTAGAAGCAAAATTAATCTCTTACCTTACAAAAATTACAAGAAAGTAAACATAAAAAATCAAAGGTGGTGGAGCATTGGAACTAGAAGACATAGAGGTAAGATTTTCAATCCTTTCAAACAAGGATCCTAAATAATCAACAAGTGAAGACTGAATCTACTCCTTAGTGGATTATAAGGATTCCAAAATATTATCCAACCTTTTGATTTCTATCTCAACTTCTTGGATATATTGTATCATTTTCGTCTAAATATATTGAATCACTAGTTCAAAAACATATCGAGCATCTTGTTCACTTAACTTGGTAACCAAAGTAGGTTTATTCCTCAACTTCACAACATAATTAGATAAAATATTTTCACTGAAAGAATATAAGTCACCCTTGGTGACCATATCAATAGGAACTAGTGGGATAACAAGAGTATTTAAAGGTGCATACTTGGTAGGAACATCATATTGAAACTGCTGAAAATCACTAGAAACACCAATTTTATTCACCAAAGATACCTTAGGATCAATTATATCTTGAAGATCAGGTCCACAATTATTTAGTGGAAACCCAAATTTACCATAAAGCTTATATCATTATTCATAAATAGGTTTAATATAACTATCATAAGGATTAATAAGAAACTCAACCACTGAATGATTTAAAACTGTAGACACAACTACATCATGAATAACAATAGGAGGGGTCTCAACAGATCACTATTCAACAATAACTTGATTAACACCCATATTCTTAGCCATAGACTCCTCAACAAGAATAGGTTCAGATCTCATTTTCCCAGTAACTAATAGCTCAACAATAGTAGATACCTTCATCTTCTCAACAATAACAAGATCTCAAAATGTATGATCATTATCAACAAATTTGTGACTCTCTAAACTTGGGGATTGATCCCCCACAACCGATTCTTCTATTTCTCCTATAGAATCACTATTAACATCACTAATAAATATAGGCATTTCTTCAGATTTAGAACCAGTTTCATGTGGAAAATCAATAGGTGCTTGAGGAATATCAACCTCCTCTACACTAATTTATCCACTTAGCCCTTCAGGACTATTAGAACCACCATCATGGTCATCCTCCTATTCATCATCACCATTTCCACTTCCATTACCATCTTCATCATTATCTCTATTTTCTTCTACTTCTTCTTCTTCCTCATTTTTGTCATTCACATAATCACCATTTTCATCATTATATTTAGAACTACTCTTGAATTTTTATTCTTATAAAACTTCAGTTTCATCTTAATAAATTCCTTCTTTCAATAGTTTCTCTCTTTTGGAAAGAGACCTAGGTGGACTAGGTGCCCCATAGAAAATAGTAAGTGATCTGAGAGGAAGGTAAGGGTCACTTCCCCCATCCATAGAAAAATATTTTTCTTCTTCATCCTTAGAGGTAGAAGACTCTTCTTTATCATTGCTATTAGAGTAATCAATAATCTCATTAGGCACTAGACTGAGATCCACAATATCTCTCAGTCATGAAGGGTGGTAAACAAGATTAAACTCATCATACAACTTTTTCTTATTAGCTACCCATTTATTCTTTCATGGGTTCTAATTGATTTTCATCCATTTGAAAATTATTCTAGTGATTCAGTAACCACCACAATCCACTAAATCTTCTTCATCTTTACCAACCAAAACTTTGGATTTAAGAATAGTAGAAATGAACTTCGGGTAGATCAGGGAGTTGTATATTGAAGTGGGATTTTCCATTTCTAACATGTGAAGCATAAGGTATCTACAAAGTTTTATATTCTCACCTATTTTCATCAATAATAATAGGTAGACAACCCAATACCTCATGGTAGCAAAGTAACCCTTTTTTGGATAGAGCATACACTATATGAATTTGAAAACCAAATGAAATTCAACATCTAACTCTGGATCTACTGGTCTTCAAACTATGCCATTACCAGTTAACTCAGCAAGGGAATCTTCATAGATAAAATTATCACCATCACAAAGAATTGTTAATTGATAATATTTAAATGCACCCTCATGAAAAACTTTCGAACAATCAGCCGAATGGATTGGGAGAATACAACCTTGTGACCATTGATCATAGTTCTTATCCAATATTCAATTTATTCAAAGGCGAATTCTAAAAATTTGTAAAAATCATATAACAACCTAGGATAGAATAGTATATGGTTGGAAGAGAACCAATCCACCCATAATTAGTTCTATATAAACTAAATCACTAAATACTTACTTGAAAGAAACAATTATACTTGTACTTAATTTTCAAGCACAACCACTATCTTTGAGAGATCAGGATTTGATGACTTTAAAGTAGTATGACGACTCGGTTCCCCTTTTTTCTTCTTTTATAGATGTGACTTACCTAGTGAAGACACTGAATGATGATTCAATTTGGACATAGAGATTGTCTTGATCAGTTCATAGAAAGGTAAAGGAAGGTAAATAGTCTAGAGAGGAAAGGACGCAATAGGGTTCGAGAGAGAAAAGGTATGAGGGAGGTGAATATTGGAATTAGACAAATAATCTCAATTTATATCATTTGGGATTTAGATATTCATAAAATCTAAATAAAATTTGAAAATAAAAACATGAAAAACATTTAAATCGAATAATAAAATTAAATAAACCATAAAGAAATGAAAACTAGAAGTTTAAAAACTTACAGTGTGAAACAAAAAATTGACAAAGGCATGGGAATTCCAATGGTGAGACATTAAATGGTGATAAATCACAATAGTGAGAAGTATCAACAGTGATAAATCTACAATGGTGATAAGTATCAATGGTGAGAAGTATCAATAGGGATAAATTCACAATAGAGAGACATTCAAAATGGCGATACATTCACAATGGTGAAACATTTACAATGGTGATATATTCACAACAACAATACATACACAACAGTGAGAAATATTCAATGGTGAGTCCTAGAAAATTAAAATTAACTGAAATTTATCATACCTAACTCATGTTTTATGTAATTAATTCTCTCAAAATTCGAAGTCTTAGTGAAAATATCACCAAGATGATGTTCTATACCAATGTATTCAAGAGTGATATCACATTTTTGAAAATGATCTCTCAAAAAGTGATTTCTTACATCAATAAATTTTGTTCTAGAATGTGATACAAGATTCTTAGAGATATATATAGAACTTAAATTTTCACAGTTTATAGGGAAATGTCAAAAATGATATCCATAGTATAGTAATGTGTGTTTCATCCACAAAATTAGTGGACAATAGCTACATGTAGCTACATACTTAGCTTCAAAAGTAGACAATTCAATAGAATTTTGTTTATTACTACACCAAGAAACAAGAGACTTTCTTAAAAGGTGATATATTCCAAAAGTGATTTTTTCTATCTTAATTGAATCCACCAAAATAAGAATCCAAATAACTAACCAAGGAAAATTCTTATCCTCTTGGGTAAAACAATCCTAAATTAGTAGTATATTTGAGGTATTTGAAAATTATTTTTTCAAAAACCAAGTGAGACTCTTTAGGATTTTCTTGAAAGAAATCACACATACACATACTGAACATAATATCTGGTCATCTTGTAGTTGGGTAGAGAAGAATTCCAATCATACCTCTATAACTGATTTGATCCACTGGTTTCCCAGCTTCATCAAGATCTAATTTATAGGTAGTACTCATTGGATTATCACTACTCTTAGTGGTATCCAAGTTAAAAAATTTTAAAATATCCTTAGTATATTTACTTTGGTTCAAAATATTTCCTTCATTATTTTTAAAAAATTTAAAACCAAGAAAGAATTTGATTTCACCCATTAAACCCATTTCAATTTCATTTTGAATTATTTTTGAAAAATCGGTACATAAATAATTTCTTAAAGATACAAAAATAATATCATCTATATAAATTTGTACAACTAAAAAATCTCATAAAATTTGTTTTATAAAAAGGGTAGGATCATCTATACCTTTTGAAAAAAAATTTAAATAATACTGGAGATGATCCTATCATACCAAGCTCTAGGAGCTTGTTTTAAACCATATAAATCTTTTGTTAATTTGAAAACATGATTTGGAAAATGGGGATTTTGAAAACTAGGGGATTGTTCAAAAAATATATATCAATTATAAAACCGTTTAATAATTCACTCTTAACATCCATTTGATAAAGTTGGAAATATTGATGAGATGCATAGGCAAGAAGTATTATAATGGATTCAAGACTAGATTCTGGTGAAAATGTCTCTTCATAGTAAATTAATTCTTCTTTACTATACCCTTATACAACTAGTATATCCTTGTTTCTTACTATTTTACCTGATTCATATACCTTGTTTCTAAACACCCATTTAGTGACTATAGTTAAGGTGTCTTTGGGTATGTCCACAAGTTCCCATAATCTGTTTTTTTTTCAATTTATTCAGTTCTTCTTGTATATCCATTACCCATAATTCATCATTGATTGCATAATTGATGTTCTTTGGTTGAAGATGTTATAAGAATTCTTGATTTTCAACCTGATTTCTAATAGAATACAATAATTCTTGATGTTCAACCTGATTTCTAATAGAATATCTCGTCTATGTACCTCTATCTAGGTATCTAACTATAACATATTAAGGATGGTACTTAAGGATCCTAACAACTCTAGAAAAAGAGGGATTGTTCACCTCAGGGTTCTATAAAGGTTTGGGTTAAAGTTCTAGAAGTTCCTTAGAACCTGATGATTTTTCTGATTGCTTCACATCAGAATCAATAGGTTTGGAATTTAAGTTTAGAGAAGATAAATCATTATCAAGGTTTTATAAAGATGTTTTGGGATCATGTGGATCTATCTCATCAATTTTTACATGAATAAAATCTTTCATAGTCTTTTTCCTTTTATTAATGACTCTATAAGATTAACTGGAGGTTGAATATCCCAGGAAAATTCCTTTATCACTTTTGGTGGATTTTTTTATATTATCCTTAGTGTTAAGAATAAATAATTCTCAACCAAAAACTCTAAAGTAATTAACCTCAGGATTTATAATATTAAAAATCTCATAAAGGGTATTCTTTAATATATATATAATTTAAACTCTATTAATTATATAATAGGAAACATTCATATCCTTTTCCCAAAAGTAGATAGGTAAGTCAGATTCATTTAGCATAGTTTAAGATATCTCTTTAAGTGTTCTATTCCTTCTTTCTATAACTCCATTCTGCTAACGGGTCCTAGGAGTATAGAAGTTATGACTAAAGACAGTTTTTGAGAAAAATGATTCAAAGTCTTGATTTTCAAACTCACGACCATGCTCGCTTCTTAAATTATTAATTCTAATCCCACTTAAGTTTTCTATAGATCAAGCATACTTGGTGAAGTAAGAATAGGTTTCAATTTTTGGGAGATAGAAAGAACACTCAAGTATACCTAGAAAAGTAATCTACTAGTACATAGATATTGTGCTTCCCATTTAGACTATGAACTCTAGACAGTCCAAATAAATCCATCTAAACCAACTGAAGAGGTTGATATGTTGAAACTTCTTGCTTTGATTTAAAATAAATCTTATACTCTTTCCCTTTTTGATAGGGGTTACAGACGTTATCATTTGGGAACTCAAGTTTGGGTAGATCATTGACTAAAAATTTCCTAGTAATATTCATAAGTGAGTTAATATTATAGTGTCCTAGTATCCTATTCTAAAGAAAAAATTATTTATGAAAGGAACTCAATAAGGAAACATTTTGGGAAATTAAATAATTAAGACCAATAACACAACCAATTTCATTCCTTAAATTAGTAAAAACTAAAGCATCTTTAGAATAAAAAACATTACGTGAATTATTTTAAAATTTAACATGAAAACCATAATCACATAATTGTGAGATTCTAAGAAAATTATAATTAAACCCATTAAAAAAGAATGATTTCAAAATTAAAACAGAATTAGTGTTACCAATTTGGCCAAGGCTGATGATTATCCCTTTATCATTGTCAAAAAAGGTGACATGAACACCATGAAAATTTATTAGGCTCTTGAAACTTGAGTAGTATCCTATCATATTCCTTGAAAATCCTCTTTATAAGTTCTATAGACTTTTATAGGATACCTTCAAGCATCTTTCCCACAAAATAGAATTTATACAAGTAATGACTTTGGTACCCAGATTTTCTTGGGTTCAGATGTGTTAGTAATCAGGGCTTTAGGTTCTCACACTTTCTTAATAGGTATCTTGTAAAAATAGTATAATTGTTTTTGAAATAAACACTTTTTTTGGTCCTTTTGAAAAATAACTTTCAATAATGCTTTCAGAATTATATTTAGGTACAAAAGTTCTCTTTAGTATTCTTCTTTGTCTACTTTGGTACCCTATACCTGTACCAAATTTTGGAGAAACTTGTTTTCCTAAAATATAATTAAGATTTTATCTACCATTGGTGAACTTTTCTAAATTATAATTTAGTTGTTTATTTGAAAATTTATGTTCAAAATTTTCTTTTAAAAACTGATCATTTTTCTACTTCTATATTGCAAGGTTAGATTTAGAATTAGTAGTTAAAGCATGCTATATTTTAATAACTTTATATTTATCCTTAATCTCATTGAAAGTGTCTTATATAATTTTTCAATATTAAAAAATCTCTTATTAATACATGTCATCATCATTTTTTTCACTTTCAGAGATATTAGAATTAAGTACAGATGATACAATAGGTACCTTGGAGACATTAGTCATGAAGCACAATTTGGCTCAGTTAAAATTTTATTCAGTAGTAGAGTCTGAGTCATTGGATCTATCCTCACTGGCACTCCAAGTTTCTTTCATATATTTATTTTATTTTCTATCATTTTTCTCATATTTATTTTTTAGATTTTAATTTTGGATAGTCTACCTTAACATGTCCATTTCGCTTTCACTCATAGCAGGTTATTCCATTAGTGTTTCCATCCTTTTTCCAATCTTTCTTATAGTTGCCTTTACTATCATACTTTCCATTATAACTGGTATTTTTGAAAAATTTCTTTTTCCTGTAAAACTTATTAAATATCTAGGCCATATGGTCCATTTCCTAATCACTATCAGGTGGTGAATCACTTTCACTAGAACTTTCATCTTGGATCTTTTTCTTTTTCTTTTCCTTTTCCTTTTTTTGGATGCATTAGACTTGAAAGCTACTGACTTTATTTTTGGATCATCATCCTCTTCTTTACTGACCTTCAGATCTTCTTCACAAATAATTAAATTAATAATTAATTCCTTAATTGGAAATTTTCAAATATCATAGGATTACATTATTGATACTAATTCCCCTCTCTATCTTTTAGGAAGACATATGAGAAGTCTCTTAATCCGATCCGTGTTAGACATTGGATTTTATAGGGATCTCATGGTATTCATTTTTTTAAAATCAAGATACATACCATATATTAATTCATCAAGCTTCATCTTAAAAGTATCATACTTAATAGTATATGTATTCAATATCATCTCTTTAACATTGGTTTTTCCTTCATGATAAATAACTATTGTGTCCCAAATTTCAAATGCGGTTTTACTAGATTTATTTTGTTAAATTCATCATCTCCTAAGGAATAATATAGTTCATTCATATATTTATAATTATAATTATAGTTCATCTTTGTAGAATCATCCCAAGTACTTATATTAGTCTTAGGTAACTCATACTTATCCTCAATAACAGACCAAATCTCAAAACCCATACTTTTAATATTAATTTTCATTTTGATCTTCCACTGAGCATAATTATTTCCATTGAAAAAAGGAGGTGTGTTAGTAGTCAGACCTTCTTTTCTATTATCCATTCAAATAATTAAATTTATAACTAACACAAATTTATTATCTTTAAAGAACAACTAAAATCAAATTTTAAAAAGTTTTTGAAAAACCTTATTATCAAATCCAATCCTTTGATACCAAATGTTAGTCAAAGTAAGTATCTTAAGAGGTATGAGGGGGTGAATTGATTAACCAATAAAAATATATATTAAAATGGATTTAAATAAAATCCCCCAATTAATTTAAATACATCACAGTTTATCAAAACAATAGATCAATATAAGTTTTAATATTTTAAAATATTTATCAAAGGATTTATTAGGTCTTGATTAAAACAATATATGATATTACTTTAAACTTTTAAATAAATTTACTAAATCAAAATATTATATAAAAACTTATTAAGATAAACTATCCCAGTAATGGTTTTGTAGGTAGGTAAAAAATAAATTTGGTATTAAAGTACAGAAAATAATGCAAACAAAACACATAGTGGAATTGAATACAAGAGGTTCAGTGTCAAGCTGAGAATTAGTCCTCTCCACTTGGAAATAGCTTTTTTCCAAGTAGTATATATAAAAATAAACTTTGATCTAAAATCTGGATTAGGTAATACAATAGTATGACAACTGTCTAGGTTGCACATAGACCTCTTCCATAGTATTTTTGGGAATATAATTAAAACAGGTTACAACCAGACCTCTACCAAAACATTTGGGAAATAGGTAAAAGAGAGTTGAAGAAGATATCTATTTGTATTCTAGTTTAAAGTAGGATATAGTGTGTGTTTTTAATAAATTTTTTTTCACACACTGATCATAATGTAATAAATAATAATAAAATAGAGAAAATAAAATATGTATAGAGATTAAATTACTCTATCTGATATGTTATGCAGCTCATGAATCTTGAATATTGTTTGAAATGTAGCTTGAGTCATGATTCTAATTTTTTTAGAATATATTTTTGTAAACTCATTGTTCTGTAAGGTCCACTCTCTCAAAGATGTGTGAAGTAAAGGCAGTAGCATGTAAGTTCTCAGCTGGTTCTTGAAATATGGTTCAGATTTATTCATGTGTGTAGCTCTATGTGTATATATTTTCTAGATATACACTTTTATATGTGTGCATAAGGAAGTTTTATTCCTCTTTTATCATCAATAGTAGCAAAATCATTCCACATGAGAAGTAATCCAGATATCCTACATCCTCATACTCAGGGCTGACACATTCTTTAATGCATCCCTGTCGAAAAATTAAGGAACAATAATTAAAATAAGTTTGGGCATTAAATTCAATAAAATATCCATTAGAAACATTTAATTAAAAAATAAATAATATATTAGCGGCGAGTCTTTAGAATGTTGACAATTTCTGTCGGTGAGTCAGTATTTGGTAGTATGTTAGGCTAACAGTGAATCTTGTCAATGGTATGTGACCCCAAACTTAGCCAAATTTCTATGATGGCATTGATACATAGTCTGAAGCTGCCTCGTGATTTTTCAAATTTCCATCTCAACGTTGACTCATTTCAGATAGTGAGTGTTTCCGATACTTTGAAAAAATATCATCCTGGCAGTGAGACTTCTTTGGCAGTGACTCATCCTTAACATTAAGTCTTATTAGTGGTGATTCATTATTAATGGATATTGTTCTTGGATGTAATAATTTCTTGGAAGCGACTCATCCTTAATGCCGACTCATCCTTAATGGCGAGTCTTCTTGGTGATAAGACTTTCTTGGTGGTGACTCATTCTTAACAGTGTGTCTTTTCTATACTTAACCAAAATCTCACCAATCTACCTTATAAAATAAAATGCTATAATAAAACATAAATATCATAAATATCATATAAACATGATTTGGTGATCATTAAAATAATGAGGTCAACACCTTAGACATGTGGTGTCCTAGAAAGGAGGAGCAATGGATTCAGTAAAGATTTAGGCATTTTTTTCTTGGGTAGCACCTAAGAATATGGCATAGGTCCATAAAATTCTTGGTCTTGTGGGTTATTATAATAGGTTTGTGTCTAATTTATATAGGATTTCATCCCTATTTACATCCATGATCATGAAATACAAAGATTTCATTTAGAATGATTATTTTTGGGTGGTATCGATAACTTGAAGGAGTAGTTAGTGAGCACCCTAGTCCTTTAGTTTCTTGAGGAGGGCATGATTTTTAAGGTATTCTATGATTATACCCCATTTGGTTTTGGGATGAGTCTTGATGAATCAATGAAAATTTATATCATATGGGTTTAGGAAGTTATTTCCACACAAGATTAACTACACCACCCACAATCTGAAAATGGTAGATGTGGTGTTTACCATGATGTTGTGGCGATATTACCTCATCAGGGAACACATTGTGGTCTTTATATATCATAAAATATTGAGGTATATATTTTCTTAGTGTGACCTAAATTTATGATGATGGAGGCAGATGAAGTTTCTTTGGGACTATGATTTCAATATCTCCCATACAACAATAAAGGTAAAAATCATGGTGGACACATTGATAATAAATTCATGGGGATCCATTCAATAATCTAAGGATTACTAGAGAACGATGGAGGAGTTAGTGAATTTTCATATCGTAGTAGAGGGGTTTGATGGGTGAGGATACTTGTTCCAATGATGGTAGCACCCAATTTGTTTCATTTGGTGAAGGATTCTCAATGGTGAGACTCAGAGGAAAAGGTGATGTGTGATCGGGTCATTCATGATGATTCCCCTGAGGGATGATTAGGGGATGATGAACAATGGGTAACATTCTAGGAAAATATTTCAACCCCATTGGTGATGTGTGATGGAGTCCTCCATGAGTTTCATAGATTTCCTCTATCAGTGAACTCAAGTGTATTTATGATGTATCATGGCTTGGGGAGGCAGTTTTTGTGGCTAGGAATGAAGCGGTTAGTGGTGGAGTTTTTGGTGCGATGCCTATTCTTCCAATAGTGAAGGCATAATTTCATGACCTTGTTGGTTTGCTACAACCCTTGGATACCATTAAATGGAAGTGGGTGGACATATCAATGGATTTATTCATTGGTTTAACCTAGGATTAGGGGGAGATGTGATGATAGTTGGGTGATCGTGGATCAACTAATAGATTCAAATCACTTTTTAGAAATTCAATAATTGAGTACCATAGATTTTATGGTGAGACAATATGTGGATGATGTGGTGAGACTTCATGGAGATCAGAGGGCCATCATTTACGATAGAGACCCTTATTTCACTTCATGAGTCCAGAGAGGACACCTTAACATTTCTTTACACCCCTATATGGATGGATTGATGAAGCAAACCATCCAATTGCTGAAGGATATATAACGAGCACACATCTTGGATTTCAATAGAACTTTGGTGTGACACCTACCTTTGGTTGAGTTTTCTTATAATAACAACTATCAATCATCCACCAGTATGGGGCCCAATGAGGTGTTATATGAGAGGCCACATTGATATACATTGAGCTGAAATGAGATTCTGGAGGCAATAGTTCTTGGCCCTGATGTGGTGAAGATCATGGATAAGATGATTTACATGGTTTGTGAGAAGATGAAGGTGGTGTAAGAATTCCATAAGACTTATGATAATCGGTAGAGGAGGCCTGTGAAGTTTAAGTTCAAGGAACATGTATTCCTAAAGGTTTTCCCTTGGTGCGAGTAGTGGAAGATCTCAACCTCAGTTTTTTGGACCCTTTGAGGTGTTAAATTATGTTAGTGAGGTGGATTATTTATTGGAACTTCCCTCATAGTTTGAAAATTTTCATGATATCTTCCATGTGTCTCAACATCATTGATATATTCATGATGATTCTCACATCATCGACCAAGGGGAGTTGAATATCGTGGAGGATGCAACATTCCGGGAATAACTAACTAAGATTTAGGAATTTCAGGATAAGGTGTTGTGAGGATGTGTTATCCCCATTAGTTCAAGTCCTATGAAGGTATGGTGTCCTAGAGGAGATAAATTAGGAACATGAGTAATAGATTCATTCCCAATACCTAGAGCTATTTTTTCGTTATCATTTTTTCTATTTTAATTCTAGAATTCTGTGATGGTTGTTTAGATTCTAACTATTATGTTTTAAGATCTTGTTGTTATGTTTTGAGGTACGGTTTCATCCTTGTTTTAGAGGTATATACCAAGGGTGTGTTTGGTAGTTTCTAGTGGTTAGTTCATACCTTTTTTGGTTGGTTTTGATTATTTAGGATGTAAATCATTTTAGAGATATCTAATGTAACTACCCAGACCCTTCTGACCTGTTACTTTGTGAGTTTTAGGTTTTAAGATCCTTGAGATGAGTTTAAGGAAGGTATATGAGGATCTAGAGAGAAATTTAAAACTATAGGTGGTGATTCACATTTTGAATCATTGGTTCACAGTGTGAATGATGTTTTTCAGGGTGGCTTTGCGACTTGGGAGACGTAGTTTTTGGAATTTCTATCCAGGAGTAGTTCATGATGTGAATCATTGTTCATGGTGTGAATATTCATGGTCAAGTTTTTAGTAGTTCTATATTTAATGTTTTCACAACGTGGAATATTTTATTCACAATGTGAAATCCTTCTTGAGTTTGTTGGATCGAGCACCTTTTAATTCAGTGAATGTAAATCACATGAGGTTTACAACATGAACCATCCGTTCACTAAATGAATGAAATGATTTCCAATATGTATATAAATTCTAGCCTCCTTACAATTTCCCTCATTCTCCCATTATTTATCTAAAAATTTAGGTGATCCCTAAGCAATTTTATAATCCCTAACAAACTTTGATATTTAGTTTTCATCCTTGGATTCCTAAGATTCAATATTAGTGATTCTGAGTGAGTAATTCTTCTATTTATCTCTAAGTTCCTCTTTATTTATTTAATGTTACACAAAATACGAATTTATTGGAGTTTGGGTTATTGGTCTACAATTTCAATGAGGCATTGTTTCATTTCTGATTTATTTGAGGACCCATTTTGTGGTTGTGGACCCACACTAGTGCAGAAAATGTTATTTATGTCGGTTATTTTTCATTTTTTACATCGGTTTTTAGCCGACGTTAATGCGGATGATGTTATAAATAACGTTTTTTATGTTGGTTATTTAAAAACCGACATAAAAAACATAACATCGTGGTGTTTATCACGTTGGTTAATTAATAACCAACGTGAAAAAACCAGGGAGGGGAGGGGTTTATAACGTCAGTTATTATATAACCGCCATGATAAACCGGGGGGGGGGGTTTATCACGTCAGTTATATAATAACTGGCGTTATAAACCCGTTCGGGGGGTGTTTATCACGTCAGTTATATAATAACTGACATGCTAAACCAGTCTGGGGGGGTTTATCACGTCGGTTATGAAATAACCGATGTGATAAAATGCCTGGGAAATGGTTTATCACATTGGTTATCAAATAACTGAAGTGATAAACCATTTCCCTGGCATTTTATCAGGTCGGTTATTTCATAACCGACGTGATAAACCATTTCCTAGGCCTTTTATCACGTCAGTTATTTAAGAACCGACGTGATAAACCATTTCCCAGACCTTTTATCATGTCGGTTATTTAATAACCGACATGATAAACCATTTCCCAGGCCTTTTATCACGTCGATTATTAAATAACCGATGTGATAAACCATTCCACAGGTGTTTATCACATCGGTTATTAAAATAACCGACGTGATAAACCCTTTTTGATTTCTTTATCACATCCTTTATAAAATAACCGACGTGGAAGAAATTTTTTTTAAAAAAAAATCTAATGAAGTCCTCTTCTCTCCCCCAGAAACAACCAGAAACCAAATCAAGAATTCGTACCGCAAAAACAGAAGTAGATCAAAACAAGAACTAAAGCAAAATTAAGCATTTAAATTGATAACATATAAAACTTACCCCACTTGACAGCCCCCATCACACCCCTGGACTACCCCCCAACCCCCCGGACAGCCCCAAACACCCCAAGACAGCCCCAAACACCCCGGAACAACCCCCCCCCCCCATTGGACTCCCACCACCCCCTGAACAACACCCCTTCACCCCACTTGATAGCCCCCACCACACCCCTGGACTACCCCCGACCCCCTAGACATCCCCAAACACCCCAGGACAACCCCCTCACCCCATCACCCCACTTGACACCCCCACCACACCCCTGGACTGCCCCGACCCCCTGGACAACCCCAAACACCCCGAGACAACCCCCCCACCCTCATGTATACCCCCCACACCTTGGACAGCCCTCCCCCACCCCATTGGAGCCCCCACCACACCCCTAGAATACCCCCCAAACCCTTGGACAACCCCAAACACCCCTGGACAACCCCCCACCCTCATGTATACCCCCACCCCCTGGATAGCACTTCCACACCCCTAGACAGCCCTCCCACACCCCAGAAACTAACGAAAAAGTTACCGAAAACAAACCAGAACCCCCTCACCCCACTAGACTACTCCCACCAGACCCCTGGACACTCCCCCCCACCCTCATGTATACCCCCACCCTCATGTATACCACCCACCCCCTGGACAGCACTTCCACACACCTGGACATCCCCCCACACCCCTAAAACAGACCAAAAAGTTACCGAAATCAAACCAGTTCCCCCTCACCCCTCTAGATTGCCCCCACCACACCCCTGGACACCCCCCACACCCCTGGACATCACCACCACCCCTTGGACATCTCCCAACCTCCTGTAGACCCCCACCCCTGGAAATCACTCCCACATCCCTGGACAGCCCTCCCACACCCTTAAAACAGACCAAAAAGTTACCAAAAACAGACTAGAACCCCCTCAACACACTAGACATCCCCCACCACACCCCTGGACTGCCCCCTCCCCCATCCCCATGGACACCCTGGACCCCCCCACTGGACAGCCCCCCACCCCTAGAAACCCCCTCACCCCACAAGACACCCCACACCCCTGAACACCCCCTGGACACCCTCCCACTCCCCTAGACAGCCCTTCCACCCTCCTAGAAACGCTCCCACCCATGGACTTCCCCCCACCCCATCGGACAGCCCTCCCAGACCCCTGGACACTCCCCAACCCCACTGAACTCCCCCCACACCCTTGGAACCCCTCCCCCCCCCAGACCAGAATCCATACCAGAAAAACTATCATAAGTAGACCAAAACAAGAAGTAGAGAAAAATTAAACATTCACATATATAACATTCAAAACTTACACTGTCAACTTTGAAAAAAACTAAATCCAACCTAAACGACTACCAAATACACAATTACAACAACAATATACAAAATTACATTTTACATTACAAACAACTAAAATTCAATAAAACCTGTAAAAAATTTGACCACTCCACTTGTAAGTGTTTGATGTCTTCAGCATTATAGGTTTGAGGGTCATCAAAAAGCTAAAAATGAAAAGGATAGTATTTAACATGTATGATGAATAAATCAAATTGAAATATTATAGCAAATTTTAAGAGGAAATCTTACCCGGTCAAAATTCACAACTGTCCCAGTTGTTATTATTTCATACATAAATTTTAACATATAAAATCATAATTCTATGATGACTTATTGTTCATGACAATTCTGTTTGAATGAGTGTAAATTCAATATATTATTTTTATGTAATAAATCAAAAAGTACAAATTATAAATGCATATTTACCTTTGCATTTACATATTTGATCTTTGCACTCCTTTTCTTTGTGTTTTTTCAAAAGTAGGCCCATGCCCTGTTAGAAAATAATACGAATGTGGTAAATTTAAAATTCATTATAATATATAAAACTATTGAGAAATTGAAACTTAATTTTCCAATATATTCTTAAAACTTTCCTGCACATCATCATGGACAGAGCATATCCAATAAAGTGATTTCTCCCTTGGGAAAAAACTCCTAACATCCAGTGATCACTGATAAAAGGAAATTTAATGTTTGTGGTTTTTTATGTTAAAAGATAATGAAATCTTTGAGAGAGATGTGTTTCATACCTCTCACAAAAAGGCATAATCCAACATTGTGTGACTATATTCTTTTCAAGTCTTTCAGAAATATAAAGCATTCTTTGTTCCTCATCCAATGCACATGCTTCAGGTGAAATCAATTGCAGGTCCATGAATCCATATACATTTGTCAGCTCATTCCTCTCACAAATTTTATAAAGATACCTAATACAAAACAGACATAAGTATACATCTTTAATAAATATAATGCAGGTAAAAGGTGTTAAGACTTACATGGAAAAAATTTGCACCACATTGATGCCCAACTTATCTCTAGTAACAAGCTCCATGATATCAGATTTCATAATCCCTACACTTATTCCACGTCCACAAACATGAGATTCCATTGGAAACTCATAATGACCCACCAACAAATTTGAATATCTTGACAATCTATCAAGACTACTAGAATCTGTATCTGATGTCATAGCCATTTTTCTTTGTTGTTTTCTATACAGTATTTCTTTACCTTTGAAGTATTCCTGTAAAAATAAATAGGAAAATATATTAGTTTTCAAATGATAAAACAACTTTAATAAAAAATAAAATAAAAGATATAACATTCATACCTCTATGGTAATGAGTCGAAGAAGTCTAGATGAACAAATTAAAAAATGGCTAATACTATGTCCAACTGTCGTCACCTCATCTATAGGTAATGGTACTCGAGCTGATCTATCTATAATATCCTGTACAGTGACCCTCTGATTCTCTACCTCTAATTTTTGATGATGAACTATATCTCCTATACAATATACCAACCCATATGCAACTATATGATGTTGAGGATCATCAACATACAACTCACAATAAGTAGGAAGTAGCGGCGGAGGAGTAGGATAAAAAATGGGGTCCGCATGCTGAGGTGGGGGAGTGGGAGCTACTGGAGGAGGTGGAGGATAAATAATGGGGTCTATAGGGGGAGGTGGAGGAGTGGGAGCTGCAGTCTGAAATTGTTTTTGCATGTTTGCAAACATAGACTGTACCGACGCTCTAATATTTTCCTCCATCATCGCATTAATATTATGAACTTCGGCCTCCAAGGATTCTATTTTTTTTATAAACCCCCTCAACGTTAGAAGTTGAAGAACGTGGCAACACTTTTCTTACCGATACACCTTCTAGATATCCTCTTACATGACCTGGATGTTCGGGATTTCCCAACGCTACAGATAAAATATATTGCCTCCCAGTAGCTATAAATGCCCCCTGTGAACTCTTCTCCTTAGGAGAGTCCTGTATTAATTAATTGAACATTTCTGTAATGATTGAAATTATATGAAGAAAATAGTTAACTTAAATAAATAAAATAGATATCTTACAATACTCTCAGTTACGATTCTCGATTATTCCAAAATATATTTCCCTTTTTTGACCTTCTGAGCTCTCTTCCATTTTTCATGTCTAGATGGAGTGGATGGAGGGGCCACATCTCTAGAGCTTGAAGACTCAGCTCTTAGTTGTTGAAATTTTTCTTCCATCATTTGTTCTTCCAAAAATGCATACCCTCCCCGAGATAAACTATGAGGGTATAAATTTTTAGATTGGATCTCTTGATGATATTTCCTTGTTTTCTATAAATTAAGAATAATAAATCATTAACAAAACATTAATAATATCATTTATATAAGAAAGTTTATAAAAGTTTACATTTCCCTTACCAAAAATGACTCTTTTCTTCTACTTTCAAAAAACTATCTCCATGTGTCTTCATCTATAAAAGGATATATACGACATAGATTGTCATGACTCCTATGACCATAAATGAAATCAGATGAGAGGGTTGATTTGAAATCCCTCCATCTCCTGGTAACCAATGATAAGCATTTCTTCCTGACTCCTCCAATGTTAGGAATATCAAATGTCATCTAATAAGGAAGAGGTTAAACATATTATATATACTAGAAACATTTAAAGAATAGTCAAACAATAGCAAAAGATCTTACCAAAATCGTCTCCCACAACTGAGAAATTATCGCTTTATCCACACTTCTCCAGTCATCATACAGAATACTTACTTTGCTCTTAGCCTGAGTTGCTACAAAACTCTTAAAATATTTTTTATTTGGACCTCTAGGAATATCATCATCATCAAACTCAACGGGTATCCTCTGATCCTATGTACGGGCAAGTGCCAATTTTGGTAAACGTGTGCACCCACGTTTACCAACCTTTGAACTCTTTGTCGTAATAGGAGAACATGAGGAAGATTGGGGAACATCAAGAGGAGCATGTGAATGTTCATCCCCAGAGGTATGACCAATATGATCATCTCCAGAATCATGTGGTTTATCAACTGAATGATCTTTCATTATCCTTCAAATCAAAAAAACAAACATTAGTTCACAAATATACAAATTCTAATATTTTAATACTATTGTAATCAGAAAATAGAAAAGTGTACTAAGTTACATAATAGTAAACATTGGTAATATGGTAAGCATTTTAAAAAATGGTAAATATGGTAAAGATGTTCAAGATGGTAAACATGGTAAACATGGTAAACCTGATAAACATGGTAAAGAAATTTTCACTGAACAAAAATAATAGATATATAATTCATGTAATGGTAAACATGATAAAGTAAACTAAACAAACTTAATAAAAAGTTATACTTATTTTGTTTTAATACATGTTTTAATAAATAAAAAACTTACAATATCTAACATTTTATGAAAAAAATAAATGTAAACAAGAAAAAAACATATGTTAACTGTAATTTTAGGAATGTACAAATGAATTGTTTTCCCAAATTCCTTCGTCGTGATCGTTCCTTATGGAATAAACCATGTCTTCAATATGCTCATCATTATGTTCTGTTAATCTTTCCATGGAAGTAGGGATCTCACATAAATCAGAATCTTCATCAAGTTCATCCTCACCAACATATTGTTTTTTCCCTTGTAAAACAACAACCCACTGCATATCTGATTGATCTACTACATAGAAAATTTGTTTTTCATGTGTTTCCATTATAAAAGAATCAGTTGTGTCTTCCAATCAATTCAGATTAAAAAGTGTCATTCCAAATTCATCGTGTCTGACACTATTGTTACCGATAAACCATTTATAGTTAAAAACATGAACTTTAATTTTAATGTAATCAATCTCCCATATGTCTTCAATCACTCCATAATATACACTTGATGCAGAAATTGGGTTTTTGTCCTTAGCACTCAAAAAATGCATTGCTTTTGCAAACACCAATACACCACTATTTTGAACTGCACTTCTGTTGTCCTGATCTATCGTATGAAATGTATACCCATTAATGTCATAACTGGACCATGTTATCACATTTAAACATGGACCACTCACTATCCATTTTAATGTCTCTGACACATCTGATATACCAAGAAAGGTATTTTTAAACCATGACAAAAAAGTTTTGTTGTGCTCATTGAAAATCCAAATTTCTTTCTTCTTTGGATGAATTTGTTTCAACTCATTAATATGCAATGTGATATATGGTTGAGCATCAACTATGTTATTCAAGATGTATGATTCTAACTTCTTCATCTTTTCAGCTGACAATGATTTGACTTTCAAGCCACGAATCCCCTTTCCCTCATTATTAACTCATTCATGGTGAGACAGAGGCAAACCTATGTGTTGCGCCGTAGCCAAGTAGCTCGTACAAAACTACACTACCTCCTCAGAAATATACTTTTCAATAATGGAGGCTTCAGGTCGATATGAATTTTTAACATACCCCTTTAATATTTTCATATACCTTTCAAAAGGATACATCCAATGAATATATACAGGTCTACAAAGCTTTATTTCTTGAACTAGATGAATCATTAAATGCACCATTATATCAAAAAAAGTTGGAGGAAAATACATTTCCAATTGAAAAAGTATAAAAATTGCATCATTTTCCAAAATGTTCAAAGATTTCACATCAATCTCCTTGTTACAAATTGAATTGAAAAAATAACACAACTTCATTATAGTCTTTCTGAAATGGATGGGAAATATTACACACAATGAAACTGGTAGAATTTGTTGCATCATGACATGACAATCATGTGATTTCATACCTATAAACTTCAAGTCCTTCAATGAGACAAAATTTTTTACATTTGAAGAATATCCTTGAGGCACTTTGATATCATGAAGACACTGAAAAAAGCTAATTTTCTCTTTATTCGATAATGTATGACAAGCCGGGGGAGGAAATTTTCATCTTCCTTTAGGAGTGGGAGCTAACTCCAAACGTATTCCCATTGATAGTAAGTCTAATTTTGCATTCAACCCATCTTTTGTATTTCCTTTAATATCTAACAATGTTTCAATTAAAGAATCACATATATTCTTCTCCACGTGCATGACATCAATATTATGTTTAACTTCATGATACCTCCAATATGGTAGCTCAAAAAATATTGACCTTTTCTTCCAAATATGTCTATCATTACCAGATTTCTATGTCTTTCCCAATGTCACATCAAGGTTTTTCACCCTCTCAAAATACAGATCATGGGATAAAGGTTTTGAAGCAGTATCAAATTCTTGTGAGCCATTGAATTCCTTTTTTAGTCTTTTATAAGGGTGATCCATAAGAAAAAAATTTCGATGACCCATGTACATTGTTTTCCTCACATGATGCAATTGACAACATGACGTATGTTGTTCGCAAATTGGACATGATTTATTCCCTTTAACACTATATCCAGACAAATTTCCATACACTGGGAAGTCATTTATAGTGAATATAAGCACTGCATGCAGTTGAAAATATTCCATTTTATAAGAATCATACACCCTAATACCATCAGCCCATAACAGTTTCAAATCATCAATCAACAGTGACAAGTAAAAATTAATATCATTGTCGGGTTGCTTTGGACCAGAGATCATTATACTCAACATGACATATTTGCACTTCATACAAACTTTAGGAGAGAGGTTATAAATTACCAATAAAACAAGCCATGAACTATGTGTGCTACTGAGGGTTCGGTATGGATTCATTCCATCTATGCACAACCCTAGTCTGAGATTTCTAATTTCATTTCCAAATGTAGAATACTACACATCAATTTTCTTCCATTGTGGACAATCAGCTGGATGACGTATTTTTCCATCACATACCCACTCATCAGCATGCCATCTTAACCTTTTTCCATCATGTGAATTAGCAAATAAACTTTCGAAACGATGAATTATAGGAAGATACCAAAATACCTTTTAAGGGATCTATCACGACCCGTCCCAGCGGGGCCTGAGCCGCAACTCCCCAAGCCCACCTCCAATAGGCAAGGGGCTGGTGACTAGCACCGAGTAGACATGCTACTAACATAGGATGCATTTACTATAAACCTTTACACAATCACACACATCTCCAAGCCCACAAAGTGAAAAGTAAAAACTACTAAAAGGAAAATATGCATGCATACACTAAAACCCAACCAACAGAGTACGATAGGAAAGTAAAGACCTAGGACAAAAGTACAAGCCCACCAAAAAGAAAGTCTGTAACAAATTCCAACCTATAAGGAAAGGTACTGGGACTGCAATATATAGCCGTAGGAACACACCTCGGCCTGCCTGATCTCACTGAGCGTCGTCTGGCCCTGGTCCACCTAGAATCCTGTCAAAGGCTCGCTCGTCTGCACAAGACACGACACGTGCGGGAAAAGCCCATGCAGGGGTGAGTATAACAATACCCAGTAGGACACCCCGAAACAAGAATGAAAATACAACATGGGAAAAAAATACCGCAAAGGAAGATACATTCAGCTCTACACAGTATATGTCTACTGAACATATAATAAGAATATCCAGATATACTCATACACAAACGACTCTCGAGAAACCACTACTAAGATCCAGCTTGAAGATTCCACTAAGCATGTAACAAGGAGAACACACTCCTAGGTCTGAAGAGGGATATGTGAAGTACTCGTTTTGGGAGAACACACTCCTAAGTACTCTGAGAACATGATGCTCAGATGAGGATCACAGCCAAGTCATGGGGTGATTCCGACAACTCAGTCTGAGCTAATCCGCTAAGCAGAGGATCGGTGCTCAGGTAAAGTTGGTCACGTCGATACCAAGAACTATACCTAGGGTTCCAGGAATGAATAGAGGATCCGGCTCTAAGTCTCATAGAGGGGATTCCAACAACTCTATTCAGGAAGTCCTGTTGAAGGGATCATACTCCTATAGGTAGGGGATGATACCGTAAACCTTCAGGAGAAATACTAAGGGGACGAACCCTAAGGAAAATAACCCAAGTTACAAAAGGCAACTGGGTTAGGCCTTGAATAATTTATTACACGGCGTGTACTACGGTTACTCGCCGTGTTCCTTGACCCCGGGTAATGCCCGTGTAAACGGCCCGTGTCATCCGTTCAAGCTGTGTAAAACCAAAATACATAGTGTGTAGAAAAAGTACATGTTGTGTTCCTTTACCCCAGGTACTGCCCGTGTGAACGGCCCGTGTCATTCGGTTTGTCAGATAGAAAGAAACTACACAATGTGTAGATGATTCACACGCCGTGTCTGAGCACCTAGGGTTGGCTCCGTGTACGCTGGCCATGTACCCGTACACGGTCTCTGCCCGTGTCTGTGTTGCCTGCTCGTGTACCAGTACACGGGGTATCCCGTGTATCTGGCCAAGGAGGGGTATACACGGAGTGTCCTTGGCCATGTACCCTGCCCGTGTCCGTGTACTCCCGAAGTACATGCCATGTAATCCTGCCGACGAACACACACCGTGTAGCTCATACTACACGCCGTGTAGTCGGCATTTTTCCAGAAACACCGTCTTCTTCCTCACGCTTCGACCGATCTTCCGGATCCACGGTCTCTCGTCCGTTCATCCCGATACTCCAGGGGTTAGATCATTTCATTATACGAACACTGTAATGGGTGTTTTCGTCTCTTGAATCGGATCATAAACCTTGAATGATCCATCCGAAGAAAAATGCCCGAAAACTTATAACTCTCAATCCACTCCGAATCGTCTGCCGAAACCGTCGTCGCACCTCCGTGACATCGCTCCGGATCTACAATCTCAGGTCGTTGCATCACATAACGGATGTGTAATGATATGTTGTTCATCCCCCCGCGAAGAACGCGAAGAATTTGAAGGAGAGAAAGGGTAGAAATCCAATGAAAAAAAATTGAGGAACGAACCTCCACCATCGTTCGTCCCGGCATTGATCCTCTCCCGTTAATAGGATTAAACAGAGCAGAAAAAGATCAACAACAAAAAATCAACCTGGATTCAATCTCCCAGAATCCCCACAAAATTAAATCCCACAAGAATGATCAATCCTCGGACTAATATGTTCGTGTATTAGCCCACGTTCATCGTAGAAATCAAGAACGAGGAAGAAAACATCAAACAAACATCTTACCTGGATTCTGCGGTGTTTGTTGGTGAAGATCCGGTCGCCGCGTCATCGTCGTCGCATTGGGAGGTTTTCTCCAGAGCCTCCAAAGCCACCAAGGGTTTCAGGGTTATGAGGTTTGTAACCCTGGACCCCTGCACTAGCCTTTATTTAAAAAGGATAAAGATATCCGCTGCAACAGATTTAATAAAATATTTTAAATAAAATATTTTATTACAGTTATGTCCAAAACCCAATTTTCGCCATCGGCCTGCGCCAGTCGATGTTAGGTCTCTTCTAGGGTAAAAACATTGCTATGAACACAACAGTGCCATCAAATTTTTGATCCGAGCACCCATTCAGGATTTATTCCACTTTTTTAGGAAAACCACACGCGCATTAAATTAAATTCAAACATTTGTTCCGGGCTCACCGGGCCTCAGAACTGCACGCCGTCTCAGAGCCTGGTCTCGAATTAATTCTCATATAATATTAAAATAATACATGTAAAAATCTAGAACATTACATCACACCCACCTTAGGGATTTTAAGTCCCCAAAAAGCTAAAACAAGGGCTACTCAAAAAGATGTGGGTACTACACACGAATCTGAGCCTCCCGCTCCCACGTGCTCTCTTGGAGATTCCCGTGCTTCCATAGGACACGCACCAAGGGAATAACTCGTCCATGAAGAATATTCTTCTATCGATCCTCGATCTCCACTGGGTACACTGCAAAGGTCACCCCATCATCGATTCCCAACACGCCCCAGTCGATAACGTGCAATAGATCATGCACGTACCTCCATAGCTGCGACACATGGAAGATGTTGTGTACCCGGTCCATCTGAGGAGGTAGAGCCAAGCGATACACCACCTCTCCAACTCTACTCAGAATATGAAAAGGGCCAAAAAACCTCAGAGATAGCTCACCGACTCAGCCAAATCTCTGCAATCCATGTCGAGGTGAGACCCGAAGGAACTCATGGTCTCCTTCCTCAAACTCCAAGGGCCTCCTCATCCTATCGGCATAAGACTTTTTCCGACTCTGCGCAGTCTTCATCCATTCCTGGATGATCTTCACCTTCTCTGTAGTAGCTCTCACCATCTATAGGCCCATGAGTACTGACTCTCCTGGGTCAGTCCAGCAAAGTGGTGACCTACAAGGTCACCAATACCGAACCTCGAATGATGCCATACCAATAGTGTAATGATAGCTGTTGTTGTAATAAAATTCCACCAATGGTAGGTGATCCTCCCAGATAAGACCGAAGTCAAGTATGCAAGCTCGAAGCATATCCTCCAGAACCTGGATGGTCTGCTTCGTCTGACCATCAGTTTGAGGATGAAACAATGTGCTCAAGCATTACTGAGTCCCAAAAGCTTCCTTCAATACCTTACATAAAGGATAAATGTAAGGAGGCCAAATGCCTCATCACCTCATCCAGAAAATGCAAACTGGATTTCCTACTGAGAGCATCTGCCACTATGTTCCCCTTCCCAAGAGTATAAACGATCTCAAAGTTGTAATCTTGGAGGAACTCAAGACATCGCCTCTATCTTAGATTCAGATCCTTCCGAGAAAATATATATTTGAGAATCTTGTGGTCAGAGTAGATGGTAAACCACTCACCCATAAGGTAGTGCCACCACATCTTCAACGCGAAGACTACCGCTGCCAACTCAAGATCATGGGTCGCGTAGTTCTGCTCGTGTGACCTCAACTGATGTGAGCCATAGGCAATCACCACTTGCCTCTGCATTAGGACACAACCAAGCCTGGTTCCTGATGCATCGTAGAAAACTACGTACTCGACACCCTCCTCCGGTAATCTCAAGATCGGGGCGCTCTTCAATCTCTGTCTCAACTGCTTGAAATCCTTCTAGCATCTCTCGGTCCACACGAAAGGATACCCCTTCCGGGTCAAAGCTATCATGGGTGCTGCAATCCTGGAGAAATCAAGGATGAATCTCTGATAGTAGCCTTCCAACCCAAGGGAAATCTGCACCTCCGTCATGCTCCAGGGTGTCTCACATGCTAGCACTGCCTCCACCTTGGCTGGGTCCACTGCTACACCATCTATCGAGATAACATGTCCCAGAAAATGGACCTCCTGTAACCAGAACTGACACTTCGATTGTTTCCCATACAACTAGTGCTCTTGGAGTGTGTCCGGAACCATCCTTAGGTGTCTCGCGTGCTCCTCCTCGGATGCAGAGTACACAAGGATATCATCGATGAAGACCACTACTAACCGGTATAGGTAGGGCTGAAAGATCCAGTTTATGAGTCCCATGAACACTGCAGGGGAATTCGTCACACCGAAGGGCATCACCAAGTACTCATAGTGACCGTAGTGACATCAGAAATCCATCTTTGGTATATCCTCATTCCGTACTCGCAACTGGTGATAGCCTGAGCGTAGATCAACGTTCGAGAACCATCGTGCCCCTCTCAAATGGTCGAAGAGGTAATCAATCCTCGGTAGTGGATACCGGTTCTTCACGGTCACCTGATTCAAGCGCCGATAATCCACACATAGCCTCAAGATCCCGTTTACCTTCTTGGAAAACAGCACTGGGGCCGCCGAGGGTGAAATGCTGGGTCTCACAAATCCCTTATTCTACAAGTCGTCCAGATGCACCCTCAGCTCACAAAGCTCTGCGGGAGCCATCCGATATGTTGATGCTGATATCAGTGTCATCACAGGTTGCAACTCAATGCATAAATCTATCTCCTAATAGGGAGGTAGCCTGGGGACATCCTTCGGAAAGACGTCCTCGTACTCAGCAACTACTATTGGAAACTGGAAACTCATAACATCTACTATGCCAAGGTCTAAGCTAGCCAACTGAAGAGAAATCGGTTGTACCCTCCTATGCATGAGTCCATCCTGCGCTGCCTGGGTCTCTATTTTACCGACAAAAGAGAACCCCGTTCCATCACTACGGACACACCGCACCCTTCACCTAAAACAGTCGATCTGGGAATGAACTGTGGATAGCCAATCCATACCAATAATGACATCGTAAGGCCTCGATGATACCACCAAGAGGTTCCAACCGAATCTCTTACCTCCAAGGGTCAGGTCACACTATCTGCAGAGGTGTGTGATCTCTGAATCTTCTCCAGTCGGTGTTTCTAAGCGTAAGGGTCGAGTAAAAGGCTCAAATGGAATCTCAAGGTCTTGAACAAGATAAGTAGCCATAAAGGAATGACTAGCACTTGTGTCTATCAGTACGACAACCAAAGTATAAAAGACTTAGATAGTACCTCTAATCATTCCGGGAGTACCTGGGTCATAAGCCTCTGCCGCCTGCAGCTGTCCCTGCCTCTGTCCACCAGCTCCCTGAGCCTGGGGTGGACCTCCTGGGGGTGGTGGTGGTAAAGGGTCAAAATGCCGACCACCTCCAGCTGCTCTCCTAGATTCTCTATAGCATCCGTCGCCCCGTAGATCTGTCTGCTCCACACGTTGCCTCTGCCTCGGTGGTATATCCACTACTTCCGTGTCAGTAGTACGGCGGGTCAGACAATCTTGAGCAAGATGTCCCCTTCCATCACAGGAGTAGCATCGCCTCTCTCGAGTTTGGCTGGATGCGCCCTGAGAACCCTATACGAAAGATCCCTTGTCCTGGGATCTCCTCTGAAAATGTCTCCCATGCCTGGGTCCCTAATGTCGGCTCCCTGCTACTGAGGTCTCTGCTCGAGTTCGCCCACTACTGACAACTGCCGGCTGTCTCTGATCTACCAAGAAGCTCTCGACCACCAAAGCCCACTCAAGCACCCCAGCATAAGTAGGAATGCTCATAGGGATGATGCTAGCTCAGATATCTCTACGCAAGACCCACTCAAAAGTACAAGCTTTGAAGTAATGATCTCTGACCATATCCATTGAGTACCATGAGAGGTCGGTAAATATCGACGAATAGTCAGCCATCGTCATGGTTCCCTGGTGGAGCTAAAGAAGCTCTTGTATACATACTGTTCTCAGGGTAACCAGTGAAAAATCCTCTCTAAAGAGATGCTCAAACTCTGACCATGCAAGTGTCACCTCATCGTGGGTCTGGATAACCAAACTCCACCATCATCCTACCAAGACTTGCAGAAGTCTCACTGCCAGGAATACCATCTGGTCTGCTGGTGTCCTGACCAAACAAAAGACTCTGGCCACTGCCTCAAGCCAGTCCTCTGTTGCCTGAGGGTCAGGCTCACCTCGAAACCTGAGGGGTATCTGTCTCTGAAACTCGTGGAGTGTGCTCAGCCTGAGCTCCTCCTCCACTAGTACAGCAGACACTAAACACTGCTCCATAGGTGGCGGGATAACTGGCACACCACCTGGTGGTAAAACTGGGGGATCTGGTCCCTGTATCGAAGCTTCATCACTGAGGGGGTCATCATCGTGATTGAGCTGCTGGATCCTAGCGGGTACACGTCACAGAGGCATCCTGTAAAGAAACAAGATGTATCTCAGTCAGTGAGTATATATGGAGAGCTGACTCAAGAAGGACATGGAAACCACAACCCATTCCTATATGATTCATGTACCATTATTTTCCCCTATAACTAGTGTTCTCATGCTCTGAGTTGAAAAGCTGGTTATCAGAGTCCTGGTATATGGATACGTCGGCCGCCTGTACCAACATTGGGATCCCTGGCCGGAAATCCGAACTCGAAACACTTAACACTATTTCCCCAAACCAACTCACAAACTCTCGGTCCTAAGGTAGAATCGACCACCTTTGATACCACTCTATCATGACCCGTCCCAGTGGGGCCCAAGCCACAACTCCCCAAGCCCGCCTCCAATAGGCCAGGGGCTAGTGACTAGCACCGAGTAGGCATGGTACTAACATAGGGGGCATTGCCTATAAACATGTACACACGCACACACATCTCCAAGACCACAAAGTGAAAAGTAAAGACTACTAAAAGGAAAATATGCATTCATACACTAAAACCCAACCAACAGAGTACGACAGGAAAGTAAATCCCTGGGCCAAAAGTACAAGCCCACCAAAAAGAAAGTCTGTAACAAAGTCCAACCTATAAGGAAAGGTATTGGGACTGCAATCTATAGCCGTAGGAACACACCTTGGCCCGCCTGATCTCACTGAGCATCGTCCGGCCCTGGTCCACCTAGAATCCTGTCAAAGGATTGCTCGTCTGCACAAGACACGACATGTGCGGGAAAAGCCCGTGTAAGGGTGAGTATAACAATACCCAGTAGGACACCCCAAAAACACAAAAAAAAAATACAACAAGGGAGAAAAATACCACAAAGGAATATATAGTCATCTCTATACAGTATATGTCTACTGAAAATATAATAAGAATATCCAGATATACTCATACATAAACGATTGTCGCAAAACCACCACTAAGATCCAGCTTGAAGATTCCACTAAGCACGTAACAAGGAGAACACACTCCTAGGTCTGAAGAGGGAGATTCAAAGTACTTGTTCTGGGAGAACACACTCCTAAGTACTTTGAGAACATGATGCTCAGATGAGGATCACATCCAACTCATGGGGTGATTCCGACAACTCAGTCTGAGCTAATCCGCTAAGCAGAGGATCGACGACTGGGTAAAGTTGGTCACGTCGATACCAAGAACTCTACCTAGGGTTCCATGAATGAATAGAGGATATGGCTCTAAGTATCACAGAGGGGATTCCAACATCTCTATTCAGGAAGTCCTGCTAAAGGAATCATACTCCTATAGGTAGGGGATGATACTGGAAACCTTCAGGAGAAAGACTAAGGGGACGAACCCTAAGGAAACTAGCCCAAGTCACAGAAGGCAACTGGCTCAAGCCTTGAAGAATTTATTACACGAAGTGTAGTATGGTTACATGCCGTGTTCCTTGACCTTGGGTAATTCCCATGTAAACGGCCTGTGTCATCTGTTCAAGTTGTGTAAAACCAAAATACACAGCGTGTAGAAAAAGTACACGCCGTGTTCATTGACCCCGGGTACTGCCCATGTGAACGGACCGTGTCATTCAGTTTGTCGGATATAAAGAAACTAAATAGTTTGTAGATGATTCACACACCGTGTTCGAGAACCTGGGGCTCACTCTGTGTACGCTAGCCATGTACCCGTACACGGTCTCATCCTGTGTCCGTGTCACCTGCCCGGGTACCAGTACACGGGGTATCCCATGTATCTGGTTGGGTCTGGCCGAGGAGGGGTATACACGGCGTGTCCTTGTCTGTGTACCCTTCCCATGTTCGTGTAATCCCGAAGTACATGCCATGTAATCCTACCAACAAACACACGCCGTGTAGCCCATACTACACGCCGTGTAGTCGGCATTTTTTCAGAAATACCGTCTTCTTCCTCGCGCTTTGGCCGATCTTCCGGATCCGCGATCTCTCATCCGTTCATCCCGATACTCCAGGGGTTGGTTCATTTCATCATAAAAACAGCGTAATAGATGTTTTCATATATTGAATCAGATCATAAAACTTGGACGATCCATCCAAAGAAAAACACCCGAAAACTCATAACTCTTGATCTGCTCTGAATCGTCCGCCGAAACCATCGTCGCACCTCGGTGACATCGCTCCAAGGTTGGATATACAATATTGGGTCATTGTGTCACAGAACGGATGCGCAACGATCCGTTTTTCATCACCCCGCGAATAACGCGAAGAACATGAAGGAGGGAAAGGGGAGAAATCCAATGAAACAAAATTGAGGGATGAACCTCCGCCATTGTTCGTCACGTCGTTGATCCACTCCCATTAATAGGATTAAATGGAGCAGAAAAAGATCAACAACAAAAAATCAACATGGATTCAATCTCCCAGAATCCCCACAAAAGCCCATCACACAAGAAAGATCGATATGCAGACTAATCTGTTCATGGATTAGCCCACGTTAATTGTAGAAATCAAGAACGGGGAAGAAAATATCAAAAAAGCATCCTACCTAGATTCTGCGGCATTTCTTGGCGAAGATCCGGTTGCCGCGTCATCATCGCCGTGTTGGGAGGTTTTCTCCAGAGCCTCCAGAGCCGCCAAGGGTTTCAGGGTTATGAGGTTTGTAACCCTGGACCCCTGCACTAGCCTTTATTTAAAAAGGATAAAGATATCCGTTGCAACAGATTTAATAAAATATTTTAAATTAAATATTTTATTACGGTTATGTCCAAAACCTGATTTTCGCCATCGGCCTGCGCCAGTCGATGTTAGGTCTCCTCTAAGGTAAACCTGCTGGTCTGAATGCAACGGTGCCATCAGATTTTTTATTCGAGCACCCTTTCAGGAGTTATTTCACTTTTTTAGGAAAACCACACACGTGCGCAATTTAATTATTAAATTAAATTCAAACATTTTTTTCGGGCTCACCGGGCCTCGGAACTGCATGCCATCTTAGAGACTGGTCTCAAATTAATTCCCATATAATATTAAAATAATACATGGAAAAATCAGGGACATTATAGGATCTTTGTAATATCTACATCAGCCTGTAATTTTTCTTTCACCTTATACCGTGATGTCCCACATTTAGGACACTCTGACAGAAATTTATATTCATTCCTATATATAATGCATTCATTCGGACAGACAAGTATTTTCTTGTACCCCAATCCCATTGGGAATAATATTTTCTTAGCCTTATAATGTGAATCTGGAAGATCGTTATCTTTTGTAAGAATGTCTTTCATCAATTGTAGCATCTCTGTAAAACTTCTGTCACTCCATCCATGTTTTGCCTTCAGGTTAATCAATCTTAACAATGCCGACAAAACCATAAAATCTGTATAACCAGGATATAATGCTTTCTCATCATCACCATATAGATGCGCAACTGTCGGTTCTATCTCAATTTGTTCTGCTACAATATCACGAATCATTTCTTCAATTCCAATGGAGTTACCATCTTGCGAATCATCATCATCAGTGACATTCTGTCTAGTTTCACCATGTAAAATCCAAGGGCTGTAACTCAGATTACAACCATGACAAATCATATGATCTTTTATCTCTCTACTTTTCAACTTCTTCATATTCAACATTTCAGGCATGGACAGAAAAAATGTCACTACTTGGAACATTTCGTTTAGAAAATTCCAAAAAGGTATCAACACCTTCCTCATATTCATTGCTCATTTGATGTTCCATAATCTAACTTCGAATCATTATTACCTATAACAAATATTATATATATATATATATATATATATATTTAATATAAGACAAATTTATGTTTATATGAAAAAATCACAATTTGAATGTAAAACATTTTTGAAATATAAAACAAATATATGCGTATTTAAAAAAATATGATTGAATATTATTTTTAAAAAAAATATAGTTAGATATAACAGTTTTAAATTCCATTGAATCAAAGAAAACCATGGAGCCTACAGTGGTTGATAGAAAATTGGAGAAAATTGAGTAAACCTGAGAATCAAATCAAATTTAAAATAAAAATTCAGATGGAGAAAATCACAATGTAAAGCCAATCATCACGACACTATCATTATGTCATAATCTCAGAAACCACGATGCAGTAGTCAATACCAACTGAGACTTATCCCCCACCCCCTTGGACACCCCGCGGACACCACCACCCCCTTGTACAACCCCCACCCCCTTGGACACCACCACCCACTTAGACAGCCCCCCACCCTCTAGAAAGCACCCCACCCTTCCTGGACACCCCCTTACCCCCTTGGACACCCCCCTGGACACCCCCAACCCTCTGGACAGACCCCCACCCCCCTGGGCAACCCCCAAAACCCTCTGGACAGGCCCCCACCCCCTTGGACAGCCCCCCACACCCACCCACCCCCTTGGATACCCCCTGGACACCCCCTAACCCCTTGGACAACCCCCACCCCTCCTGGACACCACCCCTACCCCTACCCCCTGGACAGCACCCCACCCCTCTAGACAGCACCCCACCCCTCCTCGACACCACCCCCACCCCCTACCCCCTTGGACACCCCCTAGACACCCCCCGAACCTCTGGATAGCCCCCCCCATCCCCTAGACAGCCCCCAACCCTCTAGACAGCACCAACCACCCCTCCTGGACACCGCCCCCACCCCTACCCCCTTGGACACCCCCCTGGACAGCCCCCACCCCTCTAGACAGCACTCCCCACCCCTCCTAGACACCACCCCCACTCCTACCCCCTTGGACACCCCCCCAGACACCCTCCAACCCTCTGGATAGCCCCCCAGTCCCCGGACATCCCCCCACCCCTCTAGACAGCACACCCCACCCCTCTTGGACACCACCCCCACCCCTACCCCCTTGGACACCCCCCCTGGACCACCCCAACCCTCTGGACATCCCCCACCCCTGGATAACCCCCAAAACCCTCTGGACATGCCCCCACCCCTCTAGATAGCACCCCCACCCCTCCTGGACACCACCCCCACCCCCTACCCCCTTGGACACCCCCAGGACACCCCCAACACTCTGGATAGCCCCCACCCCCTGGACAGCCCCCACCCCTCTAGACAGCACCCCCACCCCTCTTGGACACCACCCCCACCCCCTACCCCCTTGGACACCCCCTGGATAGCCCCACCCCTCTAGACAGCACCGCCACCCCTCTTGGACACCACCCCCACCCCTACCCCCTTGGACACCCCCCTAGACACCCTCCAACCCTTTGGACAACCCCACACCCCCTGGACAGCCCCCACCCCTCTAGACAGCACACCCCACCCCTCCTGGACACCACCCCCACCTCCTACCCCCTTGGACACCCCCTAGACCCCCAACCCTCTGGACATCCCCCACCCCCAGACAACCCCCCAAAACCTCTGGACAGGCCCCCACCCCCTTGGACACACCCCCACCCACCCCCTTGGACAGCCCACCCACCCCCTTGGACCCCCCCCACACCCCTGGACTGCCCCCCCACCTCCATGGACACCCTGGAGAGCCCCCAACCCCCTGGAAAACCACAAACCCTCTTGACAGCCCCCCAAAACCATGGGATTTTAACCTCAAGCTACTAGTTTTGGCATATCTAGAGATTTTAACCTCAAGCTACTAGTTTTGGTATCATGCCATTATTCAAAATGAGAACCATGAATTGTATCTCCTACTAGTATAAAATGCTCTATTGTGCAATGAATCCATTTTTAATAGAATATGAAGACTTATAATAGTCCACGAAAATAAGCGACGTAAATAAGTTATGGAACAACAAAAAGTGATACCCAAAATAGAAACAACCAATGATCCAAAACAAACATTCCACCATGAAAAACCATATATATACTTATAAAATAAATCACACTGGTACACGGAATGGGTTTATCACAATGGTTTATATATAAATTGCAGTAATATAGGTGAATGATATCATTAGTTGTCAATGACAACAAAAATTACCATCAATGTCGGGCATTTGCGAAACAAAAAAAACTAAATAGAAGTAGGTGAGGCTTACGTGAATAATATGAGTTGATCTAATAGATCTGGAGATAATAAATAATATGATGATGGAAAACGAGGTAAGAGGGTTCAAAATCAAAGAATCTTACCTATTTTAAACAAAAAAATCGCAAAACGTAAATATAGACTATCTGAAAAAAAACAAATGAAATAAAGTCGTGGGAGGATTACCTGAGTGTTGCGAGTTGAGATGATAGATCTGAGGAGAGTAAAGATGATAAACGATTATGGAAAAATGAGTTTAACGCAACGATATCGACAAGTCGATTAGGGTTTACCGCGCGAGAGAGACGAGTCACCAGACTGTCAATTGAAAAATCGTAAATGACAATCCACGGGGCGTGTTACTTTTTTAAATGTTTTATAACGCCAGTTATTTAATAACCGATGTTATAAACTATTTTATTACATTTATAACATCGGTTATTATAATAACCAACATTATAAATACATCAGATACGGATTTTTTTACGTCTGTTATTTTATAACCAACGTAAAAAAATCTGTGTGTTAGTTTTTTACGTCCGTTATAAAATAACCGACGTAAAAAATACATCATAAATCACAATTTTTTATATTGGTTATTTTATAACTGACGTAAAAAATTCTACGGGTTGTTTTGTTACGTCGGTTATCAAATAACCGATGTCAAAAAGGCCTCAAAAGCCATTTTTTTACGTCGGTTATTTTATAACCGACGTAAAAAATTCTTAGATACCTCATTTTTTACGTCGGTTATTTGATAACCGACGTAAAAAAACCACGCTTTGGTTTTTTACGTCAGTTAATTTATAACCGACATAAAAAACGAATGCGCACAATTTTTAACATCGGTTATTAAAATAACCGATGTTAAAAATTTACTCACCGCATTTTTTACATCGGTTATAAAATAACCGACCTAAAAACCCACGTTTCACAAATTATCATGTCGGTTATATATAACCGATGTAAAAAATGGTGATGTAAATAACATTTTCTGCACTAGTGCCACAGTTAATCATCTCCTGCCTTAACTTGGAATAATGAATCAGAAAGATTATTTTAAGGTTGGGGATTCAAGTTATCTCCAATTTTATGTGCATATATGAGATTATCACACTTTTTCATTATTTTCGGTGAGTGGTATGATTGAAATAATGGAGATAATAAACTAGAGTAATGAAATTGAATGGAATGGTGTGATGCACATGTAGTTATCATATTTCCTTTATATTATTATTAATAATATTGTTGTTCATGCTATATTCTTATTATGGAATTATCCATTGTAGTGTTGGATTTATTTGATAATACCCTTTAAATGGTTAAATTATTAACATCTTTAAATGAAAATACTAAGTTGAATATGTTTTTTCTATGTTTGAATTTATGTGTGTGGCTTGGTGGCCTTAGTTGTATGGGGATTGGTGGCCTTGGTTGTGTGTGGCTTTGTGTCCTTGGTTGTATTATGATCGGTGTCATAGGTTGTTTTTATATTGGTGGACTTTGTTATTTGTGAATTAGTGGACTTGTTTCTGATATCATGACATGACATGGTGATTGATTGGTAGAAATCTGGTAGAAATGGAATAATATCATGTTATATAATAATGTGTTAAGGGTTAATAAATTTGTTGGTGTGGATTAAAATTAAAATTTAAATGGGTAAATCTCAGTGGTTTAATTGTTAAATTAAATCATGGGAAATAGAACCCAATTTGTGGCCCTTTATGTAATTATTTTGTTTGGTTTTTCAACATTAGAGGTGGTTCTTGGTGGCATGATATTGGTAGTTTCCTAACGGTGGTTGTGGTGTTGTTACTTTCATGAACCCATAATCACAGGTTTGTGTGAGAATACTATATACCTATATTATCTTATATTTTTCTTACATACCCCACCCGATTAAAATAACCTAACTGATACCCAAAGATAATGGGGGTGTTTTTTCCTAACATTTAGGATGGGGAGGATGTGAATGGATGATTACCCCCTATCATCCACTCTCCCTTCAATAGCAGCTTTAGTGATACCGATAGTTGATGATGAGATATGTAGTGGGGGTTATACATGGAAGGGGGTGGGTGAGGTTAATTTCATATGTGTTCATGACACCCTACTTTTCTAGTTATTCAAGATGAAATTTTTGGTTGGAGCCGTAATATGTGATATACGGTTGGGGTCGTGAGACATGCTATGCTGTTGGTGCCATCATTGGTGGATATGGAAGGGATGGGAGCAAAGGATGCCTTCTCATTGTGTGGGATCAAAAAATTAGTGGGGTATTGGATATAGGGAACATTTATTTACATTAATATGATATTAATTTACTATTATTGGATGCGTTATTTGATGAGAGAGCCTTTGTGAGGCTGAGGGGGGATTAGTTGACTCAATTTGGTGCTGGTTAATTCTATTGTTTATTCATTGGGGAATTAGTATACTCTTTTCACTTTTTTCATGAGAGACCTTGGGTATGATCCTACTGAGTATACATGTTATGTTCTCCCAACATATATATAAACTCCTTTTAAAGTTTCAAGTAAGATTTCAATAATTGATCTAGACAATACTAACATAGAGCTTGGAGTTGTTTTGATTGGTGCTATATGATTCTATTGGTTTTTTTTATTTTGGAGATATTTGTATCTATTTATATTCCCACATTGTGGTTTTTTATTATATGATATTTTGATCTACTTACCTCACATGTTGAATGGTTTTTTGAATTTTCTATATTTTCCTGAGATAGTTAAGGGTAACACCTCCCATATTCATGTGACATTCCCATGGTTCTAGTTTCCAACCTGGGGCCTATTAGAGGTGGGACTCGGGGGTCACTCCTTATCTTCACTACCAGCCTAGGAGGGGTTCCAGTGGAGGGGGTAATGACATACAAAGTGTGCAATTCCTTTTAAAAGTAAAATAACACAAAATTTCTTTTAAACCAAAGAAAGTGGTGTTAACCTCTCAATCACTAGAATTGGTTCACATAGATTTTTTTGGATCTTTTAGAGCTTCTAGTTTAGGTTAAAAAAATCATGCATATGTTATTTTTTATTATTATTCCAGACTCACATGAGTATTTTTATTAGCTCATAAAATTTAAGATCCCTCCTTTTTTAAAAAATATGAAAAGTCTGTAGAAAACCTCAGTGGTATTACTATAAAAAAATAGAGAATTGATCATGTATGGGAATTTGAGAATCAATAATTTGAGACTTTATGTTCACAACATGGCTATATTCGCAAATTATATACTCCTCAAACACCTTAAAAAACTAGGTTTTTTAAGGGAGAAACAAAACTCTCTAATAAATTTCCCAAACTGTTCTTAGTAAATATGACTTTCTTATTTATCTTTATTCAGAAGATATGAAGACAAATTGTTATGTAATTAATAGGGTTATGATAATACCTATCTTAAATATGAATCCCTATGAGTTATGGAATGGTATAAAACTAAAATTTACTTACTTTATAAGTTTTAGATGTAAAGTGTTTATTCTAAACATGGAAGAGAATATAGATAAATTTGAACCAAATAGTTATAAAGAAATTTTACTAGTTTATTCAACATCCAATAAAGAATAAAGAGTCTTTAATAAATGATAAATGATTTTGGAAGAATCCATACATATAAAATTTTATGATATAGATCCACATTAACCTAAAATTTATATAAAAAACCTTAAAGATGATATGTTAACTTTAAATAATAATAATATCTCTAAGACATCTGACCATGCTACTGATTTACCTATAAAATTTCACACTAGAGACCAATTAAAACAACCTAACCTTGAAGAAGACATGGAATAACCAAGAACTTAAATCCATAGAACTATTAGGACCCATAAATACCGTCCCTTAGATGCTTTTGTAGGTGATCTATATAAAGGAACTCAAATCCGATCCTATATTAGAAACTGAGATAATAATCAAGATTTATTGTCTCAAATAGAACCTTAGAATATTAATGAAGTAATTAGTGAAAAACACTAGTAAATGGATATACACAATGGTAATTGAATCAATTTGAAATAAATTAATTATGAGAATTAGTTTAAAGAATTAAAAACTACCTGACCATTGGAACTAAATGGGTGTATATAAATAAGGTTGATGAATCTAGAACAATAGTTAGAGAAAAATATAGGTTGGTTTTATAAGTTTATAAAAAATAAAAATGTATCAATTATGAAGAAACCTTTTCACTAATAGATATAGTTGAATCCATTAGAATATTTCATGCTTATGCAACACATCTTAATTTAAAACTACATCAATTAGATTCAAAGTGTGTATTCTTAAAATGTTATATCATTGATGATGTTTTTTTTGAACAACCCCTATATTTTTAAACCCGAAATTACTAAATCATGTTTTTAAACTTTCAAAATTACTTTATGGTTTAAAACAGGCTCTTAGAGATTGGTATGATTGGATCATCTCTTTATTAATTACAAATGGATTTTCAAAAGGTATAACTAATCCTACACTATTTATTAAAATAATTTCAAAATATATTTTAGTTTTATAAATATATGTTTATGATATTGTTTTTGGATCATCTAAAAACTCTTTATGAGTTAAATTTTCCAAAATCATGCAAAATTAATTAGAAATGAGTTTAATGCATGCATTAAAATTCATCCTTGGTTTTCAAAATTTTCAAAATAATGATGGAATTGTTTTAAATAAAAGAAATTATACAAAATATATTTTAATTTTTTTACCTTATATGGAACTAAAGGTAGTGATACTCCAGTGAGTACTAGCGGTAAACTAGACTTTGATAAAACTAAGAAATCAATTGACCAAACTGCTTATAGAGGTATGATTGGGAGTTTAATATACTTAACTTCTAGTCATCATGAAATTATGTTTATTGTATGAATATGTGCATGTTTTTAAGAAAACCCCAACTTTTCACTTTTAAATTTTGTTAAAAGGATTTTCAAATACATTAAAAATACAATAAATTTTGGATTGTTTTACTCTAGAGGGCATGATTTTGAGTTAGTGAGTTATTTTGATACTGATTTTTGTGTATGTAACTTAGATAAAAAAATCACCTATAACACATATCAATTTTTGGGTAAGTATTTAGTTTCTCAATGTAGTAAGAAACAAAATTATGTTTCACTGTATGCTACTAAATCTAGGTATATAGCTACAGACAATTGCTGCATACAAATTATATGGATGAAAAGAAAATTATGAGACTATGGATATCAATTTTGATATGTACCTATAAATTATGATAATATAAGTTATATAAAAATTTATAATCATACTGTATCTCATTCATAGACTAAATACATTGATATAAGACATCAAATTTTGAGAGGTCATTTTCAAAAAGGAGATATCACTCCTGAGTTCCTAGGAACTGAGTAAAAAATCATTGATGTTTTCACAAAGCTGTTGAACATAGATAAATTCAATTACATCAAAAATTAATTAGGTACGATAAATTATTCTTAACTATTATTTTATTATTTAAGTTTAATTTTTTTAATATTCTATCTAAAAGGTCACAAGCGATCATAAGGATCAAGTGATTTGAAGGCACACGTTTTCAAGAGTACAATTCATGAGGTAGGTTGAGCTACCGTGACTGCCCAAGCTACCATAGAGGTTATTAATGTGGTAGTTCAACCTTCCATGACTCACCTGAGTAACCATATGACACGTAATAAGTTAATTCAATCTACTAAACCATTATTAAGCTGTTGTGACTAAATTTTTATTTTTAAAATTCGAATAGTGTTTCATTTTTCTCTCTTGAATTATTTTTATTCCCTGTTTATCATGCATTAAATGATCAAAATAAACCCACATTTTAATTTGAATAATTTTTTTATCTCCAAGTCTTGAACCCTCTTGAACCCTTACTCCATATTGGAACCAATACCTCCTTTGTTCTTGAACCTTTTGTGCCTCTCAAACATCCTTGTAAAGATGGTTCATGTGAAGCAAGCGCCGGATCTTGGTTCTTCATATGAGCTACCACATTTGAAGAAAAGAAAATCTGGATTGAGTGCATCTAGTGAGCCTCACAACTCACATATCACAGATCAATTGGTGTTTCCTAAAAATGAAGTTGTTTTTAGGGATAAAATATAATAAATATTTAGTTTGGAATGCTTTATATAATTAGGGATGGACTGAGTGGTTTAGTGAAAATAACAGTCAATTTTATCTAAGTTTGGAGAAATAGTTCTATATGAATTTAAATTTTGAATTTGGTAAGAACAAGGGCTTCATATGAACCCTTGTGAATGGTGAAGATATTTATATTTTGTCAAATTAATGGGATAATTATTTTAAAGTGCCTCAAAATAGTTATTTTGAGGATTGAAAGAGTTACTATCTCGTAAGCCATGTGACCTTTGAGCATGAGAAAGCTCATCTAGAGTTAACTATGGATGGGAACCCTAGAAGTCCAACTATTGTGGAATTTGATGGAGAGTTCAGTCTATTGGTCATTATTATTCAGCATTTGATTTGTCCCAAGAAAGGGGAATTTAGCATCTTGAGGCACCAGGACCTAGTATTTCTTTATTTGATGAATAATGGTCTTTAGAAAAACCTTTCTAGGTATCTAATGAGATACATGGAGGAATTGTGTAAGACATCATCCTGGTTTAATTCTTTACCCTATCCAAATATTATCTGATCCCTACTTGAATACACATGGATTATTCCTTATGGGGGGTCTAAAAGTTAGAATATGTTTGAACCAAACCATTTTTAAGAGAATCAAGGTTAATTGGAATCCTTGGAGGAAGTATTAGGTGGATGATCTTGAGAATCATTATAATAAATTTACTACTGTTAAAGATTTTGTGAGACCAAAATATATAGCTAATCCAAGTTTGTAACCTAATTAAATTATTGAGAACTCTTCTGAGGAAGAAGTGAGTCTAGAAAGTGATGTGGCTATGGTTATATTTATGAACGAAGTAAATGCTAATATTTTTGATTCTAAAAGAGTTTATGAAGATTAATTGGTTTATTTGAATGAATAATCCATGATATATTATGTGGATGAGATGAGTTTTTCTCTTGATTCATTGATTTCTCATAGTCCTGTGATGGAAGGTATTTATTATAGACCGGTTGATACTCCTAAATCCCTTCCTTCTAATGAATAAGAAGTTGAATCTAATGAGGAAGAGATAGAACCATATTTATCTATTTAGGATAGTAAAACCATTTTCTATTAATATTATATTGAATCTAGTATCGATGGTGTTTCCTTAGATAAAATAAAGAATATAGTGGAAATGAGATAAGTCCAATGACTTTGGATATTTCCTTATCATGAAGTATTATGACTTTGAGAATAATAGTGATGATCATCATGGAGGTAGTCCACCTGAACATGGTGTACATTCCATTCTTGTTACACCTTTCATTCTTATTAGACCTGATATTATTGAAGGTTATTTGGTTAAAATAATTGATCTTTAAGAGTGAATTGAGAAACCTTATCCAAGAATTAAAAGTTATTATGAATAGATGTTGGACTAAGCAGTGGAACAAGTTCTTGATGACATGTTTGTTCCAACACCTATAAAGCCTGCTAGTATAACAATGGAGTTAGAACTTATTGTGGAATTTCAACAAGTTGATATTATGGACTTTGATGTTGGTCCTATTTTTTATTCCCTTGGGTAGAGATATCAAATTCATTTACTAGATTATGTTAAAATGGATGGTAGGATATTCCCTTTTGAATAGTATTAATCTTCATCATACATTACTAGTGATGACATGAATGAGTTCAAGGATGACTTGATGATTATGTTAAAAGATTTGTTTTTTATATTTTGGACCAAATTTTGAATCTTCCAAAGAGAAAGGCATATCTATGGATATTTATTTTGTTATTAATCATATAAATATTAGAATTTATTGAAATATTTATTATATGGAAATGAATATTCATATATTGGATGATCATATTGGAGTTCTCCATACATATCTTTAGTATTTGAAGACACATCTATCCCAAAGGGTTATCAATTTTTTTGACTAAATTTTTGAACCTGTTACTTTGGCTAATACATATTCATCTATTGACTCAAACCATCCTGTTATTTTAACTGGTCATTCTACTACTGATGAGAATTTAATTAGGTATATTTTTTAGGAATAAATAATTTTTTTTGGATGGATTTTACAATTCCAAGGAAATGATGTTGTCTCAATTTCAAACTCAAGTAGCCAAGACCCTTGATTTATTAATAGGAGGTTTCATTTAATCTAAAAAATAAATGGATCTAATAAAGAAGAAAATAAAATACTACCTGAATAGGATCTTTAAAAAGGATGACTTGAAGTCATTATTTAGGTCCTTGGTTGGTGAACTGAAGATGCCTCCATTCATCCAGGATTTAAAAGACACGATAGATAAACTCAAGGTGTTGACACCTCTCTTGTATATTTTTATTAAGAATAAGGAAAAATTTAAAGATATCATGGAGAAAGTATATAAAGCTTTAAAATACTACACTCGGCTCATGGAACCACACCACCCTAGTTGTGCCTATAAATACAACTATACCTTCAATTTCCCCAGCCTCTATTATCACAATTCACATATCAACCTTTATTTGAATAACACATTTTGGTTTCACAACTTCCTAGGATATGAAACCTATTAGACCTCTTTATATGGTCATTTTTTGTGACCCTACCATTCCTATTCCAAAACCTAATCCGAAAACTTTTAAAACCAAGGGAAAATACCCCATTGATCCTAAAGCCCCTAGAGAGATAGATTTATATTCAAATTATTATCTTGATAGGGAAACTATTGTACATTGTGTCGAACTTATTTTCAATGAATAATATTGTTTTATCTTGATTCTATTTATTGTTATCTTGATTAAATTATGTGATATTACTTCAATTAGATCATTTAAATATATGTTCTCATATTTTATTTTCTTTTCGATAATCCCAAAATGGGGAGAAAATATAGAAATAGATGGAAAATACTATGTAAGTTAATAATTTTTGTATGTTCTAGGTATTAACAAAGTGTTTTGAACTTAAAAATAAATTATATTAAGTTCATTTAATTCTATTTTCATTTGAATATTTATCTTTTCATGATTTATGATCATCAAAAAGATAGATATTGTTGGTTCAGTCTAGTAATTACTTATTATAATAATCATGAATCATGTTTATTATAATTATAATGAATTATATGTTTTGTGTTAGTGACATATATTTCATGGAAAATATGATAAGTATGGATTGAACTTACATTTCACTGGATCAACCACATGACTACCAATCAGAAACATGTACAAGTGTAGTGATTATGTGGATGGATGAATAATTTTTTATAAGTTTCAAGCAACTACACATTCGTGTCAAGTGATCATGCATTGAATGTAAAGATAACGTGTGTCATATAATTGATTGTAAGAAAAAAAACTAAAAATTTTCTAAGATATGGACCTACCATACAAATAAATTCAATGACCTCATGTTCATTTGAAGCTATTTCATGATGACTTCTCTTACCACAAGAAGGATATCAACCAACCATGAAAGTCTTTGAAAGTTTATAACTATAAATTTATGATAATATGAAATTCATTGAAAACATAAAGGAAGTCAGTTGACTATGGGATACAGTCATATTTTTTATAATTGTTGGATCAACCACACATTGAATCATGATGAAATTATTGAGATACCATAAGGAAACCGGCCACTATATCTACCATGAAAAAACTACCAAGATCTTTCAACCTATTGTTACCAAAGTATAGATCTATAATGGATAGTCTTAGAATTCAATTAGACCTATTATAATGGTTGAGATATGTCATTCCTAGGAAAATTATACTTCAATGAATACTTTGAGAAAAAAGCCTTTACAAATCAGGAGAATCCTCACAAGTGTTGTGGGTGTGTTCAGTGGCGATTTTTGTAATATATGTTCATTATTTATCCTGTACCACAATAATATGTTTTTTAGATGAAATTGAAAAAAATATAAGAAGGATTAACTCATCACAAAATTAACTCTTGAGCTCAATGAACAATTAGAAAAGGAGAAGAACATTACTGATTAACCGAACTAGACCATACATTGAGTTGCATCAAACTTCTCTCAATTTAAATTCTTTATCTATTTATTATACATTTAAATTTGTATTTTTTAATATATATTTTTTATCACTTATCTTTTACTATAAAAATCATTACTCTGATACTCCTCCTTGTATTTATTCACATTTACTTACCCTATGTAAAACTATGGAAGAGCCTTTGTATATCTTGGATTTCCTTGTGTGTATTTTACTATGTAAAACTCAATCTAGGATTTGGATTATTGATTATATTTAAATTAATTTTTTTTGGAAGTAACTTATGATAAAGTGGATAGGAAAAAACTCCAACTTGTAATTAACCTATTATTTAAATTTCCTTGTGTGTTTTAATTATTTTACCTCTTTTTTAAAATTATATCGAAAGTTTTTTAACATTTCCACTGAGTATTTTAAAAATATATATGAAAAAATATACTTTGATAATTAAAATTTATAAGAAATATATATTTTATTTTATGAGAGTGAAATAATTTCAAATATTAAAGTAATATAGAATTGGTTTAATATGTTTTTGATCGATCCATTGAGAAACTATTTCAAAGTACCAATTTATATATACCCACTATATTTTTCAACTAAGCCAGTATTTTAAATTTAGGAATCTTTAAATTTATAATATTATAAATATAAAGTTTCACTTGGAATATCAATTCACCCCCTCTTGATAATTCCATTGGGACCAACATATACCAATAATTTTACAAAACCATTGGTATAGGTATTGTAAAAAAAGTAGTGGAATTTTTTGAAATAAGAACTTCTCTATTATTATTAAATGAATAAACCAATATCCAATGGACACTTTTTCACATATAATTAGACAAATATATGTATTCATGTATAAAATTAATTATAAATTTGAGGCATTTATTTTTTATACATAAGAATACAAAAAACTGTATACCCTATATCAATGGTTTTCAAAATAGTTACTATAGGTTTATTGATATAGGCTATATTTTCAGTATTGAAAACAACATTCTCTTATTATCTCTCATAAATTAATGATTAAATTTAAATAATTTAAGAAACACAATTATTTTTACGTAGTTTATTGGCATTGGTTTGTTCGCAAGGAGAATACAATGACTATGTTTCAATATACTAAATTCAATAAAACATACTATTATTTAAAAATTTAGAGCGAAATATTTGTCCCCTGATTTACGACAAATAATAGTTTGATAACTCACAGCTCTTTGAAGAAAAGTGTACTTATTGTTCCTCCAAAATAATATCCATATGAACTGAATCAAATTTTTTACACCTTAATTGGTGTTCCATTCATTTATTTCATTAAACTAATAAATTCTACTTTACTATAGAAATTTTAAACCATTTACATGAAGTTCACATATTCCCCTTTTGTACAAAAAATATTTTCAAATAACACATGTTTACACAATTATTATTCACGTAATGTATTTTTCATACACAACTATCAGTCATTTAAATGTCTTCACACAATATATACACTCACATAAGTTTTACATGGAAACAAAGCACTTAGATATCATGATATTCCTCTAAGTCTTCCCATTCTTGCCAAGTTATGATATTAGTGCCTTATTTATAGGTAAAATTGATTTATAAAATACGCATCACACAACCCTTCATGATTCAAAAGAAATACATTGTAATTCCTGTGTGTACGTATGGGATTAAAAGAATTTATGGGAAATTTGAATTTTCAATTAGTGGGTAGGCCAGATTTTATCAGGGATTTTGAATAAAATTTTGAGAGTGATAAACCCTAAAAAATGTGAAATTATACATGATTTTGGGAATAGAAGTCAATAGGTAAGGCTCAAGTGAGAAGTGGTGTCATTTGGGTGGCTGACCAGGCTAATGTAGAAAATTATAGCAGCCATCAGCTAGCCGGTGTCTAGAAAGTACACCCCCTCATGCAAGGGTTCCAACGATTATCCCATGGACAAATTCCATCTATATATTGGGATATTTTAAGGGTGAATAATTACCATTACCCCCCCTTTATATTTTAATAGGGGGGACTCCTTTTCCTCCTTGTTTGAGCATGCGTCTGAACTTCCCCTCCCTTTTTGGACCCCTATTCTCCCTTGACCAAGGGGTGGATTTCAAGCCATTCTTCGATGATTTAAGTTAAGTTATTCTCTATGGTAACCCAAATTGATCTCCTCCTATATTATTTTTTATTTTAGTTTCTTCCTATTAGTGATTCAATGTCGATTCCATTGAATCATGGTGGAATCGGCTGAGTATCAAGGGGATTTCATACTGCTTGCATAGAGGGAATCTCAAGATGACATCTGCACGTCCTTGAATTCTATTTCTTTAAAGTATTTCATCACAGTGATTTTCAAATATTTTGGTCTTAAATTAAATTAATAATTGGTTTTTTATTTCTTTTTAGGAATTTTTTCTAGAATGAGGATGGGTATATGTTGTTGGTTGTTTGGTGAGTGTTAGGTTGTTGTTCTAGTGCAACAAGGTCAGATGGTGAGCTTATAGGAATTTATTCCATTTTAAATTAAAATTTAATTATATTTAGAATTAATTTTAAAAGAATGATTCATTATAATTTTATTATAATTAATTAATTTGATGGTTTGGATGTGGGATGTGGTCTTAGTGTTTAGAACGATAGATTGATGGGCTTAGAGAGCCTCAATGGGAGTTACCATGCTACCTTGGAAAGATGTATCACTTTGGTTTAATTAGGTGGTCCTCATGCATATAATATTTTTTATTATTAATTTATTTATATGAATGTGGTATGTGTGGCCCTTCCACTTTAGGTGGTGAGCCTCCTTTAAAATTGTTTAATTTATTTAATCAAAATGAAATTCTAAGATTGAATTTTCTACAAGGTGTTAGGGCAGACCCTGATGGCCCCTCGTGTGTCAACTAGACTCATTATCTTCCAATGGATGAGGATATAAATTATATCATGTTAATTTTAATATTGAAACCCATTGAGAGTTATCAATTAATTAAATTGTAATGGATAGGGTGTAGTGGCCCTAGTGATAAGTGGTCTAGTGACCCTCGGTAGTGAGAAGTGATGACTTAGGATGCATTGATAAGGGGTTGAACATGAGGGATACCTTAGATCCATTAGATATTTTATAAAAATTTGGGTTAGGGTTACTCCCCCACTAGGATGTTACCACTCTATAGTTATACCCTGTAAAGACTGGTGAATGGGTTTGGTGTTTGGGCCAACATAAGATGCTTGAGAAAGAGAATGGGTTTAAGACCATATCTCCTGTGAAACTTTCTTGGGAGGATAAGGATTCCTCAATGAGACCTAAGGTGGAACTATGAGGTTCCTTGATTAATTTTAACCCTAGTGAGAGGTTATACTTGGGAACATGAAAGGATGATAGAAAGTTTCACCTTGGAACTTGTACTGACGATGTGATTCTGAGGGGATATGGATGGAGGTAAGGGGTTAGGAATTCATCCAACCCCTACCTTTTATTTATGCTTTCACTTAGTTAAATTTTATTCATATATAAATTCCTAGATTTTATTACTAGGAAAAATCCAATGGGCATTATGATATGTGATTGTGACATTGGGGGATTCCCATAGGTGCTTATTGGGATCCGAATTTTAAGCCTCATGTGATACTATTAGTGCTTCCATGTATTTGAATCTTGAATGTTTGGATTACCAATGGATGGGTCCCTAGAGTCATGAGGATATGTATGTTTTAGTTACCATGAATATAGAGCTTAATCTTGGAGATTACATGGATTTGTAGATCAGATGTTTGAACTACCATGGGATGGGCCCCCAGAGTTGTGCGGATATGGTTGTTTGTGATACTATGGATTTGGAGACTCATATTTAATGGATTTAGAGATCAGTGTTGAAGATACCATCAATTTTGAGCCTATATATTTTGACTATCAAGGTATTGGTCCTCTAATTCCAGAGGATATAGAGGTTTTTGTCTCCCATGGATTTATAGCCACGTGTTAGATCTGCCATATATTTAGATCTTTGATTTCAGACTGCAGTGGGATGGGTCCCTAGAGTTGTGAGGATAGAGTTGAGGATACCATGGATTTAGATCCCACATATTACTAGGTTTTCATTCTCATAAAAATTTGATTCAAAAACCTCAACAATTTGGTGATGTAAGTTTTATTGATTGGGGTCATGAACCAAAGGAACAATAATGGTATAATACTCGGTTTATGGGTTAACATGGTCCATGTGACATGCTTAGAGACATTCTGACATCGATCCAAAGTATGTATTGTTGTTTTATTTTATTTATTGTTAAATAGTTTATTTATTTTTAGTAGAGTAGATCACATGCACTTACATGACATATATTGGTTATGTACGAGACCATGTTAGTGGTTCCCTATTGAGTTACATACTCACACCCTCTCAGGACACCATGAAACTTGGATACCTGAGTAAACCTCTCACCTGATGTAAAAATAGGTTGGTTATAGGCCTGGTATGATGTTGATGACTGAGTTGAGTGGCTTGAGTAAGATTTCATATTGGGATTTAGGAGAGTCTCTGGACCATAGAAAATCCTCTGTTACTTTTATTTTATTCTTTTGTTTTGTTTATATATATATGTGATCGTCTTGGTGGGTGATTTTCAATGTATGGCTATACTATTTCTGTATGACCTATTATTATGTTTGTGTTATTTATTTATCCTAAAGGCTATGATATTTATTATTGTTGTACGATACTTGGTTGTTTCATCTATTACTATGTACTCTGATATAATGGTTATTTCCACCCCATGGTACTTACTTAGACTCCCACCATAGATCGGTAGTCTTTGGAATTTGGGGAGGCATACTCGAGGTCATTTGGTGAATCAGTATGACTATTGTTCTTGGAGTGAGATAAGATGAGATGTTATAAAGTGTTATTAGAGTAATAATTTTTATTTTGTCTTACTATTTTGGAGATGGTATCCATTATAATTAGGTATGTTTCAAAGTTTGTGATGGATATTAGGAATGTTTATTGAGAACACATGTTCCGATAGGAAGTAAAGTTTACCAGGGTATGGGATTATGGTTTTTGGTGTTCTATGTTATGTTTTTATATGATTTTCCCCTTGAGTGACTCACATGTATGTTTGAGTTTCTTAGTATATTATCGGTTTTTGGATCTTGTATGATTAGAAAGGAATCTATGTTCATGAATCATACTTATCACATAGGTTTCACATGACAAATAATCCTAATAGTGTGATTATTTTTACTAAAGAACGAGGATTAGTTGTTTAAAGTGTCAGAAACTACTCATAAGATGTTTTCTAGTATAAATAATTGGTGTAATTCTACTTAGTTGGGCCAACTTGTATGTGTATTTACTTCTGATGGATGATTATTTAGATCTATGGTGAAATTCCTTACAATGGTAATGGTGATTTTATCCCATGTGCATAAAGGTATAATGACCCTAGTGGGTCGACACATGCATTGGATTATTGATGAAAAATACTTATGGGTAGTTTGTGTTGAGGTTTTTTATTTAAAGTGTCAGAAACAACCTATATGGTATTTTCCCATATTTATTTTAATGATATTATACTTAACTAAGCTATTGATTATGATTTTCCTTGGTAAAAACTATCTAGGATGATTTCATTAGATAAGATAGTGGTGATTGATGAGAACATGATTCTCAAGGGATAAGTCCTGTACATGAATGTTCATGATAATTTTTTCCTCTTAGGTATATGGTTTGGCATGTGATGCATGATGTTTATGAATATGAGGACCCATGAGTGGATAGTTGGAACATGAGTTTCCATGGGATTTTTGAGACGGGTGTGAGAAGGAATATTCCATGTGTTATGACCCTAGTGAGACCTTGGTTATGGGCCAGGTGGGAGACCTAAAGAAATTAGTATTTGACTTAGACCACATTGAGTTAGAAGATTCTAAGATAAAGGGTAACCCATGAGAGGGGCTAGCCCAGGTTTGTGTTTTACTTAGATATATGAATCACATATAGGTTCTTTGGGGTGAGATCAGTGCATGAGTAGGTTCCTCGACTTGAGGTCAGTGCATAAGAGGTTCTACTGGGAATATGGTGTGGGAATGATTATTCCTTAGTTTTTTTTCATCGTGAAAGCACCATGGGTTCTATGGATTTAGGCATCAAGGAATTTTTTTAGGGTAGGTATGGTCGAGTACCTGGACCTATTGACTATAGATGTGCTTTAAAACCAATGTGTGAACATGGGTGGATACTTTTGGATTTAGAACAATGTCATGTGGTGGCTAAGTATATGGTTCAATTTGGAATGGGTGAAGTTGCTAATTTTGAAAAGGAGTTCTAGGGTAACTCATGTTAGTTTTGTTGGGCGTATTTGATGTAGAGGAGTATGCGACCCTTGGGTTTTGATCAGATTAATTTGAAACACACTATTTATGAATGGGAACTATTGAAATTGAAATCAATGATGGTCGCGTGTGATCTTAGGGCCAAGGATTTTATTTATGATTCTTTTGGGAATGACAGACCAAGGCTCAAGTGAGGATTTTGAAATGTCCCTTCATTTAATAGGATACATTAGAAATGAATCGAGTGTGGTGACACAGTTGAAATAGAAGTGGTTAAAGGAAAGAGTTTCCTAGTTTGGGTTATGTGTGGTTTAATATTAGGAGAAATATTTTCTATCAATGGAACTCATTTATAATGTCATTAAGGAACTATTTAAGTTAAGACATACAATGGGGAGGTTCATATTTGAAGGTTTGAGGGTGTGACCCTCATTATGGTTTTGGAGAAGAAAACAATTGATGTTGTGATAACTCTCATGTATGAGTGGTTTTTACCATGTCTAGTCATTGTGTCTAGGGATTGACATGGTGTTCATGTTTTTATTGATTAATGAAATTAAAAGGACACTAATATGGTGGGGAGAAGGATGCCATTCATGGATGTATGAACCTTATACTGGAATGAAAGTAAGCAAGTGGAGTTGATTGTGGAGCGGTCATGATATTAGTTAGTTATTATCATTTAATTAATTATATTCATTTCTAGTTTCCTTAGGGAATTCCATATGGAAATTTAAGGTGACGATGGATCAAGACTGAGCATTGGTGTATACCTTGGGGTGGATTAAAGTAAACCAGACAAGTTTCGACCAAACTTGTGTCAGTGATCACAGTATGAAACATGATGGAAATGAGAAATTTAGGATTAAACCATATAATTTCAAGCCACATGGTTATGTGGTTCTCCCCACCATAGGACTTTTCTAAAGGTGATAATTCGAATAGTGAAAGTCGGGATAGCTTGGAATTAGTGCCTTTATAAAAGTCCTATGGTGGGGAGAACCATATAACTAATAATGAGTTTGATGATTATGTGGTTATGTATTAGGATATATGGGATTAGGAAAGAACCATCCCAATGTTTTGGTAATGGTTATGAGTATCGACTTGTTTTTTGGCGGTGTAAGAACCTTAATTTTAAGGCCGAACTTTATAATAATGTTTGAAATTTTTAGTTAGGACATTACTAGTTGAAAAAGAATTGGCGACTGAAGTAGGTCAGGATGTATTTTTTTGGATGACCACCAAGACTTCTTGGGGATGAAATGTTTTATGGTGGGAAGTTTTTAATTCTTGTGTGTATAGAAGAGTTGTAAAATTTTTAAGGAAAATTTCAATTTTCAATTCGTGGGTAGTTTTAATTTTTATCTAGGCTTCATAATAAAATTATGAGAGTGATAAACAATAAAAAATGTGTTATTAGACATTTTTTGGGGTCTATAAGGTGAAGGGGATGGATTAGCTGTGAATAGAGCCAACTGTGGGGTTGAACGGGTTGCTGTAAAAAATTACAGTAGCCAATGGCTAACCGGTGGTTGGGTAGTAGCACCCCATCAAGTAGGGGTGACATTGGCTAGCTGGTGGACCCAGAATGACTAGTTAGTGGGTTATTTTAAGGGGGAATAATTATTATTTTGTCCCCTAAATATTTTAAGAGTAGATTCCTCTTTTTCCTCCTTATTTGAGCGTGTTGTCAACCCCCTACCCTTTGGATCCCTCTTCTCCCTTGATCAAGGGGTGTATTTCAAGCCGTTAATCATCAATTTAAACTACACCATCCTCTTTAGAAACCCATATTGATATCCTAATCTATAATTCTTGATTTTTTTTTCTCTTGGTTAGGGATTTTATGTTGATTCCATAAGACTATTGGGGAATTGACCAACCATCAAAGGGAATTCATGATGCTTGCGTAGAGGGAATTATGAGGCGATGTCTACATGTCACCACATTCCATTTCATTGAAGTATGAAACCATAGTTATTTTTCAAATATTTTAAGATTAAATTAAGTTAATGGTTGTTTCTCCATTGTGTGTTATTTATTTTTCACAAAATGATGATAGGGGTATGGCATGAGCTATCGTTGAGTGTTAGGTCACAGTTTCATTGTGACAAGGTAGCCCAGTGAGCTTCTAGGAATTTATGCTTTTTTAAATTAAAATGTGAAGTTGTTTAAGATTAATTTTAGTTAATTAATTAATTATAATTTTATTATAATAAATTAACTTGATGGTTTGGATGTGGGAAAGGGCATAGATGTTTTGAATGATTCTCTAATGGGCTTGTTGAGCCTCAATAGGAGTTTTAAAGCTACCTTGGAAATGAGTTTTGCTTTAGTTTAAGGTAGGTGGTCATCATGCATATTCCCTTTCTTATTATGAATTTATTTATATAAATGTGGTATGTGTGTACCCTCATGTACCAACTAGAGTCCTCATCCACCGATGGTTGAGGATGTAAATTAAATGATGTGCCTTGGAATACTAGAACCCCTTAAGGGGTATGAATGAATTAAATTGGAATGGATAAGGTGTAGTTTCCCCTATGAGACGTGTTTTAGTGATCCTCGGTAGATAGGAGTGATTAATTGGGATGCATGGACAAAGGGTTTTCCAAGAGGGATTCCCTAAATCCATCGAATCTTTGATATGCCCATGGTGTGAGTGTTCCTCCCCCACTAGGACATGACCACTTCGGTGGTTAAACCCTGTGAAGACTAGTAGATAGTTCAGGAATTTGAAATTACCTAATATGTTTGGGAAAGGGAAGATGTTTAAGATCATATCCCTAGTGAGAATTGAATAGGATTCCAAGGAGGCCTTGATAGGACCTAAGGGGACCCAAGTAGGTTCCCTAGCGAATTCAAACCCTAGAGAGAGGGTGGACTTGGGTATAAGTAGAGATGGTTGTGGGCGTAACCTTGTGACTTGTACCAATGATGTGATCCTGAGGGGATATGGATAGAGTTTAGGGGTTAGGAATTTCAATAACCCCTATCTTGTATTTACGCTTTCACTTAGTTAATTTTGATGTAGTTAAAGATTACAATATTTTCTTCTTGGGACCCAACCTATGAGCCCGATGAGATGTGATGGTGACATTAGGGTATACCTAGAGGTACTTCCTGGGTTTCAATTTTGAGCCTTGTGTGATAGTGTTGGAGCTTCCATGGATTTTGAGCTTGAATGTTTGGACTGAAAAGGGATGGTTCCCCAAATATGCAAGGATATGGATGTTTAAGTTATCATAGGTTTGGATCTTAATTTTTAGGCACCATGGATTTGGAACTTAGATGTTTTTACTATTATGGGATGGCCCACATTTTCATAAGGATATAGATGTTAGAGATACCATGGATATGGAGCCCAAAATTTAAGCTTCTATGGATTTTGGATCTCAATGTTAGAGCTATCATGGATTTGGAGATCATATATTTAGACTGCCATGGGATGGGTCCCCAAAGTTGCGAGGATATAGATGTTTAAGATATTATGGATTTGTATAATGGTGTTGGATCTACTATGGATTTAGATCTTAGATTTTGTAAATCTTTGGGATGGGTCCCCAAATTCATAGGGATATAGTTGGGGATACCATGGATTTGTAAATGACATGTTACTGGGTTGGTTTAATGACCATGACATTCTCTGAGAAACACCAATGTTGGATGAAGTAGATATGGTCGATCAGGTTCATATACCCATGGGTCAACAATGGTATGGTACTTGGTTTATGGGTTGACATGATCCATGCGATGTACTTAAAGGCATTCTGACATCAGGCTGAAGCAGGTATTATTGGTATTTTTTTTATTCAACGGTGTATTCATTTTTAATATAGATGATCACATTATATTAAATTACATATACTAGTTATTTATGGTACCACATTGGTGGTTCCCTACTATGTTATGCACTCAGACCTTACTCAGGTGACCATGGCACTTGGGTACCCAATCACACCTCTCACTTGTCGTAAGAACTAGTTTGGAAGAGGCTCGATATGATGTTGATGATCGAGTTGAGAAGACCAAGCCAGATTAGAGACTAGTACATGGTAGATGTTGTGGGTCATAGTATATCCTCTGATGCTTTTATTTTATTCTTTTTTTATATTTAGTTGTATATGTGATCGTCTTGGTGGGTGATTGTCGATGTATGACTGCACTATTTCCTCATGACATATTATTATATCTGGATGTTTTATTTATCCTATGTACTTTGATGTTTATTATTTTTTTATGATACTTTGTTATTTCATTTGTCACTACACACTTTTATATGAGGGGTATAACCCTTGTACGATACCTCCTTAGACCCCTACTGTTGGTCGACAGTCTTTAGTGTTCGAGGAGGCATGCCTAAGGTCATGTGGTGAACCAGTCTAGATATTTTTCATGAAGTGGGATAGGATGGGATTTTACATGCATCTCATTGAGTTTGTGAATGCCACTAAGTTCACATAACTTCAGTTCTATGAGAATCCACCTAGTTTTCATTAGAATTATTCTTTTTATCCAAATTTCTATATAATCTTCTTGAAAAAACATAAAAATACTAAAGAGACTTTCCTTCATGAATACCACATGGTATTCTCTATTCTGATACATTTTCAACATACTTTGTTAACAAACATGACCCAAAACCTCTAAAAAATGTCTTGAGGGATTTGTTTCTAACAATCTCCCCTTTTGGTTTTGTTGACAACACTTCAAAATCCTTAATCTCCTTATTTAAAAACATTTTTACCTTTCTATTTCAAAAACCATTCACTCTCTATAACTTCAAATAGTGATTAATGACTCACTTAACATGTACTCTAAGCTCACATAATTCAATATTGGCATGAAAAAAAATTAAAATGAAAATCTCATCGATGAATCACTTTATCTATCTCTCTATCACAACTTAGTACTTGAAATATGTTCTCACCATAGATTTTATTATCCTCCTACATCATATATCACTAAGTTTTGTTGTCAATATTTTTAATATAATATCTCCCTTTCTTAGAAAATCTCTCTTTATTTTTCGATGATCCCAAAATTCAATACTTTTTAGGATACGAGTGAAACAAAATGATCAATACATGGGGAGTGGGGGTTCCACATCCACCCTTTTTAAGTATGAGGGTTTGAATGGAATCTGATATCTAGTCAATTCTTCTTAAACATATCCTTGGGTAAGACCTTTTTCAAGATATCTACAACTTGAAGTTGAGTAGGCACATACTCTAATTTCACTAACCTATGTTCAACTTTATCCTTTATGAAGTGATACGTGATTTCATTATACTTCATCTAGAAGTGATGTACAATATTTTTTCTAAGGTTTATTTCACTTGAATTATCACAGTTGATTATGAAAGGAGACTTATTTTCAACTCTCATGTCCTCAAGTTGTTTCATCATCTACAATAATTTTGTGCAAGCTTGAGTGACCACAATATATCCAGCTTTGGTAATGCTAAATGAAATGAAATATTGTTTCTTGTTAATCCAAGAAATAAACAATCATCCAATATAGAATGCAACATATGATGTTGGATTATTATAATCTATTTATCCAGTACAATCTATATTTATATATACCAATAACTTATACTATTATATTTCATTGTAAAGTAATATAAAGTCCACTATGCCTTTTAAAAGTCATAGTATTCATTTTAACACATTCAAGTGGATTTATATGGCATTACTCTGGTACCTTGTTGCTTGAAAATCGAAAAAATATCAATTTTTATCCCTATTAAGTATAGTAGGATTCCAATGATCTACCTACAATATATGATATTGAACTCTTTCCCTTCATTATCCTTTAGAAACATCAACTATGTAGCCATTAGTGTTTCTATTGCCTTGGAATCTTTCATTTCAAATATTTTATAAATATCCTATTAGGATTATATAGGGTTGAATCCAAAACTAGGGGTGGTGGGGTGGGGTGGGGGTGAATTATTATTATCATAATTTTATTCCAATTTTACTTTTTTATCCCATTTTCACATCTTCACTAGTTATTGAGTGTTTCTCTATTTCTCTCTATCTCTTTTTGGTTGGTATGTATGCTAATATAGAATAGAAAATCAACAAAATAGAACATAAAGATTTTTTGAAGAGGTTATACTCTATATGTGTGACTAAATCCATAGTTTTTCTTGGTTATTATCTCATGAACACAACTTCCTTCTTATTATCAAAAGAATCTTGGGAAAGGGTATGCCCTTAGACCCATTACACCGAATAGGTAGAATGAAAGAAATGACTTTATATTATTCAATCTCAATATAATATAGGTTTTGTTCATATCCTTGTAAAGTATATTGGAAAAGGAAATTTAGCGTCACTTTTATAAAATACGGATGATATTCTCCTCATTCACAGTAATCAAGTGGGCTAACTCAGCTTAAAAAATCCGTAGTGTTGTATTACCTTTATTTATATTTCTATTGGAGATGAAGGATATTGGATGAATCCCTTAAATTATTCATCCTTTATATAATCCTCATTAGTATAGTTTTACAACCACCTTATTATTTTTCTTCTTCTTCTTATTATTCAGTGAATATGAATAATAGTGGGTCTCTACCACTTTCTTCAATAAAAAGGTTATTTTCTTGAACACAATATTAATTTGATATTCTCTTCCTCTGACATGTAGAATATTTCCTATATACACATAGTAGACATAATATTTTTCTTCTTCTTATCATATTTTATATTCACCCCACCTTATGAATATGGCCCTATCAAATTTCCATAATATTTGGAATTCAAGTTCTTAAAATATCGATTATTCAAACTCAGTCTTCCTGGTCATCTTTTCACTTTTATTCTCCTTTTTCTTTGATATTCATAAAGATTAAATCTTAATTAATCCCTCATGGTATATATCAATATCTTGTTCTTATTTTCTCTATAAAATCATTACCATTTAAATCATTTGAATTTCATCCATGTATACATGGAAACATGGAATTTCCTTATGCCATTATGAAAATCATCTCAGACTTCAGCTACACTCTTGGATGGTCCTCCCTTGATCTTGGAAAGAATCCCGATCATTTAATTAATCATGATGTTTGATCTATGGAGAACATAACATTTTCATCATTTGAGTTTGTTTTTTTATCCATAATATTAATTCTAAAATTCTCAAGTTTCTATAAGACTTTAAAATCCATATGATTTTCAAATTCATACAAGATGATCATTGAATTAATATATGTTTTAAAGTCATATTCTTTAACTCTCAATGTCATAAACTCACAAAAATTCTAACATTATAAAATTCGTATGCTAAAAAATTCATCTGTGGAAGTTTGATGTGACTAACAACAATGTTTTATAGGGTATTAAAACAATTATAACAATTTATAATAGTCATTTTCATTTTATATAATCATATAAGATCCTCAAAAAATTATTATGCACACATAAACAAAGTTGTGTGTGAGTTAAATTCATACATGCTTCTCAGATTTTGACATATTATTTCAAAAGTCATATGTGGTCTATTCTTCTCCATTTTTATGACTCAAGCACCAATATTATAGATTTTGATCAAATAATCATAGAAATAATTTATCCCATCTACAATCCTTCATAATCAATTCAAATGAAATTCAAACTTTATCCAAATGATTGTTCTTCAATGGATGGTCTCTCCACTTTCTTTAATAGGTGTCTTATCAAGAAAAACATCTAATGTCAACATCCACATTATTTGGAAACTTTTAAAATCCATCGTAATATCTCCAAAATGTCTGTGTAAAACTTTAATTTATTTTTAGTAATATTTCTAGAGTTGGACATGGAGTTGGAATGGAATTTAGGGGCTTGGAGAGCCTCGATGCAAATATATTAAAAATATGAAATATATTATATCACATTCATGAAGTTTTCTTTGAAATAATAGAATATATCCTATATGGAGTGACACCCCTTTGTTATAGTGTTATTATTTTGGTACTTTTGGTGAGGTGGAGGCCTGGTTTGTTTTTCCATGGAGTTTTATCTCGAAAATTTTATTTTTTTGAGTTTTTTCTACTATGCATGTTTAGGGTGTATGGTTAGAGGAAAAAAATGCGGACTCCCTTTATGAGGATTTTTTTTAGTTAATTTTGAATTTTGATTGGTTTTTGAGAATATTATATGCATGATTAAGTCCAAACTATGTTCCCCTTAGGAGAACTCATGAGGGGTCCTTAGTGCATCTCTAGTGTCGTACTAGACTTGATCACAATTTATTAAACTATGTGGAAAGGATGCGGTAGGATCTGTGATTTTTTACAGAGCTATTCATATAGTTTTTTCATAATTTTTCAAACTGCGAAGGGTACCCTAGGAGGCTATGTGAGGATTGGGGTGGTTATGGAGTGAGGAATTTTTTTTTTCTAACCATGTGACCTCTTAGGAGTAATCATGCGACAAAAATGTTTTGGGAGGTAGTGGATCCCACATGGTTGGTGCACAATTTTCCTAACCATATAGAAAAATCATGTTATTTTCCCAGGTGTTTAGAATTTGGGATTTCCCAAATTACCCTCTTAAATTTTAAGGGGTTTTCACCCCCTCTTCTCCCCATTTTCATCGGCCAACCCCTAGTGGGATTGGAAAAACTCCACTAACTTCCTCCTCTTGATTATTGTCTTTACTTTGATGTTTTCTAATAGATTTGTGGTAATTTCTTCCTCTATTTCTGTATTTCTTCCTTCTCCCTCTCTTCAATATTGTATTTGAATTCCTCCATGAACCTTAGTTATCAGGTGACTTGATTTTAGGGTTCTGAGTGGTTCTAATGATAGGGATATTGGTGTCTAGGGGTTGTAAACATCATTGCTAATCTCATGGGTGTGGTCAGCATTGAATATGACATGTTTTGAGATGTTTGGGATTGGTTTCCACTTATTGGAGTTAGGTTTTATGATCAAATTTTTTTTGTAATTGTAAGAATTATTGTGCTTTCTAAATTACCTTTCTATGAAATTATGAATATATGAGATAGCCTTGTGGTGTTTTGAATACATTGTTTGGTGTATTGAGTCTGATATAAATGGTTTCTTCATGTAAATCCCATTATTTCATAATTTAAATGAAATTTTTAAATATTTCAATCATTTTTGAATTTATTGTATGAATTTTTTAAATGGTTTCCATGATGAGAAAATATTTTTGGCTTGGTTTTAGTTTTCAATGAGTGAAAAGGGTTTTAATGGGAATTTGGTTTTAAGGTGAGGTGTTGACCTCAAATTGTTTTATAAAATGGGGTTTTCTTGTGGATTTCAAATGGTTATTTGAAATGTGTGTGTGGTTTACCCCTTGTGATATTCCCTATTGTATTTTTTTAATTATTTTGGTGAAAATTGATGGCACTTTAGCCTTGTTTTGGTTTTTAAAGGGGAAGACCCTTATCGAAGGGTATCTTTGAAACATTTTAAAAGAAATGGGTGATTTCATTGGACCTATTAAATTTTTTAAGTGGTATCTTGTGAAAAGTGTGATGGTAACAAAGCCCTTTGGACATGTTTTTTATTTTCAAAGAAGATATACCTTGTGTAATGGTAAATTTAAAATGTTTTAAATGATTGGGTATTTTTAATCATTTCCCAAGATGTTTTTGGGATGTATTTTATGAAATGAGAAAAAGGGATTGGTATTCTGAGCCATGTTTTGGTGTTAAAGGCCCAGTTGGAACTTTTTTATTTTAAATGGTGTGATACACCCCATGATTTCCCCTTATATATTTACCCATTGTGTATTTTCATGATAAATATGTGATTCTTATTACTTACCTTATGTGGTTATGTTATTTTCATGCCTTGATTCCATGTTATGTGTCAGTATGAGGCTTTATATGATTGGGTGTTGGGGGTGAGGGTAGTTATGGTTCTACCATGTGTGTTATACTTGGATCATTCACACTACAACTCACTTACTTTATTGGTCATGGTATATTGAGTACTAAGTGGAAGATCTATCTTGTTCCACTAGTTGGTTCAGATACCGCTAGTTTCCCACCATTTGTGCTCAGAAAAATGGATAGGTGGGGGGTTGTCCTTGATACGATGCTTGTGTGGGCTATTAGGATGATGGTTATGAACTTATCATATAATAATATCTAGTTCTGGTGGTTATACCCATATATTTAGATTCTTATAAAGTTAGTGACTTTGGGTAGGACTATGACACATCCATTTTCTTAGCAAGTTATTGATTGTAGGAAGTTTCAGTTAGTGGTTGTATGTATCATTTCACTGATTTTCATTGATATATAACCCTTAATTTTTTATGTTGAATTTTTATATGCCTTTAGATATATGTTTGGTGACTAATTGATATTTTTAACCCGTGTGAGTTGGATTTTTTCCTTTGAAAATGAGTTTTCAAGATATTTTTGAAAACATGTTTTGAGTTTTTAAAGACTTATACATGGGTTCTTTTAGGTGGATTTAAAAATGGGTGTTCATTTTAAATATGGTTTTTTCTAGTTGAGTAATTTCAAGTGGCCATTCCATTGAAAAAAACAAATGTGTTGTTTTTAGAAATGTTAATGGTGTGTGTGGTTTTGAAATGGATTTGGCCTATGGATTTGTTTTCAAACCATGTGTGTTTAGTTTTATAAAACAAAGAGGCATGTTTTGTAAATGGTTTAAGGATTTTTTTGAGTTACGTAAAGTTATATCCATACAAGATTACTTTTTAGTTTATTTTAAAACTAGCATTAATGAATTTCCTTATAAAAAAATTGTATATTTTCAGTGGGTTATGGTGACATAATAGGATTTTTAGATGATGCCCACAAAAAAATTAGTTTTTAGGTTCTCAGTTAGACCTCTTCTTAATTTTTTTCATCATGGTCGATGTGGGGTGACTTGGGATGTTCTAAGAAACCATAGGTTTCATGGCAGTGGTTCATGCTCAAATCAAGTTGGTTGGTTTGTTTTCAGTTTTAGTTGTTTATTTTTTGATTTTCCTTTAAATAACTCTTTGTTTATGGATTTTGATCATGTACGTGTAAATGGACTGGATCATGATAGTTGGTTTTGATCTACTGGTATGTAGTTTGTTTATTCTATCTTCTTCTTTATTTATTCTGATATCGTTTATCTCTGTTTTGAAAAAAAATCATTCTCAAAGGGTTTCCTAAGATGCTGAAGCACTATTTTCCAGTCCATGGGGATTGGGAATGACCTTCAGGAATTTTTATGGGTTGGGTTGAGTGATGGGTTAGATAACAGTTTGATCCAGTTCATTACAAAATGGTATCAAAGGGTTTGGGTTTTCTTGGTAGGGGCCTAATTTTCTTATATATGCCTTTTTATTTGGGGATTCCCTGGTAGAAAAAATATTAAGGTTGTTAAATCTTGAGAGGAAAGGGTGGAGAGAGTACAACTAACTCCCTCTTATCTTGAACCTCAAGATTTCAGGGGTTGTTTGGTTTTTAATTGTCAATTTGAGATTATTTTTAGATGCTTATATGTGATTATCATTGTTTAGATCCACTTTAAGTTTGTATTTGATATAGGGGATTTCCTTTTTTGGTTATGGGGTGAAGTAGAAAGGAACTCAGGCTAAATAATTATCACTCACAACTTGGAAAACCATGCAGTGCTCATGTGGCCAAGTAAGCCTTATTTATAGGGTGTATTACACAGCTAGAACCCGTTCACCCAAACCACGGTGGTCAAGGAATGCACACCCCAGTTTATCCTTGGTTAGCCTTTTTTGACTCCTCTTGATTCTAGATTTCTATAAAGGTGTTTTTCACTTATTGGATGTGGAATGATGAGTGTTTTTTTATCTAGGAAGTGGTTTTTGTGATCCTCGTTTGGATGCTTGTGTATTTCTTTGAGTGTTCTTGGCTTTTAAAACCTCATTTTTGAAAATTAAAAGGGTTTTGTTAAAATATTAATTTTCAAAATTGGTTTTAAATGGGTGGGAAGAGTGAATTTTTATGGTTTTTGGTATGTTTTATAAATTTCTAGTTTCCCTTGCGATATTTAAAATTTTTCAAAAGAAAGTTTGTTTTTGAAAAAAGTTTGGAAATTATTTTGAAAAAGGGAAATGGGTTTTGATAATAATTTTTTGGATGCTTGATTTTTAAAGTAAATTTATATTTTGAAAGGAATTTTGTGGATTTTTTAATCTAGGAATTGTGTGTGTTCCACCGAAGTTATTTCATTTTAAAACCTGTGATGGTTTGGTTTTTTAGTGTGCACCTTGGTGGAGGGTAATTTAAAAAAATCATTGGTGAAATAGTGGTTTTCAAAAGAAATGCTTCTTCTGATTATTTTTTATTGTTCCTCACTTGATGGATTGATTTTGTGGAATTAATTCCTTGCTTGTGAAGGAATCAATGGGTTTTTTATACATGAACTAAGTTAGTTCATGTCTCTATTATAATCCCACAGAATGGTTGAAAAATGTTTCTTTAGTTCTGATTCCTACCCAGACTCCAAGTGGAGTTGTGGACATAGAACCTTTATCAAGATTAGAAGAAAATAGGTGGTAGTAATAGATTGAGGTGATCCTTAATTATTTTAGGACACCTGAACCTTCTTATATGAGAGCTTATTGTTTGGTTTTAGCTGAGTTGGTTAGAGGGTTGGTTCCTCCTTTACCGCATGAGGGTTTACCCAGTGGTATTTCTCTAGGAGTGTGAAAGTGTATAAAGTTATTGAGTGTTTGGCTCCATAATGGCCTATGGGACAACTTAAAAAGTTTTATAGGTGGGTTTTTTGGGAGGGGTCTCAGGTTTGATCCTTTTTGAGGATGGGGTGGTTGTTTTTGGACTTTTCCTTTGGAGGTTGTGTCCTTAGGTTTGTGAGTTTTGACTATTGTTGCTGGATTTTGTGGATGATTTCCCTTTTTTGGGAATTAATTTGTTGATGGTTTCTTTCTTGGAATGTTTTTATAGATGGTTTAAAAGATATTTTGTACCATGTGTTTTTCCATTGAGGAATGTTTTCCCCCCCATCCTACACTTTTTGGTTTTTTGTGGTTGGGCTGTGAGTGCCGATTAATTTATCCTCATTATTTCAGTAAACCTTCCTTAGTTATTGTGGGTTGTGCCCATTTATTTGGATGATATTAATGTTTCCTGTTTTTTGTACTTGAGAGAGGAATTTGGGTGAATTATTGGGTAACTAGGGTGTCTGATACACTAGTTTAGTGTGGCATACTAACTAGTGTTTGGATATGTTCCTTTTGTGGGATGCACCATGTGAGGGTGATCTAGTTATTGGACCTAGGTTATCAACACATGTCATGGCCCAATGTGAGTGAACTTGTTGTTAATTTTAGTCTCTTTGTGAATTTTATTCCTGCTATTAGGTTTGGAAGCATTTATGGTTGATAGTATGTTTCTCTTGTGTTTTCTCAGTTGGTCGAGGATATGATCTCAATAGTGGTTCATTTGTGCCACCATCTTAGATGAATTATAAATAGTGGGGAGAACATGTTACATCTCCCATGTTTCGTAGGAATTAATGCTATAGGTTCTCATTTAGTTTGTGATTTGAGATGTTTAGTATTTTATAGTTGACCAGTTTGATCATTTTGAGGATCTTAACTATTGGCCTCAAGGTGGAGATGTGTTAAGTAGTTCATTTGGTTATATCCTTTTTATAATATTCCATTTTATTTGTCTCTAATTTCAACCCAAAATTTCTTGGGGAAAAAATTGGCATTATGGAGAGTTTGTGACACCCCCCATGTCATCATATTTTTATTTTGGTACTCTTTAGTGAGGTGGAGTCCCATTTTTTATTTCCATGGAGTTATGGATTGTAAATTGATTTTTTATAGGTTTTAGTACCATGTATAGTTAGGGTGCATGGTTAGAGGGAAACCATGTATCCTCTCCCCATGAGGATCCTTTTTAGTTCATTTTGAACTCTGCATGGGTTTTCAGTACAAGTTTCACATGGTTAAGTCCAAACAATGTGGACCTTACAATAAACTGTGTGGGGTCCTTAGTGTGTTTTTAGTGTGGTGAATGACTTTATAATGTTTTGTTAAACAATATGGAAATCATGTAGTGGTCTCTATGATTTTTTACAATTCTTTTCTCATGGATTCCGAATCATTTATCAAACTGTATGGGCCCCCCGAGAGGCCATTCAAGGCTTGGGGTGGTTATTCAGTGAGGTGAATTATTTGTTTTAACTGTTTAGCCTCTCAAGAGTAACTGTGCAGCTTAAAAATTTTGGGAGGCAGTGGTTCCTGCACGGTTGGTGCACAATTTACCTAAATGTGTGAATAAAACATGTGACTTTCCTAGGTGTTTACAAATTTTGGATTTACTAAACTATCCTCATCAATTTTGAGTATATTTCACCCCCACTAATACCCATTTGCATCGGCCAACCCCTAGGAGGATTTGAGGAACTCCACCACCTTCCTCCTCTTGATCATTTCCCTTTGATTTTTTTCCAAGAGATTTAAGGTGATTTCTTCTTCTCATTCCCTATTTTTTCCTTCCCCCACTGTTATCTCTTGGATTTAGATTCCCCCATGAACATTAGTTATCATGAAAGTTAATTTTAGGGTTTTGAGTGGTTCTAATGACATGGATTTTAGTGTCTAGGCGTTGTAGAAATTGTTGTTAATCATGTGGGTGTGGTTTCCATTGAAGGTGATATGTTTCATGATGTTTTTTCTTGGTTTCCAATTCTTTGAGGTAGGTGTTACCATGTAATTGTTTTTTGGAATTCTAAGCATGATTGTGATTTATAAATTCATTTTTTATGGAAGTATGAATATATGTGATAGCCTTGTGGTGTTTGAAGTAATTTCATGGTGTTTTGATCATGTAATAAATGGTTTTTCATGTGAATCCCATATTTTTATGATTTAAATGGAATGTTTAAATATTATAAACTTTTTTTGAAGTGCCCGTATGGATTTTTGAAATGGTTTCCATGCTAAGAAAAGGTTTTTGACCTAGTTTTGGTTTTCAATGAATGAAAGCATAGGGTTTTAAATGGAATTTGGTTTAAAGGTGAGGCACTGACCTGAAATTGTTTTATAAAGGGATTTTATTATGGATTTCAAATGGTGATTTGAAATATCTATGTGGTTTACCACTTATAAAATTCCATGTTTGCTTGTTTTAAATGGTTTTTTTGAAATGGTTGGCCCTTTAGACTTATTTGGTTTTTAAAGAGGAATAACCTTGTTGAAGGGTAGATTTGAAACATTTTAAAATAAATGGGAAATTTATTTGGACCTCTTAAAATGTTATAAGTGTTGTCTAGTGAAAAGTGTGATGAAAACAGAGTACTTTGGCCATGTTTTGGGTTTTAAAAAAGTGATCCCTTGTTTAAGGTAAACTTTGAAATGTTTTAAATGATAGGGTGTTTTATATTATTTTCTAAGTGCTGTTGGGAAGTATTTTATAAATTTATAGAAAGGGTTTGGAATTACAAGCTATGTTTCAGTGTTAAAGGTCAAGTTATAACTTTGTTTTCTTAATTAGTTAGAGACACCCCTTTATTACCACTTTACCATTTAACCCTTTTGTAGTATTATGATGACTATGTGATGTTTGTTTCTACCCTTGTGTAGGTATGTTCTTGTTATTCCTTGAGTTCATGATACATGTGGGTGAAGAGATTTATATTATTGGTTGTTCAGGGTAAGGGTAGTTATGATTATTCTATGTGTGTTATAAATGGATCATTTTCACTATGCCTCACTTCCTTTATTGGCCATGGGATGTCAGGTACTAAGTGGAAGCCCTATCTTATTCCTCTATTTGGTTCACACACCATTAGTTTCCCAACATTTGTGCCAGGCACAAGTTCTAGGTGGGGTTTTTTCATTGTTGTGATTCTTGCATGGGCTGCCAGGATGATGATTAATGACTTATAATATGATGGTAGCTAGTTCAGGTGGTTATACCCATATGGTTAGATGCTTGGAATCTTATTGACTTTGGGTAGGACCATGACACATTCGTTTCCTCATTGAGTTTTTGATTGAGGGGAGTTTGATCTAGTGCTTTTTATATTATTTTCCCTATTTTCATTGATATGGAACCCTTCCTTATTTATTTAATTTTTATATATATTTAGATATATGTTTGGTGCCTACTTGATATGAATAACCCATGTGAGTTGGGTTATTTCCTTTGAAAATGAGTTTTCAAAGATGTTTTTGAAAACCTGTTTGAAGTTTTTAAAGACTCTTGTGTGGGTGATTTAAGGTGGATTTAAAAATGGGTGTTTGTTTTAAATATTGATTCAGCTATTTAATTGTTTTAAACTGACCATTTCATTTAAATAAAATAAATGTGTTGTTTTGAGAAATAATAATGGTGTGTGTGGTTTCAAAATGGGTATGGTCGGTGGATTTGTTTTCAAATAGCGTGTGTTTGGTTTTTGGAAAACAAATAGGTATATTTTGTAAATGGTTTATGGATTTGTTTAATTTATATTATGCTATATGTATGAAATCTTAATTTCTAGTTTATTTTCAAACTATCATTGATGAATTGCCTTATGAAACAAATTCAATTGTTTCAATGAGTTGTGGTGACCTAATGGGATTTTTTTAGCTCATGCATATAAAAAATTCAGTTTTCAAGTTCTTAGTTGGATATATCCTTCAATTTTATCATCATGAATTATGTGGGTTGAGTTGGGTGGTGGTAAGAAACTGAAGTTATCTTGGCGGTGGTTCAAGCTTAGCTCAATTTTGTTGGTTTGTTTTTAGTTATAGTTGTTTATTTTCTACTATACCTAGATGTATCTCACAGTTTATGGATGTTGATCATGTACATTCAAATGGGTTGGGTCATGGTAGTTGTTTTGACCTATTAAAATGTAGTTTATTTATTCTAGCTTCTATTTTATTTATTCTACAGTCATTTATCTATTTTTTGTAAAGATTATTCCTAATGGGATTCCTAAGTTTCCCAAGAACTAGTTTCTAGCCTATGAGGATCAAGAAAGACATTCAGGCTTTGTGATGGGCCAAGCCTGATACTAGGTTAAATGTGATCCCGAGTTAGGTTGTTACATTTGGTGTCTTGGATAGGAAATTTGATACTGCCATTAAATCTATAATGTGAGTTTTACCCTAGGAATGATATAATTCTTATCTTCCTTAGGTTCATGGATTGAGCACTATCAAGGTAGATTTAAATGAATTAATTAATTTAACCACAATTTATTTGAGAAAATCTAACAACCCCTCTATAAAAAACCATTATGGATAATTCCATAATGTTATATGAATAACCCTAGAGGTAATGGGAGGATAAATAACTTGAGTGGAAAGCTCAAGCATAAAGCATGTTAGATGATGAACACAGTATCAAGGATTAGGTACCATGAGGATCATCATCAATGAATGAGATCTTAGATATCACTAATGATGATGATGTATAACCATTATTCATTAGTGATCAATGTAAACTTGATCTAGGGTGTTTGTTTTATAGATTAACCCCTTGTTGATTATCCTTAATCGAATGCAAATTAATTTCTTGTTAGATTAATTCATGGGTAGACGTTTATTTTTAATTGGTGTTTATATTCCTAGGTTTTGGAATTGATAATAATTGTCGATCCCAGATTATTTTATTCCTCTTCATTATTCAACTTCATGACAGTGAATCGAGGCCAACCTGAATAATGGATGAGGTTCGTTCATCACATTTATTTTTATGGGTTTCTCCCATAATTCTACAAACTTTCATCATCAATGTTCCCTTTGGCTAGTTATTTGACAAATATCTAGTAAACAATCATTTTAGAATTAATATCTGGTACAATGGATCACTATCTTGGGTTTGGGTTTGGGATCAATGGTGCGATCAAGGTGTGTAAGTGATGACTGAGGATCAGGGATGCATCATAGTTCCCAGTTTTTGTAGGTTTTGGAATTATAGTGATGCATCAAGATAAAAAATGATTCCCAAGTGAATGGGTTGGCTTGAATCCAACCATATATTATGGTAAGGCTCATTCAAGAATAAATATATGTTTTATGGGTGTGATTTGTGGCAAGTGTGAAGAAGAAGGAGACATAAATAGAACCACATTAGGATCATAGGTTTCTATAATTTTAAAAACTACATGCTATGTAGTTTAGAAGAACACAAACCATTTATTTCCCTCTATATAGTGGCTAGGGTTTATACTTTGAGTTAAATATCACACATCGTGTGACCCTTAGTAAGTCGTCTTAGCGTGTTGAGGGAGTACATTACGAGGAATCCATGTAGTGATACACATTTTGTATATTGGATCACACACCATATAACCCTTGGATAATGGATTAGTGTGTACAGGTAGAACAATCTCAGGAGTCCATGTGACCCCACACGCCATGTGTGTTGGGGCACATGCCGTGTACTTCGAAGAGTACATGAGATTATGCTGATAACAAACTCCAAGTTCTGGACTAACCTCTATATGTCATGTTATGTGGGTAACACCCCATGTGATTTGAAAAGTAATCAGACACAACCAGTGTACATGTGCACACCCCTATTCATGATAATAGGCTATACTACATGGGATATAATATATAGAACACCATGTTCTAGACTGACCTCTACATGCCATGTACCCATAGTGAACATTATGTGTCTTTGGATAAAAAGATTCCCTATGAGACCCTGACACATGGGTAGTTCCAGGCTCAGTGAGACACATTGTGTACCCCTAGGTACACACCATGTACTTCTTTAAGAGAAAGTTAAATCCCTTACTCTTAGTTCAACTCTAGTGTGATCATGGTTGTGTTCCCTATATCTTTATCTTTGTGGGAATTTCCCCTCCTTCTATCATTATATATTGGATTTATTAGTACACCTTCATGAGGGTTCAATGTGGGATTTTGTTCAGAGAATTGGACAAGATACCCTTGATAGACTTGAGTAGGAATACCTTCGTGAGGCTCAGGGGTTGTATCTTCATTCCCATTATTATCTTCCCTGGTTATGTTTTCAATAATCACATGAAAAAAACACATAGGATTGACCCCCTATATATTAGGTTATTATATTTAGGGTCTATTATAACCCATAGGCCCTATGTATGATCCCCTATCCATGTATTAAAATATATTTTCTTCCAGTGAGTTATTTTCAGATCAAGTGTGTATTTAGAATGAGCCCTCTAAGTTTCCTTGATAATTATTCATGGAATGACCCAATGAGTATGTCATCTTAGATGAGTTCCATTCATATGGTGTGGCCCGATAGGCATGAACTCTCAAATGAGTTCCATAAATGTTAGCAAGGATTTTCGAGTGAATTCTCCCAAACAATAGATACCTATTGAGCCACTAGTAGAATCATAGGATAGAAGTGAGGATGTGACCTCACCTTGATACTTGGTTCCTACCTTTGAGAGCATCTGGGTTATTCTTGTTATTATTATGTCTCATATTTTGATTGATATGTCTGTATGGAGATGAGATAACTACTCTCTTGATACTTTATGTTCGGTGATTTCTAGGTTTCCTTCTGAGTATGTATATAATCACCCCTGAATGAAATATTCCCAAAAATGTTGTGTCTTATGTAGATGAAAGATCTTTTGTTGGGGTCCTTGGAGGATCAGGATCAGGAAGATATTTGTTTTTCTAGATAGATCGCAAATGAATCTAGAAGTTTCTTTTGGGTATTTTACCCTGTGTTGTTACTAGATTGGGTTCTTTTTAAGTTTTGGTGGGCATGTATTTGAACCTTTTTACTTTTCTTATAATTCTTATTATAATCTGATGTGGAATAAATGTTATACATGCATTTATTGTATGAGTTTTTTACCTTTATTTATTATACTGGTGTATAAAGATGTGTGTGTGTGTGTGTTCTGGTACTTTAGGCTAAGGCCTCCCATGTTTGTGATATTGATAATTGATGCTAGTCACCAACCCTTAACCTATTATAGGTGATATTAAGGTGTCATTATTGGATTACCACAAACTAGGAATGACCTAGTGGGTTAGTTCATGACAGAGTGGTATCAAAGAGATGTTATCTTAGGACCAGAATTTGGAGTTTTCTAGCTGTGAGGTTTGGTTTAGGAACTAGGGAAATAGTTATAAAGTGTCTCAATTTTAAATTTTAGTTTAGGTAACCTAATGTTGATGAAATGGATAACATATCCATTAACTAATAAAATGATAACCTATTTATTGACCCAACATATTTTGACAGTATTTTCAAGGAAAACATTGATGCATGCATCATATATTAATGGGTTATGGTTTCCATGTCCTTCTTGAGTTAGATCCCCATATATGATAGTTTGACTGTGGTGTGTTTTGGTTATCGCTAGATGCCTCCACAATGAAAACTATCTAGGATTATATAGCAGGATTGTGGTTATTATTTTCTTGATGATGAGGCTTCAATTTTTGGACCTGTATAGGAGGAGGTTCCTCTGGGTGGATTGCAAGAAATGCCTCCACCCATTTAGAAACATGATGATACACCTCTAGTGGTTCAGGTGGACACTCCCTATGAGGTTGAATAATAGTTGGTTATAGTGGTATCAGAAGATGATGCACTTGCGCTGATGGTGCTGTGTGAATTTTAAATATAGATATCACCTAGGTTTCATAGTGAGTCAGACCCCCTTCTCAGATGGTAGAAGTATGACACAAACCTATGGTGTGACCATTTATCTTGATTACGACCCCTCTTAATGGTGGTCCTAGAGGTGAGTTTTCTCTAGGGTGACAAAAATAATTTGGGAGAGACTTGTGTTAGTGATTTTTGACATGGATTCAAACATTCAAGGAAGACGGACACTCCCCCCACTAAGATGCATTCTTGTGATGTGATCTAAAACCATGTAGGTGAGTTTGTGCCTCCCAAAGTGTATAGTGTTGAGGTTTGGAAGTTGAGTTCCTTAAAATTGTGTGGTTGTGGTTTTTTTTGTGTATCAAGGTGTTAAATTGAGCCTCATTTGTGTATAACATTCGGATAAGGGGAAGGATATCTTTAGGTAGTGGGATCTTGTTACCTAGAGGCTTTGGGTGTAGTTTGTGGTATAAAATGTGTCTTCACTACTCTAATTTTAGTTTTAGTATAGATCCATAAGACACAATTCCCTAAACATATCCCCTATTCATGATCTAGCAATACTAGTGGATCCTTTTATCTTGAACCTTATTTTTATAGGCTCCTGAAAAGAAGGTTCAGTGATCACAAACTTATATCAATTTTGTGACTTGACTCTAGGAGAATAGAGAGACTCATGTGGAATCTTTCCATAGTGTTAGTGAGACCCTATGATTTTTTCCTCAACGTGGACTTGTTACCTACTGTCCATACTTATTTGACTCTACCAATGAGGGTTATAGTGTTTCCGAGTTAGTGGGATGGAATTTTCCTTTAGTGAGGAGGAATACCAAGAAGAGAAGGATGAGATCGTGTATAGGAGGATACAACTGATTTCTTATCAGTTAGATAGTATAAACATTGGAGCAACATATTCTATGAGATTTTAGTTTAATATGGCATTGGAGGAGTATGTGGACGTCATTACTGAGAATTTTCTAGGATTACCTCCCTATAAAAAAGTTTGTTTTATTTGTATACTTACACCAGGGATGAACTGATATCTACGGTAGCATATTAGATGACCCAATGTAGCTGTGAAGGTTTAAGGTACTATTGGAGAATTTTGAAAAGCAGGGTCTTATTATACCTAGTGTTTTCTCCTGGGAATCCCAATATTGTTCACTAAGAAGGTATATGTGAGATTGATGTTATGCATGGATTAATATCACTTGAATCAGTTGAATCAAGAAGGATTATCCACCCATGAGAATCAATGTATTATTCATCCATTGGTTAGGGGTGATGTGGTTCTTGGATTTTGACCTTAGGACATGTTATCATCAACTCTGGGTTTGGAAGGATGATACACCAAAGGTAGATTTTTAAGGCCTCTATGATTTCTTTGAGTTTTTGGTGATATCCTTTGGCACGTTGGGCACCCCAATAGTGTTTTGTGGTAATTATAAAATGGATACTTCAACACTCATTGTATTGTTTTGTGATATTCTTCTTAAATGAAATCCCCATATACTCAACGTTAGAGGTGGAGCACGTGAGGAACTTGAGGATGGTTTTAAACAATCTCTGAGAGTACCAACTTTATGGGAATATCATGAAGTATTAGTTGTGAATTTAGAAGGTCCACTTATTAGGATATGTATTCTCTAACATGGGAGTGATAGTGGAATTAGAATTTTTGAGGTTGTGATATCTTCGTATCCACCAAAGTGTGTGGTTGTGGTGGTTGATACTCATAACAATGTTTTCCATTCGCTGTTATCAAGTAAAGTGATGGTTTAGTTAATCTAATTTAAATTGAAACTTATGTACGAGGATGTATTTTCATACCTCTAGTAAATGGTTTTTACCCTTACACATTTTTAGCATGTCAAAGAGGTATAACTTGGGGATATTGATTGTGGGATATTGCATGGCCATATATCAACTAGACATGTTCTTGATGGATTTTCTGAAGGTGGGGGTGCATCATCCTTGTTCGAGGACAGGAAATGATACCAGTTGTTCTAAAAGAGGATATTTATGAGGATGTTTTATTATTTTCCCTATTAGTATGTCCAGAAGAGGCAATGACGTACTAGGATCCTTTGGCATAGATTTGGGAAACTAGAGAGGTGGTAGTGTGTTTTTGAGTTTCCCTCTCGATGTCTCACATACTGATAGGTTGAGGCCAAGGTTCTTAGATAGAAGTGGAAATGGGATGGTGTCATTGTGGTTTTTATGGGGATTTCATGATTAGTGATAGGTCACTATGCCATTTGAGTGATTGTAATCCAAATAATCAAATCATCCCACTTTCTATCCATCTGAGAGCATATCTTACTAGAGATTTTGGGATGCATGTGTATGCAAGAGGTATTCCAGATTCATGGTGTTCCCTCAACGATTGTTTCAGACCATAATTCTTCCATGGAATAATAATTATGGAGAGGATTCAGGAGGCTTTGGGACACATTATAACGCCCCGACCCTAGTTACCCAGAGTCGGTGCATTATTACATATCATTGGCATGATCACAAGAAAGATGAAGTCTCAAAAGACCGATTAGTTTAGTAGTCTTGGAAACACTAGATACATTCATAAAGTTTACATTACATCATAAATTGAAAACTACAACAAAATCTTGTATCCACACTCATATCCCCTTATACTATCCCTGCAGGTCATTCATAAAATACTTCTTTACATCCTGGGAAAAATAAAACATAGAAACGGGTGAGCTCAAATGCCCAGTAAGGATAACAATATAGAGGAAACTTTCATAAATAAGAATAAACATTTAAGGCAATGTATAACTAAAACAAAATCCTTTTAAAAATTGAACTTCATCATAATATGGCAGAAATAAAATTAAATAATGTCATATACTTATTCACGTGGATATTCTACTAGTCAAATAATAACATGCAATATCAATAACCACTTTCATAATGATGGAATGCATAATGACAGACTATCATAACCACATAGCCAAGGCCTCATGCCAAGACTACAAATAAGAGTTTTTCAATGTCTTGTGCCAAGACACTAGTTTGTCTCATGAGACCTACCGATGCATCGAGGAGCTATAGCGGGCTCCACCCGTCACTTATTAAGTCCAATGCATTCCTCATAGGAAGAGGTTTAAACATAACATAAACATTCGTATTAAAACTAGCATACGAAATGTCAATACTTTCTCTATAAACCATGAATGGTATAAAAATAACACATCCACAGTCAAACATATCACAAAACCTTCAATACAATATGGAATATTTGTATCATAATAAATAAACTTCAAATAAGCTTAAAATCCATCAAAGGATGTTGACATAGATGAAATCAAAACTATTTAAGAGAAATATCTCTTTTTTTGAAATCATTTAAAAGTCACATAATTATAAAATAAAACTTTTACTTTGAAAATATTCTTAGAAGCTTGTAAGGGAATCTTCTAAGATTTTATAATGGCAGAAAATAGCCGCACCTTCCGTATAAGTTAAAAAAGACATTCTTACCTTAATTCTGTCGAAAAGGTTAAAAAGGACCTTGTTTGGAAAACGACGAAAAGATTCATTTATAAACTTCTTATAAAAAGTCAAACAAGGGTATAAATGACTTTAACCCATATTATGTAAAATAGTAAGAATGTTTTGAAACACATTTTTAAGAAACATGGATGTGGATGATAAAGAGGTCCTAGTAGATAATTACGTATAAACATCCTCGGATAATGAAGAGATTGTGAAATAAACCCTTACCTTGTACTTTTTCTTGGTTGAGGGAAGGTTTAACTCCTTTATAATGGTTAAATAATTGTTATTAAATTATAAAAGAATCATATACATTAAGATGATATCATATATGATCTTTTAACATTGATTTTTTTAATAATATCTTAGTATTATCGTTGTTTCGGGTGTTAACTTACTCGTTTTCTTTTATATGTTTTGTTACGTAAGCCGTGTCTATCATGGGTAAGTTGTATCTTATTTATATATATAATGATATCAAGTCCTTAAAAATTATTTTTAATCATTAAATTAGAATTAGTCTTGAATGGATACGATGGGGAATAAATCTCATCGCATTCGTGGAGACGGTAGTCCGTACGTACGCACGAGCGACAATATCATTCTTTTGATATTAAAATAATATATAATTGGATGGTATATCATATATACAGAAAAATTATCATGTTATATTTATTATTTACATGAATTACACATCATTATTATACCCATCTGAATAATAATTTATTGAATGACAATTACACTACGACGTGGAGACGTTAAGTCGTACGTACGCACATATGGTGACATGTCATTCAAAGGATGGATAGAATAATGAATATGGTTGTACCATATTTATAATAACATCACAGTATATATAAGATACTAGAGTTATTATTTTATAATGGAAATAACAAAGAAAGAAGAAGTTGAAGAAGAATGGAACTTGAAAGAGGGTGGTGAAAACATTACATCTTCTTCGGGTTCTTCCTTTTGATTTGAACAAAAGGGCTCCTTAGGTTGGCTTTCAGATCAAACTAAGGCCTCTAGGTTGAAGTGAGGGAAGTTGAGAGAGTATTTGTGCAGGGTTTCTATGATCCAAAAGTCTTTTAATGTGTGAATTAGTGAGAAGGGGGAGTGCCCTTTTATAAGAGGGGTGAGGGGCAGCTTTGGAAAAGCTAGAAATATTATTTTATAATAAATTCATATTCGGTTTATAATGTCTCAAAAGTGGATTATTTAAAGGTTAAGGTGGTTATGGGTCTAACAACACTCAACAAATATAATTTAGACCGGTTTGGGTCATTATATTAACCTTATCTTTTAGTTTCAACTCTTAGTTAATTAGTTTGACACTTACCATGTCACTTTGTATTTTTGTATTATATGGTTAATAAACTTACTATATACCTCCAAGATACCCCCAAGTGTTCCATTAATGATACAACTATCATGATATAAGTCTCTTGGATGAACCTTATATTTTTAGGAATTGAATATAAATTAATAATATAATATTTGTTTTAAAAACTCTTTTATGTCAATTTTGAAACTATTGGGTATTTTGTTTTTGATAAATTTATAATAGCATTATTACTTAGAAATGAATTTATATAATTAATACTAATATGTCATATTAACCTAGAAAATTATTGGAATTCATAAAAAGTCTCAAATTACATTTATTTTGATATTTATAATATCAATTATTTTAATATTTCATTAATTAGGTAATTACTGCATCATTATTCTGTCATAAATAAATTAAATTATTTAATGTCTAAAAATTAAAAATAAAATAACATTATGTAGGAAATCTTTTTATCTTTATAATTAATATTTACAGTCGAATTTATCTTATGTATAACCCTATATTAAAATTGTTTTAGTAAATAAACTTTGATTTTAACTCTTTTAACTCTTCTTTGAATTAAATAATAATAAATGTCCTAATCTAATCCAAGTGGACCTAAATGATAATATTTTATTCCTAAGGTTGTTTTTGGTCGAGATAAACTTTTCCAATAGAATTAGGACATGTGTTAGGGTAATATTAATATCATTTTTACACTTAATTACCCTATTTATTTTTAACCGTGGTAAATAAAAGTAAAAAGTCACTATTCACCAAAAATTATTTTCCTCTCATTGAACCATATTTTACTCCTTGATATTAACCATGTCTCTCGGATTTTTGAAATTCCACTCATAGAAGCGGTAAAATTAAGTTTTATGTGAATTTCCAAATTCTCCTAGGAGGTGGTAAAAGACGGTGAAAAAGTTCAATAAAATTTTTATATATCTAAAATTATTCTAAACTAACTCCAATGAATTACATTGAACTTATATAGGTATTATGTATCTATTTTGACCTTAATTTAATTTAAATAAAATAAATAATTATTTAAATAAAAATTTGGTTTTAAACTATAACTCAGTATTTTTTCACTATTCATCAAAAATTGAAAGTTTTCAGAAAATTACCAAAATTTCACCCTAGGATAATTTAGATATTATGAATCCAAAAATGAATTCCATTTTGAAAGATAAATTTTATTAAATTTTAAAAAGTGGGTATTACTATTCATAATGGCTAGTTTGATTGGTTGTGGTGTGTGTGTTAGAACTCGAAGTTGCGTACAACACACACTACTGTATTATTCAAAGGAAAGCGTACCGTGGAAGCTTGGGGTGTTACATTATACCCTACTTTAAATAATTTCTTCCTCGAAATTTCTAGAATACTACCGCATAAAAAGACTCAAGTGGTTCTTCATCATAAGTTCTTCGGGTTCCCACGTTGCCTCTTCCATCTTATGGTTTCTCCACAAAACTTTTACCAAACGAGTCGTCCGGTTTCTCAGTACTTGTTCTCTCGTATCAAGAATCCTGAAGGGCTCTTCGCAATAAGACAGATCGGGTTCTAGTTCTAATTCCTCATAGGTGAGTACATGCATTGGGTTAGGCATGTATTTCCTCAACAGTGATACGTGGAACACATCGTGAACTTTGGAGAGACTTGGAGGCATTGCCAAATGGTAAGCTACAACCACAATTCGTTCTAGAATTTCGAAAGGTCCAATGTACCTAGGACTCAATTTACCCTTCTTACCAAAACTTATAACTCCCTTCCATGAAGATACCTTCAAGAAAACATGATCTCCTACCTGAAATTCGAAATCCTTCCTTCGGTTATCGGCATAGATCTTATGCCTACTTTGAGCTTCTTTGATGTGGTTTTGGATTACCTTTACCTTTTCCATTGTTTCCTCCACCAGTTCTAGGCCTACAAGTTTTCTTTCACCAACGTCATCGTAACAGGTTGGTGTTCGACATCACTTTTCGAATAACGCTTCATATGGTGCCATCTGAATACTCAAATGGAAACTATTGTTATAGGAAAATTCTACTAGAGGTAAATATTGATCCCACATACCCTTAAAGTCAAGTGAGCAAGATCTCAACATGTCTTCTAAGATTTGAATAGTCCGTTCAGATTGTCCATCTGTTTGAGGTTGGTAGGTAGTGCTCAAACGAAGTTCAGTATCCAGGTCTTTCTGCAGACTCTTCCAGAATCTTGAAGTAAAACGGGGATCACGATTAGAAACAATCGATAGGGTTACTCCATGAAGTCTCACCACTTCATTAATATATATCCTTGCTAGACGTTCAAGTGGTAAATCTTCCCTTATAGAAAGAAATTGTATTGACTTGGTAAGACGATCAATAATGACCCATATTGTATCGTTCCTTCTAGGAGTCTTTGGTAGTCCCATGAAAAAGTCCATCGTAATATTGTCCCATTTACACTCCGGTATAGGAAGAGGTTGCATGACTCCTCCAGGTTGTTGCCTTCCAGCTTTCACTTGTTGACAAACCATACATATTGACACAAAATCAGCAATTTCCCTCTTCATGTTGTCCCACCAAAAATGTTCCTTCAAGTCTCTATACATTTTGGTGCTCCTAGGGTGTGTAGAGAAATTGGAACTATGAGCATCATCCAATAATTCTCTTTTTAGATCAGGTATATTGGGAACACAAAGTCTCTTACCAAATTTCAAAATTCCATCTTCATACCGAAAGTCATTTAATCTCCCATCATTCACAGCTTTAATATTCTTTTAAAACTCTTCATCACCGGTCTGAGAACTCTTTATCCTTTCTAGTAAAGATGGTTTGGAAACCATTTGATAAAGTATTGATGTTTCACCTTCCATGGTAATTCTCATACCCATCTTCACTAGATCCATGAAAATAGGGTCCCTTTCAATTCTCATCATGTTCAAAACTCCATGATCTTTTCTACTCAAATAATCTGCCACCTTATTTTCCTTCCCCGGGTGGTAGTGTATCGTGCAATCATAATCATTGAGTAGTTCAATCCATCTCCTTTGCCTTATGTTGAGTTATTTTTGTGAGAAAATATACTTCAAACTTTTGTGATCAGTAGAAATCTCACATTTTTCACCATAGAGGTAGTGCCTCCATATCTTCAAAGAAAAGATCACAGCTGCTAACTCGAGATCATGAGTAGGATATTTTTTCTCATTAATTTTCAACTGTCGTGATGCATAGGCAATAACCCTATCATTCTGTATAAGTACAAAACCAAGTCCTTTCTTCGATGCATCACTATAAATAACGAACCCATCATTACCCAATGGTAGAGTCAATATAGGAGCATTGAATAATCTTCTCTTCAGTTCTTCGAAACATTCTTCACACTCTTTTGTACAAAAAAAATTTAACCCCCTTACGTGTGATCTTTGTTAATGGGTTAGCCAATTGGGAAAAATTCTGGACGAAACATCGATAATAACCTGCTAAACCAATAAGACTGCGTACCTCAGTTATACTCGTAGATGCTGGCCATTCTTGGATTGCCTTGGTCTTACAAGGATCAATAGAGATTCCATATTTAGAGATAATATAGCCAAGAAAAGAAATCTCCTGAAGCTAGAATTCACACTTTCTAAACTTCCCATATAATTCATGTCTTCTCAGAGTCTTCAGGATAATGCTCAAGTGATTTTCATGATCTTTGTAGCTTTTGGAGTATACCAAGATATCATCAATAAATACCACCAAAAATTCATCTAGATATTCCTTGAAAAATCTATTCATTAGATCCATGAATACAGAGGGCGCATTAGTCATCCCAAAAGGAATTACTTTAAACTCGTAATGCCCATACCTGGTTCGAAATGTTGTCTTCAGAATGTCTTCCTTCTTCACACACAACTGATGGTATCCAGACCGAAGGTCAATCTTTGAAAAGTATTGAGCTCCATGCAGTTGGTCAAATAAATCATCAATGCGGTGTAGGGATACTTGTTCTTTATTGTTATAGCATTGATCTCCCTGTAGTCGATACATAACCTCATATATCCATCTTTCTTTTTAACAAAAAGAACAGGGGATCCCCATGGAGAAACAATAGGGTGAATAAATCCCTTATTAATCAATTACTCTAGTTGTTTATTTAGTTCAACTAATTCCACAATGGCCATTCTATAAGGGGTCTTCGATATAGGCCTTGATCCAGGAATTAAATCAATGGAAAACTCAACTTCTCATTCTGGAGGATGTCCAAGTAAATCTTCTGAAAACACATCTACGTATTCTTTCACAATAGGTACATCCTCTATTTGAATATTTCTTTCCTCACCCACAATCATTTCATTATCTTCCTCCATAATAATTGAATTTAGTTGAGCTACTGGGGGTGGATCTAGATAAGAATTAGGTGGTGACGATTCTGCTCTAAAGATAAGGTGTTCCTTATCATCATCATCAAAAATCATAACCTCCTTCTTCTTAAAATAAATCTTTGCATCATGGTCCGAAATCCAATCCATACCGAGGATTATATCAAACTCAATCATAGGTATAACGATGAGATCAGCGGATAAAGAACATTTATGTACTCTAATGGGGACTGATTCACAAAACTTTGTTGCAATGATACTTCCCTTAGGAGTTCTAACAGACAACTCCCTTGTTAAATAAAATGGTAAATATCTAATTTTCTTAGAAAACTGGGAAGATATGAAACAATGCGATGATCCAGAATCAAATAATGCATTTTCTAAACTTGAAGAAACCATTAAATTACCTGCCACCACGTCTTTCAGAGCTTCTACCTCAGCAGTAGTGATAGCATAAGTTTGGACTTGATCCCTTGGCATTTTCTGATTTAAGTTCCCCTGACGCTTAGGACATTCATTTGCATAATGTCCCATCTCCCTGCAATTTTAGCATTGGACATCGGTAACTTCCTTCTTCCCCTTGAAATCCCGAGCTTGGTGGCCTTTTTCACCACACTTGTAACAGACTCCCATTCTTTTTAAGCAGGTACTAGGGTGTTTCTTCCCACATTTACCACAGGATGGGTATTCAGCCTTTCCCTTCTTCCCCTTATTTCCATTCCCAGATTGATCAGTAGATCTCTTCTTCTCTTGCTTTTCTTTAAAGTCATAAGATTTAGAGAATTCCTTTTCTGTCTTGATAGCACATGAGACAATGTCTTCGTATGACGAGAAGGATTGTGAGACTAATGCTCGATAGAGAAATGGTTTTAACCCATTAAAGATATGATCAATCTTACTTATTGGGTTACATATATAATCTCCAGCATACCTTGCTAACCTCTGAAAGTTAGTCTCATACTTTAAGACATTCTCATCCTCCTTTTGTCTCAGACTCAAAAATTGCCTTTCCATATCTGCTCGATGGTCACGAGGAAAGTATTTTTTCTAAAAATAGAACTTTGAACTCCCTCCATTCCATATTTGATACTTCATCATCTTCCTTCGTGTTTTTAATCAATGACCACCATTGATCAGTATCTCCAGTGAGGCAGTAAACTGCCATGATAAATTTTTCCCTTTCACTACTCCCCAAAGCCTGAAATATTTTCTCTAGGTAATTTATCCATTGCTCAGCTACTAAGGGATTTGTACTCCCATTGAACAAGAGATCTAACATTGATCCTCCACGTTGCGGATCAGGGTGCTCCATAAGGGTAAGGTTATTATTCATAACCTGAGTGAGTTGTCCTAGTATGGTGATTAGCTGATCAGCACCAGTTCCATCACCAGCTCCACTATAATTATCTTGAGCATGAGGGCAATCCCTAAATGGAGTGCGTGTATTGATACAGTTTCCATTTCTTCCACTAGGCACCATTTTTAAACAATGGCATAAACTAGATCAGTTTATAAATCAAAATACATAATTCCATAATTGTAAAACACTTAACATAAATTGAAATATTTATGGATATAATCCATAATTATAAAAATGTTTTCTTTGAGGAAGTATATACTCATAAACCCTTCATAATTATTTGTAAATAAAATGAGAGTTATCTTAATCATATCCCCCGGGAGTGTCGTAACCAAGAGTGCAGCAAGGCCCGTTGTCATGCACCAGTTCCCGTTCGAGTCTAGATCAAAGTGGTGTTTTTGGATTTTACCCTTAGGTACATCTGTGCCAGAGCCGCCTCTACCTGATCGTATCCAGACATGGATGTATTGCTCAGAAAACTCACAAAATCTATACAATACCAAAATTCTAGGAACTTCTTCTATACTAATCCTCAAAGTCCATCTTAGATCTATGTGCTCTAATCAGAGTTTATCTAAATATAGCTTCCAAGGTTTGTACTAAAATTCCTCTGATACCAACTGAAACACTCCGACCCAAGTTACCCAGAGTCGGTGCATTATTACATATCATTGGCATGATAACAAGAAAGATCAAGTCTCGAAAGACCGATTAGTTTAGTAGTCTTGGAAACACTAGATAAATTCATAAAGTTTACATTACATCGTAAATTGAAAACTACAACAACATCTTTTCTCCACACTCATATCCCCCTATACTATCCCTACAGGCCATTCATAAAATACTTCTTCACATCCTGGGAAAAATAAAACATAGAAAGGGGTGAGCTCAAATGCCTAGTAAGGATAACAATATAGAGGAAACTTTCATAAATAAGAATAAAAATTTAAGGCAATGTATAACTAAAACAAAATCCTTTTAAAAATTGAACTTCAGCATAATATGGCAGAAATAAAATGAAATAATTCTATACAATTATTCACATGGATATTCTACTTGTCGAATAATCACATGCAATATCAATAACCACTTTCATAATAATGGAATGCATAATGCCAGACTATCATAACCACATAGCCAAGGTCTCGTGCCAAGATTACAAATAAGATTTTGTCAAGGCCTTGTGACAAGACACTATTTTGTCTCATGAGACCTACCAATGCATCGAGGAGCTATCTGTCACTTATTAATTCCAATGCATTCCTCATATGAACAAGTTTAAACATAACATAAACATTTGTATTAAAACTAGCATACAAAATGTCAATACTTTCTCCATAAACCATGAATGGTATAAAAATAACACATCCACAGTCAAACATATCACAAAACCTTCAATACAATATGGAATATTTTTATCATAATAAATAAACTTAAAATAATCTTAAAATCCATCAAAGGATGTTGACATAGATGAAATCAAAACTATTTGAGAGAAATATATCTTTTATTAAAATCATTTAAAAGTAACATAATTATAAAATAAAACTTTTAATTTGAAAATATTCTTATAAGATTGTAAGGGAATATTTGAAGATTTTATAACGGCAGAAAATAGCCACACCCGCCGTATAAGTTAAAAAAGGCATTCTTACCTTAATTATATCGAAAAGGTTAAAAAAGACCTTGTTTGGAAAACGACGGAAAGATTCCTTTATAAACTTCTTATAAAAAGTCAAAAAAGGGTATAAATGACTTTAAACCATATTCTGTAAAATAGTAAGAATGTTTTGAAACACATTTTTAAGAAACATAGATGTGGATGATAAAGAGGTCCCAGTAGATAATTACGTATAAAGAACCTCGGATAATGAAGAGATTGTGAAATAAACCCTTACCTTTTACTTTTCCTTGGTTGAGGGTAGGTTAAAATCCTGTATAATGGTGAAATAATTGTTATTAAATTATACAAGAATCATATACATTAATATGATATCATATATGATCTTTTAACATTGATTTTTTAATAATATCTTAGTATTATCGTTGATTCGGGTGTTAACTTACTCGTTTTATTTTATATGTTTTGTTACATAAGCCATGTCTGTCATGGATAGGTTGTATATTATTCATACACAGAATGATATCAAGTCATTAAACAATATTTTTAATCATTAAATGAGAATTATTCTTGAATGGATATGATGGTGAATGAATCTCATCGCATTCGTGGAGACGGTAGTCCGTATGTACGCACGAGCGACAATATCATTATTTTGATATTAAAATAATATATAATTGGATGGTATATCATATATACAGAAAAATTATCATGTTATATTTATTATTTATATGAATTACACATCATTATTACACCCATCCAAATAATAATTTATTGAATGACAATTACACTACGACGTCGAGACGGTAAACCGTACGTACGCACGTATGGTGACATGTCATTCAAAGGATGGATAGAATAATGAATATGGTTGTACCATATTTATAATAACATCACAGTATATATAATATAATGGATTTATTATTTTAGAATGGGAATAACAAAGAAAGAAGAAGTTGAAGAAGAAAGGAACTTGAAAGAGGGTGGTGAAAACATTACCTCTTCTTCAGGTTCTTCCTTTTGATTTGATCAAAAGGGATCCTTAGGTTGGATTTCTGATCAAAATAAGGACTCTAGGTTAAATTGAGAGAATTTTAGAGAGTACTGGGGCAGGGGTTGGCTGAGCCAAAAGGCTTTTAATGTGTGAATTAGTGAGATGGGGGAGTGACCTTTTATAAGAGGGGTGAGTGGCACCTTTGGAAAAGCTAGAAATATTATTTTATAATAAATTCATATTTGGTTTTTAATGGCTCCAAAGTATATTATTTAAAGTTTAAGGTGGGTATGGGTCAAAAACCACTCAAACAATAGAATTTAGACAGGTTTGGGTTATTATATTAACCTTATCTTTTAGTTTTAACTCTTAGTTAATTAGTTTGACACTTACCATGTCACTTTGTATTTTTATATTATATAGTTAATAAACTTATTATATACCTCCATGAGACCCCCAAGTGGTCGATTAATGATACACCTATAATGATATAAGTCTCTTGGCCGAACCGTAGATTTTTAGTAATTGAATATAAATTAATAATATAATATTTGTTTTAAAAACTCTTTTATGTCAATTTTTCCACTATTGGGTATTTTGTTTTTGATAAATTCATAACAGGATTATTACTTCAAAAAATATTTATATAATCAATCCTAATATGTCATATTAACCTAGAAAATTATTGGAATTCATAACAAGTCTCAAATTACATTTATTTTTATATTTATAATATCAATTATTTTAATATTTCATTAATTAGGTAATTACCGCATGACCATTGTGTCCTAAATAAATTAAATTATTTAATGTCTAAAAATTATAAATAAAATATAATTATGTAGTAAATATTTTTAGATTTCTAATGAATATTTACAATCGAATTTATCTTATGTTTAACTCTATATTGAAAATGTTTTAGTAAATAAACATTGATTTTAACTCTTTTAACTCTTCTTTGAATTAATTAATAATAAATGTCCTAATCTAATCCAAGTGGACCTAAATGATAATATTTTATTTCTAAGGTTGTTTTTGGTCGAGATACACTTTTCCAATAGAATTAGGATATGTGTTAGGGTAATATCAATATCATTTTTACCCTTAATTACCCTATTTACTTTTAACCGCGATAAAAAAAAGTTAAACGTTACTATTCACAAAAAATTATTTTCATCTCATTGAACCACATTTTACTCCTTGATATTAACCGTGTCTCTTGGATTTTCAAAATTCCACTCATAGAAGTGGTAAAATTAAGTTTTATGTGAACTTCCATATTCTCCTAGGAGGTGGGTAAAAGACGGTGAAAAGTTCAATAAAATTTTTATATATCTAAAATTATTCTAAAAAAACTCCAATGAATTACATTGAAATTATATAGGTATTATGTATCTATTTTGACCTTAATTAAATTTAAATACAATAAATAATTATTTAAATAAAAATTTGTTTTTAAACTATAACTCAGTGTTTTTTCACTATTTATCAAAAATTGAAAGTTTTTAGAAAAATACCAAAATTTTACCCTAGGATAATTTTGATATTCCGAATCCCAAAATGATGTCCATTTTGAAATATAAAATTTATAAAATTTCAAAAAGTGGGTATTACTATTCATAACGGCTAGGTTGACTGGTTGGGGTGTGTGTGTTAGAAGTCGAAGTCGCGTACAACACACGCTACAGTATTATTCAAAGGAAAGCGTATCGTGGAAGCTTGGGGTGTTACACACATTTTTGGGTAATCACATTGTTTCAACCCCATATAGATGTCAAGGAAAATTATAACTTTCAAGTTTTGGAGAACATGCTTCAGATTTTATTATTAGTGTTGGGTCATAGTTGATAGAATCATCATGTAAGAGTTGATGTCCTAGAACCAACTGTTTTTACTTTGATTACATAAATATTTAATATAGTTTAATATTAAACATCTTATTACATATTGTTCATTTTTCTGCATGACTATAGTCTAATAATGTCCTGGAGTATTTGTCGCACTGAGAGGGTCATAGCAGTCCCCCGCTATGATAAGAACCTTGAAGTGATATGAAAATATTCTTAAATATAGTTCTGTGATTTGGTGACATGCTATAATGGGACACATATTATAAATATCGTCAGGTGAAAATAATTGTAAGCAAATGAGGCTTCTTCTCATAATGTTTGCACTTGGTAATCTCCATGACGAGATATTATGAGAGCAGAACCGCTAGTAGGAATTATGCATGTTTTGGTGTCATCTAACATTCCTATCTGTGAGCACGTGTAATGATCCTTATAATTTAATATTATCATTAATATGTGTCATGACTTGCACACTTTGATTTTCTGATGAAAACCGTTAGGCAGACAGTTGGAGAGAAGTAGTGTACATTGGGTTCGTCAAGAATGGAATGTTATTAATGGATAAGTCGAGGAAGGATTTTTCCCTTCCATTTATGGAAGTTTATATCTCATCCCTTTGATTGATATATAACCATCACACAAAATTCCATGGCCATGGTGTAACGATGAGTTTATTTCAGGAAGTCAAAGAATGACATATCAATCATAAAGGTTGATGACACTATCATGAAACCAGCTTGATGAGATATTGTGATAAAGGTATTATATTACACTGTGAGAATTTGTATGTGGATTTCATTATTACGACTTTATGTTCTTTATCTTGGGTGCCTTGACCCATTTCTAGACAGTACTCTTGGGCTTTAGGCAAGCCCGCCTAATTCCAATGAGAAAAAATCCTAGAGGGTCACACACTAAGTGTTTATAGTGGTCTCAGTTAAATTCTATTTGAATTTAATTAATGGAATAAATATTATTCTCAATATAGTGAAATAATTTTATTCAAGTTAAAATGATTTCATGAATTAAATAAATATTTATTCACCGGATTGTGGGTATAATATATTTATTTATTTTATTGAACATTTAATAAATATTTATTTACTAAATTGTAAATTAAATATTTATTTAAGAGAATAAATTATTTATTTATTTATTCACCTGTTCAATAAATGGAAGTGTAGTTCAAGCAGACCAAGCCTGGTCTATTATTAAAATAATTATTTGCAAGACTTAAATAATTATTTAATTAGTTAGCACAAGTTAAAATAATAATAACGCTGCTATTATTTTGGGATGTAGAATTTTATTTACAATTCTGTTTTGTGAAAGTTGGTTCACCATAAATAATGATGCGGTATTATTATAAAAAACATGGGGATTCTCTAAGGTTATGAATGTTTTTAATTTTGGTTGTGAAATTAAATATTTTAATTGAATCCCCAGGTTGATAAATAGACACAAACGTCTATTGTACCATGCACCAAACCGCACGCCCGGTGAATTGAGAAATTGTTGAGCTAAATGATTTCTCTATCGAATCATCTTCCCACCCCTCTCAAGAACGATATACGTTCTTAAAGAATGAAGAAAAAAGGATCAAGAATGGCTGACGCAAGAAACTTGCTTCATCGAAATAGCACTCAGAGAATGAGTGGTGTCGATCGAAGTTCATTATAGCATGTGTGGATCACCATTAGAGGGATTCTAGTTTAGATCCTCACAAGCACAACAAGACAATCTGGAAGGGTCATTATGGATGATCAACATCATCAATGAAGAAAGTATCGAATATATAGGTATTATTTTATTTATGAAATTAATGAAATTAATTATAAACATGATGTGCAAGATCCTCTCTAAAGGTTTTAGGCCTCTTCCTTATTTATCTAAATATTTGATTCTATTCTTTGGAGAATGGTGTTCATCATCTTATTGATCCTAGAATAATCATTGATCATGGTAAAAATTAAATTATGGCACCGGCCCAACCGTGCTTTCGCTATGCCAGGAACCAAGAAGTGGTATCATAGGGATGTCATCATAGTTTATAATTATTTGAATAATTCCTTGATGATTTATGGTTTAATAATTTAGTTTGTCAATTCAAGGTTAATCATTCTTATAATCTGGATTTTGAGATATGATCTCACTATTTTTTTTATAGAATATTTCATAGAAACAAATGAATTTTTAATTAAAATTAAAATAGATAACTCATCAGGAGGCACCGACAATTCTGTCCAGGTGACATAAAAGTACACACCGTGTGTTTAGACTTACACGTCTTGTTCTCTACCATACACACCATGTAATTTGGACTACATGTTGTGTAGTCATGTTCAACGCATTGGGAGTAATTCAACAATTACTCAAGCTGTGTGCATTTATTACCCATGGTGTTGATAATTCTACATCGTATATTGACTGGGACAGATAGGAACATGGTTACCAGATTACACAGCACGTGTCCCACTACACACGGTATGTAATCCCTTTAGGTTAGGTGCTAAACCATGTATCCCATAGTTAGAGAATCCAACCGGTAAATGTGTAACGTGGAGACAACACGACGTGTAGCACACTGTACATGTCATGTACTCCAAAATTTCTGAAGTATGCTTCTCACGTCGAGTCCCTAGGTGTGTACTTCTGGACAACTGATGAAGGTAGTACATGTCGTGTAGTTATAACTACACACCGTGTACTTTACCATATTACACAAAGTTAAAACCTTAATGTTTTTGTAATGTTCATAACTACACATCATATATAAATTGCACTATAAGTTGTTACTCTATGCATTGAAACATCTTGTATGCCATATGTCATTAGAGTAAAATAATATGCGAATATAATACATGTTGGGTAGATTCAAATAAGTATTCACCCAAATACCTCCAAGGTGCATTTATATACAAAGATGTGAATCTCAAGGAAATTCAAAAAATGATTAATATAAAAATATTTTTTAATTAAAGATAATAATTAATCAATTCAAGTGCAATTTATCTTAATAAGAATGATTAAATAATTGAACACTGATTTTATTAAATGCGTAACTCATTGCATGTATGTGGATGATCATGATCTAGACCGAGACCTTTTTATATGATTGGTTTCTTTTTAATTTATTTATTAAATTAATTGTTGGCATGCAATCCATCTCTCCTCATTAATATGTAGGGCCTGTGTGCCTATGGTTTCTTTTATGTAAACCCCCCTTTTTACCACTCACTTGCATGTGAGTTAAAAAACCATATGTAATGGATGGAACTCCCAAGCTAGTGGATGCTGTTCAAGCTAGAGCCGAGACAAAACCAATCCCAAGAGATACAGAGGTCGATAGGTGGAAAGTTGTAAACATGAACTCAAAAGGTTCAAGGTGTTTCTCCCCTAGGTTAGGGTTAGTTTATCAACCATTAGATAAAATAACCATTATAAAAGCTCATGATCATGCCCTTTATTTTATATCTGTCAGTTGCATGGTTTATCATTATGGATGTGCGGTCGCGATCACATAATTAATGAACTAAACAAACATGCAATATGGAACTAAAATAAACTAGGATTATGCATAAATATTATCAATACATGGTTAATCACTTAAGTAAGTTCCACTTAATATTAACAAGAATGTGATAAAAATAATAATCAATTTAAGAATAGGAGATAAAAATACCTCAATAAAATATTAAGTCAGACTAAGACTTCTGTTACTTGATTAAGGGAAATACTGAATAAAACTATGTGTTTGATCAACCCTTGTTGGGAAACTTAATTTTATATAGGAATCCCTTATAAAAGGTTTCAGGTTGACTTAATCATATTACATCAAGAGGAGTATCCCTTGATAGACTCGGTGTAATTTTAGAGGCAAGTGTTGAGGAAATCCAAGTTAGGATTTCAAGATTGGGGAGACCACTCAACAGATCAATGAGCTACAATCCTATAGTTGGAAAAGACTTTCCTACCTAAATACCTTCAAATAAATTGAACAACCCTTGTTGGGGCTATGGGAAGGGGAATATGGATACTTTCCACTAGAATGTCATGGAAACTATACATTCTGAGTTCAATGGTGAGGTCCATTGGGACTTGATAAAATAGCGGGAGAATTAATAAAATTAATTATTTCTCATAAAATGTAATCAAGAATGTTCTAATCATCTAATCTTTTAATTTCATATTAAAATTAAAAACTCCTCACCCACACTATCCCTGTGATCAATTCTGGATAAAGAAAAAAATCATCACTGGCATTAACTTCCAGGAATGGTTTAGATGCCTTCAGGATATTCTATGCCATGAACGAATGTATTACATGCTGGAGTCAGCATGACCTGATCCTCTTTCCCAAGAGGTGAGTGACAAAGAGTTATTAGTCTACGAGAAACATATAAACGATGTGGTCGACGTTAAATTTTTGATTCTATCATCAATTTCTAGTGATCTCATGAAGTCTCATGAAAAAATGGATGCCTATAGCATTCTCAATCACCTCTGTGGTCTTTATCAGTAGAGAGAAAGACAATAATGGTTTAAGATCTCTAAGAAACTCATTCAAAGTAATATTGGAGAGGGAACCCCATCTGGGCCTCATGTAGTCAAGATCATTGGCTACATTGAGTTCTTGGAGGTTCTAGGGTTTAAAATCCCCAAATAATTGGGTATTGATCTTATTCTTGCCTAAATCCCTCATAGATTCTCCATATTTTTTTTGATAACTTCAATATGAACAACATTGAGAAGTCTCTATTTGATCTTCTTATCCTCATTCACCAAGTGGAAAAAGATATGAAGTGTGAAAATCCTTATGTACTTAGGGTGAATAAGAGGAAAGGGAATAAAAAGAGATTTAATCCCAACAATTCTTCACGCCCTTCCAAGAAAATGAAGATAAAAGGGGAGGAAATGTAAGAAGAATCTATTTATTTCGCATGTGGAAAGAGGGGCCACTAGAAGAATAATTGTACCCATCCTAAGAAGCAAGGGGAAGATTTAGTTGAATTTTTTATCGAATATAATCTATCTGTTTCTAAAAATTGGGTATTAGATAAAGCTTTTGGTGATCACATATGTATCCAAATACAAGAACCAAGTAGATTCAGGAAGATTGACCAATGGGAGGTAGATCTGTGAGCATCCAACAAAGCCAAATTTTATACTATAACTATCAGGGAATACAACCTCACATTGAAAACTGGGATGATCTTGGTGTTAAAGGGTTGTTATTATGTGTCGTCTGTTACTAAAAACATTATTTATTTATCTATATTAGATATAGATGGATTTATTTTCAAATTTGGAAATGAATATGGCTTATTTTAAAAAGATAGCATTTGTTTTGGTAGGGAACATTTATACAACAGTCTTTACATATTTTATTACACAAACCAAGTAATGGAAATTGATAACAAAGATAATTTTCATGACTCATACCACACCCAACTTTGGCATCACCAGCTAGTTCATGTAAACAAGAAATGCTTGACAAAGTTGCATCAATATGAATATTTAGATTCTTTCAAAATAAAACCACTTGGTATATGTCATGCATGTATACAAGTAAAAATGACCAAATCCCCATTTAGTGGGAAAGGTTAAATGGAAAAAGAGCTTCTTGAATTGGTTCATACCAATATTTGTGGACCATTTCCAGTTGAAGCAAGGAGAGGTTACTCATGATTCATAACCTTTACTGAATATTTTAGTAGATATGGATATATCTACTTAATGAGGTATAAGTCAAATTCTTTTGATAAGGTAAAATAATACAAAAATGATGTTGAGAACCATCATGGTAAGAATATTAAGAAAATCCACTCAAACTGAGGTGGAGAATATCTTAATCAAGACTTCATTGATTACTTATGAGAGTTTGGGATTCGATCCCAACTCACTCCTCCTTACATTCCCCAGTGTAATGGCATGAGCGAAAGGATTAACCACACCTTTTTTGACATGGTGAGATCAATGACGAGTGATGCAAGTCTTTCATTAAAATTTTAGGGATATACGTTACAAACAATAGCGCACATACTAAACCAAGTACCAAAAAAATTAATAAATGGTATTCCATATGAGTTCTAGTGTGGAAATAAAGCCATGTTATCAAATTTACATGTGTTGGGAAGTGAAGCATTTGTAAAGGTCTCTTTAGGTAACAAACTTTCACCACAAGGAACAAAGTGTACCTTTACAGGATACCCCAACAAAAAAAGGGGATATTACCAATACAAACCCTTAGAAAAAGGTTATAGTGGCAAGACACACCATATTCCTTGTGAGGGAGCACATATCAAAAAGAGATAGTGGGATCGAGATAGACTTCGATGAAGTCAAGGATTAAGGTACACAAGAGTTGGTACAAGAATAGATTCCACAAATCCACATGGAAGAATAAACTGTTCTATAGAAAAAAGAACTGCGTAGGAGTACAAGAGATGTTAGAGAACCGTAACGGTATAGTTTTCTAGTTACCGAGGATGGTGAATCATTATTAGTTGATAATAATGATCCTCTAACCTACAAGGAAGTCGTAAGTGGCACAGATGTTTCCAAGTGGAAATAATCCAGGAATTCTGAAAAGGAATCCATGTACCAAAACCAATTTTGTATTTTGGTATATCCTCCAGTTGATGTAAATTATTTTGGTTTCAAATGGGTATTTAAGAATAAATTGGACATTGAAGGATAATTTAGTACCTATAAGGCATGACTGGTTGCAAAAGGGTTCAAGAAACGTCAAGGCATTAACTATAATGAAACCTTTTCACCAGTTGCAATGTTGAAATACATCATAATTTTATTGTCCATTTTCACTTACCATGACTATGAGATTTGGAAAATGGATTTCAAAATACCCTTCCATAATGGGAACCTTCAAGAAGATGTCTACATGACACAACCAGAAGGGTTTATGACTCTAAAGGATTCCAATAAGGTATGAAAGTTACAGAAATCCATTTATGGATTAAAATAGGCATCCTGGTCATGGAACATTCATTCTGATGAAGACATAACAAAATTTGGATTTATTAAGAATTAATGTGAGCCTTTTGTCTAAAAAAGGTTTAGTGGTAGTGAAATCATTTTCATAATAGTATATATTGATGACATATTACTTATGGGAAATGAGATACCAGTCTTAAAGTCTGTTATGTAATGGTTTAATCAATGCTTCTCCATGAAGGATTTGGGCGAGGTAGCATATATTCTTGGAATCAATATCCATCATGATAGATCCAAGAGATTTCTAGGCCTAAGTCAAAGTACATACATTAATAAGATAATGAAGAGACTCAGTATGGAACAATACAAAAGGGGATTGTTTCTAGTGTCACATGGAATTCATATTTCCAAGAAAATGTGCCCTCATACACATGAGGAAATAAATATAATGTCAAGGAATCTATATACATCATTGATTAGGTCAGTCATGTATGTCATGCTATGTACTAGGATGGATGTCTCCTATGCATTGAGTGTGGTATGTAGATATCAAGTTGACCAAAGTGACCTCCATTGGATGGTAGTCAAGACTATCCTAAAGTATCTAAGGCATATTAAGGACATGTTCCTATTTTATAGAGGAGATGAGAAACAAGTCATCATAGGATCTAAAGATGCTAGTTTTCAGACTGATCGAGATGACATTAAGTCACAAATGGGATAAAACATCACTTTGAATAGAGGTGTAGTGAGCTGGAAGAGCTCAATGTAGTGTGTGGTTCTAGATTCTACAGTAGAGTCTGAGTATATCATAGTTTCTAAGGTGTCTAAAGAAGCAGTTTGGATGCGAAGATTAATCTAGGAGATGGATGTGATACCTAGCAATAAATATCCCATCACACTGTACTGTGATAATACTGCAGTGGTGGCTCTCGCAAAATATCCAAGGTCACATCATCCGATGAAGTACATACTTCGGAAGTGTCATATCTTGAGGAATTTTTCTCAGAGAGGTGAAGTTGCAGTGAGCGATATTTCTACAGAAGACAACATGGAAGAACCCTTGACTAAAGCCTTGACTTAGCAGAAACATGATCATCATGTGAGGTTTAGCGGACTAAAATTCATAGGAAGTTGCCTCTAGTCCAAGTGGGAGTTTGTAAGAGTTCATGTCCTAGAACCAACTATTTTTACTTTTATTACATAAATATATAATATATTTAAATATTAAACATATTATTACATATTTTTTATTATTCTACATGAATATAGTGTAATAATGTCCTGGAGTATTTTTTGCACTGACAAGGTTATAGTAGTTCCCCACTATGATGAGAACCTTGAAGTGCTATGAAAATATTCTTAAATATAGTTCTACAGTTAGATAAAATACTATAATGGGACACATAGTATACATATCTTTAGGTGTGAGTACTCATAAACAGATGATACTTCTTCTCATGAAGTTCTCACTTGGTAATTTCTAAGACGGGAGATTATTAAAACATACCTGCTAGTAGGAATTCCGCATGTTTTGGTGCCATCGTATATTAATATTTGAGATCATGTGTAATTATTATTAGACTTTAATATTATCATTAATATGTGTCATGACTCGTGCACTTTGAGTTGCTAACAAAAACCGTCACGCAGACAGTTGGTGGGATGTAGGGTACATTAGGTGCGTCATGAATGACATGTTATTAATGGATAAGTCAATGAAAGATTTGTCCCTTCCATTTATTGAAGTTGATATCTCAGACGTTTGATTGAAATAGAACCATCGCGTGAAATTCCATGGCCACGGTGTAATGATGAGATTATTTTTGGTAGTCAAATAACGACATATCAAGCATAAAGGTTGATGACACTATTATGAAATCAACTTGATAAGAAATTGAGATAAAGGGATTATATTACACGGTGAGCAATCGTACCGAGATGTTGTTTTTGCAACTTTAAGTTCTTTCTCTTGGGTTAATTGACCCATTTCTAAATATTAATCTTGGACTTTAGGCAAGCCCGCCTAATTCTAATGAGAGAAAATCCCAGAGTGTCACACAAAAAGTGTTTCTAGTGGTCTCAGTTAAAATCTATTTGAATTTAATTAATTGTAAAAATATTATTCTCAAGACAGTGGAATAATTTTATTCAAGTTAAAATTATTACATAAATTAAATAAATATTTATTCATTGGATTGTGTGTAAAATATATATATTTATTTTATTTAACATTCAATAAATATTTATTTACTAGTTTTTAAATACAATATATCTTTAAGAGAATAAATTATTTGTTTATTTATTTGGGTGTTCAATAAATGTAAGTGGAGTTCGAGCAGACCAAGGATGATCTTGTAGTAAAATAATTATTTGAAATATGGTAAATAATTATTTAACTATTTGGCACAAGTTAAAATAAAAATAATGCTACTACTATTTTGTGATGCCGAATTTTATTTATAATTCTATTTTGCACAAGTTGGCACACCATAAATAATGACACGATATTATTATTAAAAGCATGAGGTTCTTCTAATGTTATGAATGTATTTAATTTCTGTTACGCAATTAAATATTGTAACTAAATTCCCATTTTGATAAATAGACACAGATTTCTATTGTTCCATGCACCGAATTGCACGCCCGGTGAATTGAGAAATTGTTGAGCTAAAAGATTTCTCTCTCAAATCCTCTTCCTACCCCTCTCAAGAACGAGATACATTCTTCAAGACTGAAGAACATGCAATCAAGAACGACCAACATAAGACACGTGCTTCACCACTCTAGCGCTTGGAGAATAAGTTGTATTAATTGAAGGCCATCGGAGCATGTGTGGATCACCGCTAGAGGGATTCTAATTTGGATCCTTTCAAGTGCAATGAGACAATTCGGAAGGGTCATTCTGGATAATAAAAATCATCAATGGAGTAAGTATCGAAAATCTAGGTATTCTTTTATTTATGAAATTAATTAAATTAATTATAAACATGATGTGAAAGATCCTCTCTAAAGGTTCTAGGCCTCTTCCTTCTTTATCTAAATCTTTGATTCTATTCCGTGGAGACTGGTGTTTATCATTGTATTGATTCCAAAATAATCATTGATCGTGGTAAAAATTAAATTTGGGCATCAAACCAACTACACTTCCACTGCACCCAGCACCAACACATAAACCATTGGTGGAGTTTTCGTATCACAACAATTACTACTCCACTATCTGTTTAGCACCATTTTAGGCCATATATTGGAGAACCTATAGGACATTGATGTACTGGTCGAATATAGTGGGAAACAACACTTGTGGGATTAGAGTTGGTTTTAATGATGATAGTGATGGTGTAGTTCATCTAGGGGTGGATGAGGATTTCCTGGAAACCCCAAGAGTCCTTTTTAGATCAATGATGGAGTCCCTTATAGTTTGATGAGGAGATCATGTATAAGGACCTGACCTTATTACATTACATAATCTTGAATTTTAGTCAAGAACTCACTTCCTTTCACATTGAGAATCTTTTCAAGTTCATATTTTTTGATATTTGGGATATAACACATACATAACATTCCACATTCATATAGAGAAGATACCACAATAACAATATCCATTTCTTCCAAAATATATAATATTTCAAATAAAAAATGTTTTCTTTGAAAAATATTCATAACATTTAACTTGGATTCCTTATTTATATTACACATCCTTATAACCTATTAAATCATTTAAAAACATGGGATTAGAACAAAAATATTAGTAATGGATATAAAAATAAGGAAAAAACATTAGTCTATGAATACTTGTAATGTATGATATCATTTTCAAAAAGACATAGTTGTCACCCATATAAACTTACTTTGTGAAACTTGAGACTTCCATGAGATTTTGAAAAAACATATAGAACATAAATAGAACCATAAAGTTATCTTTGGGAATTACTTACTTAGTTTTGTAACAATCATGGATACCTTATGATTTGTAACCCTCACGACTACCTTACAATGTAACCCTCACAACTACCTTATTGTGTAACCATCGTAGTTATACTTGGAGTAACCATACAGACGACCTCCAACATACACATACCCAGTGCATTAGAGGGAGATATAGGTCCAACCATTCATAATAAACAATTTCCAATAATCATAACATAATCATACAACACAAATAATTTCATCAAAATATTGCTTTTGATTTTTTTAAAACAGAATTTTAAAAGAAGATTTAAAAAAATACTCATACAAATATCATATAATTCAAGTGAGACTTAGTATAGTGGATGGAATATGTATATATAATATAAATACACATAATTAAAACAGTGTTATTAATAGCTAAAAGAAACTTATTAATGTTTATAACACCTTATATGATCATTTCATAACATCATTTCACCCTTTAATTATTAGCACTTCATTCCTTCCATTGTTTCAGGTGCGTTCTTTAAATGATTTCCATGGTTGGTTTCTATTTGATTATTCTTGTCATATGGAAATGAAATTCCAGAAGTGGAATGAAATGGTATTAATATGTTTCCATAATATATAATGATACCATAAATCATTTTTTTATCATATATGATGATGAATATTTAGATAAATCATTAATGATATTTGTTTAGATCATTTTTGGCAATTCCTTGATAATCATGAACTTGTTTCATTATATAATTTAATGTCATGAAAATAAGATCATTACAAAACATAAAATAGGTTACAAAATAAAATTTACATTATTATTCAACCATTAAAATTTGTTATGATCATATTTGAAGGAATTAATAGAAATTGGAAACACATCATCCATGATTTTAGGAAATCGGCACATCGCAGACGGTGTTTTTATTTTTAGAATAAGAGGGAGAGGAGAGAAAGAAATATGATGAAAATTTTAAATACAGATGATAACATACAGAATATGTAAGATTATAGAGATTTCATACCACCTGGATAAGTGGAGGAGAAGAGGGTATACGAAAAGAAAGGAATTGGAAAGAAAAAACATGAAAAAGGGAAGAGGATTGTTACCTCTTGATCTCTTCTCCTTGAGATCCTCCTTAAGGCCTTTGGTTTTAGCCTTTGGGTCAGACCAGTAGGTCTTGGGTGTGTGGAAGAGACTTGGTGAGGGTATTTGGTAGAACATAGACAATACTCAAGGCTTGATAGGTGTGTGAGGAAGAAGGGAATGATGGTGGTATTTATAGTGGAGGAGAGGAGGGATTTTACATTATTTTAATGATTATTATAATATTGTTTCTCAAGAATATGAATAGTCTTGATTCATGTGAACTCCAATATTAATAATTCCATCTGAGTTCAAACCAAGTGGTCTTAAATCAGCCATGATGTAAAAAATAGTGTATTTAACTGATAATTTGAATATACGATATTTTACAGTATTTTACTATTCATCAAAAATTCAAGAATTTCAGAAAAATAAAAAAAATTCACCCTAAAATTTTTTCAGCATGTAGAATTCAAAAATTAACTCCATTATTTTAAAATAATTTTTTTAAATATGAATAGTTTAATTTTTAAATAAAATCATACTGTATTCCAAAATTAACAAATTTAAAACTATAACTGCTTTTATATCACATTGAAAAATTAACAAAGTTGTCACTATCTTAAATACTTAAGAAAATAAAATAATAAAATAATTTACTATTCATTAGGGCCATATTACTATTCATAAGGGTATGTTACTATTCACCAAAAAAATCAAGTTGGTTCTATCAGACTCCAAATAACTTACTGATCACAACCATAGATGACCGTTTTTTGAAATTCAAAACATAGAAGTGGAAAAATTATATTTAAAGGCTATTTATAAACATCTACTTAAAACAAAGTTTCTTGAATTTCAATTTATTTTTAAAACCTTGGGGTGTTACATTATTCCCACCTTCTATAAATTGCATCCTCACAATTTTATTTATTTACTAAAAAAGTGAGGGTACCATTGACTCATAGTATTTCCAGACACCCATGTTGCTTCTTCAACCATGTGGTCTCTCCAAAAAACCCTTACGTGGTGGAATACCTTATTCTACAATACTTGTTCCCTTTGATCATGAATCTGAACTAGTTTCTCTTTATAAGAAAGGTTCTCCTCTAGATAAACTACTTATGGACTCAAGACATGAGATGAATCTAGAACATACTTTCTCAATATCAGAAATATGAAAAACATTATGTACTTGAGATAAACTCGGAGGAAAAGCTACTCGGTAGGTGACTGATCCAACTTTCTACATAATTTTATAAGGTCAAATGAACCATTGACTTAGCTTTCATTTCTTACCAAAATGCATAATACTTTTCCATGGTGATATTCTATGAAAAACTTGATCACCTACCTTAAAATAAAAGTCTTTCCTCATGTTGTCTGCATAACTTTTCTGCCTGCTCTGAGTTGTCCTCATGTGTTGTTGTATCATCTTCACTTTCTCAGACACTTCATCTACAAATTCTATTCCCATAAACTTTATTTCCATGAATTCATCCCGAAAATCTAGAGTTTGACACCGCTTCCCATACAATGCCTCAAAATGTGTTATCTGTATACTAGAATGAAAACTGTTATTATAAGAGAACTCAACTAAAAAAGTTTCAGATCCCAACTTACCTGGTAGTCCACTGAACAAGCTCGAAGCATATCCTCCAAAGTCTGAATCATTTGTTCTAAATGCCCATCCAACTGAGGATGAAAAGCTATACTGAAATTTAATTCTATTCCCAACGACTTCTGAAGGCCCTTCCAAAAGTTAGAAGTGAACCTGGGATCCTAGTCAGATAAAATGGAAAGAGGAACTCCATGTATCCTGAAAATATTGTAGATGTCGTAAAGTGCTCAAGTGCTGAAAAAGGTTCCAAAATGACAAATCGAAGTCATATTCGGACCCGAGGACCCCATCTAGGGGGCCTGGAGGGGCTGTGTGACATAAATTCTTAGTCATGTGAAAAAATGTGTCCGACATGGAAAGTTCCAGGTTTTGCGAAGATGCCTCAGCCCAGGTGTGAAATAATTTCGCGCCCCGCCCTGCGTGGTTTCCATTTTGCGCCGCCAACTTCGGCGCACAATTATTTCGCGTCGAGTAGTTTTCCTCACCCCTGGGAATCTATAAATAGAAGGATACCCCCTTCCATTTTAAGCTAAAGAATCTGAACTGGCTCTCGTGCATGCAATCCAGCTTCTGCGCACACAATATGGCCTTCAGGTACGATTCTTTTTGTGCCAAGTCACCACAAGATCTACTTTCGCGCGAGATCCCCATGGATTAGACTAAATTCAAATCCCTTCGGGGTCCGCCCCTTACCTGCAATTCTTCCATTGTGCACAGGCCGACCAATTTCATGCAATTCCCTCCATTGTGCACACCCCTATCATTGTGTGTAGTCACTCCCACTTGCACGCAATTCATACTCCTTGCGCACAATCGTTCTAGTTGCGCACAAAACCTCAGCCCCAATTACATGAAAGCATCACTGATTTCATGCCAGCCTGGTGTTTTTCATGTAGGCCTACTTATTTCATGCAAGCCTCAAAAGGTTGCAAGCAATCCCCCTGGGACCCCTCACCTCAGTGCTCCCGGGGCGCCCCTTTTGTGCGCGCCTGATGATCTTTTTATGGATGCCATTCACATGTGTCTTTCACACCCCAAGCATCCACATCATGCCCCGTTTTCCCATGCAACCTTCTAGGATCATATGAAGTAACCTCAAAGTCCCTTGGATGATATCACCCGTTGCGTTGCTTTGACTCACGCTTCTTCACACAGGCACACTAATGTCTATTGCTTCTTCTCATATCCACGCTAATGTGGACACCTCGATGGTTCGCTCCACGACACCCCCTCGCTACGGCGTTGCCGATGCCTTCCCTCCCACAAGGAGCAGAGGGTATCAGATATGTAAGTCCTAGGGGTGTGGAGAAAACCCACCTCGTCCGAGCTGCAGGACATTAAACTATCAAGAACCATCATCCTTAGCACACGATGTTAAACTGTGACCTGGCCCCGTGCCTTGCACATAGGGTTCCCCCACCTTGTACATTCTCCATGCCCACTCGTCTCCACAGGGATGAGATCACCCCTCACATGGGATGATATACTCCTTATTGGAGTTCCATTTATCCATGGGGAAGGGCATCCACCTTGGTGTAAGTCCCTAGCTTTTCTTGCAGGAGGTAGCATCCCTGCTCCTCCTCACTTCCTTGGTGCCAAGGACCAAGATTGGAGATGGGGACATGGTTTTTTGTCACCCATTCCCTCTCCCTCTAGGATTTGTCACCATCACGCCTCTATCCTGGAGTAAGCCCTGACTTCTCGAGACTCTAACCACGCATAAGCCCTTATTTCCTCTTTGGGCTGCTCCATGAGTAAGCCCCACTCCATCTCCCATGGACGCACCTTTCGCGACGTGATCGTTAGGTCTTTGCTGCCTCTTGTTTCTCACACTGAGCATGACTCACATGAGCTTAGAGAAATCACCAACCACGACCACCTTGGGCTGCCTCAGAGTGTAAGCCCCAATCCATCCCGAACTATGGGGACTTTGATCCATGTCAAGGCATGGTATGTAAGAAGCCTCCATGAGGTTCAAGCCCCACCACCTTGGGCCGCCTCTGAGTGTAAGCCCCAATCCATCCCAAACTATGGGGACTTTGATCCATGTTAAGGCATGGTACATAGGAAGCCTCCACGAGGTTCAAGCCCCACCACCTTGGGCCACCTCAGAGTGTAATCCCCAATACATCTCGAACTATGGGGACTTTGATCCATGTCAAGGCATGGTAAGTAGGAAGCCTCCAAGAGGTTCAAGCCCCACCACCTTGGGCCGCCTCAGAGTGTAATCCCCAATACATCCCAAACTAAAGGGACTTTGATCCATGTCAAAGAATGGTACATAGGAATCCTCCATGAGGTTCAAGACCCACCACCTTGGGTTTCCTCAAAGTGTAATCCCCAATACATCCTAAACTATGGGTACTTTGATCCATGTCAAGGCATGGTATGTAGGAAGCCTCCACGAGGTTCAAGACCCACCACCTTGGGCTTCCTCAGAGTGTAATCCCCAATCCATCCCAAACTACGGGGACTTTGATCCATTTCAAGGCATTGTAATTAGAAAGCCTCCATGAGGTTCAAGCCCCACCACCTTGGGCCGCCTTAGAGTGTAAGATCCAATACATCCCAAACTATGAGGACTTTGATCCATGTCAAGGCATGGTATGTAGGAAGCCTCCATGAGGTTCAAGCCCCACCACCTTAGGCCGCCTCAGAGTGTAAGCCACAATCCTTCCTGAACTATAGGGAATTTGATCCATGTTAAGGCATGGTATATAGGAAGCCTCTACGAGGTTCATGCCCCACCACCTTGAACCGCCTCAGAGTGTAAGCCCCAATCCATTCCGAAATACGGGGACTTTGATCCATGTCAAGGCATGGTACATAAGAATCCAAAATGAGGTTCAAGCCCCACCACCTTGGGCCGCCTAAGAGTGTAATCCCCAATCTATCCCAAACTACAGGGACTTTGATCCATGTCAAGGCATGGTATGTAGGAAGCCTCCACGAGGTTCAAGTCCACCACTTAGTCGTTCTGACAACCTCAATGTTGGTTCACCCCGTCCCCCATGATGTTAAACTATATTCGCCATCTGAAGTATGTGGTATTTGATTCCCCACCATGGGGATACATAGGAATCCTCCACAAGGTTCAATCCCCTCACTCATGTCTCATCCTGACCTCTCCCTCGAGCCCATGTGCCTTAGGAAGCTCATGCCCCAACCTAGAGGTCCCACTTCCCCTGGGTCCCATCTATGTGTCCATTCACATGGGCCGACTCCTATGGTGTCCCATCGTCCCATCGAACTATGCAGACTTTGATTCCCCACCCCGGGGATACGTAGGAAGTCTCTTTCAGACTCAAGCCCAAATCCATCGTCCATCCTGATTCTTACCCAGGCTGCCACATCCCGTCGATAACATGCCACTTCATTCCCCTCCACAACATTTGGGAAGCCGCCCACATACTGGCACCAATATCGGTGTTCCCTCCAGGGAGTTCCTCAATTTGATCTACTCTAATTAGTGTTCTGATCAGTCTGATCCATCTCTGATGGATATTAACCTCACGGCATACCCCGTGTTAAACATGGGAAGCTGAGGAAAACCTTAGATACATGCCAATTGCATATGATTCCCTGTGTTTGATGTGGGATGCCTCAGGCTTCCACACCCTCAAGAATCCCTATAATAAGGGAAAAAAGACAGACATGTCAATCCCCCATTGTCAAGACACGCCGGTGGTTACCAACATGACTACTCCTTTAACTGAAGATATGGAATCAGGAAGAGTTTCATGAACTACGTCTTAAATCTACGAGGGAGACCCGGACTAGGTGATGTGTTTCGAGGAGGAATCCACGGAAGGAAGAACTAACATCCCATCATCCCATTTAAATCAAGGAGCAGACGTCCCAGAATAAAGAGCGAATGCCGCCCGCCTTTTGAAAGTGGGAATGCGGGGCAACAGCCGCGCGTCCTCTGTGTGGCAGATGTGTGCGCCTCGGTGAAAGCGTCAGAAATAGAAATGGTCAACCCAACATGAAGGAATTCTCTTCATAATGGAGACTCATAGGGTTTGAGGCACCAATGGATTAGATTTTCATCAAATTCAGTCACACGACACCTAGTCCCCAAGAAAATAGCAGGCCTGAAATGAAACTCACCAGAAGTTGGGACAGTTGGGACATTGAGCATTCCGTTCTACGACGTTGTTAGCGTGGATCCCTCTTAACGGCCACGAAAGATGGAACGGTGATAGGGAACTGGTTGTCTATTTCTTTTCCTAGCAGTGTTAATGAGTTCATCTCCCTACTTTTAGGAACCAAGTTGTTGCATCCAGAGCCCGATGACCTGCCCACCGGTGTAGGGGCAGGGGAAATATCGACATGGCTACCCTGCGTGGATCTGCGTCTTCCCTGATAGCTTCAACCGCCATGAATGCTGGGTGCCCACACCCCCTCTCCCCATCGGAAAGTATCCAGTGAAGGGTGATTAATGAACTTGTATGCAGGTACAAGGAGGAAGGGATCATCCCCACCAAGGAGATGGTCTGCTTGGATCTCGAGGTAGTTGTGCCTCGCCTTCAACGCCACCCCTGAGGGTCGCACAAGGAGTCACTTCTCCCCACCCCAAAATTCAATCATTTTGGGAGATTTTCCCCAGATCATTTTGACAACTCCCTCCCATACACCAATGAGGTAGGGGATACTTGGATTGGCCCAATTGGAGTCCCGCTTCAAGGGTTCTCGGTGAGGGCCCCCACCAGGCCACGTCAGCACCGCCGTCCGGTTCCCCAAGCCATGGAGTAGCTAAACCATGTGCCTGTACCACCAGCTCTAGTCCATCTGACCTGGCGCCAGCATCAGCCGCAAATGGAAGAGGGTGCCCACCATGGAGAATCAACAACATCGAATACTATGGACCGAGCCACCGCTGACTCATATCACCAACTCCCCGCATACATTAAGCAGGGTAAGTTATACGTTCAGCCCGGATCGAGGCCCCAACTGCCCCACAGGTAGGTTTGGTCGACTCTCCCAGTCACTGACACAGGCGATGGCCACTGCGGACCAATCCGCAGTAATTCCACCCAGTGTGGAGGCCTACTCCATACCGCCACTACGGAGGGTGCATGTCCTCCTTGTTTCCAACCTCAGCTTGGAGGTCTGGCCCACGCCACCTTCAACCCAAGAGAGGGTCTTCCCCATGACAGTAACACTCTGTGTGGGGGTCTCTCCCATGATAACTACACTGGGTACGGGGTCGCTCCCCCTACCACAGGTCACGGGCATGGATACATTGCATGTCCGGTCACTCTCCAGCATAAAGGTCATACCCATGTCCCTTTCGACATTTGTCCTGGTGCTCCTCGCACCCTGGCTTTATCAGGTGGGAACCCTCTCTGCCCTAGTGTCAGTGTAGCCAGAGGACCCTATGTCATAAATCAGCCCTGTCCCGAAGAAGCACCCAGGGGCAGGAAGGTAGGTCATCACCACCGCAAGAGGAATTCTAGGGAAGGTCAGATAGGAATGAGACCAGTCCGCTTCTCGGACTTTGAGGCGGAGTATGACTTAGCGCTGGAGCCCTCTCTTCAGCCCTCCAGGTCAACGGTTGGGACAGGAATGAGGCGCATCAGCCTCGTACTCCCAGAACGCAAGATTCATATGATCCCAGCCTCCCTCCAAAGGTGTATCTAGGAGGACGAGAACCTAGAGTACCCATAGACCGACCACATAGTCACCGCCATCATCTCTGGAGATGCCCTCTATCTTGGCTAGAGACTACGGAGAGTTATTTTGGGGGTCAATGGCAGGAGAGACACGACATAGAACACCCTCGGCAGACATTGATGCTATGTTAGTGGATTTGGTATCCGGTCCATCCTATCATGATATAGCGGCCAAGTCGCTATAATCCTCAGAGGACAGCCCAAGATTCGGCTGCCAATCAACCCGCTCGCCGTATTCTCCACTGTCCAGCCCATAGGCCCGACAACCTACCTTAGTGCCACTAGTTCCTCAGCCAACCTCAGTTGACGAGTGGAGAAATCAAAGGACATACCTTGAATCTGAGCCGAGTAGCTTCTGGACCATCCTCGTAGTAGGCCACTTCCCTGAGAAGTTTTGGCAGGTCGCAAGACTGAATTTTGGTACGCCAGAATCACTCACCCTGGAGGAGTTTGAATGTTTCCACCAGACCCTCTGGGCGAATCACTTCTGTCTTCACCACTAGCGAGTGACTTATCCTGTGATCCAAGAGTACCTTGAAGACATCGGTGAACAATGCCGTCTGGTTGACCTGGCCACACTCTTCGTGGTCCAGCACCCTGAGTCACCTGGTCACCGCAGGACCCTCCAACAGAAATGTATTCAGAGTTTCCAAACACTCCACAAAGTTATTATGGAGGCTACCCCCATGTGCATGTCCGTGGATGGGGGAAGTACGCTGCCCTCCTCTTCATTTCTATTCGCTGGCAACCCGAATCATTTGGTGACACTGAGGACATACCCTTGAGAAGAGTCGCAGTCAACATGAATGATATGTCAGGAGGGGAAAACGAGTTGGAACTTCTAGATGGAAACCTCCTCCCTGAGGACGTTCCCCACTTCTGGACCCATCGGGGAGAGTTACTAACGAGAAGAGGAACCTCATGGGTCTCCCTCCGCCCACTGAGGCATTGGTACTCAGCCGGAATCTCAGTAAGGGCAAGGAGCATATTGGTGTCACCAAACACTCTGACTCATCCGCCTTAGTGCAGAAGACAGAGGAAGATCCTGAGAATGCCGCACTGCGCCAGCAGCTTGCTGAGAAGAAGAAATTGGTTGATGACCTCCTGAACGAACATGCTATAGAACAGTGTCCGGATTATGGTGACCCTCGGCCAGTACAAAAGAGACAGACGCAACTTCTCCCCAGCGAATTGACCTGGGTAACCCCGAACATCTTGTCCATGCAGAAAGGGTAGAGGCCGGTGCTTATGGAAAGAGGGCGCAGTATGTATCGCCAAACCCTCATGAACGGTGTGAAAATCTTAGGAACCCTGCTCGGTCTCCTCCGGCCACACCAAGGGTCGATCCACCAGCCGCCCCATGAGCCGCTGAGCTTGTCTACTGCATTGAAGAGCCCGACAACATGCTCATGGTTAGGGATCCCCATCAGGATAGGGACCCACGTCCAGACAATCAAACAGTGGCACTCATCGCCCACCTAGAGGCTTTGGAGATGAGATAGGTGTCCATCCCACCTAATGGAAAGCCCTATCCATCATGGGTGGATGACATGCCAGCACCTCTGAGATTCAGAAACCCCACCTTCTCCCATTTTAATGGGACGGGGGAACCACTGCAGCACCTATCCCACTTTAACTCAAGGTGTGGGCCTACGTTAGGGAGGCCACCAAGCTCCACTATTTTTTTCAAACACTGGAAGGGCCGACATTCATTTGGTACAGCCAGCTCCCTGTCAGATCCGTGACCAGCTGGGAGGACCTTCGCAGGCAGTTCCTTTACCAGTTCAGCTATACCACCTGGAAAACGAACATCGCAGACCTCTTGAAGTGCAAGCAAAGGCCTGATGAAAGAGTCACGGACTTTGTCACCCAGTGGAAGGGGCTCACGTAATCCCTTGACATTCCACTGACTCAGGATCAATTATTGACGATGTGCGTAGGAAATGTCAAGATGGAAGTAGTTCCCTCCCTAATCACTCATAACTATCCCGGAGGATTACGAGACTTCTCAGATAAGGCCCAGCGCCTCGAAGAAGCTCTGAAACAGGCTATACAGGCACGTCCTCTACCCCCTATAATCCCAGCAAGGAGGGATTCCAGAGCCGATCCCACCATAGTGGCCCAGATAGAGGCCCCTAGGTAGCTAGAATTGCTACCAGTGGAGCCCACTTCACAGCCCCACAGAGGTACGCCTCCATGGGTACAGTTTCTAGCCCAACAGCGACCACCTCAAAATTGGCAGGTGCCCCCGCATAACGTGCCGCCACCACCTAGGCAGGACAATCAAGTTCTTCCTCCTCGGCAGGCTCCTTCGGGCCCCCATCAAGGTCAGGCTCTTAGAGCCCCCTTTCCAAACAGAAGAAATCAGACCTACTCATTCAATGAGGCTCAGGTCCCCGATTACTTCTACAGTGCCTTAGAGTAGAGGATTGTATGACTTCCTGAGTGCAGAAATCTAGAAGTGGCACATCTCACTAATCACCCCAACTACTGCCCTTATCACTGAATCATGGGGCACACCCTCAGACAATGATATGTGTTCAAGGACTAACTCCAAGACCTGATTGACAACAATATAGCCAGGTTGGGCCCGTGCCCGGCACAAGTGGGAGGTATCTTTGTGAGGTGAGATAGAAATAGTAATGGAAAAGGTGAGTGGCAGCAGGTTTATGACCGCGGGTCCCAGAAGTATAAAGACTAGATGGCTCGCAAGATGGTCGCCCACACCCATAGAATTATCCGTGCATGCCTGAATCAGCTGGAGCCTTAAGAATCTGTGACCACCACTTCTGCGTCATCATCTCATCCAACCTCTTCCCAGAAGAGAAAGCATCGGCGGTGCAAGAAAAAGAAACGTTCTCCACCAATGCCGCCATCATACCACACTCTCAGCGACTTTATGCCCCTAGAGATGGGGATTCCCACTATAATCCACCCAGTGGTGGATGATTCATCAAGTGATAGCCAAGGGTATTCTTTGGTTAACACCGTTGAGTTGGTAAACCCCTATATGACTCCCGATGTGGGGTAGCACCAGGAAAACCTCCCAAATGTCCCCAGCTGACGCCAACTTCGGTGGAGCGACGACCATAAGGGTTGTTGGGGCACGTCAGTTGGCACCTCCATCCAGTCTGTGCATACCGCTGAGACCAGACAGCAGGCCCAACACAAAACTCAGCATGCACAACCTCTTCCTCTGGTGTCAATAGGCCTGCCTCTACTACTGTTTCTGCTACTGGACCAGGAAGAACCACTTCGTCCATGCCACGACCAGCTTCACCCCACTACAAGATGATATCATTCATCCGGACCTCATCCGACAGCTACTCTTCAGGCTTCAACTAGTTGGCAGTGGGATATGCCCAGCACCAGTCAATCATCGGTCCGGACAGCAGGGCCTGCCATGCCTTCCATCACAAAGCTGCTCCCTATGAGTATAAGTTTTCACCTGGCATGGAAGTACAAAGTTCTCAAGCACCTCTCCGGGATCCCAGTGAGGCTTTCCATCCTTAAATCCCTTCTCCTATCGCCAGATATGCGTGAAGCACTCGTCGAGGCCTTAAAGACCCCCTCTAGTTTGAGATGGAGGTAGCAGCTACAGAAAAGTTTCATGGTGAAATAGTTGAGGATGTTGCATGCCAGGACATCATTTCATTCTTTAGAGAGGATGAAGGAACCCCCATACAGGGGAACATTTTCCCACTGTATATCACTAGCCAATTCAACGATGTGGAGGTTTGCCACTATCTTGTTGACACCGGATCCGGGATCAACCTTATCCCGATGTAGACACTAAGGAAGCTGGGGTTATCTAAAGATGACATGACTCCCTATGATTTAAGAATCCAAGGATATAACATGACAGAGAAAACCCTGGTCGGCAAGATCCATATGAAGACCCAGTTTGGCGGCCTAGTGGCCAGCACTGAGTTCATGGTTATTTCCTAGGACACCATGTATAATGCATTGATGGGAAGGCCATGGATCCATCTACACACGGCGGTCCCCTCATCGTATTACTAATGCCTCAAGTACTCCCTTAATAGTCGAGTGGTCGTACTCCAATGTAATTCATCTTCTTTTACCTCTTACGAAGCCCACTATTTGGATGCTAACTATTACAAGAGAAAGGATAAACAAGTTTAGCCAAGTGGAGTTGAGCCTGTCACCACTACGACTGATCCTTGGGCAGGCCTGAATGACGCTTAAATTTTCCCAATCCATCGGTTGGAGGCCACGACCCCCGATAAGGGGCAATGTTTTGTCATTTCCAGGACAAGGGGGAATCATTCTCCCAGATCTGGGCGGTGTCAGAAGATCACTTTGTATTCTTATACGAATCAGGCACCAGTGATCCCGGAGCCTCCCACTCCCATCAGGTATTGGGATGTCTGGCTCATGGAAACAACGGTACGTCATACTTGTTTGTTTCATTACGATGGAATAAGTTGGATCTGGTCGACGTGCCACTAATGATTTGATATTTTCAACCATGGACCCTTGGGCTGAAGACCAGATGGGATTGGGTCGACGACCTTCATAGCCATGGTCTCGGCAGCGCCAGAGTTCTCCGATGAAATAACCACTGCTGCACAAGCTGGTACCAGCCTCTTATCAGGGTTTGGTAGCTTAAAATTAGCTTCCCCCATGGAGTATCCCTCCATAAGTGGAGAAGAGTATATAGAGGATGCCCCCTGCCTTTGATGAAGGCATCTCGACCACGGTCAATGAGTTGGTACAGGTGAACCTCAGAAGCGAGGCGGACCCGAGGCCCACATGTATCAGCGCCGCTATGTACCCTGAGGAGCATCAGCAGTATGTAGTCTTCCTTAAGAAACACCATGATGTATTCACCTGGAGTTAGGATGAGATGCTGGGACTAGATCCTCAGGTAGCCGTCCACCGCCTCGGTCTTCCGACAAATCCTCGCGGGTTCAAGAAACCTCCGAGGAAGATGCACCCTTCTCATGTTGCCACAGTCGAGGCTGAAGTTGACAAGCTCATCAAGGAAAACTTCATCAAGGAGGTCCAATACCCCAAGTGGCCGGCCAAAATTGTACCAATCAGGAAGAAGAACAGACAGATTAGAGTCTGTATCGACTTCTGAGATCTCAATCACCATTGTCCAAAGGATGATTTTCCCCTTCCAATGACATAATTTTTGATCGATGCTACAGAGGGGTTCGAGGACCTCTCCTTCATGGATGGTTACTCTGGATATAATCAGATCTGGATGGCCACCGAGGATGAAGAGTCCACTGCTTTCAGGGTGACCCAAGGTACTTTCTGTTACTAGGTTAAGCCCTTCGGCCTGAAGAATGCAAGTGCCACCTATCAGCAGACCATGCACCGCATATTCAAGCCAATCCTTAGGACATTGGTGGAGTGATATGGGGATGATCTGGTGGTCAAATCTCGCCAGTGCCAAGACCATCTCGAGGACCTTGAGAAAGTGTTCATATTCCTCCCTTCCCGCCACCTGAAGATGAACTCGTTGAAGTGTGCCTTTAGGGTCACCTCCGAGAATTTTCTTGGCTTTGTTGTTAGGTACCGGGGCATCGAGATCGACCTAGATAAGATCAAGGAAATCATTCAGATGCTTCCCCCGAGTAATATTTGGGAGCTTCGAGGTCTTCAAGGCCACTTGGACTACATAGGCCGATTCATTAAGAATCTAGCTGGCAAGTGTAAGCCCTTATGTCGGCTCATGAATAAGGGAACCACTTACGAGTGGGACAAAGAGTGCCAGACCGCCTTTGATAAAATCAAACAATATTTGCTCCGGCCTCCGGTCTTGAGGCCACCCGTCTCTGGGAAGCCGCTGGTCCTCTATGTCACCACCCTGGAATGGTCCCTCGGTGACCTTCTCACCCAGAAGAACAATGAGGGGACAAAGAAAAACATCTACAACCTCAGCCGCATGCTCCTCGATACAGAAACCTGACACTCCCTCATCGAGAAGAGCTGCCTTGCGCTCATATTTATCACGTAGAAATTGTGGCATTACCTGTAGAACCATGAGGTACAACTGGTCTCTCAAGTAGACCCATTGATGTACATCCTAAGTTGTCCCATGTTGACCAGCCGACTAGTGTGCTAGGTGGTAATCCTCCAGCAGTATGACATCAGGTTCGTGCCTCAGAAGGATATCAAAGGGCAGGCGTTGGCCGACTTCCTGGCTTCCCATCTGACCTCTGTGGATCAGTCCCTGGACCTGGATTTTCCTGATGAGGCAATCATCTCAGTCGATCAAGTCATCCCATGTTGGTAGATTCACTTCAATGGTGCCTCTTGGAGCCCCACTGGTAGGAGGCTCAATGATCTTAGGCTCAACAGAGTAGGACTGGGTATCATCTTTATCACCCCGACGCAAGCCGTCCTTCCATACTCATTCTTGTTGTCAGAAGGCTGCACCAACAACGAGGCAGAGTATCAGGCCCTCATTACTAGTCTCAAGCTGGCCCTTGAGATCGACATGCCCCATTTGCAGGTGAAAGGGGACTCTGATCTAGTTATTAAGTAGGTAAATGGCGAATATGTTGTCAGGAAGGCAGAGATTGTACCACTGTTAGAATGCACTCTCTAGCAAATGGCCCAGTTCCCTTATTGGCCAGAGGTTATCCTTGTCCCTCGGTTATAGAACGGTCGAGCAGATGCTTTGGCCAGCTCGGTTGCATTGCTTGTAGATCCTGAACAGAAAGATCTGGTTATCCATGTGGCGCATCAGAGAGTCATAGCTCTTGTTACCCCAGATGGAGATGACGACCCACAGGTAAGCTATCTTACCATCAATGCCTTTGCATCAGGACCCCCAGGTCTTCCGAATGTAGTGATCAAAGTGGTTGTCTATTGGAGGACACCCTTGGTCGAAAACCTCCAACACGATAATATCCCGTCATACCAGGCTAAGTGAGAGCGAATATGACACCACGTGCTATAGTTTACCCTCTAGAGTGGCCCCGGTCTTGAGAAGATCCTCTATAAGCATGGATTTGATGGTGTTCTCCTCCATTGCGTTTAGGGGGTTGAGATTCAACAAGTCATGCAAGACGTTCACGCCAGTTCTTGTAGTTCCCATCAGGCTGGGCCAAAAATGTCTCACCAGATCCGGAGACTAGGGTATTTTTGTCTCTCCAAGATCCACAACTGCATCGAATTCGCCAAGAGGTGCCCTGCATGCCATGTTCAAGATAACTTTTTGCATCGGCCACCAGAGCTTCTCCACACTACCAAGTACTCTTGGCCCTTTGTAGTCTGGGGATTAGATGTCGTAGGACCATACCCACCAACAATGGCTCTCCAATGTCGATTCATTCTGACTGCTATGAATTTCTTTTCCAAGTGGGAAGAGGAAATTCCACTCAAGGAATTCAAGGCCCGTTCTATTGTCAATTTTGTGAGTTCCAATATCATCCATCCATTTGGGGTTCCTCACGCTATCCTCACCAATAACAGCACTAACTTTCGAGCAGCCAAGTTAAAGAAGTTATACGCCAAGTACGACATCCTCTCTAACCATACCTCCCACTATCACGCGCAAGAAAATGGATAGATTGAGGCGTTCAATAAAACCCTCTCTAACATTCTGTAGAAAATGGTTGGTCAGAACAAGAAGAGTTGGATGGATAAGCTCCCAAACACCGTCTGGACCTATGGGATGATGACTCATAATTCCACCCAGGTGACCCCATATTCCCTGGTGTATGGAAATAAGGCCTCCCTTCCCATAAAAATTCATTTTCCCTCATTGCGCACAATGGTCTATGACCAGAAAGCACTAGATAGAGTGGCTGAAATCCATCTTGCTGAATTGGAAGAACTGGATGAGAATAGGCTTCGTTCCCTGCACAACCTAGAAAGGAATCAAAGTAGGATGGCTCTAGCTTTTAACAAGAAGGTTCACCTCCGCTCTTTCCTGCAAGGCGATTTGGTACTATCCCTTAGAGCGCCAATGATCCCCGGTAGGAAACCACCCTAGTTAGAGCCCAAATGGGAAGGACCTTTCATTGTTCATAAGGTTTATCCCAATGGTGCGTACTCCCTGGTGACCATGGATGGTGAGAATATAACTCCTCCCACCAATTCCAAGTTCCATAAAAAATAATTTTCCTGACCCTGGATTTTCTGGGTCCTCCATGACCTTAAACTAGATTACGGTCCTACACGACCTTAAACTGTCGGTCCCGCATGACCCTAAACTGCACACTTGTCCCGCATGACGTTAAACTGTATGTCGTCCCACATGACGTTAAACAGTATGTCATCCCGCATGACGCTAAACTGTATTTCTTCCCACAAGAAGTTAAATTGTATGTCACCCCGCATGAAGTTAAACTGTATGTCATCCCGCATGACATTAAACTACATCACTATCCTACAGGACCTTAAATTGTCAGTCCCGCATGACCCTAAACTGCAAGCTCGTCTCGCATGACGTTAAACTATATGTCGTACAACATGAAGTTAAACTGTATGTCATCCCGCATAACATTAAACTGTATGTCTTCCCGCATGACGTTAAACTGTATTTTGTCCCGCATGAAGTTAAACTGTATGTCGTCCCGCATGACGTTAAAATGCATCATGGTCCTACATGACTTTAAATTGTCAGTCCCGCATGACCCTAAACTACACGCTCGTCCTGCATGACATTAAATTTTATGTCATACTGCATGATGCTAAACTATATATCGTCCCGCATGAAGTTAAACTGTATGTCATCCCGCATGATGTTAAACTGTATGTCATCCCGCATGACGTTAAACTGCATCACGGTCCTACATGACCTTAAACTATCGGTCCTGTATGACCCTAAACTGCACGCTTGTCCCACATGACGTTAAACTTTATGTCATCCTGCATGACGTTAAACTATATGTCGTCCCACACGATGTTAAATTGTATGTCGTTCTGCATGTCGTTAATCTGTATCACGGTCTTACATGACCATAAACTGTCGGTCCTGCATAACCCTAAATAGCACGCTCATCACGCATGACGTTAAACTATATGTCATCCCGCATGACGTTAAACTTTATGTCATCCCACATGACGTTAAATTGTATGTCGTCCTGCATGACGTTAAATTGTATGTCATCCCACATGACGTTAAATAGTATGTCGTCCCTCATGACGTTCAATTGTATGTCGTCCCACATGACGTTAAACTGCATCACGGTCCTACACGACCTTAAATTGTCGGTCCCGTATGACCCTAAATTGCACGCTCGTCCCGCATGACGTTAAACTATATATAGTCCTACATGAAGTTAAACTGTATCTTCAAGAACTATATGTGGCTTGATTCCCATCCTTATGGGATACGCCGGACCGCCTGAACATTTAGATTTTGGTTCTATCTCCATATCTTAGAGATCTTCCAAAATTCCGATCTCCTGGTCACCTAAGCCCCTGGGCTTGTCCCTCTCCATGAGCGGGATATACGGGTGTGGCATAGGGTTATGCCCTCCTTCACGTTGGGTTTTTGGCACCATTCCCCCTTCTCCTAGGAATTCTCCATCTCTTGGCTGCTCTCAAGTTGGGCCCCTCGACCCTTTGCAGTGGTTCACCGATGTGTCCAAGAGTACTCTGGTCTAGGACCTGGAGTGTCGGATTCGACTGGAGAAAGTTTCTATCCACTGGTAAAGCTTCATGTTCCCCTTCATTTGGGCCCCTTTTATCTTTCACACCCAAAGGGACCCCCAAAAACGGCATGGATACCACGCTTAAGGGCTCTCCTACCGTTACGGGCCAATTCCCCCGAGGGTTTCGGACAACAAATTGATACAAATCTCGTGTTGCGAACATGGTCAGCGGTCGATGCTCATTTGTTTTTCCCCATTTCAAGCTAACACGACAGGATGTTGTGTTGTGAACATGGTCAGTAGTAATACTCTGTCATCACACTAACTCCTTCAGGCCTTGAATGTTGGTTGCATGATTCACATTATTTTCCACCCCATCATGTCCAGATGGAATCTCGACACTCTTGACACTATCCCTCAGTGCACCTCCGCGCGTCAAGCGGATGAAGTTTCCATATGGCATCCTTTGGGGATCTCGTGATCCGAGAACTAAGACCATAGGCTGGGATCTTCTCTAAGAGATATGTGTGACTTGATCCTCATCCTCATGGGATACGTTTTGTCACCCAGACATTGCGTTTCCAGGTCCATCTCACCTGGAAGCCAGCTCCTCCAGCCCCTTATCCTTTGACCCTCGCTGGCCTCTTGGCCCGAAGCTCCTCTCCCAGAATCGCGCACGGTGATGATTCAGACTCATGTCTTCATTCACTTCAGGTATTATTTATTGCATCGTATGCATTCCCTCAGGTCCAAGCCTCTTTGACCTTAAACTATGTTGTTTGGTCCAATCACATGACCTTAAATTGTGATAATATCATCCTGGCCGTACGACGAAAAACAGAACTTCATTGTGATGAACTCATCATAGGGGACATCACGTTGGGTATCAGTCATTCACCATACCATTTTTCAATTCCTGTATAAGGCTTGATTCTTGTGGTGACACTGGGAATTTCTACCCTAGGCCCATCGCTTAAAAAAACCACATTCACCTTAAAGGACTAACAAGATACATCAAATACAGCTTCTTTTGGTGCAAGGGCAAGACCCACATTCCCCTTTCATCCTTTTCACTGGTACCTTACCATGACACCACCAAGAACTATGTATGGCTTGATTCTCATTCTCATGAGATACGTAGGAACGCCCGGGCACTTCCCCATGGGACCATCCAAACTTTTGTGTTCAGTCCCTTGACTTAAACACTTCTCCAAGGAACACATGGTAATCTGAACTCATGTCCTCATTCACATCGGGTTTCATAATCACCATTCCATGTACCTACTGCATTCCTTACCAATCCTCGGTCTGATTTCTAAGACCATAAACTAAGAACCTTTCTAGAACTACATATGTCTTGATTCCCATACTTATGGGGTACGTATGAACGCCCAGATATTTCATCTCGGGTCCAGCCCCGGGAATCACAAATCCCATCCTTTCCCCCACCGTCAGCCCCATGGCTTAACCCCTCCGGGGAGTTGAGTAACTACAACATTTGCCCTGAACAAGTTTGGGATACCCCATGATGTCATTGGGAAGTGATAGTTCCCTCACTAGAGAGGTCCTGTCTGAAAGCAGGGATGATCCATGATCAGATTAATGTGCCTACCTAATGTGTTTCCACCATGGTGGCGTAATTTTGGGAGTGTTGGATTCTGTTCGAACAAACCACCACTTTACTTTCCACGCTTTTCATGCCCCTTTATTCGGATCCTCATCCTCTTTCACGTTTGAAGGGACCCCCTAACAGTATAGATGCTCGACCTATGGTCCGCCTGCTGTCCTAGGCCAATGTTCCGGAAGACTAATCACATTTTAAGGGACCCCCTAAAAGTATAGATGCTCTACCTATGGTCCACCTGTTGTCCTAGGCCAACGTTCTGGAAGACGGATGGATGATATTTGAGTTAGGTCCCATGTAGCGAACATGGTCAGCGGTCGACCCTCATTTATCGTCCCCATTTCTGGCTAACGCATTATGGATGCTGTGTTTTGAACATGGTCAACAGTTTTCCTTTATTTCCACACCCCTCCCATAGTGTTCCGAATATGGGTAACATGATTCACATTTTTCATTTCCCTATGTTTGTATTGATTCCAATGCCCCTGGAATTGCCCCGCTCGTGCACTAGAGCACATTGATAAGACGTTACATCGATCGGTCTGAGGTACTCTTCCTTTGATTGGGCCTCCCTCTTCTCCTCGGAAATCCAGATTTGAATTTTGGATGCCCAAAGCTTGGTTAATGCTCCCACGATCAAACAAAGTGATAGTACGAGCCTCCCTTGTTTCTCACATCGGGTATGACCCACGTGAGTTTAGGAATGGATTGTTATTTATTTCAGGATTATGGTTGAGCATGTTAAACCAAAGGGACAAGTATGTTAATACAAAGGGGAAAGTAAGTAAATATTTCTATACATACATTTCAAAAGAAAACAAGAAGCAGTAAGGTGAGGTTAGTTTATCGGTTCGGCCAAAACCGGACCCTTAAGGGTCAGCTTCTTGGATATATCTCTCTAATGCTTCCACCTTTTAGTTGGTGGCCTCCAAGACTACCTCCCATCCCCTGAGTAATCTCTCTTCATCAGCGTCCGTGTAGTGCAGTTCACTGACCATGGCCTGTGCCCACGCCTGTTTAGTTTGGAGCTTAGTTATCTAGCGACTTGCTTCCACAGGTTGTTCTTGGGCATCTGCCAGCAGGGCCCTCAACTACTCCATGAGATCAGAGTAGTTTGCGATGAATATATCCTGTTCTTTCAATTGTTACTTGAGGCATTGGACCTCCTTCTCTGTCCTTAGAAATGCTTGGGTACTCCCCAACTCCTCCTGACACTGGGTTATGTCAGAGCGTCGACTGCTCTCACGTATCTTCTCGTCCATGTAATCACAGACCATCAAGTGAATGCATTGAGAATCTTCCCCTCCATCACACAGGAAATACAGCCAGGTGTGGAGTGACCCCATTCGCTTCAGCCATTCCTCCTGAGGATGACTGAGAAAATTCCATATGCACTTCCATCCCTTGTGTCGCGTCATCCGGCTCTCATCGGACGCTTCCAAATATGAATCATCGATTTCTTCGGGATTAGAAGGCCGATAGATAGGGAAGATGACCAAAAGGCCAGCAGTAGGGTCTTCCTCAGATATTCCTCTTGGGGGAATACGTTTCTCAGCATTTAAGCGACCTTCCTATCTCGCCACGACCCTGGTGGCACCTTCGTCAACTACCAGCCCTGCCCCGATAGTAGTTCAACCAGTGTCTGCAACTCCCTGTTCACCATTTGGTGGGGTTGACTCAGTTTGGGAGGCATATTCTGGATGGGGTGGTATGTTTTCCATCGGGTCACTTGTGGACGACTTGAATTTAGCAGCCTAATGAGCCTCCAATTTTGGGATCATTGTACATACAAGGAGCACCCTAATCAGTTGAGTCCTCCGACAGTGAGTACTGTTAACGAAGCAAGAAACTTACAGGAACCCAAGGCGCCAACCTCCTGTTTTCCGGACACTACAGGAGTTTTCATAGTGGGGGACCCCTCAACACTCGTCAACTCGATAATGAGCATCGGTGCCCCACTTTGCTCCATTGAAACTTCCCCCCTCTTTCGGTTGGAGACACTTGGTCAATTCCAATATTCTCCTGAGTAAGATAAGAAGGATGGATTAAGGATTGCAATGGAAAGTGTAGAAAAGGAGGGTAGATAAGGGTCGAAGCCTACCTCGAGTAGCTCGGTCACATCCATATCAGAGTCGATGATCTCACCACTCTCTTGGAGACTCCCTTGGTGGGACGCCCCCTGAGACCCTTCACCTTCAGGATCTTCTTCTCTTTCACCTTCACCTTACCCTTCTCCTTATTCCTACTCTCATGTTTTTCCTCCTTATAACTCATCATCGCTGTCATCTTCCCCCGACGGCATCATTTCCAGATCATGCTCCTGGTCGAGCATCACCTTCACCAAGAGAGGTGGCTCCACACGCCGACCCCATTGGCATGCGTACATGTACATGGATTTCAGATATGCATGTCATTGATGGAATTTTACTCTGTCGACAACCCGAACGAGCTTGACTTCTGGCAGTTGGACCCCGTCTTGCACTATCTTCGGCCAAAGGGTTTCAGTGCTCACCGACTGCCGTAGGGTTAGCCAAGCAGACCATAGTGTGGGGAAAATGACATCTTGAGAAGGTTTAAGTAGGAATCTTAATTTCTTCTTGGGAAGTTCTTTGGCCACCCCGTGGGACACTCCTCTAGGCGACGAGGGTGCGGCCGCACCATGCGACGCCCCCGCTACTGAGGTCCCAGCCTATGCGGGCCCCGTTGCCTGACACACTTCTAGTCTCCCCCCTCTAGAGACACCCTTCCTTCTCTCTCACTACCCGGGCTCCACACTGGTGACATTGAGTTGCTGAACTCTCTTATGCAAGAGCCCCTTTGGGTATACTATGACCCAATGTTCAACATACTCGGTTGAAAGACCAGCGTCGACTTCGGTGGTAGGAAAGGTAATGATGTCACCATAGCCATAAGTCGTGAACATCAGCCACATCTGACGAAGAACAAAGGGATGCCTCTCCTCCCGGACGTCTGTGTATACCAGTTTTGTCATTCTCTAGAGACACCCAAACTACCTAGAGAACTTGGATGGCACATAAGTCTCGCAGATGATCTTCCCGTCAATTCAGGCCAAGAGCACCCCACCTCTGATGCTCTGGAAGTAATTCTTCTGATCTAGTGAGCCTTGCCCATTGTCTATCATCTGGCTAGTTGGGGTGGGGAATGAGCTGAAGGTGAAGTTGGCATGGTTACCAATCCTAATCCGTACTCCCTCCTCATTAAGCGTCATCGGCATGACCCCAGTAATATTCAGCAGAGAGGGTCACATGCCATTTCCCAGAGGACAGATGGCATTAGGGAAAGTGTATCCGCTACAATGAGCCACAACCTAGCCATGGAAAATCAGGAAGGGGCCGCATACTCTCCTAGGTGACCCCCATCTCGAGATGAATCCCAAGATGGCGTACAACCGAGCCAGCATGGGGACCCCCGGGTTTAACCACTTGTTGGCAGCCATGATGCCATCCATCACCAGGGTTGTTGGATAGATTCCCATCCTTGCCTCCCTCACCGGCAGGAGCCACCCACTCAGGAATGTAGTAAGAAATCTAGCGTACCAAAAATTTGGATCCCAACTCTCGTTTATGTTGTAGCCCCATGATTGGTAGTGCCTCACCTCCAGGATCCCCTAGTATGATCCGCTATTGTTTCTCTATTCAATGGTTGGACACCATCTCCCCTACCCTGGCATCTTGACTTCTGGATCCCTCTACAGGAACAGGCTAAACCAGTCCTTGTAGGAAATATCCTTCGGGAAGTCCTTGACCCCCAACTTATCCTTGGCCAGCTCTAGCAGGTGCCAGATCAGTATGGGGGTTCGTGATCTGTGTCCCCAGATGTTCATTGGTGGAAGGAATTATTCATATTGATGGCCCTCCAATGGGATACCCCTGATGCAGTGAATGTCCTAGAGACTAATTTCTACTTTCCTGTGATGGAGATGGAATGTGTTGGTATCAAGGGACCACTGGGTTAATAGCTCTGTCCTAAGCTCTTGTTGACGGTAAAAGTGGAATTGCGATGTCCATACCACCTCAAATAAACCAATATGCCGCAGCTCGACCCAAAATTGGTCACACATATGGCGAACCTAGTACACCCAGGCCCACTCACTGGTGAATTTTCCTCTGGACCGCAGGTCCCAGTCCTGCAGCCAACCCTTGGTATTGTCAGTGATGCTCGGACAAAAAGTGCTTTCATAAAGGGTTAGGGAACTCTCTGCAATAGGGTCACCCCCAAAAATAGTCCTAGTCCTTGGATTCAGGACATATACATCCATGTACCTAGTGTCTATGGCAGGATGACCGTTGTTGGTGATGTTGTACTGAGGAAGGTCATCCTCACGGGTCACCCATGACTACGGTGTATCCAACTCAAAGCCTAGAAGAGGGACCTCCTCTAGAATACCAAAGTCCCACAACGGCAGGTTATTGGAAAAGGAATACTCCTTTTGGGCGGGGGTTAGCAAGTGGAAGAGGGTATGGTTGTTGGAAACAATCCTTTTCAAACCATAAACTTATGGGTTTACAGGCATTTCATCCCTACGAGCAGCGGCTTCTCCCTCATCAATCTGGTTTGTGGCCATTTTCTTCCTAACAAGTGTTTCAGTAGATGGCACAAAATCTGGGAGGTTGGCGCATAAAATCAGTGGGCGTCGCGAAATATCAGTTTGCGGCGCGAAAAACCCCGGGATTTCTTGTAAAATGGTGCCTGATCTCGATGGAATTATGCGCAGCCGGAGCGGTTTTTCACGCAGGACCGGAGAAAATTTCGTGCATGAGAGCTCGAATCCTTTTGCGCGAGAAAATTCGTATGGAGCATGGGACCCACAGAGTCTTTTATAGGCTAAGTCGGGGTTCCGCACCGCGTGAAAGGCGCCTTCCACGACCACGCAAAAAGAGAATTCTGAGCCTTCTCAAGTTTTACATGTCGCTCCAAATGTTTGCATGCATGAACCCCACAGAGCCCTGCATTTCGGTGTTTCCCTCAGAATCCGACCATTGTGACTCCTCACTGATCCAATTCTGAGGGGGGCATTTGTAGATGCTGAAAAGTGCTCAAGTGCTGAAGAATGTTCCAAAACGACAAAGTGAAGTCATATTCAGACATGGGGACCCCGTCTGGGGGGCTCAGAGGGCCCGCACATAATAAATTCCTAGGCGTGTGAAAAAAATGTGGCCAGTGTGGAATGTTCCGGGTTTCACGAAGAGGCCTTGACCCAGGCATGAAATAATTTTGCGCCCTGCCCCATGCGGTTTCCATTTCGTGCCGCCAACTTCGGCGTGCAATTATTTCACACCGAGCTATTTTCCGTTCCCCCGTGCATCTATAAATAGAAGGAGACCCCCTTCCATTTTAGGCTGAAGAATATAAACCGGCTCTCGTGCATGAAATCTGGATTCCATGCACGCAATATGGCCTTCAGGTACGGTTATTTTCGCACCAAGTTTCCTCGGGTTCCACTTTCGCACGAGATCCCCATGGCTTAAATAGAATTCCAATCCCTTCGGGGTCCGCCCCTTGTGCCCAATTCTTCTATTTCACATAGGCTAGGAAATTGCATGAAATTACCTCTATTGTGTGCACCCCTGTCATCGCACACAGTCAGTCCCACTTGCACGCAATTCACACTCCTTGTGTGAAATCCTTCTAGTCGTGCACAAAACCTCAGCCCCAATTACGTGCAAGCATCACCGATTTTGCGCCAGACCGGTGTTATTTTCACAGGCCTACTTATTTCATGCAATTCTCAAAAGGTTGTGTGCAATGTCCCAAGGACCCCTCACCTCGGTGCTCCCTGGGCACCCCCTTCTATGTGCGTGCCCGATGATCTTCTTATGGATTATATTCATAGGTGTCTTTCATGCCCCATGCATCCACATCATGCATCATTTTCCCATGCACCCTTCTAGGCTCGTACGAAGTAACCTCAAATTCCCTTGTACGATACCGCCTATTGCATTGCTTTGCCTCATGCTTCTTCTCATAGGCACACTAATGACTATTGCTTCTTCGCATAGCCATGATAAGGTGGACCCCTCGATGGTTCTCTCCACAAAACCCCTTCACTATGGCATTGTCGATTCCTTCCCTCCCACAAGGAGCAGAGGGTATCGGTTATGTAATCCCTAGGGGTGCGGAGCAAACCCACCTCGTCTGAGCTGTAGGACGTTAAATTGCTAAGCACCATCATCGTCATCACATGACATTAAACTATGACCTGGCCCCGTGCCTTGCACGCAGGGTCCCTCCACCTTGGACATTCTCCACGCCCACTCGTCTCTATGGGGATGAGATTACCCCTCACATGGGATTATATCCTCCTTATCGGAGTGTCGTTTTTCCATGGGGAAGGGCAACCAACTTGGTGTAATCCCCTAGATTTTCTTACAGGAGTTAGCATCCTTGCTTCTCACTTCCTCGGTGCCAACGACCAAGAGTGGAGATGGGGACATGGGTTTTTGTCACCCTTTCCCTCTCCCATCGGGCTTTGTCACCATCGGGCCTCCATCCTGGAGGAAGCCCTGACTTTTCGGGCCACTAACCATACATAAGCCCCTGTTTCCTCTTTGGGCCGCTCCACGCGTAAGCCCCACTCCATCTCCCATGGACGCACCTTTCGTGATGTGATCGTCTGGTATCTTCTACCTCTTGTTTCTCACACCGAGCATGAATCACGTGATCTTAGAGAAAGCATCGACCATGACCACCTTGGGCCACCTCAAAGTGTAAGCCCCAATCTATCCCAAACTACGGGGACTTTGATCCATGTCATGGCTTGGTACGTAGGTAGCCTCCATGAGGTTCAAGCCCCACCACCTTGGGCCGCCTCAAAGTGTAGGCCCCAATCCATCCCGAACTATGGGGACTTTGATCCATGTCAAGGCATGGAACGTAGGAAGCCTCCACAAGGTTCAAGCCCCACCACCTTGAGCAGCCTCAGAGTGTAAGCCCTAATCCATCCCGAACTATGGGGAATTTTATCCATTTCAAGGCATGGTACGTAGGAAGCCTCCATGAGGTTCAAACCCCACCACCTTGGTCTGCCTCAGAGTATAAGCCCCAATCCACCCCGAACTACAGGGACTTTGATCCATGTCAAGGCATGGTACGTAGGAAGCCTCCACGAGGTTCAAGCTCCACAACCTTGTCTCACCTCAGAGTGTAAGCCCCAATCCATCCCAAACTACAGGGACTTTGATCCATGTCAAGGCATGGTACATAGGAAGCCTCCACAAGGTTCAATCCCAACACCTTGGGCCGCCTCAGAGTGTAAGCCTCAATCCATCCAGGACTATGAGGACTTTGATCCATGTTAAGGAATGGTACGTAGGAAGCCTCCATGAGGTTCAAGCCCCACCACCTTGGTCCGCCTCAGAGTGTAAGACCCAATACATCCCTAACTATGGGGACTTTGATCCATGTCAAGGCATGGTATGTAGGAAGCCTCTACGAGGTTCAAGCCCCACCACCTTGGGCCACCTTAGAGTGTAAGCCCCAATCCATTATGAACTAAGGGGACTTTGATCCATGTCAAGGCATGGTACGTAGGAAGCCTCCACGTGGTTCAATCCCCACCACCTTGGTCAGCCTCAGAGTGTAAGCCACAATCCATCTCGAACTACATGGACTTTGATCCTTGCCAAGGCATGGTATGTAGGAAGCCTCCATGAGGTTCAATCCCCACCACCTTGGGCAGCCTCAAAGTGTAATCCCTAATCCATATTTAACTATGGAGACTTTGATCCATGTCAAGGCATGGTACGTAGGAAGCCTCCACGAGGTTCAAGCCCACCTCTCGGTCATTCTGACCACCTCCACGTCGGTTTACCCCCGTCCCGCATGACATTAAATTGTATTCACCATATGAACTACATGGTCTTTGATTCCCTGCCATGGGGATACATAGGAAGCTTCCATGAGGTTCAATCCCCTCACTCATGTCTCATCCTAACCACTCCCTCAAGCCCATGTGCCTCGGGAAGCTCATGCCCCAACCCGGAGGTTCCACTTCCTCTAGGTCCCATCCATGCGTCCATTCACACGGGCCGCCTCCTCAGGTGTCCCATCATACCATGGAACTACACGGACTTTGATTCCCTGCCCCATGGATACGTAGGAAGTCTCTTTGAGGCTCAAGCCCAAATCCATCGTCCATCCTAATTCTTACCCGGGCCGGCACATCCCGGTGAGATCATGCCACTTCATTTCCCTCCACAGCATTCGGGAAGCCACCCATGTGTTTGTCCCAATATCGGTGTTCCCTCCAGGGGGTTCTTCAATATGATCCACTCTAATCAGTTTTCTGATCAGTCTGATCCATCTCCGCTGGACGTTAAACTCACGGCATACCCCATGTTAAACATGGGAAGCTGAGGAAAACTGCAGATACATGCCAATGGCATATGATTCCCTACATTCGATGTGGGATGCCTTGGGCTTCTGCGCCCTTGAGAAGCCCTATAATAAGGGACAGAAGGCAGACATGCCAATCCCCCAGCATCAAGACACACCATTGGTTCCCAACATGACTACTCCCCTAACCAAAATCTGAATCGTTTGTTCTAAATGCCCATCCAAATGAGGATGAAAAGCTATACTAGAATTTAATTTTATTCCCAACGACTTCTGAAGGCCCTTCTAAAATTTAGAAGGGAACCTGGGATCCCGGTCAGATACAATGGAAAGAGGAACTCCATGTATCCTGACAATATCATTGAGGTATAGTCAAGAAAGCTGATCTAAAGACATTATACCTCAAATAGGGAGAAAATGTGTAGATTTACCCAGCCGATCAATAATAACCCAAATCAAATTGTTACCTCGATAAGTCTTAGGTATTACCATAATAAATTCTATGGATATATTTTACCATTTACACTATGGCACTGGAAAAGGTTGAAGCATCCCCTTCATTAACTGCCGCTCTGCTTTAACCTGTTGACATGTCAAACATTTCATAGTAAATTCTGCAATATCCCTTTTCATTCCATCCCACCAGTAATACTCTCAAAGGTCTCTATACATCTTAGTACTGCTAGGATGAACTAAAAATGGATAAATATGAGCTTCACACAACATTTCTTTCTTCAATTGGGAATCAAAAGGCATACACAATGATTTACCAAATCTTAAAAGACAATCATCAAGGTTAAATTTTGGCAACTTACCCATTTTAAACAATTCTAACTTTTTCTATAGCTCACGGTCTTCCTTTTGCACTTTCTTAATTCTATTTGATAACAATGACTACATTGAAACTTGAAACAAAATAGAGTCATTTACTACACCAATAACTTCTAAGCCAAAATTCATCAAATCATTAATTAAGGGATTATGTTCCAAATGTAACATGGTAAATGATGCATGATATTTTTGACTCAAGGTATACACCAATTTGTTTTCTTTCCTCAGATGGTAATTGATTATGCAATCATAATCTTTTATCAATTCAATCCATCTTCTATACCTCATGTTTAATTCCTTCTGAGTGAATATATACTTCAGACTTTTATGGTTAGTATATATTTGACATTTGGATATGTATAAATGATGCCTCTAAATTTTCAAATAAAAAACCACAACATCCAATTCCAAATCATGTATGGGATAATTTAACTCATGAGGTTTTAGTTTTCTTGAATCATAAGCAATTACCTGATCATTTTTCATCAGAACAGAAATGATTCCCTTCAATGAAGCACCACTGTAGATGAAAAACTCACCATTTCAGGAAGTCAAGAAAAAAAACCAGAGGATTCACCAATCTTTTCTTTAATTCCTAAAAAAAATCACATTCTTCTATCCAAATAAATTTAACCCCTTTTTTCATTAACTTAGTTAGCATTCTAGATAACCATGAAATTTTTTTAAAAGACCGTCAGTAATAACCTACTAATACAATAAAACTATGAATATCTATAACATTTGTAGGTATTGGAAATTCATCAAACACTTTTGATTTAGTATGATCAACTATTATTCTATCCTTATTTATAATGTTCCCAAGAAAATAAATCTGTTGCAACAAAAAATCACACTTACTGCATTTTCCATATAGTTTATTTTCCTTTAATGTTATCAAAACAACCCTTATATGTTTTCATGATCCTCATTACTCTTATAAAATACCATAATTTCATAAATAAACACAACCAAAAACTTATCCAAGAACTCATTAAATATTCTATTCTTAAGATTCATGAATACAATAGGTTCATTAGTTAACCCAAACGGCATAAAAAAATTCATAATGCCCATATCTAGTATGAAAAGTTGTTTTTAGGATGTCATCCTCCTTCACATTCAGCTGATGGTATCTGGATATCAATTCAATCATGGAAAAGTAATGAGCTCCCAGGATTTGATCAAACAAGTCATTGATATGAGGAAAATGATACTTGTTTTTAACAATGATGTTATTCAAGGATCTATAATCAATGAAAAATATCATGGAACCATCTTTAATTTTAACAAACAAAATTTTAGCACCCCATGGTGAAGTTATATGAAGAATGAATCATTTATCAATCAAATCCTGCAACTAATTTTTCAACTCAAAAAGTTCCATTTAATCCATTTGGTAAGGGGATTTTGAAATTGTATTAGCATCAGGAACTAAGTCAATTTTGAATTCAACTTCCTGATCAGGTATGAAACTGGGTAACTCATCAAAAAACATTAAGGTATTCATTTACCACTATCACATCATTAATCTGAACAGTTACCTTGTTTTCAACCATTTAATAAAGAACTTTCATTTTCATCTTTCAATAGTTTCTCATCTTCATGATATGTTATCAATTTTATGGTTTCGTTCTTGTATACACACTAAAACTATTTCTAAAAAACAACTTCTTTAGCTCCATAGTTAATCTTAGCATGATAAAAAGAAATCCAATCCATTCGTAGAATGATATCAAACTCTACTAAGGGAAAAATAACTTGGTTTGTAGGTAAAATATTTCCACATACCACAATAGAAATATTCTTATAATTCAAATTTTAAATAATATTTCCCCCTGGTGTTTTAACAATAAGTTTTCATCTCATTTTTTGAGGTGACATTTCCAATGTACTATAAAATTCTCCATAAATAAAGGAATGTGTAGACCCTGTATCAAACAAAGCTTTAGAAAAATCTGAGTAAACAAACAAGTTACCTGATATAACTTCATTGGATGGCCTGATGTCTGCTGACATAGTCACAAAGGATCTCACTAAACCTTTCTTCTTATATTCTGGATTCTTTACATCATTTAAATCTCTCTTTGGGTAGGCATTTTCATAATGACCCATCTCTCCACATTTAAAACACTTAACAGTTTGCTTATCAGGATTTGTCCTAGGATCATTTTCCTTACAATCTCGAGCCATATGTCCAAACTTACCACATCAAAAACACTTCTTAGTTTTGGTAAGTCATTCCCTAGGGTGATTTCTACCACACTTTTCACAAACTGGAAACTAGAATTTATTACCATCAGATTTATTTGGTTAATTATTACCCATCACTTTCCATTTAGACCTCTTCTTTATCCTTATTGTCAAAGTGCACATGATCAATATAAAACTAAATCTCTACCCTCTCATCACATTATACAAGTTTATCATAACTTTTTAATTCACGAGAGACCAAATCCAATTGATACCTAGAATTCAATCCTGAGTAAAAGTGGTTGATTTTGCTATCAAGATCCAGAATAAGATTTGGATAATACCTTGCTAGTCGTGTGAAGTTTGCTTCATATATGACCATTGAATCTTCCTCCTTTTCCTTAAATTCAATGAATTCCTTCTCTATCCTAAGTCGAACCACCATAGTAAATTATTTTTCAAGGAAAATACTTTTAAATTCATCCCACTATAAGGCATCAATCTCATCTCTATCCCTAATATTCTTGACCATTCACCACCACTGATCAGCTTCACCTTCAAAACAATAAATGGAAATACTTAGCTTCTGATTATCTGAACATCCCAAACATAGAATATATTTTCAAGGGATTTAATCCATACTTCAGTTGCTACTGGGTCAGAAGATCCATTGAAAACAGGAGGGTGTTGTTTCATAAAATGTTCCACTCTTGTCTCATTCCTTTGTGGAACCTCTAGTTTTTCTATTGCATGGATGCTACCACTATTTATTGCCTATTTTATCTGAGCCATTACTATCACAAACTGCTCAGTTTCAAGCTGTAGATTCGGAAGGATATCGTTCTGTCATTACCTTACAACTTCAGCTTCCCTTTTTCTTCTGCAGAAAACCGTTATAAACAAACATATCTTAGTTGAAACAACATGGTAATATTTAAATGCTATAAAATTTCTTATTAACTATAGAGTAAAAATAATTTATGGTATTCTATTAACATCATCCTAACCCCTAAAATTATATAAACCATCATATGACACCAACTATAAGGACCTGACCTTATTACATTTCATAATCTTGAATTTTAGTCAAGAACTCACTTCCTTTCACATTGAGGATATTTTAAAGTTTAGAGTTTTAGATATTTGTGATAGAACACATATATAAAATTCCACATCCATATAGAGAAGATACCATAATAACAGTATCCATTTATTCCAAAATATAAAACTTTTCAAATAAATATGTTTTCCTTAAAAAATATCCATAACATTTAGCTTGGATTCCTTATTTGTCTTACAAAACATTATAACCTATAAAAATCATTTAAAACCATGGTATGAGCACAAAAATACCAGTAATGGATATAAAAATACGGAAATAAAACACTAGTCTATGAATACTTAAAATGTATGAAATCATTTTCAAAAAGACATACTTGTCACCTATATAAACTTAATTTTTGAAACTTGATACTTCCACGAGATTTCCAAAGAACATATAGAACATAAATAGAACCATAAAGGTATCTTGGGAAATTACTTACTCATTTTTGTAACCATCATATTTACCTTATAATTTGTAACCATCATGGCTAGCTTACAATGTAACCCTCACGACTACCTTATTGTGTAACCATTGAAGTTTCACTTGGATTAACCATACTGTCGAACTCTAACTTAAACATACCCAATACATTAGAGGGAGACATAGGTCCCACCCTTCATCATAAAAAATTCCCATGAACTAGAACATAGTCATACAAAATTAATAATTGAATCAAAACATTGGTTTTTAATTTTGTAAAACAGAATTTTAAAAGAGGATTTTAAAAGAAAATCCCCTTACAAATATCATATAATTCTAGTGAGACTTAATAGAGTGGATGGAATATTTATATACACTATAAATAAACATAATTAAACATAATATTAACAAAAACCATCACACAAACAATTTTAATACCACATAAATAATGAATTAGAAGGTTAACCCCAATAATGGAAATCGGGTGAATAATTACCTTACCTTGGGTTTTTTCTTAATTAAAATCATTTAAAACTATTGTATAATGGTTAAAAGAGTGTTATTAATATCTCACAGAAACTTACCAATGTTTATAACACCTTATATGATCATTTCATAACATCATTTCACTCTTTAATTATTAGTACTTTGTTCCTTCCATTATTTCGGGTGCATTCTTTAAATGATTTCCATGGCTAGTTTCTATTTGATTATTTTTATAGTATGGAAATGAAAATCCAGAAGTAGAATGAAATGGTATTCGTATGTTTCCATAATATATAATGATTCCATAAATCATTTTTTATCATATATGATGATTAATCTTTAGATAAAACATTAATAATATCTATTTAGATCATTTTTTGCGATTCCTCGATAATCATGAACTTGTTTAATTATATAATTTAATTTCATGCATAAAATTTCTTTCCAGAACATAAAATAGGTTTCAACATACACTTTAAATTCTTATTCAACCAATAAAAGGGTTTTATGATCATATTTGAAGGAAGTAATAGAAATTGGAAACACATTGTCCACAATTTTGGTAAATTGGCACATCATAGATGGTGTTTTGGTAGGACATAGACAATTCTCAAGGCTTGGGAGGTGTGTGAGGAAGAGTGAAATGAGGGTGGTATTTATAGTGGAGGAGAGGATAGATTTTACATTATTTTAATCATTATTATAATATTTTTTCTCAAGGCTATGAATAGTCTTGATTCATGTGAACTCAAATAGTAATAAGTGCATGTGAGTCTGAAACAAGTGGTCTTACATCATCCATGATGTCAAAAATAATGTATTTAACTGATAATTTGAATATATGTTATTTTACTGTATTTTACTATTCATAAAAATTCAATAATTTCATAAAAATACCAAAAATTTACCCTAACCATTTTTTGATGTGTAGAATTCAATAATAAACTCCATTTTTTGAAAATAATTTTTTAAATATGAATAATTTAATTTTTAAATAAAATAATACTTTAGTCCAAAATTAAAAATTTTAAAACTATAACTTCTTTTATATAACATTAAATAATTAACCTAGATGTCATTGTCTTAAATCCTTAAGAAAATAAAATAATAATACTATTTACTATTCATTAGGGTCATATTATTATTCATATTACTATTCATAAGGGTATGTTACTATTCACCAAAAAAATTAATTTAGTTCTATCAAACTCTAAATAACTTACTGATCACAACTGTAAATGACCATTTTTTGAAATTCAAAATGTAGAAGTGATAAAATTATGTTTAAAGGATAGTTATAAATATATACTTAAAATAAAGTTTCATGAATTTCAATTTATTTTAAAAAACTTGGGGTGTTACATCATGTGTTTCTAAAGATATCACCTCCTTGAGGATTATAGAGATTTAGACAGGGTGGAAAGTTATATCTGAGGTTTATAGGCCCCTTTTCCAGTTACTATATTGGATTAGCAAGGTGTCATACATATTATCCCTACCACCATAGTTAGAATGGGAACATGATGTATTCCATGTGTCGTAACTAAGTAGATATGTGCATGTCCCATTGCATGATGTCAACCAGGATGAATTAGATATTGAGGGTGGATTTACCTTTTTTGTTCCCAGTGGTGTTTGTGAACTAATAGTAGAATACCCTTTAAGGGTAAGTTTTTATCCTAGGTGAATGTTTGATGGAAGCTCAGGAACCTCCGAGAGAGCTCATTGGAGTGGGAGATACATATTCAAGATCAGTACCCTCATATCTGAGCTAGTTTTCTCTTTTTGGGATGAAAATCCTTAAAGGTGGGGAGAATTTATTGACTTTTGAAAATTCTATGCAACACTTTTGAATATTTCTAAAAACATTTACAGAGTTTTCCATGGAGTTTGTGTAGATTTACAAGGTCTAGAGAGCCTTGATGTGAATATATTAAAAGTATTAAAAATATTATATCACGTGCATGTAGTTTTTATGAAATAATAGAATATCCTCATAATGGTGTATCATATGGGAAATATAAAACTACCATTAAATATAGAATATGGGTTTTAACCTAGGTTTTATATAAGTCTTTTCCGCATTGGGCTCTTTGATAGAGTGGTGTCATGGGAAAATTAAATGAATTAAATGAATGAATTAATTTTATATTCATTTATTTGAGAAACAATAAAGATACCTATATATAAACATTGTTATGGAAAATTACCTAAGGTTAGCTACATAACCCTAGATGGAATGAGAAGATGGAGAACTCAGGTGGAAAGCTCGGACGGAGAGAATGTTTATAGATGATCACATGATCTAGGGTCAGGTACTGCGAGGATCATCATTAATGAGGGAGCTGTTGGATCTCACCAACAACAATTATGTAGATCCATTCTTCATCAAATATCGATCCAAAATCAAGGTAGGTATTTTTTGAGTATTAATCCCCTTTTTGATTACCCCTAATTGAAGATGAATTAATTCCTTATCAGATTAATTCATAGGTCAATGTTGGATTTGTAATTGGTTTTTATCTTCCTAGGTTTTGGAATTGATAATAATTTTTGATCCTTGATTATTTTATTACTATGAATTCATTACCTTCATGAAAAAGAATCAAGACCAAACCAAACAATGTATGAGGTTTGTTCCTTACATTTATGTTTTTTGGTTTTCTTCTATTGTTCTCTGCATGTTCATCTTTGTTGCTTCCTTTAGACAATAGTTCAAAAAATACCTTGTAAATGATCATTGAGTAATCAATATTTGGTGCAGCAGACCATTACCATGGGTTTGAGTTTGGGATCGACAACACAATCAAGGTGAAACAATGATAATAGAAGATTGTGAATGAATTAGAGGTTTTTTTTCATGGGTTTTGGTGTTCTGGTGATATATCATGATGGTGGATGATTACCGAGAAAAAGGGGTGGCCAAAAACTAACCATAAGTGATGGAAAGGCTTGGTCAAGACCAGATATTTGTTTTATGGGTGTGATTTGATACTATAATGAAGGAGGTGGTGATGTAAGTGGAACCGTGTGAGGACCAGTGGGTTTTGGAATTTCTAAACTACACACTGTTTATTTTAGAGGAACACACGATATGTAGTTCCCTATATATGATGGATAGGGTTTACACATTAAGTTAAATATTACATTCATTGTGATTTAATTACAATTCCTGTGACCCTTAGTATTACATCCAAGCATGTATAAGGAGTAAATTCCCAGGAAGATAGCAATACATGTTGTGTATGTCAGATCACACACCATGTAACTCTTGGAAAACAACTTGGTTTGTATAGGGAGTACACACTGAGGAGGTCATGTAACCCCACATTTTGTGTACTTTATAGAGTATATAGGCCTAGGTAGATGAAACACATTGAGTTCTAGCCTAACCCCTACATGCCGTGTGATGTGGAGTACACCCCATGTACTTAAAAAAATACTTGGAAACAGATAGTATACACGAGCATTCCCTGAGTACATGAGTATGATCCATATTACACAAGCTTGACCAGACGATTCAATGAGTTCCAGACTGACCTCTATACTCCATGTACCCTTAGTGGACACACTGTGTATTTGAATAAAATTATGTAGTGTGATACTGTGAGATATGGGTAGTTCCATGCTTAGTGATACATGTCATATACCCCTAGGTACATGTCGTTTACTTATTCAAGAGTAAGTTAGAGCCCTTATTCTTCTTAGTTCATCTCTAGTGTGAGATTGGGTGTGTTCCCTCCAAATGTATTTGTGTGGGTGTGTTACCTCCTATCATCTAGAAGTGAGTTTTATTAGTCCACCTTCATGAGGGTTCAATGCAATAATTTGTTCAGAGCATAGGAAAATATCCCCTCGATGGACTAGAGAAAGAATCCCTCCATGGGACCCAGGGGTTGTATCCTCATTCCCATTATATTCTTCTCTAGGTGGGGTTTTAAGAATCACTTGACCAAAACACATGTGCATGATCCCATCTCTAGGAGGTTATTCTAGTTAGGGTCCAGTATTCCCCAGAGTCCCTAGGTGTGATCCCTTTTCTGTGTATTGACATATGTTGTCTTCTAGTGAGGTGTATTATGATAAAGTGTGTATCTCATATGATCCCTCTCAGTTTCCTTGATGCTTATTCATGGAAATACCCAACAAGTTTGTCCTTTTGAATGAGTTCCATTCATATGGTGAGTTTTGACTAACATGACCTCTTGAATGTTCACAATCAGTGTTAGCAAGGCTCATGGAGTGAGTTCCCCCAAATGAGTATTACCTTTTGATCCTCTAGTAGAATCTGAGGTTGGTAGTGAGGGAGTGACCTCACATTGGGACTTGGTTTATACCTTTGAGAATATCTTGGTTGTTGTTTTTATTATTATGTACCATATTATGATTGAAATTCCTTCATGGTGATGAGATAACTACTCTCTTGATACTTTATGTTTGGTGATTTTGGGATGTTATAATGGGTATGTATATACTTATCCTTGCTTGATATCTACATATACATGTCATGTATTATGAAGATGATGAGCCTTTTATTGGTGTTCTAGGAGGACCATGAGTAAGATGAGATTAGTTATGCTAGACATACCTTAGATGAATCTAGGGGTTTCATTTGGGAAACTGATCTCATGATGTCAGTAGGTTAGGTTCTTTTGCAGTTCTGGTGGGCTTGTATTTGGACATTTTCAATTTTTTATACTACTTGTTGTACTCTGATGTTCGATAAATGTTATTCATGCATTTATAGTATGTTTTTACCTTTCCACATTATACTAGTATACAGAGGTGTGTGTGTAGGTACTTTAGGTCAAGGCCTCCTGATGTGGCATTTAAATGTATTGATGTTCCAAATCCTTAATTTGTTTTTATATTTTTTATTAATTATATGTGTATTTATTGTTAAATAAATGAAATTTTTTATTTCTTTAGTTGAATTTACTAATTTATCATTTTTTGTGTTTATTTATGTATTATTACATCAATTTTTTAATTCATTTTATTTAGTTTTTCTTTATATTTTATTTCTAAATATATTTTAAAATATTAATTTTAAGTTTGTGTTTTTATTATTTTGTGTTTGTAACTAAATATTTAATCATTTTATAAATATTTAATTATCTGAAACTTTAATTTAATTTGAGTATTGTATTAATAGTATTGAACTTTAATTAATCAATTTTAATATTTAATGTGATCTCAATAATTAATTTAAATATTTTAAATTTTAGGTTTTATTTTAATTTATAAATCTACTATCAAAATATTAAATTGATCTTTTTTATAATTTTAGTTTGTTTTAATTAAAGTTTAGTTTCAAATTTTAGTATTACTATTTTGAATTTAATTAATTATTCTTTAGTTTTAATTTTTTTATTAATTCAAATTTATTATTTTAATTTCATTTTAATAATTAATTTAATATTTTTTAAATTTTTTTATATTTTTATGATTTTAATTTCTTAATTATAATTGTTAGTATTTTGTGTTTATGATTAAGTGAAGCGAGCCACTATTGGACTTCTGCACCCGCTACTATCACAATCAAGTTTTCACTTCACCCATTGGGAACCCAACCACAAATCTGAACCTACCACTAGAACATGACCCACCATCAAGAAACAACCCATCGTCAATCCATGAATCATCGCTAAAATAGAGGAATAGATTCACCATTCCACTATGAGTCTTTGCCATAATCACCCACCACTGGCCCTGTTTTACTGATAGCACGATGATCCACCACCATCTTCACCTCTTGTTCCACCGCCAAAGACCAAACCGAGCTACCCACCATCAAGGGACCCACCGTCAGGGTTTTGAATCACTACATGATCGACCCTTCACAACTAATCAAGTCCTTAACATATTGAGGGACCACAGGTCAACCTTCTCTAATCATCAATATACCAAGATTCCACCAAAATACACTCAACATTATAGCAAAACAAAACTATCCACTACCAAACCAGTCGCTATTCGCACCCCCATTCACTGAATTGCGGACTAAATCAAAGATGGCTGCCTATTGAAGCCAAAGTCGCACCTATTGATTCAACTGATTGAATCCCTCATCAAATAATAGAGATTGATATCACCTTTACCACTAGATATGGAAATCAAAACCCTTGCACAGATCTGAGACCTAAATAAAAATATCAAGCCACTGAACCTATTTTTTCAACCATCCATAGCCGAGTTTGGGGGGAAAGCTGAGGCCAACCTTTATCCATTTCCACTGAAGCTGTGATCATCACCGATCCTAGTATAATTTTTCACTACTTTTGGAGGCATCATGGAGACCGAGACCCTTTGGAAGAGAAAATGTGTCCTATTGTATTTACAGCTGTCGTATCATCTATTCACGACATTGCTTCAACTTGAATTTGGAGATGGATTTTCCCTCACATTTTGTGAGATGGATCTACTTTTCCTTATCTATGACGACTGTGATGAAACCCTAAAATCTCGTGCTAAAATCGGGAACTATAGAGACAACAAAAAATCAAGCTTCTCAGGGAACAAATACTAGGAATCCAATGAGTACGGCGGTGGGGATGCCTCAACCGAAAGGCATTATTGTGTTGTCCTCAATTTTCATCCAATGCAAAGGCTTGGGTTTTTTCTCCAACAAATGATCAAATCTAGTGGGGTTTCATCTCAGTCATTGATAGTTTTTTTATACAAAACAGTACGAATTTCTAAAGAAGGTGGCATAACATAATTATTTTTTCCGAAATATGTACTCAAAAATATGTATTCCATTTCTATTGTTATGATTTCTTATATGGATCTTTTTTGTTATGATTAGTTTTTTGTAAATGTTCTCTTTATGTCAATTTCAAATTCTATTTTTGTTGGTGTATTGTTTCTCACTAAAGTTTCTAATGGAACTTCCCCTGGAGGTTTCCACTGTAGGTTCCACTTTAACATGCACTGACACATCCAACAGATGTTTCAGTGGCACTTACATTGAAACTTCCACTATGTGGAGGATTAATTGAATTTATAATTCATTATAAAATTTGAAATTCTAAATTAAATCATTTTTTAGTGTCGAAGTTTCATTGGGAGTTCCATTAGAAGTTCTAGGGGAAATTATAGAAAAAATTTGACTGGAACTCCCAATTGAAATCCCAGTGGAACTCCCACTGGAACTTCCATTGGGTTTTGGATAATTAAATCAATATAAAAATTCTTATACTTTTCCAAATGATAAATTCAATAATTTTAATAATAAATATGTTTAATAACTGAAATGAGTATTTCTTTTAATTATATTTAACTGTAATATCAGTTTTATAAATATACAATTTTTTTGTAGTGTGTAAGTTCTAGTAGTAGTTCCACAGGAACTCCCAATGGAACATCCATTGGGTTTTGGAAAATTAAATAAATATAAAACTGCTTATACTTTTCCAAATGTGAAATTCAGTCATTTTTATAATAAATATGAGTAATAATTGCAATGATTATTTATTTTAATTATATTTAATAGTAATATCAGTTGTATAAATATAAATGTTTTATGTAGTGTGGAAGTTCTAATGGAAGTTCCACTAGAACTCCCATTGGAACTTCCTTTGGGTTTTGGAAAATTAAATCAATATAAAACTATTTATACTTTTCCAAATGATAATTTCAATAATTTTTATAATAAATATGTGTAACAATTTCGATGAGTATTTCTTTTAATTATATTTATTAAAAATAATTTTTATAAATATACATTTTTTTAGTGTGGAAGTTTTAGTGGCTGTTCCACTAGAACTTCCATTGGAACTCCTAGTGGAACTCCCACTAGAATTTCCACTAGAACTTCTATTGGGTTTTTTGAAAATTAATTCAATATAAAATTGTTTATAATTTTTCAAATTCTAAATTCAATAATTTTTATAATAATTATGTATAACAATTTCCATGAGTATTTTTTGTAGTGTGGAAGTTCCAGGGGAAGTTCCACTGGAACTTCTAATGGAACTCCGAGTGGAACTTTCATTGGAACTGCCAGTAGAACATCCATTGGGTTTTTGGAAAATTAATTCAATATAAAAGTGATTATACTTTTTCAATTTCTAAATTCAATAATTTCTATAATAATTATTTATAACAATTGAAAAAAGTATTTATTGTAGTGTGGAAGTTCTAGGGGTAGTTCTAGTGGAACTGCCACTAAATAGGCCATTGAAACATCCATTGGGTTTTTGTAAAATTAATTCAATATAAAAGTGATTATACTTTTTGGAACACTAAATTCAATAATTTTTATAATAATGATGTGTAATAATTGCAACGATTATTTTCTTTTAATCATATTTAACAATAATATTAGTTTAATTATAAATTTTAGTTGTAGTGTGGAAGTTCCAGTGGCAGTTCCACTGGAACTTTCCATGGAACTCCCAGTGGAACTCCCAGTGGAACTCCCACAGTAACTTCTATTGGGGTTTTTAAAAATTAATTAAATATAAAAATGCTTATACTTTTTCAAATACTAAATTCAATAATTTTTATAATAAATATTTTCCATAATTTCAATTAGTATTTCTTTTAATTTTCTACTGGAAGCCCATAGGAAGTTCCACTAGAAGTGCCAGTGGAACTTCCACTAGAATTTCTAGGGGAAATTTGAGTGTAACTTCAAGTGGTACTTCCAGGGGGACTTCTAGTGGCACTTTAAATGGGACTTCCACTAGAAGTTACAGTGGAACTTCCACTGAAGTCCCAATCAAACTTATACTTTTCTACCTTCTATGCAGTAATTTTGTGGATGACCCCAATAATTCCTTAATTTCTATAGTGCAATGAAATTTTTACAGGATTCAATGTGAAATTATTCTATCCTTTGTAGTCCTACTGTATGTTTTTTGATTCCCATGTAATGGTCTTATTTTAAATTTTCAAGTGTTCATTTTCGGTCCAATTTGACCTCCTTACAAATACTTTTACAAGAAATAAAAGATCAACTGATAAATGGTTATAGGAATTCTTTGCGCAATACTCCTTTTTAGAATATGTTTGAAGCCTTCATATCCAATACAATATCATCATTGGATTGAAACAAAATCGATTGTTCTGTTATGTATGTATTGGATAACTTCAATCCATCAAAAACTACTTTCTGATTCAGTGGAGGGGAAAAAGGTTTATCTGAAGCTTATATCCAAAGTATTTTTGTAATAAATGAATGTTAAATAGAAATGGATGACTACTACTAATTTAAACTAGCAAATGAATCATTATATGTAAGGAGATTTCAAACTGGTGTCAATTTGTTGACACATAAGGCAATAAAATCAGTCATTTTAGAAGCAATAAAGGGAGATAAAGAACCCAATCATCTTAACACATCATCACTACTATGTTTATAAACATGTGAGATTGTTTTTTTCTACTACATGTTCTTACCTAAGACGGGGTTTTATCAATTATGTGAATACTGCAAGAGACACGAGAACAATAACGCAGTCTCGTGCAATTCGCCAATAATTGATGAGATCGATTAAAGAATTTCACATGCACTGTGTAAGGATTGCGGGGAAAATTATCACTTTATTGGAAAGGATTAATATTTATTTTTAATTAAATCTATAATATAATCTTCATATTCTTCTTGTTATTATAGTATTGATACAATGAGTAAAGTGGAATAGTGAAATTTAATGAACAAGCGGCTAATCCACCGTTCACAAAGTGGAGCCTCTCATATTTTGATGCTGGTTTAGAGAAACTAAAGATTCATCAAGTTTTAGATAGAGAGGCAAGTGTACCACTTAGAATATAAATTTAATGGTTTTATAAACCAAAAATATGTCAAAAACAAAAATATTATAGATATTAAAAAATAGAAATTGAGGAGGAGACACCAACAATTAAAGAAGCTATACAAATTGAGGAGCCACCAATAGTTATGGAAGATTCTATTGGAAAATAGGAAAAGGGGGAACCATAAGATGATAGAATAAAAGTTCTTGTAAAATAAAATTTGGCCTTAAAATAAAAAATACATAAAATGGATTAAATTGTTAGAAAATAGGCTGAAAATTAAAATACTGAAGATGTTAGTAAGTGAGAATGCTAGAATATAAGAAAATAGAAGAGAATGTATCGCCTAAAAGAGTCATTTTTCAAGGAGGAAACCCAAACAGAGGGTAAAATTAAAGATGGGATGCATCATGATCCTCTTGAAAAACCCGCATCTCCCCCCAAAGCAGAATAATAGAAGGAAAAAACAGAAACTAGGATCCAAGTAAACTGGGATTGAGGATCCTACAGATCAAATGAAGGAAGATGTTGAACAAACCACACCAGTACATCAAATCAGCAAAACTGGATAGATAGAAACCGAGAGTTAGAAAATGAGATATATGATTAGAAATGTGAAGTCCAGAGCTAGGAAACAGAAGAAATTAGATTCCTCTTTTCAATATCAAACCCGATACACAATAAGAAGAACAACAACATGACAATTTTTTTGAACTACCAAGTCAGTTGAAAAAACCCACTGAGGTAGGTAGTGTTTCAATGAAAACAAAACCAAAAAGTGATGTTATAGGGCTGTCCATAATACCTAAATCGGTCAAGTAGAGTAGACGCCTGCAGAAAAAAGACTATGATCAACTGCAAAAGATTCTCCAGATGGAACCAATCTGGTATGTCTGCCCTTCATTTAAAGTATTTCAATTCAATTCCCCTAAAATTTATTTTTTTTATTATACTTTAAAATTATTATAATGTATTAAATATGTATGTGAAGATGAGAAAATCTTGTATTCAGTTGGATTAGATGAAATTTTCTAACTTTTCACTAAAAGAATGACAAGTAGCTGGGTGAGCTTAATTTAACCAAGCTTACTATAAAATAATATTCAATTAGTCTCACATCCTCCATTATTTTTTTATTGATATCACGTTATAGATGCCTATACTTTGATTATCAAAAACAAGTGTGAAATAGGGGAAACGACCGGAATTTTTTATGATAAAACAACCATGATTATAAGTGTTTCCATGGTGAGTGTAATATTATCTATGTTCTTGATGTTTTAAAATATTAATTAATATTTTTCCTCACTTTATTCATTGTTTCAGAGCATTATGTCTGGGAAAAACAAAAATTTAAAAGAGTATTTGGTAGAGAAACCTATAAAAGAAGTAATGCAGTTGAATGGAAAAGTCTTCATCCCCATCAATACAGAAAATATGCATTAGAATTTTCATTTGTTTGATATTGAAAAAAACATTTCAGCTACTATAACTCCATGAAGCCTTGGGCAGGTGCTACTACAATTGATTATTACTAACAAGATGATTTAAAAATGGTAAATTCTATCCTCTCCGACATCAAATAAATTTTCTTATACACCAACATAATAAATACAATTTAAAAAACACTTTCTAAAAAAAATTATTAAATAAGTCATCAAACAATGGAAACCTGAATACTTAGAGATGATTACTCCAGTGCTACCATTTATAGCAGAAGATAGTCCTCAACTGGGGGATACACCACTAGACTATGGTATAATTTTTTTCTATCTCATTGAGACGTTGGAAACAGATCAAGGGTATAATAAGAACCTATCATAAGATGAAGTTGATGAAATTTTCTTGTATATGGTGCACTATTTCCTTACAGAACCTACATACCATTGGAATGAAACCTCATATAGAATAAAGAGTTGTCTTGTGGAAACAATGTGGCCAGAATGAAGAGAACAAGTTAAACAGTCAGGTTCAATAGACCTTACATTAGAGTACAATTGAAATGGTTTGTAAGGTTTCAAAAATTTATATAGCCCACTTTAATGGCTGTTACTGGACACTAAATTTGATATAATTAGGTTTTTAAACTATTGTACTTTCCACTTTAATAATGGTTTTTTCTATTCATATTAATATTTATTTATTTGGTTTTGTTGTTATAATTACAATGTTTTATATTTGGTGTTGGTTATTTCAATGGTTAATATTTTCTATTGATAATTGTAGTTTCGGTGTTATAATTGCTATTGGTAATTTCAGTGGTTTAAAAGTGGTGTTGTAAATTTCAATGGTTTTATATTTGGTGTTGGTTATTTCAATGGTTTATATTTGCTATGGGTAATTGGGGTTTTGCTATTATAATTTATGTTGGTAATTGTAGTACTTTAAATGTGGGTTTGGCAATTTCAATGGTTTATATTTGATGTTTATTATTTCAATGGTTTATATTTTATATTAGTGATTTTGGTTTTACTATTATAATTGCTTTCAGTAATTTCAGTGGTTTAAAAGTGGTGTTGATAATTGCAATGGTTTATATTTGGTGTTGGTAATTTCAGTGGTTTATATTTGGTGTTGGTCATTGGTTTTTAGTTACAACTGGTAATTTTAATTGTTGTTAGGAATTTTTATAGTTTATATTTTTTTATTAATTTAAGTGGTATTTATTTGGATTTGGTAAGTGCATGAACAGTTATGTTTGCATTTTCATGATGACAAACATGATTTATAGTGGAAATATTATCTCTTTATGAGGGGAATCATTTTTCTGAGGTGATTTATTTGATTTTACTATTAGATTTGATGATGATAATTGCAATTGGTAAATAGATAAATAGTTATGTTCACACTTTAAGGATTTTATCATTAGTTTTTATAATACTGTTAAGTTTTTCCAATATATGGATTTCATCAGAAGATGGAGAGTCTCCATACAGAAAGACTTGTCCTGAAGATCTAATAAATCTTACGCAGTCTTCTGGATTTCTTTATAAAAATTTAAGAACTTGGATTTATCCCATCCTCAAAGAATAAATTCATAAATAATTCTAGAACTTGAATTTATCCCATCTTCATAGTTGAATACACAAAAAATTCATTCAACACATTTACAATTTATTCATGTATCCCAATCCCAATCCATTACAACCAAAAGTGGACTATCAAATAATACTACATCCTCAAAGAACAAATGCATATAGAATTGTAGAACATGGATTTATCCCATCTTTACAGTTGCATACATAACAGCTGCATACAACACATTTTTAATTTCTTAAAGTATCACAATCCCACTACCAATCCATTACAACTAAAACTGGACTATTAAATACTACAACCTATAAATTCTTCAATTCAATCATTATAATTTAGAAAAAAATACCATCCAATGTTGTCTACACTGCTCAGCCTCTTCCAATACTATTCCAACACTCTACCTCCCAAGATGAAGTTCCAAATTGGTGGATAATTCTTCCTTCAACCGAAAAAGTACACAATTACAACAGTTATAGAAAAGAATACACATAAAAAAACTACATGTGAAACTATTTTTCTAGCTCCAACAAAAAAATCTGATATTTATTGTTCCGTGACTCCTTGTGTGCAAAGAATAATGATATCAGATAACATATTAACAATAAAAAATACTCTAATAAATGAAATACATCATAAAATGAAATCATACCATCATCATAGTAGTAGGCTTAATTTTTTAATTCAACTGTTTCCCCTTTCAGAAACCATTTTCTAAAAATATTTTCTATCTATCTCCCCATTTCCTGTTTGGTTTTTTTAAAAGAATCATTTCTTAAATTTTTTTCTAAACTAGCACGACCATTAACCTTATCTACTGATGTATTTATGATCGACAACTCTTTTAAAAAATTATTGAAATTCGAGAAGGTAATTTCATAACCCACATCTGTCTCACAACCTATGACCATTAACTTCATTCCCATTCATGCTAAATCTTTGTAACATTTTCTACAAATTATTTTCTATCAGGAAATACTACAACCGAATTCTCTTTGAACATCACAATATTTCTATCAAATCGGGTCCATCTACCCAAAATATATTTTTCAGGTATTTCTCTCACATAAAAAAGAAAAACGTTTTTTTAAAACATGATAATAAAAAAACCCAACAGACTCAAAATTTTGACAATAACATTCTACAACTTAATTTGAAGCTTCATATGATACACAGAATTGATCTTTACAGTTAACCATTCTAATAAATAACTGAATTGAACTCCAATTTTAAAAAAAGATAAAAAAAAAACAAGCACCAATCAATTGATATTCGTGTTGAAATAAATCAAATAAATTCATTGTATATCTAGTAGAAACCTGGAACATCAATTCATATTAAGGGTAAAGATTAAGAGGAAACTTCTCCCACATCTCAAATTCTGCCTTTGTTTCACGATACCAATTTTTTCCCAACAAGCGTTCAAATTGGTGAAAAATATCAGCAACATTTAACTTCCAATGAATAAATCTTTAAGAAATCTATTAAAACTTTCACTTAATTGAGTGCTATATATATCCAATGTTAAAGCATATTTCAAAAAGCAATGCACCAACTTTTCTCACAATATGAATACATCATCTAGCCACTACAATTTCCCATCCTCATATTCTAGTCTAAGGGAAGACCACTCCCAATCAAACTGATTTAAATCATGGTATTCAAAAATACACATCTTAAATCTAGTTAAAAAACTAGATCCATCTTTCATTCAATAACCTAAATGCTTAATTCAATTTTTCATCAAATTCCATGAACAAAGGAAATGTTGAGTTCCCACTAAAACTATAGAAATGGATTTTCCCATTTCCACATGTTGTTCAGTAAAAATATTTTGAGGCCTCTTCATGTGATGTACATTTAATTTTTTTTGAAACAAATAAGAAAAATAATTCATGGTTTCATCATAAAACAAAGCTGCCCAAAAAACAACAATATCTCGATGATGATTGAACCCCAACAAAACATCTAACAGCCTATACCCTTTATTAGTTCTAAATGTGGTGTAAAAAACAACAACATCTCAAAATAACTCATAATCTATTCTCATTTTTGGATGAGCCCAGAAAATATTACTAATTTTCCCATTAATGTCAAACTGCATAGTATAAAGAAATGATGTATTGTTCTGACTTTGTCTTTACAAGTACTCTAACATGCAACACGGATCACCATGAAGAAAATCTTTTTCTTGTTTAGACCTTAAAAAATTCCACTGATCAACACACGTGTAACCAATAACATTTCACCCCTGAAATAGTTCTCACCAATGAGAAAGAATCATTTGTTTTAATACCTATAGAAGCATTCACATCTAACTCAGATGCTTGTGCTTCCAATATTTTTCTTTGGGACCTCATCATATGAATTGATTCAGGCTTATGAAAGGAATTATTATACTCTTGAACAAATATAGTACTTGCATATTGGCCAGAAGATAATAAACTAACCCCCAATCTAGAAAGGCAACCTATACGTGTCTCAGCCTGAGGAAATTTCACCATTCTATCATGTTTGTCAACCTTCATATAACCTTCTTTGCTACATGCATAAAGACTTGATGTAACAATTTATTTATACTTTCTCATTTTATTAGATTATTTTTGGCGTACACTGAACCCATTTACTCCCCCATACAAGAAATAAAAACACTGTGCATCATCAAGTGAATTGAACTTCATCCCTACAACTGGTTTAGTAGAAGATGCTATAACATCAACATCACCATCAACATCATTGCAACAACTTACAACAAAAATCTTTAGCTTAATAAAAGTACATTAACTTTATAATATCATTTAATCTATTTGAAAATTTATAAACTATATGATAGAAATGTAACTAAATAATAATTAATTAAAAATATATATATATATAATATTAAATTATTTTTTTGAAATTATAAATAAAACAATTTATAAGACATATTATATATATTTTCTATGGGAAGTTACAGTGGAAGTTCCAATGGAAGTTCCATTCTAAATTCCACTGGAACTTCCACTCAAACTTCCAGTGAACATCGAATGGAACTTGGATATCAACTAGAAGTTCCACTAGAAGTTCAAAAAAAAACTAGTGGAACTTCTAGTGGACATTGAGTAGAACATGGACATCAAGTGGAAGTTTCACTGCAAAAACCAGTGGATCTTCCACTACAAAAACCAGAGGAAGTTCCACAATGCCACAAAACTATATATTACTTTCTATTAGAGAACCACTGCAAAATTCAAAAATAAATATTGGCCATATTTACAAAAAGAATAAAAAAACTTAAAATATAATCTCTAATATCTTCACATCATTCAGTATACAGTCATAGATAGAAACTTATTCCAGATTTACTAAAAAAACTGTAAAAATACTTCAAATAAAATATGCAATACATTCATTGCTATCAATTATAGGGAGAACCAAAACCCAAAATTCAAATCATGCTGAGACCCCAATGATTAATCATGCTTCGAAACCCACTGATCCCTCATACCTCAACCTTGAGATCGACCTTAGACCTTGACCTTAACTAGAGTGCCATGACTCTGATGATTCATCCTGCTCTACAATCCGGTGCACCTTGCCCAAACAAAAATGCACCAAATCCCGACTGTGCTCCGGTCATTTCGCGTGCACCCCATTTGGATTTAAGATGAAAATGCCCTCCACCGGCTCAACCTGAGAGGATGGTGCCACCTGTAAAAAAGAACACATGTTAAGATCCCCACATATGAATGAAGCATCCTATAAAATGGGGTACTGAAGATGATAAAAAGCACCCCCACACAGCTGAATAAGAGAGAAACAAGGGAAAAAAATAAAAATAAAAATAAAAATAAAAATAAAAATAAAAATAACTAATATTTAATAAATTAATAAAATAGTATAAATAATAATAAAATGAAATAAATCAATTTAATTAATTAAGCATAATAATATTGATTTTATTTTTAATATAATAATTTTAAAAATGATATTTTTTATTAATGTTATTTTAAATATATAATTATATTAATAATAATAAAAATTATAATAAAAATGTATGTAAATATATTTTAATAATTTAATTAACTAACTAATAATAAATATATCTATTTTTATTTATTTTAATACTAATTTTATTCTTTTCTAATTTGTAAAATTAAAAAAACTATATTTATATAAATAATAATTTTAACAATTTATTTATTTTACTCTTTTATAACTATGAAGATTCGAGCCAGATCCATAATGGCATCCACGTTCATTAAAACCTTTCGCTACATTTCATTAGAGGGGTTTTTTCTTAGTTCACATGTGATTCATAATTTGGGGTGACAATTTCCATATGTGTTGGGAATCAGAGAAGACAAAGTGAAGTTAGTGTTCACCACCAGTTAATAACCAAAGACTATAGAGGAATCAAAATTAGAGGGAACACCATAGAATAAGGATATCTTGAACGTATTTCATACACATTCTTAGAGATGAGCAAGAGAGAGATGAGGGAGACCAAGACAGAGACTGGGAAGAGCAGAACTTCTAGAAGTAGACAGAGAATCAGGACTGATCATGAACATTACATTGAGGGAGAATTCTTCTCCCTTGAGTTTGATTTCTTTAGTATATTATTGAATTGTTTCAATTCTTGATTTAAATATTATTCAAGTATAATTTCATTAGGTTCAGGTATTTAAATCTTATGGATATTATTTTTACCTTCTTCATGATTTAAATTCATTAAATACCATAATCGATTAGCGAGATCGATTATGTGTTTGTCAAATAATTTTTTTGAACCTTTTGAACTTTAATTAAAAACTTCAAGATCAATTAGAAAGATAGATATTGATTGAATTTCTTCTACTTTTATTTCAAAAACATCATAAACAATTGGAAAGATTGTTTCTAATTACATTTTCTTCAAATTCTATTGCAGTTTATTGTTTCTTGGAGTGGTGAACTCCAAGACTCATTTTTCTTCATGATTCATCTTCTAGAGAGAGAGATTGATCCAATATTGTTTTCGAGGTTGTGAATTCAATTAAAATTTTGTGATAAAGATATCTTTTCAAAACAGTAGTATTACTATTCCCTAAGTAGTTATCTTGAATTGTATTCCTCAATCTCTACCTTCATTGTTTGTTCATCATTTCTCCAATGTCAATTAGTTCTTTAAAAAATCATTTTCTCATTATACTATCTTTAATAAAAAAATAAAAAAATAAAAAATTTAAAAAGATCTTCAACCCACTACATCTAGTGGTTTTGTATTCAAATTGTGGTCACTAACTTTCTATGTGGTTTGACACCCTAATAATACTATACAATAGTTAATAGGGATTATATATAATTAAACATTGTCATGTATTAACGATGTGCATGTCAAGTTTTTATCACCGTTTCCAAGGGAGTGCTTCGTGTGACCAAATTTTCAAAACAAAAAAATTTTTAAAAATCATATGATTTTTTTTGAAAAATAACATACTTCTTGAGTTCAATTTCAAATTTTTGTTGTATGTATATTAATGTGTGTGTTTAATCTGATTCAATTTTAAATAATGGAAGTACATGAGAGTAGTAATCATCATACCAAACGTTTCTTTATATTTTGGGCTTATAATCAACCACAATAGATTGATTACATTGAATAAAATGAACATCAATTTGATTATGAACCTGTGTTCCAAAAAAAATTAGATCAATTTTTAATGAATTTGGGTGATATGATGGACCAAAATCAAGAAACCGGGATTAAAAATTTTCATGAACAAAACCAAATAATTCATAAGTTAGAGGGCATGCTATTAGAATTAAAAAAATAAAATAACAATAATAAGTTGAGATAAATGAAAAAGAATAAAATGATTTGATAACTTCTGATAATGAATTTACAATGGATAGTGACATAGAAATTTTGGTAGAACAATCCACTATTTTTGAAGAACCTGAAACTGATGAAGAATAAAATGTGAAAATCACCAACTCTCTGAAAGAAGAAATCAAAACTGATAAATATGTCAAGAGATTAAAGCGAGTTGAGTTAGAAAATTTTGATAAAGAACTAAAAGATATTGAATAAGACTAAATCATTTTGTACATGTTTCCTAGATTTGATAAGGTACACTATTATAGGATCTTTGAGAATGTGATTGCTCATGTTGAGGTGAATCTTGAAAATGAGAACTTAAATGTTAAAAAATATTCACCAGACTTTTCTGAGATTTTTATTAATGAACCTAACTTCAAATTGGGAATATTTTGGAAGAGAAAAAATAACTTAGAAATCATTGATTCTATAATTCTTGAACTTAAATTGAAAACCACTCTTCCAGATTTTGAATCTTTAAACCCAATAATATTTGAAATCATGTGTGATGAAAAATATGAGGGTATTTGTTTTGAAGAAATAATGATTGATAACTTTTCATATCTTTGTACTTTCACTAAATATTCTTCAATTGATTTTCATACTGAGATAGAAAACTATGTTGACCAACCTGGGGAAATTTTTTAAAATTGGAAAAAATAGAATCTGAATTTATTTAAGATGAAATGAACATTTCTCCCCCTAAAAATGAACTGGATTAGTCAACAGAAACCGATTTAGAGAGTGAAATTTTTGAATTTTAACTTAAATGGGAGGTTGAACACACATTGGATGATTTAAGCAGAGTTAGTTTCCTAGAAACATCTATTGATAATTTCTTATTTCAGATGAGGAACTTTTGGAAGAGATTTATAGTCTAGTCAAACCTGAATCTATGAATGGTAAAATAAATTATCATCCATATTCTTCACACCCTTCCTTGATCAAGCCAGGTGCAGAATTCCATCTAGACAATGAGAGTAGTTTATAAGGGGAGTTTCACTTTAGTTTCAATGTTTCTAAATATTTTCACCATACTATTACTTCCCTTCTTGAACCTGTTAGTCAGAAATTATCCACAAGCACCCTTGAATTGTTTTTGGGATTAAATTTGAGAGAAAGTTGTGAGGATAATGACACACCCCTAGAATCACATAGTTCACTTCTATCCCTTCATAAAAATTTAAATTATTTCAAATCTGTACCTAATCTAGAAGTGTATAAAACTACTTCCAAGAGTTATTTTGATGATCCTTTTTCTATTGATGAGATTAAAGGTTTCCTAGAAGAGCTTGATGGAGTTCCATTATTTTTCACCCAAACCTAATTGTCTTGAAACCACTAAGAAAATGCATTCAGATGATGATATTTTTACTCAACTTGAAAACTCCTTTGAGCAATTCTTTAATGTTAAATGATGTTTCATAGGGATTTTTTAAGATGATGAGTTTTTTTTTCTACTTTCATAAGTCTTGGTTCCCATAAATATCAATTCCGTATTAAAAATAAATTATCAAATCATATGTGGTGGTTTATACTTTGAAAACCACACCCACCAAGTTAACATGGATATATTTTTAAGATATTCTGGTTGGGGACTTTAAAACTAGAACTAAATAGGAGAAAAACCATGATTTTATTACTGTTTTAAAACAATTTATGTGCTTTCAATAAAATTTTTCTTGTTTTTATTTTTTTAGAATCTAAAAATAAAACTATTTTACCATGATCTTGTTCTTACTAAGTCTTATGAGATTTTTACTTAGTAAAGTCTAATTAAAGAACTAATATTCAGTGCTTCGTGGGAGTCAACCCATGGTCTATCTTTGTTTGTATTTTTGTTCTTGTTTTTTTAAGAATAAAGTGTTTCTTTCCTATTGTCTTTTGCATTCTTTGTTTATGCAAGATATAAGTTCTTGGTATTATTCATCTTTATTTTTATATAAAACCTCTACTGGGGTTCTAATATGGGAGAATAGTATCCTTTTCATTCTTAAATCACAAGAATCTAAAAACTGGGATCCTCACTGGATTAAAATTCTATAAACTCAACATATGGTTTTCCATTTATACTTTATCTTTTGATTTCTTATGATAATCTATCTCATTTTGTAGGAAATTAAATTAAATAAACTAGGGAATTTAACTTAAAGATAAAAAAGAGAAACTAACTTTTGATTTAATAAAATTTAAAATGAAAAAGCTTAGTTAATCAAGGGAGTACTTTTAAAAAAAAAAATATGCATCCCTTTTCTACTCTTCACTTTTCTTCTATTTCTTCTTTTCTTTTTCATGTGTTGGTTTGCTAAAAAATGTAAATACAATGCTTTTAAATTTATTCGTTGAATGGAATTAAGTATGGGGCATTAACCTTGACTAATTTTTCTTTTAGTAAATTTTATTGACTTTGCTAGGTGTTTAGAATATTATTTTCTATCTTGTTGACAATCCAATTGATTTTTTTTGTTAAACTTCCTTACACCATTTTTCACTGTGTACTCAATTTATTCACGTGATACTGTTTGAACTTTAATGAAAAAAATCTATTTTTGTGCCTTAATTTTAATAAATGTGATTCTGTTGTAAAATATTTATTGTGGAAAATATCTTGTTTGAACTTCACTATGACCCTCAAACATGTCACTAAATTGTTGAAATTGAAAATATATTTTGAACTTTAAAAATAAAATTGTTTTTCTTCCACCTTTGAATTCAAATTTAGGGAAAAAGTTTGGTTTTTAGTGTGGGGGAGAGGGTATTCATTTGGGATAATATGCTCTTTAAAGTAACCTCATCAAATCACTATATTTTTTTTTCAAAATTGTGAGTTTTTCAAGTTTTTATCTTCACTTTGAGTGGATTAAAAATTTTCTTACTTTTGAAAGCTATGAAGCCACTTTTAAGAGATTATATCTTAAATACACCTTGAATTTAATTGAGTAAATCAGTTTTCTTATCCTCTGAAAATAATATATTCATGGTCATATTTCTGAGATAATGTTATACAACTATAATTGAATTGAAACTTTTTGAGTTCAATCAAACTTCTATGGCATGCATTTACATGATCTATGGAATGAAAGAAATCCTAATTCGGGTTGATATTCTTTCCTTCATACTTTCATTATTTTTATCTTTAAGCTAACACTATCGGATGAGTTAATTATTCCTCTATATATTTATTTAACGTACTCATCCATTAAGTTAGGAATAATTTATTTGAGTGATAATTATGTGTGTATGCTCTCCCGGAGGTAATGAGAAATCTGAAAGTCTTAGTTTAATTCAAGTTTATATTTGTTTAATTCAATTCAAGATTTTTTAAAAGAAAAAATTTTAGTATAACAGTAATTAATCTTTCACCAAATCTATTTTTTTGAGAGGATATTAACACTTTCCGCTCAAAATGAATCGTGGGGGGAAATCATTTTTCATTAATCAATTCTTTTTGGAATTACAATTTTTCAACCTTAAGATTCATTCTTCTCCAGTGAATTTGATTATTAATTTCTTGAGGATAATCAATGATTAAGTGTGAGGTAATTTGATGTAATCTTTCCATATATTTATTTTCCACATCTTTTAATTAAGTTTTCTATTTGTTAATTAATTAAATGTGACTTTATTGTTAAATAATTGAACTTTTGTATTTATGTAGTTGAATTTACTAAATTATCAATTTTGTGTTTATTTATATACTATTACATTTAATCATTTTATATATATTTAATCATCTGAAACTTTGATTTAATTTGAGTATTGTATTAATAGTATTGATCTTTAATTAATAAATTTTAATATTTAATGTGATCTAAAAAATTAATTTAAATCTTTTAAATTTTATGTTTTATTTCAATTTATAAATCCAGTATCTAAATATTTAATTTATCTAATCTATAATTTTAGGTAGTTTTAAATATAGTTTAGTTTTTAATTTTGGAATTCTGATTTTGAATTTAATTCATTATTATTTAGTTTTAAAAAATTAATTAATTCAAATTTATATTTGAATTTCTTTTTAATAATTAATTTAATTCATTTTCAAATTTTTATACTTATATGATTTTAATTTCTTAATTGTAATTATTATTATTTTCTGTTTCTGATTAAGTGTAGTGAGCCACCGTTGGACTTCTGCACCCACTGGTGTCAGTGCCATATTTTCACTTCACCCACCATTGGTAACCCAAGGGTGAATTTCCTACCTACCATTGGAACTTGACCCACCGCTAGGAAATGACCCACCCTCAATCCATGATTCACCACCAGAACAGAGGAATTGAGTCACCGTTCCACTATGAGTCTCCGCCAGAATCACCCACCACTGGCCCTATTTCACCGATAGAACAACAAGCCACCGCCAGCTTCACCTCCTCCAACAGAGCTACCCACCATTGAACAACCCGCCGTCAGGGCTTCGAGTCATCGCCTGCTCAACCTTCCATTGCTAATCGAGTCTCCACCCAATCGAGGCACCACCAGCTTCCATCATCAAAAAATCGAGCTTCGACCACAATAAAATCACCGTTATAGAAAAACAAAACCATCCACCATCAAACCAGTCATCGATCACACCCCCATTCACCGAACCGCTGACCAAATTGAAGTTGGTCTCCTATTTAAGCAAAGCCACACCTATTGACACAACCAATAAAAGCCACTGCCGACTAATGGAGCAAAAAATCACCTTTCTCACCAGATTTGGAAATTAAAACCCTTGCGTAGATTTGAAACCCAGATCCAAACATCAACCTCTTGGACCTATTTTCATTATCTTCCACAATAGAGCTTAGGGGAGAATACATGTTCATTTAAACCATTGGATATATTCAGTTAGAGGGTTTTTTTTACTCAGTTCATGTGTGAGTCATAGTTTGGGGGTGACAATTTTAATGTGTGCTAGGAACTGGAGAAAACAAAGTGAAGTTGGTGTTCACCACTGACAAGGAACCAAAAAACTACAGAGGACTCAAAATTGTAGGACATACTATAGAATAAGAAGATATTGAATATCATTCACACACATTCTTGGAGAGGAGTAAGTGAGAGACGAGGGAGACCAAGAAAAAACTGAGAAGACAAGAACATCCGAGAGCAGAAAAAAGATCATCAATGCTCATGAACATTACTTTAAGGGAGAACTCTTCTCTCTTGAGTTTTTTTCTTCATTCTATTACTAAATTGTTTCAATTCTTGATTTGAATATGATTCGAGGTTAATTTATTTGTTCTCGTGGATTGAATTCTTCTCATATTATTTTTACCTTCTTCACAATTTAAATTCTTCAAATACTAGAATCAATTAGTGAGATTGATTCAGTGTTTGTCAAAATTGTTTAAGAACCTTTTAAACATCAATTCAAAACTTCAAGATCAATTGATGAGATTGATTCAGTGTTTTTCAAAAAAAAATCAAACCTTTTAAACTTCAATTGAAAACTTCAAGATCAATCGGTGTGATTGATCTTGATTTCATTTCTTTTACTTTAATTTTAAGAACATCAGAAACAATTGGAAATATTTTTTTGATTAAATTTTCATCAAATTCCATTGCAATTTATTGTTTCTTTGAGTGGAAAACTCCAAGATTCATTTTTTTCTACATGATTCATCTCCTAGAAAAAAGATTTATCTAATATTTTTTTGAGGTTTTGAATTCAATTAAAATTCTATGATGAAGATATCTTTTTGAACCAATAGTATTACTATTCTCTGAGCATTTACCTTTAATTGTATTCCTAAATCTCTACCTTTACTGATTGTTCATCATTTATCCATTATCAACTATTTCTTTAAAAAAACATTGTCTCATCATACTTTCTTTTATCAAAAAATAAAAAAATAAAAAAATTGAAAAATATTTTCAACCAACTGCTTGAAGTGGCTTTGTTTTAAAATTTTGGTCACCAACCTTCTCTATAGTTCAACACCCTACTACTACTATAAAATAGTTAATAGGTTTTATAAATAATTAAAAAATTTCATGTATTAATGACATTCATTTCACCTATTATGTGTGTGATATTCCCACTCAGTTCTTGTCGTCGGCCCCTGGCCTATTGGAGGTGGGTTTGGGGTGTCATTCTTGGATTACCACTAACCAGGTGGGCCCCGATGGGTTGGTTCCTGATATCTATAAAATTATGTATAAAACACTCCCACTTCCTCATTATTAGTATTTAAAATGAATAACAATGCATCAATCATCACATTAAATTATCAAAAAATCCATACTTAACTAATCGCATCATCTTGATGTCTTAGAATTATTTTGGTGGTTTCTCAATTCAAAATTACTTCAACATTATCCATGTGTATATCCATATATGATAATAGATTTTATAAAAAATAAATTAACTCCATAGTTTTTATTCACAACTCCTTCATAGAGATATTGACTCTAACATTAACCTAACTCCATGGAACAACTCCTCTATTTCATCAAATTTTCTTAAACAAAAACTGTATATGAAATAACAAGCAATAAAATATATAACAATTTTTTCCCATTAAATACTCTCTGTGAAATAAAAAACTTAGTTACAATCCATTTAATTTCATTTTGTTTCTTTTCCAAATAAGTAATGGTGTAAAAAACTTGCATCCAAGATCCAATATGAATCACCAATCTACTCAATTACTCAACATAAACCACCTTTCTTATTAACTCTATGATTCTTCTAAAAAAGATTGGGAACTTCCAACTTCCTTACAATATATTAAAATTTAACATATTAACATCAATAAACTTTTCTTTAATTCCTTGATCCTCATTGATAAAAAATACAAAAAATTGGGTTCAATGCAACCATGGAATATTTTGATTGAGAGATGAATGTTCCATGCCTTCCTTGTATCAACTGCAAGCTAATAAAAAATGTTAACTCTTTGATCAATAACATTTAAAATTATCATTTCATGAATATTTCAAACTACTTGAATTATGATTTATTTTATCCACCAAATATTATGTCATCATTATATTTGAGCATTATCATCATTTGACCACTCTTTTTTTATGATATAGTGATTATTATCAACTCCTCCACATTAAAAATCTAGATTATTCAAGTATTTATCTAGTCTATAATAACATTATCTTGGTTCTTTATTCATCCTATAAAGTTAATTTTTTATACAATAAACTATGATTTCATCTCCAAGAATAAAAAATTAATTTGGATACCCTATGAACACATTTTCTTTAAGTAATCCATTAAGGAATGAATATTTGATATCCATTTAGAAAACCCCTCCTTTGAACTGATATAACCAAGAATAATTGAATTGTTTACAACATAAACACAAGATAAAATGTTTCATATACATTGATACCTTTAATCTTGAAGCATCCCTTGCACACAATTCATTACTTGTTCTAAATCACGATTTCATCTTTGTTTATTTTTTATGGAAAATCCATTTTGGTCCAATGATGTTTTTATCCATAGACTTTAAAAAAATATCCCATTTATGATTATTCTCAATTTGGTCAAGATTATAATCCATTTCCTAGAAAAAATTATAATCTCTACAAAAAATATTTAAAACACACTATCTCTACTTGAGATAAAAGTGACTTTTTCTATAGATACTTCGTTTTTCTCATTTTCACTGGCATTATCCCATCACTGATGATATTCTTGTTATCAATTTCAACCCTAAATCTAAAATTATATGCAACTACTAATATAAATTGATTCTTATCATCATAAATTTATTCTTCAGAATCAACATTATGATGGGTTATAAAGGATCTCAAAACACTAATTAAACAAAACACAAACAATATAGAACCCCATATCCAAAATCTACCATCCAAGAAACTGAAACCGTGCTACTATAAAATGAAAAAAAATATGTATACCTTATATTTTAGTTCTATTATTGTGATATTATTAAAATTTATGTTCATTATGATGATATCCAAGATTTATTCAAAGGATGTACCTCCTTCGTGGTGTATCCATGAGTTTTCTTAAGCCCCTTGATGTTCAGGAAAGAATATACAACCTCCAATGATATGTTGGTATCTCTGGATGTTAAAGGGAGGAGAAGAAAGAGATTTTGGGTGGGGATAGATTTGGTTGAGAGTAAGGAACACATAAATGATCCATCTTAATGGTACAGACCTATATATATAGGCCTTAGTAGATTCCAGAGAGTTATATGACTTTGACTCAACCGTTATGTAATATTTGAGTAAATCCTTTGGTTATGAATGATTTATAACCTACAATTGAACTAACTAAAATTCATTTCATTACATGAAAAATTTAATAATTACAACTTACATAGAGGATTAATCAAATGTTAACATTTAACATTCCCATACCCATGAAAAATATCTTCATGAAATGGTAGTGGTTACAACATATTATATCCAAAATATGATCAATCATACCCTATGATTGGATGTAGGCTATGAGATTTTATCTTATAACATGCCTCAAGATAAAACCAAATAATCTCATATGATATAGCGCCTAATCATCACATGCATATAGGTTTTAGGGAATATATACTTCAATATCCCACATTTATTGAAGGCTCATAAACTTGGTGCCATTTCACCTTATATTGTATCATATACAATAAATTGTTAAACTATATCCAAAAATAATTTTGGATATATTCCAAAAAAACTTTTGTAAAACTGTTATCATCATCAACTTATATCACATCATATGTAATAACTTTTGAATACCCATTCAAAACTACTTTTTACTAAACTTTGAAACACCTTTAGAGTATCTTTCTGAGTCAAACTCAATCCCCATTCAGTCAACTATAAGGTGTGACTCCACAAGATTTTATAGCTTTGAAAACTAATATGTATCATCATATCCATAAATATAATAAAATAACATCCTATAATAAAGAACCAGATCCACTCAAGAAACAAATTGATCTAGCAAGATCTCCATCAAATATATGTATATTTATACCCATGTCCAGAAGCTGTATCATCTGAAAACATATCTTTAGATGATACCTTTTTCAAAGATATCGAGTGACTATGGTACATGGTTTATATTGATCCCATATATCCGACTCATATGTTCTCAATTCTTTGAGTATAAACTGACCAGTTTGATGAATACATCACATTCCATTCACCTTTATGGATGAACACATCACACATCCCTCACCCAAATAAATAAAAAAATCATATATAATATCTAGGTATGGATGTGCACTTCCTCATTCTATCTCAATCAAGGGCCCAAATGTTATACTCACCATAAAAGAGGAAAAATATGAGCTTGGTTGAGCTCCAAGCGATGCCATGATCAACAAAATACCCAACCACCCCAAACAATTTAATCCACAAGGATCACATAAGAAAGGTATCAAAGTATGAAGATTCTCAAGCTAGGTATCTCTCCAACCTCAGGTAGTGAGGACTCCAAATATAAACCATAATACCTTAGTATACAAAAGACATAGTGTATGGTAGTCCATGTGGTATACCTCATGGGTTATCCTGCACACAAAACCCATTTTTACCTCATGATAATATTTCATATAACTATACAAGAATCATACTCAAGATAAAATTAACATTATGAAATACTTAATATTAGTCCATAAAGAACATCAGTTAGGGATAACTCAAATCTATAATTTGAGAGGTCAATTATCATTACACTTCACAAAATGCATATCAATATATATATATATGTGTGTGTGTGTGTGTAACTAACATGAAAGAATGAAAAAGAAGAGACTGTATTTTTTATAATCATGATACATTTTTTATTCTTACTTATTTAAGAATACTTAAAATAACCATACATATGTGTATGTATAACATATCATATATGATCGATCGCCATACTAGCCTTATGCTACCACACTTTCCGGGGTTTTGTTAAACTCATTACATATCTATATAATTCCCACCACATCTCTATATGAACACCTGATAGAACTATGCCACTGTACTATTTAGTGAGTAACATCTATGAAGGAATATTGTTTGAATAATAGTGACAATCAAGAATCATATTCCTAATTTTCAACTCTATGAACATATTTAAACTCCTTAACTCCACAACAAAAAATGTTACAATGTTAATAACTTTATTTTTTACTTTGAACTCTTTATAAGTACATCATCATCATAATTAAAAAACCATTTCCATCAATATTTTTTCTCAAAATCCTTTTGGTATATAATGTAAATATTTACATTATTACTTTACCAAGACATTCTAAACTCTTTTAGGATATTATGTAAAATTCATTTTGAATTATGTCTATAATAATCTTTTATTTTTTGAATTTGAACTTCTAAAAGTCCAAACATATTCCCACTAGCCTCTTCAACATTATATTATCTTATGGATATCATGTTAAGATATAAAAACCACTTCATGTTATGAGCTAACACTTATTTCCTTTTGTAATAATATTTAACAATTAAACTATTTAATCCATATTATATAAGGTATTCTATGTGTTTGTAGAATTTTATTAAAAATAATACTATTCTTTAAAATATCCCACTAATGAAACTGGGATAAGATCCCACATGTTATAACAAGCATCTAAATAAAAACTCTTATCCAAGATAAAACACATTCATCCTTATATTCTTTTCAAAACATGTTATATAACCTGATGAATCATAAAACATGTGTATTATATCTATAATATTATGTTCTTCATGAAAAATATTTGTTAATAACTGATAGAGCTTATATTTTCATCACTTTTAATTTTTATTAGAATGATTTAATCCTCACCATTGTATCATTTTGAGGGAAATTAAATCATTTTTATTTTTTAGGAATATTTTGTGATTTATTATGAAAATTGATAAATTCACGATTTTAAGTGTTTTTATTAAATTTTTGAATTATTGGGTTATGTTTTTGTTAATTTTTGGGAAAAGAGTATTTTTGAACTTGAATAGGTAGATTTTGGCAATGTGGTTCATATGTATGATTTTTTCACATACATAATATCATTGAAGAATAGAAAAAATAAATAATTATAGGGATATGTAATATATTTTTAAAGAGTATAGGATGATACGTAAGATATTTTGTAGAATAATTGAAATATGGAAAAGTTCAACATCTTATGTATTGGCCATATCATCTTATATATACACTGAAATTGGAAATTTGGAAAATTTATACATTTTATGTATCATGTAATATGTTCATCATCATATGCATATGATTTATTTTTAATTCATTAAAGTCAAATATGATACATTTGATTTTTTTTGATATGTATGAAAAAATATATCATACATAATACATAGGATATTTATTTTTCTTATATATTGAATATTTTTTCTTATGCATCCTTCAGGTGAGAATTTTTCATGGTGGAAAATATTACATATCATAATTGTAGTGAAATAATATATTACATATGAATTAAACTTTGTACATATAATGTAACCCAATATTTTTATAAGGGAAATATCCTATATGAAATGCAAGATATGCATTTTTCTTTTGTATGAGTTTGTTTTTACATAAAGGTAGTCATGTAAGATTTATTACTTTGTGATATTTTATAAGAGCTTATCATGTGAAGTTTTATAATTTATAGAAGTTAAAAAACCATGTTTTGTGCCATGGAAGAGATCAGTCACACCACAATATGAGAAATCAAATTGGAGAAAGTAAAGATTCATGAAATAAGGGATTATGATGAACTGTCAAGAAACGTTGAAGAATAAAAGTTCCACTACCAGTTTAGAAGTACCTTAACCATGGTAATATTAGTTATAAAGGAAGAGAATAAGAAATAAATTGAATAATTGAAGTATTTTTCCATGAACTGGCCTATTATCCAATGAAGAAAATCTTTATGATATTTCATCAATTTATATATCTTGGAAAAATTATTTTATTTAATAGAAAGATGAAGAGTATATTTTTTTGATGAACTATAAGAAAAATTAAAGTTGTAAAATCTACATGATATTTATTTCTTCCATCCCAAAACACATTGATGATTTTTTATGCTTTCCCTGCCACCTAAAACAAAATAATATGAGGATCACTATATATTTGTGGGCTTCCAAGGTTCGATTTCGAGTCTACTGTAAGGAGGAATTTTTTGCATGGGGGTGTTAGGGATTTTTGAATAAGGAGTTGAGAACAAAGATAAACACTTTTGAAAATAAGAAAAACATGATAGAAATGAGTTATCACACTACAAGTAGTATTAAATGATGGAGTATGTATTAGTTTCTCCATGTATTGATAAATCCCTTAGTAGTTGTGAGCAGTGGAGACCCATAAACACCTCCCTTATGAGTTATAAAAATTATTATATCTTATTTAATTTTTTTAGAAATTATATTCTTAAATGAATCTAGTGTTTTGTTTTGTGATATAATTATCTTCTAAGATATTCTTTATTATTGTTCAATTTGTGAAAGTAAAGTAGTTGTTCTCACTATTTAAATTTATCAAGCAAGGTCTTGTTTAGGTAAAAAATGAGGTTCAATTAATTTAATTTACTTGAGTATTAAATCAGTTACATAGGAGGAAAAATACACATATTGTGGTCTTGGTATGGTTTTAGGTAGATTTAAGTGTTTATTATAAGGCCATAGGGTGAGAATTAAGAAATGTAAATAGGACATTTTTTGAAAATGAATAAGGCTATGTCAAATGGTTGAATCTGGTTCATTACTGCTAATCTTAAATCTAATTTAACACTTTTCTTAAATTAAATAGGTTTTTTATTAAAAACCCTTATTCACTCATTTTATTTTGATAAATTAAGTTTATTTTTTCTTAATATTTCAAAAAAGTATCAAATACCCAATTTTATTCTTCTTAAAAATAGAGAAAAGTGATATCTTGGAACATAGCTTATAAACTAATCAAGATATTTAATTGGGGACTGCAATATTCAATTCCTTGGGGATAAAATTTATTTATTACAATTTTATAAAAAATAATTGAATATAAAATTTTAATTGTTTTCAATAAAGTTTGCTAATTTGATTTGATAAATTTTTTTATATACAAGAGTTAAAATCTTGATTTACTACCTTTGGACCCTGGAATTGATAAGAATAACCACTCTATATTTATAGTGGTTAGGACTGAGGAAGTAAAACACTCATTTTTTAACATTGTGAGTGAGGAGACGATCATAGACCAAACTAAAACTCCCACTACTAATTTTAAACCTACCAACTCACGAATAAGATAAAATTTTGAACATAATATCACAATGGATGACAATATAAATTTTAAGGAATTAACTTCATCCTATGAAAAAAATCAATAATAAAATGTGGAATAACCAAATACACTGACTATTTTTTAAATCAAGTAAGGTTTCATTCATAAATTGTTAACATTTAATGTAAATCTAGGGGAGGATCCATACAAATATTTTTAGGAATTTATTTATTTTTATATTAACATGAATTCACTGGGAGTGAATATAGATCAAATGAAACATAGGAAATTTCATTTTTCTTTGGAATCTATGGTTCTTTAATTACTACTCAAAATTAATTATAGATTGGAATGAATAAAGAAACTTTTTCATGAATTTTTACCCTACTTATAGGACTAATTCAGTTAGAAAAGAAATTTTGATCATCAAGAAAACTCCATGAGAGACATTACATGAATATTAGGAGAGAATCAAGGTATTGTGTTTTAGTTTACCCCGTTAATATATTAGTTAAAAACTTTTGGTTCAATATATCTATAAAGGAATTTTTCTTTATAATAGTACAATAATAAATTTTGGTCTCATAGGATCTTAGTAGCTAAAACTCTCGTTGTTTCTAAAATTTTTATTGCTAACATGACTCAAAATGATCAATAATTTTGAATAATGGGCCTACTTGATTTAAAATTTTCTCAAGAAGTTACCACCTCTAGTTTTTATAATAGCTTGATTGTGAGTAAACTTAGTGATCTTACATGGTAATATCTATGATGATTTCAAATAATTCACAAAATTAAACCAAAAATGAAATAAGTTTTCAAATTCAATTTCATTATGGAATCTATGATTCAAATGAACACTTAGTGATCAATTCCCACAAATGAAACAATATTTTAAAACTTGAAATGTTGTTTTTATAGGTAGGAACTTCCATAAACCCAACCAATACCTTTTCAATCCAATAAAAATTTCAATTAGGACTATAATAATCAGTATAATGAAAATTTTAAATAACTTAATCAATAAGGGGGGTTTTTCCAAGGTCAATCAAGTAATTCCCAACCTAAGTATTTTCAATAGTAGGTTAATTCTCAACCTATAAAAACTTTCCAGCCTACACAACCCATTGAAAAATATGAAAACATCATTAAAGAAACTATGAAAAAACAATAAATTGTGTTGAACACTTTTGAACACTAAAATTGTTCAAATTGACATTGATATTGATGGTATAAGGAATCAAATGAATGGAACACTTCCTTTAAAGCCTAAAAAATCCTAAAGGTAAGGATAATGTGAGTCCTATACAACTTAAAGGTGGAAGTAAGTTAAAAAACCATAAAATTGAGAATTATAAACTAGATTATTAATCGAATCATATTCAAGAGAGTTACAAACCTTCTTCACCTAACTTATATCATGTTAATGAAAGATAAACTATAAACAAGATTGTTGAAATTTCAAAATATATTGAGAGATAAAAATCAATGTAAAAAGATAAATATTTTCTTGAAAGAACCAATAGGTAATGAATAAATGAGAAGAGATCATGGTTTTAAAAATAATGTTTAAAATGATCATGAAAATCCTTACCACTATTACCATATCATAGGGAAGTCCACCAGTAAAGAAGAGTGTAGAGAGTGACTTGGATAAGAATTTTTTAAAATTATTATTAAAGATGAAGTTAATACTTCTTTGTTTGATGTAGTAAAAAATATTCCTATGTATGATAATATTTTTAAGGAAATGTTCTCTAGTACGAGGAGATTTAAAAGAGTTGAAAAATTAAACCTTGAGAGGAATGTTTCTTCCTTGATTCAAAATTCCCTCCCTATCAAATGAATTTTTCCTGGGAATTTCACCATTCCATGTATAATGGGGGAGTGAGAATTTAAATATGTAATTTTATATTTAGGAGCATTAATAAGTATGATACATCATTCAATTTATTATACATTATAGTTTAGAGAGGTAAAACCTACTTGGATTTCTATTTAATTAGCCAGCTGAAGTACAACTAAACTTAATGTTATAATTGAGTATGTTTGGGTTTAGGTAATAGAAATGATTTTTCATAATGATTTTTATGTTTTGGATACGGAAAATATTTACCACATATAAACCTTTTATTCTTGAAAGACCTTTTCTAAAAACTACTAAGGAAATATTAAATGTTAAAAAGCAAACATGGTCAATTGAATTTAAAGGAGAAATAGTTCACTTTAAAAAATTTCAATCCATGAAATATCCAGTGGATGATCATTCAAACCACCAAGTAAACATGATTTATAGGTTTTATAATGATTAATTTTTAAATTTCACAAGTAACAACCCACCAATTTATGAATCTAAAAATGAGCCTTTGTTTACTGTTGGAATTGATTTTTATTAACATGGAAACTTTATATGTGAAGAGAATTTGGATTCTAAAACTACCATATGAAATCCTGATAAAATTTATGTTTTCCCACTTAATTTAATGAAACCATTTAAAGTTTAAAGTATAATAAACCCTCTTTCAATTTTCTTAACTAATATGAAAAATTTGAATGTCAATATAGTGATAAGTGTGTTAAAATTATTGAAATTGATGTTGATGATTCAGATCCTAAATTATTTGTTGAATATGGAATATATTTTATAAATAAAACTTATACAAAACCTACCACACATAGTTTTTTTTATACTATTGAAATTTAAAAATATACTTGTTTTGGGAATATTTTATGAGTTGAAGTAAATGATATTGAGTCCATAGAAATGTATTTTCCAAGTGAATGAAACTCTCATGATTTTGAGATAAAAACCTTACCTATAAACCTAAAATATGAATTCTTAGATGATAATGAAATATTTCCCATGATTATTTCGAAATTTATATTAAAATATTAGAAAATCCCACTTTAAAGGTCCTTTGAGAAAAAAATAAATATATAAGATGGACATTAGCTAACTTGACTGGAATTAGTGATTTAATTTTCATGCATAGAATTTTTTTTGTATGATAATGATAAACCTATATATAAATTTCAAAGAAGGTCAAATAAAATAATTTTAGAATCTTTTAAAAAGGAAGTAACTTCCTTGATGGTTTTTGGAATAATTTTTCTAATTTTTGATATCAAATGGGAGAGTCTTATAGAAATTGTTCCTAAAAAGAGTGGCTTTAACATTTCAAAAAATTAATTTATTGAACCAATTATTATTATAATTACCAATAAATGGAGAGTGGGTGTTAATTATATAATACTCAACCTTGTGAATGGGAAGGATCACTTTATTCTCCCATTTCTCAACCAAGTTATTAAAAGGATTGTAGGAAAATCTTGACACAATTTTCAAGATTGTTTTTCATGTTAATTTCAAATTCACATTACACCTAAGGATTAATAAAATCCCACCTTCACCTTTCCTTTTGGTACTTTTTCTAATAGAATAATTCATTTTGGTTTGTGTAATTCCTCAGGCACCTTTTAAATGCGTATGATGAGTATCTTTTCTGAATTTTTTAAAAAGTGTATAGATGTTTTTAGGTATTATTTTATAATGTATGGATCATATTTTTATATTTGTTTGAAGAGACTTATTGTTCTCCTCAAAACCTAAATTCATAAAAATAGTTTTCTCTACTATTAAAAATTCCACTTTATGGTATAAATAGGAATTGTTTTATTCCATATAGTGTTCAAATATGGAATCCAAGTTGATCAATCCAAGGTTGAAATCATTTATTATAACTTCCATACCCAAAAATAGTGATCTAAGTGAGATATTTTCTCCACCATTCATATTTTTATAGAAGATTCATAAAATATTTCATCAATACAACCTTTAATCTTTCAAGATTTATTCAAAACGAGTTTAAATTTGTATTTTATGGGAGTTATAAACAAGACTATTAGAGATGAAACATAAGTCAGTATCTTTACCCATTATCCTACTATCTAGATATGATTTACCTTTTAAAATGGAGACTGATGCATCATAATTTTTCTTAGTGTTTTTTGAGTCAAATGATAGAAAAAAAACCTCATGTCATAGATTATACATATAAAACTATAGATCATGTACATTCTATACCACCACTAAGAAGGAGATGCTGAATATTGTTCTTTATTTTAGGTAAATTTAGATGCTATTTGATAGGCTCTAATGTAACTATTTTCATTGAATATAATTTAATAATATATTTTTAATGAAGAAACAAGATGAAAACCAAGGATATTAAGGTGGTTTTTTACTCAAATAATTTTATTTTGAAATAAAATATAAATAGGGTAGTGAGAAGTTAGTGGTTATCCGTTTGGGTAGACTACCCACTCTTTTAAGTTATAAAATTCAAATCTATCCACCAATAAAGGATAACTTTCTTGATGAGTATCTGTACTCTATTATAAGTATTAGACCATGATTTTATGAAATTATGAATTATTTGGATTCCAATGAATTCTATTATTGTTTTTCCAAATAATAAATCGAGTAATAAAGGAAATAAAGTACAATTGGGATGATCCTTATCTATAGAATTTTGAAAGTGACCAAATAATTAAGGGATGCGTCCAAAATTCAAAAAATTCAATTAGTGTTGGATTTTTTCATACTTAAAGTTGTGGTTATAATTTAGACCCTAAATAATAACTAAAAAAGTATTTTATTTGGGTTTATTTTGGCCCCTATTTTCATGGATACTTTTTATTTTATAGATCATATAAAATGTGGGGGAATTAATAGGTCACATATTTTCATCACTTTTACTTTTTATTTCAATATTTAAACCCCACCATTTTTTCATTTTAAGGTAAATTTCATCATTTATAGTTTTTATTAATATTTTGGGATTTATTTTTAAAATTACACAATTGATAATTTTAAGTATTTTTATTAGTTTTTTGAATTATTGGGTAAAACATGCTTTTATTTTTGTTTTTTTTTTACTTTTTGGGAAATGATTCATTTTGAACTTGAATTTTATATTTTGGCTATGTTTTGGTTCATATATATGAATTTTTCTCATACATAATATCTTTGAAGAGTAGGGAAAATGGATATGTTTTTGGATATATAATATATTTTTGAAGAGTATGAGATGACACATAAGATATTATGTAGAATAATTGAAATCTATAAAATCCAAACATCTTATGTATTGGAAATATTATCTTATATATGCACTAAAATAGAAAATCTAGAAATTTCATACTTCTTATGCATAAGCTAAATTTTGAATTCAGCCAAGTCAAATGTGTTATATATGAATTATTTTTGATACATATGAAAAAAAATTATCTGATGCATTCTATAGGATATCAATTTTTCTTATGTATTGAAATTTTTTTCTTATGAATTATTAATACCATAATTTTTCTAAGTGGAAAATATTATGTATAAGGTGAAGCGAAATAATATATTATAAATGAAGTAAAATATTCACGTATCATCAAACCTAACATTTTATAAGGAAAATATCATACATATCACACATGATATACAATTTTCTTACATATGATTTTGTTTTTTAGATAGAGGGAGTCTTGTAAGATTTATTAATTTTTGATATTTTATCAGATCCTCTCATGTGAAGTTTTATACTTATAGAAATTAGAAAAAAAATCATGTTTTTCACTATAGAAGAGATCAGTCATTCTATAATGGGAGAAATAAAATTGGAGAAAGAGAAGCTTTATGCTGTAAAGGATTTGGATGAGACACAAAGAAAAATTGAATAATTAAATTTCCACTTCCATTTTAGAAGTACTTGTACCATGGAAAGTTTCTTTCCACAGTGAAAGAAAAATAAAAAATAGAGAATAATTTAAGGATCATTCCATGAACCGACCTATTTTCCTATGAAGGAATTCCCAATGATATTTTTTCCCATTTATATATCTCATCCACTTAAATTAATTTAAAATATAGATGAAGAGTTGAATGCTATTGGTGAAATACAAGAAAAATTAATCTATATAATTAACATGATAATTACTTCTTCTATCCTGATACACATTGATGAATTTTGATGCAATTATTTTTACCAAGAAGAAAATAAGAGAAGGATCACTGCATGCATGGAGGTTTCCAAGGTGCAATTTCAAGTCTACCAGAAGGATGAAATTTTTATATGGACTATTAGGGATTTTAAAAAAGGGATTTGATAATATAGAGAAACACATAGGGACACAAGCATACTATTAGAGGAAAGAGTGATCACATAATAAAAAATAGGAAGGAATGGTTCCTGCGAATGGTTTATCCATATCTGGATAAATACCTTAGTGGTTCTGAGTAGTGGAGACTTTCATACACCTCCCTTAAGATTTCTAAACATTATTTTATCCTGTTTAAATTTTATGGAAATTTTATTCTTAAATTAAGCTGGTTGTTTTGTTTTAGGATGAAATTATGTTTTAATCTATTATAGATTGTTTTTCAATTTGTGAAAGTAAATTAGTTGTTCTCATTGTTTAAATTTATTAATCATGGTATTATTTATGAGAATAATGATATAAACTAAGTTTAATTTCTTGGAGGTCTTTGAGTAATTAAATCAGTTCAATAAGAGGAATAAAACCAATACCAAGGTCTTGTTATGGTTGTTAGGTATAAGTTTTGTTCATCTTAAGGTCTTGGGTGAGAATTGATAAATTCAAATAGGATAATTTTTTACAACGAATAAGGGTGTGTCCAAAGGTTGAATAATGTTCACTTATACTAATCTTAAATCATATTTTACACTTTTATTTAATCAAATCTACTTTTAATTATAAACCCTTATCAAATCCCCAATTTTATACTTATTTTAAAAAAAAGTGACAGTGTTGAACTTATTATTCAACCTATTCAAAATACAACCATAGAGACTATTATACTTCATTTATTGAGGGTAAAAATTATTTATTAGTGGTTCATGAAAATCTAATTCACATCAGTAAAAAATTCTATTATCATACAAGATAAATGAGATTAAGATATACATCTTTTAATTAAATCCATCTGAGATGGTTATATTTCTTTATATTTAAAACTTCGATGTATCAAATATTTGCATAATTACTTGAATTTAAACTAAAAGATCTATTAATTATTCTCTTTATTTTGAACTTATATATATTTAAAACATTTTTAAAGTATAAACTCGGATCATATACCCTTCAAAATCAAATAGTTTATTTCAAAAACATTGGTACCTGACATGGAAATTACATGAAGTTTTCTGAACTCATTCAAGTATTATGTACAATTATATTCTATAGAATCATTACTTCTACTTCCAAATAAAACCTTTAGGTTTCAATGAACTAATCTAGATACTTGAAGAATAATTAATGGGCTTTTCAACTAACTTTTCTTCTTCTAGTTTGACCATTACCCACTTGTATTATTAACACAACACTAAAACCTAGACATCACATGACTAGTTTTTATATTCCACAAATTTTGAGAATATCAAGTATTATTTTCTTGAACTCATTCACATTTTCATAACATTTCCATTGATGATAATCGAATGAATTCAACAACCAGAACAAGTCCCAAGGAAACCTATAGTCTCACCAAGTTATAAACATAACCAATAATATAGAGTATATGAGTGGAGACTGGAATTACTTAGTTCATTTTCAACTAATTCCTTTGAACCCTTTGGTTATTCATTCTATACTTCATATAAGATTCTAGATTCACATGTTGAACAACTTAGGAAACTGTTACTTTAACACATAAAATATTTACTTAAGAAATTTTCTTAAACTACATGTCTTAGAAGTTGTTTACATTAATATTATTTTATCATATGAGTATCATGTTTTAAAAACATTTAACAATTAATTTTCTTAAATTTTATCCCATTTTGAAACATACCACATTTATTAGTGGGCCATGACCCATGTTTCATCATGACTTACATCAGTTATCATGTAAATAATCCCCGATTATTTTTGGTATATAAATATTTTCAATCATAACATATATGAATCTTGGATACCTGAGTGGATAAATCTTTATCTAAATATATCATGTGGATTCAATCAACTCAATTCCTGTAGTATCCTAATGGTTATAAATTTCTTGTTAAGTGTAACCCAAATCAAACACAAACAATAAGGAACCTAAGATTTATGGTCACCTCATTATTTTCTTTCCTAACACAAGATAATATAGGGGATCCCATATTTGGTATGGAGTATCGGGTTGGATGATCGAGGTCTTGATAATTAATTCTTTGAAAAGAGTCTCACACTTGTTATTTTAATGAGAATTTAATCTCACCACCTAATCACATATTATTCCATTTACATGTATTCGTGTTTTTAATCATTTAGTTTGGAATCTTATTCTTTCAACCAAATCAATATGTTTAAACTATATTGATGTGTTACTCTTTATATTACCCAAAAATTATATTACTAACCCAAATTAAAAGTAAAATATATTCATATACATTAAAAAACATCACATGTATAAGGTATATAAAACCTTTTCACATAAAGGAATATAATTATATGAAATCAATAATCCCCATATGAATAATCCTGGAGCCATATATAGTCAACCCTCAATTTTCTATATAAGGTATAAGACTCCAAGACAATGGGAAATATGACCCAAATTCTCTTTACCAAATGATACTTTACTCATGAGAGATATCAATTCCATCATAATTCTAATACATAATATTTATAAATTATAATTAACTACTTAATTCAGGCTCATAAATCAATACAATCCAAATCCAATGTAGAAGAATAACTAAATCCATTATCATACATAGCATGTAACTCCTTAGATTCATGTATGATAATATCAAAAATCATTTTAACAATTCAAATTAAATCATGCAACCATCTATAATATAACACTTATACTCATGAATAATAAATAAGTGAATAAATAAATAAGTGAACAATTCATTATTTAAACATGAGGTAATAAAATTTATGAACAATTCATAAATTAAAACTAATTAAGAACACTTTATAATTTAACAACTAATTATGTAAATTCCTTAATTTTGAATATAAACACTTTATATTCATTCATTGATATTCAATAATATGAACTCTTTCATATTATTCATTATATGAAATTTAAATTTAAATATGTGATATTACATGAAATATAAGCATTTCAAAGTTCAATTCTATTATGTAACAAGTTACATAATTCAAATATCTCGTATTAATATTATTGAAACATTCAATCAACAAAACACGTTTTTTTTGTTTAAATAATTTCTCAAATATGGCCTTTTAATTTGAACATTTGAAATTAATTAATATGAAAAATTCATAATATTAATATAAACCTTTTATATTTGGACTTATTTTGTGATTTATAAACCCTTTATAAACTACACTTATAATTTCTAAATAAAAACTTTATTTCTATGCCATAGGGAATGTTGTATAAGTGGTAAAATATAGTTCAATTTTAAAAATTAATATTTTGGATATTTATTTATTAAATTTTTCAAAAAAAATTATTAATTAATTATAAAAAACTATAATGAAATAATTTATAAACACCTTTATAAATTAATAACTATCCCTAAATACCTTTTATCATAATTTATGAACAATTTATAAATTATTTAAATCAATTTATAGTTGAAAACATGGAATTTTTTTCTGTATATCATTTTTAATGATATAAAATAGCTCACATAAGGAGAACCTTAGCACTAAGTGTCTAGATTACATTATTTAATAATGTACAATATGATCCCAACACAAATTATGTTATCGTATAACGTAATGTCAGGTTTAAATTATTATCATATGTTATCAAATAATGTATGATCAGACCCATGCACATATTATGTTATCAAATAACATAATCTCATCCACCCCCAATGAAAATTATGTCGTTGCACAATGTAATGTTGTGATCCCAATCACAAGTTATGTTATCACATAATGTAATGTCAGATACCCCAAATAAAATTATGTTATAGCCTAAATTAACATCATGGAATCCAGATAAGATTACGTTATCACATAACGTAATGTCAGTCTCTTAGTTAAGATTATGTTATCACATAAAGTTATTTTAGATGTGTTTAATGACATGCACCGATCTGTAAGAGATGATATAGTTCTCTATTTGGTATTAGGGTTTGAAACTCCCCATTCTCAACATGATTTAAAGTATAAAATGGCATGGAAACACTCTAATACCACTAATGGGTTTCAAAGGATCTAATGAAATTAATTAAACACAACAAAAAATATATAGAAACCCATATATAATATTGACCATGTAAGAAACCAAAACTATGCTACTATAAAATAAAGGAACAATGATGTGTACCATACATCGTAACACTATTTCTTTGATCATGTTCAAATATATGATCTTGATAAAGATCACTAAGACATTTTTGAAGGAAACTTGACCTCCATGTTGTATATATGGGTTTTATTAAATCACCTGATGCTCAGGAAGGAATCTACAACCTCCCACAATATGCTAGTACACCAGGATGGAAAAGGTATGAGAAAAAAGAGCTTATAGGTGGGGATAGATTCAGTTTGGATTAAAAAACACATGAATGATCCATCAAAATGGAAGCATCATTTATATATAGGTCTTAGGATATTCTCAAGCCTTATAAGGATTTTACTTGAATGTTATAAAGACTTTAACTATGAATTATTCATAACCTATAATTTAACTAACTCAAATTGGTTTCATCACATGAAACATTTAATAATGATAAATTATGTGGAACATTAATTGAACATTAACATTTAACATTCCCATGACCATGAAAAATATCTCCTTGCAAAGGTAGTGATTAAAATATATCATAGCCAATGATATTTTTTAATTATACCATAAAATTGGTTTTAGCTAGTGGCATGTTATCTCATAACATACCTCTTGGTAAACACATATATTTACAAATGATATATACTAGAATCATCACATGAATGTAGAATTTAGGTTATATATCCTTTACATTAACACTTTGTGCTCCCCTTGAGTTTCTCAACTCCCCATAACTTTATTTGATAATTTTATCATTGTTTTGTTGAAGATTTTTCTCATTTTATAGCAAAGTGAAATCTTATATTTAAAAAGTATTTCCCAGCTTTTTTGTTAAACTTGTATTACATGATCTTAGATATGTATCCAAGGAAAATTTATTAATCTCCATGAGACTCAAACTTCATGTGTTTCTCCTTATTGAGAATAAATATTTACTTAAAAAGATTCAAAAGTATTTCAAATTCATTTTCTTACCATACCACATATCATATAGAGTCATTTATTCTCTCAATTCCAAAAAAGATCTTTAGTAATATATATCGATGACAATACTACTTTTTTTCAAAGATTATGTATTAGGTCTTTCTCAACAAGAATCATTCTGGACACATTTTTTATGATATATTTTCACCTCTCGAACAATTTTTTTGAGGAGTTATCACTGCTAATACTTAGTGAACTATCCTAGGATTATTAATATAATCCTCTATTTGACTGTTTGTGAACTCAATGTAATTTTTAGTTTATAATTTTTGAATCTTCTACCCAAGAATATTTTTAACCTTCCTTCAATACTGAATAAATCAATTGAACACTTCAGATTTGTGGGTGATGAACATAAACCATGTCATCCTACTATAATAATCAATTAATAGCATATAGTATCTCTTCCCATGAATATATTTTAGTGATACTAGTCCCACACATCAACATACACGAATTAAAGCAACCTATTTGACTTATTGTATTTTTAATTGTATGTATTCCAAATAATCTTAACTTTTTAACCAACACAACACATATATGTATGATCCCATGATAGTCTAGGGATGTCACAATCTCTATAATTATTTACTATATATTATAAGGATTGTTGGCTCAAGTAACCAATCCTTTTATGACATAATATGTTTTATTATTCATTATATAGAAAGAACATATTTTCTTCACCACCAATGAGGTATAAAATCACCTATGTGTGATCCCATTTCATTATAACTATATAATCCATCCCTTTACTGATATAATTATTCTTAGTTAAATTTACTACAAGTCCTTAGTCACATAGTTGACTTACACTTAGTAAGCTGTGAATCAGACCTTTAATGAGAAATACATTTATTCATCTCATTTTTTACAAAAATTTTGTTTTTCCTTGAGCCAATGATATTTAATCCTTCATCATTGTCAAATATGATAAAAATTTATTTGTTTTTTTTATTCCCATGACAATATATGCATTTCCTATCATATGGGAAGTGAATCCACTATTAAGGATCCACAATATCAATAGATCCATTTCTTTTATGTTAATATATACAACCAATGACTTCTCAACTATTTTCTTTTTAATCCATATATTTGACTTCAAAACTGGTGACTATTAATACTTTTGACCCTCCAATTAATTTGATAGACTAACCCCATTTTGAAAAGTGGTCAATTGACTTTGACCATAGGTATATTCTAATACATTTTCAATGAGTAATATATGGCCATATGTCCATATTCACTACACTAGAAGTAATACCCATTGAAATAATACTGATAATATTGAAAATTTATTACCTTCCATCATTGATCTCATGCCTTCCAGTACCTCATGGATATAAAATACACTTTTTTAGAAAGTCACATCTTTTTGAAATAATAACACCACATTTATGGTGAACTCTTGTGTGAATTTTCTATAATATTAGTGATATTTTGGATTTTTCAGTGTTCTAATTCTAAGTCTCACCTAAATCAACCCCCAACTTTGGAGTGGGTTCTTGTGGCTTGAAATCAGCCAATACTACATTATTATTATGATCAATACCCGTACTTTTTTTTATTTTGATGTGTATTTTTTTATGTTGACAATTATATAATTTCCTTTCTCATAATTCACCTTTTTTGTAAGCTATTCGACCCGTTTTCTTGATGTCATGTAGTTAATTAAGAGTATGATTAATTCTCCCTTAAGCTCTTCAATACATTCGACTCAAAATTTTATTTTATTAGTAAAACCATTGAAAATATGAGTACAATCTTCGATATTATCTTGTTATCTAAATTTAACAAATAATTAGTTGTATTTAGTTTCAACAAGGCCATGAAAATGGAAAGTCAAATTATTTTATTAAAGGTGAGTGACCTACTTCTTAAAGAACTTAGCCGGGAAACTATATTATAGAATCCAAAAATTATGATGATTGAAGTGCTATTTGGAATAGAAATCAAAGGAAAATTTTTATATGTAGATAAATTATTTATAATAATTTTAGAATGTGTTGATATGATTTTTAGATGGCTCGAAATAATTTTAATAGGTTCTCTGGATATTTGAGTTAAATTTGGATGTTTTGGATGACATATGAAAAATGGAAAAGGCATTATCTTATGTAGTGCATAAGATATTTGAGCATGGTATTTTGTAAGATATTCTAGCTACCAAATTATTTATTTGTATGAAATAAGATATTTTTGTATCTTCATATGATATTTTATCTATGTATAATATATTATGAGACATGAAAGTCTTTTTCCCCAATTATATGATGATTTATGCAGTGTAAGAATTTTCTATTTGGATGTAGGATATTAATGCATGCATAATATATTTATCTACATGTATGATTTTCAAAGAATTCACACAATAAATTTTTATTCATATAAGATATTTATACTGGCCATATGATATTTCTTTTATACATAAGATATTATATAATTCATGAAAATATAATTTTTTCAAAATGAAATATTCTGAATAAAAATAAATAATTTAGATGATGCAAAGAGAACCTATATTTAAAGATTAAACATCATTACCAATCACGTGATCATGATCCCTGATAATATTAAAGGAAGACCATCCAAGGGATATGGTTGATGCTGAAATTAATTCCATGACCACAATAAGAGCATCGTTGTCAAAGTTCCGGGAATGTGGAGAATTCAAATAGAAATAAAATTCAGTTGAAATTGTGAGAAATTAAAATAAGAAAAAAAATTAAATTATTTTGGGAATATAAATGGTAAGACTTAAATGAGATTTTAAGAGATCTTGAATGTGAATTTAAAATAGAAATTACTTCTAAATTTGAAAGTGAATATTTCCCACTGATCGAGATTCAAGGAGTTTTCAAAATTCCATTTTGGAAACTGACATTCATGATATTATTCTATGAATATTAAATATATCATATACAAAAGAAAATATGTGTTTTTAATACTTATAGATATTGAAAACATTAGGTGTGTGATTTTCTGTGAGCCTGATACTTCAACAGTACTGAAGAGAGAAGAAGGATTTCAAATACGATAGCCATTAAAGAAGAATGATACATATTTTGACCAAGTATTAAAAGCGTTGAGGAGAATTATATCATGTGGTGATCTAAGAAGCTAAGTAATTTGGTTGAACATGTTATGAAGAAGACATAGTCATATAGACTTAAAGTTGTATACATGTAAACCTGTTGATCCAACCTATTCATGGTGAAAGATCAAAATCAAGAGGCACAAAAGAATCCTGGAGTAGAAGGAGATCATTCTTTATTTAGATCAAACATTTTAGAGAAGATTTGTTTCTTTTAGTGGGGAATTTGAATATGAAATAAAATGGGACTCAATATTTATTGGAATGTTACAATCCATGGTTATAACCAATTTTCGATATAGTGGAAGAATATATAGTTGATGTGACTATCTAATCATTGAAAAGAGTGTATATTTTTAGATGAAACTTATAAATCCCATGTGTTATGCATTCCCTTATTACTACTATATATGAGTTGAGGCTTTGAAAATATATTAAGTAGATTAGGACCTTAACAAGTAAAAGTGGTTGAGTTCAAAAAATGGAAATTAATAAAATAAGACCAACAACTCACCCCTATTAGTGTTCAATCCAATCTGAGGCATCACAAGTGGTATTAGATCTAATTAAGGTTATATCTTAAATATAGAAGAAGTTACTTAGTATAAAGAATAAAAATACCACTAATAGATGAGGTGTACCTACTCTTTATGGTAATAACTATAAAATCCATAGGAATAGGGTGCTCCTCTACCTTCCATCACTTAGCCTACAGGTAAGATATGCTAAAACTGTTGGCTTTTCAACCATTCCTAGGGGAGACCCTATGTATTTATTTGATAATAGAAATTTGGAAATGGATGAAAAGGAACAAAATTCAATCATAATTTCTCCCTCATAAGAAGTTTACACAAACGTTATGAGTATAACACCCTGACCCTAGTTACCCAGATTCAGTGCATTATTAAATAACATTGGCACGATCACAAGAGATCAAGTCTCAAAATAAATATTTGTTTAGTAGCCCTATAAGTACTAGATACATACATAATTTTTACATTACATCATGAAATAAAGAAAAAAACATTGTGTCCCCTTTGAACACACTCATATCCTTCAGCCTATCCCTGCAGGTTAATCACAATATACTTCCTCACATCCTGGGAAAAATAAAACACAAGAAAGGGGTGAGATCAGATGCTCAGTAGGGATAACAATTGAGAGGAAACTACCATAAATAAGCATAAACATTTAAGGAAATATATAAGACTAAAACACAAGCCTTATAAACTTAAACTTCAGCATAATGTGGAAAATATAAATCAAATATTTACATTTACTAATTCACATGGATATTCTACTAGTCAAATAATCACATATAGCTAATTTCATAATGATGGAATGCATAATTCTAGACATCATAACCACATATTCAAGGCCTCATTCCAAGACTAAAAATAGGATTTTTTTCATAGTCTTGTGCCAAGACACTAGTTTGTCTCATTAGACCTACCGATGCATGGAGGAGCTATAGTTGGCTCCACCCGTCACTTACTAAGTCCAATGCATTCCTCAATGAAAATTTTGGAACATAATCTAAACATTCGTATTAAAACTATCATACGAAATGTCAATACTTTATCCATAAACCATGAATGGTATAAAAATAGAACATCCACAATTAAACATAACTCATTCAATAAAATATGAAAGATTGTATTATAATAAATCAACCTCAATGAAGAATAAAATACAATGAAGGATATTGACATAGATGAAAATAATCAGTAAAACTATTTGAGAGAAATATCCCCATTTCTTGAAAACATTTAAAAGTCACACTATTTATTAAAGAAGTTGTTTAAATGAGATTTTTTAATCAAAGTGTCCCATACCACTTTGAAACTTTTAAAAGGAATATTAATTTTAAAACATTCATTTCTATATAAATAAATCCTTAAAACCATTTTTTAAACATGGACATTAATGAGAAATATTTATAAGAATAAATCTTTAAAACAGTTCAAATTATATTTTAGTTAAAGAGTTCCCAACCAAATTAAAGACGCTTAAATAAAGAAAATTGAAGAATAACATTAATAAAAAATTTATAATATCATGAGAATAAAGGAATTCATGAAATAATATGTCAAAAGACAGTATATACACCATATAAAAGTTAATTGGCGCATAACAACAAAGATGACTCAATGGAATACAAATTGAGACGAAATCCCTTATAAAGTACTGTATCCTTGGATTAAGGATATATCAATGACATAATTATGTGTGAAGAATATAAATGCACTCAATATTATTGTATATTCAGTTTAAATAAATCATAGAAAATTTACACATATTCTTGTAAAAAAACTAATGACATGGATGTTTAACTCAAGGAATATAAATTTAGTTAAGATTACCCTTATCAATGTCATATAAATGATTTGAGAATTTATTAATGGAGTGATTATTTGTATCAAAATTATATCCAAACAAAGGGGAGTAGAAATTACTACATAAATAAATAGTGATTTCACACATAATCTTGGAGTAGAATAATCAATGAAGTGTGCGTAAAACCCAATGACTTGAAATTAAAATTAGAAATTCCCTTACTGGTTTGGTAACATACGAAACATACACCTCATGAAAGAAGTATCACAAAATTATTATGTAAATTACCATAAATTAAAGTTTATTACACAAATAATACAATCTTGGGTAGTACATACACCACACAAAAGGAAATTGTGGAAAATGTAGCATGAATATCACAGGAATAAAAGTGCGATGAAAACCCCTGACCATGTACTTTTCCTTAGTATAGGGTAGGATAACATCCTGTATAATGGTGAAATAATTTTTATTAAATTATACAATAACCACATACATAAATATTTTATCATATATGATCTTATAATATTTCTTTGTTAATGATATTTTAGTAGTATCATTGTTTTGGGTGTTAACTAATTTTTTTTCCTTTATATGTTTTGTTATGTAAGTCATGTTTTTTATGGATAGGATATATTTTCTTCCTATCCAGAGTGATATTAAGTTATTAAAAAATATTTTTAATCATCAAATGAAAATTATTCTTGAATGGTTACGATGGGGAACGAAATCTCATCTCGTCATGGAGACAGTAAGTTGTACGTACTCACGAGCGAAAATATCATTCTATTAGTGGTGAAATTGTATGTAATTTGGTGTTATATTATATATAAATAGTCATTAATATGTTATATTTATAATTTATATTATTTATACTCATTATTATAAATATCCAAATAATGAAGTGTTGAATAACAAACTACACCACGACGTGGAGATAGTAATCCGTACGTACACACATATGCTGAATTTGTCCTTCATAGGATGGATATAATAATGAATATGGTTGTAAAAAATTTATAATAACATCAAATTATTTAGAAGGTACTGGAATTATTATTTTGGTATGGAAACAATAATGAAATAGGAAGTGGAAGAAGAAAAGAACTTTGAAAGAGGTGATGAAATTATTACCTCTTCTTCGGGTGCTTCCTCTTAATTTGATCAAAAGGGATTCTTAGGTTGTATTTCTGATAAAAGTAAGGCCTCCGGGTTTATGTGAGGGTAGTTGGGAGGATATTTGAGTAGTTTTAGGCCAAGCCAAATGTCTTAGGAGGTGTTATTGTGAGAGAAGGTGAAGTACCCTTTTATAAGAGAGGTGAGGGTCACTTTAGGAAAAGCTTGAAATATTATTTTATTATAAAATCATTTTCCATTTATAATGGTTCAAAATGGATTTATTTATAGGATAAGTTGGATATGGTTCGAAATAAGCTCAAAATTATGTTTTTATACAATTTTAGGTCACCATATTAACCTTATCCTTTAGATTTAATTCATAGTTAAATAGTTTAGCTTTTACAATGTGTTCTTGTATTTTTATATTACATGGTTTATAAACTTACTATAAAATTCCAAGAAAACATAAATTGGTTAATTAATGACATATATATCATTATATAAGTCTTTTGGATGAACCTTATATTTTTAGTAATATTATATCATTTAATAATATATTATTTGTTTTAAATACTCATTTATGTCAATTTTGACAATATTTATTATTTAGTTTTTTTGAAAGTCTAAAAAACTTGATTAATTCGAAAGAAATACATTAAATTAACCCTAACATGTCATATTAACCTATAACATTCGTGTAATGCATCAAAAGTCTAAATTTACACTTATTTGGATATTTATAATGCCAATTATTTTAATCTTTCATTAATAAGGCAATTACTCCAACACCATTGTGTCATAAATAAAGTTATTTATTTAATGTCTAAAAATTATAAATAAAATACCATGATGTAGGAAATATTTTTATATTTATAATTAATATTTATAGTCTAATTTATCTTATGTATGACCCTATATTAAAAATGGTTTAGTTATTAAACATTAATTTAATACTTTGAACTCTTCTTTAAATAAAATAATCATAAATGTCCTAATCTAATCCAAGTGGATCAAAAGGATAATATTTTATTACTAACGTTGATTTTGGTTTAAATACAATAATCCAATAGAATTATGACATGTTTTAATGTAATTTTAATATCATTTTTACCATTAATTACCATATTTACTTTAAATCGTGGTAAATAAAATTCAAAAATTACGATTCAACAAAAATTATTTTCATCCTATTGAATCATATTTTAATTACTGATGTCAAACTTGTATCTCAGATTTTTAAAATTCAACTCACATAAGTGGTAAAATTATGTTTTATGCAAATTTGCAAAAGTGCTTAGAAGGTGTGTAAAAGACGGTAAAAAGTTCAACAATATTTTATATATCTAATATTATTAAGAAATTAATTCAATGAATTAAATTGGACTAATATAGGTATTATGTATCTATTTTAAATTTAAAATAAATTTAAATTTAAAAAAATTATTTAATTAAAAAGTAATCTTTAAACAATAACGCAGTGTTTTTCACTATTCATCAAAAATTGAATGTTTTTAGAAAAATACAAAAAATTCACAAAAATAAAATTTGATATTACAAATTCAAAAATTATGTTGATTTTACCAAATTAAAAACATATAATTTTTATTAATTAATTTTAAAAAGATATTACCATTGTCAAAACCAAAAAGTGGGTTTTTGAGAAGTAAAAACTATCAAAATATTTATATGTGTTTATGTCCAATTTAAATGTAAAATTAATTCCAATGGAAGAAATTGGACTGAATGATAAAAATATAATCTAATTATACTTGAAAACCATTAAAATTTATAATTTAACACTATATATTATTTTGATTAAAAATGTTGTTTTCAATTAAAATTTAGTATTTTTCACTATTCATCGAAATATGAAAGTTATCAGAAAAGCACCAAATATTTATCCAAAATAAATTTTTATGTCTAGATTCTAAAGAAGAATTTTATTTTTTTGAATTGAATATATAAAAGTGTCAAATATTTCATTTAAAAAGGGTTCTCCATTAAAAATCGGTAAAATTGCGTTGTTTGAAAAATACTTCTTTTATCTGAAAAATTAAATTTGTTCTTATATTATGTTTAATAAACACTTAATATGGATTTTAAAACTATATATAGTATATAAAATTCAAAATGAAGTTAATATTATTCATAACATATTTTTTAATGGCTAGTTTGGTAAGTCATGGTGCACTTGGACTTAGTGTTGCGTGTAACACAAGCTATTGAATTACTTTAAAGAAAATAACTTAATATGAAATCTTGGGGTGTTAAATTCTTCCCCCCTTTTGGAAAATTTTTCCTCGCAATTTTAATATCTATCTTTGGAACTTCATCGAATGTCCCACATCAGAAAAATATTCAATAAAACTATCACTTTAAAAGAAAGAAAGAGAAGTACAAAGGTCACACGAGATAACCTATACTAGGATTCCATGTAGGAAAAATGGATATTTAAGATAAAATATGTGTTATGTTCTGATGGAGAGTGATATAAAACATGACTATGAGAAAGTTAACAACAAGAAAACCACAAACTTGTGATGGGTTAAATGGTCATTAGTTTCCCAGTAGGAAAAGTAAACAGACAACATTTTTTGTTCTAAGTTCCATTTCATAAAGTTGAGGAATTTATTTATGAGATTGAATAAAAACATAAATATATATACTTACTTTTTAAGTAGAGTTTCATCCTTTAATAAATTTCTACCACTAACACATCTTTTTCTCCAAATGATGAGTATTCAAGATGACTTGGTCACACCTGAAGTGCTAGAATCAACTTCTAGAGAATCACATAATCCACAAAGGATGAACTATATAATTTCATTGTCTATATAGATTTACCAATACAAAATGGTTAGTACAAGATTACATAATCCCCAAAATGAATAATACTTTATAGAAAGAAATACTAATCTTAATTTCCAAAATTTAACAAACAATACCTAAAGATAAATAAATACCAGTCAATAAAGAATTGCCCTTAAAATCCTTCAATATAATCCAAACTAAGATTGAAACCCAAAACTCAGAAGAATTTAATCACAGTATTTCATAGTAAATCTTATCTTTTATCTCCAAATAACATTAAATACTCTTAAAGTCTCATACAGAAGTTTAATTAACCAAATCACATATTCTCTATGATAGGTTAATCATTTCCATTAATAACCTAAATCTCTATAAAAAACATATATTCTTCCAAAATAAAAAAAATCCACCATTACACCTCAAATGAAATCCCATAGTATTCTATTTTCCTTTGGCATACAGTGTTCCCAACAGAGAGAATGTCTTCCAAAATAACATTTATCACTTAATTGAAAAATCATTTTCCTATACTAATGAAATCCATTTGATAAAATATAAGATCCCAAATCAACTTATTATTGATCAATAAAACCATTTCATTAAAAATAATTATCCACAATAACCAGGGACTTCACGTAGTCCAGTGGTAGGAGATAAATCCCAGTCTCACTTTGGTCATGGGTTCGATTCCCACAGCTTCGTCCGATGTGACGAGTTGTCACAGGGATTTCATGTTGTCCTTTTTCAAAAAACTATATTTTATGACATTCCCAGAATGAGATAAATTCCTCAAAATAACTATAACATAATTTAAGCACAAATATTATCTCAAACCTCTCATTTTCATCCCAAAAATTAATAACCTATAATTACCTCAAATTCAAGGATCATATAAACCAAAATGGTTCTTTATAACTATATCTACAAAAGAAAATATAATTCTTCCTCGAATAGAATTTTCACATAACAAACTATAGGGTTACATATACAAGAGAAAATTCTTCCAAAGTAATCCCATCAACAAAGAGCATTAATACTTTTAAACATTTCTCCATCCATTTATTTCCACATAGGTTCTTCCTTGACATAGTGGTTATCCTATAGAATAGGGAATTGACTCAAGTAATACCCAGGTCCTCTATATTTACGAAAAATGACTGTAAATGGATTCTTAGGATCATTTTAGTTTTCTTCCATAGTACTCTTCATTTTTCCATAGAAATTATTTACTTTATGTCCTTCTTTCCCACACATAAATCATTTCTTTGTTCCATTGAGACACTTTCCTGGGCGTCTCCTTCCACATTTCTGACATGATGGAAATTGATCTTTCTTTTCACCACAGTCTCCACTGTTGGAGCTCTTATCATTCTCTGTCTTTCTCTTCTTTGTTGAGTTTGGGAGTTGGTTAATGTATATATTGTTGATCATATTTTTGGAAACATGGTTCGGCATGAACAAGATATCTTTTACGTCTACCAATATTCCATTTAGTTTCTCATTTCCACCATCGTTCCCACCTTGTACATCATGTTCAATGTTTCTATGACTTCCTTAGAATCCATCCATTGAATAAAACAAGAAATCATAGTGTGAGTAACAATAGTAAAAATATCATTCAGAGAATATCATGGCGCCTTATTTTTAGTCTAAAACACCTCAGGGTTAACCAAGGTTATTTATTCTTATCTTATATTAAAATAATTTAAATTGGGTATTAAAGAAAATGTGAATTATCCTATGAATATCACTTGGGAGTGTCATAACCAGGAGTGCAGCAAGGCCCGTTGTCGTGCACCGGTTCCCGTTCAAGTCCATCTCAAAGTGGTGTTTTCGGGTTTTACCCCTAGGTACTTCTGCTCCAGAGCCACCTTTACTTGCTTATATCTAGACAGGGATGTATTTCTTGGAAACCCCACATAATATTTACATTACCAATTTTTTTGGATATTCTTCTATACTAATCCTCAAAGTCTATCTTAGGGTAGTGTTTTCTAAGAAGAGTTTTTCTAAATATAGCTTCCAAGGTTTGTACTAAACGTCCTCTGATACCAACTATAACGCCCTAACCCTAGTTACCCAGATTCGGTGTATTATTACATAAAATTGGAATAATCACATGAGATCAAGTCTCGAAAAACCGCTTAGTTTTGTATCCTTGGAAGTACTAGATACATACATAAGTTTTACATTACATCATGAAATAAAAAAATAACATTGTGTTCCCTTTGAACACACTCATATCCATTGGCTTATCCCTAAGGGTTAATCATAATATACTTCTTCACATCCTGAGAAAAAGAAAACATAATAAAATAGTGATCTTAGATACTTAGTAGGGATAACAATATAGCAGAAACTATCATAAATAAGTTTAAACATTTAAGGCAATGTATAAGACTAAAACACAAGTCTTATAAACTTAAACTTAAGAATAATATGGAAAAGATAAATCAAATAATTCCATTTAATTATTCACATGGATATTATATTAGTCTAATAATCACATGTAATATCAATATCTAATTTCATAATGATGGAATTCATAATGTCAAACATCATAACCACATAGTCAAGGCCTCATGGAAAGACTACAAATAATATTTTTTCAAGGCCATGTTCCAAGACACTAGTTTGTCACGTGAGACCTACCGATGCATCAAGGAGATATAGAAGACTACATCCATAACTTATAAGTCCAATTCATTCCTCATATGAAAAGGTTGGAACATAATCTAAACATTCATATTAGAACTAGCATAAGAACTGTCAATACTTTAACCAAAAACCATGAATGGTATAAAAATAGCCCATCCATAGTTAAACATAACTCATTCAATAAAATATGGAATATTTTATTATAATCAATAAAACTCAATGAAGAATAAAATACAATAAATAATATTGACATAGATGAAAATATTAGTAAAACTATTTGAGAGAAATATCCCATTTTCTTGAAAACATTTAAAAGTTACACTATTTTTCAAAGAAGTTGTTTAAAAGAGATTTTTGAATCCAAGTGTCCCATCCCACTTTGAAACATTTGAAGGGAATAATAATTTTAAAATATTCATGTCCATATAAATAAATTCTTAAAACCATTTTTATAACATGGACATTAATGAGAAATATTTAGAAGAATAAATCTTTAAAACATTTAAAACGATATTTTAGTTAAAGAATTCCTAACCAAATAACAGATGCTTAAATACAAAAAATTGAGAAATAACATTAATAAAAACATTATAATATCATTAGAATAAAGGGATTCATGATATAATATGTCAAGGGATAGTATATACACCATATAAAAGTGAATTGGCGCATAACAACAAAGAAGAATCAATGGAATGTAAATTGAGACAAAATCCCTTATAAAGTACCATATCCTTTGATTAAGGGTAAATATGTGAAATAATTATGCGTGGAAAATATAAATAAAATCAATATGATTTAATATTAAGTGTAAATAAATCAGAGGACATTCACACATATTCTTTTAAAAACAAAACCAATGACTTGGATGTTTAACTCATTGAATGAAAATTGAGTTAAGATTACCCTTATCAATTTCATATAAATGACTTGAGAATTTATCAATGGAGTGATTATGTGTATCAATAGTATATCTACACAAAGGGGAGTGTAAATAACTACATAAATAAATAAATAGTGATTTCACATATAATCTTGGAGTAAAATAATCAATGATGTGTGTGTAAAACCCAATGAGTGGAAATTGAAATTCTAAATTCCCTTATCGATTTGGTAACTTATGAAAAATACACACCATTAAAGAAGGATCATAGAATGATTATTTAAATACCTATAAATTAAATTTTATTACACAAATAATACAATCATGGGTAGTACATACACCACACAAAAGGAAGTTGTGGAAAATATAGCATGAATCTCACGGGAATAAAAGTGAGATGAAAACCCCTTACCTTGTACTATTCCTTAGTAAAGGGTAGTATTACATCCTGTATAATGGTGAAATAATTGTTATTAAATTATAAAATAACCACATACATAAATATGATATCATATATGATCTTCTAATATTGCTTTGTTAATGATATTTTAGTAGTATTATTATTTTGGGTGTTAACTGATTCATTTTCCATTATATTCTTCGTTATGTAAGTCAAGTTTGTTAAAGATAGGATCTATTTAATTCATATAAATAATGATATTATGTTCTTAAACTTTATTTTTAATCGTCAAATGAAAATTATTCTTGAATGGTTATGATGGGGAACGAAATCTCATCACATCGTGGAGACGGTATGTCGTACGTAAGCATGAGCAACAATATCATTCTAATAGTGATGAAGTAGTATGTAGTTGGATGGTATATTATATATAAATAATCATTAAAATGTTATATTTATTATTTAAATCATTTATACTCATTATTATACCCATCCAAATAAAAAAATGTTGAATAACAAACTACACCACGACGTGGAGACGGTAAGTCGTACGTACACATGTGTGGTGACTTTGTCATTCATAGGATAGATAGAATAATGAATATGGTTGTACCATATTTATAATAAAATATTATTATGTAGAATTTACTATAGTTATTATTTTGGTATGGAAACAATAATGAAAGAGGAAGTGGAAGAAGAAGAAAACTTTGAAAGAGGTGATGAAATTATTACCTCTTCTTCAGGTGCTTCCATTTTATTTGATCAAAAGGGATCCTTAGGTTGGATTTATGATCAAATTAATACCTCTAGGATAATTTGAGGGTATTTGGGAGGATATTTGAGCAGGTTTTGGCTGAGCCAAATGGCTTTGGAGGTGTAATTTTGAGAGAAGGAGAAGTACCCTTTTATAAGATGGGTGAGGTTCACTTTAAGAAAAGCTTGAAATATTATTTTATTATAAAATAATTTTCAGTTTTTAATAGTTCCAAATGGATTTATTTAAAGTATAAGTTGTTTATGGGTATAAATCCTCTCAACCAATATGTTTTAGGAAAGTTTAGGTCACCATATTAACCTTATCATTTAGATTTAATTCTTAGTTAAATAGTTTAACTTTTACCATGTCTTCTTGTATTTTTATATTACATGGTTAATAAACTTACTATAAAATGCCAAGAGAACCTCCAGTGGTTCATTAATTACATATCTATAATTATATAAGTCCTTTGGCCGAACACTATATTTTTAGGTATAATATATCATTTAATAATATAGTATTTGTTTTACATACTCATTTATGTCAATTTTGACACTATTTAGTATTTGGTTTTCTTGAAAGTCAAAATAACATGATCACTTAAAAAAAATACATTAAATCAACACTAAAATGTCATATTAACCTAGAATTTTTTTGGAATGTATCAAAAGTCTCAATTTACATTTATTATGAAATTTATAATATCAATTATTTTAATCTTTCATTAATAAGGTAATTACTACATCATCATTGTGTCATAAATAAATTTAATTATTTAATGTCTAAAAATTATAAATAAAATACAATGATGTAGGAAATATTTTCATATTTCTAATGAATATTTATAGTCGAAGTTATCGTATGTATAACCCTATATTAAAAATGGTTTAGTTGTTAAAAATTGAATTTAACACTTTTAACTCTTCTTTAAATAAAATAATAATAAATATCCTAATCTAATCCAAGTGGATGAAAAGGATCATATTTTATTTTTCAGGTTGATTCTGGTCGAAATACATTGATCCAATAGAATTATGACATGTTTTAGGGTAATTATAATATCATTTTTACCTTTAATTATTCTATTTACTTTTAAATGTGGTAAATAAAATTCAAAAGTTACTATTCACTAAAAATTATTTTCATCTTATTGAACCAAATTTTACTTACTGATATCAACCGTGTCTCTCAGATTTTTGAAATTCAACTCATAGAAGTGGTAAAATTATTTTTTATGCAAATTTTCAAAAGCGCCTAGAAGGTGAGTAAAAGACGGTAAAGAGTTAAATAAAATTTTATATATCTAATCTTATTATAAAATGACTTAAATGAATTAAATTGGAATATTATAGGTATTATGTATCTATTTTTACTTTAAAATAAATTTAAATTAAAAATAATTATTTGAATAAAAAGTCAGCTTTAAACAATAACACAATTTTTTTCACTATTCATAAAAAATTGAAAGTTTTTAGAAAAATACAAAAAATTCACCCAAAGCTAATTTTGATATTCCAATTTCAAAAATTATGTCTATTTTACCAAATTAAAAACATAAAAGTTTTATTAATTAATTTAAATAAAATATTCTCACTATCAAAACCAGAAAGCGGGTTTTTGAGAAGTAAAAACTATGAAAAGATTGATATGTGTTTATATCCAATTTAAATGTAAAATTACTTCGAATGACCCAAATTATATTAAATGATAAAAATATAATATAATTATACTTCAAATCGATTCAAATGTATAATTTTACAATATAAATTTTTTTTATTAAAAAAAATTCAATTAAAATTTAGTATTTTTTTATTCATCAAAATATGAAAGTTATCAGAAAAGCACCAAAAAGTTATCCAAACTAAATTTTTATGTCCCGCTTCTAAATAAGAGTTTTATTTTGTCTAATTGAATATATAAATGTGTCAAATATTGTATTTAAAAAGGTTTCTCCATTAAAAGGCGGTAAAATTTCCTTTTTTGAAAAATACTTCTTTTATCTAAAAAATTGAATTTGTTCTTATATTATTTCTAAAAATTCATAATATGGATGTTAAAATTATATGGATTATATAAAATTCAAAATGAGTTTAATACTATTCATAACTATTTTTTGAACGGCTAGTTTGGTAAGTCATGGTACGCTTGAACTCAGTGTTACGTGTTGTGCAAGCTATTGAATTACTTTAAAGAAAATAACTTACTATGAAATATTAGGGTGTTAAAATGAAACTTCAAACTACTAAGGTTATTTGTGATAAATTAAGAATAAATTATGAAGCAAACATCAAAGTCGAGGAATCCAAACTGAAAGTTTGGAGGAGTATATTTGAAGATATAAATATAGTTTATTATGAGAACATAGAATAATAATTTACATGGTTCAATGATATTTTGATTAATATCTAGGGGTTTGATGAGATTTTGAATGATTCCCCCATTATCAAAAAGTTAATTACAAAATTTATAGAAATATTTGATCCTAAGATTTCAACTATGGAAGATATGGAATATTTTTTTATTGGAGGAATTTTAAAACATTATCATAGCTTGTGAAATGTGAAACGCTCTACTTTTCAAGAAGATATCAAAAATATATATGTATTTTGACTCCATTTAGAAAATTAAATGTCAAAGAAGAAAGAAGCTATTGAATCAAGTGATTCTAATAATGATGAGGATGATGAAGAATTCAACAAATTTTTTTATCTTATACCAAATATATTCAAGCAGTAGAAATGGAAAGGAAATTGTAAGATACAAAAATGGTGATACAATTAAAATCATATTGGAAATTTTTTCAAGGAATAAACAAGAAATAAGGTTTAAGACTTTGAATCTAATGAAGAGGATGAGAAATCGCAAAATTAAAAAAGGGGAAAAGGAAAAAATTATTCCATCATCAAGAAAAGAAACCTGATGATAATGAAGGATAAAGATAACTCATAAAGTAGGTAATAAGATTATGAATTCAATTTATTTTATCATGTTAAAAAATATTTTGATAGTTCTCATAGTGATGATGAGGAAGTAAAGAAATAACTGGAGTGGAAGCTGAAAGGTGAGTTAGAATCTTGTGTTGAGAGGATTACACACTTCAATAAAGAGAATATGAAAATACTAAAAGATAAAAAAATGGAAAAGGATAAGAAATAGTTGATCAATAAATAATATATCAATTTTGATGAGATAAAGACAAAAAATTTGACAACGGTCAAGAAAGAGTAGATAATGAGCGATCATGAAGAGGAACTAGCGGGGAAGGAATATGAGATGGTTGAGAAAAAATCAATATGTATTGATACAAAAAATTATTTGAATAATATCAAATAATAATTCTCAAAGCATACTGAATTTAAATGAAAATATTACTAAGTTTTTTAAATTATATATTCTAATAGGGAAGTAAAATCTGCACCTAATATATCTCAAAATGAATTTTTTTTCTAATAGTGCAGGTGAACAAAGTATGACTTTGAAAATTCAGATCAATAATAGAAATAGGAGGTCTTATTTTATATTTGAGATAGAGAGGAATATTCCATGGAGTACACTTATCCTAGGTAAAATAAGGCTCGGTTTGAAGGAGGAAAATCCTAAATAAATTATGTAAAAATGTTTAGTCAAAATAAAAGATCATAGTTTAGAGGATTATTTGGGTGTTATGGAAGTTATGGACACAAATTTTACTCATTATAGAATAATATGTCTTTACTAGGGAAGATTCATGAACCAAGGGGGGTTATACTAAGAAAAAAGATAAATGACTCCAAGGAAAAAAGTTTTAACAAAAAAATTAGATAATCTATCCAATTAAAATGAGTTTTATATATTAGAAGATTTGTACGATATATGTAACCAATAGGGTAACAAAATTGAGGAGTGAAGGGTAAGATTACCAAGATAACTTACCTATAATGTGATAGGGATGGAATATCAATAGCTAATGAAATAATACGAACTTACTAAGAATCCATGTAAAGAATTCAAGTATACTACGCATGTCAAGAAAGTGTATTTGATAGTTTGGCTAGACCAATTATTTTTGGATAAGAAAATGGATAATGAAAAAATCAGTGCCAGTGAAAAAGGAAATAAAGTTAGCTCAAAAGAGAATATTGAGACATAAGAGAAGTTTTATAAAAGTTATAAAATGAATGTTAAAACAAAACCATGTGAAAGGTGTGGAAAAATTGGGCATGGCGCAAAAGATTTCATGATAATCTTCATGGCCCAAGAATAATTAAAGAGGAAGAAAATCCAAGAATCAAAGAAATAATTTTCATTTATTACTGAGGTGGATAATTCATCTCTACAAAATAAATTTTCTCAAGAGAATAAGATAATCATGCAATCTTTTAAGAATCATAATAGGAAAAAAAGTTTAAATGGTTCTTACATACTAATATTAGAGAAAATGAATAGATTGGGTGGAGAGAAAGATCTAGGACTTGATGTTTTAACTGAGAAAAAAATAGTTGGCTCATTATTACCTATCATTCCAGTTTATATGTTCTAAAATAAAAGGAATTTATGGATAAAATGAAGTTTTCACTACTGGAAAATAAGTAAGGTGTTCTTCATGGAGTGTTCTAACTACCGCAAAAATGAGGAGTTGAGTGCATCCCTTTAGGGGGAGAAAATATTATATTAATTTTTCATGTAGTAAATATGGAAATTATAGTTAGATATAAAAAATAGGGCAATAAAGATTTCCAATCACAATTAAAACTCTTATTTTTGTTTATATCAAACATATTTATATGGGGGGTGTTAGTTAATGAAATATGAGAAAAGGGGGAGTTTTTATGTATTGCACTTAATATTTTTTGATGGTTTGTTTAGTTGAGTGTGGGTCACTTACTTTTGAATAAATATATTTAAAACATCCTCTATATTAAGTATTTGATAATGGTATCAGATGTATGGTTGTTTATTGACAACACTGAAAAACATGGTTATGCACTCTCATTTTATACAAATGGTTAGCCCACATAGACTTAGAGTTTTCTGACTAAACTAACTTTACTAACAAAATCATATGTTATCATAATTCTCTCAAGTTTAAAAAATTTTTATTTATATTTTAAACGGGGAGAAGGAAATGGTTTCAAAAGAAGTTAGGTGATATGAGAAGACCCCTATAACCCCTATGAATTTATTTTCAATAAGGCGGCAAAGAAAAACTTTGAATTTGGTGAAAATTAAAGGGGTATTTCTAACAAATACAAAGGAATATATTGAAGTGAAAAAATAAATTATTTGTATTTTTTTCAATAAGGCTGTGAAAATGGAAATTTGAAGTGTGTTTTTGAAGGCGAGTGAGATGCTGCCATGTTGAATAACAAAGAAGATTATGTGTTGCTACTTAAAGAGCTTAGCTGGAAAACTTCAATGTAGTAGCACCTATCTGTGATGATTAGCATAGTAGTATAAATAGTAATCAAATAAATGTGTTTATGGATATATATAAACTATATAAAACTATTTTAGAATGTTTTTAGATTATTTTGAGATGACTCGTAATAATTTAAATAGGTCTTATAGGTATTTGAGTTAAATTTGGAAGCTGTAGATAAAATATGAAAAATAAAAAAAGTGTATTTATTATATAGTGCACAAGATTTTTGAGAATGGTATTTTTAATATATTTTCGCTACCACATAAGATATTTTATATCCATGTATTATATTTTATATACAAGTCAGATATTATGATCTGGAAAAAACTTTTCTACCTGACTGTATGATAATCCGTGCAACATAAGAATTTTCTATTTAGGCTAAGGATATTCATGTATGTATAAAATATTTCTCTACATGTATGATATTTGGTAAATATTTATAATAAAATTTTATACACATAAGATATTTCTACCAGGCATATGATATTTCCGATTCATATAACATAACCCGACCAAGCCTAAAAATATGATTTTTTCATAATGAAATCTTCTAAATAAAAATAAATAATTTAGTTGATGCAAAGAGAACTAATATATAAAGAATAAACATCATGATAAATCATATTATCATGATCAAATCCAATATTTAAGGAAGATTGACCAAGGGATATGTTGGATGGTGATATGAATTCCATGACTATAGGAGGATCCACCACAACAGAGTTCTAGGAACATAAATAATTCAATTAGAAAATAAATGCAACAAAATTTTTGGGAAATTAAAAGGATAAAAAATCCTCGGTCTTTAGGTAATTTAAATAGAAAGACTCAACAAATATTTTTATATATTTCAAAGTGTAATTGAAACTGGTAATATCTTCCAGATTTAAAAGTGAAGATTTCATACTGACTACTATTCAAGGTATTTCTAAAATTTTGTTTTAGAAACTAACATTCATGATATTATTCTATGAATATAAAATATAAAATGTAATAAAGAAAATATGTGTTGTGAATATTGATAGATCTTGTTAACATCGTGTGAGTTATTTTCTAAGATCTCAATACTTCAATAGTATCGAAGAGAGAAGAAGGAATTCAGATCTAAGATTCAATAAAAAAAAGAGGCATCTTGTGATCGATTATTCTAAGAACTTTGGAGAACAATATTATGTGGAGATCTAAGAAGATGAGAAATCTATATTACCATGTTATAAATAATAACTAGGCATATAGTGTTGAAGGTGTAAGCATTCATTCCTATTGATCCAACCTATTATTGGAAGGATATTTACATAAAAAGGTGAAAAACATTCCTAGAGTGAAGAAGATCTTTTTTTATTTGGATCAAACATTATATATAAGAGTTGTTTCTTCTAGTGGGACTCAGAAATTCCAAATCTAATGGGAATCTATATCAATAGGAATGTGATGGTACTTGTTTGTAGCCACTTTGGGATATAGTGGAAATTCTATGTTTAGAGGGACTAACCAACCACTACAAAGAGTGGGTCATTTTGAACAAACCTTGTATATTTTGTATGTTGTGATTTCTCTTATTAATATTTCACATGATGTGAGGATGAGAGAATATATTGAGTGGATATATACCTTAACAATTCTAAGATTATGAGTTCAAAAAAGGGAAATTTGTAAAATAATACCACCAATTAACCCCCTCCTAATGGTCAATCCAACATGGGGCACCATATACTCAATAACCTTATTTAATCTTTATGGATTATTAAATTTGAGATTTTAAATTTCCACCTTCATCTCAGACTTCTCTTATCCTTATCCCTACCTGTAGAATTTGTAATTATGATCCAATCCATTGTATTTATTAATTTTGGATCTCCAAGCATTTGTGTCATCAATTGTGTTAATCCTAGTGTTCAATTTGTTGTTAAAGATGTGTCAATATGTGTTTAGTGAGAAATGTGATGATTGGTTGAACTGTTCTTTCAAATTCAAAGACACGTGATTAAGAAAGAACATTGTATACAACCACTGTAAGACCATTAAAAATAGTACTTTTCATGATTATTTGTAAATAATAATATTAAGAAGTCCATGTAGAATGTATTTACATTTTTTATGAAGAATATGAAGAGAACATTATTTAAGGAAGGATTTTAAATTTATGATGAAAATTATGGGAATTTTTTAATAGAGTTTACTTAAAAAACATAGAAAACTAGGCCAACTAGGTCATCCATCTCATCCAATCATTTGTGGGAGCATTCTCACTCATGCTTGGGGACCAGCTAGCCCAACTAGAAAGGTCCACAGGTGAGTGGGTCATGTATAGGCTCGCAGGAGCATACTTGAGAGTAGGTGCATAAGTATGGGCTAGGTGTGTTGGTGGGATAATGTAGGTTTGGTGTGGACCATGAGGCATGAGTGTGGTGTATATAGGTGTTGATCCCCCACTACCAGTTTGAAGCGATGAAGGCATATGTTGATTAATAATGAAGAGCCTAGCCACATGAAAGTTCGATATGGGATGATGTGTCACATGGTATTGTAGCTCGAACATTAATGATATATAAAGAATTACCACCATTCTATTTTTCATATATAGACAATTTGATCTCCCACATCCCACGAGTTTAAATAAACTCATCATCTTCATCCTCCTAAGTCTCGCCAATGGAGATCTATGCACCAAGGTTCGATGTCATAATTTCCATTATCGAACCATGATCGAATGGTTGTTCTTGAGATAGTGAGGCCATGCCAATGAGGTGATGAAACTACAACATCATCCATGCAACTAAATTTTCTATGACTGTGAATATTTCAAAGGATGATAATTTAGTTTAGTGGAAACAAATTTATTGAGGCTGATAATGTATGGATAAATGAAGCGCATGATCTTTATCCCATGCACATGAGAAGAGTGCATCGTGAAATCACATAAGATGAGGTACCATATTTATCAGTGTAAGTTTATTTGGGACATACTAAATCATTTGGTGACTTTAAATGTGTGTTACATGGAACATTTTGTAGAAGATCAATGCAACATTTTTATCAGAGAAGAGGTAGTGGGTACTTGAAAATAAAAGGAGAAGAACCCTCAGCTAAGGGAATTGCTTAAATTTGAGAATCTCTAATTTTATCTAGTGAAACAAAGTTTTTGTTAAGACTTTTGGTTCCAAAATAAGAATCCACTAATATTTTTCCTTGTGTGAGGAAGAGGAGAAAAACCATGAATATTTTACTTGTACCAATCAAACTCATTTTGTTTCATGAATAACTGGTTCCAAAAAACCCACACTAGTATGTGAAAAATCCCAGAGAACTATAAGACAGTGTCACCTATAAAAATTTTGGAAATAAAATAAATAGCACATGTCTGTTCATAATTTCAGGAAGACTATTAATGAGGAAGATATTTCATACTATATATACATATTGTTTAAATGAAGGAATATTGGGAAGAAGTGGATAGTGTATATATACCTTTGCATGAATAAGATAGTAAGCTTCCACATTCATGAAGAAAAGTGTAGTGGCTTTATAAGGCTTGTGTGAATAAGAACATTGCACACCCATTCAGGTTTTTTCACAAGATAGTGAATAGTGAAGGCCATGCATGTGTTCATGATTATATAAAGTCTTAAGAATAATTAATATACCTAAAACAATTGAAGATAACACATAATATTAATGAAGAATATAAATAAATGTGATAGGGTTTTACATTCCATGAAAATCATTCATAAAGTGGATTTTTTTTATTGTGAAAGTTATTCTTTCATATAATTATACTTAATAATTTTTATGCACAACTTGTACATATCTAATTGATATCAGGTCTTCATTAGTAGAATAAAGATTTGCAGCCTAAGAATTTATTTCACTAAGGAAACTGATTATATACAGGTGATCAAAATTATTGAGAAATACATACAGACTTGATCAGAGGATATTTAAGGTACTTGAAGTGTACATGATCAAGTAAAATATTATAAGATCATGGAGTAAGATTAAGATATCATCCTATAGTGGAGAAATCCATGAACAAAGGTGAAGTATTTCAGTTGGTGTCGAGAGTAGGTGAATTCTTCTTGTTGAAGCTAAGAGTAAAAGGATCCTCTCCATTGGATCTAGAACATGAATTCATTTAGTTATATCCAGAATAAAATAGAGTCTCTTGGTGGGTTCTAGAGAAAATTATTTCAGTTGGAGATGAAATAAAAATCTCTTAGTTGTTATTGGGAGTAGTGTAATCACTTGTTTGATAATGAAGAATCTATAACTAAGGGGAATAACCAGTTGTAATAAAGAGTAGTCTTTTTCGGAACCTTATAAATACTTTATACTTCTCTCTCTACATTATTACAACTACTAAGAAGGTGATATTTATAGATAATATTGATTGGATAAAAAAACATAACAAGTCGATAGATTGAATTAAAAATAAAAGGAATTTGTAAAAAGAAACCATTGGTTCACCCCTCCCCTCTTAGTGGTCAATCCAACAAAGGTCTCTACAAGTGGTATCAAAGTGAAGGTTCCCTATAAATATCCAATACATTATTTATGAAGTGAACATTTCAAGAAATGAGTGAGCTACATCATGTGGAGAAAAAAGGAAGCTACTCATGAGGATACTAATCTAGAGATTTCTGCCAATACCCAGAATAATATAAATAAAAGATGAGTAAGGAGTAAGAATAACTTTATATTAATGTTAAATATAGCACAAAATGAAGTTAATCAATGTGGTATATGTTTCAAGAATTTTTTTTATGGTTTTTATGATGAATCCTACTCAAGATTTGATGATTATGTATCACTTAGTGATTTTTATTTTGAATTCAAATTATATATGAAGAAACTTCCCAAAGAATTTATAAATTTTATTATTGGAGGTCTAAAGTCTCCTTAGAATAAAAAATTATAGCTATAAGAAGAATATAATTCAATGGAATAGGAATTTGTTAAAATAGTTTTCATATTTAACCATATCACAAAAATTGTGAAGGAAAAAAGATGAAATAATTTCTATTTCAATGAAAGATATATTGAATCTGTTTAAGAATTGTAATGAACTTTTTGTGAGAAATGTTTCATTGATATTTTATTTTTATAAGATTTACATCAATTTTATAAATTTAATAATGTTTCTATGGTTGTAGAAGATTCTTAATTAGAGGATAAATCTAATAAGTTCAAGGATATTAGAAATTATTTAAAATAATTAAAAAAAATGAATAAAGAACAAATGAATAAGCTAAATGAGGATTAGTAAGACAAATTGTGGTTAGTTTAGGATGAGAAGAACTCCCTCAACATTATGTGTTTAGATTTGGAGGTGAAATTGAATAATCAATAATCATAACAAGCTATAACTTCCCACATTTCAAGAAAAATAGATGTTTCTACACAAGTTTGATTTGAGCATCATGATTCCAAGAAGATCATGACATCATTCTATAATAATTTGTAACATCAACTAATAATATGGTTCCTATAACCTAGAAACTATATTGTGTACTAATGTTATTTCAAGTGATGGAGTAGGTTTTAAACCAAAATTTGGGAAAATATGGATGGTGAAAAATGATGATAAACCCACCACATAAAAGGTGGATATGAAAATAATCATGAAGAAAGGTATGGTAATAAATACTACTCTTGCTGGTATGACATGTCATTTTTAGGAAACAAGAATGAATCAAGGGGAAATCATGGGGAATATGTGAGAAAAATTTCACAAATAAAGAATAATATGACCAAAATACCGTCCAAGATACCAATTAAAAAAAATATGAATGTTTAAAAGACATTTGTGGAAGATATAAGAATAAGGGACATATTTCTGAGAAATTTATGAAAAAACTACCAGGATATATTTCCTATGGTGAGAAAGGGATGGAGCTTCAACAAAAAAATAGTTCAATCCATGTGAAGATTTTGAGAAGGTAGAGATTTTCAAAAAATAATACCTAGTTGTTTATCCAAGCCAAATGAAATTGGATAATAAATTGCAAGAAAATAAAAAACCTTATAGATCTAAAAAAAGAAATTTTCTAGAAAAACTGAGGTGGAAAAAATTTATTCCAAATTTAGTTGATGAGAAGATGACTGAGATTGGGAGAAAATAATAGCTTAGGTTGAGAGGTAGTTCTTAGCCTGAATTTTACTCTTGAACAATAAGAAGGTCCCTCTTTATTCCCTATTATCATGTATAATTTTGTACTAACATTTTGGGAATTTAATAAGATTTATTAATCCCTTGAGGGGGGGGGGATTTTTTAGATGAAGCTGCTAAATATTCACTTCACAATGAATGTGGAGTCACTAAACAACATTGTAAAGATGGATACTGAGGTACGCCAATCATACTTTTATCTCCCATTCATAATTAAATTAATCATATCAATTAAGAGGGAGTGTTTGGTTGATTATTAGATGAAAGAAATGGGATCTATATCTTTTAAATCTTAAATTTTTAATGTTTTTGTTGAAGTATATGCAGGATTTAGAAATTTATTGATAAATATATTTACTTAAAACCCCTTAGAAGATAATTGAGAATTTTTTAGCACGATTTCACATGAATGGTAGTTTATATACAACATAGAAAACCTTGGTTGTATCTCTCTTGTCTTATACATAGGTTTACCCCAAGCAGACTTAGTGTTTATTAGATAAAGGCTCTTTACTAAGAGAATAATGTGAGATCATCCCTTTCTTATAAGTGATCAAGAAATTTTCATGTAAGGAAGAAGAACATGATCTCATAAGGAAAATGATAATCATGTGGAAAATCCCCACTTTTCCTTTGAATTTTATTGTCAAAGGGGGATAATGTTTTGATCACACGTATTGAATTTTAAATATGTGAAGAGATATTGACAACAAAACACAAAGGGGGATATTGTTGGACCCAATGTTACATTTGTTGTCAATGATGTGTCAATATGTGTTTGGTGAGAAATGGAATTGTTGGTTGAATTATTCTTCCAATGTTAAAGACATGTGCTTAGGAGATCACATTGCATACAAAAAGAAAAAAACCATGAAAAATATTATTTTCATGATGATTTTTAAAGAAAAATATTAATAAGTCCATTTATAATGTATTTAATTTTTTTTGAGTAAGATGATGAAAACAGTATTTGTGTAATGATTGGAAATTTATGATAAATAATATGGAAAACTCTTTATGGGAGTATACTTAAAAATATTGCCAATCAAGACAACTAGGATAGCCATCTTGACCAAAAATTTGTGGGAGTATGATCAAACATGCGTGGGAACCAGCCAACCTAGATAGAAAGGGTGGTAGGTGATTGGACCATGTATAGGCCTATATAAGTAAATCTAGATATAGGCACATAAGGATGGGAAAGGAATTATGGTAGCCCAACATGAGTGTGACATGACCCATGAGGCGTGGTTATGGTTTTTTTGGGTGCTGATTCCCCACTTCCAACTTAAAGTGGTGAAGGAATATGTTAATTAATAAGGAAGATCCTAGCCATATAAAGGTTTGATGTGAAACGATGTGGTTAAAAGTATTATATTTCTGACTTTAATGATATTTAAAGAACCACCTCTATTTGATCTGGCATATCTTGACCGTTCAATATTCCACGCCCTTTGAGTTTAATAAACTCGTCATCTGTATTCTCTTGAGTCTCATCAATTAAGAGTTGTATGCCAAAGTTTGATGTTGCAAATACCATTATTGATACAAGATAAAATGGTTGTTCTTGAGATAGTGAGGCCAAGATAATGAGGTGATGAGGCTATGACATCATTCATAATGCTTAATTTTTCATGCATTCAAATATTTCAGAGGATAATCATTCAGTCAAGTGAAAACGAAGTTGTAGAGGATAATAATGTGGGGATAAATGAATCACATGATCTTTATCCCATGAAAAGGACAAGAGTGCATCATGAGATTTTGTAATATGAGGCACCTTCTTTATCAGTGTAAGTTTATCTGAGATATATGAAATCCTTTGTTGAATTTAAATATGCATGACATGACACATTTTGTGGAAGATCAAAAAAACATTTTTATTAGAGCAGAGGTGGTGGGTACAGGCCCATCAAAGCATAAGAAAACTTGGATGAGGGGGTTTCTTCCATTTGAAAATTGATTCTGTTTTCTTGTGAAATATAATTTCATTGAATCATTTTGGTTCACTATAACGTCTCGGTTCCAAAATCCACCCAGAGGTGCCCTGTACCCGGTTGGTCACATGGACTCAAGTGCATTTCCCCAAACGCCATAGGATACCGAATAGCAGTGAGGGACTTGGATGTGATAGTGGAGAAACTATGCCCTCATTGGCAGAGTACACAGTAGAAGTAACAACACATACAACACATACAACAACAAAAGCAGTAAATATCCAACAACAATAACAGTGGAAGACTGATAAATAAACAACTGGAGCAGAAATATATGTCAATGATTCATGATACATATATGTCTAGGAAAATAGAAAAATAAGTCACAATGATGAATACAAAACTAAACCAAAGTACAAAATAAAAACAACAAATGAGCAACTCCTCAGCATCGCAAGCCTCGGCTTGGTCCCATGCTCTCTAGATCCAATGAAATCAAGAACCTGAAGTAGAAGGGAGATTTCCCTTATCTATACCTGCAACAATATAATCTGTTTGGGCCTAAAAGCATGACCCAAACAGGGTGTGAGATAAAAATCCCAGTAGGAAACCACCTGAATATTAGTGCCTAACAGTCAGTGAATATATGATAGGTAAAAGTACAGAAAATAGGAAATAGGAAAGTACTCAGTAGAAAACAATCCACAGTTCCTAGCATATAATTTACAAATAGGTAAGTAGCCACACAAGCAAGACGAACAAACAGGTAACCTCTATATAGTTATCACAACCTAACCCCTAGGGTTCAACCTACAAGCACTAGAAACCCTCTGGGAGGCACACACAGTCACACCCCTCTAGATTAGCTAATGAATAGACTCTCTGGGGAAGCACTCATTGTCAATTACCCCTATAGTCTCGTATCGTACTAAAGGCGCTCTGGGGAAGCACTCAACGTCTCATTCCACATGTGTCCCATATTGAGGAACTATAGACACTATGAGAATCACTCAACTTCAATTCCCCCTGGGGTCTCGCATCGTAATATAAAGACACTTTGGAGAAGCCCTTACATCCATTCTCCATATGGTCTACTACACTAGGTTCCCACAGCCCTATGTAAAGTCATCAAGCATCGCATCACGTAAAGGCCAAAGTATCCTGAAGAACTACTTGGTTAGAATCTACAACATCTCAGCATGGAAGAACAGGCATACCATCCTATAACTAGTCATGGAACTGGAAATAGTATAACAGGAAAAACTAGACCAAACAGTCATAAATAGTCAAAAATGCATGGGAAAAGCCTCCAAAGCATAGTAAATTACCCTATTCACAAACAATAACCTCTACTCAAGCATATAAGCAAATCAGGCAAACAAAAAGGGAAAAACAGGAAATAGGCAATACCCTGATTAAGGGTATTGGGAGAATTTTAACAAAATACTCAAAGAAATTCTACAGAAAGTCACAAACCACCTACCTCAACATTAGAAGATTGATATACTTGAACCTTAAAACTTGAATCTCCTTGGAACATCGTAGATCTAAGAAAACGTCCAAAATTCTTAACCCACGATAACTTGAGAAAGAGGAGGAATTGGGAAATGAATCTCTATGAGAAGGAAGAGCTTACCGATGTGGTTCCAACGCAATCAACAGCGGTTGATTTGGAGAACAGACAAAGGATCAAGGGTTCGTCGAAGATCTGCGGCCGTACAGAATGCTCTCGGTCGAAGAAGCTGGAGAAGAAGGCAGTTCTGGGGTTAAGACGCGACCCTAGTGCGTTTAATGAAAAAAAAGTACAAGGCATGTACTTTTGGAGTATACAGTGTGTACTAGGCTTTTCCATACTCCACTTTAGGTGGCCTCCATGTCACCCCTACATGGCCGCGTGTGTGGCCATGACACGACCATCACATGACCTCGAGTGGCAACGAAGTACACGACATGTACTCAGAAAGTACACGGCGTGTACTTCAAAAATTTCCAGAAACTCTTCTTTTCTAAAAAACTCCAGAAAAATGAAAAACATACCTAAAAAGAAGGTTTGGGTTCTTATAAACTTCCCCCCTTAAAGAAATTCATCCCTGAATTTCCCTAGAGATGTGTAGAAGAATAAACCCTGAACAGCTCCAGCCACTATGATCGTAAATCGGCCTCCCTCTCCCAAGTCTTGTCCTGTACTTGCCCATGCTTCCATATCACCCATACCAAAGGAACAGACCGACCATGGAGAACCTTCATACTGTGATAAAAAATCTGGATAGGATGCTCATCAAATGATGCATCCACTTCGAGCTCAACATCGTCAGGTTGAAGGACATGAGATGGGTCTGAAAAGTAACGTCGAAGATGAGAAATGTGGAAGACGTTGTGCATAGACCGGTACCTCTGAGGTAACTACAGCCGATAGGAAACCGGCCCAACTCTCTCGAACACCTCAAATGGCCTGACATACCATGGTGAAAGCTTACCCTATCTCTGAATCCTCTTGTGTCCCAACCTCAGTGCGACATGCAGGAAAACCTGATCCCTGACCTCAAACTCCAGAGGTCATCTCCTCTGATCAGCATAAGACTTCTATCGAGACTGTGTTGTAGCCATCCTCTTCCGAATCAACTCTATCTGCTCTAAGGTCTCCCGAACAAGATGAGGTCCCAGCAAAGCTGCATCTCCCTTCTCCAGCCAACATAAAGGTGATTGGCATAGCCTACCGTACAGAGCCTCGTAAGGTGCCATCTGAATAGTCGCCTGAAAACTGTTGTTGTAGGCGAACTCCATAAGTGGTATAATCTTCTCCCAAGAACCTATAAAGTCTAGAATGAAAGCTCAGAGCATATCCTCAAGCACCTGAATCATACGCTCGAACTGGACATCTGTCTGGGGATGGTAAGCTGTACTCAAAAGTACCTGCATACCCAAATCCTTCTGAAGCCCCTTCTAGAACCGAGAAGTAAAACACGTATCTTTGTCTGAAACGATAGAGTGCGGAACTCCATGAAGATGTACAATCTCTTAGATGTACAACCGTCCCAGCTTATCAATACTGAAGGTCTCCTTGATCGGCAAGAAGTGAGAAACCTTCATGAGTCTGTCAATGACAACCCATAAAACATCATTCCCATGAGGTGACCTTGGAAAAATGGTCGCGAATTCCATCGTGATGCCATTTCACTTGCAATCAGTAATGGGTAACCGATGTAAAAGACTTGTTGGTCACTGATGTTCCGCCTTCACCTGCTGACAAGTGGAACATCTCATGACAAAACCAGCAACATCTCTCTTCATAACTGGACACCAATAATGGCAGTGTAGATCACGATACATCTTGGTGATGCCAGAATGAACTTCCCAAACTGAGGAATGAAAGTCCCACATCATCTCCTCGCATATGTCAGTTAGCACCCATACACATCCCTAGAAATGCAAGATCTCATCCTCACCTACTGTCCATCCAGGAATAGGGTCCTCTCCTGAAACACCTTCCTGTAGGACTAGGCCTTCATGATCTGATAACTGCCTCATTCGTACCTGATCAAGAAGTGTAGAGGTAATAGGTACAGAAGATAGGAAACTCTACCCCTGTCTTTCGTACACCTCCAAATGCATCTCAGAGAATAGAGACACAACCTTCCACTCACTGCTGGCCTCCTGAACTACCTGTATCTGAGTCCTCATTCTCAATGCATCAGCCACTACATTGCCCTTTCCCGATGTATAGGCAAGCTCAAATTAAAAGTAATGAAGATACTCAACCCACCTATACTTTATCAGATTCAGATCACGCTGGGTGAAGATTTTCTTGAGACTCTTGTGGTCTTTGAAAACCACAAAGTGCTCTCCCAGAAGATAATGTCTCCAACAGCGTAAGGCATGAACAACTTCCGCCAGCTCGAGATCATGCGTCAGGTATTTCCTCTCATGTGGACTCAACTGCTGAGACCCATATGCAACAACTCCATCTCCCTACATAAGTATAGCTCCCAGCCTGATACCTGAAGCATCACAGTAAACAATGTAGATCTTTCCCGACTTTGGAAAGATTAGTATCGGTGCTGAAGTCAACCTCCCTTTCAGCTCCTAAAAGGTTGACTCACAAGGATCTGACCATAAGAACTTTTCCCCTTTCTTGGTCAGACCTGTCAATGGTGCTGCTAAGTGAGAAAAGTCTCATATGAAGCGTCTTTAGTATCCAGCTAGCCCTAAGAAACTCTGCACCTCAAAGACGTTCTTCAGCTACTCCCAGGAAACTACTGCTCTCACTTTCATTGGGTCTACTGATACTCCTGTCTCTGAGATAACGTGACCCAAAAAGTGAATCTGGTCCATAGAAAAGTGTCATTTCGAGAGCTTAGCATATAAATTATGCTCTCTCAGTGTACTCAAAATGATCTCAAGATGGGTATCATGGTCATGTCAAGTGTGAGAGTACACCAAGATATCATCCACGAAGGCCACCAAGAAAGAGTCTAAGTATGGATGGAACACTCGGTTCATCAGTACTATGAAAACTACAGGCGTGTTCATGAGGCCGAACGGCATAACCATATACTTGAATAGACCATACCTGCTCCGGAATGCTGTAAGAGATATATCTAATGGTCTAACACACAACTGATGATAATCGGACCTCAAATAAATCTTCGAGAACACCCGGGATCCTTGAAGATGATCAAATAGGTCATCAATCCTAGGAAAGGGATATCCGTTATTAACTGTCAACTGGTTCAGCTTCTGATAATCCACACAAAGACTAAGGGTGATGTTTGCCTTCTTCGCAAAAAGGACAGACGAACCCCAAGGAGAAGTACTGGGTCGGATGAAACCCTTCGCCTGTAACACCTCCAACTATTTCTTGAGCTCCTGTAGCTCAGGTATCTCCATACTATAAGGAGGAATGGACAATGGTGATTCTCCTGGTATGAGCACAATCGAGAATTCTACCTCACGCTCTGGAGGCAAACCCGAAAAGTTCTCTAGAAAGACATCTCTGAAACGATCCACCACTGGAGGAAAGTCTAACTGTGAAGTCCCCTGGTCATCCAGATATAGACTAGAAATCTGGGCTATAACTCCTCCTAGTTCATGATGCTCGGGTCCTGCTCGACTCGCCTAGACATCCCACTCACCCCGATGAAGAAAAGATCCACCCTTTGGTGATATGAAACTCACCCTATGACGATAATAGTCGACAACTGCCTGGAAGAGAACTAGACAGTCCATTCCAAGAATTACATCATAGCCTTCCATCCCTAGGACATAGAGGTCTCATAAGAAGTGACACCCCACAACCTCTAAAGGGAACTCCTTTCACTGTCATACACTAGCTGTCCTAGTCCCCAACGGTGTGTTTAGATTCAAAGTATCGGTAAAGGAAAAGATACAGAGACCAAGTATAGCGACCCAAGCCTTTTACATATAACATTTCATGATTTTGACCATAATTCATCATTAGAGTACAAGTCAAGGATCGTTAAGTCTTGTGTCTTGGAAGACTAGGTATATACAACACAAAACATGGGGCTAAAAACACTTCTTTATTTAATCTCTATAATGAGCTCCTAACTTCCTTTGAGACCTTACGTCTGTATAGGGTACCCTGGGAAACACATGAACAAAAATATGAGTTAAAAAGCCCAGAAAGGGAATGAACATAAGGATACATCTCAAGCACATGAGTTAAGAGATATGACATAATGATATCAAAAGCATGTAACCTATAAAATCATTTAGTATAAGCACGAGATCATATAAACATGGAATCATATAAATGTGTCATAATAATAAAACATTTATTTATTATGGGTCAAGGATAACCGCCAATCCTGTTTCCCATTTTTGTACGGGTCAAGGCTAACCACCAATCCTGTTTCCCATTTCTGTACGGGTCAAGGCTAACTACCAATCCCGTTTCACATCGCATCTCATGAGACTTAACCTTACCCAATGAATTGTAGTGCTATTTGGGCACACCCATCTGAACATATTAATGAATATTCATTCCACATAAACAATCTTAACACATAAATAATAATACATAATCAATCATACATAAACATAAGGTTTCCCATGGAAAGAATTGGGTACCACAATCATGACATAAAACATATCCAATGGGCGTATCATGAAAGTGTCCATGAATGGAAAGGATTATAACATACATGTATATTCATAGGGTAATATATGCATATAACATGGTAATTGGTGTCAAATATAAGTGACAACATATAAAAAATGTATTTTAGAAACATTAGCATTAAAACATTTTTGTGTGGTCTTAAGGAAAACACTCTATAGCTTTTCATGTAGAAAAGAAGAAATTATTTTATATAAAACCAGAATTGAACCAAGAAGGTTTTCATAATAAAAAGACTGATTTTATAAATACAATGGTGTTTTAAAACATATGATAGAGTTCACTTGAAATTTGGGTAAAAATTTTGGGAAGTCCCCTTAAAACAGGTTTGCTTATCGGAAAGTTCTAAGGAGTGAATCTTTCAAAATCATGTATATCCTCAAAAGAATGTGATGAAAGGGTATTGATATAAGAATATGGTACAAATAACCAGAAGTCATAAGAATCACATAGATATATAAGATAACACCATTTTGAAAGAAAGATGAGGAAACCTGAAAGAACGAAGAAGGTTTGGGTAGAATTCGTTACGAATTTACTGGCATGGTGTCGGGTGTACCTAAGAGGGCTGGATGAGAGAGAGAAGGGGTTTATCATAACTTATAAGACATTTTTTCAGCATGGGGAAGGTGTATAGACATACCCCATCACTTGGTATTACACAAAAAGGTATAGCATAGAAAAAAATCTTGATTAAGAGTGAAAGGGGAGGATCCCTTACCTCAAATCTGGTGGTGTTATCCACTTGATATTAGTGACCTGAATAAAAAAATTAGGATTATTAATTCATAAGTCCAGAACCTCTTCTATATTTAATTTATTTATCATAACCCTTTTTATTTTATTCAAATCCTTTTGGATTAGTTATAAGGTTCAATTTCATTGTTCAGGCTCGTTTGTTTACTTGGCTTTAAAAGATCGGTTCGCTTATATTCAACTTTGGATTATATGCAAGATTAAAGTGGTGGTCCAGAATTGAAGTTAAATTATTTATTTAATATCCATTATATTACATGGTTTTAATTTTAATTATGTTACTTATTGTGATGTTGAAATATTACATATATAACCTTAGTGATAACTGGTTTTGTTATTCGGTGGGTTTGATTACAAAGAATGTGTTTTGATTTATAACTTAATTCCATTTGTACCAAAGGATTAAAAAACCAAAAATAGGATATATATTACATATATAATAATCTGGTTCAACCATAACACAAATGGTTTCATGGACAGAATTAAATATAATAAATGAAATTGATAAACAGTTGTCCTTGAATGTGCTAAATTAGCACATCTCAAACGGTGCTTTCATTTCTTTCAAATAAAAGGGTGGGGAAAGAAGATAATGAAATTTACCACTAGCATGAAGACATTAAAGTACATGTATTCTACTGGATTTATCATAATATTATGGTGAATGGAGGTGAGTAATGAAATTAAAAATAAAAGGACTTAAAAGAAAAGAAGAAATTTGGGAAGAGGAATTTACCTCTTGAGACTTCCTCCTTTGAGAACCCCTTAAGGGGAAAGGTTTTGGTATTTTCAGAAGTCTGAGAGATTTTGGAAGTGGGGGAGGAACTTGGGGGGAGATTTGGTCAGAATTTGGAGAAGGCTTGGAGCTTGAGAGGAGTAGAGAGAAGAGGGAGTGAAGGGGCGTTTTTATAGTGGAGGAGAGGAGGGATTTCATGATATTATAATCCTTAATTTATTATTTCTTCACAAGACAAAGAATAGTAAGTATTCCATGACCAAGAATATTAAATGGGTCATGTAAATTATAACCATGGGTGGTGACATCATCCATGATTCTATGAATAGTTTATTTAGCTTATAATGTACATATACGGTAAATTATCGTATTTTACTATTCATCAAAATTTCAAGTATTTCAGAAAAATCTCAAAAAATCACCCTAACCATTTTTCGATGTGTAGAATCCAAAAATGAAGTCTATTTTTCAAAAATAATTTTCTAAATATGATTATTTTAATATTTAATTAAAATCATAATTTATTATCAAAAACCAGTTTAAAAACACTCATTAACTTATTCTAAAATATAGGTATATTGTACTTCCAACTTGAATATTATTTTTATACCACCGTAGGTGAGGTTAATATTCATTAGGTTATATCAATATTCATAATGGTATGTTAATATTTATTAGGGTAGGTTACTATTCACCAAAAATTATGTTTTTCTTATCGGACTCCAAAAAACATCTTGAACACAACCGTGTATGTTAGATTTTCAAAATTCCAAACACAGAAGTGACAAACTTATGTTTAAAGGTCACTTATCACTTAGTAGTTCATTATTATGTGATTTATGGCATATTTATAAGAAGGTAATTTCCATTAAAAACATTGAGTCGTTACATTCTTCCCCCCTTATGAAATTTCGCCCTCGAAATTTCGTTTTACATACTAAGCCAAAAACAGGTGCGGGTACTTTTCCTTCATTGATTCCTCCAATTCCCATGTTGCTTCCTCAAACTTATGGTTCCTCCACAAAACAATAACAAGATGGGTTGTCTTGTTGCATAGAAATTTATCTCTCCGATCCAGAATATTTACTGGCTGCTCCTCATAAAAGAGATCATCTTCCAAGTGCACCACCTCCGATCTTAGTACATATGAGGGATCAGGTATGTACTTCCTCAAGAGTGATACGTGGAAAACATCATGAAATCGAGCCATATTTGGTGGAAGTGCAAGACGATAGGCCACGACTCCTATGCGGTCAAGGATCTCAAAGGGGCCAATATACCTTGGGCTTAGCTTCCCTTTCTTCACGAATCACATTACTCTCTTCCACGGAGATATTCGAAGGAAGACTTTATCTCCAACGTCGAACTCCAAGTCCCTTCAACGGTTGTCAACATATCTCTTTTGCCGACTTTGAGCAGCTTTGATGTGTTTCTGGATGACTTGAACCTTCTCTGTCATCTCTTGAACTAGATCAGGTCCAAGTAGCTTTCTTTCTCCAACATCATCCCAACAGGTTGGAGTTCTACATCGCTTTCCATGCAGAGCTTCGTATGGAGCCATCTGAATACTCGAGTGGAAGCTATTGTTGTATGATAACTCAACCAATGGGAGATGCTGATCCCATCAACCTTTTAATTCTAGAGAGTAGGCTCTAAGCATATCTTCAAGCATCTGAATAGTTCTTTTAGACTGGCCATCAGTTTGGGGGTGATAGGCCGTGCTAAAATTTAATTCAGTACTCAAAGAATGTTGAAGGCTCCTCCAGAATTTAGATGTGAAATTTGGACCACGTTCAGAGACAATTGAGAGTGGAACATAATGTAGTCTCACAACTTCCTTCACATATAACTTTTCAAGTTGTTCAAGTGAAAGATCTTCCCAAATAGTGATGAAATGGGATGTCTTGGTGAGTCAGTCAACCACAACCCATATCACATTATTTCCCTTCGACGTCTTTGGGAGACCCATGACAAAGTCCATAGTAACATTTTCCTATTTCCACATGGGTATAGGCAATGGACGCATCATACCTTTGGGATTTTGTCGCTCAGCTTTAACTTGCTGACATACGAAGCACCTTGATATATATTCCACAATCTCCTTATTCATGTTATCCCACCAGAAGTGTTCTTAGAGATCACAGTACATTTTGGTACTCCCAGGATGGATAGAGAAGGTCGAGCTATGTGCATCATTCAATATCCCCTTCTTTATCTCTGGATCAGATGGTGCACATAATCGTGTCTCAAATCTTACAACTCCTTCCTCATCAATTTTGAAATTGTAGGATTTTCCATTTTTAATAGCTTCCACCCTTTTCTGAATTTCCACATCCTTTCTTTGAGAAACCTTTATTTTCTCCAAGAGGTATGGTTGAGTAATCATTTGAGAAAGGATTGATGATGTTCCTCCCTTAATGATTCCCATGTCCATCCTTTGCAAATCTAAGAAGATAGGATCCTTTTCAATTCTCATCATTGATAAAGATACAAGATCCTTTATACTTAGAGAATCTGCCACCTTGTTTGCCTTACCGGGATGGTAGTGGATTGAGTAGTCATAATCAATGCTGAGATATATCCATCTTTTCTAGTGTATATTAATCTCTTTCTGTGTGAATATATATTTGAGACTCTTGTGGTTAGTATATATCTCACATTTTTCCCCATAGAGATAATGCCACCAGATTTTCAACGTAAAGATCACAGCTGCTAACTCCAGATCATGCGTGGGATAGTTTTGCTCATGGATTTTCAGCTGCCTTGAGGAATATGCTATCACTTTATAATTTTGTATTAGAACTTAGCCTAAGCATTTCTTTGAAGCTATTTATATTGGATCTATCTGGATAAAGTCAATCCTTGCCTAGAATTGCATCAAATTCCACTAAAGGTAGACTTATATTATTTCAAAGATGAACAGTTTCACAAACATCAACATGTGATACATAATCATAGAAGCTTTCCCCAAATGATATAAAATCATTTTAAGTAGCGACTCGATGTTCCTAGAAAACATTTAAGACATGCTCATTGGGCATGAACTGAAATACAGCATGACATACACAATTATTGCAAAGAGGTTACATGTATTTCAATCATCATGATCTATCTCAACATTGGACTTGCATTGTCCCCTTGTCCTTAGAGATTGTTGATGCTCATCACGCTTCTCATCCCTTCCAATGGAGCATTTTACTAGATAATGTCCAACTTTTACACATTCACAATAATGAACAGTATAAGGTACATTAGATATAACCTTATCTCCATTCATCACCTTATCCATTTTGTTTGTAGTAATTAGCTATTTTATGCCCCACCTTCCCACAATTAAAACATATCTTGGTTCCTTTGTGACATTCTCCTTGATACCTCTTTCCACACTTTTTTTGCACAAAGTAAATTTGGTCTTCTTTCCTTTATCACCTTTATCAGATGAACTTCCTTGAGATTTTATCTTCCTCCTACTTGATGAATTTGGGCATTCAACTATGTACCAATTGTTGATTGTGATTTTCAATAGCTAGTTTGGAAAGTTCACAGTATGTTCAACTTGGGCTCCCTTCAGCTCAGGCATATCATTACGATGGTTGTCACATTGCCTATCACATTGATTGTTGGTACATGTTCTTCTATTTCCCGACTATTAACTAAGAAAGAAGAACATACAATTACTGGGCTTGGATACTTATTTATTGAGCATAAAAGGAAACATTCAACATAAAGGGATAAACTTATAAGGAATAAGTACATCCTAACTTGTGATTCCTTAGGTTAAAACCTAGGTTATCCTCAATCTATTTCTTAACTTATATTATTATGGGATTTTTTTTGTCCCTTAATAATGGTTTATACTAATCTAATGAATCTACCAAATCATATCCCCTAGGAGTGTCGTAACCCAGAGTGCAGCAAGGCCCGTTATCATGCACCAGTTCCTGTTCGATTCTAGCTCAAAGCGGTGTTTTTGGGATTTACCCCTAGATACATTTGTGCCAGAGCCACCTCTACCTACTTTTATCCAGACAGGGATGTATTTTCTTGATAAACCACTTACTCTATACTCACCAAAATTTAGTATTGTTTCCATATAATTAGTCTCATCCTTAAGGTTCTCACTAAGGTGCTCTATTCCTAATCTCCAAAAATAACTAGACCATCCTCTAATACCAACTATAGAGACCCATTCCTATTACATATAACATTTCATGATTTTAACCATAATTTATCATCAGAGTACAAGTCAAGGATCATTAAGTCTAGGGTCTTGGAAGACTAGGTACATACAACACAAAACATGGGGCTAAAAAACACTTTTTATTTAATCCCCATAATGAGATCCTAACTTCCTTTGAGCCCCTACGTCTGCATAGGGTACCTAGGGGAACACATGAACAATGGGATGAGCTAAAAATCCTAGAAAGGGAATGAACATAAGGATACATATCAAGAACATGAGTTAGGAGATATGACATAATGATATCAAAAGCATGCAACCTATAAAATCATTTATTATAAGCACGAGATCATATAAACATGGAATCATATAAATGTGTCAAAATCATAAAACATTTTTTTAGTATGGGTCAAGGCTAACCGCCAATTCTGTTTCCCATTTCTGTATGGGTCAAGGCTAACCGCTAATCCCGTTTCCCATTTCAGTACGGGTCAAGGCTAACCGCCATCCTGTTTCACATCGCATCTCATGAGACTTAACCTTACCCAATGCATTGGAGTGCTATCTGGGTACACACATCTCAACATTTTCATGAATATTCTTTCCACATAAATAATCATTCCACATAAATAATAATACATAATCAACCATACATAAACATAAGGTTACCCATGGAAAGAATTGGGTACCACAATCATGACATAAAACATATCCAATGGGCGTATCACGAAAGTGTCCATGAAAGGAAAGGATTAGAACATACATGGATATTCATAGGGTAATATAGGCATATAACATGGTAAGTGGTGTCAAATATAGGTGACAACATATAAAAAATGTATTTTAGAAACATTAGCATTAAAACATTTTTGTGCGGTCTTAAGGAAAACACCCTAGAGCCTTTCAAATAGAAAAGAGGACATTCTTTTAAATAAAACCAGAATTGAACAAAGAAGGTTTTAATAATAAAAATACTTATTTTATAAATACAATGGTGTTTTAAAACATAGGATAGAGTTCACTTGAAATTTGGGTAAAAATTTTGGGAAGTCCCCTTAAAACAGGTTTGCTTATCGGAAAGTTCTAAGGAGGGAATCTTTCAAAATCATGTATATCTTCGAAAGAATGTGATGAAAGGGTCTTGATATAAGAATCGGGTACAAATAACCAGAATTCATAAGACTCACATAGATAGATAAGATAACACCATTTTGAAAGAAAGATAAGGCAACCCGAAAGAACGAAGAAGGTTTGGGTAGAATTCATTACGAATTTACCGCACTAGTGTAGAAAACTTTATTTACATCGGTTATTTTTCATTTTTACGTCGGGTTTTAGCCGACGTTAATACGGAAGACGTTATAAATAATTTTTTTTACGTCGGTTATTTAAAAACTGACGTAACATACATAACATCGCGGTGTTTATCACGTTGGTTAATTAATAACCGACGTGAAAAAACCCGGGGGCGGGGTTTATAACGTCGGTTATTATATAACCTCCGTGATAAACCGGGGGGATTTATCACGTCGGTTATACAATAACCGACGTCATTAACACATGTGGGGGAGTTTATCACGTCAGTTATTTAATAACCAACGTGATAAACTCCTGGGCTATGGTTTATCACGTCGGTTATTAAATAATTGATGTGCTAAACCAGTCCTGGGAGGGGTTAATCACATCGGTTAATCAATAACCGATGTGATAAAAGGCCTGGGAAATGGTTTATCACGTTAGTTATTAAATAACAGATGTGATAAACCATTTCCCAGGCCATTTATCACATCAATTATCGATTAACGGACGTGATAAAGCATTTCCCAGGTCTTTTATCATGTCAGTTATTACATAACCGACGTGATAAACCATGCCACAGGTGTTTATCATGTCGGTTATGAAAAAAACCAACGTGATAAACGCTTCTCGATTTCTTTATCACGTCGGTTATAAAATAACCGACGTGAAAGACAAAAAAAAATTTAAAAAAAATCCACTACAGTCCTCTGCTCTCCCCCAAAATCAACCAGAAACCAAATCAATAATTCGTACCACAAAAACAGAAGATCAAAACATGAACTAAAGAAAATTTAAGCATTTACATTGATAACATATAAAACTTACCCACTTGATAGCCCCACCCTCTTGTATACCCCCTGTACAGCCCTCCCCCACCCCATTGGAGCTCCCACCACACCCCTAGACTGCCCCCCGACCCCCTGGACAGCCCCAAACACCCCTCGACAACCCCCCCCCCCCCACCCTCCTGAACAGCACCCCCTCACCCCACTTAACATCCCCCACCACACCCCTGGACTGCCCCCGACCCCCTGGACAGCCCTAAACACCCCTCAACAACCCCTCACCCTCCTGAACAACACCCCCTCACCCCCTCACCCCACTTGATAGCCCCCACCACACCCATGGACTGCCCCCCAACCCCCTAGCCAGCTCCAAACACCCCGGGACAACCCCCCCCCCCCCCCACCCTCATGTATACCCCCCCATACCTTGGACATCCCTCCCCCACCCCATTGGAGCCCCCACCACACCCCTGGACTGCCCCCCGACCCCATGGACAGCCCCAAACACCCCTCTACAACCCCCCACCCTCCTGAACAGCACCCCCTCACCCCACTTGACAGCCCCCACCACACCCCTGTACTGCCCCCCGACCCCCTAGACAGCTCCAAACACCCCGGGACAACCCCCCCACCCTCATGTATACCCCCCACACCCTGGACAACCCTCCCCGCCCCATTGGAACCCCCACCACACCCTTGGACTGCTCCCAACCCCCTGGACAGCCCCGATCACCCCTCGACAACCCCCCCCCCCCTCATGTATACCCCCCCCCCACCCCACCAGACAACCCTCCCAGACCCCTGGACACCCCCAACCCCACTGAACACCCCCCACACCCTTGAAACCCCTCCCCCCAGACCAGAATCCATACCAGAAAAACCATCATAAGTAGACCAAAACCAGTAGAGTAAAATTAAACATTCACATATATAACATTCAAAACTTACACTATCAACTTCAAAAAAAACTAAATCCAACCTAAACTACTACCAAATACACAATTACAACGACAATATTCAAAATTACATTTTACATTACAAACAACTAAAATTTAATGAAACCTGTAAAATAATTTGACCACTCCACTTGTAAGTGTTTGATGTCTTCAGCATTATAGGGTTGAGGGTCATCAAAAAGCTACAAATGAAAAGGATAGTAGTTAACGTGTATAATGAGTAAATCAAATTGAAATATTATGGCAAAGTTTAAGAGGAAATCTTACCAGGTCAAAATTCACAAATGTCCCAGTTGTTATTATTTCATACATAAATCTTAACATATAATATCTGCATTCTATGACGCCTTGTTGTTCATGACAATTCTGTTTGAATGAGTGTAAATTCAATATATTATTTTAATGTAATAAATAAAAAAGTACAAATTATAAATGGATATTTACCTTCGCATTTACATATTTGATCTTTGCATTCCTTTTCTTTGCGTTTTTTCTAAAGTAGACCCATGCCCTATTAGAAAATAATACTAATGGGGTAAATTTAAAATTCATTATAATATATAAAACTATTGAGAAATTGAAACTTACTTTTCCAATATATTCTTAAAACTTTCCCGCACATCATCATGGATAGAGCATATCCAATAAAGTGCTTTCTCCCTTGGGAAAAAACCCCTAATATCCAATGATCACTGATAAAAGGAAATTTAACGTTAGTGGTTTTTTATGTTAAAAGATAATTAACTCTTTGAGAGAGATGTTTTTCATACCTCTCACAAAAAGGCATCATCCAACATTATGTGACTATATTCTTTTCAAGTCTTTCAGCAATATAAAGCATTATTTGTTTCTCATCCAATGCACATGCTTCAGGGGAAATCAATTGCGGGTCCATGAATCCATATACATCTGTCAGCTCATTCCTCTCACAAATTTTATAAAGAAACCTAATACAAAACAGACATAAGTATACATTTTTAATAAATATAACGCAAGGAAAAGGTGTTAAGACTTACATGGAAAAATTTTTCCCCACGTTGATGCCCAACATATCTCCAGTAACAAGCGCCATGATATCAGTTTTCATAATCCTCACATTTATTTCACATCCACAAACATGAGCTTCCATTGGAAACTCATAATGATCCGCCAAAAAATTTGAATATCTTGACAATCTGTCAAGACTACTAGATTCTGTATCTGATATCATAGCTATTTGTCTTTGTTGTTGTCTATACAGTATTTCTTTACCTTTGAAATATTCCTGTAAAAATAAATTGAAAAATATATTAGTTTTTAAATGATAAAACAACTTTAATAAAAATAATAAAATAAAATATATAAAATTCATACCTCTATGGTAATGATTTGAAGAAGTCTGGATGGCTAAATTAAAAAATGGCTGATACAATGTCCAACTATCGCCACCTCATCTGTAGGTAATGGTACCCGAGCTGATCTATCTATAATATCCTATATAGTGACCCTCTGATTCTCTACCTCTAATTGTTGATGATGAACTGTATCTCCTATACAATATACCAACCCATATACTACTATATTCTGTTGAGAATCATCAACATACAACTCGCAATAAGTAGGAAGTTGCGACGGAGGAGTGGGATAAAAAATGGGGTTAGCAGGCTGAGGTGGGGGAGTGGACGCTACTGGCCGAGGTGGAGGATAAATAATGGGGTCTGAAGGGGGAGGTGGAGGAGTGGGAGCTGCAGTCTGAAATTGTCTTTGCATGTCTTCAAACATAGACTGCACCGACGCTCTAATATTGTCCTCCATCATCGCATTAATATTATGAATTTCAGCCTCCAAGGATTCAATTTTTTTTCTATAAACCCCCTCAACATTTGAAGTTGAATAATGTGGCGACACTTTTCTTACTGATACACCTGCCGGATATCCTCTTACATGACCAGGATGTTCGGGCCTTCCCAATGCTACAGATAAAATATCTTCCCTCCCAGTAGCTGTAAATGTCCCCTGTGAACTCTTCTCCTCAAGAGAGTCCTGTATTAATTAATTGAACATTTCTGTAATGATTGAAATTATATAAAGAAAATGGTTAACATAAATAAATAAAATATATATCTTACAATCCTCTCAGCTACGATACTCGATTCATCCAAAAGATATTGCCCTTTTTTGCCCCTCTCAGCTCTCTTCCATTTTTCATGTCTAGATAGAGGGGATGGAGGGGCCACCTCTCTAGAGCTTGAAGACTCAGCTCTTAGTTGTTGAAATTTTTCCGCCATCATTTTTTCTTCCAATAATACATACCCTCCCCGAGATAAACTATGAGGGTATACATTTTTAGATTGGATCTCCTGATGAGCATTCCTTGTTTGCTATAAATTAAGAATAAGAAATCATTAACTAAATGTTAATAATATCATTTATATAAGAAATCTTATAAAAGTTTACACTGCCCTTACCAAAAATGACTCTTTTCTTCTACTTTCAAAAAACTGTCTCCATGTGTCTTCATCTATAAAAGGATATATATGACATGGATTGTCATGACTCCTATGACCATAAATGAAATTAGATGAGAGGGTTGATTTGAAATCCCTCCATCTCTTGGAAGCCAACGATAATCATTTCTTCCTGACTCCTCCAGTGTCAGGAATATCAAATGTCATCTGATAAAGAAGAGGTTAAACATATTATATATACTAGAAACATTTAAAGAATATTCAAACAATAGGAAAAGATCTTACCAAAATCGTCTCCCATAACTGAGAGATTATCGCATTATCCACACTTCTACAGTCATCATACAGAATGCTTACTTTTCTCTTATCCTGAGTTTCTACAAAACTCTTAAAATCTTTTGCATTTGGACCTCTAGGAATATCATCATCATCAAACTCAATGACTATCCTCTGATCCTGTGTACAGGCAGCTGATAATTTTGGTAAACGTGTGCACCCACGTTTACCAACCTTTGAACACTTTGTTCTAATAGGAGCATGTGAATGTTCCTCCCCAAAGGTATGACCAATATGATCATCTCCAGAATCATGTGGTTGATCTACTGAAAGATCTATCATTATCCTTAAAATCAAAAAAACAAACATTAGTTCAAAAATATACAAATTCAAATATTTTAATACTACTGTAATCAGAAAATAGAAAAGTGTACTAAGTTACTTAATAATAAACATTGGTAATATGGTAAGCATGTTAAACAATGGTAAAGATGGTAAATATGGTAAAGATGGTAAAGATGGTCAAGATGGTAAACATGGTAAACATGGTAAACATGGTAAACCTGGTAAACATGGTAAAGTAATTCTCACTGAACAAAAATAATAGATTTATAATTCATGTAATGGTAAACATGATAACGTAAACTAAACAAACTTAAAACAAACAAAAACAAAAACTTATAATTATTTAGTTTTAAAACATGTTTTAATAAATAAAAAACTTACAACATCTATCATTTATGAAAGAAATAAATGTAAACAAGAAATAAACATATGTTACCTGTAATTTTAGGAATGTACAAATGGATTGTTTTCCCAAATTCCTTCATCGCGATCATTCCTTATGCCACAAACCATGTCTCCAACATGCTCATCATTATGTTCTATTAATCTTTCCATGGAAGTAGGGATCTCACATAAATCAGCATCTTCATAAACTTCATCCTCACCAACATATTGTTTTTTCCCTTGTAAAACAACAGCTCACTTCATATCTGATTGATCTACTATATAGAAAATTTGTTTTGCATGTGTTGCCATTATAAAAGAATCAGCTATGTCTTCCAATCTATTTAGATTAACAAGTGTCATTCCAAATTTTTCGTGTCTGACATTGTTGTTACCGATAAACCATTTACAGTTAAAAACAGGAACTTTAATTTTAAAGTAATCAACCTCCCATATGTCTTCAATCACTCCATAATATGCACTTGATGCAGAAATTGGGTTTTTGTCCTTAGCACTCGAAAAATGAATTACTTATATAAATACCAATACACCACTATTATGAACTGCACTTCTGTTGTCCTGAGATTTCGTATGAAATGTATAGCCATTAATGTCATAACCAGACCATGTTATCACATTTAAACATGAACCACCCACTATCCATTTTAATGTCTCTGATACAACTGATCTACCAAGAAAAGTCTTTTTAATCCATGACAAAAAAGTTTTGTTGTGCTCATTCAAAATCCACATTTCTTTCTTCTTTGGATGACATTGTTTCAACTCATTAATATGCAATGTGATATACGGTTGAGCATCAGCTTTGTTATTCAAGATGTATGATTATAACTTCTTCATCTGTTCAGACAACAATGATTTGAATTTCAAGACACGAATCCCCTTTCCCTCATTATTAACTCGTTCATGGCGAGATGGAGGCAAACCTATGTGTTGCGCCGCAGCCAAATAGATTGTACGAAACTCTGCTACCTCCTCATAAATATACTTTTAAATAATAGAGGCTTCAGGTCGATATGGATTTTTAACATACCCCTTTAATATTTTCATATACCTTTCAAAAGGATACATCCAATGAAGATATACAGGTCCACAAAGATTTATTTCTCGAACCAGATGAATCATTAAATGCACCATTATATCAAAAAAAATTGGAGGAAAATACATTTCCAATTGACAAAGTATAAAAATTGCATCCTTTTCCAAAATGTTCAAAGAATTCACATCAATCTCCTTGTTACAAATTGAATTGAAAAAATAACACAACTTCATCATAGTCTTTCTGAAACGAAAGGGAAATATTCCACGCAATGCAACTGGTAGAATTTGTTGCATCATGACATGACAATCATGTGATTTCATACCTATCAACTTCAAGTCCTTCAATGAGACAAAATGTTTTACATTTGAAGAATAAACTTGAGGCACTTTGATATAATGAAGAAATTGACAAAAGCCAATTTTCTCCCTCTTCGATAATGTATGAAAATCCGGGGGAAGAAATGTTCGTCTTCCTTTAGGAGTGGGAGCTGACTCCAAATTTATTCCCATTGATAGTAAGAATAATCTTGCATTCAACCCATCTTTAGTCTTTCCTTTAATATCTAACAATGTTCCAATCAAACAATCACATATATTCTTCTCCACGAGCATGACATCAATCTTATGTTTAACTTCATGATACCTCCAATATGGTAGCTCAAAAAATATTGACCTTTTCTTCCAAATATGTCTATCATTACCAGATTTATGTGTCTTTCCCAATGTCACATCAAGGTTTTTTACCCTCTCAAAATACAGATATGGGGATAAAGGTTTTGGAGTAGTATCAAATTCTTGTGAGCCATTGAATTCCTTTTTTAGTCTTCTATAAGGGCGATCCATAGGAAAAAACATTCGATGACCCATGTACACTGTTTTCCTCCCATGATGCAATTGACAATATGACGTCTGTTGTTTTCAAATTGGATATGATTTATTCCCTTTAACACTGTATCCAGAACAATTTCCATACGCTGGGAAGTAATTTATAGTGAACAGAAGCACTTCATGCAGTTGAAAATATTCCATTTTATAAGAATCATACACCCTAATACCATTAGCCCATAATAATTTCAAATCATCAATCAACGGTGACTAGTAAACATCAATATCATTGTCGGGTTGCTTTGGACTAGAGATCATTATACTCAACATGACATATTTGCACTTCATACAAACTTCTGGAGAGAGGTTGTAAATTACCAATAAAACAGGCCATGAACTATGTGTGCTACTGAGGGTTCGGTATGTATTCATTCCATCTGTGCACAACCCTAATCTGAGATTTCTTATTTCATTTCCAAATGTAGAATACTGCGCATCAATTTTCTTCCATTGTGGACAATCAGCTGGATGACGTATTTTTCCATCACATACCAGCTCATCAGCATGCCATCTTAACCTTTTTGCATCATGTGAATTAGAAAATAAACGCTTGAAACGATGAATTATAGGAAGATACCAAAATACCTTTGAAGGGAGCTTTGTAATCTCTACATCTGCCTGTGATTTCTCTTTCACCTTATACCGTGATGTCCCACATTTAGGACACTCTGAAAAAAATTCATATTCCTTTCTATATATAATGCAGTCATTCGGAAAGGCATGTATTTTCTTGTATCCCAATCCCATCGGGCATAATATTTTCTTGGCCTTGTAATGTGAATCTTCAAGATCATTATCTTTTGGAAAAATATCTTTCATCAATTGTAGTAGCTCTATAAAACTTCTGTCACTCCATCCATGTTTCGCCTTCAGGTTAATCAATCTTAACACCACTGACAAAACCCTAAAATCTGTACAACCAGGAGATAATGGTTTTTCATCATCACCATATAGATGCACAACTTTCAGTTCTATCTCAATTTGTTCTGGTACAATATCGCGAATCATTTCTTCAATTCCATCGGAGTTACCATCTTGTGAATCATCATCATCAGTGACATTTCATCCAGTTTCACCATGCCAAATCCAAGGGTTGTAACTCAGATTAAAACCATGACATATCAGATGATCTTTTATCTCTCTACTTTTCAACTTCTTCATATTCAAACATTTCAGACATGGAAAGAAAAAATGTCACTACATGGAACATTTCGTTTAGAAAATTCCAAAAAGGCATCAACACCTTCCTCATATTCATTGCTCATTCGATGTGCCATAATCCAACTTTGACTCATTATTACCTATAAAAAATATCAAAAATATATATATTTTTAAGATAAGAAAAATATAATTTTATATGAAAAAAATCATAATTTGAATGTAAAACAATTTTGAAATATAAAACAAATCTATGCGTATTTAAAAAAATATGCTTGAAAATTATTATTAAAAGAAAATATAGTTAGATATAACAGTTTTAAATTCCATTGAATAAAAGAAAACCATGGTGCCTACATGGTTGATAGAAAATAGGAGAGAATGGAGTAAACCTAAGAATCAAATCATATTTAAAATAAAAATTTAGATGGAGAAAATCACCCCTCCTGGACACCACCCCCCACCCCCTACCCCCTTGGACACCCCCTGGACACCCCCCAACCCTCTGGACATCCCCCCACCCCCCAGACAACCCGCAAAACCTTCTGGACAGGACCCCACCCCCTTGGACAACACCCCCCCACACACCCACCCCCTTGGACACCCCCCTGGACACCCCCAACCTTCTGGACAGCCCCCACCCCCGGCCAACCCCCAAAACCCTCTGGACAGGCCCCCACCCCCTTGGACAACCCCTCACACCCACCAACCCCCTTGGAAACCCCCCTGGACACCCCCAACCCCCTGGACAGCCCCCCACCCCTCTAGACAACACCCACACCCCTCCTGGACACCACCCCCACCCCTACCCCTTGGACACCCCGCTGGACACCCCCCAACCCTTTGGACATCCCCCCCACCCCTGGACAACACCCCACCCCTCTAGACATCACCCCCACCCCTCCTGGACACCACCCCCACCCCGGACCCCCCTGGACACCCCCATGGACACCCCCAACCTCTGGACAGCCCCCACCCCCCGTACAACCCCCCAAACCCTCTGGACAGGCCTCCACCCCCTTGGATAGCCCCCCACACCCACCCACCCCTTTGGACACCCCCCTGGACACCCCCCAACCCTCTGGATAGCCCCCCCCCCCGGACAACCCCCCAGACAATGGTTTACATATAAAAATTAGGCATGGTGAACAACTAAAAACACATGAATTTAATATATACTTCAGCATGAAATAGATGGAATTAAATATTATTAAATATGGATACTTAAATGATCATATGATAATTAAAAATAACCATTGATATTCAACTAGTCAAATGATCACAAGTTTTCTTGATAACTAATATCATAATGAGGTAATGGATAATTCTAGAAATCTTAAATATATTGTCAAGGCCTTGGCCAAGGCCTCAAAAAATACTAGGGTAATCCCTCAACAGAACCCACTTTTATTTGGAATCATGAGACATAGCGATGCATCGAAGGGCCATAGAGGTCAACAACCATTACATTATATGTCTAATAGATTCTCATATAAAAGAGGATAAACATAAGCAGAAACAACACATGAAATATCATTTCCGAATTCATACATTTAATCAATAACCATTCTATGAAGTAATATAGGGGAATGAGATCATTAGTTGTCAATGACAACAAAAATTACCATCAATGTCGGGCATTCGCGGAACAAAAACAAACTAAATAAAAGTAGTTGAGGCTTACATGAATATTGCGAGTCGATCAAATAGATCTAGGGATGATAAATAGAATGATGATGGAAAAAAGAGGTAAGAGGGTTTGAAAACGAAGAATCTTACCTAGTTTTAACACAAAAATTGTAAAACATAAATATAGACTATACGGGAAAAAAATGAACGAAATAAATTCGTGGAAGGCTTAATTGAGTGATGCGAGTTGAGATGATAGATCCAAGGAGAGTAAATATGATAAATGATGAAGGCAAAATGAGATTAACGCAGCGAGATCGACGAGTTGATTAGGGTTTACCGCGCGAGAGAGACGAGTCACCGGACTGTCGATCGAAAAAATGTAAATGACAATCCATGGGGCTGTTAATTTTTTAACTGTTTTATAACGTCGGTTATTTAATAACCGACATTATAAACTGTTTTTTTACATTTATAACGTCGGTTATTATAATAACCGACGTTATAAATGCATCAGATACAACTTTTTTTACGTCAGTTATTTCATAACCGATGTAAAAAAATCCGCGTGTTGGTTTTTTACGTCGGTTATTCTATAACCGACGTAAAAAAGACATCAAAAATCACAGTTTTTTACGTCGGGTAGTGTATAACCGACGTAAAAAACGTTCTGTGGGTTGTTTTGTTACGTTGGTTATAAAATAACCAACGTCAAAAATTCCTCAAAAGCCTTATTTTTTACGTCAGTTATAAAATAACCGACGTAAAAAACCCCCGCGCTTTGGTTTGTTAGGTCGGTTCCCCACATTTTTGTTTTTTACGTCGGTTAATTTATAACCGACCTAAAAACTGAACACGTGCGATTTGTAATGTCGGTTATTAAAATAACTGACGTTAAAAAGCTACTCACCACATTTGTTATGTCGGTTATAAAATAACCGACGTAAAAAACCACATTTCACAGATTCTCACGTCGGTTGTATATAACCGATGTAAAAAATGGTGACGTAAATAACGTTTCCTGCACTAGTGCTGACATGGTGTGGGATGTACCTAAGAGGGATTGATGAGAGAGAGAATAGGTTTCTAATCACTTATAAGACATTAGGGAAGTATGGGGAAGGTTTATAAACATACCCCATCACTTGGTATTATACAAAAAGGCATATCATAGAAAAATATTTTGATTAAGAGTGAAAGGGGAGGATCCCTTACCTCAAATCTGGTGGTGTTCTCCACTTGTTATTAATGACCTAAATAAACAAATTAGGATTATTAATTAATAATTCAAGAACCGATTATATATGTAATTGATTTATTATAACCCTTTTTAGTTCATTCAAATCCTTTTTGATTAGTTATAAGGTTCAATTTCATTGTTCGGGCTCGTTTGTTTACTTGGCTTTAAAAGATCGGTTCACTTATATTCAAGTTTGGATTATATGAAAGATGAAAGTGGTTGTCCAGAATTGAAGTTACATTATTTAGTTCATATCCAGTAGATTATATGGTTTTAATTTTAATTAGTTTACTTATAGTGATGTTGAATTATTACATATATAACCTTAGTGATAACTGTTTTTGTTATTCGGTGGGTTTGATTACAAAGAATGTGTTTTGATTTATAACTTAATTCCATTTGTACCAAAGGATTACAGAACCAAAAATAGGATATATATTACATATATAATAATATGTTTCAACCATAACACAAATGGTTTCATGACTAGAATTAAAGATAATAATAGAAATTGATAAACTGTTGTCCTTGAATGTGCTAAATTAGCACATCTCAAACGGTGCTTTCATTTCTTCCAAATAAAAGGGTGGGGAAAGAAGATAATGAAATTTACCACTATCATGAATAAATTACAGTAAATTTATGATACTAGATTTATCATACTATTATGGTTAAGGGAGGTGAGGAAAGAAATTAAAAAGAAAATAACTTAAATGAAAAGAAGAAATTTGGGAAGAGGAATTTTCCTCTTGAGACTTCCTCCTTTGAGAACCTCTTAAGGGGAGAGGTTTTGGTATTTTGAGGAGAATGAGATATTTTTACGTGGGGGAGGACCTTGGGGAGATATTTGGGAAGAATTTAGAGATGTCTTAGAGCTTGAGAGGAGTGGAGAGAAGAGGGAGTGAGGGGGGGTTTTTATAGTGGAGGAGAGGAGGGATTTCATGATATTATAATACTTAATTTATTATTTCTTCACAAGACAAAGAATAGTAAGTATTCCATGACCAAGAATATTAAATGGGTCATGTGAATTCAAACCATGGGTGGTGACATCAGCCATGATGTTGGGAATAGTTTATTTAGCTTATAATGTACATATACGGTAAATTACCGTATTTTACTATTCATCAAAATTTCAAGTATTTCAGAAAAATCTCAAAAACCCACCCTAACCATTTTTCGACGTGTAGAATCCAAAAATGAAGTCCATTTTTAAAAAATAGTTTTATAAATATTATTATTTTAATATTTAATTAAAATCATAATTTATTATCAAAAACCAGTTTAAAAACACTCATTAACTTATTCGAAAATATAGGTATATTGTACTTACAACTTGAATATTATTTTTATACCACCACAGGTGAGGTTAATATTCATTAGGGTATATCAATATTCATAAGGGTGTGTTACTATTCATTAGGGTAGGTTACTATTCCCCAAAAAATTATGTTTTTCTTACCGGACTCCAAAAAACATCTTCAACACAACCGTGTATGTCAGATTTTCAAAATTCCAAACACGGAAGTGAAAAAATTATCTTTAAAGGTCACTTATCACTTACTAGTTCATTATTATGTAATTTATGGAATATTTATAAGAAGATAATTTCCATTAAAAACATTGGTTCTTTACACCAAGACTCTCCACAATAGAGACAGTTATAAAGCTATGGGAATGCCCTATATCGAAAAGAGCAGAAGATAAAACTAAGGCTACTAAGATCGTACCTCGAACTGTAGAGGGTTCGAAATCCTGCTCTGGTTGGGTATGCTGCTCTACAAAAGCCTGACCTGTACCACGAACCTGTGGCCTTTCCTGACTGCTCTGAGCTGACCCGCCCTGCTGTCACTGGTAGACCGACGACTGACCACCCTGGTCACAACCTCCACCTCGGCCTGAACAGCCGGAAGAACTCCAGTTCCTAGACTAGTGAGAAACTGGTGGCACTACTCCTGAATGAGGAGTCATGGATGAACCCCTATCACCAGCTGCTGGTGAGAAAACCCGACAGAAGTGCTGAAGGTGACCCATATTTCCGCAAGATCGGCACTCCACTGGGTCTCTCTATCATTGATATCTCGTATTTACATCCCTTCCACACTGGTAGCGTACCACCTGGCTGCCTGAAGATGTGTCTCACCGCCTCATATCACCACACGTAGACTCCCAACGGCGCTTCCTGCTGTCAGCTGGTGAAGTACTAACCCTAGAAGTGGAACCACCCTATCTCTCAACTCCAGAATCTCTCATATTGCATTCTGCAATTAGTGCTCGGTTGACTATGGAAGTGATGGAAGTTATCCTAAAGATATTCACCTGTGAGCGGATCTCCCGTCTGAGGACATCCTCAAACTTCCTTGCCAAGAACAACCCATCTACGCTCTAGAGGGGTGTGAAATGCTGAAGCTCAGTGAAATGAGAGGAATAATCCATGACAGAAAGAGTACCCTTCTCTAGGATCATGAACTCCAAGGCTCGGTTGGCCTTTAGGGTCTCCGGATAGAATTAGTCGTAAAAGACGTGCTGAAACACCTCCCACACCAAAACCTACTGATGACCCGCCTGTGAGATCATGTCCCACCACCTCATGGTAGAGTCTCGTATCATGTAGGTAGAGAGCTTTAACTCCCTTTCTGGAGGCATCTCTAGGTGCTCGAAGATCGTCCTCATGGCTTCTAGCCATGACTCTACAGCCTGAGGTCCTCTTTCCCCTGAAAAGGTGGAAGGATGCTGATGTTGGAAAACCCACATCAAGTCTACCATAGTCGAGGTAGGGGGCGGTGCTCCCTAGAAGGTATGAATCATCCTCAGAAAGCCTTCCCTAAAATGAGCATCGACGCCTGTAACTGGTATCATTGATGGTGCCAAGACTGTCAAAACAGGAGGATCTGCGGGAAGTCCCTAATCAACCATATCCGGTGTCTGATCACCGCCTGACAATTGGCGAACAACCAGAGGACGTCTCGGTTCCATGACTCTGCAAGGCCAAACGCACTCCTTAGATCAACATTATCAGGTATTGAAAACTAAGAGTGTAAGAAGGGAACAGGGGAAAGAAAGTATTCAAAATTTACAAAACATGACTACATGACATTTATAAAGACTACACGATGTGTTTCCTTATGTCATTTACATGGGCATGTACTTTTGCCAAAACTGGTCCTGTAACACCCCAAACACATGGCGTGTTATCCTAACACATGGAATATACCTCAATCCTCTTCCTCTGCCTGATTCCTTCTATACGGTTAAGCCACACTGCTCTCCTAAGATAAAACTACACGGCGTGTTCAAGGTAGACACGACGTGTACTCAACAAGATTCACCTGGATCGCGTTGTTAGAGACACGGCCTAACACTACACGGTGTGTTCCGGATAGACATGACGTGTATGAGAAAGGGTAACACTGACCCATGTTGTTCGTGACACGGCCGGGTACCAAGATCAGACTACACGGTGTGTAAGATTCAGACACGGTGTGTGTGTGAAAATATAACACGACCCATGTTGTTCGTGACACGGCCGAGGTACCTATTTCATACTACACGATGTGATAAACTTGTACACAGAATTTTCCTATAAGATTTTTCATAACTCCGTGTCCTTTCCCACACAGTCAGTGACATGGTTAAAAACTACACGACGTGTATTCAAAAAGTACATGCCATGTATTCTAGATTTTTTCAGGAAGTAGGCTCAGAACTGATCTAGAGACCAGAAAACACAGAAAACACATGTTAAGGTGCCAAATTCCAATCTGTGAGGGCCCATACTCCCCGTGAATCAAATTTTGGCATCTTATACAAGTTACAAACAAGTTAAACAGGTCAATGATCCACCAAATTCCGGTCCATGAGGATGCCAACTAGCAGTGAGGGCCTTGGGAGTGATAGTGGAAAAACTATGCCCTCATTGGCAGAGTACACGGTGGAAGTAACAACACATACAACAGTAGAAGCAGTAAATATCCAACAACAATAACAATTGAAGGCTGATAAATAAACAACTGGAGTAGAAATATATGTAAATGATGCATGATACATATATTTCTAGGAAAATATCCAAACAAGTCACAATGCTGAATACAGTACTAAACCAAAGTATAAAAGAAAAACAACATATGTGAAACTCCTCAGTCTCGCAAGCCTCATCTTGGTCCCTTGCTCTCCAGCTCCAGTGAAATCAAGAACCTGAAGTAGAAGGGCGCTTGAACTTATCTATAACTATAACAATATAATCTGTTTGGGCCCAAAAGTATGACCCAAATAGGGTGTGAGATAAAAATACTAGTAGGGAACCACCTGAAGATCAGTGCCTAATAGTTAGTGAATATATGGTAGGTAAAATTATAGAAAATAGTAAATTGGAAAGTACTCAGTAACAAATAATCCACAGTTCCTAGAATATAATTTACAAACAGGTAAGTAGCCACACAAGAAAGTGGAACAAATAGGTAACCTCTGGGTAGTTCTCACAGCCTAACCCATATGGTTCAACCTACAAGTACTAGTAACCCTTTGGAAGGCACACACAGTCTCACCCCTCTGGTTTAGCTAAATAATAGACTCTCCGGGGAAGCACTCAAAGTCAATTCCCCCTATAGTCTCGTATCGTACTAAAGGCACTCTGGGGAAGAACTCAATGTCTCATTCCACCTGTGGCCCACATTGAGGAACTACAGACACTCTGAGGAAGCACTCAATGTCAATTCTCCCTGTGGTCTCACATCGTAATTTAAAGACACTCTGGAGAATCCCTTACGTCCATTCTCCCTATAGTCTACTACACTAGGTTCCCACTGTCCTGTGTAAAGTCAGCAAGCATCACATTGCGTAACAGCCAAAGTATCCTCAAGAACTACTTGGCTAGTATCTACAACATCTCAGTATGGAAGAACAGTCATACCATCCTATAACTAGGCATGGAACTGACAATAGTCTAATAGGCACAACTAGACCAAATGGTCATAAACAGGCAAACATGCATGGAAAAAGCATCAAAAGCACAGTAAATTACCCTATTCACAAACAATAACCTCTACTCAAGCATATAATCAAATCAGGTAAACAAAAAGGGAAAAAAAGGAAACACGCAATACCCTGATCAAGGGTATTGGTGGAATTTGAAAAAAATACTCAAATAATTTCTACAGAAAGGCACAAACCACCTACCACGACATTAGGAGATTGATATACTCGAACCTCGAAACTTGAATCCCCTTGTAATGTAGTAGATCTAAGAAAACTTTCAAAAATCTCAACCCATGATAACTTGAGAAAGAGGATGAATTGGGAAATGAAGCTCTCAGAGAAGGAAGATCTTACCGCTGCGGTTCAAATGAAATCGACAGCGGTCGATTCGAAGAATGGACAGAGGCTCGGGGGTTCGTTGAAGATCTATGGTCGTACGGAACGCTCTTGGTCAAAGAAGCTGGAGAAGAAGACAGTTCTGGGGTTAAGATGCGACCCCAGTGCATTTAGTGAAAAAAGGAAAGTACACGGTGTGTACTTTTAGAGTACACGGCGTGTACTAGACTTTTTTATACTCTGCTTTAGGCGGCCTCCATGTCACCCCTACATGGCCGTGTGTGTGTCCATGACACGGCCAGCACATGGCCTCAAGTAGCAATGAAGTGCACAACGTGTACTCAAAAATTACACGGCGCGTACTTCAAAAATTTCCAGAAACTCCTCTTTTCTAAAAAACTCCAGAAAAAGGAAAAATAAACTTGAAAAGAAGGTTTTGTTTCTTACATTCATGAATAATAATCCATGATGCTTTTATTATGTGTAGGGTAGAAAAGAAACACCATGAACATTCTAATTGTGATAAGCATACTTATTTCATTTCATGAAGAAATGGTTCTAAAAACCCCATAATTTTCTAAAAGAACTCCCTAAGAACAATAAGACAATTTCATTTACACTTTGTTTCATAAAGAATATAAACAACTCATTCCTGTTCAAACGTTCATGAATTTTGTGCATGAGGAAGAGTGTGCATACCGTACATAAATAATATTTGTGTAAATAAATCTTTAGAATTAGTGGATGGTGCATACATACCATGCATGGGGAATATAGAAAGGTTTCACTTGTGTGAAGGATACTATTGTGGATTTTTTAGGCTTTCACAAAGAAGAATGGTGCACACCCATTCGACTTTGGGCATAACATAATGGACAATGAAGTCCATGCATGTGTGTATGTATACATAAAGGCTTGAGAATATTTAAGATACCTGAAATAATTGAAGATACCACATAATTTTAATGAAGAATATAATTGAATTTTCTAGGGTTTTGGATGCCATGAAACCCATTCATGAAGTATAATTGAGTTTTTATTGTTCATGTTATTCTTTCATATAATTATAATGAATAATTTTTGTTCACTACTTACACACATCTAATTGTGGTTGGGTCTTCATAAATGGAGTAAATAATTATAGCCTAAGCATTTATTAAACCTTGGAAACTGATTATCTGTTGGTGATAAAAATTATTGAGCAAGTATAACATACTAGATTAGAGGATTTTGAAGTCACTTGAAGTGTACACCATAAAGTCAGAACCTACAAGATCATGGAGGAAGATAAATAGATCATCCTAAAGTGGATCAATACTTGAGAAAAGGTGAAGTATTCCAGTTGGTGTTGGGATCAGGTAAATTATTCTGGTTGGATCCATGACTAGAAGGAGTCTATCAGTTAGAGATATAGCAATAACTATCTCGGTTGGATTTGGAAGAAAATAGGGTCTCTTAGTTGGAGCTGGGGAAAAATTATTTTAGTTGAAGTTAAAATAAAGATAAATGTACTAGTTAGTGTTAAGAGGAGTGTAGCCACTTGTTTCATAGTTAAGAATCTATAAATGGGGGGAATAATTGGTTTTAAAAAGGAGTATGATTTTTTAAAACCAAGTAAATACTATGTTCTTCTCTCTGTTAATTATTAAAACTACACATGAGGTGATATAAAGAGATAATATTGATTGGATTAAGGACCTTAACACGTTTTATAGGTTTAATTGAAAAGAAAATGTATTTTAAAAAGAAACCATCGATTCACCCCTCCCTTATCAGTGGTTAATTTGGACAGGGGCACTAAGAATTGAAACCTCTAACTCTAATTTGAGGTGAAATCTCCCTTCTGCTTCTAATTCATCATCATCATTATCTTACACTATTTTTGGGTTTTTCACAACGAACCTATGGACTTCTTCACTGATGTATTTACAACAATTAATATAATTTACTTCTGATTCTTACTTGGTACAATATTCTTTTGAAATTAAGATTGTTTTTTAAAAAAATATTGATATTATCCCCACCTATCACATAATTTAATGATTTATTCATGGAAAATTTATCATTTTCATAATCATCTTGAAACCTATTTGGAAACTTTATAGAATGGCACCCAACCACTCTACACTAAAATAATGTGAGTGAAAGTTTCCCTATGATCATTTCTTTTCCCTTTTTCAAACTTGTTGAAAGGAATGATATAAATTCCTTAACCTCTTATTGTTACTAATAATTATCCATTGTAATATTATTTAATTCATTAAATTACACTTATTGCTATTTTATTTTTTTAACAGCCTCATTATCATTATTCTTCATCTCATATGCAATAAAAGAACTATAAATATTATCCAATTTCAACTCCTTTGGATATTTATCCTTGAACATTGAAACTTTTTAATTTAATCGAGGTGGAAATAATCTTAAGATACACTTCATGATCTTCACATAATCAATAGTTTATTAGTCTACACATATAACTCCACAATAATATTTAACTAATTCAATAATGAATCAAAACATTCATTTGAGTGCATCCTCAAGCCCTTTTACCACTGGGGGTTATGTGAGGAACATTGATCACTAGAAGTTACAAATTACTATCGATCCATCCCTGATGGATCAATATCCAAAACTTGGAATTATAGGGACATATGAAACTATAATTATCCATCTGTATTATATATTTTTAGTCACCTCATGGACTTCCTTCCAAGAAAAATGAACAAGACAAAAACCCACATGACAGATAAACATGAAGGTACAATAAAAAATACATTATATGATTTAAACATTAAGTATTATATACATGGGAGAATAGTTGCATCTTCAATAATGAAAAAAACTCATTCGAGTTACAAGGAAAGCTTGTCTCCTAGTACCGTACCCAAATTAATTCAAGATGATCTCCAATGCATCCAATAATAAACTCTCATTGTAATTAATCCCACCATAATGACCCACGAGTGAGGGGATGTGATCACTATGATAGGTAATCATTACACTTATTCTCCTTATGATACTCTACCCTTTCAAGCTATGGAATCCTTACTTCAACCATATGGCCTTCCTTACTTTTTAGCACACTAATGTTCTAGTATAGTATACACAGGATGGGTGGTTCTTCTCTATTCAATGTAGGGTCTGACAATTCATTCAGTCCCACCACCTTTCAAGGGGAACTCACAACTATCCTTTGAAACTTTGTTTCCTTATAATATTTATTACCATGACCACTAAGTTTTAGTGAATATTTCATGTTACTCTTACATTCCACTAAATGAAACGTATATATCACCATAAATTACCTCACATTACCATAACTTTTGCACACTCACAACTTCCTCTAGAACTCTATAAGACATCCAAAATCAACCCTTTTTATAAGTAAACATATTTTTTTGAACATGATAGTTACCTTTAAGTGCATGAATTAGTAGGTCACCACATAATCCAACACTAGGTCACCACATTGTTTCTTCTACTACCATACTAGCTTCTGTCTACACTTGTTGAGATGACTACTACTTAGCTATTGATAACAACTTTTTCTAGACATGTTCCATTTATAATTTTTTTGAACATATTTTATCAACCATAATGCAAATTTCCATGTTGCTAGTGTGACTGTATCTATCTAATTTCCATAAAGTGTATCTTTCGGTGACTTAGCATCCAAAAAACCCAACACTTGACCAGACAATAGTTTCTCAAACCAAAACCTAAAAATATCCCACTTGAGAATTGTTTTCTCATGTCAATACTAACAATATCCATCTTGAATACTATTTTCATTCTTTTACTAATGTCTCACTGATTGGCCTATATTCATCCATTGTAGTGACTATATGGTTCTCCTCTATGCTGATTCTAATCATCTAGGCCCCACTGAGTAAATCACTTTCTCAATACCCTAGAAAATAATCTGTTATTTTATTCCCATAAAACCTTATAAGAACCTCCATGTAAATACCTCTAAATAAACCAGTCTTGAGCTCCATATGAATCATGTTAAATTCCCATTAATAGTTTATTTCGAGTACCATGTCCATAGCCTCTTTCCTTCCAGGACATACACTTATAAAGACTCTTCCATAAATATTCCATAACCTCCAAGACATGTCTAGTACATAGAGATATATTGATACCATCAAAACCAAACTCTATCCAAAACTCTATCATCCAAAAAGTTTGATATCATCGAATGATGAACTCCCACAGAAATCATCCTTCAATGCAACCAATAAAAGTGTGGTTCTATACTTCCACTGTATTAAAACCTCAATTTTGATCCTTCAAAACTCCCCGTATATCATATATGACCTTATAATACTCTAATTAACTTTTTATATTCATTGAAAAACAGTTTGAAACCACCAAAATCTTCATTGCCTCCCTTTACAAAGAAACACACACCTTGGACCTGGGTTTTCCATATTAAGGATTTAGCAAGGCCATGTTCTGCATTTGTAAATACTTTTAGAATGAGATAAAAACAAAAATACATATTATAATTTTTTTTATCTATGTAATATATTATCCCAATCATAAAAAAATATCCACGATCCTTAGGATAATCTATATTACATTACCAAACCCAAACATCCTATACGGGTTTTTTCGGTACCTGCCACCTGACAACACCATCAAGTAGAATTTTGATGCAATAACTTATCCATGAAACTACCATGTTCTTCTAGACTTCTCAAATAGTTCCAAAAATCCACCTTTTGAAACTATTTACTGGTGTTTCAAGTTTATATTCCTTATATTATAGGTATAATTTTCCAGTATATCTTCTGAAACTCCCTTTCCTTCCATGATCTCTCATCCATCAGACCATTATATAGTCCACTCTTTCCATCATGGTTATTCTCAAAAAAGGTTCTAAAAACTTCTGATATTTTTTATTTTAGGAACTAATACCTACACTTTTGTTTGACTTTATTGATAAAGGCATGTTGGTGCACAATGGTCACAAGATAAAAATCACTAGAACTAGAAACATTTAGATTCACCAGTGTTTTCCCCTTTATATCTATTGTGAGATCATGAAACCCATGATACATACTCCAACTTCCAGTATCTTTTTCATCCAAAATTACCATTATATATACTCATCCATAACCATGATACCCCCCCAACATGAATCACATTCCCCCCACAAATATTCTTTCAATTACTAGCTAATCATCATATATATCTTATAATGAATTGGGACCAGATCCCACTCCTTACATTCAATCCATATCTATATGGAACCACCACTTCTCTAAAAATATATAGGATTATAAAATATATACTTTCTTCCCTTCCATATGTTGAGTGATGAGAACCCTAGATTCAATTTTCTTGAATTAAACAATCTGGAAATCACTTGGTAGCTAAGTAAACCACCCCCTCTTAGATAAGGGACTTTTGGAACCTATATATTTTACATATTTTAGGAATTGACATTTAAATCCTAGTAGTATTATTGAAATATCCCTTTTCCTTCCATAATTCTAGATGTGAAACAGGGGAAACAACCAAATCTCTTAAACTTGAACTTCCACCACCCGAATTAGATCAAGTGATTAACTTCAAATTTATTGTTAAATCCTATTTATGGGTCATGAATCAATTCAACTAGTTATACATTCTGATAAAATAATCATGTACTTACTATTATATAATTACATTCTTTAAAAATCTCATTTATATCATACACACCATTTAATTAGAACTAACATACTATTTAGGATTAGCAACCCAACATCTGAAAAAGTTTGTAGTCTCCACCTTTGAAACAACAAACTGAGAATAACCCATTTCAACACTATACTATAAAAATGATGAGCTCACATTGAATCTAAATATTTAAGGGTTAAGATGAGATCTTATAAAAGTATCCAATAGTCTCCTAACAAAGCATCAAATTCCACTTTGATAAACAAAACATGTTTCCATCCGAAAAGACCATGGGAAGTATTTTTGAAAACCTAGACTCCTCGGTACCATCACTTAATGGGTTTTGGGAATTTATCATATAAACTTAGAAATAGAATCAAACCAATGTAATGAATGCTATATCTTCAATAAAATCAATATGAACATGAATAACATAATACAATAATAATTTTATATACAAGAAATAAATACTTTGATCTTCAATGTGCACTTGATAAAGATCACCAAAGTAGTAAACAAAATATTCCTTCCTCAAAGGGGATTACAACAGCCTTGGATCCTTGTTCACATCAATAGAAATAATGATTAATGAAGAAATTATAACACCTTATCTATGAGATTAAATATGATTAATAACAATAGATAGTATAGTCAAACTCCCATGAATCAAGGGAATATCTCAAATAAAGGGAACTTTCCACTTTTATAGGCCATCCCCGATGCTGTTCATTAAATGAAGAGATTCAAACATATTAGGTTCCAAAAAATGGAACTCATACATGACTTCCCATTTGAGTATGATATCATTTTAATGTTTCAAATGGTTTATCATTTCATAAATGAATCAACTCTTTTATTCATAAATAATAAAATTATTTGAAGAATATGTGGCGGTGCTAGCCACAAGCACATGTTACATTAGGTGAAATGAAATCTTAGAATATAAATTTCATGTATACTAGAATATGTTGGAACAAATGTACGATTATAATTATACTTAAGTATATGTTGGAGATATATCCTCAAGCTCTTTCTTAAGGATATATTAGTGATAATGTATCCTCAAACACTTGATATGCAACACATGTATACCCCTTTTAGTGAACATCCAACAATATCTCACTTTTACTAAAATATTATATATAATTCATGCCAAACTTAAAAAAATTGAATCCATCAAAAACTTATTTGTATGTGATTTTGTTGAACTCTCTTCATTTTATAACAAACACTTTTCCAAAAACCTAATCCTTATCTAATGTCCTAACTGGGTGGCCCTAAGGTCCATAGTAGCATTGAAAACAAACATGAAATCCCAATTTCATATATATAAGTCGTAACATCCTAAAATTATAAAAAATAACATTTTATTAGATAGCATATGTGACATGCAACACTGAGCTTAAATAACCCACAAAATACATGTGTTTAAATTTAATCCCTTTGGTAGCTTATAGAACACACAAACCCAAGTCTAAATGAACCGTAATATAGTATATCATTATAACCCAGTTGTTAAATTGAGGGTATTAATAGTACTAACTAAAATATTAAAATTATGGTTTTATATTTATTAAGAATAAAATAAGAATAATTTAAAATAAAAATAAATATTTTCTGAAAAACTATATTTTTTTAAAAGTCGGATTAGTCACATTTTGCGAATATAATTTAAAATTAATTTTTACCAATTTTATAAAATTTATTTTTTAAAATAAACCTAATTTTTTAAATAATATAATAAAAATTTTCTTCAGTTTAATATTTGGTATTTTTCTAAAATATTTCATTTTTTGATGAATAGTGAAAATAATGAATTTTAATTGAAAACTTCCTTTTTATTCAAATTATTTATAAAGTTAAATTATATTTCTAATTGATTTTAAATTAAAATTAGTTCAATTTTATATCAATTAATCCAATTTATTTCACTGAAATCATTTTCATATTTAATTTAGCTATAAAAACTTTGTAAACTTTTGAACATTTTCTCTTTAAACCCCCTCTTTCTCGTCGTGTCTACAATATTAATTTTAAATTAAAAATTTGAAATTATGTGAATTAAATTTGAAAAAATGGATTCCATGTTTTTAGTTATAATAATTTATAATTTATAATAAGTTCAACATATTTTTTTACAAAAACTAATAGTGAAAATAGTAAAAATGAATTACTGCGGTTAAGGTAAAAATGGGTTTATCCATGGGTTAAACTAAAAAGATAAGGGTTAAAATGACCTAAAGACTTATCTAAAATATATTTTATGGATATATTTAGACCTTATATCTTATAGGTTTTATAATATCTCATTTTTCTTCTTGTGGCATGATATAAACAGGGTTATGAATGAATATTTTAAAAAAATTACAAGTTTACCACTCACCTCACTTATAAAAGGTCACCCGCTATCCTCTCTTATTAAAACCTTAACACCATTTTTGAGGCCAATAACTACCCAAAAAACTTCCAAAATTTTCTCCCTTCATCCTAGAATTATTATTTTGGGTATAAATACAACATAGTATGTCTTTGGTGAAAATCTAAGAAGGATACCTGAAGAAGAGGTAATGTTCTTCAAATAGAGTTTTTGTTTTATTTATCCCTCCACTAATCTAAATCCTTATTAAAACATGATTATGTAATAAAATAAATATATTACATATAATAATATTTTTTTATAATAATTTTATAACCTAAAACCATCCCCACTTCCAAAAAATGGGTTATGAAATCATTATTTGTGTGTATGACGGACTACCGCATCATGTATCCATATAATTCATTTTTTCATTACCACCACTCAAGATTGGTTATGATGATGGATGTAAATTATATATATTATATTTAAAAAATAATTATACCTATTTATTAATTATATCATATATACCTTTTTTACTTTCCATTATGTATGGGATACAATAATATTGCTCGTGTGTACGGAGAACTACTGACTCGTGAAGCGATGCAATTCGTTTTCACTAACACTTTACATGGAAGTTGATAAGGGTAAATTAAATGATTATTAATAATATAAATGAAATATTTATTATATTAATAAAATATTTATCATTATTAAAATAATATATATATATATATTATTTTCTTTCTTAACTTTTCACTCAATGAAATATGATAACGTCATTTGTGTATGTGTGGACTACCGCCTTCACAAAATGATGCAACTCGCTTTTCATCACAAAAACAATGGATGGTATATACAAGAATAGTTAAACAAATAATATGTTATATATGATAGTATTAGCATTCTATAAATAAAATATTTTACTTAGCTTCTTTTTATAATGATCATTGGACAATGGAAACTTTACTCATGCATACGTACGGTCTACATTCTCCATGATCGTAACACACTTAATTTCTATAAAACATATTTCATGATTGGTATTAAAAGTATAATTATTATATAATTATGATAATTATTTCCTGATTTTTATTTTTTATACGATGAATCTATATAATATGCACACAAACTATAACTTTCATGACAAATCATGAATGAGAATACAATGAAATTAACACCCAGAATAATGAAAATAATGAAATATTATTAACAAAAAAGTAATAATATATTATCATAGGATCATATATGATAGTATAAATATTAATATGGTTCTTTTATAAGTTAATAACATTTTTAATATCACTATACATGAGGTTAAAGAACTTTCAACCAAAAGGTAGCATGAGGGAAGGGGCTTCATCTCAATTTCCATTCATTGAGACATGTTATAATATTATGCACCTAATTACTTTTATATGGTGTATATACTGACCATTCTACATGTAATATCATGATTAATTCATAATTCATGGTATTTTAATCTTAAATTTTAATTATTTCATCAAATTGGATTTTAATTTAAAATTACCAAGTAGTAAAAGTTATTGTGCAATCTCACTTCCTTTTGTGATTGTTAACTTTATATTGAAACAATCACTTTATTTGGATAATTTTTAATTATAAATTACATTTATATTAAATATATTTTTTTGATGTATATTATTATTAAATAAACCATATTCCATTTTTACATATAGTGTTTACTTTGAAAGTTATTAGATTAACTGAGAAAATATTGATAAATCTATACCCTTTACTCGATACAGATACTTGATGATAAGTCACATTTTTTATTAATTAAATATATTATTAGATACATGAATAATCATTTATACATGAAATATATAGGTGGGTCCCAATTATAGATATCCCCTTGATGCATTTTTAGTCTCATGAGATGAATCAATTTTCCAAATCAGATGGGTTTTTACCCAGTAGTTTTAAACTATCTTGACAATTGATCTTGAAGGAAAAGGTATCATGTTACTAGGAAACATAAAGTCCAATAATTAAGCATTATATTTATTTAGAAGTAATTTTTTATTATCCATGATATTTTTATAATGATATTATCTATGGATGTATTTTATTCTCAATTTATTGATTAAATGGAATTCATTTTCAGTTATTTTCCTTCCCTTATTGATTATGAATTATCCAATTATGATAGTCAGTTTTTTGATTAAATGGAATATGTTTTTACTTACTTACCGTACCATTGATTATTCTAGTCAATTATTTATGTTACATGTATGTTCATAAATTTACCTTTCCATATTGTTCATTCCTTATTGATGATGCTTAATTTATTCATAATAGCTTCTATTATACTTAACCTTATTGAGAATTTTATCCCACCCTTATTTTGTTTCCTTTACAAATAATTCATGAATCGTACTGTGAAAGATATAAAATAGTATTATAGGGGGAATAATGATTTTCTAAAAAAAATTATGTTGTAATTTTTGTATTCAAATGTAATATTGGAATAATGTATGTATCCAGTTTACAAAGACTAATAAACTATTTAGTCCTTTGGGATGTGATTACTTGTATATTATGCCAATATATTAAAGTGGGTTCTGGATCCATACTACTAGGTTTGGAGTTTCTACTATTGATATCAGAGGAGGTTTAGTGTAAACCTTGAAAACTAAATTAAGGAAAACGTAGATTGGGGAAACATAACCCTTTAATAGACTTTAAGGAAAAGTATAGATGAACTTCCTAAAGTTTTGGAAAGGAAGGGATTATGTTGGTTTTTCTAAGAATATATCACTATCTAGATACTATTAGTGGACATGGTTCTATAATAGAGGTACCTAGGGGTCATAATTCTGAAATAGGGCACATTAGGCTGGACCTGATCATCACCCAATGCATGACAAAAGGCCTTAATAAACACCTAGTTTAACATGATTAGGATAATTTACATTTTCTTTATTAACCATTACAAATTATTTGAAAAAATATATATCTCCCAAGAAACCAAGTTTATGATTCTAAGATTAACAATGAATAAATTTTAATTTTTGATAATTGTTACACCATATTTATAATTATACATTATGATTTAAAGTTAAAAAATTTATGAGTTAATACAGTATATTACATTGTTTAGAAATGGTTCTTAGAAGGAATAAGGGTATCAATACTCATGGATAATGTAGAGATTTCCCTGCTGAGGAAGTAAATACCTCTGATATTGGAAGTGAGAAAATTATAGCCACATTAAGGAAACTTAATCAAGTTATGACAAATAACCTTGACCGTATGGAGAAACCTATTCCACAAGGAGATTATCCTATATTATATTACTTTATATGAAAAAATCCCCAATCATTTAGTGGGATTATTAATCCAATAGAATCTGAGTAATGGATTAAGTTTTGGAGAAGATATTTATTACATTGGGATGTGGTGAAAAGGAAAAAGTTACACTTATAGTGTATTTTCTCAAAGGCTATACTGATCAGTAATAGTTGTTGATCCAAAATACTAAAAAGGGAGAGGAAATAGAATTCATAGAATGAAATTATTTTAAGGATACATTCTTTGACAAATATTTCCCATGTGAGAAACAAATTGAGATGAATAAAAAGTTCCTTTGCATAAATAAAAAGGAATAAGAAAGTTTTTTAGAATATGAATCCACCTTTAAATGTTTATATAGGCGTACAACATATTACATATGCAACATGGAGTTCAAGATTGGCCATTTATTTGAAGGACTTAAGATAAGTCTCTGAGGGGCACTGGTCTCTCAAATATTTTCGTCATATGATGAAATAGTTTTATATGCTGTCAAGATATAGAAATAATTATATAATACTTATGGATTTTAAGGGAAGAAATAGAATAAGAGGATAATAGAGTAAAAAACTGATAATGGGAAGATGAGAAAGAAGGATTTCCCAAATGTGATTTTTGTGGAAAAAAACACCCTGGTAGTTTCTTGAAGGGAATGAGAGTTTTTTTATAAGTGTGGAGAGAAATTACACCATGCTCGTGATTGAAATGGAAAGAAAGAAATTGAAAATGTTCAATTATTCCTCTGTAAGAATATGGGACACTATTAAAATTATTTCCCTAAGCATTAAGTGAATATACGTCAAAATAATCCAAGGTATGGTGGTCAAGATTATGCTATTAGTACCACTGAAGTGAAAGGATTAATTTTCTCATATTTGGATTTAGTAATTATATTATTTGAGTATTTTATCAATGATTTACTAGTTATAAGAATTATGAAATGTATAAGTATTATACTGTAGTACATTTTCATAAATGATTTGAAGGAATGTGTTAAATGGTACCAATGACCAAGAAAAATGATTCAGTAGAAATTTTAACTTCTTGTAGAACATATGATTAAAGGAAATATAAACCTTAATATGTTCCAAATGTTGAGATAATGATATTGGGATAAATATATGATTGATATGGATAAAGTGAATTGGATATTACTGAAAGTCTTCAAACTAATTAATGATTCATTGATAAATTGGATTATTCTATCAGAGGTGGAGTTAAAAAACACTTTTTTACATAAGGAATATATCCAATAATATGTTTTTTATTTAATGAATAAGGAAGAATGTGTGTTTTCAATTAGGTTCTATAGTAATTCCGTTTAAGAGAATACATGATGACAATATTCAAATGTTGGGTATGTGATGATTAAGAGCTACTCAAATTTGTTTGAGAGATTAATGATACGTTCAAATTGAAAATTTATTCACCTTATTTATAAATTTTTGGATATGGATCCTTTGGAAGGTACAAAATTTTAATCATTTACAAAATGGTTTAAGTTAAACATTGGTTGATGTTTTAGAGATTAATGTATTACTTAACCATATGAAGATTTATACATATTGGATATCCTATACTAACTATTTTGTTATAATAATAACTATATATTAAAGGAATGACTTTTCATACTATTATGGATCTTACGATATGTTAAAAGTTACTTTTATTGCTTCAGGCATAAAAAAATTCATTCTTGGATATTAATTTATTATAGTAAGAAATGAAGTGTAACATGATCGAAGCACAACCAAAAAGGGAAATTTTTTCTATGAAATAGAGATATATAAAGTAAGTACCTTTTTATATATTCTCGGTATAGATAAAAATGAATTCCACAATACTAGGAAAACGATATTGAATTGAAATTTTATCATGTTATCATCCTTTTTTATGATATAAATGACCTTTCTCACACCTTTTTAGATTATGTATTTGTGGTTTTTAACCTTCTTTGTGTAACACCCCAAGCTTCCATGGTATGTTTCTCTTTGAAAAAATGCAATAATTTTCATTGTACGCAACTTGGAGTTTTAGCACACCACGACCAATAAAACTAGCCATTATGAATAATAACACCCAATTTTTGAAATTTTATAAATATTATTTTTTAAAATGGACTTCATTTTTGGATTCTGAATATCAAAATTAGCTTAGGGTGATTTTTTGGTATTTTTCTGAAAACTTTCAATTTTTGATGAATAGTGATAAACACTGGGTTATTGTTTAAAACCAACTTTTTATTTAAATAATTATTTACTTTAATTAAATTTATTTTAGGTATAAATATATACATAATACCTATATAATTTCAATGTAATTCATTGAATTCATTTTATAATTAAATTAGATTTACGAATTTTTATTGAATTTTTTAACATCTTTTTCCCACCTTCTAGGCACATTTGAAAATTTGCATAAAAAGTAATTTTACCTCTTACGTTAATTGAACTTAAAAAATCTGAGAGACACAGTTGGCATCAGTATGTAAAATTTGGTTCAATATGATGAAAATATTTTTTGGTGAATAGTAACTTTTGAATTTTATTTACCACGGTTAAAAGTAAATAGGGTAATTAAAGGTAAAAATGATATAATAATTACCCTAAAACATGTCCTAACTCTATTGGATAAGTGTATTTAGACCAAAATAAACATTAGGAATAAAATATGATCCTTTTGGTTCACTTTGATTATATTAGGACATTTATTATTATTTTATTTAAAGAAGAGTTAAAAGTGTTAAATTCAAAGTTTAATAACAAAACAATATTTAATATAGGGTTATACATAAGTTAAATTTGACTATAAATATTTAATATAAGTATAAAATTATTTCATGCATAATGGTATTTTATTTATAATTTTTATACATTAAATAATTAAATTTATTTATGACACAATAATGATTCAGTAGTTACCTTATTATTGAAAGATGAAAATAATTGATATTATAAATATTAATATAATTGTAAATTTGGACTTTTTATGCATTACACGAATTTTATAGGTTAATAAGACATGTTATTGTTCATTAAATAATTTTTTTTCAAAGTGATAAAGTTTTTATGATTTTCACAAAAACCAAATACTAAATAGTGTCAAAATTTACATAAATGAGTTTTGAAAACAAATACTATATTATTAATTGATATAATATTTCTAAAAATATAAGGTTTAGAAAAATGACTTATATAAGGTTATATTAATCAATAATTAACCCCTTGTGGTTCTCTTGTCTTTTTATAGTAAGTTTATTGACCATTTATTATAATAATACAAGAATACATGGTAATAGTTAAACTGTTTAACTAAGAGTTAAATCTATAAGATAAGGTAAATATGGTGACCTAAACCTATCTAAAACCTATTGGTTCAGAGGTTTTAGACCCAGACCCACCTTATCCTCAAAATAAATCTTTTTTAAGCCATTATAAAATGAATATTATTGTATAATAAAATAATATTTCAAAATTTTTCTAAAGTGACCCTCACCTCCATTATGAAAGGGTACTTCCCCATCTCTCAAACTCACACCTCCAAAGCCATTTGGCTCAGCCAAACCCTGCTCAAATATCCTCCCAACCACCCTACCTTATACCTATAGGCCTTAATTTGATCATAAATCCAACCTAAGGTGCCCTTTTGATCAAATCAAAAGAAAACACCCGAAGAAGAGGTAATAATTTCACCACCTCTTTCAAAGTTCTTTTCTTCTTACACTTACTCTTTCTTTGTTTTTTATATACCAAAATAATAAATCTAGTACCTTATACATACTGTGATGTTATTATAAATATGGTACACCAATATTCATTATTTTATCCATCCTATGAATGACAATTCACCATACGTGCGTATGTACGGCTTACCGTCTCCACATCGTGGTGCAGTTTGTTATTCAAACACTTAATTATTTTAATGGGTATAATAATGAGTATAATTGATGTAAATAATAAATATAACATGTTAATTATTATGTATATAGGATATACCATCCAATTAAATATGATTTCACCATCAATAGAATGATATTGTCGCTCGTACGTATGTACGGATTACCGTCTCCCCGAACGTGATAAAATTCATTCCCAATCATAACCATTCAAGAATAATTTTAATTTTATGATTAAAAATAACGTTTAGAAACTTAATATAATTATGGATATGAATAAAATGCATCCTATCCATAAAAAACATGGCTTATATAACCAAATATATAAAGGAAAACAAATCAGTTAACACCCGAAACAATGATACTACTGAAATATTGTTAACAAAACAATATTAGATGATCATATAAGATATCATATTTATGTATGTGGTTATTATATAATTTAATAATGATTATTTTAATATTATAAAATAGGTTAATGTACCCTTTATCAAGTAAAAGTCGAAGGTAAGGGTTAATTATACAATCTCTTCATTATCTGATGTTGTTTATACGTGAGTATCTACTAGGACCACTTTATCTTCCACATCTGTGTTTCTAAAAAATGTATTTCAAAACATTTTTACTATTTCCTATAATATGGGTTATATTCAATTATACCCTTGTTTGAAATTTTATAAAATGTTTTGAAATTGTTCTTTTTGTCGTTTTCCAAACAAATTACTTTATGACCTTTTCAACAAATTAAGGAAAAAATGTTTTTTTAAACTTATATGGAGAGTGCGGCTATTTTCTGCCGTTATAACACCATCGAAGTTTCCCTTAAAATATTATAAGAATATTTTCAAAATAAATGTTTTCATTTATAATTATGTGACTATTAAATGATTTCAAAATCGAAAGAGATATTTCTATCAAATAGTTTTGATTTCATTTATGTCTACATCTTTTGAGGGATTTTACACTTGTTTGAAGTTGATTTATTATGATACAATATTCTATATTGTATTGAAGATTTTGTGATATGTTTGAATTTTGATATGTTTTTTTATACCATTCATGGTTTATTGTTAAATTATTAACATTTATTATGCTACTTTTAATACGAATGTTTATGTTATGTTTCAACCTTTTTATATGAGGAATGCATTGGACTTAGTAAGTGACAGGTGGAGCCCGCTATAGCTCTTCGATGCATCGGTAGGTCTCATTAGACAAAATAGTGTCTTGGCATAAGGACTTGACAAAATATTATTTGTAGTATTGTAACAAGGCATTGATTATGTGGTTATGATGTCTGGAATTATGCATTCCATCATTATGAAATTGTCTATTGATATTACATGTGATTATTTGACTAGTAGAATATCAATGCGAATAAGTAAATATAATTATTTGATTTATCTTTGCCAAATTATGCTAAAGTTTAAGTTTAAAAGTCTTGTGTTTTAGTCTTATAAATTTCCTTAAATGATTATGCTTATTTATGATAGTTTCTGCTATATTATTATCCTTACTGAGCATCTGAGCTCACCCCTTTCATATGTTTTATTTTTCCCAAGATGCGAAAAAGTATATTATGATTAACCTGCAGGAATAGGATAAGGGATATAAGAGTGTTCAATGGGGACACAATGTTATATTTTTTACTTTTATGATGAAATGTAAAACTTATGTATGTATCTACTACTTCCAAGGCTACTAAACTGATCGGTCTTTCATGACATGATTCATTATATCATTCCAATGTTATGTAATAATGCACAAACTCTAGGTAACTGGGGTCAGGGAATTATAGTTGGTATCAGATAAAGTTTAGTACAAACCTTGGAATCTTGATTTAGAAAAACTCTAATTAGAGAACATTACCCTAAGATAGACTTTGAGGATTAGTATAGAAGAACTTCCTAGAATTTTGGTGATGTAGAGATTTTGTGAATTTTCAAAGAAATGAATCCATGTCTGGATACGAGAAGGTAGAAGAAGCTCTATCACAGATTTACCTAGGAGTGAAAAGTCCGGCAAGGAGTTTCGGGCTTGACCCGGGGTACCACGGTACACGACAATGGGCATTGTTGCACTCTTTCTTATGAAACTCCTCGGGGATTTTATAACAACCCTGCTTTTATTAGAAACTTAAACATGATTTATTACATAAACCATTCACTTGATAAAACATGGATGATCGAGAGGTCTAGTGTCTTTGGGGCTTAGTATCATCACATAACAACTTAAAACATGAAATACAACATCTTTATTGAAAACTACCTTTACATGACCACTACATTCCCTCGTACTTAGCATTGCAAAGGATAACCTGAGGACATGCATAAGAAAAGGGTGAGCTATAAAGCCTAGTAAGGGAATAAACAAAGAATACATGAGGAGTAAAATACATGTTAGACAATAGGCATATCAATATATCATAAGAGAAACATGAACATAAATGCATGATAAAACATGATAATCATAACATGGAAATGTGGCAATAAAACTTAACATGGAATTATCATGAGCTAAGGCTCGTTGCACATGGAGCATGAGTAAATTCTCATTTCACATGAAGCGTGAGTAAACCCTCATTTCACTTGAATTAGCATGATTCAACACTCATTTCACATGACTTATCATGATACTATACTTCACCCAATGCATTGGAGCGCTTTAAGGGCACACCCTTCTTAAACATTTCATTTCATGCATAATTGTGGCATATGGATCATAAAACATAGATTCATAAAACATAATCATTTATTCCATGATAAAGAAATGTAGAATTAATACATAAAACTTTATAATCATTAAGTAAATGTTCATAAAGGTGAATACACTTGATGGAGAAATGGGCATGGTATTCACTACACAATGGCATTGGCTTAGAAAATCGGTGTGATTTCAGAAATGTAACGGCATGACATAAGAATTAATAATAATGGTTGATGAGAGATAAAGGGGTTCCTAATCATATTTACATGTAATGGACATCAAGGAGGTCATATATATACATGTCCCAATAATTTTAATGGAATTTAGATTCATGGTACAAAAGTATTGCTTGAATGTAAATGAGGAGAGAGAAGTTCCATTCAGAATTTCGGCATAGTAACGGGTGTACATGGGAGGAATTTAATGAGAGATAAAGGGTCTCCCATCATTTAAACATAAAGAGGTAAGTATGAGAGAGGTGAAAAACCATACTCAAACATTCATAATTGCAATTAAAAGGTCAAAACAACTTAAAGAAAACTGGACAAAAATAAGAAAGGAAGAAAAAACCCTAACTTGGAAGTGTGCTTCCAAAGGCTTGAGAGAGGCTTTAGAGAGGCTTCTTGGGAGCTTGGGGAACCTTGGGAGGATTCTAGAGAGAGTAGGGAAGAGGTTGGATGAACTCCAAAGGCTTTGAGTGAGGAGGAAGTGGGATCTTGGGTGGGTTTATATAGGAAAGGTGAGTGAATTCTTTATTATTTAGGTTTGGGACCCCTTACATTAAACTAATCCATACCACAAATCAGCTCATGATTTTTGCCCATGGTTTTTGGAAAAGGGGAGAGGAAAACAATATTTTATAAGGCCAAAGTCCAAATTTCTTAAAATAATGGGGCTACTTATGTGGAGGTGAGTCACACTCCCATGGAAAATAATTTAAAAAGAAAAGATGTTTAATAAGTCTTGAGGGGTCCATTAATGCTTTGTAAAATAAGTCAAACAAACCCAAAATCACATTATTTTAATGGTAAAATATATATTGGCCGAAAATAAAGCTTATATTATTTTATTACATCACTATTGGGTCATTATGATGTCATAAAACACATTATATATTTAAACGGTATTTAATTTTTACCCAAAAATTTGACTGTCTCAGAAAATTATGAAAAATTCACCATTGGATAATTTTGACATCCTGATTCCTAAAATAACATTTATTTTATCTAAATATATTTATAAAAATGTTAATTTTTACTTTTAATATAAAAACCAACATTTATAAAAAAATTCACGGGTTTTGACAAAAATGGCTTTCAAACCTTAATAAAAATTACAATTGCATTCATAAAATTATAAGATTATTTATTTTTAATAAAAATTAATTTAATAATAATAATAATATTTTATTAAAATATATTTAATTCAAAAATCCCTTAATTTAATAAAATATAATTATTAATTAAATAATAACTAAAAACACTATTTGTACTTTAAAAACTATTTACAATGTATCAATGATGAAAAGAAAGTTGTTGGGCAAAAATCCCTCAAGGTAACATTGCAGCATTTTTGGGTTGATTGTGTTTGTTGAAAAAGCAGGTTTCCATGGAGAATTGTCGAGTTCCCGAGAAGTTGTTGACATTCCATGTTGACAAAGAACTTTGACAAAGGAAAGGACGATCTGGAGGCGGTACAAAAGAGCAGTACAAGGTGGCGCCGTTTTCCAGTGTTTGCCAAATTTTTGGGCCTGAAAATCGCCAATGGAAAATGGAGTGATATGTTGCTGGCGAAGGTTGAGGAGAGAGAAATGAAGGAGGTGTGCGGAAAAATCAAGCGTGGCGCGCAAAACTAGCGGGTTGCGCGAAATCTTGAAGTGTGGCGCGCAAAACAGCGGGTTGCGCGAAATGGTATTTCGCGCAAAAGATGTTTCAAGGCCGAAAGCTTGAAAATCGGTAAAGGCATGAGGCGCGCGAAATTTTGGAGGCGTGCGCGGAAAATTGAAGTGGCGCGCGAAATAGCGGATGAAGTATTTCGCGCAAGAGGTGTTACGAGGTCCGAAGCTCGTAAAATGGCAAAGGCATGAGTTGCGCGAAATTATGGAGCAGTGCGCGGAAAATGTTTGTGCGCGGAAGATCAAAGCGGATTACGCGCTCAAGGAGGGTTTTTCGCGCGGGGTCGATTTTGCCTATAAATATGAAGTGACCTTCCTCCATTCAGCAGAGCTCAAGACATAGAAAATACCCGAGCTCTGGTTCGCGAAATTGAAGTTAGAAAGTGTGTTGCGCGTAAACTTAAAGTTTGCGCGTAAAGTCAGATTGCGCGAAAAGCAAAGGCTGCGCAGAAAGTTGGTGTTGCCGCGTAAAAGGAAGATTGCGCGAAAAGTGGATTTCGCGCAAAATCAGTGAATTGCACGCAAGGCAGTTTCGAGGCTGCGCGTAATATTTGGAGGTTGCGCGAAAAAGGAATTTCGCGCAAATCATAGAAATTGCGCGCAAGGCACCGTAAGGGTTGCGCGTAAAAACTGAGGTTGCCCGGTACATCCGGTGCAAAGTGAGATTCATCTGTGGGTGAAATTTGGACTTCAACAGAGCATCTACATACAGAGGAAGATGCATTCTTTCATGAAAATGAAGAGACCTACAGGTCTATAAACTGTGATTGGATTCCCTTCTGGAGTAGTGAGCTTAGGAAGAGGAAGAAGGTGATCCTCTCCACCGGCAGTGAGCCAGAGAGAGAGAAACAGGGAGTGACCCTTGGGAAAGCAGTGAGCTAACCCTAAACATTGTATAGGCAGTGAGCCTGGGCATAGAAGTGATCTAGCCCGAACATTGTAATCCACAGCTAGTGAAGTCTAGTGGAATTTGGTACGAACCGGCAACTTGTCGGCGTATGCTCCTTGGACGTAGCCCTTAGAGGTGAACCAAGTAAAAATCTTTGTGTCTGCCTGCTTACTTTCCTGCATTGCATTCATCATCATCAGGTAAAGTAGACAAGTGATCATAGTAACCACACAAGTGCAAACAAAGTGACCCTTGTAACAAAGAGGTCAAGATCCAGTGGGGCAGGAAGAACTTGGAAAAAGAATATCCATACCCTGATTCACCCCCCCTCTCAGGGTATATAGGCCCCTATTGGCCCTAACAAAAGTATATTCATTATTATATACAAAAAAATGTACATGAATATAGTACTAGCGATTTGTTACATAACCCCTTAAAACAGTCGCATAAGACCTAAGGGTAAGGTGTGCGACGGTGACAGACTCTTGGGGTGGCTCGGATAACATCGCTCGAGTGGAAATCTCTATAAACTTCCACTTTTCTTGTAGACGGTCTCATTCGAGCTTGACATGGTGAAGCTCAGCTTGGTCTTGGTCAAGAGAGAAGCCCAAATATGCCACCACTTTTCTGAGCTCTGACAAATGGGATTTGTATGGAGCAATTCTACTGGATGAGGCCATTACTTCTTTTGTCTGAGTAAATTGGGTTCGTTAAAGCCTTATATTTATACTATTCATGTGATCACTGTTCAACTACAATAAAAGTTACAATAACAAATCTTAACATAAAACTAAATAAGTTTACATATTATATAAAAATTTTACATAAAGAGACATTTAACTAGATCAAGAGTAATTTCCATTAATGAAACTTTGGGTCGTTACAATATTCCCCCCTTAAGAAATTTAGCCCTGGAAATTTCCTTTTCCCACACTAAAACAGATGTGGGTAACTCAGCTTCATCATTTCCTCTAATTCCCAAGTCACTTATTCAAAATTTTGGTTTCGCCACAACACCTGGACGAGGGGCATTGTCTTATTTCATAGAAATTTTTCTATACGATCTAAGATCTTCACTGGTTGCTCCTCATAAGAAAGATCATCCTCCAACTGTACCACCTCATAAGAGAGTACATGTGAAGGGTTTGGTATGTACTTACTTAAGAGGGATACATGAAAGACATCATGTACTTTGGCCATTGTAGGTTGAAGTGATAGTCGATAGGCCACAACCCCGACATGATTAAGAATCTCAAAGGGGCCGATGTACCTTTAAATTAACTTCCCTTTCTTTCCAAACCTTAGGACCTTCTTCCATGGAGATATGCATAAAAAAACATGTCTCCAAATTTAAACTCAAGGTCTCATCGATGATTATCTACATAACTCTTCTGTCAACTCTAGGCTGCCTTGATATGCTGTTGAATGGTTTTCACATTATCTACCATTTTCTTGACCATTTCTGGTCCAAGAAGCTTATGTTCACCGACCTCATCCTAACATGCTGGTGTTCTTCACCTTTTCCCATTCAGGTCTTCATAAGGTGCCATTTGGATGCTCGAGTGGAAACTGTTATTATAAGAGAACTCAGCCATAGGAAGATGTTGATGCCATCCTCCTTTAAAGTCCATTGAGTACACTCTCAACATATCCTCAAGTGTTTGGATAGTCTGCTCGGATTGGCCATCAGTTTTAGGATGATAGGTCGTACTGAAGTTCAGTTCAGTATTCAGAGCATGTTGAAGACTCTTCCAAAACTTAGAGGTGAATCTTGGATCTCGGTCAGACACAATAGATAGTGGTACTCCATGCAGCCTTAACACTTCCTTGGTATATATCTATTCCAGTTGATCCAATGAGAAATCCTCCCGAATAGAAATGAAGTGTGCAGTCTTTGTAAGACGATCCACCACAACCCAGATTGCATTGTTGCCTTTGGTTGTCCTCAAAAGTCCGGTGACAAAGTCCATGGTTATGTTCTCCCATTTCCATTCTGGTATGGGCAATGGTTGCATCATCCCATTAGACTTCTGCATCTCTGCCTTCACATGCTGGCACACCAGACACTTTGATGTATATTCAACGATCTCCTTCTTCATATTATCCCACCAAAAATTTTCTCGGAGATCTCGATACATCTTTGTGCTCCCTGGGTGAATAGAGAAATTTGAACTATGTGCATCATCCAAAAGTTTCTTCTTCAGCTCCGGACTTCATAGAACACATAGTCTTTTCCCAAATCACATAATTCCTTCATCATTAACATTAAACTCTTAGGATTTCCCTCTTTTATAGCTTCCAATTATTCCTGAATTCCCACATTATCCTTTTGAGCATCCTTTAACCATTCTAAATGAGACGGTTGAGAAATCATTTGTGAAAGTATTGATGATGTTCCCTTCTTTATGATTCCCATGTCCATATTCATCAAGTCTAAAAAGATTGGATCCTTCTCAATTCTCATCATTGATAGAATCATTGGGTCCTTTCTACTTAGGGCATCTGCCACATTGTTCGCTTTCCCAGGGTGGTAATGTATTGAACAGTCATAATCCTTGATGAGCTCTATCCATCTTCTCTGGCGCATATTAATCTGTTTCTGTGTGAATATATATTTAAGACTCTTGTGGTTAGTATATATCTCACATTTCTCCCCATAGATATAATGCCTCCATATTTTGAAGGCAAAGATCACTGCTGCCAACTCCAGATCATGCGTTGGATAGTTTTGCTCATGGATTTCAACTGCCTTGAGGCATAGGATATCACTTTATCATTCTTCATCAGCACACATCCTAATACCTTCTTCGAAGCATCACTGAATACCACAAAAATTTCCCCACTTGTGGGTAAAGTGAGCACGGGTGCAGTGATAAGCCTCCTTTTCAACTCCTTGAAGCTTTCTTCGCATTCATCACTCCAAGAAAACTTTAATCCCTTTCGTGTTATCTTGGTAAGAGGGTTGGAAAATCGTGAGAAATTTCTCACAAATCGTCGATAATATCCAGCTAACCCCAAGAAGCTATGGATATCTGTTACTGATGTTGGCCTCGTCCATCCCTCAATTGCATCTATTTTAGATTGATCCATAGATACCCCATTTCTCGTGATGATATGGCCCAATAATGAGACCTCCTTCAACTAGAACTCACACTTTCTGTACTTTTCATAGAGCTTCTCCTTAGGTAAAGTCTCTAGTACAGTTCTTGAATGATCCTCATGATCCTCCTTGGTTTTTGAGTATATTATAATATCATCTATAAAGACTACCACAAATTTGTCAAGGTAATCTCTAAAGACTCTATTCATCAAGTCCATGAATATTTATGGAGCAATAGTGAGTCCAAAAGGCATTACTATGAATTCATAGTGCCTGTATCTTGTACGAAAAGCAGTCTTGGGGACATCTTCCTTATTTACCCTTACTTGATAATATTCCGACCGCAAATCTACCTTCGAGAAGTATTGTGCTCCGCACAGCTAATCAAACAAGTCATCGATCCGTGGTATAGGATACTTGTTATTTGTCATTATTTTGTTAAGTTCACGATAATCGATGCAAATCCACATTGAACCATCCTTCTTCTTGACGAAGAGGACTGGTGCACCCCCTGGTGAAGCACTTGGGCATATAAACCCTCTATCCAGATTCTCCTATAGTTGTTTCTTCAGCTCTTCAAGCTCCATGATAGCCATTATATATGGAGTCTTGGATATTGGTAGAGCCCCAAGTATAAGTTCAATTGATAATTCAACGTCTCTTTTAGGAGGAAGACTAGGCAGTTCCTCGGGAAACACTTTAGTAAATTCCCTCACAATAGGAATTTCCTCAAGGGTGGTTTCTTCCTTGGAATCAATCATCTGAGCCAAATACATGTGCTCATAGGGTAGTAATATCCATGCTTGAGATGATGGAGCTAAAGGAGATTCATCTTCCTCCTTACACTTGTAAAGAATCAGGTGGTCGATTCTCCATTTGGAGTGTGATTTCCCTCTCCAGACAATTTATGTTGGCTCTATATAAGGAAAGCCAATCCATGCTAAGAATTGCATCAAATTACACCAAAGAGAGTATGACAAGGTTCGTCGAGAAATTTAATCCACAGATTATAATAGGGGAGGAATTATATTCATGGGATGCAATGATTGCCCCATTTTTCGTACTCACTGACATCTTCACTTCCATGATTTGTGGTGGTGCTGGGATTGTTCTACTATACTTTTCAGATATAAAAGAATGTGTAGAACCTGAATCAAAAAGTATGTTTTCTATTCTTGAATGAATAACTAGCGTACATGTCACCACTTTGTTTTCGGGGTTCACTTCTGCAGAACTGATTGCAAAATCTCTTCCTTGTTGCCTTGGAGGTTGTTGGTTGCCTCCAAAAACCATTGGATTAGGGCAATAATTTTTATAATTCCCCAGTTATTTGCAGTTGTAGCAATGAACAACACGTTGAGGTTCGAACGGAGCGTTCCAATCCTCTGTCGCAGCTGTAGGTCTTTCTTGCCGACAGTTAACAGCTAGGTGCCCTTCTCTTCCACACCTAAAGCATTTCCTTTTCCCCTTGAGGCAATTTCCAGGGTGATTCTTTCCATACTTTTGGAAAGTGGGGTACTGGATCTTCTTAGCATCGTTGGATTTATCCATCAGATCGCCAGCATTGAAGTCTACCTCATGCTTCTTCTCCCCATGATACCCCTATGATTCCCTAATCTCCATTTCGACCTTGAGGGAACATCGGACAATTTCCTAATATCTGTCGAAGTCACGGATCACTAATGCTTTCCACAGGCTAGGCTTCAGCCCACCAAAGAAGCAGTCAACCTTGCATTCGGGGGTAACGACAAAGCCGGAAGCGTATCTTGAAAGCCTTGTGATGTTTGCCTCATATGATCCAATATATTCTTCTTCTTTTTTCTTGAGGGAAAGGAAGTACCTTTCCATCTTAAGAAGGAGGGTGCGTGGAAAATATTTATCGAAAAACATATTCTAGAAATCCTTCCATTCCAACGCCTCGATCTCCTCCTCAGGCTTCATATTTTTTATCAACATCCACCATTGATCAGCTTCACCCTCCATACGATAAGCCGCCAGGAGTACCTTCTCTTGTTCAGAACATTGAAGGATGGAGAAGATCTTTTCAATGGAGTTGATCCATTGTGCAGTGATCGTGGGATCAGATGATCCACTAAAAGTATGAGGCCTTTGTCTCATGAAGCTCTCGATAACAACATGTTTCTTATTAGGGGGTTTGGACGTTCCTCTTGACCCGTGTTTCTATTCAATGCTTGAGTTAGCTGAGATAGAATTATGACAAAGTTTGCGATTCCTGCTCCCATTGGATTGGGCATCTCATTAGTACAATCATCACACTGATCTTCACATCGGTTGTTAGCCCAAGTCCTCCTATTACTAGACATTGGTTGGAATGAAAGGAAAGTTAGGGGTAATGCATAAAGGTTAATCCAAAAACAAAATTTTATAACTTATAAGAAAACTTTAATTTCCTTAACTCATGAGTCTATAAGATTCAATCTAGGATTTTCATGATCTACTTTCTAACATATATTCTTAGGTGTATTTTTTTAATTCCCTTAATAAGGGTTCATACTAAGCTTGTGAATTTATCAAAACATATCCCCTAAGAGTGTCGTAACCAAGAGTGAAGAAATTCCCATTTTTGTGTACTAGTTCCCGTTCAATTCTAGCTCAAAGCGGTGTTTTCGGGTTTTACCCCTAGTATACATTTGTGCCAGAGTCACCTCTACCTGCTCGTATCCAGACATGGATGTATTTTTTTGATAAACCACTAACTCAGTACTTACCAAAACTTAGGGATGTTCTTATTATACTTAGTCTTGTATCTAAGGATTTACTAGGGTTTTCTAATCCTAATCCCAAAAATAACTAAACCTATCCTCTGATACCAACTATAACAACCCTGCTTTTATTACAAACTTAAACATGATTTTTTACATAAACTATTCACTTGATATAACATGGAAGATCGAGAGGTCTAGTGTCTTTGGGGCTTAGGATCATTACATAACAACTTAAAACATGAAATACAACATCTTTATTGAAAACTTCCTTTATATGACCACTACATTCCCTCGTACATAGCATTGTATGGGATAACCTGAGGACATGCATAAGAAAAGGGTGAGATATAAAGCCCAGTAAGGGAATAAACACGGAATACATGAGGAGTACAATACATGTTAGAAAATAGGTATATCAATATATCAAAAGAGAAACATGAACATAAATGCATGATAAAGCATGATAATCATAACATGGAAATGTGGCAACAACACTTAACATAGAATTAGCATGAGCCAAGTCTCATTGCACATGGAGAATGAGTAAATTATCATTGCACATGAAGCATGAGTAAACTCTAATTGCACATGAATTAGCATGATTCAACACTCATTGCACATGACGTATCATGATACTATACTTTACCCAATGCATTGGAGCTCTATAAGGGTGCACCCTTCTTAAACATTTCATTTCATGCATAAGTGTGCCACATGGATCATAAAACATGGATTCATAAAACATAATCATTTATTTCATGATAAAGGAATGTGGAATTAATACATAAAACTTTATAATCAATAAGTAAATTTTCATAAAGGTGAATACCCTTTATGGAGAAATGGGCATGATATTTACTACACAATGGCATTGGCTTAGAAAATCGGTGCAATTTCGGCAACGTAACAGCGTGACATAAGAATTCATAAAAATGGTTGATGAGAGAGAAAGGGGTTTCTCATAATATTTACATGTAATGGAAAGTAAGGAGGTCATATAGATACATGTCCCAATAATTGTAATGGAATTTAGATTCATGATACAAAATTATTGCTTGAATGTAAATGAGGAGAGAGAAGTTCCTATCGTAATTTTGACATAGTAACAGGTGTACATGGGAGGAATTTAATGAGAGAGAAAGGTTATCCCATCATTCAAACATAAATAGGGAAGTATGAGGGAGGTGTGAAACCATACCCCAACATTCATAATTGAAATTAAAAGGGCAAAACAACTTAAAGAAAACTGGACAAAAATAAGAAAGGAAGAAAAAACCCTTACTTGGAAGTGTGCCTCCAAAGGCTTGAGAGAGGCTTGAGAGAGGCTTCTTGGGAGCTTGGGGAACCTTGGGTGGATTCTGGAGAGAGTAGGGCAGAGGTTGGATGAACTCCAAAGGCTTTGAGTTAGGAGGAAGTGGGAGCTTGGGTGGGTTTATATAAGAAAGGTGAGTGAATTCTTTATTATTTAGGTTTGGGACCCCTTACATTAAACTAATCCAAACCATAAATAATCTCATGGTTTTTGCCCATGGTTTTTGTCAAAGGGGAGAGGAAAAAAATATTTTATAAGTCCAAAGTCCTAACTTCTTAAAATAATGGGGTTGCTTATGTGGAGGTGAGTCACGCTCCCATGGAAAATAATTTAAAAAGACAAGATGTTTAATAAGTCGTGAGGGGTCCATTAATGCTTTGTAAAATAATTCAAATAAACCCAAAATCACATTACTTTAATGGTGAAACATATATTGGCCGAACATAAAGCTTATAGTATTTTATTACATCACTATTGGGTCATTATGATGTCATAAAACACATTATATATTTAAATGGTATTTAAATTTTACCCAAAAATTTGACTATCTCAGAAAATTATGAAAAATTCACCATTGGATAATTTTGACGTCCTGATTCCAGAAATAAAATTTATTTTATCTAAATAATTTTCTAAATATATTAATTTTCACTTTTAAAATAAAAACCAACATTTATAAAAAATTCACGGGTTTTGACAAAAATGACTTTCAAACCTTAATAAAAATTAAAATTATATTCATAAAATTATAAGATTATTTATTTTTAATAAAAATTAATTTAATAATAATAATATTTTATTAAAAAATTATTTATTTCAAAAATCCCTTAATTTAATAAAATAGATTTCTTAATTAAATAATAACTAAAACACTATTTGTACTTTAAAAATTATTTACAATGTATCAATAATGACAAGAAAGTATATTCATTATTATATACAAAAATAATGTAAATGAACATAGTACTAGAGATTTGTTACATAACCCCTTAAAATAGCTGCATAAGACCTAAGGGTAAGGTGTGCAATGGTGACAGACTCTTGGGGTGGCTCTGATAACATCGCTCGAGTGGTAATCTCTATCAACTTCCACTTTTCTCGTGGACAGTCTTGTTCGGGCTTGACAAGGTGAAGCTCAGCTTGGGCTTGGTCAAGAGTGAAGCCCAAAGACGCCACCTCTTTTATAAGCTCCAACGAATGGGATTCGTATGGAGCAATTCTACTGGATTAGACCATCGCTTCTTTTGTCTGAGTAAATTGGGTTCGTTGAAGCCTTATATTTATACTAATCATGTGATCACTGTTCAACGACTATAAAAGTAATGGTCACAACTATTAACATAAAACTAAAGAATTTGACATTTTATATAATTTTTTTACATAAAGAGACATTTAACTAGATCAAGAGGAATTTCCATTAATGACTCTTTGGGTCGTTACAGATATACTTAGGATAATTAACATTTTCTTTACAAACCATTATGAAGGATTTATGAGTAAATTTTTCCTCAAATAAAACATTTTTTATGATTATGGATTACATTCATAAACAGTTCAATTTATGTTAGGTATCTTACTTGTTTGGAATTATGTATTGTGATTCATAAACTAATCTAGTGTATGCCATTGTTTAGAAATGGTTCCTAGTGGAAGGAATGGAAACCATGTTAATGCATGTAATCCATGTAGGGATTTCCCTAATACTCACGATAATTATAGTGGAGTTGGTGATGTAACTAGTGTTGAACAACTTATAACCATACTGGGACAACTCACTTAGGTTATGAATAATAACCTTACCCATATGGAGCACCCTGACCCACAACGTGGAGGATCAATGTTAGACTGATTCATGAGGCAACAACCACCAAAATTCAACGGGACTACAAATCCATTTGTAGCTGGAAATTGGATAACTTCCTTAGAGAAAATATTTCCTGATTTGGGGAGTAGCGAAAGGGAAAAAGTTTCCTTGGTAGTTTATCTCCTCACGGGAGATGTAGATCAATGGTGGTCATTAATTAAAAACACAAAGGAGGATGAATAAGTATAAAATATTGAATGGAGGGAGTTTAAAGAGATTTTATTAGAAAAGAAATTTCCTCATGACCATCAAGAGGATATGGAAAGACAATTTCTGAGTCTGAGGAAAAAGGAGGATGATAATGTCTCAAAGTATGATGCTAACTTTACAAGGTTATCAAGGCATGCAACATATTTTATATGCAACCCAAGGAGTAAGATTGATCGATTATTTGATGGGTTAAAACCATTTCTCCATCGAGTATTAGTCTCACAATCCTTCTCATCATACAAAGATATTTTATCATGTCCTATCAAGACAAAAAAGGAATTCTCTATGTCTTACAACTTTAAATCAAAGTAAGAGAAGAAGAGATCTTCTGAACACTATGGAAATGAAAATAAAGGGAAGAAAAGAAAAGTTTAATTTACATCCTCTAGTAAATGTGGGAAGAAACACCCTCGTACTTTCCTGAAGGGAATGAGAGTCTATTACAAGTGTGGTGAAAAAGGCCACCAAGATCGTGATTACAAGGGAAAGAAAGAGGCTATAAATGTTGCGTGATAAAATTGTAGACAAATGGGGTATTATGAAAGTTAATGTCCTTAGAGCCAATGAAACATACCTCAAAAAAGGCCGTGGAAGAAAATCCAAGCTTATGCGATCACTACTACTGAGGTTGAAGCTCTGAATGATGTGGTGGCAGGTAATTTAATGGTTTCCTCAAATTTATCCAATGATTTATTTGATTCTAGATCATCACATTGTTTCATATATTCCTAGTTTTCTAAGAAAAATTGATATTTCCAATTTGATTTAACAAGGGAGTTATCAGTCAAAACTCCTAAGAGAAGTATCATTGCAACAAAGTTTTGTGAATCAGTTCCCATTAGGGAATATAAATGTACTTTATCTAATGATCTCATTGTCATACCCATAATTGAATTTGATATAATCCACAGTATGTATTTTATTTCATACCACAATGAAAAATTTTATTTTAAGAATAAGGAGGTTACAATTTTTGATGATGATAATGAGTACCTTATCTTTAGAGCAGAAATGTCACCATCTGATTCCCATCTAGATCCACCCCCAGTAGCTCTACTAAATTCAATTTTTGGGGAGGAAGAGAATAAAATAAATATGGGTGAGGAAATTAATGTTAAAATAGAGGATGTACATATTGTGCAAGAATATGTTGATGTGTTTCCAGAAGATTTACCTAGATATCCTCCAGAATGAGAAATTGAGTTTTCTATTGACTTAATTCTTGGTTCAAGTCCTATATCGAAGAAACCTTATGTAAGGGACACTGTGGAATTAGTAGAACTAAATAAACAACTAGAGTAATTGAGTAATAAGGGATTTATTCTCCCTAGTGTTTCTCCATGGGGAGACCTTATTCTTTTGTTAATAAGAAAGATGGATCTATGGGGTTGTGCATTGACTACAGGGGGATCAATGATATAACAATAAAGAACAAGTATCCCCTACCTCGCATTTATGATTTATTCGATTAAATTCATCGAGCTCAATATTTTTTAAAGATTGACCTTCGATCTAGATATCATCAGTTGTGTGTGAAGAAGGAAGAAATTCTGAAGACATTATTTCATACCAGGTATGGTCATTACGAGTTTACAGTAATGCCTTTTGGACTGACTAATGCACCATCTATTTTCATGTATCTAATGAATATAGTTTTAAATTAATATCTTGATGACTTTATAGTGGTATTTATTGATTATATCTTGGTATACTAAAAAAACTACGAAGATCATGAAAATCACTTGTGCACTATTCTAAAGACTCTTAGAAGAAATGAATTATATGGGATGTTTAGAAAGTGTGAATTTTGGATTTTGGAGATTTATTTTCTTTTCCATATTGTCTCTAAGGATGGAATCTATGTTGATCATTCAAATTCCATGGCAATCCAATAATGTCCAACACCGATGAGTATAAGTGAGGTACGCAGTTTTATTGGTTTAGCAAGTTATTATCGGTGTTTCATCCAAAAATTTTCCAGTTTAGTCAATGCTCATATCATGGATCTACCATCATGGAATGATGGGTTTTTTATTTATAGTGATGCTTCAAAGAAAGTAATTGGTTGTGTCCTTATGTAGAATGATAGATTTATTACATATGCATCATGATAGCTAATAATTCATGAACAAAACTATCTCACTCATGATCTTGAGTTAGCAGCTGTAATATTTTCTTTGAAGATATGGAGACACTATCTCTATGGTGAAAAATATGAGATATATACTGATCACAAGAGTTTGAAGTATATTTTCTCACATAAATAACTCAACATGAGGAAAATATGATGTCTTGAACTACTCAAGGATTATTATTGTACTTTACACTACCACCCGGGGAAGGAAAATAAGTTGGTAGATGCTTTGAGCAGAAAGGATCATGGAGTTTTGAACAATATGAGAGTTAAAAGGGATACTATGTTTATGGATCTAGTGAAAATGGATATGGGAATAATCATGGAAGGTGAAACATCAATACTTATTCAAATGTTTTCCAAACCATCTTTACTAAAAAGGATAAAAAGTTCTCAGATTGATGATGAGGAGTTTCAAAAGAAAATTAAAGATGTGAGTGATGGGAGATTGATTTACTTTGTTTATAAAGATGAAAATTTGAAATTTGGGAAAATACTTTGTGTTACTGACATACCTGATCTAAAAAATGATTTTTTGGATGATGCTCATAGCTCCAATTTCTCTATACACCCTGGTATCACTAAGATGTATAGATATTTGAAGGAACATTTATGGTGGGAAAACCTGAAGAGGGAGATTACTGATTATGTGTCAATATGTAAGGTTTTTCAACATGTCAAGGATGTAAGACAACATCCTGGAGGAGTCATGAAACCTCTTCCCAAACCTGAGTGTAAATGGGATGATATTATGATAGAATTTGTCATGGGACTACCAAACACTCCTAGAAGGAATGATGCAATATGGGTAAATGTTGATCGTCTTACCAAGTCATCACATTTTCTTGCTATAAGAGAAGATTTACCACTTAAACGTTTAGCAAGACTATATATTAATTAATTTGTAAGACTTCATGGAGTGCCCCTATCGATTTTTTCTGATCGTGATTCCCATTTTACATCAAGATTCTAGAAAAGTCTTTAGAAGGCCCTGGATACTGAACTTCATTTGAGCACTGCCTACCACCCTCAAACTGATGGAAAACCAAAACAAACTATTCAAACCTTATAATAATTGTTTGTATCTTAATCACTTGAATTTCAAGGTATGTGGGATCAATATTTACCTCTGGTATAATTTTCCTATAACAATAGCTTCCATTCGAGTATTCAGATGGCACCATACGAAGTGTTATATGGAAAGAGATGCCACACACCAACTTATTGGGATGATTTTGGTGAAAGAAAACTCATATTCCTAGAACTTGTTTAGGAAACAATGTAAAAGGTGAAGATTATCCAAACACACATGAAAGTATATCAAAGTAGGAAAAAGAGCTATGTCGATAACCGAAGGAAGGATTTGGAATTTCCAGTAGGAGATCATGTTTTCTTGAAGGTATCTCCATGGAAGGGTGTTATAATATTTGGTAAGAAGGGTAAATTAAGTCCCAAGTACATCGTAACTTTAAAAATTCTAGAACTAATTGGAGTTGTGGCTTACCATTTGGAAATACCACCAAGTCTCTCCAAAGTTCATGATGTGTTCCACGTATCACTATTGAGAAAATACATGCCTGAACCAACGCATGTACCCACCTATGAAGAAATAGAACTGGAACCAAATATGTCTTATTGTGAAGAGCCTATCAAGATTCCTGATACTAGAGAACAAGTTTTGTGAAACTGGACAACTCATCTGGTAAACTTTATTTGGAGAAACCATAAGATGGAAGAGGCAACGTGGGAACCCAAGGAACTTATGATAAAGAACCAACTGAATCTTTTTATGCAGTGGAATTATAGAAATTTTTAGGATGAAATTAATTGAAGGAGAGAATAATGTAACACCCCAAGCTTCCACAGTACATTTCTATTTGAATAATGCAATAGCTTGCATTGTACGCAACTTGGAGTTTTAGCACACCACGACCAATCAAACTATCTGTTATGAATAGTAATACCCACTTTTTCAAATTTTATAAATTTTATTTTTCAAAATGGACTTAATTTTTGGAATCAAAATATCAAAAATAACTTAGAGTGAATTTTTGGTATTTTTCTGAAAACTTTCAATTTTTGATGAATAGTGAAAAACACTACGTTATTGTTTAAAACCTAATTTTTATTTAAATAATTATTTATTTTAATTAAATTTAATTTTGGTCAAAATAGATACATAATACCTATATAATTTCTATTTAATTCATTTGAGTTATTTTATAATTAAATTATATTTATAAAATTTTATTGAAATTTTTAACATCTTTTACACACCTTCTAGGCACATTTAAAAATTTGCATAAAACATAATTTTACCATTTTTATAAATTGAATTTCAAAAATCTGAGAGATTTGGTTGACATCATTAAGTAAAATGTAGTTCAATAGGATGAAAATAATTTTTGGTGAATAGTAACTTTTGAATTTTATTTACCACGGTTAAAAGTAAATAGGGTAATTAAAGGTAAAAATGATATTATAATTACCCTGAAACATATCCTAATTCAATTTTATAAGTATATTTCGACCAAAATCTACCTTATTAATAAAATATGATCCTTTTAGTCCACTTTTATTAGATTGGGACATTTATTATTATTTTATTTAAAGAAGAGTTAAAAGTGTTAAATTCAAAGTTTAATAACTGAACCATTTTTAATATAGGGTTATAAATAAGGTAAATTATAATATAAATATTTATTATAAATCTAAAAATATTTCCTACATAATTGTATTTTATTTATAATTTTTACACATTAAATAATTAAATTTATTTATGAAACAATGATGATGCAGTAATTACCTTATTATTGAAAGATGAAAATAATTAATATTATAAATATTAATATAATTGTAAATTGAGACTTTTTATTTATTCCAAGTATTTTATAGGTTAATAATACATGTTAGGATTTATTATTATTTTTTGAATTGATAAATTTGTTATGACTTTCACAAAAACCAAATACTAAATAGTGTCAAAATTGACATAAATGATTTTTTAAAACAAATACTATATTATTAATTGATATAATATTCTTAAAAATATAAGGTTTTCCCAAATATCTTAGATAAGGTTATATATATCAATACTTAACCACTTTGTGCTCTCTTGTCTTTTTATAGTAAGTTTATTGACCATTTATTATAATAATACAAGAATACATAGTAAAAGTTAAACTATTTAACTAAGAGTTAAATCTAAAAGATAAGGTTAATATGGTGAACTAAACCTATATAAAACCTATTGGTTGAGATTATTCCTACCCATCCCTACCTTATCCTTGAAATAAATCCTTTTGGAGCTATTATAAACAAAATATGACAGTATAATAAAATAATATTTCAAGATTATCCTAAAGTGACCCTAAGCTCTCTTATAAAAGGGTACTTCCCCTTTTCTGAAAATCACACCTCCAAATCCATTTGGCTCAGCCAAAACCTGATCAAATATCCTCCCAACTACCCTAACGTCGACCTAGAGGCCTTAATTTGATCAGAAATCCAACCTAAGATGTCCTTTTGATCAAATCAAAAGGAAACACCCGAAGAAGAGGTAATAATTTCACCACCTCTTTCAAAGTTCTTTTCATCTTCCACTTCATCTTTCTTTGTTGTTTCCATACCAAAATAATAACTCCATCATCTTATAAATATTTTTATGTTATTATAAATATGTTACAACCACATTTATTATTCTATCCATCCTATGAATGACAAGTCACCATACATGCGTACGTACGGCTTACCGTCTCCACGTCGTTGTGTAGTTTGTTATTCAAACACTTCATTATTTGTATGGGTATAATAATGAGTATAAATGATTTAAATAATAAATATAACATGTAAATGATTCTTTATATATTATATACCATCAAATTACATATTATTTCTCCATTAATATAATGATATTGTCACTTGTGCTTATGTACGGATTACTGTCTCCAAGAAAGCGATGAAATTCATTCCCCATCATATCCATTCAAGAATAATTTTCATTTTAGGATTAAAAATAATGTTAAAAAACTTAATATCATTCTAGATATGAATCAAATACATCCAATCCTTAACAAACATGGCTTACATAACCAAGCATATAAGGTAAAACGAATCAGTTAACACCTGAAACAATGATACTACTGAAATATTATTAACAAACCAATTTTAGAAGATCATATATGATATTATATTTATGTATGTGGTTCTTGTATAATTTAATAACAATTATTTAACTATTATACTGGAGGTTAACATACCATTTTTCAAGTAAAAGTACATGATAAGGGTTAATTCTATAATCTCTTCATTATCCGAGGTTGTTTATACGTGAGTATCTACTGGGACCTCTTTATCATCCACGTCCATGTTTCTTAAAAATGCATTTCAATTTTTTTTTATTTCCTATAATATGGTTTAAAGTAATTTATACCCTTTTTTGACTTTTTATAAAAAAAATTGAAATGAATCTTTCCGTCATTTTCCAAACAAGGTACTTTATGACCTTTTTGACGAATTAAGGAGAGAATGTTTTTTTAACTTATACGGTGAGTGCAATTATTTTCCACCATTATAACACCATCAAATCTTCCCTTACAATATTATAATAATATTTTCAAAATAAATGTTTTATTTTATAATTATGTTAATTTTAAATTATTTCAAAATAGAAATAGATATTTCTCTCAAATAGATTTGATTTCATATATGTCAACATCCTTTGATGGATTTTACACTTGTTTGAAGTTGATTTATTATGATAAAATATTACATATTGTGTTGAATGTTTTGTGATATATTTGACTATGAATGTGTTATTTTTATACCATTCATAGTTTGTGGTTAAATTATTAACATTTCATATGCTACTTTTAATACAAATATTTATGTTATGTTTCAACCTTTTCATATGAGGAATGCATTGGACTTAGTAAGTGAAGGGTGGAGCATGCTATAGCTCCTCGATGCGTCGGTTGGTCCCATGAGACAAACTAGTGTCTTTGCACAAGTAATTGAAAAAAATTTATTTTTAGTCTTGGCATGAGGCCTTGAATATGTGGTTACGATGTTCAGCATTATGCATTCCATCATTATAAAATTGGCTATTGATGTTACATGTGATTATTCGACCAGTAGACTATCCATGTGAATAAGTAAATGGAATTATTTGATTTATCTTTTCCATATTATGCTGAAGTTTAAGTTTAAAAGGATTGTGTTTTAGTCTTATACATTTTCTTAAATGATTATGCTTATTTATGATAGTTTCTGCTATATTGTTATCCTTACTGAGCATCTGAGATCACCCCTTTCTTGTGTTTTATTTTTCCCAATATGTGAAGAAGTATATTATGATTAACCTATAGGAATATACTAAGAGATATAATAGTGTTCTTAGGGGACATAATGTTGTTGTTTTTTATTTCATGATGAAATGTAAAACTTATGTATGTATCTAGTACTTCTAAGGCTACTAAACTGATCGGTCTTTCGGGACATGATTCCTTGTATCATTCCAATGTTATGTAATAATGTACCGACTCTGGGTAACTGGTGTTGGGGCGTTACACTTTGGATCAACCACTTTCTTGTATTCAATGTTCTCTATCACTCTCCATTAGTATTTGGGAATTAGTATTCTCTTCCATGATTATGTTTTCATTTTCCACCGATGTTATCAAATTTAGAAACCCAACTATGTGTTATTCCATATAACCTTTATAATTACCTCTCTCTATTATTAATAGAATATTTTATTAACCCATTTTACGATGTGGGATTTTGAATAGTATTATTTCTAAATTTTTAACCCTGGGTTACTAAGATCAAGTTTAAATTGTGGGGATTTAATTTATTTAAGGTAGGTGGAATGTAATGCCCATAAATTATAAAATAGTAAAATTTTATTTGATAGTGTATATTACATGAAATACAAATCTTAAATAACCCACAAAATATTTTTTAAAATTTAATCCCATTGATATCTTGAGGAACACACAACCCCAAGTCTAAATAAACCATAATATAGTATATCATTATAAAATAGATCTTAAATTGGAGGTTATGAATAGTAATAACTAAAATATAAAAATTATGGTTATCTATTGATTAAAAATAAAATAATAACCATTTTAAAGAAAAAGAAATTTTTTCTTAAAAACTATATTTCTCTAAAAGATAGATTAGTCATGCTTTGAACACATAATTTAAAATTAATTTTACCACTTTTAGATAATTTATTTAATAAAATTAACTTCATTTTTTAAATCATAATATCAAAATTATCTCAGGGTTATTTTTTGGTATTTTTTGAAATATTTCTTTTTTTGATGAATAGTGAAAAATATTGACTTTTAATTGAAAAAAGCCTTTTAGTGTAAATTATTTATAGTTAAATTATAATTTAAATTTATTTTAATGTAATATTAGTCATATTTTATTTTAATTTATCCAATTTAGTTTATTGGAATCATTTTCATATTGAATTTAGATATAAAAACTTTGCAAACTTTGGAACATTTTCTCTTTAAAAACATGCTTTATCATCTCGTTTGTAGGAATAATTTTAAATTAATATTTCTAATTATATGAATTGAATTTGGAAAATTTGATTCCATATTTTGAATCACCATAATTTATAATTCATAATAAGTTCAACTTAAATTTTACCAAAATGATTAGTGAAAACAGTAAAAAGTAATTACCATGGTTAAGATAAAAATGTGTTTACTAAGGGGGTTAAACTAAAAAGATAAGGGTTAAAATGATCTAAAAATTATATAAAATATATTTTCCGGATATATTTAGACCTTGTATCTTATATGTTCAATAATTTCCCATATTTGAGTCTTTTTAATGTTGAAAATATGAGTACGGTTGAATATTTTCAAAACATTACAAGTGTGTCACTCACCTCACTTATAAAAGGCCACCCCTCTCCTATATTCTTCACAGCTTCACGCCATTTTGGTTCCGAAAATTCCAGAATAAATCACTTCCCAAAATCCCTCAATTAATCCTATAATCCTTAGTTTTGGAAGAAATCCATCCAAGGAAGGATTTGGTGCAAACCTAAGAAGGATACCCGAAGAAGAGGTAATGTTCTCAACAACCATTTTTATTTTATTTCTTTCTACACATATCTTAATTATTATTAAACCATCATGATATGATAAACTAATTATGTACCATATAATTATTTGTTTTTATAATAATTTAATTACCTACAACCATCCCCACTTATATAAAATGTGTTACGGAATTATCATTCATGTGTACGGGGGCCTACCGTTTCACGAACCGATGTCATTCATTTTTCCATTACCACCTTTCATGGTTGGTTATGATGATGGATATAAAGTATATATATGATATTTTTAACATAATTATATATATGGACTCATTATATCATATATAATGTTTTTAATTTCCATTCCTTATGGGATACAATAACATCGCTTGTGTGTACAGAAGACTGCTGACTCACAAACCGATGTGATTATTTTACACCAGTTTTTTACATAGAAGAAGATAAAGATAAAGTAAATAATTATATGTGATATAAATGAAATAATTATGATATTAATGAAATATTTATCATTCTGAAAAAATAATATATATATATATATATATATTATTATCTTTCTTACATTTTCACTCAATGAAATATGATAACATTGTTCATATATGTGTGCACTACTAAATTCATGAAATGATGTGACATTATTTTCATCACCACAACACAAGGATAATATATATAATTATATTTAAAGAAATAATAATGTATATATGATATTATGATCATTTTGGAATTATAATATATCACTTACCTTATTTCTATAATGATCATTAGAAAATGGAAATGTTACTCATGTGTACGTACAATCTACCATCTCTATGATCATAATGTACTTTATTTATCAAAAAAAATAATTATTAGTCTTAAAAGTATAATTTATGTATAATTATGATAATTATTTCATTATTATTATTCTATAGGTGATGTAACCATATATTATTCACAAGAACGAGAAATTTCATTGTAAAGCATGAACTACTTGAAAAGGGAACTATCCCAATAGATTTATACCCACGGTTTAGAAACAATGTGGGTATAGAGGTGCTTTTACAAGCCTATACCAATGGTTTTTAAAAAACCATTATTATAGTTTGGTCTATACCCACAATATTTTGAAACCATTGGTATAGACTTCTAAATATTGGAAACCTGCTCAAGCTCCTCCTCCCCTCCTCCTCATTCGAACCGTACCTCCTCCCATATGTCCACCCATCCCCCTCCCCTTAGGCAACTTCAGCAAGCCTCCTCCCTCCACTCCAGCAATTTCATCTTCCTCACTGCCCTCCTTAGGAAACTTTGGCTGACCCATTTCTCTCCCTAGGAAATTTCATCCACCACATTTCCCACCTCTTGTGATTTTGGCATACCCACCCATCTGAAGTATTCTTTCTCTAGTGATTTTTTATTAAGACCTTTGATAGGTAACATTTTATTCCCTCCTATTAATTCTTCTTTATAGGTTTTTAATATTTTCAAGTGTTTTATTGAATATTACATGATTTCAATACTTGATGTTGGTGTTTATGTTTCATTTTCTTTTATTCAAGAGTTACAATGTTACAAGTGTTTTCTAAATTTATATTTATCATAAATATTCATGGTGTGGACTATATATAGGGTAAATTTTCTGTTGCGTTCATTTATTTTAATTTTTTATCTTATAGAAAATGGGTGGAATTATCCGATTGAAATGGTATCTTGATGTGAAATGTTTTTTTACAAACATCCTATGTTTAATAAAATAAATGGTTTTTTTTTCAAAATGAAAAACACATGTTTTTGGTATTATAAGAAAAATGAGGCTTCCATAGTGGGTTAATTTTTTATATTAAAAGGGGATTTCATTTTTTGATGGTATTTTAGGATTCGAAATATGAATTTAGGTTTCCCATGAATTTTGTGGTTATAATTATTGATGAATATATTTCCTTTTTAATTGTTTTGGCACAACATGTTGTTTTGTACAAAATTTTCCAATTCTATATGTTGTATGTATAAAACTGAAGGCCCAGTTGGAACCTTATTATGAGTTGATCTTTGGTGGTGCCCTTTTTACCCTCCATTGATTTTTTTGATGTTTTTTTATCCATATGATTGATTATTAGTTATAAGATGCATGTTGTTATTGCATGTTGGGGGTCACATTGATGGAAGTGTAGGAGGTGGGAAGGATGTGATAATGTTATTATCCCCCAATGAATTGTTATTATCTTATGATGATGTTATTGTGCATGGTATAACTAAATTATTATTACATTTGGAGAGCAAGGTTTCTAAGTGGGTAGTAGTGGGGAATTTCTAGGCTAGTAAAGGTTTTTCTTTTTCTATAACCCTCTTAGTTGTATGTAAAACCTTGATTTTTGATTTTTCACTAAGGAGACTACATAGAGTGATTCAGTGGATAGATGTATGATTTTACCCTACCGACAACTAGGTCCATGTTTTCATTTCTTGTGAGTTCATGTTAGTCATCATGATTTCTCCTAATGATATCAATTTATGTTATGGATCGTTAATTTATACTTTTTCATTTGTATTGTTTATTTATTGGATGGTATTTCTTGGTGAGTTGACCCTTTTGTGGATTAACCTTGTTTTTTAGTGTTATTCTAACTTTGTATTTATCATGTTTATTCTTGATTATTTACCCTTACTTTCTTGTTTACCCTGAGGTGGGTGTGTGTGTATGATTTTAAAGAAAAATGAAAAAGTTGTTTTCAAAGAGACGTTAGTATTATCATGATTTTAAAAAGTGTTAGACCATATGTGGTTTTAATTTCAAAATAGTTGTATTGAAATAATTTTTTTACCTTAGACGTTTCATTATTTTTAAATAGAACCAATTTCAATAAGTGGTTTTACAATATGGGGATCATTGATGAAGGGAATATCTTAAATTTATTTTCTCCCATTCATTTAAAGTTAAAATGGAAACCTATTTTTCCACACCTCATCTTCAAATTTATTTCTATAGCATAATGAATTAATGAGACTCATGGTGGTATCCTACTAGTTTCAGCTCACACCCAACATAATCATGTTAGTAGGAATGTATTCATTATGTCTTGTAAAGGTATTTTCATCTATTAGATTTTTGGTTAGATACAGTGTCTTAATTCCTTAGAAGTGGATGGTTATTGGGATTATGTTGGTGACTTGATTTTCATGAGGGGATGGTGTAACACCCTGAGATTTTATGAAAAATATTCTATTAATTTCGTTAATGTCTTGTGTTGTATGCTACACCAAGATTACCTTGCGCTATACGCAACACCGTATTAGCTTGCAGTATACGCAACACTATTCTTGGATCGTGTTACACACAATTTTGATAATAGTTATTCTACGCAACATTGAGTATATATATATATATATATATTCAATGTATAAATGAAATATGGTTGGATTCTGTTATACGAAACAACGAAGTATTCTTACACAACACGCAACCCTGACCTGGCTTGCATTACACGCAATCACGACCTTCCTCGATAGCGTGTGTTGTACGCAATACCGGGTTTTACTAAACAACGATATATTATTATAATATTATTATGAACTAGCCATTATGAATAGTATTAAATAAAATTTTAATTTTATAACATTATTATTCATCTTACACATTTTCTAGAACAGGGTATAAGATAAAAATAAATTTTTCGGGTAAAATAAGTATTTTTCAAAAAATGCAGTTTTGCCGCCTTTTGATGGCGCACCCACTTTAAATCTAGTTTTTGAAATTTTTATAAGTTAAATTTGACAAAATAAAATTCTTCTTTGTAATCAAGAAATGAAAATTTACTTTGGATAAATTTTTCATATTATTCTGGTAACTTTTATATTTTGATGAATAGTAAAAACACGCTAGATGTTAATTAAAAACAACTTTTTTCATCGCAATAATTTATATGGTTAAATTATAATATTGAATGGTTTTAAAGTATAAATAGAATATATTTTTACCATTTAATATAATGTATGTCATTATCATTGATTCTACCTTGAATTCGTAGGATAAATCAATTCAATCTTTTGCAATGTTTTAAACAAAAACTCGTTTTCTTTCGACAACGGGATTAATTTTAATTTAATTTCTGAAACTTTCGTGTATTTAATTTCGAAAAATGGATTCCATATTTGGAATTAGTGGGTCCAAATTATGTTAATAAGCTACTTTTTATTTTTTGCCATTATGAATAGTAACTATAGTAAATTTTATTTACCATAGTTAAAGGTAAATCGGGTAATTAAGGGTAAATATAAGATTATAAAATTAACCTAACACCTTCCAAAATGCTATTGGATGACTAAAAGTCGACCCATATCACCTAAGGGTCGGATTAGATTAATTTAATGGACTTTTTTCCATGAAAATAATTTAATTATTATTAAAACCAAAGAATGTGATAACATGTCACTTTCATAAAGCTTATAAGTATAATAATTTTAATTTAGTGATAAACTTCATGAAACTTAAAACATGAATAGTCTCCAGAAAGATAATACAATTATCTACATCATAGGAATTTATTTAGAATTTTTAAGGATTAAATAATTATAATTTATTATGACACAAAGATGATGCAGTAATTATCTTATTAATGAAATATTTACATAATTGATGTTATAAATACCCAAATAAATTTAATTTAAGACTTTTTATGAATTCAACTAATTTTATAGGTTAATATGACATGTTAGTATTGAGTTAATTAACTTTTTTCGAACTAATCATTCTGTTATGAGTTTCACAAAAATTAATTACTAAATAGTGTCAAAATTGACATAAAATAGTTTTTAAAACAAATATTATATTATTAATTGTTATTTTATTCCTAAAAATCTATGGTTCGAAAATATGACTTAGATAAGGTTATATATATTAATAATAAACAAATTGGGGTTATTTTGGCTTCTTATAGTATGTTTAGGAACCTTATATTATAAGAACACAAGAAGACACGGTAAAAGTAAAATTATTTAACTTAATGTTAAATCTAATTGATAAGGTTAAAATAGGAACCTAAACTTGTCTAAATTCTATTGTATGAGAGGGTTGCGACCCATCCCCACATTAGCTTAGAAATAAATCAATTTGGAGCTATTTAAAACCGAATTTGGCTTTATAATAAAATAATATTTTTAGTTATTCCAAAGGTGCCCCTCTCCTCCCTTATAAAAGGGCACCTCCTCCCTCTCTTCCTCACACCACTTTGAGCCTTCAAGCTCAGCCAACCCCTGCCAAATTCTCTTCTCCACTTCCCTAGAAACATCCTAGAGGTTCTGGTCCTTCTCAGAGACCAATTTAAGTGCCATAAAAGGAGATCTCAAAGAGGCGCTTCAAAGAAGAGGTAATGTCCGTTACCGATTCTTTCAACTTTATTTCTTCTTCCACTTCTTCTTATTAGGTTGTTTCATTATGAAGTAATAACATCAGTATCACTAATATACTGATATTTTATTATAAGTATGAAACAACCCTATTTCACCATCTATCCATCCTACGGAAAACGAAATCACCGCGCGTGCGTACGTACGGAATACCGTCTCCACGACGCGATGAGATTCATTCTCCACGTTAACCATTCATGAATGATTATAAAGTATATATAATAAGTAATAATGAAATATATTACATAATAATGATACTGTATTTATGTGTATATATATGTATGTCATCTACTTAATTCCATTCAACTCAATAAGGAAACGAAAACAGCGTTCATGCGTACGTACGGCCTACCGTCTCCATGAATGGTGTATTTATTTCCATTTACTGATTTGTTATATATATGTATATTCTGAATATATATTATATATAAATCATGTTTTATATTCTGTAATTAAGTAATAATGATCTAAGTAATCATATTAATAATTACAAGTCAAAACACGGACGACAAATGAAACAATTTTACCCAAAACGCTCTTTAACATGGAATTTACAAAAGAACGGGTAATATAAAGTCATAAGTGAACCATATATGATATCATAACAATGAGTATGATTTTAGAATAAGTAAATGACATTATTTAAATCATTATACAGGAGGTTCGGACACTTACGAAGCAAATCGGACCTAAGGTAAGGGAAATATCACAATCTCATTTTTATCCGAGATTGTTTATACTTTGGAATTTACTGGGGTGTATTTTATCATCCACATCAATGTTTCCTCAATATGTAATATTTATATCCTTCTAAAATAGTTTATATCCAATTTTAACCTTCGGTGAGTTTTTAGTAAAAGATATGAAAAGAATCTTTTGTCGTTTTTTGTACGAGGTACTTTTTGACTTTTCCGACAAAAGTACGAGAAGAATGTTCTTTAACTTATACGGCATGAATGGATTTTTAAAACATTATTTCCAAGAAGATTCCTTTACAAGTTTTCAAGTTTATTTTTAATCAACTTCTTTTAGTTTAAAATTTTATGACAGGTTAAGAAAGGAAAATGTTTTTGAATTTGAAAGGATATTTTCCTCAAGAATGGAGTTCAAGTGTTTTATCAAAATTATTTTCCATCTAAGATAATATAGGGTTATATTTCTATCCCTATTATTACATTGATTTGATTATGTTGTGATGGAATTATTTTTATGAAATCCTTTATCATATATGAATTATTTTATGATGTCATGTTGTTTAAGAATCCCATTTTTATTACATGGGTTATGCAATGATGTATGATTTATGATTTTGTGGCACACATAAGAATGGTATCATTATGAGATGGGTGGGACCTATATCTACCTCCAATGTATTGGGTAAAGATTTTATATCTCATGAGATAGACATGGATGGAACGGCAGGTTATACCGGTTCAGTAAAACAGGATTGAAACGAGGAGTGAACTCGGTTCATAAATGGACTTTGTCCACTAAGATAGTCTTGGCAATGAGTCTTGACTAATAAGAAATGATTCTCTATGATTATGTGTGTATTCCACAAAGTTTCATGTTTTAAGTTATGATTATTGGGATTTCATTTCACTACTATGATTTATCCCATGTTATGAAAGTATGCTCTCTTTTGCAGGTTAAGATTTCCAAAATGTTATGTTCTTATGAATATGATGTGATTGATATTTCTTTTGTTTACCCTTACTGAGAATTTGAGCTCACCCTTTTATGTTTTCTTTTCCCCAGGATATAAAGAAATGTTTTAGTTAAAAAAAAGGAAGATCTTTATGGGAGATGTTGAAGATCTTTCACCACGATTAGAAGATTATATTCTGAGTTTCCAAAGACACTAAACTATTACGATCCTTGTGTGTGTGTTTTTGTTATGTACTAAGTATTCCGCAAAAGTAATGTAATGTCCATGAACATCAAGGTTCAGGTCTTTACAGTTGGTATCAGAGGAAAGGTTTAGTCAACCTTTGGAAACTAGGATGCGAAAAGGTTAGTGATATCCCTAGAGATATTTCTAAGGTATGTCTAGGGATGTCCCTAAGGATAAGTATACGTATAGGATATAGTCCTAGAACTACAGTAACGATCTTATAATTTAACCTAAGATGTTAGATATTGAAGGTACTCCCCCTTTATTGTGTTGTTTTCCCTAGCATGATTTTTGCCTCTTACACTATTCTTTTTGGGTTTTAGACGATGGCTGGAACCCGAAGGAACCGTGTTGATCAATGTAATGGGCAATGCAATGATTGTACTCCTGAACAAACAAATGTTACGGGAGATGGAGTGAAAAATCTTATTGCTATACTTACACAATCTATGAATCATTCTGGACTTCCAAATGAGCATAGAAGGGAACTATATTCTATTGAGTCCTTCATGAGGCAACGTCCAACTTCTTTTAGTGGGTCTTCTGATCCACATGTTGCTGAACAATGGATCAGTACCACTGAAAAGATATTTTCAGTTCTTCAATGTTCTGAACATGATAAAGTCATCTTAGCAGTATATCGTTTGGAAGGTGATGCTGATCAATGGTGGAATCTTATCAAGAATATGAGGTGAAGAGATGAAATTGAGTCCATGGAATGGGACGAGTTCAAGAACTTATTTTTCAATAAGTACTTCCCTCGTATTCTTCGAACAAATATGGAGAAGGAGTTTCTTGAACTAAAGAAAAAGGATGATGAATCGGTTGGTATATACGAAGCGAATTTTACAAGGCTTGCAAGGTATGCATCTGGATTTATCATCCAACTTGAAAGTAAAGTTGATCGATTCTTCAGTGGCTTAAAACTAAATCTTTGAAGGGCATTAGCTATAAGAGACTTCATTAGCTATGAAGAAATTGTGCGTTGTGCTGTCAAGGTAGAAATGGAAGTTGGTGTTACATATCCATCTCATAGTTTTGACAAGAAATGAAAGATGGAGTTCAAGGAGAAATCTCAGAATAATGGTGAAAAGAAGATGAATGTTTCCTTATGCTAAAAGTGTGGAAAGAAGCATGGTAGAGATTGTATTAAAGGGACAAGTAAATGTTTCAAATGTGGAAAGGAAGGTCATCGGGCATTTGAATGCCGCAATGATGGGAAGAAGATGTCTACTGATGCAAACAAAGGAAGGGATACACAGAATGAACCTACTACACTTCAATGCTTCAAGTGCAAGGAAATGGGGCATTATGCTAATAAATTCCCTAATCCAAGGGTTAGTGATGATCGAAATGAGCAACCACTTAAGGAAAAGGACAAAGGGAAGTCACATGCGATCACTATTGGCGATGTTGAATATGACAACGATGTAGTGGAATGATTAAGTGTTTATGTAATGGGATTCCAAAATAATGTTGTATATAGTATCATGGAATATTGGAATATTTATGTATTGGTCTATTGTGGTAATTTTATGGTACCGATAACCATGGAAAGTGATTGAGATATTTTTGGAAGAAAAAAAAGATGATATGCGCATAATGAAGGGAAAATGAGAAAATGAAATATTTGATAGTATTCATGAGATCATGATTGATATAAGGACTAAGTGATATCATGGTTTGAGTATATAGAATTTTGAGGATTTTGGTATGTGGAAAGAGTTAACTTTTAACAGCATTCATGTTTTCAATAAGGTTCAATGGGTATTCATTATTCAAGAGAATACATGATTAAGGTATTCACATGTTTGTAATTTGACCAGCAAAATATATCTTATGATATATGGGGGATAAATGATGGCATTCACGTGATCATTTTCTTTATACTATGAGCTTGGACCGAAGTATTTTAGATAAGACTAAAGATTGGAATGGATTATGTTGGACATAAGTTAGTATTGATTAAGGATAAAACTTTTTTTTAATATTGTTGATGGGATGTTATAGTAATATAGCTTTAGAAAAAGGACAACCTGCAGGACGGGCGACAGCCCATCGCGTCGGACAAGGCTGTGGGAATCGAACCCACAACCGAAGTGCGACTGGCCTTTATCACCTACCACTGGCCTACAGGAAGTCCCTGTTTAGTAAAAACTAGTTTTATTATATTAAGCAGTATAATATAAGAAGTATAAGTCCATTTTAGGAACCATATATGATTAATCTCACTATAAATGGACTTACGTATTTTTTTGATAACTTTTCTAACCTTTTGTTTGAGACAGATGGAATGACCCCTCATTCTATCACATGATCTGCTAACACATCACGAATGACAAATTCAACTTCATTTATTTAAGAGATGAAGTGGAAATTGTCCAAAGAACGACTAACGATGAGACTATAACAAAATCATGAAAGTATTTCTTCTAATTCCAATTTCATCAACTTTAGGGAAATGATATTCAAAACCAAAAATGTTGTCCTAGTGATCTTATATCTAATTAATCAGATAGCACCTTAGATCATCACAAATTTATGGCTTTGTGATTGCTGGCTTTTCCATAGCCATGTTCTCTACCACTCTCCATCAGAACTTGATGGTTAGATTTTTCTTCCATATCCATATTTTCACCTATGTTCTTCTATGTGGAAACCCAGTGATGAGTTAATTTGGGAAACCGTTACATTTCATACTTTATTTTTTAAAGCTATGTTTTGGTATTCCTTTTTATGATGTGGGTTTCTATTAAACAATCTTTCGTTTAGTAAACCATTTATAACCCTGACGAATTTCGAGGGAGAAATTTATTTTAAGGGGGGTAGAATTTAACGCCCCGATATTTTATGAAAAATATTCTATTAATTTCATTAATGTCTTGTGTTGTATGCTACACCAAGATTACCTTGCACTATACGCCACACCGCATTAGCTTGCAGTATACGCAACACTATTCTTGGATCGTGTTACACACAATTTTGATAATAGTTATTCTACGCAGCATTGAGTATATATATATATATATTCAATGTATAAATGAAATATGTTTGGATTCTTTTATACGAAACAATGAAGGATTCTTGCACAACACGCAACCCTGACTTGGCTTGCATTACACGCAATCACGACCTTCCTCAATAGAGTGTGTTGTACGCAATACCGGGTTTTACTAAATAACAATATATTATTATAATATTATTATGAACTAGACGTTATGAATAGTATTAACTAAATTTTGAATTTTATAACATTATTATTCATCTTACACATTTTCTAGAACATGGTATAAGAACAAAATAAATTTTTCTTGTAAAATAAGTTTTTTTCAAAAAATGAAGTTTTGCCGCCTTTTGATGGCGCATCCACTTTAAATCTAGTTTTTGACATGTTTATAAGTTCAATTTGACAAAATAAAATTCTTATTTGGAATCAAGAAATGAAAATTTACTTTGGATAAATTTTTCATATTATTTTGGTAACTTTTATATTTTAATGAATAGTAAAAACACGCTATATTTTAATTAAAAACAACTTTTTTCATCGCAATAATTTATATGGTTAAATAATAATATTGAATGGTTTTAAAGTATAAATAGAATATATTTTTACCATTTAATATAATTTATGTCATTATCATTGATTCTACCTTGAATTCGTAGGATAAATCAATTCAATCTTTTGCAATGTTTTAAACAAAAACCCATTTTCTTTCAACAACGAGATTAATTTTAATTTAATTTCTGAAACTTTCGTGTATTAAATTTCGAAAAATGGATTCCATATTTGGAATCAGTGGGTCCAAATTATGTTAATAAGCTACTTTTTATTTTTTGGCATTATGAATAGTAACTACGGTAAATTTTACTTACCATAGTTAAAGGTAAATCAGGTAATTAAGGATAAATATAAGATTATAAAATTAACCTAACACCTGCCAAAATCCTATTGGATAACTAAAAGTCGACCCATATCACCTAATGGTCGTATTAGATTCATTTAATGGACTTTTTTCCATGAAAAGAATTTAATTATTATTAAAACCAAAGAATGTGACAACATGTCACTTTCTTAAATCTTATAAGTATAATAATTTTAATTTAGTGATAATCTTCATGAAACATCGAACATGAATAGTATCCAGAAAGATAATAAAATTATCTACATCATAGGAATTTATTTAGAATTTTTAGGGATTAAATAATTATCATTTATAATGACATAATGATGATGCAGTAATTATGTTATTAATGAAATATTGACATAATTAATGTTATAAATACCCAAATAAATGTAATTTAAGACTTTTTATGAATTAAAATAATTTTATAGGTTAATATGACATGTTATTATTGATTTAATTAACTATTTTAGAACTAATAATTCTGTTATGATTTTCACAAAAATCGATTACTAAATAGTGTCAAAATTGACATAAAATAGTTTTTAAAACAAATATTATATTATTAATTGTTATTTTATTCCTAAAAATCTAAGGATCGGACATATGACTTAGATAAGGTTATATATATTAATAATAAACAACTTGGGGTTCGTTTGGCTTCTTATAGTAAGTTTATTAACCTTATAGTATAAGAACACAAGAAGACACGGTAAAAGTAAAATTATTTAACTTAATGTTAAATCTAAATGATAAAGTTAAAATAGGAACCTAAACTTGTATAAATTCTATTGTATGAAATGGTTTCGACCCATCCACACCTTAGCTTAGAAATAAATCAATTTGGAGCTATTTAAAACCGAATTTGGCTTTATAATAAAATAATATGTTTACTTATTCCAAAGGTGCCCCTCTCCTCCCTTATAAAAGGGCACCTCCTCCCTCTCTTCCGCACACCACTTTGAGCCTTCTAGATCGGCCAAGCACTACAAAATTCTCTTCTCCACTTCCCTAGAAACATATTAGAGGTTCTGGTCTTCCTCAAAGACCAATTTTAGTGCCCTAAAAGGAGATCTCAAAGAGGCGCTTCAAAGAAGAGGTAATGTCCGTTACCGATTCTTTCAACTTTATTTCTTCTTCCACTTATTCTTATTAGGTTGTTTCATTATGAAGTAATAACATAAGTATCACTAATATAATGATATTCTATTATAAGTATGAAACAACCCTATTTGACCATTTATCCATCCTACGGAAAACGAAATCACCGCGCGTGCGTACGTACGGAATACCCTCTCCACGACGCGATGAGATTCATTCTCCACGTTAACCATTCATGAATGATTATAAAGTATATATAATAAGTAATCATGAAATATATTACATAATAATGATACTGTATTTATGTGTATATATATGTATGTCATCTACTTAATTCCATTCAACTCAATAAGGAAACGAAAACAGCGTTCATGCGTACGTACGGCCTACCGTCTCCATGAATGGTGTATTTATTTCCATTTACCGATTTATTATATATATGTATATTATGTATATATATTATATATAAATCATGTTTTATATTCTGAAACTAAGTAATCATATGAATAATTACAAGTCAAAACACGGACGACAAATGAAACAATTTTACCCAAAACGCTCTTTAACATGGAATTTACAAAAGAACGGGTAATATAAAGTCATAAGTGAACCATATATGATATCATAACAATGAGTATGATTCTGGAATAAGTCAATGACATTATTTAAATCATTATACAGGAGTTTCAGACACTTACGAAGCAAATCGGACCTAAGGTAAGGGAAATATCACAATCTCATTTTTATCCGAGATTGTTTATACTTTGGAATTTACTGGGGTGTATTTTATCATCCACATAAATGTTTCCTCAATATGTAATATTTATATCCTTATACAGTAGTTTATATCAAATTTTACCCTTCGGTGAGTTTTTAGTAAAAGATATGAAAGGAATCTTTTGTCATTTTTCGTACGAGGTACTTTTTGACTTTTCCGACAAAAGTACGAGAAGAATGTTTTTTTAACTTATACGGAATGAATGGATTTTTAAAACATTATTTCCAAGAAGATTCCTTTACAAGTTTTCAAGTTTATTTTTAATCAAATTCTTTTAGTTTAAAATTGTATGACCTGTTAAGAAAGGAAAATATTTTTGAATTTGAAAGGATATTTTCCTCAAGAATGGAGTTCAAGTGTTTTATCAAAATTATTTTCCATATAAGATAATATAGGGTTCTGTTTCTATCCCTATTATTACATTGATTTGATTATGTTGTGATGGAATTATTTTTATGAAATCCTTTATCATATATGAATTGTTTTATGGTGTCATGTTGTTTAAGAATCCCATTTTTATTACATGGGTTATGCAATGATGTATGATTTATGATTTTGTGGCACACATAAGAATGGTATCATTATGAGATGGGTGGGACATATATCTCCCTCCAATGAATTGGGTAAATATTTTATATATCATGAGATAGACATGGCTGGAACGGCAGGTTATACCGGTTCAGTAAAACAAGACTGAAACGAGGAGTGAACTCAGTTCAGAAATGGAATTTGTCCACTAAGATAGTCTTGGAAATGAGTCTTGACTAATAATAAATGATTCTCTATGATTATGTGTGTATGCCACAAAGTTTCATGTTTTAAGTTATGATTATTGGGATTTCATTTCACTACTATGATTTATCCCATGTTATGAAAGTATGCTCTCTTTTGCAGGTTAAGATTTCCAAAATGTTATGTTATTATGAATATGATGTGATTGATATTTCTTTTGTTTACCCTTACTGAGCATTTGAGCTCACCCTTTTATGTTTTATTTTCCCCAGGATATAAATAAAGGTTTTAGGTAAAAAAATGAAGATCTTTATGGGAGATGTTGAAGATCTTTCACCACGATTAGAAGATTATATTCCGAGTTTCCAAAGACACTAAACTATTACGATCCTTATGTGTGTGTTTTTGTTATGTACTAAGTATTCCACAAAAGTAATGTAATTTCCATGTATGTTAGGCTTCAGGTCTTTACATATGGTGATCGGGCCTTCATTTTGTACAATCGATTGGATCAATTTTTTTTCCCTTTTTTATCTTACTTTTTGTCTCATTTATTTTCCATCACAGTTCTAAAACACTGTACTAATTTCTTATTTTATTTATACTTCAATTTTTGGTTCTTGTGCCTTCTTATTTATAGTATTCCTTGTTTAGTCAGTTTCAATAGGTTTTTGAGGGTGAAACCATCCCCAATGGTTATGTTTTACGCCCTTGATGATTTTCATCAACTCAAGGTATCAGTTACACTCCCCAGGTATGTGGTGGGCCGTCTTGTATATCAATTTTATCCCCATGTTCTTAGATTATTGTATGGAACCTATGTTATTTTTGTTTACCCTTTTGGTGTGGGATGACATAGTGGTTCCTAACTATGTGATTACTTATTATTTGTTTTTGGTTTACATATCTATATTTTGAAGTGGGATTTAATTTTTTTTAACATAAATAAAGAGTAAATGTAATCATATAGTTCTTCCAAACTATTCTGTAAGTGACTTTGATAGGGTGTTTTCTTTAAAGTGTAAAATATTATTTCCAAAACAGTCTTGTAATAACTTTTATAGGAAATAATGTTTTGTTTTTTAATGAAACTATAAGTGTGTTTTGGTTTTAAAAACAATGTTTTAGGAAAATGTGCCAAGTTTTAACACACTTTTCATATGTTTTCATTTCGTTTCATAAAACATTATAAAAATTATTATTTTTTCATTTCAGTCCATTTTGTTTAACCTCTTGATATTCTTAGGGAGATGTTTGGATATTGACCATAATAGTGAATTCTTAAATGTTAGGGTTACCCACCTTGATTTGTTTTTTGTATTCATCACTTTTAGCATATGTTATTTCTCTTATTCTTTGTTTTTCTAGATACTAGTATTATTTTTGAGTTTAATATTAAAATTGGTTGTAAGGAATTTCTAATTATGGTTTATATTGTTAATTGGAATATAGTTTTTTCCCTTATAATAGAATGGATAGAAGCTGGATGTATCATACCAATAAGATTTCAACCAAGTTTCAAAATAATTTGAAAAAAAATTATATTTTCCATTTAAAAATGATTCAGATGGAGGTTATATATAGTTTCAATGCCATAATTTTGTTGTAAGACCATGGTTAAGCTATTAAGATGTTAAATATCATATAAAAAATAGGGATTTCAAACAAACATTCTGTTTAGTATCACCAGGGAGAGATGGGACCATATTCTACTAGTAATGAACCAAAACAATTAACTGATATGGAGAATTTTATATTTAACCTGTTTCCATTAGTGCATCATTATGAGATAGATAGTATTATAGTTAAAGAAGACAATTATTTCAATACACATGAGGAAAACATTGAATGTGATGATGTTGGAAGAGTGAAAATTGTAATGGATGATGTCAGAACTCCAGTATATTAGGAATATACTAAACTATCCAAATTAGAATTTTTAATGCGGTTATATCATAGAAAAACCAGGTATAAAATTTTTAATACTTCCATTTATTATATTATTACCTTTTTGAAGGAATTTATTCTTGGTAGTGTAGATATTCCCTCAAATCGTTATAAGGAACGAAAGTTAATTAAGCATCTTGGATTTTCTACTAATAAAGTTCATGCTTGTCTGAAATATTTCATTTTATTTTGGGAGGAAATAGATTATTTTAATGACTGTAAAGAATGTGGTACATACCAATGGAAGTAAAATGTAGATGGAACACCATCTAATGTTCCATATAAATTCATGTGGAACTTTCCATTGATTCACAGACATCAAAATCTATTAATTTCTGCAGAAATATCAGCCAATATTTGATGGAATGATGCTGATAGAATTAAAGGTAATGATGAGTTGGTTCATCCTAAATATATATTAGCATGGTGGGAATTTTATGCACAAAATCTTGATTTTGCAAAAGAGGTGAATAATGTCAGGCTGGGTCTATCATGTAATGGTTTTAATCCATTTGGTCAAATGCTTACTACTCACATACCATGGAAAGTTTTTATTCATGTTTATAATCTTCCTCCATGGATGTGTATGGAATAACCTTTCAAATTCTTGAGTATATTGATATCTTGACCATTATATCCTCGTAAAGATATAGACATCTACTTATAGCCTTTAATAATAGAGTTGAAGAAACTTTGGGATATGGGTGTGTGGACATTCGATGCTTCTTCAAACAATATATTTTAGATGCATGATGCCCTTCTATGAACTTTAAATAATTTCCCTACTTATGAAATAAGTTCTTGTTGGATCTCAAAGGGAAAATTATCATGTCTTGTATGTATGAGGAATACAAGATCAAGAAGGATTAAATATCATCATAGTTTCAGTTTCATGGGGCATCAAAGATTCTTTCCAATGGATCGTCAATATAAGAAGAATTTTCAGAAGTTTGATAATACTATTGACACTGAAAAACCACCTCAACATATATCAGGTAGTGATGTTCTTAATGAATTGAAAGATTTCAATTTTTAATTAGGGAAAGGTTAGTTGAAATATAAAAATAGGAATAATGTTGACACTGAATCCACTTACAATTGGAAAAAGAGAAGTATCTTTTTGGAGTTTCCATTTTTTTCTACCAATTTGATACATCATTGTTTATATGTACTACACATTGAGAAAAATATTGGTTAAATTGTTCTTACAATTATTCTAGATTTCAAGGGGAAGAACAAATATGACTTCCGATCTCATTGGGACTTGTTTGATTGTGGTATTAGACCTAAACTTCATCCTTTGTGTATCGGTGAAAATAAATGGAAAGTTCCTTGTTCTTCTTATGTGATGACGCCATCAGAGAAAGATCAATTTTTGGAAGTATTAGAGAATATCAATGTTCTTGATCGCTATTCTAGAAACATATCTAAATGAGTCAATAGAAGTGATTTGAAACTAAAATCCCCAAAAACTCATGATTATCAAATCCTTCTTCATGAATTGATTCCAACTAAAACACTTTTTCGCCTACATGAATTAGTAATAGGCACAATTAATTTTTTGTGATATGGAAAAAAAATTCCTCCATACTTTTTCACCTACATGCTGCATTTAAAAATTCATATTCCAACTAAAACACTTCTTGGGGTACCCGTTACTTTTTAGTGGATGTATCCTACTGAAAAAAATATGTACACAATGAAATCATATGTCTGAAATAAGAATTATCGTGAAGGTTTGATTATGAGAGGTTATATAGCTCAAGAATATATGGTATTTTACACAATGTATTTTTTTATGTGAGTACAAGACATAATCTTCCAATGAGAAATGAATATGATAAGTATGGGTAAATTGAGCCCTCATTTCCATCTCTTCCCTAAACTGGAGGAATTTTTTGGTGTTATACATTGGCAACATTGAGACTTGAAGAGTGGGATATGGCACATCACACAGTCTTGTTGAACTATGAGTTGTTCAATGAATATATCAAGTAAGTAATTTGGATATTTATATGTTATCTCTTATTATGGAATTTCACATATACCTTATACTTTTATTATCATTTTACGTAGGGAACATAAAAAAATTATAATTAGAGTTCATTACTCTTTACCTTTGAGAAGGAGAGAGGATTTACATAGCCTAGAGTTTCTTAATTGTTTAAAATCAAAGGTATGACCATTACTTTAATTATCTTAAAATGTAGATATCTATTTAATTGTATTATTCATATTTATTTCAGATATTGAGTTTACTTGTTGACTTTGTTTCTCAAGAAATAAGAGTGTTGGCTTTCAATCCCAATTCTTTGGTTCGTGAATGCAACTATTTAATAATCAATGGGTATAAATTTCTTACAATTGATCAAGTAGTTAAAATGAGAACACAACATGATGGAATTATGTTAACCACTAAAACTAATTGTTATGACAGTGCATCAGAAAGTCATCCTCAATATGAAGATGTGTATCATTATGGACTTGTTGATAAAATATTGTTATTAGATTACTAATCTCAACATCGAGTCACTATGATTAAATAAAATAGTTTTATTCAATGATGTTATAGGGTACATTTATTGATGAATATATATTTAGAGTTTTTTAAATGAGTCGATTCCTACATACTGATGAACCATATATTTTGAAAACAATTGAAAAACAAGTATTTTATATGAAAGATCATCTGATACTTAATTACGGTGTTATTAATTAAATAATCCCAAGATATATTTTTTGTGATGCTGGTGATGAAATTACCACTATTGAGTCCCCCATTGTAATTGACCAAATTATTTCATTTGATGACTCAAATTTTCCCATTGTGAGAGTTTATGTTGAACCTAAAGTAATGGCAGGTATATAGAAGCAACCATATATGTTAACTATCCATTCATTTTACATTGATATGATTTTATCAGGTTTGTATTACTATAATTACTTTAATTTAGTTTTATTTTGGAATGATATATTTTTTTTAATTTTTTTTTTGTTTTATTTCGTTTAATTTGATTTATTACAATTTAGAGAACTGGGTTTAAAATGTGTTTTTAATAAATATAAAACTTGGTTTTAAATTATTTCTACTAAATGATGTTATGAAATTTCTTATGCCTTATTTGACTTATAAGTTGTATACATGATTTATAAAAAATATTTCTAAAAAATTACATTTCATTCTTATGTAGATTATGCCAAATACTTCATAACTTTGAAGGAAGTGACTATTTGGCACCGATCGACAGGTGCATGAGTGTGCTCTACCTCCTTCGCTTCCCTTAGTGAGTGTAATAATTTCAATGTTTTTCTTATGAATTACATTTAATGTCATGTTAATATTATTTATCAATTTTTTTTAGGAAAATTCAATTCCACCAGAGATAAAACCTCATCTTGATAGCATGGGTCCGAGCGGGGATGCTCCTAGACCTAGATGGGGCACCCGTAATACTTATTCCCACATTGACCCACCAGCGGAAATCCCATCTACCACACCTTTATATCCTCCACTTGAGTCTCTAGGTATATTCTTATCCATTCCTCCATCATCATCTTAGATAACCTCTTATTCACATACCATTTCTATCCCACCTATAGATATGATTCCATCGATGCCTCCATCATCTGATTTATCATATTATTTCCATACTATGTATACACCACCTCCACGAATGTTCCCACATTTACTATATCCATATAAAATGATGTATTCACTCTTCTAATATGCATATTATTCCATGTATACATTTCCTCCAATTCCAACCATCCATCCAACATCTTATGAGTCTCTTCATTGATCTTCCACTCCAGTGCATGAAGACCACCCCAAGCATGAATTAGAACAGACACTTCCTTTATAGGATGTTGATCCAGGACATGCCATAGATTAATCACAATCAATTTAGTAGCCTATAGTAGGTTTTTTTATTATAACTATGTCAAATTATATCACTTCATTTTTGTCATGTCGTACTGTGACTTAATTCTTCTTTTTTCACCTTTTTTTCTTATTTAATAGGATCTTCTACTAGGAGATGTGGGAAAAATCATATTCAGGAAGTATGGAATCTCCAGACATAGATAATGGTGGATTACAATCAAGAAAATGAGATGGTAGGTGAAAATTCAATTCAATGTAGAAGTTTCATGGACACTTTAGCCAATTACCATGATATCATTCCGGTTGAACCGATATCATAAAGATATATCAATAAAGACATTAAGGACAAATCATTGGAGTATATATGGGTAATAAAATTTTATAAATTTACATCTATATTATTGTTGTATTTATATGAAATAATTTGTTCACTATAGGTTTGGTTTAACTTTCCCAACAGAGATTCTTCTAATACTGCAAGGTTGATGGATCTTGGGGAGTTATGGAGATCATATAATCATGAGTTGTATATTGGTTAGAAGAACAGAGTTGGTTATAATTTAGATGGAGTACCCACATTCCCTGACTTTCCAAAAACTCAATATCAAAAAATAATTGCACATTATAAGACTAATGAGTTTAAGGTATTCATAATCTTTAATGGTTTGCATATAAAATTAAATTCTTATTAATTGTATTGGAATTTTTTTAGGGATCATTATAAAAAAACACAAAGAAAAAAGATTCAATGACATATGTACACACATTGGGGCACACTACAATGCCAATGTATGAGAAGCGCTAGGTACTTTAATCTGAATTAAAATAATTTCATTATTTATATTGTTACTTAATTAGCTTTTCATTCTAATTTTTAAATTTTATTGTCATTAATACCTATAAAAAGATGAAAATACCCACTTCAAATGTCCATTTGGCATAATTGGCCAATTGTCCATTAGGCATATAGTCCAATTATCCATTAGGCCTAATGGTAAATTGGCCTATTGGCCTAATCGCTAATTGGGACTATAGGCCAATTGGCCAGTTGGAGATTATGCCATTAGGCCTAACATCCAATTGTCCTATAGGACAAATGGCTAATGGTTATATAGGAATATATGCCTAATTTTCAATTGGCCTATTAGGCATATAGACCAATTGTCCATTAGGCCTATTAAGAATATTGTCCAGTTGGTCTTTAGGCCTGTAGGAAAAGTGGACATTTGGCCCAATTGGATAATTAGCCAATTGGACATTATGACTATAGGCCAATTGGAAATTATGCCTAATGGACAATTGGCCTATAGAAAAATTGGCTATTAGGCCTAATTGTCTAATTGGACAACAGGCTTATATGACTAATGGTGAATTGTCCTATAGGCCTAATGTCCAATTGGCCAATTAGGACTAATGGAAAATTGGCCTATAGGCCTAATGTCCTTATTTATATTGTTACTTGGTTAGATTTTCATGAATTTTAAATTTTATTGTCATTAATCCCTTTAATAAAAGGATGAAAATACTCCTTTCAATTAGCCACCAGCCTAATTGGCCAATTGTCCATTAGGCATAATGTCTAATTGGCCTATAGGCCTAATGGCCAATTTTCCTATAGGACAATAGGCCAGTTTTTCATTAGGCATATAGGCAAATTGTCCATTAGGCCTAATTGTCCAATTTTCCATTATGCTTATAGTACTAATGGCCAATTGGAATATAGGCTTAATGGATAATTGGAAAATTATGCCCATTGTCCAATTGTCCTATATGCCTAATGGTTAATTTTCCTACAAGCGCAATGTCCAATTGGCTATAGGCACAATGACCAATTGACCTATAGGCCTGATGGCCAATTGGACATTATTCTATTATGACTAATGGCCAATTTTATTATTGTCTTAATGGCCAAATTGAACATTATACCATTAGGCCTAATGGCCAATTAGAGATATAATTAATAATATTGAGTTCATATTATGAAATGAATATAAATAATCAATATTCAATATTATTGAATGTTCATAATGAGTACCTAAAATTATAAAGTGTTTATTATTAGCTTTTATATATCAATTTATGATGAATATTTATCGCATTAATTATAAATTATTTATTTATATAAAATTTATTACATTTTACTATTATTCAATATTATAAAATGTTTACATTGTTATTATTTGTATATTAATCAATGTCATTTTTAGAAAGCTATATTGGGAATCTAAGGTCATCTACCTTGATCTAAATTAGTTTGCTCATGTAGTAAGAAAGAAAAGATGGTAGTGTAGTAAATTAAAAAACACAAGAAAGGATTCTGATGTCATCTAGGAAAAAACAGTATCCCCTCTAAGTATTGGTCCTCATCAGGATCCTCTCAAGGTATTAAGACCACAAAATTAAAAAGCTCTCAAGAAGAAGCAGATGAAGAAAAAATATAGATTTAGATGAGCATGAAATAAGTAAACAGGAGTGTGAAAGAAGTAAGATGATCACCAAACAATTCCCAAAATCTATGTATGTTATAATTCAACCAATTCTAGTAGAGGCTGATAATAATATTGATATATATATGGAATAGATGCATTCTTTAAATAATGCCTTGACTGTTGAAAATGTGGTTCATAGTAGTGATCGAGATGAAGGCAGTGGAAATGATGTTGTTGATGATGTTTCTGCTCTAAATGATGCTATTGGTGAGGATGTTTCTACTATTGATGATGATAATGATGTTGAGGATGAGGATGTTGAATATGGGGAAGATTTTTTTCCTCTCCCTTTTTTTACATAGAAGTAAATATACTTGTTCAATTCTATAATGACTTAAATTGATTTGCTTTATTGATATATATGTGTGTTTTAAAAGTTTATGTTATTTGAAAACTATTAAAAGTATTGGTTGGATGCTAAATGTAGAAACTTTTTACTGCATTGAATGAATATTGTATGTTTTATCTGATTTTCTAGTTAAAGAGCTGGTAGAATAAGTTGTGGTGGTGCTGCTACCAAATGCAGGCAGTTACCTATACCCACAGTTCTACAAACTGTAGTTATAGGTTGTATTATGGGAATAGATATACCCATTGTTTTGTAAACCATGAGAATAGATATATACCCATGGTTTTATTGAATCCATGGGTATGGAAAAATTCATGTGACCTATACCCATGCTTTGTATAGGAACCATGGGTATAGGTCTATACCGATGCCTTAACTGGCCATGATTCCCAAAATCGCGGGTATATCCTATACCCATAATTTTTGGGGATATACCCCAAATTAAAAATTGTGGGTATATGTTCCTTTTCCAGTTGTGATGAATGAGAAAACAAAGGAAATTAACTCCTGAAACAATGAAAATAATGAAATATTATTAACAAACAAGTGATAAGATGTTATAAAAGGATCATATATGATATTATAAATATTAATATGGTTTTTTAATAATTTAATAACATGTTTAAAACAACAATATATTAGGTTAAATAATTTTTAACCAAAAGGAAGAGTGAGGTAAGTGAGTTTGTCTCAATTTGCCTTCCTTGAGGCATATTGTAATGTTATGAACCTAATTACTTTTATATGGTGAATATAATTACAATTTGAAATGTAATATCATGAATAGTTCATAATTCATGCTACTTTAAGTTTTAATTTGAATTATTTTATCCAAGGGGATTTGACTTGAAAATTTCCAAGTGGTAAAAGTTATTGTGCAATCTCACTTCCTTTTGTGATGGTTAACTTTCTCTTCAAAAAATCACTTTATTGTGTACATTTTTCAATGGAAATTACATTTATCTAAAATATACATATTATTGTGTGATGGATATTATTATTTACTAAACCATATACCATTTTTACATATGATGTTTACTTTTAATGTTATTTTATTAACTAGTGAAATATTGATAAATTGGTACCCTTTACTCAATACAGATACTTGATGATAAGGCACATTATTTATGAATAAAATATATTATTTGATACATGAGTAATTCTTTGGAAATACAAGACACGAGTGGGGACCATTTATAGATAGCACCTCAATGCACCAATAGTCTCATGAGACAAATCAGTTGGCCAAATAAAATAAATTTTTACCCAGTAATTTTAAATTTTCTTGAGGATAGACCTTAAGGGTAATGGTATCATGTTCTTGGAAAAAATGAAATCCAATAATTAAGAATTTTCTTCATTTAAAATTGATTTATTATTATAAATTATATTTTTAGAATAGTATTATCTCTGGATTCATTTCATTCTATGTTTATTGATTTAATGGATTTTGTTTTCAGTTATTTACCTTTGTGTATTGATTATGCCTTATCCAATTATTACAGTTAGATTATTTGTTAAATTGAAAGTGTTTTCAATTATTTACCTTCCCATTTATTATTCTAGTCAATTATTTAAATGAAATGTGTGTTCATATATTTACCTTTCCATATTGTTCATTCATTATTAATGATTACTCATTTATTTATAGCTTCTATTGTACATTACTATTACTAATAATTTGAGCTCAACCTTGTTTTATTTTATTTACAAACAATACATGAATTGCACTATGAAAGATAAGGAATAATATAATTGAGGGAATAATGATATTCTCAAAAAAATTGTAACAGCCCAAGATTTTATAAAAAAATATTCTTTTTAATTTTATTAATGTCTTGTGTTGTACGCTACACCAAAAGGAGCATGCACAACACGCATCCTTGACCTGCCTTGCAATCGCGACCTTCCTTGATAGCGTGTGTAATACGCAATACCGAGTTTCACTAAACAACGATATGCTATTAAAATATTATTAAAACTAGCCGTTATGAATAGTAATAACCACTTTTTAAAATTCTGTAAATCTTACTTTTCAAAATGAACTTCGAATTTAGCCTAAGGTGAAATTTTGGTACTTTTCGGATAACTTTCATATTCTGATGAATAGTGAAAATTACTAAATTATAATTAAAAACAACTTTTTTAATCAAAATAATTAATAGTGATAAATTATTAATTTGAGTGGTTTTAAAGTATATTTAGAATATATTTTTACAATTTAATACAATGTTGGTCATTGGATGTAATTTCACATTTAAACCAGACATAAACAAGTGTCAATCTTTTGATAGATATTGTTTCTTAAAAACACGCTATTTGTTTTAACAGCGGGATTTAATTATAAAATTAATTAATGCAACTTCTATGTTATGAATTTGGTAAAATAGACTTCATTTCTGAATTCGGAATATGAAATATAGCTTAGGATGAAATTTTGGCATTGTTCTGAAAAACATCAATTTTTGATGAATAGTGAAACTACTAAGTGGTAGTTAAAAAAACTGAATTTTTCATAAAACTTAATTTTAACGCTTCTGTGAATGGAATTTCAAAAATCCGAGAGACACGGTTGATGTCAGTAAGTAAAATGTAGTTCAATGAGATGAAAATAATTTTTGGTGAATAGTAACTTTTTACTTTTATTTACCACGGTTAATAGTAAATAGGTTAACTAAGGGTAAATATGATATTAATATTACCCTAACACATGTCCTAATTCTATTGGACAAGTGTAATTCGACCAAAAACAAACTTAGGAATAACATATGACCATTTAGGCCCACATGGATTAGATTAGGACATTTATTATTAATTTATTTAAAGAAGGGTTAAAATAGTTAAAATCAATGTTTAATAAGTAAATCATTTTTAATATGGGGTTATACATAAGATAAATTCGATTGTAAATATTCATTAGAAATCTAAAAAGATTTCATACATTATGGTATTTTATTTGTAATTTTTAGACATCAAATAATTTAATTTATTTATGACACAAAGATGATGCAGTAATTATCTTCTTAATGAAATATTGACATAATTGATAATATAAATACCAAAATAAATGTAATTTAAGACTTTTTATGAATTCCACTAATTTTCTAGGTTACTATGATATATTAGTGTTGATTTAATCAACTTGGTTCGAACATATAATTCTGTTATGACTTTCACAAAAATCATATATCAAATAGTGTCAAAATTGACACAAAATAGTTTTTAAATCCAATATTATATTATTAATTGTTATTTTATTCCTAAAAATCTAAGGTTCGGCCAAATGACTTAGATAAGGATATATTTATTAATAATATACAATTTGGGGTTCTTTTGGCATGTTATAGTAAGTGTATTAACCATATAGTGAAAGAAAACAAAAAGACACGGTAAAAGTTAAATTATTTAACTTAGAGTTAAATCTAATTGATAAGGTTAACATAATACCCTAAACTTGTCTAAATCTTATTGGTTGATAGGATTTCGACCCATACCCACTTTAGCTTCGAAATAAGACCCTTTGGAACCATTATAAACCGATTTTGACTTTAATATAAAATAATATTTTGAGATATTCCTAAGGTGCCCCTCTCCTCCCTTATAAAAGGGCACCTCCTCCCCCTCCTCCTCACACCAATTTGAGCACTCAAGCTCGGCCAACCCCTGCCAAAATCTCTTCTGCACTTCCCTAGAAACATCCTAGAGGTTCTGGTCTTCCTCAAAGACCAATTTTAGTGCCCTAAGAGGAGGTCTCAAAGAGGCGCTTCAAAGAAGAGGTAATTACCGTTACCAATTCTTTCATCTTTATTTCTTCTTCCAATTCTTCTTCTTAGGTTGTTTCATTATGAAGTAATAACATCAGTATCACTCATATACTGATATGTTATTATAAGTATGAAACAACCCTATTTCACCATCTATCAATCCTACGGAAAAAGATATCACCGCGCGTGCGTACGTACGGAATACCGTCTCCACGCTGTGGTGTAATCTATTTTCCACCACCACCTTACATGGATGGGTATAATGGTGTAAAGAATAACTATACATAGTTATTACAACATCATATTGATTCTGATATATTGTATAATCCACTCCAATTCAATTCAATATTTATGGAAATGATATCATCGCTCGTGCGTACATACGGACTACCGTCTCCACGACGTGATGAGATTCATTCTCCATGTTAACCATTTAAGAATGATTATAAAGTATATATAAGAAATAATAATGAAATATATGACATTATAAAGCTACTGGATTTATGTATATATATATATATATATATATGTCATCTACTTACTTCCATTTCAAGACAATAAGGAATGGAAAACAGCGTTCATGCGTACGTACGGACTACCGTCTCCATGAACGGTGTTTTTCATTTTATTTATCTATCTATTATATATATATATACTGAATATATATGATATATAAATCATATTTTATATTCTGGAAGTAAGTAAATCATGATATAAGTAATAATAATGTCAAGAACAACAAGTCAAAACACCTACGATAAATGAAACGATTTTACCCAAAACGCTTCTTTAACATGGAATTTACAAAAGAACGGGTAATATAATGTCATAAGTGAACCATATATGATATCATAACAATGAATATGATTCTGTAATAAGTCAATGACATTATTTAAATCATTATACAGGAGGTTCGGACACATACGAAGCAAATCGGACCTAAGGTAAGGGAAATATCACAATCTCATTTTTATTCGAGATTGTTTATACTTTGAAATTTACTGGGGTGTATTTTATCATCCACATCCATGTTTCCTCAACATGTAATATTATTTTCATCCACCTAAAATTGTTTAAAACCTATTTTACCCTTTGGTGAGTTTTTAGTAAAAGATATGAAAGGAATCTTTTATCGTTTTTCATACGAGGTACTTTTTGACTTTTCTGACAAAAGTACGAGAAGAATGTTTTTTTTTAACTTATACGGCATGAATGGATTTTTAAAAACATTATTTCCAAGAAGCTTCCATTACAAGTTTTCAAGTTTATTTTTAATCAACTTCTTTTAGTTTATAATTGTATGACATGTTAAGAAAAGAAAAGTGTTTTTAAAGAAGAAGGGATATTTTCCTCAAGAATGGAGTTCAAGTGTTTTATTAAAATTATTTTCCATCTAAGATGATAAAGGGTTCTGTTTTTATCCCTATTATTACATGTATTTGATTATGTTGTGATGGAAATATGTTTATGAATTCCTTTATCTTATATGAATTGTTTTATGATGTCATGTTGTTTAAGAATCCCATTTTTATTACATTGGTTGTGCTATGATGTATGGTTTATGATTTTGTGGCACACATAAGAATGGTATCATTAAGAGATGGGTGGGACCTATATATCCCTCCAATGCATTGGGTAAAGATTTTATATCTCATGAGATAGACATGGCTGGAATGGTAGGTTATACCGGTTCAGTGAAACAGGACTGAAACGAGGGTTACTCGATTCAGAAAGGGACTTTGTCCACTAAGATAGTCTTGGCAATGAGTCTTGACTAACAAGAAATGATTCTCTATGATTATGTGTGTATGCCACAAAGTTTCATTTTTTTTAAGTTATGATTATTGGTATTTCATTTCACTACTATGATTTATCCCATGTTATGAAATTATGCTCTCTTTTGCAGGTTAAGATTTCCAAAAGTTATGTGCTTGTGTATATGATGTGATTGATATTTATTCTGTTTACCCTTACTGAGAATTTGAGCTCACCCTTTTATGTTTTCTTTTCCCCAGGATATAAAGAAAGGTTTTAGGTAAAAAAAAGGGAAGATCTTTATGGGAGATATTGAAGATCTTTCACCACGATTAGAAGATTACGTTCCGAGTTTCCAAAGACACTAAACTATTACGATCCTTGTGTGTGTGTTTTTGTTATATACTAAGTATTCCGCAAAAGTAATTTAATGTCAATGTACGTCAGGCTTCGGTTCTCTACAGTTGGTATCAGAGGAAAGGTTTAGTCAACCTTTGGAAACTAGGATGTGAAAACATTAGTGAGATCCCTAGAGTTATTTCTAAGGTATGTCTAGGGATGTCTCTAAGGTTAAGTATACGTATAGGTTATAGTCCTAGAATTGTGCTAACGATCTTAGAATTTAACCTAAGATGTTAGATATTGAGGGTACTACCCCTTTATTATGTTGTTTTCCCTAGCATGATTTTTTCCTCTCACACTATTCTTTTTGGGTTTTAGAAAATGGCTGGAAACAAGATGATTCACAATAATGGAGGATATGATGGACAATGGAATGATATTCTTCATAATGAAATGGGATTTGGAAGTCCAAACTTCATTATTATGCCGAATCAGCAATCTCATAATATGATCAATAAAGTAAAATTTGGTAAGTTTCCTGACTCGGCTAATAAGAGAAAGATGGAGTTTCATGATGATCATAGAGGAAAGAAAGTCCAATTTCCCCTATGTAAATCATGTGGGAAGAGGCATCAAGGAGAATGTTTCAAAGGAACTGGAATATGCTTTGGGTGTGGAAAAGAAGGACACAAAGCAAGTAAGTGCAAAGGAAAAGGTTCGGTTAACACCATGGATGAGGATAATGGTATTGCTACGACATCAACAATGGTTAAATGCTTTAAATGTGTAATGTACGGGCATTATGCAAACCAATGCCCTAAGGGAAAGTCTCATGAAGAGAATCAGTATGGTCGTATGGGAAGTATTTATGTTGATGATGATGAAGAGACCACAAATGATATGTGAGATGAAAGAATTGTTGAAGCTCAGTCAATGGTTTAGGAATGTAGTGGAATGATTACATGTTTATCATGTGTAATGTTGTATAAGTAATCTCATGGAATAAAGAGACATCTAAGGATTGTTACACTGTTGTCTTTCCTTAAGTTTTGAAATTGTATGATGAATGGTACCAGTAACCATGAAAGGTTATTCAGATACTTTTGGAAAGTAGATGATATGTGCATAATGAAAGGATAAGAAGATAATGTGATGTTTGATTGTATTCATGAGCTCATGATTGATATAAGGACTAAGTGATATCATGGTTTGAGTATATAGAATTTTGAGGATTTTGGTATGTGGAAAGTGTTAACTTTTAACTGCATTCATGTTTTCACTAAGGTTCAATGGGTATTCAAGAGTATACATGATTAAGGACTTTGAATGTTTGGAATGTGACCAACAAAACATATCTTATGATATATGGGGTTCAACAATGGTATTAAATCTCTGGTAATCGTTTTCACTATGTTATGAGAGTAGGACTGCAGTATTATGGATAAGCCTAAAGATTGAAATGGATTATGTTGGACATAAGTGAGTATTGTTTAAGGATATAAGTTTTTTTCGATATTATTGATGGGATGTTATAGTAATGTAGTTTTAGAAAAAGGACAACCTGCAGGACGGGCGACAGCCCATCGCTTCGGACAAGGCTGTGGGAATCGAACCCACAACTGAAGTGCGACCGGCCTTTATCGCCTACCACTGGCCTACAGGAAGTCCCTGTTTAGTAGAAACTAGTTTTATTATATTAAGCAGTATGATATATGAAGTATAAGTCCATTTTAGGAACCATATATGATTAATCTCACTATAGATCGACTTATGCATATAATTTTTGCTAACCTTTTGTTTGAGACAGATGGAATGACCAGTCATTCTATCACATGATCTGCTAACACTTCACGAATAACAAATTCAACTTCATTTATTTAAGAGATGAAGTGGAAATTGTTCAAGGCACGAACAACATTGAGATTGTACCAAAATAAAGTAAGTATTTATTCTAATTAAATTTTCAACTTTAGGGAAGTGATCTTGAAAACCAAAAATGTTGTCCTAGTGATCTTATACCTGATGAATCAGATGGTACCTTATATCATCACAAATCTATGGATTTGTGATTACTGGCTTTTCCATAGCCATGTTCTCTACCACTCTCCATCAGAACATGATGGTTAGATTTCTCTTCCATATCCATATTTTCACCTATGTGGAAACTCAATGATTAGTTTATTTGGGTAACCGTTACGTTTCATACTTTTGTTTTTAAAGATTGGTTTTGATATTCCTTTTTACGATGTGGGTTTCTATTAAAGAAACTTTCGAATAGTAAACCATTTATAACCCCGACGAATTTCGAGGGCGAAATTCATTTTAAGGGGGGTAGAATGTAACAGCCCAAGATTTTATAAAAAAATATTCTTTTTAATTTTATTAATGTCTTGTGTTGTACGCTACACCAAAAGGAGCATGCACAACACGCATCCTTGACCTGCCTTGCAATCGCGACCTTCCTTGATAGCGTGTGTAATACGCAATACCGAGTTTCACTAAACAACGATATGCTATTAAAATATTATTAAAACTAGCCGTTATGAATAGTAATAACCACTTTTTAAAATTCTGTAAATCTTACTTTTCAAAATGAACTTCGAATTTAGCCTAAGGTGAAATTTTGGTACTTTTCGGATAACTGTCATATTCTGATGAATAGTGAAAATTACTAAATTATAATTAAAAACAACTTTTTTAATCAAAATAATTAATAGTGATAAATTATTAATTTGAGTGGTTTTAAAGTATATTTAGAATATATTTTTACAATTTAATACAATGTTGGTCATTGGATGTAATTTCACATTTAAACCAGACATAAACAAGTGTCAATCTTTTGATAGATATTGTTTCTTAAAAACACGCTATTTGTTTTAACAGCGGGATTTAATTATAAAATTAATTAATGCAACTTCTATGTTATGAATTTGGTAAAATAGACTTCATTTCTGAACTCGGAATATGAAATATAGCTTAGGATAAAATTTTGGCATTGTTCTGAAAAACATCAATTTTTGATGAATAGTGAAACTACTAAGTGGTAGTTAAAAAAACTGAATTTTTCATAAAACTTAATTTTAACGCTTCTGTGAATGGAATTTCAAAAATCCGAGAGACACGGTTGATGTCAGTAAGTAAAATGTAGTTCAATGAGATGAAAATAATTTTTGGTGAATAGTAACTTTTTACTTTTATTTACCACGGTTAATAGTAAATAGGGTAACTAAGGGTAAATATGATATTAATATTACCCTAACACATGTCCTAATTCTATTGGACAAGTTTAATTCGACCAAAAACAAACTTAGGAATAAAATATGACCATTCAGGCCCACATGGATTAGATTAGGACATTTATTATTAATTTATTTAAAGAAGGGTTAAAATAGTTAAAATCAATGTTTAATAAGTAAATCATTTTTAATATGGGGATATACATAAGATAAATTCGATTGTAAATATTCATTAGAAATCTAAAAAGATTTCCTACATGATGGTATTTTATTTGTAATTTTTAGACATCAAATAATTTAATTTATTTATGACACAAAGATGATGCAGTAATTATCTTATTAATGAAATATTGACATAATTGATAATATAAATACCAAAATAAATGTAATTTAAGACTTTTTATGAATTCCACTAATTTTCTAGGTTACTATGATATATTATTGTTGATTTAACCAACTTGGTTTGAACATATAATTCTGTTATGACTTTCACAAAAATCATATATCAAATAGTGTCAAAATTGACACAAAATAGTTTTTAAATAAAATATTATATTATTAATTGTTATTTTATTCCTAAAAATCTAAGGTTCGGCCAAATGACTTAGATAAGGATATATTTATTAATAATATACAATTTGGGGTTCGTTTGGCATGTTATAGTAAGTGTATTAACCATATAGTGAAAGAAAACAAAAAGACACGGTAAAAGTTAAATTATTTAACTTAGAGTTAAATCTAATTGATAAGGTTAAAATAATAACCTAAACTTGTCTAAATCTTATTGGTTGATAGTATTTCGACCCATCCCCACTTTAGCTTCGAAATAAGACCCTTTGGAACCATTATAAACCGATTTTGACTTTAATATAAAATAATATTTTGAGATATTCCTAGGGTGCCCCTCTCCTCCCTTATAAAAGGGCACCTCCTCCCCCTCCTCCTCACACCAATTTGAGCACTCAAGCTCGGCCAAACCCTGCCAAAATCTCTTCTCCACTTCCCTAGAAACATCCTAGAGGTTCTGGTCTTCCTCAAAGACCAATTTTAGTGCCCTAAGAGGAGGTCTCAAAGAGGCGCTTCAAAGAAGAGGTAATTACCGTTACCAATTCTTTCATCTTTATTTCTTCTTCCACTTCTTCTTCTTAGGTTGTTTCATTATGAAGTAATAACATCAGTATCACTCATATACTGATATGTTATTATAAGTATGAAACAACCCTATTTCACCATCTATCAATCCTACGGAAAAAGAAATCACCGCGCGTGCGTACGTACGGAATACCGTCTCCACGCTGTGGTGTAATCTATTTTCCACCACCACCTTACATGGATGGGTATAATGGTGTAAAGAATAACTATACATAGTTATTACAACATCATATTGATTCTGATATATTGTATAATCCACTCCAATTCAATTCAATATTTATGGAAATGATATCATCGCTCGTGCGTACGTACGGACTACCGTCTCCACGACGTGATGAGATCCATTCTCCATGTTAACCATTTAAGAATGATTATAAAGTATATATAAGAAATAATAATGAAATATATGAAATTATAAAGCTACTGGATTTATGTATATATATATATATATATATGTATGTCATCTACTTACTTCCATTTCAAGACAATAAGGAATGGAAAACAGCGTTCATGCGTACGTACGGACTACCGTCTCCATGAACGGTGTTTTTCATTTTATTTATCTATCTATTATATATATATATACTGAATATATATGATATATAAATCATATTTTATATTCTGGAAGTAAGTAAATCATGATATAAGTAATAATAATTTCAAGAACAACAAGTCAAAACACCTACGATAAATGAAACGATTTTACCCAAAACGCTTCTTTAACATGGAATTTACAAAAGAACGGGTAATATAATGTCATAAGTGAACCATATATGATATCATAACAATGAATATGATTCTGTAATAAGTCAATGACATTATTTAAATCATTATACAGGAGGTTCGGACACATACGAAGCAAATCGGACCTAAGGTAAGGGAAATATCAGAATCTCATTTTTATTCGAGATTGTTTATACTTTGAAATTTACTGGGGTGTATTTTATCATCCACATCCATGTTTCCTCAACATGTAATATTATTTTCATCCACCTAAAATTTTTTAAAACCTATTTTACCCTTTGGTTAGTTTTTAGTAAAAGATATGAAAGGAATCTTTTATCGTTTTTCATACGAGGTACTTTTTGACTTTTCTGACAAAAGTACGAGAAGAATGTTTTTTTTAACTTATACGGCATGAATGGATTTTTAAAAACATTATTTCCAAGAAGCTTACATTACAAGTTTTCAAGTTTATTTTTAATAAAATTCTTTTAGTTTATAATTGTATGACATGTTAAGAAAAGAAAAGTGTTTTTAAAGAAGAAGGGATATTTTCCTCAAGAATGGAGTTCAAGTGTTTTATTAAAATTATTTTCCATCTAAGATGATAAAGGGTTCTGTTTTTATCCCTATTATTACATGGATTTGATTATGTTGTGATGGAAATATGTTTATGAATTCCTTTATCTTATATGAATTGTTATATGATGTCATGTTGTTTAAGAATCCCATTTTTATTACATTGGTTGTGCTATGATGTATGGTTTATGATTTTGTGGCACACATAAGAATGGTATCATTAAGAGATGGGTGGGACCTATATCTCCCTCCAATGCATTGGGTAAAGATTTTATATCTCATGAGATAGACATGGCTGGAATGGTAGGTTATACCGGTTCAGTGAAACAGGACTGAAACGAGGGTTACTCGATTCAGAAAGGGACTTTGTCCACTAAGATAGTCTTGGCAATGAGTCTTGACTAACAAGAAATGATTCTCTATGATTATGTGTGTATGCCACAAAGTTTCATTTTTTTTAAGTTATGATTATTGGGATTTCATTTCACTACTATGATTTATCCCATGTTATGAAATTATGCTCTCTTTTGCAGGTTAAGATTTCCAAAAGTTATGTGCTTGTGTATACGATGTGATTGATATTTATTCTGTTTACCCTTACTGAGCATTTGAGCTCACCCTTTTATGTTTTCTTTTCCCCAGGATATAAAGAAAGGTTTTAGGTAAAAAAAAAGGGAAGATCTTTATGGGAGATATTGAAGATCTTTCACCACGATTAGAAGATTACGTTCCGAGTTTCCAAAGACACTAAACTATTACGATCCTTGTGTGTGTGTTTTTGTTATGTACTAAGTATTCCGCAAAAGTAATGTAATGTCAATGTACGTCAGGCTTCGGTTCTCTACAAAAATGTTGTAATTTGTGTATTCAAATATAATATGGGAATCAGATGTTGGGGTGGCGACTGAGTAGTAAAACCCATAATCATGCATCCAAATTACCAGGGTTTGAATCCTATAAATATTGTTACGGGATTTATAACATAGGAGATGACACAGGCATGATGTGGACAGGCAGTGATGCATACTTAGTGATGCTGTATGGATGATAAAGGCATGATGTTGCACTGGGCCTTTGGGCCATGTTCATGGGCCACTTGGACTTAGGCCTATGGGTTTGGTAATGTTTCTCACTATACCTAGATAGAAAGAGGTATTTGATTTCATAATAAAAAGAGGCTTTAGTCCCAAATTTAAGAAAAATATAACATGAGAATTATATATGTATCTAGTTTACCAAGACTACTAAACTATTCAGTCCTTCAGGATAAGATTCCTTGTATCTTATTCCAATGTATTAATGTACGTACCTGCTCTGAGATACTAGGGTTGGGGTCACTATATAAGAAAATAGAAACCTATAGTAAAGTTTTAGCTATAACCAAGCTACTGAGGGGTCTAATGTGATCTCAATAAAACATACTCATATCTCCATATGGACATGTCCAGCACAAGATACATCATATACCTAACATGTATAGCTATATTATAACGTTTCCCATGATATCAAGTAACCATTAAATATGTAACATGTAAATATACTATATTCCATCTCATATATTCATGATTCTCTGAAATAGACAAACCTGATTGATAAATACATGACTTTCCATTCATATAATAAGTGGGTATATTAATTTTCCACCATCTAAGTTGCTAAGAACATCATATGTGACTCAATTAATCATAACCATGAATTTCATCAATCTAATTAAATTAAGGGTTCAAATGTATTAAATCACTATTCAAGTGGAAAAATACCATCTTGGTTGAGCTCCAACAAATGACATGATCAACAACATACCCAACCACCCCCTAACTTTCTAAGATTTAAGGTTTGTGTAAGAATGTTATCAATGTATAAAGGTTCAAATTCTAGGTATCATGCTAACCTTAGGTAATATGGATTTATAATAAGCATAAACCCCTAATTATATCAATAGTTTTATGACATTCTTTGAGATATACATTGGTGGGATAGTCCAAGTAATAAATATTGACTTATCACCTCATGAATCTATTCTTCATATCTCATATAAAAAAATTAATAATGAGTATAATATTCTATTCATGCTAACATTAACATATCATCACAACCTATAATACTTCGTAATGATCATGGATTAAGGAAAATGAAAAGTCACACTTTAAGGGGATATTATCATTCAAATATTCTTAAAATTAATTATAGTACACATGAATGAATGATGAAAAAAGATTGGATTTATTTATAAAATAATGACACATTGACAACAATTACCTCAATATCTTATGTATAATATACCAAAATATTTAGCATGAACCTCATACTATTGTTGTGGTAATTTCTCCATTAATGGATCCACTGAATTGTCCTCTATAACCACCCAATATATCTTTATATCATCCCTCACAATAAATCTTGTTTGAGAATATATTTTCAAAGTATTTGGTTAGTGCTTTGGTGAGATCAGGGTTACTTGTCTTGAATAATGACTCAATTGTTTTCATAGTATATCTAAACCACTCCCTCAATGCTAGGAACAAACCTAGGTACAAAAAACAAATTCATAATCCAAATATCTTTTTTTTAGTATCTAATGCATTGATGTACTATACCTTTATTATTGAGTATGCAATGGTGGTTTCTTAGAAGTCATATAATATATAGATCCACTATTCAGGAAATAATAAATCCTGATTGAGATTGAAAATTGTCTTTATCATATTGGAAACTAGAATCATTGTAACTCTTTACAATGATATCATACTCTCCTCTAAATACCAAGAACATATCTTTAGTCCTTATTAAGTAATTTAATATGTTCTTCACAATAATCTAATAACTCTCATCAGAATAGGATTGGCATCTACTATTTATAATTAGATAATCGGTGAAATCAAGAAGAGCACACGATATGAAGTGCATTATAGAACCTATGATAGATTCATAGGGAATTATATCCATCCTTTATAACTCCTCAAAAGGATCCTATATATTCCTAGGATTTATTTCATGAAACATTTGTAAAGTCCTCTTATTGTAGTTATCCATTAAAATAGTCTTTATAAATTTACTAATGTATCTATTTTTAATGGGTATAAGCAGCCTATTAGATCTATCTCTGTATATATTGATACCCAGTATGTAGGATTCTTCACTCATGTCTTTCATAGAGATATATTTTCATTACCATGTCTTGAAAGAGTAAAGATTCGAGATGTCATTTATGACCAGAATTATGTCATTTATAGACAATATCAAAAACAAAACTACACTCCCACTGATCTATTTATATATATAGGAATCATTATCATTCTTGATGAAATCAAAATCTTTAATTTCATCATAAAACTAAATATTCTAACTTTAATAATCTTTCTTCAGTTTATATATGGACCATTGTAGCATTCACACATTTGAATTATCATTTGCAACTTTACAAACCAAAGGATATATCATATGATTTCCCTTGAATAAATTAATATTAAAGAAATTGGCTTTGACATCAATTTTATAAATCTAATAATCAAAATGATATTCTATGGAAAGTAATATCCGAATAGACTTTACCATCACAATAGGTGAAAGGGTATCTTTATAGTCAATACTATGAATTTTCTTATAAAACATTTCAACTAGGAATGCTTTATAAGTAGACACTCTATTATATATTTCATTTTTCTTATATAAACCCACATGTACTCTATGGGTCTTACACTTTCAGGTGCACCCACTAAGTTACAAATGCAGTTAGTGTATATGAAGGCCACTTAATATTACATGGATTTTAACCATTTCTCATAATTAAAACTATCAATGGCCTCTTGGTTGGTGTTAGGTTCATTTCCTATAAAAAATACTTCATCTTTCACCCACCAGTTCAATACACCATGGGGGTATTAGGGTGTTCAATTTTCCTTTTCTTCAGAATGGATCTTGTTCTCATGTTATTAAGAACAATGTGAACCTATCAAACTTCATCCACACATGCCATATTTGGATGGATAAATTAAAGTGAGGACACATGAATTTTACTTAGTTAACCATAAGGTCTAGTCGAAGGTGCTTACACCGACATTGTGTCAACATACTAGGGGTTAACATTGGTCATTGTAGATTTATAATTGTTTTGGAAGAGTGAAATGTCAATCCAATCACACACCCTCTTCTTATTTGTTTGCATGCTATTTTTAGATAAGGAATACAAATATTTGATATAAAAATCACTTAAAAGAATTATTCAATAAAATAAAACACCATCCTAGTTAGGATTTCATCATTTTAGTTCAAATTACTATTCATATCCTGATTTTTAAGGGAATACCCTTATTGAAAGTTCATATCTTCAATGAAGTTCCTTTCTCTATATTTTTTTCCATATTTTTTAAGCATTTCATTCTTTATTTTTTTATTTCATTCAATTATACTTTTAATTAAGTAATCCTTTTTCAAAAAAAATTGTGTCATCAATAGCCTCATGAAACCCACTTAATGGAACTTCAAAAACACCCATTAAATGATCATAATATCATCCATTACTCTTGATTTTTGAAATAAATTTAAAAAACTATAATTTCCTAGGTTAACCTTATCCATGGTGCAACATCACCATTTATAGTGTGGTATCCTTTGAAAAGTGTCAGATTTTGGATTGGTATTCTTCACTATGGAGTGGAATTTATATTTTAACCATATCCATAAATTTCAATCATAATTAGATTCCTTTTAATTCTATTAAACATTATGAAATGGATACTCAAAACTCCTCAAATAATAAACCATTGTGGCGTGGTCTACTTCTAAATGACATGGAGTCCTGTATACTCAGAATAAATCACCTATTATGCTCTTCCAAAAATCAAACCTCCATGGAACAACTATTTAGTTACAGTGTGGTCCTTTAAATTTAATTAAAAAACTCTATTTTATTTCATAGTGTAGTTGGATACTTAAGGTTTTTTCCTCCTAAGTCATATTTATGATTGGGAAAACTATGGTGTGTTAACCCTTCCATAGTGAAATCCATTAGTCCACCTTAATGGAATGACCTCCTATGCTACGGAGATCATGGTTATGAACTAACTCAGATACTCTGGTACCCTAATACCTGAGCTAGTATTGGCATGTCTCGAAGGTAAATCTCGATCCCCATGGGTTGAAACTAGAACCTAATATCATATAAGAAACAAGAGGGAATGATTTTTCCAAAAAAATGGAAGAAAAAATATACAAATTAGTATTATCCACACTCCAAAGAGATAAAGTACCAGAATCAAATTGGTAAGACAATACCCAATAATAAATTACCAAAAGACACAACATATTTTAAGGTAAAATCATAGACATATCTCATGTAACAGTTGGATAACATCTCAATCGGTCACATCCATCTCTCAGAGTCCCAAGGATCAAGAACATCCACCACCTCTAAGTGAAACTTTTCTTTTTATTTGACCTAGTATAAGATAATCTAAAAATTTCTGAAGGAAAAGGTAGGGTGTGATAAAAATATCCCAGTAGGGTCTCACCAAGTGTTCCATAATAAATTATTTAATAATTAAACCTATAATGATTTAAATTTAAATAATACAAGGCATGGCATGAAATTTACATATTTTTAAAAAAAATCTGCTTTCATAATAAAAAATAATCAAGATATATCAAAACAATACTTAATGGATATTTTATATAAAATATTTATATAAAGAATTTAACATGAATAAAATAGTTTAATAACCAATGGAATGTAATAATCAAACCAAAAATTTAATAACACCATGTAATAATCCATGTGGTATGTTAGTTTTTAATAATAGGATCCTAACACTACTCAATTTGTTTTCTCAACTCAATGTGTTCATGAATCCCATGACTTAGGCTATTGGGGCTCAACTCCCCATAAAGGAAAATCATGACACAGTAAGTTTATGTCGATGTTTTAATCATCAATCTAGTTCTATGGGAGTTATATCCTAGCGTGATTGTCCTAATTATCCACAAACTACCCAAGACCACATGTGTTTTAGTCAATCAATCAATCAATCATGGTAAAATTAATCATTTCAAATCAGTTCAAAATATAATTGCCCAATTTTCTATTTTCAACACACCTTTCACATTTCAAAACAAAATCATAGGTTTTAATCAATTCATGAATTTTTAAAATCCTTTTATTTTAATAAATATTTCTCAAGGATCAGCATAAAATAATTTCATCAAATCAATTTTCAAATCAATCCACAATTTACTCAAATCCACAAAAAAAAATTCAATTCCATTAAAATTGAGGGGGGGGGGGGTCAAAATTTCCATTCCCTTTTCAAAATCATACATTAAACATCTAAAATATGGGTTTTTAAATCATTTAAAAACTCATTTCAAAATAATAAAGTAATTTACATTTTCAATTTTAGGGAAAAATCTAATAGAACTGCCTACCTTTAATCGTCAATAAAATTATCACCCGAAATGGGAAACACTAATGAAGAATGAAGATGAAAGAGTTCAACAAGGAAATAAATTATCCAAAATCATCAAGTTCAACTCCAATTTAATAAAAAATCATGATATCACACCACTGTAACTAAGGGATAGAGGAAGGAATGAGAAAACCAATGTGAGGAAAATCACTGGAGATTAAATGCCAAACCGAGATGTCTAAAAGGGTTAGAGTCACTCACAATGCATGGGTGGAAGACTAGGGTTCACGAGAGGAGTGCCTGTGGAATACCAAATGAAATTTGGCCATAATTTCAAATAAGATTTCTAGGCATGGGGAATTTATTATGTAAACCTTTGGTTTAGATCAAAAATGCATCATGTTACACATACACAGAAAAAGGTATCTCCTCAGGTTAAAAAATAAAAAGTGATGAATTTATGGTGTAAGTCCTATTTTATAGCATAATCAACTCTTATGGAATATGTTCATATTTTATGGAATAAATCACATTACACCATAATAAATTATCATGGATTGTGTCCAATGAATAATTTATCTAGTAAACTAAAAAATTACGATATAAATTCATTTTATATCTAGATCCCAATAGCATCCCCCTAGAGAATAGCCCATAAAGCTTATAATTCCACCTAGAAACAAAGTTTACCCTCTAATTCCTTTGAAAATTTTGTACCTAGAATCCATTAATTAAAAAAAACATCCCTCCCGGAACTTTACATCATTTTCCATGAAAAAATATCTTCACATTCGAATGGATCAAAACACGCCCAAATAAAAAGAGAATCAAAATAAGTTTCAAGAAGTACCTGAAAGAAGGTAATGAGATGTTACAACCTACCCACCATAAATACTTTATATAACCAAAAATACTATCAATAAAATTCCATATCAAAGAGATGATTCCACTCCTCTATCATCAGTGCCTCACACTCCCATGTATTATTTGAGTCAAAATCATACTACCATAGCACACAAACCAAACTTATCATCTTACCTTGAAGAACCTATGTCTTAGAATCAATAATCTTGATTGCATTCCCATTCATGGATAAATCAAGTTCTGCATCAAGATCTTTCCAGCTCAAAACATGATAAGGGTTTAAAAGATACTTTTGAAGTTTTTATATATAAAACACGCTATGAATAAAATTTAACTATAGTGGAATTGATAAATAGTGGACCACTTTCCCCACTTGTTCAACAATATCAAAAAGAACCACAAAACTAGGTGCAATATTTCCCTATTTTAAAAGCTTTTGGTGACCCAACTAAGATGAAACTCTCAAGAAAACTAGGTCACTTACTAAAAACTCCAATGGTCATTGATGGTGATAAGTATAGGATTTATACCTGCCATGTACCATAACCATTATCTGATGAATAAATTGAATTCTCTCCATCATCTCTTGTAATAAAATTATTCCAACCCAAAGAACTTTCACCAATCTACAGCCAAAACAACCAAGATCTACAAGTCTATCCATAAAAGGTATTAAAATGATCCATTCTGATGGGAGAATAGTAACTATTTTTATAGGAGAACTCAACTAATCCCAAATGGTCATCACCAGCTACACCAAAGTCCAAAACACAAGAACATGACATCTCCTCAAGAATCTGTATATATCAGTCTATCTGTCCATCTATCTATGGATGACATGTTGTGCTCAAACATACCTGGGATACTAGTGCTTCCTAGAGTCCTCTATAGAAGTGATAAGTGAAATAGAGATCCCTATCATAGAATATAAAAAATGAAACCCCATTAAAATAAAAAATATCTGAAACAAAGTGATTTCCAAAATCCTCAGCTTTTATAGTATCTAAAATGGGTATAATGTGGTCTGATTTGGTCAGATTATTGATTAGAAAACATATCACATTCTTCCCTTGATGGGTATATGGTAACCCAACCATAAAACCTATATAATTTTCATCCCACTTCCAAGTCATTACTAGAAATAGCTAAAGAAAACTTGAAGGTCTTTGGTGATCATTTTTAACCTGTTGGAAGGTATAACAATAAGAAACAGAGTAAGTGATGTCTCATCTTATACATGTTCAATAGAATCATCATCATATATCATAGAACATATTTTAGGTTCTAGGGTGAACCATCCACTATGAATTCTATAAATCCACAATCACATAATTTATCATAGGAGAAGGTACAACAAACTGATTCTGGAAACATAGGATATCCTTTAAAGAGAACGGCCACAGACCAATGGTCTCCCCACCTTAAAAATATTCCTTAATTCCACTGAATTAATTTTCTAGATGTTTCTTCATATGAACCATCTTGATAAGATATAGGTCAATTTCACGATTTCCAAAACAACATCAGACTCATTATTTGAGACTCCCAAATATAACTAAGAAAATAGAGTCATCAAATTCCACTATTCTGATGACTCTTTCATGGACTCGGTTATAAGATTTCTACTCAAAGAATCAGAAATGAAATTCCCCTTTCTAGTGGTGTAGTAAATGTCAAAATAAAAATAATACAAGTACTCCACCCAACACCTCTATCGAATATTCAAATATATTTTTTGATAAAATATAACTGAATATTTTTTGGTTGAAATAAATGGTAAACCTTTCACCAAAAAGGTAATTCCACAAACTCTTAAGATCATTCATCATAGGTGTGAGCTCGAGCTCATTGGTTAGATAATTATTCTTATGTGTCCCATGTTTTTTAGATCAATAATCGACCACATGATCACCCCATATAAGTACACAACCCAAACCCAAACTTGATGTGTCATAGAAGACTAAATAGCCCTGATTGGATTCTATAAGAGTCAATACTATCACATAAGTAAAATGATGTTTCAGATCAACAAATAACTCAGACATTTCTCATCCCAAATGGACTTCACTCCTTCATGAGTGAGAGTAGTCATTGGAGAATACAACTTCAAGAAATATATAATAATCCTAAGATAATATCCCACTAACCTCAAGAAGATCTGAATCTCAAAAACATCACGTAGTTATTCCCATGTCATAACATCTTTCACTTTCTTAGAATCAATAGAAATATCATGCTCTGAGACCACTTATCTCATGAAATTCACTTCTTGAAACCAGAAATTACATTTTGAAGGATACATGTAAAGTCGATGATTTTTCAATATTTATAGAACTTCTCTCAGATGACACACATGGTCCTCCTTGGTTTTAGATTAAAATAGGATATAATCCATAAATACCAGCATGAATGATTAAAGGTACTTTTGAAATTTCTTATTCATAAAATACCTAAAAATTACAAGAGCATTGGTTAGACCTAATTCCATGACAATATACTCATAATGGCTATATGTACTCTTGAAGGCCATTTTATGAATGTCAAACACTTTTATTCTCAACTATTTATAACTAGATCAAAGACCATCCTTTGAAAACCACTTCACCCCTTTCAACTGGTCAAACATATCATTAATCATTTGTAAAGGAAACTTTTTCTTCACTATAACTCAATTTAGTTTATGATAATCAACACATAGGGGATGTTTTTTATCAGATTTCTTTGTAAATAGAATATATTCCGCCTGAGGTGACACACTCAGGAATATAAAATCATTCTCTAACAAATAATCCAACTAGTATTTCAACTCATTTAACTCCACCAGTTCTATATGGTAATAAATAAAATACATTGGTTGAGTACCATGTACTAAATCAATAGAAAACTTAACCTCTCTTATTGGAAGATAGCCAGAAAAAATAGAAGGAAAAACATTGAGAAACCCAATCATAATTGTAGGGATATCATCATTCAAATATTCTCACTCCAATTCAAAGTAAAAAAATTGATATTACCCTAACCAACTTGGGTAAAGAATATCCAGCTCTACTCGACCTCTGGTCCCTTTCTCCTTGAATGACATGACACACACCACCAGAAACAGTAAAGGGGACTTGTTGAAGGTAAAAATCAATCTGATACTTATTATAAATCATCCAATAAATCCCAAAAATTATTTAAAGTGTTTTCATATCGAGAACCATAAAACTCCAGGTAAGCTCAATCTCTGATTGAGAGAAAACAAAATTAGGACACAAATGATATTTCTCTCTCTTCATTTAGAGGGTCATGGTAATATCAATCACATGAGACAAAATATATATAGTAAGGTTTAGAAAATTCACAACATGAGTTGATATAAAAAAGTTATATACACTAATATTAAATAAATAAGTCACTCAAGATGAAGCTATAGTGATGGTACCTCTCATAGTCACTGGACCCACATTAGTTTCCTCCAGGGACTCTTCCACTCTAGAAATAATCTTTATTCAATATGAATATGGTTATAACCCCTTGGTTCTTGAACCATATTATTGCACCATGATAATTTTTTGTGATGATGAGCTTGTGCTGCTACATAGAGTATAAAAGAAAGGATTCAACTTCTGTAGGTGTCATGAGTGACCACAAGAACTATAGATCTTTGGTGCCTCAGTAAAAATCAAGTCAAAGGGCCTCTTCTTAGAACCATAGGAGGTTTGGAAAATTCTTGTTGTCTAGAACCAGCATGAGACTCATCACGCTTTCTCTTTCCTTTAAACGAATTCAGAAAACTTCCACTAAGAGAATATGGAACTCCCCTTAACCCTAACTTACCATCCAGGTCATGATCAACCATCAATGATCTATCTTACACATCAGAATAAGAAGTAAGCCATAGTAAAAAAAACTATGATCTGTTATTAGGTTAGAGACCCATATTGAACCGTCGAGCCCCAATATTCTCATTAGATTCAAATTCAGGTGAAAGCTAAACAAGATTTTAAAAACAGTTCACATACTTTGTCATAGTCCTTTCACCCTACTTGAGGTTCAGAAACATCATAGCCTTTTACAAAACCATTGAATAAGGATATAACTAATCAGTGAAAATAAATCTAAATTATCCCCACTTAAAACCCTCATTCTTTTTTACTATCACTATAAAGTCACACCATCTCCCACTAGGCTCCTCAATCTTGAAGGTAAAAAATTTCACTTTAATCGAATCAAGAATTTACAATAACTCAAAAACATCTCAATATTTTTCAACCAATCCTATACCTCTTGAGGATTATTTAAACCATGGAAATTTGATATTTTTTTATGAAGAAACTCTTGAGAACAATATATAGATTCATACCTTTGAGGTTCCACTATCAAAGCCTAAACATGAAATAATATAGGTACCTATCCCAAATATTATACAACATTCACCACTATCTAAAAAATATTTTGGTCTACGAGAGGATTCACCTACTATTGTTCGCTAGAAACTTCCCCCTGTGACTTATTCAAATGTCTACTCAAAGGCATGATGTTACACAACATAAATAGAAAATACTAAAAGAATCAACATGGATATAAATATCAAAAACTCAAATAATAGATACAGGAATATAAGCTCCATCAAGAAGAATTCAAGATTGGAGTTTCAACATACTCAAATTGGAAGTAGGAAAAAGTCTAGAAAAAAGATCAAATTATTCCTCATAGTCACTTTTTCTAAACATCCATGGTGACTTAAGGCTTGTTATGAGTAGAACTATCCTAACAACATTCACTCTCTACTACTTCAGAATTTTCAAAAATCATACCTCCCATCTAATAAGAAAACCCAAACCACATACTAATAGTAAGGATAGATTCACAACCTACACCTATGATAAAACTTTTTAATGAACTAGCTCGAATAACCTATACCCTGATACTCGAGTCGGTCTTGACAAGGCCTGAAGGGAATTACTGATCCCTAGGGGTTGAAGATTTAAACCTGGAATCATTCAAGAAACCCGAGGGAATGATTTTTCCACAAAACATCAAAAGGAAAATGATAAAGTCAATATGATCAAAAATCCAAAGGGAGAAATTACCAGAATGAAATAGGTAAGATAATACCCAACAATACATCATTAAAAGACACAACACCCCCAAAGAAAAATCTTATACATATCCCATGTAATAGGTGGATCACATATCCACCAGTCGCCTCTATCACTCCAAGTACAAAGGATCAATAACATCCACCACCTCTAAGTGTCCCTTTTCCTTTTCTTGTACCTCGCATAAGATAATATACAAACAGTCAAAGGAAAAGTTATGGCATGAACTACACAACCCAGTAGAGTCTCACCAAGTGTTCCATAATCAATTCCATTACAATTAAACCAAATATTATTTAAATTTAAATAAAAAGAGGTATGGAATAGAATTTACATATTTTCAACAAAAAAATGATTTAATAATAAAAATATGGAATATATATCAAAATAGTATTAAATGAAAATTTTATATAAAACATTTATATAAAGCAGTTAGAGTGAATAAAATAGTTCAATAATCAAGTACATGTAATCATCAAATAAATAATTTCATAAAACCATGTAATATTCCTTGAAGTATGTTAGTTTATAGTAATAGTAACCTTACACTACTAAAGTAGTGATATCAGTTCAATGTATGCACATCTCCCATGACTCAAGCTATTGGGAATCAACTCCCCATCGGGGAAAATCATGTCATAATAAGTTTATGTTAGTGTTTTGATCATTAATATGGTACTAGTGGGTAAGATCCAAGTATTATTTTCCTAATTACCCTCTAAGTACCCAATATCCCATATTATTCACTAAATCAATCATCAATCATGGGAAAATCAATCATTTCAAATAAGTTCAAAATAAAATTTCCCAATTTTCAGTTTTCAACATGCCTTTCTCATTTCAAAGACAAATCATGGGTTTTTTATCAATTAATTCCTTTTAAAATCATTTCAATTTAGAAAATTCTTCTTACGGTTCAATATGAAATCATTCCATCAAATCAATTTCCAAATTAATCCATCAGTTTCCTCAAATCAACCATATAATTTCAATGCTAATGAAATTAGGGGGTTTCATAATTTTCATACCCTTTTCAAAATCATACATAAATCATTTCAAAGTTGGGTTTTTAAATAATTTAATAACCCATTTCAAATTAATAAATAAATTTTAAGTTTCAATTTTAGGTAAAAATCATATAGAACCACCTGCATTTAATTAGTTATCAAATAAACAACTATAATGTGAAAAACCAATGAAGTACAAAGGTGAAGATGAAAAAAAGGAAATCCTAGTTAATAATCCACCAAGATCACCTCCAATTCAATTAGAAACCACAAGATCACTCCGCTATAACCAAAGGATAATGTAAGGAAGAAAGAAAAAGTGATGAAACTCATTAGAGATTACATTCCAAATAAAGTTGTCTAGAAGGGTTAGAGTTTCTCATTGTGCATGGGAGGAAGCATAGGGTTCACGGGAGGATCAAATGTAGAATTATAAATGAAATCAGTAAAGCAGTATAATTAAAATCATTGGGTATGGTGAATTTATGTTGTAAAACTCAGGTTCATGGCATAAATGAATCACATTACACATATAATGAAGAAATAATCTATTTGGGTTAAAATCACACTGAGTAATAAATTTGAAGGTTCCAGGCGCAATGGAAGCATGTGGGTGGATGTGTCCACTTGGATTTTTGTCATTAACAATGATCAATCCGGGATCAATATGACGATGAACGCTAGTCTTCATGGATCGAATCACAGAAATAGACAAAGAAAAGGAAAGTCCCGAAACCACAAAGTAGGATCGTTACATGATGATTATAATTAATTTAATCAATTGAAAAGAAGTAGCTTTTGGTGTTATTTCTTCATTGATATTTCTTATCACGTTCCTATGTGATACGTCTTTGTGTCGTAGAATTCAAGGGTAGACTTCCTCTAGCGGTGATCCACATGTGCACCTTGTATCTCTGGATGTTTCCAAAGGAGTCTTCGGGTGCTAACGTGGAGAAACCTTTTCTTGCGTTGTCCGCCTTAGATCATCTTGATCTGATGGAAGAGGATCTCTCTCGGTCTTGAGAGCGTTCTTGAAGGAAGAGGTTATTTCATCCTTGAAATAATTCTCCAGAATCATTGTGCACAATGATTCTCTTGTGTAGTAAATGAGTTAGGGTTGTGAGGATATTTATAATCGGGTTTGAGGTTGTAGAGTTATGACAATAAATAAACATGTTACGCATTTTATTTATTTCATTGACTCTTATTTAAAACCCCATGTAGAATAATTAATTACTTGACATTCTCCCACACTGATTATAATAAATATCATTTAATAAAACAATATTATATCCTCAAAATCCCGACTGGAAACTACATGGCATGTAATCATTAATACACAGCGTGTACTTGTTTTCCATAAAACTACAACGTGTGTAATCATTAATAAACAACGTTTATATCTTGTTTTTCTTTTCCTTTTTCCTCAATCATTAAAATGATTTAGGATTCCTTGAATAATTATTAAACCACATACGAGAATAATATTTATTCTACTTGAGATACTTGAATACACTTAGTGTGTGACCCTCTAGGCCTCTTTCTCGTTGGCATTAGGTGGGCTTGCCTAAAGTACAAGATTACTATCTAGCAATGGGTCAAGGCACCCAAGATAAATAAGTTGACACCTCATTGACATTTCACCTTATACGAACGCTTACTGTATAATTTAATCCTTTTGTCTCAATATCTCGTCAAGCAGGTTTCATGGCAGTGTCATAAATCTATATGCCTGATCCTTCATTCTTTGACTACCTGAAATAAACACGTCGTTACACCATGGCCATGGAATTTCATGTGACGGTTCTATTTCAATCAAAGAGCTGAGATATCAACTTCCATAAATGGAAGGGAAAAATCCTTCCTTGACTTATACATTAACAACATGTCACTCGTGATGCACCCAACAGACCCTACTTCCTGCCAACTGGTCACATCCATAATACTTCTTTAGCTACCTCAGAAGCTGCAATATACTTGGACTCTGCTGTAGAATCTACCACCACACTTTTCTTTGAGCTCTTCCAGCTCACTGCACCTCCATTTAAACTGAAGATGTATCTAGTCTGTGACTTCATGTTATCTTGATCAGTCTGGAAACTAGAATCTACATGTCCTTTGATGACTAGTTCCTCATATCCTCCATAAACTAAGAACATATACTTAGTATGCCTCAAATACTTAAGTATAGTCTTGACTTTCATCCAATGGCGGTCTCTTGGATCAGCTTGATATATGCCTACCGTACTTAACGCATAAGCAACATCTAGCCTTGTACATAGCATATCATACATGAATGACCCAATCGCAGATGTGTAAGGGATCGTTTCCATTTTCTTTCTTTCCTCATGTGTCTGAGGACACATTTTCTAGAAAAGATAAATTCCACGTGACACTATCAATAATCCCCTCTTGGATTGTTCCATACTGAATCTCTTCAGTATCTTGTCAATGTATGTACTTTGACTCAGGCCCAGCATTCTATTTGATCTATCACGATGGATCTTGATCCAAAGAATATATGCTATCTCTCCCAAGTATTTCATGGAGAAGCATTTATATAACCATGATTTAACTGACTGTAAGATAGGTACTTTGTTTCCAATTAGTAATATGTCATCAACATATACTATTAGGAAAATGATTGCACTTCCACTAAACCTTTTGTAGACACAAGGCTCACATTCGTTCTTAACAAATCCAAATTCCATTACGGATTCATAAATGAAAATGTTCCATGACCTTCATTCTTGCTTTAATCCATAAATGGATTTTTGCAACTTGCATACCTTGTTGGCATCATTTGGAGTCACAAACCCTTCAGGTTGTGTCATGTAGATATAATCCTGGAGGTTCCCATTAAGGAATGTTGTTTTGATATCCATTTTCCAAATTTCATATTCATGGTCAGCAGCCATGGAAAATAGGATTCTGATGGATTTCAGCATCGCAATTGGTGAAAAGGTTTCATTATAGTCAATTCCTTGACACTGTCTAAAACCTTTTACAACCGGTCGTGCCTTATAGGTGCTGACTTTCCCCTCCATGTCCAGTTTCTTCTTGAATACCCATTTATTACCAACATGCTTTACATCAACTGAAGGATCTACCAAAATCCAGATTTGGTCTTGGTACATGGAATCCAATTCAAAATTCATGGATTCTTTCCACTTGGAAACTTCTGTGCCTTCAACTGCTTCCTTGTAGGTAAGAGGATCATCATTTTCAACCAACAACGAGTCACCATCCTCGGTGATAAGAAAACCATATCGTTATGGTTCTCTCACCTCTCTCGTGATCCTACGTAGTTCTTGTGTCTCTGGAACAAATTTTTCTTCCACGTGGCTTTGTAGAATCTGTTCTTGTACCAACTCTTGTGTATCTTGAGCCTCGACTTCATTGAAGTCTATCTCGCTCCCACTATCTCTTTTGGAGATGTGGTCCCTTTCAAGTAATATGGTGTGTATTTCCACTGTAACCTTTTGTCTAAGGGGTTTATAGGTAATATCCCCTTGTTTCCCTGGGATATCCTATAAAGATACAATTTGTGCCTTGGGGTGCAATTTTTTTACCTGAATAGGCCTTAACAAATGCTACTCTATCCCACACATGTAAATTCGATAACATGGCTTTGTGTCCACTCCATAACTCATATGGAATACCATTTATCGATTTAGCTGGTACTTGGTTTAGTATGTGTGTTGCTGTCTGTAATGCATATCCCCAAAAGGATAATGGAAGACTCGCATGACTCATCATTGATCTCACCGTGTCCAACAGGGTGTGGTTCCTCCTTTCACTTACACCATTCCATTGAGGTGTGTAAGGAGGAGTGAGTTGAGATAGAATCCCAAACTACTGTAAGAAATCAATGAAGTCCTGGTTAAGATATTCTCCTCCTCTGTCTGAGCGGAGTTTCTTAATATTCTTACCAAGATGGTTATCAACTTCATTCTTGTATTCTTTTAATCGATCAAAAGAATCTGACTTATACCTCATTAAGTAAATATATCCATATATACTAAAATCATCAGTAAAAATTATGAAGTAGGAGAACCCACCCCTTGCTTCAACTGAAAATGGTCCACACACATCTGTGTGAACTAATTCTAGAAGATCTTTAACCATTTCACCTTTCCCACTAAATGGGGCTTTGGTCATTTTTCCTTGTAGACACGCATGACATACACCAAGTGGTTTTAGTTCAAAAGAATCTAAATACCCATCTTGATTTAATTTTGTCAAACGTTTCTCATTGACATGACATAGTCGGTGATGCCAAATTTGGGTGTGGTATGAGTCATGTGAATTAACTTTGTCATCGATTTCCATTACTTGGTTTGTGTAGTCTAACACATAAAAGCTGTTATATAAATGTGCCCTACCAAAACAAATGTTATATTTATAAAAGTAGCAACATCCACTTCCAAACTTGAAGATGAATCCATCAGTATCTAATATGGATACTGAAATAATGTTTTTGGTTATAGAGGGTAGATAATAACATCCTTTCAAAACCAAGACCATCCCAGTAGGCAATGTGAGGTGGTAGTCTCTGATAGCTACAACAGCGTGTCTGGCTCCATTGGATGCTCGTAGATCCACCCCACCTCAGTCAATCTTTCTGAATCTAATTGGTTCCTGTATTTGGATACAGATGTGAGAACCACAAGCAGTATATAATACCCAATTATTAGAAACAGATAGATTACATTTGATAACAAACATAGTTGAAGCTTCCCCTTTCTTCCTTGGCTGGGTGTAGTTTTTCTTCCAGTGGCCCTTCTTGCCACATGCAAAACAAACAACCTCCTGTTATCTTGCCTCCCCTTTGATCTTATTTTTCTTGGAAGTCCTTGAAGAAGATTTGGGCTTAAAGTTCTTCCACTTACCTTTCCTTTTATTCACCATGAATACATAAGTCTTTTCACGCTTCATGTCATGGTCCACATGGAGAATGAGGATAAGAAGATCAAACAGAGTCTTCTCAATATTTTTCATGTTAATGTTCACAACAAAGTTTGATAAGCTCTAGGGGAGTGATGCAAGAATGAGATCGGTACCCAGTTCTTCAGGGAGTTTAAACCCTAGAACCTCTAAGCGCTCAATGTAGCAAATGAGATTGACTACATGAGGCCCGACTGGGGAACCCTCTTCAAGATTGCTCTGGAATAGAACCTTGGAGATCTCAAACCTTTCCTGTCTTGCTCTCTCCTAGTATAGACTACGGAGGTGCTCGAGCATGATATAGACATCCATGTCTTTATGAGACTTCATGATTTCACTAGAAATTGATGATAACATCAAACATTTAACGTTGAGTGCATCGTTAAAATGTTGATCATAGACTAGGAAATCTTCATCACTTTCCCCTTGGGCGGGCGAATCAGGAAGTGAGGACTCCAGTACGTAAAACTTTCGTTCATGGCATAGGATAACCTGAAGGCGCCTAAACCATTCCTAAAAGTTACTGTCGGTGAGAATATTGTCTTTATCCAGAATTGATCGCAGAGAAAAGGTGGTTGAAAATTTTGTCATTTTGATTCTACAAATTAAAATAGTAGATTTATCAGTACTTTCTTGATTACATTTTTATGAGAAATAATAAATTTTATTAAGTCTCCCACTATTTTATCATGTCCTAATGGCCCTGACCATTGAACTTGGAATGTCCAATTGCTTTGAAATTCTATTGGCAAGGATCTATATTCCCCTTTGCATAACCCCAACAAGGGTTGGTCAAGATATTTGAAGGTATTTAGGTAGGCAGGTCTTTGCCAACTATGAGCTTACAGATCCTTGATCTTTTGAGTGGACTCCGCAATCCTGAAATCCTGACTTGTATTTCCTCAACAATTGCCTCCAATATTACATCAAGTCTAGCAAGGGATACTCCTCTTTATTTAATATGGTTAAGTCAACCCAAAACCTTTTATAAGGGATTCCTTTATAAAAGTAAGTATCCCAACAAGGGTTGGTTAAACACATTGTTTTATTGAGTCCTTCCCTTAATCAAGTAACAGAAGGCTTGGTCTGACTTAATATGGTATTTAGGGATTTTAATCCTTTATGCATATTTTCGCATTATCACATGCTTGTTAATATTAAGTGATGCTTGCTTAAGTGATTAACCATGTTCCGATAATGTTTACGCATAGTACTGTTTTTATTTTATTCTATATTTGCATGCTTTTTTATTTCATTAATTATTTGATCATGACAACACATACATAATAAATAAACCATGAAATCATATTGAAATAAAATAAGATGGCATGATCATGAGCTTTTATTGGTTAGCTTATCTAGCGATTTGATAAGATAACCCTGACCTAGGGAAAAACACCTTGAACTGATGGTTCGTGTTTTGCAGCTCCCACCTGTGCACCTTTGCATCTTCTTGGGTTGGTTTCTCCTCAGCTTTGGATTTTTAACCATCTCCTCCAGCTTGGGAGATCCTCCATTACATGGGGTTTACATTAAAGAAACCATGGGCATGCAGGCCCTATATTTTATTGGAAGAAGGCTCACAGGCCAACAGATTAAAATTAAATAAATTTAAATGAAACCATACACACATACAAAGGGTCTTTGGTCTAACTCATGATCATCCATAGCATGCAACGACATTTATGCATATTTAGAATTCAAATTTTTTAATCGTTCTATTATTTAAGATAATTCGCGCTTGAAATTAATTATGATCTTATAATTAATCAATTCTTTATCTTAAATTCCTTTCTGAATTCCCTTGAGATTCTTCTCATCCATATCCCTTGTACAGGTCTTTGTAATTTTGGAGGAAACTTAGTGAAATTCCATTTCTGGAAAGTACACGGTGTGTAGTTTATATTTACACGGTGGGTATTTCTTTTCACCCTTTATCCAAAGTACACATCGGGGTCTTTGGAATGTTTTCTCTACTTTGGAAATTTTGGAGTACACGGTGTGTAGATTAATCTAACATGGCATCTACTTACTTGTTACGTGGTTACTGGCCTGACAATCCCGTGTACGTGGTACGCGACTTCTCCTTTGTACACGGTTTCACTTGGGCTGGATCGGACTACACAATGTGTCTCTCCAGCATACACGCTTTGTATTCTGGTTCCCACGTGCCGTTCAATTCTGGTCAACACGGCGTAATAAATAATTAGGCATACTCAATTCGCACGGTGTGGTTTGGAGGACCAGTGCTGGTTCGTTGAACCTAAGTACATGATGTGTAGTTTTCATTACACGTCGTGTATTCCTGTGTTGTACATATAGAAAGAGTGGCTCCTTCGGATGAGTTGCTAGTTTTTATTTTAATCAAAATTAAAATTAAACGGTCATTTCTGTGATATGAATCAAGAAATGAAGGAGGAAGAACAGATCTCGTTTATTCATATTTATAGAATGATTTATTTCTAATTGAAGCAAATATAAATGTGTAAATTATCAACGAAAATTAAATAACTATAATCAATGTTGTAACCTCCCTCTGATACCAATTGAAGGTTCTGGGAACAACAGAAGCGTGTGGGTGGATTTTCCCACTTGTCTTTTTTTCATTAACAATGATCAATCTAGGATCAATATGAAGATTAACGCTAGTCTTCATGGATCAAATCACAGAAATAGACAAAGAAAAGGAACGTCCCAGAACCCCAAAGTAGGATCGTTACATGTTGATTATAATTAATTTAATCAATTGAAAAGAAGTGCATTTTGGTGTTCTTTCTTCGTTGATATTTCTGATATTGTTCTGATGTGATACGTCACTGCGTCATAGAACCCAAGGGTAGAATTCCTATAGTGGTGATCCACATGTGCACCTCGTATCTCTGGACATCGCCAAAGGAGTCTCCAGGTGCTAGAGTGGAGAAACCTTTCCTTGTGTTGTCCGCCTTAGATCATCTTGATCCGTTGGAAGAGGATCTCTCTCGGTATTGAGAGCGTTCTTGGAGGAATAGGTTCTTTCGTCCTTGAAATAATTCTCCATAATTGTTGTGCACAATGATTCTCTTGTGTAGGAAAAGAGTTGGGGTTGTGAGGATATTTATAATCGGGTTTGAGGTTGTAGAGTTATGAAAATAAATAAATGCGTTACGTGTTTTATTTATTTCATTGACTCTTATTTAAAACCCCATGTCGAATAATTAATTCCTTGACATGCGGCCACATTGATTATAATAAATATCATTTAATAAAACAATATTATATCCTCAAAATCCCGACTGGAAAACTACACGGTCTGTAATAATTAATACATAGTGTGTACATGTTTTCCATAAAACTACACGGCGTGTAATCATTAATACATGACGTGTATATCTTGTTTTTCATTTAATTTTTCCACCATAATTAAAACAATTTAGGCTTCCTTGAATAATTATTAAACCACATATGAGAATAATCTTTATTCTACTTGAGATGCTTGAATACACTTAGTGTGTGACCCTCTAGGCCTCTTTCTTGTTGGCATTAGGCGGGCTTGCCTAAAGTCCAAGATTACTGTCTAGCAATGGGTCAAGGAACCCAAGAGAAAGAAGTTGATGGTGCATTGATGTGTCACCTCATACAAATACTTACTGTGTAATTTAATCCTTTTGTCTCAATATCTCATCAAGCAGGTTTCATGGCAGTGTCATAAACCTATATGCTTGATCCGTCATTCTTTGAGTACCTGAAATAAACTCGTCGTTACACCATGGCCATGGAATTTTAGGTGACGATTCTATTTCAATCAAAGGGTCGAGATATCAACTTCTATAAATGCAAGGGACAAATACTTCCTCAAATTATCCATTAACAACATGTCAATTGTGATGCACCCAACGTACCCTACTTCCCGCCAACTATCTGCATGACGGTTTTCATCAATAAATCTAAGTACGCGAGTCATTAAATGAGTTAATGATAATCTTCCAGTCCAAGGACCATTACACACGCTCATAGATAGCAATGTCTGATGACACCAAGACATGCGGAATTTCTACTGGTGGGTCTGTTCTCATAATCTCCCATATTAGAGATTACCAAGTGCGAACTCCATGAGAGAGAGTCTCATCTTCTTATGAGTACTCACACATGAAGATCTATATACTATGTGTCCTATCATAGTATATCATCCAATCATAGAACTTTATTTAAGAATATTGTTATAGCATTTCAAGGTTCTCATAATAGCAGGGATCTTCCATGACCTTATCAATGAAACAAATATTCCAGGACATTATTATATTATAGTCATACAGAACAATGAACAATATATAATAAGTGTACATTCATGTAATCAAAGTACAAAATAGTTTGTTCTCAGGACACCAACCCCAATAGAATTTATGTCATGAGTCATGTTTTATGTAGTATGCCACTCTTACTGCATATGTTCATATTTTATGGAATAACACTTTTTATTTTTTAATCCATTCTCATGAATTGTGTCCATCAAAAAATTTACATCATAAACCAAGAATTTATGGTGTAAATTCCTTTTGTAGCCAGTGCCCAGTAATATCCCCTGCAAAACCCCCCACAAAGTTTCTAATTCAACCTGAACCCAAAGTGAACCCTCTAAATTCATTAAAACATTTATATCCAGCCTCTGTTAATTCAGATAAACATACATACCAATAATTTAGTTCATTTTCCTCAACAAAAAATCTCCATCCTCAAAAGGCCCAAAACATACCCAAACAAAAAGGGAATCAAAACAAGATTCAAGAAATACCTAAATAAAGGTAACAAGATGTTACAATTAATCCAAATACCTTCAAATTTGAAAAATTTAGTGATCTTACACAACCTACCTAAAATATATTACACATATAATTGTGGAATGGTCTACTCCATTGTGACATGGTTCCGATCCTATAACTTCTTGAATTTATTCAGCTTGATAAACTCCAAAACCTTATCTCTTTCACATGAATTATAATTATCTCATAATTTAAATAAAATACAACATGGAAACAAAAATGTTGAATAATATCCCCCTTTTTATTTTTTTCAATATTCACATCAATCCTCAGTAGATTAAACATGAACTTCTCTCCCTTTAAGTGAGATGAATCCCCCTACAACACACCTCCCCACCTTTGATAATAAAATGAAAAGGGTAATTATGTTATAGATTTGATTGAGAATGTTTTGTGGAATTTTCCTAAGTAAAGAGTCATAATTTTTTTAAGTATATATGAACCAAATCTCATTGTAGGAAATAATATAATACACCAATTTTTTTTATTTTTTTCCATGAATTCATGATCTACCTTCTCATATCTATAAACTCTCCTAGGATAATATCTCTCATTTATTTTACACCAAACAAAGGAAATATTCTTATATGTGAAAATAAATTCCTAATATATCATTAAATAAAAAGGGTATAGGTAATATGTTAAACATCCAAAAGATAAGAGAGGTGACTTAACATCATGTTTGAACCAATGTCTTTCAAATGCTGTCATGGAAAACTATTTTTTAAATTTATCCACCACTTACTGATTTGTGATCAAATGCTCTAATTTGAGTAATCCCAGCTCAAATGTTTCCTTAATGAAATGATATTGAATCTAATTATTCCTTTTTCTTAAATTTTTTACCATGTTATTCACTAGTTATATTGAAATTTGGTTGTCAAAATAGACTACCATAGGAAAATTCACCTCTTATCCAAGATCCTTCATATTGTTTATTAGTTATATTTCACTCTGGTAGTCACAACGGACTACCATAGGTAACTTAACCTCTTATATAATAGTCTCCAATTGTTTATTTATCTAATAAAATAGTGTGTAATAATTTTTAGATGAAATATAATTTGTTACAACTATACTAAGCGAGGTTATCTCCATCTTTTTTCTAAGAAACCCAATGCACTTACATCAAATGAAAAAAACTCCTCCACTTGTGTACTTTTTATCCATAACATCCTTAACCCAATATGAATCCAAGTATGAATAAATTTATTTTTCATTTAATATATGATACATTATACTATAATCAAGTGTGTCCAGAATATACCCCATGATCTGCTTACCACTAATAAATACACCTCATTGGGGAAACTTTGATAGCAGGCAGCTAGGCATGTTATAAAGAATATATTTGGTCTCATTATTATAAGATAAAAAAATCTTCCAATTGTCTTATGTTAAATATTTATCAATAGATTTACCTTCCTAATGTTTTCATAACTTATTTCTAGCCATTATTGGTGTTGAAATTAGTATTATAACTTTCATCTTGAACTTATTTAAAAAATAATTTTCATATTTAGATTGAGAAACAAAAGTATAATATACTCATTAGAAAACCAGTAGCCTGATAAAAAAATTAATCTCCCAAATCATATACATTTAGAACTTCAATCTCATCATTTTAGAAAATTATTCCACTGAATTCTACTTGTTTATTCCAAAAATGATATCATCATCATAGATGAGTACCATAAACTGTTCTTTTTTTAGGAACTTAACATAGAGATTGTGATCGACACATCCTATTATAAATTATAGTTTATTCAAGAAGGTATCCATCTAAGCATACCAGTCTTGGGGAACTTGTTTCAAGATATACAACACCTTTGTTTCATCATATACACTTTTTATCATCATTCCTAATTATAAAACCTATTGGTTTTTCAATATAAACTTATTCCTTAAGAATTCTATTTAATAATGTTATCTTGACCTACATTTGGTAGATTCTATATTTCATTTGGACATCCATGAAAATGATGAGTCTTATTAAGTTTACTCTTTATACTGGTGAAAACATTTCTCCCTTATAAACTCCTTCCACTTGTATATACCCCTTACACCCTAATCTTTCCTTGTTTCATGTCACCTTTACTTTCTTATAATGATTATTTTTAAATACTCATTTTGTTCCTATGAAATTGTAACCTATCATCCTATCCACAAGCTCTCTTGTTTTATTTTCCTCAAATTGATCTAACTCTCCATCCATGGTCTTGACCCATTACTTATCCTTTATTAATTATTCAAATGATTTCAGCTATACTTGGTAAGATAGAGTCGTTTTCTATAAATTTCTCATCCTCCAAGTTTGTGTACATGAAATTTTATTATCGATGATATCTATTTTATTAACATCAACTCATTTTATTCTCCATAGATTCACTGGTTGAATATTTTCTATAGCATCTTTATCCACTGATCCATCCTATGTAGTATTGTGCATGTTGGACTAATTTTCATTAGGTTATTTTTATTCATCACTGGCCACACTCAAATCTATAAATATAAATCTATTTCTTGATTTTTTTCAAAAATATTTATGTACTGGATTTCAATAATCTTGTTCAATAATTTTTTATACATTTATAGGCTTTACTCTTGAAGAATTATCCTAGAAATATTAGTTTATCTACAACATCTCCATATTTCCCTTGGTTTCCTTTCTTATTTAAAATGTCACACTTGATCCTGAACACTCTAAAGTGTTTCAAAATTGGATTTCTTCTATTCCATATATCATATGGTCCTATCTTCTTTGGGTCTTAGAAAGGCTTGATTATGTGTGTATGAAACAATGTGCATGGGTTCCTCATAATAGTTGAAATGGATTATAGTTTCAATGAGAAAATTTTTTGATGTGGTTTTCACCATTAAATTTCACCTTTTAGACACATGTTTTGATTGTGATGTTCTTACATATGAAACTTTATAATTTATCTCATAATTTTCTAAGTATTTTTCAACCTCACAGAAGGTGTACTTTTTTACATTGTTAGATAAAATAACCTTGATGTTTCTTTAAGTTTCATTATCATCTCTTGTAAAGACCCAGAATTTCTAGGTATTTTTTTTAAATATACGGGAATTTTACGAGTCTGTGAAAATTAACAGCGCGTAATTATGAGGACCGGAGTGCCCAGAATTAACTTCTGAACTTTTTTCTGGGTACGTTCAAAAAATGTGCGAGTGGGTTTTTCTAACTTTTGAACCGGTGCTCAAAATTAAAATCTGAGGGCACCGTTGAACTCATAGCGCTGGTATTCTCTTAAGAAGACTTTCACCTCGACGACAGTTGGTTGAGGGTAAAAGTTAGTTTTTGGGTTTTTTGTGGAAATAATAAAATAAAATAAGCTCATATGTTATTTTTTTTGTTGTAACCACCCACCATGTGGATGTTTAGGGGTGGGGTCCACCGGAACTAAACCTCCTCTTCTTGATTTATTGTGGTGGGGACCACCCGACCCCCTATTAATGGGAGGAGAAGAAAACCTCTCAAACCCCCTCATAAATGTGGGGGGAGCCTCTTCAACACCTCCACGATTTTAATTGTGCCAACACACCTTATTAATTGTGTCAACTTAGTAAATTGACTTTCGCCCTTTTTAAATTAAGTAACAGCATCGTTGAAATTTAGGAAGGTTCCTAATAAATGAACTGTCATGAATTCCACAATTGTTACCTACCTTTTCCCCTCTCTTATATATAGAGAGCTTGGGAGGAGGATTTGGGATGGCTTCACCAAGCGATGAAGCGCTGGTAAAGTGACATGACGCCCAACACTTGGAGGATTATGATCTCCAATGAAGAACGCTTCCTCCACGAAGAATGCTTCCTCCACAAAGAAAGCCGGTGAGGAACATCTTCGAATTCTTCCTCGGAAGCACCTTACGGAGGAAACTGACGTGGGACGTCTTTGATGAATGACCTTCCCTCCTCATCATCGTCAACGAACAATATGAGGTAGGGGTTAATGATATTTGTTTATCACTTTCCATGCACCCCGTTATTTTATTTTGCGGGTTGGGAAGAATCTTTATGGGAGGGTTTGTTGTGATTTGTTCTTTTGAACCTCTTGCTAACGCTCTAATGCGGAGAGTGCAGTCCAAACTAACATGACCCATCCTCTCCGTAACCCTTGTGTTGATTTGCGGTGTTCTTCGAAACGAAAGAAGGCGACGAAGGAAATGAAGGAAACGGCGCCGCCACCCGCGGCCTCCGCGACCCGCATCGCCCCCACAACGCCCCAACCTCCCGGACGAACCTTCCCTACACTGCCACCAACCGAATCGGCCCCGGCCACACCACGCCCCGGCAGCACCGCCCCCCGGTCGCGCTGCACCCCGGCCTTTCGGCCTCCAGGCCGAGCCGCCCCAAGCCGCCCTCGCCACGACCCTCTGAGCTGAACTGGCCCCGCGCCCCAGGCCAAGCCGCCCTCACGACACCCTCCGAGCTAATCCACCCATGAAAAACCCTCCGGGCTGAACTGCCATCACACCGACCCGTGGCTGGTTCGTGCCTTTGTGGCCGGTCTGTGCCCTCACGGCTCTCTATGGCCCCTCCCGGCCCGCTGGGCTGGGCCCAGGGGGCCGGGCCGAACCCAACGGGCTGGCTCGCCCAACAGGTCGGGCTAGACCCAACGGGTTATGCTGATTCGACTCGAACCAGGTCGTACCAAACTGGGTCAGGTCGGGTCAGACCGGACCCAGGCCCACTACGACCCATTTACGGTCCTTTGGCCCTATCCTTGGAACCAGACATCAATTTGATAAACCGTCAGTGGCGCTGGAAATATTGCAGTGTGACGGTCCCTTTGAGTATACGCCACTAGTGTTTGGGGTATAGTTGAGATACAGTCAGGTTGGATCGTGCATGAATCCAACCGGGCCCCGGGTCTAAAAGGCTAATAACTCACCGACCGGGCGTCCGATTGACGGGTCGTTTGTTGCGTTGAGACCCCTGCGACATGGCAAACCTTTGAGATACTTCTTCGTGGGACTTCATGATAGTTGGAGTATCGAACAGTATCTCGTGGAGAAGATCCTCTTGGATATGACCAAGCGTAGTGCTGAGACCTAGTAGCTGGCTGAGACCTGACGATTGTTGGCCGTTTTGACTCGGAGTGACTCTACTAGCCCAGTGGGGAGCGCCTTGGTGTCGAGGAAAACCCATAGTGGGGAGCGCATCTGTGTGATGCGGAAGACCCATGGTACTCGACAAGAGGAGTACCTTAGCAGGCTATGAGGGGGAGTGCGCTTAGTGACGTGGCAGATCCACGGTGGGGAGCACCTTTGTGTGATGCGGAAAACCCACAGTACTCAACAAGAGGAGTACCTCATCAGCCCAAGGTTAGTGGGAAGCATGCTTGGTGTCATGGTAGGCCCACTGTACTCGATATAAGAGGATTTCTCCAGCAACCGAGGTTTCAATAATGTGAATAAAATCTTGGTTGAGCTGAGTTAGTTTTTCGGTGTTTTCCTCATGATTGACATGGATCACTTGATAACTTAGGTATATGTATGGGCATATACCTAAGTAGGTTTATCTGTTGATTTAATTATTTGTGGTTTATCCTGGGTGGATTTTTTTGAGACCATGAGGGTCTTGGGGTCCCTACGGAGTATCTTTATACTCACCCATGCACGGGCTATGCCCGCACTTCATTGTGTTAGATGCAGACGACGGACAACGCTGAGGGAGGCTGAGAGTACTAGGACTGGACGGTACCCGGAGGTGGACCATATGACGTGTCGGTACCTGGAGGATACGGACAGACGTGGAGTGCTGAGGAGGCGATTTGTACCTACCCTTCAGGTAGGAACCTCAGAGTATGATCCAGTAGCTGTCTTTTCTCTTTCTTCAATTGTATTGAATTTTAGTTGTACTTGTACCTTTACTATTGGGCTTGTATTATGGCCCCTTTTACTTTTAACACTATTGTTTTATACAGTTTACTTGGTGTTTTTTCCAACTGTGTGCTTTCTTGTGTGTGTGTTTAAAGGTTATAAAGATAACTCCTTCCCAGTTTTAGGGAATTATGCCTTTGGTACTAGTCGCCAACCCCTGTCCTATTGAAGGAAAGCTTGGGGTAGTCACGGCACGGGTCCTGGGTGACGGGTCGTGACAAATTGGTATCATAGAAGTCAGTTCTACTGTAGAACTTAGGACTCTGATCATTTCTATGAAGCAGTAGTGTTAAGTGTAGTGAGTGTGGTTTTTAGTTCAGGGAGTCCAGTGTTGGTGCGGCAGCCAACGTATCCATACACCAGGACCCTGACTACTGATTTCTGACTCAGTTCATGAAAACACTGATTGCATGTGTGTTTTCAAAAGTTTTATTTAAGTCAGCTCACTCGGTCATCTCACCAGGTATAACTTTTGACCGTGCTTCATCTAATTATTTTCAGGATTCCCCCATGTAGACAGCCAGTTAGAGTTCTGAGATTTGTACGTATTGATAGCCCACCGAGCGATGAGGCCTCGGTGTAGGGCCCTTTCCCAGTAGATTCACTAGCGGAGGAACCAGCGATACATTTCCCTGTTGGGCCACCAATTCCACCAGACCCAGTAGCAGACGGTGCACGCCACTTGAGCACGTTTCATGAGTTCCAGTGCCAGAGGCCACCTAGGTTCAGGGGAGAGATGGACCCACAGGCAGCTAAGGATTGGCTGGAGGCTATGGTGAGATTCTTCTGACTCATATGGACACTAGCATACTCATGGTGATACTTGCTGCCAGACTTCTACAAGAAGCAGCGCGCAGATGGTGGATCTTGATGCTCTAGGTCCACGACAAGGTGACGCTTCTATGGGTAGACTTTGAGAGCCTGTTTCGGGCAGAGTTTGTTCCAGCGACTCTTTGTGCAGTGCGCGTACCGGAGCTACTTCATCTACAGCTGGGAATCATGATTGTAGCTCAGTACTCATTGAGGTTCACAGACCTCTCATGCTACTCTACCAATATGGTGTGGGACCCATTCTTTAGGGCTCGTACCTTTGAACAAGGACTCAGGTGGGAGATCAGAGCTTCAGTGATCTCACTCAGCATCCCGGTATAGGCGGGGGTGTAAGAGAGAGCCCTCCTAGTGAAGAGTTTCCTTACTGAGTAGTCTCCAGTAGCGAGATCCACCACCATTAGACATTTAGTAGAGTCTTCTGTAGGTGGTAGAAGACAGATGTCACAGAGGTCCAAGAAGACCAGACCTACAGGTGGATGGCCGCATAACTCAGGATCAGTTGTGTGGGGCACCCGAAGCAGAGACAGACATGCCAGGAGCGAGCACTATTACTCATGTGGTGGGTAGGGTCACATGGATTGTTACTATCCAACCTATCATATAGATGATCAGCAGAAGGTCGAAGGATCACTCAGGCAGAGACATAGATTCAATCAAGGTGGTCCGTAGGGAGAAAGAAGACACAGAAGAGGAGTTGGTCGTGCAGTTGGAGGTGGGTGACGATTCGAGATATTACTGCCACCACCACTAGGAGGTCCACCCCGATCGTAGGGAGTAGGTGGATAGGGGAGAGCTCATCTCTAGGCATTTGAGGCCTAGGATCATAGTGCTCTAGAGATGATTCTATGTACAATATGTGTCTACTTTACCATAGCAATAGTACTTATAGACATAGGTGCCAGTCATTCTTTTGTTACCACTACCCTCGTTCGGAGCTCGGAGATTCTGATGGAGTCATTGGCTCGATCCTTACATATAGAGACTCCTACAAGAGTAGATTTGATGATTACACACTGGTGCTGGTAGTGTGAGCTTACTCTAGGAGGTGAGATCTTCAGCTGGGATCTCGTAGGTTCGGCATCAAGGCCTTATGATTTCATCTTGGGTATGTACTAGTTATCTACATTCCATGCTCAAATTGATTGTATTAGGTGCAAAGTGCAGTGTGTCCACACAGATGGGACCAGGTTTACCTTCACCGGCAAGAAGGAAGCCTTTTCCGCATAGGATGGACTTGCTCGGAGGAGAGTGCAGCTGATCACTCATCAGTTAGATAGCCTTACCCTCATATCTATTGATGTAGAGAGTCTGATTTATCCTATAGTGGTGGACCAATACACAGATGTTTTACCTTATGATGTCCCAGGTCTACCTCTTCACATAGAGGTGGTCTTTTACAATGACTTGTACCCTGGGACAACACCAATATCTACACCAGCATATCGGATGGCTCCCACGGAGCTTCGTGAGCTTCGGGTATAGCTGGAGGACTTGCAGGGGAGGGGATTCATCTGGCCCAGTGTTTCACCCTGGGTAGCCCCGATTCTGTTCTCCAAGAAGGCGAATAAAATATTGAGGCGTTGTGTTTACTATTGGAGCCTGAACCAGGTGACCGTGAAGAAAAAGTACCCACTCCTAAGGATTAACAACCTCTTTGATTAACTAAAGGGAGCACGATGGTTCTCGAAGATAGACCTCAGATCAGGCTATCGCTATCTCAGAGTTCGAGATGAGGATTTGAAAAAGACAGATTTCAGATATTGGTACGACCACTACGAGTTCTTAGTTATGCCTTTTGGCATAACCAACACTCCAGTAGTGTTCATGGGACTCATGAATATGGTCTTTCATCCATACCTTGATCGCTTTGTTGTAGTCTTCATTGATGACATTCTGATCTACTCAACTACTTAGGAGGAGAATGCCTTTCATTTTCAGGTAGTACTGGACACACTCTGAGAGCACTAGCTTTATGGTAAGCTCTCTAAGTGCCAGTTTTGGATCTGAGAGGTTCACTTCCTAGGACATGTCATATTGAAGGCTGGAGTTGCATTAGATATAGAAAATATTGATGCGGTACTTTATTGGGAGCCACCCAGGATTGTGATGGAGGTACGGAGTTTTATGGGTTTGGCTGGATACTACCGGATATTTATGCCAGATTTCTCCAGAGTTGTAGCACCACTATAATCCTTGACAAAGAAGGGGCAACCCTTTGTGTGGTCGGAGAGATTCCAACAGAGCTTCCAAGAGCTGAGGTAGAGGCTGACTAGTGCCCCCATCTTGAGGCTTCTATAGGAAGTCGTAGGGTATGTAGTCTACTACGACGCATCAGGGACCGAACTCAGATGCGTCTTGATGCAGGAGTGAGCAGTGATCATTTATGGTTCCCGACAGCTGAGACAGCATGAGTAGAACTATGCTACCCATGACCCAGATTTAGCAGTAGTGGTCTTCGTCTAAAATATGTGGTGAAACTATCTGATGGGTCATCATTTTACCATGTACTCTGATTACAAGATTATCAGGTATATCTACTCTTAGAAGGATCTGAACTGGAGACAACGACATTGGCTTGAGTTCCTCTAGGACTATGACTTCGAGATAGTCTATACTTATGGTAAGGGGAACATTGTTGTAGATGCACTCCGTAGGATATCTGGTATACAACTGTTAGGTGAGGTGACGGAGCAACCGGACACTTTGCAGATATCCATTTGTGGATAGAGATGGAGTAGCTTTTCTTCAGTATCTTACAGTCACTCCCCCACTTTTTCAGCGAGTTAGGGAGGCGTAGTGTGGGGACGCTGACTGCGAGACACGACGTGCTCAGATATCCACAGGACATGCACCTGATGGATTTTATGAAGGTGGGGAGCACATCATCCTTTTCAGAGGATGTACCATGGTACCAGTGTCACATCAGGAGGAAGTGTTGATGGAGTTCCATAAATACCCTCTAGTGGTACATCCAGGAGTGGCAAAGATGTACTAGGATCTACGATGATAGCACTCATGGCCGAGAATGAAGAAGGCAGTAGCAGATTTTGCCTCTCGATTCTTCACTTGTCAGCAAGTGAAGGTCATCAAGTACCAACAGGATTGGTTCAGCCTTTTGAGGTCCTAGAGTGGAAGTGGTATGGGATAACCATGGACTTCATGACAGGACTTCCGCGTACATCTAAGGTACATGACTCGATTTTTGTGATCGTTGACCAACTCAACAAGTCGGCCCACTTCCTACCGATCAGAGAGTAGGGTTCAGTAGAGAGCTTGGGATGCCTCTATGTATAGGAGATTGTGTGGCTACATGGAGTACCTTTGATGATTGTCTCCGATAGTGAAACTTGTTTTACTTCCCGACTATGGAAGGGGTTGTATGAGGCTTTTGAGATGCAGCTTTGTTTGAGCACTGCCTTCCATCCTCAAACGGATGGTTAGACTGAGCAAACCATTTAGACCCACGAGGACATGCTCTGCGCTTGTGTCCTTGACATTAGTCACAGCTGGGAGGATCACTTACCTTTGGTGAATTTTGCATACAACAACAGCTATCACTCCATCATTGGGATGACACATTTTGAGGCATTGTACGAGCAACCTTACAGATCACCTTTGTGCTGGACAAACCCAGGGGAGTCAGCACTCGTGGGACCAGAGATGGTATGGGCTACCACAAAGAAGGTGCAGATCATCCAGGAGTGGATATAGACTGCACAGAGCAGGCAGAAGTCATATGCCGATAGGATACAGATACCTCTAGAGTTCGAGGATGGCAACCACGTCTTTCTACATGTCTCACCTCGATGAGGTTTGCAGAGATTTTGTCGAGGTGGAAAGTTATCTCTGAGGTTAATTGGACCTTTTCAGGTCCTCAATAGAGTTGTCGAGGTGGTATACTTCTTAGCTCTTCTAACTTAGTTGCACCAGGTGCACGACGTCTTCCATGTATCCCAGTTGAGGAGATATGTGCACTACCCTTATCACATCATCAACCATGGTGAGCTGGATGTTGATGATGGGGAGACTTTTATAAAGGTTCTAGTAGATATTGAGGATTGATAGGATCGGGTCCTTCATGGATGATCGATACCTCTAGTGCACGTTCCCTGGTAGCACGAGAACCTCCGGGAGAGCCCATAAGAGAGGGAGGCTCAGATGCGTGTTCAGTACCCCGACTTGTTCCCTTAGTTTGAGTTGTGGCTTATGGGGATGTAAAGACTGAGGTAAGGATAATGTATAGACCTGGAATTTCCATGTATTTTTTTTAAATATATGGGAATTTTATGAGTCGGTGAAAATTGACAGTGCATGATTATTGGGCCCGGAGTGCCCAGAATGAACTTCTGAACTTTTGTTTTCGAGTATGTTCAGTAAAAATGTGAGTGGGTTTTTCTTACTTTTGAACCGGTGCTCAGAATTGAAATTAGAGGGAACCGTTGAACTCGCAGCACCAGTATTTACATAAGAAGACTTTCACCTTGATGGTAGTTGGTCGAGGGTAAAAGTTAGTTTTTGGGTTTTTTCATGGAAATAATAAAATAAAATAAGCTCATATTTTATTTTACTTTGTTGTAACAACCCACCATGTTGATGTTCAGGGGTGGGTTCCGCAGGAACTAAACCCCCCCTTTTTTATTTATTATGGTGGGGACCACCCGACCCCTTATTAATGGGAGGAGAGGAAAACCTCTCAACCCCCTCATAAATTTGGGGGGAGCCTCTTCAACACCTCCACAATTTTAATTGTTCCAACACACCTTATTAATTATGCCAACTTAGTTAATGAGCTTGCCTCCTTTTTAAATTAAGTAACAATGTCATTGGAATTTTGGAATGTTTATAATAAATGAACTGTCATAAATTCCATGATCGTTACCTACCTTTCCCCCCTCTCCTATATATAGGGATCTTGGGAGGAGGATTTGGGATGGATTCACCAAGCGACGAAGAGCTGGTAAAGTGACGTGATGCCCAACACTTGGAGGATTACACTCTCCAATGAAGAATGCTTCCTCCATGAAGAATGATTCCTCCACGAAGAATGCTAGCGAGGAACATCTTCAACTTCGTCCTCGGAAGTAACTTGCAAAGGAAACTGACATGGGATGTCTTCGACGAATGACCTTCCCTCCTCATCGTCGTCAACGAACAATACAAGGTAGGGGTTTAATGTTGTTTGTTTATCACTTTCCATGAACCCCCTTCTTTTCTTTTGCGGGTTGGGAAGAATCTTTGCAGGAGTGTTTTTTGTGCTATATTATTGTGAACCTCTTGCTACCGCTCAAATATGGAGAGTGAGGGCTAAACTAACATGGCCAATCCTCTTCGTAACCCTTGTGTTGATTTGCTGTGTTCTTCAAAACGAAGGAAGGTGATGAAGGCGACAAAGGCAACAGTGCCACCACCCGCGGCCTCTGCGACACGCGTCGCCCCCGCAGCATCCCAACCTCCCACCCGAACTGGCCCCGCACTGTTGCCGGCCGAACCGGCCCTAGCCGCGCCACGCCCCGGCCGCGCCTCCCCCCGGCCTCGCCGCCCCCCAGTCGCGTCGTCCCCCAGCATCACCCCACCCCATCTGCACCGCGCCCTGTCCACATTGCATCCCGGCCGCGCCCCTCCTTGGCCGCGCTGCGCCCCGTCTGCACTGGCCCCCAGCCGCGCCGAACCCCGGCCATCCCGGCCTTCAGGCCGAGCTTCCCCAAGCCACCCTCGCCACGACCCTCTAAACCAAACCAGCCCCACACCCTAGGCCGAGCCGCCATCGCGACGCCCTCTGGGATAAGCCGCCCACAAGGAACCCTCTAGGTCAAACCGCCCTTGTGTTGACCCGCGGCCAGTCCGCACCCTCACGGCTCTCCGTGGCCCCTAGCGGTTGGCTAGGCTGGGCCCAACGGGCCAGGACGAACCCAACGGGCTGGACCGTGGGTCAGGCTAGGTTGACCCAAACTGGGTCGTCCATGAATGGGTTGGCCCTGACAGGGTCGGTCTGGGTCAGTCTGACCGGGTTGGATTGGACCTGGGCCCACTACAACCCATTTATGCTCATTCAGCCATATCTTTGGCACCAAACGTCTGTTTGATGAACCGTCAGCGGTGCTAGAAATCTTGGAGTTTGACGGTCCCTTTTAGTATACCCCACTAGAGTTTGGGGTATAGTTCAGATATTGTCAGGTTGGATCGTCCACAAATCCAACCGGGCCCCCGGGACGAAAAGGCTAATAACTCACAGACCGGGTGTCCGATTGACGTGCCATATATTGCGTTGAGACCCCTATGATGTGGCGGACCTTTCAGATACTTATTCACGGGACTTCGTGACAGTTGGAGTAGTGACCAGTAGCTCATGGAGCGGATCCTCCTGAAGACGAGCGAGTATAGTGCAGAGACCTAGTAGTTGGACGAGACCTGACGACTGCTGAACATTTTGACTCGGAGGGACTCTACTAGCCCAGTGGGGAGCGCCTTGGTGTCGCGGCAGACCCTCTGTGGGGAGTGCCTCCGTGTGACGCGGAAGACCCATGGTACTTGATAGGAGGAGTACCTCAGCAGGCTACGATGGGGAGCGCGCTTGGTGACGCGACAGACCCACGGTGGGGAGCGCCTCTGTGTGATGCATCAGACCCACAATACTCGACAGGAGGAGTACCTCAGCAGTCCAAGGTTAGTGGGAAGCACGCTTGGTGTCGCGTCAGGACCACTGTACTCAATATAGGAGGAGCTCTCCAGCAGTTGTGGTTTCGATAATGTGAATAAAATCCTAGTTGAGCTGAGTCAGTTTTTCTGTGTTTTCCTCGTGATTGAGATGGATTACTTGATAACTTAAGTATATGTATGGGCATATACCTAAGTAGGGTTATCTATTGATTTTATTCTTTTTGGTTTATCCTTGGTGGATTTTTGTGAGACCTTGAGGGTTTCAGGGTCCCTACTGAGTATCATTATACTCACCCCTGCACAGGCTATGCCCGCACTTCTTTGTGTTGGATGCAGATGACAGATAGCGCTGACGAAGGCTGAGAGTACCAGGACTGGATGGTACCCGGAGGTGGACCATACGGCATGTCGGTGCCCAGAGGAGACCGAAAAACTTGGAGTGCTGAGGAGGTGATCTGTACCTAACCTTCAGGTAGGAACCTCGAAGGACAATCTAGTAGGTATCTTTTATCTTTCTTCAGCTATATTGCATTTCATTTGTACTTGTACCTTTACTGTTGGGATTGTATTTTGACTCCTTTTACTTTCATCACACTTTTGTTATATAGTTTACTTGGTGTTTCGTCCTGCTATGTGCTTTCTTGTGTGTGTGTTTACAGGTTATAAAGGCAACTCCTTCCCAATTTTAGATAATTACACCTTTGGTGCTAGTTTCCAACCCATGGCCTATGGAAGGCGGGCATGGGGTAGTCATGGCACATGCCCTGGGGGACGGTCGTGACATCTCTCTTCTAAAATCACTTAATGCATTCAATAAATTCTATACTTTCCTAAATAAACACGATGAAACCCATTATATTTTAATTATCAATTAATAAGATGAATTTATTCTTATTATATTTTTTAAAACCTTCATAGGACCATACACATCAGTGTGGATTAGATCAAGTAGGTTTGATACTCTATTATTCTTTGGTTGGTAGATATTTCTTACCAATTTCCCTCTTATAAAAGCATCAAATGTCTTATGTTGATCTTGTTTTATATTTGGTATATCGGTTTTATCCTTTAGTTTTATCAGATCCTCCATGATTTGTTGGTTGAGATTCAAAATCATTTGATTCCAAAGCATATTCTCTTCTTCCACTGTAAGAAAAAAAGTGTTTTTATCTTTGTAATATATTTGTTAAAGATTTCCATTGTCTCTCCATTATTTTAAAAAGTAATATATAGTTCTTCATTTTACATATTATCCCTTCCAATGAAATGTGATTTCAAATATGAAGTCACAAAGTTTACTCACATTGAGAAGATTATATTAAAGGACATCCACATAAAGAACATTTGTATTTTTTTAATTCACATATATCCAACGTCACCTTTTCACTTACATTTATTTTTAACACTCCATAATTTTCAAATTTATCCATGCTATCAACATGGCTCTTCTTATTCTTTAAAATATTTACATTTTCTATTATGTGGAATGAGAACCCACTGTCAAGAATCTGGGTTCTGTGGTTATTGGTTTCTTTGAGAGAAATATCCACCAAGATATCCTTCTCATTATTATTTTACTTCTCTAGGATATATTTGGTTTCTTTGAGAAATAATATGTCTTATACTTATTTTCTTTATTATAACCTACAAGATCACACTCTTTTTCTTCTAAGGGATATAACTTGTTTTGCAATGGAATCTTGTATGGTTGTTCAACTATCTTTATTATTTAGTTACTATTTGAGTGGGTTAAATTCCTAATTTTCATAAAATTCACCACCTTGTGAACAAAATTATAGTAGTTATAATAATAACCATAGAAATAATTTTTTCTTTGAGATGTTGGATATAACTTCATCCTTCATTGTCAACTCCTGAAAGCTTCACCTCTTAAATCACTCTATGATTCTATACACTTTGTCATGGTATATATAAAAAATATACAAAATTGAAATTTAATCAATGGAAAAATATTTCCATCACTTCCTCTCCATGTGTTTCCAACTTCAGAGTAGCTTCTTGATTATTAGGTCGTCCTTAGTGTTTGAGATTTTTCACAAAATTTATATTTTCCTTTATTTCATTGTAGAAATTTTTTGATATTTGGATGTTTTAGTTTCATATTTGAGCGTAATATTTCCTATAAACCCTGGACCATATTCATTTATATTTTTTTTCAAAAAATCTTATAACTCTTATAGTTCTTTCAATAAACTCCTTTTAATAAAAATTTCAAAATTATATATTTTTATGATCATCAACCACCTTTGTTTCAGCCTAAATATTCCTTTGGAGAGTTAATACTTCTTCTTTGAGAGATTCAAACCTCTTTCTTATTTATTATATCTAGGTATTCAAATACATTATTATTTGTTCTTTCTCAATGATTTTTACTTTTAAATCCATCACTTATTCAGATGTATCCTGAGAATCCTCGATCTCTTCTACAACCTTCTACAACATAGTAATTTTGACTTCAATTTGATTAATATATATTATTGATTCTTTCAGATTAATGACTATATTTTGGTTTGTATTTCATTAAATATACAACTCTTTAAGAAACCCTTCAAGTGATACCTTAAAGTTAAAAAATCCACCAGGTTTATTATCTTTATCATATTCAAAATTGTTCCTTCAACAACTTCCATCATGACATATTTCACATCTGAGATGAATTCAACTTCATCATATTCAAGGAACTTCTCACCATCTTCTTCTTCTTCTTTTATCGATAAGTTTTTTTGAATGAAATCTATTTATAGTTGAATTTCCATATTTAATTTTTCAACTTGGAGAAAACCTTATTTTTTGTTTATGTTATATCATATTTATCTTTATTATCCACCTTCCTTGAGAATCTTATTGTAATATACCCAAACTTTACACTATTAAAACAAGTAAGTGGTAATTTAGATTTTCCTTATTTTAATATTATAGTGATGATTGAGAATGAATCATCAAAATATCTTCATCATTGTCTCAAAATTCTTGAATCTCAATACTGACCATTTCTTGGAAAGAAATTGATTTTGATTATTGACCAGGTATACTTTATAGTATCACATGCATCTCGTAAGACACTGACTTACTATGAATATCATCAGGAGACATATTATTAAGGTCTTATTCTTTGAGAGCTGACACCTTGTCATTGTACAAGGGTGTAAATATTTTGATAATGTTTTTCATGATATAAACATCATTTATTTGATGGAAAATACCATGAATGGATCCCACAATATTTATGAGTTGATTGAATAAATCATCAATGTTCTCATTTAGGTTCATCTTCAGATTATTGAACTTATTGTTTACCACATATACTCCTTCACCTTACTATCATATTTATAGATATTAAACAATTCATCCCAAATGGATTTTTTTGATGTGAAATATATTAATTTCATGTATATCTAGTTAGATAAGGCATCAAAAGGGGTATTTTAAGCATTTTCATTTACATCAAACGATTTCTTGTCTACATCAATCATATACATTTCAATGATATTGTTTAATTTTATTCCATGTAAAAAATAGTTAAAGATTTATATCCAAGAGAGAATAAGTGATATCAAAATAAATTCTTTCATTTTTTAAAGTTATATCCATTAAATAATAGAACCCCTTTTTCATTAACCATGTTCTCCATTACAACATTAGATTCATCATGAAAAAACCTAGTGACTTTGATACCACTTATTGCACCCAAAAGCTTGAAACACCATGGGGTAGATTAGGTTTTTCAATTCTTCTTTTGTTTATAATGAATATTGTTCTCTTTTTAGAAACAACAATGTGAACATGTAAAACTTAAACCATGATTTAAATATTCAGATGTAAACATTATATCTTGGACACACAAATTTTACTTGGTTCACCACAATGGAAAGTACAAGGAGTATACACCAACATTGTGTCAATGTACTAATAGCTAACACTACTCACTATATATGATACAATTGTATTGGAAGGGAGCACTACTGATTTATGGGTACACCCTCTTCTTATCACTTTTTGCATTACTTTGAGATAAGGAATACTAATATATAATATTGAAATTTATTATAAGAATTATTCAAAAAAAATAAAACATTGGACCAATGAGGTTTTCATTATTGTATTAAAATTTCTTCTCCAAGTTCTGGTCTTTATGAGAATTCTCTTCATCAAAGTCAATATCTTCAATAGAGTTCTCTCCTCTATGTTTCCCAACATGTTTTTATTTATTTTCTCCTCTCACTTTTTATTTCAGTCAATTATCCATTAAATTATGGAATTATTCTACTAAAACTTCTGTCATCAATATCCACCTAAAACTCACTTAATGGATTTTCAAAACCACTCATTAATCACTCTTCAAATCAACCATTATTCTTGATTTTGGAAAAAAATTAGAATAAATGTAATTTCCTAGGTTAATGGTATAGCATCCCCCTTTATGTAATGGTCTCCTATAAAAACTTTCAAATTATGAAGTTGTATTCTTCACTATGACATAGCCTTTGATTTTTAACTAGATCTATATATTTTTTATCAATATTAAATTCCTTTTAATTCTACAGAACATTACAACGTGGACCCTCAAGGCTCCTTGAATCATAGCTTGTTGTAGAGTGGTATACTTCTCCATGGTGTGGAGTCTTATAGACTCAAGATAACTCACTTCTTCCACTCTTCAAAAAACTCAACCTCCATGTCACAACCATTTAGTTATAGTATGGACCTTCAAACTTCATGGAAAATAAAATTTTCTTTCATGGTGAAGCATGTAAGGTCCCGTGTTTTTCTAGACAATAATTTTGAGCAGAAATTTGAGTTTTTTATTTTAGATGATTTTAAGGCATAAAATGGTACTTTTTACTTAGAAGATGACATTGGATATTTTTTTGACCACTCTGTTTGTCCCAGAATATGGTGTTTACCCTAATAAAGGAGTTTGGTGAAATTTTGAGCCGTTCAAATTTTAGTGGAATAATTAATATTTAATATTTAATAAATTAAATATTATTTTATTCGCATAGAGTTTTTCAACAATATATTTTTAACAAAAAATAATATTGATATTTTGTCTCCTTTTTTGAGAACATAATGGGGAGTTTTTACTTGGCGGGGCATAAACTCGATTTGGGCATTGAGGCTGGCCCGTGCCCCATTTTCTTTTTCTTTTATTTTATTCCTTTTTCTTTTCGTCTATTTTTTTTATTTTATTTCTCCCATATGGGTTCTAATGTGTGCCCCCTATAACTCCCCGTTCTCATGACCCAGAGATAAAATGGTAGATAAAGAGTTGGTGGGAGGTAGGAGATACCACCTCAGAGTTCAGAACTTTCCAGATCATCGTTTGGTGGTCGTAGAGCATGGAAACAGATGAAGCTTTGGTAGATTCCACCCAAAGGTAGGATTTTTTTAAGTTTTTCTAAAAATACCTATATTAATATAATTTTCAAGATTTAATCCCCAATTATGCTTACTTAGGACCCATTTAGGGTCTATTTACTGCATCTGGGGTGAAAATGGGGGTTTCAGGGTGATGTGAGGGTTTTCCATTCAAGAAAACCCATCTACACTGCATGTGGTTCAAGGAACACATGTTGTGTGTTATTCCTATTTAGGTAAGATTTCTTTTACAAATTACATTCCATGTATGGTATTTACACACCATATACTAGTACTCATCCATGTAGCCAAGTACCCGACCAGGATTCCCATGTAATGGGCACATGTCGTGTTAAGTACACGACCAAAACCCATGTGTGGTGCACTCCATGTAGAAGTACACGACCAAACCATATACATGGAAAAAACATGTGAGGTACATGGTTAGGTACCCCATGTAGGTTACAAATCATGTTCATGACCAACATGATCTCTACTTGGGCATTTACATTCCAAGTCCGGTTGGAGTACACACCCAGGTGGGACGTTGAGGGTACACACCATGTACTAGGGTACACACACTGTGTACTCCTCTATTACTACCCTTTGAGGGTTTTTCCTATCTTATTTCCCATGATTCATAATTGGACCCAAGAGTAGTTCATTTTTTGTATCTTTCTACATAGATTGTGATGGTGAAATCTGTGAGGTGGTTTGAGGACTCCTAGGAGTAGTTTCACAATTTTATCTAAATGGAGAGGTTCTTCCACAACTAATCAAATTATATCATATCTTGAGACAAACTTGAATGATAATGATAGGTTGGGTGTTCAGACCAACCTAGTTTGATACCTTGATCATATATGGGTGATGATATATCTCCCTTCATCATTGCCTTTTGTATCTTTTTCCTTGAATAAATATCCCTTACAAGATGTTCCTTTCTGACCCAAGAGGTTGTGATACGTTTTGTCTTAAAGGGTCCCATATATGATGCCCTTATATTCTTCATGTACCAAGGATACCCTATAGAATTCCTATGTTTAAAAGATGACCAAAGGGATCCCTTATAGGATCCATATACCTTTATGTTGTTATGAGGATCCCATTTAGGATGTCTCTGCCTTGAACTATATTGTGAGGGTCCCATTTAGGATGCCCCTTCCTATGTACCGACCTTGAGGATCCAAAGTCAGATTCCTCTCAGTGTTTGACTTAAGGGAACCAATGGGTTCCCTGATGTTTGACTAACTCGAAGCTAGTACATTGGGTTTGGGTAAAAATGGTAGTAGGTGTTACCTTAGAACCCGTAATGAACTTGTAATCCCATGGGGTTTTTTTAGTAGTGGTGGGTCTAGGGGTTTGACCACCCTAACACTTTTATTAATACTTTAACTTGTTTATTGTTGATTTGATGATGATAAATAGAGATTCTTTTTAGTTGTTGGATGCTGAGCTTGACATGAGGAATCTTTTTTTCCCTTTCTGATGCCCAGACATGCTTTCCTAGGATCCATATTTTGAGCCATGTTATTTATTTTATTTATTTTTATACCCAGATGCACTACCTAGGACCTGTATGTTGAGCCTTTTTGTATTTCACTATTATATTATTGGGATTTCTATAGTTTCTTCCTAGAATTTGGTTGTTGATCATGTAGCTTGATATACATGTATGGAATCTCTAGTAATGATCCTCGTGGAGGATTATGCTCTCCCGAGTGATGAGGATGATTACGATCTCCTCAGTTTGACATATGATGAGAATGATTATTCTCTCCTCAAATCATGGTTTAAATTAGGATGATTATTCTATCATCAACCTGAGTTTTTCAGTGGAAGATTACACTCTCCTTGACGTGTGGTCCATATAGGATTATTATTCTCTCCTAGACCTTTGGATAATGGAGGATTAATATTCTCTCCTTGGTTTTTCATATGATGAGGGTCTCCAAACATGTTCTCTAGGACCAAGTTTAGAATCCATTTTCTTATCATGGTGGTTGAGAATGGTTTTTCATACCTATGATTGATGTTCACATTTAGATATTGAGGGGTGGTCATGACGTCTCACTTGTGATATCTCCTTATAGATTTCCTAAGGGTCAGACCCTTAGGGTTCATCTGAGTCTCAATGTTGTGACCACCTACAGATTAGGACCTAGAGATAAGACATCATACACTATTTACATATCATGAGTATCATGTCATATATCTCTTTTCCAATTATAGTATATCTAGACATAATTCCCTAGAATCCTTTATTATAGTGATTAGAGGCGAGTACAGGTGAACTCAGGGTTAGGATGAGTATCCCCCTATGGTGACATAGCTTTCTCAGAGACATTTTTGGCACTATAAAAATTTGGTATATGTTGGTTGGGATTATGAAACTAGAGATCAACTTAATGATACACGGATTGAGTGGCATGATGTATAGCTCAATTCCATTTGCACAGGATGTCTATGAGATCAGGATTATAAACCCAAGGATCGACTACTTATGTTTTTTATATTATTTCATTCACCCTACTCATGTATATTCATATTTATGTATATATATGTGTGTGTGTGTGTGTATGGGTATGGGATTATACATATATATACATATAAGTATAGAAAAAAATTAAAATTTTATTAGTTGACTGAGATTAAGGACTTGGGGTTGACTATGGCCCCACGTTATTAGATTTACTTATCTTTTCAATTCTGTCTCAACTAGGCAGATCATTTCACATTTTCATCAACTTATGGAAGATTATTTGTAGGTTCATTATTGGGGTGTACTACTAAGATTATTTCTAACCCCTACAGATGCACTTCGGTGTGCATGTAGGCCTTATTTATACTTTTTAGGTTGAGAATAGTTACATGGTGGATAGGGTTGAGTCCCGTAGTTGCATAGTTGAGTGAAGTTTATCATTTGGGTTCTTTTGTTTAGGATGCTACAGTTCAAACGTGTCTAGAGACTGGGTATGTGATCTAAGATATAGTTAGTAGTAGAGCCATGTACTTTTATTTTCTTTTCTTTTTATATTCCTATCTCTGTATGGTCGGCTCAATGGGTGACCATTATTTTATGAATGACATAGCTATTTGGGATTTTATTTCATTTTCATTTATTATTACAACATGTTCTATTTTAATTTATTTACTACTTATGATCCCTATTTATTTACTCTTGTGTGTGATAGCTAGCTATTTTTACTATTCTCTTACTCTAATATGAGGTCATAGTCTCCTCAATATCACACCCTAGGCCCTCACTACTAATTGGAAGCCTCTGGCATACAGGGAGGAAAACTTGAGGCCTCGTAAATAATCATATCATAGCAATGATTTAGTGGCATTTGGGTTGGGACATTAAAAGTGGTATCATCAATATTCTTTTCCTGGCCTTTACTTTTTGGGATATGGTTTATAGCAGTGTTAGTAATGTGTTGGAACCTATGATGGATATCAGAATGGTGCGTCGAAAACACTTGTTCTAGTTGAATTTCCTGGTTTCTAGGGGTATAGTATAGTTGTTCTGATCTGCTATGTTACAGTTGTATATGATTTTCAACTTATGTGACACACATTTTGTCTGGATGTGATGATTTGTTATGGATTTTTGGATCTTTTCCATTGGAAAGAGGCCAGGTATGGATTTTGAATCTTGGATGGAAAAGGAAAGAGGCATCTCATGCATCATACTTGGCACATAGGATTCACATCATATAGGCCTTCTAGTGTGTGATTATTACTAATGACATACATCCAATAGTTTAAAGTGTCAACAAAAACCAAAATGGTGTTTTCCCATATATGTATTTTCTATAATTATACTCAATTGAGCCTACTTGTATATATATTTCCTTCTAATGTTAGGTAATATGGATATATGTTGATGAATTTTGTAGTGAGGCTGATGACTCGGTCATCATTCATAGGAGGTGAAATGACCCTAGTAGGTCGATAGGGCATGTGATTCCCATGTGTTGAACCCCTTTCAATTTCTCATGAACTGGACCTCCAAGGGTTATTACTATATATGAATTCCCGGTGAGTGTTACTTTAGTGTATCTTCTTCATTGGTATCATGACCTACAAGGATCAATTCCTTATAAGGATACTCAGTGAGGATAATGCCCTTTTAGTCCATGTTTTCGGTTTTTACACTTGTAGGTCATTGTGATATTTTCCTTCTTTAGAGAGGTTTCATATTTTGGGTTAGGTGGTTAGACCTTATGACCCAGTTATGTGAATTGATCTATAGGGATAGGTGGAAGACTTATATGCCCTTAGTTTTGACTCGGAACCTTATAGTTCGACATCCGTTTTTGTTTAAGGGAAACTTGTGTGAGAGAGGTTTTCTCGGGTTTACGAATGCATTTTTAGGTAGTGAGATTGGTTATATGGTTTTTCTAATATCAAGTCATGGTAGGTGCTTGATTTTTTCAGTATAGGAATGATGATGCCTTTAGATTTTGACAAGCACCTAGGGTGCTTTGGTATCATGTTTGGATTTGACAGGCATGACTATTTGGGTTCCTGGTCTGGTCGACCAGTGATCCCACTGTTTCTAATATAGTTAGTTAGTGGGTAGATGCTCATGACTAGAATTTCTCCAGGTGATGGGAAGTCATATAATAAATCATGAATGGGTGAGCTGCCCAATTTTTAAGAGGAGTTATAAGGGATATTCTTATTGAGTGAAACTAATGTGTCATGTAGTATAGTCATCTTACCTTTGTGTTGGATGACTCATTTTAGTATGAGTTGGGTGGTAAAGGTATATGATAGTTGCATTTGGTACCATTTGAATCATAAATTAGTGAGTGTCCATGTTCAAGTTGAGGGATGATGTTTTTGATATTTTTCATGGGTAGGGTTGCTTATTTTTTTAAAGGAAAGTGTAATATATTTTTTTACCGTGGCTCAGAGAGAGATGTACACATAATTTTTTTGGGATGTTAGTGTACTCATTATAGATGATCATTCTATATCCTTATATCATCTTGATTATGTTGAGAGAGCGTCAATTCTACATCGAAATCCTTTTCTTTTCAAATGTCTTTACTATATTGTTTGTTAAAACTATTAAGGTTTCACTCAAGGAGTGGTATAAGGTAATACATATGGTGATGAGTTCACCATTGGCCATTTTATGGTGGTTAACTTTGTTTTTAGTTAAAAATTTTCATTTTTCATGGGATGTTGAGCTCAGAGTTTGGTTTTGAGAGGATGATAAGGGTATTCTTATGGTAGGGATTACTAGGTTGGTCGCAGTTAAACGACTTCTGTGAAGGATACAATTGTTAACTCTATGAGACTGGTCATTGGAAAATTCAGATAGATTTTTTGTACAGATGATCAAGATGATAGCTTGTCTACTATTATTACCATTAGAAATCTCTAGGACAAAAAGATATATGGTGGGGATATTGTAAGATCCTGTGTTTTTATAGATGATAATTTTGATTAGAAATTTGAATTTTTTTCTTTCAGATGCTTGTAAGTGGTAAAATGGTCTTTTATCCCTATAATATGACATCGGATATTTTTTATAACCACTTCTTTTGTCTTGAAATAGGGTGTTTACTCTAGGATAAGAGTTTGGTGGAATTATGTTCTATTTGAATTTTAGCAGAATAATTAATAATTAATATTTAATAAATTCAATATTAATTTTTTATAAAGGTTTTTTGGTGATATCTTTTTTATAGAGCATTGTATTGAGATTTCATCTTCACCATTGAGTCCAAAATGGGGATTTTATTCTAGGTGGGGCATAAACTTGAGTTGGCGTCGGGGCCAGCCTGAGCCCTTTTTTTCTTTTCTTTTCTTCCTTTTTCTTTTCTTTTCTTATTTTCTTTTCTTTATCCCATTTATATTCTCGTGCACTACCCCTGTGGATCCCACTTAATGTGAACAAGTTCTAAAATGGGAGAGGGGGGAGGTACCACCTCAGAGTTCAGGACATGCCAGATCATCATGTGGTAGTCGTAGAGCATGGAAACGGATGATGCTTTGGCAGATTCCACCCAAAAGTAGGCCATTCTTATTTTTTTATGAAAAAACCCATATTCTTATCATTTTTAAGTTTTAATCCTCTTTTATTCTTTCTTATTACCTATTTAGGGTTGATCTACTACTTTCAGGGTGAAAAGGGGTGGTTTTAGGGTGATTTAGGGGTTTTCCTTTTAGGAAAACCCATCTACACGACATGTGGTTTAGCAAACACACACCATGTGTTCTTCCTATTAGGGGAAGATTACTTTTACAAAGTACATTCCATGTATGGGATTTACACTATAAATACTGGTACTCAACCGTATAGTTAAGTACCCAGCCATGTTGTCCATGTAATGGAAACATGTTGTGTAAAGTATATGGCCAGACCCCGTGTGGGGTGAACGCCATGTAGAAGTGCACATATGGGCAATATTCATTGTTAGTCCATGAAAGTTACACGGGCATGTAACCCATATAGGGTACACACCATGTACAAGACCAACACACCATGTATTTAGGCATTTACATGCCAAGTCTAGCTAGACTACAAACCTAGGTGGGACCTTGAGGGAATATGCCATATAATAGCATACACACACAGTGTACTCCTCTCTTACTACCCTTTAATGTTTTTTCACATCTTCTTTCCCAAGAGTTGAAATTGGACCCAAGAGTAGTCCATTTTGAGTATCTTTTCACATAGATCACAATGGTGAAACCCTTGAGGAGGTTTGAGGACTCCTTGGAGTTGTTTCACACTTTTATCTAAATATAGAGGATCTTTCTCTAGTAATTAAATTCTATCATATCCTGATAGAGAAATTACTAAAAATTATAGGTTGGGTGTTTGGACAAACCTAGTTCGAGAACTTGATCAGAGATGGGGATGTGTTATCTCTCTTGACTAGTGCCTTTGTATCTTTTTCATTATGTACATCTCCCTAACAATAGTTTCCCTTATGGAATAAGAGGTTGTGAGACTTGTTGTCTTAAAGGATCAAATTTAGGATGTCTCTATCTTCTTCTTGTAATATGGATCCCCTGAGGGATTCCTATGGTTACAAGTTGACCTTGGGAATCCTTGATATGGTCCTTATACCTATATAACATTCTGAGGATCCCATGTAGAATGCCTCTACCTTCATACCATGTTGTGAGGGTCCCGTATAGGATGCCCCTTCCTATGTACCAAACTAGAGGATTCCAAGTAGGATGCCTCTAATATTTTAAATTAAGAAACCCAGTGGGTTGTATGATGTTTCACCAACCCTGAGCTAGTATTTTGGCTTGGGTAGAGATGTTAGTATATGTTACCTTAGAACCCTTACCGAACTTATAATTCCATGGGGTTGTGGAAATAGTGGTGGGTATAGGTGTTTGACCACCCTCAATATTTTATTCATACTTTCACTTATTTATTGTTGATATGGTGATGATATCCAAAGGTGCTTCCTAGTTGGTGGTTATTGATCCTGAAATGAGGCGTCTTTCTTTCTCTTTGGGATTCCCATATGTGCTTTCCTGGGATCCAGCTTCTAATCCATGTTATTTATTTTATTTATGTTCATACCTATAGGTACTACTTGGGACCTGTCTATTGAGAATTTATGTATTTGACTATTATATTATTGAGTTTTCCATTGATGCTTCTTAAAATCCGGCTATTGAGCCTATGACTTGATACACAATCATGGAGTCCCTAGTAATGATACTTGTGGATGATTACACTCTCATAAGTGATGAGGATGATTATGATCTCCTCATTTTGACATATTATTAGGATTATTATGCTCTCCTTGACTCATGGGTTAAATGAGGGTGATTACTCTCTCCTCAACCTGGGGTTGTCGGTGGATGATTACACTCTCCTCAACTTGTGGTCTATGCAGGATGATTACTCTCTCTTCAGCCTATGGATAATGGAGGATGACTATGCTCTCCTTGATATTTCTTATGATTAAGGTCTCCAAAGATGCTATCTGGGACTAGGCTTATGATCCCTTTTATTATCAGGGTTGTTTAGCATGGAATCTCACACCTATGATTGAGGTTCACATTTGTATCTCAAGGGGTGGGAATGAAATATCAATGGTTATATCTCCTTACAGATCACCTAAGGGTCATACCCTTTGGGTTCATATGAGTCTCAATGTTGTGATCACCTTTGGACTAGGACCTAGGGATCAAGCATTAGAATAGATTCATGTAATGAGTAGAATGGAATCTAGCTATTATCCATTTATAGGATGTCCAGACATACTTCCCAAGAATCCTTATTTATAGTGATTGGAGGAAATTATGGGTGAACCCATGTTTAGGATGAGTATCCCCCTATGGTGATGTATCTGAATTAGAGACATTTCTAACATTGGATGAAGTATGTATATTAAAGTTGGTATTATGAACCTAGAGATCGACTTAATGATACACGGCTTGAGTGGCACGACATCCAACTTAATTACCTTTGTACAAGATATCTAGGAAATCAGGATTACATACCCAAGGATCGACTGCTAATGGTTTTTATGTTATTTCATTCACCATACTCATGTATATTCATGTGTGTGTGTGTGAGTATGGGACTATACATATATACACATATAAGTATAGTCATTCATGATAACACTTCACCTAGTTCACTGGGATTACAAACCCAGGGGTCAAATGTGGCCTCACATTATTGGATTTACTTACCTTTCTAGTTTCATCTCATATAGGATGAGTATATTTAATTTTTATGTACTTATTGCATTGTATTTATAGGTTTATCATTGGGGTGACCTACTGAGATTTTTTCTCAACCCTGAACATACTCCTCATTGTGCATATAGACCTAATGTTTGATTTTTAGGTTGACCATTATTTCATGGTGGATAGGGATGAGGCCTAAAGTTTCATGATCGAGTGGAGCTACTTGTGTGGGTTCTTCTATTTAGGCTTGTGTAGTTTGACAGTGTCTGGAGATCACATATGTGTCATGTCTTGGAGTTAGTAGTATAGCCCAGTACTTTTATTTCAGTTTCTTTTTGTATTATTATCTCTGTATGGTCAGATCAATGGGTGACCACTATTTCATGTATTCCATAGTTATTCAGGATTTTATAGCATTTTCATTTATTATTGTACCATGTTCTATTTGAGTTTATTTATTTCTTATACACCCTGTTTATTTACTTATGTGTGTGATACTTAGCTATTTTTGTTTTTCTCTTACTCTGATATTAGGTCTTAGTCTCCCCACTATCACATTCTAGGTCCTCACATCTAGTTTGTATCCTATATCATATGGGGAGGCACGCTTGAGGTTTCATAATGAACCGACTTAGAGCACTAGTTTAGTGGAATCCAGGTCGGTATATTTCAAAGATGACTACTTATGGCATGGTCCTCCTCACTCATATTTATTATTGGACCTGATATGGTATGGTAACCCTTCCACATCACAAGTATCTACTAATATCTAGAGTAATTGAAATCCTTACGACCAACACTTTTATGTGGCCTCCTGTGTTGCGGCATGTAATCTAGAGACATATGAATTTTAAAATGTCATATATCTTATGTATCCTCCCTAAAATATCTTACACATTATATTGTAGCATGGTTTACTCCCTTAAACTATGGTTTGTATCCAAATGATTCCTAAACTTCTTCAGTATGATTATCTCCACAACCTGAATCTCTCTCACATGAATTATAATCAACTTCTAATTGATAAAAAATGCCACATAATAACCCAAAGGTTACAACACTTCATAATCATTTACTATGATAAATCCATATATATTAGGATCTTAAAGAATCTAACCAGACCTTCAAGGTTATTATGTAACTTGGTCTGGTTGTTCTTCCATAAATCTTTATGGAACTATTTTAACCTCATTCTCAAGAATAATTATTTGTTAGTCCTGAACTTCTACAAGTTCAAATTTTCTCCCATTAACTCCATGAATTATATATTCCTTCTAAAGGAATATAATATTTCAGGCTAAAAACACTTTTTATTCAGTAAGATTATATAAATAAAATCCTTTAGTTTCTTTGGGATAACTAATAAATAATCCGTTTTCCAACATAGGGTTAAGTTTTTTAGAATCCAAACATCGTACACATGATTTATGAACCCAAATCATCATAAAAGATATGTTGAGGGAATTTCCTATTACATATCTCATATGGTGTCTTTATAACTACTTTATATGGAATGAAATTAAGTAATAATGAAAAATTATATAGATCATAACCCCAGAATGAAATAATAAGGTCACACTGACTTGTTATCAATCAAATAATGTAAAATATGGTATGATTAATCCTTTCAGACACACCATTACACTACGGTGTTCTAGGAGGAGTGAGTTATGGGGAAATTCTACAATCTCTCAGAAGATCGGTGAATTCCTAGGTCAAGTATTCACCAACTTGATATGATCAAAGAATCTTAATACTCTTTCCCAAAAGACACATTACTCTGTTATGAAACTCTTTAAACTTTTCAAAAGTTTCCTACTTGTATCTCACTAGAAACACATAACTATATCAACTAAATTCATCGATAAAGGAAATGAAGTGCCTAAAACCATAGATTTCTTGTGTGCTCATTAGTTCACATACATCGCTATGTATGAGATCCAAAAATTCACTATCTCTTTAACCTTTTACACTAAAAGGGTCTTTGGTTATTTTCCCTAATAAAAAAATTCAAATTTATTAAATGATTCATAATCGAATGGTTTTAAGACTCCATCTCTATGGAGTATTTGGATACATTTATCATTTATAAGTCCAAGGATACAATTCAAGGTAGGTGGTATTAGAATCAATCTCGACCTTCTTATTATGAATGTTATAAACATGATTTTTCATATATAGAATATATAAACCATTGATCACATTTCAAAATTAATAAAACATTTTATTAATATATATATATACACTATTTTTCTTTAAGGTGAATGAAAATCACATATTCCATAAATAATATATAGAAATCAAATTTCTATAGCAAGAACATAGTAATGGTTCTTTAATTATAAGACTAATCCATGGGATTTACTTAGATCATAAGTGTTAAATTATGATGCAATAACTCTTGATCTATTACCAACACAAATATATACTTCTCCCTTCTTCAATTACCACTTATTTTTAGTTGGTGTTTATCAACATAAATATGTATTGCACACCCTGTATCCAATGCCCATGAGCTAGAATTAGAAATTAATTTCTATAACATTCACATTTAGATGCTCATAATTATCCTCTTTTATAACACTTATCAACCCTAGATATCAATATTGAAATCATTTATAGGACATACCTTGAATTTATCTCAATATGATTATCATGAAGTATGTAAGAATCTATAAGAAATACTTATCTATGGGTGAGTATCATGTTTTATATATTTTTATTAGGTAATTAAAATAAATTACTCCCACTAAAAATAATGGCTTCATAAATCCTATCCATTTAGTGATCTAAGATTCATATTTCACTAAGTAATGAGTCTTCTTTGTTGTTTCACTCACCTCTTAGTTATTTATGTAGGTAATCATCCCAATCATAATAGTTTTGATTCTTGTAAAGTTGATAGGAAAAAACTTTTTTCATATCCATCATATGGATAACACTCAACTCTATTCCTTTATTAACCAAATCCTATTTGGTTCTCTCAGCCATTTTAACCTAAATAAAATTCTAAGAACATGTGGCTAATCCTATTAGGATCTCACATTATGTTATTTCCTTACATGAGATAATAAATGGTCACCTGATTTTAACATTACCTACCCAGATAGATTAGTGATGTCTTTAAAATTTCTACTTTGGTAGAAATATCACACTTAGTATTTAAGGGGGTTTTTAAAAAAAATATAAAATACTTAATATGAATTATTATCATATTAAATGAATTAATATTTCATTATAGGACATATTTATATTCTCATGTTCAATTCCTTTGTGTATTCATACTTCTAATAATTTAGTTTTGGAATCCCTATTTTATCCACCAAGTTAATGTGTTCATACCACATTAATGGGTAACACTTTACAAAACCCACATGTTTTTTTAATCACCCAAATATAGAAGCCAAACATATTAATACATATCCAAATTAATCCTATGCATAAGGAATGTGAAATTTTTATACCTATATAAGATTGAAAATGTCTATATAATTAATATTAGATCCATAAATAGCCACCCCCACATTTTTAGAAAAAGAAAAAACCCTACAGGACAGTAAGAAATTTGACCTAAATTCTCTCTAAATAGGGATGCTTTACTCAAGGGAGAATTAAATTCATAATAATTATAAAACCTAATACCCAAAAAATTTGTATAACAAATAAATTCATGACAATAAATTTAATTATAAAGGAATCCCAAGGTATATGAAAACTAAATCTTATGATTTCATACCTAGCATGTAATGGAAGGCATAACAACCTACAAGAATCAATTTATCATAGAAATTCAATATTCATGATTTATAAACATGTTATCAACATGAATATTCAAAATTAATTCACAAATAAATAAACTCTTTATTTATTTTTTCAAAATATGGTATACTAATATTAATTTTATATATTTAATTTTTGGTTTGAAAGTACCATTTTACAATTTTTAACACTTATCATTTATAAACAAAAAATATAAATTATAAGTAATATAAGCCAAAATATTAAATTCACATAATTTTGGCCATTTTAAAACATGTTAACACTTAAAATATTTTCAAGGAGAAATTATATAACATCCCATGATTTTTAGAAAATATTTTTCTTTAAATAACTTTTTATTGAATAGATTGCTTCACACGAAACAAAAAACTAAAACAAAACTTAATATATTAATAAGATAAAATTATCAAATATAACTATTATAACATAACTTTGGAATTTATGGATATAAATATAAGTAACTAAATTATGAAATTTATATTGAAAGGATAATAAATGGCATCAATGAGTAGAGTCTTCCATATAAAACTCATTTTTTCAGGCTTAGAAAGTAGGTAATTTCACTAGGTTTTCCCTAGACAAAGATTAAACTGAACTTCAACAAGTATGGATTAAAAAAGATAATTTTTAGGAGAAGTCCAACCTCATGGAAATCACTATGATACTTATTTAAGCTGAACAAATATTCATAATTTCCACTATTTCTTATCATACACTTAGATCTTATGAGGATGTCTTGAGGGGTAATATATTTAGGGGATTGGTATTAATATAATGTTAATTATTTTATAAATTAAATGGTGTTTACTCAAGTACCACATTTTATGTAGAAGAAAATGATTTCATATTTATAACCTAAATTTCAAAATTATCAAAGGGTGAAATTTGGTATTTTTGGGTAAAATATTGAAATAATATTTGTGTAAATTATGAACTAAAAATATGTGAATTTTAAGAAATAAAAGAGGTAAATATGATATTATAATTTTTTGACACAAAGAAAGCATAATTGTCTTGTCAATAAAACATATATGTTTTATTTTCATTAAAGTAAATATTTATGATAAATATAAAAATTTAAAATAAAATTTGTTTTAATAAATTTGTTTTATAAAAAAATATTTTTTATATAAATGATAATAGAATTTTATGCAAATAAAACTAGTTTTTATGGGCAAGAAATTTGATTATGTCATAAAAATTGGAACTTTTAAATAAATTAATGTTTTATTTTAAAATTTTAATTTCTCATATTTAGAAAATTATTTTGATAAAATGGATGTAATTTTAGGAATTTTTATGTTTAAATTGACCCAGAGTGATTTATTTTGGTATTTTTTTTAAAATATTGAATTTTTAGGTGAATATTAAAATATTGTATAAGTACTATATAAATATTTTATTTAGTAATAGTATATATAAACAATGTTTTAGGGATTAAATAAGATGTAGGGATATTTTAATATACACTTTATTTTACAATCGCATTATAGTTAGTATTGATTCATAAGATGACACACTATTTGAAGATATAATACATTATTCTAATATTTAATTCTAAAACATCCCCCTCCCTTATAAATACCACCTTAACCACCCCATTTACAAACTCTATATTAATATCTCCTAAACTCTCGATCTCTCTATGTCCTATAATCATTTTCCTCACTAAAAGAAAAATCTAAGGTTGCTTGAGTGTAGTCTAAGAGAAGACGTCCAAAAGAACAAGTAATGTTTCCAACCTAACTCTCTTAAATTATTTTCTTCTTATAAATCATAAAATATATTCTATCCATGATAGTATAATAATATAATTACTATTAATATTTTTAAATGTTATTATATTAATGTAATATCTATTATCTTACCCTCTCTCATTTTAATTCAAAATGAAAACGTTGTTCATATTATGGTCAGTTCCCAGCCTCCATGAACAATATATTTCATTTTTTACCCCCAATTTCAGGGATGGTTAAAATTTAATTATTATGGTTAAAAATAATATAAATAAGTATATTTTATATTTTTGCATATTTTTTAAAGGTTAAATAGTTATAATGTTACATAAAACCAAATAAGTTCATCATAGTCTAAAATACTGCCTAAATGAACAAACCATGTAACAATAATATCTTTACTAAATGAATAATCCCTATGTTAGAACAGATAAAAATATTTAGGGCCATTTAAAATCATAGAATAACATGAAAATCATATCATTTCACTTCTGGAGTTTTGGCCTAATTTGATAAGAACTTCCATAATTATCAACAAACTAAAGTGACCTTGGAACTATGAAATAACCACCCTTAGGATAGTAAGGATAAACATGATGTATTAATAAAATGATTATAACAAACATTAAAAAGTAATAAATAAAATATAGATGAATTTTTATTGAATAAATTATTTAATAAACTTAATTTTGTTTTTTGGGAGACTATCTGCCCTCACCAAACAAGTCCATACTTGAGGTAGTTGTTTTTTCGACTAAATTTTCTTTCATTAGGTCATAATATATTTTCCTTAACTATAATATCCCAAGTTTATTTTATTCAAACATTTCACAATTATATATATATATATATTTATTTATTTATTTATCTCTTGGGAATTTACATTTCCACATGAAAATACTTTCCATTTATGAATTATTTTCTTTAGAAAACAGATGACATTGTTAAAAATAATTCTCATCTTTGATAATGGATCTTGTTCCTCCTTGTTTGTATTATTTATTCCTAAAAATGTTCTCTTTTTATTTAGAAACCCGACTATGTATTATTTATTGTGATATTAATACTTCTCAACTATTTTTAAAAATAATCTTTATTACTCTTTTAACAATGTGGGTTTCAATAAATATATTTTAAGAATATTAAAAAGTAATTTCATTTCATGTTCATATTATTCTATATTCCACACCAAATTTATTGTCTTTAATTTCATTTATTTTTCAGTTTTTAATAATTGTAATTATTTTCTGATTATGGTTTTCAAATTTAATCTTTTCATCCCTCTTCAAATGGATTTATGAAATGAATTATAAATTTTCTTTTACAACTATGTTGGAAAATATTTTAAAAAATAATTCCTATGTTTTAGCTTTAATTTTCCTCTATACCTATAAAGATACTACTTATTATGGATTAATTATCATTATTATATTTTACATTATTTTATAATTATTTTGGAATATTTTATTTTGGGTTTCAATCGATCTAATATTAAAGGCATGATATGTGATATCGTTGGAAAAATTATGAAACCAATTTTCTTCTATGGGTTTTTCATAATATAATGAATGATTGTTTTCATGTGGTACACATATGTGTAGTACATCATTATGAGATCGTTTCTCCCTATATATCCCTCCAATACATTGAGTATATCTTTAAATATCATGAGATAGTTAAGGGAAATGAGTTGTGATGCTCAATCCACTATGAGAAATGGGTAGTGTCGCCAGGTCCACTCTAGGAAACAGGTGGTGATGCTTGATCCACTTTGTTATAATGATATTGGTTGTTAAAATTAATATATGATATGGTTTATATTCTTATTTTTGTGAAAAATTTCTATATTATTTCATTTTCTAATGTTATTCTTCCGTGATTATTTACACATGTTTCCAAAAAAATGGTATATATTTCATAGTTACATGATGGTCCTTTTATAATCCTATGACACAATATATGATGGTATTTTTTATCAGATATTTTTCCCATGTTTATGTGTTCCCACATGATTATGATATCACACCTTTTATATCTTGTTGATAATTTTTTCCCTTACTAAGCATTTGAGCTCACCCTTACTTTTATTTCCACTTCCTCATCATATTATACACAAGACTATGTATAGAAGGAAGTTTTATGAGGAGCTGTTTATGGGAATTTTTTAATTAATGTGTAATAATATGTTTATGTATCTTGTAACTCCCCAACCCCAGTTTCCCAGAGTTGGTGCATTATTACATAACATTGGCATGATCACAAGAAAGACCGAGTCTCGAAAGACCGATTAGTTTAGTAGCCTTGGAATAACTAGATACATTCATAAATTTTACATTACATCATAAAGTGAAAACTACTACAACAACATCTTGTCTTCATATCCCCTCATATTATCCCTGCAGGTCATTCATAAATTACTTCTTCACATCCTAGGAAAAAGAAAATATCGAAAGGGGTGAGCTCAGATGCTCAATAAGGATAACAATATAGTGGAAACATTCATAAATAAGCATAAAAATTTAAGGCAATGTAAAGCTAAAACAAAAGCCTTTTAAACTTGAACTTCAGCATAATATGGCAAAGATAAAATGAAATAATTTCATTTACTTGTTCACATGGATATTATACTAGTCGAATAATAACATGCAATATCAATAACCACTTTCATAATGATGGAATGCATAATGCCAGACTATCATAACCACATAGTCAAGGCCTCGTTCCAAGACTACAAATAAGATTTTGTCAAGGCCTTGTGCCAAGACACTAGTTTGTCTCATGAGACAAACTGATGCATCGAGGAGATATAGCGGGATCCACCTGTCACTTACTAAGTCCAATTCATTCCTCATATGAAAATTTTGAAACATAACATAAACATTAGTATTAAAACTAGCATACAAAATGTCAATACTTTAACCACAAACCATGAATGGTATAAAAATAGCACATCCACAGTCAAACATAACTCATTCGATACAATATGGAAGATTGTATTGTATCAGATTAACCTCAATCTAGAATAATGAAGCATATTGACATAGATTAAAATAATCATCAAACTATTGAGAGAAATATCCCCCATTTCTTGAAAACATTTAAAAGTCACACTATTTGTCAAGAATCCATTTAAAATATATTTTTGAATCAAAGTGTCTCATACCACTATGAAACTTTTAAAATGAATTTTGATTTGAAAACAGTAATGTGCATATAAATAAATCTTTAAAACCATTTTTAAAAGATGGACATTAATGAGAAATATTTAGAAGAATAAATCTTCAAAACATTTATAAAATGATATTTTATTTAGATTTTATAACCAAAGGAGAGACACTTGAATACAAATAATTGAGGTAATCAAAACTTTTTAATATCATGAGAATAAATTGATTCATGATATACTATGTCAAAGTACATTATATACACCATTTAAAAGTGATTTGGTGTATAACAACAAAGGAGTCTCAATGGAATGTAATTTGAGATGAAACGTCTTATAAAGACCATATCCTTAGGTTAAGGATAAATCAATGGAATAATTATGTGTGAAAAATATAAATATACTCAATATGATTGAATATTCTGTGTAAAACAATAAAAGGACATTCACACATATTCTTGTAAAAACAACACCAAGGAATTGGATGTTTAACTCAACAAATGGAGATTGAGTAAAAATTACTCTTATCAAGTTCATACTGATGACTTGAGAATTTATCATTGGAGTGATTATGTATATCAAAAGTATATCCACAGAAAGGGGAGTAGAAATTATGACATAAGAAAATGAATAGTGATTCCACACATAATCTTGGAGTAAAATAATCAATGAAGTATCCGTAAAGCCGAATGAGTGGAAATTGAAATTTCAAATTCCCTTATTGATTTGGTAACATACGAAACATAAACCCATGAAAGAAGGATCATACAATGATGATATAAATATACATGAATTAAATTATATTACATAATGAATACAAACATGGGCATTACACACACCACATTCAATAAATAAGTGGTGAACAATGGAAATCTCACGGAATTAAAAGTGAGATAAGAAACCCCTTACTTTGTACTTTTTCCATGTTCGAGGGTAGGTTAGCCTCCTGTATAATAGTAAAATAATTGTTATTGAATTATAAAAGGATCATATACATTAATATGATTCCATATATGATCTTTTAACATTGTTTTGTTAATGATATCTTAGTATTATCATCGTTTTGGGTGTTAACTTACTCATTTTATTTTATATGTTTTGTTACATAAGTAATGTTTGTTATGGGTAGGTTGTATATTATTCATATACAGAATGATGCCAAGTCCTTAAACATTATTTTTAATCATCAAATGAGAATTATACTTGAATGGATATGATGGGGAATGAACCCCATCGTGTTCATGGAGACGGTAGTCCGTACGTATGCATGAGCGACAATATCATTATTTTGATATTAAAATAATATATAATTGAATGGTATATCATATATAAAGATTAATTATCATGTTATATTTATTATTTACATGAATTACACATCATTATTATACCCATCCAAATAATAATATATTGAATAACAATTACAGCACGACGTGGAGACGGTAAGCCATATGTACGCACGTATGGTGACATGTCATTCAAAGGATGGATAGAATACTGAATATGGTTTTACCATATTTATAATAATAACACAGTATATAGGAGATATTGGAGTTATTATTTTATAATGGGAATAACAAATAAAGAAGAAGTTGAAGAAGAAATGAACATGAAAAAGGGTGGTGAAAACATTACCTCTTCTTCGGGTTCTTCCTTTTGATTTGATCAAAAGGGCTCCTTAGGTTGGCTTTCTGATCAAACTAATTCCTCTAGGTTTAAGTGAGGGATGTTGCGAGAGTATTTGGGCAGGGTTTGGCCGAACCAAAAGAATTTTAAACTGTGAATAATTGGTTAGAAGTGGTGTCCTTTTATAAGGGGGAGGAGGGGCACCTTAGGAAAATCTAGAAATATAATTTTATAAAAAATTCATATTCGGTTTCTAATGGCTCCAAAGTGGATTATTTAAATTTTAAGTTGGGTATAGGTCGCAAAACACTCAAATAATAGGTTTTAGATAGGTTTGGGTCACTAAATTAACCTTATCTTTTAGTTTTAATTCTTAGTTAATTAGTTTAACATTTACCAGGTCACTTTGTATTTTTATATTATATAGTTAATAAACTTACTATATACATCCAAGAGACCCCCAAGTGGTCCATTAATGACACACATATCATGATATAAGTCTCTTGGCCGAACCTTAGATTTTTATGAATTTAATATCAATTAATAATATAATATTTGTTTTAAAAACTCTTTTATGTCAATTTTGACACTATTCAATAATTGATTTTTGTTAAAGTCTTAAAAACATTATTAATTCTAAAAAAATTAATTTAAGAAATACCATAATGTCATATTAAGCAATAAAATTCATGGATGTCATCAAAACTTTCAAATTATATTAATTTTAACATTTATAATACCAATTATTTGATTCTTTCATTAATAAGGAAAATAGTGCATCATTATTGTGTCATAAATAACATTGATTATTAAATATCTAAAAATTATAAATAAAATACCATTATTTATGAAATATTTTTATATTTATAACGAATATTTATAGTCTAAAATCCAACATATATAACCCTATTTAAAAAAAATTCTAAAAGATATATGCTTATGTCATTTTTGTATTTATTTTAACTTAATTAATTTAAAGTGTCATTATCACTTACATGTGGATCCATGGGGTCCCAAAATCGACCCAAAGATGTCCATGGTCGGACATGTATCATCCAATAAGGTTAGGACACGTTTTAGGGTAATTTATTATTATTATAATATTATTTTTTTACCCTTATTTACTGGATTTACCTTTTAACCATGGTAAATAAATTATTTACCGAAGTAATTATTCAAAATGTGTAAAAATAAAAGTTAACTATTTACACAATTTAGATATCCTGATTCCAAATATAGAATCTATTTTTCCCAATTCCAAACACAGAAGTGGCAGAAATTAATTTAAAATTAATTTCCGTTGTTAAATCAAATAGCGTGTTTTTAAGAGATAATAACTATCAAAAGATTGACACTTGTTTATGTTCGGTTTAATTGTGAAATTATGTCCAATGACCAAAATCGTATTAAATGGTAAAAATATATTATAGATATACTTTAAAACCACTCAAATTCATAATTTATCACTGTTAAATATTTCGATTAAAAAAGTTGTTTTTAATTAAAATTTAGTAATTTTCACTATTCATCAAAATATAAAAGTTATCCGAAAAGTACCAAAATTTCACCCTAGGCTAATTTCAATATTCTGAATCCAAAAATGAAGTCTATTTTGAGAGATAAAAATTATGAAATTTCAAAAAGTGTGTATTACTATTCATAACGGCTACTTTGATTGGTCGAGGTGTGTTAGAACTCGAAGTTGCGTACAACACACGCTACTGTTTTAATCAAAGAGAAGCGTACCGTGGAAGATTGGGGTATTAAATTCTCCCCTCCTTCAATAAATTGTGTCCTTGAAATTTTTAAAATTGGGATTTGGAGTATAATGGAAAGCCCCACATCAAAAAAAGATTCAATAAAACTATCACTTTAAAAGAAAGAAAGAGAAGTACAAAGGTCACCCGAGATAACCTATACTAGGATTCCATGTAGAAAAACATGGATATGGATGATAAAATAAGTGTCAAGTTCTTATGGAGAAGGATATAAAACATGATCAGGAGAAAGTTAACAACAAGAAAACCACAAACTTGTGATGGGACAAACGATCATTAGTTTCCCAGTAGGAAAAGTAAACGGACAACATTTTTTTTGTTTTAAGTTACATTACATAAAGATGAGGAATTTATTTTGGAGATTGACTAAGAAAATAAAGATATATACTTACTTTTTATGTAGCGTTTCATTCTTTAATAAATTTCCACCACTAACTCATTTTTTTAAAATGATGAGTATTCAAGAAGACTTGGTCACACTGGAAGATCTAGAATAAACTTCTATAGAATCACATGATCCACGAAGGATAAACTATATATTTACATTGTCTTTAGAGATTAATCAAAAACAAAATGGTTAGTAAAAGATCTGATGATCCCCCAAAAGGATATTCCTTTAGAGAAATAAAAACTAATCTTAATTTCTAAAATCAATACCCCAAAGTTAAATAAATATCATTCAATAAACAATTGTCCTTAAAATCCTTAAATATAATCCAAACTAATATTGAAACCCAAAACTTAGAAGAATTTGGTTATGTAGTCTTCCATGTTAAATTTTATCTCCAAATGACATCAACTACTCTTAAAGTCACTACTTAAAATTAATTAACCTAATCACATATTCTCTATTATAGGTTAATCATTTCCATAAATAACCCAAATCACTATAAATCCACAATAAAAACGTAGATAAAAATCCACCATTACTCCTCAAATGAAACCCAATAGTGTTCTATTTTCCTTGGGCATATAGTGTTCCCAACAAAGAAAACATCATCCAAAATAACATTTATCACTTAATCAAAAAATCATTTTCCTATACTAAGGGTATTCATTTGATAATACATAAGAACCGAAATCAACTTATTATTGATCAATAAAATCATTTAACTAAAAATAATTAGTCACACTAACCAGGGACTTCACGTAGTCCAGTGGTAGGCGATAAATCTCAATCGCACTTTGGTTGTGGGTTCAATTCCCACATATTTGTCCGACGCGACAGGTTGTCACACAGTCTGTGTGTTGTCATTTTTCAAAAACTATATTTTATAACATTACCAAAATGAGATAAATTACTCAAAATAACCATAACATAATTTTAACTAGAAATGTTATCTCATACCTTTCATTTTCATCCCAAAATATAACAACTTGTAATTGCCTCAAACCCAATGATCATATAATACCAAATGGTTATTTATAACTATATCCACAAGGGAGAAGATAATACTTCCTCAAATATCATTCTCACATGGAAAACTACGGGGTTACAAATACAAGAAAAAATTATTCCAAAGTAATCCCATCAACAAGGAGCACTAATACATTTAAACATTTCTCCAACCAGTTATTTCCACATAGCTTCTTCTTTGACCAAGAAAATATCCTATAGAATATGAAATTCACTCAGGTAATGGCCAGGTCCCCTACATTTATGGCAAATGACTGTAAATAAATTCTTGGGACCATTTTTATCTTCTTCCATAGTACTCTTCATTTTTTTCGACAATTCTTCACTTTATGTCCTTCCTTCCCACACATAAAGCATTTCTTTGTCCCATTGAGACACTTTCTTGGGTATCTCCTTCCACATTTCCTGCATGATTGAAATTGAGGATTCCTTTCTCCACGGTCTCCACTGCTGGAGCTCTTATCATTCATCACCTTTCTCTTCTTTGTTGAGTCTGGGAATTGGTTAATATATATATTGTTGATCATATTTTCGGAAAATTGATTTGGCATGAAGACGATATCTTTTACACCTTTCAACATTCCATTTTTTTCTCATTGACACCATCATTCCCACCTTGTACATCATTCTCAAAGTCACTATGACTTCCTTGGAATCTAGTCGTTGACTAAAACCAGAAATCATTGTGTGAGTAACAGTAGTCATAAAATCATTTAGATATTAACATGTCACCATATTCTTGATTTGAAACACATTAGGATTAACCAAGGTCATTTACTCTCATCTTATATATAATATTTCAAATCGTTTTGTAAAGAAAATGTAAATTATCCTAAGCACATCCCCCAGGAGTATCGTAACCAAGAGTGCAGCAAGGCCCGTTGTCGTGCACCAGTTCCCGTTTGAGTCTAGCTCAAAGTGGTTTTTTCGGGTTTTACCCCTAGGTACGTCTGTGTCAGAGCCACCTCTACATGCTCGTATCTAGACAGGGATGCATTTCTCGGAAAACTCACAAAATCTCTACAATACCAAAATTCTATGAAGTTCTTCTATACTAATCCTCAAAGTCTATCTTAGGGATATGTGCTCTAATCAGAGTTTATCTAAATCTAGCTCCCAAGGTTTGTGCTAAACTTCCTCTAATACCAACTGTAACGCCCCGACCCCAGTTGCCCAGAGTCGGTGCATTATTACATAACATTGGAATGATCACAAAAAAGATGGAGTCTCGAAAGACCGATTAGTTTAGTAGCCTTGGAATAACTAGATTCATTCATAAATTTTACATTACCTCATAAAGTGAAAACTACTACAACAGAATCTTGTCTTCATATCCCCTCATATTATCCCTGCAAGTCATTCATAAATTACTTCTTCACATCCTAAGAGAAATAAAAGATTGAAAGGGGTGAGCTCAGATGCTCAGTAAGGATAACAATATAGCAGAAACATTAATAAATAAGCATAAACATTTAAGGAAATGTATAGCTAAAACAAAATCATTTTAAACATGAACTTCAGCATAATATGGAAAATATAAAATGAAATAATTCCATTTAATTATTCACATGGATATTCTACTAGTCGAATAATCACATGAAATTTCAACAACCACTTTCATAATGCTGGAATGCATAATGCCAGACTATCATAACCACATAGTCAAGGACTCGTGCCAAGAATACAAATAAGATTTGGTCAAGGCCTTCTTCCAAGACACTATTTTGTCTCATGAGACCTACCGATGCATCTAGGAGTTATAGCGGGCTCTACCCGTCACTTACTAAGTCTAATGCATTCCTCATATGAAAATTTTGAAACATAACATTAACATTCGTATTAAAACTAGCATACGAAATGTCAATACTTTAACCACAAACCATGAATGGTATAACAATAGAACATCCACAGTCAAACATAACTCATTCTATACAATATGGAAGATTATATTGTATCATATTAACCTCAATCGAGAATAATGAAGGATATTGACATATATTAAAATAATCATCAAACTATTGAGAGAAATATCCCCCTTTTTCTTGAAAACAACTAAAATTCACACTATTTGTCAAGAAGCCATTTAAAATAGATTTTTGAATCAAAGTGTCCCATACCACTTTGAAACATTTAAAATTAATTTTGATTTGAAAATATTAATGTCCATATAAATAAATCCTTAAAACCATTTTTAAAATATTGACATTAATGAGAAATCTTTAGAAGAATAAATCTTCAAAACATTTAAAAAATGATATTTTATTTAGAGTTTATAACCAAAGGAGAGACACTTGAATACAAATAATTTTGGGAATTAATACTTTTTAATATCATGAGAATAAAGTTATTAATGATATAATATGTCAAAGTACATTATATACACCATATAAAAGTGATTTGGTGTATAACAACAAAATAGTCTCAATGGAATGTAATTTGAGATGAAACTTCTTATAAAGACCATATCCTTAGGTTAAGGATAAATAAATGGCATAATTATGTGTGAAAAATAAAAATACACTCAATATTATTGGATATTCAGTGTAAAACAATAAAAGGACATTCACACATATTCTTTTAAAAACAACACCAATGAATTGGATGTTTAACTCAACAAATTGAGATTGAGTAAAAATTACTCTTATCAAGTTCATACTGATGACTTGAGAATTTATCATTGGAGTGATTATGTGTATCAAAATTATATCCACAGAAAGGGTAGTGGAAATTATGACATAAGAAAATGAATAGTTATTCCACACATAATCTTGGAGTAAAATAACCAATGAAGTATGTGTAAAGCCGAATGAGTGGAAATTGAAATTTCAAATTCACTTATTGATTTGGTAACATACGAAACATACACCCATGAAATAAATATCATAAAATGATGATATAAATATACATGAATTAAATTATATTACACAATGAATACAGACATGGGCAGTACACACACCACATTCAATAAATAAGTGGTGAATAATGGAAATCTCACGGAATTAAAAGTGAGATAAGAAACCCCTTACTTTGTACTTTTTCCTTGGTCGAGGGTAGGTTATCCTCCTGTATAATGGTAAAATAATTGTTATTTAATTATACAAGGATAATATACATTAATATTATTTCATATATTATCTTTTAACATTGTTTTGTTAATGATATCTTAGTATTATCGGCGTTTCGGGTGTTAACTTACTCATTTTATTTTATTTGTTTTGTTACATAAGTCATGTTTGTTATAGGTAGGATGTATATTATTCATATAAATAATGATTTCAAGTCCTTAAACATTATTTTTAATCATCAAATGAGAATTATACTTGAATGGATACGATGGGGGAATGAATCTCAACGCGTTCGTGGAGAGGGTAGTCCGTACGTACGCACGAGCGACAATATCATTATTTTGATATTAAAATAATATATAATTGAATGTTATATCATATATAAAGAATCATTATCATGTTATATTTATTATTTACATTAATTACACATCATTATTATACCCATCCAAATAATAATATATTTAATAACAATTACACCACGATGTGGAGACGGTAAGCCGTACGTACGCATGTATGGTGACATGTCATTCAAAGGATTGATAGAATACTAAATATGGTTGTAACATATTTATAATAATATCACAGTATATAGGAGATACTGGATTTATTATTTTATAATGAGAATAACAAAGAAAGAAGAAGTTGAAGAAGAAATGAACTTGAAAATGGGTGGTGAAAACATTACCTCTTCTTCGGGTTCTTGCTTTTGATTTGATCAAAAGGGCTCCTTAGGTTGGATTTATGATCAACCTAATGCATATAGATTTAAGTGAGGGACGTTTATAGAGTATTTGGTCAGTGGTTGACCGAACCAAAAGGCTTTGAAAGTGTGAAGAATTGGTTATAAGTGGTGTCCTTTTATAAGGGGGAGGAGGGGCACCTTAGGAAAATCTAGAAATATTATTTTATAATAAATTCATATTCGGTTTCTAATGGCTCCAAAGTGGATTATTTAAATTTTAAGGTGGGTATAGGTAGAAAAACACTCAACCAATAGGTTTTACACAGGTTTGGGTCACTAAATTAACCTTATCGTTTAGTTTTTATTCTTAGTTAATTTGTTTAACATTTAACATGTCACTCGGTATTTTTATATTATATAGTTAATAAACTTACTATATACATCCAATAGACTCCCAAGTGGTCCATTAATGATACAACTATCATGATATAAGTCTCTTGGATGAACCTTAGATTTTTATGAATTTAATATCAATTAATAATATAATATATTTTTTAACTCTTTTATGTCAATTTTGACACTATTCAATAATTGATTTTTGTTAAATTCTTAACAACTTTATTAATTAGAAAAAAATTCATTTAAGCAATACCATAATGTCATTTTAAGAAATAAAATTCATTTATGTCATCAAAACTTTCAAAATATATTAATTTTAACATTTATAATACCAATTATTTGATTCTTTCATTAATAAGGAAAATACTGCATCATTATTGTATCATAAATAATATTAATTATTAAAAGTCTAAAACTAATAAATAAAATAACATTATTTATTAAATAGTTTTAGATATCTAATGAATATTTATAGTTGAAAATCCAACATAGATAAACCTATGTAAAAATTGTTTTTCTAAAAGATATATGCTTATGTCATTTTTGTATTTATTTTAACTTAATTAATATAAAGTGTCATTATCACTTACAAGTGGATCCATGGGGTCCCAAAATCGACCCAAAGATACCCATGGTCGGACATGTATCAACCAATAAGGTTTGGACACGTTTTAGGGTAATTTATTATTATTATAATATTATTTTTTTACCCTTATTTACTGGATTTACATTTTAACCGTGGTAAATAAAATATTTACCGAAGTAATTATTCAAAATGTCTAAAAATAAAAGTTATCTATTTACACAATTTGGATATCCTGATTCCAAATTTGGAATCCATTTTTCCAAATTCAAAACACAGAAGTGGCATAAATTAATTTAAAATTAATTCTCGTTGTTAAATCAAAAAGCGTGTTTTTAAGAGATAATAACTATCAAAAGATTGGCACTTGTTTATGTCCGGTTTAATTGTGAAATTATGTCCAATTACCAAAATTTTATTAAATGGTAAAAGTATATTCTAGATATACTTTAAAACCACTCAAATTCATAATTTATCACTGTTAATTATTTCGATTAAAAAAGTTGTTTTTAATTAAAATTTAGTAATTTTCACTATTCCTCAAAATATAAAATTTATCCGAAAAGTTCCAAAATTTCACCCTAGGATAATTTTGATATTATGAATCCAAAAATGAATTCCATTTTGAGAGATAAAATTGATAAAATTTAAAAAAGTGGGTATTACTATTCATAACGGCTACTTTGATTGGTCGAGGTGTGTTAGAACTCGAAGTTACGTACAACACACGCTACTGTTTTAATCAAAGAGAAGTGTACCATGGAATCTTGGGGTGTTACATATATAATTACCAAATACATTAAAACTTGTAGGTTGTATCAAATTCTACCCTATATTTTCTCACAGCATAATGTCAAGAAGGGTATCTCACACTATGTTGTCTTACAACATAATGTAAAGTAGTGGATTTACAATACTCTGTTTTAGTGGAAAAGGATGTATATTATGTTATGATATAATTTATATTTCACCTTAAACTCCATATTATGTTATAGTTATAACATAATTTTTACACCCAATGAAAGTTACATTATCGAATAATCATAGCATTAGGAAATTTCTTTGAGAATACTTTATCTCATAACATAACGTAAAGCTTGCTTAGTGACGTCTATATTATTAAATAACATATTATTAAGATATGATAATTGATATTTTATTTCATAATCATATCTTTAGGTTCTCACTTGAGATTATATTAAATATTAATGTATTATCAAGTAAGAGTACCACAAATTACATTATCATGTAATGTAATTTCAGATAGGATGTTCTATTTATGTTACACCGAACTTATTATTTATAAAACAATAAAAGAAACATTTTGATCAGTTGAAGAATAAAGCTTTGATACCATTAGTGGGTTTTGAGTGTTCATAATATGAACTTGGAAGCACAATAAAACCCATGTAATTATTGATCTATCTTCAATGGAATCAATATGGACACAAAGATCATAATGCAAGTGTACTTATATAGCTAAGAAATCCATATTTTAATGTTCAATGTACACTTGATGGAGATCATCTAAGAAACATAAAAAACCGACTACCTCTAAGGAATTACATCAGCCTTGTATCCTTGATTGTATCGATATAAATCATGATTACCAAAGGGATCCTAATAATTTATTTATGATATAATCGATGATCAAGAATATAATAGAGTGTTAGATATCTTGAATGATTCAAGGGTATTTCCAAATGAATAGAAAATTTCCCTTTTATATGCCACCCTTGACTCTCTTTATTAAATAAAGACCATCGACCATATCAGGTGCCATTGTGAGGAACTTGTACATTACTTTATTCTATATTATGTTACAATTTAAACTTTTTAAATGGTTTTTCATGCCAAAAATGAAACAAATATTTTATTCATAACCAATAAAATTATTCAAGGAAAATGTGGTAATGCCAGATATAGAACCATGTTATGTAAGGTTCAGTGTAGTCTATGGATATACATCACATGCCTACTAGACTACATTGGAACCAATGTATACACAAACTTCTAATTAAGTATATGTTAGTGACATGTCCTCAAACTCATTATTAAGGATACATTATCTTAAACATATCCTTAATCTTCTGATATTCATTTCATGCATATCCCCTTTTATTGAACATTCAACACCTCCATCTTCATAGTGAACATTACTCCTAGAATTTAGTGAACTACTTGACCAGAGGAACCCATAAATGTTCCAAACAAGCTCTTCATGTCACCTGAATAACAAAATATGTCTCAAGAATCAAACCAGTTAGGTTGAATATTTATATTCCTAGAAAAAAAAATTGGTATTGTTGATGTATTCTGAGTAACGCTCTTCTGATTCCTTGATAAACTACTCACCAAATGTCTTACATCCAAGATTTAATACCTCTAAGTAGGGATCATGCATGGAACATAGATCACTGGAAGATAAAAATTCTGATCGATTCGTCTTCCATGATTCATCATCTGAAATTGGTAATTTCAGTAACCTCATCCACCATATCAATCAGACCTTCTTCTCTAGTTTTGGTCACATCATTTACTTCCATTAAAGATAGGTGAACAAGTTAAAAAAGTACACAAAAAACATTAATCACGAAAAACAATAGATTAAAGGGTTTATACATTAATTCATACATCCATGGGAGAAAAACTAAATATTTATTAAATAAAAAAACTTATTTAAGTTATAAGGATAGCCTATATTCTTATACCCTACCCAGATTAATTGAATATGAGCTCCAATGCTTCTAGTAACAAACTCTTATTACAGCTACTCCAACCATTAAAACCCAAGAATTATGGGATATGGTCCCTCTGATAGCTCCTCTTTCTTCTTTTTATCCTTTAGATCATCCACCCTTCTAAGTAATGACCTCCCACCTTCATGTGTAGGGCCCCTGTAACTTTACAACACACTAATCCTCTACCACAACATATACAAAATGTGTGGTTCTGTAATTTTCCATTCAGGATAATTGTATCACTAAGAGGAGGAGGGGGTAAATCAATGATACCTTTTTATTTTAAATTTATTTCTTAAGAAACAAACTTCACCTCTTGTTAAATATTTTTTCCCTTTCTAAAAAAAATCAAACACACATCCACAAGAACACAAATATTTACAAGGTTCAATATTCAATAATAATAACTACATCCTTGTTATGGTATAGAAATGATCTAATACCACACAATCCACTAGAAAAAAATAATTTTGTGTGGAATACAATGAGTAGGATATGCTCATACACTCATGTAAAATTATGTAAAAAATCTAATAATGTGTGTGTTATTTCTAGTAAAAATGATATAATACAAAGTTTTTGTAACAAAACATATTATGGTTCCTCTTGATCAACTTTCAAAAATATGATATTTCAAAACAATTCTTCACTTTCTTACCTAGAAGTTGGTAATAACTAATTTTGGACTTTGTAAAAAAACTTAGTCTAGTTTCCCAGTCAAATTCCCAAGTCTTATTACTCAATATGATAATATTACTTTGTCAGAATAATGTTGAGAAAATTATTAATCACTTTTATTATGAGTCTGAAAATTCCAGTACTATTCCCAACTAAATATGATTCCCATCTAAATATTATTTTTTATTAATACAATTCCAAGATGAATATGATTCCTAGCTGAATATGACTTTCTGTTGAATACAATTCCAAGATGAATATGATTTTCTACTAAATAAAATTCCTAGATGAATATGATGATCATTTGAATACAATATTATCTCTTCTCCTTTATTTTTAAGTCCGACAAAACTTCTTCAAAAAATATCAATATACAATCTTATTCTCCCTACAAATGAGAAGATTCTCTCTATTCCTTTTTGAAAAGGACATATGTTAGAAAGTACAAATTACTTTCACCTTTTATACTCACCCCAAATGTGGTTTGGGTAGGATTCTTGAAATGTTTCCCACTCAACAAAATATAACTAAATCATAATTTTTTTTTGAATTTCAAGTTCATCTTGACTTCATCAATGTTTCTCAAATTTTATCATTTCTTCTCAATCCTTCTAAAATTTTCAATAAATCATCATCACACTTGGACTTTCTTAAAAACATAAGTATAATATTGATTACCCATTCTGATTCTCCATTCTAATTCTTCATTCCAATTTCTAAAAAGTTATTTTCCCATTCTGATTTCATCATTACGATAAAGACTACAGATTCTTTCAACCTTCTTCAATTTCTTCTACTTATTCTTTTCTCTAAAAATATGAATCAGTATTAACTTCAGTACGATGCATCTAGACCCATTTGTAATAAAAATAAATCAAACTGATGAATGGTTGACTACATTATGATGAAATCTGACTTTATTTTCATATTGGTCCCAACAAATTTATCTTTTCTGAATATGATACCAATGATCTTTCACTACTTCACTTATTATCCCTTTTTAAAACTCATCAAATTCTTTCCCCTAATATTTATATATTTTTAATTTTGGTCTGCTTAAAAACTAATACCTTTTTTTATCACATTTTCCACAAACATTCCCACCCTTTAACCAAATATGAATTCGATGAACTCATTACGATGATTTTGAGACTACATATCTTCTATTTCACCAACTATCATCTTATTAAATCTTTCAGTAAGTATCATGAATTCCTTCATAAATTTTAATATATTGAATATCAAATTTAGTATCGTCTTACTTAAAATGGAAAGTATTGAAACTTCCCATTCCTCCAACAACATCTTTTTTTCCTACTCATCCTGAATATGATTAGCATGATTACGATCAGGCTGAATACAATTAGCTGCATATCTTTCACCCTCCCTTTATTTCATCAAGATTGTATCACAAGGTTTACAACCTACTTATGATTTATCAAAACTTCAAGATCATCCAATAATCATCACATTTTTAATGTAGAGTATTATAACTTTCCATTCCTTTCATACCGGACCCAAGGTGATCTTGATAAACCTTTACTTCTAGAAAAATTCTTCTCAATACAATGGAATTTTTTAATCATTGTCAGTTCAAATTTTTTAATATGTTTTTGAGTCAAAATTTCTGAATATTTTTTTTGAGTCAGAATTCGTGAATACAATTTTTTGAGTTAGAATTCATGAATAAAATTTTTTATTAAGAATTCTTAAATATGATTTTGAGTCAGAATTCTTGAATAGGATTTTTGAGTCAGAATTCCTAAATATGATGGATTCTTGAATATGATGAATTCCTAAATATGATTTTTTAGTTTGATCACCATCTTTTTCAAAGTGAAGTGATATCCTTTCCTGTTGGCAGTAAAAATAATCACCAAAAAACTTCTTCCTGATTACGATGGTGAATCTGATTTCCATCATCTTCTAAATTTTTATTGACATCCCAATTCGATGGATCTTATTGACTCATTCAGATGTTATGGATCTGATTGAAAACTTTATTTAATATGGATTTACATCCATAATCTTCTCAATATACTTTATTTCTTTAACATAACCAACATAATAATCTATTGACAAAAAATACAACAAAAACAAAACTTGGGCCTAACAATATTCCCCCTTTTCAATACCCACTTCAACCAATTAAAACAATAAGTGGTATTGTTTTATTTTCTCATTTTTTATTCTCTCCATTCTTTTCTGGATCCCCCTATTTATTTTCTCTCCCCTGATTAACAATCAAATTTAAAATGGTCATCATGACAAATTCCTCTCTTATTTACAAATTATCTCATTTCCAGTGGTTGAAACTTTTCTTCTCCGAATATTGAACCCTTTCTTCAACATAGGTATTACATGAGTTTCTTAACTAAGAACCTTTAACTAAATAACTCTAATTCTACATGGGTGAACCCGATGTAGAAAAAAAGAGTGAATAATCATGGCTGTCAATGTTTTCCATTTTACAACTTTCATGTAATACCATTTTCATGTTTCCTTCAACATTATCATGATTATTGAAATCCTTAAACTAATTAGTTTAAGATAAAAGTAAAATGAACCCATCTTAAAAAATATATCAGAAAGTTAAGGTGTATAAAAATACAACTTTTCAAAAACTCATATTTTTCATTACCTTATTACTTTATTTTGTAAGAATGGTAAAAGACTCATTAATTCCAACTTGTTTATTTCCAATCATTCAATTTCATACAAGTTAGTACCAAGTATAAAAATATTTTGGGAATAAGTAATAACATCGATTGTTTCTTAGAAACAATAATCATACTGGGAGTCCTCTCTCAGTATTGACTTTTTTTATTTTTCTTGGATTTTTCATTAGATGTGATTTCTTCCTTCTGTTCACCCTTCTTAGGTTTTGTAAAAACTTTCTTATTATCTGTAGAATCTTCTGATGAGGATGTCTAATTTTATTCATCTTTAGTAACATATTTGTTACAATCAGTTTCTAACATTTTTTCCATACCTATCTTTTTTCTGGAAAGATTGATGAACAAATTTTGATATCATGTCTCTCTTTATCGTATCCACAATCCTTTAATACCTTTTTTTCAAATTTTATTTTATCTTTAAAAGTCTGTTTCTTCCCCTCTTCTATTTGTAATTTTTATTATTCCTCTAACTTCTTAGCTAATTCAACATGTTATGACCAAATATCTAAGAACTATTTCTTTTCAGACTTAGAAAGTCTATTTTTCTTAACTTCTAAAACATTCGGCTTTTGAGAGTTGTTCAGAAACATTTATTATGCTGGTAACAAAACAAAACATTCTTTTGAAATATGTCCTGCTTGCTCAAATATTTCAAAAATAGTTTCCAGATCTTGGAACATATTTTTAATTTTCACACCAACCTTCTTAGGTTTCTTCTAAAATTACTTCTCATACTTCTTCCCTTTAGGGGATTGACTCCCCCTCAAACTTTTCCTTCTATAGATTATGGAATAGTTGTAATATTTTTTGTGGAACCAACACATGTTAGTTGTATACCCAAATCCACAAAAATTCTAATAGAATCCATAGAAGGGGTATTTTCTTCTGTAACTTCCATACTGACATAAATTTGGGATACGATTCTCAGCAACCTTCTTAATAGAACTTTCCTGATCACTAATTTTTTTATTTTCAATTGGATCCTTCTTCTTCAACTAGATTTTATTTTTAGCCTTATCAGAACCATAAGTAATAGAAATTTTTTTGTACTTAGTATTCTTAGTAACTTATGAATTCCCAATTTTTTTATCTTGGCCACATACTTACTTTCCCAACATTCTTATTTTCATAACCAATTATAGCATTCTTCTCAACCTTTGAAGGTAAATTTTGTTGATCCTTCTCAGGTTTCTCCTTATGAGAACTATCACCAACTTTAGAGATAGATTTTTTAAAACTTGTACATTTCTGTTCATATTTAGAAAGTTTTTATTGGGAAAGTTCCAAATCTTCTTCTTTTTACTTTAACTTCACTTCTAAATGTTCATTATGATTCATTTCTTCCTCAAGATATTTCTTCATTTCATTATTCTCTTCCATAAGCTTGACTCTCTCATCAGGAATACATTATTTATTTTTTATTGAAGAGTTTTCACTTTTCAACTCCCTGATCTTATTTTCAACTCTCCCAATATTCCTCATACATTGTTTCAATTATTATTTCAGATGATATTATAATTGAGTTTCTTATTCTTCTGAACAACTGTTTCTAAATTCTTCATTGTTAATTGTTGTAATGAAAGTATTCTCCAAATAATTCTTAATAGATTTTTCAGATTCATCTTCACTTTCCTCTTCTTATTCTTTAGAAAAACTACTTTCACTATTATAAAAACTTTCCTAATTAATTACTATAATAAACATGTTCTCTTCAACACCATTTATAACCTCCTCACTATCATCAACCATAGAAAAAAATATTCTCCTTTTGGATTCGGATTAATTCTTATCTTCCCACTTGTAATAGAATTTTTCTTTATCACCATTTTCTTATAAGATTTTCTTGGCCTTCTTTCTTCTTCTTCACTTTCTTCTTCATCACTTTCTTCTTCATCACCTATTCAAGGAAAATTGGAAAAAAAATTCCCAATGGCTCCAAATCCAAAAAAAATTAAGGAAATTTTCCCTTTATACCTTCATGTACCTATCTTCAAATTTTTAGGAAAAAAAGATAAAATTTCATCAATATATTTATATACCTCATTTTCAGAGTCAGATTGAGCAACATCATCTTCCTCATAAACCTTATTAACCTCTTCTTTCATGGAGTATTTGAAAGAAATTTCTCTATAAATTTTTGTTTTTCCCTTCATAAATTTTTCCATTATCATCTCATATGTGGTGAGAGTACTATGTAAATCATCCAGAGATAATGTGTCAGGATCCATATCTTCTAATGAAGAAACTTTGGCATCAAACTTTTAGGAAATCATTTTAAAGACATTTTCAACAATACTATAATCTTTTAACTTTTCACCAATACCTTTGATAGTGCTAAAATTCTCATTCACCCTGGTAAAGAAGTCACCAATGGATTCATACTCACCCAACTTTAGATCTTCATACTTTAATCTATAGATTTGTAACTTTGCAATTTTTTACTTTTGTATTTCCTTCAAAAATGTTGTTCAGATTATCCTAGATACTTTTGGCAGTTTCAAATCCTTTTAATCTCAGAAACTCACTTTCAAAAATTTATGAGAATAAAGAATTCTTAGCTCTTCCATCATTCTCAAGGTTTTCTTTATAAGAATTTGTGAGAGTAGAATTACCATTATAAGGAGGGAAACCATCGATAATAGCTCTTCAAACATCATACCCACGCGACACAAGATATGGAAGCATTATCCTTTTCCAGATATGATAATTACTATCATTTAATATCAAAATCCCCTTACAATTCAAACAAATCCAATTATCCATCAAAACATATGCAAATAATAAACAAAGGGAACCTTAGGATTTGATACCACTTGTAATTTGTCAATTAGTATAGTTATATCATGGAGAGGGGGAGGGGGTAAATTAGTGATACCTTTTTCTTTTAAGTTTCTTTCTTAAGAAACAAACTTCACCTCCTATTAAATATTTCTTTCCCTACTGAAAAAAAATAAAACACACATCCATAGAAACACAAGTATTTATAAGGTTCACTATTCAACTAGAATAGCTACAGACTTATTCTGGTATGGAAATGATCTGATACCACACAACACACTAGAAAAAAGTCCTTTTGTATGTGATACAACAAGTAGGACATTCCCTTACAATCATGTAGAACTATGTAAACAATCCAATAGTGCATGTTCACTTTCTAGAAAAAATGATTTAATACAATTTTTTGTAACAAAACATGTTACAGTGCTTATTGATCAACTTTTACAAATATGATCTTTCAAAACAATTCTTCACTTTTTTACCCAGTAACTGGTAATAAATTCTTTTGTAATTTGTAATAAAACTCAGTCCAATTTCCCAGTCTAATTTCCAAGTTCGATTTCTCAATATGATAATATTTCTAAGTCAAAATACAGTTGCAACAATTCTGAAACACTTCTATTATGAGTCTAGAAATTCCAGTACTATTATCTGCTGAATATGATTCACATCTGAATATGATTTTCTTCGAAATAAAATTCCCAACTGAATACAATTCTTAGATGAATATAATTTTCTACTAAATAAAATTCCAATCTAAATATGATTCCCAAATGAATTTTATTTTTTTTCTGAATACAATTCCCATATAAATATGATTCTCAACTAAATATGATGATTAGAAAAATACAATATTGTCTCTTCCCATTTATTCTTCTGTCTGACAAAACTTCTTCAACAAATCTCTATATGGAAACTTATTATCTCTATAAATGCCAAGATTCTGTCTCTTCCTTTATAAATAGTACATATGTCAAAAAGTACACAGTACTTTTTCCTTTTATACTCACTCCAAATTTGGTTTTTGTGGGATTCTTGAAAAGATTCCCACTCAAAAAAATTTACCCGATTCATAAATTTTCTTTTAATTTCAGGTGCATTTTGACTTCGTAAACACTTCTCAACACTTCTCATTTCTTCTCAATCCTTCTCAAATATTCTATCAACCTTCATCCCACCTATGACTTTCTTCACAAACATCAATCTGATACTGATTCTCTATTCTGATTCTCTATTTTGATTATTCATTCTGATTTCCTTATTATAATAGAAATAGAATATTATTTCAACCTTCTTCAACCACTTCTACTTATAGTTTTCTCCAAAAAGATGAGTCAGTATTAACTTCAATACGATGGATCTGGACCCATTTATAATAAAAAAAATCAACATAATGAATTATTGACTACATTTTTGATGAACTCTAATTTTTTTTGTACTGGTCCCAACAACTTCAACTCTTCTGAATATGATACCAATGATCTTTCACTACTTCACATATTATCCATTTTTAAAACCCATTAACTTATTTTACTTAAGATTTATATCCTTTTGGATTTTTGTCTGACTGAAAACTAGTACCATTAGTTTCTCACGTTTTCCACAAACCTTCCCAACCTTTAAATAAATATGAATATGATGAACTCATTACGATGATTTTGAGACCATAAATCTCCAACTTCACCAACTTTCATCTTCTTCAATATTTCATCAAGTATCATGAATTCCTTCATGACTTTGAATACATTCAAGATCAGCTTTATCTTCGTCTTAATTACAATGGAAAGTATTGTAACTTCCCATTCCTCCAGAAAAATTTTTCTTTCCTAATAATCCTAAATATGATTGGAATTATTTCGATCAGGATGAATATGATTAACTACATCTTTTTCACTCCCCTTTTCTTTCATCAAGCTTGAATCACAAGTTTTAAAACCTACTTGTGATTTATGATAACTCTAATATATACAAAGCATCGTCACATTTTTAATAGAAAGTATTAGAACTTCACATTCCTTTTATATCGGACCCAAGGTCATCTCGATGAACCTTTCATTCTAGAAAACTTCTTATCAATATGATTGAATTTATTAAGCATTGTGAGTCTTAATTTCTAAATATGTTTTTTGAGCCATAATTCCAGAATACTATTTTTGAGTCAGAATTCCTGAATAAAATTTTTGAGTCAGAATTCTGAAATACAATTTTGAGTCAGAATTTATGAATATGATTTTTGAATCAGAATCCATGAATATGCTTTTGAGTCAGAATTCCTGAATACAATGAATTCCTGAATAAGATGAATTCCTGAATACAAATTTTTACTCTAATCACAATATTTTACAAAGTGAAGTGATTTCCTTCTCCTATTTGGAAGAAAAACCAATCACCAACAAACTAATTCCTAATTATGATGGTGAATCTGAATTTAACACCCCAAGCTTCCACGGTATGATTCTCTTTGAATAATACAGTAGCGTGTGTTGTACGCAACTTCGAGTTCTAATACACACCACAACCAATCAAACTAGCTGTTATGAATAGTAATACCCACTTTTTGAAATTTTATACATTTTATCATTAAAAATGGACTTCATTTTTTTATTTGGAATATCGAAATTAGTTTAGGGTGAATTTTTGGTACTTTTCTGATAACTTTCATATTATGATGAATAATGAAAATAACTAAATTTTAATTAAAAACAACTTTTTTAATCAAAATAATTAATAGTGATAAATTATGAATTTGAGTGGTTTTAAATTATATTTGGAATATATTTTTACCATTTAATCCAATTTTGGTCATTGGACACAATTTCACATTTAAACCGGACATAAACAAGTGTCAATCTTTTGATAGTTATTGTTTCTTAAAAACACGCGTTTTGTTTTGACAGCGGGAATTAATTTTAAATTAATAAATGCAACTTCTATGTTTTTAATTTGGTAAAATAGACTTAATTATTTAATTTTGAATATCAAAATTAGCTTAGGGTAAATTGTTGGTATTTTTCTGAAAACTTTTAATTTTTGATGAATAGTAAAAAACACCGAGTTATAGTTTAAAACCGAATTTTTATTTAAATAATTATTTATTTTATTTAAATAATTTTATGTCAAAATAGATACATAATACCTATATAAGTTCAATGTAATTCATTGTAGTCAGTTTATAATAATATATAAATTTTTTATTGAACGTTTCACCGTCTTTTACCCACCTCCTAGGCGCTTTTTGCAAATTCACATAAAACTTAATTCTACCGCTTCTGTGAGCTGAATTTTGAAAATCTGAGAGACACGGTTAATATCAAGGAGTAAAATGTGATTCAATGAGATGAAAATAATTTTTTGTAAATAGTAACGTTTTACTTTTATTTACCACGGTTAAAAGTAAATAGGGAAATAAAGGGTAAAAATGATATTAATATTACTCTCACACATATCCTAACTCTATTGGACAAGTTTATCTCGACCAAAAACAACCTTAGGAATAAAATATTATCATTTAGGTCCACTTGGATTAGATTAGGACATTTATTATTATTTAATTCAAAGAAGAGTTAAAAGAGTTAAAATCAAAGTTTAATAACTAAATAATTTTTAATATAGGTTTTTGCATAAAATAAATTCGATTATAAATATTAATTAGAAATATAAAAAAATTTCCTACATCATGGTATTTTTCTTATAATTTTTAGACATTATTTAAATAAATTTATTTATGACACAATGATGATGCAGTAATTACTTTATTCATGAAAGAATCAAATAAATGGTATTAAAAATATTAAAATAAATAAAATTTCAAAGTTTTTATGACATCCACGAATTTTCTAGGTGAATATGACATGTTAGGATTGACTAAATGTATTTTTTTTAAGTAATCATGTTGTTATTATTTTAACAAAAAAAATACCCAATAGTGTCAAAATTGACATAAAATAGTTTTAAAAAAAATATTATATTATGAATTGATATAATGGTCCTAAAAATATAAGGTTTGTCCAAAAGACTTATATAATAATATATATGACATTAAAGAACCAATTGGGGTTCTATTGTTAGTATATAGTAAGTTTATTAACCATATAGTGTAAGAATACAAGAAGACACGGTAAAAGTTAAATTATTTAACTTAGAGTTAAATCTAAATGATAAGGTTTAAATGGTAACCTAAACTTGTCTAAAACCTATTTTTTGAGTTTTTTTCGACCTATCCCCACCTTAGACTTTAAATAATAAACTTTTGAGCCATTATAAACTGAATATGAATTTATTATAAAATAATATTTTAAGTTTTTCTTAAGGTGCCCCTCACCCCTCTTATAAAAGGGCACTCCCCCATATCGCTAATTCACACCTTCTAAGACATTTGGCTCGGCCAACCCCTGCCCAAATACCCTATCAACTATCCTCCCTTAAACCTAGAGGCCTTAGTTTGATCATAAAGCCAACCTAAGGAGCCATTTTGATCAAATAAAAAGAAAGAACCCGAAGAAGAGGTAATGATTTCACCACCCTCTTTCAAGCTCCTTTCTTCTTCCACTTCCTTTTTCTTTGTTGATTCCATTATAAAATAATTACTCCAGTATATTATATATACTTTGATTTTATTATAATTATGTTACAACCAAATTCGTTATTCTATCCCCCCTTTGAATGACATGTCACCATACATGCGTACGTACGACTTACCGTCTCCACGTCGTGGTGTAATTGTTATTCAATAAATTATTATTTGGATGGGTATAATAATGATGTGTATTTGATGTAAATAATAAATATAACATGATAAGGATTATTTATATATTATATACCACCCAATTATATATTATATAAATATCAAAATAATGATATTTTTGCTCGTGCGTACGTACAGATTACCGTCTCCACGATGCGATGAGATTCATTTCCAAGTTCACCATTCATCGACGATTATAAAAATATATATTACTAATAAGTATGTAATATATGAAATAATAATTCTACTGGAGATATATATATTTATATATATAAGTATTTATGTACTTACATATATCTTATTCACTTACTTCCGTTCAATACTATATGAAAATGGAAACACCGTTTATGCATACGTACGGACTACCGTCTCCATAAACGATGTTTTCCATTTCATATATACATCTATTATAAATTTTTATATTCTAAATATATATGATAAATAAATAATGTTTTATATTCTGGAATTATTTAAATCATGATCAAAGTTATACAATCAAGAGTAACAAGTTAAAACACGTACAATAAAGAAAGCGATTGTTACCCAAAATATTAATATAACATGGAAATTATTATTAAATGGGTAGTATAAAGTCATAAGTGAATAATTTATGATATCATAAATATTAATATGGTTCTGGTATAATTTAATAACATACTATAGTCTTCATACATAAGGATAAACGTACCATCGACTAAAGGAAAGTGCAAGGTAAGGGTTTTTCATCTCACTCCTTATTCCTGTGAGATTCATACCATATTGACACTATTACCTTTTGTGCGGTGTATGTACTGATCATAATTGTATTATTTGTGTAATATACTTTAATTTATGTGTATTTACATATTCATTGTATGATACCTCTTTCATGGGGTGTATGTTTTGTAAGTTACCAAATTGGTAAGGGTTAATTTCACAATCTCTTTATTATCCGAGGTTGTTTTTACATAAGTATCTACTGGGACATATTTATTATCCATGTCCATATTTATGAAAGAGTTTTCAAAGGGATTATTTTTAGGTAATTTTTACTAAAACATCATTTCAAATGTCTTAAATATTTATTCTTCTAAATCTTTCTCATTAATTTCCATGTCGTCAAAATGGTTTTTAAGGATTTATTTATATGGACATGAATGTTTCTAAAATTTTAATTCCTTTCAAAAGTTTCAAATTGGTATGGGACAATTTTATTCAAAAATGTCTTTAAATGGCTTCTTTTCCAAATTTTGTGAATTTTAAAGGTTCTCATGAAAAAGGGGTATTTCTCTCAAAGAGTTTTACAAATCATTTTCATCAACGTCAAAATCCTTTAATGGATTTTAAACTTGTTTTGAAGTTGATTTCTCATGGTACAAATCTTACATATTGTATTGAAGGTTTTGTGATATGTTTGAATATGCATGTGTTATTTTTATACCATCCATGGTTTATGGGTAAAGTATTTACATTTTGTATGCTAGTTTTAATACGAATTTTTATGTTATGTTTAGACATTTTCATATGAGGAATTCATTAGACTTATTAAGTGACGGGTGGAGCCCGCTATAGCTCATCGATGCATCGGTAGGTCTCATGAGACAAACTAGTGTCTTGCCATGAGGCCTTGACAAAATCTTATTTGTAGTCTTGGCACGAGGCCTTGGCTACGTGGTTATGATAGTCTGACATTATGCATTCCATCATTATGAAAGTTGTTATTGATATTTCATGTGATTATTCGATTAGTAGAATATCTATGTGAATAAGTAAATGGCATTATTTCATTTTATTTCTTCCATATTATGATGAAGTTCAAGTTTAAAAGACTTTTGTTTTAGTTTTATACATTTCCTTAAATATTTGTGCTTATTTTTGAAATTTTCCGCTGTATTGTTTACCCTTACTGGGCGTTTGAGCTCACCCCTTTCTATGTTTCATTTTCCCAGGATTCCACGAAGTGTATTGTGATTGATATGAATGGTTAAGCCAAGGGAATAATGGTGTTCATAAAGGATTATTTATGTTTTTTTGTATGTTATAAAGTGTAATGTAACATTCATGTATGTAATCTACTTTCCAAGACTGCTAAATTGATCGGTCCTTTGGGACTTGATTCCTTGTAGTCATGCCAATGTATTAAAATAATGCACTGACTCTGGGTAACTAGGGTCGGGGCGTTACACTGATTTCCACCAGCTTTTAAATTTTCATCAACATCCCAATTTGATGGATCATATTTACTCATCTAGATGTTCTTGATATGATTAAAAACTTTATTAAATCTAGATTTCCACACATCATCTTCTCAATATGCTTTCTTTCTTCAACATAAACAACATATTGGTCTATTGACAATAAATACAACCAAAACACAACTTGGGCCTAACATGTTCCACTCTACTAATCATAATAGGTCCTATAAGTCCATCTAATTCCAAAACCTTTATAATTTGATGGTTAATCCACCATTATCCTTTGAAAACTCTATTTCAATATATTTTTCACTACTTTGACCACTGATGTTTAGTGAATAGTGCACATTACTCTTACATTCCAATGAATTCCAATTATGAATCATAATTAATAACCTTATATTTCCATAAATTCTATAAAATCATCACCTCATTTAGAACTCTATATTGAATTCAAAAGACTCCCCTTCTATCTACATCACATCTTCCTCACTAATGTATCATTAAACATATCTTGAGAATACATTTCTACTAATGTATCCTTAAATAAAGGCATAAGAGTATGTTTTTACCAATGTATTGTTATATGCATGAGATGCATATATTGAGACTATGTTGGATCAAATATGGTGGGCTTAAAGTATTCATGGTATGATAATATTATCTATTATTATTAGTGGTTTAATTTTAAATTGTTATTATTCAAATGAATCTTCATTATAAGCTATCATTAAAGAACAACTAAATAATATGAAACACAAGATATATTTTTTTCATATATACATGTGATGCATTAATTGGATGAGATTTTGAATCATGAATTAAAACACATGATTTAATGTGTTCACTATCAAGGATTTCTCTTGAGTTTTTTATAAATCTTACTTCCATACGATGGAAAAAATGTGTGTGTGCCTGGTCGATGCTTAGTTGAAACTCCCTAGAACCTAAAACTCAATTAATCTTCCTCTACAACCTTACAAGGTTCCAGTATGTCATAGAGTATGGTGGAATATGTTCACATGATTAGCAATTGAGGCAAATCCCATGGATAACTGTGGAGTTGTGATGTCATTTGGTTGTAACTTTGATGATATTTATCAACCAAAATTGATGAAGATGAATGATTATATTTATCATCATTGTAAGGAAAACCTAATGTTCATAGAGTTATTCATTTTCACTATTATGTATGGTTCCTATAATATTTAATAGATATATTCATTTAGGTTTATTTATAAATTTCAACTCGCCTAATAAATTTTATTACACCCTTAAAAAATCCATCAGTGGTATCTGAGCTTACTATGTTTTTTAGATTCATGAAATTATGTTTTCAAATAAAGAAATATCATCCTGAAATTATGTTATGATAATTTAAGGTGAGGAACTCCTATTTGAGAATATATTTATCCTTAACTTAATATCAAGATAGACTCAAAATTTATAATTATGTGATAATGTAACATGCACTAATACTTGACATTATGTTATTGGATAATGCAGTCTATATTGAGTGTCCTTGATAATACATTATATGATAACGTATTCTCAAGAGATTATCTCATATTATAATTATTTGATAGCATAATATATGTTATATCTCAATATTGTGTTATAGTGATAACATAATATGGAGTTTACAGAGAATCATACGTTATATGATAATGTAGACTACGTCTCTTGCCACTAAAGAAGAGTACCGTAAATTCAGTACTTGATATTATCTTGCAATAAAATTTAGTCTGTGTTACTCTGCATGACATTATGTTGTGAGAAAATTCAGTGTGGTATTCCACCTTGAAAATATGTTAAGTGTTAATGTATTATTAAGTGTTGATTCAAAGATAAAAATAAATAAAATTAATATTTTAGCTTTTTTTTATTATATTTTATCAAATTATATTGCATGGGTTATAATTATTATATACCAATTTATATAACAAATTATAATTGTAATTTATAGTCTTTAAAATTTAAAAAATTAGGTTAAAATGTAGTTTTTTTTAATTATGATTTTTTCAAAATACTAAATTTGAATCGTTCAAATTATGGGCTTTATTTGGGTAGTTATTTAGAGCACTTCAAAAGTGTTTTTATCTTTGATTTGTTTATGATTTAAATAAGGTAAATTATATGATATTTAGATTACTTAAAATTTTTATATTATATAAATAAGATTATAAAGTGTTTATAATTTATAAAATATTATATATATATAAAGTAAAATTTCATGTAATGTATTTTATGAAGAATATCATATTATTGAATGAATATAAAGTTTTTTTATTCAAGATTATGGAATGACAAAAATGATTAGCTATTTTTTAAAATTATTATATTTATCTTTTGTTTATGAATTGTTTGTAAATATTTATCTCATAATTAATTATGTGAAATGTTTATTTATTTAAAATTCATTCCATATATATTCATAGTTATAAATTGTTTATATTATGAACATGTATAAGATTTAATTTAAATACTAAACTGCTTCTAGACATTATCATACATTTATCTCAGGAGATACATGCTATGTTTGGTAATGGATTTAGTTTCTATCTACCACGACTTTAGTTTGAAATTGAAGTTATTAGATTGAATTTATTTATTTAGTATAGTTTAAAAATATTAGGTGTTAAAGTTATGGTGAATTAGATTCTCTATTGAGTAAAGTATCCTCAGGTATAGGGACTTTGGACCAAAATTCTCACTAGCCTGGTGGCTTATGCCTTGTCCTATAAAGGTGGGGGTTGGGTATTTGTGGATTTGGGAATACTCACATGGAGATTATAAATTTCATATAATTCTAAACCTTCACATGAAAAGTTCATATACATTAGACATGAGATGTATTTAGATATGTTTAAATATATTTGACTTCAACTTTGGGTGAGTAAAATAAATTTTGAGTTGTGTATGAGTTACACATCGATATGGTTTGAACATATTTATTTTGTGGAAGGAATAATATTTCAAACTAAATCACTAGAATCGTTCATACATAATGGTATTAACATGAAATAAGATGGTGGGATTAAATCCCCATCAAAATATTAAGTGTTATATCACTTCTAAAGTGGAACTTAACAATACTCCAATCATTTGGTATGGGGACCCTAACTGTTAGGGGACCATGGATTATCTTGTATAAGGAAAGAAAATAATGAGGTGACCCAAATATTTAGGTGCTTTATTATTTTAATTTTATTTGGGTTACATTTAACAGGTAAACTCTAAACATTAGGATACCATAGTAATAGATTGAGTAAATATACATGATGGATTTGGGTAACTAGTTATCCACTCAAAAAATAAAGAGTGATATGTGATGTGATTGAAAATATTTTTCTATCGGGTGTATAATCATGGATCATTTATGTGATAATCAATTAAAGTTAGGAAGAAATATTAATCTTGTCTCACTAATGGGTATGATGAATTTAAAAGGATCCATTTTTTAGTGGGATTCTATTTAATAAAATTCCTTATTAAATAGTAGTTACACAATATACTCATATGATAAAAGCTTCTATTGTAGATAAATAAAATCATTATCATCAAATGTAACTTTGAGATCAATCATGTAGGAATGTGAAATATGGAAGCATTCTATAGTGGATCTCTTTCTCATATTCTTTAGTTTCCCTTTCCTCTTGAATCACCTCTCTCGAATATTTTTCCCTATATCTCATCTTTTCTTTGATTCTAAATAAATATTAATGTTTCTATTTTTCTTGATGGTCTTGAAATACCATTTATTTTTCTATTTAGTATAGATATTTATGGATTCTACCACCTCTGGCCGATATACATCTGTTGTGTGGTTCTTATTCTCTATGCTTAATCCCATCTCACATCTCTCTAATTTATACATTTACCATATTAATATTATTGATTCGGTTCTAGTTCATAGGAATGCATCTAAAGGAGGCCTTTTTCTTGAGTTTTTCATGTGGTGGCTCTGATGGTCCTCTCAAGTCTGGGTGTTGAACCTTCCAGGACAAAGATTCATTTTTATGTCTCCCCTACCTCAGTTCTGACTTGTTATTTCATGAATTCATGTGTTCTAGATGTAAAATGGAGGTATTATCTTGAGGGATTCATTCTTTAATATGTATAAATTTTTTAACTTGTTATTATTTCTTTTTGGTGGTTTTTTCATTCCTTTTTGAAATCAAATCTTTCTAATACACCTCATTCAAACTCTACACTTACTTCCTAGTCTATCACACCCATGCCCAATCAGTATAGTGTGGAGGTTTCCATAGAGTTTTTGGGGCGTTTTTTTTAATGATCAATGATATTCCAAGAGGTGTAAACGATTCAGGATTTATGGGTCTTTGATTTTGGTGTTATTTATATTTTCGACATTGGTGTTTCGGTGAAATGATGCATGATGATTTTTCTTCAAAACTTTATAGTGGGGAATAATTATTGGACAATTTTGAATTGATGATAATAACAAAATTTGGATTTTTTTGCAAGTTTCTATGATAGTTTTAGGAATTTGATTTTCTTTTTCATCTTTGATGATGGTGTTTCTTGGTTTCATGGTTGATTTTCCTCTAGTTATGTGCCCTAAAAATGATGACTTCAATGACATGTTGGTTTTTGTTTGGCTAGATTATAGTGTGATTATGATTTTTGAAGGATATAATTGAGATATTTTTCAAGTGTGATCATTCTTCAGATGGGTATAGGTTTGAAGATGAAAGAACATGGGGATCAAGGTGTCAGTGATAGGATGGTATATGCACTCAAATCAAGGTTATAGTTATTTATAACTCAATCCCATCCTATTATATTTCCCCTAGAACACCCATTTAATATTTTTTAAATTTTAATTTGTATTTAGGTACTTTTAGATTTTTGTTTTTTGTATTCGGGAATTTCAGTTTAGATATTGGTTATTGTTTAGTTAGCACTCAACCAACAAGTGGGTTTTTAAAAATATCAAAAAAGTGGTTTTGTATAGAAATATTATAGGAAGGAGAATCTTAATATTACCAACTTATAAGACTGGTAACTTAATAAATTTTCTTAAGTAAGAAAGAAAAATTCTTTGTGTTATAGAAAATTCTTTCGTGAGTTACCAAGTATTGAAATTATTCCACATGTGATTCTAGATTCTTGTGAGAAGTATATAATGATTCACTTTAGGTTTGAAAGTAATTAGATGTAAATTACCTAGGGAATATTTAGCCTCCTGTACTGAATATGATTGGGTATATAAATGATACTCATTATTATTAAGTATAGTAATGACTTGGAGATACTAAAGATTCCCTGTAAGGCTTATTCTAGTAAAGGAATTTATCTTATTGTCGTCTTTGGAAGTTTTCCAAAAATGTGAATGAGTTTAAGAAATGTTTACCCTATTATTCTCAAAGTTTTGAGAATAAGTGAGCTATGAATATAATGTGTAAGCTCTAGTGTTGTATAAGAAGTATAAATGGGTAAATTTTAAAAATATAAGAAGAAACATTATTTAAATAATCCAAAAATATTTTTTTCATGTATCTAGTCAAGGTCATTGGAACCTGAAGGTATTATCAGGTAGGAAGTACTAATGATTCAATAAGATGGAATTATTTGAGATGCCTAAGGAGGTTTTGGAAACTTCATGGAATTTACATGATAGGTATTGGTGTTATAAAAATTAATTATTTTTTTTGAAGGGAATATGATACAAAATGTATAATTTGAAAGTGTTGTAATTATAAAAAAGTTCATAATCAAGGGAAGAATTGATAAATATTTTAGTTTAAATTCGAGTGATAAAGAAAGAGTTTAAATATCAAATATTTAAATATATAGAAATTTTTCAATATAAAATGGATCTAAGTAAATAATTTTTATATTCCTATCATTTATCTTATATGATGGCATATGTTATTCATAAATAAACAGGTGTTTTGAATGGGATAATATGATTAAATGAAGACATATAGTTTTTGACCATCAAGTTCTAGAAGATACTTGAGAAAGATATAAGGATAAAAGTTCTTTATCTAGGATAAATTGTTTATCCATATATTTTTTAAAATAATGGAGAAGGTTTTCCTTCCACTCATGAGTGATATATTTTAATGAATAGTATCTTTTAGAAGAAAATTCTCCAAACACATATAATACCATATATGATATGGAAACAATAGTTTATTTTTCAAATATTCCTACTAAGTGGAAAAAAGTGTTTTCTAGAACAAAGTAGTTTGTGTATCTTATCATGATATTATAAAAAGAATATAGTGTCCAAGAGTCTAGTGGGATTATGTTTGAACTTGGAGATTTCAAAGTTAAAAAAAATTATTATCCTTTTGAAAAATAAAAGTGAATTTCACTTAATATCCAATTATAATTTAGGGTGTTTTGGTAAATAGAAATATAAAGAGTTATATTTAGTTACCATAATAAAGTGAATTCCATTTTATCCTAAATAAGTTTAGGATATAATGTTAAATAATAATATACTTATAATATTTATGAATTGATTTCACAGAAAGGTTGGATGGATAGATACCCAAGGATGATGGTGTTAAACTTATAAAAAATCTAAGTATACAATAGAAGTTACTGACATTTTAATATTCAATGTTGTTAAGTTAAGGAGTTTGAATATGTTTAATGAGTTATACACTATGAATATGATTTCTAAATCTCATAATTATTCAAAATTTTATTCTTTATAGATATAAATCACTAAATATTTTAGTGAGAAGGATTTTAACAAATGATCACATAAAGATGTGATGTAAATTACATATTGATATAATGAGTTAAAAAAACCTCAAAATGTAGAAAATATAAGGCTAATCTTGTAATTTATTATATATGATATGATATAAAAATTCTTATGTTTGGTTTTGTTAAGTATTTTTAAAATATTTTTAAGAATATAAAATAAATCATATAAAAGGAAATATCCATTTTATCATTCCTTCACATTGGATACATAAATTTATATATTGATATACATTTTATGAAATGAAAGGATAATTTACCGCTCAAAGTATGACTTTTAGTTATCCCTAACCGATGTTTGTCATGGACTATTATATTCAATGAAAAAATGTTAAGGCTATCATGAGTAAGATTCTTTTATCGAGATATAAAATATGATCATAAAGCACAAAAAGTGTTGTCATGCACTGGATGAAAAACTAGGTATACCGCATAGAGTGTCATATACTATGCATTTATTATACTAGGGGTGCATGGATTATATTTTCCCCTCCAAACAAGTTTTTTGAGACACTTATCATGAAAAATTTCACAATTGTATAACTTTCTTATGAAATCCTTCAGGCTTTGCTCGTTAGGGGGTGGTTGGGTATGTCGTTGATCATGTTATCGATTGTAGATTAACCAATATGGTATTTGTACACTCATATATTGAGTATAAAATGTAGTTATTTGATTGAGATAGAATATAGAGTGTGTGACTATAATATCCAAATATTTTAAAAGAATGACTATATTCAACAGCGTATAAAATACACAACACTGAGTGTAATCGAACAATGAAATATAATTTTTTAAATATGACTATTATAACCTAGTAGTTAAATTGGTGGGTATAAATGAGATTAAATACATTTAGATATATATAAAGGTTCTAATCAATATAAATTTATTTATTAATACTTAATAAATAATCACTCAATTTTTATTAAGTCCATTTTATTCTTCAAAAATATGTTTTCTTCAAAAATATGTTTTTATTACTTTTTCTAAGAAAATGATATAATTAATTTCTTGAAATTTTAGAAATTTTATTTTATAAAATCAATATAATTTTTAAAATTATCATATCAAAATTATTATATTGTGAAATTTTGAAATTTTTCTGAAAAGTTTTATTCTTCAATGAATAGTGAAAAATACATATTTTTATTGAAAACTATATTTTATTTTAATGTATTTACAAAGTAAAATTCTATTTTTTATTTATTTTAAATTTTAATTAGTTAATTATTATAACAAAATTATTATTTTAAATTAATTTTATATATTAATTTATTATAAAAATAGTTTATATTTAAAAAGAGAATTTTTTTGAAAAATCATTTTTCGTCACGTTTTTTCGGTTTAATTTTAAATTAAATTCTAACACTTATATTTTTTGAATATTGAAAAATGGATTCCATATTTTTAATTAAGGGGTATAAATTTACAAAATAGGACCCTTTTATTTTTGTTCAATATGAATAGAAACCATAGTAATATATGTTCCCACGATAAAGGGTAAATCAGGTAATTAAGGGTTAAAAATAATATGATAAGGACTAGAAAATAACCCTAAAACTTTAATTAATTTTATTTTATGAGTAAATTCCATCCATAATCTTCAAATATTCATTTAACATGTGGATAACTAGAGGATATATTTAGTAATAAATTTTTTTAAATATACATTATTCATCTTCATCATGGTAATTTATTTTTAATTTTTAGTGAAGAAATAATTACCTTAAATTCTTTCACAATGCTGACGCGGTAATTTTCAATTAATAAAAAAATTATATTAAAAATATAATAATTACAATAATTTGAAATAATGAATGTGAATAAAGAATTTTATTAATAAAAATAATATTTTAGTAATGTACTAAAATATTTTATTTTAATTTATTTTGATTTATTAATGTTATAAAAGTCAAAGTAAATGAATAGTTCTAAAATTGATAATATTAATATTTTATGAAAATAATATTCTATTAAATAGTATAAAATTTTTAAAAAAACCTATATTCATCTAATTGATTATTATAGGGTTTAAAATGTCAATAATGGTCCATTTATGGGCCTTTTTCCATTTATAGTAACTATCATGACCATCAAAGAGTAAAAAATTTTGTTGTTGCGGAAAGTGTGAAAAGTGTTAACAAGGGGGTTAAAACCAAAATATAAGGTTAAAAACATAGAAACAAACTTATCAAAATTTAATTTTTGAGATTATTTTTACTAATAAAAATATTATATTCAAATATTATCATTTTTTATCCATTTTCACATCAATATTAATTTATATCAATTTAATACTTTAAGATATTCCAAAGGTGCTCCTCCCCTCTCTTATAAAGAGGAATCTATTATTCTCATTTAAACACACATATAGAACCATTTGTATTAGAAAATACCTACCCAAATACCTTCTTTACATATCTACTCATATCTTAGAGTCTTTTTTTATCATAAAAGCAACCTAGCAATGATTTTGGTGTAAACCTTAAGAGGTTGTACGAAGAAGAGGTATCATTTGTAACCAAGTGTTTTTGTTTTATTTCTTGTTCCACATTCTTAAAATATTTTTAACCCTGATGAGATAATAAAAACATTATATACTATATAATCATATTTTATTAAGTTAATAAATAGACTATACCCATCTCAATCCTCCTTAAAATGGGAAATTAATTCATCATTCGTGTGTACGGAGGACTACCACCTTGCAGAATTATATAATTTGTTTTCTATCACCACCTCTCGTGGATGGTTATAATTATGGAATTAATATTTATATATGATATTAATTACATATTTATCATTATAAAAATTTAATATACCATTTACTTTATTACTTTTCCATTCATTGAAAAATGATAATGTTTTTCCTACGTACGCCTGAACTACCACCTCCACGAAGTGATGTAATTCATTTTTCATCACCACATTACATGGATGATATATATATATATATATGTATGTATATTTAAATAAATAATATTATATTTATTATGTTATTATCATTGTGTAAATATATAATAATTCTTACCTTCTTTCTATAATTATATTTGAAAAATTGAAACGTTACGCATGTGTATGTACGACCTACCATCACCATGATGTAAAGTAATACATTTTTCATAACCATATTTAATGGTTAGATTTAAAAGTATAGTTTATGTATAAATTTTATAATTATTTAATTATTATTATTCTGGATATGATTTAATAATTACCTCTTTTAGCATAGTCGAGCTACCAAAGTCATTTTGGACTTATGAACCCAATATCATCAAAATGCCTAACATAATGTTATTTGATTAAGAAATTGTATATAACATGATTTTAATTAAAATAAAATGAATAATTAAATTTAAATGGGTTATTAATAAATTAAATAATTAACATAAGTTTATTTTTCATGAATATAAATAACATAGGTGACAAGTCATACTGGAGGCAAGGGACACTTTAACTTAAAAACTCATTTTAAATGTTATAATGATTTATTTTCAAAGTATTTCTCTTCCATATCCATGTTTTAAAAATTATTTAATAAATTTATTTATATGGACTTAAAATAACTATAAAGTTTATTTTATTCTGATATATTTCAAATATTTTAAAAAGGGAATCTTCTTATGGAATTTTCTACTTTCTTTATAAAAGTCAAAATCGATGTTCTATTTTATCTTATATGGTGACAATGACTTTTCCTGCCACCGTAACCATTATTTTAGGTTTATATTACATTAAATTATTTCCTATTTTCTTAAAATAAAAAACCCTATATCCCTTTTTCTAGGTATTTTGGTATCAAAAATGGGTTTTTTAACAAAAAATTGTATTTTGATGTCCAAAAATATTTTTCACATAGGTTTAAAAGAGTTTTTCAAGGGTTTTATTCATGATATGGTCCACAGAAATTGTTTATGAAGGTATTAGCCCCATTATATCTCATGGGTGAGCCTGATATAGATTATATGAAGGGTTTAGTTCTTCAGGTATAAAAAATTAATCTTGAGTACTCATCGTTTTTGGAAAACCATGATATTGTAGTGGAAATTGATTAAAGGATGAAATTTTACTTATCAAGTATATTTCCTTATGTTCTTAGTATATATGGTAAGTAAATACTCAAATCAAGGTAAAATATATTAAAACATAAATTTTATCCTATTACTTTCTCTTCCAATGAATCGATTACCTTTTTCAAACCTCTTTGGTTTTTGGTTTTGTGGTTGTCGACTTTCACATGTTCATTAAATTTCTTGTGATCAATGATCTCTATCGCTCTCCATAATTATTTAGATATTATGATTTTTTTAATGTCTATATTTTCAATTCCCAATGATGTTTTTATATTTTTAAAACTATTATGTTTTATCTTAGATGACCTACGTACGTCCCTTTCTCTCTTTTCGAGAGAAAGTTTTATTAACCCTTTTTATGGTGTGGGATTTCAACATAGGTATTTTAAAATTTCAAACTTTGATTACTGATATCAAGTTCAAAATTATTAGGATGAAATTTATTAAATGTAATATAGAGTGAAATATCCCAATATTTTAAAAGAAAGACTATGTTTTATAGCATACAAAATATACAACATTGAGCATAATCGAACCGTGAAATATTATTATTTTAATATGATCATTATAACCTAATCGTTAAATTGGTGGGTATAAATAGGATTAAATAATTTTTGAAATATATATATATATATATATATATATAATGGTTCAAATCAATAAAAATTTATTTATTAGTTCTTATTATATAAGCACTCAATTTTTGGTAAATCCATATTATTCTTCAAAGATGTGTTTTCTTCAAAAATAGTTTTTATTGTTTTTTGTTAGAAAATGATATAAATAATTTCTATAAATTTTTGAAATTTTATTTTATAAAATAAATATAATTTTTAAAATCATAATATCAAAATTATTCTAAGGAGAAATTTCAAAAATTTTCTGAAAAGTTTGGTTTTTCAGTGAATAGTGAAAAATACTGATTTTAATTGAAAAATAAATTTTCTTTTAAAGTATTTAAAAAGTAAACATATATTTTTTATTAGTTTTAAAATTTAATGAGTTACTTTTTATAATTAAATTATATTTTTTAAAATTAATTTTATACTTGAATTTGGTATAAAAACAGTTTATTTTTTAAAAGGGAATTTTTCAGAAAAAGACACTTTTTCGTCATGTTTTTTTAGTTTAATTTTAAATTAAATAATGCCATTTATATGTCTTTTATATTTAATAATGGATTCCATAATATTAATCATGGGGTAAAAAATTGATAAATAGGACCCTTTTATTTTTGGTCAATATGAATAGAAACCATAATAATTTTTGTTGCCACAATAAAGGGTAAATCAAGTAATTAAGGGTTAAAAATAATATGATAATGACTATAAAATGACCCTAAAACTTTAATTAATTTTATTTTATGTGTTAATTTAATTCAAACTAATCTAATATTTTTTTTAAATAGCCTTTTTTCTATTTTTAAGTGATTATAACTTTTATAATATTTTATATAATGAAAAGTCAAAAATGTCACACTCTTGTTTTCAATAACTATAATATTTTTAACATGGGGAAAAGAAGATTATATTTTCTATTATAAACATTATTTTTAAATCTAAATAATTTATATTCATCATCGTATTTTATTTTTAATTTTTAGTGAATAATTAATTACCTTAAATGCTAACACAATGCCAACACATTAATTATTCAATTAATGAAAAAAATAAAATATATGATATTAAAAATATCAAAAGTAGTATAATTTGAAATAATTTATGTGACCCATAAATTTTATATATTAAAATAGCATGTTAAATTTTTATTAAAATATTTTTTAAAATTTATTTTGTTTTTTTTATTTATAAAATTCAAAGTGAATGAATAGTTTTAAAACTGATATTATTGATATTTTATAAAAATAATATTTTATAAAAATAATATATTCATCCAAGTGATTAGTATATGGTTTAAAATATCTATAATTGTCCCTTTATTATCCTTTTTCTATTTATGGTAACTAACATGACCCTCAAAGAGTAACAACCTTTGTTGTCACGGTAAGTGTGAAAAGGGTTAACGGGGGGAGGGGTTAAAACCAAAAGATAAGGTCAAAAAATAGTCAACAAATGTTCAAATTTAATTTTATGTGATTATTTTAAATAATAGTCATATTAAATTCTAATATTATCTATTTTGAGAAATTTTGACATCAAAATTATTTTATATTAATTTAATACCTTAAGAAATTCCAGAAGCCCTTGTCCCCTATCTTATAAAAGGGCATCTTTTCTTCTCATTTAAACACACCTAAAGAACCATTTTTTTTGTAAAATACCTAAAAAAATATATTAATTAGATTTATACTCATATATTATAGGATTGTTTTATTATAAATCCAACTTGGGAAATATTTTGGTGCAAACCTTAAGAGGTTTCGCGAAGAAGAGGTATCGTTCTTAACCAAGTGTTTTTGTTTTATTTCTTCTTCTACCTCATTAAAATTATATTTAACCATGTTGAGATAAAAAATTATATACCATATACTAATATGTTATTATATTAATGGAATAACCTATATCCACCTCAAACCTCCATCAAATGGGAAAGGAATTCATCGTTCATGTGTACGATGGACTACCGCCTCATGGACTGATATAATTCATTTTCTATCACACCCTTTCATGATAGGTTATAATGATTTAATTAATATTTTTATATGGTATTTATGAAATATTTATCATTATTAAATTATAATATACCATTAAATTTCTTACAATTCCATTCATTGAAAAATGATAACGTCGTTTGTGCATACATGTGGACTACCACCTCCATGAAGCAATGTGATTCGTTTTTCAACCCCACATCACATGGATAATATATATAAGTTTATTTAAATAAATAATATTATATTTATGATATTATGATAATTATGTAAATATATAATAATTATTACCTTCTTTTTATAATGATCATTGAAAAATGGAAATGTTACTTGAGCCTACGTACAACCTATAGCCTCTACGATTGTAACAAAGTTCATTTTTCACAACCATATTTAACAGTTGGATTTAAAAGTATAATTTATTTATCAATGTTATAATTATTTCATGATTTTTATTCTATATATTATCTAATAATGACCACTTTGACCATATTCGACCCACTGAAGTCGTATTAGACCTATGAACCAAATATCATCAAAACATCTGACATAACCTTTATTGATTAAGTGACTGTATATAACATGGTACTAAATAAAATAAAAGGAATAATAAACTTGAAAAATATTCTTAAGAAATTAAATAATTAGTATAAGTTTATTATTTATGAATATAAATAATCTAATGAGTTAGACTCGAGGTAAGGGACACTTTAACTTATAACCTTGTTTTAAATGTAATAATGGTTGATTTTCAAAACATTTCTCTTCCATGTCCATTTTAAAAAAAATATTTTTATGAATTTATTTATATGGAAATAAAAGAACTATAAAGTTAATTTTATAATTATTTCTTTCAAATATTTTCAAAAAGGAATCTTTTTACATAATGTTTGACTTTTATGATAAAAGATAAAATAAATGTTCTATTTTAACGTATATGATTAAAATGAACTTTTCCTCCACCGTAACCATTATTTGAAGTTTGGATTCCTTTAAAATATTTAATTTTTTATTCAAATAAAAATCATCTTTCCCTTTTTCTGAGAATTTTGGTATTGAAAATGGTTTTTTATGAAAAAAGGGTATTTTTGATATCTGAAAATGTTTTGCATAAAGGCATAAATGAGTTTTAAGTATTTTATTCATGTTATGTTCCTTAGAAATTATTTATGAAGGTTTGATCCCCATTATAGCTTATGGGTGAGATCAATTCTACTTATAATAAGGTTTTATCTCCATTATAGCTCATGTTTGAGCCTGATATAACTTATATGATGGTTGTACCCAGTTAGCAATCCAATTCAGTGGGTAATGATTATGTTATCTATAGAATTATATTGTAATTCATCCTTATGGTTATTCAAATTTTAATATTTCTATGATGATGATGTCCTAATGAACCTAAAATATTTTTTTATTCTTATTAATGAGTTTTCATAGAAATAATTTAATACTAAAAAGTAAGATAATGAACTTTTTAAAGGAAAAATGATTCCATTTTTTGGTAAAATATATGTTTTTTTAAGAAAAGTTTTTTCAGGGTTTTTCATATTTTTCACTGGACTAATGGATATTTTTTATGTCCCTTAATAAGTTCTTTATGCTCATCCTACATTTTAAAATGTTTTTTATATTATGAGTAAGGACAATGATGAGGTCAATATGAAAATGGTGAAGATGTTTCATGAAATAAAACACATTGCTTTAAGAAAAACTATTTTATAGGAAAAATAGATACTAAATATAAGTGCCCACTTTATAATATATGGGTTTTTTATATAATATTTATGATCTAACTTTCTAAAAATATAAACCTAAAATATCTTTGAGAATCTAATAAAGTGAATTCTAGTTTTAATTCACTAGAATGTGTAATGTATAAGGTTGGTTCTTTATAGTGAGAATAAAAAAATAATACATATGATGTTATTATATATTATTATAAGGAACATGTGATGTGAGCATCCATAAATATGAGTTACATGTGATGTATTCGTTGAGTTACTCAGCCTATACATGGATAATTGAGAATTTATGAGTTGGTTTTATGGTATTTACATTCACCGTGTCCCATAATCACTTGATTTATTAGATAAAAGAAATGTATGAGAGCACATGAAATCATGTTTTTCAACTGGTGAGCATATGTATAGAGACACATGTAATTGATTGATACCATTATATATCCATTTTATTTTGGGTAGCATTTATTCTTTTTTAGAGGCTACTCTTTACTTACATTTATGGATCTATATATTCATATTTTAGGTCAATGCTATAAAGGCCCACAGGGTCACACTTTTTGGTTGACTAAATGTGGTTTGAGTATGACAAAGTGAGTTCCTATAAAAAAAATTATAGTTAATACAAAATAGTTTTGGATGATTATTCACAAGGTATTTCATATGATGTGATACACGGTGAAGTTGATGATAACTTTCCAAAAGTGTTTTGGAAGATATACAGAAAAATTTGAATGTGTTATATTGTATATGATACGATATAAGGTGAAATTTCATAAATACTTTTATACTTTAGTAAAAATTGGGGATTGAATGAGATGATATGTCATGAATCACAAGATTGAGGATTTCTAGTCGCCAATGTATCCATAGTCATAGTATGATAATACATTACTACCATGTATCCTTAAGTAAAGGATTAAGAGTACATTATCACCAACATATTGTAATATGCATGATATTCGTATCTTGAGAATAAATTTGCTTAATGTATGATGGTCTTATAATATGCGTGAGATATTTTTATTATCTATGATCATCAGTGGTTGAACATTAAAGTGTTAACATTCCAAAAAATGTGTGCAATCCAAATCGATACTTATATGAAACTCTCTTGACCCAAAATCTCTATTCATATTCCTCCTTAGCTCTATTAGGATCTAGAAAATCATAGAGAATTGTGGGTTCTATATGTTCTAGGGAATGTCGTAAGCACTCAGGATCATGCACAATAATGGATTTTTGTTGATTTCCTCAGATATATCCTCAGAATTGGATGAATAGAACCTCATAAGAATCAAATAGAGTATATTTTTATATATAATTTATAATTAATGTATATAAATAATAATTAACTAAATTTAAAATTATTTCTTTATTTTCAATTAGGTTTATCACACCTGTCATATTTTCATTTTGATAAGGATCCAAGGATAGAATCCCTCTAGCGGTAATCCACACATATTTCATGAACCTCATAATGTCTTCATAGAATCATTGAGTTCTAGCATAAATGATTCTCACTACTTCATAATAATAATCCTTTCTGATCTAGAAGTATTCTTCTAGTTCTCTTGAGGATGTGAGAGGAAGGATGAGTATCATTGATATCTGTTCTTGAGATCCTTCTATAAGAATTTCTCTCCATGGTTGAGATAAATCTATACAGAGGATTTGTTATAAAAAACCAAATCTAAATTTAAATGACATAATTAGGTTTAAATACTTAGCTCAAATAATATTTTATTTCTCAAAGGCACTTAACCATTCTACTAATTCCAAGAGAACCCCACATCAAATAATAATAATGATATTATTACTATTTCTTTAATGTGTACAAAACTAACAAATAATTTTTATATCATTTCTTAAATACATAAATTAATATTTATTTAAATGATATTAAATTTATCATTCTCAAAGGACCCTAAACTCAATTATTTAATCCTTATCAGACTTTATCAAACCTTGAACAATGATTGTTTATTTAAATAAATAAATATCACTACATTATTAATTTAACAAATAAATATATAATCAATCATGAATAAATAATTATTAAACCAAAATTCAAGATAAATATTTATCCAAACTTTTAAATACAAATAGAATTTAACTAATGTTTTGGATACACTTAGTATATATCTCTATAGGCCTCTTAATGTCCAAGTTCAATGTTAGAAAGATGTCGAGAAACTAATAGAGAAATACATTAATGTCATAATTAAAGTAACCTTATATAATTAATCATTCTATAATATAATCTATTTCCCAAGATATTTCATAACCCCCCCCCCCCCCCACACACACACACACCAGTACCCCTCTTAGGTCAGTTGTGAATAGAGAGATGATGACCCCTGAATCTAGCCTCCAATAGGACACCAGTTGGAGACTAGCTCTGATGTTATATAATTTATACAATGGTAGGCATTACCCTCATTATTTAATTTAAGTAATAAAATAAAATGAGAGATCCAAAAATTAACACAATAAATAAATAAAGTAAAACCCAATATATAGGTGTAAGTTCATACAAAATGAAGAAACTAAATGTACCAAAACAAATCCTAGGCATTGACCGCGAACTCCAGTTACTCCTAAAACACTCCATGAGATATTAATACTCATCTCGAACACCAAATAGCTCCTACAAACCTAAAAATAGGTTATATATACATGGGGTGATCATAAAAGCATACTCAGTAGGATCCTCCTTCGAACCTCTCATTTAAAATTTTAAATAAGCATACTAAAACCCAGTGGATAAACAAATGAAACTAACCTGTTACCTAAAAATGTAAAACTACATCCTATCCTCACCATGGATTTCTCACCAAGTATCGCATACAAGTAAGAATATTAATATCAAAATATATATGTAAATTATGGCACCCCACTTTCACTTCCCCATTAGTTTTTCACTCTCACACCTCAATGGAAAATGTTCTATGATCATCCCTCCCATGAATCAAACTTTCCAAAAACCAAGATATCATATCAAGACATGCATCCTATTCAGTATAAGAATATCTCATCCTATATCCCATAACTAAGTAGAATCCTAAAAACCACTACATACCATTTAGCCTTCATTATACCTTAATCCACTACATCCCATTCATGTTCACCCATGGGAAATCATAGTCACTACAACTGGATACAAGTATGTTATATAAAATCAATCCATTACAACTTGCACATAAATTTATAGTAAAATGAGATCCATTATATCATGTGTAAGTCTATTACCTATACCTTAATCCATCAAATCCCAGGTATGTCTACATAATATATTATAGTTGAAGGGAGAGTGTGTGAGAAGGATAATTTATCCACCCATTACCTTTCAATCCTACACATTGGAGAACACCCCCAACCCCAAACATCTCGGTATCAGTTTCTCTACAAATTCCGGTGGTGAATCATATAAAATGAAAGAATATATAAAAAATATTATCACACATAATTACACTAAGGTAATTACCAATCCTTAGACTCAAACTACTACTATCATCTCACATGAAACCTGGTTATTACCCCTAAGTTCTAGGAACTAAATTTCATATATGCACACAAAACTCAACATTCAACATCATTAACCATTTCCATTTAGTGTTTATAAATTATTATTCATTAATTTATTAATCTAGTAATTTACCCATTATTTATTAAAACATCATCAATTATGGTTTAACCGTTTTGTTTCAACTCAAGGAAACTTTCTTTTATAAACCATATTATAATTCCAAATTAAAAACCCATTCTCTTAGATAATCCATTAAAACATACCATGGTTCTGATTAAATCAATTATCATTACCTCTATGAAAGGTAATCAATCCCATGAGTTCATTTAAATCAATTTATCATTCCATAATTTCAAAAGTACTCTATGAATTTTCTCAATCTACCACAACCTAAGATACACATTCCATGTATAGATATAAACTAAATCAAGCAATTAGAAAATCATGAAAAACAATCATCCAAATACTACCCATGAAAATCAAACATCAAGAAATAACCAATGATAAATCTTCACTCTTAACTCATTCTAACTTCCATGGTGTCATCTCTGACACCATTATGCACATCATATTCCATCCCACCATCATTGACATCAATTCACAACTAGAACCCCTTGAAAACTATACCATTATTCACTAATATAATAACCATAACATGTTATCAATAAATGATATCAAGGCTATTCCATACTATAGAAATCATAAAAAGTGGAAAAATCATTTTCATCATGGGACACTCAACCCTTTATCATACAAGAATGAGCTCGCTTAGTCCCAATCAATTGTATTTAGAAAAAAAAGTTTCATTACCATCTAGAACAAAAATATTTATTATAAATAGGTTTGAGAAAAATAATCAACATATAATCAACAACTGTCTATATCCAGGAATCAATCACAAACATACTTCAACCATAACTTCCATATTTCATCAATTTCAAAAAAACAATAATCAATTTTCATACCTATTTCATTAATTATTACATCATTATAAATTTACATTTTTTTATAAAATTCCAATCATATTAACAATGATAAACAATAACTACCATCACAAAAAATAGAAATCCCAATATCATGAAAATCAAGAGTCATAATCAATATGAAAAAGTTACATGAGATCACAATGACCAAATTCCATAATACATTATTCCTTAATTTATCAAATTATTATCTTCATTAGGTTTATTGAATCATTACCCAAAGTAACTAATGTATGATAATTATATTATTTTATATAAAAAATAGAAGTAACGAATCCCCTACCTCAATTCCAAGCTTTAAGGAATAATCACCATTCATGTACAGAAGAATATAGGGATCAAATATTACTAAATTTGAAGAAAAAACCAACTTAGCCAAATCATATCATACCAAAATTAGGTTTTTCTTGATCCTAAACCCAATAATAGAGAAAATATCTACTATGATCCTCTAGAATTAAGAACAAGTAAAAATAGGAGAACATGAGAAGAGAGAGTACCCTAATTCATGAGACTTTGATCCAGATGAACAAAATATTTAAAATCTCAAGAGAGGTGGCAGGAGAGTGGTGAGAGACCTAGGGGTCAGATAGGGTTCAAAAGAAAAATGGGAAATTGAACCAAGGTGTATACAACATTCTATCTACAGAGGAATCCAAGAGGTCCGCCACCTTAGAATAGTGATTTACACTATGCTTGTTGAGTGTCTGATCAAATCTGCCACCATTTGAAATGGTTTGAATCCTCAAGTCTTGTGTGTTTTAAAACTACATTTAAAAAATTTTACCACCACCACACCTTGGATTATGACATGTTTAAAGAAATCTTTGACACCTAATAAGACCCCATGACCTCCACCGTGGCATAGGTAAATATACCTCTCTATTTAGACCCCCCACACCAAGGCCTTTAGTGTGGTGAGATCCAACTCACAATTTCATCCTCCCTCATGCATACCTAAAACATGAATCCCAAAGAACCACCATGATTATCCCTTAGGTATTTACACATTGATTTTTTCTGATAGAAAATATCCTAATTTCCTCTACTGTTACCACATCCTATACTAAAACATGGTTCTCCTCCCAATTTCTCACTCATGGGACATACAGGGTAATATATATTATAAAACAAACTCCCTTAAGCACTCTAATACACACACCTAAAAAGGACACCCTATGCATTTTAGGTATCCTAGTTTTTCATAGGTGACCCTCCCAGCTAAAACACCCACTAAAATAGACACCTTGGATATTTTACTACTTGTCTTGCACTATGTACTATACAACTAGGTTCAAACACTCACCCTACCAAAAAAGCTATCTAGAACAGCATGCCTATGTGTAAATAATCCAAAATATGAACTCACGGCACCCACAAAATTAATTTGGGTTTACCACATCCAACACTATGTCCACTACTATGGCATTGTGGTCCTCAAGATGGAAAGAACTCCTCTATAGCCTCCAGATCACCTCTAAACTCTCTCTTAGCACCTCCAAGCCCTGGGAAAATGCAACGTGAGGGATCCTAAATTATAAGGCCTTAAATCAGAAACCTATAAAACATTTCTCATTATAATAACTCAATATTTTATTTTATATATTCTTTATTAAATAACATTGTGTTCGATAATGTACACCACATGCAACATTGAGATTAAATAAACTACAAAATAATATTATTTAAATATGGATATTATAACCTAGTCATTGGGTTAGTGGGTATGATAGGAATAACCATATTATGAAACATATGTACAAAGTTTTTTTAATTATTAAAATTAATAATAAATCACACACTTATTATTAATTAGTTGAGAATGAATATAAAATCTTTTGAAGCTAAAAGAGATATTTTTTTATAAATGTTTTTGTGAGAAATGTATTTTTATCTTAATAGATTAAATTAATTACTATTGATAAATTATTATAATAAAATAAGTATATTATATATCCAATTTAATGAAATAGAATTAATTTAATTATGGTTATGAGGAAAGTAATGAGAATAATGTCATTTTATGTTTCAAGAATATATTTTCTTCAAAAATGGTTTTTATTCTATTTTGTGCATGAATATTATAAATAATATATTCCAATTTAATAAAATTTATTTTGAAAAAATATATATAATTTTTCAAAATAATCATGTCAAAATTATATTAGGGTGACGTTTTGTGATTTTTAAGAAATAGTTGATTTTTGGATGAATAGTGGAAATATTAATTTTTTAAAATACTGTCACATTTATGACATTATTATGATGTAAGTATGAATTAATAAATTTTAAAAACATTATATTGAAAAAAATGTGTTTAAGGAGTTAAATAATTTATATTGAAATATTATTTTGAATTTTTAAAACCAAGCATGACTTTTTTGAACAAAATTATATTTTATCCAAATTAAAAATTATTTTTAGGTATTTGCTTGTATAAGTATGGTTGGAAGGAGAAATTTAGTTTATTCCTGATAAAAAAGTATAAATAATTAAATTTTATTAAATAAATAAAAAATTGAAATCAACTTTTTACTAGAATTCAATGTAAAATGATTTTTACGCTTAAATCGAGTATTTTCCAAAAAATTGTTTTCCATGTGTTTTGTGTACTCATATTAAAATAAATTTATACTACCAATAGAATAGTATTCCAATAAAATGGATTCTATATCTGTATTAATCAAGTAAAAATTTTATTATTATTCCCTTTTTATTTTTGGTTACATAAATATGTTATCATGTTAAAAAAGTTAAGTTATTGCGATTAAGATTAAATTGGGTTTAAATGGGGTTTAACTAGGATATGATGCTTAAAATGTATCCAAAAAAATGTTCTAAATGTGATTGGTTAAAAAAATTTAGATCCTATAACATCTTATATATGAATTTATGGCAGTTTGGTTCTACATTACACTATTATGATATATATTATATATAAATATTTTAAGTAATTCCAAGTGTATCCTTTCCCTCACTTATAAAAGGACACCTTCTCTACTCCCTTATTCACAAAGTTTAAGCCATTTATTTTAGAAAATAACTAGCCTAATTCCTTCATATATTACTTATATTATTTTTATATATTCTTTTACTCCCCTAAGACTATTATAATTAGTCATAAGGTGTAATCCAAAGGAGGTATCCTAAACAAAAGGTAATCATCTTATCTGGCTCTTTTAAAGTTTATTTATTATTATAATTTCTATAAATATATTGTATCCATACTAAAATAATGAATCCAATATAATTAATATACTAATATGTTATTATGATTATTTAAATTCCATTTTTTTCCTTTTTTCTATCCTATGGAAAATGAAAACATTCCTTGTGCGTGCGTACAACCTACCTTCTCTACGTAGCGGTGTAATTCATTTTTCATCACCACATTACTTGGATGGTTATAAAGACATAATTAATGAATATATATTATATTTATTATATAATTATGGTTATTAAATTATAATATATAATCTACCTTTTTTTCCTTTCATCCATTGGAAAATGATAATGTTTCTCATGAGTACATGTGTACTACCACCTCCATGAAGTGATGTGATTCATTTTTTTGTTGCCACCATGAATTGATGATAGAAAAATTATATATAATGAATAAAAATTAAATTTATAAAATTATTAACATTCTTGAAATGATTTAACCATTTCATAACTTCATTATCCATAGACAATATACTTAACTAATTTTGGAGAAATTAACTGAACAACCTGAAGTGGTCGATAAAAGAAAGAACTATTTAATGAATAGATTTAAAATTATTATAAAGGACCCTAAAAATTTAATATAGATGATTTTTTTAATCTAGTTTTAAATAAATTTAAATTCATTAAATATGAGGATCAAACATGTACCACTAAGAAGATACCCAAAGTAAGGGTAATTTCATTTCATTTCCACTTTATTGAGACATGTTTCACATTATGTACCTAATTTATTTTACATGTTTTATATACTAAATATTTTACACTTAATATAATTAATTAATCTTTATTCATGTTATTCAATTTTTTTTAGTAAATTTTTATCTTTAATGGGTTTTATTCAAAAGTTATAAAATTAATAATGTATTTTTGTTACAATCTCATTTTATTTTGAGATTGTTTATGTTTAGATTTAATTTCAGAAAATTATATGATAATAATATCTGAAAATACATAGATTTCCTTCTTCTTTAATTATGATTGAGTTTTACATGTTATATTCAATTTATTCTCATTTTGGATCAAGAATCAACAAATAAGTTACATGTAAGGGGCTTTCTTATAAAAATCATTTTTTAATGTTTTCTTTAAAACTCTTTTTCTTCCATGTCAAAGTTATTTTAAATGTTAAAAGAATATTCTTATTAAAATTAAAATAAATATTTAAATTCATTTTCAACCATATTTTACTTTATTTACAAATTTTTAATTGAAATCAATTTTTTTCATTTTTTTAAATGAGGTATTTTTGAATTTTTACCAAAATTTGAAATGAATATTTGTTTTAAAATTTATTAATTAAACATAATTTCTTACCATCAGGACCATTATTTACTTTGAAAATTACATTATTATTTTACGTTATTATTTTCAAATAAAAAATTTTTTCTAAAATTTTTGATAATTTTTATTTAAAATTATATCAAAACAGAAGGGTATTATCTTCTTAAAGGGATAAAAATTATTTTGAAAGTGATTTATAAATTCATTCTTACACAATGTTAAAATAAAGTTATATTTAATTTTTTGATTATATTTTCTTTTCTATTTCTAAAAATATTGGTTTTACTAAAAAAACTTCATTTTTTGATGAATTTATGGTCATCTTTCATACTTAAATTTGTTATTATTTTTTGGTTATTAACTTTCTCATGATCACATTACCTTGGAAATTATTTTATCCCCCATGTCCATATTTTAAGTATCATGGATAATTTTTAATACTATGAATTTGTCTTAACTATATACCATTTCTATATATGGTATTAGATAAAGGAATCTTATTAATAAATTTATTTCATTTATAATGGAAATATTGATGTTATGTATTCTTGATTCAATATAGATAATTGTTTACTTAGAAGGAATTTTGAGAGTGACTTGATTTGATCATTAAAGATATGGGGAATGAATAGGATATGAAAGTGATGAGTGGGGCCTAGTTTTAGATATCCCTTATATACATCAATAGTTCTCATGAGACAAAATAGTTGGCCACATTATATGGGTATTTGTCTTATACCTACCCATTTATTAATAATGGTGTCTTGGTTGAGAGGCCTTGATGGTAAGATTCCTGATAACTTATTCGAGACCTTGATGTAAATTTCATGAATGTATGGATTTATGCATTTCCTTTATTGAGCATTCAGTTTCCATTATTCATGTGATTTACATGTTGATATTATCCATGGATGTTCATTAAAATAAATTTTTTGATTGAATGAAATGTATTTTTATAATCCACTCTTCCATATTGATTATGCCTTATTTAATCATGATAGGTTTCATTATACATACCCTTATTGGGCATTTGAGATCACCCTTTATTTTTTCCCTTTCCCCAATATATGAAGAAGGATATTATCAATGATTTAAATTATGAAAGAATATTTATCAGGATAATTTTTTATATTTCCAATATAATATGAAAATCAATTATGTATCTAGTTTTCTAAGACTACTAAACTAATCAATATTGTGTGGTGTGATCCCTTGTATCTTACAATATGTAATAATTAAACACTAACTCTAGTTACTAGATTTGAGGTTTCTACACTCATCCTTGATAATTTAAAAACAAACCTGGGAAGGAAAGAAAATGGTTCTGAACAACCACCCCATGAGATGCCTCCCACGGATCTCACAAGAATAGAACACCACCAACACAACATGAGGCAAGAACGCAGAAACATGGAATATCAATAATAATCTTATAAAATAAGAAAATGTCTTACAAAAAATCTCAAAAATGATAAAACTCAAAACAAATTTGGATATTGATCTTGCATCTATGACTCCCACTCTCAAGTAAACTCCTCAAAGCCACTATGTTGGCACATGATAAGGACCGGGGGTATATAATACTCATGAAGCACCTTCTATTAATAGACATAGATCTCAATAGGCCACTCCTTGATGGTCACATCATCTTCAACATCCATATCACCATAATAAATAATATGTGAATCATTATGTATATATTAGAAAATCCATGACACATGAAATACATCATATATCTAGCTCATCCAGGGGGGAAGTTCTAACTGTTATTCAATATATCCAACAAGCACTAAAACCTTGAAAGGTCTAATAGACCATGGATAAGTATTAATCCCATGATTGAACCTCTAATTCCTATGAAGATGAGATACCTTAAATAACACATGATCTCCAACATCAAACTTCAGATACCCCCTCCTATGATTGGCATAGGTCTTCTAAAAATCATGTACCACCTTCATTTACTTAAGGATCACCTTTACCTTCTATATCATTCTCTAAACCAATTCCATTCAAAGAATTATGACCTTATTCCAACATATAATATATTGGAAAAATTTTCCATAAAATGATTCAAACAGGTCCATACAATTAGTGGAGTGATAACTGTTATTATAATAAAACTCTACAAAGGGTAGGTGCATCACCCACAAACTTCAAAAATATAGAATTCATGCATTCAACATATCTTATAGAGTCAGGACAATATTCTTTTTTTATAGTCCATCTTAGGATTAAGTTAAGTGTTAAGTAATAACTAAGATCCAAAAACATGTTGGGAACGCCTCTAATCCCTGGAGGTGTAATAGGGATGACAGTCACATATTATCATATTTCGAACCCCATGAATCCCCATAACCTCCTCCATATTCAACAATGATAAAAACTCCATAGAGAATGACTCCTTAATCACTAAGAAGTGATTTGGCCTCATCAAGTGTTCCACCATCACCCATATAACATCATGGACTCCCTAATATCAATCCAATCCAGTTATCAAGTCCATTTAAATGTTCTCCCACTTCTACTAGGAAACATTAAGTAGCTGAAGTAACCCATGAAGAACATAGTACTCAACCTTAACCCTTTAAGAAACCAAACATCAAGGTATAAAGTCTTTAATTTATCTCTTTATTATAGACCACCATAACTAAACTCATAATGAATGATTCATCTTAACCACATTGGGATGAACCACCAAGGTTGACTATTAAATTCATAGAAAATAATGTCATGAATTTTCAAAGGAACAAAGATCCTCCCCTAAAACAACACTTGATGTTGATTATCCAAAAACCACCCCTATGAAGCATCATTGAAAACAAATAAATCTCACATGTCCTTCACCTCAAAATTCCTCAGTTGGGACTCCTCCACCTGTAACACCAAATATGAATACATTGTCATCTGGTAAGGACACCATCTACCATAAACGGTTTTCATGTCAAGGTTCATCATATTAAACTCTTACATCATTCTCCAAGAGTCTCCAGACTCACACACGACACCTTCATGTGACTTATTTCTCAAATCATCATCCAAAACATTCCATTTTACTTCTGTATAAGAAATCTCAAAGTCATAATCTTATAAGAATTCCATCCACTATCGTTTATGAAAATCCAATTTGTAGTGGGAAAATACATACCTTGGGATATTTAAATCTATAGAGACCATAAAGAACTCATTTATGAGGTAATACCTTCACATCTTCAGAGAAAACACAACCACATCATGCTCAAGATCATGGGTTCCATAGTTATATTTATAAGTCTATAACTACGAAGATACATTAGAGATAACCACCCTATGTTGCATCATAATACAACCCAATACAAGTCACAAAGTGTCACAATAAACCTTTAATGAAATAACCTCCACCAAAAAATTAATAACTAGAGCACTGACCAACTTCTATTTTAAAAACATAAAAGTTTCTTGGCACTGGTCAGTCCACACAAACGTCTGATCCTTTATTTTAAAAGTTATCATAGAAGTCACAATATGAGATAATTCAGGTATGAACCTCATATAGTACCCAAAAATATCAAGTAAATTGTACACATCTATAAAATTATTGGGGCCACTTAAGAAACAAATTCCTCAATCTTCAAAGAATCCATAACTACTCCACAAAAAGACTTGAAATATCCTAAGAAACGGACTGTGTGAGCCTTGAAATCACACTTTGATTCATCCTAAACTACTTTTGATGATGAAGAAACCCCAAAATAGCTCACAGATACACTTTATTCTCCTTTTAATTAGATATAACAAGGATGTTATTGATAAACACCAACAAGATTCAATAAAAAACTCATAGAACATTGCATTCATTAGTACCATGAACACATTTTGAGAATTTGTAGCTCTGGAAAATATCACAATGAACTCATAATTACCATAATGATATCTAAATGAATAATTCAATATATTCTCATGCTTCATTAACATATGGTGATATAATGACCACAAATCAATATTTGATAACAATCTATCTCCCTTCAACTGATCAAATAAATTTTAAATTTACAGGAGAGGATAGTAGTTATTTATTGTCACCTAATTCAGATGATAGTAATTGATACACAAACATAGCCTACTATATGAATTATTTTTAAATAGAACTGTATCACTCCAAGGTGACACAGTAGGTCAAATGAATCCTAATTTTCAAAAAACATCAACCAAATTCCACGGTTCCCACAATTCGAAAGGGGACATCCTATACAAATAAATTAATATAAGAGTGATGCTTGGTTGTAATTCTCTCCTAAAATCAATCTTACATAGTGGAGGGATAATGTAAAACTCATCTAGAAATACATTAGGGTACTCTTGAACAACCTTTGGAAACACCACCAACTAATTCTCCACTAAACTCAACATTATACTAACCATCAACGAAGAAAACGACTCAACACACCTCCAAACCACATGAGGGTATCTCTCACCAACAAAAACAACATGAACTTTATCAGAGTCATATAATATAATACACCTCCTAAATAAATTCATAATAGATTTCATGGAATTCAACTAATCCATGATAAGGATGATGTTGTATGATTGTAACTATAAAAAAGGAAGTCTTCCCAAGAGATATGTTTCCCTAGAATCATCTCATAGTCTCTACACACATCATACAAGAAATGTCAACCTCCAAATAGCATAGTAAATGATAGGGACATAAAAATTCTATCCACATAAATTCCTAAAGTATCGATTAGGGTGGGTGAAACAAAGGAGTTTGTAGATTCTGAGATAAAAAAGGTATACATCGAAGTATAAAATAGGAATATAGTACCTCACACAATATCTAAATCACCTAGAACTGACAACTCTAAAGAATACATCAAACCATATCATACTCAATGACCTCTCTAACCTTAATAGAGACCACATCCATGGAAATACTCTTCTATATGACCATAATGATTAGGGTAATCATATGGATTCCCTCTACTTGCCTTATCCCCTCTCTATTTATCAATGGATAAAGCTCCTATATTTTTTTGCTACCTCAAAGGATACCACTACACCTATTATGTCTGAAAAGGGCCTCCAACTCCACCCTGTAAACTAAGGAAGGTTGATCAATCTCACTTATAATATACATGACCTCCATAAGCATAAAAAATCATGAATGATATATCGTAAAGGGTCTAATAATTACCATCCTTATAGAAACGATACCAAGAAGGGTGAAATCAACTCCTCGGTATTTGAAACTTCTTCATATGGTTTGGAAACTGATAAATTATGACCGCAACTATACTCCATAGAGAGTCCTGATGAATCCCATCCCAATATTATTTGGTCATGGATAACAACTTCTCAATAACCTATTATCTCCCTAACACCTCAAGGTATGTTTTAAATATAAATGGGGTGACCCGACACTAGATATATAAATGAAAATCCACTCCAAAATTCATCACCCTAGCCTCCTCATCTAGTGTAATGTCTAAATAATAATGTAATAAGTTATTATATCAAATACTAAACTCATGCACACTATAACACCCTTAACAAAGGGTAATAATAACTTGCTAACAAGACACTTTAATGGTCAAAAAAATAAACATAGTTTAAAACTAATCATAGTTCTTCTCCCATGTAATAAGTGACACATCATGATCCTTGAGGAATAAGAACCACAACTTGTGAGCCACCTCACATGGTATTTTTACAGCAAATGATACCCAATTATACTTACAAGCATGAATTGAACTAAAAGTGATCTCTACCTCCTCAAACCAAGCCTCTAACTCCTAATATAAAATTATTTCATCATACTTTTGTAGACCCAGATATTGAAACTACCAAATTTTACTCTTCCAAGTGTCATCGCCATTGAACTCAAATCTATAGACATCCTATAAAACATTTTTCTGAACATATTTAGTGTGAACCTGATGGATACATTGACCTAGACCCATTAATGTAAAATAGAAAATTTTAGGGACTCTTATATAGGTTATGAGTATAACGGAAGCACCTTTTGGCATGGTCAACTCGAATTTTAGTCTGAATTTATGAATAATATGAGTTGTTCATAATTAATGGAATCATTAATAATGTTTTTAAATTATTTATTACATGAATTAAACACCATAACCAGAAGACGAGTATCATCACATGTAAATAATAATTAATTTATAATTAATTTATAAATATATCTATAATTACTTTAACTAGGAATTATTTCTTCACTGATGATATAGTTGACTTAATCTCATGGTACCATCATTGTTTTGTAGGATTCAAGTGTAGAATCCCTATAGTGGTGATCCAAAAATTCACCACAACCTCTAAACATCATTTTAGAATCATCGGGTTCTAACATGGTTGATCTCGTTCACTTTCATCATTCATGGCAGATCATAGCAAAATTCTCTTCAAGGATAAATAATTATTAATGTTCTTTTCATGGATCGAGAGAGGAGGATGAGAGAAAACAATCTTGATCTCTAAAACTCTATCTAGGTATTGAGATTGAATCTATTTTTTTATTGTGTACAATAAGTGTTTATAGAAGGTAATATAATTAGATATTTATTATGGTAGGTTTAGGGTCAGGAATTTGTACATAGGACCCTTTCCAATTCTATAATTATTTGTTGACCTCAATTCTAATAATAATGACAAAATTATTACTATTATTATCCACATGGTATGTTAATCACTTAATAATATATAAATAAATATCATTTACATCATTTCTAATCAGACCATTAAGCTCGGTCCACTTATCCTCGGCATTTGCTGAATGTTGAAGAATTATTATTTAGTTAATAAATAAATATCATGGCATTATTCATTGATAAATATAATAAATATTTATTAGTATCATTTAACTCACTTATTATTTTGAATAACTTGTGATAAAATTTTAGTGATCCACCAAACCTGAATAATTATTAAACCATAAAGTAGGAATAATATTTATTCTAACTTGTTAAATTCAAAATTGAATTTAACCGAGATTCTCGATACACTTAACGTGTGACCCTCTAGACCTTTTTATTATTGGTAATAGGAAAATATACCTAACATACAAGGTTATCATCTAGAAACATTACAAGGCACCCATAGAGAAAGAAGTTAATATCGTAATGACATACAACTTCTTACAAACACTTACTGTGTAATATAATCCCTTTATCTCGATATCTATAATCAATTAGGTTTCATACTAGTGTCATCAACCTATGAATTTGATTTTTATTTATTTTACTTTATAGAAATGAATATTCCCACATAATACCATGTCCATGGATTTATCCATACAGTTCCATTCCTATTTAATTGCCTGAGATATCAACTTTTATCATGGGACAAAAGGGATAAATCCTTTCATGCATTATCCCCTAATGCAATATTACTTATGATGCACCCAGTATATCCAACTTCATTATGAGAATATGTCAACATGGTTTTAATAAATGCATCAAAGTACATGACTTATGGTACTAATTAATGACAATCTTATAGTCTAAGGATCAATACACATGTATGTAGATAGAAACATCCAATGACACATAAAATGTGTATTTCCTACCAGTGAGTCTGATTCTCATAATATTTTACTCTTGAAATTACCTAGGGTGTACATAATGAAAGGATTCCTCAAATTAATATGATTCTCCACCCCTTATAGCATATATAATTTGTTTCCCATAAAATTATATCATCTAGATATATAAAATTTATTCAAGAATACTATCATGGCATCTCCAGGTTCTCGTCATAGTAGGGAACTATTATGACCTTTATGTGGGAAATATATTCTTAGAACATTATCACATGTTATGTCATGCAGAGGAAAAATCATGATGTGATAAGAAACTTTATTAATATTCAAGATGATAAATACATGTAATCATAATGTACATAGAATTTGGTTTTAGGGTTCCAACTGAAACGGATTCCCACTCACACTAGATCCAACAATTAACAACCATCTGTCCACTGGATTTCATATGATAATCAAGCCTTTGATGAGATAGATCCTTTTTTAATGGGGATGTCATGTTTTCCTCCAAAGATACTCATCTCACTATAACTTCACCCCATTTTTAAATATCCCTCAAGAGATGAAACTTTCAAATTATATGCATTGTCCTTTGATGTGACCTTGTCTCTTTGGAATGATCCACCAGAGCAGTGTTATCACAATAAATTGTGATATTTTATTGAATATAATTCACCACATAAAGATATTAGAAAAAGTAATAAATCCAAAATTCTTCCTTATATACAATGGAAGACGTATTATAATTGAACTCCACTGTAGAGTCAACAATAACTGGATACTTTGAACTCTTTCATCTCAAAACTTCTACATTGATACTAAAGACATATCTTGAATTTGATTTCAGATCATTATGATCTATATAAAATATATAATCTATATAAACCTTGATGAGTAGCTCTGTATCTCCTCCATACATTAGGAATATATCCTTTGTTCACATCAAACACTTAAAGGAAAGCCTTAACAATAGTATGATATTGTTCACCTAGATTATCTTGATATATTCCTACCATGCTCAAAGAAATGGAAACATAAAGCCTCTTATATAACGTGACATACATTATAGATCCTATTAGATAAGATTATGGGATCTTATTCATTCTCTATCCTTATTTTTTATTCTAAGGACACATCTTCTTAGAAGGGTGTATATTATGTGATATTGGAACCAATCCCCCCTTGGATTATTATATACTAAAGATATTCAGTATATGGTCAATGTATGTACTTTTACTTAGTCCAAGAAGTCCTTTTGATCTATCATGCTTGATCTTGATCCCTAGAATGTAGGCTACTTCACCTAATTCCTTCATGGAGAAGTAATTTCTCAACAATGAATTAACCTTTTATAATGTTGGTATCTCATTTCTAATTAGTAATATGTCATCAACATATACTACTATGAAAACAACCATACTCCCACTAAACCACTTGTAAGAACTTAGATCATTTTCTTTATTAACAAAACTGAATTCTTTTAAAGCTTTATCAAACCAAATGTTTCATGACCTAAATTCTTTATTTAATCAATAAATGGATCTTTATAACTAGTATACCCTTTTGGCATTTACTGGAGCCACAAACCCTTTTGGTTGTTCTATGTACACATCTTCCTAAAGGTTCCCATTAAGGAAAATATTTTTGACATCCATCAACCAAATCTCATAGTTGTGGAAAGCCACTATAGAACGTATAATTTTAATGGATTTAAGCATGGAAACTAGAGAACATTATCCATCATAGTCTATACCCTGACATTGTCTAAACCATTTAGCCACTATCCATTCTTTATAAGTACAACCTAACCTTCCATGTCCATATTTCTCTTAAATACCCATTTTCACCCAATGTGTAGAGACTCGAAGCTTGACGTACATGTACATTACATTAATTTAGTGGAATAATTATTACATAACAAAAGCAGACACACAAGGACCATAATAGTTTAGTGTCTTTGGAAACTCGGAACGTAATCTTCTAATCGTGGTGAAAGATCTTCAACATCTCCCATAAAGATCTTCCACTTTTTGTTTCCTTACCTAAAATCTTTTTTTAATCCTGGGGGAAAAGAAAACATAAAAAGGGTGAGCTCAAATGCTCAGTAAGGTCAAACATAGAGAACATAAAACAATCCATAATCATTTGAAAGAAAAAACTTGAACATGAAATTTAAACATCAAAATCTTGAGCAAAGACATAAATCATGGAAGTACGTAAGGAATATATCATAATGGAACATCAACCATGATAAAATATAATGAGAATAAAACATGTAATTGTGGCAACCATTCAGCACATGTCATGATTTCCATAGTGGCCAAGGCATTGCTGCCAAGACCATCTTAGTGGATAAAGTCCCTTTCTGAATCGAGTTCACTCCTTGTTTCAGTCCTGTAACACTGAACCGGATTAACTTACCATTCCAGCCATGTCTATATCATGAGATATAAATCTTTACCCAATGCATTTGAGGGAGATATAGGTCCCACCCATCTCATAATGAAATCGTTCTTACTTGTGCCACAACGTAAACATGAATCATTCATCATAACCCAAAGAATAAAATGGGTTTCATAAACATCATTCCATCATAAAATAATCCATATAAAATAAATGGATATAATTTCATCATAAGAAAAGTGAAACCATGTAAATAATAAGGACATTATACTTGAATCATACACATATGAAATAATGTCATCTTAGATGGAAAATGGTTTTAATAAAACAGTTGAAATGAATTCTTGAGGAAAATATCCTTTCTTCTTCAAAATCATTTTCTTTTCACAAAATTTCATGTAATTTTCAAATAAAAGTATTTTGTTGAAAATAGTCATGAAATCCTTTGGAGGAAGCTTCATGAAAACAAGGCTTTATAAAACCGTAAAAATCCTTTCATGCCGTATAAGTTAAAAAAACATTTTTCTCATACTTTTTCCGAAAAAGTCAAAAAAGTACCTCGTAACGTAAAAAAAAGAAAGATTCATTACATACAATGTAGTAAAAGTCAAAAATGGGTAAAAAGGACTTTAAACATACATGAAAACATTTTTAGGAAATTGGGACATGGATGATAAATATAACCCCAGTAAATACTTATGAATTAGCAATCTCTGATAAAAATGAGATTTGAAAAATTATCCCTTACCTTAGGTCTGATATGTTTCGTACGTATCCGAACCTCCTGTATAATGATTTAAATAATTTCATTGACTTATTACAGAATCATATTTATATTACCCGTTCTTTTGTAAATTCCATGTTAAAGAGCGTTTTGGGTAAAATCGTTTCATTTGTCATCCGTGTTTTGACTTTTAATTATTCATATGATTACTTAGATCATGATTACTTAAATACAGAATATAAAACCTGATTTATATAATATATATATTCATAATATACATATATATAATAGATTGATAAATGGAAAGAAATACAATGTTCATGGAGACGGTAGGTCGTACGTATGCATGAACGCTGTTTTCGTTTCCTTATTGAGTTGAATGGAATTTAGTATATGACATACATATAAATATACATAAATACAGTAGCTTTATAATGTCATATATTTCATTATTATTACTTATATATACTTTATAATCATTCTTTAATGGTTAACATGGAGAATGAATCTCATCGCGTCGTGGAAACGGTAGTCTGTACGTACGCACGAGCGATGATATCGTTTCCATAATTATTGAATTGAATTGGAGTGGATGATAAAATATATCAGAATCAGTATGATGTTATAATAACTATGTATAGTTATTCTTTACACCATTATACCCATCCAAGTAAGGTGGTATTGGAATAACAGATTACACCACGGCGTGGAGACGGTATTCCATACGTACGCACACGCGGCGATTTCGTTTTCCATAGGATGGATAGAAGGTGAAATGGGGTTGTTTCATACTTATAATAACATATAAGTATATTAATGATACTGATTTTATTACTTCATAATGAAACAACTAATGAAGAAGAAGTGGAAGAAGAAATAAAGTTGAAAGAATCGGTAACGGACTTTACCTCTTCTTTGAAGTGCCTCTTTGAGACCTCCTCTTAGGGCACTAAAATTGGTATTTGAAGAAGAAAAGGACCTCTAAGATGTTTCTAGGGAAGTAGAGAAGATAATTTGTCAGGTTTTGGCCGAGATTTAAGGATCAAAGTGGTGTGAGGAAGAGAGGAAGGCGGTGCCCTTTTATAAGGGAGGAGAGGGGCACCTTCGGAAAAACTAAAAATATTATTTTATTATAAAGTCATATTCGGTTTTAAATAGCTCCAAATTGATTTATTTCGAATATAAAGTGGGTATGGGTCGAAATACTCTCATAAAATAGAATTTAGACAAGTTTATGTTCCTATTTTGACCTTATCATTTAGATTTAACTTTAAGTTAGACAAATTTTACTTTTACCGTGTCTTTTTGTGTTCTTACACTATAAAGTTAATAAACTTACCATAACAATACAAACTAACCCCAAGTTGTTTATTATTAACATATATAACCTTATCTAATTCATTTGTCCGAACCTTAGATTTTTAGGAATAAAATAACAATTAATAATATAGTATTTGTTTTAAAAACTATTTTATGCCAATTTTGACACTATTTGGTAATTGATTTTTGTGAAAATCATAACAGAATGATTAGTTCGAAAAAAGTTACTTAAATCCATACTAACATGTCATATTAACCTAGAAAATTATTTTAATTCATAAAAAGTCTCAAATTACATTTATTTGGGTATTTATAACATCAATTATGTCAATATTTTATTAATAAGATAATTATTGCATCATCATTGTGTCATAAATAAATTAAATTATTTAATGTCTAAAAATTAAAAATAAAATATAATTATGTAGGAAATCTTTTTATATTTATAATAAATGTTTATAGTCGAATTTATCTTATGTATAACTCTATATTAAAAATGATTTAGTTATTAAACTTTGATTTTAACTATTTTAACCCTTCTTTAAATAAATTAATAATAAATGTCCTAATCTAATCCAAGTGGGCCTAAATGGTCATAGTCTATTCCTAAGGTTGTCTTTGGTCGAATTTCCCTTATCCAATAGAATTAGGACATGTGTTAGGGTAATAATAATATCATTCTTACCCTTAATTACCCAACTTTTAACCGTGGTAAAAAAAAGTAAAAAGTTACTATTCACAAAAAATTATTTTCATCTCATTGAACCACATTTTACTTACTGACATCAACCGTGTCTCTCGGATTTTTGAAATTCCACTCACAGAAGCGGTAAAATTAAGTTTTATGAAAAATTCAGTTTTTTTAACTACCACTTAGTGGTTTCACTATTCATCAAAAAATGAAAGTTTCCAGAAAAATACCAAAACTTAGGCCTAAGCTATATTTGATATTATGAATTCAAAAATGATGTCTATTTTACCAAATTCAAAACATATCAGTTTCATTAATTAATTTAAAAATCAATTCCCGTCGTCAAAACAAATAGCGTGTTTTTAAGAGATAATAACTATCAAAAGATTGACACTTGTTTATGTCTGGTTTAAATGTGAAATTACATCCAATGACCAACATTGTATTAAATTGTCAAAATATATTCTAAATATACTTTAAAACCACTCAAATTAATAATTTATCACTATTAGTTATTTCGATTAAAAAAGTTGTTTTTAATTAAAATTAATAATTTTCACTATTCATCAAAATATGAAAGTTATCCGAAAAGTACCAAAATTTCACCCTAATATAATTTCGATATTTGAAAGATAAAATTTATAAAATTTCAAAATGTGGGTATTACTATTCATAAATGCTAGTTTATATAACATATCGTTGTTTAGTGAAACTCAGTATTGCGTACAATACACGCTATCGTGGAAGGTCGCAATTGCGTGTAATGCAAGCCAAGTCAGGGATGCGTGTTGTGAAAGCTCCTTTTGGTGTATCATACAACACAAGACATTATGAAATTCAAAAAAATATTTTTCATTAAATCTCAGGGTGTTACATTCTACCCCCCTTAAAATGAATTTCACCCTCGAAATTCGTCGGGGTTATAAATTGTTTACTACTCGAATGTTTCTTTAATAGAAACCCACATCGTAAAAAGGAATACCAAAACTTGGATTTAAAAACTAAAGTATGAAATGTAATGGTTACCCAAATTAACTAATCACTAGGTTTCCACATAGGAGAACATAGGTTAAAATATGGATATGGAAGAGATATCTAACTGTCATGTTCTGATGGAGAGTGGTAGAGGACATGGCTATGAAAAAGCCAACAATCACAAAGCCATAAATTTGTGATGATCTAAGGTACCATCTGATTCATCGGATATAAGATCACTAGGACAACATTTTTGGTTTTCAATATCATTTCCCTAAAGTTGAAAATTTTGAATTAGAAGAAATACTTGCTTGATTTTGGTACAATCTCATTGTTGTTCATGCTTTGAACAATTTCCACTTCATCTCTTAAAGAAATGAAGTTGAATTTGTTATTCATGAAGTGTTAACAGGTCATGTAATAGAATTATGGGTTATTCCATCTGTTTCAAACAAAAGGTTAGAAAAAGTTATCAAATATACATAAGTCCATCTATGGTGAGTTTAATCATATACAATTTCAAAAATGAACTTATACTTCATATATCATACCGCTTAATAAAATAAAACTAGTTTCTACTAACCAGGGAATTCCTGTAGGACAGTGGTAGGCGATAAAGTCCTGTCGCACTTCAGTTGTGGGTTCGATTCCCACAGCCTTGTCCGACGTGATGGGTTGTCGCCCGTCCTGCAGGTTTTCCTTTTTTCTAAAATTATGACATTCCATCGATAATATCAAAAACAGTTCTAGCCGTAAACTAACTTATGTTCTACATAATCCATTTCAAATCTTTAGGCTTATCCAAAATACTTCTGTCCAAGATTATAGTATAAAGAAAACAATTGCTAGAAATTTCATCTACCGAGCATGTGAATACCATCATTTATCCCTGATATATCTTGTTGATCACATTCCAATCATGTGAATACCTTAATCATGTATTCTCTTGAAAAATGAATACCCATTTAACCTTAGTGAAAACATGAATGCTGTCAAAAGTTAACTCATTCTACATACCAAAATCCCAAAATTTCTATATACTCAAACCATGATGCCACTTAGTCCTTATATCAACCATGAACTCATGAATACAATCAAACATCTCATTATCTTCTTATCCCTTCATTATGCGCATATCATCTACTTTCCAAAAATATCTGAATAACCTTTCATGGTTACCGGTACCATTAAACATATAATTTCAAATAATTTAGGAAAAACAATAGTGTAACAATCCTTAGACGATTCTTTATTCCATAGTATCATTAACTATACAACATAACTCTTGATAAACATACAATCATTCCACTACCTTCATAAACAATTGACTGAGCTTCAACACTTCTTTCATCTCATATATCATTTTTAGTCTCCTCATCATCATCCACATAAATACTACCCATATGACTATGCTGATTCTCTTCATGAGATTTTCCCTCAGGGCATTGGTTTGCATAATTCCCATACATTCCACATTTAAAACATCTAGTCATTGTTGATGTCGTAGCAATACCATTATCCTTGTCCATGGTGTTAACTGAACCTTTTCCTTTTCACTTACTGGTTTTGTGTCCTTCTTTTCCACACCCAAAGCATCTTTTAGTTCCTTTGAAACATTCTCCCTGATGCCTCTTCCCACATGATTTACATGAGGGAAATTGAACTTTCTTTCCTCTATGATCATCATGAAACTCCATCTTTCTCTTATTATCTGAGTCAGTAAACTTACCAAAGTTGAGATTATTGATCATATTATGAGATTTTTGATTAGGAATAATAACAATGTTTGGACTTCCAGATCTCGTTTCATTTGGTTTCTCGTGAAGAATATCATTCCATTATCTTCCATATCCTCCATTATTGTTAATCTTCCAATTTCCAGCCATTTTCTAAAACTCAAAAAGAATAGTGTGAGAGGAAAAAATCATGCTAGGGAAAACAACATATTAAAGGGGGATTACCCTCAATATCTAACATCTTAGGTTAAATTATAAAATCGTTACCGTAGTTCTAGGACTATATCCTATATGTATACTTATCCTTAGGGATATCCCTAGACATACCTTAGAAATATCTCTAGGGATCTCACTAACGTTTTCGCATCCTAGTTTCCAAAGGTTGACTAAACCTTTCCTCTGATACCAACTGTAGAGACCTGAAACTTGATTTACATGGACATTACATTACTTTTGTGGAATACTTAATACATAATAAAAGTAGACACACAAGGACTGTAATAGTTTAGTGTCTTTGGAAACTCGGAACGTAATCTTCTAATCGTGGTGAATGATCTTCAACATCTCCCAGAAAGATCTTCCACTTTTTGTTTCCTTAACTAAAATATTTCTTTTAATCCTGGGGGAAAAGAAAACATAAAAAGGGTGAGCTCAAATGCTCAGTAAGGGCAAACATAGATAACATAAAACAATCCATAATCATTTGAAAGCAAAAACTTGAACATGAAATTTAAACATCAAAATCTTGAGCAAAGACATAAATCGTGGAAGTACGTATGGAATATATCATAATGGAACATCAACCATGATAAAATATAATGGGAATAAAACATGTAATTGTGGCAACCATTCAGCACATGTCATGATTTCCATAGTGGCCAAGGCATTGCTGCCAAGACCATCTTAGTGGACAAAGTCCCTTTCTGAATCGAGTTCACTCCTCGTTTCAGTCCTGTAACACTGAACCGGATTAACTTACCATTCCAGCCATGTCTATCTCATGAGATATAAATCTTTACCCAATGCATTGGCGGGAGATATAGGTCCCACCCATCTCATAATGAAATCATTCTTACTTGTGCCACAACATAAACATAAATCATTCATCATAACCCAAAGAATAAAATGGGTTTCATAAACATCATTCCATCATAAAATAATCCATATAAAACAAATGGATATCATTTCATCATAAGAAAAGTGAAACCATGTAAATAATAGAGACATTATACTTGAAGCATACACATATGAAATAATGTCATCTTAGATGGAAAATGGTTTTAATAAAACAGTTGAAATGAATTCTTGAGGAAAATATCCTTTCTTCTTCAAAATCATTTTCTTTTCACAAAATGTCATGCAATTTTAAAAGAAAAATATTTTGTTGAAAATAGTCATGAAATATTTTGGAGGAAGCTTGTAACACCCCGAGCTTCCACGATACGCTTCTCATTCAATAATGCAATAGCTTGCATTGTACGCAACTTTGAGTTCTAAAACACCGCGACTAATCAAAGTAGCCGTTATGAATAGTAATAACCACTTTTTAAAATTATAGAAATTTTAAATTTCAAAATGGACTTCATTTTTGAATTCGTAATATCGAAATTATCCTAAGTTGAATTTTTTGTAACTTTCTGAGAACTTCCAATTTTTTTATGAATAGTGAAAAATACTTAAAACAACTTTTTTAATCAAAATAATTTATTGTGATAAATTATAATATTTAGTGGTTTTAAAGTATAATTAGAATATATTTTTACCATTTTATCCAATGGTGGTCATTAGAATTAATTTAACATTGAAATTGGACATAAACAATTGCCAAACTTTTGATATAAATTGTTTCTTAAAAACACGCTATTTGTTGTGACAACGGGAATTAATTATAAAATTAATTAATGCAACTTATATGTTTTGAATTTTGTAAAATAGACATCATTTTTGAATTCGGAATATCAATTATAGCTTAGGGTGAAATTTTGGCATTGTTCTGAAAAACTTCAATTTTTGATGAATAGTGAAACCACTAAGTGGTAGTTAAATAACTGATTTTTCGTTTAAATGAAATATTACCACTTCTGTGATTTGATTTTCAAAAATCTGATATACATGGTTTTTATTTAGAAGTAAAATGTGGTTCAATGAGATTAAAATAATTTTTTGGTGAATAGTAACTTTTAAGTTCTTAATCGCGATTAGAGGTAATTAGTGTAGTTTAAGGTACAAATAATGTTTTAATAATATGAGATGAGCATGAAACTTGTCATACTCCTATTGGATGAGTCATGGCCGACCAAGACAACCCATGGGTCAACTTGGGGACCCCATGGAGCCACTTTAGTTGGAAAATGACATTAATATATATTTATTTAATGTTAAAATTAAATTGACACAAACATGAGTTATTTTACTAAAACAGTTTTTAAGTGGGGTTACACAAGTCCAAATTTTGACTATAAATATTCATTAGAAAGCTAAAACTATTTCCTACATCATAGTATTTTTTTTATAATTTTTAGACATTAAATAAATTAAATTATTTATGACATCATTATGATGAAGCGATGACCTCATTATTTAACGATTTTAATAAAATGAAAAGATAATGTAAAATCCAAGGCTTACACTTGTCCAAAGACTATTTGATGGGTAGATTTCGAACCCTTATCACCTTATCCACGAATTATATAAGTTTGGGACCTTTAGAATCCGAAAAGCATTATGTAATAATGTAACATTTCAATCTTTCCAAAAGAGCCCCTCCTCTCCACTTATAAAAGGCTCCCACCTCTCCCACCTTATTCACACCTTAAAGCCATTTGGCTCGGCCAACCTCTGCCCAAATACTCTCCCAACTTCCCCCTATTACTCCTAGAATCCTCACTTTGGGCAGAACTCTTCTCAAGGAAGCCTTTGGCTCAAATCAAAAAGATTTACCCGATTTTGAGGTAATGTCTTCTCTAATGTTGTTTTGTTTTATTTTTCTTCTCAAACCCCCTAAACTCTTTTTATTCATTTTTTTTACAACACCAGTATCCTCAATATACTAGGATGTTTTTATAATAATGATTCGAGCTACACTTACACACACATACATCTAATGGTTAAAGAACATATGGTTTCTGTGGATGACGAATTTATGCCTCACGAAACGATGATTGTTCAACACTCATATAACACCTTCAAAGGTGGCCATTAAGATGTCAATATTTTTATATATGATATATAATATGTTTATGTTTTACTTATTCTTCTTTATTTCTCATTTATGGCATACTTTATGATTTCCATTATGGGTAAAACGCGATAATTTCATTTTAGGAAGTGCGGACTACCGCCCCCTCAAAGTGATGTGAATCGTTAATGCCATATGTGGGATGTATAAAGGATGGAGTAAATGATATTATATATGATATTACACTGGAACTATATTATACCTTTATATAATTATGATTTCATTACATTAAATACGAAATATAAATGAAAGTAGCGTTCATGTGTACGTACGGCTTACCGTCTCCATAAACGGTGCATTTCATTTCTTACCTCTAAATGTTACGTAATATTATGAATGAATGTATATACTGGATATATATGATATATATGATATCTACATCTTGAATATAATTCTGGATATAATGGATATTTCACCACATGAACAACTTGTAATTATAAGAAGGTTATTGTTGACACAAGTACCAAAGATCGACAAAACGACCGTTATTAACTTAAATAATTACATAACGTTCATAACATTGTAATAAGTGATATAAAAAGGATAATGAAAATGAAAATGGTTCTTAATAAGGTAGATATTAACTCTATTTTATTATTCAGGAGGTTAAAGAACGGTTGAGTCAAGTCGGACATGAGGTAAGGGAATTTCTTAACCCAATTTCCATTCTTTGGGTTAATCTCCTACTTTCAAATTATGTCATGATATTATTATGTCCTATATTGTATTTGTACTTTCTTTATTTGTACTTATAGTGAATACACATAATAAATCTATTTTATTTTAAAAATGATCTTTGTAAGGACTTCATCTCAATCTCCTTTCATTGAGGCATATTTCGTTTTATACACAACTTTATTTTATACGGTGTATAAACCCCTTTGACTATTACGTTTATTCAAAAGGTTTTCTTTTATAATTATGTGATTTTTAAGTGATTTAAAAATAGATATATTTCTCTCCAATATATGAAAATCCAGTGCAAATGTATACGTACTTAACGCAAGCTTAAAAATGTTTTCAGAAAACCCGACTCTCGAGTGTGGTAGACAGGAAGGGATTGGGCGTGGACCCATCATGGCCTGTAATTAGTCGAGCAGTCTCAGAATTAGTTATTTTGTTTTCAGAAGCTTGCATAATGTTTTCAGAAAAACACTGGAGTATATTTGAGCAATTTTAAAAGTAAGTATCTTCTAAAAAAAGTGTATCGGTAGGTCTCATGAGACAACTAGACGTGGAATTGGCCGCGGCCCTTTCCCAATTTGATTTATGGTTTTGGCCGAGGCCTTAATCATTTTAGACATCTTGGCTGAGGCCTTGACAAAATGTTTCAGAATGTATGGCATTATACATTTCCTCATTATGAAAGTGGTTATTGATATTGCATGTGATTATTCGACCAGTAGAATATACATGTGAAGAAGTGAATGGCATTATCTCATTTTACTTTTGCCATATTATGTTGAAGTTCAAGTTTAAAAGGCTTTTGTTTTAGTTATACATCGCCTTAAATGTTAATGTTTATTTATGAAAGCTTCCGCAATATTGTTATCCTTACTGAGCATCTGAGCTCACCCCTTTCAATGTTTTAATATTTTCCAGGATGTGAAAGAAGTATTTTAGGAATGACCTGCAGGGATAGTCAGAAGAGGATATGAGTGTGGACTATGAAGACTTTGTTATTAGTTTTTCACTTTATGATGTAATGTAAGACTTATGAATGTATCTAGTGTTTCCAAGGATACTAAACTAATCGGTCTTTCGAGACTTGATCTTTTGTGATCATGCCAATGTTACGAAGTAATGCACCGACTCTAGGTAGCTGGGGTCGGGGCGTTACAGTTGGTATCAGAGGCAGTTTAGTACTAACCTTGGAAGCTAGATTTAGATAAACTCTGATTAGAGCACATAACCCGAAGATAGACTTTGAGGATTGGTATAGAAGAACTTCCTAGAATTTTGTTATTGTAGAAATTTTGTGAGTTTTCCGAGAAATACATCCATGTCTGGATACGAGCAGATAGAGGCAGCTCTGGCACAAATGTACCTAGGGGTAAAACCCAAAAACACCGCTTTGATCTAGACTCGAACGGGAACTGGTGCACGACAACGGGCCTTGCTGCACTCTTGGTTACGACACTCCCGGGGGATATGCTTAGGATAATTCCCATTTTCTTTACAAACCACTATGAACGGTTATGAGTATATACTTCCTCAAAAAAAACCTTTTTATGATTATGGATTATATCCATAAATAGTTCAATTTATGTTAAGTATTTTACAAGTATGGAATTATGTATTTTGATTAATAAACTAATCTAGTTTATGCCATTGTTTAGAAATGGCGCCTAGTGGAAGGAATGGAAACCGTATCAATGAATGCACTCCGTGTAGGGATTTCCCTCCTGCTCAAGATAATTATTGTGGATCTGGAGATACAACTGGTGCTGATCAACTTATTACCATACTGGGACAACTCACTCAGGTTATGAATAATAACCTTACTCGTATGGAGCACCCTGATCCGCAACGTGGAGGATCACTGTTAGACCGCTTCATGAGGAAACAACCACCAACCTTCAATGGGAGTACAAATCCTATAGTAGCTGAGAAATGGATAAATTCCTTAGAGAAAATATTCCATGCCTTGGGGAGTAGTGAAAGGGAGAAGGTTGTCATGGCAGTTTACCGCCTCACTGGAGATGCCGATCAGTGGTGGTCGCTGATTCAAAACACAAAGGAAGATGATGACGTATCGAATATGGAATGGAGGGAGTTCAAAGAGATTTTCTTAGAAAAATACTTTCCTCGTGACCATCGAGCAGATATGGAAAGGCAATTTCTGAGTCTGAGGCAGAAGGAGGATGAGAATGTCGCAAAGTATGAGGCTAACTTTACAAGGTTAGCGAGGCATTCTGCCGATTATATACGTAACCCAAGGAGTAAGATTGATCGTTTCTTTGATGGGTTAAAACCATTTCTCCGTCGATCTTTATTATCACAATCCTTCTCATCATACGAAGATATTGTCTCGTGTGCTATCAAGACAGAAAAGGAATTCTCTAAGTCTTATGACAACAAAGTAAAGCAAGAGAAGAAGAGAACGGTGGAACAAGAGACAGATAAAGGGAAAAAGGGAAAGAAGGATTTTCCATTATGTGATAATTGTGGGAAGAATCACCCTGGTACGTGCCTAAAAGGAATGGGAGTTTGTTATAAATGTGGAGAAAAGGGTCACCAGGCTCGTGATTGTAAGGGAAAGAAAGAGGCTGTCAAAGTTGAATGCTACAATTGTAGGGAAATGGGGCATTATGAAAATGAATGTCTTAAGCGTCAGGGAAACTTACCTCAGAAAAGGCCAAGGGATCAAGGAAAATCTTATGTTGTTACTACAGTTGAAGCAGAATAACTAATGTATTGGTGCTTTTGGACTCATGGATTATATTCTAGTTTTAGAATAATGTGATATATATATAAGGATTGTACTGCAGTACTTGTTGATTTCAGTAAGGTTTTAATATGATTAAGGTAATCATATTTTTAGTATGTGACAATAAGAGAAACTTTTCTTGTTTGGGGAATCTGATGTTACAATTGGTTTTGGAATTTAGAGACCTTTTAGAGAAAGTCTGGACGGAGGTATTTTGGATAACTATTAAGGTTGGAATGGATTAAGTTGAACCATGGATAGTATTGTTTAAGGTTAAAGCATTTCTGAAGATTATTTTTGGAATATTATAATACTATAGTTTTAGGAAAAAGGACAACCTGCAGGGTGGGGCATAACCCGTCGCGTCGGACAAAGCTGCAGGAATCGAACCCACAACCATAGTGCGACAAGCCTTTATTTCCTACCACTAGCCTACAGGAAGTCCCTGGTTATTACAAAATAATATTACTAATCTAAATGGTATCTGTAAACATTTGGAACCTTATACAATTAGGATAAGTATAATATTTTTGAGTTCTATTATCTTTTTTAGTGAAAGATGAGTTGAAGGTTGAAACTCTAATTGTCAAGCATAAATATATATATACCTATCTCTTATTCAATGAATAAATTAATTCTTAAACTTTAGTAAAGGGATATTAAAACAAAAAAATGTGTTATCCTAATACCTTATGTCTTGTTGAACTGATGATATTTTAAATCAACATAGATTTAAGGCTTTGAGGCCCTCAATTTGACAGTTGATTGTGATTGATGACCTCAATCACTCCCTACAAATATTTACATTTTTCCTCCAATTATATGTCTCTAATTGCCACCAATGTTCTCCTAATCGAGATCATAATTGGGTGGTGACTTTTTCATTTCCCTTTCCCTCTTATTAAGGCTAAATTTTATTAATCTTATTTCCGATGTGGGTTTTCCTCAAAGGTATTTTCTCTTTTCAACCTTTTATTTTCAAAGAAAAATTTCAAATTGCGAGGACGCAATTTATTGAAGGAGGGGAGAATGTAACACCCCGAGCTTCCACGATACGCTTCTCATTCAATAATGCAATAGCTTGCATTGTACGCAACTTTGAGTTCTAAAACACCGCGACTAATCAAAGTAGCCGTTGTGAATAGTAATAACCACTTTTTAAAATTATAGAAATTTTAAATTTCAAAATGGACTTCATTTTTGAATTCGTAATATCGAAATTATCCTAAGTTGAATTTTTTGTAACTTTCTGACAACTTCCAATTTTTTTATGAATAGTGAAAAATACTTAAAACAACTTTTTTAATCAAAATAATTTATTGTGATAAATTATACTATTTAGTGGTTTTAAAGTATAATTAGAATATATTTTTACCATTTTATCCAATGGTGGTCATTAGAATTAATTTAACATTGAAATTGGACATAAACAATTGCCAATCTTTTGATATAAATTGTTTCTTAAAAACACGCTATTTGTGGTGACAGCGGGAATTAATTATAAAATTAATTAATGCAACTTATATGTTTGGAATTTTGTAAAATAGGAATCATTTTTGAATTCGGAATATCAATTATAGCTTAGGGTGAAATTTTGGCATTGTTCTGAAAAACTTCAATTTTTGATGAATAGTGAAACCACTAAGTGGTAGTTAAATAACTGATTTTTCGTTTAAATGAAATATTACCACTTCTGTGATTTGATTTTCAAAAATCTGATATACATGGTTTTCATTAAGAAGTAAAATGTGGTTCAATGAGATTAAAATAATTTTTTGGTGAATAGTAACTTTTAAGTTCTTAATCGCGATTAGAGGTAATTAGTGTAGTTTAAGGTACAAATAATGTTTTAATAATATGAGATGAGCATGACACTTGTCCTACTCCTATTGGATGAGTCATGGCCGACCAATACAACCCATGGGTCAACTTGGGGACCCCATGGAGCCACTTTAGTTGGAAAATGACATTAATATATATTTATTTAATGTTAAAATTAAATTGACACAAACATGAGTTATTTTACTAAAACAGTTTTTAAGTGGGGTTACACAAGTCCAAATTTTGACTATAAATATTCATTATAAATCTAAAAAGATTTCCTACATTATCGTATTTTTTTTATAATTTTTAGACATTAAATAAATTAAATTATTTATGACATCATTATGATGCAGCGATGACCTCATTATTTAACGATTTTAATAAAATGAAAAGATAATGTAAAATCCAAGGCTTACACTTGTCCAAAGACTATTGTATGGGTAGATTTCGAACCCTTATCAACTTATCCACGAATTATATAAGTGTGGGACCTTTAGAATCCGAAAATCATTGTGTAATAATGTAACATTTCAATCTTTCCAAAAGAGCCCCTCCTCTCCACTTATAAAAGGCCCCCACCTCTCCCACCTTATTCACACCTTAAAGCCATTTGGATCGGCCAACCTCTGCCCAAATACTCTCCCAACTTCCCCCTATTACTCCTAGAAGCCTGACTTTGGGCATAACTCTTCTCAAGGAATCCTTTGGCTCAAATAAAAAGAGTTACCCGATTTTGAGGTAATGTCTTCTCTAATGTTGTTTTGTTTTATTTTTCTTCTCAAACCCCCTAAACTCTTTTTATTCATTTCTTTTGTAACAACACCAGTATACTCAGTATAATAGGATGTTTTTATAAGAAGTATTCGAGCTACACTTACACACACATACATCTAATGGTTAAAGAACATACGGTTTCTGTGGATGGCGAATTTCTGCCTCACGAAACGATGATTGTTCAACACTCATATAACACCTTCAAAGGTGGACATTAAGATGTAACTATTTTTATATATGATATATAATATGTTTATGTTTTACTTATGCTTCTATATTTCTCATTTATGGCATACTTTATGATTTCCATTATGGGTAAAATGCGATAATTTCATTTTAGGAAGTGCGGACTACCGCCCCCTCAAAGTGATGTGAATCGTTAATGCCATATGTGGGATGTATAAAGGATGGAGTAAATGATATTATATATGATATTATACTGGAACTATATTATACCTTTATATAATTATGATTTCATTACATTAAATACGAAATAGAAATGAAAGTAGCGTTCATGCGTACGTACGGCTTACCGTCTCCATAAACGGTGCATTTCATTTCTTACCTCTAAATGTTATGTAATATTATGAATGAATGTATATACTGGATATATATGATATATATGATATCTAAATAATGAATATAATTCTTGATATAATGTATATTTCACCACATGAACAACTTTTAATTATAAGAAGGTTATTGTTGACACAAGTACCAAAGATCGACAAAACGACCGTTATTAACTTAAATAATTACATAACGTTCATAACATTGTAATAAGTGATATAAAAAGGATAATGAAAATTAAAATGGTTCTTAATAAGGTAGATATTAACTCTAGTTTATTATTCAGGAGGTTAAAGAACGGTTGAGTCAAGTCGGACATGAGGTAAGGGAATTTCTTAACCCAATTTCCATTCTTTGGGTTAATCTCCTACTTTCAAATTATGTCATGATATTATTATGTCCTATCTTGTATTTGTACTTTCTTTATTTGTACTTATAGTTAATACACATAATAAATCTATTTTATTTTAAAAATGATCTTTGTAAGGACTTCATCTCAATCTCCTTTCATTGAGGCATATTTCGTTTTATACACAACTTTATTTTATACGGTGTATAAACCCCTTTGACTATTACGTTTATTCAAAAGGTTTTCTTTTATAATTATGTGATTTTTAAGTGATTTAAAAATAGATATATTTCTCTCCAATATATGAAAATACAGTGCAAATGTATACGTACTTAAGGCAAGCTTAAAAATGTTTTCAGAAAACCCGACTCTCGAGTGTGGTAGACAGGAAGGGATTGGGCGTGGACCCATCATGGCTTGTAATTAGTCGAGCAGTCTCAGAATTAGTTATTTTGTTTTCAGAAGCTTGCATAATGTTTTCAGAAAAACACTGGAGTATATTTGAGCAATTTTAAAAGTAATTATCTTCTAAAAAAAGTGTATCGGTAGGTCTCATGAGACAACTAGACGTGGAATTGGCTGAGACCCTTTCCCAATTTGATTTATGGTTTTGGCCGAGGCCTTAATCATTTTAGACGTCTTGGCCGAGGCCTTGACAAAATGTTTCAGAATGTCTGGCATTATAAATTTCCTCATTATGAAAGTGGTTATTGATATTGCATGTGATTATTCAACCAGTAGAATATACATGTGAAGAAGTGAATGGCATTATCTCATTTTACTTTTTCCATATTATGTTGAAGTTCAAGTTTAAAAGGCTTTTGTTTTAGTTATACATCGCCTTAAATGTTAATGTTTATTTATGAAAGCTTCCGCAATATTGTTATCCTTACTGAGCATCTAAGCTCAGCCCTTTCAATGTTTTAATATTTTCCAGGATGTGAAAGAAGTATTTTAGGAATGACCTGCAGGGATAGTTAGAAGAGGATATGAGTGTGGACTATGAAGACTTTGTTATTAGTTTTTCACTTTATGATGTAATGTAAGACTTATGAATGTATCTAGTGTTTCCAAGGCTACTAAACTAATCGGTCTTTCGAGACTTGATCTTTTGTGATCATGCCAATGTTACGAAGTAATGCACCGACTCTGGGTAGCTGGGGTCGGGGCGTTACAAAGATTCATGAAAACAGGGCTTTATAAAGCCGTAAAAATCCTTTCATGCCGTATAAGTTAAAAAAACATGTTTCTCATACTTTTGCCGGAAAAGTCAAAAAAGTACCTCGTAACGTAAAAAAAGAAAGATTCATTACATACCATGTAGTAAAAGTCAAAAATGGGTAAAAAGGACTTTAAATATACATGAAAACATTTTTAGGAAATTGGGACATGGATGATAAATATAACCCCAGTAAATACTTACGAATAAGCAATCTCGGATAAAAATAAGATTTACAAAATTATCCCTTACATTAGGTCTGATATGCTTTGTACGTATCTGAACCTCCTGTATAATGATTTAAATAATGTCATTGACTTATTACAGAATCATATTTATATTACCTGTTCTTTTGTAAATTCCATGTTAAAGAGCGTTTTGGGTAAAATTGTTTCATTTGTCGTCTGTGTTTTGACTTTTAATTATTCATATGATTACTTAGATCATGATTAATTAATTCCAGAATATAAAAAATGATTTATATAATATATATATTCATAATATACATATATATAATAGATCGATAAATGGAAAGAAATACACCGTTCATGGAGACGGTAGGTCGTACGTACGCATGAACGCTATTTTCATTTCCTTATTGAGTTGAATGGAATTAAGTATATGACATACATATATATATACATAAATCCAATAGCTTTATAATGTCATATATTTTATTATTATTACCTATATATACTTTATAATCATTCTTTAATGGTTAACATGGAGAATGAATCTCATCGCGCCGTGGAGACGGTAGTCCGTACGTACGCACGAGCGATGATATCGTTTCCATAATTATTGAATTGAATTGGAGTTGATGATACAATATATCAGAATCAGTATTATGTTATAATAACTATGTTTAGTTATTATTTACACCATTATACCCATCCAAGTAAGGTGGTATTGGAAAAACAGATTACCCCACGGCGTGGAGACGGTATTCCGTACGTACACACGCGCGGTGATTTCGTTTTTCGTAGGATGGATAGAAGGTGAAATGGGGTTGTTTCATACTTATAATAACATATAAGTATATGATTGATACTGATGTTATTACTTCATAATGAAAAAACTAAATAAGAAGAAGTGGAAGAAGAAATAAAGTTGAAAGAATCGGTAACGGACTTTACCTCTTCTTTGAAGTGCCTCTTTGAGACCTCCTCTTAGGGCACTAATATTGGTCTTTGAAGATGACCAGGACATCTAAGATGTTTCTAGGAATATGGAGAAGATAATTTGGCTGGGTTTGGCCGAGCTTGAAGGCTCAAAATGGTGTAAGGAGGAGAGGAAGGTGGTGCCCTTTTATAAGGGAGGAGAGGGGCACCATCGGAAAAACTAAAAATATTATTTTATTATAAAGTCATATTCGGTTTTAAATAGCTCCAAATTGATTTATTTTGAAGATAAGGTGGGTATGGGTCGAAATACTCTCATCCAATAGAATTTAGACAAGCTTAGTTTCCTATTTTATCCTTATCATTTAGATTTAACTTTAAGTTAGATAAATTTTACTTTTACCATGTCTTTTTGTGTTCTTACACTATAAAGTTAATAAACTTTCCATAAAAAGCCAAACAAACCCCAAGTTGTTTATTATTAATATATATAACCTTATCTAAGTCATTTGGCCGAATCTTAGATTTTTAGGAATAAAATAACAATTAATAATATAATATTTATTTTAAAAACTATTTTATGTCAATTTTGACACTGTTTGGTAATTGATTTTTGTGAAAATCATAACAGAATGATTAGTTCAAAAAAAGTTACTTAAATCAATAATAACATGTCATATTAACCTAGAAAATTATTTTAATTCATAAAAAAGTCTCAAATTACATTTATTTGGTTATTTATAACATCAATTATGTCAATATTTTATTAATAAGATAATTATTGCATCATCATTGTGTCATAAATAAATTAAATTATTTAATGTTTAAAATTTACAAATAAAATATCATTATGTATGAAATCTTTTTATCTTTATAATGAATATTTATAGTTGAATTTATCGTATGTATAACTCTATATTAAAAATGATTTAGTTATTAAACTTTGATTTTAACTATTTTAACCCTTCTTTAAATAAATTAATAATAAATTTCCTAATCTAATCCAAGTGGGCCTAAATGGTCAAAGTTTATTCCTAATGTTGTCTTTGGTCGAATTACACTTATCCAATAGAATTAGGACATGTGTTAGAGTAATAATAATATCATTTTTACCCTTAATTACCCTATTTACTTTTAACTGTGGTAAAAAAAAGTAAAAAGATACTATTCACCAAAAATTATTTTCATCTCATTGAACCACATTTTACTTACTGAAATCAACCGTGTCTCTCGGATTTTTGAAATTCTACTCACAGAAGCAGTAAAATTAAGTTTTATGAAAAATTCAGTTTTTTTAACTACCACTTAGTGGTTTCACTATTCATCAAAAAATGAAAGTTTCCAGAAAAATACCAAAAATTAGGCCTAAGCTATATTTGATATTATGAATTCAAAAATGATGTCTATTTTACAAAATTCAAAACATATCAATTGCATTAATTAATTTAAAAATTAATTCCCGTCATCAAAACAAATAGCGTGTTTTTAAGAGATAATAACTATCAAAAGATTGACACTGTTTATGTCTGGATTAAATGTGAAATTACATTCAAGGACCAAAATTGTATTAAATTATAAAAATATATTCTAAATATACTTTAAAACCACTCAAATTAATAATTTATCACTATTAATTATTTCGATTAAAAAAAATTTAATTAAAATTTAGTAATTTTCACTATTCATCAAAATATGAAAGTTATCCGAAAAGTTCCAAAATTTCACCCTAAGATAATTTCGATATTTGAAAGATAAAATTTATAAAATTTTAAAATGTGGGTATTACTATTCATAATGGCTAGTTTATATAACATATCGTTGTTTAGCGAAACTCGGTATTGCGTACAATACACGCTATCGTGGAAGGTCGCAATTGCATGTAATGCAAGCCAAGTCAGGGATGCGTGTTGTGCATGCTCCTTTTGGTGTATCATTCAAAACAAGACATTAATGAAATTAAAAAATATATTTTTCATAAAATCTCGGTGTGTTACACAATGGTATTTACATTTTTTGGAAAATTGACCAAAACCCACACACAGTTTTGGTACATGGAATCTATATCATATTTTATAGATTCTTAACATTTTTTAGCTTCTGATATCACCACTAACTCTTTATAGTATAAAGGGTCATTATTATCAACTGATGATGAGTGGTCATCTTCTGTGGCTAGACAACCATATCTTTCTAATTATCTAACCACTCTTGTGCTTCTATGCCTTACTTATGTTTCAGTAACAACTTCTTCCATAGGTATCTCTGGAATTTTTTTCTGGTACAACTATTTTGTATCATGAGCATCAAATTCATCAAAGCTAAAATTTATCCCACTATACTTCTTAAGGATGTGTTCCTTATCAAGTAATGTAGATTTCTATAAACTATAACCCTTTTATACAAGGGATCATATAAGTAATATCCCCTTATTTCCTTGGAGTAACCTATAAAGATAAACTTCTTTCGCTAGAGTGATAGTGTGTTGCTTGATCTAGCCTTAACAAACACCTCACATCCCATTCATGAATATGTGATAAAACTGGTTTCTTTCCACTCCATAACTCAATGGGAATATTATTTTCCACTTTATTTGGTACTTGGTTTAGTATGTATTTTGAGGTGTGTAATTCTTATATCTAAAAGGATAATAGAAGGATTATATGGCTCGTCATTTAACTTACTATTTATAGAAAGGTACAATTCATCATTTCCCTAACATCAATCTACTATGGAGTATAAAGAGATGTGATTTGAGATAAAATATCATACTCCCATAGAAATTCAATAAACTCTTGGTTAAGATATTCACCACCTCAGTCTAATAAAAGTTTATTTAGCTTCTTACCAAGATGATTTCAACTTCATTATTAAACTCCTTGAACTTCTTAAAGGATTCAGTCTTAAACCTCATCAAGTAGACATAACTATACCAACCCAATTCATCGGTAAAATTGATAAATTATGATAATCCACCTCTATATTATTCTTGAAAAGGTCCACACACATCAGTGTGTACCAGTTCTAGAAGCTCTATGTCCCTTTCACCTTGACCACTAAATAATGGTTTGGTCATATTTCCTAGTAAAACATCATGACATATTTCAAGTGGTTTAATCTCAAAAGAGTCTAAGTAACCATCATGATAGAAATTAGTCAAATGCTTCTTATTTAAATGACCAATATGGTGATGCCATAAATGGGTTGAAATGAATCACATGAATTTGATTCATTATCAATTACCAATATTTTTTTATAATTTAATACATAAGGACCATTATTTAGCTATGTCATACCATAATATATGTTATCTTTATAAAATTAGTATCTCTTATTTCCAAAATTAAGAATAAATCCATCCATATATAAATAAGAAATAGACAATGTGTTCTTAGTAACACTATGAACATAGTCAAATTTCTTTAAAACCAAAATCATTCATGTTGGAAACATGAGGCGATAGTATCCGATAAATATAGTATCCAACTTCGCTCTATTGGTAGCTCATTGATCCACCTTTTCCTCTAGAAACCATCTAAAATCTATTTGGTTCCCATATTTGGATATAAATGTGGGAACCATATATAGTATCTAACACACAACTTTTAGATATGTAAATATTAAACTTTATAAATAATTCACTTGAATATTCCACTTGCTTATCTGGCTGGGTGTAGTTTCTCTTCCATTGGCCTTTCTTGCACATGAAAAACACATTTCATTCTTCTCCTTTTCTTATCATTAAATATACTTCTTCTTGGAAGGGTGGTTCTCTAGACCCTTGAACTTGGAATGATCCTATAAAACATTTTACTTGTTATTAATCTTCTTATTCAATATAATTATTGTGTCTTTTTCATTCCCCATGTCTTTATCAACTTGGAGAATAATAGTAAGAAGTTCCAAAATAGTCTTCTCACTATTGTTTATATTGTAATTCATAATGAAATTGAATAAGGTTTTAGGTTGTGAGGAAAGAATGAGATAAGTGTTAAACTCATCAGGTATCTTAAACTCTAAGATGTATACGTTTTATATGTATCTAATCATTTTGACTACATGAGCCCTAGCTGGCACTAGATCTCCAAGCTTGCATGTGAATAGTGATTTGGAGATCTCACATATCTCTTGTCTCACCTTCTCTAGATAGAGATCATGAAGGTGATAAACTATGATATATGCATCCATATCATCATGTTTATTTAAAATATCGTTGGACATGGATGATAAAAATAATCATTTGACATTCATTGGATTCTATAAATGTTTCGGTATGAGAGATGTTACTTTCTCACCAGCCTCTTTAGCTAGTGACTCATGAAGTGGGGTTTCCAGAAAATAATATTTTTATTCATGGAGTAGTATAATGCATGATATCCTATTCCATTTCTAGAAATTTATGTCAATTATTATTTTATCCTTCTCTAGTATGGATTATATTTATGTTTTTGAATTCTTGTGGTCTTCCATTTCTATAAAATTAAGAGTATATAATTAGTACCTCCTTGATTAACAAAACAAATTAATAAATTTAATTTAATTAAATTTTATTAATCTCCTTCTATTTTATTGAAAACTAATATCCCTCAACATTAGTTTGAAAATATCATGTTTCATAGATATTCTAGTTGAAGCGACCCATATTCCCCTTCTCATAACCCACGATTGGGCCTGAAAAGTTAATTGAAGGTTTTTTGTTAAGTGTAACTTATTTACTATATTAACTCATTGTTCCTTGATATGTTGAGTGGAATATCTAATACTAAAATCCTAGATAAATATTTCCTCAACCCTTGCCTCTCAATTACACCAAAACCTACTTGGGAAGTCAACCCTTAATGTGAACCAAGTTAAGTCAACCCATAATTTCATGCTAAAAGTCCCCTGATAATTGAAAGCACCCTAAATTGGTATGGTTAATCACATTGAACTATGGGTTTGAATATAACATAATTAATGGAATACTATACCGAAATAATATATTAGTTTAGGAGTTTTTATCCTGATACATAAAAAACTATTTTTATCTTATCACATGCCTTGTTAATATTAAGTGGATTTTACTTAAGTGATTAACCATATCGAATAAAATTTATGTATAGTCTAGTTTTATTTTTCTACATAGTGCATGTTTGTTAATTAATTTATTAAGTGATCAAATGGAATCCATAAACATAAATAATCAACCATGAAATTGATAGAAATAAAATATAAATGGCATGATCATGAGTTTCTCTAATGGTTAGTTTATTTAGAGTATGATAAACTAGACCTCACCCCAAGGGGGAACACCTTGAACTATATCATGGTTTATGTTTTATCATTCCACCTCGACTCCTATGTATCACCTCAATTAGTTTCACCTTGGTTCTGGAACTCGGGCTACCTCCTCTCACCGAGAACCTACATCCCTACATAATCTTTTACTCACATGTGTGTGAGGGGATCCAATGGATTGGATAAGGGGAGTTTATATAAAATAAACTTTGGGTACATAGGCTCTTACATAATTATGAGGAGGATATAACTCATAGTACATTATTTTAAATTTAAATACAATAATAAATTAAAATAAAACCAATCACATACACAAGTCTGGATAATATCACGATCATACACACAACATGAAATAGACATACATTTTAAATCGAATTATTAATTACTTAAATTCATTATTTAATTAAGATAAAGTTCCAAAAACTAATTAAATTTATCTAATTTATCTTAATTCCATCCAAGTATCCATGAATTTCCATCATCCATAATTTTAAACAATATAAATAATTTTTTTAAAATATTAATAAATTACACAAGTGTACTTGGAGGAAATGGCATGTGCTCATCTGAACAACCTAGCATGATCATTGTCCTTGTACATTCACTTGATATCCAATATAAATGTGTGATAGGTAATTACATGGTGTGTACTATCAAACAAATGACACATAAAACACATGTGAATTAAACTGCATGTGATGCTCTGGATGTACGTGGAGTACACTATAAGTAAGGACCATGCAGAACTTGTATATTTGGAACTTAACATGAAAATTAATTTAATATATAATAAAAAATCCTATGTTATGGAATTTAATATCAAATAAATGTGACATGGAACTCATAAAGATAAGTTTAATTATATAATTAATTTTTCTCTATGTGTTAAATTAAGAACAATGGATAAAATAGACTGCACAGTGTGTACTGGGTTACAAGGAATATAATATATTCTACCCATGTCTATAAAACAAGGCTATATAATCATCATTTCACCTTACATGGATGAGTACAAGGTATATGACATGTATCCTTCTTACATGATGTGTGGCCTCAAATTTTCATGGTTTGTTAGTCCTCGTGTTGTGTAACAGATAAAAGTCATGCTTGGACCCCATTTTCTCCATCATGAATACATGAGGACTCCACATTGTGTATGCATGTTACATGTCATGTTGTTCTTTAATCCATATTCTAGATTAATCTGAATCTATATGCTGGTATTATTTTATTAGATCACGGATTCGATTTTATTATATTGATCCAATAACGATGCGAGATACATAAGAGATATAAGATTATATGGCATGTAGTTTTTGGTACAGATTTTGTATGCTTGTATTATCCTACCAAAACACTTAGCATCTCCATATGGAGTTTTTGGATATTTATTCATATTAATTTCACGGATATTTTGTTTATGTGAGTGTGAAAAATGAAATGTAAGAGAAATTTTTTTTTGGATTCTAAGAATGAATATATCTTAAGTAAAATAAATTTCAAGTACATAAAATGAAATAAATGATTAATAAATAATTATAAATTAACCATGTGACTGATCTGATACCACTTGTAGATTTCAGGCATAGTGAAAGTGTTTATTTGGAATGGTAAACTCAAATTTTAGTCTTAATATATGAATTATCATATATATACATAATAATTGACAACATGACCAATGGATTTATATCATAGATTACTTGACTTGAACATCAAAACAAAAATAATAGTATTATCACATGTAATTTATAATTAATTTATAAACAGATCTAGAATTACCTAAAATTGTAATTCTTTCTTTATTTATGATTAGGTTGACTAATTATCATTATACTATCATTAAGTTGTAGATACAAGTGAAAACATATCATTAGCGGTGATTGACACATGCACCAAAATCTCTAAACATCACTATAGAATCTTAAGGTGCTATCATGGTTGATCTCAATCACTTTCCTTGTTCATAGTTGATTGCAAAAGAATTGTCTTTGAGGATTAAGAATTCTTAATTCTCTCTTGATGACTGGAGAGAGGAGGAGGAGAGAGTAGACTCTATATCTATATAACTCTCTCTAGGTATTGAGAGATATTTTCTTTGTATGTTGTACACAACAAGCATGTTTATAGAAATTGATATAATTATATATTTATTATGGAAGTTTTGGGGTTAGAAATTTTCATATAGGACCTTCACCAATTAAATAATTCTTAGTTAAACTCGTGTTTAATAATAATAATAATAATATTATTATTATTATTAAATTTACATGTGTATCACTTAAGAATATATAAATAAATATCAGTTGCATCATTTCCAACCAGACCATTAAGCTCGGTCCTTTTATCCTTCTTCACATTTACCAAGCCTTAAATAATGAATTTTTATTTAATAAAAAATATCACTAAATTATTCATTGATAAATATAATAAATATTATATTCTATAAAAACTAAAAAATATTTATTATTAATATTTTTTAACTCACTTATTCTTTTGAATAACTTGTCATTAAATGTTGGCGATCAACCAAACCTGAATAATTATTAAACCAAAAAGTATAAATAATATTTATTATAACATGTTAAATTCAACATTGAATTTAACATAGATTCTATATACACTTAGTGTGTTACCCTCTATTTCTAAGTGGAAATAGGTGAATATTCCTAAAGTCTAAGGTTAGAACCTAGTAAAACATCAAGGCACCCATAAAGAAATATGTTTGTAACAAACCTGACCAGTTCTACCAGACATGCCACTTGATCTATCTCAAAAAAAGGCCTCAAGAACACCTTAATATATTCTAGAGGATTCCAACTAGTAGAGAGGTTCTAAAACGTGTATTGGGGAGACTACACCCTTTAGTAAGAGAGTAATAAAAGTTGAAAATAACCAAACTCATACAAAGGGGTGAATATTAGAGTATGCATAATAAATAACTAAAACAAAAGAATTCTGTAATAAATTAAATGAATAATACATTCATACAAAATCACAAGCATGGAAAACTTACAACATTCAATCTCCCACTGGGCCGACCTCGTATAAAAAAATTATTAAGCTGAAAATAAATAAATCATGCTCTACTGTTAACACCAAGCCAAACCACATAACCGATCTCCATGATGATTGAGCTCCAATATCCTAATATTGAAATTCCACACAAGTGGCTCCTCTTGATTAAGTACCATTGGGCCTCATCCCCATCAATCAAGCAGTATGTTATCCAACCTGAAAGTATCCATCAGGTCTGCATACACACTGAGGTAAATGTACATGGGGTGAGAAATAAATATCAGTAGGCCACCCCCAATGGTGAACCTATAATCTATTATCATTATAACTTCATGCATGTGTGATATTACTAGTATATATAATGATTAATAAAAATTGAAATAAAATAACAACTACCTAAAATGGGGGAAATCAGAAAAAGAAAATATCCAACTATATGTTCTATCATGACACCCAAGGTAAATCTACCCCAATTCTGGCCCCCACTAGAGGATTTACATCATGTGCCTCACCCAAACACATGAAAACCAGAATTTCTTATGTATCTAAATAGGATATCCAATATTTCTAATGTAACAGGAATGAAATTCGGACCCTACAACACAACAATAGGTATCCACAAACGTAACACATATCTATTAGGCTCTAGGACTCTGATGGCATGATTAGATCCTGTGATAGAATATCCCCTTCACATTTTTAAGATTTATCGTGTCTTGAAAGTCCTATAGAACAACTCATGATCCACCATGGACCTGTAAGATACACCGAACTATGAGATATATCCATATGAACCCAATGGATGCACTACACAAGGCTCCATAAACCAAACCGAGAGTGAAACAATATCCACAGCTAACAAAACCCTTTATCCAGGGCATAAACTCAACTAGAGGGGAATCCCCCACTCAGATAATCTATTAGCTCCCCAATCCTTTCTAACTATAGCTATACAAGAGAGGAGATAACCAAATCAAAACTTAGAACCAATTCCCAATCTAATATATCCCAAGGGTCTCCTCCTCAAACCATATTCCTATGTAGAAAATTCCTCAAATGTCACGAAAAATGTCCAATCAAACATGGAATGATCCAACCTTGACTGCATCATCCAAATAGATAAACAAGTAACACCAATCAACTCTTGACCAACAAAGAATAGGTCCTCACTCTGAACCTCGGTTCTCAAAATCCAATAAAGTATACACCACAAGCTCCCAATGACCCACCTCAAGGAAAAACAAAAATTTGGGGCTCCCATGGTCCCTGGGGTCATAGAATAAAGTGACATCCTACTAGGGACTCCCCAACTGCAACAAAGATCTTATGTAGTTCCCATAGAAACATCCTCAAATGTAAAAAAGGTGACAAAAAGAGTAAGAAACCCTATGAGGGTTTTCTCTAGATCATCCAACATCATGGGAAACACCCAGTACAAGAGCATCCCAAATAGCCCTCAATATACTCTAATTAATCCTAGATTAACAACGAACCCAAAATGGGCCTCCAAATAACAATCCAACCAATAAGGGTATTTACAATGGTCCTCATGACCAGCTCAAAAGTAGGACTATCCACAAGGTCTTTTTGTCACAAGACTAACATCAGGGAAAAATCCTATAACAAGAAAACCTTAGTCATTGTTTCCAAAAAACAACCCATCCATGGGTACCAACTTTCCCATAAGAGTATCTAAAATATAACCTCAAACTCATCTCAATAACTCAATGAAACCTAGATGTAATCGATGTCCCATGGCATCAACCCATTCTAAATGATTTAATAGATATGGTCCTCAAACATGGGAGCTAAACCTCAATTTCTCTAACACCATACAACTAGTCTTGACATGTAGGGACAAGACAAGATCTCCTCAAAGATACTACATGATATTTTCTTCTAAAATTCATCCAAATAACCTCAAACATATCATCATGGAACACTTGATCTAGACGAATCACCGAGCTCACAACCCTCACCCGAGCCTCGCACATCACTACCCAACCCCTAGGATGTTTCTGAAACTAAACCTTGAAAAAATACTCCTACTAAACTCTCATAATAAAAAACAACATCCAGGTGAACTCTAAACACCGAAAGGATTTCACCATCACAATTATCATGAAAAAACACTCATAATTTACTACTCAAAAGTCAAATTCAAATTCAAATAATAGGGTAAAAAAAGAAAACATAAAAATGTAGGAAAATTGCACAGTGAGTAATTAGGAGTACATGGAATGTAACCCCAGAGATACTCCATTACCATGTGTTTCTTCTAGAAATGGGGATAAACTTGTTTGTTTAAGGATCAAACTTTCCAATTGGTTTCTAACAGGTTTATTCGTAGAACCGGAAACATACAATGATTCTATCTCCATTTGGGCTTACTTTCCAAAGGTAGGTGCTCATTAGTTATGGACCGATGAGGCTTAAGAATTTTCATTGGTCGAGAGGATGGGAGTTTAGGCTCATCACACCTTTTTGGGGGGAATTATTGCCTACTCCGATACTCTCTTATAGATTTAAGTTATGTTCATGAATCCTTATTAATTAACCAAGTATGAAAATGAGTTTTCCTTTAGATTTAGAAATCAATGATTGATATGTACGGGATTTAAAGAATATTTTATATGTATTTAAGGTTCTTCATCGATGGAGAATCATCCGTATGTATTAGATATTCTTAGTCAATGGTATCCTTAAATACATTATATAGAAATCTATTTGTCATTATGATGACCATAGTGGTTTTTAAGATACTCAGTGGGGCACTTGAAGTTTATTGTCCTTCAGAAAGATAGGGATTATTTTGGATTTGGGATTGTACCCATAGATGGGCTACCTACGTATCCGCATTAAAAAGGAATCAGAACCCACGTAGTTCAATAAGAAGGATATAGTTTAACGTCATATGGGATGGAAAAGAATTAATGATTTATGGGCATGAACCTTAGAAAGGATTCCTACGTACTCTACTTTTAAGGCAAAGATCAAAGTCCACATAGTTCAATTGAGAGGGATTTGATGATCAGGGTGTGCCTGTGGACAGTGACCACGAAGGATGGTGTGGGGCTTATGCATGGTTAGCTACCTGGGGCACATGTGGCAACGGAGTTTAAAAGACAATTGCGCATGCGGCGATCAAAGTTTAATGTCATGTCTCACAAACATGAGGTGAATGGCAGTTTAACATCTTGCAGCTCGAACGATGCACAGTTTAACGTCATTTTGATGATAGAGGGGACATAGTTTAATGTCATGTTGGATGATAGAGGTGGCTATGAAGCTTAATGTCCTACAGCAAGGAAAAACGAGGGGACACAGTTTAACTTCATGTTGGATGATAGAAGTGGCTATGCAGTTTAATGTCCTGCAGCAAGGACAAATGAGGGGACACAGTTTAATGTCATATTGGACGATAGAGGTGGCTATACAGTTTAATTTCCTACAACAAGGACAAATGAGGGGACATAGTTTAACGTCATGTTGGACGATAGAGGTGGCTATGCAGATTAATGTCCTACAGCAAGGACAAATGAGGGGACATAGTTTAACATCATGTTGGACGATAGAGGTGGCTATGCAGTTTAATGTCCTACATTAAGGAAAAATGAGGGGACACATTTTAACGTCATGTTGGATGATAGAGGTGGATATGTAGTTTATTTTCCTGCAACAAGGAAAAATAAGGGGACACAATTTAACGTTATGTTGGACGATAGAGGTGGCTATGCAGTTTAATGTCCTATAGTAAGGACAAATGGGTGTATTTGTGTTACAAAAAATACTTCTTCAGGAATCTTGCATTGGTTAGAGTTGTAATGAGTTCTCCATCCACTGAGATTAAAGAATAAGCTCCATTGGAGTAAACCTTATGTATTGAGTAAGTTCCTTCCCACTTTGGATCAAGATTTGGAGGCTTCTTTCTCGGTATCATTGGGGTTCTGAGGACCAATACCAATTATCCTTGAATGAATGAACAAAGACAAACTTTTTTATTGAAAGCTCATGATATTCGATTCTGATAGACTTCTAAATGGTGCAGTGTACACAATATTTTTTCATCTAGTTGTTCCAATTCATCCAATCACTTTTGAGATTGTTCATCTATAGATAACTGATCGCAAATGGTGACTCTAAGTGAAGGTAATTGGACCTCAATAGGAAATAATTCTTCCATTCCATATACCAATGAATATGGAGTTGATCGTGTAGTAGTGTGGGTGGTAGTTCGATAATCCAATAGATCATGAAAAAGTTTATCAGGCCATGAATTCTTATCTTTATCCACCATCTTTTGAAGTATGTTTGAAAGAGTCTTATTGAAAGCCTCTACTTGACCATTGGTCGATGCATGATACCGAGATGAATGGTTGGATCTGATATTATATTCTTGATACAATTTTCTTACCTCGGATGAATAAAAGTTGGTACCATTATCCATCAGTATGGTATGAGGAACACCAAATCTGGTAATGATGTTAGAATTGAAAAATCTAACAATGCTTTTAGAACTGACTTCTTTGAGAGGTATTGCCTCTTCCCATTTGGAAAAGAAGTCAGTAGTAGTAAGAATATACTTAAATTTCTTAGTTGTAGTTGGAGGATAAGGTCCTACTATATCCATTCTCCATGTAGCAAATGTCCAGGAGTATTTAGCCATATGAAGAAACTCCAGGGGTTGATGAATGAAGTTGGCACATACTTGGAAAGAATGACACTTCTTAGTGAAATCAACACAATCTTGCATCATTGAAGGCCAGAAGTATCCAAGTCTTCAAATTTGACTAGAAAGTCTATGTCCAGACTGGTGGGCACCAAAAACTCCTGCATGTACTTCATTCATGGCATACATCGTCTATTCATCATCAATTCATCTGAAGAGAATTCCATCAAAACCTCACTTGTATAGAATCTTTTGGTGATCTATTCTATCATAAAGAGTAAAATTGACCACACATCACCAGTCTTGTTCTTTCCCAGCTCTATCAGGTGGGAGTGTTCCATTTTGAAGGTATTACATGATAGATGTCATCCATCATGTAGTATGACCATATGGTTCAGAAATGGGACTAATTTCATTGATTTCCTCTGTTATGATTTGAAAAAAAGGTGAAACTACATGACGGTGGGAAATACTGATGATTGTTTCATCCTGATTTGGATCTGCCAAGGTTGTGGCTACATTATCCAGTGCATCATCTTGGGCATTTTATGATCGTGGGACATAATAAAATGTCAGTTCTGAAGGAAATTCTGCCATTAACTCTCTGATGTAATCATACAAAGGGATTAACTCTTCCATTCTAATGGAATAATCCCCATTGATTTGTTTGATTACCAAATATGAATCACCTTTTACCTTCAAGTGATTCACATGTTCCTGAAGTGCCAATTCCAAGCCTGTGATGAGAGCTTGATATTCTGCTTCATTGATTATACCACCTTCCAACAATAATAAGGAATAGGGTAGCACTTCCTTTTTTGGGGAAATAATCATGATTCCTAACCCAACTTTGTTGAATTTAGGATCTTCCATTTTTATTCCCAGTTGGACTTCTGGAGGCACCATCAAAGTACATTTCCCATGTTTGAGGATTATCTTGAATAGAGAAGACTTCCTCATCAGGAAGTTCAATATTTAAAGATGTATCTTCTACAGATGGGTGTTCAGCAAAGAAATCGACCAAAGCATGGCCCTTTATTACCTTTTGAGACACATAATGGATATCAAACTGCTACAAAATAACTTCCCACCTTACCAGACGTCCTGTAAGCATTAGAAAACTAAGGATAAATTTGAGTGGGTTATTGTGAGATACCAATTGGACCTCAAGATGTTGTAGGTAGTGTCTCAATTTCTGAACTGCAAAGATTAATTATAGGCATCACTTTTCAATATTTGAATATCGATTTTCTACCTCAAGCATAGTCCGACTGAGATATTAAAGGTTGTTTTCATTCCCAGCATCATTCTTTTGGGCAAGTAAGGCACCCAATGATCGCTCTAAAGCTGTCACATAGAGAATAAGTGGTCTTCCTTAAATATATGGCATTAATAATGGTGGACTCAAGAGATATTTCTTGAGGATATCAAATTATTCTTGACATTCTTCAGTCCATTGGTAGGTGACTCCCTTCTTCATTAATCTGGTGAAGGTTAAACACTTGCCTTCCAAATTTGCAATGAAACGCCGAATATAAGCCAAGTGTCCTTGAATTCCTATTAATTCATTCAAATTTCTAGGAGGTGACATATCAAGTATTGATTTTGTCTTCTCATGATCAACTTTGATACCACGATGGTGTACAACAAAGCCAAGAAATTTTCTTGGGGTTACCCCAAAAGCACATTTTAAGGGGTTCATCTTCAAATTATGTTTTCAAAGTTTGTTGAATATGATTTCTAGATCAGCCAACTGATCAGAACATTGTCTGTATTTAACCACAAAATCATCCACATAACATTCAACAAATTTCCCTAAAAAGGGTTTGAAGATATGGTTCATGGCACGTTGATACATTGCACCTGCATTCTTCAGGCCAAAGGGCATTACCTGATAGCAAAACACACCTTGAGGATATCTGAAGTATGTAGACTTCTCATATTCTGGGGCCATTCATATTTGATTGTACCCAGAGTAACAATCCATGAAGGAAAGAGCTTCATAGCCAGTTGTTGCATCAATTAAGAGTTCTGTGATTGGAACTGGAAAATCATCCTTAGGACAATGCCGATTAAGATCTCTGAAGTCAATGAAAACTATAATTTTTTAATTATTATTTTTCATAGGGACAATATTAGCCAACCATTTGGGATACTGAACCTCTCTAATGAATTTAGCCTTGAAAATCTTATCAAATTCAGCTTCAATTTTGTAGGCATAAGTTGGGTGTGTTCTTCTTGATGCTTGCTTGAATCCTTGATGTTCTTCTGGAAAACCCAAATGATGAGTGTCAACATTGGGATCAAGACCTAGAATTTCTGTATAATTCCAAGAAAATACATCTTGATTTTTCTTTATAAGTGAAGTATAAATTTCTTTCTCTTCAAGAGTCATGAATTCAATAATTGAAGTGGGGCGTGGATCTTCTTTTGTACCCAAATTTATCTCTCTGAGTTTATCCATAGTAGTAGAGATACCCTCTTCAAATTCTGGAGGACCATCCTTGAGATCTTCCTCTTCTTCTTCAATATGTGTTACTTCTTTGGTTTCTACTTACATAGTAGATGATGAAGCAGAATTTCCATGGTTAGGGGAAAAGTTAAAATTTAAACATCTTGGAGAAGAAGATACCATTTCTAAACCTATTAATTATGAAGGGTCTTTCTGGGGTAATAGAGAGGAGATGATGGATTGAGAATCGACATCATTGTTTTCCTCTGGTATTGATACAACTTCTTCTGTCCTGGTTGATGAAGTATAGAATTTCTGGATTTCAGTGGATGAAATAAATACATCTCCATCTAAGATTTTTTCATTTCTTAGTGAATCAACAATTTATCCCATGCTATCTGGCTTGGTTGTAATAATTGACATTATGGAAGTTTCCATAAGAGTATTTGGATTTAAGTCTATCCTTTCAATTTGACTGATAGGAAACACATAATCTGTACTCACATGTATGAATGGGTTTAATGGAATCTTTTCCAAACCATTTGGAGCATTAATTTTGGTGCCCTTCTTTGCCGTCGGTTTTTCCTTTCCCTCCATGGGATAAAATTCTACCTCAATGTATTGAGATTCACATTTTTTGAATGGGGCCTTGTCACCATACAATGTCCCAATTTAACCATTGAAATAATATTTGAGACATTGATGGTACGACGAAGGTACGGCCGCATGTTGATGTAGCCAAGGTCTTCCAAGAAAAATGTTGAAGGTTGTGTCCTGATGAACAACCATGAAATCTGAATTAGACACAAGGTCTCCAAACTAAATTCTGAGTGTAATTTCACCCATAGGTTCTTGTTCATTCTTATCATATCCTTACAAAATCAAAGTAGAAGAAGATAAATCATATTTGGTGATCCCAATCGAAGAAGTGTACGAATAGGAATGAGATTGACTCCTGATCCATTATTAATGAAATCTCATCTGATGTCTATGTCATTGACTTTTCCAGATAAATAAAAAGGTTTGATATGTTCATGTATAACATCATCTTCATCTTCATCTGTAAAAGATATCACTACATGGAATTCTGCAGAATCATTCTCTATATGGTAGACTTCAGCCACAAAAATTTCAATTTCGAATTCTTGAGGACTTAACAAAGCCTCAATAAGCACCTCCCAAAGATCTTTTGATAGATTCAAGGAATCCAGAATTGATAACTTGGACGGTACTTGGGTCAAATGTTTCATGAAATCATACTTTTGGTCCAAAGGTTTGTGTTTCCCATCATGAAAATGTGATTTTGTAGGTGCCTTGGAATTTGATGCTTTGGCAGTAGATGCATCCCATATCGGGGCAGGAATTAGAAACACTCCTGGCTTTGGTAGATTAGACCGACTAGGTCTATCTATTTGTTGAGAGGAAGAAGGTGTGACCTCTAACCAGTCTTCCAAAATAAATATTTCAGGACCGAATCTTCCATGTGTGTAAGAACTTTCTTGTTCGTGTTGAGCCCACTAAAGAGCTTTGCCACGAGTTTCTGCTGCATATACAGTTCTAGCAGGGGTAAGATTGAAATAGTGGCTTCTGGAATATCCACATCTTCCCCTATATCCAAGACCTATGTCTCTTCCTCTAATTCCTATGTTAGATACAGGGAACTTAGGCTCATCATAATCTAAACTTTCATTGGCATAAGGATCCGTTAAATTAATCATGTAACAGAACCAAAGATCAATTCTTCATCTAATGAAGTTTCTTCCTGATGAACCAATTCAGGTTGTTCTGTTTGGTGGGGTGGTGCCTGTGCTTTTGAAGTAGATGGCATAAAATCTTCTAGAGTCGAAGACAACTTAGTCTTTGGCATGATCTCATCTTCTTCTGAATTCTCTTCTTTCTTCAAATTATGCTGTTTTTATTAGTATTTTCTTTCTAATGAAGGGGGGTTTGATGTGCCAGAAATAGCAGAAGACATAATTGGTTGATTCAATTGTGTTCATAAAATTTCATGATTTCATTTGATCATTTTCCTAACCATCCAAACATCATATTTCTGTGCATTTTTACTTTTGACTTCATGCCACTCTCCCTCTTCCTCTGGATCAGTAGTAGTAGCACATGATACCTGGGCTGAAGAACCTTTCAGTTTTACTTGTCCAGAGTCCACCATCTTTTACAGGAGGTCTTTGAAGACAAAACACTCCTGAATGGGATGACCCAACATCTGATGAAATGGGAAATAGTTGGGGAGGTCTTCATCTCCTTCCTTGTTCAGCCTTTTGGGCCTTGGAAACTGAACCAGATTGTTTTCCAGGGTCGAGATGAAGTAACCATGAACTTGTTCATTACGGAAAGAATAAAATTTGTTCTTTAAATCCTCAAACTGTTTATGCCTTTGATCTTTTTGATCATCTTGAAGAGGCAGCCATTGTTGTTGATGCTCAAGAGGTGGAGCCCTTCGATATGATGAAGGTTTTGAAGTGAAATCAGGTACAGGTGCTTGTTTAAGTGTAACTGTAGCAGTCACTGCTTTCCCTATTCTCCTTTCTGGAACTGATGGAATTACATGAGTTTTAGCCTTAGTCTTTATAAGAAATTCTTATATCTGCTGAGCGATTGAAGTAAGGTCTCGAAACCCTCATGTGTATTTCACAGGGATCAATGGTGTGCGTAATTCATCACACAAATTTTCCACACATATTGGCAGTAACTCTTCTTGATGGAGAGCTAAACTTAAGGAATATATTAATCCCTTCCAATGAGCAATGAAATATGAAACTCTTTCATTTTCCCTTTGTTTACAATTGTTAAGTTCAAAAACTATCGTCTTTGGTAATGTTGAGCTAAATTGAAGAAGGAATTTTTGACAGAGATCCTCCCACCCAGCAATTGACCGAGATTGCAAACTTGTATACCAGACAAAAGTAGGTCCCTATAATGACTGCACAAAACACCATATCTTAACTGCTTCTTGTTGTTGGGGAGTTCCCATCATAGGATCACAACAAGAAACAAAATGTGTTAAGTGTTGTTCTGGATCTCCCGAACCATTAAAAATTGGGAATATGGTACTCGCAAAATTTTATGGGGGAGGAATTTCATCCACCCATTTAGGGTAAGATCTCTTCTCCAGTTGAACTGGTGCACGTCATTCTTTCATAGCTTCCAATCAAGCTGTTAGTGACTCAATGGTAGTCATTAATTTTTGAGAAACATCTAGTTGAACTGCATTCTATGCAGGTGTAATAACTGGAGTTTGGATGGGTGTGGTGATGGGTACTATCAATGATGGTAGTACTGCTGGTTGATGTCGCATATGACCCATAGTATTATACCTATGAGGGAGTACTTGTAAAGGGGGATATTCTTGATCCATCCCAGTAGCTGCAACAAATTCCCTTGATTGATTAACTCCAGCATGCTTAGGAGGAAGACTACCTTGAAGTAGTTCTGTATTTAACCTCCTTAACTCCTTAATTTCTTCTTCTTGTTGTGCAAAACTTTCCTCTAAATAGAGTTATTGTCCTTCTACAGAGGTAGGGTGGAATGTAACCTGAATTTTTCCTTTCCCCTTGTTGGATGCCTTTCGAAGAGCGGGGAGTTGGTTATTTAAAGGAATACCTAGATTCTGGGTAAGCCTTTGATTTTGGGTATGCACACCTTCCTCATTTTTTTCTATGTATATAGCCTCTTGAACAAGAACTTCTTCATCTAATTCCTCTGAGTGAGCCACATGTTCTAGGGGATCAGTGATAATGTCATTGATGACATTTATCAATGCATAACGCATTACAACCCTTCTGTCAATGTTTCTATGATACTGTCTTCTTTCATGTCCTTTATGAGAAATTTCCTTTTGTTTGGTTGATCCCTCAGGAACTTCTTCATGAACCATAATTTGAAGGGAATTTCCTAATAATTCGTCTCTACATTCCTCTTTCAGAACATTCCCTAATCGAGAGAAGACTGACTTTTACTGAGGAATAGATTGAGAAACAGAAAAAGTCCCCAGTCTGGTGGACTAGGGTTGTTCCTGTTTTTCCTGCTCAACCCTTCGAATCCTGACTGTTTATCCCGAGGGTTGGATTAAAAGAGTCCCCAACCTAGAAAGCGAAGGTGGCTCTTGAGCTGCTACATCTGAAGCTTTCTTAAAAGCTCTCTTGATTTTGTGGGTTTTAGTCTGGAAATTGGCCAAATGAATCATCTGACATCCACTCAATTCACCTGGATCAGATGACCATTGGATTATTTCTAACACTTCGATTACCTGATGATGTTCATGCTCTAAATTAGAAGCCAGTTCGATATTCTCATTTTCTTGATGCAAGAGTAATTCGACAAGTTTTTATTTATATGCCTAACTTTGGGAAGAACTAGTTGAGGCATGTTCTTGAGTAAGCCTTTGATTACACACAAAACTAGTTAGATGTGGCCAGCCATGGGCAATAATATTGCATGAGACCACTTTTGGCGAGATCTGTTGATTGGAGAGCACAGTGAAATGAAATTCTCTATGAACACCCCATCCCCTGACATTAATACCAGATGGGGAATTGGTAATTTACTAGTATAACCTTTTTTAATGCGCCAAGGCATGCGCGTTGAAGGGTTCTCTGCTACTTTTCAACCTTTGGATGTCAGGAAACTGAGAGAGATGCCAAGTAAATTTGGTGTTGCAACCCTTATATTACCTTAACATGATTTTTATGTTCATTATAAGGTAATGTTTTCTCTTTTAAGTGACAAAGAGTTTTCCACATGTTGAGAAAAATATCATGAATACAATCTTATGTCAATGTTTCTGGAATATCATAATAAGAGTCAGCCAAAGGCCAAAACATGACCAGTATTTCACCTTTCGTTAGTTGTTTTCTCATATTTAGCACTTCCTATTTGTCATTTGATAAAGATTATTCTACCTGATTAGACCAAAGATGGTTCTTCCTTGTTGCTTCATCAGATTCAACAAGATTGGTAGAGAATTCATTTATCAAATTAGAAGATGAATGACCTAGGGGTGGTTCGGAGAATAACCTGCACCCCGGGCTATCTTTTGATTGAGAAAGTATTTCACCTGCTAGTAGAAAGGCATCAGACATGAATGGACTCACATTTTCAAGTGCCTCAAGATAAGAGGGCTTTATCATTACTACATTATCCATTGAATAATTTTATAGGCAATGAGAATTACTACTGCGGAGAGGACTTTTTCAGCTAAATTCATCATCATGGGGAGGACCACTATGGTGGGTTACAATAAAAGATGAAACCTTTTACTCCTTAGTCTTCTGGCCACGTAGAAGGCCATCGTGGCTCTCATCTGAAGATGACGCTTTGAGATTGACTGAATTTTCATGAAGAAAGCCTTTATGAGGAAGTGTCTGATGAATAATTTCATAATTATTATTATTAATTCCAGAATTTGTAAATGAGAGAGTAGAATCTTGAGCTGCAATAGATAATTGTCTGAGGGCTTCAAGAACTCCATCATTGATCATGGCCTTATTGCAGATTGGCTCTTGATTTTTTAACTATGTTGGATAGGTCTTTTTCTTGGATGCCTTCTCACTCACTTTGAAAACCACTTGTTAATGAAAGTGGTTATTATGGGTAGTTTTATGTTCCTGCTCAGGAGAAATGGTCAAGTTAGGCTAATTATCTCCATTTAAATTGGGTGTATGTGCCCAACTTGATTGTTCGTATGACATGGGGGAGTATGCCCCACGACCCTCCAGGACTGGAACAAAGGTGTGTATCTACTCCGGAGTGGAATGTTGATTATTCACCCCATTGATAGGGATAGATTTATGTTTCTTTCCCTGTGATATCGCTGAAGTTGTTATAATATTCTGACAGGTATCCAGAATATGGGCAGGGATTTTCTTCTGCTCTTTCACCATTGTTACAATGTGCTTGGTGACTTCAGCTGCCGGAATGGGAATATATATCCATTGGGTGTTTGGATTAGGTGTGTGTTCCTGCTCCTATCCTCATTTTTCTGTCAATGAATTCTGACAGTACTCATGTGTAGGGGCAGAAAGTTGTGTCTGCCTCCTATTTGTCATTAGGGCTTTCCAATTGACATCTCCAAGTGAAACCAAATGAGACTGTTGGTTAGCTTGATAAATTGCAGGTGTATGTGCCTGCTGATAGTTATCCACCAAATATGATTGATGAACTTCCTTCAATACTGGAAGATGAGACTACTGACAGAATTGATGAGTGTAAGCAGGTGTATGTGTCTGTTTACAGATGGTCACCACATTTGGTTGGAGAGCTTCTTTGGATGCAGTCAGACCAGCCTGTTGACTGGCTGGTGAATTATAAACAAGTTTATGTGCATGCCTATAGTACTCTGTCAGAATTTTCGGGCGGGATTGGTGTGTTACTGCCAGACGAGTCTGTTGGGCAGTGAAATTAGAACGAACGGGTGTATATTCCCGTTCTTTACTTGCCATCAAGTTAGGTTAATGGACTTCTTCGGAGGTGGTATAGGTAAGAACCTGCTCCTTGTTGGCTGAATTTCACCTCTGAAAGTTCGTCTTGCGTGATTGGGTCTAAGGAACCTGAGTCGAACGCCTAGAGGCGATACCCTCATCATGTTTAGGGTGCACTACCGCACGAGTCTGGTAGCGATTGTTGGTGGGAGTCGTCAGGAAGGACTCCTATCTTCTTGAACTGAGGCCTTGAGTGACCTCTTCATTCACCTCCATGTAATATGGTAGGGACTGGTTGTTGTGTTCCGGTGATAACGACTCGAAACGGTTGGAGAAAGTGGTTAGCACTGCCTGCTTCTTGACCACTGGTCATCGCTGTCCGGACAACCAGGGTGAGTTGTTAACTTGTAAGGCTTGTCGGGCAGCCTCTAGAGTCGGTATGGTACCATGTTGATGGTATTACCTCACTAATGAATTTGAGACCCAGCGTTGAAGACGCTGAGTATGTGATGTCATCCTTAGAGCAGATGAGGATCCAGCAGAAGTAGCGGCTGAGGAATTCACAAGTGTGAACTTTAAAGAAGATATTTTGTGTTGCAGAGAGATCTTGAAAAATAGTGCATGTTTGATATAGTAGACATAATCAAGATAAGTCTGGCCAGACTACATCTTTTGGATGAGCACATATGTAATTGATTGCTTTGTTGGCCCTCAAATTGAGTTTAATAGGGGCCTAAAAAATAAGTCAAACATTATTTAACTTGGTTAAGGATTCACGTCAGGTTCACTGTTTTTTGTTTCTTCTAGAAATGGGGATGACCTTGTTTGTTTAAGGTTCAAACTTTCCAATTGGTTTCTAACAGGTTTATTCATAGAACCGGAAACATCCAATGATTCTATATCCATTTGGACCTACTTTCCAAAGTTAGGTGCTCATTAGTTATGGACCGATGAGGCTTAAGAATTTTCATTGGTTGAGAGGATGGGAGGTCAGGCTCATCACACCTTTTTGGGGGGAATTATTACTTACTTCAGGACTCTCTTATAGATTTAAGTTATGTTCACGAATCCTTATTAATTCAAAAAGTATACAAATGAGTTTTCCTTTAGATTTAGTAATCAATGATTAATATGTATGGGATTTAGATAATCTTTTATATGTATTTGAGTTTCTTCATCGATAGATAATCATCCATATGTATTAGAGATTCTTAGTCAATGGTATCCTTCAATACATTATATAGAAATATCTTGGTCATTATGATGACCATACTGGTTTTAAAGCCACGCAGTGGGGCCCATGAAGTTTATTGTCCTTTATAAAGACAGGTATTATTTCAGAGTTGGGATCATACCCACATATGGGCTACCTAAGTATCCTCATTATAAAGGAATCAGAACTCACGTAGTTCGATAAGAAGGATATAGTTTAATGTCATATGGGACTGAAAATAATTAATGAATGATGGGATTGAACCTTAGAAAGGCTTCCTACATACTCTAATTTTAAAGAAGAGATCAAAGTCCATGTAGTTCAGGTAAGGAAATATGGGACTTATGCATGGTTAACAGCCCAAAAGAGATTTCGTGATTACCTTTACACTCTAATATCATGTGATTCATGCTCGGTTTGAGAAACAAGAGGTATCAGTAAACCTAACGATTATGTCATGAAAAAGTTAGTCACAAGAAATGATGTGGGGCTTACGTATATATGACTATCCAAGTAAATAAAGACCAAGACTTACTTCAAGAAAGAAGCCCAGGAGTAGGTTCCATAGAGGTATTTGTATTTTTATGGAGATTTGGAGTTTTAACCTAGGGCTTACTCCTAAAAAAGAATCCCAAATTAATAGGGACTTATGATTGAGGTTTATTACTGAGAAGGAATCTCAAATCAAAAAAAATTAAGATTAGGGCTTACTCCTAAAGATGATGCCCAATGTTTAAAGAAACCATGAATGGGGCTTACTCCTGAAAAGGAGGCCCAGGTTAAGGGGACTTGTGACTGGGTCTTACTCTTGAGAAGGATGCCCAAGTTAAGGAGACTTGTGAATGGGGCTTACTCCTGATAAGGAGGCCCAGGTTAAGGAGACTTGTGACTGGGGCTTACTCCTGAGAAGGAGGCCCAGTTTAAAAGGAACTTATGACTGGGGCTTACTCCTGATAAGGAGGCCCAGGTTAAAAGGAACTTATGATTGGGGGTTACTCCTGAGAAGGAGGCCCAGGTTAAAAAGAACTTACGACTGGGGATTACTCCTGAGAAGGAGGCCCAGGTTAAGGGAACTTGTGACTGGGACATACTCCTGAGAAGGAGGCCTAAAATCAAAATATCTTCTCATCTTAAAGGATGAGGTTATATATAGGAAACCTCTAACCGTGGTGACATAAAAGTTGTAAGTCACGAGGTTTGGGAGAGGTTCTCACAGAATTAATTTCAGATAAGGAATCCAACAAAAGAACCATGCAATAAATGGATTTGAAAAGCTGTTCGAGGGATAATATCTTGAATAGGAGAGGTGAACAGAAGAGAGTCACACAAATAAAGTTGGTGTGCAAGTCTTGTCCATGCAAATCATTTGGCGGGAAAGTCTTGGCCGCGCAAGTGTACTTGTGTGGCATGGGTTCACCTGGGTGATGAATTTTCCAAAACTCAGATTCAAGCTCTAGTTGCCCAAGTCTTCAACTCAACTCTTCTGAAAGTTTCTAAGGTAACTTTTTACCTAGAATGGAAGACTTGAAGGAGTAGGATAAGTCCTAAGTGTTTAGAATTCATCAACACTTGGACGCTTAAGTGTCCAGACCTCCTTAAAGATGGAAACACTTGCGTGTTGCCCTACCCTTTAAATGAAACTTGCGTGCATCCCTTTTGGAAACATCTTAGGATAATACTAAAGGCTTGAGTTAAGTCTCACCCAAGTATTACCCTATAGATTATTCATTGCCTAGGTGAACCCATGCCATGAAAGTACACTTGCACGGCCAAGACTTGTGCGCCAAATGATTTGTGCGGCCAAGACTTGCACACCAACTTTATTTGTGTGCCTCTCTTCTGTTCACCTCTCATCTTCAAGATATTATCCCTCGAACACCTTTTCAAATCCATTTATGGCATGGTTCCTTTGTTCTCTTCCTTATCTAAAAGGAATTTTGTGATAACCTCTCCCAAAACATCTTTAATTACAAGATTTATGTCACCACTGTTAGAGGTTTCCTATATATAACCTCATCCTTTAATATGAGAAGATCTTTTGATTCTTAGGCCTCCTTCTAAAGAGTAAGCCCCAGTCACAAGTTCCCTTAACCTGGGACTCCTTATCAGGAGTAAGCCCCATTCATAAGTTCCTTTTAACCTGGGCCTCCTTCTTAGGAGTAAGCCCCGGTCATAAGTTCCTTTTAACCTGGGCCTCCTTCTCAGAAGTAATCCCCAGTCATAACGTCCTTTTAACCTGGGCCTCCTTCTCAGGAGTAAGCCCCAGTTATAAGTTCCTTTTAACCTGGTCCTCCTTCTCAGGAGTAACCCCCAGTCAAAAGTCTCCTTAATCTGGGCCTCCTTATCAGGAGTAAGCCCCAGTCACAAGTCTCCTTAACCTGGGCCTCCTTCTCAGGAGTAAGCCCCAATCACAATTCCCCTTAACCTGGGCCTCCTTCTCAAGAGTAAGCCCCAGTCATGGTTTCTTTAAACATTGGGCATTCTCCTCAAGAGTAAGCCCCAATATTAATTTCTTTTGATTTGGGCTTCCTTCTTAGGAATAAACCTCAATCATAAGTCCCTCTTAATTTGGGATTCCTTTTCAGGAGTAAGCCTCGGGTTAAAACTCCAAATCTCCATAAAAATACAAATACCTTTATGGGCCCTACTCCTAGGATTCTTTATTGAAGTAATTCCTAGTATTAATTTACTTGGGCAGTCATACATACATAATCCCCACATCATTTCTTGTGACTGCCTCTTTCATGGCACAATTGTCAGGTTTACTGATACCTCTTGTTTCTCACACCGATCATGACTCATGTGAGCTTAGAGTGTAAAGGTAATCATGACATCTCTTTTGGTCCATTAACCATGCATAAGCCCCATATTTCCTTACCCGAACTACGTGGACTTTGATATCTGCCTTAAAAGTAGAGAATGTAGGAATCCATTCTAAGATTCAATCCCATCATTAATTAATTATTTTCTGTCCCATATGACGTTAAACTATATCCTTATTATCAAACTATGTGGGTTCTGATTCCTTTTTAATAAGGATATGTAGGTAGCCCATCTGCGGGTACGATCCGAAGTCTAAAATGATCCTTGTTTTTCTAAAAGACAATAAACTTAAAGTACCCCACTGAGTGGATTTAAAACTAGTATGGTCATCATAATGACCAAGAGATTTCTATATAATGTATTGAAACATACCATTGACTAAGAATCTCTAATACATATGGATGATTCTCCATCGACGCATAACCTCAAATACATATAAAAGATTCTCTAAATCCCATACATATCAATCATTAATTGCTAAATATAAAGGAAAAATCATTTTCATAATTGGTGAATTAATAAGGATTCGTGAACATAACTTAAATATATAAGAGAGTCCCAGAGTAGGTAATAATTCCCCCCAAAAAGGTGTGATGTGCCTGACCTCCCATCCTCTCGACCAATGAAAATTATTAAGCTTCATCGATCCACAAATAATGAGAACCTACCTTTGGAAAGTAGGTCTAAATGGATATAAAATCATTGGATTTTTCCAGTTCTATGAATAAACCCGTTAGAAACCGATTAGAAAGTTTGAACCATGAAAAAACAAGGTCATCCCCATTTCCAAAAGAAAAACCATGTTCATCGAGACACTCGAAATGTACTTTTCAAATTACATGGCATGTGCCTCCTGGTATATGGAGTGTACCACCACATGGGTGTCAGCCTATGTACCTTGTCCCCACTCGATGTTTAAAATGCATGAGTACACGATGTGTACTACTTTTATATAGGTTTTAACCCCACATGAGGTCTATGACCATATACCTAGCCATGTACTCCTCCTTTAAGTGTTTGCCTACATAGTGTGAACCCCGCATGGGGACTGGTCGTGTTCCCTACATTTCCAAGTACACCCAAATGAGGTGTCTGGATGAGTACTCAGCCACAATCCCAAACCCACTACATGGTGTGTACTACTAAGTACATGGTGTGTAATCCCAAAAAATATAGTTTCTTTGAACATAAAAAACAAAAAATGTGTTTTCTCTTAACCATATGTCGTGTATATGGTTTTCCTTGAATAGAAACCCCCCAAAACAGCCTGAAACCCATGATTCCTACACAAAAACCATAGATCGACCATGAAGGGGTCCCTAGTTACCAAAAATAACAGGATTAAAACTTGAAAACAACCATGATATAGGGATTTATAGCATAAAATGTAAAATGGTACTTCCTCCAAGAAGAAACAACTAATGATTCACACTGATCCATGATCTTCATCTACCGCATGAAGATCTAGCACAACCCGAGATGTGCAGTGGTACCTCATCCTCTACCTCTCCATCTCTTATCTACATCTCCCTCTCTCAGCTAAAGACCCAAAATTGGGATATCCTACAGGGGAATACGCATGAATCCAAAGGATAAAAATAAAAGAAGAAAAAGAAATAAGGGAAAGGAAGAAAAAAATAAAAAGAAAAAAAGAGAAAATGGGGCCCGACCTGACCCTAGTGCCCAATAAAAGGTTGTGCCTTTCCTAGGAAAAAAACCCCCATTTTGGACTCAACCACAAATATGGAATCTAAATCTAATACTCCATTTAAAATGTAAAACCAAACAAAAATTCATGAATAAATTAATATTTAATAAATTAAATATTAAATATTCAATGAAAATTGAATGACTCATCTTTCCAATAAACTCTTTTCCTTAGGTAAACCTCTTATTTTGGGACCAATTGAGTGGTCAAAAAAATTATCCAAGATCATCTTATAGAATAATTTTCTATTTTCCCCTAAAACACTTTTGAGTAAAAAAATTTCAAATTTACCCTAATTTTTATGACCCATGAAGATGTGGTTCATCACAAAATCCCCCACCACAAATGCTTCTTTCAATATATAATCCTCTATAGATAGCCAAAATCCATGATCTCCATAAAGCACTGGCACAAACAACTCTATCTTGACCACCCCACAATCGATCTTACAGTGTCCACAACTCTCTCCCAACATGAGATACATTTAACAGTGATTGTTCTGATGATCCCCATCATAAGAGAATCCTTATCATTTCTTTTCTTTCTAATAGAAACCCACACATGTCACATTATTTCCATCACTAAGCATAATGGGTATACATGGATAAAATTATCTCACCTGAATGCTAGCATAAAAATAGAACCACTCATTCCCATCCTAATAACAATAACCTCCATGATCAAAAAACTACTTAAATGAGGATCATGAACTCCCATAGCCTATGATACACTCCCCACACCAAGGATTTACTTAAACCACTCCTCGAGCACACAACAGGACTCACACTCATGTGATCCAAGTCTAAAAGAAAATAGTCTAATGCTCCTAAAAATACTAATCATGCTCCTCACATAGGTCAGTTCTAGTAAATTAGATCACCCTCAGCACTCTACTTAAACATCAAGGCATATCCCTCATTCCATGAAAAACTACATGACCACCCTCCACGTGAGAATTGATAATATGCCACAACCATCCCACCACACTCTCACTGATATACCCAAGGCACATCCAAAATGAGTAGGTCCAGGGGTCTAACTAAACCTTTCCTCTCAAGATAGCCATGAGACAGGGAACAATCACAGCGCTCTACTTCTTAAACACCATATATCCTCATGCCTAACCACCTCCCAGTGACATAGGGCATCAATGGTCCCATAAAGGGATAACGAGCATGCCAACCCAATCCATTGGTGATAGTAGGCACATAGGCCCTACCACATGACTCGGTATACAACACATGGAAAGAACATCTCCCACACAAGGAACATGAACCTAGTAATTTAGGGGAACCACTACCTCAGGGAAACTAGAGTCTAACCCAAGGATCTATCTCACATTATTTCCCTCATCGAGCCACCAATAGGGAACTCATAGCCCACATTGACCCACAAGGGCCTCTATATATCCCTTGATGAAGGGACTATATCTCCACCACCAGAAAACCTCTCACCACATGATCTGCTTGACCTATTATCAAAAGAAAATATAAAACGCCATAGACAAGAATATTTCATGTGAATCCTATGTTCCTAGAATGATGTAAGAACACTAGCCTCTTGCCCATGAGCCAAGAGCCAAAAACTAGAATAGAACATAAATCAAAAAACTAAAGGGAATCACACTAGGTAAAATCACACAACCGTAAAAATGAATACCAAGAATAGAAATAGAATACCCTTTAAACATGGACTTAATATCATAAAAATGTGTTTATGACACACCAGTCTGATATCCATCACAAGTTATAACACATTCCTAGACCACATGTCTACCAACTCCCCAAATCATGAAACCAAAAAGCTAGGATACCATTTTGTAATGAACAAGTCTGGTTCAACCTAACATGCCACACAATATATCTCACCACAAGGCCTCAAGAATTCCTCCCCATGTTCTAGAGGTTGTCAACTATTAGAGATGAACTGAAAGGTGCAGAGGTGAGACTACACCCTCTATTCATAGTGTAATAACAGCTATTTTTTATAATTTCACTATGTCAAAGTGTCATACCTATAACTGAAGGCTGATGTGATACTCTCTTTTTTCCCCACATTTCCACTTTCTAAAGGTGGGTTCTTCCATCACTTTCATCAGCTATGACTTCTTCTTAATTGAAACAAGATGATGGGATTTTAGTTTCTCCTTCCGTGGATTACTCCTTAGAGCTCGTTGAATAATCCAATTCTCAATCATATATTTAATTCATGCTCATGAAAATCATTCACATAACCATATTTAGGTTAACACTAGTTAATTATTCTACTTATATCTCAATAGGTATGAAACCTTTGGTTAGGCGAGTTAGTAGCATTGGGAACATCTGGGAATGTTTGGAGATTAGGTATATTGGGAACCTATAAATTCTTCTTCTTTTGGATGGAATCTCATGTGTGAGGAATATTAGGAATAGAACCCAAGGTATCCCATGTCAATAACATGGTAATTTATTCTAAGGGAATAAGTTATCTGATGATTTTTACCTCAATTATCCCACATTTATTATAAAGGGTAGGTATTCTAGATCAGTTCATGAGTTTAACGTCTTGTGAAGAGAGTCACAGGTTTAACATCTTTTGGGGACATATGGGTGTTGGTTTAACATCTGGAAAAGATGGTTTATGGATTGTGTCCCTATGATAGAATATTTAACACTTGGATGATGGAGTGTGTCCCCCCAAGGGGGATAATTTCACACTAGATGTTGTTAGGATCAAACCGTAGGGAGGCATCCTGCATACCCTATATAAGAGAAAAGGATAAAAACTCGTGTAGTTAAATGTATTAGTTTAAGGTCATCTAACTGGACTAGTCCATGTAGTTTAATATCGTATGGTAAGGATTCCCATTTCGTGAAAAGGAGAATCAATAAGGGTTGGTGTGGGGCTTACATGTGGAAGCTACCCATGATAGGTGTTTCATACCATGGTGGGGAGAGATAGTGTGGGACTTATGCGTGGAAGTTTCTTGATGAAAAAGGATCACTATTTGGGGAGATGGTGTGGTGATTACTTGTGGAAACTTCCCATTGTAGGTGTATCATCCCCTGACAGGGAAGGATGGTGTGGGGCTTATGAACTAAATCTCCCCTTGTGTTGGGGTTTCATACTAGGTGTGGAGTTTCCTCCCAGAGTGGGAGAGGTGGTGGAATCCCATGATGATCTTACATGGGGAATCCCATGTTCAACACACAATTAAGGATATAGTTTTACATCATATGTTGAGGATGTTTTCATGCAGTTTAATGACATATGACTACGATGTGAAGCTAGGAATCTTTAAATCATGTAACTTAGATGTGAATGGGGATCACTCCTTGAGGGGGTCTGTGTAATGGTGGGAATAATATTTATCATAAATAATACCCACTGAGATAGGTGTATAGTTTACCTCAAATATTCCACATTTAGGGATTACGTGATCAATGCTCATCTGCCTCTGGGTAGGATATGGCATTGGAACTGCAATGGAGTAGTGGAAATCAGGAGGAATGATGTTAGGGTGCCAATTATTAGGATCAATAGGCATTAGGGTACCTCTTCTTAAGATAAGTAGGTGGGATGAAGTCTCAGTATACACTTGGACCAAAGTGGGAAGATAAAAAAGGTAGGTGGTATCGATCGCATATTCATTTGGGGTGTATCTAAACTGATCTTGGATTATCACAGTGGGCCTGGGAACTCAAATTTAGTGAAGTAAGATCAGCTAAAAGGAGGAACCAAAGAGAGCCCTAGAGTATGGTTTTCATGAAAGTTGGAGATTTTTATAATTTTGTAGCTTAACGAAGGCCATGGGTCTCATGGAAATTAAGGGTCTCATGAAAGAGTTTGTTCCCCAAAGCAAGGTAACCATGCCTCAAGGTAAAGTCTCATTTCCCATGGGGTTGGTTTCATCAAAGATAGGTGTATGATGAAACCCCAATCACCTCAAGGGGGATTCTTCTTCTACGAATTCCATGGATCTATGCGAAAGGCATCTCCACCATGGTTTTTGGTTCTCAAAAACCCATGGAAGGTAGTTTCATGAAATATGGTTACCTTGTGAAATTTATATTCTATATCGTTCATAAAACTTTAGAGTATCGTGAACTCGGAGATTTTTTTAGAAGATGAAAGGTCACATCCCCCCAAATTTCATAAATAATGTGGGTATTAATAGGATCTATAGAGGCAGGACATTGGTTTCACAAAATATAGAAGAGTTCATGAAACTTTGTGATTTTTATGACCTTGTGGGGTTTTATGAATCAATGTTACATTGTGTGAAGGTTGTTGGAACTAGGGTTGTTTGTTACTAATAATGGAGTTTGATTTGTGTTTTTTCTTCAATATGCACATGGATGACTAGGGATTTTTCAAGGAATGAGTTCATATGTTTGAGTCTGAAAGAAGTATTGAAGGTGGCATAGTTTCCAAGTGTTTACCAAATTTTTGGGGCCTAAAAATCGAAAGTTTGGTGTTAGAAAACAAAGGTTTTTCTCATAGGAGTGAATGGTATGCGAAAAAACAAATAAAATCAGAAAAATAAGGGAACCACATACCTAGAAACATGGACCATGTACCATGTTCTGGGAATGGTTCATAGCTTCATACCAGGCAATGGGAACGATACGCGAAACGGTGCGTAGAACATAAAATAGTTTGCAGTGATGGTACACGGTGAAGGCGTGCGGTATGCGTAATACTGAAGTTTGGTGGGATTTTTGTGGTTTGAAAAACATAGGTGGTATGTGGTGGAGGGTAACAGTATATAGATGGAGTTCAGTATATAGTGAATATTGTCCCACATTGAAAATATTGGTAAATATGATTAGAAATTGTTTTGGAGTTATGTGCCTATATATAGAGTAGTAATCCCATTCATTAGTTTGTGGAATGAGAGATTAAAATTTCATGAAGAAATCCATTAAAGTATGAAGTGGTTCATGTAGGATAAGACGGTAAGTGAAGAGAACCATATACGTAAGAAAATAGTCTAGGGAAGAAAGTATAGTTTCCTGAGGAGGCTCTTTCAATATGCAGCGGAGCAGGGCAGCACGTGGAGTAGGGTGGTACACATAGTAGCTAAGCAGTACACAGAGTAAGGAAATATATGGAGTAGGGAATTTCATAGGGAAGATGGACGGTGTGTGGAAAATCAGTGTTATGCGGAGGAGGTGGTCTGTGAACCATACCCGGAATACAGTACACAGAACCCCCAAGGGAGCCTGAAAATTGACCAAATTAGTTTGCGAACATAATTTCTATAACCTATCCATGTACAGAGAAATAAATTACATATGTGGGTGATTTAGGGACTTAAACAAAGAATCCATTTAAAGTTGAGGATGTATGATTTAAGGTTAAACCATTGAAGTGACCTTCAAGTCGATAAACTGAGTGAAGATTCTTCCAATGCAGTGAGTAAGGGGGAATTAGAGAAAGTGATCAAAGGGATGTATTGTGATATCCCTAAAACATTTTAAAGTCAGTGCACCTAGGACCGAGTGACTCTTCCCAAACTCTTGTAATTCACAACTTGAGAAGATTAGTGGTTTTTGGTATAACTGACACACTATCGGCGTATGCTCCTTAGACTTAGCCCTTAGTGGTGAACCAAGTAAAATTTTTGTGTCATTGATTTTTATGTGATTGTTTGTTTTCTACTCTTCCTCTTAAGATAGGTTTAATAGGTTCCTACCAATGTGGGAACAAGATCCATCAATTTTAAAAAAAATATTGACACCCCGATTCACCACTCCCCTCTCAGGGTGTACCGAGGTCCTTCAAGTGATATCAGAGGAAGGTTGCTGGTGTTGAATCTATCTTTTATTGTCATGGTGAATCCATTCAATGTTAGGGGAGTTCCCCTTTTTGATGGAAGTAATTTTTAGATATGGAAAAACATGATGAGATCTCACCTAAGGTCTCTTAGAATGGAAGTATTATTTTCTACTGCATAGGGAATACAAGTAACTAAATCCTATAGGAATGTCAATAATAGATACATACAAGAAATTACTTAATACTGATGAAAAAGTACATAATACTCCCACTACATCCCTTTCTGATTATATTTATCTAATTTTAATGAGTTGAACATCTACCAAGTCAATGCGGGATAAACTGGAGAATATTTATGAAAGAGATAGCAAAGCTAAGGAGGAGAAACTTTAAGTACTACACAACAGGTTTAACGACCTAAAGATGCTCCCTAATGAGAATGCATATTCCTTTTTCAGTCGAATTACTAAATTTGTAGGAGAAATCCGAGGTCTGGGTGAAGAAATCAAAGACATTAACATAGTAAATAAAATATTGAGAATACTTCCACCCCTTTACAATGAAAAGGTGTCATCCCTTGAGGAAAGAGATCTCTCCAAAATCTCAGTGGATGATCTGCTGAGTAATCTATCAGTATATGAAATGAGAATCAAACCCAAAGAATCTATAACTCGTGTGATCAAGTAAATGGAATTCAAAGCCATGGAAAAACTAAAAGTTTCAGAAAATAGTGGTGATGATGACGAAGAGGAAAATGAAACTCTTTATCTCATTTCTAAGAATCTCAAGAAGAGAACAGGGAAATTTGAAGGCAAGTTACCTCTGGATTATTTTCATTGTGGAAGAGTTGGGCACATTGCCTCTCAGTGCTCAAGAAAATTTGATGATGAAGAGATAGAAGTTGAAAACATGGATAATCCTCAAAAAATATTCTTCAAAAAGGGAAACTTCAAATTTTCAAAGATAGTATAGAAGAAGAGGTTTGTCTGTGAGGAGGAAGATGATGATAATGAATTATGTGAGGAAGAAGAACTAGAATTTAAGACTGTAAATCATACCTCTATGATGGATACCATTGAAAATTCAGAACCATTGACAGATAAAGTTATACATAATCAATTGAATACTAATGTCGATCCCAAGTTGCAACTTAAGGATTATTTTGGTAAGATTTAGAATAAATGTACGATATGAAATAAGTGTAAAGTAATGGTGGAGGAATCATAATAATATATTGATCAGTTGGAAGCAGAAATTGAATGACTAAAAGAACTGTAGAAAGTAAAATCATCAATCCTTGAAATCACTGATGGTGTTATGGAATTAAAACTCAGAATTTAAGAACAAGAAAAGTTTATCAATGACCTTACCTTGAGAATGGATGAGAAGTACAAGAATGTTGTGGGGCTCAAAGAAGAACTTTTTACTCTAAGAAGTAAACTCAAAAGTGAATCAATTTCAAAAGAAGCAAATAAGAAAATAAAATTTGGAAGTTTCTCAGATGTTGAGCTACTAGAGAGAGAAAAACTTGGTTCTGATGGAGTTGAAAAGATCTTGAGTGATCAAAGGCCTGCATGCATAGGAAATAGTGTAATTGGTTATGATGCCGAAATGTCAAATGCTAAAAATAAAGTGAACCAGAATAAAGGAAAGATGATAGTTGATAATGTTGAAAAGACACCAGAAGTGCTAAAAAAGAAATCCTTAAATAAAATTGATAAGATAACTGAAAATTATCCTCATGTTTCTAGAAATGATAGACAGTCAAACTATTTTCCCAAGGAAGAAGTCATGATGAGAAATAGAAGTGATAAGACATTTTACTTCATGAATTTTCAGTTTTTTGGCTATCTACATCATACCATGTCATACTGTGAAGAGGCAAGGAGCTATATGAATGGGAAATAGTTAGTAGTTCAACAAAAGAGAACATATTTATATCCTAATTCTTATAGAAGAAATAATTTCTATGGATATTGTTTTCATTATTCTAACATTGGACATAAAGTTGAGTACTTAAGGTAGAGGTGTGATAGGAGAAATTCATTCAATGCTTAGAGACGAGTCAGTACTCGTCAACCAGATGGTGTTTCTATTTCAAATAGGTTTTCTCCTTTGGAAGAATAATTTTGAATATGAAGAACCCATGTACATAGAAGAGAGAATTGAAAGTCCATCAGTGTCCTGCACTCAATCCAATATCTCGTGGAAAGAAACGATGAAATTTTAAAAAAAACAATTTTTTAGAATTATCCCCCAAAGCTACAAAGAATAAAAACACATGGATTCTTGATAGTGGATGTTCATCCCACCTGACTGGTAATGCAGACCTTTTAACAAATTTCAAGAAAAAGGTCAATGGAACAGTGAGGTTTGTAAATGATGGTGCTTTGAAGATAAAATGAAGTGAGAGTACTGATCTAGATAATAGAGAGATGAAGAAAACTAAAGTTCTTTATGCGGACATTCTATGTCATAATATTCTTATTGTGAGTCCACTCTGTGACTTAGGTCTTATTGTGAATTTCAATCAGAATGGATGTACTATAAGAGGAAAGTTCAGGAATTCTCTCATGAAAGGCTGTAGAATAGAAGGTAACTTATATTAGGTTGACAGTAAAGAGAACATTTTATACCTAATAGTTGGAGTGGAAACCAAATTTTTTCAATAGTGATTGGGGCACTTTAATCAGCAGGACATGGAAAAAATATCTAAGCAGAATATATTCATGGATATCCCTAATCTAAATCATGAATGATAAAATATGTGTGATGCTTGCATGTGAGGGAAACTGGTATACAGTTCATACTGGCCAATGATGAAAAGAGAATCTAATCTCCTTGACCTCATCCATATAGACGTTTGTGGACCGATAAATGTTATTGGAACACATGGGGAAAGGTACTTTGTTATTTTCATAGATGACTAAAGTAGAATGGAATGTGTGCTCGTTATACATAGGAAGAAACAAGTGCTTGATTGCATGAAAATATATTTATGAATCACTAAGAATTATACTGGATGAAAGATCAAAATCTAGTGGTCTGAAAATGGAGGGGAATACACATCCATTGAATTTTAAAATTACCTAGAGAAACATGGAATACAATATGAGGTGGATGCTGTGAGAACTCCACAGAAAAATGGAGTTGTTGAGCATAGGAATTGATAGGTAAACAACATGGCCTGAACTTTTCTGATTGAGAGTCGTATTCCTTGACATTACTAGAAAGAGGCAGTTTAAGCTACTGAGTATATTCAAAACAGAACAGCTATTTATGGATGAGACAAAGACACCATAATAATTGTGGCATAGAAGGAATCCCTCAATGAAATATTTTTGTGTGTTCGGAATAAAATGTTTCATCAGAAACAAAGAATTAAATCAAGGTAAGTATGGTGAAAATGTAGATGAAGGAATATTTCTTGGATAATCAATGAATATAAAATCCTACAAGTGTTTCAATAATCACTTGGGAAGAATTGTAGAAAGTAGTGATGTTAAGATCATTAAAGAGAAAAATATGAATGCTTCAAGGAATTCTTATGTTGATGTGATAGAATATGAGGAAGAATGTGAACATATAAAAAATGTTAATACAGAGGTAGAGGAAGATGTAAACAATTATCAGGAGTCACATCATGATGTTGACTCAGAAGAGGAATTATATGAGGAATCCATAGCTAGAGAGAATTTGGTCAAACCCCAAATTAGAAATTGAAGATATGAGATTGATTAGTCCAACATTATTGGTGATCGGAATGCACCTACACATACGAGGAGAATGAGAAATAATTCTCAATCTTCATTTTTATCGGTTGTGGAATTATCCTCATTTGAAGAGGCTATAAAGGATGAGTCATGGGTAAAACCAATGAATGAAGAGTTAGATTAGATTAACAAAAATCAGACTTGGGATCTTGTCAAAAGACCCTAAGGTCGCAATGTGATTGGTACGAAGTGGATTTTTAAGAACAAATTCGATGATCATGGAAATGTGATCAGAAATAAGTTTTTCTTAGTCTGTAAGGGATATTCAAAAATCAAAGGTGTTCATTTTGAAGAAACATTTTCTTCAATATTGAGACTATAGTCAATTAGAATATTTATTTCCATGGAAATCTAAAGAGGTTATAAATTTCATCAAATAGACATCAAGATAGCATTATTAAGTGGAGTATTGGAAGAAGAGGTCTAAATTGAACAACCTATGGGGTTATTTCTTGGAAATGATGAACTAAAGGTTTTCAAATTAAATAAATCTCTCTATGTCCTGAAACAAGCACAATGGGTGTGGTACTCTCAATTGGACTCTTATCTCAGAAAGATTGAGTTTAAAATAGGAAGAGTGGATCACAATCTCTATGTAAAGAATTCTCAAAAAGGATCAATTCATGGTATTGGTATATGTGGATGATATTATTTTCATTGGAAGTAGGAATGGATTAGTGGATTAATTTTCTAATCACATGAAATAAGAATTTTAAATTCCCATGATTAGTGAACTCACCTACTTTTTAGGGTTGCAGGTGATTCAGAAGAAGGGTTACACTTTCATTTCTTAGGAAAAGTATGCAAGAGAGCTGTTGAAGAAATTCAATATGCATGAATCCAAACCAATTTTGACTCTGATTATGGTTGGAACAAATCTTGGGAGGCATGAGGATGGGATTTCTATGGATTCCACCATGTATAGAAGAATCATTGGAATCCTACTATAACTAACAGTGACATGGCTAGATATTGTCTTTGTATATTTCCATGTGGCCCACTTTCAGGGTAATATGAATAAATAAAATATGTCAGTAGTGAAAAGAATCATGAGATACATTCAAGGTACACATAATTATGGGATATAATTTGCTGCAGGAAGAGATAGTGAACTATCTACTTTTTCTGATGCTGACTGGACTGGATATGTAGTGGATAGAAAGTCCACGAGTAGTGAAGCATTCTATATTGGGATGAAATGCATGGACTAGATAATAAAGAAATAGAAAATTACTTCTCTTAGTACTTCCAAAGATAAATATATATCTACTACCAAGGAATGCACTCAGTTACTTTGGATGAAACAGCAACTAACTGACATAGGTGATGAGGTGAAACAACTAACGATGATTTATTGTGATAACAAGAGCGCAATTGATCTTACAAAGAATCCTATTTAGGATTCTCATACCAAACATATTGAAATCAAATATCACTTCATCAAGGAAAATTTTTAACAAGGCGTGATCAAAATGGACCATGTTAGAACTGATGAGCAAGTGGCGGACATTATGACCAAGCCACTGTTAGTGGCCGTGTTTGAGAAACATCAATTGAAGATTAGTGTTCAGCCACCTCCCAATGCATAAAGAGGTTACGAGATTCCCCTCTCCTAAGTTTTTTTAACTATTTTTAATATGTTTTTGGAACTAATGTAGGTTTATGGGGGATATACAATCCATGGGGAGCTTGTTTTTCGTCTACCAATCAAGATTTTGTTCATTGGGTTAATTTCCAATGGGGGAGATATATTGGATAAATTCAATGGAGAGTGGTATGTTTTCCTTCTAGATATAGGAAATATGGATAATATAAAAAGCCTTAAATGTAACATTGGGGGAGAAAATAAAAGGATGAGAACTCAATTCATGTCCTCTATCTTATTTTCTACACTGAGCATTGCTCATGTAGACTTAGAGTGGTGGCTAAGTTGTTTCTTGAAGGTTCAGATTTTGATTGTGGCTGGCACTTCAGTGAATTTTTCTGGAGATTTCCAACAAACCTAAATGGGGAGATTATTGGAACCAAGGCTATTTGTTGTTAATAATAAAGTTTGATTTTTGTTTATTGTTAATCTACACATGGATGATTAGGGAGTTTTCAAGGAATGGGGTCATACGTTTGAGGCTGAAAGTAGTATTGAAGGTGGCGTAGTTTCCCAGTGTTTTCCAAGTTTTTGGGGCCTTAAAATTGGGAGTTTGGTGTTGGAAAACAAAGTTTTTTTTTCATAAGAGTGAATGGTATGCGAAATGATAAATAAATCAGAAAAATAAAGGAACCACATACCTTGGAACATGGACTACATACCATGTTCAGGGAATGGTTCACGACTGTGTACCTAGTAGTGGGAACGGTATGCGAAACAGTGCGTAGAACTGAAAATAGTTTGTAGTGACAATACACGGTGAAGGCATGTGGTATATAGAATACTAAAGGTTTGTGGGATTGTTGCGGTTCACAAAATAGGAGCGGTATGTTTTGGAGGATAATATTTCATGGTTGGAGTTTATTATACAGTGAAGATTGTCCCACATTGAAAATTTGGGTAAATTAGATTAGAAAAATTTGTGGAGTTATGTGCCTATATAAGGAGCAGTAATACCCTTTATTAGTGTGTGGAATGAGAGATTAAATTTTCAGGAAGAAATATAGTAATTTACAAAGTGGTTCACAGAGGAGAAGATGGTACGTGGAGAGAACCATCCTCATAAGGAAACAACCCACAGAAGAAAGTGCAGTTCGAGGAGGAAGCTCTTGCAGTACACAGCAGAGCAGGGCAGCACACGGAGCAGTGCAGTACAAGGAGTAGCTGAGAAGTACGTGAAGTAAGGTAGTATACGGATCAGGGAATTATGCAAAGGATATGGACAGTACATGGAAACATCAATGGTACACGGAGGTGGTGGTCCGCAGACCATACTTGGAACACAGTATGCGGAACACCCAAGGGAGCCTGAAAATTGACCAAATCAATCTGTAAACTTAATTTCCATAACCTATTAGTGTATGAGAAAATATATTACATCTATAGGTGATTGAGTTACTTCAATATATCATCCATTTACAGTTGAGGATTCATGATTTAATTTTAAACCATTGAAGTTATTTTCAAGTTGGTAAACTCAATGAAGATTCTTCTAATGTAGTGAGCAAGGGGGGGTCAGCGGAATTTATATGAGGTACGTAGTGTGATATCCCTAAAACCTTGTAAAGGTAGTGTTCCTGGGACAAATTTATTGTGCCCAAACTCTTATAATCCAAAACTTGAGAATATTAGTGGTTTTTTGTACGATCGATACACTATTAGCATATGCTCCTTGGACATAACCCTTAGTGGTGAACCAAGTAAAATTGATGTGCCATTGATTTTCATGTGATTTCTTGTTTTCTTCTATTCCTATTAATAAATGTTTAACAAGTTCCTACCAACATTGGAACAATATCCATCAAATTTAAAAGAAAAAGTTGACACCCTGATTTACCCCTCCCCTCTCAGGGTGTACTAGGGTCCTTCAAAGGTTACCATAAAAACACTTCATGGTCGAAGACTTCCATGAAAGGGAGATCCAAGAATCTTTAATTACATTGTGTGGAGTTTATATTCAAACCTTCATATGGATGGTACTTTTGAAAGACACATCCATTCATGAAGGTGGCGAATTTTTTTAACCCAGTCCTTTAAGTGGATTTTTGGACCATTTTCGACCAAATTGTCTATGAACTAGTCATTCCTTCCTCTTACTCTCTTGTAAAATTCATATTTTGGCATTAACAAATACCCCTACCTAGAATTGGATTAGATTGTGGGAAAGTATATTTGGGTTCTAATGTAAAAATTGGTGAAATTAGAAATTGGAAAGTCCCCTTTGTGAAACTCCTTCGTGAAAATTGGCTTGGTCATATGCCTATAAATAGGGGTAGGGGTCTCTTAGGGGACCATGATATTTTCACAATAGATATAACTATGATTTATTTTGAAAAATCTCATAGACTTCACAAGTGATTTGAAATTTTAATCCCCACTATTCATGAAACTCAATCATTTCATGACCTTGCTTTCGTGATAGACATCTGTGAACACACCTCCACAAAAAGACTTCCTTGAACCCAAATTTTATGAGCATACCTTCATGAAAAAGTATTAAAAAACTTATGTGTCTTGGAAAAAAATAGTCATTGAAGTTTCCAATTCTATAATTTCTTGTTAGGAGTATATGACCGAGAACCTAATGATTAGGGAGAGAGTCTACAGTGAATTAGACCATGACACACTTACTACACTATTGAAGGAGGCTCAACAAGAATATCTACACTGCAAGAGGATACCAATATATGGATTTTATCTGAGGGATGAAGTTTTAATCCCTAATACTAATATAGATGAGCCTGATTACCAGTTCAAGAGCTTACCTAGACTGTACCAATGTAATAGGGTTTTTTTAGGACAAATACTAAAGGATGATGCATCTCTCATAATTTACACTCTCTAGAACCACCTGACCAACATCAAAGGGTAAGAGTTGGAGGAAGAGGAATCCCCTCATCAGTATGATGAAATTATCAAGGTGGTCTTGGGGAAACCACACAAGGGGTGGATAGATAGATGGGACTTACACCAAGGTGGAAACTTCACAGATGAGTGAGCATGGTCATATTAGAAATGACAGTCATTCCATGAGTTTGAGGAAGAGATGAAGTAGGTTGGGCTTTATGAGGTGGCATGGTCCTCACAGTTTTATGTCTACTACCACCTGGACATCATGCTATATTTGCTAAGAAGATGGTCATTGGAGACCAACACGTTCCATCTGTATCATAGGGAGGTCGGCATCATCTTATGGTATCTTTAATAGATTTTTGGGATCCCAATTCAAGGAGAGATGTATGATGAATCCCCCCTACACAAATAACATATGGGAGGACCAAGATCAGCTACCTATTGTAGAAATTTCATTGCTATTTTTGGTTTATGGGATAAACAATCACAATATGGGGACGAAATAAATCACATTCAAGTAGTGGTTTGGATACATTATAAATGATCCAATAGATATGATACCCAAGAGGCTAAATCAATTCCTTAGAGAACTGTAGTGAGGTAATGAGCACTCCTACTGGAGGATTATGTAGGTGATCTAGTGGAAGATATGGGATATAGTGTAAATACCAAGGCTACCATTGTTAGGATAGTAGTATTTATCACCACATGGGGATTCACACATGGGGATTCATCCAAGAACCTTCATCATGGAAGAAATGATAGCGATGGGTAAGTGCATCAACCTGGATGTACCAATATTAGTGAAGCTATAGAAGGTGTTTCAACACATCATCCAAAGGAATAATCATCTCCAAATGTGTGGGATCTTCCACTTTTGATATAATTGGGTCATAGAACACATGGGGGATATGAATACAAAAAACCCATCTCTCCTCCCATTACAAACTCCTGACCATCGGTCATAAACATCGTTTAGAGTCTCCCTCTCAAATCAGGCTTGGTGGATGTGTTGCTGACGATTGGGTTAGTAGATCACTTCATATTCCACCTATTCCCCCTTCGCATGGGAATGGTGGACAATGATGGTATGTGGACTACTGAGCATTTATTGTACCTTTTCACCATCCGAGGTAGGGTAATGGTGGCGAGGGATGACTGTAAGGTGATTTGAAAGCCATACACATCACATGGTTCATGAGGTAGTTCTGATTCCTAATTCAGTTGACCCCAAAGGTATACACAGAGGTTCATTATGAGTTCCAACCCTTAGTCCTTAATTGGATCTGCACATGTTTACACACAAAGATAGAAAAGGTAACAATGAGTTTACATCGCCTATCGCCGCCTACGAGCTCACCAACAATTATTCACTAAGCTGGGAGTGTGCTTATCTCATGGATATGTTGATGTGGAAAACTAATTGGGCTTATGAAGGAGGGATTTGTAATGATAGGGTCAAGTATGAGTATTTGTTAGAAAACTCTATGGACACAGGGTTGGCCTAGTGGGTGGGGAAGCAACTATAGTAACAGAAATCTATGGGCCAGCATAGGTGGAGGTTAGAGGGAGAGGAGAAGAAAAAGGCTCAACTCTCCTTGGAAAGCAGTCATGGGAAGAATTTGAACCCTCTAGGAATTTTTTCATGGTGTTTTTACGAGGTCAAAGAAATAATCTTCACCACCCATATGTCCCCATTGAAGCTATTTTTTCCAAATCTTAGGAGATCTATAGGGGTCTTCATACATATCACCATCTACCACGGGATATGGAAGAGCCTCAATAGAGATTGAATATTCATCAAATGGTTGGTTAATTCTAGGTCCAACTTACATGTTCCCTAGGATGATTTAGTGTAATACATAAGAGAGTTAGAGGATTTGGTCCACTCTCTGGGTGCCACAAGTCCTTTGACCAGCCAGGTGAAGGTGCCACTAGGCATTCCCTCTCCCATGGACCTCTCAATTGGTGAATTATTTATGTGAATTCCTCTTCCTGAGGGTTCAAAGGAGTATTGGGGAAGCTATTCTTATTTTTATTCTCCTAGGTATAGAGGTCTTACCATTTATTAGGTAAATCTTCTTATCACATGTTCCTTGTCTAAATATGTCCCTTAGAATTACTATCTGGCTTCTTTTTTCACTCGTGCAGGAATAGGTGAGCATGAAGGTGGAGGGGTTCATGGTGAACTGAGGGCATAGGTTAAGGGAGACTCAACCCTTGAAGGGGTGAGTGTGGGGCCCCTCCCTAATTTTTTGTCCATAGGAGGCCAACCGTTGGTCAAAGTAGCACCTGAGGAATTCCCTTGCAAGGTGGATTACCTGTGAATCTCTCTAAGATACTTACTAGGATATACTATTCTCGTGATACTTTTTACCTTTTTTTCATTTTTCTTTTATATTTTGACTTTTTAAATCTAACTATCTCATGTTTAAATGGCACTTCAAGTCATGTTTGGGGATCATCCACTAGCGCTAACATCTAATTTAGTGGTGTCTGGTGTCGAGGAAGAAATATTCATTTACACTCTTCCAGTGGAGATGGTTGGATAGGATTTGGTGATCAGAACAATCATAGTGGTGTCATAGGAAGGGTTTGTTGGTACTATGGACTTAATAGAGGGGGATAGATGGTGCACATGATGGGGATAGTTATGGTGGTTGTAGTGGATAATCCTATCATAGAGGTGCCACCATAGGTTTCTATTGGAGATGAAGACTCATTTGAGGAGGTGATAATCATGCTACCAACTAAGATGTTTAATGAGACTATGATAAACCTGCATGTCACTAAAGTGACTTCAATGGTGGTTTCTTGTTGGGTCAGCGGAGGTTCATGGTGGTCAAAAACACACAAAATAGAAAGAAAATGGATCAACAGTGAGATTTATGTGGTTTGAAAGTATGCCTACATCCATGGAAGAAGGGGGCCTTTCTTGATTATTTCAATCTCTCAATGAAACTTCAAGGGATTAGAACAATGTTACAATACATGGGATTTTGATCCCATTAAATAGAGGAATCAAATAAATTTTCTCCTTTGGTTGGTGATTGCTTCAAAGATTGATACTTCAATGGTACATGGGTTGGCTGCCCAACTGGAAGAAAACATCTTGCTAGAGTTGTTGCTATCCAAGGAAAAAACAACCTACTAACAGAAGAATTATCCCACAAATGGGAGTGGCCCCCAAAAATCTTCCCTTCATGACCAATTGTTTGGTAGAATCTAGACCTGAAGTCTCCTTGTAGGTTTCCAACTTCTCTTTCGGTAGAACCTTTGTCGTCATGTCTTCCCCATTATCATTGGTGTGTATTTTCTCAACTTTCAACAATCCTTATTCCAACACATTTCAGATCCAATTATATCACACGTCAATGTTTTTGGACCTGGAATGAAATTTTTTGTTCTTATTAATATGAATAACACTCTCACTATCACAATAGAGAATATAATTCTTTTGACTATGTCCCAGCTCCTATAAAAACTTCTTCATCCAAAACATCTTCTTGCAGCCCTCAGTGACCGTAATATATTCTGATTCTATGGTGGATAAGGAAACACACTTCTAAAGTCATGATTTCCATGAGACTTCTCCCCCTAAAAATGATATTAGGTACCAGGATATGGATTTCCTCGTGTCTACATCTCCATCCATATATGAATTTTTGTATCCTTCTAAAATAGGTTTGTCACTTCCAAAACATAAACAATGACTAGATGTAGAGATAACTCAATATACATTTCACTACTGTTAAATGATCCTTTCCTAGATTTGATAATAATCTTATCACAATGCCATTAGTATGAGTAATATCTAGTCCGGTTCACACCATGTCATATATAAAACTGCCAACTACTAATTGATAAAGAACTTTTTCCATTTCTTCTTTCTCCTTAGTTGATGGACTATGACTTTTTGTGAGCCTAAAATGACTCAAAAGTGTAGTGATAACTTGTTTCACCTTGATCATGTTGAATCTTTTAAGAAACTTATTAATTTACCACTCCTAAGATATCCAAATCTCGTTATTCCTCCTACCAGGAGTAATCGGCATACCAATAATCTGATTAGTGTCTCCTAAGTCCTTTATTTAAAAATAATTATTCAAATCCTTCTTCAACCTATCAATATTGGTGATATCTATGGAAATAATTAGCATATCATCAACATAAAGTAATAATATAATGAAATCACCTTCAGAAAACTGCTTGATGAAAATTCAGTGATCAACACTCATCCTCTTGTACTCATTTTTCTCCATGAATGAGTCAAATTTTCTATACCATTTCCTCAGAGCTTATTTCAAACCATATAAACTTTTCTTAATCTTGCATACCAGGTTTTATTTTCCTTCACCAGAAATACCTATGGTTGCTCCATGTATATCTCCTCATCAAGATCACCATGAAATAATGTTGTCTTTACATCCAGTTGTTGAACCTCTAGATTCATACTAGCTGTCAATCAAAGAACAACTCTAATAGAAGACATTTTAACCATAGAAGAAAAAATTTCATCAAAGTTGATACCTTTCTTCCAACTGAATCCCTTCACAACCATTCTGGATTTGTAACGTAGTTGTAAGCTATCATATTCTCCTTTAATTATATACACCCACTTGTTGTTGAGTGCCTTATTTCTTCATGGTAATTCTACCAAATAAAATGTATGGTTATTGTAAAAGGATTTCATCTCTTCTTTCATGGCCTTCTTCCATTCCATATTCTACTGACTACTGATCAAATCATCATAACTATCCGGCTCTCAACCATCAGTGAGTATAACATACTCATGTGGTGAGTATCTATGACTCGGTTGTCGTTCTCTGGTGCATCTCCTCAACTATGCTTTGGGGGGAATCTATTCTAGAATATCATATGATGAAGACATATCAGTAGATGGAGACATATTACCTGGTAATGATTTATCATCAGTGTCATGTATATCTATCGATATAGCTGGTACTGATGGTGGTGAGACTTGTTCCAGACTAACTGTAGTTTCCTCAGACTGCGACTTATTTTCACTTTCCAGCTTCTCAAAATCTTCAATATTCTGATCCTTAAGAAACACCACATCTCTAATTTTGATGATCCTCCTACTTATAGGATCTCAGAGTCGGTATCCAAACTCTTCATGAGTGTACCCCAAAAAGATACATTGCTTTCCTTTTCCATCCAACTTTTCCCACTCATATTTCAGGATGTGAAAAAATTACCTATAGCCAAATACTCTCAAGTGTTTTTAAGAAACATATTTACCTATCCAGACACTTTCTGAAACATCTTAGTTTAGTGGAACTAATGGAGAAAGGTTGATAAGATCAACTACGATCATCATTTCCTCCCCCCAAAAGGTGTTTGGAATCTTTTCATTTGATATCATACATCTGATTATCCCACAAATTGTTCTATTCATCCTCTTAGCAAGAGCATTATGTTGAGGCCTCCTTGGTACTAATTTTTTCAGCCTGATGCTGAAACTCTTGTAATACTCCTCAAATGGACCACGGTACTCTCCTCTATTGTCTACCCACACACACTTTCACTGCCTGCCTATTTCTCTTTCCACCTTCACATGAAACTGCTTGAAAACATCCAACACTTGATCTTTAGTTTTCAAAGAAAAGGCCCAGACTTTTCTAGAATGATCATCTATGAAGGTAACAAAATAAATAGCACCTCCCATCATCTTGGTGATCATCATGCAGACATCGGTGTGAATCAAATCTAAAACATTTTCTTTTCTAGATGGTATATAACCACAAAATGATAATATATGTTGTTTTCCCATAATGAAATCAATATAAGTATCTAGATGTGTACATTTTATTCCTGGAAAGAGATCCTTCTTTGAGATAATTCTAATTCCTCTCTTTCTCATGTGATCCAGCCGCATGTGCCAGACTTCTGCATGAACATCTTTTCTGGCTACATTTACTTCTCCTCCACACAGTCTTGCATCTATGAGATAAAGATAAGTATCTTTATTTACTTTGGAAATTACTAGGTTACCTTTGGTAAGATTCTATTTCCCATCACCAAAGAAACTAACATATCCCTCATCATCAATCATTCTAGTGGATATCATATTGAGGTGAATATTAGGAACATGCCTCACATCCTTCAACAATAACCCATATCCAATATTAGTTTCCAGAAAAATGTTACCAATACCAGTAATTTTGGATGCACCGTCATTTTCCATCTTCACATGTTCAAAATTTCTTGAATAGTAAGATCAGAAGAAATATCTTCTAGCTGTGACATTGTAAGAGGCACTAGAATCAATCACCCATGTCGATTCTTAGCTATCAAGACTAACCTGATTTTCTTTCTGAACAATAAAAATATCTTCATTAAAAACTAAAGCATCATTATTTTGGGTCTTACCTTCCTAATTCCTCTACTTCTCATTCAACTTTCTACACTCTCGGATTAAGTGTTTGGGCTTTCCACAGTGGTGTCACTTCATTCCATATCTTGATCGATATTTTGATATCTTACTCCTTTGAATAATTTGGTCATGGGGTTCTCTTCCTCTTCTTTTTCCCTACCATTTCTGTTTCCCTTGTCTTTCAATGACAAGATCCTTTTATTCAAGTGCATGACCCTCATCTTTTCTTCTGGACTCTTCATTCAGCATTTTTTATTTCACTATCTCCATGGTGAGAATTCCATCAGGAGTTGAATTACTGATCAATACAACTAATGTGTCCCACGTCTTCGGTAAAGAACTCAATATCAATAGTTCCTGCAACTCATCATCAATCATAATTTTCATGGAATTAAAATAATCAACAATACCTTGGAACTCACTCATGTGCTTTGATAAGTTGATCATGTCTTTGTATTTCAAGTTGACAAGATGATGTATCAGGTTTTCTTTATTTTTCATAGTTTTCCTCACATACATCTTTTCCAATTTTTTCCAAAGAACAGAGGCATCATGTTCATTGGAAATATTTTAGAAGATGCTCTTGTTGATCCACTGTATGATTTGGGTAGCACAATTTCTGTTGAGTATGACCCACTCCGTATCAACTGTTGGGGTAAAAGATGATGTCTTCTCATTAGGTTTACCACTTGTTGACGTTTTCTCTGCTTGCACTACAACGACCTTAGTGGTTTCCACTATAGGATTCCAAAAATATTTAATATACAAAATTTCCTCAATTTTTGGATTCCAGATGATATAATTAAAAGTGGTAAGTATAATCATGTTACCGATATTTTCTTCCATTGCTGGAGTGTTAATTTTGAAAAACTAATTGTACGAATGTGTCCAGAATGGTCTAAATACCTAGAATCGACTCCTAGATTATTGAAAACGGACTCCAATTGGATGATTTATGAGAAAAATAGTTTCAATGATTTGGATTAATTGATGATGTGGCACTAATGTGGCTCACTAGAACAATGTCCGGAAAAGTCACCAGAATGTCACTGGTAGTATGAACAGTGTCTTCTTCTCCAGCATTGGGGTACTGTAGCACCTACAGTTTGTCCAAAATTTGACTGAAGCTATATCCTTCATTTACGATTCTATTTTTACACCACTTTTTCCATTGTAATTGTCTCTATGTGTTATTCATAGATCTATCCTCAAAAAAAATTTAAGATACTTCAGTTTTCTGGTCATCAGAAAACATTACTTCCACTTTTTCGTTTCATACCTGGACCCTATGATACCACTTTTTTGGGGAAGAAGGGGTTTTTGGTGATCAAAAACACACAAAATAGGATGAAAATGGATCAACAGTGAGATTTACATGGTTTGAAATTATGTCTATGTTCATGGGAGAAGGGTTCATTTCTTGATTATTTCAATCTATGAATGAAATTTAGGAGGATTAAAAAAAATTTACAATTCATGGTATTTTGATCCCATTAAATAGAAGAATCAAATAAATTTTATCCTACTATTAGTGATTGCTTCAAAGATGGATTCTTCAACGGTCCATGGGTTGGCTGCCAAACTAGAAGAAAACAGCCTACTGGAGTTATTGTCATCCAGGGAAAAACCAACCTACTGATAGAAGACTTCTCCCACTATTGGGAGTGGCTCCCACATTCCTGGAGCTGAGGACTCAATGAAGGTGACTGAAATTATTCCACCAGTAGACATAGTCGAGGACACTGGGATGGTTTCTTTTACCTCTGATGTTACACACGTGATAGTTGGGGCTCCTTCTAGAGATGAGGGGTTGGCAAGCATATGTTTTCCCTTTAAATGGATTTCAGCCCACTCAAGATCATACCTACAGAGGACCCAACCATTGAAAATTTGGAGATCTTTCCTCTGTATGATCCCATGTTGCACGAGGAATTTTAGGACTCTATATCATATTCCACTAAGGAGAACTCATTTGTTCATCGCAAGTCCTAGAGGTATATGTAAAATTTTATCATCACATCCCATTGGTTAAACTACCAAACTGGATGGGATCACTCCACCATTGGATATCAATTATAGGGACTGATGGGGTGGAATTTAACAGTCTTTATCCACTGAATCGATATTTTCTTATCAAGAAGGTGTATTCTGAGTGGAAATCATTTTATATTTTTTTTCATAAAAAAAGGTTGATGGATCTAAGGTGATTTTGGTAGCTAAATAGGTGATTTCCCATTTAGAAGGGATGGAACAGGAGAATGTGGCTATCATCACTATCCAGGATGAGATCATCAATCAATTGAGGGCCCAGTTGGTCATAGTCAATTCTAATGTGACAGAGGTGGTATCCTGGGTGGAAAAATGTCAGGCCATGCTGGAATAGATACAGATCAGGGCTAAAGAGTTCCATCTTAAAGGTGAGGAGTAATTTTCTGAATTGGTAGAGTGTCATCAAACTCTAGATTCTACTCAACAGATTCTATCCAAACTTGAGCACTTGATCATTGGGGTATAACCTTAAGGGTATCTTATTTTATCCCAAAAATAAAGGATAGAATCAAATATGTGGATGACCCTACTGAACTTCATATTATTTGTTTTAACTTATTGCATTTTTGAAGTGTTTCCTTTTGCTATATCTCAATCACATTGAAAAGAAAACCAATAGAGAATCCCTAATCCCATGTGAGTCATGCTCAGTGTGGAAAAAATAGACAAACAGAAGACTACTTATTTATATGAGAGTACCAGAGAATGGTTGAACTCTCAAGGTCTAAACTTGTTTATTGATTACTAGAAGTTTCCTAACTAAGAAAGTTTGGGCTAGATCATGTGACTCTCTAAATAGATGACTTACTTTCTCAACATGTGCTAGTTTATGAGTTGGGTAGCACCAAGGGTGTTGAATTATACTCAAACAAAGGGGAATGAAGATTGTTAATCGAGACACCCAATATTTGAAACACAAATGGGGTGGCGTAATGATATAGGATAACTATTAATCATGTTCTAAACACAATATCCATTATCATTTTTCCTAGGATGGGTAAAAAATGAGGTTTGACCACTGTTAATGTTCAAAAAATAAGATCAAATTCAAAATTTCTTCCAAATTATTTTGGGGAGTGTGCCAAAATGGTAGGTGAGCCAGTGTGTCATGGGACCATGTCATCAAGTGGGGCCATTTGGACATGGAGGAAGAAAGGATCCATATTGAGGGATATTAAAATCATAGAGATGAAGTGATGGAATGTTCGAATGGAGTTTAACACTCTCTAAATTATTTCACCATGGATTTGAGGACATTAGGTAGGCGTATTGTTCTGCACAAAGGTTGGAATCCTCTTCCAAGGGGATAATCATCTCGAATGCTGAGTGATGGTCTAAGAACATGATCTGTGTGGTAGGTAACCATCACTAAAAGAGGAAATGGATTCTAGGGAAAGGGCCTAAGACAATTTGAATTTTTACATTATTTAATGAGGATGATAGACACGCAGTTTACATCATATGGTGAGGATGGAGTATTTCATAGTTTAACATCATGTGATTGGGAGACTGAGTTATATAGTTTATCATATTTTGACTAGGACATAAAGATATTAGTTTAAGGTCATAGATTTTAGACCAATCTAAAACATTTTATGTTCATAATTCTTGGAACATGGGGTTGTTTGTCTCAAAATAGATATGTGTGGCACAAGGGAGAGGTAACCTGACATGAAAGGAGGGGACTAGGAGGCCACCCGATGCTGCAAAAAACATCCCCAAGATAAATGGAATATAGTTTAAGGTCTTGATACTCATACCATATGGTTAGAATCCAAAAATTAGGGATGATAACCCAATATTAATTGAGGGACAAGAATGACTAATGCTACACAACACATTCTCATGGAGACTTTCACATAGTTTAAGTCATGATGCTTGGACTTAGGCTCCTAGTTTAAGTTCATAGAGACTAAAGTGGGGTAGTTTAAAGGTTATAATGCTTGGACCATGGGGGATTGTTTCTAAAAGTAGAGTTCATGGCACATAAGGGAGGTGAACCAATGTGAATGGGGGGGCTAAAGAGGCCCAAAATCACATGACACGTTCCTAAAATGAATTGTAGACAATTTAAAGTCATGATTATTAGACTTATGATCTGTTTTATGGTCCTATAATTTGGACCATGGGATCTTAGTTTAAGGTAATATAATTCATACCATTGGCTCTTAGTTTAAGTTCATAGGGTTTGGACCTTGGTTTTTAGTTTAAGGTCATAGAGTTTGGACCATGGATTCTTAGTTTAAGGTCATAGATTTCAAACCATGGAATGCTCATGTGCCTCAAAATTGATTGAAGAGAACTTCCTCCCAACTCATAAGCCAGTATGATCCATGATTAGTTTTATAAATAGGGGACGGTATAGATTTCCCATTTTTTGAGGGGATATAACATTGAGTGGTTAAAGTGGTAGAAAAACCCCATGCGGGCGATTGTGACTTTTAAGACCTGCATAGTAAAAAGGGGTTGACCGATGAGTTGGGAACAACTATTAAATTTTATCAAAACACGGGTTCTATACCAACATTAGTTTAGTATAGGGAGAAAAAATAAGGAGTCAACCATTGATTGAGTTCGAAATGTGGGAGATATTATTTGTTATTTAAGATCATTTGAGGCGTGATCTTAAGATAGTAACTGATCCAGAGTGGCATGGGACCATTTCCATTATGAAGTCTATTCATATCAAAAGTTTGAAGATTATCCAAATTGGAGAAATTGTGAAGCATGGAAGTGGAAATGGGGAATCTCTTGGAGAGAATATTAGGTCACTTGAGAGCTATTACTCCATGAGATCAAATGTGAAAAATGACCATGTTGGTAGGTGAGAATCAAGTTTGGCATGCCAGGAAAATACCTTGAGATGATTTGATGGTAGGATTGAGCCTAGGATGAGATATTTGTGTCTTACTATGTATCCCATGATGATTTGAATCAATATACACACAGTTCTAGAGTGTGCCACGGTATGAGACCTACACCAGAGGGGTTACATTTTCTTGGGAGAGGATATCAAATCATCTTACATTAGGATGAATCCTAGTTTTATATGGCGTAATATTTTTTTTGGTCATCCCATACTTGTTATATGAGGAATCCCAATTTTATATGAAGTATGATTTCATTTTAAGGTCATGTTCTTAGGATGTTGGTTTAGTTCATCTCATATTTATCATATGATCCATCTCAATTTTATATGGGGTAATATCATAGGTCAACGTCATACACTGGGGATGTTGGTAATGGTAGTTTAAATTTATATAACTTAGACTATGGATGCTTCTAGTTTAAGGTTGTGGAGCTCGGACCAATTGGGTAATTTCTGGTTTAAGGTTGCATATATTTGACCAAAGGGGGGAACAAGTGTCCTAAGTGGGATCGTGTGGCATGAAAGAGTGATAAATTGTTGTGAAATGAGTGGGAAATGGGACCTATACCATAGGAAACTCGACAAACCACACCTCAGTCATCCTCAATATGTTGGGGAAGAGAGGACACTATAATGAGTCAATGAAGAGGTTTGGGCCTAGAATGAAATATCTCGGAGTTGCTACTTATCCTATGAGAATGAGAATCAAGGTGCACGTAGTTCTGGAAGGAGGCATAGTAGGAAACTGACACTGGAATGGTCTACCCTCTCAAATGAGGATATTGAATCATCTCAAATTATGATATGAGGAATCCAGAATTTATACAGTGTAAGGCTACAATTTATCATTGTGTGATGAGGATGTTGGCTTTTATTCATCCCATATTTTTCATATGGGGAATTCTAAATTAATACAGTGTAAGCCTACAATTTATTGTCATGTATAGAGGACATTGGAAAGGCTTACACCTTTAACTTCTAATTTATTTTTTTCTCATGTTGGGTCTTGAGGGTATCTCATCCTTCTAATGGGTCTAGGAACATGAATGGGGATTATACCTAAGAGGACCATGAGGGAACATTTGGTTGATATCACCATGGGTAATTTTTTGGTGAATTTGAGGTTGGTCATAGAGACAAAAGGTCTAGGAATCACCACATATCCCATGGGAATAGGAATCAAGACACACATAGTTCTAAAAATAGTTGGGGGCATAGGCTTGCTAAAACACCAGGGATGAATCAAACCATGACAATGAGGATTGAATGCACATAGTTTAAGGTCATAATGCTTTGACCATGGCTCTTAGTTTAAGTTCGTAGATCTTGGACCATAGGAGTGGGTGCTTCAAGAATGTTCAGGTGGAATCAAAAAGTTAAACCTAGCATGAAAGGATCCAAGAAGGATTTTCTCAACAGAAAGTGATCCGGAAGCTAGTTTTGCATAGTTTATGGTTGTAAGTCTTGGACCGAGAGAATGTGGATATAGAGAACCAGGTTTTTCCTTGTAAGACTTTGGAATATTTCAACATATATTTATAGAGATAGGTGCTGAGACGACGTGCGATTCCAAGGCTCGGTGTGCCCAAAATAAATTATAATAAAATATTAAGTGTTTTTATACTATGCATGTGACGGAAATGGTATATCTATTAAACAATAGCTTGGATCAGAAATATGATGCCATGGTTGAGTCTGGAACATGTCGTTTACCCTAGGTAGGGCTTAACTTTTTTCAGTGCGGGGCTTCTATGAGAAAAGTCACCCAGGGGAAAAACATAAATAAAATAATTGAAATTAATTATTTTATCATGAATGCTGAATCAAATAACTTTTGAATGGGGACTTGGATTGGAAATTTGAGACTGACATTGAGTTCAAAATGAGGTGTTTTTACTAGGTGCAGCATAAAATGAGATGGTGCGGTAGATTTGTATTTCATGCTAAGTGGGATCCCTATAAATAGAGAGTTATGTTTTCATGTTAGGGTTAACCTAATATATATATCTCTCTCTACATGTCTCTCTCCCCTCCCTCTCAATTGTTCTTCATTTTTCTTCATCGGATCAAGGAATGATCTTCGCCAAAACTTTGGCTGATCCAACATGGAGCACAAAAATCACATCAGTAGTGATAAACGGACAGATCGAAGTAGGTTTTATTCTACTTTTGAATTCTAGTGCAAGTTTTATTTTGAATCCCCTTTGTTTCCAATTTTTTCCTTCATTTTGTATACCATCATTGATGGCCAACCTAACATGGACGTTGATCTGTTTCTTCAAACATGAAACTATACCCTTTATTCACATGTTCTTCATGCATTCTTTTTGGATGTGTCAAATCTCTAATGAATTGTTGAGCGAAGCCTATGGCATTGAAGATCTTGTTTTGAGCTTCCTGAAACTAGGACCGAAATAATTGTTAGACCTCTGGTGTGATCATAGTGGATCGCAAAAGGGGACATCGGAGATGAACCATTGGCGATGATGGTTGGTGGCCCAAGGAAACAGCAGGCCATTGAGCATGCCGATACAGCGAGTGAGGTCAAGTGGGGGTCAGCGGCTGGTGTTGTGAGGGTGGAGTAGGTGGAGGCCGGAGGCTGGACGGGGCGGCTGGAGGCATACGCGGGTGGCTTGGTAGAGCGGTGAGGTCAGCAGATTAGCGGATGGATAACATAGTAGTATCGGGGGTGACCGGGATGGCAATCGAGGAAGGGCGTCGAGGCAGACATACGGGGGACCAGGGGACTGGGAGCAAACTGAGACCCACGTCGCGTAGGTCATCCTATGACACGGAGGAGCCGAGGTGCTCGTCTGGCGGTGTGCGAACCAGTGAGGTGGAGGGAGATGCGAACCGAGCCCTGGGTGTGGGCCACCAGGTCGGGAGAAAGTGGTCTAGGCTAGTCCAAGTAGATGGGTCTGACCATAATGGGTCGGATCGGTCCGAATCAAGTTCACAGGGCTTTTAAAGCCATATCTTCTAAATTACACATCCGATGGATGCACTATTTGCAGAAATAGGTTCCTATCATTGAGGAAAATATTTTTATACTAGTTAGGTACTTTTAAATCCAGTTCTTGGGTTTTTTGTATATGAAATGCCTAAATTAAATAATAATAATTTAATTATTATTATTCTGAAATCTTGTATCGGACATATCTTTTAAACGGGAGGTCCGTTTGATGTTCCGTCAGTGGTGGCATGACCCTAGTCATCATGAAAAAATTTCAAGACCACTTTCAGGTTTTTAAACCAAAGTTGAGGTGTGCGCCCCATGAGGTTTGGTTCATACAAGTTACGGTGAAATGCATCTTTTTCACTGGTTATCTATTTTTGTTGAATGAATAGTACATTTCGTGTGTTTTTATGAGAGGATAACAATGGAACAATCCATATAAGTTGTTTTGATATTGAGGAATGGGCCTCATGGTATTTCATTCAAGTGAAGTGTGACAACTTGTGACTTTTCTATCAGATGTCTATTTGGGGAGAATAAAAAGTCGATCTTGTGGGTTTTTCTATAAGGATCCCAACGATGTGATCTGTTTTGATGTGTGGAGCCTTATTTGTGATCTCATTAAATGTGGAAACATGAAAGGAATATCATTGGAAGATCCTTTTGATGGTTTTAAAGAGAACCCACAGCCTGGGTCAACCTTGAATCATGTGTGAGTAGAGAAGACGTATGAATTGATATGGTCAAATGTTCTGGGACCATTTGAGGATGCATGTTAGTGAATTTATGTCTTTTCCCTTCATATCAACAACAAGCATAATGCAATCGTCAGTCTATTGTCTAGGTATTCCATGTACTTTGGGAGTAAACTGACATGCTTAGGAGTGCTTGATCACAGTTTAGTACGTGAGAATGGATGGGTACATGGACAAGCGACGAGGCAGGACCACATGACATGTGGGACCCACACACATTGTGTAATACTTTATGAATCTTTTATCTCTCACATAAATTTCTTTTGGACTCATATTTTTCCATGCATGTGGATTATCCTGAGTGTTTTTTTGTGTAAAAAAAGATGGATCCCTCCTTAGTGGTATACGAGTTGTGATGTGAGATGTTCTGGGTGTGATGCCTATCTAGGGAGACACCATATGACTTCAGATTCATTCTTATGAGAGGTACCATCCAGCAAGGATGACCAGTGTTCCTCAGAGTTCTTCCAAGAGGTACTATCCAGAAGGTATGGCCAGAGTAGTTTCAGGCTTACCTCCAGCTGAGCTGTGTAGTGGTCCCTGATGGTAGTTCTGAGTAGAACCCTCCATCCAATTTGGGGATGGCTCCTCGATGACACTAGTGGAACCCTCCAGTTGGGATGAGCATGGGTCCTTAATCTTTTCTAAGTAGAACCCTACAGTCAGGATGGGCATGGATCCTTAATATTTTATGAGTAGAACCCTCCAGCTGGGCTAGGGATGGTTCCTTGATGACACTAGAGTAGAACCCTCCAGTCAGGATGGGGATGGGTCCTCAATGACACTAAAGTGGAACCCTCCAGTTGGGCTAGGCATGGGTCCTCAACTTTGAGACATGATATCTCGACTGTGCCGTGTAGTTACGAGATGTGCTTTGACATGAATTTGGACTCTAAGGAAAGAGGTATGTTTTTTCACCAAGATGCATCCTTGTGACACAACCTAAAACCATGAAGGCAAGAGAGTTCCACCCAAAGTGAATAGTATAAAGGTTCAATGATTGAGTCCCTTGTAGGACCCCGGGACACCCTGAGAGGGGAGGGGTGAATCAGGGTGTCAACATTTTCTTCTTAAAGTTGTGGATCTTGTTCCCACGTTGGTAGGAACTACTTAAACCTGTATGAAGGATATGATCAGCAATGATACATTCACATGCAGAGAGATGAAACAGCTATTTTTACTTGGTTCACCACTAAGGGCTACGTCCAAGGAGCATACGCCGATAGGTTTTCGGTCGTACCTGAATCCACTATGCTTCACTAGCTGTAGATTACAATGGTTCGAGTACAGTCACTTTGTCCCAGGCTCACTGCCTTTACAAAGGTTCAGGGATATCTCACTGCTTCCCTCGGGTCACTCCTGTTGACTCCCCCTGGCTCACTACCGTTGGTGAAGTCTCACTCAGTTTATAGACGTGAAGGTCTCTTCAATAGATGTGCATTGAAGTTCTTTGTCTCCTGTTTAGCATGAGACTTTGCTTGCATCAGGGTTCAGAGTTGATGCCCTTTTTAGTTCAATCCTTCTTCTTTAGTGCAATGACTGAATGCACTAGATCTTCTTCTTCTCTTCCTTTGATTCTCACTAATAACACCTAAGTGTATTGATATATTCCCCTCTTTCTGTGCAGATCTGAGTTTAGTTGCACGGTCTGTTCTTCTTCTCTTCGCAAAGCACAATGAGGATGTTAAACACCAGTCATGTGTGTGCGGTACCACTTCTCTTCATAAAACCAAATGGTTTACTGTTCTTCCATCTTCGCAAAGCATATTTGAGAGTGCTAAGCACCTGTCAAAGTCCTACAGGACCCCAAAATTTTCACGCTCCCTTCCCAGTGCCTTGCGCGTAAAATTTAAACCTTGCGCATAAAAATAACTTTTGGCGCGTAAAAGGATTTTCGTGCAACTCTTCTTTTTCATGCAAATCTTCCCTTTTTCGCGCAACACCTTCTTTTTCACGCACCACTCTATACCTTAGTTTTTCCACGCATCAGAGCTCGAGATTTGTCTAAGTGTTGAGCCTCTCCGAATGAGATGGGTTCACCTCATATTTATAGGCGTTTTTTATCCTGCGCGTAAAACCCCTTCCTGCGCGTAAAACTGTCTCTCTGTTCTTTGAATTACGCGCACCTTCCTTTTATTCTCGTGCACTGCCCTGGTTTTTCGCGCATCTCATTACTTCTACATTTTTCATCATTCTGAACGTGAATCCTCTCTTGCGCGTAAAACTTCAAACCCACATTTTGCGCACAACCAACTTTACGCGCAATAGTTTGATTTTCCGCGCACATGGCGCGAACATCTGCGATTTTCTGCCCGCCTCTTGCCTTTTCCGATTTTATGTATTTATGATTCGATACACTGCTTGTGCGAAAAATTCACCCGGCTATTCTGCGCAAAAAAAATTTCGCGCACATTCCCATTTTTCCGTGCACAACTCTGGTTTTTCGTGCAGCCCGTGCCTTTACCATTTTTCAACATTCTGATTTTGAAACACTATTTGCGCAAAAAACTTCGCTCCACTTATTTCACGCACCATGCTGTTTTTCGCACCCAGCTCAAGTATTTCACGCACAGCCCTTATTTTCCGCGCAGCCCATGCCTTTTCCATTTTTCCCAAATTTGATTTTTAAACACTATTTGCGCGAAAAACCTCGATTCACTATTTCGCGCATCCCGCTGTTTTCCGCACCCAACATGAGTATTTCGCGCAAGACTCTTATTTTTCGCGCACCACTTCCTCTTTGTGCAAACCTCCTTTTGCAGACAATCCATGTCTTCATTTTCTGATTTTGAGGCCCAAAAATATGGCAAACACTGGGAAACAGCGCCACCTTGTATCTGCTCTTTTTGTACCACCTCCAGATCATCCATTCCTTTGTCGACATTCTCTGACCAAACATGGATCATTAACTAGAGCCCTTTAACTCGATATGCCACCATGGAATATCCTTTGTCAACAAATTTGTATGTCATTTGTTTGCTTTGTCAACAAGCACGATCACCTCAAAAACACTTCTTATCAGTGATCTGTATCCTTCAGTAACTCTTCTACTTTCATCACAAACTCCACTATCGTGATATGTATTCCTTGAAGGAACAGCTTTAGCATCATCATCTTCTATGACAATGTGATGTGCATGGCCATCTCACAATTCCAATCACTTGTACATTATCTTCTTCTTCAACCCTCATTATCTACTTCATGAAAAACATATGATTCAGTTCTCCAAGAAGTCTCTTACATGGTTCTCATGCAATCATGAGGAATTTCATGGACATCATCAAAACCCCATTCTTATTTAATCATCCTCAGATGGATTATACCTCACTTTTTCATTGTTGTAAACAATGTGTCACCTTTGACACATGTTCTTTGAACTTATGATCAGTACAACAATCATCTGAATTTCCATTCCTCCATTTCATTGGAGTACTTCTTGATCTCCTTCATTTTGATCTTTATTGACAACTATTGACAACAAATACAACCTTATACACAAAGTGGTTCCAACATCCCTTTGACTTGCAGTTTAGGGCATACATGTGGTATGCTAGGCATTGATGGTGGTTACTTCTAGGACTTTTGGATACTCACTTTTCCTACGATTATCTAGTGAGATGGAGATCCCCTTACTCTCACATTCGGGTTTCTTGACTTTGCATATACATATATCATTTTTCCAGTACCCACTCCTTGGGTTTTGGTTACTCTCCTTCTAGGAGAGGTGAAGACGTGCGGGGTATGCCATGTGATTTCCATGTCCATATTCTCGTTTTCAGACAAATATACTCTCCTAATATAGGTCATGAATACTCGATGATAATTTCATATTATCACCATTTCTATCTCCTTGTGTTTGGATGAGCTTACTTCACTCCTTTATTGGGTTGAGTTTTACTCCTTTATTATACTCTTTTACTATACCTTGTTCTATCTACTGCTCCCATCTTCAGTACCTCTCTTTATGCTCCCTTGATTCTTCAGGTATTCCTACTAAGTATTTTTATACTCACCCCTTCTTGATATTTTCCCACACTTTGTGTGCCCTTGCAGACGACGGACAGGTTGATCGTGACTTCATAGGAGCTAGGGATCTAGAGTTCTTAGACCACATGTGGTGGTCATGATTTGGGATTAAGGTGTAGGGATCTCCCATTTGTTTTACTTTTCCACCCTATTTCTAGGTTGTGGCACTTTTCTGGTTGGTCATGTATTTTTTCCCTTTACCTTTTAGTTTACTTCTTGTACATGTACTGTTTAGAGGTCGATGCAAGTATGTGGATTATATATAGTAGTGTTGTATCTTGTTTTCTTTTTCCTCTAAACATTTTCATTGATTTTGATGTGTGTGTGTGTGTGTATAGGTTCTTAGTCAAATGACTCCCTAATTTTAGTGTGCCTTCGGTGCTAGTCACCATCTCTTGGCCTATAGAGGTGGGATTGGGGTAGTTGCAGCTCAAGCCTCGATGTAGGTCGGGTCATGAAAAAGTGGTATTAGAGGGAGGTTTGTCCCTTGGGACTTTGTTTGGATGTTTCCCTAAAATGGTATTGTTTGGGTTTAGGGAAATAATTTTGAAGTTTCTCGAGAGTGTCTCTCAGGCTAGGGAGTCCAGTGATGGTATAGGTGGCCGACTTATCCATTCATCAGGACCCTGATTACCCGCTTTTCAACTCAGAAAACTGAGACACTTATTGTAGGGAATAATGGTATATGCATTATATATGATATATTCTTTTACTTTCTTTCTTAAGTAAGCTCCCCACTATTATTGTTGATATATGTATATATATATTCTCATCTAAATACAATACTCCTTGATAAATATTCATGATGTCTCAACGATGACATCCATTCAGGATACTAGCTCTGTTTTGTAAAGATTGACCTGTGAGCAACGAGGCCACAGTTTAGGACCCATCATGCAAGCCCCTTTCTCTGAGTGGGAAGGTAGCAGAACCCCCACCTATTGAGTAGTAGACATCCCCAGAAGAGAAGGCTGAGGATGTGCATAGGCTAAGCACACTTCGTGAGTTCCAGCACCAGAGACCGTTGAGGTTTTGTGGTGAGCCAGACTCCTAGGAAGCAGAAGTTTGGCTAGAGTTGGTGGTCCGCTTCTTCAGGCTTGTATAGACACCAATAGATTAGATGGTGGTTTTGGAAGCTAGGATTTTCTATAGAGCAGTTGGGAGTTGGTGGAGCTTGGTTACTCAGATACATGAAGATACGGCGCTCTCGTGGGATGACTTCCAGTGGCTATTTTGTGAGGACTTATACCCCACCTAATTGTTTTATGTTCGACTTCAGGATGTCCTTCAGTTATATAAAGGAGTAATGGTAGTGACTAAGTACGTGATTAGGTTCATATACCTTTCATGCTACTCTTTGGACATGATCCATAACGGCTTCTTCCAAGAATAGAAATTTGAGTAGGGACTCCATAGGGAGATCTGTGCTAGCATAGTGCCTGTTTTCATCCCCACCTATGTAGGGGTGTTAGAGTGGGCACTAGTTATAGTGAGTTTTCTATCATAGGGGCACCATATAGCTGGTTGTGGTAGTGAGCACAACAGAGCTAAGATTTATTCCATAGCTAGAATACGTTAATCAATAAGATCTCGATACAAGAGGCCTCCCCGTAATTGGTCTCAGGAACACAATCATATGGGGATAAGGTAGAACAGAGTTTAGGGATATCCTGGGGAGGTCTAGTGTTATGCTTGTGACATTAGAGGTCACTTGGAATAAGACTGTCCGACCATACATGCTGAGAACACCAAGAAAGTAGTAGGTAGACCACCATGCCAGAGACAGCACCGTGATCAGTGTGGTCCCTAGGGAGGTTGTGCTAGCAGAGGAGAAAGAGAATATGGAGGTGAGGAATGAAATTATAAGGTCTTTCCACCCCCACTAAGTGGCCCACGTTAGGCTTAAAAAGATGGAAGTTAGGTCTATAGACAACCGCAATCTTTGGATATCTATAATCCTGCAAAGCATGAGATGATAAAAGGTAAGCCTTGTGTATTTTCTACCTTTTGAAGTAGAACTTGTTAGACACTGTGTAAATTAATCTTTTCCTCCATTCTCCTTATTTTAATTTGTACCAGGGTGACGTGGGGTGTTAGTGTAATCTTCTGCCGGTGTTGTTTTATGTAGCTTCGAATGTATGAGGAAGAGGGGTATTTCCCCCACCAAGATTCATTTTTGTGATGTGAGAAAAACCATGATGGTGAGTCAGTGCTTCCCAAAGAATCTAACATAGATATGTGGTGGATGAATCCCAATGACATTTGTGTTCAGAGAAAAGTTGTACAGTGGAGTGTCGGAGTAGGTCCTGGCTTTTTCGGTGGATTTTTCATGATTGACACTTTTTTCTCAGGATGTTTCTAGTGGGTGTAGTGGATTATCTGGTTTGGTAATTACTCTCCTTGCAAGAGGAATGAACACACATGGGGTATGCCATAGGATTTACATTTCTAGATCCTTGCATCTGGATAAGTTTACTCACCTACCCTATTCATTGGTACCTTGAGTTCTCAACATCAAGTCTCGATACTATAGTTATCAAGTACAGGTCAAGGTGATAGAGACCACCATGAGCAGAATAACGTGACTCACTATATAGTACTGGTAGCGGCAGTCTTCACCCTAAGAATGTGGAGATGTTGCCTTATGGGATAGTGCTTTATGGTTTGTTCAGACCACCAAAGTCTCAAGTGCGTCTTCACCCAGTGAGACCTGAACTTGAGGAGGCGACGCTGGTTGAACTTCCTACAGGACTACGAAATTGATATAGTATATACTTCAGTAAAGTATTAGTGTTGTAGTGGATTCCCATAGTATTAAGTCTCAGGTCCTCCTATTGAGGGAAGTTTCAAAGTAGTTAGCTTCCCTGTAGATGACCCTAGTAGAGCAGGAGGGTACAAATTTTCTTCAGTCGATGATGTTGACTCCTTATCTTCTTGAGCATGTAAGAGAGTCTTGGTTGTGAGGCATTGACTATGAAACCTTGCATGAACAGATATACTTGGGTGTTTCATCTGATGGATGTTTTGAAGGATGGAATCATGAGACCATGTTCTAGAAAAAAAGAGTAATTCCAGTCGTAACATGGGATGTAGAGATTCGGCTAGAGAATTAAACTATCCCACAAGTTTATTTAGGACTTTTGAGACCATGTAAAGAGATACTGACATTTTCTACCACCTTTCCCTACCCCTAATAGATGGATTGGGTGTGCGACGTCTCCCGTGTGTCACAGCTGAGGAGATATGTACATGTTTCTATGCACATCATCGATAGGAGAAGACCTTATGAGTACAAACCATCCCTTTGGTTCACGTATTATGCCAGCATGGTGACGTGAAGGTTTTCCTAGGAGCGGGAGAGCCAGGTCTGAGCACAGTGCCCCAAGTTTTTTTTCCCAAGTTTTGCTTTTTGGGGATGAAAATATTGAAGGAGGGAATGATGTAGAGACCAATATTTTACCTTTTATGACTTTGGAATATTTCTACATATATTTACAGATCTAGACGTTGATACGGCGTGCGATTCCAAGGCCTGGTGTGCCCAGAATAAATTAAACAGACATATTAATTGTTTTTATAATATTCACATGATGGAAATAGAATATCTCTTAAACGGTAGCTCATATCAGAAATATGAGGCCACAGTTGAGTCCAGAATGTTCCATTTACCCTAGGTGGGGTTTAACTTTTGTCGACGTGGATCTTCTGTGAGGAAAGTCACCCAGGAGAAAACCATAAATAAAATAATTGAAATTAATTATTTTATCATGAACACTAAATCAAATAACTTTCAAAAAGGGACTTGGATTGGAAATCTAAGACCTATGTTGAGTTTGGAATGAGGTTTTTTCCTAGGCATGATATAAAATAAGATGGCATTACGGATTCGGATTTCGCGTTGAGCGGGATCCCTATAAATAGAGAGTTAAGTTTTTATATTAAGGTTAGCCAAATCTCTCTCTCTATATCTCTACAAGTCTCTCTCCCCTACCTCTTAAATTTTCTTCACTGTTCTTCATCAGATCGATAAATGATCTTTACCAGAAATTTGGTGGATCAGAGCGAGAGCGAAACGATTACATTGACATCGTTAAATGGAAAGATTGAAGTAGGTTTTCTTCCAATTTCGAGTTTCAGTGCAAGTTTTATTTTGAATCCCCTTTATTCAATTCGTTCCTTTGTTTTTTATACCATCGTCGATGGCCAACCTATCACGGTCATCGATATGTTGCTTCAAACCCAAAACCTTATCGGTTCTTTGTACATTCTTCGCACGTTATTTTTTGAAAAATAAAATATCCAATGGATTATTGAGAGAATCCCATGGATGTGAAGATCTCATTTCAAGATTCCCAAAACTGGGTCTGAAATAATTATTGGACCCCTAATGTGATCATGGTGGCCCATAAAAGGGTCCCCCAATGAAGAACTGTTCGCGGAGGATGATGGTGGCCCAAGGCAGCGGCAAGCTATGGGGTAGGCTGGTGTGGTGAGCGGGGCCAACTGGGGTTCGGTGGCTGGTGTCATGAGGGTAGAGCAAGTGGAGGCCAGAGGCCGGTCAGGGCGGCTGGCGTTGTGTGCGAGCAGCTTGGCAGTGCAGCGAGGTCAGCAAGCCGATGGCTAGATGGCGCAGCAGCGTCGAGGGAGAGCGGTCTGGCGACCGGGTGGCGGCTCCGAGACAAACATGTGGGGGACCAGAGGACCAAGGGACCAGGATTATATTGAGACATGTGTCACGTGGGTCGTCCGTTGACACAGAGGAGTCAATGGGGCTCGACTGGCGGCTTGCGATCCAGAGAAGCGGAGGGTGAAGTGGATCGGGTCGCGGGTGTGGGCCACCGAGTCAGGAGAAGGTAGGTCGGGCTACACGCTGGGTTTCGGGCTAGCTACAACAGGCTGGGCCAGCCTGACCAGGTCGGCCCAAGTGTACGGGTCTGACCATAATGGGCTAGACTAGTCCGAATTGAGCCCACATGGCTTTTAAAGCCATATCTTCTAAATAGCGCGTCTTATAGACGCGTCTTCTACTGCTATGAATGCCACTCATCAAGGAAAATACTTTTATAACAGTTTTTGAATTTAAATCTTGGTCTCGAGTTTTGAGTACACGAAACTCCTAAGTTAAATAATGATAATTTAATTATTATTAGTTTGAAGCTTGTATCAGACATATCTTTTAAACAAGAGTTTTTTTTGATGAGTCTTCAGTGGAGGTGCGACCCTAGTCATCATGCAGACTTTTCAAGACCACTTTCAGGTTTTTAAACCAAAGTTGAGGTGTGAACCCTACAAGGGATGGCTCACATGAGTTTTGGTGAAATGCAGCCTTTTCACTAGTTATCTAACAAATGAATAGACCATTTCATTTGTTTTTATGAGAGGATCATAAAGGCGCGGTCTGTATAATTTTTTTTGGGATCAAGGCATGGGCCCTATGGGAAGTTATTCATTTTAAGTGTGGCGACTTGTGAATTTTACATCAGATGTCCATTTGGGGTGAATTAATAGACGATCTTGAATGTTTTTTTGTAAGGATCACAATGGTGTGATCTGTTTGGACATGTAGAGTCTTGTTTGTGATCCTATTAAATGTGGAAAAATTAAAGGAATATCAGTGGAAGATCCTTTTGATGTTTTTGAAGATAACCCAAGGCTTGAGTCAACCTCAACTCTTGTCAAAGTGGAGTAGATGTATGAAGAGATACGGTAAAATGTTCTAGGGTCGTTTGAGGAGGCATGTCAGCAAAATTACATCTTTACCCTTCATATTAACAATGACCATCGTGTGCTCATTAGCCTATTGGCTAGGCATGCCATGTACTCTGAGAATACAATGACATTCTTTGGGGTTCTTGATCATAGTTTAGTACCTGAGAATGGATGGGTACATGTACAAGAAAAGAGGTAGGGCCACACGATTTTTGGGCCCCACATGCATCATGTACTACTTTATGAATCTTCTATCTCTAACATATATTTCTTTTAGACACAAATTTTTTCATGTGTGTACCCTATCCATAGTTTTTTTTTACATACAACATGATGGAGCCCCCCATAGTGGCTTACAAGTTTCTATGTGAGATGTTCTAGGTGTGACACCGATCCGAGGTGACACTCGATGACTGAAGCAGTGTTCTTCCAAGAGGTACCATCCAATAGGGATGGCCAATGTTCCTCAGAGTTCTTCCAGGAGGTACCATCCAGTAGGGATGTCCAGAGCAGTTTTGAGCTTACCTCTAGCTGGGCTGGGTAGTGATCCCTGATGGCAGTTCTAAGTATAACCCTCCATCCAGGCTGGGGATGGGTCCTCGATGACACTAGAGTGGAACCCTCTAGACAGGCTAGGCATGGGTCCTCTATCATTGAGACACAATCTCTCAACTATGTGTCACAATGACAATATGTTCTTTGACATGTATTTGGACTCTCAGGAAAGAGGGAAATTTTTTTCACCAAGATGTGTCCTTATGACATAACCTAAAATCGTGTGGGCGAGATAGTGTCACCCAAAGCGGATAGTATCAAGGTGCAGTGATTGAGTCCCTTTGACTTTCAATTTAGAGCAAAAGTGTGGGATACTAGGAATTGATGGTGGTTACTTCTAGGAATTTTAGATACTCACTTTTACTAGGATGAGCTATTGAGATGGATATCCCCTTACTCTCATGTTTGGGTTTCTTGAATGATCAAATACATATATCCTATTTATAGTACCCACTTCATGGGTTTTGGTTACTCTCCTTCCAAGAGAGGTGAAGACATGTAGGGTATTCCACATGCTTTTTGTGTCTAGATTCTTATGGTTGGATGATTCTACTCTCCTACTATAGGTCATGAAGACTCGACAAGAAGTTATTCTTCTCACCATTTATATCTCCTTGTGTTTAGATGATCTTACTTCACTCATTTTTTGGGTTGAGCTTCACTCCTTTACTATAATCTTTTACTAGATATTGTTCTATCTACTAATCCCCTCTTTGGTACCTCTATTACTGCTCCCTTGAGCCTTTGGGTCTTCCTACTGAGTATTTTTATACTCACCCCTGCTTGGGCTTTGCCCGCACTTAGTGTGCCCTTGTAGATGATGGATAGGTTGATTGTGACTTCAGAGGAGCTAGGGATACATGTTTCTTAGACTACGTGTAGTTTTCATGACTTGGGATTTAAGAGTGGGGACCTCCCAAGTGTTTTACTTTTCCACTTGTTGCTGGGTTGTGTAACTTTTCTGGTTGGGCCTATATTTTTCCCATTTACCTTTTAGTTTACTTTATATACTTGTATTATTTAGAGGTCGATTCGTGTATGTGGTTTATATATAGCAGGGTTGTATCTTGTTTTCTTTTCCCTTTTCACTTATGAATTGAGTTTGTTGTGTGTGTGTACAGGTTCTTAGTCAAAGTCCTCCCCGAGTTTGTTGTGCCTTCCATGCTAGTCGCCAACCCTTGGCCTATAGAGGCAGGCTTGGGGTAGTTGCGGCTTAAGCCCCGACATGGGTCAAGTCATGATAGTGGATATTAGATTAAATGAATAATTAATAGACTATTGGTAAATATTTTAAAGTTATGATGCTTGGACTATGGTGGTTTTTGGTTCAAGGGTATTTTCATGGTATGAAAGAGGTAGAACCCAATGTGGAAGGAGGGAATATAGGCCCACATACCACATAAATACCTTGAAACAAACAAAACATGGTGTAAGGTATTAATGATCAGGCTATGAGTGGGTCCAAAAGAACAAAAGTTAGTGAGTTTGTGGATGGTCCTGGAGACAGGATGTCTAGGCATCACTAAGTATCCAATGGAAATGGGAATCAAGACACATGTAGTACTAGAGATAGGTTTGGTAGAATACCAACATTGTAAATAGGTTCAATCCTATCGAGTGATGGAATTGAGGCATACCATGATTTTCATGGGGTATCTCATGGTTATAAAATAGGTTAAGGCTATAGTTTAACATCATGTGCTGAGGGAATTCACATTTTTGGTCTTCTCATACTTTTCATATGAGGCATCCTGTATTTTTTTCATAGGGTAAGGTTAGAGTTTAACATCATGCATTAAGGAAATTAGTTTTTGATTATCCCATATTCATCGCATGGGGAAACCTGATTTAATATTGGGTAATACATTTTGATCATACCATACTTATTGTATGAGGCATCCTAGTTTTATATGAGGTAATATCACATTTTAAAATTGTGTATCAGGGACATTGGACTTTGCAGTTTAAAGTCATACAACTTGGACTATGATTGATGCTAGTTTAAATTCATAGATTTTATGATATAGGGGTTTCAAATAGTTTAATTTCATAATACTTGGACCATGACTCCTAGTTTAAGTTTGTGGAGTTTGGACCAATTATAAATAGTTTAAGGTCTTAATTCCAAGACCATGGGTAATTTGTTAGTTTAAGGTCATAGAGCTCAGACCCATTTCAAATAATTTAAGTTCATACTGCCTGGACCATGGGGATACTATTAGTTTAAGGTTGTAGAGCTTAGTCTTGTTACAAAAAAATTAAGGTCATACTACATAGACCATGTGGATCCGCATGTGATGTACTTCTTGAGAAACTTGTCATTTTTGGGAGGTGTGATACACTCTCCATCTATAGTGATCAAAGAGTATTCTATTTTAGAATAGAACTTATGCACAATGTTAGTTCCTTTCCACTTAGGCTCTAGATTTGGATGATTTTTTCTAGGTATCATTGGCATTTTGAGGTTTAGTACCAAGTCACCCTAGAGGAAGGAGAAGAGGCAGACCTTCTTGTTGAATGCTCTTGCTACCTAGTTTTAGTTCCTCTCTAGGTTTTGAAAGGCATACAACCTATTTTCCTCAAGGGATTATAACTAATCTAGATAATATTCTTCCATTCTATTCAGCGTCTACTAATCGTAAACAACCATTTGGGGTGATGTAAACTGAACCTCTATAGGAAATACTACCTCTATTCCATATACCAGGGAGTACGGGATCACCTGGGTGGAATTTAGAGTCATCATCTAATAGGACCAGAGGGTGTTACAAAGATTTTTGGGATAACTCCTCTTATTTTGTCCCACCATTTTCTACATGATTTTATAGATGGCCTTGTTGAACACCTCAATCTACCCATTTATCTATTCATTGTAGTAATAAGTATGGTTGGACTAGATATTGTACTTTTCTTATAATTTCTTCAACTAAGTAGCCCTAAAGTCATTATTGTTGTCTGTGAGAATATAATGAGGAACCCCAAATCAATGGATGATGTGGGAGCTTATGAAATTGATTACAAATTAGGTTTGTAATTCCTTGAGGGGTACTACTTATTCCCATTTAGAGAAGAAGTTTTTTGTTGTTAAGATGAACATGCACTGTCAAGTTGTCGCTAGAGGGTATGGCCCCACAACATCGATTCCCCATACTAAAAAGGGACAGGAGTACTTGGTGGTGTGGATAAGTGCCAACAATAAATGAAAAAAACTTGAAATGGATCCATCACATGTGACACATCTTGGACAACTCAATGCATTCATGGAACATGGTGAGCTAAAATTATTCCAACCTCTGAATATGATGGGAAATCTTCAATACTGCCTAATGGTCTCCATAAGACCATGTATGTACTTCATGTATATCCTGGGTGATATCATCTAATTTGATTCAATGTAGGATAATTACATAAAACCCACATCTGTAGACAATCTTTTCAAGTTTCATCCAACTCTGGAGGGTAAATTCTGTTGCATGCTGAAAGATTCTCTCATGCATGGCTCGTTCTGGTTGGAGAACACCATGATATATATACTCAAACAAGTGAATCATTGATTTGATCAACCCTATCAGTCTAAACATGTTTTCCTTTCTTTTTATAGTACTCAGCATCCATGTATCGGGCCTCATTCAAAGATGGATGCATCACCTTAGAGTACCCTTTCTCAACCATTGAGGGGGTATTTGAGGCACTAGTGGTACGATGAGGGGACCTATGCATGAAAATGAAGCCAAGGTCTTCCCAGAAGAAAATTGTAGGTAGTTTCCTATGAGACTATCATAAATTCAATTCATGATGTCATACAATATAATCGATTCTTTAGTTGAATATTTCCATGTGGTTTATGCTCACTCTTATCATATCCCTAAATTGTTAGGTTGGAGGGATTCAGATCTACTTCTATCAGTTTCATCTTATGAAGCATCTAGGTTAGGATGAGGATGATCCCAAAACTAGTATCTACTAAGAATCAATGGATTTCCATGCTATTGAACTAACCAATGATGTACAATGGATGTATATTCCTTTACATGATGACACCCTCGTATTCCTCAAAAAACAATATGATGGACCGACATTCCTCTTGATCAGACTCCTCTTCATAGTAGGCCTCAGTGGCAGATACCTCATCTTCAAACTAGAGGGTGGTTTTCAAAGCTTCAGCAAGGGCCTCATGCATTTCATATGATAAGAGGAGGACCTTGAGGATCGAAAACCTTATGGGTATTCTGGAAATGTTATTTAACACATCATACTTCCATTCTAGGGGGATAACTTTTCCTATAGAGGTTATCTCTTTAGAATAGGTCACAAAAAATGTTGTTGGATAAATAGTTAGGGCCTAGCTAGTGTTTGAAATATTCTACTACTAACTAGTTGATCAGTTCTGAGAAACTACCATCTGACTGTTAGTTGGAAGAGGTCAATCCCAAGATGGAAATAGTTGATCATGGCATTGTCATGGATGAGCTAAATAGTTAACTAACATAGTTAGCTGTGGAAATGTTTCTGATGGCATGGACTGGTAGGTCGGTACCTACAGATCTCTGTGCAAGTCCTTCTTCATGGTATCAGTAGAATTCAATCCCTAGTTGGAATCACTAGCCTGGTCATTTTGAAAGCTCATGTGTCTTATGCCTATCCTTCTATGGCATCATCCAGAGGCACCTGAGGGGTTCACATGGTATTCCTAATTGTCATGTATTAGGAATTGGTCTACCAATTTGATGGAATTAACAGAGGCATACTCCCACTAATCATCATAAGTGTAGTGTTCCAGGGTTGGGAGGACCCTGGGAGAATTTCCTAACTTGATAGGCATGAAGTGTCTAAGAGTGAGAGATGTATTTGGCATTAGTAGGGGAATCTGATTTCCCTTATACTGTTTGTGATTGTTATTGTGAGACTTTGAAGGTTGTGATGAAAATGTGGGGGCAGCAGTCAGATGGGGTGTGGAAACTACATTAGTTTCATGCTTTCTCAAGTGATTATATATAATTCCACAGGAGTGAGTGACAATCTTTCAATCCAACCAACCATCATACTTACTCATCATGTAGTTGGGAACCTTTTTCCATTCACTAGAGTCTTTACTGTCACTATCGGGGTCAGTGAAGGCATTTACCACTTGCATTGTAACATCACCCAATTTGACTAATTTGTGGTCCACTTAGTCCTAGATCCAATATTTGAACATAAATAATTCTTGATGGTGTGCCTGAGGATCCTGTGGTATGGGAAATGGTTGGTACGACTAGTGATTCCAACCTCCAGGGGTCCCTTATACTCTGTAAGTTTCAAGATTCTCTTCTAAAGGGAACATATGAAGTATCTTGGGACCTATAAATCCTTGATTCAATATGTCTTATTTCTTATACCAGGGAAAGTCACCCTAAGAGACTGTCCTTGAAGAGGGGATATAGCCACATTCTCTCATTGAGGCAGTTGTTCTTGGAACAGCTATGTCGGGTGATGCTTCATTGGGTGAGGCTACACCTGATAGGGCTACACTCAGTAAGACTCATATGTCAATGGGGTTAGTAGGTGAACTATCTCAAGGGCCTCTGCATTCATGGTAGCAGTTGTCTCTACATTCATAGCTCTTCTTGTGATATATAGAAAGGGAAATGGGTGCAACTGTTATCTAGTCCACTGTAAGGATTATTCCAGGTGTTGATACTTTTTAAAGAATTATAACAATACACATGGGTAGTTCAGGGAGATGAGGGTAGGGACTAGATCATTCCTAACATTCTACATGGACATCATGAGCAACTATTCTTGGGATAGTGTCATATCGAGTGAGTATGTGAGGCCTTTCCACTGGGAAACGAAGTTAGCAACTCGATCATTAGGTCCCTGATTTCACTTGGAGAGATCGAAAATGCTATTATTTCATGTGGTGGAGATGAACTAGTAGATGAACTATCTATGAAGTTCCTCCCAACCAGAAATAGACCCTATGGGAAGCTGGTCGTACCAGACAAATGCAGGTCCTTCTAGAGTCTGGATGAAGCATCAGATCTTAGTAGCCTCCTACTATTCTAGAGTTCCCAACATTGGTCCACACCTTGAGTAATATTAAAAAACATGATGTAATAGGTCATTAATTCCATTAAATATGGTGAATATAGGATTGAAAAACTATGGGGGTGCTTGGATATTATCCACCCATGCTGGGTATGGATTTCAGTTAGGTGGGATTTCCACCTATCATGTTTCCATAGCCTTAGGGTGGGCTTTGAGAGTGGTTATCACATAATATTTATGAGGGTATCTAGACACCTATGCATTGATAAGCTCACCAATTCATTACCTTGATCTCAAGGTGGATATTCATGTTGATTAGGTAGGGTAGGCGAATCATACCTTAGTTTCTTATCATGTGCCTTAGCTTTTGTCCTGATTGGGTGTGTTGGTCCACCAAGTTTGAATTGGAGTATCTAATAGAGGAGGACCGGGTTCCCCAATAGAGGATATATGGGATCCCTTAAATAATTTTTATGGTATGGGAACCACTCAAAAATGAGATCAGTGGGGAGACTTTTGTATTCCTCAAGCTTTTGTCGCTAGGCGGCTATCGTGGGTTCTAACTCTACTTTTAGAGAAACCTTGTATGGGTTAGACGGTTTAGTATGTCACTTTAACTTATTAATATTCCAATGGATAGGAAAAAATTTCTCACAGGGGGGGACATTTGAATCTCAATGCATGTCTCTGTTGATGAGTGAGGACACCTACCAAAGGGTCTGTTTGGTACTGCATCACCTTGAGGAGGATCTATCATACCATGACCTGCATCAATAGTCATATTCCTTTAGTACTCTATAGTTTTTATGATGAATATATTTACCATGGTGGTGGTCATATTGGAATATTAATCATTGGATTATAGGTCAAACTATCGATATTGTTTCTTTTATATGATAGGGATGAAATGGAGGGCAGCATACTACCCCCAACCTCTGATCTATACATGTAGAGACACCTCTTCCATGACTAGGTGGATCATATTGAAGCTCTTTAAATAGGTCTTCTAGATATTCTAGTGGTAACCATATGACTCAGGGCACTGAGCTACTGAAAGTGATTTGATCTAAACCTTATTACGCTGTTAGTTGGTGGCGTTGAGGTCCTCCTAGCTATCGAAGTAGGTCAGTTACTAGTCAAGGAGTTTATGAATCATCGCCTATATAATCTTGAAGAAACACACTACCTAGTCCCCTATGAGGGACTCTAATATAACAAATTCGGGAGTTGTGTGTGGCCAAAACACCACCGAAAGCTAGTCGATAACCAGAACCTCCCATGGGCCCTCTTTCTTAGATGAAGGGTCTTGATCTTGATCAGCCCAAGACCAAATTAGTGCAGCTCAAGATATAGGAAGTGACACCAAAATATACCTTCTTTGTAGCTACTCTTCTTAAATAAGGAGTGAAACAGGATTCAAATATCTACTGCATATTGGTACATCTCTTAAAGGTAGATCCATCTTCAATATATTTTCTATGTATGAAATTTTTTCACCACTAAATCATGTGTGAGTGTGGTGGAATTAATTTGAGGATCAACAGAGTGCTCTTCATTTGAGGTCATTAACTCAAACCCTAACATATCTCCAAATTCTTGTGTAGAGTTAAAGAGGAGGGATACTGGAGTTGATGGAGACAGTTTCACTAAAAGTCCCTAGATGGGGGATAAAATTCCATCTACATATAGGTATCTGTGTAGGGATCTAGGGATCATGTGGAACTAAGCTTCCAAAATGGTAATCCTGAATTTCTAGGATTCTTCCCCAAACTCTAGAACCTTGGGTGAAGGTTACCTCATTGATTCATCCATCGTTTTGGAATCTTAGAGATTGATCATGACATGAAGCTTCTTAGGGTTCTGCCTTCAATTTTGAGTGTTCACCCTCCCTCCTGCCCTAGGATGGTTCTTTAAGGCAGGGTATTTTTCATCATGGTGAGGACCTTCATGATGGTTAGTGATGAAGTGGGGAGGACCTACTATTTGTTTTATGGGAACAATGTAGGACCTTTGTGTTGATTAGTCGGAGCATGGGGAGGACCTCTGTACCGACTATCGATGGAGCAGGGAGGACCTCTGCACTAATTGTTGGTAGCACAGGTTTGACCTATATTCTGGTTAATGAAGGTTTTAGGGAGGACCTCTAAACTAATTTTACTCATCACATGATGGCCCATAATGACTATTAGTAGTTCTGGTTACTTAGAGATTCAACCTAGCCAGCCTGTGAGGTGTCCAGGGTCTTGATCCCAAGTGTGCAAGGATCCATGCTCACTTATTGCAGGGATCTGGTGGGATATGCCAGTGGTGGAAGGTTCTATAAGATATGTAAAATATTCCCCATTTTAGGAAGTGTTTTGAGTATTCCCCTGATATCATCATTGGGTTCTCTGTACTATGATCGACAGAGCATGGATGGAGCCAATCTGCTCTTCATCCTATAGGACCGATCAGTTTGGGTGATGAAGAGGCTTGGTGGTATCCCTCCTAGGTTTCTCCCAATCAGTGGTATCCACATGTGTATCATGGAAATCCCCCACTTTCTCAGCATAGTGGAGTGAGATATTAGATTATTACAAGGAGAGACACCAAAATAGATTCACTGTCAGAACGGGGGGAGGTTTTCCCCTACATATCCCTCAAGGGTGGTGGTGTTGATGAGGGGATGATGTCTCAAGGTCATGGAGAGCCATATCCCTAGTGGGAATGACTTCTTTATGCTCATACTGATTCATGAGGGTGTTTATCACCCTCCTCTAGATGATCTAAGAGGGTGAGATGAGGCATGGGAACCCAATAGCTAAAGGCATGGTGGAAGTCATGGTAGGGGTGTAATCATGTAGGATCACCACATTTACATTTACCCTTCCCTAACATCTGTTGGTATAAGGTCTCTAAATTCATGTATATTGAGTCCTATCAGGCATGTGGATTCAACTCTAAGTACAAGTATAGTAAAATTGATTCCCAATGTCCCAATTTCATCCATTCTTCTTGAAGTGGAGAAGGGTTCACATTGATTATGTTGCAGAATGAGGACACCCAATGTTAACTGTCCCAATTTAAAGGTGATTTTCATACTGGTCCCACTATTTTCTTAGTGATACCTATCTTGATTTGGTGACATGAAAATCCATTAGTGCCTCATATGATACTAGTTCCCATGGTTGAGGAGAAGTGTTTCACATCGGGTTTACCATTTCTGTTTCTGATGCCTTCACTAGGGAACAACATCATCCCTACACCTATAAAATGATGTTTTTTCTCTATGTTTCCTCACATTCCCACTTTAAAATGTGGGAGGCTTCCATAACTTTAATTTATGATATCTTCTCCTTGATCAAAATAGGATGATGAGATATTAGTTATTCCTTCCATGAATTCCTCCTTAGGGCTTGTTGCCTTGTTCAGGTCTCCATAAAAGATTCAAGTCATTCTCATGAAACTCATTCCTAGCACCATATTGAGGTGGACACTAGTCAATTAAGCTGCTTCTATCTTGATAGGGCAGTATCCTTTGGTCTGAGTAGTTAGTAGTATTAAGCATGTCTGAGCATGTCTGGACATTGAGTATATTAGTCACCTTTTAAGACTTCCTATTTAATGGGAAAGATCATGTGTGATGCATCTTAGGTGTAGAACCTGAGGCATCCCATGTCAATCATGAGGTAATTGATGTAAAGGGACATAAGTCTTATGAGTCTTTTTACCTTAGGCATCCCACATTTTTTTTATGAGGTAGGGATTCTAGATCAAGGAATGAGTTTAATGTTTTGTGGAGATTGTCATAATTTTTACATCTTATGGGGATAGATGGGTCTAAGTTTAATGTATAGCAGAGATTTATGGTGGATTGTGTCCTTATGAGGTAATATTCCACACTTGGATGATGGAGTGTGTCCCCCTAAGGGGGTAATTTCACACTGGTTTTTGTTGGGATATAACCTCAAGGAGAATCCCTATATACCCTATATAAGATACAATGATCAAAACACATGTAGCCTGATGCCAAAATTTAAGGTCATGTGAAAGGTATCTTGTGTCATAGAAGAAGCATTAATGAGGTATGGTGTGGGGCTTACGTGTGGAAGGTACCCATGATAGGTGTTTCATACCATAGTTGGGATAAATGGTGTGGGTATTACATGTGTAAGCTTATTGATGCAATAGGATTACTCTTTAGGGAGATGGTGTGGGGATTATACATGGAAGATGCTCATTGTTGGTGTCTCGTCCCCTGATGGGGAAGGATGGTGTAGGGATTATGCACTAAAGTTTCCCTGGTGTTGGGGTTTCATCCTAGGTTTGGAGTTTCATCCCATGATGGGGGAAGCAGTGGAATCCCATAATGATCATACATGGTGAATCCCATGTTCATCACATAGGGTAAGGCTACAATTTTACTTCATGTTTTGAGGAAATTATTGTGTAGTTTAACATCGTATGACTAAGACATAGATATAGGAAGTTTTACATCTTGTAGCTCATATAGTGATGAGTCCTACAGCTCAAGGGGCGTTTCAAGGTGGGAAGAAGATTCATAATAATAAATACCCACTAAGATAGGTGCACAGTTTCCCTTGAAGATGTTTCCTCTAGGGATTATGTGACCACCACTCATGCACCTCTGGGAAAGACATGGCATTGGAACTACCATGGACGATTGGAAATCAGGAGGCCCAATGTTAGGGTACATATTATTAGGACAAAAAGGCATTAGGGTACCTATTATTAGGTTTATTGGGTAAGATGAAGGACCATACCACACTTGGAGAAAAATGGGAGGATGTAAGGGAAGGTGGTATTGGTCACTCAGACATTTGGGTGTAGATGAACCGGTCCTTGATGATCACAGGGGGGCTGGGTACTTAACTTTTACAAAGGAGGAATAACTGAAAAGAGGCACCGTGGAGAGGCCCGGAGGGTGGGTTTCATGAAATTTTGGGCTTCACAAAAGATTGTAGCTTCTAAAAGACCAGGGGTCTTGTAGAGGTTAGGGTTTTAGTGAAGTTATATGTTTCCCAAAATAGGGTGACCCTACCTTAAGGTAAAGTCTTGGTTCCCATGGGGTTAGTTTTGTGAAAGATAGGTGTCTCAAAAAATCCCAAAGTTCCTAAAGGGGTATTCTTCTTACAATAATTCTGTATACCTTAGGAAGAGGAATATCCATCATGGTTTGAGGTTATCAAAAACCCATGGGAGTTGGTTTCATGAAAGATGGCTACCTTGGTAAATCCATCTTCTCTCTTAATTGAAAATATTTGTAGTATCGTGAACTCAGATCTTTTCTCAAAAGCTAAAAGGTTGTGTCCCCCCAAATGTCAGACATAAGGGGGTATTTATAGTTCATATAGAGGCGGGGTTTTGGTTGTGTGAAAGATATATACCTTAATGAAACTTTATGAGTTTTGAGACCTAGTGGGATTCCATGAATCAGAGTTGCGTTTTTTGAAGGTTACCATCAAACCTATGAATTGCTAGAGAATTTTGCGAAATTGATCTCCATGAATCCAAAATTATTCTATACATAGGTTACTATCAAACCTCTATGTGGTAGGTAATTCTACGATACATATCCATTTGTGAAGGTGGGGAATTTTGTGAAATCAATCCCTTAAGTGTATTTTTGGCCTTTTTTAGCCTAAATATTCTCCAAACTAGTCATGCCTTCCTCATCCTCTCCTATGACATCCGTACTTTGGTGTCAACAGTAGTGGAAAATAACCAAATTCATACACAAGGATGAACATAATAGTATTCATAATAGATAACTAAATAAAAAACATGATTTAATAAATGGAATGTAGCATATAGTCATATAAACTAAAAAAATGAAAAACATACAACAGTTGTTCTCCCACTCAATCGACCACATATACAAAATAAACAATATAAAAATAAATACATCAAACTCTATTACTAACACTAATCCACACTACATACCCAGTATTAATGATGCTCAAGATGAACTAGCTTGATCTCGAGACTCTGCAAAATCATCTATGTTTGGTCAAGCTCTACTAGGCCTTGGCCCCATCCATCATGAAACCTATTATCTAACCTGAAAGAAGACATCAGGTATTCACGCACACAGAGGTTCATGTACAGGGGTGAGAAATAAATCTTAGTAGGACACCCCTAATGGTGAACCTATAGTCTACTATCATAACAAGTGAAAGAATATGTGATATGCCTAACCTAGACAAATAATAATAACAACTAATATAAAATAACAACTTCATAAAATGGGGTGAAGCAAAAAAGGGAAAATAACCAACTGTGGGTTCTAGATTGACCCCCAAGGTAAATCTAACCCCACTATAGTACTTTATAGAATATTTATAGCATGTGGATCACCCATCCACATAAAAATTGGTGCATATACCAGATATATATAGGAACTCCAAGATGTATAATATAATAGCAATGAAATTAAAAACCTAAGGCATAACCATAGGCATACACAACTACAACACACATCTACTAAGATCTAGGAATATAATAGAGTAGTCCAAACTGGTGAAAGGATCTACCCTCCACATGTTATAGATCTATCATATCACATAAATCTTACAGAACAACTCAGGCTCCACCATGGACCTGTCAAATACACATCTATATGGGCTCCATCCACATGGACTTAATGGATTCACTAAATAAGGTTCCATAAACAAAAAAGGGAGCTATAAAACATCCACGACTAACAAATCCCTCTATATAGGGCATACATTAAAATATAGGTGGTTCCCTCACTCATATCATCCATTAACTACCTATTCCCATCTAACCACATCTAGCCAATGGAAGAGAGGACCATATCACAACTTAGGGACAATGCCCAATATAATATATCTCAATGGTCTCCACCTAAAACCATGGTACTAAGAAGAAAATACCTCTAACATCCTGAACAATGGACAATCAAATGCAAGATGATCCATCCTAAACCCTATCGTCCAAATAGATGAACTAGTAGTGTCGATCAACTCTCAACCAACAAATAATGGGTCATATCTCAACACCTTGGATCTAAACATCTAATAAAGCAACTACCATGAGCTCTCAATGACCCACCTCAGGGCTAAACCAAAACTCAGGGCTCCCATGGTCCCTAGGGTTACAACATAAAGCAACATTCTACTAGGGACTCCCATGATGCATCCAAGCTCTCAGGTTGTGCCCATAGAAACATACTCAAATTTCTAAAAGGCCACAAAAAGATTAGGACACCCTATGATGGGTTCCTTTATATCATCCTAAATAATGGGTTATTCCTGGTTCATAAATATCCCAAATATCCCTAAATGGCCTCCAACTGATCCTAGATCAATAATGCACCCAAAGGGGAATCCAAAAACAATCCTTACAACAAGGTAATTCACAATTCTCATCATGAACACCTTAAAATAAGGAACCTCTACGAGTTCTCTTTAGAACAAGACAATCCTTGAGGAAAATACCACAATAAGAAAACCTCATCTAGACTTCCAATAAAACAACCCATCCATAGGTACCAACTTTCCCATAAGGGAATCCAAAATAGTACCTGAAACTCATATCAATAACTCAAAAGAACCCTGATGTAACTTCCATCCTAAGACATCAACCTATCACAAAGGATTCAATATCTATGGTCCTCAAACATGGGATCTAAACCTCAACTACTCTAACCTTGAGCAACAATTCCTGACATGCAGGGACAAAAAAATATATCCTTATAGATACTACATGATCCCATATTTTGTAATCCATCCAAATAAACTCAAATATATTTCCATTGAAGACTCAATACAGAACAATCACTGAGCTCACAACCCTCACCAAGGCCTCACAACTCACAACTCAACCCTCAAAAGGATTCTGAAACTAAACCTTGTGGAAATACTCCTTTAGAAATATCATAATTTCAAAACATCATCTATATGGACTCTAAACTTTGAAAGGATTACACCATCATAATCCTTTTGAAAAAATGCTCAAAATGGACTACTCACAAGTCCAATTATGACACTGGGGTGAAAACAAGAAAAAAAAACAAGGTAGGAAAAGTAAAGGATGTGTACTTAGGGGTACATGGTGTGTAACCCTAGAGATCCTCCCTTTCCATGTTCCTTTCGTCACTCAGTATATAATTTTCAAATTACACAATGTGGGCCTCCCGGTACACAGTGTGTACCACCATATGGGTTTCAGCCTATGAACCACATCCCCACTTAGTGTGTAAAATGATTGAGTACATAGTGTGTACCACTTATACATGGAATTTAACCCCACATGGGGTCCTTGATCATGTACTTGGACACATACTCCACCTGGGTGTGTATTCCTACAAAGTGTACACCCATGGGGACTGTTTTTGTGCCCTACAGGACCATTTACCCCCGCATGAGGTGTTTGGCTGAGTACTTGACCACACCCTCAAACCCACTACACAACGTGTACTCCCAAGTACACGGTGTATAGTCCCAAAAAGTTCATCTTCCCTAAATAATAATAACACATAGAATGTATTCTATGAACCACACACCGTTTACATGGGTTTCCCTAAATGGGAAACCCAAGAAACACACCAAAACCCCTGATTTCTCCTCAAAAATCATAGATCAGACCCCAAGGGGTCCCTAGAAACCCATAAATGGGATTAAAACTTAAAACAACTAATAAATGAGGATTTTTATCATAAAACAAACACAATACTACCTATGTGCATAAAAAAGTGACGCTTCTCGCCGATATGTGATCAGCAGTTGTCGCATGACGTTCTGGTGCATCCTAAGTTGTGCAGCGGAACCTCTTGTAGGTTCTATGCATATCAAAAGCATGGGAGGGATGGTTCCCAACTTTTATTTTTTCCATAATCAATGAAAAATCTGGGATCTATGCAATGATGAACACCATGATCCACAAAATTGAATCAAAAAAATAAGACAAAGGAATAGAAACCCAGCACCAAGAGAGAGGATCCACATATATTGTTTATAATTAATTAAATTAAATAATAATTGCCTCCAAGTTTTATTATTTCTTCATTTATGTTTCCATCCATAGATCTATAGTGCATCATTATTGTGTTGCAGATATCTAAGGTAGATCTCCTCTGGCAGTGATCCACACATGTTCCACAAATCTCTAAATGTCGCTGAAGGAGTCTCCGGGAGTTATCACATAAGATCCTTGCACTTCTGTCATCCACCTTCAATTGACTTGAGAACTGCTTCCAAATCATTATCCTTGATCAGATGGAGTATGATCGCTCTCGTTCTTGATAGAATTCTTGGAGAAGAAAATAACTCTCTAGTATTTAGAGTTTTTCTCCAAAATGTTGTGCACAAATAAATTGGTGTCGCTTAGATTTCCCTTAACTAATAAGAGAATAATATAACTAGGAATTTATTTCACTAGGGTAATAATAAAATAATCTATACAAGTGCCATTAATTATTTCATTAATCCTAGAGAAAACCCTATGTCAAATAATAACATCAATATTATTATTTCCTGACATGTTCTGAACTTGCAAGTTATAAATAAATATTATTTAATCAAATAATATTCAATATTATTATTTCTCACTAGACTATTAATCTTGGTCCTCCAATCCTCCTCGATATTTATTAATTTTTTACCAAAAATATACTCTATCAAATAACTAGTGACGTGATAAATTCAATCAGGTATACATGAATAATTATTAAACCATGGCCGGGAGTAATATTTATTCAACTTGTTAAATAATAAATTATTTAATTGAGATTCTGGATACACTTAGTGTGTGAACCACTAGGCCTCTTTCTAAATGGAATTAGGTAGAGTAGCCTAAAGTCCAAGGTTAGCATCTAGCAAAATTCCAAGGCACTCATAGATAAAGAAGTTAATTTTGCAATGAAATTTCACCTCATATGAATGTTTACCATGTAATATAATCCCTTTATCACAATATCTCTAATCAAGCAGGTTGCATGCCAGTGCCATTAACCTATATTCTTGATATCTCTTTCTTTGAATTTCTAAAAATATAACGTGCCTACTGTTCACCATGGACATGGATATATTTAGGCTATATCATTTCCCTCAAAGGTACTAAGATATTATATTATGTTAAAAAACATAAGGGGTAAATCCTTTCTCACATTATTCATTAATGCAATATTACTCATGACGCACCCAACGTATCCTACCTTGCCACGGACATCTTTCATCATGGTTTTCATCAATAAATCAATGTACATGACTCATAATATTCATTAATAATAATCTTAAAGTCTAAGTACCAATACACACTTCCACATATTGGAACATTAAATGACACAAATAAATGAGTATTTCCTATTGTTGGGTCTCATTCTCATAATTTTCTACTGAATATAACCAAGGGCTTACACTATGAGAAGGTTCCACAAAGTCCTATAAGGCTCCACCCCTAATATCCTATATCATTTGTGTCCCTTAAAATGATATCATTTGGACATAGAACATATATTCAAGAATAGTGTCATAGCACTTCTGGGTTCTCATCATAGCAGGGAACTGTTATGACCTTTTAGTGTGACAACTACTTTTGGGACATTATCACATACTATGTCATGAATAAAAACAATCATGATGTGATAAAGAATTTATTAAAATTAAAAAAAATTAATATAAGTTATCATAAAGTATATATAAGTTGGTTCAATGGAACCAACTCCAACAGAATCTGACTTGCACTAGAGCCAACTGCCAACAACCTTCAGTTGGTTAGCTCTCACATGATACTCATGCTTCTTATAAGATAGGACTTTAGTCAAGGGGTCTGCCATATTCTCTTCTATAGATAATCTAATCACTACAACATGACCCCTTTGATAAAAATCCCTCAAGAGATAATACTTATGGAGTATGTGCTTTATCCATTAATGTGACCATGGCTCTTTTTCAAGATCCACCGCTGTAGTATTATCACAATACAATGTGATCGGGTCTTTAATTCTAGGTACCACATCAAGATCCTGGAAAAAGTTTGTAATCCAAATAGCTTCCTTGGATTCATTATAAGCTTCTATATACTCAAACTCTGCTATAGAATCATCGACAACTGGCTGCTTTAAACTATTCCATCTCACAGCTCCTCCATTGAGACAAAAAACATATCATGATTGTGACTTTAGATCATTTTGATCTATCTAAAACCCAACATTAGTATACCCTATAATGAAAATCTCCTCATCTACTTCATACACCAAGAACATATCCTTAGTTCTTCTCAAATATTTAATGATATTCTTAACAGTAGTCCAATATTGTTCTCCTGGATCTACTTTATATTTGACTACCATGCTCAATGCATAGGCAACATCAAGTCTAGTACATAACATGACATACATGATTGATCCTATCACCTAAGTGTATGGGATCTTACTCATTCTATCTTTCTCCTATTATTTCTGGGTAGAAATTTTCTTAGAAATATGTTAACCATGTGACACTTTAACCAATCCTCTCTTAGATTGTTTTATATTAAATATCATTAGTATCTGGTCAATATATTTACTTTGGCTTAGTCCAAGCGGCCTCTTGGATCTATCACAAATGATCTTGATCCCTAGAATGTAGGATGATTTGTCTAAGTCCTTCATGGAGAAATACGTGTTCAACCAGTCCTTAATATATTGTAAGATTGGTATGTCATTTCCAATAAGTAATATGTCATCAACATATACTACTAGGATAATGACCGCATTCCCACTAAAACTTTTTTAAACACATAGATCACATTCATTTTTAATAAACCCAAATTATTTAATGGATTCATCAAATCGAATGTTCTGTGACCTAGATTCTTGCTTCAATCCATAAATGGATCTCTGCAACTTGCAAATCCTTTTGGCATCACTTGGTGTAATAAACCCTTCTAGTTGTTTTATATAGACATATTCTTGAAGTTTCTCGTTAGGGAATGATTTTTTTAAATTCATCTTCCAAATCTCATATTCATGGTAAGATGCTATGGAAAATATGATTCTGATGGATTTAAACATGGAAATTGGTGAAAAGGATTCATCATAGTTAATTCCTTAACGTTTTCTAATCCCTTTAGCCACTAGCCTTTCTTTATAGGTACTAACTTTACCTTCCATGTCTAGTTTTCTCTTGAATGCACATTTTTATCCAACAGGATTTACATCAATTGTAACATCAACCAAAACCCAAACATGTTTCTAATACATGGAATCTATCTCAAAATTCATATCTTTTAGCCATCTTGAAACTTCTGAGCTCTCTAATTCCTCCTTGTATGAGAGAGGTTCATCATTGTCCAAAAATAATGAGTCACCATCCTTGGTGACTAGAAAATAATATCTCTCTAGTTCCCTTACCTCTCTTACACTCATAAGTAGTAATTTTGTTTTAGGAACTACTAATTCCATGGGGAACTGTGGAACTTGTTCCTGTACCAAATCCTGTGTATCTTGAGCATCAACTTCATCGAAGTCAAATTTCTCCCACTATCCATTTTGAGTATGTTTTCCCTCTGAAGAAATATGGATTATTTGGAAACAATCACTTTATTTTCTAAGGGTTTTATAGGTAGTATCCCATTTTTCCTTAGGATACCCTATAAAGATACACTTCGTGCCTTGGGGTGCTAGTTTGTTTCCTGATAAAGACTTAAAAATTCCTCTCAACCCCATACATATGTATGCGACAAAATGGGTTTCTTTAAACTCCATAACTCAAAGGGAATTACATTTTAAAATTTAGTTAGTTCTCGTTTTAATGTATATGCTGCATTTTATAATTAATATCTCCAAAAGGATAATGTAATATCTGCATGACTCATCATTGACCTTACCATGTCCAACAAGGTATGGTTCCTTATTTCACTAAAACCATTCCACTATGGTGTATAAGGTGGAGTGAGTTAAGATATAATCCCAAACTCTCATATAAATTCTACGAACTCTTGGTTAAGATAATCTCCACCTCAATCTGATTGAAGCTTCTTTATCTTTTTACCAAGATGATTCTCTACTTCACTCTTTAATTCCTTGAATTTATTAAAGGACTCTAATTTATTCCTCATCAAGTAAATATATCCATATCTACTCAAGTCATCAGTAAAAGTTATGAAGTAAGAATATCCACCTCTAGCCTCTATTGGAAATGGTCCACACACATCAGTGTGTACCAATCCTAGAAGCTCGGTGTCCCTTTCACCCTATCCAGCAAATAGTGGTTTGGCTATTTTACCTTATAAACAATCGTGACATCTATCAAGTGGTTTTATATCAGAAGAGTCTAAATATCCATCTTGAAAAAGCTTTGTTAAACACTTCTCCTTTAGATGACTAAGGTGGTGATGCCACAACTGGGTGTTATATGAGTCATGTGAACCTGATTCATTATCAATTTACAACACTTGGTTTTCTTAATTTAATACATACAAATCGTTATTTAAATGTTTCATACCATAACATATGTTGAACTTATAAAAGAAAAAACTTTCACTTCTGAACATGAAAATAAACTCATCTGTATCTAAACTTGATATAGAAATTATGTTTTTGGTAACATTAGGTACATAATAACAATCATGTAAAACCAAAATCATTCCCATCAAAAATGAAAGGTGGTAGTCACCAATGGTAATATCATTCACCTTCACACCATTGGAAGCTCATAGATCAACCTCTCCTCTGGAAATTTTCCAAAATCTAATTGGTTTCTACATTTGGATACAAATGTGATCATCACAAGCTATATCTAATACCCAATGTGTAGAAATGGAAACATTTCACTTAATAGTGAATTATACTTTGGATTCCCCTTGCCTATGGGTGTAGTTCCTCTTCCAGTAGCCTGACTTGACACATGAAAAACATATTGTCTCCTTTTTCTTGCCCTGCCATTGGATCTTCTTCTTCTTGGTTAGATGGTTCTAGAGGGATTTAAACTATTTATAAGTCTTAGGCCCCTTTGTCTTGTCCTTCCTCTTCCTATTTTCCATAAGGATTGTGGGTTTTTCATGCCCCATATCCTTATCCACTTGGCGAATCAAGGTCATAAGTTTTGATATACTCTTCTCATTATTGCTCATATTATAATTCACAATAAAACTAGATAAGGTCTTGGGAATTGATGAAATTATGAGATCTTTATGAAAATCATCTGGGAATTTAACCCCTAAGATGTCCAAATGCTCAATGTAGCCGATAAGCTTGACTACATGAGGCCCAACTGGAGCAGACTCTCCAAGATTAGTCATGAACAAATAGTTGGAGATATCATGCCTCTCCTATCTCACCTTATCTTGATAGAGATCCCGAAGGTGAGAAATCATGATATAGGTATCCATTTCCTCATTTTGCTTCAAGAGCTCATTGAACATGGATGATAACATGAAGCACTAAACATTTGTAGCATCATTCAGATGTTTCTCATACAGATAGAGCTCTTTATCACTCACCTCATTTCTAGGTGCAACTGATAAATGTTATTCCATCACATACAGTTTCCATTCATGATGAAGGATGACTCATAGGTTCCTTTTACACTCATAGAAATTAGTTCTAGTGAGAAGGTTTTTCTTCTTGAGTATATATTACAATGATATTTTTATGTCATTTTTAATGTCGTTTCTAAAAATAATATGAGTAGAGATTTTAGTACCTTATCTAATAAATTTAGACAAATAAATAAATATTATATTTATTAGTCTCTCAATATTTTATCCAAACCCAATATCCCTCACCATTGGCTTCAAAATATGCTGTTTCTTGGATATTCTAGTGGCAAGGATCCATATTCCATTCTCATTACCCCAACTTTTGTTGGTCAATAAACTCAAATGGTTTTAGGTAGGCATTCCAAATTCCAACGACATTAGCTCATAGTTCCTTGATATGTTGAGTGGACTCCCTAGTCCTAAAATCATTAATTTAGATTTCCTCAATCTTTGTCTCTCAGTTACACCATGTCCTACTTTGTTAGTCAACCCTTGATGTCAACCAAGATAAGTCAACCCAAAAACTCAAATTAGAATTCCCCAATAATTTAACGTACCCCAAGTTTGTCTGTTCAAGCACTTTGAACTATGGTTAGATCCTAACTAAATTAATGGAAGGCTATACCAACTTAATATTTTATTCAGGGGTTTTATTCCTTTATACGTAAATTGCCAATTATTATCTTTTTACATGCTTGTTAATATTAAGTGTGATATACTTAAGTGATTACCAATGTATTGATAATATTTACACATAAGTCATTTTATTTTATTTTTATCTTGTATTCTTGATAATTCATTAATTATGTGGTCACGAAAAAACATCCATAATGAGTAAACATGAAACTAAAAAAAATAAAATAAATGGTATAATCATGAGATTGTTCTAATAGTTAGTTTATCTAGTGGTTGATAAAATAACCACTGACCTAGGGGAGAAACACCTTGAACCATTTAAGGTTCCTGTTTACATCTTTCCACTTATCCACCTTTGTATCTCCTTAGATTGGTTTCACCTCAACTCCTAACTTGAACCACATCCACTAGATTGGGAGCTCCATCCATTAAATATTCTTTTACTCACATGTATGTGAGAGAAAAAAGGGGGGTTTCATAAAAGAAACCATGGGAACTCATTCCCTGTATATTAATGAGGAGATAAGGAACACAGGAAAACAATTTAATTTAATAATAAATTAAAAGGAAATGAATCACATACAAAGGTCTGGTCAAGGTCATGATCATCCACAAGCTTGAAATGAATTTACACATTTAATAAAACTATAATTCAATTATTTAATCATTATTATTTAAGATAAATCACACTAAAATCAATTAAATATTATCTTTAATTAATCAATCATTTTCTCTTAATCCTTTTCTAAATTTCCTTGAGATTCTCATACATTGTAATTTTAAACAAATTAAAATTCATTTAAAATTAACCTTGTATATAAATGTATCTTGGAGGTAACTCGGTGAATACTTTTACAAATCTAATCAACATGTATTATACTTGTATACACTTTATTCTTTGTGACATATAGCATGCACGACTTATCACCTACTTTCATGACGTGTACTTCCCGGATGATTACACGAATTAAATGACTTTTTGGTAACATTTCATGCTTTAATGGATGTAGAATAATAAATGTAATAAAACTTATACATGACATTCATATCTGAACATTATGTAGATATTAAAGTTTTAATTCTATGTAATTTGGTAAAAGTACATGGCATGTACTACCTTCACCGTCTATCTGAAGTATACAATTAGGGACTCAGCGTGTGAGGTGTACTTCAGAATTTTTGGAGTACATTGTGTGGATAGTGGGCCACATGTTGTGTTGACCCCAAATTACATGGTCATGGTTCGACTAATCCATGTATGGGATACACATCCCAACTCTGACCTGAAAGGGACTACATGCCATGTCTAATAGTTCACACGGCATGTAACCTAGCTGATTGTGCACTAGTTTATCCTAATAAACATGTGGTGTAAGAATTAACTACACCATGTGTCTTTAAAACACATGGTTTGAGTAATTCTCGAACTAATCCTGATGCATTGAACACAACTATATGGTGTGTAATTCTGATTACACATCGTGTACTGCTGTGTTACTTGGAAAGAATCCTTGGCACCTCCGAATGTGATCCTTGATATAATTTTAATCACAAAATTAATCATTTCTATTAGATCTGGGAGAAATGATAGAGGAATAAATAGATCTCTTCATTCAGATTAAAAAGAAGCGATTAAACTTGAATTGAAAAAATAAATTATAAACGCACAAATCACCAACAATTATTAAATAATTATAAACAATAATATGCCTATCATGATACCACTTATAGGTTTTGGGTGCAGTGTAAGCGCGGGAGGGATGGTTCCCAACTTTGATTTTTTCTATATTCAATGAACAATCTATGATCTATGTGATGATGAATTCCATGATCCATGTAATTGAATCAAAGAAATAAGACAAAGGAATAGAAACCTAGAACCAAGAGATAAGGTCAACATATATTATTTATAATTAATTTAATTAAATAAGAATTACCTCCAAGGTTTATTCTTTCTTCATTGATGTTTCTGGCCACAGATCTGCAGTGCACCATCGTTGCGTTGTAGAGATCAAGGGTAGATCTCCTCTAGCGGTGATCCACATGTGTTCCATGAATCCACAGACATCACCTAAGGAGTCTCTAGGTTCTAGCACAAAATATCCTTATGCTTGAGTCGTCTGCCTTTTATCACCTTGAAAACCACTTCCAAAGCATTATTTTTTATCTCGTGGAGGAGGATCACTCTAGTTATTGAGAGCATTCTTGGAGACGAAAATAACTCTCTAGGCTTGAGAGGTTTTCTCCAAAATGGTGTGTACAAATCAATTGGTGTCACTTAGCTTACCCTTGGATAATAATATAATAATATAACTAGGAATTTATTTCACTAGGGTAATAATAAAATAATTAGCACAAGTGCCTTTAATTATTTCATTAATCCTAGAAAAACCCCCATGTAAAATAATAACAGAAATATTATTATTTTCTGACATGCACTTAACTTGTGAGTTATAATTAAATATTATTTAATCAAATAATATTCAATATTATTATTTCTCACTCAACCATTAATGTGAGTCTGCAAATCCTATTCAATATTTATTAATTATTCCACCCAAAATATATTCTCTTGAATAACTAGTGATGTAATAAATGTGATCAGGCATGCATGAATAATTATTAAACCCCAAACAATAATAATATTTATTCAAATTGTTAAATAATAAATTATTTAATTGAGATTCTGGATACACATAGTGTGAGACCCTCTAGGCCTATTTCTCAGTGGCATTAGGTGGAGCATCCTAAAGTACAAGGTTAGTGTCTAGAAACATGCCAAGGCACCCATATAAAAAGAAGTTAATTCCCCAATGACATGTCACCTCATGTGAACATTTACTGTGTAATATAATCTGTTTATCACAATATCTATAATCAAACTGGTTTTATGCTAGTGCCATCAACCTATATGCTTGATATCTCTTTATTTGAATTTTTGGAAATAGAACTTTCCTATTGCTCACCATGGCCATGGATTTATTTAGGCTATATCATTTCCATCAAAGGGCCTAAGATATTATCTTTTGTTAAAGAAGAGAAGGGATAAATCCTTTATCACATTATTCATTAATGCAATATTACTCATGACACACTCAATGTATCCTACCTCACCACGAACATATATCATCATGGTTTTCATCAATACATCAAAGTACGTGACTCATAATATCCATTAATAATAATATTAAAGTCTAAGGACCAATACACACATCCGCAGGTAGGAACATCCAATGACACTAATAAATGTGGATTTCATATTTTCAGGTCTCATTCTCATAATATCCTACTAGATATCACCAAATTCGTACACCATGAGAAGGTGCCTGAAAGTCCTATGAGTCACCACCCCTGATAGCCTGTATCATTTGTGTCCCTTCAAATGATATCATCTATCCATAGAACATATATTCAAGAATAACATCATAGAACTTTCAGGTTCTCATCATAGCAGGTAACTGCTATGACCTTTTAGTGTGACATCTACTCTTGAGACATTATCACATACTATGTCACGTAGAAGAATAATCATAACGTGATGAGGAATTTTTTAATATTCAAAAAAAAGAATATAAGTTATCATAAAGTATATAGAAGTTGGTTCTAGGGCACAAACTCTAATACCTCTTCTTCTCCCTCTCCTGCTCTTATCTCCCTCTCCATATCTCGGTTGAAGACCCCAAAGGGGGGGATCCCATGGGGGTGTATTCATGAATACAAGGGAGAAAAGTAAAAAAATAAAAAATAAAAAGGAAAGAGGAAGAAAAAAATGAAAAAGAAAAAGAAAAGGGGGTCAAGCCCGATTCTGGTGCCTGACACTAGGTTATGCCTCACCTAGAAAAAAACCCCATTTTGGACTCAAACATGGAGAAAAAATATCAATTCTATGCTCTGTTTAAAATACATGACTCAAAAAATATGCACAAAAAATTAATATTTAATTAATTAAATATTAAATATTCAGTGAAAATTTTAACATCTCAAATTTCCACCAAACTCCTGTCCTAAAGTAAAAACCCTATTATGAGACCAACAGAGTGGTCATAAAAAATATATGAGATCATATTATAGGAGAATTTACCATTTTTTCCTAAAACACTTCTAGAAACAAAATGTTCAAATTTTCCCTGATTTTCACAACTTATGATGATGTGAGTCTTCATAAATATAATGTCACAAAAACATAGAACCTCCTATGAATACTTATTATGTAATATAATCTCTTTATCATGATATCTCTAATCAAGTAGGTTTTATACTGGTGTCATTAACCTATGTGCTTGGTGTTTCTTTCTTTGAATTTCTAGAAATGAACATTCCCACAAAACACCATGTCCATAGATTTATCCAGGAAATTACATTCCCATAAAATGGACTAAGATATCAAACTTCTTTCATGGGATATAATTGAGGAATATTTCCCCTCATTATCTATTACTTCAATATCACTTGTGATGCACCCAATGTATCCTACTTTACCACAAGCATAGATCATCACAGTTTTCATCAATACATCAAAGTACAAAACTTATGGTATTAAACATTGATATTATTAAAGTCTAAGGATTAATTAACATATCCATAAATAAGATAATACAATGAAACATAAAATGCGGATTTACTACTGGTGAGTCTCTTTCACATAATCTCTTACCCTAGAAATTAATAAGGGCAGGCACCATGAGTGGGTACCTAAAAGTCCTATGAGTCTCCACCCATGATATCCTATATAATTTTTGTATCATCAAATGATATCATCTAGCTATAGAACATTTATTCAAGAATACTATCATGACACCTACATTTTCTCATCATAGTAGGTAACTGTTATGACCTTTCAGTGAAATATATATTCTTATGACATTATCAAATATTATTCCATGTAGAGTAACAATCATGATGTGATAAGAAACTTCATTAATATTCAATAAAATAAATACATTTAATCATCAAGTACTTAGAATTTGATCCTAGGGAACCAACTCCAGCATTCTAACCCCAAAATAAGAAATATTTAAGATAAATTAATTAATTTGATTCAATTTAACCTAATTCCAATTATTTACCCAATTTAAACACATATATAGACAACAATGATACATGATTCTTACATAGGTCTCTACACATCAAGTAGTATCACTTTACTTATAATTTATAATAAACTTGAAGGTCCCTACATCGAATCACAGGGGTCCATAAATATTCATATCATAGATAGTATCCCTTGTTTACATCACTTAATAAGTCCAACTGATACTTTTTCCTTACAAAACCATGCATCTACACTGATGTCTATCTCAAAACTCCATCCTATAACTCAACCATTAGCTTTGATACCACTCTATGCTGACCCACATGATGGTAGACCTCTTAGATTGATAGTGAAGAGAGGGATGATGACCCTCAATGCTTGCCTTTAGTAGGCCATGGATTGGAAATTAACATCAATGGTATATAATTTATATAATGGGAGTAATTAACCTTAATATATAATTTAATAAATAAGATACAAGAGGTGATCCACCAATCAACCCCATTCATGAATACAAGAAAACCAAATATATAGATGTAATGTTATACAAGCTAAAGAAACTAAAAATGGAAGAAAAAAAGAAATCCTAGGTAGTGACCATGAACTCCAACAAATCATGAGCAACTTCACAAGCAAGTAATGCCCAACTCGATCACCAAATTGATTCTGAAGATATAAAACATAGTTTATATATATAGGGTGATCATACAAGTATACCTAGTAGGATCCTCCCTATAACCTCTTGTGTAAAATGTGAAAGTATCGTACTAAAGTCTAGTTAATAAACAAATGAAAACAACTTGTTACCTAAATAGGTAAAACTATATCCCATTTTCACCATGTCTCGCTCACCAAGAATCTCATAAAAGTAAGCATATCTATATAAATATATATATATATATATGATGGTACCCCACTCCCACTTCCTCATTGGTTTTTCTATCTCATTCCCCAACAACTCATGTCCAATGCTCATCCTTCTCATGAATCAACCTTCCCAAAATTGAGAAATCATATCAAAACCTACATATTATGCAGCATACTAAGATCTCATCATGCATCTCATAACCAAGTAGAAGTATGAAATCCACTACATCCCATGTAAAATGAATTATACCTCAAGACACTATAACTCATGCATGTATACCAATGGGAAATCATAGTCACCATGACCAGATACAAGTATGTGATACAACCTTAATCTATTATAATTTTCACATGAATGTATGGTAAAATAAGAACCCTCATAGCCCATGTGATTCCATACCCTATACCTTAATCCATAAAAACACAAGTATGTTTACATAATATACTACAACTGAATGGAGTGGGGGAGAGGTAGAAGTCATCCATCTATTCCCTCTCCATCCTAGATGTTATAGAAAACATACCTTAAAACATTTGGGTGTCGATGCCCAACTGAATTGGGTGTTGAAGTCTAATGAATAGTTTCACATAAAACTACACTAAGGGAAACTACCTATCCTTAGACTCAAACTATATCTATTGTCTCACATGATACCAAGACGCTACCACTAAGATCTAATAACTAGATTTCATATATGCACATAAGAGTCAATATTCAACATTATTAACCATTTTTACTTTGTGTTTGACAATTAATATTCATCCATTTAGTAATCAAAAAAAATACCCATTATTTATTAAACCATCATCAATTCAAATATAACTATTTTATTTCAACTAAAGACAACTTGGTTTTATAAAACATATTATAATTTCAAATTCAAAGCCCATGCTCTTTGAGCATTCATCCAACTATCCCATGGTTATCATTAATTTATAAATAATTTATCATTACTTTCATAAAATAAACTCAATCCCAGAATTTTATTTAAATCCATTTATCATTCCATAATTTTTTTTATTACTTTAGGAATCATACTAATATATCACAATCCAAGATTAACTTATCGTGCATAGAGCCAAAATGCTTCAAGTAGTTAAAAAATCATAAAAAATGATCATCTAGAAACTATCCATAAAAATAAAGAATAAACATAGAACCAATGAAAAATCCTAGTTATCATCTCATTCCAACCACCTTTGTGCCATTCTAGACACCATTGCACACAAAACATTCTATCCCTCCATCACCAGCATCAATACACCACTAAAACCTTAGTAAAACCATCCCATTATTCACCAATATACCTACCATGATAGGTTATCAAAAAATCAAATTAATTCCATACCATCCTAGAGAAATCATACAAAGTGGAAAAATTATTTTCAGCATAGAACACTCATGGGTAAACTAAGTCCATAACACTAAGGCATTCAAACCTTTATCAGGAAAGAACGAGTTTACTCAACCCCGGTCAATTATCTTCAAAAAATAGAAATTTCATTGTTTTATTGAATTAACTACTTCATTGTTCATAGGTTCAGAAGTAATAAACTACCAATAATAAATATATAACCATAACTATGAATCATTCATAAACATTATTCATTAATAAATTCCTTATTTCATAAACTTTAAGGAAGAACAGTAATAAATTTACATGTCTCTTTCATTAATCATTACACTATTCTGGTTTTATTTTGTCTATAAAATTCCAATAATATTAACTATTCAAAGAAAAAAACATAACAAAAAATAGATATCTTATATTCTAGTAAATTAAGAGGCAATATCAATATGAAAAAATCACACATAATCACAATGACCCAATTCCATAATTCAATCTTCCTTAATTTATTGCATTATTATCTTCATTAGGTTTATCCCATCATTACCCAAAGAAACTAAATTATGATAATTTCACATTTTCACATAAAAAGAGAAGTAACAAATACCCTACCTTGATTCCAGGATTCTAGTAATAATCATCATTAATGAATGAAAGAATCAAGGGATCAAACACCGTAAAATCTGAAGGAAACACTATCAAATCCTAAGAATAGTAAACCAACACCTGGTCTTTCTCAAAACTCAACCCAATAACAAAGGAACTCTATATAGTGATCCTTTAGAATAAAAGATAATAATGAGAATGGGGAGAAGAGGATAAGAGAGAGTACATTGAATCATAATACTTTTATCTAGATGAACCAAACATTTAGACTCTCAAGAGAGGTGATGAGAGGGTGGGAGAGACCAAGGGGATAGTTAAGGTTCAAAGGAAAATATGGAAAATAAAACCAAGTGGTAGTCAACCCTCTATTTATAGAGAAATCCTAGAAGGCCTCCACTATAGAATAGTGAATTGCATTATGCTTGTGGTGCATTTGATCAAAGAAAATTATGATCCCCCACCATTTGAAATGGTTTGAATCCTTGAGTATAGTGCATTTTAAAATTGCATTTAATACTTTTTACCACCACTAAACCTTTCACTATGGTGTTGTGTAAGGAGTTATAAATTCCCAATAATCCACCAATACCTCCACCAAAATTTAGGGAAATATCCCTTATAGTTTTTACCCACCAAACCAATTCATTTGGTGTGATGATCTCCAACTCCCTATTTCCTACTCCCCCATGCACAGCTCCAACACTCCCAAACAAGAACCCTTATTCCCATCCCTTGGGCATTTCCACATTTCTCATTTCCAATAATTAATCCCACAAGAACCTCTAGTGGAACCATACCATCTATTACAATATGGTTCTTTTCCCTGTTTCTCATAGGTGGATCATCTAAGGTAAAACACCTTACAAAATGGATTCCCTGGGAATTTTCTCCCTGTGGCACACCTCAAAACCAAACATACAATTAAAATTCCCATGATCCTAAATGCTCACCAAAAATGAAAATATTGGGTATTTAAAGGGTCCCTGTTTCATACAGGTGAACCTACCTAACTAAAAAACACACTGAAATGACCACCTTGAATGTTTCACTACCTATGGTGATCCAAGAACTAAAAAACATGGTTTAAACACTCACCCTTACAAAAAGACCATCCAAAACGACATGACCACATGGAAAAACTCAAAAATTAAAACTCACCACACCCATAGCACTAAGAAGATTCACCAAGGACAACACCATTCCCATTGATATGGTGTGGTGGTCCTCAAAATGGTCATAACTTCTCTCTATCCTCTATAATGACTTTGAACTCCCTATTGACACCTCCAAGACCCAGGAAAACATAAAGGGAGGGATCCATAAATCTAAGACCTTAAATGATATCACATCAAGCAGGTTTCCTACTTTGTTCCATTAACCTATATGCTTGATTTATATTTATTTGACTTATAGAAATGAACACATCAACGTATAAATTATTTCCATGGATTTATCAAACAGTTCCATTTCAATCAAAGTAATAGATATATCTATTTTCATTATCTCGGAGGAGAAAAATAATTTATTGACTTATTCATTAATATCATATCACTCATGACACACCTAATATATCCCTCCTCTCCATGAGAATATATTGTTACATTTTTCATCAATACATCAAATTACATGACTCTTGATATATATTAATAATAATAATATCAAGTATAAGGACCAATACACATGTTCATAGATAGGAATATCTAATGACACATGTAATATGTGGAATTCCTATAGGCAATTTTGTTCTCATAACCTCCACTCTTATACATTACCAAGGGAAAACTTAATGAAAATAATTATCAATGTATTTTGAGCCTCTTAACCTGGATAGAATGTATCATATATATTGAGTCAGATGATTTCATCTATCCATAAAACATATATTTAATAATATCATCATAGCACTTCAAGATTATCATCATAGCGGGGAACTGTTATGACCATTCGATGTGACAGATACTCTAAGGAAATTAACATATAGATGTTATATATAAGTACAATCATCATGTGATAATATATATATATATATATTAATATTAAAGACCTTTAATATACTAGTAATTAAAATTAAAAATTAGTTATTTTTAGGGAACCAACTCAAATAGACTCCCACTTGAACTAGAGCCAACTGCTAACAGCCTTTCAGTATTATAGTTCTCACATGATACTTATACTTATTCTAATATATTTCTATAGATTCTAGTATTTCCACATTTTTATGGTTTTTCTATTTACTACAAACTCATATCTCTGAGAAAGGTCATCAATAGATAATAATATCGATTATATTATTTCCCTTAGTCATCCCTGATATCTTGGGTAATATTATAGTATAAAGTTCATCATAATATTATTATACTTTACTATATTGTTACAACTCATAAATCTTTAAAAATTCATTTCTAAACTACTTTTTAAGTTGTATCAGAAGTTGCACCATACTTGGTCTATGTAGATATGGAAAACACTAGCTATAATATGTTTTTCTATTACATATTATCTTAGAAAAAAATTAATTTTAGGCCAAAGTGATCTATAATAATACTAGTTTAGTGTCCCCTTGATAACTAGTATTATAATTTCTTCAATAACTAGATACCCATCCAATTTTAATTTCTCAAGTATTGTCAAAGTTTTTACTTCTATCTTATATAGTTCTTCAGGTTTTGTTTGATATTATCTATCTATGATTTATGAATAAGAAAAATCAAACCTAACTATATTTCATGGAATATGAGATATATTTACAAATTACTCTTAGGGATATGTAGTATATTCATCACAAGAATCTCCTCATGTTTTTTAATATATCAACTATAGAGATTTTATTCCACCTGACAATAGAAATAATTGATTTTGATTTTACCATATTGTATTTTTCAATGTTATGTCAATGTATATACTATGAATTGGAATAATAAACCTCAGATATCTAAATTTTTTGATCATGTTCCTCAAGAACTGGGTTTCTAATTTAAGTCATTCATAGAGAAATTATCTTTAGTCTTAACTATAATACTAATCATCTATTTTCCATATATTATCAAATATATATCTAGTAAAACTCATGCACTCCAACTAACCACTTATAGACACCTGGAACAATTTCATTCCAAAAATATATATTTTATGATCATTATGTTTTCTGCAATCCAAATATGGCTCCCATAATCTTACATATTGTATTAGATTTCATTGGTGTCACCAGCCCTTTCTAGTCATTTCTAATAGACATCTTCTTTGAGGTTTCCTTTGGGGAAAGTGTTCTTGGAATCCAATTCCCAGGGGAATGATCATGGATATTTTTTATGAAAATTAGAATTCACATGGATTAAAGTATGATGACTTAGTATACTTAATATATCCTTATTAGTAAAAATATTACACCAATCATGTTTAATTTTCTTAAATACAAAAAAATGGATTTACATCATTTAGAGAAACTACTAAAATAAAGAACTGCATTTTGGTACATGGAATCCACCTTTAAATTCATATGAACTTTTCAATAATATCTAGTGGCTTATTTATTACTCTTTATAGGAATCATTAATTTTATTGAATAATATATCACATGTATAGGTGAATATAAAACCACCTTTATGGTTTTAACTTTCCTACACATTTTTTGTCTCTATAAAAATTCATCCCACAAAAACTTATGGACTTTATTATTCCTATTCCAAATAATATGCATCCAGAGTCTAAATTTCATTGAAATCTAGCTTTTTTCCACTATCTCCAAAGAGATATTCTTCCCTCATTGAATTATAGTGGGTTTTCACCAATATCTTTCTATCTTAGAGATATTATTATCCCAATTATATGTAGAATAAATAACTAATATTCACTTTTTGTTTCCTTTTATGTATGTTTATATCTTAACTAGATTTAAACAAACAATTTCCTTCAAAAAATTCATGTTAGGGAATGATGGAATCATGTATCATAACTTATATGATATATGCCACACCCTGACCTCAAATAATCCTTTATTTTATCCTCTTATTAGTCTTGTATCTTTTGGTCAAGGTTTGGGTTTGATTCCCAGTTCAATTTTTTGGATTTTGGAAGTTTTATGGTTTTTATAAGGTGGCACAAGGGTACTTCATGGTTTGGATAAACCATACGGTAGTATCAGGTAACCATGCATCAAGTCTGGAAATTGGTAGAACCTACCTCATGGTTTGCACACAATATTGCAAACCATATGGTCGATCCTAGGTAAGTGTGTGGATGCTTCTAGCATAGGTAGAGTCTTCTGCATGGCTACTGCACAGTTTGGAAAACTGTGTGGCCAAACCATGTTGTCATGACAAGTCATTAAAATCCTAAAACCTAATTTCCCTCTCTACACTTTTTAGCCAATTTTCGAGCTCCACCTCCCTTGTCTAACTTAGGCACACCAGAGGGTCTTCCCAAACCCCTATCCCTTTCTATCTTTCCTCCCTTGATAGCCCTTTAAGGTTCTTAGGTATGTTTCCTTGGATTTTTGGACTTGTTAATCATATTTCTTCCTTCCTCTCTCCTTTTCTTGGGTTTCTTTATGGGGTTTCCCTCTTTGAAAAACACTATGGTTAGGGTTGGATAAATTTTAGTTGAATTTTTTATGGATAGGGAATGTGGATCGTCTATGAGGCTCGGTTCTTCCTCCCCTTAGAGTTCTATTCCATTCACACACCTCCAAGGTATATGTTTCCATTTTATTCCTTTCTAAGGAATTTCCTTCGATACTTTTAATTTTAAATAAATTTAACCACTATATAACACTTTATTAACTTAGTATAGCATTTTTAAATTGGTTCGATTTGTTAAAAATATGTTTTCAAAGTAATTTTTGAAACATGTCTAGGTTCTCATGGTTTTTAGAGGTATTGTTTGTGTTATTTAAATAGTGTGAGTTGTTGGGTTTGGTTTGAAAGTAAATAGTGATTTTTATGAAAATGGGTTTTTGGTGTTTCTATTAATTTTATAGTGTTTCATTGGATGTTGGAACATCCATGGGTGCACTAGTTTCACACATGGATGTGTCCTCAAGTGAAGATTGAACTTGAAAATGGTATTCCTTCCAAAACTTTGGTTCCTTAAATGAATTTTGGTTTATAAATAATATTGGTTCCCTTGTGTGATTTATAAGTATGGATTAAAATGTAATCTTAAAAAGGTATTCCATTTTGAATTTAGAGTATCTGTTGGAAAACATTTTACATAAGGGTCCGTTTGGCATGTTTTATAAAGTTGCATGTTTTTTATAAAGTGTGGAAAGGCTTTTTTTTAATGTTCTTGGGAAGGTGGTGTTCCTCATAATTTTAGAAATTATTTGGAAATGTTTTGGTAAATGTATTTGGGTGTGTAAACTTAAAATCCTATTTGGATTTGTACTTTTAATAGTTTTGTTTTGTGTTGATTTAATAAAAAGGTGTGATTTGGTAAATGTGAGCGCCCAGTTGGTGATTTAAAGTGTTTTATGAAATGGTTTGGATATTTATTTGTTTTTATGGCCTGATTGGAACTTTTTATGATGTGATATATATATATATATATATATATACACACGCATATGGGGCACCTTTGTTGATAGTATTTCCCATTATGGGTTATCACATAGTGGTTTCCGTGTTTGGGGTAGGCAAGTGCGGTGGTGGTAGGTAAGGTGAGTCATGAATATGAGGGACTCCCCCTTACATAGTTTACTATTATCATGGTATCCTAGGTGTTAGATAAGGCCATTGATATTTGGCGTGTCTGGTAGATTTATATTAGTACTATCGGGACTTTGGAGGTAGGTGTGGGAAGAGCATTGCGAACTCTTGCTCGCATTGATCCTCAAGTCACCAGGGGTAGTCTGTGATTTAAGTCTTCTGCTTTTATTTTAGATTGAGGGATGAAAATGGAGGTGATATGGTGTCACATGGTGATCTCGCATGGATTAGTGACTCATGTTATGTCATAGATCCTGGTTCTAGTTCTTCTTAGTGTTATTTCCTACTTGGGGCATAGCTCACTACCACATCACCAAGTTGGGCATAGACACTAGTTCCTCTCTCCAGTAGTTTGGTGTAAGTAGTTATTTGTCTTAGTCCCATTAGGTATCAGTGTGTTTTTGAAAATAGAGGTGGTTTTCAAATGAAAATGTTTTTTTAAATGGTCTTAAATTGGTAATGTGGGTTTTGAAATTGAAAGTGATGTGGCTTTAAAATTTGGTGTTTGTTTATACTTATTAAGAAAATGCCATGGGGGCTCCTCATGAACATTTTAAAATGTGAGGGTATGTATGGAGGGTGTGTTTTAGTATTCATGGATGGAAGGATGAACATTTGTGAGATGGTTCATGGGAGTCCACGGGTGGGTGATTGAGATTAAAAGTTTAGATTTTTCTTTCTAAAGTGATTTTGAAAAGGGGGAAATGGTTTTGGAAACCGGTTTTTTAATGTGGGTTTTGTTTTGTGAAAGGTGGATTTTTCATTTGGAAATTAGCTTGGAAATGATGTGGTTTTGAAAATTGATGTGAAATGGGGATTCTTTAAAAGGGGTGATTTTGGTTTTTTTAGCATTCATTTGGCTTCCAAGCCAGTTGTTTTGGCCTGGATGTTTCGTCCAATTGCATTTTGGATTGATGTTGGTTTCATTTTCGTGTTTCTTGTGATTTTCAAAAGATGTCACCCAGAAAGGTCCCCAGAGTCTCCAATGATTCATGCCCAGCTTCTAATTATTATTTTATGTTGCATGTCCTTCAAGGTTATCAAGGTCAGTTAAAGGAAGAAGAGTGGCTTAAGGAGGTTGAGCATCTCTTCAAGGTGTTGGGAACTCTCGAAGCTATCAGAGTGCATGCAATTTTGGTTCTATTCGAAGGTCCATCTTTAGACTAATGGGATTTTTTTCTCCCTACCATCATTATAATTTGGGATGATGTGGGATGTCTTTAAATCTATCCTCATTTGATGGTTCATAACTGAAGAGGTGAAGACAAAGAGAAGGGAATAGCTCATGAATATTAAATGAGGCCAACAGACAGTGAAGGTTGATGTTGACCATTTCAAGGAGATGTATTACTTTTCTCTGGAGTTGGTGTGGTAATATTTTATGAAGGATTATCTTTTCCTTATGGGTTCTTAGTCCAAATATTAAGAAACATGTCCTCTCTTCCAAGTACCCTCGTTTTGAGAAGCTAGTAGAGGAAGCGTTTCTAGCTGAGTTGGTTCCCGGGGCGCAGGCGGTAGGAAACCCAGTGCCTCTCACTATTTGTAAGGATTCTCCATTTGGTGAGGATCGTATGACATAGAAACCTACTCCCAAGGATCCATATTCATTGGTTTTGAATTCTAGTTCATCAGAGTATTTTTTGGTGTTCCATTAGTGTGGTCGGTCTGGGCATTCGTAGTCATCATGTCTCATCCCACCGAATACCTACTGTTGTTGTGGTCATTTGGGTTATCTGTATAAGTTATATAGGAATCATTTCTTGAAAGATTTATGATCGGTGGATTCTAATGTCTAACTATGAGGCAGGAGATAATTCATCCATCAAATCCCCAACCACAGTTCTCAGGGTGAAGCTAGTGCATAGTCAGGAGTTATTGGGGGTGTGTGAAACCTTGGCCTGGTTTTGGTTTTAAGCATTGGGATGGAAACATTTAAATTTCCCTTATTCCCATTATTATTTATTTTTTAATTCCATCATTTTATTCTAAAGGTGTGATAAAATCAATTTAACACAATCCAAGTGGTTGTGTCTGCTCTAAATGTGTTTTTTTTGAATCGGTTGGTTTCCTTAAGGGGTGTTTAGCTCTTAGATGTATCTGTTTTGGTTTTGGTTTCAGTCATGCTCATTTGGAGATGTTTGGTATTTTTGAGATGGGTTTATGTTGTTTTCGATCCTTTTTTTAGTTTTTGTTCTATTTTGGGTTATCCCTAGTGTTGTGGGAAATTTGGTTGGTGTGGAGAATTTTTATTTCTAGTGGTTATGTTTTTCTCCCTTGTTCGGAGGGTTATTGGTTCTTGTAGAAAGTTTCCTCGCCCCGTCATCCCAGTATGTAGGGTTTCTTCGTAGTAGGTTTTATGTTTGAGTCCTAGCGGTGGAATTTTTTTTCTCAAACTAAGGGAGTTGGTTTAGTTTGGGTTAAGATTTCCTTAGTTTCTGGTTGCGCTAAGGTCGTTGTTTGGTTAGTGTGAATAATTTGGGTAAATTCCAATTGGGAGTTCCCATGTTATCCCCTCCCTGGGGTGGTGTGTTCAGATTTTAAAGTTTCTATATTATTGCAATTATTATGGTGGGGAGAACCCTCTCATGTTCTCCCCTCAATATTGGACATTATTTTCTTCATGCATCGGTCGAGTGTGACTTATGAAGAGAAATTTCATCCTCGGGTTTATGGTCTTCTTTAGTTTTGATCAGGCGTGAACTTATGTTCTGATTTCCTTTCAACTGGGTGATTTTCTGGGGGAATAATGTGTCTGTGGTGGGAATAATTATCACACCCCAACCTCTTATACTCCTTTATTTTATCCTTTTATTAGTCTTGAGTGTTTTGGTCGAGGTTTAAGTTTGAGTCTTGGTCAAAATTTTTGGATTTTGGAAGTATTTATGGTTTTTACAGGGCTGCACATGGGTACCACACGGTTAGGGGAAACCATGTGGTAGTAGCAAGTAATTGTGTGGTAGTATCAAGTAACCATGTGACAAGTCTATAAATGGATAGAACATACTGTATGGTTTGTGCATGGTATTGAAAATCGTGCGGTCGATCCCAGGTAAGTGTTTGTATGCTTCTAGCATGGGTAGAGGCTTCCACATGGTTACCACGTGGTTTGGAAAACCATGCGGCCAAACCATGCAGTCATGCCAGGTCATTAAAATTTTAAACTCTAATTTCCCTCTCTCCTCTTTTTAGCCCATTTTCAAGATCCTCCTAATTCATCCAACCTTAATGCACTAGGGGGTCTTCCCAAACCCCTCTCCCTTTCTCTCCTTCCTCCCTTGATGGACTTTTAAGGTTCTTAGGTATGCTTTCTTGGATTTTTGGTCCTTTCCTCCTCTTTATCCCTTCCTCTATCCTTATGTAGGGTTTCCTTGTGAGTTTTACCTATTGGATGAACCCTAGGGTTAGGGTTGACTAAATTTTAGTTGATTTCTTGATGTCTAGGGTGTGCAGATCATCCATGAGGCTTGGTTCTTCCTCCCCTTGGAGTTATATTCCATTCACACACCTCCAAGGTAGTTGTTTCCATGTTCTTCCTTCCTATGTTATTTTCTTTAATGCTTATAATTTTAGATAAATTTATAAAGTTTATTCATACCTCTATGGAACCCCTTCTTAACTTATTATTGCATTGTGTAATTGGTATTATTTGTTAAAAATATGTTTTCAAAGAAATTTTTGAAACATGTATAGTATCTCATAGTTTTTATAGGGATTGTTTGTATTCTTTGAATAGTGTGAGTTGTTGGATTTGGTTTGAACGAAAATAGTTTTTTTATGAAAATAGTTTTTTTTGTTTCTATGAATTTTATAGTGTGTCATTGGATGTTGAAACATCCATGGGTGCACTAAGTGCACACATGGATGTGCCATCAAGTGAATATGGCACTTGAAAATTATGTTTCTTCCTAAACCTTGGTTCCTTAAATTACTTTTGGTTTCTAAATGATATTGGTTACCTTGTGTGATTTCTATGGATGGCTTAAAATGTAATCTTAAAAAGGTATGTTGTTTGGAATTTGGAGTATGTGTTGGAAAACCTTTGATATAAGGGCCCATTTGGCATGTTTTATAAAGTTGTATGTTTTTTATAAAGTGTGTAAAGGCTTGTTTAGAAAGTTCTTGGGAAGGTGGTGTTCCTCATCATTTTAGAAATGATTTGGAAATGTTTTGTTAAATGTATTTGTGTGTATAAACATAAAGTCTTGTTTGGCATTATACTTTTAAAAGTGATGTTTTGTGTTGATTTAAAAAAAAGGTTTGATTTGGTAAATGTGAGTGCGCAATTGGTGATTTAAAATGTTTTATGAAATGGTTTGTTTATTTATATGATGTGATGGACCAATTGGAACTTTTTATGATGTGATATATATATATATATATATGGGGAACCTATATTGATGGTATTTCCCTTTATGGGTTATCACATAGTGGTGTCTGTGTTTGGGGTAGGGAAGTACGATGGCAGTAGGTAAGGACGCATATGAGGGACTCCCCCTTACACAGTTTACTATTATCATGGGCTCCTGGGAATCTTTTAGATGATCGAGTGATGGTATCTTATCATCCCTAATAAGATGGGTTGGTACCCTCCTGGATTTTTTGTTGGGCCAGGAGGGTTGTGCTACTAGATTGGCTAGTTGAGGGAAGCCAATTGGTTATAAACTTGGGGGATTCACCATATTCCAATAGGTGGTTCCAAACCAAGTACTCCAGGGGTCTTCTAGGGATTTTTAGGATTTTCCATGGTTATTATCTATATTGTTTGTTTATTTTCTACTACATTAGTTTCCATATAGCATTGTTTATCTTTTTTTCATGACAGCCTTTGTACTCCTTGTTTTGGGTCCTGGATATAAAATGGTAATAACTTTTGAAATGGTTGTGGTGTGTGTTTTCTTTTAAAATGGGTAGTTTATGTTTGATTAATAAAATGTTGAAAACATTTTTTCATAAATTTATTTCAAACTAGTGTTAATGGAATGTATTTGGGAAAGGAAACACTTGGATTTTGTGGTGATTTTCTACTGAGTTGCGAATCTAACACCCTACCTGCACCATTCAGTGTCGGTAGACTCGAATTGTTTTGCAGGTTTAATTTCTTGTGTAGGTTATCTGGTTTGAGCTAGCTCTTATAGTAGTTCATTCTTAGGATGGTGTTGATCTTGAGGTCACATGGATATTGCTGGTAGCAGTTCATTTCAGTTTGGTTTAGTTTCAATTTCATTTTGTTTCTGTTCAATTATATTTATATCCATACCAGTTTAGTATTTTTATGTGATCAATGTTTGTTTATCTTCATGTTCAGTTTATTTTATTTGATCCTGGTTTTGGGATAAAACTATTCCCATTTGGTTTATATTTTATTTCCATCACTATTTTCCAGCCCATGGGGATTGAGAACACCCCTCAGGCCATGTTGTGGACTGGGTCGAGTGTCGTGTTGGATGACATCCTGGGTTGGTTCGTGACAATATCTATTAGTCAATTTATTTTTCATATGCTTATCTGTTATGATAATATTTTTAAACATGTCTAGAAATGGATTATAGAATACTTTAAATACATATAAGACTCCTCATTGATCCACCTTGTAATGCCATCACCAATTATATGTGAATAAGGTAATGTGATTTTAGGAAAACCTTTAATCTACATTAAAATTATTGATGAATATTTAGTTAAGATATTCTCCAATAAGCTCGATTAGAGGATCATGTATCTTATTACCAAGTTAATTCATTTTTAACTGAGAATTCATAAAATCTCTTTAAATAAACTCATAGAGTATACAAATTTACCTCTATATTATCCTTAGAATATTTCATGTGGTCAAGATAAATGAAATATATAAGCTTTATGAATTAATAAGGAATTATCTTACCACAAATGTATATGAGTATTATATTTTTATATTCATCATTCACTACCAATATTGGATATTATTGATTCTATTATAACTATAATATTAGTTTAATATCAAATACCATAAAAACATTCATTACAATAATTAAATAATTACTTGTTGTGTCTAATTGGATATTGATATAAATATTTTGGTAATACCAAATAAAAAACAATAGTTTTATAAGAATCTGTCCATTCAGAAAAAAATGGTGTGTTATCCTCTTGTATGACTTAGTAATCACTCTTTCTCATCTTTTAGAGATCCCACTTTACTTATTTTAATGATTCTAAATTTCCTTGGTTCCTAATAAGTGAAATAGAAATATTACATGAAATGGTGAATATAGGTGAAGTAGAATCTACTACTTTCTTCTTTTTAAACCATTATAGTACCTATTTAAGTGAAATTTCTTGAGACGTGATAATATAATAGCCTCTTGTTTGTTTCACTTCCTTTGAATATTTTTTCTTTTTAATGATGTTTTAAAAACACCATCAACTTTGAACTAGTAATGGAATTTTCAACTTGGTCCTTCACTTCATTCATCATAAGGAATGAGGTGCCATGTTCCCTCTAATATTTATCTGTCTAGTGAAGTATAGACTAAATATTCTTGAGTGTCTTCTCTATATAGGTCACCCTATAATTCATGATGAATAATAATAACCAAGGTGCTAAGGATAATGATATGATATTAATGGATAATTTCTTATCCATATGGAAGTCCAACTTTTATAACTGATCAATTTACTTCAACAATATGAAGAAAATATCAGTAGTTTGGTACCCCTATTCCAATTTACAATGCTATAGTAACAATATCATTTGTATAAGACTTTATTTCTCCTTCTCAAGAGATAGGAGATGAGATATTATGATATATGGATCCATGAATTTATGTTGTATCTTAATCTATCTATATATTGCAAATAACATCATACAATTAATAGTAGAAGAATCATCCATATATATCCTATAATAATTCATTTCACATAATATTTCTTATTTAGGTGTATGATCAAGAATAATGGATTTCAACAAATAGTATAAATTTTCCTATATTATTATAGTACATAAATGACTATACCACTCTTAAAAATTTATATTGGTGAGGAAATGGACTTTGTTCAAAAATTATTAAAGTTTTTTCATTGTTTTTCTTTCCATTTTATAAAATAAGTAAAATAATATTTTAGTACTTTATCTTTATTACCAAAATGTGACAAAATAAATTTTATTTATTAGTCAATTTTTATTTTATAAAATCCTAAAATCCCTCACCATTTGATTCATAATATCCTATTTCATTGATATTTTAGTTGAAAGGATATATATATATATATCCCTTATAATAATCTATAATTAGGCCTAAAAATTTATTTGAAGGTATTTGGGTAGGCATATATTGTGAACTATATTAACTCACAATTCCTTGATTCATTGAGTAGACTCCCCAATCTCAATATCCCACTAATATTTCCTCAACACGTACCTCCCAGTTACACCAAGTCCTACTTGATTAATCAATCCTTGATTTGAAATAATCTAAATTTACCCAAGAATTTAGTTAAAACTCCCTAATAATTAAAATCACCCTGACTTGGTCCAGAAAAGAATTTTAAACTATGGTTTCATTTCAACTCAAGTAATGGAAGGCTATACTGACATAATAACTTCTTTAAGATATTTTTATATTACACATAATTTTTTCTCAATTTTAACCTTTTACATTTTTATTAATATTATATGGATTTTAGATAATTAATTATTCAAGTACAATAAAATAATTTACAAAAAAAACACTTATTTTATTCGATCTTTCATTATTATTAATTTATTTATTTAAAGTGATCTCAATTAAGCATCCAATAAATGTATATGTAATGATCATGAGCTTTTCTAATGGTATATTTATTGATCGGATGATAAAATAACCCTTAACCCTTGGGAATAACTTCTTGAACCAAGCTTGGGTTGAGTTGAAATATTATACCTGGATCTAGTGTCTCTCTTTGGTTGGTTTCACCTCAACTTGAGTTCTGAACTACCCCCTATCCTTAGTGTTCCATCCTTTACATGTATTTACTCACACGTAGGTGAGGGGAACTAGTGGTTGGGACTACATAAAATAAACCATGGACATGTAGACCCATACATAATAAATATGGGAGGGATGACTCAAATACCATCATATTTAATTTAAAAAATATCACATAATAAAACCATGAAATTGATATTAAATTAAATATAAATCCAACACATTTATTGGACAGTCAATCTCATGATCATCCACACATGCAATGATTATGCATATAATAAACAAGCAAGAATTCATTTAAATTCATTATTTATTTAGATAAATCAATCAAATTAATTATATTATTAATTAATTCATTTATATTAATTTTCTATCCAAACATTCCTATAGATACCCAACAATTATAATTTTAAATAAATTAACTAAATTGCTTTAATTTAAAATTAAGTCATACATGACATGTATTGATAAGGGACATGTTATGTACCCTTCTAGTCAATATTAAATTCTATTTGGAATTTAACTCGACAATTATTGGGGTATATAGTCACTTTCAAGATGTGTGACTATGCTTTATATAGTCTTTTTCATGTACTGTATACTTAAACAACATGTAGCATACACAGTGTGTCGTGAAATTATATTGTGTGTAGTTTTGTAGGTGAAGATAAGTAGTCATATTAGAAATAATGATACATGTAATGTGTTAATATATTAGGTCTGTACCGCTTTTAATTACCATAAAATAAATTGCATGTGGTTTTGAAACCACATAGAATATTATTAATTTTAGAATTTAATATTCCGCATAACATGATAAAATAATGTAGTGTGTATTGTGCCTAATAAACCCTATCACATGGTGTGTAAACCAACTACACACCATGAAATTTCATTTAATTCTAAATTAATATTTATTATGTGAAATAAATTCACACTATTATATCCTTGCTGGGCATGCATTATGTATGAATTGGTAAGATTTAATCTGTGTGTAAAGCCTACTACATGTTGTGTACTTTTTTCTAAGGTCATACATAATGCAAAAGTAGGGACTCAGTGTGTAATACATATGTATTTTTATGTGTTTCATGATGTGTATGATAGATACACGCCATGTAGTCACAATTTTCCATGTTTCTCGACTATTAGTTAGCATGTAATGTGTAATTAATACATTTCGCGTACTTTGACCAGAAGACTTCTGCATTTCCCACAAGGCGAAACCATGTGGGTTACATAGCATGTACTATAACTACACATCATGTAACCCTTAAATTCATGTACCATCTATCCTGGTCAATATGTGGTGTGTAATGACACTGTATACTCTTCTCCCACATGATGTTCAATGTTTTTCACAACCTTTCCTAACACAGTGAGCAAGGTTACACGAAGTATAATTTTCAGCTACACATTGTGTATCCATGTTATCCGACTAGAATCTTCAAACCCCTAGATCGGATCTTTGAGTGTTCTTAATCTATTATTGACCTATTATTGGTTATATGAAACTGAACGATTGAGTTATCTTGACTTTTGGATTAAGAATGAATAAAATAGAAATAAAAAACTCATATAAATTTTTTAATTGTATCAATGATTAATAAATAATTATAAATTGGTATGTGACCACTTTGATACCACTTGTAGGTTCTAAGGTGTGGCGGAAGTGGTCAGGCCCATGATCATCAATGGATTTTAATTTATTTACTTCGATATATCCTTAGAATCCAATATATATAAACCCTAGAAGAGTCAAATTGATGATCCTTTTCACATATGATTTATAATTAATTTATATAAATAAGAATTGTCTCGAATTGAAATTATTTATTTATTTTAAATTTGGTTGACCACTCTTTTTGTACCATCATTGCAACAAAGGATCCAAGGATAAAATCTCTCTAGTGGTAATCCTCATGTGCTCCATGAACCTCATAATGTCATCATAGAATCAACGAGTGTTGGACTAAATGATTATTACCACTTACATCGTTTATTGTTGATCACAACGAGAATACCTTTTAAGATTAAAGGATTCTTATAATTATCTTGAGGACTTAAGAGGCAGGAGGAGTATCTTTGATTTCTATTCTTGAGAGTTTTTTAGATAACATTCTCTTAATGTTTGAGAAATTATCTGGAGAGGATTTTTTGTGAACAACCACATCTATCCTAAAATGATATAATAGGGTTTAAATACTTCATTCATTGAGTTGGTTATTTATCAAAGGACCTTAACCAAGATCCTATTTCCATGCGAACCCCACATCAAATAATAATAACATTATTATTATTATTATTTCCTTTATGTGTGAAAAACTCATGAATAATTTTAATAACATTTCTTAAATAAATAAATTAATATTTATTTAAATGATATTAAATATATCATTCTAAAATCACAAGTCAAGAATGAACTTTACTAAAACTGTTCAATTCAAATATAATTTAATTTAGGTTTGGAATACACATAGTATGTGACCTTCTAGGCCTCTTTCTCAATAGCATTAGGATAACTCACTTAAAATACAATATCATCATTTAGAAACATGTTAAGGAAATCATAGATAAATACATTAATATCATAATGACAAAAACCTCCAATGAATGCTCACTATGTGATATAATATTTTTTTTATTGATATTTCATCAAGAAGGTTTCATAATTTGTAACACCCAAGATTCAATTATAGTAAGTAAACTTTTCTTTCTAAAGAAACTATAGCATAATGCACATATCTTTATTCAAGAATGTGATTAAAATCTAAATTCATAAATTGTATAAATTTAGTTTCATGAAATGAATTTCAGTTTTGAATTAATCATGTAAAAATTAACTTAGGTTAAATTTTTTATATTTTTCAGAAATACTTTTTTTATGTGAATAGTGAAAATAATGATTTTACAAATATTATCACTTTATAACCTTATAATGTTATAATAATAGATTGATAGTCTATGAAAACTTTTTTCTAGAAAAATATATATTTAATAATTAATATGATTCATATAAAAATATAATTTTGAACTTAGAAATATATTCTTGTTATTTTGGAAATATAGGTAATGTTTTTGTTTAAATAAAAATAGTTTTTAATTCTTCTCAATTAATCAAATATTCACAAGGTTCCTTTCAGTTGTGGTTTGGTTTGAAAGAAAAATAATTCTACTTTAATATAACATAATCCAATTAATTCCATTAGAATCAACATTATACTTTATTTTTTGTAAAATAATTTTTATACTAGAAAATATTTTTCTAAAAATGGTTTTTGTTGTGTTTTATAAACATATATTAAAAATATATTTTACCACTTTTGGAAATTGAAACTTATAAAATGAATTCCATTTTTTGAATTATCATAATTATTATTAGTTAATGAGTTCATCTGAATTTCTGTTCATAATGAATAGTAACCATGGTTAATATTTATCACTTTGGTTAAGGGTAAAATGAGTTAAAAGTGTTAAAAATAAAGGGATAAAGCTTCAATATAACATAACATACTTACTTAAATTTGATTGGTTGGTTTTATTTAAACCTTACCCTTATAATATTCGATCATTTCATGATTTGAAAAACCATGAAACTAAATTGTTTGGGTGCCCAGGAGAGCCAGAAAACCTCACACGGTTAGTGCGTAGTTTGGAAAGCCATGCAACTAAACGATGCGTGTGTGGATTAATGATCCGAAAATATTCTTTAATAGCCATTAATTTCATTTTTTGACTCATTATTATTCATTAACACGTCCCTATTGAACATAGATACTCCACAACCTTCCCTAAGAAATTTCCCCTCCTTCTAAGCTTGATTATGGAGGATCCAAGTATGTCAATTATTTTGGATTAAGGTATGTGATCCATGAACCTCCTTTCTTTAGTTTTCATCTAGATCTACCCTTTACCTTGATAAAAATCATATATCCAATATGTTGTGACCAAATATATGGATTTTAATCCCATCCAATGATGAATTCTTGGATCATTTCTAGAATAGTGGTGGATCTAGGGTGTTAGTGACACCTCATTTGATCATTCTAAATTCTAGAACCATTAGATGATCTTGAGAGGTGTGTTGGTGTGGCCCCTACTCCGTTGACTTAAAATATTCTTGAATCTCATTCTATAACCTTTATGTAATTGAGTTGGGATTGGTTTTAGGGATTTTGTTTTGTAGACTCAATCCAGTTAGAGCTCAGGTGTGACCTGGGTATTACTTCTCAATGGGTTTTAGAGGTTTTCATAAAAAAATAAAGGTAGGATGTTTCTTACCATTCAGGGCCCTTGCATACTCTTGTTTCCATTACATGATACTTTTGTTGGCGTATATTGTTTTACCATTATTGATATAGATCACATGTGTGTGTGTAGACCGTGAGACCCATATATGATTCTTGATTCTATGTGTATACTAGTGTAGATTGTTAGTCCATGTTTAATGATTGATCATATGTTTTTGTTTGTTTATGATGAATTATCATGATAGAGTTTTATGTTTTTCTTTTATATGCTCAGATCTATTGTGTCTAATTATCATTTATTTAGAGGTGTTTATTTTGTGTTCTTGGAATAGGTGGACCATCGTGATAAGGTTATCCCTTATAGAAGGATTGAACATGACATTCAATAATGATGATGATGTACCTGAACATAGGGAAGGGGAATGAAGACCTTGAGGCTAGACCCGAGGTAGTGGCAGCAAGGGGTATGATGACCTTGTGTCTTAACCCAAGTCATAGATAGGATATGATGGCCCTAAGGCTCAACCTATAATCAGTGATGGGATTTTACATTCTTGAGGCCTGAACTATGATGGAGGTGGGATGTGTGAAGTTCCCAATCAAGATCCAAGTATCACTGAGAGGGGGAGGGGTGAATCAGTGATATCTTTTTCTTTTTAAGTTTCCTTCTTTATGAAACAACTTTTTCCTCCTGTTAAAGAGTTTCTTCCCTGCTGAACACACACAACCATAGGAACACAAGATTTACAAGGTTCACTACTCAATAAGAGTAGCTACGTCCTTGTTATGGTATGGAAATAATCCAGTACCACACAATCCACTAGAAAACAATCCTTTGATGTGGAATACAATGAGTAGGATATACCCTTACACTCGTGTAGCACTTTGAAAACAATCCAATAGTGCGTGTGCTCCCTCTTAGCACAAATAGGGTAATGAAATAATTCTGTGCTTCTTGATGACCTTTCCCAGATCAAATCTTTCAAAACAATTCTTCACTTTCCTACCCAGAAGCTGGTAGAAACCTCCTGGAGAAAACATCTAGCACGCCTCCTTCCACTTGCGTGCCTCCTTCCCACTTGCGCACCTCCTTCCCACTTGCACACCTCCTTCCACTTGCGCGCCTCCTTTATGGGCACCACAACACTTGCACGCCCTATACATGCACGAAAAGACTTGCGCGGAAGACTTGTGCGGCAACACTTGTGCGACAGACTTGCGGGACAACACTTGCGCAGCAGGCTTGCACGGAAAACTTGTGCGGTAACACTTGCGCGGCATACTTCTTCGACTTGCGTGCTCATAGCTCAAAATATTTCTCTAAGTCTCAAGCCTTAAAAAATGAGGAGGTGAGTCGTCTATTTATAGGCATTTTTGTGACTTGCACGACCTAGACTTGCACGCCACCACTTGGGCACCACGACTTGTGCGCCACCACTTGTGTGGCACCACTTGCGTGCCAAATACTTGTGTGCCATTCTTGACTTGCACGCCACTTTATTTCCTTTGCCATATTTCTGAAATAATGCTCTTTTGAAATATGACTTTCCAAAAACACTTCTTTGTCACTCCCTTTCCTTCATAAGGCTTGCATCACAAGTTCTCCAAACTTATGATATTTGTGAAATACAAATCAGCAAAGCATCGTCTTGTTTTCCAAGTCTTTTACAAAGTGAATTGATTTAGCTTCTTTGTCAACAAAAGACAACACTCTATAATAGAAAACTTTTCTTACTTCCTTATCTGTTCAACTTGGTCCCAACAATCTCCCCCTTTGGATTTTTTTGATAACCATGATTCATAAATCACTGATCTTTGTAACCTTACGCAATGGATTTCTTATCAACAATTCTAAGACTATGTGAGCTAACTCATCGTAGGAAACAAGAACTATTGACATCCAAAACCATGCTGTCCAAAAGTAGTGACTATGAAATCTCATGAGCGTACCTCCTCAGCCTTCTTCAGAACATCTTTCAAGCTTCTACTTCAGCATTCTTCACTTCCTCAACTTTCCTGGAAAACAACATTGTTTCCTAAAACCACTCCAACAAACAGTTAGACTAGTTCACACACATACATGCTGGATTCACAGCTTACCCACAACTCCCCCTTTATGCATGCATCTATAAGGTTAGATTTATGAAACAATTCTCCCCCTTGAAAACACTATCCAAAGGCAAGATGAGAGAGGGGACATAAACACGTACCTTAACCTTGATGAGAAGGAGGTTGGACACCCATGTTCAACCTCAATTTTGCAAATGGTTCTTTCGGTAAGGGTTTGGTGAATATATCAGCAACTTGTTCAGATGTAGGAACATACTCCAACCTTAATTAATTCTTCTCTACCTGCTCTTTGATGAAGTGGTACTTTATATCAATGTGTTTTGAACGAGAATGTTGTACAGGATTTCTTGTAAGATTGATTGCACTATGATTATCACAACCCAAGAGAAATGGTAGCTTTACTTCAACAAGTAGATCTTCCAGCTGGGTCTTCATCCACATTAGTTGAGTTACAGTCTGAGTAGCATCAACATACTCAGATTCAGCTATTCTAAGAGTTACTGAATTTTGTTTCTTAGCATGCCAACTAACACAACTTTTTCCCAGAAAGAAAACTCCACCGGATGTGGATCTTCGATCGTCAACATTTCCTACCCAATCAGCATCAGAATACCCGAATAGATCAATATTTCCTGATCCATCATACCTGATTCCAAAATTTGTTGTGCCTTTGATATATCTGAGAATCCTTTTTCCAGCAATCAGATGTGATTCTTTAGGATCACTTTGAAATCTTGCACATAAGGTGACAGCATAGACAATGTCGGGTATTGAGGCATTCAAATACAACAGACTTCCAATTAGCTTTTGAAACTCTTTCTGATCAACTTCCTTGCCTTCTCCATATTTAGACAACTTGGTTCCAACTGAGATAGGTGTGGACACCGGTTTCAAATTCTCCATGCCAAACTTCTTCAAAAGTTCCTTAGCATGTTTTTCTTGAGACAGAAAGATATGATTCCTTTTCTCTGAGATTTGTAACCCAAGAAAGTATTTCATTTCACCCAGCATGGACATCTCAAATAACTTCTTCATCTCCTCAGAAAATCTTTCACATGATCTTTCATCATTCCCAGCAAATATGATGTCATCAACATAAACAATAACAATCAGTGAAAACTCCTGGCCCTCCTTGATGTAAATATTGCTATCAACTCTTCCTTTCTTAAAATTCATCTTCTTCAGGAAAGTATCCAATTTAGAATACCATGCCCTTGGAGCCTATTTTAGCCCATACAAATCCTTCTTCAATCTTCACACATATCTTTCATCCTTTCCAATAAAAAATCCACAAGGTTGATCAATGTAAACTTACTCATCAAGGTCACCATTCAAGAATGCGGATTTGACATCCATTTGAAAGATTTTGTAACCTCGTTGTGCAGAAATGGAAAGAAAGATTATGATTGTTTCTAATATTGATACCAGAGCAAAGGTTTCATCAAAATCAATGCCCTCAATTTGGGAATGCACTTTGAAAACCGATCTTGCTTTGTTTCTTATTACTTAACCTTCTTTATTCAGCTTGTTCCGGAAAACCCACTTTGTTCCAATAATGTTCTTGTTGTCCGGCTTGGATACAAGTTCCCAAGTATTATTCTTATCTATCTGATCAAGATCTTCGTTCATATCATGAACCCATTCTGAATGCTCAAATGCTTCATTTACATTATTCGGTTCAATTTTTGAATAAAGAGAAGTATGTGATATAACATTTGTTGTTCTTCTTGTTTCAACCCTCTGGTCTTTATCTCCAATAATGTGCTGAGCCTCCACTTGCTTCCTCAATCTAGGATGAGTTGTTTGAACTTCTTCATCATCACTCGAGATCTCTGAGTCAGATTCCTCTTCTTGAGTAGGATTAACACAGTTTGCAACATTATCAGAATTATTAACAAAAACTTCTCTATCCTACTCAACCTCCACATCAACATATGACTACTTTTCTTTCTCAACATTTTCAAAAACTTTTACATCTGAAGAATCAACAATTCTTCTTGTTTATTTATTGAGGCATCTATAACCTCTTCCATCTAGAGCATAGCCAAGAAAAATTCCATCATCTCCTCTTTGCTCAAACTTTCCCAGGTTTCCACCTTTCTTATTTATAAAGAATGGACTCCCAAAGACTCTCAAGTGTTTCATACTTGGAGATTTTTCATAGAAAATTTCATATGGAGTCATATCTGAGTTTGGCCGGTAGAAACATCAATTCTGAATATGCACTGTAGTGCTCATGGCTTGCCTCCAATAATAATGAGAAAGAACATGTTCAAGTAACATAGTTCTCCCCATTTCCACTAGACTTCGATTCTTTCTTTTAGCAACCCCATTTTGTTGAGGTGTGTATGGTGAACTGAACTCATGCCGAATTCCATGTTTGTCAAGGTATCTTGAAAACTCCTCATTCTTATACTCTCCACCATTATCAGTTCTCAACTTATTCATCGAATACTCACATTCCTTCTCTTCTTTCCTCCTGAAACTCTTAAACATTTTCAGAGCATCTGACTTATGTCTCATGTACATAACACAAGTAATGCGAGTAAAATCATCAATGAATGTAATGAAGTACTTATCTCCATTTGTAGATTTCTTTCTCATTGGTCCACAAATATCAGAGTGTATGAGTTCTAATGTCCTTTTTGAGTGAATTTCAACTCTCTTATGAATAGAGTTTGTAATCTTCCCTTTCTCACAAATGGTATAACACCAATCTCTTTTTCTTGATAAATAAGGCATATCTCGGACACTATCTCTCTTTGATAACTTGCACATATTTCTCTGACACATATGTCCCAGTCTTTATGCCATAACTGATTTTCATCCACTACACCCATGTAGCAAGAGATCTGCACTTCACCAACTTGAAACAAATTCTATTTTGTGTGTTGGCCTCTCGTAACTATATTTCCACCATTTTCACTTTTAACAATAAATCCATATTTTCTGAAGATAACTTTGTTTCCTTCATCACAGAGTTGTGACACACTAAGCAGGTTATGTTTCAGTCCATCAACATATAATGTTTTCCTGGATTTCATCTTTTCTTTTCCAATGATGGATGATCCAACACCTTTAATCCTTAGAGATTCATCATTTCCAAATGTCATTGTTTCTTCTTTGAAGTCTTTCACATTATTCAGCAACTTTAAGTCTCCTGTCATATGAGATGAACATCCACTATCAAGAATCCATGGACTTTCTCCTTTTATAGCTTTCATAGCGGTTTCAACAACAAGAGATTTTACTTCTTCCTTTTCTTTCTTCACCTCCAGCTTCTGAGAATTGTTAATGAGCTTTTGTTGTGCTGGTAACAAAACAAGGCATCCTTTTGCAAGATGTCCAGGTTGTTCATATCTTTCACAAATAGTTTGTAGGGGTTGGAACCTATTTTTAATCTTTACTCCAACATTCTCAGGTTTCTTTACAACCACCTTTTTTGACTTCTTTCTTTGAGGAGATTGACTCCCCCTCAAACCCTGCCTTCCATAACCTGTGGAATAATAGTAATGTTGTTGGTTGAACCAACACATATTTGCAGTATGTCCGAATCCACCACAATACTAGAAGTATCCATAAAAAGAGTATTTACCTCTGAAACTTCTATACTGACTAAAATTGAGAACACATTTCTCTGCCACCTTCCTGTCTTTCTTTTCTGAGCCACCAGCCTTTCTGTTATATATCAAAGTATTGCTTTCCATTTTAGTTCTATAAAAACCAGAAATTTTGGAAACTTTTCCGGATTCAGAATGTTTTGAATAATTTTTGAACTCAGGGTTCTTTGAAACATCTGAATTCCCAATTTTGTTGGTCTTTTCAACATACATAGCTTTCCCAGTATTCTTCATTTCAGAACCACTTTTACTTTTCTTTTCAACCTTTGAAGGCAACCCTTTTTGGTCCTTCTTAGGTTCCTCCTTCAAAGAATAATCACCGACTTTATAGATAGAGTTTTTGAAACTGATACTCATTTCTTTAGCTTTATAAAGTTTTTGTTGGATAGCTTCCAACTCTTCTTCTTTTGCCTTCAGATTTACTTCAAGATGATCATTGAGATTCTTTGCATTCTAAAGAGAATTCGTCAGATCATCAATATCCTTTTTCATATTGATTTTCTCATCAGTAAAACCTTATTGATTGTTTATTGCAGAATTTTCATTTGTCAACTTCTTGTTTTCCTTCTCAAGCCTTTTGATCTTTCTCAATAATTCCTTCAACTCTTCTTTCAGATAGGATTCAAGTTGAGTTTCTTCTTCTTCAGAACTGTTTCTCTCATAATCATCATTATTCACAGTTGCAACAAAGGTCTTCTCTCTAGATTTCTCAGCAACTGAATTTTCAGATCCAGTCTTACTATCATATTCTTCTCCACTTTTCGAAAACAAGCTTCTTCTTTTTGATTTGAAGAACTTTTTGTCCTTACCTCTTCCAGAAGAACTATCTTTTCCACCCTGTGTCTTCCAAGAGCTTCTTGGTCTTCTGTCTTCTTCATCACTGTCTTCAAATTTCCCTTTTTTAGGACAATTAGCCGCAAAGTGACCAACAGATCCACATTCAAAACATTTTAAGGGAAGTTTCCCTTTATATTTTCCTGTACCTCTTCTCACATTTTTAGAAAACAAGGATAAATTTTCATCAAAGTTTTCACGTACCTCATTTTCTGAGTCAGTGCCAACAACATCATCTTCCTCATGAGCCTTCTTAGATATTTCTCTCTTGGCAGCTTTAAAAGACATTTCTCTATCAACTTTAGTTTTATTCTTCATAGTCTTCTCCCTTCTCATTTCATAAGTGATAAGAGTGCTATGAAAATCATCCAGAGATAATTCTTTAGGGTCTCTGTCTTCCAATGAAGAAACTTTAGCATCAAATTTGTCAGGAAGAATTCTTAAGATCTTCTCAACTACTGTAGAATCCTCCAGCTTTTCACCAAGACATCTGATAGTGCTGACAATGTCATTTACCTTGGTAAAGAAGTCCCCAACAGATTCAGTTTCTCCCATTTTCATGTCTTCATACCTCAGTCTCCAGATTTGTAGTTTAGCCTTCTTCACTTTCGTATTTCCTTCATAGATGTTCTTCAGTTTGTCCCAGATTCCTTTAGCTATAGCAACACCTTTCACTCTTAAAAATTCACTCTCGGACAGAGATGAGAGTAACGCATTTTTATCTCTTCCATCATTCTCAAGATTCTTCTTATCGACAGGAGTAAGAGTAACCTTGTCATCAATAGTAGGAAATCCATCTATTGTAGTTTCAATAACTTAATATCCAAGAGACATAAGATAAGGCATCATTCTGTCCTTCCAGATGTGATAATTCTTTCCGTCAAAAATCGGAATCCCCTTACTGTTCACACAGTTAAGATTTTCCATCACATCTTCTCTTCCACCACTTCAGCAAAGAATAAACGAAGGAAACCTCCCTCTGATACCAATTGAAGTTCCCAGTCAGGGTCCAAGTATCACTGAGAGGGGGAGGGGTGAATTAGTGATATCTTTTTCTTTTTAAGTTTCCTTATTTATGAAACAACCTTCACCACCTGTTAAAGAGTTTCTTCCCTGCTGAACACACACAACCACAGGAACACAAGATTTACAAGGTTCACTACTCAATAATAGTAGCTACGTCCTTGGTATGGTACAGAAATAATCCAGTACCACACAATCCACTAGAAAAAAATCCTTTGATGTGGAATACAATGAGTAGGATATACCCTTACACTTGTGTAGCACTTTGAAAACAATCCAATAGTGTGTGTGCTCCCTCTTAGCACAAATAGGGTAATGAAATAATTCTGTGCTTCTTGATGACCTTTCCCAGATCAAATCTTTCAAAACAATTCTTCACTTTCCTACCCAGAAGCTGGTAGAAACCTCCTGGAGAAAACAGCTTGCGCGCCTCCTTCCACTTGCGCGCCTCCTTCCCACTTGCGCGCCTCCTTCCACTTGCGCGCCTCCTTTATGGGCACCACAATACTTGTTCGCCCTATACTTGCGCAAAAAGACTTGCGCGGAAGACTTGCGCGGCAACACTTGCGCGATAGACTTGTGGGGCAACACTTGCGCAGTAGGCTTGCGCGGAAAACTTGTGTGGCAACACTTGCGCAGAAACACTTGCGCGGCAGAATTCTTCGACTTGTACGCTCAGAGCTCAAAATATTTCTCTAAGTCTCGAGCCTTAAAAAATGAGGAGGTGAGTTATCTAGTTATAGGCATTTTTGTGACTTGCGCGACCTAGACTTGTGCGCCACTACTTGCGCGCCACCACTTGCGTGGCACCACTTGCGCGCCAAATACTTGCGTGCCATTCTTGACTTGCGCGCCACTTTATTTCCTTTGTCATATTTCTGAAATAATGCTCTTTTGAAATATGACTTTCCAAAAACACTTCTTTGTCACTTCCTTTCCTTCATAAGGCTTGCATCACAAGTTCTCCAAACTTATGATATTTGTGAAATACAAATCAGCAAAGCATCGTCTAGTTTTTGAAGTCTTTTACAAAGTGAATTGATTTAGCTTCTTTGTCAACAAAAGACAATACTCTACAATAGAAAACTTTTCTTACTTCCTTATCCGTTCAACTTGGTCCCAACAATGTGATGAAATTTTAGGCCAATCCAATTTGATGAATTATGACTGTTGAGATACATATTCCCCAGCCTTGTGACTAGATCTTGGTCACTTATGAAATCCTTTATGACTAACCTCGTGGCATGAAGCCAGTGTAGGTATGTCTAGAGCTTGTGGTAGCTTGGTTAGAACATGAACGATTGGCATATGATTGTTAATGCTTACTTGTGAATTTATATTTATTATTTCATACATCTGTTATACTTGTGAAATCGTGTTAAGGAAACATTGGTGGTGTCCTACTGGGTTATATTACTCACACCCTACATGTGAATCTCAATGTTCATGTATAATTCATGGTTATGGATCCAAATAAGGGAAAGGGGATTTTTGGTAGATAGTTGAGATGTGGAGCATGGAGTTGGTAGAGGTACTAGGATGGACTCTGAAAGATTCTACAGTGTTTCTTATTTTTTCTTCTTTCACCTTTTATACTCTAGTTTGGCTTTCCACATTGTGATCCTGGGTTGTTTTCATGTTTGAAAAGGGTAACATTTATTACTACATTATGTTTACTTTATATTCCTATGTGATTCTCTAAGTTGTTATATTTTATTTATTTTTATGGTTTATGGATATTATTTACAAGGGTATAGTCTCCCCACTACACCCTTAGACCCACAATGCTAGTTGACAGCCTCTCACATACAGGGAGGTATGCATGAGGTCTTATGGTGTCTCCACTTGAGTTTTTTATAGGAAAACCTAGGTTGGGATGTTACAAAATGGTATCAAAGATTAATTTCCCTTATTTTATTATTGGTTGTTCTAGGTAATGGTAGAAAAGAGATAGGTTGTGTGGAACTTAGGTAGGGGATTTTCCATGTTCTTGGATAGCTCATTTGTAACAGGCCTTTTAATTACTGGGGATGATATTATTGTTATAGTTTTATAGGATTTGGGTTCATTCATGCATCATGAGTAGGAATATAGGATCACATGTCATATATATACCTATTGTGTAATGGATAATAGTTCTATAATTTAATTCCTTGATTTGTGATAACTATTGGGTGATATATCTATATTCTTTCCTATTATGATATTTTTTTGTATTAATTAGTTGAACTTGAGCATGTTGTTGTGTTAAAGATTGTAAATAATATACAGGTATGTAGGACTAGTCTTAAGCTTTGGGTATAAATAGGAGGGTTTTTACACTCCCCTTTTACATGGGGATAAAAAGATCTAATGGAAGATATATCAAGAAGTAAATAAGAGAAGGATAATTAAGGAACTTTCCCAAGCCAACATGCGTGCACTCCACCTGTGCAAGACACCAATGTGGTAGACCTACATGAGTGGCCTCCTTCACCCCAGGTCCTAATTTTTCCTATAAATAGGCCCCTTGGGATCCTTATTTGAAATGGTGAAATGACAAAGTGACCACTTGAAGATCTACTTGACCAATTCTCTCTCCCAAGTCCTCTAAACCCTCAAGTAGTGCCTTAAACCTACAAAATATAAAAAAGTTAGTATAAATTAATGGATTGAGGTCCTTTAAGGTCTAGAACACCAAGAAAATTTAGATTAAATACTCTCTCTAGTCAAAACTACTTGGGTGAATGACCCTTCCACTACTCAAAACTTGAGAACCAGTTGTCCAAAGATGCATAGGGAGACCCTTGGATCCTAGAGAATGGGCTCACCCAAGTGTTGTTTCCTAGGTTTTACATCACCCAAAGGCATCTCTATATCACCTGAGTCTACCCTACACAAAGTACCTTATGATCTCCCAGGATTTCCCTATGAGATACATCTTAAAATCTCCCAATCCTTACCTATGAAATCCACATTGTGTACACTCAAGTCCCACCTGTGTGATCCATCCCTTGGGCCACTTTTCATGCCACCAATGGCAGTGCACCTCTTCCTTTGGATCCCTCTTCTAAGGGGGACTAAATCGAAGACTACCCCAAAGACTCCAAACTTGTATAATCATATTATTGGTCACATCAATGTGTCATGTTGATTATACATTCTCATGGTAATTGTAGTCTGACATTTATCCTACATAGTAGATGGGGTCCTTAGAATATTCATGATTATAAATTATCATGGTAATAAGGACCCAAACCTTGGTGGTAGTTCTAGGGACCTCCCCATTTTATATAGTGAGGGGGAACACTTTACTTTACCTTTGATGAGGGATAGTTCCTTATCTTCCTCTTATCTTCTCTAAAATCAGGAATTGGGCATCCCTCCTAGAGTAAGCCCCAAGTCTTTATTGTGGGTTTTACCTACATGGGTGTGTAAGACCTGACCTCGATTACAAAAAAAATGGAGGATATGGGCATATAAAATCCATTTCTATCTTCATTATCCCCATCCATATCCACCAGTGGATGAAGGAGATTGTGTGGTTTTATAGATCTTATAGTTCCTCTTGTTTCTCACACTGAACATGACTCATGTGGTCTTAGAGGTGAGTGATGATCACAGAATCCACACAATCAAATACCTGGCTAGGCCATGAGTACTTTTATGGATCTTCCTCTCAATTTTAAAAGGGCCTCATATTTATTGTATGTCCTCAAATCCATGTATGTGTCTCAAAGGGCCATATCCCCTGGAAGACAAACCTTCAAAGGGCCTCCTTTGGTGTAGGCCCCAACCTTCCAAACTATATGGTCTTTTATTCCCATCTAAATGGGATACCCAGGAATCCTTCCTGAGGTTCAATCCCAACACCCCAAAATCACCCAAATTCTTTCTAAGTCAAATCCCGAGTAGGTTCACATCTAGCCTAGGAGGCTACATCCCTTCCAGGTAATTTGGGACACTTTGACCTAATTCCCACACCAACCCTTGAATAGGCACATTTATCTTAAAAATCCTTATCATGTGATGTTAAACTACATGGTTCGGTCCTTTTCATATAACTTTATGATGTGCCCTATTAAGTGTAACTAAACTACATGGATTCTGATATCTTTTACAAGGATACATAGGAATACAATCTCATGGGCTATATCATGACATTAAAACAACTCCCATCTCCCTAGATGATGATAAATTATAGAGTGCCCCATTATGTGGCTTAAAACTAGCATCATAATAATAAATTACATAAGAATCTCTAATACATTTATGAAAGGGTACCATCAATTGAGAACCTCATATACATATAGATCTCTCCATTGATGAAGAACCTCAAATACATATAGATGATTATTAATCCAATAAATGCTAATAATTGATTATTAACTTAAGGGATACTAATTTCATGTTTGGAATTTAAAAAAGAATTCATGAATATATCTTAAATATATAATAGAGTCCCAAAGTAGGAAATAAATACCCTCAAAAAGGTGTGATAATCCTAAAATCCCATCCTTTCGACCAACGTGAGTACCTAAGAGTTGTTGAATCCATTTTAAATTATCACATGCCTTTGGAAATCATGTTTGTGAAATATCTTAAATAGGGGATTCATTGAGTGTTTCCTGTTCCATGATCAAAATCTATTAGAAAATTACTTGAAAGGATGGTGAACCTGATGTGAATAATTGTGTAACATTCAACCCCTTGAAATCAATTTTTGAGCACCATGATTTTCATTAGAAATGAAAATGGTTAACCCAATGTGAATCCTTAACCAAGATGATTGTGTCATAAACATGTCATGACCCTTTCACATACAAAATGAAATAGGGAAAGACATGGATCTAAAATAATTAATTGTACATGTGTTCATTTATTAATATGCTGCTTGGATAGGGATTTCTTTTTTGTGTTTGTCAAATATATTCAGACACTTTTAACCAGAACTCCCTTCAATCCAATGGTGTATTAATAGTTCAATCTAACATATGCTTAAAATACTTCACATGATAGTAACTGTTATAAACAGAGGACATCATTGCAAACCCAAAGTCTTTAACACTAGGTCTCAAATTAATTTGTTCAGTAATACCACTTAAATCGTACCATATCAACCCTAGGATTCTCGACAAACCCTTTAGTTCATGTAGCCCTACCAAACTTCCACTCAATGATGGATGGTGACCTAAAATTTGATTGGACCATTTGTCCTCTCAAACTATTTTGGGATATTATCCCCATAACACAACAAAAAAAATCCCACTTATCTTAGGGAGGCTGATCAAGAGGTCACTAACAGCCTCATCTAGATAACATCGGGGTACCACAAAAAGGACTCCTACCAGAATTATCCACCACCACCAATGTCATGTGGCTATAAACCATCAGCATAATGAGGGTTTTTTCATTAGGAGTCAATCCCAGTCCCTTAGACTTGGGTACTTATAAAAGCCCGCTAAGGATAGCAACTAGTCAATAGGGAACAATTATCTACCTCTGTTACCTCTAGATAAGGCCTCCAACAAAATATGATGGAACACTAAGAGTAGGTACACACACATTCCTGAATATACCAAGTTTATCATCACCATTTCGCAGCATCTAGAGAATCCCTCTAGTCAAATACGGTAGTAGACCACGAGCAGGAACACATAACTGCTCGCATACACCAAGCCTGCCAGCACAGTTTGGTAGCATACATAGAAGTCCACTAGTCATATATGGTGGAAAACCATGAGTGGATGCACACACCTTCCCATATTTACCAAGCCTGGTAGCCTAATCTGGTAGCATTCAGAGAAACCAGGTACCATATCCCAACAACAAATAGGGTTCGTACACATATCTTTTCCTCTACACCTGATTACTATTAGTATATACCAACATGAAATAGAGGACATAATTAGGAACACATCCATTCTCTAGCCACATAATGGCCATATATACTCATTTTTACCATTAAATTCACCCAGCATATCCTAATAATAGTAAAAGGGAGGATGTAAATTCCTACCTATATCCTACAAACTTGTTAAGATATAATGATGGAAGAGGTAGTGGTTTAGGTGTGGACACACAACTTCATCCCCAAAATTAGGTTGAATCATCAATACAATACAAGGGTCACTCTGGAGAATATGTATATCCATGATTCCATCTAAAAGGGTCATGGTACAAATCTCATGATAAAAGGACAACTAGATCAGGTCCATGCCCCTGTTCTAATTAGAGTTCATTAGTCTACCCCAGTAGCCACTCCAGGGAAGGCACATATCCCTACCAAAATTCTAGATACTTGTCATAAAATTCCGGTAGTGACACGGGAGCTAATCAAATAATATTTTCTATATGAAATCCATTATCCATAGTAAGTTGTCCCAATCTCACTAAAGGTGATTGGAAAATAAATATATGTACCATGATCTCTCTCAACTCAATGTTGGAGTTCTTGAATCCCTCATATATTTATCTATGGTGGTTCAAGATCCTACTCTTCCATTAAAATTTTAAAAAAATATTAGATTCAATTATGAAGTTCCTCCCCACAATCTTGTTTCCAGTAATTCTGGATGTCCTCCCAAGATATCTTATCATGAAGGCTTACTTTATGTCCAGAATCTAATCAATCATGAGATCTCATCTCCTAATGAGCACCACAAAAGCCCTCCTTATGGCCAGAAGATCAAACAGAAAGGAGTTCCTACCTAGACTATTATCCACCCTGAAGGTCCTCCCTATGGTACACACTGTAGGAATTATCCTTATAGTTGGAAATCAATCCATGATGGTATTCCTCCTCACGATTCCATTCTCAATGAAGGTACTCCCCATAGTGATGTTTCATTTTGTCAAAGAGGTCCAACCCTTACCTAATTAACTATGAGAAATCCCTCCTATCATAAGGCACTTGGGAAAATGAGTCCAGTCATGCCTGATGCCTTTTGATTGATAAGTGACATCCTTGCTCAACTAAAAAACATCATGAGGCAACAATCATTCACCAAACCACCCTTAGATCACTTTACTTCCAATAAGATAGAGGAAATTCTTTCCAATCCCACTATTTATAATAAATTATTGGGGGAAACATCCACTATGGTTAGATCAAGTTGAGAAACCTCTTTCCAAAGACGAACAAGACATATTTCTCATAAGGATATGGTTGGATAAATACAAAATACTCGTCATGTTCTAGCCTTTATCCACTCACCAACATAGCATTCTGAAGACATTGTCAGAAGATTGTGTGAATGAAATTTTCTTGGATATATGGACCACTCTTCATCACTTAAAAAAAATATTGTCTTATGATGAATACCCAAGACACATCAAGGTAATATAAGGGATGCACCATTAGATCGACTTGGTGGCCCTCATAGCTACACAACACCCAAAATTGGGAAAACAACAAGTTTTCCTTCAGTTTTCATGTATCAATAGGTTAAAATAGTTTCATTAGTTGATCATCGATGCCCTATATTTTGTTCATATCAGAGGATGGGTCAAGCATGGAGTGTTGTGTTTCACCTCACTCCCTGATCAAAAAATATCATCAAAGGTGATATCATGAAATTCCATAGTCTCATTCCATCTTTGAGAAATAGGATATGTTCACAATAGATGGTACGTTTATAAAAAATCATCCATGATCAGCTCTCAAAGATATTAGTCTAGAAGAGATTGAGGCATCGAAAGATTACTTCATCATGCATCTAAAAATATTGAGCAAGCCTCCCACTAAAGGGAGTAAAATCATCAAGAATTTACAATATATTTGGAAGAAGGTGGCTCAAGTGAAAATCATACAATGCAATCAACCCATGTTTGAACAAAACTCCATAAAATCAATAAATAAATTGTGGTAACAATAGTTACAAAAATCCAAGAGGATACCTAGCCTATAGGCCTGGGGGGTTTTTTAACACAAGCTTCAAGGATGAAAAACCAAGACTATAAGGTTATGAAAATGGAATAAGATCAACCCCAACCTATATATATAGGGAATTTTTTACATTAGCCTTCTCTTCATTGGAAGTAAGTTTTTCTCGTTTAGGGGGAGAACTGCAAAATAGATCTTCCTAGATCATCCCATCACATGACCCAGTGTCCTAACTTGAAACGCACATGAAAAAATCGTCCAGATATTCCCTTAAAATCACCATTAATCAAATGATCCCAATAGGACTAGAAAATGAGAGGATGAGGCCTCTTAGCGGTCACAAACAAATTCAATCTCTCAAAGAAGCAGATGAAATTCCTAAAATGTATTACACATCAGTGAATATCATTAGCATCACCCCTATAGACACTATAGAACATGAGGCTGATTTAGAGGAACAAGAAGATGAAGTTTTTTTTCATAATATGGTCCATGCAATTTGTGTGTACCTAAAACTATAGGCTTCATATTAATTTTAGTATTACTTAAACCGATCTATTACTACCTCCTCATCAAGCATCTTCCAAATAAAAGGGTAAAGGTAATGTCGTACCTCACCCACCTCTTGAAGAGGTTGGACTCCTCACACTTGAGAAAATATATTCCCACTTGGAGGAATAGTTTAAAGAGATAAGAAAAGTCAACAAAGAATTACTCTAAGGAAACATCCCAACTAGATATGTTCTATAAGAGGAGCCTCAACTCATGCTCCTAACTAGCGTACCTCAACCAAGAGGGTTCGTCCCAATAATTAAAATGGGTCCAGAACATCTTCTAAATGTGAGACACTAAAAACCAATATATTTGGATCCCACAATAGAAAGATATCGGAAGTTCCCACCATTTGGTATAAAACCAAATCTAGGTCAGACATATTCTCATAGAAAGCCCCTATAGGTTACCCATTGTGGGCATAAGAAGAGCCACCACAACTTTCCCTACCTATTATTTCCCCCATTCAAGATTATTCTCATTTAGACACCCCTCAAAGGATTATAAATACTATTGATTAATTGGAAACTCCATTAGAAGTTATGGAAGAATGGCGTGCACTAGTACTGCAATAAAGGAAACCTTACCCTAAATGGGTGGATCCGACCCCTCCCCAGATGAACGTTGGCAACCCTAAGTTTCCTGTTTTCAATTTCTCGGGGGACCTAAAGTAGAATTTGATTCATTTAATGTCTTTATGTGATTCAATGAGGGGAACCCCTACATAATAATAATAAGTGAAACTCCAGTACTTTGTGTAAACACTACAAGTTTCATCCTTCGTATGGTACACCCGTTTTTTGGCTCGGTCAATCGCAGGATGGGAAGATCTCCATCAGCAATTTCTATTTCAATTTAGCTTAATTATGCAGAAGATGATAGTCCTTGACCTCTCAAACTAAAAAAATAGGATAATGAGAGGTTCTTGGATTTCATTTCTCAGTGGCAGGGGTTTACCTACTCCCTAAACCTATAACTTCCCCAATAATATTTATTGACCACCTATATATAGAATCTTCATGACGAGTTGTGCACACCACTCATCCCTATGAAATATAAAGGTGGGTATTGGGATCTTTACATGGTTTCTCAAATATTGGAAGACTCCATCATGAGAACCAAGGCCAATTCCCAAATAATTTCATCATATCAAGGGAAGATAATAGGGAAATTAGATGATGACACCATCACACTTAAACCAGCCTCTACACCAGATCCAACTCTAAATCTCATGCCATATCATGTGGAAGCCCCTCCTTAGCATTATTTTTTTTCTTTTTAGGATAAGTGAAAGGAGTATATTCAAAACTAGTTTTAGAAACTAAATAAAAAAAATTAATCATTTTTAGGTGACCAAGTCCCGGACTACTTCATCGTAGATTTGGAGAACAACTTGCTCAAGTTTTCAAATCCCAAGAGACCCAATCAGGAAGGTCTCAAGGATCTCTCAAATTATTTCCCCTTATACAATATGTCAGTTAACACCATCTAAGAATTCTTTGTTTTCAAATACATCATGAAAAAAATGGTGAACTATTGGAAAGTGAATTTTTGGAAACCAACTGTGCAGTTAGCATGTGTTTATGCTACCAGTCCGGAGGAAGAGGGTGAATTCCAGGAAGTTACCAGAAAGAATGAATATAATTTCAGTAATTGGATGACTATAAAAATAATCAAATGGACTCATTTTATCCTCTGATCATAGTTGAAACAACCAATTATGACCCCATCCACTTCCGCTGCGGTATAGCCGAATAAGTAGGAATTGCAGTCCTCTAAAGGTTAGTCTTATAAAAAATGACATGGTAAGAAGGATGGGAAAAAAATGAAGGAATGTGAACCTATACCAAGACCAATGTTATATTTGACTCTCTAAGACTTCATACCTTCAGTCCCAAAATTATGGGAACTTCCCCAAAAATGAAACCATAAGAGTTGACCAGTGACACAGAGTCCTCATCAGAAGAAGAATTGATATTTGGTACCATTAATTTAATTTAATTAATGGATCACTTCTATGATGATGAATATGGATATGAACTCAAGTTACCTACACCCCAATTATGGAAGTGGAGGAAGAGGCCACCAGAGCTGAGGATATAGGGGATGATACAATTGTAAAAGAACTCAATATCTTGGCCACATCCCAGCTTAGACTATCTATGCTGCTGAATCTCATGGGAAATTAGTTCAATGATCCTAGAATGAGAAAGAAATTCCCCCCACATCTTCTTGGTGTTGCCCTGATCTAACTATCTTGGAAGATCTATTAGAGGGGATGCAATTATCTGATCAACCTTAGCAAGCAGGAAGACCCATTTGGTCCAACCCACCATGTATGGGAGCATTTTCAACTCCTATTCTAGGGGAAGATCTTCCCACATAAATTACTTCAGCTTTGAAATCACCTATTAAAGAGAATACTCATGCTAAAAATTGAAGACCTTTATCCTATAAGTAAAAAATTCAAAATAAATTAGCCTTGGTTTCGACCATGTTGTTGATCCTAGATTCTCTAAGTCTATCAAAATACATTTGTGAATCACTCATAGAGTCTTTTCCAATACATACAAAGTTTTAAGTTGAGGTCATCATTGCGGAAATATATTGTGCAGATATTGATCCTGTAGAATTACACACAATTATCTCTTTCATAGTGAAAGATGAAGATGCTAACATATAGGGACACATCATACACTTGTATGTGTCTGAAAGAATAAGTGATGTTAATATCTTATGGGATTTCACTAAAAATGGCTCAGGATTCAACCTCATTCTCGTCCGAACACTTCATAGTCTTGGTTATAGTGAGGCCAACTTTTCCCCTTCCTCTCTAATGCTACAAAGTTATGAAAAAATCATGAAAAATCCCCTCATTAGAACCAAAATTAGGGCCCAGTTTGGGGACCTCATATCTGACTCAAAATTTACAGTTATTCAATAAGATATAGATTTCAATGTTCTTCTAAGAAGGCCTTTGCTACATCAGCATGCAGTAGTCCCCTCATCATACCACCAATGCCTCAAATATTTCATTAATGGTAAAATTGGTATATTTCATGGTGATAAATACCCATTTCAATAATGATAATCATAATATATTCATGTGATATTCTTTGAGGGGGAAGGGAAACAACCCATGACTGATGGTGTCACTTGAGTAATTTCCATGAATAGTTTGGAAATTATCCCAACCAATCCATTAAAATAGATCAGTGAATAATATGTTCTTCAAATAAATAATATCGAAGGCATGGGCCCAGATTTGAGGGTGCATTCAAAGGCTTGGGATCAGTCATGACAAATGAGCCCAAAAGCACTAAAAAGGTCATTGAATCTCTAAATAATGGTAAAAGATTGGGTGAATATGCCCTCATTCCATCACATGATCTTCTGAAGATCCCTACTTCATTAGTTGAGTTGGAAAATGTTTTCATGTAACCAATAGATGGTGAAGATACTCATTATTTATACATCATCTCCCCTACAAAACATCAAATAAACCCCACATCATCAGTTGGGTTAGAGGAAGTCACCTCATCTTCTGGTTTTCAAAATGTTGACTCCTCTCCTAACCCTGATAAATTTCATTCATCACCTACACCCCCTAAGAGTAAGACAGAAGAGGAAAATGAATAGGGATATTAATATGAGTAGGAAGAGGAGGAGGACCTCAGAGTTTCCTCTCCATCATTTTAGGAAGGTTTCTATACCACTATTGATGAACTAAAACAAGTAAATCTGGGTACATAAGAGGACCCACTTCCCATATTGATTAGTGAATCCATGTATTCTAAAGAATAAGAGTTATATACCTCCTTACTAAAGAAAAATTGCAATTTGTTTTCTTGAAATTAAATAGAAATTCTAGGTATTGATCCTGAGGTGGCCACTCACCACCTAGGATTTCTAGAAAACCATCGAGATACAAATAGGAATCTAGAAGGATGAACCGGATTCACACTGCCAAAATTGAGAGTGAATTCAAAAAACTTATCAAGGGAAATTTTATTTGCGAAGTCTGATATCCAAAATGTATAGACAATATAGTCCCAATAAATAATAATAATGGGAATATTAAGGTTGAAATTAACTTTAAAGATCTCAATCAGCATTATTCAAAAGATGACATCCCAGTTCTGATTATGGAAATTTTGATTGATATGATGGCTGGTTATCAAGCCATCTTCTTAATGGATGTAAATTAAAGGTATAATAAAATCCTAATGGCACTAGAAGATGAATAATACATCACTTTCATATCACCCTAAGGGGTATATTTCTATCGGGTAATGCCCTTTGGCTTAAAAGTGTTTGAGGCTGCATACCAAAATTTCACCCATCGCATCTTCAAACACTTCCTTGGGAAGTCCATAAAATGATATGTCAAAGATCTGTTGGTTAAGTCTCAAAAGTTTTTTAACCACCTGGATGATCTTGAGACCATATTCAATAAACTGTGACAACATATCCTGAAGATAAACCCCTTGAAATTCACTTTTGGAGTTACCTCAAGAAATTTTCTTAGATTTGTGGTATGCCATCGTGTCATCAAAGTTAATCCAGAAAATAAAAAGAATATTCTTAATATTTCACCTTCTATAAGCCTCAAATAGTTTATAGGATTATAAGGAAACCTTTCCTACATTCATTGCTTTATAGAAAACCTCACGGGAAGTTTTTTTTCCTTCACCAGGTTGACAAAAAAGGGGTCACATATCTGTGTACTGGTAACTTCTAGGAAGGGTTTTATAGCCTCAAGAAAAATATTTTGATTCCACCAATTTTAATGACACTTGTTGAAAGAAAACCGCTCATTTTTTATGTGACAGACCTGGAATGGTCACTGGGTTATTTCATTACACAAAATAACAATTCCTAAAATTCAAAAAAAACATTTATTATATTGGTCTAACCATGTTCGATGCTGAGACTCATTATTTAGATATCAATAAGATCTATCTAGCGTTAATCTTCACATTTCAAAAGCTGATGCACTACCTACATCACTATAAGATCCATTTGGTCTCTCATAAAAACCCACTCAAATACATCCTCAATCATCCTATATTGACTAGATATTTGGCATAGTGGGTGGTCATCTTGCAGTAGTTTGAAATTCATTTTATGCCTTAAAAAATGATAAAATGTCAGACTTTGTCATAATTTCTTGCATAAAATCCATCTACAGAAACAACATTGTTAAATAATGAACTAAATTATGAAGATATCTTCTCTATTCAATACTTACTTAGGAAATTTATTTTTACAACACATCCAGAAGACCAATAGGGAACATAATGAAAGACCCCAATCTCAACAAATATGGGTTGGGATTCGCTCTCATCTCTCCGGTTAAGGCAGTCTTGCCTTACTCTTTCATATTTTTAGAAGGATGTAAAAATAATGATTCAGGTTATCAAGCCCTCATTATAGGTATAGAAATGGAACTTTAAATTCTTATATACCACTTCAAGGTGAAAGGTGATTCATAGTTGGTAATCAAATAGATCAATGAGGATTATGCTATGAGAAAAGAGGAGTTAATCCCCCTTCTTATCTATGTCTAAGGACTAATGGAAAAATTACCCTCGAAGATAACATTGAATAATGTCCCACAGTCATAGAATTACCAATAATATGCATTGGTGAATGTGTTTGTGGCTTTGGTATATCTAGATTGAGATGAAATAGTCATCAGCATTGCGCATCGTCGAATGGTCTCACCTTTTGTTCATGTTGACATGGATGAAATCAACAAGGTTAATTCCATACCCAAACCATAAATTCCTACAACCATTTGGATGATTCCCATTATGTAATACCTTTAAAATGGAGTGCTCTCACAAACCAAATCTATAAAAGAGCATACCTAATGATGAGTGACCAACTTAACTTTTTATGATGGACCAAATCATCAGAAGGTCCTCGATAAACAGGGCTTCAATGGAGTCCTTATGAGGTTCATTGATAGATAAGATACTGATTTTATCATGGAAAAGTACATATGGGAGCCTACATTGTCCACTTGATAGGTTTCAGGATTTACCATCAAATTAGGATGGTTGGATACTACTGGAATTCAATGATTCATAATTGCAAAAAAATCACCAAAAGGTTTCATTCATGATAAGTGCACACCAACCTCATCCATCAACCCTCAAAGTTTCTAAACACAACAAAATACTTCTATCTATTTTCAATATGGGCAATGGATATTGTAGGGTTGTATCCTCTTGATACATCTAAGAACTTGAAGTACATCCTCACTACTACCGACTTGTTTTCTAAATGGGATGAAGAAATCCCCCTCAAAGAATTCAGTACCAAAATCATTTTCAACTTCATAAAATATAACATCATTACTATATTTAGTGTCCCTCATATGATACTGATGGAAAATGTCCCTAATTTCAATTCTGATGAGTTATAGAAGTTACATAAGAAGTGTAGTATTAAATCTATCCATTCTTCTCGCTATCATGCAATAGATAATGGACAGATAGAGGCCTTCAAGAAGAACCTATAAAAAATACTCCATAATATGGTGGATAAATATAAAAAAAATATTGTACTATAAAACTCTTTCATGACTTGTGGGATTACCATACTACAACTCGCACCACCACACTGACAACCTCGTATTCACTTATATACGAGATAGAAGCAGTCTTTACAATTGAGATCCAATTTCCATTTCTTCACATTATCTTATATGATCAGCTATCCACACAAAAAATATAAAAATTGATTGTATGAATTGGAGAAACTAGATTATAAAAGACTACGCACATTGCATCACTTAGAGGTACACCAAAATTGAATAGCGTGGGATTTTAAAAATAAATATATCCTCTACTTGTTCCTCCAAGGAGAGCTCATACTGGACCTCGGGACCCCGATGATACGAGGGAAGAAACCTCCAAAACATGAGCTGAAGTGGGAGGTACCTTATTCCATGCACAAGGTCCACTCTAATGGAGCTTATTCTTTGATCTCTATCGATGGATAGCTAGTTATGACCCCTACCAATGCAATATTTCTCAAGAAATACTTCATGTTATAAATCCACATCTTTCATCTTTGTTACACAATGTTAAACTATGTATCATCATTGCTCATACATGCATGACCTTAAAAGGCACATATTTCATCCTCATCACATGATGATAAATTTCACTATATTTGTTTCTAGATACAAGACCTTAAAAGGCATAACATAAGGTCCTCTTCATATGAACTAAAACTACAAGACACTATAGTTCGAACTGTAAGACTTTAAACTACATATCCTAATTCCCTAGTTATAAGGGATAAATTGTAAAAAAAATTCCTTATCACATGAAATAAAATTTCATGGTTCATGTTCTTTTTATATGATGTAAAACTGTATAAAATTTTGATATGTGCTTGAGAAGAACACGATCCTTTGTTCTAGTCACCCACCACACCTCCACTCTAGAACTACATGTGGATTTATTCTCATCTAAATGGGATATGTAGTGATTCCCAGACCGTATTCCCTAATCCCAACCATGAAGCAAAGAAAACTCCCCCTCTCTTGCATGTAAACAAATATCTATGCAAGAGACATCACATTCCATGTCAAAACTGGTCTAAATGAATCATTTGTGCTCAGACACATTCCTTCCACAAATCATACTCTTTATATTGGGGAATCAAGATATATATAATCTTTACTTGGCCTTTGTTAGTATAATTTCTAATACCTAAGGACACCTTTGTTTTACAGTGCATTGATACTCCATATTTAGATTTTCATAAGTCTTTCCTAAAGTGTCTATCAACTAGAGGATGTTGATATTTGAAAATGCATTGATACACTTCAGTTTGGATTTTCATAAGTTTCCACAAAAAAATCCAATCAACTAGAGTTACATTCATCCTTAGTAGAAACCTATTTTATATCCATAAGCCCCCAAAATATATTGCTGGAAATAGCTTTTCTAACATGGTCTATGGTCACTCATTGCATACTTTTCCCATATCACTTCTCCTAATTCAAGAACCCCCAAGATCATGGTTTAAAATTCCATTCTTCACATCCAAAGTATGTTGGAACATCCTTGTCTAGATAATACTTATATCACTCATCATTTCTATGACATTGGGTAACCTTCATCCTTGACACATTATATTAAACAGCATGGTTTATAGGAACTACGTACGGCTTCATTATCATTTCAATGAGATACATAGTGATACCTAGATCCTACATCCTAGTCCAACCACTACGAGATCAAAATTTCTTTTTCCTTCCTTTTGATCACTTCTATTTGGTGAAAGAAACCATTTCCAACCCTTATTTCTCACACCGATCATAACTCACATGGGTTTAGGAGTTTTGGTAAAGGATTCCCTACATGATCAGGGTATATCGGTTCATATCTAGGTTAACATAGTCCTGGATGAAAGAACATAAAATGCACACACAAAATCCTTACCATATAATGTTAAACATCATGGATGACATATCTTGTATAATGTAAATCCAAGAACTACGTGTGTCTTGATTATCGCTTTCATGAGATATATAGTGATGCCCAATTCCTACATCCTTATATAGTCTCAATATAGGAAAATTCCCCCACTCACATTTTTATAACCTAGATCTTCATAGGAGGGTCCATTACTAGTTCTTACTCTTCGTGTGAGCCCGTATTCAAAAAAAAGGGAGCCTTATCCACACAAAAATTCAATCAGTATGGGGAATATTTTCTAGAACTACCTGTGGCTTGATTCTTAATTTGATGATATATGTATCGACACCTAAATATTATATCTCGGGCTCATCTGTAATGAAAAAAAAACCTTCCCTATGTATAGGTAAAACATGCATAAGAAACATTTCTCCCCATTCATGGGTGATTCTGACATGAAATGCTCCTTCCATACTCATGTACCTTCCTTACATAAACCAAACTCTATGTCTGGGAAAATCTAAATCTCCATAGTCTTTACCTTTCCATCAGTGATAGAATGTCTGATAAATAATGAAACCTTTATTTTGATTATGAAATGATATTTCTCATGTTATATTTTCATAATTCACCACCAAAATGGTCTACCAATAAGAGGCATATTCATCCTCAAGAGAAACCCCTTCTATCTTTGTAATCCCTGACAGTATTGTTTTGGAAACTTCTTTTTGAACATGGTATATGGTCATTCCTTGTTTACTTTTCCCATATCACTTTTTAGATATGGAAGCCCTCATATTTCATATTACAACTTTCCATCATCATTCCTGAAGATGATGGAACATTCTTGGATAGATCACCATGATAGGGAAAATCGGCAGTTATTCAGTCAAATTTAAATGGACTTAAATTATATCCCTTGACATCCTTATTATAAGATGTTAAACAACATGGTTTATGTCCCGGTTGGATAAAATTAAATTGTATGATGCTTCAACCCCTATTAGAGAGGATCCTTTTCTCCTGGTGTTTGTTATCCACTGCATCACCCTAAATAACTATGTGAGACTTGATACTCATTCCATAAGGACATGTAATGATGCCTAGATCCTCCACTCTAGAACCATATTCCACAGCATCCAAAATGTTGGTGTTCCTCCATTCATGGACACAACCCTGATATGGGTGGTAGTTTTTGGATTTTTCCTAGGACTCTCCTTTGCAATATTATAGTCAATATATAATTCCCCCTCATTTATATTGAAAATAAATTTATGTAGGAGCTATTTAACATTCATGGAAAATGCCGACCCAAATTCTCCCTTCACAAGCTACCCTTCGTAGTCTTGATAAATATATATCCTCACAAAATCCCCTTGTCCATCATTAATAGAATGTATTATACCTAAGGAAACTTTTTTTTGACTATGCATTGATATGCCCTAGTTTGGTTTTTTATAATTCTCTACCAATATGCCTATCAACAAGAGGCATATTCATCCTCAGGTGAAACCTATTATATCTTTATAAGCCCTGAAAACATCATGTTGGAAGCCTCTTTTCAAACATGTTTTGTGGTCACTCCTTTCGTACATATCCCATATCATGTTTTAGATCCATAAATTAAAAAAAAAATTACTCAATATTCCTCTTTTGTGTATTTGGATAATGTCATAACATTCTTTACCAGAAATCACAACTTGGGTATTCATCCCACAACTCATAGTCAAAGTTATTCAACCTAAAACATAATTTACATTATTCTAGATTGCAAGACTCTAAACTATCAATGAAAAGAGACATGGTACTCATCAAGTTGAAAACCCACAAAGGGAACCTTGGATAAAATTCAAGTTTCAGATCACTAGATATTCACTCAATATGGTTTAGGAAAAAAATAGCATTGAAAAGAAAGTGTCATAATTTTTGTTAGGTTGAAACCCCTCAAAGGGAAACCTAAGAAAAAGCTAAGTCTCGCACACTAAGTCTTCTTTATATTTGGATTAGGCAAAAATTATGGAGATGTCACAAAATAAAAAAAAGTATGTTGAGTCTTTCATATGACCCTAGTAATAGTTGAACTACTCTCGCTAGGTTTCAAGACTTAGGAAAATATTAGAGTGCTCTCATTATTATCGTTGTAATTCCAAATCATTGATACAATGGTGTTCAATAAAATGAGTCATTTCCAATGTTATATTATGGTTAAAATGAGGACGAAAATGAGAAAAAAAAATTGTTGGGAACAAAATACTTTTCATTCATATATTAAAATTAAAGGATCTTACACATACTGGAGTCTCTCAACCAAGTTTTATAGGTGTTTCTTGACATATTCTTTGATCTGTTGGATTGTAAATTGAGAATTATTCACAATTTTCGGAAACCCAACAAATATTGTGGAAATGGCCTCCTCAGAATGATGAAGTTTCTCCTTCTCTATAATAATAGAATATATTCCTTATACCAATACCCTCTTGAAGGATTAGTGGAGTAATATAATCTATTCTTTCATGAAATCTAATTCTTATTAAAGGAACACCATTTGGAGAGATCTATCATCAACGTGATGATGATTCTCATCCAACTCCTTGGCATGGATGAGCTTTTCCTAGGATACAACATCTTTAAGATCTTCAAAATTTCCTACTAGCTGCGCCTCAGCCTACTGTGATCTTTATTCCTCTTCCCATTTCCAAATTATTAACTTCACAGCATGGTGGATCATGTGGTAATCAAACCTTCCATACCCCAAAATGTAAAACATGGTTGGAAGTCAAAGAAGTTTATTTGGAAGATCTTTTAGAGGCATCTCCAGGATTATCTTCTAGATATATTTCCAAAAAATGGTTGGAGGTGTGAAAGGAATCTTGTGCCTCCAAGTCTATATCGAAACCTCTTTTATAGGGAGATATGTAATATGGGATTAATTCACTCAAAGGGTCACCCTTCTCCACTCCCTTAAAAATAGTATTATATTTACCTTCTAAAAATGGATAAATTGGCATAGATTATCCTCCCTTGAGATCAGTCATCAAAGTTGATGGAACTGTAAAATGGATAAGACCCATCAATCACATCATAGGGTAATAGATAGAAAGTGTAGGTAGATAATCAGATTATTTAATGATATTCACCCATTGATGGATTATCTACTGGAATTGATAACTCCCTAACACCCCTGGTCTCGAAGTTATGAGTAAGGATCTTCTGATGAGGAACATCCTCTTAAGTTTTCTCAGAAACTAAGATGAGAATCTCTCAAGAATATCTCTCTTTAGGTACATCATTTATTTTTTCCTCATTAATGGAAGTAGGATAGACTTCGATTCCTTGGTCATTGATCACCTTGTAAATGATCTCCATAGAAAAAAACTTCATGAATCAAGCATCCATTATTATAACACCAAGTGTAAAGTTTGATTGTGTAAAAATAAAGACTCGCATATTTCCAATTCATTATTAAATTCCTAAAACTCTTATAAAGAGATAAGAATATTAATATGTGTATGTATGTCTTCAATTTTCATGTCGTAATTTCTCATTTTGTGAATTAATTCCCCAAACTCCATAGAATCCTCTCCCATGGGTACATGTAAGACATCAGGATTGAGACCTAGTAGGATATCCTCTGAAAAAACCTTATACCTCAATCATATTCCTCTAATATATCATTAGGGTTAGTAGTGTTTGTAATAGGTTCCTCCAGTGTATGAAACAGACTTGAAATATCATAAGGAACAGAATTCAGTGATCGGTATATGACACCTTTTGATACACATCTAACATTACCATGATCCTCCTCCCTCTCTACAGAAAATACAAAATATATGGATTCATATCTTGAAAATTCTTCCATCAAAAGGATGGACTCTCCATCACGATTATCTGCCTTATATAGAATGTTCCCTTGAGTCCCTAAAGGTTGAATACCAAACCCTTTGAGGAAGGAAAGTGAAGCAGATCCTATAAAAGGAAATCATGGATAGATAGGTATGTTTGGTGATTTAAGGGGTTGAATAACATTATAGAGACTTACTATGGAATATACACCTGACTATATTATTTTCCATTTTCTATTTATTCACTTGATATGGTGAAGGGACTATGTTACTCTTCTTGGTTATAGATAATGGAGGTGGCAAGGGTTCTTCGTCCATATCCTCTTCCATTTGTCTTTGACTCAAGGATAACTCCCTGGGTTCATGAGTAGACTCCTAAACTCTAATAGGGGTATCCATAGAAGTATGTCTTGGTGATATTGTTTCTAATGATACATATTTATACAAGTCAAAGTGTATCCTTATTATAAATTCATCTACTTGCAAAAATAGTTATGGATAAAAGAGAAAGGATTGAAGCTTACATCACCAAAATTGATGAATTTATCCCATTCCTTATTGGATGGGCTAGATATTCCCTCAAAAATAGCTTTGGATAGAATATCGGTTACCTGCTTTTTGGTCAGGATCCGATCACCAGTCACAAATATCAATATCTCTATATTCTGGATATATTTCCCCACATCAGAAAAATTGGAATCATGGTGAATATCGGAGGGTGATCGAATATCCCCAAGTTTTAGGATACATAGTCCTAGTTGAAAAAATACCCATAAATCTCTGATGTCATGGGTTAAGCCTTTCCAATATTGTATTTCAATAGGCCACACATAATCTGATTTTAATGCGGCATTTTGTGAGGAAGACCTGGCATATTTTTACTTGAGTCCCCTTCATGTATCTTTAATTGGGAAGGAGGATATCAAATCATAGTCTGAGTCTTCTCATGATGATTATGACTAGACCACATTAGCTCAGAAGATTTGGTCTTTTCAGATATTTCCTACTTCATGAACTATTTTTGATATCCCTTTAAATACTTTAGAGCATTGGTGTCATCACCCCTAGGCTAATCCTTCCTAACACATTTTCCATTTCCACTAATTTTCATGGCCTCAACTCTGGGGACACTTGCTATTAATTCCCCTTAAGGGTAGGAAGAAATCCAAGCACTGTCATACCTGAATTTTAACCCAATGCATTCACCTAATGAAGGTAGCTTTATCAATTCTTGGGATACCTATAAAACCATGAGGATCCAAAATTTATGAACCATCGTCAAATGTTTCTGAAACTGAATGTGTGGGTGGAGAGACATTTGACTACTATAGAAACTTGAACTGGAGGTTAAATTGATATGGATCATAGGCTACATAGATGATCTTATTGTTAATAAGGGCCACCGGTACACTGTCTCTGAATGCAGTCATGTATGACCTAAGTTCATCATCACCTTAGTTATCATCAACAAATGTTTTGGTTTGTGGATCACCATATGGGAAGAATTTAAACGTTCCAAGTACATTCATATTCTTCATAGCTTCTCCATATTTTATAGATAGATGTTGAATACTAGAAACATCCTAGATGAATGGATGAAACTATCCTTCAAGTACCTCAACCTCACTCAGCACGGCATAAGAACTGATGTGTGACATGATCCACCCCCACAACACCTAATATGGACCTAAATTTTTTTAGGGGTCCTTACCTACATACACATGAAATAAGAATCAGTATATTTTCACCAGAATAGGGTAATATATCCCTATTTCGTTCCCTATTACTAATTTGGCCGTAATGATGAATGTCCCTAACCTCACGTTGTAATAAGATTCACAGAGCGGTAGTAGGTTGGTACTAAAACACATCGTAATAAAACCGTTAAGATAGGTACTTTCATATACATAAAAATAGAATTTATATCTCCACCATTTATACTATCCTTACTCCAATGTAGGCTATAATTTTCCAGGAATGATCATATTCTCCAAATAAGGGAATCTTATTGAGCGCTGGTAGGTAGGACCTTCTCCTTTTGGTTCAATGAAGGCCTTCATCCAAGATTCAAGATAGAAATCACCCTTTGGGAAAGGTTATTTCTTCTTGATCTTCTATGCTAGCTTCAGTAGCTCATAAACTAAGGCAGGTATCCTTTCAACATCATCCCTCATCACTTTCAGGGGGATGAACTCATCATACATCTCTCTAAGAATGAGTAATCCTGAGATTTTTTAGATGTCCCATAAACTAATTCCAAATTCCCCATGTTTCATATAAAAAGTGTTTTTCTATGGGATATATTAGATAAATACTTGTAAGATGATATCTAGGTTCATGTACGTGTATGTCTGGTCCTCCTAGACAACCTCATAAATTATGACTTCTTGCAGCTTGGTTTTAAATTGATCACAAGTATGGCACACCTAGTATGCCCACATCTACTCAATCATGACTCCCCCTCCAAAATTTAATTCCCAATCCTCCTTTTATCCTTGTGATTGATATATCTTCAAATACTTAAAGATCAATTGGTAGCGGTGCAGTTTTGATTTCAGGGTGTGAGGCTTCATATTTGGCACACACAAGTTGTGGTTCATGACGCATGCAGTAAGAAATGTTCCTTCATTAATAAACATGACCCTTGAAGAAATATTGGAGGTGGTATAGTTAGTGTACTCCAAGAGCTAGGACTTAGGTGAATAACTCTATGGATTTAGGATGAATGCATCTCCCAGAATTCCATGGTCATACAGTAGTAGATAATCACTTCATAGATACTCATGGTGAAACTTCTTCAAGTATTTTTCTAATTCCAAAAATCTATAGTTTCACACATCATAATAATATGGCCAAAATTTTTTAAGAATCTCCCTAATATGAGTATAGGCTTGATCATCATAATACTATGGAGTATCCTTTGGAAATCTGTGAAGAGATATTGAGATTTTCATTAAATTTAAAATCTTAGTTTTAAAAATTTGTAAATTTTTTGAAAAGGGAGGACCTCATGCAAGCCACTCATCCAAGTGACCTCGCATAGGTCACTCACCCAAATGACCTCACATAGTTCACTCTCCCAATTCATATCACATAGATTGGTCTCTCAGGGTTCTATGTCATGCAGACAAATTCATATCATGTGCTTGTGTGAGAGGTTTCTTTAAAAATCTTGTGTGAATGACAAGTGTGAATGAGGGAATCATGATCAACTAGTGTGGAAAGAGAATAAGGAAGAACCACTGAGAAGTCAACACTATATATACATGTGGATGACCTATTTGGTAACATACCAACTCGGGTCAACCAAATTATAAACCTGAGTTGCCCATCACATGGTAAGGTATAACAAAAACAACTGAAACAAGTCTTGAATATATCCAAAATAATACATACAACCAAAGTACAAATTGAAATAAAATATATACAACAAAAAACCATGAAATTCAATAATATAGATAAACTATAGAGTGTTACAAATCTCTATATGACCAATAATCACCACCAAACCACCCCGTTGTGAAGGCAAAGACCAAAGGAGAATTCGACAAGCTATAAGATACCCTTCCTTTTGCCTGTATCTGGAAATAAAACATATACAACCGCACAAAGGAAAAATTAAGGTGTGAGAACATCACATTTTAGGATACCAATATAGAGTCTATATAATTCTAATATTGATAATACAACAAATCTATATTTCAAAACAAAATAGTTTTAAAAATCATTTTCATAAATGAAAATCCATTTATTAATCATTTTCCCTTTTGTTTTCATAAAATCCTTTCATATTCTCAAACCATAAATATAACAAGTAGAATTTATATAATAGGAAATCATATCCATTCATTATAAGGTAATAAATTAAACACATATCCATGAAATAACATCACGTGAATCCATGTGATACAACCTCATATAAAAACATGTGAGAAAAAATCCATGATAAAAACAATCATGTGATAAATAACCATAAATGAAAAATCACCTCATATCGGGCCCTACCCTATGGTACAATACATACTAGAAACTAAAAATACTAAATATGAATAACATTATATCTAACCAATATTGAGTCCTTCCACGGTCCATCGATATCCCAAAGGCTACCTCCTAGTGGGGGCACACTCACTAAGGAAATCTATGTCTATTTCCTGATACACCCAAGATTACCAATGTGCCAATTATCAAAATACATTTCAAAATTATTATCACAATTTTATAAAACATTTTCTAAGCTGATAAAATCTACTTCAGTGTTTGAAAACCCATTTCTAAATCAATAAAATCTATTTTCAAATCAAAACCCCTTTGAAAACATTTTCCTTTCCAAGAAATCCCTTAAAACCATATATAACTTTAAATTAATGAAGAACCCAAATGAATTTTCCACGAATGATAATAAATTCATTACATTAACCCATTATATAAGAACACCTACCTAAAAATTATAGAAACCTAGCCTCCTTCGACAATGGTGATTGGAAACTGGGATATTGGCATTCAAAAGACAATGCACGATAAGAAACTGAAATGGATCGATAGAAAACACAATATGATCATGAATTCAAACACAACCAATACCCAAAATTATAGCTACAACCAAAGGAAATAAGAACTAGAAGGAACACATACCTGGAGAAGTGCACTGCAAAAACCCTAATAATCAATCACCAAACAAAGCGATCCAAAAGGGAGGGAATCACCCAAAATTGCCTAAGGTGAGCTTTGGGTTGATAGAGAGAAGATTGGAGGAGTAATGAATGAATTAAGTTCCCACACAACCCCCTAAAACCCAAGATATGTGACTTATATAGTTTGTAATCCCATTACATGTCGTGTATTCCATGAAGGAAAAAATAACTAAAAACACATTGACTTTTTATTAAAACCCCATTTTTCATTACACTTAATAAACACTTCACACAGCATGTAATACTTTCATTCCCTAAACTTGTTTCATGGAATATGTATAGGGACCATTAAACAGCATCTAATACCTTTACACGGCATGTAAATACCCAAAAATAGAAGAAATCCCAAATTTCAGTATAAAAACACCAAGGAACTAGAGACATTATTCAAACTTGGGGAGAACCCCTGAAATCCTATCAACACATTTATACTTGGACTCCATTAATTCAAATAAACATACATCCCTAAACTTTAGGTCATTTTCCCCAACAAAGGCTCTCCATCCCCAAGAATCCCACAAACACACTCAAACAAGGATTCCAAATAAATCATGAACAAAGGATTACCTGAAAAGCATAATGGGGTGTTACATGTGCAGTGGACCTGCACGGATGAACCACATGGTGGACATATGTGGACGACATGTGTGGACAACCTATGTGAACAACCTATGCGGTTGACCTGCATGACCCACCTGTGTTCTTGGCGTATACACTCTATATATCTTCTAGAATTTTTTACAAATATAAAGTGGTGATGCTCAATAAAATTAAATATAGAGATGATCAAATACATGAGGACCAATAGGCGCAGATTTTTTCAACATCTTTTCCTCTCTCTAACTCAGGATCAAACTCTCTTCTTCTAATCAGATTCAATATTGAGGGGTGATTTTTTTTTGACACTCCCTTTTTACATGGGGATAAAAATATCTAATGGAAGATACCATAATAAGTAAAGTATAGAATATGAGTTACATAACTCACCCAATCCAACCTGAAAGCACTCTACCTACACACCTAGAGGTTCACGTAGGCCCTACCTGCGCAACCTGGTAGGAGTAGCCACACATTTGTGAGGTCCCTGTGTGATAAAATTGCATGGTAGACTAGCACGAGTGACCTCCTTCACCTAGGGTCCCAAGTTTTCCTATAAATAGGAATCTTGGGATCCTCATTTGACATGATGAAATAACGAAGAGACTGCTTGAAGCTATACTCACCCAAGTCTCTCACTTAGGTCCTCCAAACCCTCAGGTAGTTCCATAAGCATATAAAATAAGGGAAAGTTATTATAAATTAATTAATTTAGGCCCATTAATTTCAATAACACCAACAACCTTGAGAGAAAAAACTCCCCCTAGTCAAAACTACTGGGGAGAAGGACCCTTCCACTACTCAAAACTTGAGTGCCAGTCATCCAATGACACATGAGTAGACCCTTGGATCATAGAGAAAGGCCTATCACAATTTTTTTTTCTAGGTTTCCCATCACCCAATGGAATCTCCATATCTCCCAGGTATACCCCGCATGAATCACCTTCTGCTCACCTAGGCCTACCCTATGTGAGACATCTTAAACTCACCCAGGCCTTACCTGTAGGATCCACCATATGTCAAATTGGGTATCACCTATGTTATCCATACCTTAGGCACCTTTTAATGCCACCAATGGAAGGTAACCTCTTACTTTACATCCCTATTATAAGGGGAAACAAATTGAGGCCTCCCCTAAAGCTTATAGACATATATAATTAGAGCATAGGGAAAATCAGTGTGTCCTATTGATTATACATTATCATGGTAATGGAGGTATAGAATTTACCCTACCTAGTAGGTGGGGTCCTCATAATGTTCTCAATTATACATTCTCATGGTAATGAGTAACCCAACCTTCATGGTAGTTCTAGGGACCTCCCCATTTTAGATAGTGAGGGTAACCACTTTCCTTTTACTTTAATGAGGGATAGTGCCTTATCCTCCTCTCATCTTCTCTGAAATTGGGCATTGGGCATTCCTCCTAGAGTAATCCCCAATTATTTCTTATTAGCCATATCAATATGGGTGTGTAAGTCTCAACCCCTATTAAGAAAACATGAGAGGATATGGGAACATAAAATCCCTTTCTCTCTCTTGTATCCCTAGCTTTGTCCACCAGTGGATGAAGGAAATTGTGTATTTTTTCAGATCTTCTAGTTCCTTTTGTTTCTCGAACTGAGTGTGACTCTTATGGGATTAAAGGTTGGTTAAGATCATGGTATCCACACGATCAAATACATATCTAGGTTGAGAGTCCTTTTATGGATCCTCCTCTAAACTTTCCAAGTGCCTCCTATTCAGTGTAAGTCCTTAAATCCATGTTTCCATATCAAAGGGTCATATCCCCTATTAGACAAACCTTTAAAGGGACTCCATAGTTTTAAACCAAAACCTTTCAAACAACATAGGCTTTGATTCTCATCTAAATGGGATACATAGGAAGCCTCCCTGAGGTTCAAACCCAACACCCCAAAATCACCCTAATTCTTTCTAGGAAAAATCCCAACTAGGGTCACATCCATCCTATGAGGCTACATCCCTTCTAGTTTATTTGGTTCACTTTAGCGTAATAACCACACCATCCCTTAACTAGGAACCTTTCTCCTTGACTCCCTTGTTGCATGACATTAAGCTGCATGGTTCAATCCTTGTCATGTGAACTTAAAATGTATGATGTGTCCCATTAAGTGCCACCGAACTATGTGGGTTCTGGTTTCATTCATAAGGATATGTCAAAAAGACTATCTCATGGTCTTGATCCCGATATCAAAACAACTCACATCTCCTTGGATGATGATAAGTTCCAGAGTTCCCCATTGTGTGGATTAAAACCAAGATTGTAATAATAAATGAAATAAAATATCCAATCTATTTACAAAAAAGGTACCATCGATTGAGATCCATGGAAACATATAGATTTCTCTATCGACAAAGAACCTCAGATACATACGGATGATTCTAAATACAATATATGCTAATAATTGATTTTTAACTTAAGGGATATGTCATTTTTGGGATTTAATAAAGGATTCATGAATATGTATTAAATCTATAATAGAGTCTTGAAATAGAAAATAATTCCCCTCAAAAAGGAATTTGGAAAGAAGATTCATGAAAATCTAGAATAAGGGCTTTGTTGGGTATTTATGATTCCATGAACAAAACCTTTTAGAAACTATTCAAAAAGGATGGTGAACCTAACATGAATAATTGTGAAACATTCACCCCCCCCCCCCACAATAAATCACCAGGCTCTATGATTTTTTTCAAAAACATAGGGTTATATATTATTTGTGGGCATCACCTAGGATAGGTCTTCTGATATAAATCCCTTAAGGGTTACTTATAATTGTTTAAGTTTTTTTCATAAGAAATTTGTTGTGGGATCTCTAAATGTATGTTTGGAATTTCAAAAAATATATATCCTTAGAGGTGTTTTAATGTTCCCTATATGAAAGATACACTAGTTACACCTCATGATCTATAGGATGATACACCTAATCATGCTCTTGTACCTAATATAGAGGTTAGGTTGTTTGAACCACTCTGGATCAGAGTCTATTGGAGTGTACTTTCCCATAGTGGAGGAGTATAGAGGATTATGGTTGAATACACCTACGACTTCCAACTCCAGTATCCACTATCCTTCTAGGGAACTGGAGGACCACAGGATATTGAGGAATTGATTGACATCATTGAGGGAATATTAAACCTGGTTGAGACATTAGAGGACTGACGGGTCAATCTAGTGATATTTATGCTTCAGGGAACCACCAATAGATGGTGGGGTGTCATGTGACAAGAAGGAATACATGAGGGTCTTTCTTAAGAGGGCTTCAAGAACCTGTTCTTTGGGGAATTATTTCCAGACATGTTGAAGTTGGAACATTCCTAGGAATATAAAGATATTCATCAAGTATCCATGATGGTATCTTTATACTATTCTCATTTCACTAAACTACTTCTTTTCTCTCCTTTTAGCTAGAAATGAGGCACAGAAGTCTAGAGAATTTGAGATCTGTCTTTTTCCTGATATCATATGATAGGTTAGAAGTTTTGACCTAACAATATACCTATAGGTTATATGAAAGGACTTGATTATTGAGAAGGGATTGATGAAGGATCAAATAGGTGGTCTTCTTCCATCCTTCAATACTCAGGAAAGTGGACCTCATAATTATACGGTGAGTGTATCTTCTAGTAGTAGGAAGAGGAAGACCGAGGACACTTTTAGGGGTAGTGTTAAATAGTTTGAGTATAGTATAGCTTCTTCAACACCCTTAGGAGGAGTTATATAGTGATTCAATTGTGGGAAGGTTAGATATTACCATAGTTTCTGCACATCACCTTATAGAAAGTATTGGTAGTGTGGTAGGATTCAACATCTCCAATGATTCTACTCTTGATATTTGAGGTTAGGTTTCTATATGGTTGAAAGAAATACATGAAATATGGCCCAAGGATCTAATTGAAGACCTCAACAGGAGGTTTATACTCCTTAGAATACATTTACTCAGTCAATTCATGCACCTCATGGTTAGGTCCATGGAGCTAAGGAAGGATGAGTATATGCAATGGACCAGGTTCTGAATAACTATGGGGAGGTACCATCAACCATTTGAGGTAAAATATTGATCACCTCTTCTATTTATATGATTATTTTAAATACCAGTGTTTCCCATTCTTTTATACCTTTGTTATTGGTTGTTGGTATTTAATTATTGATTAAGTTATCTTCCAGGTTACTTTATCTCAACACACCATTTGGGAAGAAAGCTGATCGTCTCTAGAGATGTTCATATTTTCTTATAGTTATTGTCAAATACAGACATTTTTGGGATTTCATGATCCTTGAGATGACTGGATTTGATGTGATCCTTGTAATGGACTAATTGAAAATCTTTTGTGCTCACATCAACTATTATTGCAGATGGGTATCCTTTATTTCACTTAAGGGGGGAATTTTCATGATGACTGGTGAGTGGGATGTCAAATATAGTAGAGTGGGACCAAATTTGAGATATATTGGATCCATCACAGCTTAGGTAACAGACTTAGATCTCACAGTGAAACTATATTTTGGGTCTACTTCTTTCCCTCTTGTTTTCAATCTCTATTGGGATGTATTTCTGGATGACTTCTCAAGTATTCCTCTTGACTGATAAGTAGAGTTAGAAATAGAACTCATTCTGAGAGCATATCCCATTTCGATTCCTCCTTATCATATGGTGTTAACTGAGTTGATGGAACTTAAGATTCATCATGAGGACCTGGAGACTAAGGGTTTCATCAGACCATGTACATCTTTGTGGGGTGATCCCATGTTGTTCATCAAGAAGGTATATGGTATTCTATGACTCTGTGTGGAATACATAAAGTTGAATTAGGTGATGGTGAAGAACATGTATCCTTTACAAAGTATTTATGATCTTTTTGATCAGTTACAGAGAGGCCAGTAGTTCTCCAAGATTGATCTTCATTTAGGCTACCATCAGCTGCAGGCTAGAGAGGAGGATATTTATAAGACAATGTTTATAAGTATATATGGAATGTATGAGTAAATCATCATGCCTTTAGGATTGATGAATTCCCCATCAGTTTCATGGATCTCATGAATAAGATCTTCCACCCATATATTGACTCTTTTAACATGGTATTTGTTAAAGATGTCCTTATATATTAAAATATTTATGAGTTATATTACAGAAACTCTGAGACCATGTTGAGTATAATCTGAGTCCATCGATTTTATTCCAATATTTCTTAGTGTAACTTCTAGATATGAGGGCTATGTTTCCTTGGTCATGTGATCTCTGGGTTAATAATTTCTATGGACCTAGAGAATGTGGAAACAAAAATGTCTTGGGATCACCCTTGATTTTTTTATATCATGGGTTTCCACAGGTTAGCTGCATACTACTAACGATTCATTCAGAATTTCTCCCACTTAGAATCATTGATGATGGGTCTTAATAAGAAGTTGGTTAAGTTTTAAGGGAAAGATCGGTGTGATATGTCCTTTCATGATCTCGAGAAGAGGTTGATGTTAAATCCAATTTTGATTCTTACAAAGCCTAGGATTAAATGCACAGTGTACTATGATGCATCAAGTGTTGGGTTAGGATTTGTGTTGATGTGTATGGATTAGGTATTTCTTATGGGTCATGTCAGCTGTAACACCATGAGAAAAACTACCCAACACATGACTTAGATTTGGTAGTTGTGGTCCATGCCCTAAAGTATTGGCAACATTATCTCTTCGGTGAAAGGTTTATTATTTATACAGACCATAAGATCCTTTAATATATCTTCTCTTAGTGTGATATTAATTTTAGGAAGAGGAATTGGGTAGATTACCTACAAAAATTAAACTTTGAGATGAACTATACTCCATGTAAGAACCCGGATCTTCTTTTCAGGTATGAATCTTGCTTTCTGGTTGTTTTTTTTGGGAAAAAAGATAAGTTTCTGGAAATTTTAGGAGTACACGTCGTGTACATTAAGTACATGTCATGTACCCGATTATCGCGGGTGACCATGTACTGGTCATGTAATGCCCGAGTACATGGTCGTGTGTGGTGACCTGGAGACCACCTAAAAAGGAGGCTGGAAAAGGAAAGTACACGCCATGTACTTTTAAAATACATGACATGTACTTTCTTTTTTTTCATTAAATGGAATGGGGTCACGTCTAATGGACAGAACATCCTTCTTCTCGACCTATTTCATCCAGGAGAAATTGTATGGCCGAAGATCTTCTATGAGCCCCCATCTTGTCATCTGTCCTCCGAATCAAACTCCATCAATTGCGTTGGAACTACATCTGTGAGTTCTTCCTTCTTCTAGAACCTTGTTTCCTGATTTCTCATCTCTCGTGAGTTATCCTCAGTTGAATGTTTTTAATGTTTATATATATCTACAGAGTTATAGGGAAATTCAAGGATTTAGGTTCACGTATATAGATCTCACGATGTTGAGGTAGGTGGTTTGTGCCTTTCTATTGTTATTATTTGAGTTTTATGTGCAAAAGTGCCCAATACCCTTGTTCGGGGTATTGCGTGTTTATGTTTTTTAGCCCTGTTATTGCCTGCCATGCCTTGTTTTATTGGATAGAGGTTAATTTTTTGAGAATAGGGTTATCATTTCCAAGTTATGGATATTTTTTCCATGTTTTTTTGTTTTTGACTGTTTGGTCTAGCCTTGCCTGTTAGGCTACTGCTTTTCTTTCCATGCCTATTATTGTTAGTGTGGAGTGATTATTATCTGACATACTATGATATGTTGTAGTTTGTTTATCCAAGTAGTTCTTGAGGTTTAATTTGGATTTTTATTATTGTTTATGCATGATTTCTTTATATTGGGCTGTGAGAACCTGGTGTAGTGAGACCCTAGGGGAAATTAACATTGAGGTATTTCCCAGAGTGTCTATTAAAATTATCATGCTATGAGACCATAGGGGGGATTGACGTTGAGTGCTCCCTCAGAGTGTGTATAGTTATGTTACGAGGCCACAGGAGGAATTAATGTTAAGTGATTCCTTATAGTGTATATAGGTTACCATTAAAAGACTGTAGGGGGGATTGACGATGAGTGATTCCTTAGAGAGTCTTTGTTCACACATGATTATAGGGGGAATTGACGGTTAGTGCTTCCTCAAAGATTTTTTGTTATATATTCCCTTTTATTATGAACCAAATGGGTTAGGATGTGAGAACTACCTAGAGGATTGATTATATTTGTTTTTGGTTGATTAAGTACTTAAAAGTAAATGTTTGTAAATGAAACTGTAGGATTGTTTACTTTTTAGTACTTCTATGTTCACTGATTCTTTTTGCTTATTACCTACCATATATATTCACTAACTGTTATGCACAGATATTTTGGTGGTTGCCTACTGGGATTAGTCTCACACTATGTTTGGGTCATGCTTTTGGTCCCAAACAGATTATATTACTACAGGTATAGATAAGGGAAAGTGCCCTTCTACTTCAGGTATTTGATTGTTGCAGAGTTGGGGAGCATGGGACCAAGCTAAGGCTTGAGGTGATATGGAGATGTTTACATACTTTTCTTTTATACTTTGGTTTACTAATATATTCTAGAATTGTGATTTTTTTGATGCTTTCCTAGACATATGTATCATGCATCATTTATATATATGTTTGCTCCAGATGTTTATTACTTCTATTGTTTACTTATTGCATATTTTACTGCTTCCGCTATTGCTATCTGTTTTAATTCTGCTGTGTTAGTCTACTAATGAGGGCATAGTTTCTCCACTATCACACCCAAGGCCCTCGCTGCTAGTCAGTTGCCTCTGGCATTTAGGGAAATGTTCTTGAAGCCATGTGACCAACTGGGTACGGGGCACCTCTAGGCGGCTCTCGGAACCGGGATGTTACAAAGTGGTATTAGAGGGTTTCTTTTCTTCTTGACTTACTGTTTGGAGCCTATATCTAGGGATAGGTAGGAATAGGTACTTGGTAATAAGTTGAGCCCGGGAGTTGCTAACCCGTGTATAGGGAAAAGCCAATTTACCTCGTTATTGAAATTTTTCATGTTTTTCAATTATTACGGTTGATTTGATTTCACCTTTGGGTGATTCACATTTTTTTTCTATTATCGTTGATATTATTAAGGTTCTATTTCTGTTTCAAACTGATGATATGAGGGTATTTCATCTCATTCATCATATAGGCACTTTCTAGATATCACATGTAATGCATTCATGTCATTCCATTTAGGGTGCATTAGTATCGTATGTTGTTGAGATAGATGTCGTGCTAGATATGCATGTTATTGTGATAAATGCCTTGATAAGAATACCTAATTTTTTATAGGTTATTGAATTGTGTAAGGTTTGTTTGAATGAACACAAAACTTTGGTTCTTGAGGTGTTATGGGCCCTCATGGATCGGAATTTTGTAGATCATTGTATTGTTATTCCTTGTGTATGACATGTATAAGATGTCAAGATTTGATTCACAGGGAGTATGGGCCCTCACAGATCAGAATTTGGCACTTTAATGTTCATTTTAGTGTTTTTTTGGGTTCCAGAGTAGTTTTTGAGGCTTACTATCTGGAAGAATCCAGAATACACAGCGTGTAATGATAAATACACGCCATGTGTCCTTATTTTCGGGAAGGAACTGTTTTTCTTAAGTACACGTCGTGTATTGTATGTACACGCCATGTAGTCTCTAACCGTGTCACTGGTTGTGTGGGCAGAGACACGGGGTTGGGAAATCTTTGGTAGAACACGCCGTGTTCCGGATGTACACGCCGTGTTGTGTAGACCATGTGTCCACCCGTGTGACTAACGACACAGATGGATAAAACATAGATTATACACGTTGTGTCAAGATTGAACACACCATGTGGTGTAACCCTTGAATTCGACTGTGTAACGAGCAACACAGATTGGTGAAATCCTTCTAGTACATGCCATGTATGGCATAAACACGCCATGTAGAGTGAGTCGTGTAACCAGTCATGTGACTAACAACACGGGTCGGTGAGGTTCGTCTAGTACACGTCATGTCTTGCACTAACACGCCGTGTAGTCTTGTTCTAAGATAACCGTGTGGCTTAGCCATGTAAAAGAACTTAGGAAAAGGAAGAGGATTCAAGTACACACCATGTGTTAGGACAACACGTCATGTGTATAGGGTGTTACATGACTAGTTTTGGAAAAATTACATGCCCATGTGAAGACTTAAGGGAACATGTCATGTAGGAATTATACACGTCGTGTATCTATGTTTTTAAAAACTTGAATGATTTTTTTCTCTTGTTCCTTCTTACACTTCTAAGTTTCATTCCTTGATAATATTGATCTAAGGTGTGTGCTTGAACTTGTAGATTCATGAAATTGATACATCCTCCAAGTGTCCACCAGTTACAGGGCAGTGATCAGACACCGGACATGGATGATCAGGGACTACCAGAAGATCCTCTTGTAGTTCCAGTCTTGGCACCAGCTATCATTCTGAACACAAGTGCAGATGCAAAGTTCTGAGAGGGATTTATGAGGTTTATACAGACCTTCCAGAGAGTACCACATCATTCCCCGTCTATGGTATAGTTGACATGGGTTTTCCAGTAGCAGTATCCTCCCACTTTCTTAGGGGATGGAGGACCCCAGGCTGTAGAGTCATGGATAAAATCCATGCTAACAATCTTCGAGTATTTAGAGATGCCTCCAGAGAGGAGGGTGAAACTCGCTACTTATATGCTTTGGGAATCTACTAAGAGATGGTGGGATGTGATCTCACAGGAGGGATTCTATAAGGTTATGGCATGGGATGAGTTTCAATGTACCTTCTATGATTACTTCTATCCAGAGACTTTGAGGTTCGATCAAGCCTGAGAGTTCATGAGTCTAGAGCTGGGTACTCTTTCTGTTATGGAGTATTCTTCTCTCTTCATAGAGCTACAATGATTTACACCCTTTCTAGGAGGTGATGAGTTATTCCTGGCAAGGAATTTTGAGGATGTTCTTAGGAATAACATCCAATCTCAGGTGAAAATTTTCAGGTTGACTTCCATCACTTCTATAGTCAACCAGGAACTGCTCACGAAACGTAGCCTAAGGGATTCTAGAGCTGTGGTCTAGGGCGTTTCAGCATTAAGAGTTGGTATTTTTATAGATAATAGTAGGTATCACCTAAGGGAGTCTACACATGGAGATTCGAGTAGGCAGGATGCACCTTCAGGGAGCCATGTGGTATGCTACCAGTGCGGGAAGGTCGGGCTTACGAGGCCACATTGCCCGAGAGACCCAATGGAGTGCCGATCCTGCTACAATATGGGTCATATTTAGCACTTCTGTCATTTTCTCTCACTGAAAGCTAGTGACAGGGGTTCATCTATGACTCCGCATTCAGAAGAATCACCACCAATATCTCATCAGTCAGGTAACTTGAGTTATTTTAGCCGTTTAGGCCGAGGTGGAGGTCGTGGTCGTGGTATCCAGTCACCAGGATTTCAGTGACAGCAGGGTGGATCAGCTCAGAGTGGTAAGGTAGGGTCATAGGGTCTCAATTTAGGTCATACTTTTGTGGGGGAGCAGACCCATCAAGATTAGGATCTCGGACCCTCTACAGTTTGAGGTACGATCCTAGTTGCCTCAGTTTTAGCTTCTTCTCTTTTCGATACAGGGGCTTCCCATAGCTTTATATATGTTGTTATTGTGGATATTCTTGGGCTCTGTATCTTTTCTTCTGCCAATATCTTGACGCTAGACACTCCGTTGGGGACTATAATGGATAGTGTACGTCAGTGCAAGGAGTGCCCTCTTGATTTTGGTGGGTGTCACTTCTTTTGGGACCTCTATGTCTTAGAGATGATGGGCTATGATGTCATTCTAGGAATAGACTGGTTAACTCCCTTCCAGGTTTTTGTTGACTGCTATCATCGTAGGGTAAGTTTCACATCACCATAGGGTGGATCGTTTCTTCATAAGGGATAATGGGATGTTCAGGAGAGCAGAGCGGGACATAAGCATTATGGGTTGGGAGGAGTTACAGCCCAGTTTTATAGTCTATATCCAGATGACCAAGGGACTTCATAGATGGAATTTCCTCTAGTGGTGGATTGTTTTAGGGACGTCTTTCTAGAGGTTTTTTCAGGTTTTCCTTTAGAGTGAGAGGTGGAATTTTCTATTGAGCTTGTACCAGGAGCGACACCAGTGTCCATTCCTCCTTATAGGATGGCTACACTAGAGTTACAGGAGCTCAAGAAGTAGTTATAGGAGTTGCAGGCAAAGGGTTTCATCTGACCCAGTACTTCTCCTTGGGGTTTTCCTGCCCTTTTTGTGAAGAAGGTGAATAGTACCCTCAGACTTTGTGTGGATTATCATAAGTTGAACTAGTTGACAATAAAGAAACGATATCCCTTACCAAGTATTGACAATATCTTTGATCAACTTATAGGATCCCGGGTGTTCTAAAATATTTACTTGGGGTCCAGATACCATTAGTTGCACGTTAGACCATCTGATATATCTCTTAAAGCCTTTCAGAGTAGGTATGGTCTATACGAGTACGTGTTTATGCCATTTGGTCTCATGAATGAACCTAAAGTTTTCATGGCTTTGATGAACCGAGTGTTCCATCCGTACTTGGATCCTTTTGTGGTGGTCTTCGTGGATGATATCTTGGTGTACTCTCACCCTTGACACAACCATGCTACCCATCTTGATATTGTTTTGAGTACACTGAGGGAGCATCAGTTATATTCTAAGCTCTCAAAATGCCACTTTTGGATGGACCAGATTCACTTCTTGGGTCATGTTATCTCAGAGACAAGAGTATCAGTACACCCATTGAAAGTGAGAGTAGTAGTTTCCTAGGATAATCCAAAGAATGTCTTTGAGGTGTGGAGTTTTCTAGGGTTGGATGGTTACCATAGACTTTTCATACAGGACTTTTCATGCTTAGAAGCACCACTGATGGCTCTGACTAAGAAGGGTGAAAAGTACTTGTGGTCAGATTCTTGTGAGTCAGCCTTTCAGGAGCTAAAAGGGAGGTTTACTTCAGCACAGATACTAGTTTTTTCAAATCTAATAAGGATCTATACTATGTATTGTGATGCATTAGGTATTAGGATGGGAGTAGTGCTCTTGCAGGGGGAAGGGGTTGTTGAGTATAGGTCTCGAAAGTTAAGGACACATGAGAGAAACTACCCGACACATGATCTCAAGCTAGCTGCAGTTGTTCATGCTTTATGATATTGGAGACATTATCTTCTGGGAGAGCATTTTGTGGTTTTCACCAACCACAAAAGTCTCAAGTATATCTTCACTCAGCGTGATCTAAATTTGAGATAGCGGAGGTAGGTTGAGTACCTTCAGTCCTTTGACTTTGAACTTTCCTATATGCCTAGGAAAGGTAATGCAGTAGCTGATGCGTTGAGCAGGAGGACTCAGATACAGGCATTTTATAAGGCCAATAGTGAGTGGCAGCTTATGGCTCTATTCTCTGAGATGAATTTATAGGTGCATGACAGACAAGGGAATACATTTCTTTCTTTTGTAGCGGTTACCTCTACTCTTCTTGATCGAGTGTGAATGAGGAAGAAATCAGATTTTGAAGGCCTAGTCCTATAGGAGAGCGTGTTAGGAGAGGACCCCATTCTTGGATGGACCATAGGCGATGATGAGATCTTGCATTTTTATGGGCATGTATGGGTTTCGACAGACATATGCGAGGAATTGATGTGGGACTTTCATTCCTCAGTTTTATAAGTTCATCCTAGTGTCACCAAGATGTATCATGATCTACATCGTTAGTATTGGTGGCTAGGTATGAAGAGAAATTTTTCCGATTTCATCATGAGGTGTTCCACCTTTCAGTAGGTGAAGGCAAAGCATTAGTGACCAATAGGGATTTTGCAATAGTTACCCATTCTCGAGTGGAAGTGTAAATATATCACTATGGACTTCATGACAGGGTTTTTGAGGTCACCTCGAGGTAATGATTCAGTGTGGGATGTCATTAACAGACTCACAAATGTTTCTCAATTTTTTCCAATCAAGGAGACCTTCAGTATTGATGAGCTGGGACAGATGTACATCTGAGATATTGTACGTCTACATGGGGTTCCACACTCCATTGTTTCAGATAGGGACACGTGTTTTACTTATCATGTTTGGCAGGGAATTCAGATGGATTTGGGTAGACAGGTACTTATGAGTATAGCTTATCATCCCCAGATGGATGGCCAGTCTGAGCGTACGATTCAGGTGCTTGAGGACATGCTTCTAGCATGCATCCTGAATTTGGGAGGTTCTTGGGAGAAGCACATATCTCTTGTGGAGTTTGACTACAATAATATTTTTCAAGCAACTATTCAAATGGAACCTTATGAGGCTTTGTACGGTAGGCCATGCTGATCACCCTTATGCTGGCTGGAGGCAAGATAGGCAGCTATGCTAGGACCTCATCTTGTCTAGGAGAGCTCAGAGAAGATAGAGTTGATTCAGAAGAGGATTTCTACTGCACAGTCATGATAGAAGTCTTATGCTGATTAGCGGAGATGACCTCTAGAGTTTGAGGTTGGAGATCAGGTTTTCCGGTGTGTCACACCGAGGTCGGGACATAAGAGGATTAGGAGATAGGGTAAGCTTTCATCAAGGTACGTCGATCTGTTTGAGGTGTTGGAGAGAGTTGGACCGGTTTCCTATTAGTTGAAGTTACCTTAGAGGTACCGATCTATGCATGATGTCTTCCATGTTTCTCAGCTCCGACATTACTTCTTAGACCCATCTCATGTTTTCCAACCTGAGAAGGTTGAGTTAGAGGTAGAAACATCATTCAAGGAGCATCCTATCTGGATTGTTGATCATAGTGAGAAGGTTCTCCATGGCTGGTATGTTCCTCTGGTATGAGTGATATGGAAGCACGGGAGAGTATAGGATGAGACTTGGGAGAGGGAGACCGATGTACGATCGCAGTGGCCAGAGTTGTTCATGGATTCTTCTTCTACACTGCCTTGCTATAGAAATTTGGGGACGAATTTCTTTAAGGGAGGAAGTTTTTAAGAACCCAGATCTTCTTTTTATATATGAATCTTTCTTTATGGTTGTTTTTTTATAAAAAGAGGATTTTTTGGAAGTTTCAGGATTACACACTGTGTACTTTAAGTACACACCGTGTACCCAGTTGTCGTGGGAGACTATGTACTGGTCGTGTAATGGCTGAGTACATGGCCATGTGTAGTGACCTAGAGACCGCCTAAAGAAAAGTCCGGAAAAGGCCAAGTACACGCTATGTACTTTTAAAATACATGTTGTGTACTTTATTTTTTTCATTAAACAGACCGGGGTCACGTCTAATAGACAGAACATCCATCTACTTGACATATTTCATCCAGGAGCATCTGTACGGCCATGGATCTTCTCCGAGCCCCCAACTCGTTATCTGTCCTTCGAATCAAACTATGTTAGTTGTGTTGGAATCACATCAATGAGTTCTTACTTCTTCAAGAACCTTGTTTCCTGATTTATCCTCTCTCATGAATTATCCTCGGTTGAATTTTTTTTATATTTATGTAGATCTATGGAATTCTAGGGAGATTCAAGGCCTGAGGTTCATGTATATCGATCTCACGACACCGAGGTAGGTTTTTTGGTGCTTTCTGTAGTTAGTCTTTTAGTTTTATGTGAAAAAGTTCCCAATACCATTGTTTGGGGTATTGAATGTTTATGGATTTTAGCCCTGTTATTTTATGTTATGCCTTGTTTGATTGGATAGAGGTTAATTGTTTCAGAATAGGGTTATCATTTCCAAGCTATGGATGTTTTTCCCATGTTTGTTTATTTTTGACTGTTTGGTCTAGCCTTGCCTGTTAGGTTGCTGCTTTGCTTTCCATGCCTAGTATTGTTAGGGTGGAGTGATTATTATCTGACATGATATGATATGTTGTAGTTTGTTTAGCCAAGTAGTTCTTGAGGTTTACTTTGGATGCTAGTTATTGTTTGTGCATGATTTATTTACACGGGGCTACGAGAACCTGGTGTAGTGAGACCATAGGGGAAATTGACATTGAGGTATTTCCCAAAGTGTGTTATAATTATCATGCAGCGAGATCATAGGGGGGATTGATGTTGAGTGCTCCCTCATAGTGTCTATAGTTACATCATGAGGCCATAGGATGAATTGATGTTGATTGCTTCCTCAGATTGTCTGTAGGTTACCGTTAAAAGACTATAGGGGGAATTGACGGTGAGTGCTTTCTCATAGAGTCTTTGTTCACATATGACTATAGGGGGAATTGACGGTGAGTGCTTCCTCAGAGATTCTTTGTTATATCTTCCCTTGTATTGTGAACCAGAGGGGTTAGGTTGTAAGAACTACCCAGAGGGTTGCTTGTATTTGTTTTTGGTTGATTAAATAATTAAAAATAAATGTTTGTAAATGAAACTTTAGGACTGTTTACTTTTGAGTACTTTTGTGTTCACTGTTTATTTTTGCTTATTGCCTGCCATATATATTCACTGACTGTTAGGCACAGATATTTGGGTGGTTTCCTAGTAGGATTAGTCTCACACCCTGTTTGGGTCATGCTTTTGGGTCCAAATATATTATATTGTTGTAGGTATAGATAAGGGAAAGCATCCTTCTACTTTAGGTACTTGATTGCTGCGAAGCTAGGGAGCATGGGACCAAGATGAGGCTTGCGATGCTGTGGAGATTTTTACTTTCTTTTGTTTTTTTACTTTGGTTTAGTACTGTATTCCATCATTGTAATTTGTTTGGATTCTTTCCTAGACATATGTATCATGCATCACTTATATATATGTGTGCTCGAGTTGTTTATTACTTCTGTTGTTTACTTATTTCATGTTTTACTGCTTCCTCTATTACTATCTATTTTACTTCTGCTGTGTTACTCTACCAATGAGGGCACAATTTCCCCACTATCACACCCAAGGCCCTCACTACTAGTTGGAAACCTCTGGAATTTGGGGAAATATACTTGAGTCCATGTGACCAATTGGGTATGGGGCACCTCTGGGCGGCTCCGAGAACCAGGATGTTACACTTCAAGAAAAGGTAATGCCATTACAGATGTTCTTAGAAGGAAAATTTCAGAGATACAGAATCATGGTGAGTGGAAATCACCAAAGGAATGTCATATTATTATTTTGATGGTGGAATGGATTGTGTATGCATTTGAGAATTGTGAATTCATGACATGAAAGCCCTTGTTCATCACATCTTCATTAGTGGACCTATTAATGACCGGCCAAGAGTCGGATCCTGAGTGTGCAATGATGCGAGAGTTACTAGTAAGTACTAAACCAATTCTAGGAAGTTCAGTGGATGATGATGATGTGATTAACATATATGGGGGGATTTTAGTTCCAGTATCCTTGAGAGATGAGTTTATGAGAGAATCTAATGCTTCAAAATGGGTAGTTCATCTAGGATTTACAAATATGTACCATGAAATTCAACATCAATTCTGGTGTCCTAGTATAAAGTGGGACATCATTATTTTTGTTTCATGGTACCTTTCCTACTAGAGGTTAAAGGTTTAGCATTAGTGTCTTGTCAATTTTATTTATACACTTTCTATGCCGATTAAGAAGTGGGGTGATGTAATGATGGAATTTGTGATGGGGTTACCTTAGACCCTAATGATTCGTGATTTTGTTTGGGTAATAGTTAATTGAAGGTTCTAATTTCTTATCAATCTATGAGACTCATTCAATGGATGAGATCTGATAGTTGTATGTATAAGGGATTTTATTCTTACATGGATTTCCCTAGAGCATTGTATCTGATATAGATTTGTGTTTCTCATTATAATTTTGGAAGGGATTGTAGAAGGATTTTGGTACTCAGCTGAAACTAAGTAAATAATATCATCCATAGACTGATGGCCAATTAGATAGAACAATCCAGGTATTGGAGGATATATTGTGGGCATGATTTCTAGATTTGAATGGATCTTGGGATGATCATATTGCCTTGGTTGAGTTTGTGTATAATAGTAGATTCTATGATTCTATTCAGATGGAACCTTTTGAGGCTCTCTATTGTTAGTCATGTCGTTCACCACTATATTATCAAGATCTAGGTGATGTAACTATGGTGGAGATGAGCATGGTACATGATACCTTTGAGAGAGTTTTGTTGATCAGGAAGTGGTTGAACATGCTCAGAGAATGAAATGATCATATACCGACCAAAGGAGATATCCTTTGGAGTTCATTTATGAGGATGTGGTTTTCTTATAGGTGACTCCTCAATTAGGGCATCGATGGTTGTAGAAGAAAGGAAATCTATCACCATGATTCGTTGGATAGTTCAATATTTTTGAGCATATCGGGACTATGGATTACCATGTGGATCTTCATTATTACTACTGAGTTTTGAAAGATGTGTTTTATGTTCCTCATCTCAATATGTACATTCCTAATCCTATGCATATGATTGATTTTGAGGAATTTGAGATGGATCCTAATGCATCGTACGTGGAATACATGGTGCAAATTTTAGACTAGAGTGATAAGTTTTTATGGGAGAAGACAGTGCCACTTGTCTATATCCTATTGTGGCATAGATGGTTCTAGGAGGAATATTTGGAGAGGGAGTCTATTATTCAGTCTCGGGGGCTCTAGTTGTTTGAGAAAGATGCCTAGAGACACTTCTTATGGATGAGAAGTCTTTAGAGGGTTATATTGTAATAGCCTCAATTTTTTTAGGTGCATTATGAGTTAATATCAGATTTTATTCATGTTTTTTTGAACTATTAATTGTTTGGGATGATTTTTAAGGGTTTCTAGTTGGTTTTGGAGAGTTTTAGAAGAATTTTTATGGGTTCAAAGTTGAAGCATAGTTGTCCCAAATCATACTGATTCTTTAGGAAATTTTCTGGAAAGTGGAAGAAGCACTTAGGGTGGATTGTGGTTAAGATTCTTGGTTTATAAAACTACACATACTCACCTTATAAACCTTGAAACATTTTCTAGTGTAAAAAATCATGTTTGGACATGGGTTTACAGACTGTGTGACTAAACCATGTGAGTTCCCATGAGAGGCATAAATCCTCACATGGTTTGGAAAACCATGCGCACATGGATTAATGATCCAAAAATCATCATTTAAATACATTAATTGCCTATTTCTACATGTTATTTATCCTAAATGTATCCATTTTAAAGACACCATAGGATTCCCATAGTAATTTCCTCTACTTATAACCTCAATTTTAGTAGATCCAAGTGTGTTAATGATCAGTAATTAAGGTATGCGACTCAAGAACCTTTTTTCTTTAGGTTTCTATAGATCTACCTTTCATCCATTAAGATGAATCATGGATATATAATGTTGTGGCTAGGTTTATGGATATAGATTTCATCTAATGATGAATTCATGGATTATTTCTAGAATGGTGGAGGATCTAGGGTGTCGGTGACACCTCCTTTAATCAATCTCAATTCTACCATCCTTGGAAGATCTCGAGAAGTACGTTGATGTAAAACCTACTTCATTAATTCAGAATCATCTTGAATGTAATTATATAAACATTATGTAATTGAGTTGGGATTGTTTGTAGGTATTCTTGGTGTGTGGGATCAATATGGTTAAATCTTGGGTGTGACTCATGTATCTCTTCTCAATGGGTTTCAGAGGTTTTCATCAACAAGACAAAGGTAGGAAGTTCCTTACCATTTAGGGACCTTGTATAATCTTTTTTCCTTGACATGATACTTGTGTTGGTGTATATTATTTAACCATAATTTATAGAAATCTCATGTGTGTGTAGCTCATGAGAGCCATATATAATGATTGATTCCATGAGTATGCTAGTGTAGCATGTTAGACCATGTTTAATGATTGATTGAATGTTTATGTTTGTTACTAATAAATCATCATGAAGGCATTTTATGTCCTAACTTTATATAATCTTCTTAGTTGTGCATAATTACCATGCCTTTTAAGGTATTTAATTTGGTACTCAGAACAGGTGGACCGACATAGTATGGTTATCCCTTAGAGGGGGAGTGCACACGACATGAGACAATGATGAAGATGGAACTGAACATAGGGAAAGGACATGATGTCCTTGAGTCTAGACCTAAGGAAGTAGACTCAGGGGTACAATGGCCTTGTGGATTAACCCAAGGCATAGAAAGTATATGACGTAATTGAGGCCTGGCCTATGACCAATGATGGAGTTTGACATTATTGAGTCCCAACTCATGATGAAGGTGGGATACAACAGCCTTTTGGACTGATCTAACTCAATTCCTTGAGACTACTGAGAGACATGTTCATTATCCTTGTGGGTAGCTCTTGGTCACTTCCAAAATCCTTTACAACTATCCTTCTAGTATAGAGCTTATGTAGGTATGTATGGAGATCATGGTAGCTTGTTTAGAATGGGAATTATCTACATATGATTGTTAATTATTTATTGTGCATTTTCATTTATCATGGAATACACCTATTATACTTGTGAACTCATGTTAATGACACATTGGTGGTGTTCTAATGGGTTATATTACTCACAAACTACATGGGAATCTCGATTCATGCACAAAATTCATGGTTAGGAATCTTGATAAGGGTAAGGGGTCTTCGGTAGATAGTTGATTTTTGGAGCATGGAACTGGTAGTGGTACCAGGATGAACTTAAAAGGATTCCACAATGTTTTTTCTTTTTTCTTTTTTCACCTTTTATACTCTAGTTCTGACATAGCCCAAAGGGTATTCCTGTTCCCCATGGGCTGGTGAAAATAGATTGGGCATCAAGAAAAACCTTTGGGAGACATTTTTCCACAAATAAGTTGTAACAAGGTGATATAAATATGTAGAAAAAATATTTTTATGTCAAAAAAATACAACATTATAAAATATACAATCTTCAAGTAAAACAAGAGACAAGGTATATATTACTCAAAAATTTCTAAGTTCTAACTCCATGTGATAAGGCGTCACCTCCAAAATCCTAAACCCTACTAATAAAAAAACCCTACACCACCATATGGTGCCTTTATCTTAACTAAATTAGATAAAACAAGATCTAAATACACCCAAAGGTGTATGTACAGTGTGAGAAAAAGTTTCCATTAGGTTCCCATGAACTCTTTAGGATTTTGTGGTGTTTCTTATTTTGTTTTTTTGCACCTTTATACTTTAGTTTGTCTTGAAATATCAATGAATCATCACTCTATTAGGAGCAGCTCTCCCATATCTATCATCATTTATTATGGTTCCCCTAAAACCACTTTCGGTTGCAATTACTTCTCCTTTCTCGGTCTCATAGGTTCTCTCTTTTTATTTGTCTCTCTTTGCATGTTGTTTTGTGGCCAAAGCTTCAGACTCCCTCATTCTCTTCCCTTTTTGTCTTACACATTGTGATTGAAACCATCTTGGTTTAGTGTGATGGTTCTGATGGTGGATTGGGATAGTGTTGGTGGAGCATTGTTTTGGGGATTTGGTTGTTCTCACTCATCACTTTTTTGTTTGGTGGGTTTTGCTTCTTCAGCCATCATCATGGCCTTGAAATGCCTTCACTCCTCCTCTACCCTTAATTCCTAATCCATTATGTTTGATCCCATTTTGATCTGGCATGGTGTCACTCTTGGGGGATTGGGATTGTGTAGGTGTTATGATTTTTGGTTCTTCTTGTGTGTCAGTGTGTCATGGTTTTTGTGATCCATTCGTAGATTTATCACTAGATTTATTTCTATCCCCCTACAATCCATTATTTATCTAGGGTTTTTTACCCTCTTTCTCGATGCTTTAGGTTTCTAGTTTTGGTTTTTATGGTCTTCTCCCTGTGGTCGTGGCTCATTGTTCTAGCCTCAAATCACTTCCTCTCTAATATTTCTTCTTGACCCTTTTTTTAGAATCCATATTGGTATGGTGTGGAGGCTCTCATGGTGGATTGGGTGTGTTGATCAAGTGTCTAAGGTTAGTCCAGGATCCATGAACTATGTTGGTGTTTTTTTATCCATATGTGGTGTTCTTATTCTTAAATGGAAGTGTTTTTTGTTCTATTATTGGTGATCTCAGTGTGTTTCTATGTTTTGTTGGATCGATTGTTTTTTCAGCAATGACTGTTGTGTTTGTAAAACAAAGGTATTAGGGTATGGTGAGAGGCTAGATTAGCTCAAAAGTTGGTGATATTGATGAATATGATGTTATGTGGATTTATTGGCCTAGTTTTGGTTACATTTGTTTTGGTTTTTTGTGGTGGACATCAGTGAGGTGGACAAAGGTGATGAAACCATGATAACGGCTAATTTTTTTTGACGTTTTTTGTGGTTTTTGGTGGTGGAAATCAATGAATTATACATCAGTGAAAAGATAATGATGATGGTGATGTGATGATGGTGATGATGTATAGACGTGACATAACTTTTCTTGATGTAGGGTTCCTCATGTGGCTTGCGGGATTTGTGAGGATCACCGTTGACGCGATGTTCCCACGACGCCCATTTAGTTTTGAATTATTGCTATTGGATTTTGAATTTTAAATTTTCCTGCTGAATTATGTGTGATTTGGATGATACAAGGGTTCCCACCCTAACCCTAAAAGTGGTATTATGAAAATTTAAAAAAATTATTTGGAGTTTTTTCTTTACACATTGGGATACTGGGTTATTTTTATGTTTTTACATAGGTGAAAATTGTTACTGAATTTTATTTACTTTTCATTCCATCATGATACTATGGGTTGTTATATTTTATTTATTTTTATGGTGTATAGATATGATTATTGAGGGTATAGTCTCCCCACTGCACCCTTAGATCCTCGCTACTAGTTGACTACTTCTTGCATGCATGGAGGTGTGCATGAGGTCTTGTTGCATCTCCTCTCACGTGTTATTCAGGAAAACCCAAGTTGGGGTGTTACATTGTGCACTAGGTGATGATTGAGTTAACACCCAATACACCCTTTTCAGGGTTATTACCCCTGGGTACATATGTTCCAGTGCCTATATCTACTTGTGGTATATATAAAAGTATGTTATTGATAGGAAAACCACAAAATCTTCACTTTACCTAAATTTCATGACGTTATCCTATACATAGAATTGTCCCTTAGACTCATCCCTAGGGTTTTAACTAAATTTATCTTATCCTAATCCCTAAAATATTTAATATTACCTCAACTAACATAAAGGGTTACTTCCGCCTTTGGAATTAGGATCAACTTTAACTTATCAAACCATAAATTATACTCAATAAACATCCTAATCTCTAAAATTATCTAAAGTGTTCTATGATATCAACTATAATGCTCTAGACCCATACTCCCAGATCTAGTGCCATAAACACATACTTTACATACTGTCTTTGATACCAACTATAGATTACCAGACATAACTACCCCATAATTACATGACTTAAAGATAATATTTCATTACATATATTCCCAAGACCTTTTAGATTTAGAGATGAATTTCCCTAGATCAATGTAGAATTACTAAGAGGGAGAGTGAATCCATGATCACTTTTTCTTTTACAGGAAATTTTCTTAACTTCTTAATGAAGTTTTTTCTAACCTATGAAACTTGTTAGAGTTATAATCCACTCAAATATAAATCTCAAAATCACCATTCATATGAACCAAATATAAATAGAGATCAATACATGATACTTACATGGTTCGATAAAAATACCTACTCCTTTCCATATTGATTACCCCCCCCCCAACAAGGCTTCTTTTACTAACTTCTTCATGATTACAAAGGCATAGGTCATAGATTGTTACACCCCCAATAATCATTTCTCCAACAAACCCCAATTATACCCCCAACAATCAGCTCTTCTTCCAAAATTAGTTATACCCCCCAGTTTTCCTAATTGTATCCACTTTTTCATGGCTAGTTATACCCCCCAGCCACATGCCTTTTCAGTAACTTGTTATACCCCACAACTACAAGATCTATCCTTCTTCTTTTTTGATTTGCCATAGAAAGATCTTTTCTTTCTATATAAGAAAGTCGGATCACCTTCACCTGTGTATAATCTTCAAGATCTTCAATAACTCTCTTAAGAGACTGTTGGCATTGAAACATCCTCCTGATATTAGGAAGACCTGGATATGATCAATCTGAATTTTCCTAGAAATTTCCCATAAAACTTCCTTATTAATGTTTTTCCAATTGAATCTGTATGGTATTACCTCTATCTAATTACTTCTAGTATGTATTCATACAATTCTCTTCACTACGCTTTAGTTTGTCGTGATTTTTTTGATGCACCTTTATCTGATGTTCTCAGCTTGATGTTTTTCTACCTGATGAAGCTTACTCAGTCCAATGTGCCTCCTACTTTGACTGGTTATTCATTTGTTTGATCTATGATTAAATATTCTCTATACAATGAAATATTCTTCAACTAAATAGAAACATGGTTGGATACTCTCATCATTTCCTCTTTTTATGATGGATCTCAGTTTGATGAAGCTTATGGTTTTTCTGATGAAACTTAGTATGATAAAAACTATTCTTCAACCAGGTGGGAACTCTTGCTGGATTATCACAACATAAACTCTTCATCACTTCATCACCTCCATGTATATGAAAATTATTCTTTACTTTATCCATACTTTTTCACCCCTTTATATAGGTGAGTTTCTAGAAGTTTGGTCAGGAACTCAAATGTATTTTCCTACTCAATGTAACTTTAAATTTTGAATATTCTACTCAATTTAATTTTGCGGGTCACTTATTAACTCTTATAGAATATTATATAACACACTTGAAGTTTTTTTAAAGATCTCACTTTCTGTAAACTTTCTTAAACTTTGTGTTGAGGAACTTATGCAAACTTCCTTACCCTCACTAGATAAAAAACATTGAATTATTAGCTCGTAATCCTCATTATTAATGAATTTACATAGTTTATGTAAAGCTTATTAGAACTCCTTTTTCAAATGAAACAACTCCAGATTCCTCCATCTTATTGACTTGAAGACTTTCATTGTCTGATAGGCCTCTGTATGATTTATCTTTTTTAGGAAACATTCATCCAATGAACTCAGCATATGTTTATCTAATGAAATCTCATGTCTCTATTCGATGAATCTTTATACTGCACTTTGACCAGTGTTCATCATATGAAACCTTTGACTGGTGATCATTCATCTGATAACATCATAAATCTCAGTCCAATGTTCATCTATCCTATGGAACTCAAATTCATCTCAAACTTTATACACCCTTTTCTACTTGGAGTGCATTCACATTTCCCCATCTGATGACATTACAAATCTTCATCTATTAGATATTTATAATATCCATACAATGAATCTTCCTCAACAATTTCAACATCATATATTTCTTCATTCAGTAATATGCTCTAGTTATCTCTATCTGATAGCATTGAAATACTATCCTCCTTCCAGTAAGCTTCATACTGCTCTCCAACTAATGTACTACATGGGTTTACTGCAACTGATATCATAGAATAGGTATCCTTCATCTGGTGAACTTTGTACTCTCTCATTATCCTTCTACTGTAGCTTTATAACATTCATTTAACCAATTAGAACTTCTAAAACTTATTTGTCTGATCATTCTGTATCAAAATTTTGTAACTCAATATTTTTAAGACCAAAACTTCCTAGATCATTACACATAAACCACTTATTTTAACTTCATACCTTGGACCTTCATCTGGTAACATGGGTTTATCCATCCAATGGAATTATTAAACTTTGTACAAATAGTCTGTCTGATAACTCCAAATTTAACTCAGACTTCCACTTCTTCCACTTTTATACATATCCCCCTTTATACTCATCACTTTGTATAAATGTATAAAAAATCTTCTTGGATCGTGATAAAATTTATGATGTTAATAACTTGAATAATACCACAGCATCATCATACTATGTAAGGAAACTTTCTTACACACTATAAGTAAATTTTATTACATCTCATAAGGAAGATTCACTAACCTCTATAAGGAAAGTTTCCTACACAACTCCAGTGATATATTCTATCAAATTTATCTTACAAACACATATTTAAATATTGAAAAAAATGAAACCAAACACACTTTGGTATAATAATATCCCCCTTTGTGTTTGTTTTCAATATCCTCATCACAAATTTAAACATATTAGAATTCAATATATGTGCACGTGACTTTCTTAATGATGTTTTCATCACCCCCTATGTTACTTCTCCTGCTTATTAACAATCAAATACAATGGTAACATAGTGAACATCTCAGTACATCTTCTTTCCTAAAATATTGAAAAGCTTTCTTAGAGAGAAAATTAGTATCACGTATGTTTCTTAACAAAGAGCCTTTAACTAAACAACTCTAAGTCTACATGGGAGAAATCAGTGTAGAAAACAAGAGTGTAATCAAGTTGATCAATGTGTTTCATAACATTTATTTCATGTAATACTTTTTTCAAGCTTCTTACAAAATATTTATATTTGAGGGAATCTAAAAAAGTTTGTTAAGGAAAAACCTACATCAATCTTACTAAACATATTAAAAAAGTTCTCAAGTATATAAATACAACTCCCCGACATCTAATTTTTTTTATCATCTCTAATTTCATGTTTTTAATAAAATTGTGATGCCCATACCTCAATATGAGATTTTCTCCCCCTCAAGGGCAGCACAACGTTCTCAATCATGGTTGTAGATATGTTCTATGATGAACATAACTTCTTGGTGTAAAAAACTACTACTACACTCATCCATCTTCCTTAATTCTTCTCCATCAATTCCCTGTAAATTAGTACAAATAAATAAGCATTGGGAATAAGGAGGAACCTTATAAGTAACATGAGAAATAATATTATTCTATTAGTATATACTTATTATTTTTCTTATTTAATTTATCATGGGATGTAATTTCTTCCTTATGATAATCCTTCTTAGATTTTGTAACAGACTTATTATCATATATATAACTTTACATGAAGCTGTTATATTCTCTTTATCTTTCGTAAAATCTTTTTTACATTGATTTTATAACATATTATTCAAGATTTTCTATTAGGTTGGTAATATAGTCATATAATATTTTGTAACATGCCAATATTATTCATACAACTTTCATTTATTAATATTTTTTAACATTTTATCTATTTATAACTTGTTATCAAATTTGTTCATAATTTTTTAAACTTTTTTCTTCCCTTTTTCTTTGATTGAATTTTGTTATTGCTATATATTTATAGCCATGGACATTTGTTCTATAAAAATAAATAATCACGCTTTATTTCCCATCTCAAATTTCTTAAGATGATTTTTATTTGTCTTTATTGAAGCTTTAACATAATTCATTTTTTAACTTTATTTTGTTTCTCGTCTTTCTTTCTTGGAAATTTTATTATTATATGCTCATTATAGTTCCCTATTGATTCATACATATTTCTTGGTAGAGTAATATTTTACCAGCATGAATATTCTTTGTTCCTAAAAACTCCATAACACTAGAATTTGACTTTGAATCTTCTTCTCTTCTTTTCTGACATATTCTATCCAAATTTTTTAGGTTGTATACCTTTCATTTTTTGATTGAGGTAACCAATATTTTGGACACTTCTTGGGTAATATGTATTCTTACATATTTTCTCATCCACCCTTAATGTAGTGAGTTTATCATGATTTTTCACCATCTTTACTTTCTCAGAATTTGGTTTGAAACTTTTACCAATAATTGAAGCAACATTAGTGAAATAAATAGTTTATGAGTTATGGGATACCTTATTTTTGGATGATGCTTCCACTTTATAATAGAGTGATCTCATTCCATTCTTTCAATAAAAATGAGTCTTTTTAGAGTCATGATTCTCAATTAAAACTTATGTAGAAAAATATATTCTTATAATAATATGGGAAGTTCTATATTATAGTGATTATTGATTCTTTAATATCACCTCCAAATATAAACACTTCATGTTGAGAGAGTTATTCTAATACTCATATGATCTCATATTTTATTCATAGTCCTCATTTAGCTTATTTATTTGTTCTTCATGCATTTTTATTGATTCTTGTAAAAAATTTAAAGTTACTTTACCATGTTTTCTTTATCCTCTAATTGAGAAGATATGACAGCCATATAAACTTTGTGTAATTGTTCAAGGGCATGGAAAGTTTCTAAAAATATAATATTAATTAAATATTTCTCACAAACATTACTTTACAATTCTTTAATATCTTAAATATATCTTTTTGTAAAAATAGAAAATGTTTCATCATTTTCTTTGACTAGTTTTGTGAGAGTGTTTCATACCCCAACCCTTTTAGTCAATTATTCTTCCATATAATAAGACTCTTCTTCCAGCTGTAATTTTTAATCCTGAAGACCCTTGATATTTCCAATAATATAATTTACCACTTCTTTGGAAACTTTCTTCATATATTCTTTGAGTTTAGAATAAATATAACTAAGTGATACAGATTCATCATAGTTTAAACTAGATTCATCAAAAAAATCATAATCAGAAGAATTATTGAAATTTATACCATTAAAATCACCTTTAGTTGGAGGTGTCTCTCCATTTAATTTTGGATTCATCTTTAACTTCATTTACTCTCTTTTCTTCCTATTTCTCTAAGTCTTGGAAGAAATATTTAGATTTGTATCATTGGGAGTAACTTTATTTTTCTCCATACTTAGTATATAGTTGTATATTTTATAGGTGACCTACCCTTTGATACTATTTTAAGTTCCTTGGATCAATGTAGGATCACTGAGGGGGGAAATTAGTGATTAATTTCTTTTACTAGAAAGTTTTTTAAATTCATAAGGAAACTTTTCCTAACCTCTAAAATTTGTTAGAGTTATGATCCACTCAAATATTAATCTCAATCTCACATTTCATATGAAAAAAATAAGGATATATTAGTACATGTTATTTACAAGGTTTGGTAAAAATAATTAATCCTTTCAATTTTTGTTATTCCCCAAAACATGGATTCTTTTACTAACTACTTCCAAGATTACAAACACACTTGAAGCAACTAGTTATACCCCCTGGTAATCATTTCTCCTACTAACCCTATTTATACCCCCTATAAATTATCTCTTCTTCCATATTTGGTTATACCCCCAAAATTTCCTAACTGTATCCTTATTTTCACAGCTGGTTATACCCCCATAGCCAAAAGAATTTTCAGTAACTGGTTATATCCACCAACTGCAACCTCTTTCCTTATTATTTTTTGATCCACTATAGAAAGATATTCTCTTCATCCTTAAGAAAGTTATATTACCTTAATCTATATACAATATTTAAGATCTTTAATAACTCTCTTAAGATTATTTTGACCTTGAAACTTCCTTGTGGTCTTAGGAAGACCTAGATATGCTTAATCTGAATTTTCCCAGAACTTATCCAAAAAAACCTTAGCAATTTGTATCTGATCAACTCCATCCAGTATTCCCTATGTCTGATATCTCCATATGATATGTCTACTTCCAATGATCTTTACTATTCTTAGGTTTAGGATGATCTTTTTGATGCACCATCATCCAATGTTTTTGGTCTGATGCTTCTCTATCCGATGAAGCTTACTCAATCTGATGCACCTATAGCTTTGATCGGTGATTTTTCCATTAGATCTCCAATATAATCTCATCATTTTGATACACTCTTCTTCAACTGAGTAAAAACTATATTGGCTACTCTCATTGTTTCATATTTATACAATGGATCTTGGGCTGATGCTTCTTTTACTTCATCTGATGAAACTCGGTCCTATGAAAACTCTTCTTCAACCAGGTAGAAACTCTGGTTGGATTCTCATATCATAGACTCTTCAGTACTTCATCTCCTCTATGTATATAAACAATGTTATTCAATTTCTTCATACCGTTTCACACTATTATATAGGTATGTTTCCAAAATTTTGGGTAGGAACTCAAATGTATTTTCTTGCTTAATGTAATTTTGAATTTTTAAGCTTCTGTTCAATTGATTTTCTTAGGCCACTTCTCAACTATTTTGAAACATTATCAAACACACTTGATGTTTCTTGAAAGATATCCCTTTATTCAAAATTACTTAAACTCATATTTAAGTAACTTATTCAAACTTAATTAACCTCACTAGATAAAAAAACTTTCTATGATCATCTTGAAATCATCATTATTAAATACTTTACATAGTTTATGTAAATCTATTTATAACTCCTCTATCTGATGAAACAACTCCAGATTCCTCCATCTGATGGACCCAGATACTATCATTGTCTGATGTACCTACGTTCATTTTCCCTTGGTTAGAAAACCTTCATCTGATGAACTCAACATATGTTTGTATGATGACATGTCATATCTCTATCTGGTGGATCTTCATACTTCTCTCCAACCGATGTTCTTAAAATAAAACCTTTGACTTATGATCATCCATCTGATAACATCATGTATCTTGGTCTGATGTTCATTCATCTAATGAAACTCAACTTAATCTCATACTTTTCATGCCCTTCTTTGCATAGAGCACATTCACATTTCTTCATATAATGAAATCACAAATATTCATCTATTGTATCTTTCAAATATTCATCCAATGAATCTTACTCAACCATTTCACCATCATAGATATCTCCATCTGGTATTATGCTCTAGTTATCTCCATTCAATAGTATTTCCATGTTGTCCTCTATCTAGAAATATTCATACATATCTCAGACCAATGTACTACATGGGTTTCCTCCAAATGATAGCATAGATAAGTTATCCTTCATCCAGTGAACTTTTTACTCTCCTATTCTCTTTCTGATGTAGATTCATAACATTCATTTGACTGATTGGAACTTCTTTGACTTCTCTTTCTGATCATTCTACATCAGAACTTTGTAACTCAATCTTTATAAGGATGCAATTTTATATACCATTCTACAAATAATAACTTCTTTGAACTTAATACCTTAGGGATTCCTTTGATAACATGAGTCTTTCCATCCAATGACATTATTCAACTTTATACAAATAGTTTGTCTGATAACACCAACTTGAACTCTGACTTTCACTTCTTACACTTTTTTACAACTCCCCCTTTGTACTTCTCACTTTATACAAATGTGTACAAACTTTACTTGGATCGTGATAAAGTTCATGATTTTAGTAACTTGAATAATGACATAACATCATCAAAAATTTTAAGGATACATTCTTACGCTTCATAAGGAAAGTTCCTTACACCTCATAAGGAAATTTCTTTAACCTATATAAGGAAAGTTTCCTACACAACTCCATAAATATATTATTTAAAAAAATTCTTATGAAAACATATTGACATATTGACAAAAAATGTAACTAAACACACTTTATCAAAACAATTTATTTAGATAATTAGGAAAAAACATAAAGTAATCAATCTCATTTCTTTCTCAACTAATGGAAATTTTTTCACTATATAAGAAACTACTTAATAAATAGTAAGTATTCAACATCTCTCATAAATACCCAACACATGCTATTATTTTAGTCATATCATGTGTAATAATTTTTTTCATAACCTGGGGAAATAGAAACATAACAATGGGTGATCTCAAAATGCTTAATAAGTGAAAACATACAACTAAGGAAATCATGGCATAAACATGGAATAATTATTATGGAAGGAATAAGTTATCATCATAATATCATAATCAACTAAAATTGGTATATCCATTTATAGCAATGAAAATAAATAGATCACATGGATAAAAATAATTGAATTCATGGTGATGAAATATATAATGTTTAACATCTTAATTTTACCATCAAGGCCTCAGCCAAGACATCATTCTTTTTGTCAAGACTACAATCAGTATATCTTCATAAATTGGATAGGAATACACCTAATACCTAAAAATTTTTGTCTTAAGATTCCTACCAATGCATCAAGAGGATATATAATTTCAATCCCCACTTTTCACTTGTTTAATTCCAATGCATTCATTATATGAGATAATGAGTAAAAAATACATAATCAACTTTTCCAATAATCATTTTTATTAGAAAAATAACAAATGGAGCACCAATAATTTTCTTGATGTCAATTAAAGTTATAACATGATCATAACCCATCTAGATAAAGAAATTGAATGGTTAAATAATCAACGTATAGAATCTAGGTGATCACCCTTCAATCAAAGGAATGGAAAATAGCGTATTCACAAAGAAAAGGCATTAGAATAAAAGTTATTATTATTCATGGTGGATGGTTAGGAAGGAAAAAGATGGTGATAGATCATATATTTCATAGAAAAAAATTATATAAGCCATCTAGAGAAAGAAAGTGGATGGTTGCAAAAGAATATATCCCCAGTATAATAAAAGAAACTCAGAAGGATGTTTAAAAATATAAAAAACATCATTTCAAAATAATATTTTGAATGGTATCACACAATAAAAGATAATGAATTGAATTCTTTGATAGTGAATTAAATACCAAAAATTATATATTTATTATATAATAAATCATCTAACATAAACTTCATGATTTTAAATCTTTTTGAATATGAAAATTAAAATGGAGGTGAAAACTTAAAAAAGATCTTTTAGAAATCATTTTTAACATTGACATAAAATAAAAACTTACATGTAACTTTAAAAAGTAACTTTTTAAAAGTAGAAATAAACAAATTTTAATTTTAAAAAGAATCTATAATAATGGATCCTTGAAAGAGATATAAAAGTTTCTATAGGAAATATGGATCCAAAGATAAAACATTTGATCATGAAAGGAACCATTTTAATAATTTGAAATTACCTGTATTGAAAACCCACATTGTAAAAAGAGTATTAAAAATTTATTTGTATTAAAACTTAATTTTCACAAATTGGATTATAAAATATCATATAATAAAATATTAGGATGGTATAACCCAATCACATAATAACAAAGTTCAAGATAAAACTTTATAACTCAAAGAAAAGAGATTTGAGCTATCAATATCCCTTACGAATGACATACTCCATAAGATAAGAGATATTTGAAAAGGATTTATGGGGTAGGAATTTAAATAAAAATAAAAAATGATATAATAATATATAATAAAATCAAGGTTAAAATGTACCCAACTTATATGAAATAAGTTTGAGAGATGATCATAGCTCAATGAATAAAAATTGAGTTACAAAAAATACTTACTAATGGGGTAACAATTGAATCAATATCAATTTGAAGGAGGAAATATGATTTGGATTATCATATATCGTTAAATATTAAAAAATTATGATGAAAAATTTTCCATGGGTGGTAAATACACCATACAAGGAAAACATGGTGCACAAAATGTATTATGTCCCAAATAATCAAAATTGAGACCAAGAAAAGCATTAACTTTTATCTTGGATTCCATGAACAAACTATAACCTAATTTATAACAAACATAACTATTTTAATAAATTATTTAATAACCTTAATAATACATTTTTTTATTTATACTTTTCATTTATAATCATTCACTATTTGGATTCTAGTTAGTTATTTTCTATTTTCAATATCAAGTGTAAGTAATCTTGAACATTTTGAAATAGTATCATAAACAAATTTTGGTATTCATTCTTGTTAAAAATTTCATCATCTTGATATAATTAAATTTACTTTAATATATGTTTCCTGATATTTATAAAGATATAATTTCATTCCATGGGGGTTTTGGTTACAATCCATGAAGATGAAATCGATGATGATCATGTTTCTATGATTCTTAATTAATGTAATGTTTTTTCTTAATTAAAGAGTTTAATAATAATTCTACCATTCAAAAAATCATTATTTATATATTCATATCATATTACACAATAAATTATTTTCCCATAGTCATTCGTGACATAAATTCATAGAATTGTTCAAGTAGGTGGTTAAACCAACCCAAACATGAACATACCATGATTAATGGATGATTATGTGGTGGTTTAGATGTAATATCATTATGAAAAAATTATAATGATTTTATTTAGTTTTTATTAGTATGATATATCATAATTTTAAGGAATTATAAGAATAATTAATGTATATGAAAATATTACACAATATGAACATGAAGATTTTCCTTTTAATGGGCTTGTTTTAAACTGTTGAATTAACGATGATCGTTTATTGATAATATCATTAATGGGTTCTAGAATTTTCTATAAAAGAAACTTAATGATTTTATAGAAATAATATTTATCCACTAAACTCATTCTTAATACCATCCATGAAAGGCGGTAATGAAAATCAGAATGTATCATTCTATGGAGGAGGTAGTCCAATCGTACGAATGGATGATGATTTTGTTTTCATAGAACAAGATAAATAATTAATATGTTTTATCATGTAATAATATTAAATAAGTTATAGATATCATATTTATATATTAAATTTCCTTTTTATCCATGATAGGCAATGAAGGAAAATGAACATGTTGTTTTGTGAATGTGGTAGTCTAGACATACGCACGAATCACATTTTAGTTTTTCTAAATGGAAGAAGGGAAATGTGGTTAATGATTATTATATTAACATAATAACATTCAGTATGTAACCAATACTGATGTTACTATATATTTATGGAAAAATTATAATTTTTAAGTTAATATAGAAAGGAAAAAAAGTTAAGAATAAGTATTACTCACGTTGAGCACTATGAGATTTCCTTGAAGGATCTCTTGCAAATTGATAGCTTCGGATAAAATATTATGACCAGAAGCTAATGTAATTAATATAAGATTAAAGGGTAAGGTAAAGGGGATTATTTTAAAAAGGAAATAAAATTTTAATATTTGTATTGAAGGGACGGTGATAGACCCCTTTTATAAGTGAAAATGGATAACATTTTTTGTAAATGCCCATAACTTTTAAATAATGGGAAATCACTCTCAAAGAAATCGGATCTAAAATTGAAGACTAATGGAGTGAGGAATTTATAAGGTCGATAAAGGCCTTAATAACACATTTTATATAGAAAACATAGGCTTTTTACATAATAGTACATTATTTTAAGCATAATTATACATCAGAGTACAAACCAAGGATCGTGAAGTCTAGTGTCTTTGAAGACTAGGTACATAAAACTAAAAACATGGGACTAAAAAACAATTATTTATTTAATATTAAAATTTAGATCCTAACTTCCATTGTGCTCAAACATCTACATAGGGTACCCTGGGGAACACATGAACAAAGGTATGTGCTAAATATCCCAGTAAGGGAATAACCATAAGAACAAAGCATTAGCACAAGGAATAGAAGGCATGACATGATTATATAAAAAGGCATTTAACATATGGAATCATAACATATAAACATGGAATAATATAAACATGGAGTAATAGTAATGTTTCATAAACATAAAACATGTATTCAGTACAAGTCAAGTCTAACCACCAAGACTGTTTCCCAAAGTAGCACAAGCCAAGGCTAACTGCCAAGACCTTTGCACATAGTATCACAAGCCAAGGCTAACCACCAAGACCGTCGCACATAACATATCATGAGACTTAAATTTACCCAATGAATTATATAACTATATGGGATCACCCATATTAAATTTACATTAATATGTTTTCCATATAATGAATAATACATAATAAATCATATATAAACATAAGGGTTACCCATGGAAAGGATTGGGTACCATAATCATGACATAAAGCATAACAAATGGGTGTATCATAAAAGTGTCCATGAAAGAAAGGAACTAAAATATACATGGAAATTCATAAGTTAAAATAGTCATGTATCATTGTATGTTATGTCAAGTAGAAGTTACAACATGTAAGAAAATTATTTAAGAAATTTTAGCATTAAAACATTTTTGAGAGGTTTTAAGGAAAATACTATAGAGCCTTTAAAATAGAAAAGGGGACAATACCTTATACAAAACCAGAAGTGAACCAAGAAGGTTTTAATGATAAAAATGACTGATTTTATAAATAAAATGGTGTCTTAAAACTGAATATAGAGTGCACGTGAAACCGGGTAAGAATTTGGGAAGTTCCCTTAAAACAGGTTTGCTTATCGGGAAGTATTGAGGAGGGAATCACTTAAAAAAATGTATATCACAAAGAGATAATGATTGAAGGTTCTTGATAAATTGATTTTTTACATGTAAATATAATTTAAAAGATTAAAATAAATATATAATATAACTTAATTTTTTTAGAAAGAAATATAAGGCAACCTGAAGGAATAAAGGAGATTCTGGTAGAATTTCTTACAAATTATCGGCATGATATCGATTGTACTTAAGAGAGATTCATGAGAGATAAAGGGGTTTATAATAAATTATAAATAATGAGGGATTTATGGTGGAGGTGATAAATCATACCCCATAATTAGGTATTACACATAAAATGGCATAGCATAGAAAACATTATTGAATAAAAGTGAAATGGAGAGGATCCCTTACCTTAAATCTGATGGTGATCTTTGCTTGAACTTAATGACATGAATAATAAAATTATTTTCATGAATTAATAATTAAATAACATATTATATATGTAAAATATTTTTTATAACCTTTTTAAGTTCATTTATAACCATTTTTATTGGTTATGAGGTTTAATTTCATTGTTTGGGTCCGTTTTCTTGCTTGTTTTTAATGATCAGTTTGTGTTTGGATAAACATGTATGATGAAGGTGGTTGTCCAAAATTGAAGTTATATTTTATTATTGAATATCTAGAATTTTAAATGGTTTAAAATTTAACTTTTTTACTTTTATTGAAGTTGAATCATTATATAAAACTTTAGTGACAACCTTTTGGGTTAATTGGCGGTTTTTGACTAGAAAGAACACGTTTTGTTTTAAAAACCAAAACCATGTGTACAAAAGGATTACAGAACCATAAATTAGGAATAATATATATAATATTGTCTGGTTAGACCATTAAAATGGTTTCATGACCATAATTGAATATTGTAATAGAAATTGAAAACTCATCGTCCTTGAATGTGGTAAATTAACACAACTCAGATGGTGTCTTTACTACTAAAATAAAAGAAGAGTTAAGGAGAGATGATAATAAAGTATTCCATTATCATAAAAACATTAAAGTACATGTAAGGTACTGGATTTTTCAAAACATTTGGATGATTAGAGGTAAGTATAGAAAAGAAAACAAATGAAATTGAAAAGAAAAAGAATGAAAAGAAAAGAGGAATTTACCTCTTGATTCAATCTTCCTTGAGATCCTATTAAGGGGAGATGATTTGGTCTTTTGAGGATACCAAGGGCTGTTGGATGTGGGGGATGAGATTGGGAGTGATTTGGGTAAAATATAGGCAAGGCACAAGGATTTACAGGAGTGAAGAGAAGAGGTAAGGATGGGTGGTATTTATAGTGGAGGAGAGGAGGCTTTTCATAATATTATAATCATTAGTTTATTATTTTTTCATAAGACAATAAATAGTGATGATTCCATGACCAAAAATAGTAATAAGTGCATGTGAGTTCTATATTTTGGTTATTACATCACTTATTATGTCAGGAATAGTGGATTTAAATTATAATGTATTTATATGGTAAATTAATGTATTTTACCATTCACCAAAAATTCAAGTATTTCAGAAAAATCCCAAAAATTCACCCTAACCATTTTTCAACATGTAGAATCCAAAAATTAAATCCATTTTTCAAAAATAATTTTCTAAATATTATTAATTTAATTTTTAACTAAAATCACAATTTACTCGAAAAACAACAATTTTAAAACATTATTTTTTTATTCCCAGATATAGGTATATCATACTTCCACTTGAATATTATTTATATACTATCATGGGTTATTATTCATTAGGGTATGTTACTATTCATAAGGGTAAAATTAATATTCATAAGGATATGTTACTATTCACCAAAAATTAAGTTGGTCGTATTAAAATCCAAATAACTTATTGATAGCAACCGTGTATGTCAGATTTTTGAAATTCAAATCACAAAAGAGACAAAATTATGTTTAAAGGTCACATAGAACATAGTATTTCATTATGTTATGATTTCATGTGATTATATGACATAATTATAAGAAAGAAATTTCCATTGAAAACTTTGGGTTGTTACATTCTTCCCCCCTTAAGAAATTTTTCCCTCAAAATTTTGTTTTACATTCTAGACCATAAATAGGTGTGGGTATTTTATTTCATTTCCTCCTCTAGTTCCCATATTTCCTCTTCGTACTTATGGTTTCACCACAGTACTTTGACCAGGTGAGTAATCTTGTTGCGTAGAACTTTATCTCTACGATCCAAGATCTTCACTAGATGCTCCTCATAAGAAAGATCATTCTCCAACTGTATCACCTATGAAGAGAGTACATGTGAAGGATCTAGTAAGTAATTTCTTAAGAGGGATACATGGAAGAAATCATGTACTTTAGACATGGTAGGAAGAAGTACCAGTCGATAGTCCACATCTCTGAATTGATTGAGGATATCGAAGGGGCCTATGTACCTAGGACTTAGTTTTCCTTTCTTCCAAAACCTCATGACCTTCTTTGATGGAGATATGTATAGAAATACCATGTCTCCAACTTTGAACTTATGGTCTCGTTGACGATTGTCTGCATAAATCTTCCATCAACTTTGGGCTTCCTTGATGTGCTGCTGAATGGTTTTAACCTTATCTAGCATTTCTTTGACCATTTTAGGTCCTAGAAGCTTATGCTCACCGACTTCATCCCAACGTACCAGTGTTCTGCACCTTTTCCCATAAATGGCTTCGTATGGTGTCATTTGGATGCTCGAGTGGAAACTGTTGTTGTAGGAGAATTCAACCAGTGGAATATATTGGTCCTATCCTCCTTTGAATTCCATAGAAAATGCTCTCAACATGTCTTCTAGTGTCTGAATAGTCTGCTCATATTGGATATCAGTTTGAGGATGATAGGTCGTACTGAAGTTCAGTTTAGTGCTTAAAGATGTTGGAGACTTTTCCAGAATTTTGAGGTGAATCTTGGATCTCTATCGGATACAATAGATAGTGGTACTACATACATCCTCACTACATATTTGATACATATTTGTGCAAGTAGATCCAATGATAAGTCCTCTGGAATCTCTATAAAGTGTGTTGTATTTGTAAGATGATCCACAATGACCCTTATAGAATTGTTTCCTCTGGATTTCCTTAGAAGTCCAGTGACAAAGCCCATGGTGATGTTCTCTCACTTCTATGTTGGTATGGGTAGTGGTTGCATCATCTTCTTAGACATTTTCCTCTCAACCTTCACTTTTTGACATACCATGAACTTTGATGTATATTTAGCTATCTCCCTTTTCATATTTTCCCACCAAAAGTTTTCTCATAGATCTTGATACATCTTTGTGATCCCTGGGTGAATAGAGAAGGTTGGGATATGTGCATCATTCAAAAGATCCTTTTTTATCTTTGGATCGGATGTTATACATAATCGTGACCCAAATCTTACAATTCCTTCCTCATCAATCGTGAACTCTGAGGATTTACCATTTCTGATAGCTTCCACCCTTTTCAGAATTTCCACATCTTTTCTTTGAGCATCCCTTATTTTATCCATGAGAGATGGTTAAGCAATAATTTGATAAAGTATTGATGATGTTACTCCCTTAATGATTCCCATGTCCATCCTCTACAAATATAATAAGATCAGATACTTTTCAATTCTCATCATTGATAAAGATGCAGGATTCATTCTACTTAGAGCATCTGCCACCTTATTTGCCTTACCGGGATGGTAGTGGATTGATCAGTCATAATCCTTGATGAGATCTATCCATATTCATTGGCACATATTAATTTCTTTCTGTGTGAATATATATTTGAGACTTTTGATTAGTATATATCTCACACATATCCCCATAGAGATAATACTGCCAGATTTTCAACGCAAAGATCACAGCCGCCAACTCCAAATCATGCATGGGATAGTTTTACTCATGGATTTTTAGCTGCCTTGAGGCGTAGGATATCACTTTATCATTTTTCATCCACACACAGCCTAATCCCTTCTTTGAAGCATCATTGTACACCAAAAATATTTCTCCACTTTTTTGGAGTGTGAGTATTGGCGCAGTGATTATCCTCTTTTTCAACTCCTTAAAACAATCTTCACATTCCCGAGTCTAGAAAAAATGTACTCCCTTCTATGTCAACTTGGTCATTGGGTTTGACAATCATGAAAATTTCTTCACAAATCAGCGATAATACCCATCTAGAACCAAAAATCTATGGATATCCATTATAGATGTTGTCCTGGGCCACTCTTCAATCACCTTTGTCTTAGAAGGGTCCATAGATATCCCTTCACTGGTGATAACATGCCCCAATAATGATACTTACTCCATCCAGAAGTCATATTTACTGTATTTTGCATACAACTTCTCCCTTAAAAAAGTTTTTAACATAGTATTCAAATGCTCCTCATGTTCCTCCTTACTCTTGGAGTATATCATAATATTGTCAATAAAGACTACCAAAAATTTATTAAGGTAGTCTCTAAAGACTTTATTCATTAAATTGATGAAAATTTCTAGAGCATTAGTGAGTCCTAATGGCATCACTATGAACTCATAGTGTCCATACATCATTTGAAAGGCAGTCTTGGGAATATCTTCCTTCCTCACCTTTAATTGGTGATATCCCGATCGAAGGTCCACCTTAGAGATATAACTGGACCCACAAAGTTGGTCGAACAAGTCATTTATCCATGGTAGGGGATACTTGTTCTTTATCGTTATTTCATTGAGCTCACGATAATCATTGCAAAGGCACATTGATCCATCCTTTTTCTTGAAAAAAAGGACTGGCGCACCCTATAGTGAAGCACTCGGTCATATAAAAACCTTCTCCAGATCCTCCTGTAATAGATTTATCAGTTATACAGTGTCTATTCTGTAATGTGTATTTTATGTAGATAGAGATCTTAGAATAAGTTCAATTGAGAACTCAAACTCTCAGTCATGAGGAAGATTAGGCAACTCTTCAGGGAATACATCAGTGTAATCCCTCATGATGGGCATGTCTTTGAGCAAGATTCTCTCCTTTGTCTCAATCTTTTGAGCTATAAATGATTTCTCATAAGGAATTAATATCCACAATTGAGACAATGATTCTAAAGGAGATTCATGTTCCTCCTTACACTTGTAAAGAATTGGAGGATGATTCGAGATGTGAAGAGTGGTCTCCTTTTCCCGATAGTTGATGTTGTCTTTGTATAAATATATCCAATCCATGCCCAAGATAGCATAGAACTTAACTAAAGGAAGTATGATGAGATTTAATGGTAGGTTCATTCCAAAAACATTAATCAGGGAGGAGTTATAAACCATGGAGACAATAATTTCCCCATTCTCTATTCTCATAGATAACTTATCCTCCAAATTTTGAGGTGGTGTTTGAATAGTTCTACTAAACTTGCAAGATATGAAAGAATGTGTAGAACCAGAATCAAATAGTATGTTCTCTATTCTTGAATGAATAACTAGATTACCTATCACCGCATCATTTTCTAGCTCCACCTCAACAGCAGTGATAGCATAAGCCCTTCCTTTTTGCCTTGGAGGTTATTGTTGATTTCCTCCACCAACCCTTGGATTAGGTAAATTGTTTGCATAATTACTATTATCTTTGCAGTTGTAACACTGCACTATAGGCTGAGTTTTGATCTGAATTTTTCTTTCTTCTTCTACATTAGTGTGATTATTCATATCCCTTTGGAAGTTCTTGGCCATATGTCCCATTCTTCCACATTTGAAGCAATTCTTGGTTCCCTTTATATAGTTTCCAAGATGCTTCTTCCCAAAACTTTTAAAAGTGGGATATTCGATCTTATTTCCATCATGTTATTTATTTCTTGAACCACCCATGTTGTTCCCCATTTTCTGGTTCTTGTCACTGGGTCCATGAGACCACTGAGTTTCTTCAATCTCCATTTCAAACTTGAGGGCACAACGGAAAATCTCCTCATAACTATCGAAGTCTCGGATCTCCAATACCTTTCATAGACTCGGATTTATCTTACTAAAGAAGCGATCCACATTTCTTTCGGTGTTCATGACAAAGACAGAGGTATACCTTGAAATCCTTGTAAAGTTTTCTTCATACACCCCGATGGACTAATCTTCCTTCTACTTGAGACCGAGGAACTCTCGTTGCATCTTGAGACGGAGTTTTAGAGGAAAATATTTATTGAAAAACATCCTCTTAAATTCCTCCCAATCCATGGAATCAATTTCTTCTTGGTACTTTGTATTCTTGATCAATGTACACCGCTGATCAGCTTCCCCATCAAAATGAAAGATCTATAGTACAACTTTCTCTTCTTCCGAGCACTGGAGGATGGAGAATATCTTTTCAATGGAGTTAATCCACTGTTCTGTGAGGAGGGGATCAAAAAATCTTCTAAACATGGGATTCCTTTTCTGCATAAAGGATTCTATGACAACTTTCTCTTTCCTTGGAGGAGGAGGGTGTTCCGCATGATTCAAGTTATTATTCATAACTTGATACATTTGAGCAAGAAATTTCATGAAGTTATGAGCACCCATTCCCATCATATCAAGCATATCATTTTGGAAATCTTCACATTTCCTATCGCATTGGTCATTAGAACGTGTTCTTCTATTTCTTTCCATTAACTAAGAAAAAGAATGTATAATTAGAGGGCTTGAATACTTAGTTATTGAACATAAAAAGATAAAATTGTAAAGGAGAAGTATATCCTAACTTGTGATTTCATATGTTTAAATCTAGGTTATCCTTGATATATTTCTTAAATTATATTATTATGGGATTTTTTCATTCCCTTGATAATGGTTTGTACTAAGATCATGAATTTACCAAAGCATATCCCTCAAGAGTGTCAAACCAAGAGTGTAGCAAGGCCCGTTGTCGGGTACCAGGATACCCTAGCTTAGGCCTGAAACTCCTTTTTGGAGTTTTCACTCCTAGGTACATCTATTCCAGATCCACCTCTATCTATTTGTATCCAGACAGGGATTTATTTTCTTGATAAATCACATACTCTATATTTACCGAAATTTAGGGATGTTTTCTTATACTTAGTCTCATCCTTAAGGTTCTCACTAAGGTGATCTATTCCTAATCTCCAAAAATAACTATACCATCCTATGATACCAACTATAGTGACCCTAGCCTTTTAAAATAACATTAAATGATTTTAATCATAATTATACATCAGAGTACAATCCAATGATCTTAAATTCTATTTTCATTGAAGACTAGGTACATAAAACTAAAAAAATGGGACTAAAAAAACACTTCTTTATTTAATATTAAAATTGAGATCCTGAATTTCATTATGCTCAAACATATGCATAGGGTACCTTGGAGAACATGTGAAAAAAGGTATGAGATAAATATCACAGTAAGGGAATAACCATAAGAATAAAGCATTGGTATAAGTAATAGAAGGCATGACATGATGATATAAAAAGGCATGTAACATATGGAATCATAACATATAAACATGGAGTCATAGTAATGTGGAAAAAACATAAAACATGTATTTAGTAGGATACAAGGCTAACCTCCAAGACCTTTTCTCATAGTATCACAAGCCAAGGCTAACGACCAAGACCGTTGCACATAGTATCACAAGCCAAGGATAACTGCCAAGACCGTCGCACATAACATCTCATGAGACTTAACTTTACCCAATGCATTGAAGCGCTATATAAGTGAGCCCATCTTAACTTTCCATGAATATGTTTTCCACATAATTAATCATACATAATCAATCATATATAAACATAAGGGTTACCCATGGAAAGGATTGGGTACCATAATCATGACATAAAGAATAACAAATGGGTGTATTATAAAAGTGTCCATAAAATAAAGGAACTAAAATATACATGGAAATTCATAAGGTAAAATATGAATGTATCCTGGGAAGTTATTTCAAGTATAAGTTACAACATTTAAGAAAATTATTTAAGAAGTTTTAGTATTAAAGCGTTTTTGAGAGGTTTTAAGGAAAATACTATAGAACCTTTAAAATAGAAAATGGAACAATACTTTATAAAAAAACCAGAAATGAACCCAAAAGGTTTTTATAATAAAAAAGTACTTATTTTATAATGAAAATGGTATCTTAAAACATAAGATATAGTGCACTTGAAACTGGGTAAGAATTTGGGAAGTTCCCTTAAAACAGGTTTGCTTATCGGGAAGTATTGAGGAGGGAATCACCTAAAAACATGTATATAACAAAGATAAAATGATGGAAGGGTCTTGATAAATGAATTTTTTTTACATGTAAATATCATTTAGAATATTCACATAAATAGATAATATAACTTCATTTTGGTAGAAAGAAAGATAAGTCAACCCGAATGAATAAATGTGATTCGAGTATAATTCCTTAGGGATTATCGGTATGATATCGGGTGTACTTAAGAGGGATTAATGAGAGATAAAGGGGTTTATCATCACTTATAAATAATTAGGGAAGTATGGGTGAGGTTATAAATCATATCCCATCATTAGGTATTACACATAAAATGGCATAGCATAGAGAACACTCTTGAATAAAAGTGAAATGGAGAGGATCCCTTACCTTAAATTCGATGGTGATATTTACTTGAACTTAATGACCTGAATAATCAAATTAGGTTAATTAATTAATAATTAAAGAACATATTATACATGTAAAATATTTATTATAACCTTTTTAAGTTCATTTATAACCATTTTTATTGGTTATGAGGTTCAATTTCATTATTTGGGTCAGTTTGCTTGCTTGGTTTTAATGATTGGTTCATGTTTGGATAAACATGTATAATGAAGGTGGTTGTACACATTTTAAGTTATATTTTATTAGTTAACATACATAAGGTTAAATGGTTGAAAAATTAACTTGTTTACTTGGAGTTAAGTAGAATCATTATATAAAACTTTAGTGACAACCTTTTGGGTTAATTGGAGGTTTTTTACCACAAAGAACGTGTTTTGTTTTACAAACCAAAAACATGGGTACAAAAGGATTACAGAACCATAAATAAAAAATTAAAAATATATTATGGTCTGGTTCAACCATTAAAATGGTTTCATGACCATAATTGAAGATGGTAACAGAAATTGAAAACCCATCGTCCTTGAATGTGGTAAATTAACACATCTCAAATGGTGTCTTTACTACTAAAATAAAAGAAGAATGAAGGAGAGATGATAATAAATTATTCCATTATCATAACATAATTACATAACATGTAAGATACCAGATTTTTTATAACATTTAGATGAGGATAGGTAAGTATAGAAAATAAAACAAATGAACTTGAAAAGAAAAATAAAGAAAAGAAAATAGGAATTTACCTCTTGATTCAATCTTCCTTGAGAGCCTCTTAAGGGGATAAAATTTGGTATTTTGAGGAGACCAAGGGATTTTGGAGGTGGAGGAGGAGATTGGGGAGTGATTTGGTCAGAATATAGGCAAGTAAAAAGGCTTTAGAGGAGTGAAGAGAAGAGGTAAGGATTGGTGGTATTTATAGTGGAGTATAGGAGGGTTTTCATAATATTATAATCATTAGTTTATTATTTTTTCATAATATAATAAATAGTGATGATTCTATAACCAAATATAGTAATAAGTTCATGTGAGTATGATTTTTGGGTGCTTACATCACTTATGATGTTAGGAATAGTGGATTTAAATTATAATGTATTTATACGGTAAATTAATGTATTTTACTATTTGCCAAAAATTCTAATATTTCAGAAAAATCCCACAAATTCACCCTAACCATTTTTCAACATGTAGAATCTAAAAATGAAATCTATTTTTCAAAAATAATTTTCTAAATATGATTAATTTAATTTTTAATTAAAATCACAATTTACTTGAAAAACAATAATTTTAAAACATTTATTTTCTTATTCCCAGATATAAGTATATCATACTTCCACTTGAATCTTATTTATATACTATAATAGGTTACTATTAATTATGGTATGTTACTATTCATAAGGTTAACATTACTATTCATAAGGTTATGTTACTATTCACCAAAAATTATGTTTGTTGTATTAGACTCCAAATAACTTATTGATCACAGCCGTGTATGTCAAATTTTCAAAATTCAAATCAGAGAAGTGACAAACTTATGTTTAAAGGTCACATAGAACTTAGTAGTTCATTATGTTGTTATTTCATGTGATTATATGACATAATTATAAGAAATAACTTTCCATTGAAAACATTGGGTGGTTACATTATAACACATGTTTTAGCCTTTGGAACTTGGTTAAACCCTTTTAACCCAAATTTATTCTTACCGTGGTAACTAGTTTTTACCTAAGTAATTTATCTTCTATGCCTAAAACTAAAATTGTCCTTTTTTACATAATTTGAACCTAATAATTCCAAATTTTAAATCCATTTAACAATATTAAATTTCAAGTGATAAAAACTAATTTTAAAATAATAAATGTATAATGTATTAAAAATAATTTCTTACAAAAAATATTGTTTATGATCTAAAATATCAGATATAGGTCTGTAAACTAGAATAAATATTTTTTATATTTATAATTTAACTTAAAAATATTTTTTTTTTATAGAAAAAGGTTTCAAAAATTTATATATAATACTTACATACTAATAATTTCATTAAAACATAGTATTTGTAAAAACTGTATATTTCACTATTCACCTTAAAATCATTCTTTTTGGAAAAATCCAAAAACATCACCTTAAAAAATATAAAATATAATGAAAATTTTTATTTATAGGGAAAAAATATTTAGAAAAAAATATATTATTCTTATTATTTCATATAATTTACTAATTATTGTTAAAAAATTATTCATATAAATATATATTACCATTAATTAATCATAAGTTTCTTTTAATAAAAAAATCATATAGCATAAAAGGAAATTTTTTAGAAAAATAAAATATTAGGATTAAAATGATCTTATTAGTCATTTTAGATATACAAATTTAATTTCAATCATATTAACAGTATCCTTTATTTTCTTTATATAAATATTTTATAAAGCATTTCCTCCTATTCATTCCCTCTAATTCAATAGATAGGTTTTAACGGTCATAATTAAATATTTATATTTTATCTATATATATCACGATTTTGTTTAAGTTTGGTGTTTAAAATGGATAAAGTTATCAAATTCATTGACATATTTAAAGGTAATAATATATTAAAATCTTGAGGTGTTACATATTCTAAATGATTTCCAAACCAACCTTATTAAAGAAAATAAAAAAGTTCTGAACTTGATGATAAGAATATTCAAAAGAAAATCAAAGTCATGAATGATGGGAAGTTGGTAAACTTCATATATGAAGATGGTATATTGAAATTTTGAAATAGGATATGTGTTCCATCTATGTTTAAGAAAAAAAAAAGAGTTATTAGATTAATCACATGGCTCAAATTTCTCTATACACCTCGATAGCACCAAAATGTATTTGAAGGAACATTTTTTGTGAGATAATATGAAATGGGAAATTACAAACTATGTATAAAGATTCTTGTTTTGTTAATAGGTAATGGATTAGATACAAAATACTAAAGGATTCATGCAACCTCTACCTATTCATTAGTGGAAATTAGATGATATTACTATTGACTTTATCACTGGATTTCCAAAGACTCCTAGAAAGAATGATTTCATATGGGTTATTTTTTGTAATATTATAAAATATGCACATTTACTTTCTATAAGTGAATATGTACCTCTTGATAACCTCACATGGATCTATATTAATGAATTTGTGAGACTTTGTAATTCACCTATTTCAATTGTATCTGATCATGATATGTGGTTTACATCAAAATTTTGGAAGTCTTTGGAAGGATCTTGAAACCGAGCTACATTTGAGAACCACCTATTATCCTTAAACTTATGGGAAGTCTAAAATTACTATTCAAACATTATAATATATGTTTAGGTCATTCCAAATTTACTTTCAAAGTGTACGAGATTAGTATTTACTTTTGGTGGAATTTTCATATAATAATATCTTTCATTCAAGCATTCAAATGACACCATATGAAGCATTGTACAAAAAGAGGTATCGACTCCAAATTGTTGAGATGAAGTTAGTGAAATGAAACATGTAGACCCAAATATCAAGGAAGAAATAACAATTAAAGTGGAGACTATTCATATTCATATTAAGTTGGCTCAAAGTAGACAAAAAAGATATGTCAATAAATGAAAGAGGGATTTAGAATTTCAAGTGGGAGATTATGTTTTCTTGAAGGTATCTTTGTGTAAGGGTGGTATAAGGTTTGAAAATAAATAGAAACTAATTCCTAGGTACATTTTACCTTTTTTATATTTTGGAAAGAATTATAGTTGTGGCTTACCATTTGGAAATGCTACCTAGCCTCTCTAAAGTTCATGATGTGTTACATATCTCATTATTGAGGAAGTACATTTCAGACCCAATACATGTTCTAACTGATGATTAAATGGAATTAGAATCTAATTTATCTTATTATGAAGATCCTAACTAGATTATTCACACTGTAGAACAATTGTTGAGTAATTGGATGACTCGACTGGAAAAAATACTTTAAAAAATCAAAAGATATAAGAGGTGATATGGGAACCTAAAGAAGTTATGATAAAGAACTACCAACATATGTTCATGAGGTAAAATTTTAAAAAAATTTAGGACAAAGTTTTTGAAGGGGGGAAGAATGTAACACATGATCTTTAATTATATTAAGTAATCTTTTCTTTATAAAGAAACTATAACATAATGCACATGGATTTAATTAATAAAGTTATTCAAACCTAAATTCAAAAAAAATTATGAAATGAAATGAATTTTATTTTTGAATTAATCATTTCAAAATTATCTTCGGATGATTTTTTTGTATTTTTTAGAAATAGCTTATTTTTAGGTGAATAGTAAACAATATTTATTTTACAAATATTGTCACATTTATGACATTATAATGATATAATAATAACTTTAAAGTTTATGAAAACTTTTTTTAGACCAAATATATTTTTAATAAGTAATATAATTTATATAAAAATATAATTTTGTGCTTATAAAAATATTCTTATTATTTTGGAAATCTAAGTAATGTTCTTGTCAAATATAAATTATTTTTAGTTCTTCTCTCTTAATCAAGTATTCATAACATTAATTTCAATTTTTGTTTGGTTTTAAATACAAATAAGTATTATTTTATTTAAAATAATCCAATTAATTCCATTGGAATCAAAATTATACTTTATTTTGTTGTAAAGTCATTTTTATGCTTAAAATGAACATTTTTCTAAAAATGGTTTTCATTTCATTTTACGAACAATAATTAAAATTAATTTTAACCACTTATAGAAATTGAATATTATAATATAGATTCATTATTTTTAATAATAATAATCAATATTAGTTAATAAATTCAACTTTATTTTTTTCAGAATAAATATTAATCATAGTAAATATTTATCACTTCGGTTAAGGGTAAAACGAGTTAAAAGGGTTAAAAATAAAGGTATAAAGATTCAAGATAACATAAAACACTTACTCAAATCTAATTTGTTGATTTTATTTATAAATTAACCTTATAATATTCAAATATATGATAGTTTGGGGCTACTTGACATGATTAAGACATATATTATATAATAAAGTTTCAAGTATTTACAAGTTTTCCACCTATCTCACTTATAAAAGGGCACCCTCTCTCCTTTATTTTTTCACTACTTGAGACAATCCAATTAATCAATATTTGTCCAAATATATTACCAAAATCCTTAACCAAGTAATATAGGTCCCATTCTTATCAAAATACCACTTTAAGATGGCTAAGGGGTAATCTAAAAGAGCTTTCCAAAAGAAGAGGTATATGTTCTTACCGAGTTTTTAAAGATCTTTTCTTCTTAAACCTCATCAAAATATTCAATAACCATATTAAAATAATTATATAATTATATTAACCATAATAAGATGTTTTTATATTAATGTTACATCCATTTTATATCTTTTTTTCATCCTATGAAAAATGAAAACATCGCTCATGTGTACATATGGCCTACCGTCTCCACGTATCGGTATAATTCATTTTTCATAATCACTTTACTTGGATTATTATAATGATGAAAATAATTAATATATATAATATTTATGACATAATTATGATTATATAAATATAATATATCATCATTCTTCTAACCCTTCCATTCATTGGAGAATGATAAGGTCGTTCATGCGTATGTGTGGACTACACGAAGCAATGTGTTTTTTTTCTATTACCACCATGTATAATTGTTTATAAAATTATATATAATGAAAAAAATATATATATTCATGAAATTATTAACATTATAGAGATTATGTATCCATTTCATAACACATTTAACCATGTTCAATATATTAAAGTAGTTTTGGAGAAATTAATTGAACAACCTTAAGTGGTCAATGTCAACAAGAACTATTCAATGAATAGATGTCAAATGATTATAAAAGGACCTTAAAAATAAAATATAGATAAAAAAGATTCTTAAAAAATAATTTAATAAATTTAAATTTATTATTCATGAGGATATAACACATTCTTCCAAGTGGAAGTCTGAGATAAGGGTTTATTCTGTAATCTCATTTTTATTCGGGATTATTTGAGTTTAAATATCCATTTAAGGAAATTATAAGCTATTTCACTTGTAAAAACCTTTTATTTTATTCTCATATGGTTTTATATGGATTTTATATTTTTTTCCTTTCATTTTCCTCTCTTTTTTATTTAATATGATCAAGAAAATGTTTTTAAGAAAATCCAACCTTATTTCCTCTATTATCGATGAAATTTTTCTTTCATGTTCATGTTTCTTAAAAAAATAAAGAATTGTATTTTATATGATAAAATGATAATTTAAATTAATTTTTAACCATATTTGACTATATTTTAAAAAAATTAAAGTAAATATTCTTATCTTTTTCTAAACAGTGTACTTTTTACTTTTTACCAAAAGTGTTAAAAGAATGTTTGTTTTAATGTTTACTGCATGAATGGATTTTCTCACCATCATATTAATTATTTACATTGAATCCTCCATTACAATTTTCCATGGTTATTTTCAAATAAAATAATTTTATCAATATTCTAGAAACTTTTATTTAAAATGTTATCAAAAGAAAGGGATGTTTTCTATTTTTTCAAAGAAAATTTTGAATGTTATCTTAAAAGTATTTTCATCTATGTCAACATACTTTGATGAGTCTTATACTTTACTAGGGATATACTCTAATGATATCATTTACCATATTACTATGGATGGATTATGATCATGTTGTTATAGTTATTGACTAGGAAAAATATTAACATTTTGTATGTTATTTTTTTAATATGAATATTTATGTTGATTATGTATTGTGTTTTTATTCATGTATTTCATTTGACGAATAAATTGGACTTAGTGAGTGAGGGGAGGATACTATTATAGCTCCTCGATGCATTGGTGGGTCTCATGAGACAAACTAGTTTGGGTATTTAGTGTACACTATATCTATTTATGTATGATGTCTTGGCATGAGGCCTTGACAATAAGATTGTGATGTCCGACATTATGCATTCTATCATTATGAAATTAGTCATTGTTATCCATGTGATTATTTATGTTGTTATTTCATCCATGCATGTATTACCATTTTATGATATTGGTTATATGACATATTTGATTATTGTTTATCTATTTCATATTATTCATGATATATTTATTCTATGATAGCTTCTATTGTATGTTTTCCCTTATTGAGAATATGAGATGCCATGGCCTCCTCCCCATAAGGTGTACCCCTCCTAGGATGGAAATGGGAGAAGATAGATAGTGACGCCCAAGTCCCACTTCTAATAGGCCCTGAGTTGGAAACTAGCATTGTGGGTATAGTAAACACACAGATGGGAAGCATTGCCCTCTAAGAGAACACATGCGAAAGAGAGAGATAAGAAAGACATCAACCAACTCTTGCTCAAATTATAATATAAAAGAAAATCCAAATTTCACATATGTAATTACATGTAAGAACTACTAAAAATGAAATTAAAAACTACAAGTACCAAAACAAAAGTAAGGACAACAGCGACCACAAAGCCCAAACAGCTCCAATTAACCCCCTAGCTAGTAGTAACCATCCTGATCTCTAATATGCTCCAACTGACCTGAGGGTGAGTATAAATGTATACTTAGTAGGATCCTCCCTGGATCCTCTCATGCAAAAGGTAAAGAAAGCATGCTAAAGTACAGTAAACAACAAGTGAAACAAACTCATCACCTAAACAGGTATGTTAGGTTTCCAACCTCACCATAGATACTCTCATCAAGTATCACATACAAGAGTGTATAATATAATAAAGAATATCAAGGTTACCCCACTACTACTTCCCCACTAGTTTTTTTCTCTACCCCAACATCACACATCCTTAGCAACTCTCTCCAAAAAGGCTAGGCAACAAACACTTGGGTGAAGAACCACAACGTGCACTTCGTGCAACACACCACCACGTCCATGTAACCAAAATTAACCAGGTATTTTTTGAGATCCACCACATACCGTATAATGTGTATCATACCTTGAGTATTATACCTCAATCCATCACATCCCATACACTGAGTAAGGATCCTCAATCCATCACAACCTATACATGTTATACCTATAGTAGTCCTTAGAAAACTATATCCAGAATACATGTGTGTGATATAACTACAATCCATTACATCCCTCTACACACATATATGGGTGAAACTAACCATCATGCATACCAGCCCAAGTAACTACCAAGAGAAGAGAGCAGGGTCAAAGTGGGTAGTCATTCATCCATCCTCTCACTAAGATGTTGGGGAAAACACCCCCTTTCCCCCCCCCCAAGCTTAGAATCCCCAGGGTGTTAGTCACCCTAACTGATAGGGTGGAATATCATATAAAAACACAAAATGTACATGATATAATATAACTCAGAACCACACTATGGGCATAAACTAGTCTCATACTCAATTGCAGGTAACGTCTCTCGAAATCCCGAATACCACTACTAAGACCAGATATCTTATAAGTACATATCCATTTAAAGAGCTACATTAAATTATTTTATCCATTTTAATCAGTTTCACTTTAAGTTAATTAATTCCTTAACCGTTAAAATTTTCTAAATTACATTACATTAGCATCACAACAAAGTTCCATGCCCTCTAGGCATAAGAAAACTGAGTCTATAGCTTCTCAAAATTATAACCTCAGTACTGCATCACAGTAATATCTAACCCCATGGATTAAACATTTATTCATTTATTAACAAAATTACTTTCCATATTACTAAGTACTCTAATAAAACATCCTAAGCTACCAAAAAAGGTATAAAACCAAGCACATTCATTTGCCTCAAGAAATGGGTAAAGGAAAGAAGATAAAAAAACAACATTTTCATCATCCAAACAACATATTCAAACAATCATCCAACTTTCATATCAATGGTTAATCCCAGATTCCACCTATTATGTTGTCCCCAGTGTCCTCCTCAACACCCACATGAATATCATAATGCAACCCACCATCACTAGCGTCAACTGCTGCCACAACAATCGGGCTCCCCACCCCATATACCACAACATCCCACCAAGCTCAGTCATCCCAGGCTCACATCACATCTGGACCTCCCTGCACCATATACCACAACAGCTCTCTAGGCTCATTCATCATAGGCTCACATCACATCACAAGAAGGAGGAAACAAACATATAAACTAGGCTCTTGGACCTGAAACAAGGCATCCATCCTTCACATGTGATGATCTCCCATGGCTCCAAAGCACAAGTCACTTGTCCTTTATAAGCAATCGAGCAACTCAGGCCCTAAAAGGAATTATCTTTTATCACACAACCAATTATTATTCCATCTTGAATTAACCAATTCATTATTTATAGGTTCCAACTGTGGGAAACCTAACCCGAAAGTCAAAACAAGCTATCACAAATTAATTAAAAAATTAATTAACATTCCTTTAATTCTTTTACCAACAAGAATGAACATGATTAACATCTTTATTCAATTCCATTAACACATGGATGGTCAAATAATTTAAACATGCATGTGACATTAAGTTTACAACACACTGGATTCATTAAACATGTCTTTTTAATCTTTTATCCAATTAATTAACAATTAATTATGGATTTATGTTCTTTACCAATTTCCACATTCTAAACCAAGAATAAAAACACCGCATAGATATCGCATTATCTAGAAAAACAAAGAGGCAAACTGTTATCACGAAACAAAATAGAAACATCTTCATGTGATCGATACCAATTCTTTAATTCGATTCAAGTAATTATTAGGTTAATTTCATTGGCATCCAATGGGATAAATCATGCTCAATTTACGATATCACATAAATAAAAGAGAAGTAATGAATCCCCTACCTCAAAATGGGTTTCAACATTCTTCACATGAGAATATACCAATGATGTGGATCCCAATATCCTCTACCACAAAAACTGCATCCACCTGAGGATGTCATTCCACAACCACACCAACAAAAAACTAGAAAAACTTATTTTGAAACAAATACATCAAGCGTTATCGCATGTAAAATATGAATGGGAGGAAATGCATCAAAGAAACAACAAGAACATAGGTATAACAAACCTTGGATCAAAGACGGATCACTACGGATTGAAGGAGGGGATCTATAGATCAATCCCTGATAAAGGAACCCCAAAACATGAAAGAGGGGGTTTCTGGTTCTCTTCGAATCAGGAGAGAGGTGATGTAGTCATAGGGTTTAACAAACCTAAGCGGATGAAATCGTTTAAAACATACAACATCGGGGATTTACATGATGTGCAATCCCCTTTCAAATCATGTAATCCTCATGGTTCAGTTTTCACTAAAAAATGTGTTTCTTTTTTATTTTTAAAGCCTTGATTTATTACACATCGTGAAACCCACTTTCACATTGTGTAAATTTACACGACGTGAAATCTATCTAATTCTAGTTTTTAGTAGCTGAGTCCCTCTAGACTTCCACCAAGCCTCCTCTGAGAACCTCTATCTTAGGAAATGCTCAAAGGGTTGATCCAGGTGGATCTGATCCCTTATATTAGATACCTATCAAAACATTCTCATCCTAGAGAATCCTAAACCAACCTAGAGAGGAAATAGAAAGGGGGGTCATTCGAACAGCCACCCTATGAGATACCTCTCAAGGCTCTTGCCAGCACAGAATCTCAACCATCTCATCAGAGGAACAGTGTGAAACCCTAAAACAACCACAAAAAACTTCTAGAAACTCTCTCGGGGGAGATACCTCTCAATAGAGAGTAATCCACAATAAGAAACAAGAGAAAGACATCTCATAAACCAGAAAAGGTCTACCACCACAAAACAAATAGCATTACAATAGAAGAGTTAAACATCAAACAGATTGAGTTAATGAGCGTGTATTTGCGAATCATGCTCCTAGGTACTCTCCTCCATGCCATTGTACAACCACAATACATGAACCAAGGGGATATAATACCCTACGTAACACCTTCTCCTAGAATTCCTAGATATCTATAGGTCGCTCCTTAAAGGTTTCATCATTGTTAACATTGATCTCACCCCAATCGATGACATGAGAGTCACCATGAAGATAACGATGAACTTGAAACACATGAAAAACATCATGTATTTGACTCACCTATAGATGAATTTCTATCTTATACACTATAACTCCAACATGAGTTAACACCTTGAAAGGCCCAATAAATCGAGGAGAAAACTTACTCCTAGATCAAACATTCACTGCCCATGATGGGGAGTTGCCTTCAGGAACACATGACCCCAAAAATCGAACCCTAGAGGTATCCTCATATGATCGACATAGGATTTCCAATGATCCTGCACTGCTTTCATCCTCTTTCTAATCACCTAAACCATCTATGTTTTATTCTATACCAGTTCTGGTCTGAGAATTATTGACTCTCCGATCGTGGTCCAGCACAATGGAGAACAGAAAGGACATCCATACAAGGCTTAAAATGGTGTCATACTGATGGTGGAGTGAAAACTATTGTTGAAGAAAACATTATCAAGGGCAGGTGCCTCATCCACAAACCTCCAAAATCTAGGACACAAGATCGCAACATGTCTTCAAGATTTTGGATGGTTTAATCTATCTGATTGTCTATCTATGGATGAAAAGTAGTTTTAAGGTATAATTGAGAACCAAAAGCATGTTGGAGACCTCTCCACACCATAGAGGTAAAATGAGGATCTTAATCAGAAATGATCGTCCTTGGGGCTCTGTAAGTCTCACCAACTCCTCCAGATACTACCTCAACAAAACCTCTATTGAGCTCGAATCCTTGATCTCTATAAAGTGGGTTGATTTCATCAAATGATCCACTACCACTCATATAGTGTCATAGAATCCCTGAGATCAAGGTAAAATTATAACAAAGTCCATAAATATTTCCTCCCAATTCCACTGAGGAACATCTAACGGCTGAAGAAAACCACTTGGAACACGATGTTTGGCCTTCACCTTCTAGCAAACCAAACATCAAGACACAAACCCTGTAATTTCATGCTTCAACTCAGGCCACCAAAACTGACCTCTAAAATATTGGTACATCTTTGTCACGCCATGATGTACCACCAAAGGCGAACTATGGAACTCTCTGAGAACCATCTCATGCATATCCAAAGGAATGAAAATCCTTTCTTGAAATAAAACTCAGTGTTATTCATCTTTAGACCAACCATTAGGGGACTCACCACAAACAAATCAGTCTCTCTATATCTCTACCTCAAGATCCCTCAACTGTGATTCCTCGACCAGCTGCACTAGAGATGACCGCACCATCATCTAAAAAAGACAACATCTACCCCAACTTCTCCTATATCTATATGCAATTCTGAAAGTTCTTCCATCGCTCTCCAGGAATCACCACATTCATGCATTACATAATGAAGCGACTTCATACTCAGTGCATTGGCCACAACATTCACCTTTCTAGGTGTATAATAAATCTCAAATTCGTAGTCCTGTAATAACTCCATCCACCAACACTGGTGAAAGTTCACTTCCTATTGAGAGAAAACATACCTTAGGATATTATGATCGGTGAAGACCACAAAATTCTCATTGATTAGGTAATGTCTCCAAAAATTGGGTAAAACACTACTGCCGCCAACTCAAGATCACGGGTGGCATAGTTATGCTCATGGAGATGTAACTATCGAGACCCATAATAAATTATTGATATATGCTGCATTAGAACAAATCCCAAATCAAGATGCGAAGCATCACAAAAATCCTTAAACTAAACTCCTTGTGTTGGCAGACAAATAATTGGAGCACTGACCAACTTCTATTTCAGATAATCAAAAGTTATCTAACACTAATCAGTCTATAGGAACACATGATCCTTTCTGGTCAACATTGTCAGAGGAGTCGCAACATGAGAGAAATAGGCTACGAACCTCCTATAATAGACTTTAAGACCAAGAAAACTTCGCACCTCTTCCACTGTCTTGGGGGCTTCCCAAGACACAACTACTTATATCTTTAACGGATCCATAGACACTCTCTGATGGGATACATCATGCCTCAAAAAATGGACTTCTTGATTCCAAAACTCAAACTTCGAAAACTTCTCAAACCGCTGCTCACGATGAAGAAATCCCAAAATGGCACACATATCCTCTGCATGCTTCTCCTCAGATGCAGAGTACACAAGTATGTTGTTGATGAAAACCACTGTAAACTTATTCAGTAAATCACGAAATACAGTGTTCATTAACCCCATGAACACATCTAAAGCATCTGTTAGACCAAACAACATCACAATAAACTCGTAATTCCCATGATGAAAACAGAAAGAAGTCTTCGGGATATCCTAATCCTTCACATGCATCTGATGATATTCTGACCACAAATAGATCTTCAAGAATCAAATTTCACCCTTCAATAAATCTAATAAATCATAAATGTGTGGAATAGGATAGCGGTTCTTCACTATCACTTGGTTCAAGTGACGATAATCGATACAGAACCACAAACTTCTATAATCCTTCTTCATGAACAAAACTGGTGAACCCCATGGTGACACACTTAGTTGAAAAAAACCACACTGCAATAGACCATCAATCTGTATGTGCATCTCTCACAACTGAGAAGGCATTAACCTATACGAATACATCCAAATAGGAGACATTCCTGGCTATAATTCGATCCCGAACTTAATCTATCATAGAGGGGGTAACGCTAAAACCTCCTCTGTAAATACATCAAGGTATTCTCCTAAGACCCTGGGAAATTTTTATTGTTGAACCTACAAAAAAATCAGCATTAGATCATCCATCAAGGATTATATGGATAGAACACGCCTCTGACCCATCCGAGGGTCTCGCTTGATAATAAACATTGTTGGCTCTCAATCAGCATTGAAGAACACAACCTACCTCCTGAAGCAATTCATGATAGCCTGCACCAAATACAACCAATACATGCCAAGGATGATTTAATATGGTTGTATCCACAAATATAGGAAATCTCCCCAAGATAATTTTTCCCCAGCACTAGGTCACAGTCTCTACATAAATCAAACAAGTCATCTCAACATTCAAATGGCGTAGTCAACGCCAAGGGAACCAGAAGCCTATCTACCTCAAGTCCCAAAGCATAGATAAGTTCAGGTGATATGAAAAAGTGTGACACTCTTAGATCAAACAAGGAATGCACCCAAATAGAAAACAAGAAAAGGGTACCCCGAACGACATCTGACTCGCCTAGAGTTGGAAATACTAAAGTATGAAGCTGACCACAACCTACTCCTCGACCTATCTGACCATGATGACGACAAACTCCATGGTCATGCTCTACTCTCTAAGTATAGGGAGCATCCTAGGGATATCCTCTTCCTACCTCATCTACTCTCTACTAATCCCAAACTGGAGCAACCTACTGCTGCTACTTTGGCTAGAATTTTCTCAGTAGAGGAGCCTAAAGTGGAACAACTGGCACACATTGACCACTAAGAAATTTTGGGAACTCTCTTCATTGATGACCTCATCCACCACAAGAAAAAAATGTGTATGATCCCTTTTCATAGGCTTGAGAGATGCTTCCCCCAGAGAAATGAGACATCGAGGGATGGGAACTACTCCCAGGTAATTGGAAGCTCTTCTATTCTGATAACTGGGAACCCCAGACCACAACTATAATTCGTGAGGATATAACACATTCTTCCAAGTGGAAGTCTGAGGTAAGGGTTTATTCTGTAATCTCATTTTTATTCGGGATTGTTTGAGTTTAAATACCTATTTAAGGAAATTATAAGCTATTTCACTTGTAAAAACCTTTTATTTTATTCTCATATGGTTTTATATGGATTTTATATTTTTTCCTTTCATTTTCCTCTCTTTTTTATTTAATATGATCAAGAAAATGTTTTTAAGAAAATCCAACCTTATTTCCTCTATTATCGATGAACTATTTATTTCATGTTCATGTTTCTTAAAAAAATAAAGAATTGTATTTTATATGATAAAATGATAATTTAAATTAATTTTTAACCATATTTGACTATATTTTAAAAAAATTAAAGTAAATATTCTTATCTTTTTCTAAACGGTGTACTTTTTACTTTTTATCAAAAGTGTGAAAGGAATGTTTGTTTTAATGTTTACTGCATGAATGGATTTTCTCACCATCATATTAATTCTTTACATTGAATCCTCCATTACAATTTTCCATGGTTATTTTAAAATAAAATAATTTTATAAATATTCTAGAAATTTTTATTTAAAATGTTATCAAAAGAAAGGGATGTTTTCTCTTTTTTCAAAGAAAAGTTTGAATGTTCTCATAAAAGTATTTTCATCTATGTCAACATAATTTGATGAGTCTTGAAAAAGCGCTGTCGTGCACGCCCTCAAATGATTAGTATGATTTTGGGGTACTTAGGTGCAGCAGAGTGGCTGACCAAGGTCGTCTCTCAAAGGAGGAAGTGAATTTAACTACTTATTAGAGGTATTCTAAAAATAAAATAAAAGAGAATAAAATAACTACTTGAAAGGATGGGGGTGGTTTTTTTTATAGTTTATGAACCTAGAAGAAGTTTTCTGGAATAAGATTGCATTTTTTTTTGTTTTTAGTTTTGAAATGAAGTTTGATTAAAATGACACAACAAAAAGATGTTTGTTTAGACAATATTTAAAAGACGTAATCGATCTAACTCTACCTCTTCAATCATTTATTAATAATTATCATTTAAATTAATATTCACTTAATTATGATCCCTTAATTTGTTAAATCCCGAACCCTACGAGAATTAACTTTACCACGAAGATTGAAGTGAATTTAACCTTAGGCTAACTTCGGAACATGCAATCGCAGCACCCTGCTTTGATTGATGTTCTAAGATTAGCTTATGGTCAGTGGTAAATTAAGGCACATATCCACTCTGGAAATGAGGATGAATTGTGTTTAGGGATTATATTTGAACTCTACAAATTTATCCCGTGTGGTCTTGTATTACCGATTAAGATCGCGCTCTCACAATTTACACAAAATCCCGACCTCGCGTGTTTTTGTGTACATTGTTCAATTGCTTGCTTAGTTTCTTACAATTTAAAAACACAATTCATGGATCATATTAAGTGAATTACAGTAGATCATTGATTCAAAATAATTAAATTAAGAGGGTAGAAGATAGATCTATTACTAAAAGACTACTCTTCCATGGGTGGCGTAATCATCGTAGAAGCGTTTTGCATGTGCAAAGGTTTAAAATGGGTATAACCCAATAACGCTTCTACTCAAGAATTCCAGAACAATTAGGAAGATTAAGAGAAGAAGAAATTTAAACAAAACAGAAGAAAAGAGAAGAAATAAAAGAAGAACGAAGAAGTTTATTACATAAACAAAATCATTACAACATGAAGGAGAAGAAGAAGGCTTCGTCGAAGGGATCCTTGCTTCAAGAGCTACCCTTATTGAAATGGTTTGAGAATTGGATTGGATCCACTTCTCCTCTGCCCTAAACTTCCCAATTCACGTACCCAACTCCTCCAAATGAGAAAAACTCCAATTTATAGAGGGGAGGGGAGGAGAGGTTACAAGTGGTTTCAAGTGTGAATGTGGAAATTCGGCCAAATATTTTATTCCAACTTTCACCGCCCATTTGACCACCAAAACGCGTGAATTGTCCGGCCTTCCAGAATGATCAAATGTGCGGATATGTGTCTTCTATCTCCTCTCCAAATTTGGGCTCAATACAGGCCCATATGAAGGAGTTATGGCCGAAACACAGAAGCTTCTCCATTCTGGCGAGCCCAGCCCAACTTTGACTTCATGGACCAATTTCAACAACCAACTAAACTCTTTAGCTCTAGTGTCCTGAATAAAAGTTGTAGATAATTAAGTTAGGAACACTGTTACAAAATTTCAATTTCAAATAATAAATATAAAAATATTTATTATCGAAATACTACAATGCACTATTAAGGGTAAAACTGGAATTTTCACCAAATTTTCAAATGAATGATCAAATCCCAAATATTTTATAAATAAACATATTTAACACAATGTGAGGAAATTATTTCATTTATTATCAATAAAATATTCAATAAAATAGTGTTTTATCAACTCCCCCACACTTACCCTTTTGCACACCTGGGCAAAACCTCATATCAAGTAAACATCAATATCAAATCAAAACCAATTTTAAAACACATATCCTTAAGATCAATCAATTTCACACCAAGAATCAAAAGATATCATGCCTCATAAAAAACCTTATTTCAAGTTCTCCATTTATATCATTCAATATATTTCCACTTCATTTATCCACCCATGCACAAAACACTTACCTCGCTTGAATTTTCTCTCATCACTCAAATATCAATTTTTTTTTTGCAATGTCTTTCTCATCCAAACTCATACAAGGGTCACCATAGGCTTGATAGATTCCTACATCGCTACCCGATGTGAGTCAAGGACATATGTTTATCATGAGGACTTTTCAGGGTTGTTCTGTGGCTTTCGGTTGGTAGGATTAAGATGTGAAAAACTCTGAGGCTGAATGAGGAGGGCTTGACTCTTTTGAAGCAAAATTGCATTAATCTAATTTTCACTTAAATATGGTCTTATCTTCAATCCCCATAGTATCAATTCAGCTCCATCATCATGAAAAGTCATGAAAGGTTTACACCATTCATCATTTCAGCATAAAAAATGCCAATCTTCTCAAACATGATTTTCTTGAAAGCTCCAGATGGGCACAACTTTCCACCTCAATTAGAAGCTCCAGAAAAGGCACAGCTTCACTTGTCATGAAATCTCCAGAAAAGGAACAGCTTTCAATATAATGACTTTCTTTAGCAGCAAACACATCTCTTCAGAATTTAATTTTCCACCCAAAGTATCACAGAATGTGGTGGCAAAACCCAAGACAACTTCCCCCACACTTAAGCTCAACTAGATTTTGCAATTTCACTTCAAGAGTTGGTTGGATAGGGAAAATTGGCTTGTAATGTGGCTTAACCTAACAGGTTGTGCATGGCTTCTAAGGGCTACAAGGATTAAATATTCAAGGTAGGCCATTATAAAAAAGGATTCTTTGAAATAGGGGTTTTAATACCAAAAAAAATGCCTCAATCATTTAAACACAAGTACCTCAAACCCTCAAGTTTTGACAGGAATAGATCAAATTCTGGTTAAATCAAGTATGGTTTGGTTCTCTCAAGAAGTGAGGTGAATGTAAAGAATATGAAAATAATGGTTCAGAAGCCTCACAGGAAAGTGATTTCAAATTTAAAGACAGTGAGATGTGGCATGGGATTCAAAATTCGGTGTACTTTCCATGAAATTACTAAATATTTGAACTTGAAACAAAGTCATTTCAGCATTCATTTAAGCTTAGTTTCAGGGGGTAAATTGTTTCACTTATTGATATGGATTTAAAAATGGTGATGAGAATCATTTCAGCTCAAAAGATTCAAAAACACACAGAAATTTGTAAAATAAACACACAAATTTTAAAAAACATACAATTTTTTTTTTGGGGTTTTTTTTTAAAACAGGAAAACAATTGAAATTACTAAACTAAAAGGTTCCCTCCCCCACACTTAAAATATTGCATTGTACTCAATGTGAACCCATGAGATGATATATGCACATGAAATGCAGAATTTTTAAATAGGACAAATAATATAAAAGTGAAAGGGTTAGGAACAGCCTGATGTGATCAAGTGATGATGGGGTCATGCAGTGTGATAAAATCCACTGCATCAGTAGGATGTCCCTCAATGTATCTCTTCAAACGTTGCCCATTGACTGTAAAGCTCCTTCCAGTGTCCTCTTGTGTGATCTCCACTGCACCATAAGGAAAAACATTAGACACAATATAAGGACCTAACCATCTGGAACGCAACTTACCAGGCATCAACTTCAGTCGTGAACTATAGAGAAGGACTTTCTCTCCAACATGAAACTCCCTTTGTTGGATCATTTTGTCATGAGCTGCTTTTGATCTTTCCTTGTAGAGCCTTGAGTTCTCATATGATGATAGTCGAATCTCCTCAAGCTCTTGAATTTGCAACTTCCTTTGAATTCCAGCTTGGGCCAAATCCATGTTGCATTTCTTTATAGCCCAATATGCCCGATGCTCGACTTCCACAGGGAGATGACACGCTTTCCCAAAAACAATCCGAAATGGGGACATACCAATGGGGGTCTTGTATGCTGTCCTATAAGCCCACAATGCATCATCCAAGCGCTTGCTCCAATCCTTCCTATTTGGCTGCACGGTTTTCTCCAAGATTTGTTTCAACTCACGATTTGAAACCTCAGCCTGGCCATTTGTTTGGGGGTGGTATGGTGTTGATGTTTTGTGTGTCACCCCATACTTTCGAAGGAGGGAAGAAAAATTCCTATTGCAAAAGTGTGTCCCTTGGTCACTGATGATGGCCTTTGGTACTTCAAACCTGCAAAAAATCTGTGCTTTGACAAAGTCCACAACAACATGAGAATCGTCAGTCCTGGTGGCCTTGGCCTCCACCCATTTACTCACATAATCAACAGCAACCAAAATATACAAAAATCCAAATGAACTAGGAAAAGGACCCATAAAGTAGATGCCCCATACATCAAAAATATCACAAAATAGTATGGGTTGTTGGGGCATCTCATGTCTCCTAGAAATGTTCCCAGTGTGTTGGCAACGAGAGCATGACTTACAAAACAAATGGGCATCATGGAACAAGCTAGGCCAATATAATCCAGAGTCTAAAACCTTCCTAGTTGTCCGTTGGGGTCCAAAGTGTCCACCACAAGCAAGTGTATGACAGAAATGCAAAACAGACTCAAACTCATGATCGGGAACACACCTCTTAATGACTTGGTCACTACACATGCGCCAGAGGTACGGATCATCCCACACATAATACCTAGACTCACTTTTTAATTTTTGGACTTGATGCTTCTTCAAATTTACTGGGATTTCAGAGCCAACAATGTAATTAACTAAATCAGCATACCAAGGATGCTTACCTGAGATGGTATAGAGATGCTCATCGGGGAAAGTGTCCTGAAGTGGTACCTGATCCAAGGTGTCATCCTCTAGTGTGTGAGTAAGCCTACTCATGTGGTCCGCCACCAAATTCTCTTATCCCTTCTTGTCCTTTATCTCAATATCAAATTCTTGAAGAAGGAGCATCCAACGGATAAGTCGTGGCTTTGCATCTGGCTTCTTTAGGAGGTACCTCAAAGCTGCATGGTCAGAAAAAACAACTACTTTAGAGCCCAATAAATATGAACGGAATTTATCTAAAGAAAATATGACAGCAAGAAACTCCTTTTCTGTGGTAGTGTAGTTTGATTGGGCTGAATCTAGCGTCCTCGATGCATAGGCGATCACATGTGAACGTCCTTCCACCCTCTGAGATAAGACAGCTCCAACCGCAAAGTTGGAGGCGTCACACATAAGCTCAAATGGAAGGTCCCACCGTGGGGGCTGTATGATTGGTGGAGTGGTCAGACACTTCTTCAGCTCATCAAATGATACCCTGCATGAATCATCAAAATTGAAGTCAATATCTTTTTGAAGCAATCGAGATAAGGGTAGAGCGATCTTACTAAAATCTCTGATGAAGCGTCGATAAAATCCAGCATGCCCAAGGAATGATCGAACATCACGCACACATGTAGGATATGGGAGGGATGAAATAATGTCTACCTTAGATTTATCAACTTCAATTCCATGTTGTGAGACTATATGACCTAAGACAATTCCCTTTTCGACCATGAAATGACATTTTTCAAAATTTAAGACCAGATTCTTCTCAATACAACGATGCAACACATCACCCAAACTAGAGAGACATTCATCAAATGAGGACCCATAAACTGTAAAATCATCCATAAATACCTCCATACAGGTCTCAATGAAATCTGAGAAAATACTCACCATGCATCTCTGGAAGGTACCTGGGGCGTTGCAAAGTCCAAATGACATCCTCCGGTAAGCAAAGGTACCGAATGGGCAGGTGAATGTTGTCTTCTCCTGGTCCTCTGCTGCAATGGGAACCTGAAAATAGCCAGAAAATCCATCCAAGAAACAATAGTGTGTCTTCCCAGCTAGTCTCTCAAGCATCTGGTCAATGAATGGAAGTGGGAAATGGTCCTTACGAGTGGATTGATTTAGTTTCCTATAATCGATACACACTCGCCAACTGTTTTGTACTCTCACAGGAACTAACTCATCATTTTCATTTTTTATAACAGTGAAACCAGTTTTCTTTGGTACAACCTGAACAGGGCTAACCCATTGTGAGTCAGAAATAGGGTAAATGATACCCGCCTCAAGTAATTTTTCAACTTCTTTCTTAACAACTTCTAGGAGGGTGGGATTAAGTCTCCTTTGTGGCTGTCTCACCGGTTTAGCCCCATCCTCCAAGAGAATCCTATGCATGCAAATGGAGGGGCTAATACCTGATATGTCTGCCAATGTCCAACCAATTTCCCTAATGTTATCTCTCAAAAGATTCAAAAGTTTTTCTTCATGTTCAAAAGAGAGATTGTTAGCAATTATGACAGGTAATCTATCACCACTGAGCAAGTATGCATATTTGAGATTTGGAGGCAATGGCTTGAGTTCCAATGAAGGAGGGTGTAGTATGGATGGAGACATTGAAGGAACTGAAATATGTGCACAAAGAGCATCAGTATCAGAATAGACATCATCAAAATCATAGAATAAATCATCAAATCCATCAGCATACTCAACAGCCATTTTATAATCAGAGTGAACATGATCAAAATCAGAATATGAATCCACATCAAAATCAAATCTTAGAGAGTCTTGTTCATTAGAAACAGGTGTGGAAGTTCTCTTAGTCATTAAACCAGAACCAATACTCATAATCTCCCTAAGCATAGAACAATCAAATTCTATGGAGTTTTTATTTGGTGGTTCAAAATGGGAGATAACAAAAGCAGAATGGTCCTCAGAGGGGTACTTCATGGAATCCATAACATTAAATATCACAACTTCATCCCCAAATTCCATGGAAAGTGTACCCTCATTGACATTTATGATAGTTTTTGCAGTTTTGAGGAAGGGCCTACCTAAGATAATGGGGGCATGAGAACTTACCTGATCATCCTCCATGTTAAGAACATAGAAATCCGCTGGAAAGATCATGTCTCTTACCCGGACAAGTACATCCTCAAGGACTCCTGGTGGATATGCCGTAGCTCTATTCACCAATTGCACCACTACTCTTGTTGGCTTCAACTCACCAACCTGCAAGGAAGAGAATACAGAGTGAGGCATCACATTTATGGAAGCTCCCAAATCACAAAGAGCATCAGAGAAGTGAAACTCCCCTATGGTGCATGGGATGGTGAATGTCCCAGGATCCTTGCACTTTGTTGGCATTGCTAGAGTTGGTGTAATGAGTGCTGAGACATTCCTTCCAAGGTTTATCCTCTCATTTCCCTTGAGCCCTCTTCGATTGGTACAAAGTTCTTTTAAGAATTTCGCATACCTTGGAATTTGCTTAATGGCTTCAAGTAGAGGAATGTTGATCTCCACACGCTTGAATGTGTCCAAAACCTCCTTTTGAATTGCTTCTTCAGCCATCTTCTTGGTTTGAACAACCCTGTTTGGAAAAGGAAGGGGTTTAGGAGGAACATCATCAATCTTTTTCTTACCTTTATCTTTCTCCTTGGATTGCTCATCAGTTGGTATGGAATGCGGCTTCTCTGAAGTTGAGGTGAATCCTGGTGGAATGGTAGGTGCAGATGTATTGTTCATTTGCTTCCCACTTCTCAATGTGATGTCACTAACATTCCCCTTTGGATTTGGAGTGGGTTGGGACGGTAGATTTCCAGAATTCTTACTCACAAGTTCATGGAGGGCGGTGGCAATCTGACTCATTTGAGTCTTCAACTCTCTCAGCTCCGAACTTTGACTCTTCAGCTCATTCTGTTGATTAAGAACAATTTGTTTCAAAAGATCATCAGTGTTAGAGTCTACCTTGTGTTGGATATTCCCTTGTTGCTGACTCGTTGATGTTTGAGCTTCGAATCTCCTTTGGGGTTGTTGGAAACCCTGTTGGTAAGGTGGAGGCTGCTGGAAGTTTGGTTGAAAAGGGGGCCTTTGTTCTTGTCCAGAGCCATACCTCATGTCCGCTAGATCTTTCCACCCTTGGTTGTATGTTGGATCAAACTTCTTTTGGGGATATGGTTGTTGTTGTTGCTGCTGAAATGGTCTCCTAGGGAACACTGATGCACAATCTTCTGTTTCTTGGAGTTGTGGGCAACAGTCAGTTGGGTGGCTTGTCTCAGTGCAAATACCACAAGGCCTTGAAGGAGGGGGTTGGGATGTCTTTTGAGCCAATGCAATCTGCCTCACCATAGTTGTCAATTATTCTAACTTAGTATCAATCAAATGACTTTCAAGAGAATAAGGACTTACTTGATGTACTCCTCGAACATGTGGTGTACCTCTATCACCGAATTGTTGAGAGTTTTGGGCCATTTTGTCGATCAATGCTCGTGCAGCTACTGGTGTCTTTTCCACCAATGCTCCTCCAGCTGCAGCATCCACCATGCTCCTCTCCATGGGTGTGAGTCCTTCGTAAAAGTATTGGATGAGGAGTTGCTCACTGATTTGGTGATGTGGGCAGCTTGCACACAACTTCTTGAATCTCTCCCAGTACTCATACATTGACTCCCCTTGGGCTTGCTTGATCCCCGATATCTCCTTTCGAATGGATGTGGTCCTTGATGCTGGAAAAAATCTCTGCAAGAAAAGACGTTTCAAATCGTTCCAACAAGTTACATCTTCGGGTTGTAAATAATACATCCAATCTTTCGCAGCTCCATCAAGTGAGAATGGGAATGCTCTTAGTTTGATTTGATCTTCAGAGACATTTCTAGGTTTTAGGGTTGAGCAAACCACATTAAATTCTTTCAAATGTTTATTGGGATCCTCACCAGAGAGGCCATGAAACTTTGGAAGTAAGTGAATTAACCCAGATTTCAGTTCGAAGCCCGATTCGAGATTTGGGTATGCAATACAATTTGGTTGATAGTTAATATCAGGTGCAACCAATTCTCGAATGGTTCTATTAAGTTCATTTCCATTGTTTCCAGCCATTGGTTCTTGTTTTATGGTTGAATTTGAATTGCTTACAATTTCAATGTTCTGATATTGGAGTAATTCTCCAACTGGTTGAATGTTGAAACTTCCCGTAGACTGAGAATGTCTGATTCGTGCCCTAAGGCTACGTTCAATCTCAGGGTCAAGATCTAAGAGATCTTCGGGATTAGTTCGTGTCATCAATCAATGAAAGATGAAAAGAAGGAATGTGGACCATAGTAAAATAAAAATTTGAAGTTTGAGTTGATGGTCCAAAAAGAAGTACAAAGAGATAAAAGAAGAAGAAAAAAAATCAGATTGGGTAAAGACGGAAGAAAGAAGAGAGGAAGAGAATTAAAATGTAAAATAAAATAAATATCTCTAATTGGTTGAAATAATTACTTGCCTCCCCGAAAACGGCGCCAAATTGAAAAAGCGCTGTCGTGGGCGCCCTCAAATGATTAGTATGATTTTGGGGTACTTAGGTGCAGCAGAGTGGCTGACCAAGGTCGTCTCTCAAAGGAGGAAGTGAATTTAACTACTTATTAGAGGTATTCTAAAAATAAAATAAAAGAGAATAAAATAACTACTTGAAAGTATGGGGGTGGTTTTTTTTATAGTTTATGAACCTAGAAGAAGTTTGCTGGAAGAAGATTTCATTTTTTTTTGTTTTTAGTTTTGAAATGAAGTTTGATTAAAATGACACAACAAAAAGATGTTTGTTTAGACAATATTTAAAAGACGTAATCGATCTAACTCTACCTCTTCAATCATTTATTAATCATTATCATTTAAATTAATATTCACTTAATTATGATCCCTTAATTTGTTAAATCCCGAACCCTACGAGAATTAACTTTACCACGAAGATTGAAGTGAATTTAACCTTAGGCTAACTTCGGAACATGCAATCGCAGCACCCTGCTTTGATTGATGTTCTAAGATTAGCTTATGTTCAGTGGTAAATTAAGGCACATATCCACTCTGGAAATGAGGATGAATTGTGTTTAGGGATTATATTTGAACTCTACAAATTTATCCCGTGTGGTCTTGTATTACCGATTAAGATCGCGCTCTCACAATTTACACAAAATCCCGACCTCGTGTGTTTTTGTGTACATTGTTCAATTGCTTGCTTAGTTTCTTACAATTTAAAAACACAATTCATGGATCATATTAAGTGAATTACATTATCTCATTGATTCAAAATAATTAAATGAAGAGGGTAGAAGATAGATCGATTACTAAAAGACTACTCTTCCATGGGTGGCGTAATCATCGTAGAAGCGTTTTGCATGTGCAAAGGTTTAAAATGGGTATAACCCAATAACGCTTCTACTCAAGAATTCCAGCCCAATTTGGAAGATTAAGAGAAGAAGAAATTTAAACAAAACAGAAGAAAAGAGAAGAAATAAAAGAAGAACGAAGAAGTTTATTACATAAACAAAATCATTACAACATGAAGGAGAAGAAGAAGGCTTCGTCGAAGGGATCCTTGCTTCAAGAGCTACCCTTATTGAAATGGTTGGATAATTGGATTGGATCCACTTATCCTCTGACCTCAACTTTCCAATGCAAGTCTCCAACCCCTCCAAATGAGAAAAACTCCAATTTATAGAGGGGAGGGGAGGAGAGGTTACAAGTGGTTTCAAGTGTGAATGTGGAAATTCGGCCAAATATTTTATTCCAACTTGCACCGCCCATTTGACCACCAAAACGCGTGAATTGGCCGGCCTTCCAGAAGTATCAAATGTGCGGATATGTGTCTTCTATCTCCTCTCCAAATTTGGGCTCAATACAGGCCCATATGAAGGAGTTATGGCCGAAACACAGAAGCTTCTCCATTCTGGAGAGCCCAGCCCAACTTTGACTTCATGGCCCAATTTCAACAACCAACTGAACTCTTTAGCTATAGTGTCCTGAATAAAAGTTGTAGATAATTAAGTTAGGAACACTGTTACAAAATTTCAATTTCAAATAATAAATATAAAAATATTTATTCTCGAAATACTACAATGAACTATTAAGGGTAAAACTGGAATTTTCACCAAATTTTCAAATGAATGATCAAATCCCAAATATTTTATAAATAAACATATTTAACACAATGTGAGGAAATTATTTCATTTATTATCAATAAAATATTCAATAAAATAGTGTTTTATCAAGTCTTATACTTTACTAGGGATATACTCTAATGATATCATTTACCATATTACTATGGATGGATTATGATCATGTTGTTATAGTTATTGACTAGGAAAAATATTAACATTTCGTATGTTATTTTTTTAATATGAATATTTATGTTGATTATGTATTGTGTTTTTATTCATGTATTTCATTTGACGAATAAATTGGACTTAGTGAGTGAGGGGAGGATCCTATTATAGCTCCTCGATGCATTGGTGGGTCTCATGAGACAAACTAGTTTGGGTATTTAGTGTACACTATATCTATTTATGTATGATGTCTTGGCATGAGGCCTTGACAATAAGATTGTGATGTCCGACATTATTCATTCTATCATTATGAAATTAGTCATTGTTATCCATGTGATTATTTATGTTGTTATTTCATCCATGCATGTATTACCATTTTATGATATTGGTTATATGACATATTTGATTATTGTTTATCTATTTCATATTATTCATGATATATTTATTCTATGATAGCTTTTATTGTATGTTTTACCTTATTGAGCATATGAGATGCCATGACCTCCTCCCCACAAGGTGTACCCCTCCTAGGATGGAAATGGGAGAAGATAGATAGTGACGCCCAAGTCCCACTTCTAATAGGCCCTGATTTGGAAACTAGCATTGTGGGTATAGTAAACACACAGATGGGAAGCATTGCCCTCTAAGAGAACACATGCGAAAGAGAGAGATAAGAAAGACATCAACCAACTCTTGGTCAGATTATAATATAAAAGAAAATCCAAATTTCACATATGTAATGACATGCAAGAACTACTAAAAATGAAATTAAAAACTGCAAGTACCAAAAGAAAAGTAAGGACAACAGCGACCACGAAGCCCAAACAGCTCCTATTAAACCCCTAGCTAGTAGTAACCAGCCTGATCTCTAATATGCTCCAACTGACCTGAGGGTGAGTATAAATGTATACTTAGTAGGATCCTCCCTGGATCTTCTCATGCAAAAGGTAAAGAAAGCATGCTAAAGTACAGTAAACAACAAGTGAAACAAACTCATCACCTAAACAAGTATGTTAAGTTTCCAACCTCACCATAGATACTCTCATCAAGTATCACATACAAGAGTGTATAATATAATAAAGAATATCAAGGTTACCCCACTACCGCTTCCCCACTGGGTTTTTTCTCTGCCCCAACGTCACACATCCTTAGCATCTCTCTCCAAAAAGGCTAGCCAGCAAACACTTGGGTGAAGCACCACAACGTGCACTTCGCGCAACACACCACCACGTCCATGTAACCGAAATTAACCAGGTATTTTTTGAGAGACACCAAATCCCGTATAATGTGTATCATACCTTGAGTATTATACCTCAATCCATCACATCCCATACACTGTGTAAGGATCCTCAATCCATCACAACCTATACATGTTATACCTATAGTAGTCCTTAGAAAACTATATCCAGAATACATGTGTGTGAAATAACTACAATCCATTACATCCCTCTACACACATATATGGGGAAAACTAACCATCATGCATACCAGCCCAAGTAACTACCAGGATAAGAGAGAAGGGTCAAAGGGGGTAGTCATTCATCCATCCTCTCACTAAGATGTTGGGGAAAACACCCCCCCCCCCAAGCTTAGAATTCCCAGGGTGTTAGTCACCCTAACTGATAGGGTGGAATATCATATAAAAACACAAAATGTATATGATATAATATAACTCAGAACCACACTATGGGCATAAACTAGTCTCATCCTCAATTGCAGGTAACATCTCTTCAAATCCTGACTGCCACTACTAAGACCAGATATCTTATAAGTACATATCCATTTAAAGAGCTACATTAAATTATTTTATCCATTTTAATCAGTTTCACTTTAAGTTAATTAATTCCTTAACCGTTAAAATTTTCTAAATTACATTACATTAGCATCACAACAAAGTTCCATGCCCTCTAGGCATAAGAAAACTGAGTCTATAGCTTCTAAAAATTATAACCTCAGTACTGCATCACAGTAATATCTAACCCCATGGGTTAAACATTTATTCATTTATTAACAAAATTAATTTCCATATTACTAATTACTCTAAGAAAACATACTAAGCTACCAAAAAAGGTATAAAACCAAGAACATTCATTTGCCTCAAGCAATGGTTAAAGGAAAGAAGATAAACAAACAACATTTTCATCATCCAAACAACAGATTCAAACAAGCATCCAACTTTCATATCAATGAGTAATCCCAGATTACACCTATTATGTTGTCCCCAGTGTCCTCCTCAACACCCACATGCATATCATAATGCAACCCACCATCACTAGCGTCAACTGCTGCCACAATAATCGGGCTCCCCACCCCATATACCACAACATCCCTCCAAGCTCAGTCATCCCAGGCTCACATCACATCTGGACCTCCCTGCACCATATACCACAACAGCTCTCTAGGCCCATCCATCATAGGCTCACATCACATCACAAGAAGGAGGAAACAAACATATAAACTAGGCTCTTGGACCTGAAACAAGGAATCCATCCTTCACATGTAATGATCTCCCATGGCTCCAAAGCACAAGTCACTTGGCCTTTATAAGCAATCGAGCAACTCAGGACCTACAAGGCATTATCTTTTATCACACAACCAATTCTTATTCCATCTTGAATTAACCAATTCATTATTTACAGGTTCTAAGTGTGGGAAACCTAAGCATAATGTCAAAACAAGCTATCACAAATTAATTAAAAAATTAATTAACATTACTTTAATTCTTTTACCAACAAGAATCAACATGATTAACATATTTATTCAATTCCATTAACACATGGATGGACAAATAATTTAAACATGCATGTGACATTAAGTTTACAACACACTGGATTCATTAAACATGTCTTTTTAATCTTTTATCCAATTAATTAATAATTAATTATGGATTTATGTTCTTTACCAATTTCCACATGCTAAACCAAGCATAAAAACACTGCATAGATATCACATTATCTAGAAAAACAAAGAGGCAAACTGTTATCACGAAACAAAATAGAAATATCTTCATGTGATCGATATCAATTCTTTAATTCGATTCAAGTAATTATTAGGTTAATTTCATTGGCATCCAATGGGATAAATCATGCTCAATTTACGATATCACATAAATAAAAGAGAAGCAATGAATCCCCTACCTCAAAATGGGTTTCAACATTATTCGCATGAGAATATACCAATGATGTGGATCCCAATATCCTCTCCCACAAGAACTGCATCCACCCGAGGATGTCATTCCACAACCACACCAACAAAAAACTAGAAAAACTTATTTTGAAACAAAGAGATCAATCGTTATCGCATGTAAAAGAGGAATGGGAGGAAATGGATCAAAGAAACAACAAGAACATAGGTATAACATACCTTGGATCAAAGACGGATCACTACGGATTGAAGGAGGGGAGCTATAGATCAATCCCTGATAAAGGAACCCCCAAAACATGAAAGAGGGGGTTTCTGGTTCTCTTGGAATCAGGAGAGAGGTGATGTAGTCATAGGGTTTAACAAACCTAAGCGGATGAAATCGTTTAAAACATACAACATCGGGGATTTACATGATGTGCAATCCCCTTTCACATCATGTAATCCTCATGGTTCAGTTTTCGCTGAAAAATGTGTTGCTTTTTTATTTTTAAAGCCTTGATTTATTACACATCGTGAAACCCACTTTCACATTGTGTAAATTTACACGGCGTGAAATCTATCTAATTCTAGTTTTTAGTAGCCGTGTCCCTCTGGACTTCCACCAAGCCTCCTCTGAGAACCTCTATCTTAGGAAATGCTCAAAGGGTTGATCCATGTGGATTTGATCCCTTATATTAGATACCTATCAAAAAATTCTAATCCTAGAGAATCCTAAACCAACCTAGAGAGGAAATAGAAAGGGGAGTCATTTGAACAGCCACCCCATGAGATACCTCTCAAGGATCTCGCCAGCACAGAATCTCAACCATCTCATTAGAGGAACAGTGTGAAACCATAAAACAACCACAACCAACTTCTAGACACTCTCTCATGGGAGATACCTCTCAATAGAGAGTAATCCACAATAAGAAACAAGAGAAAGACATCTCATAAACCAGAAAAGGTCTAACACCACAAAACAAATAGCATTACAAGAGAAGAGTTAAACATCAAACAGATTGAGGTAATGAGCATGTATTTGCGACTCATGCTCCTAGGTACTCTCCTCCATGCCATTGTACAACCACAATACATGAACCAAGGGGATAGAATACCCACACAACGCCTTCTCCTAGAATTCCTAGATATCTATAGGTCGCTCCTTGAAGGTTGCATCATCGTTAACATTGATCTCACCCCAATCGATGACATGAGAGTCACCATGAAGATAACGATGAACCTGAAACAAATGAAAAACATCATGTATTTGACTCATCTGTAGATGAATTTATATCTTATACACTATAACTCCAACATGAGTTAACACCTTGAAAGGCCCAACAAATCGAGGAGAAAACTTACTCCTAGATCAAACATTCACTGCCCATGATGGGGAGTCGCCTTCAGGAACACATGACCCCAAACATCGAACCCTATAGGTATCCTCATATGATCGACATAGGATTTACAATGATCCTGCACTGCTTTCATCCTCTTTCTAATCACCTGAACCATCTATGTTGTATTCTATACCAGTTCTGGTCTGAGAATTATTGACTCTCTGATCGTGGTCCAGCACAATGGAGAATAGAAAGGACATCCATACAAGGCTTAAAATGGTGTCATACTGATGGTGGAGTGAAAACTATTGTTGTAAGAAAACTCTATCAAGGGCAGGTGCCTCATCCATAAACCTCCAAAATCTAGGACACAAGATCGCAACATGTCTTCAAGATTTTGGATGGTCTACTCTATCTGATTGTCTATCTGTGGATGAAAAGTAGTTTTAAGGTATAATTGAGAACCAAAAGCATGCTGGAGACCTCTCCACACTATAGAGGTAAAATGAGGATCTTAATCAGAAATGATCGTCCTTGGGGCTCTGTAAGTCTCACCAACTCCTCCAGATACTACCTCAACAAAACCTCTATTGAGCTCGACTCCTTGATCTCTATAAAGTGGGTTGATTTCATCAAATGATCCACTACCACTCATATAGTGTCATAGCATCCCTAAGATCGAGGTAAAATTATAACAAATTCTATCAATATTTCCTACCAATTCCACTGAGGAACATCTAACGGCTGGCGAAAACCACTGGGAACACGATGTTTGGCCTTCACCTTCTAGCAAACCAAACATCAAGACACAAACCCTGTAATTGCATGCTTCAACCCAGGCCACCAAAACTGACCTCTAAAAGATTGGTACATATTTGTCACGCCATGATGTACCGCCAAAGGCGAACTATGGAACTCTCTGAGAACCATCTCATGCATATCCAAAGGAATGAAAATACTTTCTTGAAATAAAACTCAGTGTTATTCATCTTCAGACCAACCATTAGGGGCCTCACCACAAACAAATCAATCTCTCTATATCTCTACCTCAAGATCCCTCACCTATGATTCCTCCACCAGCTGCACCAGATATTACCGCACCATAATCTAAAAAAGACAACATCTACCCCAACTTCTCCTATATCTATATGCAATGCTGAAAGTTCTTCCATCACTCTCCAAGAATCACCACATTCATGCACTGCATCCTGAAGCGACTTCCTACTCAGTGCATTGGCCACAACATTCACCTTTCTAGGTGTATAATAAATCTCAAATTCGTATTCCTGTAAGAACTCCATCCACCAACACTGGTGAAAGTTCACTTCATATTGAGAGAAAACATACCTGAGGATATTATGATCGGTGAAGACCAAAAAATGATCATTGATTAGGTAATGTCTCCAAAAATCGGGGAAAACACTACCGCCGCCAACTCAAGATCACGGGTGGCATAGTTATGCTCATGGAGACGTAACTATTGAGACCCATAATAAATGATTGATATATGCTGCATTAGAACACATACCAACTCAAGATGCGAAGAATCACAAAAATCCTTAAATTGAACTCCTTGTGTTGGCAGACAAATAATTGGAGCACTGACCAACTTCTCTTTCAGATAATCAAAAGTTATCTAACATTAATCAGTCTATAGGAACACATGATCCTTTCTGGTCAACATTGTTAGAGGAGTCGCAACATGAGAGAAATAGGCTACGAACCTCCTATAATAGCCTTTAAGACCAAGAAAACTTCACACCTCTTCCACTGTCTTGGGGGCTTCCCAAGACACAACTGCTTATATCTTTAACGGATCCATAGACACTATCTCATGGGATACATCATGCCCCAAAAAATGGACTTCTTGATTCCAAAACTCAAACTTTGAAAACTTCTCAAACCGCTGCTCACGATGAAGAACTCCCAAAATGGCACACATATGCTCTGCATGCTCCTCCTCAGATGCAGAGTACACAAGTATGTTGTTGATGAAAACCACCGTAAAATTATTCAGTAAATCACGAAACATAGTGTTCATTAACCCCATGAACACATCTAAAGCATCTGTTACACCAAACAGCATCACAATAAACTCGTAATGCCCATGATGAAAACAGAAAGAAGTCTTCGGGATATCCTAATCCTTCACATGCATCTGATGATATTCTGACCACAAATAGATCTTCAAGAATCAAATTTCACCCTTCAATAAATCGAATAAATCATAAATTTGTTGAATAGGATAGAGGTTCTTCACTATCACTTGGTTCAAGTGACGATAATCAATACACAACCACAAACTTCTATAATCCTTCTTCATGAACAAAACTGGTGAACCCCATGGTGACACACTTAGTTGAACAAAACCACACTGCAACAGACCATCAATCTGTATGTGAATCTCTCACAACTGAGAAGGCATTATCCTATACGAATACATCGAGATAGGAGACATTCCTGGCTATAATTCGATCCCGAACTTAATCTATCAAAGAGGGGGTAACGCTAAAACCTCCTCTGTAAATACATCAGGGTATTCTTCTAAGACCCTGGGAAATTTTTATTGTTGAACCTACAAAAAAATCAGCATTAGATCATCCATCAAGGATTATAAGGATAGAACACGCCTCTGACCCATCTGAGGGTCTCGCTTGATAATAAACATTGTTGGCTCTCCATCAGCATTGAAGAACACAGCCTACCTCCTGAAGCAATTCATGATAGCCTGCACCAAATAAAACCAATACATGACAAGGATGATTTCATATGGTTGTATCCATAAATATAGGAAATCTCCCCAAGATCATTTTTCCCCAGCACTAGCTCACAGTCTCTACATAAATCAAACAAGTCATCTCAACCTTCAACTGGTGTAGTCAACACCAAGGGAACCAGAAGCCTATCTACCTCAAGTCCCAAAGCATAGATAAGGTCAGGTGATATGAAGGAGTGTGTCACTCTTAGATCAAACAAGGAATGCACCCAAATAGAAAACAAGAAAAGGGTGCCCCGAACGACATCTGACTCTCCTAGAGTTGGCAATGCTAAAGTATGAAGCTGACCACAACCTACTCCTCGACCTATCTGACCATGATGACGACAAACTCCATGGTCATGCTCTACTCTCTAAGTATAGGGAGCATTCTAGGGATATCCTCTTCCTACCTCATCTACTCTCTACTAATCCCAAACTGGAGCAACCTACTGCTGCTACTTTGGCTTGAATTTTCTCAGTAGAGGAGCCTAAAGTGGAACAACTGGCACACATTGACCACTTAGAAATTTTGGTAACTCTCTTCATTGATGACCTCATCCACCACAAGAAAAAAAATGTGTATGATCCCTTTTCATAGGCTTGAGAGATGCTTCCCCCAGAGAAATGAGACATCGAGGGATGGGAACTACTCCCAGCTAATTGGAAGCTCTTCTATTCTGATAACTGGGAACCCCAGACCACAACTATACTTCGTGAGGAATCCGGACGACTCCCCTTTCGTAATGATCTGGTTCTGGCTGTCATCCTCTTGATGACATCTATTCTCACTAGTATCTCGAGATACATATTTAGGATAAATGGGGTGACCTGAAATTGGATCTCTGGACACAAAGCCTCCTCGAAATACCTTTCCTTGGCCTCCTCATCTGGAAGTAGGTCTAAATCATATCGGAAGAGGTTCCTGAAACATATCCCAACCTCTCGCACACTGAAGCTTCCCTACTGAAGGGTAAGCAGCTCTTGGAGATAGACTACCTTCACATTCAAAGAAAGAAACTCAGCTCTGAACTGGTCTCAAAACTCCTCTCATGAGACTATTGACTCCTTGTGATCTACAAGGAACAAGAACCACCACTACCTCACTACCCCGTGCAGCATTGTCAAAACCAATGATACCTAGTGCTCCTTCTGAGCATAGATCAAACTGAAAGTTATCTCAAACTCCTCCAACCAGTATAATGTGAATGCATCTGAAATGGATCCCTTATACCTATATAAACTCTGGTTCTAAAACTCTCAGAGTGTCCTCCTCCAAATTTCATCGTTGTTAACCTCTAATCTATGATGATCTGTTGGCGTAACCTACTGAACATCTTCTGTGCGAACCTAATGAGGACGTCAACTTGGATTCATGCCTACAAAAGAACAAACATTTAGATCTCCTAACCTAGAATATGGAATACTTTAACATTAATTGATTTATTTATTTTATTCATTTTAGTTTAACCTATCCCAAGGTCTACCCATTAAAACATAGGTGCAAAGAAGAATGATGCATGATCCTTTCCTAGGTCTCTACCCTAAAACCAGTATCACCCCATTTAGTAGATGTTGTAATCTTAAAGGTATGTGTATCAGATCACAGGGGGGGATAAATACTCATGTATAAGTCAGTCTCTCATGTTTAAAATTATTGTTAAACTTAGCTGACATCGTTTCCCTACCAGCCCATGCAACCTCACATGTGCCTAACTCCAAACTCCATCATATCCCCCAAACAAACCTCTGATACCACTCTGTCATGACCCCGTCCCCACAAGGTGCACCCCTCCTAGGCTGTAAATTGTAGAAGAGAGGTAGTGACACCTAAGTCCTGCCTCTAATAGGCCTCGGGTTAGCGACTATCACTAAGGGTATAGTAAACACACAAATGGGAGGCATTACCCTCTAATAGAACACATGTGAAAGATAGAGATAATAAAGACACCAACCAACTCCTACTTAGAATATAATATAAAATAAAATACAAAGTGCACATATGTAATGACATGAAAGAAATACTTCAGCTATAAGGAAAAACTCCAAGTACTAAAAGAAAATTAAGGGTGACAGTGACCACGAAGCCCAAACAGCTCCTACTAAACCCCAAGTTAGTAGTAACTAGCCTGATCTCCAACCCACTCCAACTGACCTAAAAAATAGTTTATATATACGTAGGGTGAGTATAATAGTATACTCAGTAGGATCCTCCCTAGAGCCTCTCATACAAAAGTTAAAGAAAGCATGCTAAATCACAATGAACAACAAGTGAAACTAACTCGCCACCTAAATAGGTATACTAAGTTCTCATCTTGACCATGGATAATCTCACATAATATAATAAATAATATCAAGGGTACCATACTACTACTTCCCCATTGGTTTTCCACTTTTTCCCAACATCACACGTCCTGATCATCTCTCCCCAAAAAGGCTAGCCTACAGAAACCAGGGCGATGCACCACAATGTGCACCTCATGAAAAACACTACCACATCCACATAACCAAAAGTAACCATGTAGTTTTTGTGATACACCACAACCCATATAATGTGTATCATACATTGGGTATTATACCTCAATCCATCACAGCCCATACACCGAGTTAGGATCCTCAATCCATCACAATCTATACCTGTTATACCTATAGTGATCCTTATGAAACTATATCCAGAATACATGTGTGTTAAATAACTGTAACCCATTATAGCCCTCTACACACATATATGGGAAAAAATAACCATCATGTATACCAGCACAAGTAACTACCAAGAGAAGAAAGTGGAGTCAAAGGGGGTAGTCATCCATCTATCCTCCCACCAGGATGTTGGGGAAAACACCCCCTCAGGGCTCAGAATCTCTGGGGTGTCAGTCTCCCTAACTGATAGGGTGAATTAGCATATGAAAACACAAAACGCACATGATATAATATATCTCACAACCACACTATGGCCATAATCTAGTCTCAGACTCAATTGTGGCTAACGTCTCTCGGCCTCTCAGCCACCACTACTAAGACCATATATCTTATAAGCACACAACCATTTAAAGAGCTATATTAAATTATTTTGTCCCTTTTCATCAGTTTCACTTTACGTTAATTAATTCCTTAACCATTAATTAACCATTAACATTTTCCATATAACATTACATTAGCATAACAACAAAGTTTCATGCCCTCCAGGTATAATAAAACCGATTCCATGACTTATCAGAATTATAACTTCATCATTTCATCCCAGCAAGCTCCAAAACCATGGGTTAAACATTTATTCATTTATTAATAGCATTACTTTCCATATTAATAGGTACTCTAGGGAATAATTATAAGATAACAACCATGGTATACAACCAATCACATCCATCTTCCTTAAGAAGTGGGGAAAGGAAAACAGATAAACAAACAACCTGGTCACCAGCCAAATAATAGATTCAAACAAGCTTCCAAAATTCATATAAATTTCTAAGCCCAGCTTCCACCCATTTCATCATCTCCGGTGTCCTCCCCGACACCCACATGCATATCTTGATGCATCTCTCCACCACAAGTATCAACTGCCACTACAATAATCGGGCCTCCCCACCCTATATACCACAATAGCCCTCCAGGCTCAGCCATCCTAAGATCACATCACATACGGGCCTCCCCACCCCATATACCACAAAAAACATCTAGGATAATCCATCCCAGGCTCACGTCACATCACAAGAAGTAGGAAACAAACATAGCAACTGAGCTCTTGGCCCTAAAGCAAGGCATCTAGCCTTCACACACAATGATCTGTCACGGCTCCAAAGCACAAGGCACTTGGCCTTTACAATCAAGCGGGTAACTCAGTCCCTATAAGGAATTATCTTTTATCACACAATCTGTTCTTATTCCATCTTGAATTAACCCATTTATTATTTACTGGTTCCAATTGTGGGAAAACTAACCAACAAGACAACACAAGCTATCACAAATTCTTTTACCAAAAGGCATCAACATGTTTCACATCTTTATTCAATTCTATTAACACATGGAAGGTCAAATCATTTAAACATGACAACAGCATTAAGTTTACAACACACCGAATTCATTAAACATGCCTCTTTAATCTTTTATCCAATTAATTAACAATTAATTTTGGCATTATGTTCTTTATGAATTTCCACATGCTAAACCAAGCATAACAAACACAACATAGAAATCACACTATCTAGAAAAACAAGAGGTAAACTGTTATCATGGTAGAAAATAGAAACATCTCCATGTGATCGATACCAATTCTTTAATCTGGTTCAAGTAATTAATAGGTTAATTTCATTGGCATCCAAGGGGATAAATAATGCTCAATTTATGATCGCACATGAATAAAAGAGAAGAAACAAATACCCTAAATAAAAAGGGTGTCAACATTCTTCACACGAGAATAGACCAAAATTGTGGATCTCGATCACCTCTCCCACAAGAACTGCATCAACCCAAGGATGTCACACCACAACTACACCAACAAACAACCAAAAAACTCTTTTAGAAACATGTAGATCAAGCGCCATCACATGGAAAAGAGGAACAGGAGTAAACGGATTGAATAAACCACAAGAATGGAGGTAAAACATACCTTGGATCAATGACGAATCACTAAGGATCGAAGGAGGGAATCTAGAGATCAATCTCTGATAAAGAAATCCCCAAAACATCGAAGAGGGGGTTTTCGAGTCACCTGAAATCGGGAGAGAGATATTGCAGTCACAGTGTTTGACAAACCTGAGCAGCTAAAAATGTTTAAAACATACAGCATCAGGGATTTTCACGTCATGTAATCCTCAAGGTTCGGTTTCCACCGAAAAATGTGTCTCCTTTTTATTTTTAAAACCCCGATTTATTACACACCATGAAACCCACTTTCACATCGTGTAACTTTACACAGCATGAAATCTCCCTACTTCCATCTTTTAGAAATTGAGTCCCTCCAGAATTCCTCTATGCCTTATCCAAGAACTTTGGTCTTAGAAAATGTGTAAAGCGTTAATCCACATAGATTTGGGCCCTTACATGATATCACCCTTTTATAATGTTTTCCTTTCCCCAAAAAACTAAGAAGGTATCTATGAATAATTTCATGGATATACTAAAAGAAATAAGAAAGTTCCCACTATAATTTTAAGTTGTATTTCATGTTTTCAAATTTAATGTGAAAATCATGTATGTATCTATTCTACTGAGACTGCTAAAATGTTTGATCCTTCACGATGTGATCTCTTATATCTTGTGACAATGTAGTAAGATAACCATCGGCTTTGGGTTACTGGAGTCAGGGTGTTACATACTTTGTGTCATCAGCCTATATTCTTGATTTATATTTCTTTGACTCCCAGAAATTAACACATCAACATATACACCATGATCATGGATTTATCATACAGTTTCATTTCAATCAAAGGGCTAGAGATATCTACTTCCATTATCTAGGAAGGGATAAATAATTTATTGACTTGTTCATTATTTTCATATCACTCATGACGCACCCAATATATCATACCTCATTGTGATCATATGTCATCATATTTTTCATCAATACATCAAAGTACATGACTCGTGATATCCATTAATAATATTTTCAAGTCCAAGTACCAATACACACACCTAAAGATAGGAATATCCAATGGCATGTGTAGTATAATAAATTCTTATAGGCGACTGTGTTCTCATAAACCTTCTCTCTTAGAGGTTTCCAAGGGAAAACATCATGAGAATAAGTCTCAATGTATTATGATCCTCCTACCTCGGATAGCCTATATCATCTATGTCAAGTTTGATGATGTCATCCAACCATAGAACATGTATTTAAGAATATCATCACAACACTACAAGGTTCTCGTCATAATGGGGAATGATTATGACCTTTCAATGAAACCGATACTCTAAGGACATTAGTACATTGATGTTATTCAAAATAATAATCATTATATAATAATAAATGTATTAATATTCATATTCTTGAATATAACAATGATTGAAAGTACAAAGTAGTTGATTTTAGGGGCCAAACTTTAATAGAATTTTCTTGTATTATGAGTGATTCTAGCGCAGCATGTGGAAACCTCTATAGGTGGGATGTCCTTTGATTTCCACTTTGGTGATCTCCATCAACCAAAAATGGTGAAGATGTACATTTTTTTCTCATTGATGTAAGGTGCACATGTTGTTTACATATTTTTTCATTTCCATTATTATGCACGATTTCTATAATCTTGCATGGAGATCTTGGTTTTAATTTCTTTATCGCTTTTGCTATGCCTAATAAGTGTTATTAGACCCATATGAAACCCATCATGAACATGACATCTACCTCCAAGTGCGTCCATCGAGAGGTCCCTCCTTCTGTATTCCCACACCTAGTCACCACACTATTGTTGCTCATTCCAGATTAGCTTCTAACTACACCTACTAAATGGACTACTGCTCGGTTGTTGGTAAACGCTTCCACTGAACATGTTTCATTCAACTTCTTCTGGTGAACATATATCACTAGACTAAATATGGATGTTCATGGTGCTGTTGTGAAAGTCTCAATCCAGTTTCCACCAAGTGTATCTTCTGTGACTTAACTTCTATAAAAACCCAACTCTTAACCACAAAACAATTTCTCACACCAAAACCTAAATCATTCTTGTTCTATAGAACCTACAATTTTTATTCTCATACCCTTGAGTAGCCTTCATATATATTAACCAGTTTTCTCACATGGCATGTAAGGATTTACATGACATCACTTTCATGTAGATTCTGCTGGATAAAGCTCCCCCTAACACATCCAGCATCCAAATCTTTACGATCTCCCTCTAATAAGGATCCACTATCCATGTTGACCGAAATTACATAAAAAGGAGTTGGATAAACATGCATGCCTGAAGATTAGAAATAATTTTGTAACTGATTCTTCCATAGTTGAAATTTATTTCCCTAAAAGATCATAATCCCTTTATGATTTATCGTTTCCATGAATTCCAATAGAGAAGAATTCCATAGATTTAAACATAGGCTCTAACACTACTTGTTGGACCTATACTAGGTTGAATACCATGAGAGGGTGTGAATTGGGATATGACAGATTAAAACAATCCCTCCTCTAGTCATGTTTCATCATGATACAAAATACACTTCTTTCTTTATCTCACACCAATGTATGATGGAATTGAAATTATATAAGAGGAATGGAAATTTTAAATTGGTTCATCCGCACTGGGTTATGTCCAAGGAGCATAAAATGATAATGTGTCAATGTGCCAAATCCACTAAATCACATTGATGTTTACAAGTTTAGAGTGGTCTCATTATCCCCTTAGTTTACAACCAATCAAAATTTGAGAAATTGTTGCTATCTCAACTGAAGTGTACTTATTATTCATCCATCAGATTCTTTAGATGAACTGGATCAACTATGTTTACACCATAATTGGTGTGTTGTGTTACTCTTATTTCATTAAATTGATGAATTGCACTTTATCACGGAAATTATTGACAATTTCATTAATGTTCTTGTAAACTCCTTTTATGAAGAATTGATTTTCTCATAATACACTTTCACACAAATTCTTGTTCATGTAATGTCATTTATACACACAATTATTGGTCACATAAATTCATTCACGCAATAGCTACATTCTTGTAAGTTTTACGCAAAAATAGAGCACTTAGCTCTCCTGATCTTCCTCTAAATATTCTCCTTGATAAATGATGATATTAGTGCCATATTTATAGGGAAAATTGATCTAGAAAATAGGTGTCATGCAACCCTTCACGATTTCAGAAGAAGCATCTCCTTGAGTTCGTGAACATCCCCGAGTTCATGCAACTTCAATTCTGTGAGCATCCACTTGGTTTGCACAAGAATTCTTCCTTTTCTCCAAATTTGTGTTCAATCTTCTCGAAAAAACATCCAAATCCCCCAATATTCTTTCCTTCATAAATACCTCATGGTCTTCTATACTCTGGGACTTTGTCAACATGCTTTGTCAACAAACACAACCCAAAATCTCTAAAAATATGACTTGAGGAATCTTTTCTAACATTAATTGTATTTTTAATTATTTATGACTAATGAGAATTAATAATAATTAATAATATAATTAGTATTTAATATTAAATATCATTGATTGCATTATTTATTATATTATTAATCACATCATTGATTGTTTTAAAATAAATTATTAATTACAATATTATTAATAATTGGTAATGATAATTATTACTAACATTATTGATTATTATTAATTAATAATTATTATTAATAATGAAATTAATTATTTTTAGTAATTATTTTTAGTTACATTATTAATTAAAAAACAAAATAAATCAAAATAAAAATAAAAAATAAAAAATAATTAATTTAATTAAAAACAATTAGTATTCTAATTAGCATTAATGATGGTTAATAATGTTATTGGGGTGTTAGTCGAGTGGTATATAAGGTTGGTTCATCTTGCTACCCGAGGGAACTAACTCAGGCTCAAGGCCCACCAAACTTGGATATTGTCCATATTATAAACATGATGTTTTAAAGTCATTTCTTGGCTGAAGAATGTGTAGTGTGCTCTGGGCTTGGTCAAGAGCTCCCATTGGGAGTCAAGCATTAACCATAAACACATTTTGACATTAGGGGTGCATATGAGTGGCACATATACCCCATTTGTGACATATCATGTTGGGGGATCAAATCCCCAATCACCCATGATGCCCCCTCATTATGGGTGGTGGGTTTCTTCTCCCCAATAGATTGTGCGCGGGGTTGTCTGGCATCAAAGTCAATGTCAGTAGGTTGGTGTCTCGCTCGTCAGTGGGATGTGAGTGGATGGTTGCGGGGACAAGTCATAGTGGTGTTCGTTTGGCTCGTTCTTTTCGTGGGTTGGTTGTAGGATCCCCACTCATAGTGGGGTGTTGATGGGAGCTAAGTCGACTGGTGGATGATGCACAAGGGAGAGACGAGGTGGGTCGCCGTACTGGCGGAGGCGGTGGGGCGCGCACTAACGGCGGTTGGGCGAGGTGCATGAGCGGGCTTGATTCATGGGTGATCTAAGGCTGGCAGGGCCTACAGGCAAAACATTTAAGGGCCTATGGGCTATTATGTGGGCCTTGGGGACATTTATAGATCTAATTGGTGCTTCTAAATCCTGGAGGGAAGGATGAGGTTTGGCCCATTGGGAGTCTATGGTGCATGTGTGTTTGTTTGCTTGTAATCCACACTACCTATGATTAATAAATAAATAATTACAGTTAAAACTAATAAAAATAATTAATAAAAATCAATTAATTAGTAATCTATTTATTATTTAGTTTAAGAGGATTACAAACTACAATCATTCACTAAACCAAGGTACACAAGTGGGTCGTGTCTTATCCCTCCATTATAATTGATAACAATATTATTAATATATATTAATAATTATTCATAATAATTATTTTTATTAATAATTATTAACAATAATTAGTTGTGATTACATTAATTTTAATTTCATTTTTTAAAACGGGTAGGAGGAAATGTCATCCCCCTATTAAAGGCAAGAAACTCTTCTTATTTTTCTGAGTAGAGGTATCACATCCAAACAAGGCCCAAAGTCCCAAGGTTAGGCTCCTGGCCCGATCCGATCAACCACCTTACCTTCTGGCCACTGACACTAATAGCCAGCTGCCATTGTAGTGGTCGTTATCCTGAGTAGAGTCTTCTTTGTATTTTTTTCAAAGAAAGCTCTACTCAGTATAGAACCATTCAAAAATTTACAAAGAAGACTATAGCGGGGGTATTGTATTCTTTGATATTTTTTTTAAAGAAAACTCTATCTTGACTAATGTTGAAATCCTCACTCCCATTTTAGGAAATAGTTTTACAAAAACTCTATTTTTGGAATTAATTTTTTTAATTACCCCTAAATGGGACTTTTGTCTATATTAATCGGGTTTTGAATTCACCACTCTAACCTTATAAAAACTCAATTAACTACTACTCAACTTTACTTAATCGGGTCTGGTTAATAACTATTTTATATTCTATATTTTTTTATTTTCAAAAAAATATTTTTCATCATGTACGTGGTGTTTTATGGAAAGTGGAAAAAATATATTAACAGATTTTGACTTAAAAAAATACCAATCACAGATTTATGATTTTTAATTTAATTGATTGGCTTTTGATAATGGACCCTCAGTTCCATACAAAACCAAAAGCATCACAAGGACATGCCCACTAAGTCTATTTTTGAATGAGATTTTTAGGGGCTACGTTGATGTGGTAGTCCCTATGCAACAACTAAGATCCAATAATTTGGGTATTGGGATCGCGGTTTAATATAGATAATTCGACTAACAATTAAACAGAAGAGGGGATGCAGATTCAAGATGAATGTGGTGTAAGAAATGAAAATAAAGAACACTGAGATATAACATGTTTTGGTCCACTAAGGACCTGCATGCATGGAGAGAACACTACTAGAAGACTTTATTACTAAGAAATAAAACACCTAGATTGCAAAACACGAAAAGCAATAAAAACACAAAGAATCTATTTGAGGATCTTTCTGGATGAACTCATGCTACGCACAAGCATATAAGGATACAACATCATACATGATAACAAGAACTGAAACAAAAAAAATGGAATAAGATTCTTACAGCATCAGGTTCTAATACCAGAACCTGGAAGAAGCTCAAATGGAGCTCTGGTTATCGATGCCTTCCCTCACGTCAGAACGTCCCACAATGAATTTGAGTATCACCATCGCTCTCCATCAAAACCCTAGACCACCTCAGCGACTATGAAGATGATCTTGCTTCAGCAGACTTCAGGAACCTTGGATGGGATCTCTTCCTTGCACTACTCTTGATCTTTCTCCCCATGAAGAATTAGAAACTTCCCTGCAACACACCAAATTTGAAAATTTCCAACGACGAGCCCTAAGGTGAAATCATAATGGAAAACAAGGTGACTACAAGTCAGCAGCAAAAGCGGGATGCAGACCATGTGGACGGCCCAAAAGCGAGAGATGATTCAACTATTAAAACAGATTGGCTTACCCTTAAGTGGAATTGACCTGATGCGGCATTACCTTTACATGATCTTAAAATACCCTTACATGAGCAGGTAAAGACCCTTATATGTGGAGGTTTACCTTCACATGAACCAGGTAATACCCGTACGCAAACAAGAGTACCCATACGCGAACCAAAGAGTACATTTACAAGGCAAGTGATGGGGTTCAGCTGCGTATCTTTTGGTTTTTAAAGATAATGATTTGTTTTTAAAATTTCGAAAGATGGATTATGTTGAGCATGCATGGAATTTTGCAGATATTTTTATATCTATGATTCCTTTTTTTAAATGAGGTGGAGAGAAAATATGTAAGGGGCACATGATGGCCTATAAAAAGGTGGTAGGCAGCGACTCAAACTGACTATTAAAAGGGTTGCGCAGTAGGAAAACATATTGGGCAGTGGCCAGTTTTGGGCGTGGACAGCAGTGTGCAGTGGCATGCACCGTGCAATGGACAAATCGAGTTGTGCAGCGGTTTATTTGAGGTCCTACAATGGCGATGCATGTTCGATTTTGATCTTCAAAAGGTGACATCTTGTCACAAGCGATTATCAGAGAGACGGCAGAGGCATATTGGGGTGTGGATTTTCACACAAATTTTCTAGGCTATATCTGTGATTCATGTTTCGAGCTATTCTTGGATTTTTGTGTACTATGATTATTAGTGGATTTTCTCAGAGTTAGCTATGTGGTTTTTTAATCCTCCGCATTGAAGGGTTTTTCTACGTTAAAATCTGTGTCCCCATTTTTTATTTTTTGCTTTTATTTCTGCAACTCTATTTACATTGGAAATTCACATAATTATTTTGTCACAACAAAGCTATTATACTTTGACCAATCTGCTTCTGACCCAACAACAAGGATCAGAGGAGGTTTATCTGTGTTTCTTATTGATTAAATATGGGTGATCCATGCCATGAGATTTTTTCCCACATTGAACTGTTTAAGAGGAAAAATAATTTTACACTTTGACAGCAGAGAGTTAAAAATATTCTAGTATGTGAGAAGAAAGTGAGGCGTTGAAGAAAAAATTAGATAAACTGGAGATGATGAGAAATGGTGATTGGAAGGATATGAGAGAGTTTGCAATAAGCATGATTCAAATGTATTTGGTTGATAATACTCTGCGGGAAGTGATGAATCTGACAAATCCGAAGGAGATCTGGTCGAAGCATGAAAGAAATTGTAAAACAGAATCCCTTACAAATCATTTAAATCTAAAAAACGGTTATATTGTTTGCGAATGCAAGAGAATGAAGATGTAGGTAACCATCTGAATGAGTTCACCAAACTTTTGACGGAGCTATCTTCGGTGGCGGTCAAGATTGATGATAAAGGTAACATGATACTTATTGAAATGGAAGAAGACAAAGATTTGCTTCTTTTGGGATCGTTGCCTGATTCATATGATAATCTCATCACCACACTGTTGTTCGGGAAAGATACACTAAAGTTGGATGATATGATTTCATCATTATTGATGAACGAAACTCGACGAAATACCAATGATATTGAATCTCGAGGTAATAGTAGTATTCTGGATATGCCAGATGGACGTGGTAATCAAAGAGGCCGGTTGAAGACAAGAAGAAAGGTCAAGTGCTTCTTTTGCGATAAAGAGGGTCATGTGCAGAGAAACTGCTATAAATTAAAAAGGCTTAAGAAAAAAAGAAGGCACATGACACTGATTCTGAGGATACCGGTGTAAGTCACATTTAGGGTGAGGGTGATTTACTTTCAATTAGCGTTGATTATCATAGGTCAGATATGTACACCGAATGGGTGGTTGATTCAACAGCGTTGTGCCATATTACCTTGAAGAGAGTTATTTTCTTCATATAAAGAAGGTGACTTTGCTATATTAAATATTGACAATAGATATTTTGCTGATGACATTAGTGTTGGTGATATCTGTATCACTATGAATGTGGGTTGTATGCTGACGTTGAAAGATATGTGACATGTGTCAGGTATGCGCCATAATTTGTTATATGCATGTTCTCTTGATACTAATGGATTCAGAAGTTCATTTGGAAATGAAAGGTGGACATTGTCCAAAGGATCGATGGTATATGCACGAGGTAGAATGGATGACACACTTTACATGATGGATTCAAAGGTGTGTGGTGATGTAATGAATGCAGTTGCGAAGAGGACTTCATTAGATTTGTGTCACGATTGATCGTTGCGCATGAGTCGAAAACCATCGACTAAGATGAAGAATGTTTGGAATTTGAGGCATGTTTGGTCAAGTGTTTCAAGTCTTACACCTAATTCTTTTTCTTCAGAGAGTATCACCAGTGAAGAAAGAATTAAAATCAAATATCAGGGCGATGCGATTAGAGTTTTAGATTGCTCGAAGGATGTTGAGCAGAGGAAGCAATTAATTCTTGCAAGTGTTCCAGATTATGTGGCGATCACAGTTATGAGGGAGATAGAAATTATTCATTCTAGTATTGACAGTGTAGATACAGATATGACGAATATTTTATCATTTGGATTTCTTTTGTGGGGGGGGTTCAGGTTTTCGTCAGAGATGCAAAAGAGGGATGTCATATCTTCTGCAGTGGTTGACGGATGGTACGATACCAACCGGTTTGTTTTCCAACTAAGTTTGTTAGATTCCATCTTTTTATTTGATGGGTTGAAGCAGAAGATTGATGGGGTTCAACTGCGTATCATTCAGTTTTTGCAGATAATGATTGCTTTTTTTATTTTGAAAGATGGTGTATATTGTGCATGCGTGGAATTTTGCAGACATTTTTATATATCTGATTCCTTTTTTTTAATGAGGCAGAGAGCAGATATGTGAGGGGCACACGATGGCCTTTAAAAGGGCGGTCTACAGCAACTAAAGCTGACGATTAAGAAGGTTGCGCAGTAGGAAAACATATTGGGCAACGGCCAGTTTTGGGTGTGGAAGGCAGCATGTAGTGGCCTGCATCGTGTAACGGGAAAATCAGGTTGTGTAGCGGTTTATTTGAGGTGGTGCAATGATGACACGTGTTCGGTTTTGATCTCTAAAGGGGGACGTCATGTCACGGATGATTATCAAAGAGACGACGGAGGCGTATTGGGGTGTGGATTTTCACATAGGTTCTCTATGTTATATCTGCAATTCAAGTTTCGGGAAATACTTGTATTTTTGTGTACTCTCTGATTATTAGTGTATTTTCTCAGAGTTTCCCCGTGATTTTGTAATCGTCCGCATTGGAGGGTTTTCCCATGTTAAAATATATGTCCCCATTTTTTATTTTCTACTTTTATTTCTGTAACTCTGTTTCATTGGCAATTCTCATAATTCTTTTGTCGCAACTGAGTTATTATCCTAATACCAATCCTCTTCTGACCCAATAGCAAGAGGTTACCCTTACGTAACGAGGTAGTACCCTTACGCGAGTTAGGGAGTACCCATTCATTACAGGGCAGTACCCTTACATAGTGGGGCAGTACCCTTACGCGACAAGTATGCTACCCTTATGCAAGGAGCGAACTACCCTCATGCAATAAAGAGCACTCTTAAGCAAGGAGTAAGTTACCCTTACGTAATAGATTAGTTACTCTTACGCAATAGGTTACCTTAACAGAGGATCAACTACATGGTAAGGAAAACTTTCTAATTCAAATTTGAAAAATAAGAAACCAAAATTTGCAAGAATGCATATAAATTCAATTTGATTGCAAACAAAAAAATGCATATATGAAAATTCATAGAGATTTCTTTCAGCTACCTTGGTAGGTGGGTGGTGCACCAACCTCACCAACCCAAGATTTCCAACATGACTATTGCACATTCTATATGTGCAGCCCTTATTCTTCTGACAACCATGGGAGAATTCCATGGTAGCTAGGGGATTGGTGGGAGTTGTGTCAAACTTGACACCTTCCACCATGCCTATAAAAGGAGGGTTTGAAGAGCCTTTCACCATTATCAGATTCGAACCAAGAGAGCTTCATTGTATTAGAGTCGGTAGAGCTCCAAGCAAGAGAGGTGTGGAGATATAATTTTTATAATCTTTATTCATCACTACTACAAAAACGGGCAAGGGAAGCGCCACCTTTTATCAGCGCTAAGACAAAAGTGCTGATAAAGGAACCCTTTATTAGCGCTGATGAATTCATTCTTTATCAGCGCTTTTTTCTTAGCGCTTATAAAGAGTATGCTTTATAAGCGCTAAAAAAGCGCTGATAAAACCATAGTCCCATATTTTATAAAATCCGATGTATAGTATCCTCTATTTATCGCACCCTCATGCCCTCGTGGTGCAGTACCCCTGTGAAAACTCCCCTCCCCCCGCAATCTTCTCTTTGTCGGAGCTCCGCCGCTAGCCCTACTCCTTCTCCTCCCCCTCGAACCCCTTCCACAGATCCTCCTCCCCGCAAACCCTACTTCCTCTTCTCCGTTGGACTCCCCACGAACCCTAATCCTCCATTTCTCAATGGTGGCGGCTCCTCCCATGCACCTCCCCCTCGCGGTCGCGCCTTCCCCTCCCAACGTAGTACAGAAGGCTCCCTGACCGCTCGATGCTTCTTCTCTCCCTTCATCGCGGGTGCGATCTACTCTAGGTAAGTCTCCCACTTCTCCTTTTAGGTTTATTTTTGGTGGATAGGTTTTGTGAGAGTAGTTTTCATTAGGGTGATGTTTGGAATCTTCCCCATGATCACCACCCTTGGATTAAATGCTAACTAACATAGAGTTCTAACAATCTATGTCATGAAATCACACACGTAATGGATTCTTATGCTTTGTTATCAAATGATTTGAACTAAAGTATGACTTTTTTATGATTCCCCATGGGTCCTTATGATGTTTGGAACTAGAATTTATTTTTCACCAAGTGTCATATGTATGAGGGTTTGATATTCTCATGCAACCTCAAGCTAGACATTGTTATACATGAATATTCTATTAATGTTGAGTGTCTTTTCCTCATCCTTATGTTGGGTGTATCTATACTGGGGAAAGTGGTATTTTTGTAAACCCTTCATGAAAAAAAAGATTTTTAATAGTACCCACCTCATTATTAATTGGTTACACTTTGTGGGTGTCATGATGTGCTAGTGATTGTGTTTATGGGGAAGGTTCTACTTTGGGATGGGCCTCACTGGGGTTGTTATATAGGGAGGTTAGAGCGATGGAGAGGTAGATAAAATTGAGTAGGAATCGGCTGTGAGACTTGGACTTGGCTTCAGTTTGGGCGGGATCTCTCTCATAGTGTTTTCTTTAGTTTTCTTCCTCCTCGGATGTAGCTCTCTAGTCATTTTCCATATACTCAGTGTCTTTTCTTAGTTGTCTATCATTTATGTAGGTTGTTTTTGATAGTTACAAAAAAAGTGTGTGACACCATTTATAAAAAATGATTTTGTATAAGTGTTTATAGGTTACATAGATTATGTTTGACATCACTTATTGAAAAGTGCTCACAACTGATCACAATTGATTGTGTATAAGGCTATGTTTAACTGCACTTGGGGTTCATCTTGACAAAACATATTTATAATTATTTAAAGCACTTATCACTTATAATAAATCGTTTTGTATAAGTTTTTCCAACTTGGTTGTTGGAAAGGTGATAATTTGGCACATTTTTATGTAGTTTTCTTCAGGAATTTAAGCATCTACTTTGGGTTTAGATAGTGGTATGAACATGTGAGCAGTTGTATTTGGGTGGTAATTATTTTTAGGATTGTGGGATGTTTCTTGACTTCGATCAATGGTAAATTTCACACATCTTTCTTTTATTTCAAGGATAATTTAAGGGTGGTGTCAACTTAGTGAACCTCTATGACTAGTTGTTCCTAGGTGCTAGTCTAGAAGGTTTTTTATTGAAAATGGGAAGACTCCATGCACTTCTTTGGGTAGATAGTGATTCTTCCCTGATACCTATTATGGGTATCAAGATTGTTATTTTGAATGGATACTACTCTAGTAAATAACTACCCTTCGTTATACTTTTCTTGTAGTAGTATTAGAAATAGGTACAATAAACTATTTTTCCTAATTTTTTCAATTATTTTCTAGGTATATGGTAGGCTCTATTAATCTCTATTTTTATAAGGAAGTGGTTATGTTCTAATGTATTTGGAAGTCTTGTTTTGTGTATTTGAATCATAAATACTAATATTTGAGATTCAAATAGGGTGGAGATGAATAAATATTGGATGGATGCTAATCGTTTGACAATAGAGTATGAGAACGGAGTGAAAGAGTTCATCATGTTTGCAAAGGATCACGCAAAGGATTCTTCTCAAATCCTTTGTCTCTGTTTACATTATTGTTATTCTAGACTAATTACTCTAGAGGAGTTGTAAGAACATTTGATATGTCACAGAATAGATCGGAGTTATAAATGTTGGAATAAACACGGAGAAAAAGTGAATGTAGCTACTGGATGGGATAGAACTACGTTTTATGGATCATCAGATATGAATACAAATATGGATAATGAAGAAGACCGTATGGAGGATGTGATTAAAGATGTCAATGATGATGATGATCTTTTTGAGGTAATGATAAGGATAGTTGAAGATGAACTCCGTGATTACCCAAAATTGTTTGAGAAATTAAAGAGTTGTGCAAATATGTCATTGCATGCTGGTTGCACTAAATATACAGCATTTTCAGTTGTACTAAAGTTGTATAAATTGAAAGCAGGCAGTGGATGGAGTGATGTCAATTTTACGGAAGTACTTTCTCTCTTGAATGGCATGCTCTTGGAAGATAATGAGCTCCCAAACTAGACATATGAAGCTAAACAAATGCTACGCTCGATGGATATGATTTCTGAAAGAATACATGCCTACTTGAAAGACTATATACTATTTTTCAAGGAGAAAAAATCACTTATAGAATGCCCAAAGTGTGGTGCTTCTTGATACAAGAAAGATGAATCTAGTCCTATGAAAGTTGTATGGTACTTTCCAATCATTCCAAGATTTAGGCGTCTATATGGAAGTGAAGAAAATGAAAGACAATTGTCGTGGCATGCAGATAAAATAAATAAAGATGGAAAATTATGTCACTCGGTCAACTCTCCTCAATGGAAGATAATTGATCATGAGTATCCTGAATTTGGAAAAGAGCCAAAAAACCTTCGTTTTGCATTATCTACAGATGGAGTGAATCCTTTTGGTTTTCAAACCATCACTCACAGTACATGGCCTATTATGTTGGTAAATTATAACTTGCCACCATAGTTATGCATGAAGCGGAAATTTATCATACTATTTATGCTTATATCAGTACCAAAACAACTAGGTACAGATATTGATGTTTATTTGTCTCCTTTGATCGAGGATTTGAAATTATTGTAGGATTCGGGTGTTATGTTTTATGATGCTTATAAAAGTGAATACTTCACATTGAGAGAGATGTTGTATGGGATGATAAATGATTTCCCTGCTTTTGGAAATTTGTAAGGTTATAGCATTAAAGGAACTCAAGGGTGTCCCGTGTGCGAAGAAGATACATAATCAGTTAGGTTGAAACATTCATCAAAAATTGTGTTTCTAGGACATCATAGATTTATACCTCGTCGGTATAAGTACCGATCTTGGACGACATCATTCAATGGAAGTTCAAAACAATGCACAGCACCATCGCCACTAATAGGTGATCAGCTGTTTGAGAATGTAAAAGATGTGAACACTATTTTTGGTAAACCATTTTTGAAAAACCTTATGAAAATCGGTTGGAAAAAGATGTTAGTTTTTTTTGAATTACCATACTAGAATTTTTTGTACATTAGACATTTTTTTGATGTGATGCATGTGGAAAAAAATGTATGTGACATTGTTATCAGAACGTTTATAAATACCCCTGGAAAAACAAAGGATGGAATTAAGGCAAGGTTGGACATGGTTAACATAGGAATACGAAAAGAGTTGGCTCCCTTGAAGGGTGAAAATCGAATATTTCTTCCTCCAGCAGCTTACACTCTTTCCAGAGAGAAGAAATATCAGTTTTGCAACTTCTTCAATGATGTAAAGGTTCCAAAGGGGTATTCATCAAATATCAAGAATATTGTGTCATTGAATGATTTGAAGTTAAAAGGTTTGCAATCACATGACTGTCATGTTTTGATGCAAGATTTAATTCCTATAGCTTTACATTACATTTTTCCCAAAAATGTTCATCATACGTTAACCAAACTTTGCTTCTTTTTCAAATCTATATGTAGCAAATTTTTAGACCTGGTGACATTGTCAGCTATGGAAAGATAAATTGTCATCATATTATGTGAATTATAAATGTTCTTCCCGCTAACATTCTTTGATATGATGGTTCATTTGATGATTCACTTGGTGAGAGAGATTCGACTTTGTGGTCCTGTGCACTATAGATGGATGTACCCTGTTGAATGGTATATGAAGATTTTGAAAGGGTATGTCAAAAATTGAAGTCGGTCAGAGGGTTGTACAGTGGAGTGATATATTGTTGAGGAAGACATTGAATTCTGTACCGAATACCTATCTGATGTGGAAAGCATTGGTCTCCCGAAATCTCATTACATTGGACGCATTGAGGGTGAGGGAATTTCTGGAAGAAATGTTGTGACAATCAATATTACAAATCGGGAGCAGGCCCACCTTTATGTTTTGCATAACAGTTGGGAGGTTGCTCCATATATTGAAACCCGCAATGAAATTCTTAGTCAATTGAATCCATCAAGGGCTGAAAAATGGATATCAAATACACATAATCACCAGTTTATAGGATGATTTTAGGACCATATTTTTAAGGAGTTAGATGAAAATATGAATTCAATTTCAGAACGACTTCGATGGCTAGCCGTCAGACCAAGTGTATATTATTATCTTACAATGGTTATGTAATTAATGGTTATACATTCTATAAAGATGAACATGATGAAGATAGTACCATGCAAAATAGTGGAGTTACACTTGTTGCTGAAGCGATGCATGTTTCTGGTAGTAATGACAGAAATCCAATTTATGAAAATATGTCATACTTTGGCATTATCAAACAAATATGGGAGTTTGATTATACGACATTCCAATTGCCGATTTTTCAATGCATATGGGTTGATAACAATAGTGGTGTTAAAATATATGAATTGGGATTTGTGAAAGTTGATTTTAGTAAAGAAGGGTACAAAGACGAACAGTTCATAATGGCATCACAAGCGGTACAAGTATTTTATGTTCCAGATCTCGCAAACCGAAAGTGGTCGATTGTTCAGTTATCATTCAAAACTACTGAAGGGTCCGATGAAAATTCAGTTGAGGATGATCCTTTTAGTGGTACGTCGCAATTATTTTGCAGCAGTCCCAATGTAGATGATGTTTTATATGTTAGAGGAGACCACAATGAAGAGATTTAGATAATCGATAAAGGTGTCAAATCCCTTCAGCCTTTGAAAAAAAGAGAGTTCAATAAACAGGTTATATTTTTTTTGTAATATAGATCTTGTTATCTCATGTTATTATCTTATCATTACTGAATTTATGTAATCTAAATTAACCATTCAACTACTTTTGTAGATAATGACTTCTATATGTTCTGGTGCTCCTAACCTCAAGGAGGAACAAGTCTCTCAAGTTATTGTTGTTTCTGTTGCTACTGTTGTTGCTGCGGCTGCTCATAGTGCAGAGCAACAACAAGTTTCTGAACCTGTTGTTGCTCTTAGTTTTGAGGTCCAACAACCATCAGCACATGGCATTGCTATCATTTTAGATGAACATATAGATGATGTTGATATTGATGAAATGGTTGGGGATGAAGGACCGAGGTCGCAGAAAACACAGGTGTGTCGTAGTTTGACGGTGTTAGCCAAAGTTCTCAAGGCGAAAAGCAAAGGCATCAAATTTGATGTTGGATGGAATGCATGAGGCAAACATGTGAATCCCAATAAGGCTATGTTTAGTAGTTATATTGGAATTGTCACTCGGCAACGCGTGCCAGTTGACATAGATTCATGGCACCATGTTGTGTTTGGGCTGAAGGCTGTGATCTGGGAAGAAATTATGGTAACATTATGATATTATTTCTTTAATTTACTAGCAAATAAAATAATGAAACAGTGTCTTACTCCTCTAAATCTCTTACATAGTACATTTATAGTAGATTATTCGCACAAGAATTATGTACTAAGGCTTGTAGGAAGGTGTCATCGAGGTTTTCGCGCTATTTTAACAAAATGTCACCTGAAAGATTCCAAAGGTAAAATAAACCCGCACCCACCCCTTGTCTACGCTCACCTGATATCCCAAGAAGCATGGGATGCATTTATTGGTTGCTGTGGGGATAAGAAGTTTCAGGTACATTGTGGCTGATAATACGTTTTTTGAGGATACGTGTATTCATCACTTTGTCAATATTTCATTTATGAAACAGCAACTCAATACTGAAAATAAGGAACGTGCATCAAAACCAACATACCCCTATCGTAAAGCAAGGATGGGGTATGCTTCACTAGAAAAGAAAATGATACGTATTTTAAATTTATAGAAATATTGTTAGGTGCCAAGAAACAACATCATAATTATCTTTCTATATTTATATGTAGATTGATGAGTCTAAAACCAAAGACACTTCCATCCCACGTCATGTGCTATGGAAGGAGGCGCGTGTGAATAAGGAAGGGAATCTAGTAGATGAAAACACACAAAAAGTGTGGGAAATATGTGTAAGTATGACACGATAAAAAGATTTGTTTTAAATTGCTATTACATAAAAATAATTAGTTATTTTTCTATATCCGAAAGTCACAGGAATCAACTACTCCTGTAGCAGATGCAGACCTATTATCGACGGCTTTGAAGCGGCCAGAACAATACGGTCATGTCAGAGGTGCGGGGTTTGGGGTGACTCCCCAAGTATATTATGAGAAAAAAAACAAATGGATGATAGAGATGAAAAAATGAAACAAATGAGCGAAAGACTAGCAACTCTTGAAGAACGATTTCAATGGCAGGGAGAGTTGCTAGCAACTTTTATGGGTGGGAAGGAAGGAGAAAACACAACTTAGGAACAACCAGCGCGTGAAGATCCCACCCCACCCCCGCCATCTTTGAGATGAGTCATTCCCCTCAAAGAACTGTTTTAGCCGTGGTAATCAATATTTTAATAATTGTTCCCATGAAATGTGAATCAGACAAACACTGATACTTTTCATGTACTGATCTTCTACAGGGTGATAATGACTATGATTTATATCTGTCAACACCCACCTATCACCTTGTAGCGATGGCTACGGTGTTCAACATCCTAGAGGACAAGCTGCATAATAGAACACTTCTGAAAGATCATCTGAAAGTGACGATTACTATAGTTTATGAGCTAAATGCAGAGCTACCTATTCCACTTGATGACAATGATATTCATACGGTTTAAAAGGCTATTAGGACATTCATTGCATGGTCGTCACAACTTTTAAGAGTACATGTGGACAAAGATGTATTTATTTCCATTTTTTTCAAGCTAAACCTTTAACAATTAATGAAAAAGGGGTCTAAACCAATGAATGTTATTATAGACGGAGAAAGGGAAGGGAGTGACAAGAAACGTCGGCTCAAAATCATCTAAAGGATCGACCAACCGATCCCAAAAAGATACTGAACACAATAACACCACCTGTTCTCTATCTAAATTTACTATCATTGAAGGCTCATGTGGATACGAAGCTAAGAGGTGGTAATAGTCATATAGTGGTTTTTGAAAATAATATATACGGAGAGAAAATTCAAGATTTCTTTGCTGCTAAAAATGTAAATGAGATCCTTGAATACGGTTGGCTAGGCTCACAGTTGTAAATTTATATATGAGGTATGTTTTCATGAATTGATTTTCTAAAATCTGATATAATGTTCAAATTATGACTAAATGAATTTTATATTATTTACAAACGTATATATGAAAAACTGTTGAAGGAATTTTCCCATGAGCCAAAATTCGGACTCGTTAGTCCTCACACCACATCAACACAACTAACGAAATTAGAGCCATCAAAAAAGGATGAAATAGTGAACAGCTTGCTGAAAACATTTAAAAGCAAGATTACGAATGACAGACTCTTCCAAATACCAACCATTCGGGGGTAAAACTCTACGATTAAAGCATATCAATTATATTTTCACTTCTTTTATTACTTATTTCTTTTTATGTTTTTAGGCAACATTGGATGCTAATTGCGGTGAACTTGGATACTCCAAAGATTTATTTTCTGGATTCAATGCAAGGATATCCAACAAACCGACCACACATGATGGAGTTTGTGAATCTGTAAGACACTACATCCTATGTTTTAGGTCTAAACATCAAGTAATATAATTTATATTATCTTTTGCTGATGATTCTGTTATGATAGGGCGGTGTATCATTATCGTCTAAAAAAAGGAATGAGGACAGGGGCTAAGCATAAGGAGGTGAGCAAGTACTACGTCTGGACAAATATCAAGGTATATATGATAAAATTTCACTATCCAAACACATATCAACATAAGTTACTTATTCTACTAATGATCAGAAATTTTGTAGTGTCAAAAACAAACAAATGACAATGATTACGATTATTATGTTTTTAAATTTATGAAAGAGATCGTTTTTCATCAACAAACTAGCATCCTTAAAGAGGTATTTTCAGAAACAAATACTATTTCATATAAATTATTTATTAATTCTTTATTTATATATTTTACAGTACTACTATGACTGTCGAAAAGATTCATACTCACAAGAAGATGTAGATTTGTTCAGAAACGAGTGGGTCGCATACCTGATGGAAGATTGTACACAAATAGCATGAAGATCTGACTTGGGGACGTGTACAATTGGCGGTCATTTTTTGGAGGGGTTAAGGGGATCAAAAGATGAAGCATTGTTGTATGTAAATGTTTGTAGGAAAAATGTAATTGTTATTAAATAAAAAATCCTTTCTCTAATGAGTCATTTTCCCATTTTAACAGATGAAATGCACCAGCAACATGTAAGAATGATGAACCACTTTTCTTTGGGCATTGGATAAGAAAAAAACAGTAAAATCTCCAAAATAACTTCATATCCGGCCAAACGCATTCAGATTGTGTTGATACTTTAAGGGAACGATCCATGGGTCATTTGTGACGTGTACGAGTCAACCTCGTCTCAATCCGAGGCACGGTGTGGCTGGTATCACTCAAAGTCTCTCTTTTGTTTAAAATGGACAGAATTTTAAGTGAAAACAACAACTGGCATACAAAAATCTGACCAAATGCATTCGGGTTGTTTTGATACTTTATAAGAATAATCCATGAGTCATTTGTGACATGTAAAAGTCAACCGCGCCTCAATCTGTGACACAGTGTGTCCGGTATCATTCAAAGTGTCTCTCTTTTGTTTAAAATGGACAGAATTTTCAGTGAAAACAACAACTGGCGTACGGAAATCCGACCAAACACATTCGGATTGTGTTGATAATTTAGGGGAACAATCCATGGGTCATTTGTGATGTGTACGAGTCAACCCCTCCTCAATATGAGGCACGGTATGGCCGGTATCACTCAAAGTGTCTCTCTTTTGTTTAAAATGAACAAAATTTTAAGTGAAAACAACAACTGACGTACGAAAATCCAACAAAATGCATTCGGATTGTGTTGATACTTTAGGGGAACAATCCATGGGTCATTTTTAACATGTACGAGTCAACCCCACCTCAATCTGAGGCACGGTGTGGCCGGTATCACTCAAAGTGTCTCTCTTTTGTTTAAAATGGACAGAATTTTAAGTGAAAACAACAATTGACGTACGAAAATCCGACCAAACGCATTCGAATTGTGTTGATACTTTAGGGGAATGATTCATGGGTCATTTTTGACATCTATGAGTCAACCCCGCCTCAATCTGAGGCACGGTGTGGCCAGTATTACTCAAAGTGTCTCTCTTTTGCTTAAAATGGACAGAATTTTAAGTGAAAACAACAACTGATGTATGGAAATCTGACAAAACGCATTCGGTTTGTGTTGATACTTTAGGGGAAGGATCCATGGGTCATTTTTGACATGTACGAGTCAACATTGCCTCAATCCAAGGCACGGTGTGGCTGGTATCACTCAAAGTCTCTCTTTTGATTAAAATGAACAGAATTTTAAGTGAAAACAACAACTGACATATGGAAATTCGACCAATCGCATTCGGATTGTGTTGATACATTAGAGGAACGATCCATAGGTCATTTGCGACGTGTACGAGTCAAACATGCCTCAATCCGAGGCACGGTGTGGCCGGTATCACTCAAAGTGTCTCTCTTTTGTTTAAAATGGACAAAATTTTAAGTGAAAACAACAACTGACGTACGGAAATCTGACCAAACACATTCAGATTGTGTTGATACTTTAGGAGAACGATCCATGGGTCATTCGTGACGTGTATGAGTCAACCCGACCTCAATCTGAGGCACGGTGTGGCCGGTATCACTCAAAGTGTCTCTCTTTTGTTTAAAATGGACAGAATTTTAAATGAAAACAACAACTGACGTACAGAAATCCAACCAAATGCAATCGGACTGTGTTGATACTTTAGGGGAACGATCCATGGGTCATTTGTGACACGTACGAGTCAACCCCTCTACAATATGAGGCACGTTGTGGCCAGTATCACTCAAAGTGTCTCTCTTTTGTTTAAAATCAACAGAATTTTAAGTGAAAACAACAACTAATGTACGGAAATACGACCAAACGCATTCAGATTGTGTTGATACTTTAGGGGAACGATCCATGGGTCATTTGTGACGTGTACGAGTCAACCCCGTCTGAATTCAAGGCACGGTGTGGCTGGTATCACTCAAAGTCTCTCTTTTGTTTAAAATGGATGGAATTTTAAGTGAAAACAACAACTGACATACAGAAATCTGACCAAACACATTCGGATTGTGTTGATACTTTAGGGGAACGATCCATGGGTCATTTGTGACGTGTACGAGTCAACCCCACCTCAATCCGAGGCACGGTGTGGCCGGTATCACTCAAAGTGTCTCTCTTTTGTTTAAAATGGACAGAATTTTAAGTGAAAACAACAACTAACGTACGGAAATCTGACTAAACGCATTCGGATTGTGTTGATACTTTAGGTGAACGATCCATGGGCCATTTTTGATGTTTACGAGCCAACCCCTCCTCAATCTGAGGCACGGTGTGGTCGGTATCACTCATAGTGTCTCTCTTTTGTTTAAAATGGACAGAATTTTAAATGAAAACAACAACTGACGTACGGAAATCCAACCAAACACATTCGAATTGTGTTGATACTTTAAGGGAATGATCCATGGGTCATTTTTGACGTGTACGAGTCAACCCCGCCTCAATCTAAGGCACGGTGTGGCCGGTATCACTCAAAGTCTCTCTTTTGTTTAAAATGGATAGAATTTTAAGTGAAAACAACAACTAACGTACGAAAATCCGACCAAACGCATTTGGATTGTGTTGATACTTTAGGGGAACGATTCGTGGGACATTTGTGATGTATACGAGTCAAACCCGCCTCAATCTGAGGCATGGTGTGGCCGGTATCACTCAAAGTGTCTCTCTTTTGTTTAAAATGAACAGAAATTTAAGTGAAAACAATAACTGACGTACGGAAATCCGACCAAACGCGTTCAGATTGTGTTGATACTTTAGGGGAACGATCCATGGGTCATTTGTGACGTGTACGAGTCAACCCCGCCTCAATCTGAGGCATGGTGTGGCCGGTATCACTCAAAGTGTCTCTCTTTTGTTTAAAACGGACAGAATTTTAAGTGAAAACAACCACTGACGTACGGAAATCAGACCAAATGCATTCGGATTGTGTTGATACTTTAGGGGAACGATTCTTGGGTCATTTGTGACGTGTATGAGTCAAACTCGCCTCAATCTGAGGCATGGTGTGGCCGGTATCACTCAAATTCTCTCTTTTGTTTAAAATGGACAGAATTTTAAGTGAAAACAACAACTGACGTACGAAAATCTGACCAAACGCATTCGGATTGTGTTGATACTTTAGGGGAATGATCCATGGGTCATTTGTGACGTGTACGAGTCAACCCCGCCTTAATCTGAGGCAAGATGTGGACGATATCACTCAAAGTGTCTCTCTCTTTTTTAAAATGGACCCCCCCCCCCAACCCCCTGGACCCCCCCCCCCCTCCTAGACACCACCCCAACACCTGGACACCCCCACCCCCATGGACAGCCACCCCAAACCCCCTGGACACCACCCCACCCCCCTTGGACAGCTCCACCAACCCCCTGGACCCCCACCCCCCTAGACACCACCTCATCCTCTCGACACCCCCACCCCACCACCACCACCCCTCTGGACAGCCCCCACCCCCTGGAAAGCCCCCCAACCCCCTGGATAGCACCCCACCCCCCAGGACACCCCCCTCCACCCCCCTGAACACCCACCAACCCCCTGGATAGCACCCCCACCCTTCCTAGACACCACTCCACCACCTAGACATCCCCCACCCCCTGAACACCACTCCACCCCCCTTGGACAGCCCCGCTAACCCCATGGACCCACCCCCACCCATTGGACACCACCTTACTCCCTGGACACCCCCCCCCCCCACACCCACCCCTCTAGACACCCCCACCCCTGGAAAGCCCCCCCCCCCCCAACCCCTTGGAAACCACCCCACCCCCCTTGGATAGCCCTGCCCCACCCCCTGGGCACCCTCACCCCTCTGGACACCCCCCACCCCTGGAAAGTCCCCCAACCCCCTGGACACCATCCACCCCCTGGACAGCCCCCCCCCCCCCCCCACACACACACACCCTGGACAGCCCCCCCCCCCCCAACCCCCTGGACACCCACACCCCCCTGGACACCCACCAACCCCCTGGACGACACCCCCACCCCTCCTCGACACCATACCACCACCTAGACACCCCCCCCCCCCACACCCCCCTAGACACCCCCACCCCTTTGGACAGCCACCCCCACCCCCTAAACACCACCCCACCCCCCTTGGACAGCCCCACCAACCCCCTAGACCGCCCCCACCCCCCTGGACACCACCCCACCCCCTGGACACCCCCCCCCCACCCCCTGGAAAGCCCCCCCAACACCCTGGACACCACCCCACCCCCTTGGACACCCCCACCCCCCCTGGACACTCCACCATCCCTCTGGACGCCCCCCTCCTCGACACCACCCCACCACCTGGACACCCCCTGGACAACCCCACCCCCATGGACAGCCCCCATCACCCCCTGGACACCACCCCACCCCCCTTGGACAGCCATATCCCCCCGGACACCCCCATCCCCCCGGACACCCCCCCCCCCGGACACCCCCACCCCCCAGGACACCCCCTACCCCCCTTGGACAGCTACCCCAAACCCCTGAACAACCCCCTCCCCCCACCCCTTGAATTCTGAATTGAATTCTTTATGTATTTAAATAATTTATGAATTATGTGTTAATGGTGTATGAGTATACTTGCTAAAATTGTCTTATGAATTATGTGTTAATTTTGTATGGGTATACTTGTTGATATGCTGATTTTTTTGCAGGTCTTATTTGGGTGTGGTGCTGCATATTTTTATATTGCAGCAGACATGACATTTATTAGTGCTTTTTTAGCACTGATAAAGTCTACCCTTAACAACGCTAAAAAAGCACTGATAAAGGGGACCCCCCTTTATCAGCGCTGAGCTTTACAGCGCTTTTTTAGCACTGTTAAAGCCCGTTTTGAGCGCTGATAAATCCCGTTTTTGTAGTAGTGCATGCTGAAATAAAGATTGTTTTCTCCATTCATTTTTCTCTCTTAGTGATCAGTGAATCATAACAACCGGTATCAGTGTCATTGGCAGCGAAACGACGATGAGCGGAGGAGATTTTCTGATGATTGGAAAATTCAAGTTGCTCAAATTCATGTTTTGAATCCAGATTTTGAAAGTTTGTGTCAAGACGATTCCAACGGCGCAAACGGCGTCAAAAGCGGAGCTAAAATAAACTCCCTAGATGTGGTCAGGGTTTGGTCAAAGTTCGAGCGCTACAATACACCCTTGCCGGAGAAGAAACTGATTCGACATCGATGGCATTTTCGATGAGTTTATGACAACTTCTCCAACGTACAACGTCATCACCACCTCATCGATCAATCACAACTATTGACACTATTTTGATCATATCTTGATTAATCGGTATCTGTTTCGACAATTCGGGAGTTTATTCCATCATTTTCGACCGTTCTGGAAGGCACCCTCCATTTTCCCAAACTCTGCTCTAATTTTTACAAAATTGAAATTCAATAGAGATCCACATGAGGTGGTTGAGAGGTGGGAATCAAAAGTTGAAGCAATAGCAGAGGAAGACCCACAAATGGCAAGAACCCAACATACAAATGATATCATTGTGACATGGAAGAACACATGAAAAAGAACCGATGAAAGTTACTACAAGAGAAGGCTCGAGGTGTACATGTGAGTCACCGGAGAAGTTGTGCTTTGCTCCACAACTGAAACAGAATATGTTGCTATTGTGGAGACTGGAAAGGAGATGTTGTGATTAAACTGTTTTCTCCAGGAGCTTGAATTCTATCAGAAGTACATGATTCATTACGATAGTCAAAGTGCTTTGGACTTCAACAAGAACTCCATATATCATTCTCTAACGAAACACATCGGCATTCACTATCACTAGATACGTGAGGTGATGAAACTTCAACTGTTACGACTTATGAAGATTCACACAAAGAAAAACCAGGCAGATATAGTGACAAATGTGGCAACTTAGGAGAAGTGGATCATTGCAGATTCTTCAGTGGATTGCAGGATGGGAAGAATTGAGGGAGATTTTTTCCAACTATCTTGATATAGGTGGTTGGTGCACCAACTTCACCAATACAAAACTTCCAACATGACTATTGCATATTCCACATGCGGTGCCCCTGTTCTTTTGACATCTATGGGAGAAGTTCATGGTCTGTGAGGGATTGGTGAAAATTGTGTCAAACTAAACACATCCCGCCATGTCTATAAAAGTATGGTCTCAATAAAAGTTAGGTTCTCCCTCCTCTCTTGCTCTCTCTTACTAATTAGTGAGTCACAATAGTTCCAAGCAACCACACTCTTTCCATCTCACACAACAACAAAGCATACACCTCAGAGTTTTGAGCCACCCCAACAACTCCATTGCAACATTTGTCAAACATCACAGAGGCATCCACATCAATTTTTAGAAAGTCCTCCCTTGGGCATTTCCACTATCATTGCTGTCAGTTATTCCGCTAAAATTAGGCCACCAAACTCCCACCAAAGCTCTAGAGCTGTAGAGACTGAAATCTCCCCGAAACAGACTCCTCATTTTGATCACCCAGTTCTTGGATTACCCGTTTTGATTCCTCCTGATTTAATAGCATGATGAGAAAAAGTTCCATAAACCATACAACTTCATGTATAATATAATGAAATCCATACCAGATCAAGCTCCAGAGAACTGATTTTCTGTTTTTGAGTTTCTGTTAACTGAAATGCCGCAAGCTCCTTCGTTACATTTAGCAACTGCAACACAATATTGCAAGCAACTGATAAGAAGGAACAATCCTGCCTGAATGAAATGATAAGCAGAGTGCTGACTGAACCTCACCTTCGTTATCACGGACTGGAGATCGGGAGCCTTTGTTCTTTCAGAAACCCCTAAAGGCTCTGGCACGCCATCTTCAAAGTGTTCCCTTCCCTTTTCGTCATCGTCATCGCCGCATTTTATCAGGTCCTTATCATTTTCTGTTTTCGAAGTTGCGGGTTGAATGTTTTCTCCTCCGTAGTCATCAGTGGATAAATCATTCTGAATGGAAGCGGATGAGGTTTTGAACAAGGAACTCCAGATCATTTTAGGTTTTTGAAACTGAGATTCCCCATCGAAACCAGAAGCATCCAAACAGAAGTCTCCTTTCACATGGGTCTGATCCCCATGACAAATAACCGTCTTCACACCGGACGGTGAAATGGTGCCTCCTCTATTGTCATCGGTGGACAAATTCCTCTGTATAAAGCTATGCTTCGCAGGACTGCGAACAAAAGAAGAACTAGCAGCAACTGGAAACGATGAAAAAAGGGTGATTAACCTCCTTGTTTGATTGTGATCCAGTTCAAACCAGAAAAGACTTGGTCCAAAGTAATTCTCCGCAATGATTGGCTTAAATTGTTCTTCCAGCAATGGTTGACATTGCTTTTGAAATTTTACTTGAACCTTAAAAGAAAAACAACATCAAATAAGTTGCTGATTTTATTGAATCTGTAAATGAAATCAACTTTTAATTAGGGAAGAAATAAATACCTGTGCAGGATAAAAAGTATACTCTGATCTATCATCGGTCCAACCATGTGGATCAATGTTCATTCCTCCAGCACTTGTCGCTTCAAATATACCATGAAGCTTCCGATCAGAGTAGTTGAAAAGAAATAGAGGCATACCAGGACAGATGTTCTTTATATATGCAAAATGTGAAGCTGGCAAGCCTGTTCAGCATTTGGAAAGTTTTTTCATTCTTCTTCTTCCTTTTTTCCCCGAGAAACAACTCGAAAAAAAAGTTTGCTTAACATATAAATAAACTAACCAAAGAGCATTTTTGAAATACATTCCTTTATTGTATTGTGCTTGCATCCAAAAATTACTCCAGCTAAATCACTCTTCGTTAAATTCCTAGCAGTAACGCTACAATTCACTGAATAATGATGACCGGAGCTTTCCTTCCGTTCTTGTGCCTTTTTCTTCGTCCTATGAGTCATCCTGTAATTCCAAGTCATGTAAAATTCTTAATATTTAGATCCTTGGTGATATACTGAAGTAATCGCAGCAATTCAACACAGAAAAGGTCAAAGGCCCAACTCAACAACCCCCAAGCTCACTGCAAGCATAAAACTTCAAATAAAAACTACAGTTGCATGGAAAAAAATGCAGGTACGATAATCCTCAATTTGGTTTTTAGTTCTTTATAAAACATCGATGCTCAATGTAGTTTCATCAAAACAAAATTTACAACTAAAAAGTTTTATTGTGACCTCAAATGTCCACGGGTTAATACATTAGAAAGAAAGATAAACTAGTAAAGAGACATATTTACGATAAGAAAATGTTGAACTATCAACATACCTCAGCAGATGTAAAATAAAATAAATGCTATTTCACTCTTTATATCACATACAAATTCAATGAAAAAAGCAAAAATACTCAGTTAACTTAAAACTTCTCTGAAATTAAGATCTGAAGCCAATAGCAATATCAGATTACTAAGCTTCCTTCTTGCATTGGCTACAAATTACAAAATATAGATTAGAAGCAAACATGGACTGATGTTAGCTTCATCTTAAACCTACCAAGCCGCCATCTAAAATTTTCATGAGAGCTTTGTTTCACCCTAAGAGACTAGTAGATTTAAATAAAGTTCCAACTATCATGTTGAAATCATTCTTGCATTGAAAATAAATTCCGGGACACTTCATTCTAGACATCATAAACCTATAAGTTTACAAGCAGAAAGCAGACTGGGATCCAAATCTTCAGTCTGTGTGCTGCCCTGAAAAACTCCACAAGAATCAAACGATAGCCATGTGACGCACAAAGAAATTTATCGCTGGTGCCTTGGAAACACATTGTAGCAACTAAAAGATCGATAAGAAAATGGAGTCCTGTCTTAAAAAAAAAAAATACGAAGCATGGACATAAAAATAATTAATAAACCACTAATGTTCTGAAATAAATTAATCAACCGCATTCAAAGCCGGAATGGATGAAGTATCCAATAAACAACGTTTGATCCTCTGAAAGAACCAGAAACAGGTTGACGATGACAGGAACGTGTAATATCCGTGTGTAGAATAAATAAACAGTAGCATTCAAGGACGGATGAACCTAAGGGGAAAAAATGTGGCAAGGGCGTGCAAAGATTACATGAATGTGTGACGCCGATGTTCAAGAACAAAGGAGGAGGTATCCTTCCCCTACCTTACAGAGGTTCGACAGTCGGGCAAAACGATCTACGATCGAAGAGATATTTGCAGTTACTTCAAGACTCTTTGCCTGCTTCACCACCGAGTGAACACGAAAACAGAAATAGAAAATGAAGAGAGCGGCAGGGAACTGGCAACGGACCTTCCTTGATCAATGGGAAATTTTCATCGGGGAGTCACCACCCCGCACTGCAGTATCGTTCAGAGCAGCCGACAGGGCGCAAAAGGCGTCACCCATGGATTCCTTATATAAAATGGAAACCCCGGAATGCTGGAGGGCTCCCACGACCATTGTCGCTCCCCACACGCCGTAGTAACTATGGTTTATGAGTTTTTATTATTATTATTATTTTTAATTTGATGTTCGGACGCCTAGACATAGAGACGAGCTCGCCTGTTTTTTTTTTTTAATTTATTTAATTTATTTTTTGTTTTATATATACACACACCATAATTTTAAACAATATTTAAAATACATTTTTTTATTCATAACTAAACCCCACTGATCACACTGTTTTATACATCCTATATGGTTTTTTATGTGGGATTCAATTTCAATTTTCAGACGTCTTCCTTGTAGTGTCTTCATCTCGATGACAACGACGGTCTCTTGCAAAGATTATTATGGCAATGAACTTCCATAGGGAGTTTATGCGGTTTGATGTTTTTTATCCGAGGTTTGTCGTCACTCCCCATGTTGGTTATCCCCTTGGCCTTTTCGTCTTCGTCTACCACTATTGTGTGCATTGCAGTGGCATCGTCTTTGTTGTCCGGGTTTTTAGGGCAGCGGTCTGGACCTCATTTTGGGGTGATGATGCGGCGAACGGATCTCGTTTCACTGGTGACGTAGAGGCCAGCCTAAGAGCATTCAATGGGCGGGGTCACTGCAGAGACGCGCGACGCTAGCTTAGTGATGGGGGTATTTGGTTGCAACGGACGAGGCTGGCGAAGGTGGCGGACAAGGCAAGCGGTGGTGGCAACGGCGACGACAATGTTGTCACCACAACATACACAATGGCCTGGTATCGGGTGGTGACACTTGGGCTAAGACTTCATCACATCCTTTAGGTCATTTTTTTGTTATTACTTCGTTTTTTCGGGCCTTTGGCCATGAATTTTGGGTCCCTTGATGTATAATGAGTTTCCTCCTTTGGAGATCATAAAGGGGACCTCTTTTTATCTTTTTTAAAAAAGGGGGACCGACTCCAAATCATTTCAATAATTAATAATATATTTAATATAATAATTAATAATATTATTTACGGATTAACAATTAACAATTAATAATTAATAATGTAATTATTTATACATTTAATATAATCCAAAACGGCGCAAACCATGGGGTTTGGCTCATGGTCCCGAAATTTATTGAAAATAAATTAACAAATACAAGGGAAGATTGGATCTGAAGGCCAGTGACAACCACTGCCATAAAATGCGAAACAACTTACTCATCTATGAGAACAACCACCACCTCTACCTCTCGGATGATGACCCCGCTTCCAAGTTTTTGGTCGTCGACATTTCTCGCCATCCAATCGTGAATCAAAATTATCATCTGGTGGGATGAAATCCTCAAGGGACCGCAGATCCTGTTCTTCAGCCGGTCCTAAGCCCTCTGATGATACTGTCTCAGAGTTGCTCCTTGCTACAGTCTTAGTGGCATGAGCATTACCAAATTTCTCATAAAAAACCTTCTTTTTATTAGATTTGTTTAAAATGACACGCAAACTAAATCAATTCTTACTAGAGTATGGTGGAGTCAAGGGTCGCTCCATGCTTAGCACCATGTCTTTCTTTCGAGGTTTCAAGGCAGTCACTACTACACATATGCACTTTAACTGTGTGCAAATAGTCCTTTAGCAACACTAAAAAAGCTCTATTAATCGCAACGCTAATAAAGGCCCAACTGGCTGCAATGCGCTGTTAATATAACAACACACCCACCAAAAACCTGTAATTTCAAACAATACTATTTACAACCTGTAATCTCAAACAATGCTATATACATTTAATTGACATCACAAATACAAAAATGTCCACCAATGAATACAAAAAATGTTCACCAATGATATATACAAAAAACACTACTATTTACATTTCAAACAATGTTTTATATAATTACATTTACAATTATCCAACAAATATTTTAAAACATTAATATTTCATCTTTTGACGTCAGTGATCCCCTCTAAAAAATGTCTACCCATGGTATCAGTTGCCGAACAAATTACATAAGAAAACAAATATTATGTTAATAATACTATAAAGAAATAAATTAAACATTAATATGAAAGAATACACTAATAAAATATAAATATTTAATAAAAAAGACATATTTGGAGTTATATCTGTCACACCGTGCATCCTATTGAAGTAGGGTTGATTCATACATGTTACAAATGAATAATGGATCGTTGTCCTAAAATATCAAGACAATCTGAACGTGTTTGCTCAGTTTTAAGTCTGTCACTTGTTCTTTTACTAACATTAATACAAACTTTAAATAAAAAGACACACTTGGAGTCATACAAGTCGCATAGTGCATCGTATTGAGGTGTGACTGATTCCCACCTGTCACAAATTACCGATGGATCGTTGTCTTAAAGAATCAAAACAATCTGAATGTGTTTTCTCAGTTTTCAGTATGTCAGTAGTGTTTTTTTTACTAAAATGTCATTTCAAACTGGAAACACGCATTAAGAGTCATATCGGTCACATCGTACGTCGGTTTGATGTAAGAATACTTTATACACATCACAAATGACTTCTGAATCATTGTCCTAAATTATCAAGACAATCAGAGCGCGTTTACTTTTTTTTGAAGGAAAAGATAAATTACTGATCAAGGAAACCAGGATTACAAAGCCAATCAGGGAACGAGTTCACCCAACAATGATCACCCCAATATTTCCCAAAACGAGCCAAACGTCGAGCTTTCGAATTACCATCTCTTTTGATGAAAGAAAATTTGCATGCATCGAATCCATCGGTCAGAGACCAGATCTTTCTCAGGATGAAGCCATAAGGTTGAGAATCCTCATCTTTTGTTGAGAGCGCGTTCACCACTTCGAGGCAGTCAGATTCCACCAGAATCTTGGGCCAAAATTTTGAACGGGCAAAAAGAAGCCCCTGGAGGATGGCCGAGACCTCAGGCACCACATGGCTCCATGAGTTAGGCACTACCCTACACTGAGCTTTCACTTCAGAGCGCGTTTACTTAGTTTTCAGTGAGTGACGCGTTTTGAACTAAAATGTCAATTTTAAACTGATAATGGACACTTTTAGTCATACCAGTCACACTGTGCGTCAGATTGAGGTGTGGTTGATTCCTACACGTCAAAAATGACTCGCGGATCGTTTTCCTAAAGTATCAAAACAATTTGAATGCGTTTACTCGGTTTTCAATATGTCACTTCTTCTTTTTACTTAAATTAATGTTAATTTTAAATAAAAAGACACACTTGGAGTCATACCAGTCATACCGTGTATTATAATGGGGCATGATTGACTCCTACACGTCACAAATGACTTATGGATCATTTTCCTAAAATATCAAAACAATCAAAATGCGTTTTCTCGGTTTTCAGTATGCTAGTTGTTCTTTTTTACTTAAATTAATGAAAATTTTAAATAAAAAGACACACTTGGAGTCATAACGTTCACACCACGCATCATATTGAGGTGTGGTTGACTCTTACACGTCACAAATGACTCATGGATCTTTGTCCTAAAATATCAAAACAATCCGAATGCGTTTGCTCGGTTTTAAGTATGTCACTTGTTCTTTTTACTTAAATTAATGTCAATTTTAAATAAAAAGGCACATTTGGAGTCATACCGGTCACACCGTGCATCGTATTGAGGTGTAGATGATTCCTACACATCAAAAATGACTTATAGATCATCTTCCTAAAGTATCAAAATAATCTGAATGTGTTTGCTTGGATTTCAGTATGCCAGTTTGTTTTTTTACTAAAATATCATTTCAAACTGGAAACACGCATTATGAGTCATACCGATCGTATCGTGCGTCGGTTTGATGTGAGACTACTTCATACATGTAACAAATGACTTATAAATATCTGTCCTCAATTATCAAGACAATCAGAGCATATTTTCTTGATTTTCAGTGAGTGACATGTTTTGAACTAAAATGTCAATTTTAAACTGACAATGGACACTTTTAGTCATACATGTCACAACGTGCATCATATTGATGTGAAGTAAACTTCTAAATGTCAAAAATGACTCATGGATCATTTTCCTAAAGTTTTAAAACAATCTGAATTCATTTTCTTGATTTTCAATATGTCACTTGTTCTTTTTGCTAAATTTAATATAAAAATACACACTTAAAGTCATACCGGCCACACCATGCATCAGATTGAGGTGAGATTGATTCATAGATATAAAAAATGACTCATGAATTGTTTTCCTAAAATATCAAAACAATCCAAATTCATTTTCTCGGTTTTCAGTATGTCACTTGTTCTTTTTACTTAAATTAATGTCAATTTTAAATAAAAAGACACACTTGGAGTCATACCGATCACACTGTGCATCTTATTGAGGCGAGGTCAACTCCTGCATGTCACAAAAGACTCATGGTTCTTTTTACTAAAATATCAAATCAATTCGAATGCATTTGATCAGTTTTCAGTATGTCACTTATTGTTTTTACTTAATTTAATGTCAATTTTAAATAAAAAGAGACACTTTGAGTAATACCGGACACATCGTGCGTCATATTGAGGTGTGGTTGATTCCTACATGTCACAAATTACTTATAGATCGTTTTACTAAATTATCAAAACAATCCAAATACATTTTCTCAGTTTTCAGTAGACCAGTTTTGTTTTTTTAGTAAAATGTCATTTCAAACTGGAAACATGCATTTTGAGTCATACCGATCACATCGTACATCGGTTTGATGTGGGACTGCTTCATACACATCAAAAATGACTTATGAATCTCTTTCCTCAATTATGAATACAATTGGAGTGTGTTTTCTTGGTTTTCAGTAAGTGACACATTTGGAACTAAAATGTCAATTTTAAACCGATAACAGACACTTTTAGTCATACCGGTCACACCGTGCGTCAGATTGAGGTGTGGTTGATTTCTACATGTCAAAAATGACTCATGGATCATTTTTCTAAAGTATCAAAACAATATGAATTTGTTTTCTTGGTTTTTATCATGTCACTTTTTTCTTTTGCTACATTTAATGTCAATTTAATATAAAAATACACACTTAATGTCATACCGACCACACTGTGCATTAGATTGAGGCACAGTTGATTGATACACATCACAAATGACTTATGGATCATTTTCCTAAAGTATAGAAATAATATGAATTCATTTTCTTAGTCTTCAGTATATAACTTGTTCTTTTTACTAAAAATAATGTCAATTTTAAATAAAAAGGGACACTTTGAGTGATAGCGGTCACTTATTCTTTTTGCTCGATTTTGAGTAGGCCAGTTGCTCTAATAAAAAATATATTGACCCAAACATTTAATAAATAGATATCACATCTTAGTAGATTAATATTCCTTACATAACATAATTATCCATGCTAGAATAGTTTAGGTTTACTACTTTTGGAAACATGGAAACATAAATAACTAGTTCATAAGAGTCTCTCATTAAGTGATTCTTTACTAGAAACCTTCTTAGACATATCATTTCTAAAACCATTCTTTATAACCAAAGGATATGAAACATAATAAAGGGTGATCATAGATGCTCAATAAGTGTAAACAAGGGAGATATCAATGATCATATAAGGATAACATGATCATAAAGATATTTGAAGGTGATATTAACATTATAAATTCATACCCTGCATATCATAGATCATACTCACGATTCATGGATAAAATCATGGTAGTTCAAAAGGCATGAATCTTAAAGGGTCATAGAATATTATAAACTAAAAATATACACTTCGAGTCATACTGAGCACACTGTGTATATTTGTTGTCATTATCTGAGTTGCAACCTCAAATTCCTATCTCTCATGAGCATGAACATCTTTGAACAAACCGCCCTGACTCGAAAAAAGGAATCCACATGTATAAGAAAACAATTCTTATATGATTAATACTAAAAATAAGTAAATTAAACATAAATATGAAACAATTCACTACTTCTATGGAAGTCACATCTTCATTATATTTGTGTACATTCTCCCATCAGGTATACTGCCCATTCATTTCTGAGCACATCTATATGGTCTAGTGAATATGAGTCTTTTTGATAGTCATATTAGTACTGGAAAATATAAATACACAAATGATTAATAAATATTTTAAATTAAATAATAATTATCTTTGAAAACACCTCTTCAAGGATACTAGTTTGTTCATGGAATATGATCTCTCTCATAAATTTACAAACATAATAACCGTAATCTTTTCCATTGGTTTGTTTCAGACACTGAAAAACATTGAGGAGAATAAGTAATTTGTTTTGATATGTGTTTGGATAGTGAAATATTATTATATATACCCTGAAAATTATCCAGTTGTAGAACTTGTCTTCTTTCTCATGCTTATCCCCTGGCCTCATTCCTTATTTTTCACGATATTGATGCACCGCCCTATCATAACATGATCCTCATTAAAATATAATATAAATTATATAACTTGATTTTTAGTTCTAAAGCATTGGATGTAGTGTATTACTTATTAAAAAATTCCATCATTTGTGGATGGTTTTTTGGATATCCATACATTGAATCTAGGAAATAAATCTTTGGAGTATCCAAATTTACCGCAATGAGCATCCAATGATACCTAAAAACAAAAAAAGGAATAAGTAATGAAATAAATGAAAATATATTTTATATAATTAAATTGTAGAGTTTTACCCCTGTATTGTTGGTATTAAATAGAGTCTGTCATCTGAAATTTTGCTTTTAAATGATTTGATCAGACCTTCCACTATTTCATCCTTTTTTTGGTATATATTTTTGGTTGTTCTATAGAGAAGATCTGAGGACTAACGAGTCCAATTTTTTTTCATGGGAAAATCCATTTAATTGTTTTTCATATATACACCTTCCAAAAATATGAAATGGATTTAGTAATAATTAACATAGTATATTAGCTTTTAGAAAATAAAATCATGAAAACATACCTTATGTATACATTTTATACCGAACCGCCTAGCCAATCATAGTCGAGGATTTCACTTACACTCTCAACACCGATGAAGTCCTGATCTTTCTCTTTGTACATATTTTCTTCAAAACCAACTATGTGATTACAACAATCTTTTAACTTTTTATCCACATGAACCTTCAATGATAGTAAATGCAGATATAAAACGAGTGGGGTAATGGTGCTTTCAGTAGATCTTTTTGATTGATTGGTCGATCCTTTAGATGGTTTTGAGTTGGTATTTTAGTTCATCCCCTTCCCTTTTTCAGTCTATAATAATATTCACCATTTCATATATTTTTTCATTAATTGTTAAAGGTTTATCTTAAAAAATAAATTGTAAATGAATACCTCATTGTCGACATGTTTTTTACAAGATGTGAAGGCCATTCAATGAATGTTCCAATAGCTTTTTCAACCGTATTAATATCTTCCTCATCAATCAGAATTGGTAGCTCGGTGCTCGGCTTAGGGGATACGCTAATCGACACTCTCACATGACCAGTTGGAAGTGGTTTGTTGTGTAGAATGTTGTTTTGGATATTGAACATCGTATCCCTCTCTAAAAGGTGATGGGTGTGTGTTGATAGATATAAATCATAGTCATTATCACCCTATATAATATCAATACAGGAAAGGTATCAGTATATGTATGATTCAAATTTCATAGAAATATTTATTGGAACATTTATTACCTCGACAAAGATATCTCTTTGAGCGGAATGGTTCACCTCAAAGCTGGTGGGCGGTGGGCGGGATCTTCACGCAGTGGTTGTTCTTGAGTTGTTTCTTCTCTTTGCTTCCCCCCATAAAAGTTTCCATCATCTCTATCTTCTATTGTAATTTTTCTTCAAGGGTATCTATTATTTCTCTCATATGTTTCATTAATTAACTTTGATCCTCCTTTTGTTTTTTTCTCAAAATATGTTTGGGGTGTCACCCCAAAAACCTACACCTCTGATGCAGCCATATTGTTTTGGCCACTTCAAGGCCACCGATAGTATGTGTTCATCTATTATAGGTTTTGCGGATTCCTATGACTGTGTAAGATAGAAAATATAGGAAAATAAGTGATCATTGTTATATAATAGCAATTTAATGATTTTTTTATTATGTAATACTTACACATGTTTCCCACACTTTTTGTGTGTTTTCATCTATTAGAATCCCATATTTATTTACATGTGCCTCCTTCCATATCACATGGCATGAGATGGAAGTGGCTTTGGATTTGGAGTCATCAATCTGTATATAAACAGAGGAACATAATTATGGTGTTGTTTCATGTCACATAAAAGTATTTTGGTAGATTTAAAATATATACCATTTTTTTTCAAGTGAAGCGTACCACATCCTTGCTTTATGGTAGGGGTACATTGATTTTGCTGCTCGTTCCTTATTTCCAGCACTCAGTTGTTGTTTCATAAATAAAAAATTTTCAATCAAAGTGATTAATACACATATCATCAAACAACATATTACTATCCATAATGTACCTAAAAATACACCTATGTATGACAGCCAGTAAACACATCCCATGATTCTTGGGTTATTAGGTATGCATAGATAAGTAGTGGGTGAAAGTTTATTTTTTCTTCAGCATCTTTAAGATGATGCCATGTTAGAATTGTGTGAAATCCTATATGAATTATTCTAGTAATCATTAATACATATTTCTTGTGAGAGTCATCTAATACAAATGCACTATGTAATGTATGATGAAGAGTAAGTCAATGTTTCATTATTTTATTTTTTAGTAAAATAAAGATATGATATCATAATGTTACCGTAATCTCTTTCCACATCAGTGTATTAAGCGCGGGCACAACACGGTGCCACAAATCTACATCAATCGACACACATTACCAGGTGAATATTCTAATGTAACAACTGAATATGGCCTTGTTGGGGTTAACATGTTGGCCCCACACATTCTATCCGACCTCATATTTGATGCCTTTGAATTTCACCTTAATGATTTTTTCTAACACTATCAAACTATGACACTCTTATTTTTTCTACGTCCTCGAACCTTCATCGCCTACCATTTCCTTGGATTCAATATCATCAATATGTTCCTCTGGAGCGGTAGCATCGACAGTGCAGATGGTCATTGTACCTCTGCACTGGGATAAACAATTGGTTGAGAAACCTATTGTTCCTCAAGAATGGGAGCACTAGCACGCAAAACAGGTCATTGTTCCTATGCACTGCGTGCAGAAGCAGGTTGAGATACCTATTTTTCCTCGGTATTGGGAGCACCAAAATGTATAGAAGGTCATTGTTCCTCTACATTGAGAAAAACAGAAGGTTGAGAGACCTATTTTTCTTTAGGATTGGGAGCACCAACATGTATGAAAGTCATTATCTGCATAAGTGGTTTAACATTTAATTTAGAGTACATAAATGCAGCAGAAAACAAATAAAAACATGAGGTAACATGATGCATATTACAAAAAAATTACCTGATTATTGAACTCTCTTTTTTAAGGCTGAAGGGATTTGATCTCTCTATCAACTATCCAAATCCCTTCATTATGGTCGCCTATGACATAAAAAATGATGTCAACATTGGGACCATTGTAACATGATTTCGATGTCCCAATGAAAGGGTCATCATCGGTTTAATTTTCATCCGACCCTTCAGTGGTTTTGGTCGATAACAGAATAATTGACCACTTTCGGTTTACGGTATCTAGAACATAAAATACTTATACTACCTATGATTCCGTTATAAACGGTTCGTATTTTTACCCTTCCTTATTGAAATCAACTTTCATGAATCCTAATTCATCTATTTTAACATCAATCCTGTTATTAACTCACTTTCATTGAAAAATAATCACTTGGAATGTTTTATAATTCAACTCCCATATTTGTTTGATGATTGAAAGCCGCTGTCATGGGATCTTTCAAATGATATGTGGTTTTTGGGTACTTAAGTGTACCAGAGTGGTTAACCAAGGTCATCTCTCAAAAGAGGAAGTAAATTTAACAACATATTAAAGGTATTTTGAAAATAAAATAAAATAAAATAAAATAAAATAAGAACACTAATTAAAAGGATGGGGTTTTTATCATTTATAAATCTAGAAGAAGTTTGTTGTAAGAATATTGTATTTTTTTTTGTTTTTATTTTTTAAATGAAGTTCAATTAAAATGACACAACAAGAATATGTTTTTTAGAAAATATTTAAAAGTAATAATTGATCTAACTCCACCTATTCACTCAATTATTTATCATTATCATTTAAATTAACATCCACTTAATTATAATCTCTTAATTTTTTAACCCTCATACCCTATGAGAGTTAACTTAACCACAAAGATGAAATTACTTAAACCATAGGCTAGCTTCAGAACATGCAATCGTAGCACCATGATTTGATTGATGTTTAAAATCTATCTTATGGTTGGTGGTTAATTAAAGAACATATCCACTCTAGAAATGATTATTAATTGAGTTTATATATTATATTTTAACTCTACAAATTTATCCCTTGTGGTCTTGTATTATCGATTACGATCGCACTCTCACAATTTACACAAATCTCAACCTCGCGTGTTTTTGTTTCATTTGATCAATTGCTTGATTAGTTTCATATAAATTGAAAAATAAATTAATATATAATATCAATTGAATTAAATTATCTCATTTATTAAAAATAAATTAATGAATAAGGTAAGAGGTAGATCGATTACTAATAAAACTACTCTTCCATGGGCGACGTAGTCATCATAGAAACATATTGCATTTGAAAAGATTTAGAAAGGGTAAACCCAATATCATTTATACTCTTTGATTTCCAGCCCAAAGAGGAATATTAAGAGAAGAATACATTTTAACAAAACATAAGAAAAGATAATAAATAAAAGAAGAAGAAATAATTTTATTATGAAAATACAAACATTACAACATGAAGAAGAAGAAGAAGGCTTTGATGAGGGGATCCTTGCTTCAAGAGATACCCCTCTTACAATGGTTGGATAATTTTAGTGAAACCAATTCTACTATGCCTTAAATATTATAATGCATGTCCCAACCCCTCAAAATGAGAAAAACACCAATTTATTGAGTGGAGGGGAGGTTAGGTTCAAAGTGGTTTCAAGTGTGAATGGGGAATCTCGGCCAAATATTTTAATCCAACTTGCATCACCCATTTGACCTCCAAAACGTGTGAACCATTTATTATTGTAGTAGAATAATTTGTGAAAAATTGGTTTGGATAGATCTTATAAAAATTTGGGTCTAATACAAGCATGAATGAAGATGTTATGGCCCAAATATAGAACCGATGTCCAATCTGGCGGGTCCAGCCCACCTTTGACTTCATGGTCCATTTAGTCCAACCAAATGCATGATTTAGCTTCAATGTATTGAAAAAAAGTTGTATCCCATTAAGTAAGTAACACAATTACAAAATTTTAAGTTCAAATAATAAATATAAAAATATTTATCTCTGAAAGACGACAGTTCACTATAAAGGCTAAAACTAGAATTTCCATCAAATTTTCAAATAAATGATCTAATCCCAAATATTTTATAAATAAAAATATTTAACACAATTTGAAGAAATTTTATCATTTATAATAAATAAAATATTCAATAAAAATGTGTTTTATCAATGACTCCAAAGTATGACATATTCACATAAATTGGATTTATCTTCTTAGTACCAGAAACATGCATCGCTTTAACCACAAGTGCAACTCCACTATTTTTCATGGTACTGTATTCATCATGATCATTTGTATAGAATGTGTAACCATTAATTTCATAACCATTTTAAGATAATATATAGACAATTGGTCCTCTATCTAGACATCAAATTTGTTCTGAAATTGAATCCGTATTTTCATCTGACTCCTTAAAAATATGGTCCTGAAACCATCCTATAAAATACTAATTATGTGTATTTGATATCCATATTTCATCAGTTGATGGATTCAAATGCCTAATAATTTATTTGTGGGTTTCAAAATATATGGAAACCTCCAAACTGTTATGAGAAATGTAAAGGTGGGCCTTCTCCTGATATATAATATTGATTGTGACAATATCTATTCTAGAAATTCCTTCACCCGCAAGGTGCCCAGTGTGATGGGATTTCGGTAGACCAATGCTTTCCACACCAGACATGTATTCGGTACATAATTCAATGGCTTCCTCAACAATATATCATTCCACAATACAACCCTATGGTTGACTTATATTTTTTACATACCCTTTCAAAATCATCATATACCGTTCAATAGGGTACATCCATATATAGTGTACATAACCACATAGTTGAATCTCTCTCACTAAGTGAACCATTAAATGAACCATCATATCAAAGAATGTTGGTGGGGAGAAAATTTCCAATTCACATAATACGACAGGAATTTCTCTTTCCATATTTAATTTTTTTGGGTCTATAACTTTGATTAATATATATTTGAAGAAGAAATAGATCTTGGTTAATGTATGGAAAAAAATATTGGGCAAAATACAATGTAAAGCTATAAGAATTAGATCTTGCATAAAAAAATGGCAGTCATGTGATTTCATACCCTTTAACATTAAATCATTCATTGACATGATGTTCTTGATATTTGATGAATACCCCTTTGGAACCTTTACATCATTCAAGAAGTTGAAAAACTGATATCTCTCCTGCCTGGAAAGAGTGTAAGCAGTTGGAGGAAGAAAAGTTCGTTTTTCACCCTTCATTGGTGCCAAATATTCTCGTATTCTCATGTCAACCATATCCAACCTATCCTTAATTCCATCCTTTATTTTTCTGGGTGCATTTAGAAATGTTCCTATATCACATTTTTTTTCAACTTGCATAAAATCAAGAAAATTATTGATGTACAGACAATTCCAGTATGGTAATTCAAAAAAAAAACTGATCTCTTTTTTCCAATAGGATTTCTTAAGTTTTTTTGAAAATGGTTTACCAAAAGCAGTGTCCACATCTTTCACTTTATCAAATAGTTGATCACTTATTAGTGGATAGAATGTTGTATGTTCTTTTGAACTTCCATCTAATGATATCGTCCAAGATCTGTACTTATGTCGTTAGGGTAGAAATCTGAAATGTCTTATAAACACAGTTTTCGATGAATGTTTCAACTTAATTGACTGTGTACCTTGTTCACAAATGGGAAACCCCTGAGTTCCTTTAATGTAATATCCTGTAAAATTTCAATAAGTAGTAAATTTGTTTATCATCCCATACAACATGGCTCTTAACGTGAAATCTTCATTTCTGTAAGCATCATACAACATAATACTTGAATCCCACAATAATTTCAAATCCTTAATCAATGGAACCAAATAAACATCAATATAATTACCTGGTTGTTTTGGTCATGATATAAGAATAGATAACATGATTTATTTTTATTTCATGTATAACCACAGTGTCAAGTTATAATTAACCAACATAATCGGCCATGTAATGTGAGTCCTGCTTTCAAAACCAAAAGGATTCACTCCATTTTTAGATAACTCAAGACAGAGGTTTCTCAGTTCATTTCCAAATTCAGGATACACATGATCAATTCTCTTCCACTGAGAAGAGTCTGTTGGGTGATGTAGTTTCCCATCATTAATTCTTTTTTCTGTGTGCCACGTCAATTTCCCTATAGTCTCCTCACTTCTATATAGGCATCTAAACCTTGGAATGGTTTTAAATTACTATACAACTTTTGTACAAATGGATTCATTTTTCTTGTATCGAGAAGTGCTATGATTTTGGAATTATTTAAGTGATTTATGGTGTAACATCCCAGCCCCGGGTGCTACGCAACAGGTGCCCCGAGCCCGGTTCGCCACGTGACCTCAAGCGCATTTTCCCAAACGCCAGAGGCTACCGACTAGCAGCGAGGGCCTAGGTTTGATAGTGGGGAAACTATGACCTCATTTGTCAAAGTGTAGCGCATCGAAATACCAAAATAAACATACAACAACAGCGGAAGCAGTAAACCATACATAATTGAAATACACAACAGTAGTGGATATAACCAACATTATATAAATGATGATACTACATGTCTCAAGTTCTAAGAAAATAGCCAGAACATGTTATACATCAATACAGTACACACAAAAGCAGAGTACAACAAAACAAAGAAAAACAGCTGGCAGTGGCATCACGAGCCTAGGCTCGGTCCCATGCCCTCCTACTCCTTAGCAACAGCCACGTACCTGTATAGGGACTCTTGCCCCTATCTACACCTGCAACAATGTAATCTGTTTGGGCCGAAAAGCGTGACCTAAACAGGGTGTGAGAAATATATCTCAGTAGGCACCCACCAAAGGCCCATGCTCAACTGTGTGTAAAGCATGCAACAAGTGTGCAGTAGTAAAATGCAATAACTAGGTAGTACTCAAAAGTAACTAACTTAACAGTTAAATTGCCATTTTATTATTCATTTAATCTCTTTAATTTAGTAACATTTTTGTGCTCAACAGCACCAAGCCCTCAGGCCAACCAGTATCTCGCCCTCAGGCTAATATAGTCACGCCCTCAGGCTAATATAGTCACGCCCTCAGGCTAATATAGTCACGCCCTCAGGCTAATATAGTCACACCCTCAGGCTAATATAGTCACGCCCTCAGGATAATATAGTCACGCCCTCAGGCTAATATAGTCACGCCCTCAGGCTAATCACAACAATGCCCTCAGGCTAATACAATCATGCCCTCAGGATAAACAGGTAATCGGGCCATTCCCAACATATCAAAATGCAGTAAAAAAGCAATTCCTCTCAAGGAAATTCTTACAATTACTACATTGAAGGCATACCCTCGGGTATCCTGGCCAAATGGCTAAACAGAGAAACACACCCCCGGGGTGGTTCTGGATCCAAGAAATGATCCCAAACAGCATTTTATTATCAAGATTTAATCACCTATGCAATTCTAGGCAATAAATATTTCAACGACCTCAGCCACACAATACCCCAACATGGGTTCGTGGCACGAAAATGCACAAAACGCACGACAGTTGGAAAATAACACAAAGCCACCTACCTTAAATGTCAACGAACACTATACCCGAACGCCGACTCCAGAAACGCCCAAGAACGGCGTAGATCTGACGAAGAAAAAAACCCATTCAAATGTAAATAACTTACGCTGGGAGAAGAATTGGAAAGAACGGTACCAGGAGGTGGAAGCCCTTACCCATGCGGTTCCAACGGGATCATCTAAGAAGGAATCGGATTCCAGACAAACGCCTGGCGGATCTTCAAAGGTTCAGCCTCCTCCTTTGGCTCCAAAATGGCTCAAACGCCTCCTCTGCCAAATGAGGAGGCTACTGCCTGTTTTAAGCCCGGAAAAAAAAGTACAAGGCATGTACTTCAAAGTAAACGACGTGTAATCCTTTCATTTAACTGTTTATTTGGTGGCACCGCCACACTGTTCATCTGCCGACAAGAGTACACGACATGTACTCCCAAGTACACGACGTGTACTGCCGCCCAGCTGGCGGAGACTTCACCGCCTTACTTTTTAACCTGCCGACTGACTACACGGCGTGTAAGGTACCACTACACGGCGTGTAGTCGGTTCCTACACCCTTCATCGCCAGCATGGCTACACGCCCTATGTACTTATCCCAACACGGCCAGAAGTACACGGCGTGTGGACAAGGTACACGGCGTGTAGTTTGAAAATTTAGGATTTTTCCCATTTTTCCATATTCTCTCAAAAAAAAACACTTAAGGAAAAGGAAAATAAGAAGCCCGTACCTCAAAAATAAGAACCGGGTTCTTACAAACTTCCCCCCTTATAGCAATTCGTCCCCGAATTTCCCTTCCAAGGGTGGAGAAGATAAAGCTCAGAATAGATCTGGCCACTGATCACGTACATCAGCCTCCCGCTCCCAGGTCTCATCCTGCACTCGGCCATGCTGCCATAGGACCCGTACGAGAGGAACTGACCGGCCTCGGAGAACCTTCGTGCTCCTATCAACGATACAGATCGGATGATCCTCAAAGGACGCATCATGCTGCAGCTCAATCTCCTTAGGCTGAAAGGTGTGAGACGGGTCTGAATGGTAGTGACGCAACTGAGACACGTGGAAGACGTCGTGCATGGCTCAGTACTGCTGCGGTAACTGCAACCGATAGGCAACCATCCCAACTCTTTCCAGAATCTCAAAAGGTCCCACATACCTCGGCGAAAGCTTACCTTGTCTCCTGATCCGTTTGTGTCCTAGCATTGGAGAAACACGCAAGAAAACCTGATCCCCAACCTCGAACTCCAAAGGTCGTCTGCGGTGATCAACATAAGACTTCTGACGAGACTACACGGTAGCCATCCGCTTCTGAATTAACTGGACCTACTCAGATGTCTCCTGCACGAGCTGTGGTCCTAGTAAACCTGCCTCACCCGCCTCTAACCAGCACAAAGGTGATCATCATGGCCTACCATATAAAGCCTCATATGGTGTCATCTCAATAGTTGCCTGAAAACTATTGTTATAGGCAAACTCGACTAAGGGTATATGCTTCTCCCAAGAGCCCCCAAAGTCTAGGACGCATGCGCGCAACATGTCCTCTAGCACCTATATCGTCCGCTCTGACTGGCCATCTGTCTGAGGGTGGTATGCTGTGCTCAGAAGCACCTGTGTACCCAGCGCCCTCTGAAAACTCTGCTAGAAATGAGATGTAAAGCAGGCTTCCCTATCTGAAACAATAGATCGAGGGACCCCATGTAGACGTACGATCTCTCGGACATACAACCTTCCGAGCTTGTCCATAATGAAGGTCTCCTTGATCGGCAAGAAGTGAGCTACCTTCGTAAGTCTGTCCACAACAACCCATACGGCGTCATTGCCTTGAGGTGACCTTGGAAAACCCATCACGAAATCCATCGCGACATCATCCCATTTCCACTCCGGAATGGGAAACTGCTGTAACAGCCCAGCTGGTCTTTGATGCTCTGCCTTCACCTACTGACAGGTGGAACACCTTGTAACAAAACTAGCTATCTCTCTCGTCATACCCGACCACCAGTACTGATGTCTCAAGTCTCGGTACATCTTGGTAACCCTAGGATGAACATCCCAAGATGAAGCATGAAACTCCCCCATCAGCTCCTCACGTATATCCCTTGGAACCCACACACATCCATGGAAATGCAAAACCTCTTCATCGCCTATCGTCCAACCGGAAGGAGGTTCCTCACTTGCCACCGACTCCCGTAGAACTAGGCCTTCTGAAACCGATAGCTGCCTCATCCTCACTTTGTCCAGGAGGGTAGAAGTCACAGCTAACGAGGAAAGATAAATCTGCCCCTGACTGTCATGCACCCCTAGATGCATCTCAGAGAACAAGGCCATAAGCTGCCACTCACCACTTTCTTCCTGCACTGCCTGTATCTGAGTCTTCCTGCTCAGTGCATCGGCTACTGCATTTCCTTTACCAGGTGTATAGGAAAGCTCAAAATCGAAGGACTGTAGGTACTCAACCCACCTTCTCTGCCTCAGATTCAGGTCACGCTGAGTAAAGATATACTTGAGGCTTTTGTGGTCGGTGAAAACCACAAAATGCTCTCCTAACAGTTAATGTCTCCAACAGTGCAACGCATGCACAACTGCAGCCAACTCGAGATCGTGCGTCGGGTAATTCCTCTCATGTGGCCTCAACTGCCGAGACCCGTATGACAAAACTTAGTCGCCTTGCATCAAAACAGCTCCCGGCCTAATCCCAGACGCATCACAGTAAACTGTATAGCTCTTCCACTGCTCTGGGAGTATCAGGATCGGTGCTGATGTCAGCCTTCCCTTCAGGTCCTGAAAAGCTGTCTCACAAGCTTCTGACCAAATGAACTTCACACCCTTCTTAGTCAGACCTGTCAATGGTGCTGCTAAGCGGGAGAAGTCCTGTATGAAACGTCTGTAGTAACCAGCCAACCCTAAGAAACTCCGTATCTCAAACACGTTCTTGGGCTGCTCCCAGGAAACTACTAATCTCACCTTCTCTGGGTCTACTGCAACTCCTGCCTCTGAGATGATATGACCCAGGAAGTGAATCTGGTCCATCCAAAAGTGGAACTTTGAGAGCTTAGCATATAGGCGATGCTCTCTCAGTGTACTCAATACGATCTCAAGATGGGTGGCATGGTCGTGTCGAGTGTGAGAGTACACCAAGATGTCGTCCATGAATACTACCACAAATGAATCAAGATACGGATGGAACACACGATTCATCAGAGCCATGAAAACTGCTGGCGCGTTCGTGAGTCCGAACGGCATAACCGTATACTCATATAGACCATACCTGCTCCTGAAAGCTGTGAGCGGTATATCAGATGGTCTAACGCGCAGCTGATGATATCCGTATCTCAAGTCAATCTTCGAGAACACTCGTGCTCCATGAAGCTGATCAAACAGATCATCTATCCTCAGCAAGGGATATCGGTTCTTAAACGTCAACTGGTTCAGCTTCCGATAATCCACACAAAGTCTAAGGGTACCATCCGCCTTCTTCGCAAAGAGGACCGTAGAACCCCAAGGAGAAGTACTGGGTCGGTTAAAACCCTTCTCCTGTAGCTCCTCTAACTGCCTCTTGAGCTCCTGTAACTCTGGCGTGGCCATCCTATAAGGAGGAATGGACACCGATGCTGCTCCTAGCACAAGCTCTATAGATAAATCCACCTCACGCACTGGAGGCAGACCTGAAAAGTCGTCCGGGAAGACATCCATGAAATGATAGACAACTGGAGGGAAATCCGTCTGACAAGTCCCCTGGTCATCCAGATATAAGCTCGCAATCTGGACTGTGACTCCACCTCACCCATGATGCTCTGGTCCAGCTCGACTCGCCTGAACATCCCACTCGCCCTTTTATAGAAAATCCCCGCCCTCTGGTGATGTGAAACGCACCCTGCGACGATAGCAGTCTACAAAGGCTCGAAAGGGAACCAACCAGTCCATTCCGAGAATGACGTCATAACTTGTCATCTCCAGGACATAGAGGTTCCATAGGAAGTGACACCCACCAACCTCAAGGGGGCACTCCTTGCACTGATGCACACCAACCGTCCTAGTCTCCAACGGAGTGTCTAGCGTCAAGATAGCAGAAGAAGTAGAAACACCGAGCCCAAGGCTCTCCACAACGGGTACAGATATAAAACTATGTGTAACACCCATATTAAAAAGTACTGAAGAAAAGACAGAAGCTACTAGAATAATACCTTTGACTATCGAAGGTCTGGGATCCTGCTCCTACTGGGTCTGTTGCACTGCATATGCCTGTCCAGTGCTGTGGCCCTGCGACACAGCCTGACTACCCTGAGCTATCCTGCCCTGTTGCCTCTGAGATCCTGGTGTCTAGATACCACGGCCACGACCACCATATCTGCCTGCACTCCCTAACATATTCCAGTTCCCTGACTGGTAAGAAGCCACTGGTCCTACTCCCGCACACGGAGTCTGCACAGAACCCCTCTCACTAGCCACTGGTAGAACCGCCCTGCAAAAGCGCTGCAAATGACCCATCTTACCACAAGCTCGGAACTCCACTGGGTCTCGTGGACACTACGGTCTCTTGTGCCCCTCTCTACCACACTGGTAGCACCTGATCGGACCACCTGTAGAAGCTGCCTGGCTGGTACTGCCGCCCTGAGAGAAGTCCATCTGTCTCTTCCTCTTGCCAGCAGAAATAGTACCAGTAACTGGTGCTGAACCGCTCTGGCCCACACCACTAGCTTCTCGCAGGTTTCTCTCTGTAATCAACGCCTGGTTCACAATCGCGTGTACAGTAGGTAACCTGAAAACATTCACCAGCACTCGGATGTCATACCGAAGACCATCCTCAAAATGTCTGGCTCTCAGCGTCTCATCACCCACCAGCACGGGTGCAAAGCGCTGAAGCTCTGTAAAACGAGCAGAGTAGTCCATCACCGACATAGCACCCTGCCGCAGATTCATGAACTCTCGAGCTCTATCTACCCTCAGTGTCTCGGGAAAGAAGAATTCATAGAAGACTGTCTGAAAATCCTCCCACACCATGTCCTTGTGATGATCTTACTGGGTGGTAACACCCCACCACATCTTGGAAGAATCACGCAGCATGTAAGTCGTGAGCTTGACCCTCCACCCTGGAAGTGTCTCAAGATGCTCTAAAATAGTATGCATCGATCCTAGCCAAGACTCTGCAGCCTGTGGTCCGCCATCCCCTAAAAACGTAGGCGGATGCTGCTGCTGAAAGATACGCGTCAGCTCGACCATAGATGTGGTAGCTTGCGGTACTCCCTGAAAGGTCTGCATGAACCGCAATAAGCCTTCACAGAACTGCGACTCCACGTCCATGTCCGGTATAATAGCTGGTGCCACATCTGGCTCTGCTGGGGGATCAACTGGTAGCCCATGGCCCACCATCTCCGGAGTATAATAGTTTCCGCTCTCTTGGCGAACAACTTGCGGTCGTCTAGGCGGCATGACTCTACAAGGTCAAAAGCACGCCTCAGATTCAAGATTATTAAGACTGAAAGTGAAGGAAACACAAGGGAACAAGAGGAAGAAGGTATTAAAAATTGTCAAAACAAGACTACACAACGTGTACAATGACTACACGACGTGTACTTGACTTTCCTTCCCCTTCCCGGGTCCTTTTCCACGGATAAGTCACACGGATTCCATTTCAACAAAGCTACACGGCGTGTATAATACCTACACGGCGTGTTCGGTGTTATTTTTCAACTACCTGTGTCGTCTGTGTCACGACCGACTACTCGGCTTTACTCTACACGACGTTTACACCCGCACACGGCGTGTACACCATCCCATTTCCCATCCACACGGCTAATCACCACATGGTCTGTCCTCGGACAAGACTACACGGCGTGTCCCAAAGGTACAGGGCATGTTCTGGAAGAGGTGACACCGACCTGTGTTGTTAGTTACACGGCCGAGTCCCCAGGTCACACTACACGGCGTGTCCATAACTGACACGGCGTGTTCTGTCAAGGAGTTCGCCGACCCGTGTTGTTAGTTACACGGCCAGACTCCGGGTCAACACTACACGGTGTGTACAAAACTACACGGAGGGTTTTACCCAAGTCCTTCCTTACCCCGTGTCGCCGCCCACACGGTTTGTGACACGGAAAGAGACTACACAGCGTGTACTCCTGGTATACGGCGTGTACCCAAAAAGTTCATTTTTTCTTCCCAAATAGAAGAACATACACGGTGTGTATAAAAATACTACATGGTGTGTATACTGGGTTTCCGGACAATATGCCTCAGAAACTTCTCCGGAACCCAGAAAATACTGAAAAACAACACCTAAGTGTCAAATTCCGACCCGTGGGAGCCCATACACCCCACGAATCAAAGTTTGACATCTTATTTGTGTTATAACCAACAACCGGTCAATGATCCACCAAATTCCGGTCAATGGGGGCCCATACTCCCCAAAGACCAAAGTTTGGAGTCCATTCTATAAACAAGCTCAAACAAAAATACCATATCACAAGGCAGGTATTTATCAAGCAGCTATCACAATAACATGATTTTCTAGCACAACAACTATCACAACAACATGCGAATTTCTAATGCACCTATATGGCATGGAAACTATGCATGGCATGTGATATCTAGCATGTGCCTATATGATGCATGAGATGGTATACCCTCATCTCATCGGGTTGCAACTAAATAGAACCCACAGATAAAATATAAACAACACAATCCAAGTGTGTCACCCAATGGTGAAAACATATCAACCGTAAAATTGCAAATCATATAATGCAAAATACAAGGTAGACTGGCTTTTCCCTGTACATGGGTTAGCTACACCCGGGCACAGCTTATAACCAACTACCGTTCTGTCCTATCCCTGATTACGGCTCCAAATAGTAAGTCAAAGAAAAGAAACACCTCTGATACCACTTTGTAATGTCCCGGCCCCGGGTGCCCCGAGCCCAGTTCTCCACATGACCTTAAGCGCATTTCCCCAAACGCCAGAGGATGCCGACTAGCAGCGAGGGCCCAGGTCTGATAGTGGGGAAACTATGCCCTCATTTGTCAAAGTGTAGCGCAGCAGAATACCAAAATAAACATACAACAATAGCAGAAGCAGTAAACCATACATAATTGAAATACACAACAGCAGTGGATATAACCAACAGTATATAAATGATGATACTACATGTCTCAAGTTCTAAGAAAACAGCCAGAACATGTTATACATCAATACGGTACAAACAAAAGCAGAGTACAACAAAACAAAGTAAAACAGCTGGCAGTGGCATCACAAGCCTAGGCTCGGTCCCATGCCCTCCTACTCCTCAGCAACAGTCACGTACCTGTATAGGGACTCCTGCCCCTATCTACACCTGCAGCAACGTAATCTTTTTGGGCCGAAAAGCATGACCCAAACAGGGTGTGAGAAATATATCTTAATAGGAACCCACCAAAGGCCCATGCTCAACTGTGTGTAAAGCATGCAACAAGTGTGCAGTAGTAAAATGCAATAACTAGGAAGTACTCAAAAGTAACTAACTTAACAGTTAAATTTCCATTTTATTATTCATTTAATCTCTTTAATTTAGTAACATTTTTGTTCTCAACAGCACCAATCCCTCAGGCCAACCGGTATCTCGCCCTCAGGCTAATATAGTCACGCCCTCAGGCTAATATAGTCACGCCCTCAGGCTAATATAGTCACGCCCTCAGGCTAATCACAACAACACCCTCAGGCTAATACAATCATGCCCTCAGGCTAAACAGGTAACTGGGCCATGCCCAACATATCAAAATGAAGTAAACAAGCAATTCCTCTCAAGGCAATTCTTACAATTACTACATTGAAGGCATACCCTCGGGTATCCTGGCCAAACGGCTAAACAGAGAAACACACCCCCGGGGTGGTTCCGGATCCAAGCAATGATCCCAAACAACATTTTATTATCAAGATTTAATCACCTATGCAATTCTAGGCATTAAATATTTCAACGGCCTCAGCCACACGACACCCCAACATGGGTTTGTGGCACAAAAACACACAAAACGCACGACAGTTGGAAAATAACACAAAGCCACCTACCTTAAACGTCAACGAACACTATACCCGAATACCGAATCCAGAAACGCCCAAGAACAGCGTAGATCTGAAGAAGAATAAAACCCATTCAAACATAAATAACTTACACTGGGAGAAGAATTGGAAAGAACGGTACCAGGAGGTGGAATCCCTTACCCGTGCGGTTCCACCAGGATCGTCCGAGAAGGAATCAGATTCCAGACGAACGCCCGACAGATCTTCAAAGGTTCGGCCTCCTCCTTTGGCTCCAAAATGGCTCAAACGCCTCCTCTGCCAAATGAGGAGGCTACTGCCTGTTTTAAGCCCAGAAAACAAAGTACACGGCGTGTACTTCAAAGTACACGGCGTGTACTCCTTTCATTTAACTGTTCATTTGGAAGCACCGCCACACTGTTCATATGCCGACAAGAGTACATGGAATGTACTCCCAAGTACACGGCGTGTACTGCCGCCCAGCTGGTGGCGACTTCATCGCCTTAATTTTTAACCTGCCAACTGACTACACGGCGTGTAAGGTACCACTACACGGCGTGTAGTCAGTTCCTACACCCTTCGTCACCGGCATGGCTACACGCCCTGTGTACTTATCCCAACACGACCAGAAGTACACAACGTGTGGACAAGGTACACGACGTGTAGTTTCAAAATTTATGATTTTTCCCATTTTTTCATATTCTCTAAAAAAAACACTTAAGGAAAAGGAAAAAAGAAGCCCGTACCTCAAAAATAAGAACCGGGTTCTTACATATGGTCCTTAAGAAATAGTATAAAATAATTCAGGAAGGCATTTATTCTTTCAAAAATCATACCCATCTATTGTAGCATTCATTTGGCATTGTATGTTCGGATTAAGAGCTCATTATCTTCTGGGAGCATGTCATTCAAGAGAGAAAGTAGTTCCATAAAACTGGTGTCACTCCATTCGTTTCTTACTTTCAAATTATATAGCTTTAGTACGGCTACCAATGTTACATATTTAGTGCAACTAGTATACAATGGCATCTTTGTACAACTCTTTAACTTCTCAAACAATTTTGGGCAATCATGAAGTTCATATTCAACTATCCTTGTCATTTCCTTAATACGATCTTCATCATCATTCACATATGTAATCACATACTCGATATAATATTCTTCTTTTTCAACACTTATAATCATATCAGATGATCCATAAAACACAATGTTATCCCATCCACTATCTATATTTGCTTTTTACCTGTGTTTATTCCATCATTTATAACTTCGATCTATTCCATGACAGATCAAGTGTTATTCCAATTCCTATGGACTAATTTTTCTTGAATAACAGTAGTGTAAATACAGACAAAGGATTTGATAAGGTTCATATGCATGATCTTTTAAAAACTTGATGAACCTTTTCACTCCATATTCATACTCTTTTGTTAGATGATTGGCATCCGTCCATTATTTATTCATATTCATCCTATTTTATTTGGTAATATTAATATTTAACAAAATAAATACACAAAACATTAATATAAAAATTAACCAAGGCTAAAAAAAGTTATAGACCTTAACTCTCTTTCAATATTTATCCCCAATATCCACTTTCCAAAACCAAGGTCCTCCATTTGGGATATTCTAGATAAATCAATATTAAACTCTTCCAACCTTTCCTTAATTGGTCCAACTAATAGAAATTCATCAACATAAATAAGAAAAATAACAAAACTACCATCATAATTCACCTTTATATAGTAGAAATTGTTTACATTACACTGTATGAACATTAATTCCACCATAAAATCATTGAAATTCCAGTTACACTGTCTTGGTGCCTACTTAATCCCACAAAAACTCCATTTGAGACTGTAACCGAACCTTCTATTCTATTTAGCATAAAAATTTCCAGTTGTTATATGTAGACCTCTTCCTCCAAATCTCCATGAAGGAATATAATCATGACATCCATTTTTTCTAAAAATAAACCTCCAATGGAAACTAAGTCGAGAACCATCTGAATTATTATATGATTCATAGCAGGAGAGAAAATCTAACTAAAATATAATCCTTCTAATTATTAAAATACATTTACAAATATAGAAAATTTGCACTATTTCCTATCATCTGATTTCTCCTTTAGATGATAAATCTAATTTTTCTATAGATCCCTCTTTCCTGGTTCCAATTATATTATCTACAATGTATCAAAATCATAGAGGGAATTCAATTATTCCTTTATTTTGTACTCACACTACAATGAGTCCAATAGTCATCTAATGTTGAATCCTAAAAAAATAGAAAATCCACATGACTTACCCACACATTCCTCATTAGGGACACTCCTATAGACTAAGAAAACCATACAACTAGGGGAAACTAGCTAGTGTGTGAGCTAACTAGTATAGTATATATCTAGAACTATTTCTTAATCCATAGGGTTCGCATGCATCCAAACAAGTGGAAGTGAGAAACAACAAGCCAATGATCATCACATGAATAAATATAATATAAGTAGTAAATCACATGTCAAATCTAACACTCTCACAAGAAAGAGATCATTTTCACATCCATGAATAGGCATCAAACATTTCATATTAATAAGAAATCACATCCCCCTAAGGGAAAAGGCCTAAATAGATATATCAAATAAGCCCCCCCTAAGTTAAACTATGTAGGTGATGTTGGATGAAAAGTAGGTTTAGGAGATGTAATGGGGTTAAAAATTAATTCACCTTTTGTGGGAGTGAGTTCATGATGGATATTCTATGGGTTGGATAGAGTTAGTGACATGCCCTTTCCATGCTATTATAATAAATCTACTTGTCTTCCCTATATAATGTATTGGTTTTCCTAATTCTACAAAAATCTAAACGTAAAAGATTATGGAAAAACTACATTTCAGATGTCCTTTAAAAACTATTAATAAAATTACATTTGAAATACCATTAAAAAACCCAACCATTTACACAAATTCCTCTTTAAAATAGCACACCCTTTTAAAAATAAACCAATCAATTACAAGAACTCTTTCACAAAACCATAATTCCTTTTTTAAAGCATTCAAGACAACTTCATGACCCAATAGTCTTAATCATTTAAAATGAGTTACAACCCTCTATATTTTACAAATTTTCATTGAAAACTTCACACACCCCTTGTTAAAATGAAACCAACATTAAATACACTTTCAAAACATTCACATCCCTTTATGAAAGCCAATCAGGTGAGTTGAAAAACACTTGACATGCAACCTAAGTCCATGCCAAGTGTTTAAATAATTTTAAAGCTATTTAAAACAAAAAAGGGTATGTTGAATGCATATAATTTTTTAAGAAACATTTCAAAAACAATTGAATCATTTTAAAATATCCATTTAGGAATTTTCACAAAAACATAAATCCTAAGAGAGACACTTTATAAAAGATACATGAATAAAAAAATAACCAAAATTTTATAAAATATAAAGCTATAAAAGGTTTACACATGATACAAAATATAAAGGTAAACCAAAAATAAATTTATTTTCAAGAGAAACACTTTATAGTAAATATCTTAAAATAACAAAAAATGAATATCGTATCTTTATGCCCTATGGTGACCTCTACATCCCATTATAATTATATCTTTAATAAGTAACTATGGAACACCACTATAAAAGTGTGGCCCTTTCCTATAAAAGTGTGAAATTCATGAGAAGATGTATCAATTTCATATGAGACTCCATCACCCGATAGTCAACCATTATCAATGTCATGTAAGATAGATATATCTAGACTATATGATATATTTATTTAAGAATATATTTATGGAATATCTATGTTCTCAATATAGTGGGAAACTATTATAACCTATTAATGTGAATTATATTCCATGGACATTAGAAAACTAATGTTAAACAAAATAATAATCACTATGTGATATAAATATATATACATATTTTGGAAATTGAAAGTACAACGTCAGTTAGATCTATAGTACCAGCTCTAATAAATTATGTTAAATGACACAAATAACCTTAAAAAAATGTAATTTTATTACCTTTTTTATAACACATCAAAACACATTAATTTTGATTTTAATCAATCATTATCTTTCATATCACTAAAATTAGGTAAACATTAAACTACGAACATATATTAATACAAATTTTAAAATTTTAAAAAATTAATTAAAGATAATCAAAATTATTTATATAATTTATTAATTCAAAATTATTAATTCAAGGCAATCAAAATTATAAATTCAAACTTATAAATTCAAAATAACTATCAATTAAAAATAATTATTAATTCAAAATAATTATAAATTCAAAATAATTATTAATTCAAAATAATTACCAATTCAAAACATTTATTAATTCAAAATTACTAATTCAAAATTCTTTATAAATTATTTATTCAAACTATTAATTCAAGAAAATCAAAATTATTTATAATCAAAATTATCTATAATCAAAATTATTTATAAATTATTTATGATTATTTATATACACATAATTAGTTATAATCAAAATTATTTATATACACATTATCAAAATTATTTATATTTGATTTTTATTATTATTTATAAATTATGATAAAATTAGTAAAATCATTATTTATAAATTATGTTGAATAAAATATTTAGATACCTATGAATTTTTTTTTATTAATAATTAAAATTATGTTCATTTATATAAATATTAATTCAAGAAAATAGTATATCCATGAATAAGGAAAGCATTTATCTTTTTTTTTTATGAAACTCAAGGAACCAAAACTTTTAATTTATCAACTAAATACATTTATTTTCCCATTACAATGGGTATATATAGATTATCAAGGAAAATATTATAACCATGCATGTTATCCGCAAGTTATTTCATAAGTACCTCAAACATTTTTTAGATTCACACATTAATAACGAAACTACTCAACAAGGCCATATAAGATTCAAACTGCAAACCTAAAATACTAATAACACAACAAATTAAATGATGAAAAATATGAAAGGGGACAACGTCACAACTTGAAGGAACACTATTAGGAATTTCTTTCATATGAAATGTAATGTAAGAACAAACCAAAATAGAGTCAAAATCTATCTATATATTAGGAATTTATAATAATGTGGAAAAAATGGTGCACCTCTCCGGCAACAGTAGTAGGGTTCGGTGGCGGCGGAGTCGGGGTAGGCAGTAGCAACAACGGCAACAGAGGGGTTCACAGTGGAGGTGGGGTTCGCAGTGGAGGTGGGTTTGTGGTAGAGGAGAGTTCGCGACAGAGGAGGGGTTCATGGAAGGAGGTGGGGTTCGGCAAGTGGTGGAAGTGGGTTTGCGGCGGAGGAGTGGTGGGTGAGGGTTTACAGCGGAGGAGCGATAGACGAGGGTTTGCGGTGGAGGTGGGTTCGCGAAGGAGGAGGGGTTCGCGGTGGCAGAGGAGTCAGTATAGAAGGAGGGGTCGGTGGTAGAGGAGGCATCAGTGGTGGCAGAGGTGAGGTTAGGGCAAAGGAAAGGTCAGCGACATAGGGGTCGGTTTCTGCGAGAGATTGAGGTGTGCAAGAGAAGAAGTCGACATTTAGGGTTTATTTATAAAATCGAGTGAAGTTTTTATCAGCACTAGTTAAAAATCACCGATAAAGGTATATTTTATCAGTGCTAAAATAGAAAGCGCTGATAAAATATACATTTATCAGTGTTTTTTTAGCACTGATAAAGATATAATGTTAATAATTTATTTATATTATTATATATATTTATAAAATTATATACATGATAAATAAATAAATATTTATTTATTATAATAACTATAAATAAATATGTTTTTATTTATAATTATAAAATTATAATAAATATATTAATTATATATATTAATAAAATTATAAATATAATAAATATATTTGTTATAATTTTATAATTATTTAAATAAATAAATATATTAATGATATATATTTATAAGATTATAGATATAATAACTATATTTATTATAATTTTATAATTATTTAAATGAATATATATATATATATATATATTTATAATTATAACTATAAATAAATAAATATTTATTTATTTAAATAATTATAAAATAATAAAAAATATATTTATTATATTTATAATTTTATTAATATATATAATTAATATATTTATTATAATTTTATAATTATAATTAAATATATTTGTATTTATTTATCAATATTTGTATATATTTATTTAATTATATATATTTATAACATTATAAGAATAATAAAGACAATTTTTATAATTTTATATTTATTTAAATAAATAAATATTTATTTATAATTATAACTATAAATAAATATTTATTTATTTGTAATTAAAAATTATAATAAATATTTATTTGTAGTTATAATTATATATATATATATATATTTAAATAATTATAAAATTATAACAAATATATTTATAATTTTATAAATATATATAATTAATATGTTTATTATAATTTTATAATTATTTAAATAAATCTATATTTATTTAGAATTATATGAGAAATAGCGCGAACCATGGATTAAACCCCATGGGTCTTGAAATTTATTAGAAAAGAAAAAGTACACATGCAAGAGAGATAATGAGAGACAGAGTTAAAGCATGGCACAAACAAAGCCATTAAGAAAACAAAAGTTCAAACAACGGTCTCCATCCTTTAGGTCTGACACCCCTGCCTCAAGAACCACCCCAACCTTTTGGATGTCTGCCTCTCTTCCACTACTTAGGAGCCTACTAATTTTCATCAAGGTCATCTGATGAGACTTCCTCATAAGTTTCATTTCCCCCTGAGAGATCATGAATCAAGAAATAATCTTGATTTGCACCATCCTTAAAATCCGCCATGCCATTTTCCTTAGTAAGCCTCACATTTGAAGATTTTTCTCCAAAAGAATCTTTTACATTTCAAAATTCCTCATGGAAAACATCATTACTTTTGGATCTGTTATGAATGTCAACCCAACTAAGTCATTGCTCCCTTACCTTTGGCACGAGAGACAATTATTTCTCCACTTGTTCATCACAACTAGATTTTTCCTTAGTTCCAGGCTCCATCTTAGAGGAGTGTCGAGCATCTAAGGAGGCTTACTCATTTTGAATTTTCTCCCATGTAGTGACAGGAGACTGTTTCTCTAAAGGCATTGGATTCTCATTGGTGTCTACCTCCCGAGTCATCTCCCTAGGGACATTGCCCACATGGGCTTGGTTCCCGTGTGACTCCTTTCCCACATTTGAGGGGCCGTGATGCTTTCCATGGCCAGGCTGTGAGTAAGTCCCCACCTGCTTCAACTGTATTTTTCAAACATTCTAGTAGTCTGAAATGTCATGCCCCACCAACTAGTATAAATTGAAAAATGCAAGGATGAATTCATATTCAAAATTAACCTCTATACTCTCACCATTGATCACCAAAGTGGTGCAATCAGGTAGACTGTTCATCATATACACATTCACCAAGATTCTGATGAAATAACCAAATTTCCCACCAACAGTGTTGTCATCCATCTTCACAGGCACACCAATGTAGGAAACTAAATCATTCAAAATCGAGGGATGCCAAAGCACCCAACTAAGACCATAAATATTTAATTATAAATATTTGTATATATTTATAAATATTTGTATATATTTATAAATATTTGTATATATTTATAAATATATTTAATTATATATATATTTATAACTTTATAAGTATGATAAATATATTTATTATAATTTTATAATTATTTACATATATATATATATATTTATAATTATAACTATAAATAAATATATTTATAAATATTTGTATATGATTATAAATACATTTTTATATACATATTTATAAAATTATAATAGATGTATTTATTGTAATTTATAATTATTTAAATATATATATATATATATATATTTAGTTATAATTATAATTACTCAAATGGTTCAAGAGACTGTTGAGTCTGCTCCTTAGGAATTTATTAAAAAGATAAATATGATAGAGGAAAGAGGATGAATGAGGTCAGACAAAGAATTCCCTCATCTAAAAAGGAAAGCTACAAATCCATAATAGATAAATATATTTTAAAAAAGTATTTATATATAATTAAAATTTTATAATTATAAATATAATAAATATATTTATTATTTAAATATATTTGTTTTAATTTTATAAGTATTTTTTTAAACATAATAGATTCATGGGTAATATGAATGAATCATATACCTAGTAAAGTATAGATAACAAATAACGAGTCATTACATATGGAAAACATGAATAATAAGAAGGGTGTAATGTATAAATGACCATTCATGATGAATACATAACATACATGATGTAGGAATGACGCAGACTAACAATGACATAGGTATGATGCAGGCATGACACCACACTGGGTCTTCGAGCCAGTTGTGGGCCTTTGGGCCATGTAATGAGTTTCATACCCACTAGACCTTCAGGCCATGTACTGATTAAATAAGGCTTGAAGGGTGGGCTATTTCGTGGGGGGCTATGGTCTGCCTTTTCAGTCTGTGTGTGTAGTGTGTGTGTGTTGAATATAATTGTACCCCAAACACCTAATATATATATATACATATTAATTATTTAATAAAATTTATTACAATATTATAATTATTTAAATATATATTTATTTAATAATAATTTTAGAAATACTTTTTTTAAAACATTATATATATATTTGAATTATTAAAATATATATATTAATTATAAACATGCATTTTTTATTTAATGTATACAAATAAACATTATTTTTTAATATAAATATAATAATTTTATATAAATTAATAATAATATTTATTAAAAACTTTTATCAGTGCTAAAAAAAGCACTGATAAAGGGTACAACTTTATCATTGCTCTTTTTAGCACTGATAAATGGTAGATTTATCAGCGGTTTTAGCTATCGCTAATAAAGACCCCCATTTTATCAACACTTTCTATTTAGTGCTGATAAAATCTAGTGCATCCCTTACCCAAATCTATGGTAGTGAGTCTACTTATCCCCTTCATACATTATCTTGGGTGAAGGGTTGCGCAAAATGTATTTCCTGTGAGTGATCAACTGAAAACTGTCACCATTAAAAATGATATTCTTGCCTTTATTTCCAATCAATTTATTCATTACCGACTGTTGATTCACCTTATCCTAGTGTTGAAAACTATCACCAAATTCTGTGATTCTAGGTGAACTCCTTGCTCTAACAACAAGCGTAGAGGATGTAGTTCCCTCCGTAGTATTAAAATTGAGACTCTCTTCAGCATCCACTTTGCTAGAGTTCTTCATGGATTTACCTCTCAAGGGAGATTCAACATCAAGATTTTGCTTTCCTTTGGCCCTTGAGACAATCAATTTCTCTTATCTCAATTGATTATTATCAAAATAATGATCATTAGTTTCATCATCAGAATTAACTAAGGATGTGCACTAGGTAGGGCCCTCTTCCATTACCTCATCCCATGACCTCCACTTCTCCTGCACCATTGCTTCCTTCCCCTTATAATTCGGTGCCAACTGAAATGATCCAACTATATCCTCCCTATAGGATCTAAGAGAAATATTAGGTGGGGTAGTAGAAACTCCTCTGCCCATGACAATTTCAATTTTTGTAGGACCCATTCACCTACAAACAAATTCATCATGCCCTTTCAAGTTTCAGAAGGAGCAATAAATCTCTTTGTGAAATTTTTCTTTAACATGTCCAATCGTTTGGAAACCAAAGGAGAATAAAGGTATTTTTTTCATACTCAATATTTAAATAAAAGTTAAAATATGAAGTGGAAAGAACCACATTTTCAATCAGTGTAGAATTGAGATCTACCTCCACCAAACAACGCACATAATAACCAAATCGTGCCTCTTCCGTAGCACTATCGAGCTTTATGAGAGTTCCAATTAACAAAATAATGTCAAATAGAATTTTTGGATGCCAAAAAATACATTTTAATCCATGGATACAAACCCAAACTTATGTTCGTGTGTTTCAGACTATGAAGGGATTGAAACAGGGATCCCAATCCTAGATATAAAGTGTACCTGGCTTGAGAAAGATCAATCCAAACCCCCAGGCTTTCCTTTTCAATTCCTTCAAGGGGAAGAGTATGTGAAAATGGATATGTCCAATGGGAATGCACTTTTAGTCCCGAAAGCCACAGGCCACAGACAACTGATGCTCCAGATCCTCAATCTTCCAAGGTTTTTATCCTGAAGGTAAAACCATTATTGTGATAACTAAGAACTAAAAAATCTTAAACCTGTCAAGGATAAAATCATGACTAGCACAGATATTATCCAATTTACCACTTCTAAAAATTATCTCAAAAGAATCATCTTTTCTCGAGATGAAAACACGTCACGCATCGGCTGATTTAGATGCTCATAAATAGGAAGCATACATTTTGGGTCATCCACTCCCATCTTCTTCAGAGTATTTCGAAGTTCCCCACCACCTATAAGATTAACTTTAATGTCTCTAAGAAAATCTATCATAGATCAAGAACCCTAGTTCATGCGGTCACTGCCAAAGTTGCCATGGAGAACTCTCCCGAGACCCATCTCCTTTATATATTTAATAATTTGTAATATATTAAATAATTAATAATTGTATGTAGTTAATAATAATTATTTATATAATTAACAATTAATATTAAAAAATAATTATTAAATAATATTAATTAATAATTAAATAAAAATTAATAAAAATTAGTAATAATAATTAATAATAAATATTATTATATAATAATAATAATTAATAATTAGTAACAATAACAATAATTAATTATTAATTATTATTAATTACTATTTAATTAATATTATTTATTAATTATTACTAATAACTAGTAATATTTAATTATTAATTATTACTAATTATTATTAATGATTAATGATTAATTATTCCTAACTATTAATTATTATTAACTACTCACAATTATTAATTATATTACTAATCATTAATTATTAATATTTATTAATAAATTTTAATTATTATTATTTACATAAAATTATTAATTATTAATTATATTACTAATTATAATTTATATAAATAATTATATTATTAATTTTTAATTATTAAGTAGAAAATTATTTTATTAATTATTAATAATTAATTATTATATTATTTATATTAATAATATTATTAATTATCAATTATTATTTTTCATAATAATAATTAATTATATCATTGTTTTTTATTTATAATATTATTTATTATTTATATTAATGAGAATTTATTTCAATTTGTTGTATTTTTAATTATATGTTATTATTTGTGTATTATAATAATAATAATTATAATAATTATATATTATTTATTAGGGGTATAATACAACGAAACACCCACACCCACACCCACACCCACACCCACGAGATATGGAGGATATGTCATAGCCCCCCAAGGGATAACCAACCCACCCAAACCTTTACAAATTTCATGGCCTAAAGGCCATGGGGATTGAAGCCCTATTTCTAGGACCGAAAGCCCATTTTCTAGCCAAAAGGCCCCTCTGGTGAATAGTATCTCTACAATACCCAGACTGCTACAATGCCTGCTATAACACTATCGCTGCTACAATACTTATTACAGTACCCACCACCACTACAGTGTTGTCGCTACTATAGTTCATCTACTATTATAGTGCCTGTTATAGTGTTGTTATAATAGTTGAGAAATTGCCCCTATTTGATTTTGAACCCGAGTCTTTCAAATGTAGTATTATGGGGTTTACCACTCAGGCACCATCCCCACTGATTATTATTAATATATTATTATTAGAATTATGGAAAATTAAAATCGAATCCCATATGGAAAATCCACAAGGGATGTCCAACAGTCGTGCTTATATGCACCCCCAATTAAACTGGGGTAGCTTTCATTGGTTGGAATTTCTAGCAACTTGATGGGCCATTATGCCAGCAAGGTTCAAAAAACAAAGGTATAGGTGGAACCCCACATGACGGTGGGGGTGATGGTGGTCAATGGTGTCTGGCCTGTCAAAGGATGATCCATCGATGATGATCCAAATGACAACATGGGGTGTGCACGAGCCACAATGGGGCGGTGATCGGATGGACCGACTGCGAAACCACTCGATTGTTGGAGGTATGTTGGCTAGATTGGCTAAACACGATGGAGGGGAAGACATAATGGTTGAAGAATGATGTGACTATAGGCATCCAATGGTGGTGGAGTTGGCATGAGAGGGCATGCAAGGAAGAGGTCCGGACACTGTCGGTAGGGTGGGGCGATGATGACCACAGAAAATGCCTATGTGTGTGTGTGTGGGGGGGGGGGGTGGTCTACTAATAGTCAGCCGTGAGCGAGTGATTCTAGGGCCTTTGAGTCAGATAAACTGAGACATTGAGCCTTTATATGATAGGGTCTTTAGGCCTACAATATATATAAATAAATAAGTGGCTTGGTGGGTGGGTTACTATAATGACCCATACTTTTCATACATGGATATTACATTATTTTTATAGAATACTTAACACATAACACAAACAGACACCCAAATACCGTATTAGATTAGTGCCTTTGGAAACAAGGAAACATAAACAATGGTACTTAAGTGATCTAAATTATCTCCCACTAGGTTCTTCTTGACTATCACCCTTATTATACACATCAAACATAACACATATCTTCATAACCTGTGGGAAAGGAAATATAAAAAGGGGTGAGCTCAGATGCTTAGTAAGGGTAAACAAGGGAGATATGTAAACATAATCATGAGCATAAGGGTATGATAACATGATCATGAAAATAAAAGATCATACCCTGCATATCAATGATCACAAAAAAGAATCATGGCATAAATATTGTCATTCCATAAGACATGAATCATAAGGAAATAAAGAACATAATCCATGAAATCATAACATAGAAATAAGACATGTAATTTGTGTAAAATACATAAGCATATAAAATGACTTCCATAGTAGTCAAGGAATCACTACCAAGACCATCTTAGCAGTACGAGTTCACTCCCCATACCATCTAGGTAGTCACAGTTTACTCCCATGACCATCTTAGTAGTCAATTTTCACTCCCAAGACCATCTTAGTAGACAAAGTTCTTTATTGAACCAAGTCCACTCCTCGTTCCAACCATGTCTATCTCATGAGATATAAATCATTACCCAATGCATTAGAGGGAGATATAGGACCCACCCATCACATAATGAAAACCATACATATGTGTGGCATAGGAACATAAATAATTTATCATATTATAACCCATGGTATGAAATAGGTTTCATAAACATCATTCAATCATAACATAACCCATGGAAAAGAAATGAGTTTCATTAATATCATTCCATCATAAAAATAAACCATTCTTAGAAAGAATAATCATGATAAAATTGAATAATATTCCTAGTAAAACATAAGTAACATCAAATAATGTTATCTTATATGGAAAATAATTTTGAAAGATAACTTGAAATAATTATTAAGGAAAATATCCTTTCTGATTGAAAAAAACCTTATTTTATTAAAATGCCACGCAATTTTAAAAGAAAAAATTTTCTTTGAAAATTAACTTATAATCTTGTAAGGGAATATTCAATTCATTAAGGATTCATGATGGAGAATTTTTTTTTTCATGTTGTATAAGTTAAAAAATATTACTTTCGTACCTTTTCCAGAAAAGTAAAAAATTACCTCGTTTGGAAAACATAAAAAAGATTCCTTTCAAACTGTTTATTAATAAATAAAGAATGGAAAAAATGACTTTAAACATCCATAATAGAATAGTAAAAACCTTTTTGAAAACATTTTGAGAAAACATGGATGTGTAAGATAAATATTCCCCAATAGAGACTTAAAATGAAACAATCCCAAATATTGATGAGATTGTGAAATAAATACTCATCACTTTATGATCAGTAGAATCGTATGCACCATAAAAGGAAGAAAATTATATGGATATGAAAATAACATAATCTTATATATAATACTCATAAAATAAATCCATGGGCAATAAATACACCACATAGAAGAAATAAGTAGTGTATAAGGCATGTGTCCTATAGAAATAAAAGTGAGACATAAATCCCTTACTACATGATTAAATTTTGAATCGTGATCCCCATGAAAAAATAAAATCACTTTAAAATTTTGAATATCATTAAATAAAGAAAATTAATGATATAAAAATTCATAATTCAATATATACACCACACAAAATAAATGAGTGGTGAATATGACATGTATCTCATAGAAATAAAAGTGAGATGAAATTCCCCTACCTTAAGTCTTGACTTCTTTCACACATGTTAAAACCACCTGTATAATAAATATAAATTTATTATATATCTACCACAAAAAAATATTCATATATTTAATACCATATGTTATTTAATTATGACTTTATATTACTCGCTTATTTATAATTCCATGTTAAAGTTATGTCTCAGGTAATAACTACTTTGTTTTTCATTCATGTTTTGAATTCTTATCCTTAGTACTCTTACATAGATCATGATTTAATCATCTATAGAATTATAATATTTATATAAATACAATATATATATATATATATTCATGGTGATTCATAATAGTTAGAGATAAAAAATAAAATACACCATTCATGGAGACGACAGACTGTACGTACGCATGAACACTATTTTCATTTTCTTGTCGGGTTAAAAGGAAGGAAAGTATATGATATATTATCATTAATGAATAATTTTTATGTCATATATATCATATATATTCATAAAATTTATCCTTATTACCATCCATGTGAAATATAGATGAAAAATTAATCACATCGCATCATGGATATGGTAATCCATACCTACGCACGAGCAATGTTATCATTTCCCAAAAGATTAAATGGTAAAAAGGGTAGATATGATATTATCATTATAGAAGTATAGTTATGTCATAAATATCATATATATCATAAAACAAATAGCGTTTCCATCATAATTCCCACCATGAGAGGTGGTAAAGGAAAAACGAACAATCATCATTTCGTGTGGCGGTAATCCACCGTACACATGAATGGTAAGTTCATTACCCATTTGATGAAAGTGCATGAAAGTGTAGGTTTAACTATTAATATAAAAAAATCTTAATATATTTATGATAATTTTGTTATTATATAAAAATGAAATAAAAATAATTAAGGGGGTTCAAGGAAGAAATAAAATAAAAATGTTCGTTGATGAACGTTACTTCTTCTTTTGGTATTCCCTTTTTATTTGAACAAAAGTACTTATTTGGTTAGATTTATAACCAAATGAATGATTTGAGGATTAAGGGAGGTAATTTTTTTGGATACTTGGGTATAGTTTTGCATATCCAAAGGGATTTAGAGGTGTGAATAAAATAGAAGGAGATATGTCCTTTTATAAGAGAGGGGAGGGGAAATTTTGGAAACTCAAAAATTATTAAATTATAATAAGTTAAATCTCAATAAAAATAGCTCCAAAATGGAATTTATTAGAATATAATATGAGATAAATTTTTAATCTCATCAAACAATAAAATTTAGATAGGTTTTGAGGTAATTTTAAACCTTATCTTTTTTTATTAACCCTCAGTTAACCTATTTTAATTTTAACAATGCTAACAAAGTTTTTAATGTTAAGAAAATGTAATTTTTATATATAAAGTGTAAATTGGATAATAAATGGTCAATTTATGATATTTTAGACTATATCTCATAACCATGTACTTATTTAATATTTTTATGATTTTTAAATAATTTAATAAAATATTACTTTCATAAAATATCATGAGTGTCAATTTTGACATTATTCATTATTTTTCTTTTTAAAAATATTATAAAAACCTGATATATTCAAAAAAATTATATTAAATCATCCCAAAAATGTAAAATCCATCCATAAAATTCGTGTATGACATTAATTAAATCAAATTATATTTATTTTAATATTTTGAATATCATTTATCTGGTATTTCCATTAATTAAACAATTATTGTATCATAATTATAGAAGCCTTTAAGGTATTTATTTATTTCTTAAAAATTAAAAATAAATTACCATCATAAATAAAAACATTTTAGATTTCAAATTACTATTTATAGTTGACTTTATCTTCTATATAACCCTATATTAAATATGATATAGTTATTGAAAATATGAGTATGGCATATTTAACTTTTCTTTAAATAAATTATAATAAATTTATTACTCTCATACAAGTGGATTAAAAATATTATAATTTTTGACCAAGGATGATTCTGGTATAAAATAACTCATCCAATGAAATTGGAACATTTTTTAGGGTAATTTTCTGTTATTTATAATATTATTTTTTACCCTTAATTACCTGATTAACCTTTTAACGTGTTGATATTTTTTTACTAAAGTTACTGTTTATAATGAAAAAAAATATTACAAAATTTGGAACTTGTGATTCAAAATAAGGAATCCATATTTCAAAATTCAAAATACAGAATTTGCAGTAATTAATTTAAAATTAATCTCATTGACGGGGTTAGAAAATGGGTTATTAAAGTTTAAACATGAAAAATATTGAAACATTTTTATATCTAAATTAAATATAAAATTAATGAAAATGACCTATATTATATTAATTGATAAAAATTTGATTTAATTATACTTTAAAACAAATCAAAAGTACAATTTAACACTATAAATTATTTCGATGAAAAAAGTTGTTTTCAATTAAAATTTAGTATTTTTTATTATTCATCAAAACACAAATCTTATAAAAAAATACCAAAAATTGAACCAAAGTAATTTTTTATATTCCTATTTAAAATAATAAGTTTATTTTTTCTAATATAATATATAAAAGTGTCAAAAATAGTATTTAAAATGGGTTCTCCATTAAAAGGTGATAAAATTACCCTTTTAAAAAAATATTGTTTTTTATGCATAAGATTAGGTTGGTTATTAAATTATGCATATAAAATCTATTAGATGAATATAAAAAATATTTGATTTAATATTTAACATATATATTTCATTAATTTAATTCAATAACTGTAATTAATTTAATTATTAAGACAAAACAACTTTGGGAAAATAAAGATAAAACAATTTCCTTTATAATCAATTGGTATATATTTTCATTTCTAATTAATTAGTAACCAATGATATATTATAAAAATTATATTTTTATAAGTTAGTTAATACTATTCATAACCACTAATTTAACGGCTAGGTTATATCTTATTATATTAACTAATAATATTTTAATGATATACTATTTTTTGGTAAAACTTGGTATTGCGTGTAATGTAAGATATCAATAGAACTTAGTGTTGTATAATACAATCCAAGCATAGTATTTAATATATTGAAAGCTAATCTAAGTGTTGCGTGTAGCATATTATCGACTTGGTGTTTCATATAATGAAATCCAAACATAGCGTTTTTTGTATAATGAAAGTTATATTTTTTATTGTGTGAAATGAAAAATATCGAAAAGATTAAATTAATTAAAACAATATATATTTCACAAAATCTAGGGGTGTTACATTCTACCCCCCTTAAAATTAATTTCACCCTTAAAATTCATCTTCTTTATGAAAGGTTTAATATATGAAAGTTCCTTTCATAGAAACCCACATCGTAAAAATGAATTCTAAAACTTCATTTTAAAAAGGTAAAGTTGAAAACTTAATGGTTACCCAGAGTAACTCATAATTGGGTTTACACATAGGAGAACATAAGTGGAAAGTGAAAACATGGACATGGAAGAGAAATATGACCATTATGTTATTATATAGAGTGATTGAAAACATGGCTAAGATAAATTTAACAATAAAAAATCTTTAAATCTTTAATATTATAAGGGAACATTTGATTCATCAAAAAAGAAGAAACTATGATAACATTTTTGGTTTCAAGATCCTTTCCCTAGAGTTGAATAATTTTCATGAGAAGATATACTTACTTGATTTTAGTACAATCTCACCCTTTTTTGCATCTTGATCAATTTTCATTCCATTAATTTTTCCAATAAATGAAGGTGAATTTGTCATTCCTAAATCATTAATAGATCCTGAGATCTATAAATATAATGATTGGTCATTCCATCCATACTTATCACCAAAAAAAGGTTAGAAAAAATTATCCAATATGCATAAATCCTTATATGGCAAGATAATACTTCAATCTCTAAAACCCCGTTCGAAGTTTAACATAAACCGTTCCATAAATACTTAACCATATAAACCTTCCAAAAGATAAAAGTTCCAAACTTTAGAAATAAGGACACTAAATTTCTCAAAAACAAATTAGAATTAATCCCCATCATATCATAAAGCAACTCTTGTTTTTCCACATACCAAACATGTGAATACCTTTATCATTTATTATCTTAGAACATGGTAATTACCATAAATCCTTATTGAAAATATGAATTCTTTCTTATTCCAGATATTATTGGATATATTCATTAAGTCCAAAAATGTCGTAAACTCTATCAGTGATAGAATAAACCACTTTTTAAAAAAATCCTTAACCATCTCCAATGTAATCAGTACCATCTAAATATCTTTATCCAAATATCATCATATCAACATTAGGAACACATTAAGGGTTATATTTCCCTTAATCTTGTGTTTCCCATGAATATCACCTTTCCATTAAATCAATTTTCTAAGTTTTCAGCACCTTTTAACATATTAAATCCTTAATGAAAAACTTATACTGAAAACACTTATATATTTCGTGATTCGTATAAAATAATCTTTGAATTATAAAACATATACACTTCAATCATCCAACTTTATTTTTAAACCATTACTCAGGGTTCATCATATTATTCTTTCCTAGAATATGAAATATAAATCATGTCTTAAGGGTCCTCAGCCTCAATCTAATCAATATTATTTATTTAATGTAAAAAATATTGTTAGAACATACCATACATTTTACATTTCATTTGAGATCTCTTTATCCTTAGCAGCATAACCAATACTCATAAAACCTTCCTGATTCTCTTAATGAAATTTCCACTTAGGAAATTGATTTCCAAATTTGAAACATTCAATGTCAACCCTTTCCCTTATAGTTACTGATATTGACTAATACCACAAAGTATAGTGCGAGGAACACTTATCATTAAAGAAAAACACTTAATCATAAAAAATTACTTATAGGATGCTTAAATAATGACATTTACTTTCAAATATATAACACCTTAGGAATATCCTTAGAGACACCCCTATACATATCCTTAGAAATATCCCTAGGAATATCACTAAATATTTCTCATCCTATTTTCCAAATATTGAATAAAACTTTTCTATGATACCAAAAATAATGATAGAGGATTTTCATACATGGATATTACATCATTTTTATGGAATACTTAACACATTACACAAACAAACGCCCAAAGACTATATTATTTTAGTGCCTTTGGAAACATGGGAACATAAACATTGGTATATAAGTGATCTAAATTATCTCACAGTAGGTTTTTCTCAACTAGCACCATTCTTAGAAACATAAAACATAAAACATATCTTAATAACCTAGGGGAAAAGAAACATAAAAAGGGGTGAGCTCATATTCTCAGTAAGGGTAAACAATAAATACATGTAAACATAATAATGAGAATAAGGGTATGCGAACATGATCATAAAAATATAATATCCTAACTTGCATATCAATGATCACAAATAGGAATCATGGATTAAAGATAATCAGTTCATAAGACATGAATCATAAGGAAATAAAGAACATAATCCATGAAATCATAACATAGAAATAAGGCATGGAACTTGTGGAAGACACATGAGCATATAAGATTATTTCCATAGTAGTAAATACATCACTACCCAGGACATATTAGTAGTATTGATTAACTCCCTATACCATATTGGTAGTCATGGTTTACTCCCATGACCATATTAGTAGTCAAGGTTCACTCCCTAAACTATCTTAGCAGAAAAAGTCCTTTACTAAACTGAGTTCACTCCCCCATTTCAATAATGTATATCCCATGAGATATAAATCATTACCAAATTAATTGGAGGGAGATATAGGTCCCACTCATCACATAATGAAAACCATACATACGTGTTCAATAAAAACACAAATCATTCATTATATTCGAACCCATGGAATGAAATGGGTTTCATAAACACCATTAAATCATAACATAACCCATGGAAAAGAAATGAGTTTCATAAATATCATTCCATCATAAATATAAACCATTATTATAAATAATAACCATGGTATCATTGAATAATTTCCCCAGTAAAACATAAGTAACATCAAATAATGTTATTTTATATGGAAAATAATTCTGAATGATCACTTGAAATAATTGTTGTTGAAAATATCCTTTCTCCTTGAAAAAAATTTCTTCTATTAAAATGACGTGAAATTTTAAAAGAAAAAATTTTATTTGAAAATTACCTTATAATATTATAAGGTAATCTTAAAATCATTAATGTTTCATGACCGTGAAAAATTCTGTTCATGTCGTATAAATTAAAAAAACATTCCTTTCATACTTTTACTGAAAAAGTAAAAAATTACCTCATTTGGAAAACTTCAAAAAGATTCTTTTCAAACCCTTTAGTAAAAAATAAAGAATGGGTAAAAATGACTTTAAAAATCCATAAGATAATAGTAAAAACATTTTTTAAAACATTTTTAAAAAACATGGATGTAGAAGATAAATAGTCCTCAATGGAGACTTAAAATGAAATAATCCCAAATATTAATGATATTGTGAAATAAATATTCATCACTTTATAATCAATATAATCGTATTCCTCATGAAATAAAGAAAATTATATGGATATGAAAATACCATTATATTTTGGATAAGACTTGTAACGACCTAATGTTTTTAATAAAGATGTCATAAAATCACATGAAAACACAACATAATGAACTAATAAGTGCTAAGTGACTTTTAAACATAAGTTTTTCACTTTTGTGTTTGGAATTTTGAAAATCTGACATACACGGTCTCAATCAGTAAGTTATTTGGAGTCCGATAAGAAAAACTTATTTTTTGGTGAATAGTAACCTACCCTAATGAATAGTAACACAACCTTATGAATAGTGATATAACCTAATTAATAGTAACCTTACCTATGATAGTATATAAATATTATTCGAGTTGAAAGTATGATATACCTATATTTTAGAATGAGTAAATGAATGTTTTAAAACTGGTTTTTGATAATAAATTATAATTTTAATTAAATATTAAAATAATCATATTTAGAAAATTATTTTTGAAAAATAGACTTCATTTTTTGATTCTACACGTCGAAAAATGGTTAGGGTGAAGTTTTGGGATTTTTCTGAAATTCTTGAATTTTTGATGAATAGTGAAATACCATAATTTGCAAAATAAGATGAATAAGCTAATTATAGAGTCATGTATGATGTTCTGCTGATTTAAGCCCACTTGTTTCAGGAGAACATGATAAAATTACTATTATTGGTCAAGGAAGACTTACTATTCCTTTTCTTGTGGGGAAATAATAAATTAATGAATTTTATATTGAGAAATCCCCTCTCTCCTCCACTATAAAACCCCCTTCACTCCCTCTTCTCTTCACTCCTATCAACCTTTGCGCCTTTCCAATATTCTACCCAAATATATCCCCAAGGTCCTCCATCACATCCAAAATCTCATAGCCTCTTCAAAATACCAAAACTTCTCCCCTTAAGAGGTTCTCAAAGGAGGAAGTTTCAAGAGGTAAATTCCTCTTTCAAATTCCTTCATTTCTTTTAAGTTCTTTTCTTTTTGTTTCTTTCCTCACCTTCCTTAAACCAAATAGAATAATAAATACATTAACATACATGTACTATAAATTTTTCATAATAATGAGATATTTCATTATATTCTCTCCTTTCCCCACCTTTTATTTGAAAGAAATGAAAGCATCGTTTGAGATGTGCTAATTTAGCACATTCAAGGACAACGATTTATCAATTTATATTATTATCATTAATTATGGTCGTGAAACCATTTGTGTTATGGTTGAACTAGATTATTATGAAATATATCCTATTTTTTTAGTTCTTTAATACTTTTTTTACAAATGGTATTAAGTTATAAATTAAAACATGTTCTTTGTAATCAAACCTACCGATTAACAAAAACGGTTGTCACTATGGTTTTATATAATAGTTTGATTTCAATATAAGTAACCAAATTAATTTTAAAACCATGTAATATCATGGATGTTCACTAATATCATATAACTTCATTTTTGGTCAACCACTTCCATATTTCATATTTATCCAAACTTGAATATAAGTGAACCGATCTTTTAAAACCAAGTAAACAAACGAGCCCGAACAATGAAATTGAACCTTATAACTAATCAAGAAGGACTTTAATGAACTAAAAAGGGTTATAATAAATCAATTAAATATATAAGATTTTCTGGAATTATTAATTAATAAGCCTAATTTATTTATTCAGGTCTTTAATAACAAGTGGAGAACACCAACGAATTTAAGGTAAGGGATCCTCTCTATTTATCTCTTAATCAAGATTGTCCTATATGCTATGCTTTTTATGCATAATCCAAAATGATGGGGGTATGTTTTCACACCTCCCCCATAATTCCCTAATGTTTTATAAGTTATGAGAAACCCCTTATCTCTCTCATCAATCCCTCTTAGTTACACCTGATACCATGCCGATAAACCGTAATAAATTCTACTCGAACTTCCTTTATTCCTCCAGGTTGCTCTATCTTTCTTTTTTCCAAAATGTATTTGTATTATATTTTTATGTAAAGCTTCTAAATTCTGTTTATATGATTCAAAATAATGTTCCAATATCCATCTCTCATTCTCTTTTGGGGATATACATGCTTTTAAGTGAATCCCTCCTCGATACTTCCCAATAAGCACACTCGTTTTAAAGGAACTTCTTGAATTTTTACCCAATTTCATGTGAACTCTATCCTCTGTTTTAATACACCATTGTCTTTATAAAATCAATATTTTTATTATGAAAACCTTCTTGGTTCAATTTTGGTTTTGTATAAAATAATGTCCTCTTTACTATTTTAAAATCTCTATAGCATTTTCCTTAAAATTTCACAAAAATGTTTTAATGATAATGTTTCTCAAATACATTTCTTATATGTTGTCACTTATGTTTGACACCACCTACCATGTTATATGCCTATTTTACCTTATGAACTTCCATGTATGTTCTAATCCCTTTCTTTCATGGACACTTTCATGATACGCTCTTTGGTGAAGCTCTATGTCCTGATTGTGGTACCAAATTCTTTCCATGGGTACCCTTATGTTTATATATGGTTGATTATGTATGATTATTTATATGGAAAGAATATTTATGTGGAAATAATATTCATTAAAATGTTGAGATGGGTGTACCCAGATAGAGCTCCAATGCATTGGGTAAGGTTAAGTCTCATGAGATGCGATGTGAAACGGGATTGGCGGTTAGCCTTGACCCATACTAAAATGGGAAATGGGATTGGCAGTTAGCCTTGACCCGCACTGAAGAAATATTTTATGACTCTACCACATTTATATGATTCCATGTTTATATGATTCTATGCTTATACGATATGATTTCATATGTTCCATGCTTTGGATATCATTATGTCATGCCTCCTAACTCATGTGCTTAAGATGTATCCTTATGTTCATTCCCTTACTGGGATTTTTAGCTCATGCCTTTGTTCATGTGTTCCCTAGGGTAACCTATGGAGATTTAAGGTCTCAAAGTAAGTTAATATATCTTAATGAAGATTAAATAAAGAAGTGTTTTTTAGCCCCATGTTTTATGTTATATGTACCTAGTCTTCCAAGACACTAGACTTAATGATCCTTGGCTTGTAATATAATGATTAATTATGCTTCAAATCATGAAATGTTATATGAAAAAGGCTTGGGTCACTATAATACTCATAAAATACATTCATGGGTAGTATATACACCACATAGAAGAAATAAGTAGTGTATAACGCATGTGTCCCACAAAAATAAAAGTGAGATATAAATCCCTTATTACATGAGTAACTTTTGAATCGTGATCCCCATGAAAGAAGAACATCAATTTAAAATTTTTAATTTCATTAAATAAATTAAATTAATGATATAATATGTTATAGGTTAGTATATACACCACACAAAATAAAATAGTGGTGAATATGACAAGTATCTCATAGAAATAAAAGTGAGATGAAATTCCCTTCCCCTAAGTATTGACTTACTTCGCACACTTTAAAAACTCATGTATAATAAATATAAGTTTATTATACATATAAAAAAGAAACATATTCATATATTTAATACCATATATTATTCAATTATGAATTTATATAACTCGCTTGTTAATAATTCCATGTTAAAGTTATGTCTCGGGTAATAACCACTATGTTTTTAATTCATGTTTTGAATTCTTATCCTTAGTCCTCTTATATAGATCATGATTTAATCATATATAGAATTATAATAATGATATAAATATCATATATATATTCATTATATATTTATTCATAGTCATTCATAATATTTGGAGATAGAAAATAAAATACACTGTTTATGGAGATGGTAGGCCATACGTACGCATGTACAATGTTTTAATTTTATTTTCGGGTTAAAAGGAAGGAAATTATATAATATATTATCATTAAATAATAATTTTTATGTCATATATATAATATATATTCATAAAATTTATCCTTATTACCATATATGTGAAATATAGATGAAAAACTAATCATATTGCATTGTGGATATGGTGAGCCATACGTATGAACATGCAACATTTTTATTTCCCAAAAGATTAGATGGTAAAAATGGTAGATATGATATTATCATTAAATAAGTATAATTATTTTATAAATATCATATATATCTTAAAATAAACAATGTGTCCATCATAATTCCCATCATGAGAGGTTTTAAAGGAAAAATAAACAACCATCATTTCACGCGACAGTAATCTACCGTACACACGAATGATAAGTTCGTTACCCATTATATGGAAGTGTGTGAAAGTGTAGGTTAACAAATTAATATAACAAAATATAAGTATATTTAGGATACTGAGGTTCTCATATAAACATGAAATAAAAAGAATTTATGGGATTCAAGGAATAAATAAAATAAAAACATTCATTGATGAACATTACCTCTTCTTTGGGTATCGCATTTTGATTTGCACAAAAGGACTTCTTTGGTTAGATTTATACCCAAATAAAGGATTCTAGGATGAAGGTAAGGATGTTTTTAGGAGACTTGGTTAGATTTTGGCTGATCCAAAGGGATTTAGAGGTGTGAATAAAATAGAAGGAGAATTTCCCTTTTATAAGAGAGGGGAGGGGCACTTTTGGAAACTCTCAAATTATTAATTTATAATAAATTCAATCTCAATATGCATACCTCAAAAAGGTAATGGATTAGAATATAATATGAGATAAAGTTTTAATATCATGAACCAATAAATTTTGGATAGGTTTTTATTTAATTTTATACCTTATCATTTTGATTAACCCTTAGTTAACCTATTTTAATTTTAACTATGCTAACAAAGTTTTTAATGTTAAAAGAATTTAATTTTTAAATATAAGTGCTAATTGGTCCATAAATTGTAAATTTATGATAATTTAGACTATATATCACCCCCTGTTCTTATTTAATATTTTTATGTTTTTTAAATAATTTAATAAAATATTACTTTCATAAAATATCATTAGTATCAATTTTTACGTTATTCATTATTTGCCTTTTTAAAAATACCATAACTACATGATATCTTCAAAAAAACTAAAACTATATTAAATAATCTCTAACATGTAAAATTCATCCAAAAAATTTATGGATGATGTTAATTATATCAAATTATATTTATTTTAATATTTTGAATATTATTTATTTAGTAATTCAATTAAATTAAATAATTACTGCATCATCATTGCAGAAGCCTTCAAGGTATTTATTTATTTCATAAAAATTAAAAATAAATTACCATGATAAATAAAAAAAAATTAGTTTTAAAATGATTATTTATAGTCAAATTTATCTTTTATATAACTCTATATATAGTTATTGAAAATATGAGTATGACATCTTTAAATTTTCTTTAAATAGAATATGATAAATGTCTTACTCTCATCTAAGTGGATTAAAAAGGTTGTAATTTAGGACCGATGATTATTTTCGTAGAAATCCACTCATCCAATGAAATTATGACAAGTGTTAGGGTAATTTTCTATTATTTATAGTATTATTTTTTACCCTTAATTACAAGATTTACCTTTTAACATGTTTATAATTTTTCACTAAAGTTACTATTCATAATGCCAAAAAATAAAATAAAAATATTTATATAATTTGAAGCCTATGATTTCAAATAAGGAATCCATTTTTCAAAATAAAAAATACATAATTTTTAGTAATTAATTTAAAATTAACCCCTTTGACGGGGGTGATAAAACAGGTTATTAAAGTTAAAACATGAAAAACATTGAAATGTTTATATATATAAATTCAATGTAAAATTAATGCCAATGACCTATATTAGATTAACTAATAAAGTTTTTATTTAATCATACTTTAAAACCAATCAAAAATATAATTTAACACTATAAATTATTTTGATGAATTTTTTTTAAATTAAAATTATGTATTTTATTTACTATTCATAAAAACATAAATCTTATATGAAAAATATAAAAAATTAAACAAAATTAATTTTTTATATTCTGATTTAAAAGAATAATATTATTTTTTTCAAATAGAATATATAAAAGTGTCAATAATTGTATTTAAAATGGGTTCTCCATTAAAAGGTGATAAAATTACTCTTAAAAAAAATATAGGTTTTTATGCATAAGATTGGATTGGTTCTTATCTTATTCCTATAAAATATATTAGATTAATATAAAAAATATTTTATTGAATATTTAACATATATATTTCATTAATATCATTCACTAATTGTAATTAATTTAATTTTTAAGACAAAACGACTTTGAGAAAATAAAAATAAAACTATTTACTTTATAATCAATTGGTGTATATTTTATTTATAATTAATTGGTAACCAATAATATATTATAAACCTTATATTTTCATAAGTTATTTAATAATATTCATAACCACTAATTTAACTGATATGTTATATCTTATTTTATTAAATAATAATATTTTAATAATATATTATTGTTAGGTAAAACTCAGTATTGTGTGTAATGAAAGTAATCAAAAGAACTCGACATTGTGTAACACAATCCAAACATAGTATTGTGTATACTACAAGATAATCTAAGTGTTTCATATAGAACAATCTCAACTTGGTGTTGCATATAACGCAAGCCAAACGTAGTGTTTTTTTGTATAAGGAAAGCTATATTGAGTATTGTGTGAAATGAAACATATGGAAAAGATTAAACTAGTTTGAAAAAATATTTCACAAAATCTCGGGGTGTTACATTCTACCCCCCTTAAAATGAATTTCTCCCTCAAAATTAATTTGATTTATCAAAGGTTTAATTATTGAAAGTTCCTTTCATAAAAACCCACATCGTAAAAATGAATTCTAAAACTTCATTTTAAAAAGGGAAAGTTGAAAACTTAATGGTTACCCAGAGTAAATCATAACTGGGTTTCCACATAAGAGAATATAGGTGTAAAGTTAAAACATGGTCATGGAAGATAAATCTAACTATCATGTTTTGATGGAGAGTGATAGAGAACATGGTTAAAAGAAAGTTAAAAATAAAAAAGCCTTAAATATTCAATGTTATAAGGGAGCATTTTATTCATAAAAAAAGAAGGTACAAGGATAACATTTTTTATTTCATGATCCTTTACCTAAAGTTTAATATTTTTCATGAGAAGATATAATTACTTGATTTCAGCATAATATCACCCTTTTTTGTGCCTTAATAAATTTAAACTTCATCACTTTTTGTAAGAAATGAAGGTGGATTTTTCATTCCTAAAGAGTTAAAAGATCATGAGATCCATAAATAGAATGATATGTCATTCCATCTATCCTTATCATAACAAAAAGGTTAGCACAAATTATACAATATACATAAATCCTAATATGGTGAGATAATACTTTAATCTCTAAAATCTCATTTGAAGTTTAACATAAACCTTTCCATAAATGGTAAACCTTATAACCCTTCCAAAAGATGAAAGTAAAAAACTTTAGAAATAAAGGCACTAAATTTCTTAAAAACAACTTAGAATTGATCCCACTTATATCATAAAGTAGCTCTTGTTTTTCACATACTGAACATGTGAATACCTTCATCATGTATTATCTTGAAACATGGAAATTACTATAAATCCTTATTGAAAATATTCATTCTTTCTTATTATAGAGATTATTAGATATATCCGTTAAGTCCAAAAATTTCATAAACTCCATCCATGATAGCATAAAACACTCTATCAGAAAATCCTTAATCAACTCCAAGGTAGTCAGTACCGTCCAAATATATTTATCCAAAAATAATTATTTCAACATTAGGAACAAATTAAGGGTTATATTTACCTTAATCTTGTGTTTACCATGAATATCACCTTTCCATTAAATCATTTTTATAATTCTTGAGCACCTTTCAACATATTCAATCCTTAATGAAAAACTGACATTGAAAATACTTAAATATTTCACGATTTTTGTAAAAAAATCTTTTAATTACAAAACATATACACTTTAATCATCCAACTTTATACTTAAACCATTACTTAGTCTTCATCATATTATTCTTTTCAAGAATATGAAATATAAATCATGTCTTAAGGTTCCTGAACCTCAATATAATCATGCTTCTTTTTTTAATGTAAATAATACTTTTAGAAAATACCATAACTTTCACATGTTGTTTATGATCTCTTTATCCTCAGTAGTATAACCAATAATCATACCACCTTCCTGATTCTCTTCATGAAATTTCACTCCAGACACCAATTTCCACATCTGAAACATCCAATGTTAACCCCGTCCCTTCTAGTTTCTGCTATTGAATAAGACCAGAAAGTATAGTGTGATAAACACTTATCATAGAATAAGAACACATAATCATGAAAAATTACTTACAGGATACCTAATTCAGGACAAATACTTTAAAATCTATGACACATTAGGCTTATACTTAGATAGATATCTAGACATATCCTTAGAAATATCACTAGGTATATCACTAAAGTTTTCTCATCCTAGTTTCCAAATTTTGAATAAAACTTTGCTCTGATACCAACTATAATGAACTAGGATTTTCATACATGTATATCACATCATTTTTGTGGAATACTTAACAAATTACACAAACAGATGCCCAAAGACCATATTAGTTTAGTGCCTTTGGAAACATGGAAATATAAACACCGATACATAAGTGATCTACATTATCTACCACTAGGTTCTTCTTGAATAGAATCCTTATTAGACACATCAAACATAATACATATCTTCAAACCTGGGGGAAAGTAAACATAAAAAGAGGTGATCATAGATTCTCAATAAGGGTAAATAATGGAGACATGCAAACATAATCATGAGTATAAGGGTATGAGAAAATGATCATGAAAATAGAATATCATAACTTGTGTATCAATGATCATAAATAGGAATAATGGAATAAAGATTTATAGTTCATAAGAAATGAATCATAAAGAAATAAAGAACACAATCTCAATGAAATCATAACATAGAAATAAGACATGGAATTTGTGGCAGACACATAAACATATAAAATGATTTCCACAGTAGTCAAGGAATCACTTCCAAGGCCATACTAGTATTATGGTTTCACTCCCCATACCATCTTGGTAGTTATGGTTTACTATCATAACCATCTTAGTAGTCAAGGTTCACTCCCAAGACCATATTAGAAAACAAAGTCCTTTACTGAACCGAGTTCAATCCTCGTTCTATTCATGTTTATCTCATGAGATATAAATCATTACCCAATGCATTAAAGGGAGATTGTATCACACACATTTTCTAGTATTTAACCCTTTATTTATTATTTTAAGTATATAAAGTTTATGGGTGAAGTTTGGACGAGTTGGGAGAACATTAAATGTGCTTTTATGGCTAAAGGGAAGGTGTATGGGTTGCACATATTTTGTCCAAACCGTGCGACAACCTAAGAGAAATCATGTGCTTTAAAAAATGGCTTGGATATTTTAAGGAAGTGGATTCAGCACAGTTGGCACATGTTTATAGAGACCGTGGTAAGGTTCATCTTTAAGGTAGTGTTTAACACACAGTTAACTCATGGTTTGCCTAACCATGCGACTAAACCATGCGCATGGTCAAAATTGGATCCTAAAAAAGTGGATCTAACATATTTTTTCCTTTAAGTGTCTTGTTTTACCTCCTATTAACCCCTAAATCAGTATTTTTATTCCCCAAAGGTCATGGATGGTTCTCCCATTGATTCATAGGTGATTTGAAGGCTTTACTTGGTGATTAGAAGCTGATTCCTCATGGTAAGTGTTTATTCTTCACCGTTCTTGACATTTTTCTTAGATATAATTCACCAATATTCTCAGTTTCATAGATATACACCCTCTTTGGGTATATATAAGGTTTTGGAATCTGAATAAGTTTATTTTTGGTTTTTTGTGATAGGGGAAGAGGTATAAGGCAAGATCATGAAGATTTAACTTGGTTTCGTTGGCATTCTTCATTCGTTTATCATTTTCTCCAAAACTCTCGAGGTAGGTGGATTAAATCTCAACTCCTATATTTAGAACTTAAAGTATTAGTCAAATTTATTTATTTGATTGAAATTTATTGTAAAATTGTTTTGAATTTCTTGTTGGAAATCCCTCTTTGGTGATGGTTTAGACAATTGTGGAAATTAGGTGTTTTTGTGGAAAGTGATTGGGTTTCTTGATTTTAAAATGTGAATTTACAATAATTATGGTAAATGGTTTAATAAAAAAATTCAATAAAAGTATGGTTTTATTGAAATTTATTGAATTGGTTTGTTTGAAAGGTTTTTAATAAAACAATTGTTTTATTGAAATGGTTGTATTGGCATGGTTTTTAGGCATATCTGGTTGTATGTGTTCATGTGAATTCAGGAAAGATAATGGTCAGGACTCTCCCCCATCATTACCAGGATGGATAAGGGTCAGGGCTATCCATCGTCAAACATTCATGCACATTTGGTTCAGATAAGGTTAAGAAGTCTCCCCTATCATTATTGGGATGGATAAGGGTCAAGTCCTTCCCACTATTCTAGGTTTCATACATGGTTAGTTATGTGGATATGTAGAATGGAATGGTTACACCAAAATAGAATTTTAAATGATTTAAATAATTGTTTATGTGATTTCCTTGGAAAGATGTTTTAATGCGAACTGCTTAGCTCTGATATAAACTGTTTTAGAAATTGTTTTATATAATTTTTTTATATAAATGTTGCTAACATGTTCTATCCTAGTGTAGTGAGTTGGGAAGTCATCAAGGAAATCCTACTGAGTTTTAGTACTCACCCCTTATTTGGCACTTTGAATATTTTTCAGATATTATCTATCAAGACACAGACAAAGGTGAAGTATCACATATCTTCCATACTTATTTGTGATACCTGGTATATTTGGTGGAGTTGGAGCTTGGAGCATGTGGAGTTTTAGAGTCATGTGGTTGTCTTTGAGTTTTAATAGTCTGGATTCCATTTTAGTACACTTTGGTGGGTTTTGATATAAAATAATTGGTTGAGTTTTCATTCTTTTTATCATGCATCATATAGTGGTTTGTTTGGTTTTTCTTTTTTGTTAAATATTTTATTATTAAAGGTAAAATTATCCCCCACATGTATTGAATCCCTTAGATATTTATTTATAGCCTTTGGAACCTTGGGGATTTTACTTAAGGCCAAGTAGAATCCTCCAACCTTCTCAAGACAATGAGAAGAAGGAGGTATGTTACAAATGGTATCAGTTTTGTTCGGTCCAAAATCATGTTTGACATAAACAGTATCACCACGTTCCTTTCTTTATGAAACATGTGGTCATCAGTTTTCTCTATTTTGGAGTTGAATTCATTCTTGTCTATTACTTGGATTGGGATATTATAAAGGAGTATAATTTTCAATACTTGAAATATAGAGCATAAAAAGATGTATCTAACCTTTTTATACTGAACTTCAAGTTACTAGTGAGTTGGGTACATAAGTTTTTTGGAGACACTTATATGAATTTCAATCTCATTGTCACGTGTTTATCCAATGAGATGATAATGACATGCATTAGAGTAATGAATTCCCACCAGGATCACATATTTCATTTTGAGTAACGATATATGATTTGATGCACTATGTGTATTTTCAAAAAATGTTGCATTTTTTTTCAAATGAAAGACTTTGAAAAGAGAATAGTTGGATAATTTTTAAAATTGTTTTATTTTCAAAAGAGAGTTAAAAAATTTTCAAAGATAGTTGAACATGGAAAATGTTGATTTTGAAAAACCATGTTCTGATAGATGATGTGATAGAATTTGAAATACTAAGCCTTCAATTTCTAGAGAGTGAGAATTATGACGTTTGTTGTTTTCTTAGAAAATAGAACCCAATAGGCATCATCAAAACCAACCAGAAGAAGCTTCAAAAAATGTGGTTGCACCTAAGAAATAGGTGAACCAACAAATAGTTCAGAGTATCATATAATAATTTCAGGCTGTGGACATATGTAACTAGAGGGATGAACCGAGACAAGTGGATCATTCCATCTAGTTCTAGAAACAGAATCCACCCATATTTCAGGGTGATTTGAAACCAGAAAAGGCAGAGGTGTGGCTGAATAGGATGAATCATATCTTCAATTTCATCAGTACACCCACAGAGCTAAAATTCAAGATGGAAATATATATTCTTGAGGATATTACACACCAGTGGTGGGATTTAGCAGTGCAGGCTCGAGTAGATCAAGGCCTTATTTGGTAGGATTTTGAGGAATTGTTCAACAAACAATTCTATCCTCACATGTTCAAGATTCAAAGGATGATGAACTTTTTCAACCTAAAATAAGAAAATATCTTTGTCATAGAGTACGCAGATAAATTCCTAAATTTAGTGTACTTTTCACCAAAAGTTTCTACTAGTGAGGCCTTAAAGGCACACATATTTGAATCGGAGCTAAGGCAGGATATTTGCTTAAAGATTATTGTGATCTGTATTACTGACTATACAGATATGGTCAATAGAGCGACAGGGGATGAACGAGACATCTCAAGATCCATGGGATGAGGAAATATGTTGATACCCATGGGAAATGGTGGGAACTATAATGCTGAAAGAAAGTGGAAGAGGGACACTTACTTCCAAGGGGTGAGCGGGAATCAGAATCAGACAGCCGGATCAGTGAATCTTCCTCTAAGACCCATGAGAAAAGAGGGATATTTCCAATGTGGTTCCTTCGACCACATGAAGTGAGAGTGTAAATAACCACCAATATCAAGCCATAATTACAACAATATGGGACATCTAAATCATTATTATCATAGTTATCTGAGGTCAGGTGCTTGAGATACTTACCAGGTGTCACAAGCGTTATATGCTTTGACAGGGTGAGGAAAGAAGAATCAATCTCAATAGCAGAGCAGAGCTATCCATGGTGATTCTAGGAATACCATGACTCCTCAACAAAAGAAATCTTAGTAAGGAAACAAGGAGTAGAGTGTAGAGGTGAATCAATTATATAGAGATGAGTAGGTGATTGTGGATGATTAGGATGGACTATCTATGGTGATAGGTATGATTCATTTCAATTCTACCTTTATGAAAGTGTTGTTTGATACTGGGGCATCTCATTCCTTTCTTAATTCTTAGGCTGTTTATTTTCTAAGTTTAAAACTTGAGATGATGAATTTTTTGATAAAAATTAAAACTCCTCTTAGTCAAAGAGAATGTCGAGCCTTCGTGTGTAGATAATTTTATATAACTATTGATAGAGTTGAACTGAAATGGTATTTCTTGGTGTTCGATATGGATGTTTATGATATAATACTGGGTATGGATTTGTTGAAAATGTTCAAGGATCAGATCAACTGTTATAGTAAAACAGTTAGTTTCATGACCGAGGACGGTACTGAGCATTTTTTTAGAGGAGAAAGGGTTGTCAAGATAGGTGCAATAGGATTTTTGACACCATTTGTGGGAAAAATCTCTTACCATTTGGTGGTATTGAATTTGGCATCGATGGAAGAGACTAAGGATCATAGTTTTCCAGTAGTCATGGATCAATTCCCAAATGTTTTCCCAATAATTTCTCAAGGTTACCACCTATAAGGGAAGTGGAGTTTAGGATTGATCTACATATGGGGACCATTATGATTTCCCTTTCATCTTTTAGGATGTCACCAACAAAATCAAGTGAGCTAAAATTAAATTTGGAAGAGATGGAAAGCAAGGGTTTCATTCAGCCAAGCACATCTCTATGGGAAGCATCGGTCTTGTTCGTAAAGAAAGTAGATAGAAATATTTGGATTTGTGTCTATTATCATAATATTAACCAAGTTATGACAAATAATAGATATCCACTTCTATGAATTAATGATTCGTTTGATCAATTTAGGGGAGCTCGCTGGTTCTCTAAAATTGAATCATGATCATAATATCACCAATTGTGAGTTCAGAAGCAGGATATTCTGAAAAAAGATTTTAGAATAAGATATGGACATTATGAATATGTGGTAATGCCTTTCGGTCTTAAAAATTTTCTGTAGTATTTATGGAATTGTTGAACCTGATATTTCAAAGATATATGGATTCTTTTGTTGTGGTGTTTGTGGATGACATATTGGTGTATTCAAGGACAATGGCTGAGCATGAGCAACACTTGGAGAAAGTGTTGGAAATATTGAGAGACCATCATTTTTATTCCAAATTATCAAAGTGTGATTTTTTGATACAATAGGTATGCTTTCTTAGACATATAATTTATAAAAAATATGTTTCTGTTGATCCAGAGAAGATAGAAACTGTTATCTCTTGGAAACCACCAAAGAATGTCTTTGAGATATGAAGTTTTATTGGTCTAGATGGTTATTACCAATTATTTTTTCATGACTTATCATGGCCAGACTCTCCAATGATAGATTTTACAAAGAAGAATGTTCCATTACAATGGACTATAGAATGCCAAAAACCTTTTAAAGAGCCAAAAGTTCTCCTGACATCAGCACCTTTCTTGATACTGCCAAAATCAGGACAAGGGTACGTGGTGTACTGTGATGCTTTAGGATCTAGGTTGGGGTGCGTTAACATGCAACGAGATTATATTGTGGATTATGGCTCAAGGTAGTTGAGGGTTAATGAGAAGAATTACCCAACACACGATTTGGTGTTAGCTTCTATTGTCCATACCTTGAAGACTTGGTGTCATTATCTATTTGTTGAGAAATTTACTGTGTTCATGAATCATAAGAGTTTGAAACATATTTTCCCATAATGAGATTTGAATCTAAGGTAAATAAGATGGATGGAGTATCTCCAGATGTTTGAATTTGGCTTGATGTATACACTGGGTAAAGGAAATACAGTGGCAGATGCATTAAGTAGAAAGTCATATACTCAGTTAGCAAAAGAAGCTTCATATGAGTGGCAGTTGATGTTGGTCCTAGATGATATTCATATGGAATGAGAAGACCGAGGTGATGTTACAGTTTTATTATCAGTTTCGGTAGTTCCTAATTTAGTAAATATAGTTAAAGAAGCACATACATTTGATGCAAAATTCATGGCGGTGAGTTCAAAACTCAATGGTGAGGAGACCATTGAGAGTTGGAGGCTGGATGGGAGTTTAGTGATGTGGTTCAGGAATCAAATGGAAGTACCTATGTATTTTTAGGAAAAACTTCTTTATGCTTACCACCATTCGATATGGGATGTTAATCTAGGAATACATAAGATGAATAAGGATTTGATAGCACAATTCTGGTGGAACAGTATGAAACAGAAGGTGGCTGAGTTTGTTACAAAGTGCTTAACCTATTATCAAGTTAAGGCAGAGAATTAATAACTAGTAGGTATGTTGTAGTATTTACCTATCTCAGTGTGGAAATGGGAGCAGATAGTGATGAATTATTTCACAGGTCTCCCAAGAATGGTTCAGAAACACGATGCCATATGGGTGATTGTGGATCAACTTACCAAGTTAGATAATTTCATCCCTATTCATGAAACTCATACAGTGGAGGATCTATCCAAAATATATATCCAATAAGTGGTAAAGAGACATGAAGTACCAATTTTGATAGTGTCATACAGAGATCCAAGGTTCATGTCCTGTTTCTAAAAATCCTTATAGAAATCCCTTGGGACTCAATTTTCTATGAGTACGAAGTATCACCCTCAGACGGATGGGAAATCCAAAAGGATGATACTAACATTGGAAAACATTTTGTGGGATTTTGTAATGGATTTCAGTGGCTCATGGGAAGAGAATGTTCCATTGACGGAGTTCTTGAATAATAACAACTATCAGGCCTCGATACATATGGCTTCTTTTGAAGAAATGTATGGGCGTCCTTGTCGTTTTACACTATGTTGGGTGGAAATAGGTGAGACTTCACTAGTTGGGACAAGCCTTGTCTAGGAAATAATGGATAAGATTCAGTTGATCAGAAAGAGAATGGATATGACTTAGAGTCATCAAAAATCACATGCGGATCATCGTCGACGGATGTTGTCGTTCACGGTGAGTGATAATGTGTTCTTAAGGATTTCTCCAAGTCTTGGTTGTTGATGTTTTGGAAAGTAGGTAAAGTTATCTCCTTGATACATAATCCCTTTTGAGATACTAGAATGGGTTGGATACATGGCATATCAGTTGATATTCCCACCAAGTTTTAGTGTGGTGCATAATGTGATCCATTTATCACAGTTGAAAAAGTATCAGCCTTATCCTGACCATGTGAACAAATGGGATCATGTTGACCTAGAGCTATATGCTTCATTGGTACATATCCTGGTGTATATTTTGGATAGGCAGGAAAAAGTCTTTTGTGGAAAAAGCATCGGTCTAGTACGTGTTTTGTGGAAACATGGTCAGATTTAGGAAGAGTCTTGGAAACATGAGAAGGAAATGAAAGAGTAATGGTCAGAACTCTTTCAAGACATTGATAGTTTTCTACTTTTTGGGGATGGAAAGACCAATGGTGGGGAGAATTTAGCACCCCCAGTTTTGGGTATGTAACCATTTATTTATTATTTTAAGGATATAAAGTTTATGGGTGAAGGTTGGAAGAGTTATGATAACTTTAAATGTGTTTTTGAGGTTAAAGGGAAGGTGCACTAGCTGCACATAGTTTTTCCGAACCATGCGATATCCTAGGAGAAACTATGTAATTTGAAAAATGTCTTGGGTATTTTGAGGTAGTGGCTTCAAAACAATTGGTTTAAGGTTATGGAGAACATGTAAGGAAAGTTTGTGAAGGGTCATCCTTAAGGCAATGGCTAACACATAGTTAGTGCATGATTTTCCTAACCTTGCGACTAAATCTTGCGCAGGGTCAAAGTTGGACCCTAAAATAGTGGATCTAACTCATCTTTTCCTTTAAGTGTATTTTTTCTTTCTTATGTGGCCCTAACTCCATATTTTTCTTCCCCAAAGGTTAAGTAAGGTTATCTCGTCAATTTGGAGGTGATCCGACAACTTTACTTGGTGATTAGAAGCTGATTCTTTGCAGTAAGTGTTTGTTTTTCATCATTCTTGATGTTTTTATTAGATCTACTTAACATCTCTTCTTAGTTTCTTAGATCTACGCCCGATGTTGGTATATATAAAGTTATGGATGCCTAATAAGTTTAGTTTTTTCCTTGGTTGTGATAGTGAAGGATATCTATGGTGGGTTCAGGAATATTTAACCCGGTTTTATTGGCGTTCTTCATCCGTTTATCATTTTCTTCAAAACTATCAAGGTAGGTAGATTAACTATTGAATCCTCTATTTATAACTTGAAGGATTAGTTAAATATATTTCTTTAATTGAAATTTATTGGGAAATTTTTATCAATTTCTTAATGGAAAACCCTCTTTGGTGATGGTTTAGAAAATCATGGAAATTGGGTGTTTTGTGGAAAGTGCTTGGGTTTCTTGATTTTAAAATGCGGATTTGTGGAAATTATGGTATATTTTTTAATAAAAAAAATGTTTTCAATAAAATTATGGTTTTATTTAAATTTATTGAATTGTTTTGTTTGAAAGGTTTTCAATAAAAGAACTGTTTTATTGAAATGGTTGTATTGGCATCGTTTTTGGGCATACCTGGTTGTGTATGTTCATGCGCATTTAAAATGGATAAGGGTCAGGAGTATCCCCCATAATTACTGGGATGGATAAGGGTCAGGGCTATCCCCCGTAAAATATTAATGTGCATTTGGGTCAGATAAGGGTAAGAAGTCACCCCAATCATTAGTGGGATGGATAAGGGTCAGGGATTTCCCCATCTTTTAGGTTTCATGTATGGTCAGTTGTGTAGATATGTGGAATGGAATGGTTATAACAAAATAGAGTGTTAAATTATTTAAATAATTGTTTATGTGCTTTCCATGGAAATATCTTTTAATGAGAACTACTTATCTTTGATATAAAATGTTTTAGAAATTTTTTAATATAAATTTTTTATATAAATGTTGCTATTATGTTCTATCCTAGTGAAGTGAGTTGGAAAGTCATCAGGGAAACCCTACTGAGTTTTAGTACTCACCCCTGATTTGGCACTTTGGTGCTTTTACAGATATCGTCTATCAAGACACAGGAAAAGGTAAAGTATCATACATCTTTATTACTTCTTCATGATACTTGGGCTGTTTGATGGAGTTGGAGCTTGGGGCATGTGGATTTTGGGAGTCATGTGGTTTTATTTTATTTTTAATGGTTTTTCTTCCACTGTTTACTTTGATGTTAGTTTGGATTCCATTATAGTACACTTTGGTGGGTTTTGATATAAAAGAATTGTTTGAGTTGTCATTATTTTTATCATGCATCATATAGTGGTTTGTTTGGTTTGGATTTTTTGGGTTAGTTGGTTTATTCTTAAAGGGAAAATTATCCCCCACATGTATTTAAGCTCTTCGGCATTTATTTCCAGCCTTTGGTGCCATGGGGATGTTGCTTAAGGCCAAGTAGCATCCTCCCACCTTCTCAATCCAATGAGGAGAAGGAGGGATGTTACATAGGTATAGGTTCCACCCACCACATAATGAAAACCATATATATGTTTTTCACAAGAATATAAATCATTCATCATATCATAACCCATTGAATAAAATGGGTTTCATAAATATCATTCAATCATAACATAACCCATGGAAAAGAAATGGGTTTCATAAATATCATTCCATCATAAATATAAACCATTTTTAGAAATAATAAGCATGGTAACATTGAATAATATCTCTAGTAAAACATAAGTAACATCAAATAATGTTATTTTTGATTGAAAATAATTTTGAACGATCCCTTGAAATAATTCTTAAGGAAAATATCCTTTCAACTTGAAAAAAAAATCTTTTCATAAAATGCCGTACAATTTTAAAAAAAATTATTTGAAAATTACCTTATAATATTCTAAGGGAATATTCAAATAATTAAGGCATCATGATTGTGGAAAATTTCATTCATGTTGTATAAGTTAAAAAAACATTCCTTTCATACTTTTTTCAGAAAAAGACAAAAATTAACTTAATTGGAAAATGTCAAAAAGATTCATTTCAAAACATTTAGTAAAAAATCAAGAATGGGTAAACATTACTTTAAAAATATATATGATAATATTAAAAACATTTTTAAAAACATTTTTATAAAACATGGTCCTAAAAGATAAATACTCCCCAATAGAGACTTAAAATGAAACAATCCCAAATATTGATGAGATTCTGAAATAAATACTCATCACTTTATAATCAGTAGAATCATATGCCCCATGAAATAAATAAAATTATATAGATATAAAAATACCATAATCTTATTTATAATAATCATAAAATATATTCATGGGTATTATATATACTACGTAGAAGAAATAAGTAGTGTATAAGGCACGTGTGCCACAAAAATAAAAGTGAGACATAAATCTCTTACTACATGATTGATTTTTTGAATCGTAATCCCCATGAAATAGGAACACTAATTTAAAATTTTTAATATAATTAAATAAATTAAATTAAGGATATAACATGTCATGGTCTAGTATATACATCACACAAAATAAATGAGTGGTGAATATGTCATGTATCTCACAAAAATAAAAGTGAGATGAAATTACCTTACCATAAGACTTGACTTCCTTCACACATATTAAAACCTCCTGTATAATAAATAAAAGTTTATTATACATATACCATAGAAACATATTCATATATTTAATAACATATATTATTTACTTATGACTTTACATTACTCACTTATTAACAATTACATGTTAAAGTTATGTCTTGGGTAACAACCACTTTCATTTTCATTCATGTTTTGACTTCTTATCCTTAGCCATCTTACATAGATCATGATTTCAACATATATAGAATGATAATAATGATATAAATATCATATATATATACATTCTTTACATATTTATTTATTGTGATTCATAGTATTTGTAGATAAAAAATAAAATACACCATTTATGGAGACGGTAGACCGTAAGTATGAATGAACACCATTTTCATTTTCTTTTTAGGTTAAAAGAAGGGTAATTATATGATATATTATCATTATAGAATAATTTTATGTCATATATATCATATATATTTATAAAATCCATACTTATTACCATCCATGTGAAATATAGTTGAAAAACAAATCACATAGCATCGTGGAGATGGTAAGCCATACGTACGCACGAACGAAGTTATCATTTTACAAACGATTAGATTTAAAAAATATAAGATATGATATTATAATTAAAGAAGTATAATTATGTCATAAATATCATATATATAATAAAAAAATAGCATGTACATCATTATTCCTACCATGAGAGGTGGTAAAGGAAAAACGAACAACCATCGTTCCATGAGGAGGTAATCCTCCGTACATACGAATGGTAAGTTCATTACCCATTAGATGTAAGTGTGTGAAAGTGTAGGTATGAAACTTAATATTAAAAAATATTAGTATATTTATGATACCAAGGTTATTATATAAAAATTAAATAAAAATAATTGATGAGGTTCAAGGAAGAAATAAAATAAAAATGTTTGTTTATGAACATTACCTCTTCTTTGGGTATCCCCTTTTGATTTGCACAAAATGACTTCTTTGGTTAGATTTATGACCAAATTAAGGATTATAGGATGATGTTAAGGAAGTTTGGAGGAGAATTTTGTAGAGTTTGGCTAATATAAAGGGATTTAGAGGTGTTTATAAAAGAGATAGAGAGGTTCCCTTTTATAAGAGAGGGGAGGGGCACTTTTGGAAACTCTCAAATTATTAATTTATAATGAATTCAATATCAATAAAAATACATTTAAAAGTAAATGTATTAAAATATAATAAGATATAAAGTTATAATCTTATCAAATAATAAATTTTAGACTGGTTTTGATGTAGTTTTAACCTTATCTTTTTTTATTAACCCTTAGTTAACCTATTTTAATTTTAACTATGATAACACGGTTTTTAATGTTAAGAGAATGTAAGTTTTACATATAAAGTGTCAATTGGACCATAAATGGTAAATTTATGATATTTTAGACCATATATAATCACCTTGTCCTTATTTAATATTTTTAATATTTTTAAATAATTTAATAAAATATTACTTTCAAAAAATATCATTAGTGTCAATTTTGACACTTCATTATTTTTCTTTCTAAAAATATTATAACAACATGATATCTTGGAAAAAACTATATTTAATAATCCCTAGAATGTAAAATTAATCCAAAAAAATCATGGATGACATTAATTATATCAAATTATATTTATTTTAATATTATAATATCATTTAGTTGGTATTTCCATTAATTAAATAATTACTGCATCATCATTGTAGAAGTATTTAAGGTATTTATTTATTTCTTCAAAATTAAAAAATTAATTTAAATGATAAATAAAAACATTTTAGATGTCAAATAACTATTTATAGTCTAATTTATCTTATTTATAACCCTATATTAAAAAGATATAGTTATTGGAAATATGAGTATGTCATCTTTAACTTTTCTTTAAATAAAATATAATAAATATCATAATATCATAAAAGTGTCTTAAGAATATTATAATTTCAACCCAAAGATTCTTTTTGTTGAAAAAAAATTATCCAATGAAAATAGGACAAGTTTTAGGGTAATTTTTTATTATTTATAATAATATTTTTTACCCTTAATTACCTAACTTACCTTTTAATGTGTTAATAATATTTTTTACTAAAGTTACTATTCATAATGCCAAAAAATAAAAGAAACCTATTTAAATAATTTGGAACTTATGATTCCAAATATGGAATCCATTTTTCAAAATTCAAAACAAATAAGTTTTAGTAATTAATTTAAAATTAATCCTGTTGACGGGGTGAGAAAATTGGTTATTAAAGTTAAAACATGCAAAAGACTGAAATGTTTTTATATCTAAATTCAGTATAAAATTAATTCCAATGAACTATATTATATTAAATTATAAATTTTTTATTTAATTATACTTTAAAACCAATCAAAAATATAATTTAACACTAGAATTTTTTTCGATGAAAAAAGTTGTTTTCAATTAAAATTTAATATATTTTTTACTATTCATCAAAACATGAATCTTATATGAAAAATACAAAAAATTAAACTAATACATATTTTTATATTACATTTTAAAATAATAATTTTATTTGTTTCCAATATAATACATAAAAGTGTCAAAAATTGGATTTAAAATTGGTTCTCCATTAAAAGGTGATAAAATCACCTTTTAAAAAATATAGGTTTTTATGCATAAGATTGGGATAGTTCTTATCTTATGACTATAAAATCTATTGTATGAATATAAAAAATATTTTATTTAATATGTAACACATATATTTAATTAATATCATTCACTAATTGTAATTAATTTAATTATTAAGACAAAACGACATTGGAAAAATAAAAATAAAACAATTTCCTTTATAACCAATTGGTATATATTTTCATTTATAATTAATTGGTAACCAATGATATATTATAAACCTTATATTTTCATAAGTTAGTTAATACTATTCATAACCACTAATTTAATGACTATTTTATATCTTATTATATTAAATAATAATATTTTAATAATATACTATTGTTTGGTAAAACTCAGTTTTGCATGTAATTCAAGCAATCAAAATAAATCAGTATTGTGTAACACAAGCCAAGCATAGTATTGCATATAACTCAAGTAAATAAAAGTGTTGGATGTAGCATAATCTCAACTTGGTATTGCATATAATGAAAGCCAAACATAGTGTTTTTCGTATAATGAAAGCTATATTCAGTGTTGTGTGAAATTGAAAATATCAAAAAGATTAAATTAATTTGAAAAAATATATTTCAAAAAATCTCTGGGTGTTATAGTTACCCATTGGGGTTTCTATTGACATGATATTCCAGCCCATAGTTGTGTGTGTGTGTGTGGGTGGGGGAGGGGGTGTTTCATTGTAATTATACCCTTATATATATATATATATAAAATTAATGAAAATTATTATTTTTATAAAGTAGGTGAAGAGCATAAAATGAATTAACACTCTTTGCCTAGATGGGTGAGTGTCAATTCATTTTATGCTCGACCATCCCATATTCCAAAAAAAAATTAACCATAAAAAAAATTCATTTCTAAAATTTTACCTCCGACTACAAATATTGCAATTAAATAACTTAAAATTTAGTTGAAATAGAGTTTTATATGAATGTTAAAAACATATAATACTATAATAAAAAAATTTATGTAATTTTGAAGTTAATTGATGTATCTAACAATCTAAAAAATTACTCACAATTACAAAATTTTATTAAGAGGTAAGAGTGCCCAAAAAGCAGTCACAGGGTGGTTTAAATTAATGTAATCCTAGGTGGTATGGTCAAAATTTAAAGATAAGTAAAACTGCATTTTCATGATTATCTATACTTTGAAAAAAATAAAAATAGTGTTTAATGTTTAATAATTGATACAAATCTATAAAATCATTGAAATAATAAAATATATAATGAAAATTCATACCTTCAGGATATAATAATATATGGATGTGACCATCCATTTGAAGTTGTATGCTTAGTTGGAGGATATATATTTAAGACTAATATAATTACCAAATGAAGTTTAAATTTATCCCAAAATAATTTTTTTATAGTTATTATTTTAAATGTAATAATTAATATTATAATATAAATTTGTAAAATAATTAAAGTGATAGGTCTCATAAATATAATAAATGATTTAATTATAATAAAAAATATTAAAAAATTATATAGAAATATTAAATCATTATGTATTAAATTTGTTTGAATAATTATTCTGAAAATCATATTGATATCACATTTATTTATAAATTATTTTTACTTTATTATAAAGAATAAAAACTGTAAGACATATAATATAAGTTTGGTAAATTATGTTGTTAGGAGCATATGTTTATTATTAAGTTATTTTAAATTTCTAAGAAAAAAAAGCTTCTCAATTAATTTTTTTTATGTTAAAAAAAAACATGTTTCTATAATTGGATTTCAAAAAAGGCCCTATTATTCTGAACACTTTACCTATAATTTTGGTTTTGATGCAACTAACTCACTTCCTCTTCAATCCTAGCTCTTCCATCACCAACCATGTATGGGCCATATATTCTCAAACCCTTAGTATATTTTTTTGATCTTTGGAGGGTTCTTTTAGAAGTTTGGAGGTATTCTAGAGGTGGAGGGATGAGTTATAGAATTATGGGCTCCAAAACACCTATGGTTCATATGGCATCCTGCCATTTTATTACATTACATTTTACAAACAGAGGATCTTTAAAGTATAGTGTCTTGGAAATCAGGAACATAAAACACGAAAAATTAAAACATTATTTTAAACCCCCTTTAAAATCATCTTGAAAAGTTCATCCTATGTACAATTACCGCATCTCATAACCTGAATACATACATCAAAGGAAAGGGTGAGCAGAAGGTCTAGTAAGGAAAACAAGTGAAATAGTTTATATGTGAACTTGAGCGATATCAATAAGAACATGGAGCTAAAGAGGCATATCATAATAATAATAACTTGAAACATAACTTGAAAATTTGGTTAGAACATTTATTTTATAAATTCAAGAACATATCACTAAGGTTTGACCCCATGGTTTCATAAAAATTACCATGGTTATTCACCAAGGTATCGTAAAACTTGTCATCTCTAGAGATTAAATTCTTTACCCAATGAATTGGAGCGCTATCAAGGTGAAACCTTAATATGAATTTATTTTAATGTGATCCACATATATCATAATCATAAAGTTCATAAATAACCCAAAGAGAATAAAATAAATGGGTTTTATATCAAAATCATGACTTTTTAAAAAGTATTTAAAAACGAGATCATTATGTCATTTATAACCCATGGAAAGGGAGTAAGGGTTATATGCATGTCAATTACAGAATAAAATATAAAATTTTTATTTCTTGATGAATACCCCTGGAAATTAAATAGGTTTGGGTATTCACATAAATAGAATGAGAGAATTTCTTGAAAAAGAGAGAGAGATTTTGAGACGAAAATTCTACAACATAACGACTATACAACATGGTTTTAGAAAATATTAAAAAGAGAGGGGAAAAGGGTCACACACTCATAAATAACTCATAATAAAGTATAGGTATATAATAAAATTTAAATAAGATCATGGTATGTATGTTTTAATGACATACCACATGAAAAGGAAACTTGAAAGAGAAGAGAAGATGTAATTTCTTTTACAAAAATTCAGCAGCCTAACGACGTCACTTAAAAATTCAGAAAATCAGTTGATGAGAGCGGAAAGGGTCTCTCATCATTTGGACATAAAATTGATAGCAATAAGGATATATAAGAAAATACCCCCACATAATAAAATGGAAACTAGAAGACATAACATAAAGGAAGTCATGACTAAAAATAGGAGGGTGAAAGGTTCCCTTAACTTGAAGAGTAACATCAAAAAATTAAAGGTTGGGACCTTGGGGGGCATGATGGAACCTTAGGAGGATCCTTGGGAGGTAAAAATTCCATATCTTCATTGAAGGGGAATTTGAAATGAAGGGAATGAATGAATGGGTTGGTATTTATTGAAAAATGAGGGAATGTTTTATTAATTTCCAAAGGACACCTCATTAGTGGTATTTGCAAAATCATATGTTTTCACATATTATTTTCCCATAGTATTGGCCACTTGGGACACCTCATAACATATATTACTATACACAAGTCGAACAGAATTATTACATCATGATTACATCATTAATTATGTCATTAAACACACCAAAACTCACAACTGTATTTTTACTATTCACATAAAAACAAAACATTTTATAAAAATATCATAAATTCACCCTAACCCAATATCGTTGTTTTGAATTAAAAAATGAACTCCATTTTATTAAAATAATTTTCTAATTATGAGATATTTAATTTTTAAGTAAAAACACTATATACCTGAAAAAAATACTTATACTTAACTAATTATTTTTGAAACAGTTATTTACTAATGCTATTATATCAAATTACCAATCAAGATGCCTAAATTATAATTATAATTTCTTAAGTGAGGTTACTATTTAATTGGTCACATTACTATTCATAAGGGTAATATTACTATTCATAATTTACTATTCATTAAAAAGTAAGTTGAACTTATTAGAATCTAAATTTCTTACTGATCACAACTGTAGAAGACAATTTTTTGAAAATCATTTCACATTATTAATTATTTAAAGTATAAAAAAAATATTTTAAAATAATTTTTTCCAATATTCATCAATAATATGGAACTTCTATAAATTCATATTATATTTATCTAGACATTTAAAATTCAAAAATTTTACCATAATAAGAAATAACAATTTTATGTATACAAAAATATTACACAAGGTAACTAAGGCCTCGTTACATCGACCCTTATAACACATGCATAAGACCTAAGAGTAAGGTGTTCTATGGTAATAGAATCTTGGGGTGGCTCTGACAACATTGCATGAGTGGTGATTTCTATCAGTTTGAACTTCTCTCGTAAGTGATTTTGTTCAAGATTAACATGTTAGAGTTCGTCATGGGCTTGGTCCAGAGCAAAGCCCAATGGTGCAACCTCCTTCCCAAGATCTAATAGATGGGCTTTGTACGACCTGAGTCTACTGGAGGAGGCCATCAACTCTTCTTTCTGTATTATTTAACCATGATAATTTGTATTTATAAAAAATAATCATAATGTAAAGAGTATAGTTTTCAATGGTCATATTGACCAACGATCATATAAAAATCAAAACCCAATAGTCTCATTTTAATTATAGTCACTTAATTAATTAAAAGGATATAGTTTTGTTGAGTATAAAATAATATAATACAAAAATTTAGGAAAAAAATTATTCAAAAGTTCAGGTCATTACATTTTCCCCCTTAATAAATTTCATCCCAGAAATTTCAACTCGTACCCTCTGAAGAGAATATGTGTGGGTACCTCTTCCTTATAGACTCCTATGTTTCCCACATGGCTTCTTCACATTTTTGGTTCCTCCACAACACCTTAACTAGGTGGGTAGTCTTGTTTCATAGAACCTTGTCTCTATAATCCAAGATCTCCACCAGCTACTCCTCATAAGAGAGGTCATGTTCCAGTTGTACCACCTCTGGATTTAGTACATGTAAAGGTTCAGGTATGTACTTCCTCAAGAAGAATACATGGAAGACATCATGAACTTGTGTTATATTTGGAGGAAGTGAAATCCGATAGGCCACTGCTCCTACACGATCAATAATTTCATAGGGACCAATGTACTTAGGGTTGAGCTTCCCTTTATTCCCAAACCTCATGACTCTCTTCCAAGGTTAAATTCAAAGAAATATTTTGTCACCAAAATCAAACTCCAAGCCCCTTTGACGATTGTTGACATAGCTCTTTTGCTGACTCTGATCAGCCTTAATGTGTTGTTGGATGATATAAACCTTTTCTGTCATCTCATGCACAAGATTAGGCCCAATAAGCTTTCTCTCACTAGCTTCATCCCGAAAAGTAGGAGTTCTACATATCTTCCCATATGAAGCTTCATAGGGTTCCATTTTAATGATCGATTGGAAGCTATTTTTGTAATAGAACTTAACTAATGGGAGATGTTGATCCCATCCACCTTTAAATTCCATTGAGCATGTTCTCAGCATGTCCTCGAGTGTTTGAATAGTCCTTTCATATTTTCCATTAGTTTGGGGGTGATAGACTGTACTGAAATTAAATTAGATACTCAGATCATGTTGAATAATTCTCCAGAATTTTGTTGTGAACCTTTGATCATGATCATATACGATAGAAAGTGGAACTCCAAGTATCCTTACCACTTCCTTTACGTAAATACTTGAAAGTTGATCAAGAGAGAAATATTCCTGAATAGAGATAAAATGGTCAGTCTTTGTGAGACGGTCCATAATAACCCATATCACATTGTTTCCTTTGGAAGTTCTTGGGAGACCAGTGACAAAGTCCATAATGATATTGTCCCACTTCCATGCTGGTATGGATAGTGGTTGTAATACCCCTTTAGGAAGTTGTCACTCTGCCTTCACTTTCTGACATACTAAGCACCTTGTAGTGTAATCAGCCATCTCCCTTTTCATATTATTCCACCAATAATGATCATGAAGGTCCCTATAAATTTTCATGCTTCCAGGATGTATAGAGAAATTATATCTATGAGCTTCATCCATCAGTTCTTTCTTTATTTCTAGAATAAATGGAATACATAGTCTTGTATGAAATTTTAGTACACCTTCTTGATAAATATTTAACTCAGGAAACTTCCCATCCTTCACAGCCTCAAACTTCTTCTGTAACAAAGGATCTTCTTTATGAGCTTTCTTGACCTTCTCTAGTAATGATAGTTGAGAAATAATTTTGAATAGGGTTGATGATGTCCCTTACTTTATAATTACCATGTCTAGATTTACTAGATCATTGATCAAAGTATCTCTTTGAATCCTCATCATGGATAGAATAACTAGGTCTTTCCTACTTAATGCATCATTGACTTTGTTTTCTCTTCCGGGATGATAATGAATTGAACAATCATAGTCTTTAAGAAGTTCCAACCATCTCCTCTGTCTCATGTTCAATTCCTTTTGTATGAAAATATACTTCAAAATTTGATGGTCTATGTATATATCACATTTCTCCCCATAAATATAGTGCCTCCATATCTTCAGAGAAAAAACAACCAAAACCAGCTCAAGATCATGTGTAGGATAGTTCTGCTCATGAATCTTCAACTGTCGAGATGCATAAGCAATGACTTTTTCATTTTGCATGAGGACGAACCCAATCCCTTTCAGAGATGCATCGCTAAAAATAATGAATCCTTATACACTTGAGGGAAGAGTTAGCACGAGTACAGTAACCAATATATTCTTCAGCTCTTGGAAACTTTCCTCACACTCCTTTATCCAGATTAACTTGACCCCTTTTTGAGTTAACTTGGTTAATGGATTAGAAAGTCATGAAAAGTTTTTCACAAACCTCCTATAATATCCAACTAATCCAAGGACACTACGAATCATAGTTATTGTTGTAGGTTGAGGCCACTCCTCTACAACCTTTGTCTTTGTAGGGTCAACTGTGATTCCTTCATTGGTTACAATGTAACCCAAGAAAGAAACTTTTTGTAACCAAAATTCACATTTTCTGAACTTTCCAAAAAGCCTATCCTTCTGTAGAGTTTGAAAAATAACTCTTAAATGATCCTCATGCTCCTCACAACTTTTTGGAATATATCATAATATCATCAATAAAAACTACCACAAATTTATCAAGGTAGTCCTTAACGAATCTATTAATAAAATCCATAAAAACAGCATGAGAATTAGTCAATCCAAATGTAATAACAACAAACTCATAATACCCATATATTTATTGGAAGGCAGTTTTTAGAATATCTTCTTTATTCACCCTCAATTGATGATAACTAGATCAAAGATCAATCTTGGAGAAGAATTGAGCCCCACAATGTTGGTCAAATAAGTCATCAATTCTTGGAAGAGGGTATTTATTCTTTACTGTGATCCTATTCAGTTCTCTATAATCAATTCATAGTCACATTGATCCATCCTTCTTCTTTACAAAGAGAACATGTGCTCCCCAAGAAGACACACTCAGTCAGATAAACCCCTTCTTCAAAAGATCTTGGAGTTGTTTCTTTAATTCCTCCAGCTCCACATTTTCCATCCTATATGGTGTCTTTGATATTGGATGATATCCAGGTACGAGTTCAATGAAGAACTCTACCTCTCTTTCTGGTATAGGTTCAGGTAACTCCTTAGGAAATACATTAATGTATTCCTGGATGATTGAGACATTTTATATCCTTATACTCTCATTTCCTTCTTCTTCTTCACCAATCAACTCTACAAATAAGGATATAAAAGGTTCTTTTAGACCAAGATTAGGTTGATATATCTCTCCTTGGAAGATAACTGTTGGTTTTCCATTCAGGACTACTGAGAATTCCTTGCTTCTACATTTGATGTTAGAATTATACTTTGAGAGCCAGTCCATCCCTAGTACAATGTCGAATTCCATCAAGGGAATGACTACTAGATTTCTGATAATATTGTTCTCACTAATGTAAATACTAGAGTTTCTAAACACTGAAGAGGCTTAGATAATTCCACTAGGATTCTTGACTAATAACTCTACTTTTATCAAATTAAGTGTTGATTCTAAATCCTTTGATAACTTGGTGGAAATAAAGGAATGCACAGAACCTAAATAAAAAAAAGTACTTGCTAGCTTTGAGATAACAAAAAGAGTTCCTACCACCATATAATTTGGAGCTTCAACACCAGCTATCATGATATAAAAAGCACGACCTTGCTCCCTTGGCCTTTGCTGAGACTGATGGTGGTTCCCCTCCACTGCCCTTAGATTTGGACAGTGATTGGAAAAGTGACCAAGTTTCCCACACTTATAGAATTAGACATTAGTTAGGGCCTTCACCATCTTCTCCTTGTCTTTAGTGTTGGGAATTTGAGGCTTCACCTCACTATGACAATTCCACACAATATGGACATCTCTTCCACACTTGTATCACTTCCCGCTCCCGAGTAGGCAGTTCCCAAAATGCTTTTTCCCACATTTATTACACATGGTATGTTTCACTTGATTGCCTCATCTTCCCTAATAAAAGGTCCTCCATAATCTAGGCTCTATTGATCTCTTATTGTCATTGGATTTATGAGACCATTGCATCTCACCGAACTCCAGTTTGACTTTCATCACACTCCGCACGATCTCCTCATAGCTATCATAGTTTTGGTTGTATAGATTCTTCTACATATGAGGTCTTAGTCCACAAAATAATCTATCAACATTCCCATTATGATCCATAATAAAGCTTGAGGTGTAATGGGAAAGTCTTATGAAGTTCATCTTATAGTTTCTAATAGATTCATTATCCTTCTACTTTAGCTCAAGAAACTCCTTCTCCATTTTTGTTCTCGTAAAACGATGGAAATAATTCTTGAATAAGATCCCTATAAACTCTTCCCACTCTATAACTTAAACCTCTACTCTTGGACTCATGTTTTTAATCAGTTCCCACCACTGATCAGCTTCTCCCTCTAAGTGGTAGATAGCCAGGGTGACCTTCTCTTTTTCTGAACTGTGGAGCAAGGAAAAGATCTTCTCGATAGAGCTGATCCACTGTTCAGTAATCAATGGATCGATAGATACACTAAAGTTTGGTGGTCATTGACGCATAAAGGACTAAAAAATGTTTTCCCTTTATGGTGAGATCGGTCTCTCAGATTTATTCAAGTTATTTACCATAACATGAGTTAGTTAGTTCATCGTTCTCATAAAAGTTCACATTACGGCTTCCATTGAAGGGCTGTCAGTGCATGGTCCATTGCGGTCACCATTTTGCACGATTTCTCCTATTTCCCACCATTTTTTAAAAGAATAAAACCTTAGTTAGAATATTATTTAATTTATGAATCTTTTAACTATAAAGGATTTTATGTCTTAAAACTTCATTCTTAAACAATTACATTTCTCTATAAATACTTCATAATGATTCATAAAAAGATTGTGATTAACAAAAAATATCCCATAGGAGTGTCAAACCATGAGTGCAACAAGGACCGTTTTCATGTACCAGGATACCCCGGGTCAAACCTGAAACTCCTTGTTGGAGTTTTCACTCTTAGGTACATCTGTTCTAGAGCCACATCCACTTGTTCGTATCCAGATAGGGATTTATTTTTATAGAAACCACTTAGTTAATATTTCACCAAAATACCAGGAATTTTTAATATATTTAAACATTTACATAGGGTTATTACTAATGTTTTCATATCCTAATTTCCATAAGTAACTAAACCTATCCTTTGATACAAACTATGGCATCCCGCCTTTTTATTACATTACATTTTACAAACAGAGGATCTTTAAAGTCTAGTGTCTTGGAAATCAGGAACATAAAAAATGAAAACTTAAAACATTATTTTAAATAACCTTGAAAATATTCTTGAAAATTTCATCCTTTTTACAATTACTGCATCTCATAACCTTGAGACATACATCAAAGGAAAGGGTGATCAGAAGGCCCAGTAAGGAAAACAAGTGAAACAGTTTACATGTGAACTTGAGCGATTTCAATAAGAATATAGAGATAAAAAGGCATATAATAATAATAATAACTTAAAATATAACTTGAAAATGTGTCTACAACATTTAATTTATATATTCATGAACATATTACCAAGTTTTTACCCCAAGGTTTCATAAATATTACCAAGGTTATTCACCAAGGTATCGTAAAACGTGTCATCTCTAGAGATTAAATTTTTTACCCAATGCATTGGTTTGATATCAGGGTGCACCCTTAATATATAATTATTTTAATGTGATACACATAGATCATAATCATACAATTCATAAATAACCCAAATAGAATAAAAGAAATGGGTTTCATATCAAAATCGTGACGTTTTGAAAAGTACTTAAAAATGAGATCATTATGTAATTTATAACCCATGGAAAGGGATTAAGGGTTATATTCATGTCAATTCCAGAATAAAATATATCATTTTTAATTATTTATGAATACCCTTGAAAATTAAACTGGTTTGTGTATTCACATAAATAAAATGAGATAATTTCTTGAAAAAGAGAGAGAGATTTTGAGACGAAAATTTTGCAGCATAACGATTATACAACTTGGTTTTATAAAAAATTAAAAAGAGAGGGTAAAAGGGTCAAACAATCATAAATAACTCATAATAAAGTATAGGTACAAAATAAAATGTAAATAAGATCATGGTATGAATTTTTTAATGGCATACCACATGGAAAAAAACTTGAAAGAAAAGAGAAGATGCAATTTCTTTTATGAAAATTCAGCAGCCTAATGACTTCAATTAAAAATTCGGAAAATGAATAAATGAGAGCAGAAATGGTCTATAATAATTTGGAAATAAAATTTACAACAATAAGGATATATAATAACATACCCCCACATAATAAAATGGCAACTAGAAGACATAACATAAAAGAAGTCATGACTAAAAAGAGGAGGGTGAAAGGTTCCCTTACCTTGAATAGTAACTTCAAAAAATTGAAGGTTGGGACCTTGGGGGGATTTAGGGAACCTTGGGAGGACTAATTGGGATGTAAAAATACTAGATATTAGTTTAGGAGGAATTTTTAATGAATTTAATGAATGGATGGGTTGGTATTTATAGAAAAATGAGGGAATATTTTATTAATTTCCAAGGGACACCTCATTAGTGGTATTTTCAAAACCATGGGCTTGCCGATGGTATTTTTCCCATGGTATTGGCCACTTGGGACATCTAATAACATATATTACATTACACAAGTCTACCATAATTATTACACCATGATTACATCATTAATGATGTCATTAAACACATCGAAACTCACAACTGTATTTTTACTATTCACTGAAAAACAAAATATTTTATAAAAATATCACAAATTCAACCTAACCTAATATAGATGATTTGAATTCAAAAATGAACTCCATTTTATGAAAATAATTTAATAATTATGATATATTCAATTTTTAAGTAAAAATACTATTTACGTGGAAAAAATACTAATACTTAACTAATAATTTCTGAAACTATTATTTACTAATGCTATTATATCACATTATCAATCAAGGTGACTAAATTATAATTATACTTTCCTAAGTGATGTTACTATTTCATTGGTCACATTACTATTCATAAGGGTAATATTACTATTCATAATTTACTATTCATCAAAAAGTATGTTGATCTTATTAAAATCTAAATTTATTATTAATCACAACTGTAGAAGACAATTTTTTGAAAATTATTTCACATTATTAATTATTTAAAGTATAAAAAAATATTTTAAAATAATTTTTTTTCTAATATTCATCAATAATATGGAGATTTTATATGTTCTTCCTATATTTATCTGGACATTTGAAATTCACAAATTTTACTGTAATATGAAATAACAATTTTATGTATACAAAAAGATTACACAAGGTAACTAAGGCCTTGTTACATATCCCCTTGTAACACCTACATAGGACATAAGAGTAAAGTGTGCTATGGTAATAGAATCTTGGGGAGGCTCTGACAACATTGCCCAAGTGGTGATTTCTATCAGCTTGAACTTCTCCCATAAGTGATTCCGTTCAAGCTTAATGTGTTGGAGTTCATCTTGGGCTTGGTTCAGAGCAAAGCCTAGTGATGTAACCTCCTTCCCAAGCTCCGACAGATGCCCTTCGTACAGCCCGAGGCTACTGGATGAGGCCATCGAATCTTATTTCTATATTATTTAGCCATGATTATTTGTATTTATCAAAAATAATCATAATGTTAAGAGTATAGTTTACAACGATCATATTGATCGATGGTCATATAAGAGTTGAAAGTCAACAGTATCATTTTAATTATACTCACTTCATTAATTAAAAGGATATAGTTTTATTGAGTACAAAATAAAATAACACACAAATTCAAGAAATAAATATTATTCAAAAGTTCGGGTTGTTATAGTTCACCCTGTGGTGGTGGTCATTTTAGTGTTATGAGTGTAGTGGGCCAAACGTTTTTTGGATTTGGCTTGTCTGGGGGCCAAACATTCATTTTGTGAGTGAACATGTCATGGTGGGTTCTCCACACCATTCCCCATTTTGGAGGGGGTAGTTTTCGACTGAGTTAGGTGATCTCCCTATGTAACAAAGGGAGGGGAGAAGTACTCGTTTTGTGGGCTTGGTGCTCGGAGAGTTTCCCTGTGGGTAACGAGGAGGCTGAAATGCCAGTGGTGGTGGGTGTGGTGGATCTGAGCAAATCGGGGTTGATCTATGTATGTGGGATAGAAATAGAGAGTGTGGGGTTTCCATACCATAGTGGACTGAAAATGGGGAGGGAAACCCACCATGTAGTGTGTTCCCCATGGAAGTCATGGTTAAAGGGATCCACGTTCATGTTGGGTACCAACACACCGTGGTGGTGGTCTAACTCAGTTTCACCCTCAAATTTTGGGGTTTTTTTATTTCATTAGTTTATTACTTCACCCATGATAGTAGGTTTCATACCCACCATTGAATGAATGTTGCAATGTGAATCTTGAAACCCTATGTATCTTCCCCTTCTTTGTATATAATTATGTGGGGGGTTTTTATGCACATCTATATTTTTAGATTAGGGGTGTCACTTATATGTTCTTTTATCCTTTATCTCAACTCAAAGTGTTTCATGACTAGTGCTGCACCCTCGGAGTTTGTGGGTGTCTTAGTGTTTTCCCAGGTTGAGATACTGAGAAGGTCAAGAGGTGGGGGGGGGCATGAATGGACCGATTTAAAAATAAATAGAATTTTAATTATAGAGTTAAAATTAAATCATATTCAAGTTTTAAGTGTAGGTAAAACAACATATGAAATATAAATAAAATAAACAAAGAACACAAGATTTTTTATAGTAGTTTAGATCAAAATGATCATAATTACACATTTTACTTCTATCTACTCCTTAAGAGAAATGGTATCCATTAAACCTGTATTTTTATGAGAGTCATAACTCAAATTACAACTTAACTTTATAAGGATCAAGGCACAACCAACCCATACCCAAATTTTAATGGAATTACAACCCAATACAGACCTGCCTTTTAATCGGAAAGCACAACCACATACAAACCTACCTTTTATAGTTAGATGCACCACAAAAAACCATGTACCTTTTGAAATGGAGGTTTAAAAAATACAAGATGTGATTTTAAAATAAAAAAGTACAAACTACACATGATTAAGAACAAAGAAAAAAAAATATATGCAATACAACTCAATAAACCAAATAATCCAAAGATATGAATAATTTCAAACAGTTGATACAACTTTGATTGTATTGAGAAATGAATTATATCATGATGTAGCTCACTTAATGATCAAAACATGTAGGCAGTCATGATTTCAATCATTCAGTTCCAAACCCATAGTAGAATTATTTCTCTCAATAATATTATATTCATCTATTTTTTTCAATCTATATTTATAGAGAAATCTCTAACAATTTAATCCTCGATGTTTCACAAATCATGTTTAACAGATAGATTAGTCAAGGTTTCAAAATAATGAGAAGTCCGTTAGAGCATCAAAATAGTTCTCAAAACTCACAACATGAGTTTTAAACCCATGAATAATAAAACAAAAAAAGTGTGAAACATATTTTTATAAAATAAAACAATTAAAATACTCTATGAAACTAAAATATACTTCACAGTGTAAATGAGTGTACATTATGAAACACTTCAGTTGTATTTTCCTTTGTTCTAATCACTTTACTTGAAATAAAAAACCACATAATAAAAAAATATTATAAGAGCATTAGATAGAATAAAATCAATCTGAAATCAAAGAGTAAGAAATAATTAATAAATTTTATAAGGCTAATATAGAGTTTGTAAGGTTCATATACAGTTTTTATAAGGTTCTTTTGAATCTTCACAAGGTTCAATATAATATTCACAAGTTTAAATCACTATAAGGTTTATTATAGTAATATTTAATATCTTCATAGGTTTAATTATCATTTTAAGGTTTAATATATTTATAGGATTTATTATCATTATAAGGTTTGTTATTGTAAGGTTCATCATCTTCATAAGGTCTATTATCCTAGTAAGGTTCATTATCATTGTATAATTAATTATTCACATGGTTGATTCATAATAAAGTTAATTCATCATCATATTAATTTATCATAAGTTTCATTTACTTAGTAAGGTTTGATCATCTTCGTAATATTGTTTTGAAAACTTTTTAAGGATGATTTGAAACTTCATAAGGATAATTTAAATATTTGTAAGGATGATTTTTGAGATTTTCAGAATGATAATTTTAATATTCGATTAAGATGATATTTTCATAAATGTTTATATGAATTTAAATTACTTAATCACCCAAAATTTGTCTTATTAAATTATATTTCATAATTTTTGGATTTTTGGTGAATTTTGGGCATTATTGTGAAAATTTCTTAATTATAGATTTTTAATAGTTTTTATTACTATGGTATTTGAGCCATAAAATTTTCCATACTTATCCAAATTTAAAAATTATTTTTTAAAGGATTATATGTGTATTAAGATTTAATTCTGTCAACTTTACCAAGAGATAATTCAAATTTATGAGGCCCAAATAATTTATGCATCTTGGAAACTCTTTTGGATGAAAAAATTGAACACCCCTTAATAAATGAGTCATAACTTGAGATACACTACTCCAAAAGAGGCGATTATACTTAAAATTAAATATTACATAGAGGTGTGTATGTGCATTAAATATTATGGAATAATTAATTTATTAAGGTAGATGACGCATGTGTCAAATTGGAAGAATATGACCAGTATCTCCATATTTTTTCAAGTAAAAATATTTTAAATTCTGCTACATGTGTCCAAATAAGTTAATATTTGGAGTATGAATGATAAATATATATAGGAAAAAATTTCAAGAAGGCCAATTTCTAATATTCATCTATTTACTTAGCCAAAATGGAATCAACATTCTACAAACATATTTTGGAGGGAAAATTAGCCTCACCTTTTCATTATAAAATGATGACTCTACCTCAATTGAAGGGTTAGAGAGAGTTAGAGAGGGAGAGTGGGATGAAGATAATGGGTATAAGATATTTTATAGAGGATGATGAAGAGATATGAGCTAATTTATCTAGGCTTAGCTAAACTCCAAAGTAGCTATGATGATGGAGATTTAAGGATACATTTTCTTTTGAGTTTTTGTACTTTATTGTATCTTTTTATATATTCCCTATAAAATGTATTTTTGAATGAAGAAAGTTTTTTTATTTCTTAAATATATTTTTATTACAATCTATCATTGATGGGTTTTTCAACTTATGAATATAAATTAGTTGTTTTTATTAATTAAACTTCTTAAGTGAGGTCTCACTTTTGAGAACAACAGGTTTTATTTGTTTTGGTTTCTTGGAGGTCTTTGTGTGACCAATTCACTTTTATAATGGGATAAACACCCATGTTCAAGGCCTTAAGATGGTGTCTTGTCATATTAGTTATTTATTTAGAGGTATCAAGGTAATCATTGAGATATATAAATTTAAAATTCATTAAAACTAGGATAAAGATAAGTATCTAAGGATAAAAAATTATATATAATTGCTAACTCAATTTTTATTTCTATTCCCTTTTTAATATATTCTACATATAAGCTTCTAACTTGTTTTTAATTTCTTTAAATTTATTTAACTTCACTTTAAAATCCCCACTTTAATAACATTAATCATTTTTTTAACAAAGGGACAACTTTTAATTTATCCGGTAACCTCATCGCAAGACAATCCCATGTTCACCATTGTAATAAATTCTTAAATGGGAAATTATTGATTAAGGTAACACAACCGAATACTCACTATCAATTAGAACCATTGGTAGGAAGGTTTTTAGAGTTGGTTCCCTAGAACCAACTACTTTGTAATTTAGATTTCATGTATATTCAAAGGAGTGAATATTAATATAAATATATTATCATATATTTATTGTTATTCTATATAAAATTGATGTGATAATGTTCTAGAGTATATATCACATTGATAAGGTCAGAGCAGTTCCCTATTATGATGAGAACCTTGAAATTCCATGAGTATATTCTTAAAAATAGTTCTATGGTCAGATAGCATAATATGATAGGGAACATAGTGTATAAAATATCAGGTGTGAGTACTCATAAGTGGATAAGGATTCTTCTCTTGAAGTTAGCACCTAGTAATCTCCAAGATAGGATATTATGAGAATATACCTACCAATAATAATTCTACATGTTTTGGTGGCATCAGATATTCCTATATGTAATCGTGTGTAATGGTCCTTAGAATTTATTATTATTAATAAATGTCATGACTCACAAAATTAGATTTACTAACCAAAACCATGACACCATATGCCCATAGGAAGTAGGGTATGTTGGGTGCGACATGAATTACATGTTATTAATAATAAGTTGAGGAAGGATTTATCCCTTCCATCTTTATATAAGTTGATATCTGATTCCTTTGATTGAAATATAACTATCACATAAATTCCTTGGCCATTATGTAATGACATTTATTTTAGATATTCAAAGAAATATGTATCAAACATATAGGTTGATGACACGAATGTGAAACCTTCTTGATGAGATATTGAGATAAAGAGATTATATTACACAATGAACATTCGTATGTGGTTTTTTTGTTGTGACATTAAGTTCTTTATCTTGGGTGCCTTGACATGTTACTAGAAAATAATCCCGGACTTTAGAAAATCCCTCCTAATTCCAACAAAAAACAATCCTAGATGGACACACATTGAGTGTTTTTATTGATCTCAATTAAATTCAATATGAATTTAATTAATGGAATAAATATTATTGTCAAGAGTGGGGAATAATTTTATTCAAGTTTTATTGATCGCTAATATTCACAAGGTAATGAATATATATTTATTCATTAAAAAATAATTTATTTGATAACATGAATAGTTAATAAATATTTATTCATTGGATTTTGGATAAAATATTTATTTTAATTATTGATTATTTAATAAATATTTATTCATTGGTTTGTGAATTAAAAATTTATTTAGGTGAATAAAATATTTATTCATGTATTTAATAAATTTCTAGGAGTTTGAGTAGACTGAGATCAAATCTGATTATTAATATTAATTTACAAGATGCTAAAATAATATTTATCATTGTGCGAGTTAGTGCATATCATAATAATAATAATAATACTGTATGGCATGGGTTTTTTAAATATTATAATATTATTTAAGGTTCAGTACATAATTAAATAATATTTTAACCTAAAACCTAGCTCTATAAATAGATGATTATGTCTATTGTGTATGATTAATCAAGAATTGAGAATCATTGCACACAACAAACTTCTCTCTCTAATTCCTCCACCTCTCTTCCTCTCAAGAACAAGAAGTGCTAGAGAAGAACTCCTTCAACCCTGAAGGATCTTAAAGTGATCAAGACAAAAAATGAAAGATGATTGATATTCCACTCTAGAACCTAGAATTCAATCAACATCATCTAAAGATAAAAAAGAACATGTGGATCACCGCTAGAGATATTCTATACTTAGATCCTTATAGCGCAACAAAGTTAATATAGAAAAGAGTTATTTTTTCAGATGAGAAACATCATATACATAGAAGAAAGATCTTATGATGAGGTAATAATTTCTTCATATCATAAATTAATTAATTATATATTTAAAGTGAAAAGACCTTCTCTAGGTTCTGGGTTATTTATGTCAATATCTGATTGAATTTTTTTATTGGTCATGGTGTTCACATGATGTACAATATTGGGAATAATCCATTAGATCAAAAAACCAAAATGATTGTTCACCCAATATGATGCTTCTACTATTCTTGTAACCTTCAAGTGATATCATATGGGTCACATTAAAAATTTACAATTATTTATTTTATTGTTGATCTATATACACATTAATGATTAGATATTTCATCTCAAGAATATTCGTTCTTTAATTCAATTTTTAATTAACATGATTTCAATATTTCAATTAATTTTTTTAGCGTTTTATTTTCTTAAAAGAATTAAGAACATATGAATAATTATCATAGATTTAATTGGGAAGTGTCAAGAATTTTTGGTCGGTAAGACAGGGTTACACGATGTGTATCCAGAGTACACACCGTGTACCCATGTGCACTACATCTGTCCTTGTAATGGGATACATGCCGTGCTAAGTAGAAATTAAACATGGTGAATTTATGGCATGATATGTGTAGACCAGCCCATTTTAGCACATGACATGTCATATTACATGATATGTATCTAGCATACATTCCATTTAGTCTACATGATTTAACGGAGAAATTCACGCAAACCATATGGTCAAATACACGGTCAAAACCATGTGAGAATAACATCTTGGAGAATTAATGAAGTATACAACATGTATCCAATGCAAAAAACATGTATTTAATTAATTAAAATGTTCTAAATACATACCGAGTTCCTTGAAAAGCTATGCATGCACACGATATGCAAGATACACAACGTGTAGATAGCTTGTAAACACTATGTAGTCACATGCCCGAAAAAGTTTATGAGTTCTTCAATGGGTTGTGTTGACCCATGAAATTCAGATCACATGACATGTAGCTTGATAGTACACACTGTCTATTCCATCTAAGTTACACACCGAAGCCCCAGGTGTGTGACCCAGGTACATGACAAACGAGATACATGGCATTTAATTCAATAATACATGCCGTGTAGTCTCCCAATAAATGATATAATTAAATTAAATTATATTATTAAAATTCATCATTAAAACCTTATTTTATTGATTAACACACATGGTGTGTTTGAAAAATTAATAAAGGTTTTAAATAATTATTAAATACTAAATATATTTATTTTAATAATCTGTGATTATTGGTGCTATCATTAATTTACCATGAATGAATTTAATGATTAGTATCTCCAAGTGAATTCAGATATTTATTAAGATAAAATGTAATTAATTAATTAATTAATGTAATCGATTTTATCTTAATAAAAAATAATAAAAAGAAATTAACATTAACTGGTTATACTTTTTGTGTATTTTTTTCATGTGCATGACCATTCATGAGCATGACCAATACTTGTGTATGTGTTGGAATTATTTAATTTAATTTATTGCATGGGTTTGTAATTATTAATTATTAAATTAAACATAATGGCATATGAGTCATCCCTTCCTCCATTATTATGCAGGACCTATGTGTCCAAGATTATTTATGTAATTATCCTTGAACAATCCTTTGTTTCCCCTCATCTTTATGTGAGTTATAAATATATGTAATAAATGGAGTATCCCAAGGAATGTAGAGGCAGTTCAAGATGGAGTTGAGATGATTCCAACCTAGGTGATACACAGGTGGATAGGTGGAATACTGCAAATCATTCCAATATTGTCACAATGAGTAATTTCTCTAGGTCAAAGTTTGATTTATTATACCCTTAATAAATTAACCATTAGATAAGCTCATGATCAGGGGATTTATTTATTTATTTATTTCAATCTTATGCATTATTTATTTTATAGATGTAATACTACGATCACCTAAATAAATGTATTAATGTGAAAAGATTCAATATAAATAAGTGGTTTATGCGTAATTTTTTATCCAATATGGTTACTTAATTACGTAAAATCCACTTAATATTAACAAGAGATGTAAAAGATAAAAAAGATAAAATTTATGCATAATAAATTAAAATACCTTAATTAAATATTATGTTAGACTTGTCCATCCATTACATGATTATGAATGGAACTAATAGAACTAAGTGTTTGACCAACCCTTATCGGGGCACTTACTTTTATAAGGAGATTTTTTATGAAATTTTTGAGTTTAATTAACCATTTTTCATTAATAGGAGTAACTCTTGATAGACTTGGTGTAATTTGGAGGTAAGTGTTGAGGAAATCAGAGTCGGTATTTCAAGATCGGGGAGTCCACTCAATGAAATAAGGACTTACAAGTCTATATTTGGAAAATACCTATCTACCTTAATACCTTCAAGTAGCTTGACCAACCATTGTTAGTGTTATGTTAAGGGGAATATGGATCATTGACACTAGAATTTCCTAGAAACTATATATTCCAAGTTCAATGAAGAGGTATATTGGGACTTGATAAAATAGTGGTATAATTAATAAAATTAATTACTATTATTTATCATATAATTTGTAATCAAGTAAATTACTAATCATCTATTTAAAATATTGTATAAACTGGAAAAAAATCATAGAAATAATGTGACCATTCCTTAACTCAGAGTATGAGCTTAAAAATACAAATTTCTAAATATGGAACAATCATTTATGTGATGAATTATTATTAGAATGTTTATATTATGTGTTGTAATCCCCTACTCATGTTCTTCCACCCTAACAGGTGAGCGAAGGTGAAAAGGATGCCTACCAGATATATGTTGAAGATTCTTCTTATATTCATTATATTATATTATATATAATATTATTTCTATTAATAAATATAATGGAAGTATTGAAATAAATAAAATTTTCAATACACTATTTCGGTGTAAACTAGAAGAAGGAAATCTAGCTACTGACCATGCTTTCAAAATGATGGGGTATATTGATCAGTTTGAGAAACAAGGATTTCAATTTGATTAAATATTATCCATATCCTTACCACCAAGTTTATCCTTATTTTTCTAATATCAAATAAATGAAATGGATATATCACTAAAGAAACTTTTTTCTATACTTCACTAAGATGATAAGGATTGGTTGAAACCTGTTTCTACACCCCTTATGGTGAAAATTTTGAAAGAAAATGTTGAATATCCCATTGATAATATAAATCCAAAAGATATTTTACAATATCCTTCAATGAGAAAAAATATTCAAGGGTAGAAGAATGAAAAAGAGGCTATTTTCTTCTTATGTAAAACACTTGGACACTAAAAATAAATAACAATTAGTTAGAGAAGAAAACAGTTTCATCCACTTTAACTATATTCATCAAGTTTTTATTCATCACTTTTGAATTAAATAAAATATTATTACAATATACATGTATTTAAATATAGTAAATGATAAATAATATAAAGGTTATAGAGTGAAATGAAAAGGATTTGAGAAAGGGTGATTCCTATGTCCACCAAAGGGATCTCAATATTTCTCATTTCTAAATGGATTGATTTAAGTTTATAATAAGTTTTTCCAAAAAAATTATCTAAGTGTCTAGCTAGCCACAATGAGACATTATTTCATTTCAGAATAATTTTTTATGGTATTTAAATACTAAAATAATGGTTCAGAAACTCTTGAATCATAAATATCCATTACAGTGAATGATTAATATAAAATATAATAATCTTACCTTATTTAAAAAAGATAATTATTTATAAAATAAACTAAAATTAGTTGACCTGTTTATACCCATAATAGTGTTTTAGTATCAATTGATCTAATATATTGGATATATAAAGAAAATAAGTATCATGTTTGAGATAAAGAAGCCTTTATAAATAAAGTTACTTTATGAAACTTATAGAGTTAATTTAATATGGCCATGCGAAGTATTATAAAGCTAAAGGTAACTTCATATACTTCATGAGATTCCTTTAATAAATTTTAAAAATGATCAATTAAGTAAATGAGTGTACTTGATAAATATTTAGGAATCTTTGAGTTGGATTGTCAGAGAACATATCATCCAAGTGATTATTGATAATATATTTGGAGTAAATGTTATCTCAAACTCACATTTCCTTATATGAATTAGTGTCATGATGGTAATAAATAAAGATAAATAACGAGTCTTATATATATTTCAAATATTCCATTATTCCTTCCACGACATGTTTTTAAAATATAAGCGAAACAACTAACCATATGACAATTATATTTTCTAATGGTTATCATATTAATTGTGATATCATAAGAATATATTAGGACACTACCAAAAATGTTTATTAAAAACCATTTGTTAAAAGTCGACCTTAGGTACAAACGAACATTAAAACACTAAGGTTAATTTGAGTTAATGATCCTATGTCCACTAAGGATATTAACGTATTTTCAAGATCGACTATATTTTCATAAAGGATGCCTATATATTTGAAGATAGTAGGAGAAAATTTAACTTCTATAGGTTAATAATCTGGATTCACCTAAGTTTTTATAGGAATACTAGACTCCACCAAGCTTAGTGGGAGGAGTATTTCTAGAGAAACATACTTCGTAGGAATATATATAACCAAAGAGTTGGTTTATATTCACCATGGTGGGTGATATATATATTATTATTTCAAAATAAATATTCATACAATGAAGTAATAAATCACAATATGATAAGGTTAAAAAGTACGCATAAATTCAAGTAATAGAATCCACGAATCAAGATTCAGGGATTCTAAATTTTGAATGTTTCTAAGACTTGATACTTCTAGTGAGTATTCAAGAGAAACTGGCATAGATGGTATAAGATGGTACTAATAAAACATTATTTATTATCGAAAGGTTCATTCTATGATAAAACTTATTCACCACTCATAATGATTAAAATACTTGAATTCTACTTGTTAAAGAATATGTCTATGATCATCATACTGAGATATTGATTTTAGAGGCCACCTCATCTAGAAGAATCATTACAGAAGATGTCTATATGAAATGACTAAAAAGGAGACCCTATGGTTTACGTATAATAGGAATAACTAGAAAGGGTCAATGAAATCAATAAATGACAATAAGACATGTTTATTAAATTATTTTATTTATAAATAAATCATGCATAGTGATCATAGAATATTTTTTTAGAAAACAATGAGTGACACGTGTCTCTAACTGGTTCATGGGAGTCTTATAAGTTTTTAAGATAAATATGTTGATAACATATAAAAACAATTGTTGCATCTTACCAGTTTGTTAAGACTAAGTAATGATATTTATCTAAGTATGAATTAAAGTAGAATCCATGTTCTAGGGAAAAAGATCTACAAAATAAATACATTAGATTGATAAATCTAGTCATAGTACACATATTAAAAAATTATTAAAAAAATAAAAGATGAAACAACTCAAGACCGAGTCATTGTTGGCATATAATCCTTCCAGTAGAACATGCATGGGCATAGGAAGAGATTATAGAGATTAAAATAATTTCACAAGCTTAATTTCTAGGAATTCATCTTGTGTGCCATGATATATATTGACATTTTATATTACTGATTTATAAAGTATCATAGGATAATATCAAAAATATCTAACATAATTGCATACACTTTTAGTTAAAACTACCAAAAAGTACTTAGAAAAGTAGAACTGGATGAGTTTATAGTGTCTGGAGAATAGGGAATACTAGTGATCAAGGGAATTGAATACTTGTATTCACTTATTTCAATTTGATCTAGTATCATAGAAAAGGATAAGAAAATATGAAATAAAAAATTATTACATCTAGTGTTTTCCATATCTATATATCTGAGTATGTTATGGATTCTAATGTAGCTTAAGGAGCGATTTTAGAAATATCATGTTCTGATTTTGGGTTATATCAAAATAAAGAGCCTTATCATTATTATGATAAGATTTGATTATGGACCTAATCATGATGTAAATACTTTGACATAGGAAAGAAATATGGACACTCAATTATATCACTACTTGAGGGATTTTCTCTAGGTAGTAATGTTTTAGTAAATATATTTTCCACAAAGACATGTGGATTTACCAAACTTCGTCAAAGAAACTTTATAGGACCAATATCTATAGCCATACTTAGTATAATCATGTTCAATATGTGAGAAATAACTAGTCATTTGTAGTTGTATCTAGTGAAAGTGGGAGTCTTTTGGAGTTAGTTCCCTAGAACCAACTACTTTGTACTTTAGATTACATGTATACCCAAAGGAGTGAATACTCATATAAATATCTTATCATATGTTGTTTTTTATTTTTCACAACATTGATGTGATAATGTCCTAGAGAATATGCCATATTGATAAGGTCATAAAAGTTCCTCGCTATGATAAGAACTTTGAAATGCCATGATGATATTCTTAAAAATAGTTATATTCTTGGATAACATACTATGATAGGGAATATAGTATATAGATTTTTAGGTTTGAGTACTCAAAGTAGATGATGCCTCTTCTCATGAAGTTCTTACTTGGAAATCTCCAATATGAGAGATTATGAGAAAAAACCCCAATAGAAATTTCGAATGTTTTAGTGTCATCATATATTCCTATTCACGATCATGTGTAATGGTCCTTAAACTTTAATATTATTATTAATGCATGCCATGACTCACACACTTAGATTTATTAACCAAAACCGTGACATCATATGTTTACGATAAGTAGGGTACGTTGGGTGTGTCATGAATGAAATGTTATTAATAATAAGTTGAGGAAGAATTTTTCCATTCTATATTTATGGATTTTGATATCTCAACCCTTTGATTAAAATATAACCATCATATAAATTCCATGACCATGGTATAACAATGTTTATTTTAAATATTAAAATAAAGTCATATCAAGCATATAGTTTGATGACATGAGATATTGAGATAAAGGGATTATATTTTAAGACAAGCATTCATATGTGGTCATCATCATAAGATTAGGTTCTTTCTATTAGGTGACTTAACCTATTTCTAGATACTAATGTTAGAATTTAGGCAAGCCACCCCAATGCCAATGAGAAAGAATCCTAGAGGGCCACACACTAAGTGTTTCTATTGATCTCAATTAAATTCTATTTGAATTTAATTAATGGAATAAATATTATTCTAGATAATGAGGAATAATTTTATTCATGTTTTACTGCTCACTAATATTCATAAGGTAATAAATAACTATTTATTCATTAATAAATAATTTATTTGATAACATGAATATTTAATAAATATTTATTCACTAGAATGTTGATAAAATATTTAATAAATATTTATTTTTTGGTTTATGAATAAAATATTTATTTAAGTGAATAAAATATTTATTCTAATATTCAATAAACATTGAGGAGTTTGAGTAGACCAAAATCATTTCTGGTGATGAATATCAATTTACAAGCTGAAAAAATAATATTAATCATTGTGCGAGTTAGAGTACACTATAATAATAATAATAATATTATTATTATATGACATGCAATTTGTGAAATATTATAATATTATTTAAGGACTGTTATTCAATTAAATAATATTTTAAGCTAAGCCCTAGATCTATAAATAGATGGTTATATCTATAATGTAGGGTTAATTGATAATTGAGAATTGTTGCGCACAACAGACTTATCTCTGGAATTTCTTCTCTCTTCCTCTCAAGAGCAAGAAACACCAGAGAAGAACTCCTTCAAGCCTGAAGGATCTTGAAGTGATTAAGAAGAATAGTGTAAGATTATTTATATTCCATGATATAACCTAAAAACAAATCAGTGTTGTTTTAAGATCAAATAAGCACATGTGAATCATCGCTAGATAGATTCTACACTTAGATCCTTACAGTGCAATCACTACCAAAAAACTAGGTTTCTACAGCACCACCCTTTATCAGTGCTAAAAAAAAGTGCTGATAGAGGCACTTTTAATAGAGATAAAAAAGAACTGTTAAAATTGACCATTTATCAGCAATTTTTTAGCACTGATAAAGGCCTCCCCTTTATCAACGCTTTTTTTAGCGCTGTTAAAGGGGACCCCTTTATCAACACTTTTTTTAGTAGCACTGATAAAGGGGAGGCTTTATCAATGCTTTTTCCTAGCACTCATAAAGTTTATATTTCAAAAAAAAATTAATGGAAAATAATATATTGTTATATAAGTATATTTATATTGATAGAAATATAATATATATTTTTTAAATATTTTTTAGATAAGTATAAATAGACTATTACATTTAATATATAAGAAATTTAGTGAAAATTGCTTTAAAATATTTTAAAAAATATTATTAATTAATAATTTGCTAATTATCATCGATTAATAATAAATTAATAACAATTTGAAGACACAAAAAATCAAAAACATTAATAAAAGATCTAAAATAAGTTGAAAATGTAACTTAAACTTCAAACAACCATAACTTTTGATCTGAGTGTCTGTTTGAGCTCTACAACATATCAAATCGAAGCCTACAACTATCTATACAAGATAGTGACCCAAGGAAACCTTTTGACACATTTTCAAGGCCTAAAAGTCCCATAAGTCCTCCAAAACCGAGTTTTTAGTCGGGATACCCCGATTTTTTAACATTCCAATAGGTATAACTTCTGATTTGGATGTCCTCTAGGCCTGTACCACATATCATATTGAAGATTGTTTCATTTTCTTCGATTTTACTAGTTGTGGAGTTGAAACGTACTTCTGGATTATAAGTTATGGTCGTTTTAACATTCTATGGCTTTTCAAATACACACATATATGTATTTATTCGTAAATATATATATATATATGTGTGTGTGTGTGTGTGTGTTTGTGTGTATGTGTGTTGTATATATGTATATATGTATGTATTTATTTATTTATAAACACAAGTAAAAAAACATATTTTATAAATGTATTTAAAACAAATCTTATAAATATATATTAATATACAAATAAATATACAGATAAAAAATTATAACTAAAAATATATATATAAATAAATATAAATATAAATTAATATATGAATAAAAAAATATATATATACTAATATCTGAATAAATATATATGTATTAATATAACTAAATATATTTATATTAATATGAATATATATGAATATACAAATAAATATAACTATATATATATAAATATATATTAATATATGAATAAATATATACGTATTAATAGAACTAAATACATTTATATTAATATGAATCTATATTAATATACAAATAAGTATAACTATATATATATATAAATAAATATAAATAAATATTAATATACGAATAAATATATATATATATATATATATATTAATATATGAATATATATATATATATGTATTAATATAACTAAATTTATTTATATTAATATGAATCTATATTAATATATGAATAAATATAACTATATATATATAAATAAATAGATATATCATTAAATAGAGAAAAAAACTAAATAGCTTAGTGGTAAAGGTGTAGACACGCAAGGGGGGAGGTCTCGAGTTTGAGTTCGGGTGGAAGTAGGGAGGGGCGCGCGAGCATGTGGAGGATGCGTGGGCAAGGGCAACGCACGAGAGAGTGGGAGGGGGTCCTCCTAGCGCTGATGGGGGGGGGGAAGCGCTGTTAAAAGCTCCCCCCACATTATATATTATTTTTAATTTTTTTTTGACTTTTATCAGCGTTTAAGAAAAGCGCTGATAAAAGGGACCCCCCTTTATCTTTGCCTCAATTAACAAATTTTTTTAGCACTGTTAATGCACTTTTCTAGTGCTGATAAAGGTCATATTTGTAGTAGTGAATGAAGGTAATACAAAAAAGAGTTTTTTGGATGATCAACGTCATCTACATTGAATGAAGATCCTAATATGAGATAATCATTCCTTCAAATAATAAACAAATTAGTTATAAATTTAACTTGAAAATATTCTCTTCAGATTTTGGGTCCTTTATATCAATATCCTATTATAAAATTTTCATGGGTTATGAAATTCATGTCATGTACAATATTCTGAATGATCCATTAGATCTAAAAAACCTATATGATTGTTCACCAAACATGGCACTTCCATTGTGTCCAAAATCTTCATAGGTTTCCTAAGTTTATTTTAATTTGTTTTTTCATCACTAGTATTTTAATGACTAATTTATAACTTATTTTAAAAAAACATAGATTTTTACGGTGACTACTCCTATGATGTGCTTGAAAAATTTTAAGAGATTAGTATAATGCTTCAACAATGTGCACAACAAGATAAAAAACATTTTGATGATTTAATAAGAAAGTAAACAAATAAAAATCCTTGCCACATATTTTAAAGAATTAAAATAATTTATCACTCAAAAAGAAGATTAAGAAAAAGAAAATATTTTTCTACCCTTTTTTATATTGAAGAAAATTGTATGGGTGAGTTAAAAACTATTTTAGAATTTATTTTTTTTGAAATTAAAATAAGAATTTATTACTAAATTACCTACTTATGTGTCTTTAGGAAATAAAGGATATTTAAGATTTTTTTTGAGATATTATTTTTGAAAATTAAATTCCATATAAGGAGTTATATTTTAAGTTGAAAAATAAAAAACCTTATATCAATATTTAGAAAAAAATAAGAGATATTTAATCCATTCATTTTTGAAGAACATTTGGAGGAACCTGAACTGCTATCTACTTTCAACGCAACTGATGTCCAATCCTAAAAATATAAAGAACCCAAGAAAAAATAGGGAGAAGTCTCAAATTTTGAACCATTTTTGTTAGATTATTTTGATAATAAATTTTTAACCACTTCTCCCTATATAGATTTTATGCCTATTGCTTTTGAGTGGACTGATTTTTCAGATTAAGAGAAAGTGCTAGATAAAATTGAAGACAAAATATTGTTCCTAGTTGAGGAGTACACTAGTTTACATGATGATGGTGGTGTCAATTTGTTTTGAAAACAAATGATTATTTTAAGCTTAAATTAAATATAAAAAACATTCTAGAATTAAATTTTAGTAGCAAGTGGATATATTTTCTGAAGAATAATTGTCATGGAAGTGTATTTATATTTTATTCCCTCTTCCACTACATCATGAGAACTAAAAATTCATGGAAGGTAACCTAAAGAAATTTATCAAGTAGTGCTTCTATAAGGTGTGTAAATTTAATAAGATTAGATAAATTTAATTTTGGTGGTTTATGAGGAAGAAACCACACCCACCTTCAAGTTAGGGATAATCCACCACCACTATCCAACTATAGACAACATAAAATGTAGTATGCACTTGGGGGTTAAAACTAAGAATATTTTTCCTTCTATCATTTTTCTTATTTTTATTTCTTTACTTTCAATAAAATTTTAATGTTTTTTATCTTTTTATCATGTAGTTTTACAGTTTTCAGTAATTAAGAGGCTTGATCAAGGATGATTTTTCTTAAATAAACTGAGTTTTTCTTTCCTTCCCACGTTTTTTCCATACCTTATCTTCTTGACCTTTACATATCATATAAACTATATGCAATGATGAAATTATACAAAATAAGTATGGAGGATAAATATACTAGGTAGATTATGATTTTTTGTGCTTTCTTTTCCATTTTTTGTTCTATGTTTTATTTGAATTTTTTACTTTTTTTATTTTAAATTTTGTGTTTTTATTTAAATTCTTTCATCTTTTTAAAACTTGTGAGCCCAAATGATAATATTTTTCATTTTTTTAAACCCATGTCAATCAGGGAACCAATTTTATCCCTGAAACCAAACATAAATGAATGCTAAAACAACTTTGTTTCAAGTTCAAAACTTTGATATTTTCTTTAAAGGACCTATTAATTTGGAATCTAATAAAACATATCACTCTCTTTATCTTTAAAATAATCTTCCCATGAGGATTATGAACCTTTTCTACATATTCTTTACATTCACCCATTTTTTGAGAGAATGAAACACTACTTGTTGAACTAAAACATGATTTATTTTTATCAAAACCTGAGATTTTGAGGAAATGTTTTTTAGATGAATGAAAAATTTCTTTGATATTAAAGCTATATTTTCAAAAGAACCTCTTTATATAGAAACTCCATTTAAATTTTACCTTTACTCACCTTTAGAAACCCATGAATGACCTATTTTTTATCCACATTATAAGACATTTTTCTCTATATGATCTGCTTTTGAAGTTAAATTCATGATCTAGTTGAACTTAAATATGGGTGACGTTGTCTTATGATGTGCTACGTCATTTTGGGATGTTGTGGAGAATAAATCATAGGTTTTAAAAGTTTTTTTTACTACTAAAAACTATGTCTTACTGAATATTTTTTAGAATAATTCTAAACAAATATTATGGTTTGTAGTAGTTGAAAAATTCAAGAAAAAAATAAAATTTGAATACCTGAAAAAGAAGTATTATTATTTTAATTAAGGACTAGAAGTTAAACCAAATATTTGAAACTAAAATAATCCCTCACTTCATTAAAAAATCAAGTAGTGAAGAATTTGTAAAAATCAATAAACAAATAAATTATACTGAATAAAGTTGAGTGGATATGATGTTGCTACTAAAATATTGAATGATGTGTACTTTTTATGAATATTTCAATATGTTTGGAAGAAATATTTTACTGAGGAGAGTGAGGAGGAGACCCATTCTTGAGTGTAAATTAGGTGGTGTTGGTAATGTCCTGAAGGCCTTAGTTTTTTTATTTTTATTACAGGATAACCCTCTTTTTAATTGGGTTTATACAGAACCCATACATGGCTTGAAATACTAGTGGAATATGGAAATTACATATCCCATATTCCAATTTCACGACTCAGAGACCCAGAGGCACAAGGCCCTATACATGACCTGAAAGCCCAACTACCCAACTACATTGAAACCACCCCTGCCCAAAATTTAATTCTTTGATAGTTCTTAGATGCCCACCTCACATGGATGATCGACTAAAATTTCCCCATACAGATATGTGTAGTGCCAAGTCCCAGTGGTGTAATTTTCAATGTCCCCCTTCTCATTCCCAATCTAGTTATCTCTGCTTTGGTGGATACTTATTGCTTTGACTCCTCTTTTGGGGCATGCTCCTATACGGTCCAACCTGACTAATTTATGGACAAGAAGCCCTGTGACTCTAAGGACCAATGATGTCCTGAACTCCCTTGTCCCAAAGGCTTGTGGTGTCCTAGAGGCCCTATGTCCAAAAGGTCTTTGGTGACCTGAAGGCCCTGTGGCCCGAAGGCCCAAATCTTTGGCTCGTAGCCCCAAGACGGGTGAATAGTTCCATAAATATAGTAATTGTTACACTAACTACTACAATGCTGATATATTAACTTAGAAAATCTACCTCACCCAGATTTAAAACCGAGTTTTTTAGATTCATGAATTTTTTTTTGCTTTTAAAAGAGTCGACCCTCCTTATTATGCATCAAATTTTTTGAAACCCAAAACACACCATCCCTAAGACACTGAACATATATTTATGATTCCTCATGATAAAAAAAGTCCTTGAATAATATTTGGTGTATATATAAGAATTTATCAAGTGATTTGTGTGATGAGGGAAAATTTATGTGATATAAGTGATTTTTGTCTATGATAGGATATATTAAGTGAAAATGAATTGATTTAACTAAATAGAGAACTTAAAATAAAGGTTTTTGAGGTGGAATGATAATTTTTTTTCATGGTGTTAAATTGGTGGATCTCACGGTCATGTGTTTTTGTTTTAATATGTTTTTTATGTTTATTTGTGTAGGAATCCAAGTGTTAAGTGTGGGATAATTGACTAAGATGATATTTTAATTACTTTTAACATATATTTTAATGATTTAATCCCCACTAATTTATCTTATTAAGTTAAATTACATCATTTGTGGATTTTTGGTGAATTTTGGGCATTATTTTAAAAAATGATTAATTATGGATTTTTTATAGTTTTTCATCACTTTGGTATTTCATCCAAAACATTTTCTATACTTATCCAAATTCAAAAATTTCTTTTTAGGATTCTATGTGCATTGGGATTTAATTATCTTAATTGTATTAAGAGTAAATTCTAACTTTATGAGTCCTAAATAATTCGTGCATCTTGGAAACTTTTTTGGAGGACATAATTGAATACCCCTCAATAAATGAGTCATAAATCAAGATATATAACTCTAAAGGAGGTTATTCTAGTTGTAAATGAAATATTACTTTGAGGAATGCATGAAAATTGAATTTCATGGAATAATCCTCTCATTAAGATAATTGATGCACATGTCACATAGGAAGAACATGAACAATCTATTTAGCTAGAAAGTTTTTTTAGAGTAAAAATATTATAAATTATTATACAATTTTTCAAAGAAGATAATATTTTTTTAATGAATTAAAAATATATATATGAAAAAAGTTAATGAAGGACACCTATCAAGATTATGATATTTTCTTAGAAAAAATGGTGCTAAATTTTTATGGACATATTCTGGAGGGAAAAGTAACCTCACCTTTTCATTATAAAAAAGTGACTCCACCTCTATTCAAGGGTTATAGAGAGTTAAAGAGGGATAGTGGGACGGATGTACTAGTTAGAGGATATTTTCAAGATGATGGATATGATAAGGGATCTAAACCCATGCAGGGATAAACTCCCAAGTAGTGGTGGAGGTGGATATACAAGGATACATTTTCTTTTGAGTTTATATACATCACTATATCTTTTTATATTTTCTCTGGAAACTATATTTTTGAATTAAAAAGGTATTTTTATTTCTCAAATAATTATTCTTCTAATATATTCATTATTTTTTTCAACTTATTAATATAAAGTAGCGATTATTATTGTTGAAACTTCTTAAGCGAGGTATCTCTTTTAATCACAAAAAGTTCAATTAATTTCTGTTGCTCGAAGGTATTTAAGAAATAAAATCACTTTCATAAGGAGATAAAAACCCATATTATAGGTATTATATGGTGCATAGGTTGAATAGGTTCTCACTTAGAGGTCTTTATGTGATTATTTAGAGATATAAATTAATGATTCATTTAAATTAGGATAAATGGGAGTGTTCGAGGATTGAATCTCATTTATAACTATTAACTCAAATATGATTTCAATTCCCTTTTTAATTTTTTATGCATCTAAGAGTCTAAATTATTTTTCATTTATCTATTTTTTTTTAATTTTACTTTTAAATCCACACTTTACTAACATTTAAAGAAAACAAAGTAACAAAGTGATAGTTGTTAACTTAGCCCGCAACATGCTCATGAGACAACCCCATGGTCACCACTATACTTTATTCTTAAAGGGAAAATTATAAATTGTGGTTTGACAAAAAAAACCTCATTATCAATATTCACAAGATTTTTTTTTAATTTTTCATAAGGATCATTTTCCACTTATAAAAATTTTAAAACTTATAATTAAAAAGTTTTGAAGAATACATATGATCTTTATCAATACCAAATATAGAAACAAGATTAAAAATAATGAACATAACAAATTCATCAAATTAAACATGATTCTTAAAGATCAAAATCAAGTAACCAAATCAAACAAGTATAAATCATAAAATAAATAATTTTGAAACAATCAGATATTTTTATAACTTTTTAATAATCTTATAGATTTTTGTAATTATCAAAATAAAAAGAATAAAAGAAGAGTAAAGAGTAAGGAGTAAAGATTAAATCTAATCAACTCAAACTCTATTAATATCTCCAATATTAAACTCTAACAATATATCCATTTTTGGTAACTTAAAAACTAATTATTTTAAAAAAACCACCCTCATTTTGTAAACAAAAATAATTTAAACAACTAAAATGAATAATTTAAAAAAAATCTTCCCATGCATTTTTTTAAAATAAAATCTTCTCCTTTTAAAATAGACCCCTTTTAAGAATGAATAAAATAGTAAACACATAATCATGATTAAAAAATAATGAGTAATTAAGAACATAACACCAAATGATATCAATTTTTTAATACCAATTATTAAATAATAATCCCCAAAAATTAATGGATACTTAAAAATAACTGAACTATTAAAAAATATCTAATGAGAAAAAATGTTATAGTAATGAATTTTTTCTTGAAATTTCATCTCGAATATATATAGAAATACATGTATAATTATTCAGAAAACTCCCGTATAAACAACTAGATTATATAAAATATGAAATTTCTTAGGAATACACACTAATTTAGATACTAGATAATTATTTTTTATAAATATTAAGCTACCATCATACTAAGTTTAAATTAAATATTTTCAAATCTCACTATATCAAAAGGTTTAGTAAATATATAAGCTAATTTATTATTTGTATAAATATACTCATAATTAATATCTACTTTTTATATATGATCTCAAATAAAATTATACCTCACATTTATATTCTTAGTCATATAATGTTATAAACTATTCTTAGAACATGAAATAAAAGATGAATTATCATAAAGATCAATAACTAAAGCACCTAAATGATTGTGAAATCACATTGAGGGGGGGGGGGGTGAATCAGGTGTGACTTGTTTTATTGAATTCTTTTATTTTTATTTTACCCCATTTTAATTCAAACCTCTATCAACTATTAAGATAAGTGGATCATGTATGCAATACAGAAAGTAAATGAATCACAACAAAAAATATTTTTATAAGTTTCAATCAAATTACCCACTCCTTACTACAACTTGTTAATCCTCCCAATTATAGTTTTTTCACTATATACAGGTGGTTACAACTAGGGAAAGTATCATTACCATAAACAATGCATCCCACAGTGTTCCCACTCTAGAGTCCCATTAGAGATCACAAGCTCCCAAATACACAAGTGATTAATATAAAGTCCTAATGTGTCCTTGCTAACTATTGAGTCCTACAAGAAGATATGTATACTATATCCCATAGTGTTACTAGTTTCCCATTATACTTCATATACATCATATTCCCATTAAAATATTTAACTTACTCAAATATGATCCATGGATAGAAAGATATCTATTATCTTTTGACTACTTTTTCACTTCCTTGAGATATAATCTTTCTCTGCACAAAAACCGGATCATCTGAACTTCTCGTGTAACTACTTCAAGAAATTATAAAATGGACTATAAATTGTTTGATCTTGATTATAGTACACTGATATTCAAATGATCTGAACCTTATGAACTCACTAAAAAGCCATGTGTTAAAACCTTTTGAAATACTACCCAACTTCATTTTCAAACTTTACTACACAATATTCATGAAAAATATATTGCATGTGCTTCTCTCAATATTCATGCATGCATGATACAATGAATGGTATTATCAATTATTCATCATTTTATTTTTTTCTACACCACAAATGCACAATATTGAATTTTATTTGTACAAGTGTTATTTCATATGCATGAAAACTTTGAATGATGTAGACACACTTATACTACCTCACTTACCTCCTCAATTTAAAACTTGATCTTAGAGAAAGTCTCACACTATCACTGTGTCCTTTGGAAAAGTGTATCACACAATGATACTACTTCTTTGTGAAACTCACTAAATTTTATGAATTAATATTATAACATGTATCATGAAAATTTCATTCTCAAAACCCTTGATTGTTTTCAACCTCTGTTATTATTTCTATTATATGTGGTAACCAATACTCCCTCAGATAACCTCAATCTCGCATACTACTTCACAATTTCTTCATGAAAAAACATTGAATGTAAGTAGCACAAGTGAAGGTTCATGATACTTAGTTTATCATCATGAGAACATGAAGTCTTAGAAAAGAACAACACAAATTCATGGGATCATTACATGAATACATATCATTTTTTCATTACTCTGTTTTGGTCTCCTAGGTTACTCAAATTTTTATTGAGAAATACCTACAAATGGAGAGGTCTCAAGGTATTTATAGAAAACAAATTCCACTCTATTACTCCATATATGAACACTACCATACCATATCCTACATGAACCGACTCACCTCATGAAATATGTCTTCAGAAAAACCCCATATTCACAAAACATAACTTTATTCACATTTCCTGCATGTAATTTTACTGCCTTTAAATATGCTATGATTGACTGCTCAATATATTCCACTATAAGATTTCATCAACAAACAAAATTCATGCCATTTGTATATAATAATAAAAAAATAGTGGCTTTGAATATATCGTAACTTCATCATGGACATATATTTCATAGTAGATTACACCGATAGACTTAGTCCATACATGAAAATAATCGTATGATATCATATTCAAAAATATCATTACCTTTATGAATATGGTTTGATCTCAGGGACTCTGGCATGGATCGTTATCACATGTAGGAAACCCTCATTCTAGGCTTGATTTTAAAGAATATTGAGTCCGCAATGGGACAACTCGAATAAAACATATTAGATAACTACAATTCTTTACGTATCTTTTTAATTTGGAGGAATAATACCTATGTGGATGAATACTACATCGGTTTTCTCCTTATGTAGAGTTCCACTTAATAACACAACCCATTCCACTGAACGATCAAGTCAGCTCTGGGTCCGACATCCAAATACACCTTCATAGACTAGGATTCACAGGCCATGCCTCTCTGCACAAGCCCACTCCCCCCTATATGCATGCTCACTCATGCGTATTCTTGTGAGAACTATGTTTCCCCCATGCTTGCCTCCCCATAGGCTTGGACATCACTATGAAACCCCTTTCTTATATGGATGGTTAGGCTTGACCTGCTTTCCAACTAAAGTAGTAGTACTATGTTCATGTACATTATTTTTGTATATAATAATGAATATAACTTCTAGTCATTTTTGATACATTGTAAATAGTTTTTAAAGTACAAATGGTGTTTTTAGTTATTATTTAATTAATAAATATATTTTATTAAATTAAGGGATTTTTGAATTAAATAATATTTTAATAAAATAATATTTTATTATTAAATTAATTTTTATTAAATATAAATGATCTTATAATTTTATGCAGTTATAATTTTTATTAAGGTTTGAAAGCCATTTCTGTCAAAACCCGTGAATTTTCGATAAATGCCAGTTTTTATTTTAAAAGTGAAAATTAACATATTTAGAAAATTATTTAGATAAAATAAATGTTATTTCTGGAATCAGGATGTCGAAATTATCCAACGGTGATTTTTTCATAATTTTCTGAGACAATCAAATTTTTGGGTAAAAATTAAGTACCTTTTAAATATATAATGTGTTTTATGACATCATAATGACCCAATAGTGATGTAATAAAATACTATAATCTTTATGTTCGGCCAATATATGTTTTAACATTAAAATAATGTGATTTTGGGTTTGTTTGACTAACTTTTCAAAGCATTAATGGACCCCTCAAAACTTATTCAACACCTTGCCTTTTTAAATTAATTTCCATGGAAGTGTGACTCACCTCCACATAATCAACCCTAATATTTTAAGAAGTTCGGACCTTTTCATTATAAAATATTGTTTTCCTATTCCCTTTTCCAAAAACCATGGGCAAAAACCATGGGATGGTTTGTGGTTTGGATTAATTTAATGTAAGGGGACCCAAACCTAAATAATAAAGAATTCCCTCAACTTTCCTATATAAACCCACCCAAGCTCCCACTTCCTCCTCACTAAAAGCCCTTTTAGTTCGTCCAAACTCTTCCATACTATCTATGGAATCCTCCCAAGGTGCCCCAAGCTCCCAAGAATCCTCTCACAAGCCTCTCTCTAGCATTTGGAAGCACACTTCCAAGTAAGGGTTTTTTCTTCCTTTCTCATTTTTGTCAATTTTCTTTAAGTTGTATTGCCCTTTTAATTTCAATTACGAATGTTGGGGTATGGTTTCTCACCTCCCCCATACTGCCCTATTATTTTTTGAATTATGGGAGACCCATTTATCTCTCATTAAATGCCTCCCATGTACACCCGTTACTATGCTGAAATTCCGAAAGAAACTTCTCTCTCTTCTTTTACATTCAAGCAATAATTTTGTATCATGAATCTAAATTCCATTACAATTGTTGGGAAATGTATCTATATGACCTCATTACTGTAAATTAAATGTAAATATTATGAGGAATCCCTTTCTCTCTCATCAACCATTTTTATGAATTCTTATGTCATGCTGTTACGCTACCGAAATCGCACCGATTTTCTAAGCCAATGCCATTGGGTAGTGGATACCATGCCCATTTCTCCATCAATGGTATCCAAATTTATGAACCTTTACTTATTGATTAAAAAGTTTCATGTATTAATTCCACATTACTTTATCATAGAATAAATTATTATGTTTTATTAATCCATGTTTTATGATCCATGTGGCACACTTATGCATGAAATGAAATGTTTAAGAAGGGTGCGCCCTTATAGAGCTCCAATGCATTGGGTAAAGTATAGTATCATGATACATAATGTGCAATGAGTGTTTACTCATGATAATTCAAGTGCAATGAGGGTTTACTCATGATTTATGTGCAATGAGGATTTACTCATGCTCCATGTGCAATGAGCCTTGGCTCATGCTAATTCTATGATAAGTGTTGTTGCCACATTTCCATGTTATGATTATCATGCGTTATCATGCCTTTATGTTCATGTTTTTTTATTCTCTATTGATATGCCTATTGTATAACATGTATTTTAATCCTCATGTTATTCCATGTGTACTCCCTTACTGGGCTTTATAGCTCACCCTTTTCTTATGCATGTCCTCAGGTTATCCCATGCAATGCTAAGTACGAGGGAATATAGTGGTCATGTAAATGATGTTTTAAAAAAAGATGTTGTATTTAATGTTTTAAGTTTTTATGTAATGATCCTAAGCCCCAAAGACACTAAAACTCTCGATCTTCTTTGTTGTATCAAGTGATGTTTTATGTAATAAATTATGTTTAAGTTTTTAATAAAAGTAGGGTTGTCATACTTCTTGGGAGAAACTTCCTGAGCACTTTTCTTTTATTTCTATACTAAGGGGATCTTATCTTGTTTTGTAAACTAATTATTTTTTTTGATGTGGTCCTATTTCATCATCAATATATTATTTTTATTGGATATTAAATAACTAAAATTATTATAAGAGTGAATTTTTTTATTTAAATAATCACAGTAACTCTCAATGTATTCATATCTATTCTTGATAGACTGATTCTTTTTCTATGAATTTTGATTATACTGTGTAGGTTTCCTATTTTATTCAGATATTATCCCATTAAATGTAGGAATTATGTAATTTTATTATAATGAAATATTGTCACAAAAATTTATTTCCTGATTCACAAACTTCTAAAAATATTAAGAGTAATAAAAAAATATTGATTTCTTCTTCTATGACACATTCTCAAAGTCTTTGAAACTTTTCTAATTTTGGACAACACATTTATTCTTTTTTTTTGTTTTTTTGGGGAATAAGAATTACTACACTTCTTTGAAACCATATTTAAGGATGAAGTGTATTCCTAATAATTTTTATTCATCCATTTTTCCCAAATTTTATGGTTGAATATGTATTAGTCATCAAAAAAATATTAGTATGCATATATTTATCAGGACAAAGGGTTACCTTTTTCAATGAGATTACATTAGAGTTACCCTTATATAGTCTCAATATATTCTTTACACTAGGTTGAGTCATTTTAGAAATAGGAATATTATCAGAAGTATTATTAACAATACTTATTTTCTCAGTAGTTTGGGAAGTCTCATCTTGTGTTTCTTTCATATTTCTCAATTTGACTTCTAATTCAAGACATTTTAATTTAATATCAATATTATCATCTTTAAGTAATTTCAAGATTTTTTCCCACTAAATCTTCATATTCAAAATATCATCTTCATGCACCTGATTGGACTTCAGTATCAAATTTTCAAGATCATTAATTATTTTTTCTTTAACCTCCACCTGAACATCTTTACCATCTATAGATATATTATGTAGCTTTTACAATGTATAAATAACTTCTATAAAAACCATTTCTTTTACTTCAATCTCACAAAAATTATTTTAAAATTCTTTTTCATCCATGATGAATATTTCTTTATATACATCAAATTCTCTTCCTTGATTTTATCAAGTTTTAAGAGAGTGTTCTAGTTACAAACCTTTTAAATAATACTTATTCTATTACATCAGCTTCCTCTTCCTATTGTGTTTTTTCATCAAGAAGTTCCTTGAAATTCCTGTCTATAAAAATAACCACTTCTTTAGGAACTTACATCAAATGTTCTTTGATTTCAAAATTGAGAACATCTTCATTACAACTTAAACTTTAATCCTCATAATTATAATCAACTAATTTCCCTGAAAGATTTCCACTTTGAGTTCATTCTTCCTATAATTGAACTTATTTAATATTTTAGTTTATATTTAGTTTATTTTTCATTCTATTATTACTATTTTACAAGTCTTAATTGAATATTAAACATTTATAACATCAGGATTAGAGTTAGAATTTTCCATTTTAATCACTTATATATCTTCTTCAAACTCAAATCTACACTTAATATATTTATAATATAAAAAACTGGGCCAATAAAGTATATCCAACTAAATTTGGAACCTTCCCTTTGATATTAATTGAAGTACCCAATATATCATGTAGTCACACTAAGAGGGAGGGGGGGGGGGGGTGAATCAGGTGTGACTTGTTTTATTGAATTCTTTTTTCCATTATTTTACCCCTGTTAATTCAAAACACTATCACCTATTAGGTTGATTGGATTCTATATGCAATTTAGTAAGTAAATGAAACACAATAAAAAATATTTTTACAAGGTTCAATCAAAAGGCATACTCATTACAATAGTCAATTAATCCTCCTGGTTACAGATTCTTCTCTATATGAAGGTAGTTACAACTAGAGAAAGTACCATTCCCATCAAAACTAAGTCCCACAATGTTCCCACTCTAGATTAACACCAGATATCACATGTTACCACCTACACAAGCGATTGACATAGTGACCCACTATGTCCTTACTAACACCTGATTCCTAAAGAAAGATCTTTATACTATATCCAATAGTGTCACCAGCTTCTCATTAGCCTTAATATAATTTAGAGTCCCACTAAAGTCTTTAAATTAATAAAATAAAATCCATAGATATAAATATATCTACTTTATTCTAACTAATTTTTCACTACCATGAGATATATTCATTCCCCACAAACAAAAAAACCACCTAATATGAACATGCACACTACTTCAAGAACTTCAGTAACTGACTATTAACTACCCGATATTTCTCACTATCCACTAATATTAAAATGATCTAAACCTTCTCAATTCAATAAAAAGTTGAGTATGAAAGCCTTCTAAAATACTACCTGGATTCAATCTCAAACTGCATTTCACACTATTCATGAAAAATATATTACATGATCTTCTCTCAAACTTCATTCATGTATGATACAATGCACAGTCTTCTTAATTCTTCTTCATTTCAATTTGATCAAAAACACAAATACACAAGCTTCAAAATTTTTTATACAAGTTTTATTTCATGTTCATGCAAACTTTGAATAATGCCATCACACTTAAAATGCCTTACTTACCTTCTCACTTTAAAAATTACTCTTCAAGAAAGTCTCAAACTATCATTGTTACCTTCATGAAAGTATTTCATGCAATGATACTTCCTCTTTATGAAACTCACTAAATTCTTTTCATGCATATTATCTCATGTATTATGAAAAATTAATTCATGAAACCCATTATTACTTTTACCCTCTATTCTTATTTATATTATATGTGGTTACCATTACTTCTTCATGAAACCTCAAGATCATATAATAATTCACATTTTATTCATGAAAAAACATCAAATGTAAATATCACAAGGGAATGTTCATGATTGTTTCTGAAAAAATGTGGTTGATGTTTGATGATTGATTGCAGGGGGTTGAGTTTTGTGAAATCATTCACATCGAGCTCAAAATTTTTTAATGGATTCCAATGATATTTATTCATGGATCTAGAAACACCCAATGGTTCTATGTCTGTGAGGGACTTTCTTTAAAAAGGCTAGTTCTCTTTGGGAAGTTTTTCCAATGATACTTAAGAACTCACACTGGTCGAGAGGATAGGAGGTCGGGATCATCACACCATTTTGGGTGGAATTATTTCCTACTATGGGACTCTCTTATAGATTAAAGATAGGTTTGTGAATCCTTCATTAAATACCAAGTATGACGTGGGTCACCCTTGCATTAACAATAAATTATTATCATGTATGGAATTTAGAATCATCTATATATATCCAAGGTTCTTCATCAATGAAGATATCTATATGTATTCAAGGTTATTCATCAATTGTAACCTCTTATGTACTGATCATAGATTATTTTTTCATTTATTATTATGATACTAGTTTTGAGACACATAATGTGGAACTCTAGAGTGAATCATCATCCATAGAGATGAGAGTTGTTTTGATATCGAGATCAGAACCATAAGATGGTCTTTCTATGTATCCTTGTGAAAGGAATCAGAACCCATGTATTTTAGTTCCACTTAACGAGACACATCATACATTTTATGGTCATGTGATGAGGACCAAACCATATAGTTTAACATCATACATAAAGGATGCTTAGGTGAAAGGTTCATAGTCAAAGTTTGGTTTGGGACTTATGCCAATGTAGCATAGGGAACTTGGAAGGGATATGGGCTCTTAGGTTCTATAATAAATTACTGAGAATGTGGCCTAAAGAGAATTAGGGTTGGTTTTGGGTGTTGGGTTTTGACCTCAGAGAATTAGGGTTGGTTTTGGGTGTTGGGGAATAAGAATTACTACACTTCTTTGAAACCATATTTAAGGATGAAGTGGATTCCTAATAATTTTTATTCATCCATTTTTCCCAAATTTTGTGGTTGAATCTGTATTAGTCATCAAAAAAATATTAGTATGCATATATTTATCAGGAAAAAGGGTTACCTTTTTCAATGAGCTTACATTAGAGTTACCCTTATATAGTCTCAATCTATTCTTTACACTAGGTTGAGTCATTTTAGAAATAGGAATATTATCAGAAGTATTATTAACAACACTTATTTTCTTAGTAGTTTGGGAAGTCTCATCTTGTGTTTATTTCATATTTCTCAATTTCACTTCTAATCCAAGACATTTTAATTTAATATCAATATTATCATCTTTAAGTAATTTCAAGATTTTTTCCCACTAAATCTTCATATTCAAAATATCATCTTCATCCACCTGATTGGACTTCAGTATCAAATTTTCAAGATCCTTAATTATTTTTTCTTTAACCTCCAGCTGAGCATCTTTACCATCTATAGATATATTATGTAGCTTTTACAATGTATAAATAACTTCTATAAAAACCATTTTTTTTACTTCATTCTCACAAAAAATCTTTTAAAATTATTTTTAATCCATGATGAATATTTCTTTATATACATCAGATTCTCTTCCTTGATTTTATCAAGTTTTAAGAGAGTGTTCTAGTTACAAACCTTTTAAATAATACTTATTCTATTACATCAGCTTCCTCTTCCTATTGTATTTTTTCATCAAGAAGTTCCTTGAAATTACTGGCTATAAAAATAACCACTTCTTTAGGAACTTACATCAAATTTTCTTTGATTTCAAAATTGAGAACATCTTTATTACATCTTAAACTTTAATCATCATAATTATAATCAACCAATTTCCCTGAAAAATTTCCACTTTGAGTGCCTTCTTCCTATAATTGAACTTATTTAATCTTTTAGTTTATATTTAGTTTATTTTTCATTCTATTATTACTATTTTACAAGTCTTAATTGAATATTAAACATTTATAACATTAGGATTAGAGTTATCATTTTCCATTTTAATCACTTATATATCTTCTTCAAACTCAAATATACACTTAATATATTTATAATATAAAAACTGGGCCAATAAAGTAGATCCAACTAAATTTGGAACCTTCCCTTTAATACTAATTGAAGTACCCAATATATCATGTAGTCACACTAAGAGGGAGGGGGGGGGGGTGAATCATGTGTGACTTGTTTTATTGAATTATTTTATCCATTCCTTTTAGCCCTGTTAATTCAAAACACTATCACCTATTAGGTTGATTGGATTCTATATGCAATTTAGTAAGTAGATGAAACATAATAAAAAATATTTTTACAAGGTTCAATCAAAAGGCATACTCATTACAACAGTCAATTAATCCTCCTGGTTACATACTCTTCTCTATATGAAGGCAGTTACAACTAGAGAAAGTACCATTCCCATCAACACTAAGTCCCACAATGTTCCCACTCTAGATTAACACCAGAGATCACATGTTACCACCTACACAAGCGATTGACATAGTGACCCACTATGTCCTTACTAACACCTGAGTCCTAAAGAAGGATCTTTATACTATATCCAATAGTGTCACCAGCTTCCCACTAGCCTTAATATAATTTAGAGTCCCACTAAAGTCTTTAAATTAATAAAATATGATCCATAGATATAAATATATCTACTGTATTCTAACTAATTTTTCACTACCATGAGATATATTCATTCCCCACAAACAAAAAAACCACCTAATATGAACATGCACACTACTTCAAGAACTTCAGTAACTGACTATTAATTACCTGATCTTTCTCACTATCCACTAATATTCAAATTATCTAAACCTTCTCAGTTCACTAAAAAATAGAGTATGAAAGCCTTCTAAAATACTACCTGGATTCAATCTCAAACTGCATTTCACACTATTCATGAAAAATATATTACATGATCTTATCTCAAACTTCATTCATGTATGATACAATGCACGGTCTTCTCAATTCCTCTTCATTTCACTTTGATCAAAAACACAAATACACAAGCTTAAAATTTTTTTATACAAGTTTTATTTCATGTTCATGCAAACTTTGAGTAATTCTAGCACACTTAAAATGCCTTACTTTCCTTCTCACTTTAAAAATTACTCTTCAAGAAAGTCTCAAACTGTCATTGTTCCCTTCATTAAAGTATATCATGCAATGATACTTCCTATTTATGAAACTCACTAAATTCTTTTCATGCATATTATCTCATGCATTATGAAAAATTAGTTCATGAAACCCATTATTACTTTTACCCTCTATTCTTATTTATATTATATGTGGTTACCATTACTTCTTCATTCAACCTCAAGATCATATAATAATTCACAGTTTATTCATGAAAAAACATCAAATGTAAATATCACAAGGGAAGGTTCATGATTATTTCTGAAAAAATGTGGTTGATGTTTGATGATTGATTGCAGGGGGTTGAGTTTTGTGAAATCATTCACATCGAGCTCACAATTTTTTAATGGATTCCAATGATATTTATTCATGGATCTAGAAACACCCAATGGTTCTATATCTGTGAGGGACTTGCTTTAAAAAGTCTAGTTCTCTTTGGGAAGTTTGTCCAATGATACTTAAGAACTCACACTGGTCGAGAGGATAGGAGGTCAGGATCATCACACCATTTTGGGGGGAATTATTTCCTACTATGGGACTCTCTTATAGATTAAAGATAGGTTTGTGAATCCTTCATTAAATACCAAGTATGATGTGGGTCACACTTGAATTAACAATAAATTATTATCATGTATGGAATTTAGAATCATCTATATATATCCAAGGTTCTTCATCAATGAATATATCTATATGTATTCAAGGTTCTCCATCAATTCTAACCTCTTATGTACTGATCATAGATTATTTTTTCATTTATTATTATGATACTGGTTTTGAGACACATAATGTGGAACTCTGGAGTGAATCATCATCCATAGAGATGAGAGTTGTTTTGATATCGATATCAGAACCATAAGATGGTCTTTCTATGTATCCTTGTGAAAGGAATCAGAACCCATTTAGTTTAGTTCCACTTAACGAGACACATCATAACTTTTATGGTCATGTGATGAGGACCAAACCATACAGTTTAACATCATACATAAAGGATGCTTAGGTGAAAGGTTCGTAGTCAAAGTTTGGTTTGGGACTTATGCCAAAGTAGCCTAGGGAACTTGGAAGGGATATGGGCTCCTAAGTTCTATAATAACTTACTGAGAATGTGTCCTAAAGAGAATTAGGGTTGGTTTTGGGTGTTGGGTTTTGACCTCAGAGAGAATTTCTACGTATCCCATTTGGATAGGAATCAAAGCCCACATAGTTTGGTTGTGAGGACCCATACATATAGAGAACCTCTAAAGGTTTGTCTCATAGGGGAGTATGTCCCTTTGGGAGGATAGGGTTTGGGCTTACTCCTAAGTAGGATTCCCTTGAAAACAAGTTTTTATAGGGTTGGGGATAACACCTAATAGGAGGCCCATTTGTGAGATGTTGGAGATTATACTGAGTAGGAGGCCCATTTGTGAGATGTTGGGGCTTATTCCAAGTTAGAGGATGAAGGTTTGAGTGTAATTAGGGATTATACCAAATAAGAGGCCCATGATTTAGTTGGGTCTTACAATTGGAATAATGCCCGAATACCGAGGGTCGTGCAGATATCATAATCATTTCCCACCTCGAAGCACATGTGAGTCATGCTCAATGTGGGAAATAAGAGGAAGTAATAGATTTGGAATACCACACAATCAGCTCTGTCTGTTGGTGGATGAGGCCAAAACCAAAAGGGAGAGGGAAAGACAATAGGCTTTGGAACCTCCCTCCCATCATTGTACGCTAAACCCAAAGGGAGAGAGAGAGAGAGAGGGATTTCAATTGCATATCTACCCCTTTTGTTTTGGTATCCAGAATGGTCATGTTAGACTGCCCATCTAGATACAATACATGGGCATGGAGGAGGAAGGAATGAAGTAGGAGAGTTTCTACAAGAAAAGATAGGGGATTAATCCAGGATGGATGCCCTAAAATTGGTTCCTAGGGAGGAGAGGAGGATCCCATTCCCAGTAAAAGGGGAAGAGAAAGTGTGATCCTCACCCTCCCAACTTGGAATCGGAGGCCCTGGGTGTTAGAGACCAAAAGGGTAAGAAAGAGTCCTCACCCTTATTATTGAGATATGGGGGTCCCTGAAACTACCCCCAGGGTTGAGGTCCTCATGACCAAAGGGATTCATACTCACATTCACCCCGAGGACCATACCTATCAGGTAGGACAAGTGTAGGAAAACTCTGATTAAATGCATGAATACTCAAATGGGAGACTTGCTGGTGTACCTCCTACCTTGGTTTCTCAAGTTCGAAGGCTTCAGTGGAGGATTCAATCTGCCCCCTTAGATAAGGGATCCAAATGGTGAGGATCCATTCCATTGCTGGATTTAAAGAGGAATCAAAGGGGAGATCATGCAAGTCCTAGCTTGGTGAGAAAAGGTGCTTTACATAGGGTCTAGGAGGAGTTGGAAGTGCTTTGTGTAGGGGGAATAGGCCAGTGTGAACTGGAGGTGCCTTGGGAAAAGCTTTACCCTAGGAACCACATGTCTCCTTAGGAATCCCCAGATGGGTCTCACATAGGTCCCTAATTAGGTAAGGGGACTCACACAAGTGGCTGTCCACTAGGGGAAAATAGGGTCCTCACGCTGGTGTCTTGTACTTTAGACCTTAGAGTAACTTTTATCCTACTATCCCCCTTAATTTCTTATTTTACTAGGTTGTAGAGGGATAACTGAGTGATTTTAGAGGACCTGGGAAAAGGGTATGTGTGACCATATCTTTAGGGATTCTTCAAATTTTCTAGTTGTTCAAATGAGGACCGCTAAGGTCCTATTTATAGGAAAATAGAAGACCCCTTTGAAGGAGTTACCCCACATAGGTCTATGGCATAGGTACCTGGCATAGGGGTGGCTGTGATTTATGTGTTGTGTAGGTAGTGTGTGTAGGTTATGTGAGCAGGTGCCTCATGCAGGGTTGACTATGCCATATGGGTTGCATAGGTAGGTCCTACACCGGCCTCTTGGTGAGCAGGTTTGGGGCACGTAGGACCACATGGGTGAAATTGTTGCTCTATACATGGGGGTTTGTTCCCCTATACCCCTGCTTGGAGTCAGTTCTAGGTTGTAGTCCTGAACCTTCAGACCAGTCCCTTCACTCTATCATTGACCCCCTGAAAAATTAAGAGTCGCACCATGAAATTTTTTGGGCTAGGTTGATGATGTTTTGGTTCACAACACACATAAATACTATCTGCTCCTTTTTATGTAATAAAGATGTATTTATACTCAAACTAAATGATTGGTGTCTAAGTGAGGTTCACATCTTGAATTTTGTAGAAATTTTCATGGAGCACACTTCACAGTGTCAACAAACCCCCCCTTAGAATTATATCCTCTTGGAATGAAAAGAATATGGTTCTAAGGTAACAATATGACACTTTTATACATTCTAAAATCATTTGGTTGGATTTGAAGCTACCTCAAGTGTGGAAGGATGCTCTAATTTTTACCTAATCTATGGGGCCTAGTGAGAATAGTTTGACTGTTTCTAGGTTCATATGGAAAACCCTACAAACTTTGTGTCTTTTGTGTCATTGCCCTAATTTTTTCCTAAGTCTAATATGAATAAGGCTTAGCAGGTAAGACTTATATTTTTCTTAGGCCGACCTTTATAGGTTTTCATATTGAAAAGTTTTGGTAATTTTATCTTCTACTACTTTATTTTTTCCTAACCATGCAGAGTGTGGGCCTGACATGATGAGACTCAACTTTTTTCTAGAGTTCCCATTGTGGGTTTTCAACCTGGTGAGTAATGTGTCTCTTTTTTATTGGCTGTTTAAAGTCGTGTAGGTCGAACTAATGTGACTGGTATTTTAGGTCAAACATCGTTGACCATAAGTCTTGAAATGATTACCCAAACAAAAATTGGGTTCCAATAATGTTATGAAATTATTCAGATACCCAATGGGGTAGTTTTGAGCCACAACTTTGTGATTTACAAATATAAAACATAATATGAGACAAGTATATGAGGAATGACCATAGAATAAATTCAAAAAATGGTTTTTAGACCAATATTTTCAGGGATAATAGGAATAGAGGAGGTATTTCCTAAGGCATAAATTACTACTAGTTGACAAACCCATTTTGTCGGTGACTTTATGAAAAGGTAAATTGGGTGTGTTATAGTATCGTTAAATAGTGGTATCATGTGGCTGATAGGAATTAAAAATTTGTGGGTGACTTATTCAAAGACAATTGGGGAGTGTTACAACAAATTCAGGAAAATGAGTTATTAGGAATTATGAAATTCTATTTCTAATGGATGAAGAATGTTTACGGAGATTCAAATTTCTCAAAACCACGATGGGTGGCTTGCCCAAGGAAGAAGCAATATAATGAAGGGGATATATGTATTAGAATTTTCTATGAGTGGGAGACTGATCCTACATGAATTTGGATTGTCTGAACAAGGGTATATTTTGTTAAATAATCTATGTTAGGGGGGAAGGACCCTTTTTGGTAAAGGTTGAACCATCATGAAATTTAATGTCGTGCGACCAGGATATTGACCATGTAGTTTAATGTCTTATAGTGAGGACATTGTTGTATAGTTTAACATCTCGTGACTAGGATGTTATGATATGTAGTTTAATTTCATAAAAAAATGATATTATGATATACAGTTTAAGTTTTACAATAATGACATTGGGGGGATATAATTTAAGGTCTTTAGTTTTGACCGAAAGGTTAATAATTATCCCTTTTCATGATAATATATCTGGTAATTCTCTATTACTTTCAGGTATGAGGGGGTAATGTTGTAATTTTTAATACGAGGATCTCCATATCCAAAGAGTTTTATGGGTAAAAGTTCTTATGTCGATAAAGGAGGTCTTTCCCAAGGATGAAGTTACCACTAGTTGAAAACCCCATTTGATGGGAGACTATGGAAATCCATCTGGGAAGTGTTACTACATATTGAAATAGTGGAATCCTTTGGATGATAGGCCTTGAAACATTGTGGGCGACTTATGCAAATCCAAGTAGTTCTTGTTACAAAAGAGTCAGGAAAATGTGTTCTTAGGAATTCTGACATTCTATTGCTGATGGATGAAGGAAGTTTATGAAGATTTAGATTTCCCTGGACATAGAATTTGGTTTGTGGATGGAAATTACCTAAATATGGGAGGATCATTTTAAGTCAAAATTACTCGAGAGTGGTGGAATAGGTTTCCTGTGTAAGTCTAACCCCAAGTACAGGAAAGAATGTGTCATACCAGTCCAAGGTTGTTCCAGAATACTTCATATACGAGGGAATAAATTGTAAACCACGACCTTGGGGGTTCCTGGATCAAGAGAAATTACATTGGAAAGTATGTGTGTGTGTGTGGGGGGGGGGGGGGGGGTGACCGAAGACTAAATTTGAATATAAGGTTCCAACATAATGTCTTCAAACCTTACAGAGACAAAAGAAGCTACTCCAGAGGGCGGAGTTACCACTAGTTGCCAAACCTGTTTTGTGGGCTATTTTATGCAAAGTCATCAGGGTCATGTTGTAGCATAATCAAACAATGTAATCCTCTGGATAATAGGCCTGTTATGTGGGTGAATTATGCATATACAATTGGGTCATGTTACTGCATAATCAGGTAGATTATTACTCAAGTATCATACATTCTATTACATCTAGACTGAGAAAATTTTTGAAGATCTGAAAGTTTAAAATATTAGGAGTATGACATGTGGAAGGGATATGTCTAAGAACAAAGTATATGTTAGAATGAATATTTCCATTAATTTTAGATTCCCTTTCATATATCCAACTCATATATATCAAGGGACATCTCTGTTTCATTTATAGACCCTTGAATAAGGGAACCCAAATTAAGAGCTCTTGCATAAATCATTATTTGTATTTAGGAGGGAGGAACTGTTTTCCTTACTCTGTGGCTGGGAATAGGACATAAGGTATAGGTGTCACTATGTTTCTCATTGGGGGTGAGAATCAAGACACATTTAGTTCTTATGAAACTATGCAATATAAATTCATGTAGAAAAGTCATCAACTGTTTAGTTTAATGTCATATGGTGTGGATGAAGGTGACTCATCATAAAAAAGGAATATTATGGATGGGCTTGGGTATAGGACCCATACATCACTACATATATTTATAGAGAAATAATTAACACACACATAGTTCTAAAAGAGATTCCCTATACTAATTTCATTCATGTGTGGAGAAATTTTTTTTTTGAATACGGGCTCACACATGGGGTGAGACCCCATACCAAACCCTATCATGTAGATCTGATTCATACATAGAAGAGTGGGGGAAGTTCCCATATTATGTTACAAATGGGACTAGTATTGAAGACCCAAACCTCACTATGTGTCCCATTAGGATTAGAATAAATCCACACATAGTTCATGGGGGAATCTATGTAGTTTAAATTCATACAGCAAAGACATATAGTGCGCCTTTTATGGTCTTGCAGTCAGGACCATGATAACCCCAATGTGAATTGATATTCCTTACTTGTTCAAGGAACTTATTTACCAAAACTCTTAAGCCCACATGATCTATTATCAGTGTGAGAAACAAGGATCGGTAAAAGATTCTTCCATGACACAATGGTAACACAAGTGAATTATAGGGGCATTTGGGTTCTTTGGTGGCTGGACCGAAATGTGAGATCCAGGTGTCACTATTTATCTCAATGAAATGAGAATCAAGCCATACATAGTTCTCAAATCCCATGAAGTATAAATTCATGTGATGAGGAAGAAAATTACCTGATGAAAAATAATAAAAATGTTGCAGCTAGGCCCAAGGATTGAAATTTGGGTGTCACAACATATCATTTGATGGAAAGAATCAAGCCACATATAGTTCTTGAAAGGTTCCCTATGCAGGTCTTACTCATACACTGGGAGTGGGACATTTTTTTTGTTTCTTTCTAAGTCTAGACCTATGATTGGAAATATGATAATCACTACATATCTCATTTACATGAGAATCAAGCCACATATAGTTCTCAGGAAGATAGTGAAATTTATCATCATGCAATGATGATGTTAGACATGCAGTTTAATTTCATGTGGTAAGGTTGTAAGTAACCCAAAGTGGAAAGGAATATTGCGGCTGGACCAAGGGATAGGACTCAAGCTTCACTACATATCATTTTGGAGAAAGAATCAAGGCACACAAAGTTCTTGAAAACAAATCCCCACATCAATCAAGTTTTGATGTGAGGAAAAGGGGTTATTTTATATTTTCTCGAATAATGTATTGGCTCAGGACATAAGTTCTAGGAACAACTACGTATCTCATTGGAATAAAAATCAAGACACACTTAGTTCTTGAAAGACTCCTTATGAAGGTCTAATTCACACACAAAGAAAAGGGGATTTTTTTATCATGGATGGACCTGGGATGGGAGATATGGGTGTCACTATTTATCTCATTGTAATGAGAATCAAGCCACACATAGTTCTTGAATAAAGGTGTGGCAGGATACTAGAATCAAATATTTTTATCTGTTGAAACACAGATCAAAATGTTATATAGTTTTACATCATGAAACAAGGACATTAACCATGAATTTTAATGTCATATGGTTAGAATGATATGATACATAGTTTAAATTCTTATAGCTTGGACTATATATAGTGTCATGTAGTTTAACATCCTATAGCTAGGATTACTGTCATACCTTTTAAGGTCATGTGAAAAATATTGACTATTTAGTTTAACATAATGAAACTAATATGTGTGTCATGTGATTACATGAAATATTTCCTCAGGAACCTTGAATTGGTTGTGGTCATAATAAGTTCTGTATCCATTGAGATTAAGGAATAAGATCCGTTAAAGTGGACCTTATATATGGAGCAAGGTCCCTCCCACTTTGACTCAAGTTTTGGAGGATTTTTCCTGATATAATTAGAGTCCTAAAAACTTGTACCAATTATCCATAGAAAAATGAACATTGTTGAACCTTCTTGTTAGAAGATAACACTATCCAATTTTGATAAAGCTCTAAGTGATTCAGAGTGTTCAATATTTTATCATCGAGTCACTCCAATTAATCCAGCCATTTTTGGTATTTCTCATTTATAGATATCTATTCATATATGGAAATATAGAGTGATGGAAATCATACCTCAATAGGCAGGATTACTTTTGTCCCATATACCAGTGAATACAGGGTCACCCGTGTGGCAGTACGGGTTGTGGTTTGGTAGGCCCACAAGGAATGAAAGAGTTTTTCAGGGCATGAATTCTTATCCTTATCCACCATATTTTGGAGTATTTTTGATAGGGTCTTGTTGAAATACTCTATCTATATATTATCCACTTCATGATAGTGGTATGAATGGTCAGATTTGATATTGTACTCCTGATACAACTTTTCCACCTCAACAGAACATAAATTGGCACCGTTTTCCATTAGTATTGTACGGAGGACACCAAATATAGTAATGATGTTGGATTTCATGACGATGAAAATTCTTTCGTCCTCGACTTATTTGAGGGGTATTACCTCATCCCATTTGGATAAGAAGTAAGTAGTAGTTAGGATGTATTTGAACTATTTCACCATAACAAGAGGGTATAACCCCACAACATCCATTTCCCATATGGAAAATGGATAGGAGTATTTGGATATATATATAAACTCTATGGGTTTATGGATGGAGTTAGAATGCACTTGGAAGGAATGAAAAATCTTGGTGAATTCGGTGCAGTCCTACATCAACAAAAGCCAAAAGTTTCCAATACTTTGGATTTGGTTGGAAAGCCTATATCCAGACTGGTGGTAAACACAGGATCTTGAGTGTACTTCTTTCATGATTATAATGATCTCTTATAAATCAATACATCTGATAATGACTCCATCAAAACCTCGTTTATAGAGGAATTTTTATTGATTTGGGCCATTATAAAGAGTGAAGTTGGTTTCTCACTACTAGATTTTCTCTTTCCCAGCTCTGTCTGATGGGGGAACTCCATTCTGAAGGTAGACCATGATCAGAATCATCCACCTAGTGGTAATACCATACTTTTTATGGATATGGACGATTTCATTGATCTATTCCATTATGAATTGAACAAAATGTGAGATCATTCAGTGATGAGAAATGTTTATGACCATTTCATCCTAGTTTGGATCCTCCAAGGCTATATCTACATTTTACAATGCATCTTTCTGGGCATTCTACAATCATGGGATGTGATTCAATTTTGGTTTCAAGGGGAAATCTACCATTATCCCTCATAAATAATCAAACAGGGGGATTGAATCTTCTTTTTCGATGACATAATCCACATTAATCTATTTGATTAACAAATTTGAATTTCCTTTCACCTCTAGGTGGTCCACTATAATTTGGAGTGACAATTCAAGGCTAGTAATGAGGGAATAATATTATACTTCATTATTTTTACAACCTTATGACACCAGGAAGGAGTAAGGTAAAACAACCTTTGCTGGGGAAATGAGCACAATCCCTAACCTGACTTTGTTGAGCTTAGGGTCTTCTATTCTCTTCCCTTTTTGGATCCTTGATGTGTCATCAAAATACATCTTCAACATTTGGGGGAATTTTTTAATAAAACATATATCTTCATCAAGCATTTCAATATTCAATGACTTTTTTTTAGATGGGTGTTCTGCAAGAAAATACACCAAATCTTGACCTTTAACCACTTTTTTGAGAAAAAAACTGATGCAGGGTAACTTCCCACCATGCCAAATGTCCTATCAACATAGGATGGATGATGATATATTTGATTGGGTTATTGTGAGAGACCAAATTTAAATCAGGGTTCTACAATTAGTATCTCATTTTCTGAACCACAAATATTAATGCAAGGCATATCTTCTTAATATCCGAATAAAGATTCTGAGTGTCGATCATGGTTTGAATGAGATAATAGAGGATGTTTTCATTCCTAGCATCATTATTTTTCATAAAAAATGTGCCTAGTGATCACTCCAGGGATGTCACATATAGAATGACTGACTTTCCCTCAACAGGTGACATTAATAGTGGTGGGATCAAGATATATTTCTTGAGAGTGTCAAATGATTCTTGATAGTCATTAGTCCACCGATACGTAACCCATTTCTTCATCAATTTGGTGAAGGGAAAACACATTCATATGAGGTTGGTTATAAATCATTGGATTTAGTCCAAGTGTTCTTGAATTCATCTCAAATATTTAATATTTGGAGAATTTGACATGATAAGGATAGTCTTTATCTTCTCAAGTTCGACTTCGATTCCACGATGGCATATGATGAAGCCGAGAAACTTTCTCAAGGTTAACCCAAAGGCACATTTTAAGGGGTTCATTTTTATACTATGATATCTTAGCTTTTGAAACATGTTTTCAAGGTCAACCAGGTAGTCAGAATTTTGTTGGGGATTAACCACTAGATCATCAACATATCATTCGAAAAACTTCCCCAAGAAGGGTTTGAATATGAGGTTCACGACATGCTGGTATGTGGCGCCAACATTCTTTAAGTAAAATGTAATTAACCAATATAATAATACTCCCTAGGGGCCCTAAATGTGGTGGATTATTAATCTTATAGGGCCATCCAAATTTGGTTGTACTCTGCATATCCATCCATGAAGAAGAGGGATTGATAACCAACCTTCACATCAATAAGTAGTTATGTGATTGTAACTAGGAATTCATCCTTAAGATAGTGCTGGTTGAGATCTATGAAGTCAATGAAGACCCTAATTTTACTATTTTTCTTCTTTACTAGGATGATATTGGCTTTAAATTTTAGATTCTAAAATTCACAGATGAATTCATCCTTGATATTTTTTTTTTCAAATTCAACCTTAATTTTGGAGGCTTGAGTTGAGTGTGTCCTTCTGACTACCTATTTTTATCCTCATTGAACTTATATCAAGCCCAATTGGTGGGTGGACACCTTGGGATCAAGGCTTGGAATCTCAATGTAATTCTAGGAGAACATGTCCTAGTGTTGCTTCAGGAAGGAGGTATATACCTCTTGTTCTTTGGAAGTCATGGATGCACTGATCAAAATAGGTCATGGATCTTCTTCTATGCCCAAATTTATTTCCTTGATCTCATTAATAGTGGTGGAGACACTTCCTTAAATGTTGGAGGAGCATCCCTGAGGCCTTTATCCTCTTCCCCTTTCTCCTTTTTTTCCACTTCTACCTATTAATTTCTCTCAGGGGAAGTAGATGATGAATAAAATTTCTTGGAGTCTGAGGAGGATTCAATATTTTGACATTTAGAGTATGAAGAAACTACTTTTATCTCAAATGATGGTGTTGGGCCTTTTTGAAGCTCTGAATGGGAGATGATAGACTGAGAATGAGAATCTTCATTTTCTCCCATTTTTATGACCACTTCTTCTATATTAGTAGACAGAATAATGATTTTTGAATCTAGGGGGATGGAATGAAGGCATTTTCATCTGGGATTTCATTACTACTTGGAGATTTGACAACTTCCCCAGTGCTGTCAGGTTCATTTATCACAACTGATATCACAGAAGTTTATAGACATGTGCTCAAATTTGGACCCACCTCTTTGATTTGGTTGAAGTCCAGTATGTACTATGGAATAATCTTTTGAAAAGATTAGCCAGAATCATCTCTAGACCATTCGGGGTATTTATTCGAGCAAAATTGTTTGTCACAGTCTATTTCCCTTTCCTATGGTATAATCTTGCGTCAATGTACTATGAATCATAGGATTTAAGTGGGGCTTTTTCACCATTAAATTTACCAATTTGACAATTGATACAATATTTTAGGAATTGGGGGTATGATGAGGGGATAACCATATACTGATGTATCTAAGGTTTTCCCAGAAAAATGTTGAAGGCTTTATCTTGCCGAACAATCATGAATTCCGAGTCAGACACAAGATCCTCAAATAAAGTCTTGAGTTTTATTTTTCCAAGAGTTTTTTTACCATTATTTTCATAACACTATAACATTAAAGTGGAGGGGGACAAGTGATATTCTTCAAATCCTAGTTGATAAAGTGTTTATATCATAATGTGGTCTACTCTTGATCCATTTTCAATGAAGGCTCCTTGGATATCAATTTCATTTATCCTGCACAATATATACAAGGGTCTGACATGTCCCTATATAATGACATCCTCATCCTGGCCTGTGAAAGATATGATCATTTTTCATTCCATAGGATCATTATCTGCATGAAATACTTCAGCATCAGCATCAACAACCACAACTTATAATTCTTTAGGTATTGATAAGGCCTTTATGAGTGCTTCCCAGAGGTCTTTTGATAGGCTCAAGGCATCTGAGATTGATAACTTGGCCAGTACCAAGGATAATTACTTAAAAATTTCATACTTCTAGTCTAAATATCTATTCTTCCCATCATGGGGATTCTCTTTTTAGGTTATTTAGTAATTTAAGTACTTGATGTGGATGTATTGGCCCTTGGAATATGAGTTTAAGGTGCTTCTGCTCTCAGTGGATTATGTCTACTAGGTTTACCTACACACCAAGGTTTATTAGGTGATGATGTATCCTATAGTTGATATTCCAGGATGATAATTCTAGGGAAGACCCTAGAATGTGTGGGGGAACCACCTTTCTCATATTTAGATCACATGAGATCTCTCCCATTATTTTTGACTATGTAGGCAGTTTGATTAGGGACACAGTTAAAGTAGTGACTCCTGGAACAACCACATCTTCTCTTATATCTTCAACTCTAATGGAATCTTCCCCCAATCCCCCAATCAAATATACTGAATTTGGGTTTATAATCACACTCATCACATGAGAATGGATCCATTAAATGAATAAAATTAATGGAACCAAAGATCCACTCCTCATCTGATGAAGATTTCATCTGGTGGGTTGACTCTTGTTCCACCATTTGGAGGGGTGGTGCCCATGCTTCTAGGACTTTATGAATAAAGTATACTAAATTAAAATCCAACTTTTTCCTTGTAACATGACCATATTATCTTGTTTTCTTCCTTTTCTTCCACCCATGTCATTTTTTGGATGACTAGCTTTTAGATGATTGAGCTGCCAATGGAGTCGATTGTGTTGTAGTTGAAGTGTCTATGGGCATAGTTAGTTGTTGAAAATATTATTAGAGTATATCATGAGTCTGTTTGATTATTTTTATAACCATCTAGTTACTAAACTTCTACGCACCCTTACTTTTAACTTCCTGATATTCATTCTACTCCTCCAGATTAGTGTCAGAAATATAAGCTACCTGCACACATGACTTGCCTAGCTTAACTTTCCTGGAGTCCACCATATTATGTTGGATGAATTTGAAAATGAAACATTCCTAAATGTTTTACCCCAATGCTCAATGGGAGGGGAAATAATTTAAGATATCTTCTTCACTATCCTATATGGTATTATTGGGCTTTGGAAAATTGATCAAGTTGTTCTCTAATGTCGAGATAAAGCAGCCAAGGACTTGGTCATTTTGTAAATAATAAATCTTTTTCTTCATCACCTCAAACTATTTTTGACTCTACTCTCTAACGATATTGACAAGGTGACCATATTTTCTAATACTCAGGAGGTGGAACCGCACAATATGGTGCGAGAGTGGGTATATGGGCCTACTTAAGTGTAAAAGTGGAAGCCTCTTTTTTCCCCATTACATTTCCTTAAGATGATGGAATTAATTGGAACTTAGCTTCGGTTTGTTTGATCGAGTCTTCCACTCTTTAAGAAATCACATAAAGGTCTTGAAACCCTCCCGTGTATTTCATAGGGTTGAGTGATGTGCACAACTTTCCAGAAGATTCACTATACAAATAAGCAATAAATCTTACTGAGGAAGCTGTAAGTTTAAGGAGTATGTCAACCCTTTCCACTGAGTGATGAAATACGAGACTCTATCATTCTACCACTATTTCCAATTTAAGAGGTCGAAGACTGTTGTCTTATGTAATGTCGAGATGAATTGGAAGATAAACTTATAAAAGAGATCTTCCCACCCTGTAATTGATCGGGTTGGAAAACTGGTGTACCATACAAAGGCTGGTCCCTATAGTGATTTCACAAATCACCTGAGTTTCATTACTTGTTTTTATTTAGGGGTCCCCATCATAGGATCACAATGAGAAATGAAATGTGTCAAGTGCTGTTCCGGGTCTCCAGAACCGTTTAAAATTGGAAATGTAGTAATCCTTAATTTCGATGGTGGAAGAGTCAAATCAACCTATTCAGGGTAAGGCTTCTTCTTTGGTTGTACTAGCACACACCATTCCTCTATGGATTCCAATCAATCCATTATTAACATAATAGTATTCATGATCCCTTGAAGATTTTTTGGATGGGTAGGAGATTGTATGCGGGAATTTGTAGGTAGGTCCATTTGTGGTGGCACCATGGGTATTTTCTATGGGTAGCCTATAGGGAAAAGATAATAAGGATGCACTTGGAACCTTTCTGGATGTATACCTAATAGAGGGAATTACCAATATATTTCTATGAGGTCCAAGTATATTGGGGGTTGGTATCCCATGTTGAGAGGATGTTCCCAATCCATTTTAGTGGCTATAGAAAACCCTATTTTTTGAGGTGCACCATCTGGAAGTGTGAGTTGAGGATCTTATTGTAGAACATATCCAGCAGGAAGGATTCCCCAGAGTAGTTATTCATTGAGTCACCTCAATTATTTTATATATTCCTCATGTTGAGAAAATATTCCTCAAGTACAAGGGATCCAACCTTTTCAGGGAGTAGGTATGGTTCCAAATTAACTTTTTCATTTTATTTGTTGGGTGATCTATAAGAAGGTAATGGTAGAGTGATTTAGGGAATGCCTAGAATCAGGGCGAGTCTTTGGTTCTAGTTATGCACACCTACTTCAATAATTTCAGTGTGTACCATATTTTGAACCAAAACTTCTTCCTCCAGCCCCTATTTTGAATTGGCCTCATGTTCTATAGGGTTTGCAGGGGTAGTATTAATGACATTCACTGAATCATAATGCATTGAAGACATTTTATTAGTGTCTTTACAAGACATAATTTTTCTACATCCCCCATGAGGCCTTTTCCTCTCCTTCACTAATTATCTAGGGATCATTTAGAGGATGGTAATCTGAAGGGAATATAAAGACCCAAGCCTACGCTACCAGACTCAACCCTTATAAATGATGTATATATTTTTATAAAAGTAACATAATAAATACACAACATTTGAATTACATATCAAGATATTTTACTGATATGGGTTTTAGATAATTAGAAACCAATAATACATTCCAACATAACTTTACAAAATTTAAAATTTAATTAGCAAAAATTCTTCAGTTCACTACCTCCATAAAAGAATTACATTGCATCAAGATTCCTAAACCTATAAAAGTGATTATAATATGTAAGGTGAGTGAAAAATCCCCAGTAAGGGGTTTCAAAACAACCATTAAATTCCTTAAAACATTTCTTGAAATAAATAAACATACTTAAAACATATTTTCACAAATACTTGAATATATATATATATATATATAAACAATATTTCAAAAAATAAATATTCTTTAAAAGCTATTATGAATTCTCATTTGAAAATATTAATTTTCTATGGGTCATTAATAATAATTGAAAGACCATATTAAAATATATACATATGGCCATTAATCATCACTAAGACTTATGGGTTCACTCCTCATAACGTCACATATTTCACCGCTGCCAATTTTTGAATACATTTTCCTATAGACCTGCCTTTCTTATTTATTACCCAAAATCATTTTCAAAATACTTACATAATATCATTTACTTTGAAAGAAAAAAAACCTTTTCATGTCATCACCATTTCCACAAAAGTTTTTAAAATCATTTTTGGGAGAATCCCATGCTTGGAAAAACCCACTATTATTTAAAAACTATAATTTCACGAAATATGGATTTAAGTGAGTGAAAGATCACACAATGCCTACAATGTAACACATGAGCTAGATGATGGCCATAACAATTCATGCAATACATGTTAGAATATGAAGACTCATGTGCATACATAAAATAATAGTTTGTTCCACATAAAATGATAAGATTTATTACATGAAAACATGTAAACATGGTGAATAAAGAAGTTTAAACTTACATCGATCTTTAAACACAAGTTTGATGGGTGTTAAATACCATTTATAAATTCTAAATAAATGATAAAGAATTATTATACTTTAGGTGTGCATATATATATATATATACATATATATGTTTATGTGTGAGATTTGGCATCATGAGTCCCTTGTAGCCAAAATTTTTAAGAACTAAGCTTTTAAAAACAAGAACCATCTTATATGTAATTATATAAAAAATGGTTGATATATATATGTATATATGTGTGTGTGTGTGTGTGTGTTCTCATGTATACACACACACACACACACACACACACACTTGTATATATATATATATATATACATCAACCTTGTATCATCAATTTGAAAACTAAGACTTTCCCATATTCACATAAGTTTTAGAAATAAGGTTTAAGACATAAGAAACCCATAACGTATATATATATATATATTGAAAATATTAAGCTATATATGTGTTTATATGAATGCATATATACATATATATATATAAATATTTGTAAAAGTATCATAAAATTAAACCCTTACAATGATAAGATTTTAGAAAATAGATTCTTTAAATTAAGAAAATCTATCATATATGCAATTTAAATTAGAAAGATGCAATATTACATAATTATATATATATGTACATGTATCTATTTGCAAAGTAAATAAATAAAAATAAAAATAACCATTAAAAAATGAATTTGAAAATAAATAATAAATTCCTTACCTTGATTTGGGAAATGAGCAAAGATGCTGAACTCAAGGTAAGAAGAAAATGGGTGTAGTTATGGTGTTTTCATGGGTGAAAATGAGGTTTTTCCAATTTAATCATTAAAAGATAAAAAATATTGGGAAATACTATTCATTTTTCACAACCGAGCATTTAGGTTTATTTAATTTGGCCAAGTGGTGATACTAATTTTTAAATGATTGATAGAAAATATAATATATATATATATATAAGATTCTTAATTTGTAGTATTATAAGATTTAAAAAAAGGTTAATGTGAGTTGATTTTTTTCATCAATGATTTTATTTTAATAATAATAATAATAATAATTTTTTTATTCATTTTTAACATTTTTTATCTTTATTTTTTTGTTTGACATATTTCTTTACATTTATTTTACTTCACGTTTCTCTCAAATTTTGTTGTGCTGTCATCATTGTTTTAATAAACATATTATTATATTTTATTTACTTTTTAATCATTGATTTACTTTGTCATTTTTTCCACACTTATCATTTTTTTCCACACCTCTCTCATGTTTTAACATTTCTTCCTTCTTATCCTACTTTTTTCAATTCAACATCATTATTATAATAATATTTCATTATTATTATATTCATTTCAGAATATTGTTATATTACCATTTATTATTGAGTTTAGATATTTTTTTCAAAACATGTAATGTTATATATTATATATATATAAACTCTCATTTTTTATAAATAATTCAAAATCATGTTTAAAAAAATATATAAATAAATTTCATTTTTTAATTAAAATCACAATTTTTTAACACATATATATTTTTCAGTTTTTTGTAATAAAATAGTTAAATATATATATATATATATTTATAATTTATAAATTTTATAAAATAAAAACATAAATTATTTTCATAAAATTTATAATAGTAATAACTTTCTAATCATAATTTATAATTCCCAATCTAATAATTATAATTATATATATATATCATATTTTTTTGAAAATAATAATTTATAAAAGTAATCATATTCATATATATAAATTTGAAAGTATTTCTATTAATCTTAATCAAATTTTATAAACACTTAGTTTATTTAATTTATAAAATAATTTATTTATTAAACACTTATTTATTATTTTAAAATTTTTCGGGTGTTACATTATTCCCCACTTAAAAATAATCGTATCCTCACAATTTGGTTGGGCACACAGGAAAAAGAATTTTATATTGGAGGCCTATTTAAAATTATTAATTTCGATCTAATTTTCCAAAATTGTCTAGACCGTCACTCTTCTACCAAGTATAATGACCTGAGCATGTACTACTGGACTTAACCATTATAAATGCTATGTATTTTTTTATAAAAGAAACATAATAAATACACAACACTTGAATTATATATCTGGATATTTTACCGGTTTAGGTTTTGGAGAATTATAAACCAATAATACATTCTAACATAACTTTACAAAATTTAAAATTTAATTAGAAAATATTCTTGAGTGCACTACCTCTACAAAATAATTACATTGCATCAAGATTGATAAACCTGTAAATATGATTATAATACGTAGGGTGAGCATAAAATTCCCATTAAGGGGTTTCAAAACAACCATTAAATTCCTTAAAAACATTTCTTGAAATAAATATACATACTTAAAATATATTTTCAAAAATACTTGAATATATATAGAAAAACAGTATTTCAAAAAATAATTATGCTTGAAAATATATTGGGAATTATCCTTTGAAAATATTAATTTTATTTGGGCTGTTAACAATACTTGATAGACCATATTAAAATCCATACGTACGAACAATAGTCATCACAAAGACTTATATATTCACTCCCCATAACGTCACATATTTCCCCAGTTCCTATTTTTGAAAATATTTTCCTATGGACCATCCTTTCTTATTTGTTATCCAAAATAATTTCCAAAATACTTGTATAATATCATTTACTTTAAAAGAAAACAATCTTTATCATGTCATCACAATTTCCACAAAAGGTTTTAAAATCATTTTTAGGAGAATCCCATGCTCAGAAAAAACCCATTATTATTTTAAAACCATAGTTGCATGAATCATTTATTTAAGTGCTTGTAAGATCATGAAATGTGTGGAATGTCACACATGAACTAGATGATGGATATACCAATTCATACACGACATGTTAGGAGATGAAGATGCATGTTCTCACATAAAATAATAGCTTGTTCCACATAAAATGATAAGATTTATCACATGTAAATGTGTAAACATAGTGAATAAATGAGTTTAAACTTATATAGATCTTTAAACACAAGTTTGGTGGGTGTTAAATACCATTTATAACTTCTAAATAAATAATAAAGAATAATTGTACTTAATGTGTGTATATATATATACATATATATATGTGTATATATATTTATATAAAATTTTATATATATATATACATATATATGTTTATGTGTGAGACTTGGCATTATGAGTCCCTTACAGCTAAAAGTTTTAAGAACTAATCTTTTAAAAACAAGAACCCTCTTATATGTACTTATACAAAAAACGGTTGATATATTTATATATATATATCTGTATATTCACATGTACACACACACACACACATATATATATATACTTGTATATATATATACATCACCCTTGTATCATCAATTTGAAAACTAAGACTTTCCCATATTCACATAAGTTTTAGAAATAAGGTTTAATACATAAGAAAACCTCAATGTATATATATATATATATATATATATATATTGAAAATATTAAGCTATATATGTGTATATATGCATGTATATACACACATATATAAAAATATTTGTAAAAGGATTATAAAATTACATCCTTATAATGATAAGATTTTAGAAAACAGATTCTTTAAATAAAGAAAACCTATCATATTTATTATTTTAATTGGATAGATATGATCTTACATAATTATATATATATGTACATGTATTTCTTTGTAAAGAAAATAATAAAAAATAAACAGAACCCTTACAAAATGAATTTGAAAATAAAGAATAAATCCCCTACCTTGATTTGGGAAATGAGCAAAGTTGCTGAACTCGATGTAAGAAGAAAATGGGTGTAGTTATGGTGTTTTCTTGGGTGAAAATAAGGGTTTAAATAAGGAATGGTTTTCATATGTAATCATTCAAAAATAAAAAAATATTGGGAAATACTATTCATTTTTAGCAACCAACCATTTAGGTTTATTTAATTAGGCCATGTGGTGATATTAATTTTTAAATGACTGATGGAAAATAATATATATATATATATAGATATATAAGATTCCAAATTTATAGTATTAGAAGACTTAAAAAATGGGTAATGTGAGTTGATTTTTTTCATCAATCATGTTATTTTAGTTATTATTATTATTTTTGTATTCATATATAATTTTTTTATCTTTATTTTTTGTTTGAAATCATTCTTTAATTTTTTACTTCACATTTCTCTAAAATTTTGTTATGCAGTCATCATTGTTTTAATAATATATTATTATATTCTATTTACTTTTTAATCATTGATTTCCTTTGTCATTTTTTTCCACACTTGTCATTTTTTCCACACCTCTCTCATTTTTTAACATTTCTTCCTTCTAATACTACTTTTTTCAATTCGACATCATTATTATAATAATATTTCATTATTATTATATTCATTTTAGACTTTTATTATATTACCATTTATTATTGAGTTTTTTTATATTTTTTTTGTAAAACATGTATCATTATATATATATATAAATTCTATTTGTTTATAAATAATTTAAAATCACATTTTTAAAAAACAAATATAAATAAATTTTATTTTTAATTAAAATCACAATATTTTTAACACATTTATATATTTTTTGTTTTTTTGTGGTAAAATTGTTATATATATATATTTATAATTTATAAATTTTATAAGACAAAATCGTAAATTATTATCATAAAGTTTATAATAGTAATAAATTTCTAATCATAATTTACAATTCCCAATCTAATAATTATAATTCAATATATATATATATATATATATCATATTTTTTTTGAAAATAAGAATTTATTAAAGTAATCATATTCATATATATAAATTTGAAAGTATTATTATAAATCTTAATCAAATTTTATAAACACTTAGTTTATTTAATTTATAAAATAATTTATTTATTAAACACTTATTTATTATTTAAAAATTTTTAGGGTGTTACATGGAATCTACAGAATGTTCATTCATGTGCATTCCAAATGAGGATATCAAACTATAGGATGAAAAAAATTAGGAGGATTTATTCTGTGGTGTTCACCCTAATCGGAAAAAAAATGATTCTAACCGAGGAGGTGGTTGCTAAGATGAAAAATCCCCTAACTCTGAGGATTGGGGCTATTCTCATTCCACTTTCACAACTATTTGGGCATGGTTTAATGACTTAAAAGGATGTGTTAAAAACCCCTAGCCTTATAGCCTGGGGTTTCTTCTATATTTCCATGGCAACTACTGTCATGGATTCTCTTCAAATTTTATAGAGTTTTGTTCAAACATGGGTTGGGTGCATCATTTGGTATGCACCTGAATCACCATATTTTGAAGATCCTTGTGATATTTTTGACATTTACACTATCTAAAAACTAACTTCCCTTAAATTGGAGGCTTGATCGATATTTTTAGATGTCTGGCGTAAAAGTATTTTATTAGCCTGCTCTCGTCTGGACCAATATTGGTGAGAGTTAGTCATGGCCTATTTTTATTGAGCATATCATCGATCTTAAATAGAATCCATTTGTTGAAGCTGGCCTAAATCTATGATATTTCTTGATACCACCTTTGATGGGATTTTATGGTTGAGGAGCATGGTGAAATGAAATTCTCCATGTTCATCCCATCCTCTGATATAAACACCAGATAGGGCATCTTCAATTAGATGTTGTAATATTTTTAACATGCTGAGGCATGAATTTTGAAGGAATCCTTACTGTTTCTCAAATTTTGAATGTGGTGCATCCAGGAGAGCCACCAAGACAATTTTTCATTAAATCCATTCCATTACCTTGATGCGACTTTGATAATATTTGTAGGGTAATACCTTTTATCTTAAGTGATGAATAGTGTGCCATATATTGAGGCAGATGTTGTGAACACAATATTCCGAAAACATCTCTTGAATGCTATATTGAGGGGTGGATAAAGGACATAACATGAATGGTATGTCATCTTTATCAAACTATTTCCTCCTTTTTATCATGCCTTCATAGTCTTTTTCTAGAGGTTCCTCAACCTGGTCTGACCAAAGTGGATGCTTTCCTTCCACTTTATCATAAGTAGTGAGATTGGTGGGGACTTCCTCTATTTTTTTGGAAGATGGGTGATCCAAGGGTGGTTTGGAGAGTGACCATCACCTTGGACTATCCTTTGGATGGGAAATAATTTCACTTGTCAATTACAAGGAATCAGACAAGAATGAATCTGTTTTACTATGTGCCTCACGGTAGGAAGTATTTCTCATCACCACATCACTAAGGGGAGGACCCTCCTGATGAAGTGAAACAATACTATAGAGAGAACATTCATATAGAATTCCATCATGGGGAGGAGTACCATGGTGGATTATAGAAAGGGTAAGATCCCATTGCTATTTTATTTTCCAGAAACATGGAGGGATATCATGAATCTCATCAGGAGATGGGCTCTCGAGATTGATTAGATTATAGACATGAATAAAGCCTTCACGGTGATGTGTTTAGAGAGGATCTTCATAATTATTGCTACAAATCTTGTAATTTGGTAATGGGGGAGTAAGATTCCAAGCTTCTATAGATAAAATTCCAAGGTATTCAAGAACTCCAACATTAAGTAGAGCAGGATCATAAATCAATTCTTCATTTTCTAATTGTATTTGATGAGGATTCTTTTTGGATGCCTTCTTTCAGGAGACTGGGACCACTTGCTGGGGATAATGATTTTTAGGTACATAATCTTGCTTGAATAGCTCCCATGTTGCTACCAGAATTTGGTGACAGACTTCTGAGGATTTGGTAGGGGTTTGTGCCTGCCTTGGAGTGGCCATTGGAATAGGATGATTACCTCCTATTGTAATGAGTGTATGTTCCTGATCCAGTTGTCCATATATCATGGGGAGTTTTCCCCACAACCCTCTTTGATGGGAACATAGGTATGTTTATGCTCTGGGGTGACATGCTAATGTGAAACCCCACTTGTGGGGATGGATCTATGTGTCCATCCCTCTATCACTACTATTTTCATAGTTATGATGTCATGGAAGGTCTGTAGGATGTGGGAATGGATTTTTGTCTACCCTTTCACCATTTTCAGGATATTCTTAGTGACTTCAATGACTAGAACAAGGATATATTCCCATTCTACATCTAGAGTAGGGTTATGTGCCTGCTCCTATCCTCCATTTCCTACCAGTGGATACTGATAGAAATTGGGTGTGAGGGCAAAGAGTTGGGTTTGACCCCTATTCATCACCAGTAATTTCCAACTAACTTCTTTGGGTGCTGCCAGATGAGACTACTGGTAGGATTGATAAATGCGGGAAGGTGTGTGTGCTTGCTCATGGTTTCCACCAAATTTGACTGATGGGATTCTTTATATGCTTCCAGAAGAATCTGTTGGAAGACATGGTTGGTGCGGGAAGGTGTATGTTCTTGTTCAGTGTGTGCCTCCAAATTTGAATGGAGGGCTCCCTTGGATGCTGCTAGGCGAGTCTACTAGATAGTTGAATTAGGATGATCAGGTGTATGTTCCCACTCACATTTTTTCACCAAATTTGATTGGTGGAATTATTTGGTGGGGATAGAGGTATAAATATGCCCCCTATTGATTGGTTACTTCCCCCTACAGGACTTCTTGTGTGCCCGAGTCTAGATGATCTGGGTTGGACTGTCAAGAATGGACCCTCATCATGCTGAGGGTTCACTTCCATGTGGTATTGGCGATGAGGACTGCTGATAAGATCCATTTGGAAGGACCCCTATGTCTTATGGATGAGGCCATATGTGACCTCTTGATCTACCTACCTAAGATAAGGTAGGGAATGGTTGTTTTGTTCTAGGGAGAGTCTTCAGAAATAGTTGGAGAAGGCGACATGTGTCGTTTTCCTATGGAACACCATCCACCATTGATTGGATGACTAGTGGGGCTTTTCATGTTGGAGGGCCTGTCAGGTGGCCTCTAGGGCTAGGATGGTACCATTCTATTGATACTCCTAGACTAGTGAATTTGAGACCCAACATTGAATATGCTAGGTCAGTGACGATATCCCCTACTTGGATGAGGACCCAACAAGAATGATAGATAGGGAACTCATCTATGAGAGTTGGTATGATTCAATTTGTATTGAGGGGATATCATGTTGAAAGTTCCTAAAAGGAGACAAACACAAACAAGAAAACCCCATCAAAGCAACATCTCATTAAATGAATACATGAATGTTTGATTTTCTTGTCTGTCCCTTTCTCAATTTGATAGTGAAAGGGGCCCAAATGTTGGGTGACACCATCATATTGGTTAAGGATTCATGTCGGGTTCACCATTTTTGTTTCTGAAGAAAATGTTGTTGATGATTGATGATTGATTGTTAGGGGTTGAGTTTTTTGCAACCATTCATGTCAGGATAACTATTTTTGAATGGATTCCAATTGTATTTGTTCATGGATCCAAAAGAAACCAATGGTTTTATATTCATGAGGGACTTTCTTTATAAAGGCAATATCTCATTGGGAAGTTTGTCCAACGATACTTAAGAACTCACATTGATCGATAGGATAAAAGGTCAGGCCCATCACAAACTTTTGGAGGGAATTGTTAACTACTTAAAAACTCTCTTATAGTTTTAAGATATGCTCATAAATCCTTCATTAAATCCCAAGTATGATGTGAGTCACCCTTGGATTAAGAATCAATTATTAGCATGTATGAAATTTAGAATCATCTGTATGTATCTGAGGTTATTCATTAATAGAGATATCTATATGTATTGGAGTTTATTCATCAATGGTACCCTCTTATGTACTGATCATATATTATTTTGTCATATATTATCATGATGTTGGTTTTGAGCCACACAGTGGGGTGCTCTGGAGTGAATCATCATCTAGGTAGATGGGAGTTGTTTTTATGTTGGGATCAAACCCATAAGATGGGATTCCTACATATACTTGTGAAAGGAACCAGAACCCATGTAGTTAAATGCCCTGTAACGGGATACATCATTCTTTTTAAGGTCATGTGATGATGACCAAACCGTTTAGTATTGATGTCACATGAAAAGGATATTTAGGTGAAAGGTGCTGAGTGAAATTTTGGTGCGATATTTATGCTGAAGAGGACCAGGGAACCTGGTAGGGATATGGGCTCCTAAATTGGTTAATTATTTACTAATAATTTATTCCAAATAGAATTAGGGATGGTTTGGGGTGTTGGGTTTGGACCTCATATAGGCTTCCTTCATATCCCATTTGGATAGGAATCAAAGACTACATAGTTTATTTGTGAGGACCTGTGCCTATGGATTCCTTTAAAGGTTTGTCTCATAGGGAAGTATGACCCTTTGAGAGGATGGAGTTGGGGCTTAATCCTAAGGAGGATTACCTTAAAAATGAGTTTGTATAGGGTTGGGTCTAACAATGAATAAGAGGCCCATTTGTGAGATGTTGGGACTTATACCTAGTAGGAGGCCCGTTTGTGAGATATTGGGGATTATACTGAGAAGGAGCCCCATAGGTTTGAGTTTTATTGGGGCCTATACCAAATAAGAGGCCCATGGTTCAGTTGAGGCTTACACTTGGAATATTCCCAAATACCAGGGATTATGCGGATTTCATGATAATTTCTTACCTCTAAGACCGCATTATTCATGATTGATATGGGAAATAAGAGGAATTGATAGATCTGAAAGACCACACAATCTGATTTTTTTATTGGTGGATGAGGCCAAAACTCAAATGTAGAGGGAAAGAGAGTATGATCTAGAGAAGGAGAGGTTCTAAAAGAAAGTCAACAGGCTTACTCCAGGAGGGCTGCCTGAAAATTAGTTTATGGGGAGGATATGGGGATCTTATTCCCTATAAAAGGGGAAGAGAAAATGTGATCCTCACCCTCCCATCCTAGAACTGGAGGCCCTAGGTCTTAGAGATGACATGGGGAGAAAATGTTCCTCACTGTTATGCCTAAGACCGAGGGGTCCCTGACACTGAACCTAGGGTCGAGGTCTTTTTGACTGAAGGGATTCATACTCATATTCACCCTGAGGACCCAACCTATTAGATAGAACAAGTGTGGGACACATAAAAATGAAATAATGCATACCCAAATGGGAGACATGTTGGTGTGCCTCCTACCATGGTTTCACAAGTTCGTAGGCTTCGGTGGAGGTCTCAATATTCCCCCCTCAGATGTGGGATCGAAATGGAGAGGAGCCCTACTATTGGTGGCTTGGAAGAGGACTCAAATTGGGGGTTCATGTAAATTATGGATCGTCAAGAAAAGGCTCTTCATGTAGGTCCTAGGAGGAGTTGGAAGTGCTTAAAATTGGGGGAATAGGCCTACGCGATCTAGAGGTGCCTTGGGAAATGTACCACCTAGGAAAAAACACTTGGGTGAGGCTTTAGCCTAGGCCCCACAGGTCTCCTTAGGTGTCTCTAGGTGGGTCTTGCACAGTTCCCTGATCAGGGAAGGGGCCTTATGAAAGTGGTTGTCCACTAGGGGAAAATAGATTCCTCACATAGGTGTCTTGTACTTCAGACCCTAGAAAAACTTTCATCCCACTATCCCACTTAATTAGCTATTTTATTGGGTTATAAAGGGCTACCTGAGGGATTTTGGAGGACCTGGGTGAAGGGGATGGGTGAAAAGAGCTTTAGAACTTCTTCCAATTTTATAGTTGTTCAAATGATGAACCCTAGGGTTCTATTTATAGGAAAATAGAAAACCCTGGTCAAAGGAGTTACCCCATGAAGGTAATCGACACAGGTACCCCGTGTAGGGGTGGATGGGCTTTCTATTCCGCACATGTGTTTTTTTAGGTGATGTGCATAGGTGCTTCATGCAAGGTTGGCTATGCAGGTAGGGCCTGATCCGGCCTCTTAGCATGCAAGGTTGGTGCATGTATGGCCACTCGGGTGAACCCGTTGATCTATACCGTGGGGGATATGCCCCCACACCACTTCTTGGGATCAATTCTGAGCTTTGGTCTTGACTCTTCAAGGAAGTCCCTTTGCTACCATCACTAACTACCATGAAAAATAGGGAGTCACACCATGAAATTTTCAGGACGGTTTGAGGAAATTTTGGGTCACAACACACAGAAATCCCATCTACTCCTTTTTACAACATAAAGATACATTTTTACTCAAACTGAACACTTGGTGTCTAAGAAAGGTTTACATCTTGAATTATATGGAAAAGTGCATGGAACACACTTTATGATGTCAACAGTGATACTTAGTTCATCATCATGAAAATGTGAAGGATTATAAAAGAACAAAATGAATACATGGAACCCTTAAAAGAATACAAAGCATTTTTTATTTGTTCCATTTCAGTCTCCTAGATCACTCAAATTCTCATTATTCTCTATCTATAAATGGTGAGGTGTAGAAGTATTTATAGAAAAAAACACCACTAACTTACACCATATACACTCACCATCATACCACATCCTGTGCGTATGGACTCACCTCATGCGATGTGACTCTAGAAAAACACCATCTTCACAATGCATAACTTTATTCACTTTGAATGAATTCACTTATAATGATTTGAAATATAACCTTATTGGTTACTAAACATCTTCCATTTTAAGGATGCTTCAATAGAAAATATACAAGACTTTTTTCATGGTGTAACCATAAACTAGTGGCTTCAAATATGTTGTAAATTCAACATTGACCAATATTTTGGAGTAGATTGCATCGATGGAATTAGTGCATCCATGAAAATCATCTCACGATCTCATACAAAAAAATATCATAGACTTTTTGAACCTGAATCAACCACAAGAACTATGAAATGGATCATTATTGTTTATAGGAAGCCCTCAGGTTAGGCTTGAGGTTGAAGATGATTGAGTCCATAATCAGAAAACTCAAATAAAATAGACTGGATGACTTCAGTTATTTCTATATGTTTTTAAAGTGGAGTAATGGTACTGACATGCCCAAACCCCACATTGATTTTCCCTTCTGTTGAGTGCTGCTTAATAACATTACTCGTTCCACTGACTTCTTGAGCCAACACTGGGTTTGACACACATATATACCTTTACAAACTATTCTTTATGGGTTTTGTCACCCTACATAGGCCCAATCGTCCCCTCCATGTGTGCTCACCCATGTGGACTCCTATGAGAACTATGTTCCCACCATTCTTACCTCCATGTAGGGTTGGAAATCACTATGAAACCCCTTTATTCCATGGTTGGTCAGGGTTGACCTAATTTACCACCTAATCAGCAGTGCATGGTTCCCTTGGCTAGCCCATGGTTGGACAATTATTTAATAAATTCCACCTCAAATGTACTTAGTAAAAATTAATCAAAAAATTAAGACAAAAATACCTTTAATAGAATTAAGGCCTCCTCAACAATTCATAAATCTCTTTCTTATGATAAATCTATTCTTCTTCAAACTTCTCAAATTATCAACTTTAATTAATTGATTAAAAATCTTCATAAAATTATCCAAATTTTATTATAATTCCCTTAAATACACTAAACATTATCCATGTTTAAGAATAATGTGTTATATTCAAATTTTTATCAGTACAAGTATTAGGAATCAAGGCTAGTTCAATAATCTTCACAATTTAAAAAAATAAACTTTTTATATTCACAAATTATTGACAAAAAAATTCAATATCATCATAATATCAACTTTAATAAACCATTTGGGTTCTTTAATCCCCCTTTGTATTTGTTTTCAGTAACCATTTCATTTCAAAATTCAATTTTATCTTCTCCCCCTTATTGATAATAAAACCAAAGATACAACCATGGGAAGTAATTTTCATATTCAGAATTCAAATATTAAGAGTATCTTCCACTATTATGACACTTATATCCCAATATACTCTAGAAAAGGATGGAATCAAAACTATCTTATAAAAGAGATCAAATTAATCAACTCTAAGTTTAAATGATCCATACTCTATGTAGAAAACAAGAGTGATAAATTTTACAATCAATGGTGTCAATTACTCTTCAACATGTGATTCCAATATTGAAACTTTCTTTTAGGGGTTATTTAAGATATTTTAAAACAATATCCTATAATCATCTTGTCAAACATATTAAAAATATTCAAGTGCAAGAATTTATTTCCCATTTTTAAATTTATTTTCTCTTTTTTGATCCAGAAAAAAGTCTCACCATTTTAGAGTTGATCTTTCAGCATTGAAATAAGAGAATGTAAGAAAAATACCTCAATGATGACAATCTTCAATCAATATAATTTTAACATATATAATTATCAGATACATCCCTCACTAGTACTTTATATATTCATGATATATCAACTGAGATATAGATATCTGGTGGTTGTTCTTTTGTGCTCCCCTTAAGAGATATACTATATATTTATTTATCATGATTATATTAAGAATAAAATTCAATCATATTCTGATATTATTTTAAATATTGGAAAGAGGAAACTTGATGCCAATAGTCCTCTATAATGGATAACTTTCTAGATATAGTATTTTAAATTTTTTTATCAAATTATGGTCTCCCCATAAATACATTCATCACCTTAAATTCCCTACATGAAATGTAAACACAATGTATATATGAGAATAAGGTGGTTATTAAATGCTACATAGTTAGAGAAACAGGGATGAGAGTTTCATCTCAACCTGACTATATTCTTAAATGAAATAGGCTTATTTACATTTTCTAGCAAAGAAATTTTAGTTTTCTGTGCTTAATCCATATTTCTAGCCTCCTCTAACTATTATATCCATATGATAAAACATTTTTTAAGAACATGATCAGTATCCATTTTGTTTATATACTATTTTTTTCAATAATATTAATATCACAAGAAGTTACATGTTCTTTTCATTTTCTTATTCTTCAGGTTTTATTATTATCCAAGAAATAATATCAATAATTTTTTAGATGAATACCCAGACAACCTATACCTTTCACACACATCTTTAACTTACATCAAGTTAGCCTTTTTAGGAAAATTTTTATATTCTTCATCATATATGTGTTTTACTAAATCAATCATACCGTTTCTTTTCTGGATTGATTATTTCTTTGTTTTAAGATTTCTTTTTTAGTACTGATGTTCATGGAAAATTCACTTTGTTGGGACACCTTCACACCATTCTTTACTAAATTCTTGGGAGAATATTTTTTAACACTTTTCTTCTATTTTTTTTCCAAGGGGACCTTATATTTTTCCCAACTATGTATTTTTATGATCTATTCCTATTTCATCATCCATATATGAATTCTGATTAGATAGTATATACCATCAATGATCATAACACTAGAAAATTATGTTGTAATAATCATAGAAATTTTCAAAGTATTCATATATTTTCTTGATAGAATGATTCATTTTCCCTGAATTATTCTTATGTTTTGTAGTTTTACACTTTTCTTCAGCTCTATTCCCCTAAATATAGGCATTCTAAAATTTTCATGCAATTACATATTGTTCCAAAAATTTATTTTCTAATGCCCAAAATTCCAACAACATAAACAATATCCAAACAAATATTGATTTATTATTCTATGACACATTCTAAATGTCTTTGACACTTTACAACATTTGGAAAACACATTTCTTCTTTCATAATTTCTTTAGGGAATAAAAATTCCTACACTTCTTCACATCCATATTTAAATATGGATTAGATCCTTGAGAATTTTTCTCAATTCTTTCTTATCCAAATTTTAAGGTTGAATCTATATTAGTCATTAAAGTAACATTATTATGCATAGATTTATTAGAAAAAATAGTTGCCTTTTTAATTAGCCTATAATATATTTATCCTTAGATAGTATCAATCTCTTCTTGACACTAGGTTGATTCATTTAATAAATAAGACTCTTATCAAAAATATTTTTGGCAGTACTTATTTTCTCAGGATCTTGGGAATTCTTAGCTTGTGCCTCTTCTATATTTATTTGTTTTATTTCTAATTCAAGACATTTTTAGTTGAGATAAATACTCACATTTTAACTAATTTCAATATTTATTCCTATTGAATCTTCATATTTTAGATCTTATCTTCATATACTTAATTGAACTTCCATAAAAAACTATCAATCTTCTTAATTATTTTTTCTTTAACCTTCAGTAGAACATATTTAACATTCTTAAATGTATTATGTAGCTTTTCTAGTGCATGGATAACTTCTATAAAAACTATTTATTTTAATTCCTTATCAAAAAAACTCTAGTGAAATTATTATTTATCCATAATGAATCTTTATTTATAAAACATCAAATTCTATTCCATGACTTCATTAGGTTTTAAGATATTTTTTCAGTTATGAACCTTCTTAGATAATGTTTCTTCTATTACATTAGCTTCATATTCTATTTGTGATTTTTTATTAATAAGTTAATTAAATACCTTGAATATTCAAGTAACCACTTCCTTGGTAACTTTCTTTAAATATTATCTAATTTCATAATTGAACACATCTTCATCATAGATTGAACTTGATTCATTAGAATTATATTCAACTAATTTAAATGGAAAATTACCACTCTAAGTGCCTTAATCCAATGGTTGATCATATTTTATCTTTGAGTTATTATTTAGATTCTTTACCACTATTTTATTATTATTTTTCTATGTCTTGATAGAAAATAAAACATTTATAACATTAGGAGTAGAGGTAGGAATTTTAATATAAATATTCCCTAGATATTTTTCAAACTCAAATATATACTTCATATATTTTTTATATAAATAACTAGTCTAGTAAAGTATATAAAACAAAAGGTAGAACCTTATCTATGATACTAATTGAAGTACCCAATGTATTGTGCGGTCACATGAGGGGGGGGGGGGGGGGTGAATCAGGTGTGTGATCGCATTGTCGAGCGCGTCAAATTAGTTGTTTAATTTTGACAAGAATTTCTGCAGTATAGCAGCAACCCTAGGTCATCTCTTGACGGAGCCTTAGATCATTAATTTAAAAATAGGATTTTTATTATGAAAGTAGAAGGTGAATGAGATTTTGTAAAACTTGGGGTTTTTATGATTAAATATGAAAATAGAGAATGAAAGCAATAAAACAATGTAGAGATTAACAGAATTAATTAAGCATGATCAACCCAGGGTACTCTCATGATGTTTATCCTTCATCACTTCATGATATAGGGTTATGATCTTTTAATCCCTGGTTTGTAACACCTAGAACCAGAATTTTACTGAGTTTATACTAGGATACCTCTTAGGGTTCATTCGAAAACACACAATGATTCACCGGACACCGCCAATGATTGGGTGAATTGTGTTTGACTTCATAACCGAAACTCACCAAGGCAACACACGAAGAACTCGATGCGCTGTCCAGGTTTGTATGTTATTTCTTTGTGATACCATGACATAAATGTACATGGACTTGAAATTTCTTATGTGAGTTCAATTGACCAATATGAACCACACAAACACTACAATTGAAAGGGGGAAAAGAAAGTGGTGAATGGTGTGTGAAACATCACATGAATGGGTACCCCCAAACATGATCATATGAGTTGAGCATGACATACCAGTACATAACTAAATAAAATAAGAATAGGGGATGATTAAAAACAACACAACAACCTGTAATTCAAAATATCATTCAAATATTACAAACATGAAGCTTGGGATTTACATCACGTTCCTCCCCGGGTGATCATAAGGGGTTTAGAAACCCATGGGAGAGGAAGAAGAATAAGATGTTGAAGTAGCACTTCCAATAGCCTCCAGAACTTCTAGGGATGTTGAGAAGACTCCTTGGGGACTCCAAAATGGCATCACCTTGCCTCCTGGACGAACTTGCAAATGGGGAGCCCAAGGATCCATTTTATAAAAAAATTGGAAGGTAGTTTTAGGCACACAAATTTATTCAATCCACTTGTACCATGCGTTTTGGACTTCAAATAGCCTTATCTCTCTTTGAAGAAAATAGAAACGTTGTAACCCTACCTATTTTATGTCTCCACCGAAAGTTTGGCACTAGTTGGAAAACTACCGCTCTAGATATTGATAAAATACAGAACACCGCATTTGACTTGGTTCAGCTTTGATTCCTTGGACAGATCAGTTAGTATGGGCATTGTAGAGGCCGAATGGGGCTTCTGTTCCTTCATATGAAATGTAGCCCATAAAATTTTTGACCGGACCAAAAAATTTCAGACCATTGGGATGCATGGTTCAGTAGAAATATGTGGTTTAGTCCACTAGTGTTCTTGGATCATGTGTATATTGGCCCATCTTTCTTGGACTTCATCATGGGTTCTCCAAATCACCTCCACATTCAATATAATTATCAAAACATGTAACATTTCCCTTTTTAACAGTGTTAAACACAAAATAATTGAATCAAAAATTGAGTGAAATTTGTTATTATACTTGTAATTTTCAATACAATACCAGTTTAATACATTGGTATAAGGGTGAAATAAAACAGTGAATCGTGGTACGATCACACCCCCACACCTAAACATTTGCACTCCTGGGCAAAGTCACATATCCAAATAAAATGATTCGCATATATATATATATTTCCAAAATCATTAATATTTAACATTTGAGGAAATTTTAATTCACCAAAGTAATGTGATCAATGCACGAACCGCACCAAGGAGTTCTTCTCAGTGAAAATGGAAAAAGATGTCTCATAAATCATATCACAATAAAATTCAAAGAGATTAATGACACTAACATGAGAAAGGAATTAAAAATTTAACCATTCCACTAACTCTCCATGTATGTGTGTGAAAACCATTCCATACTATTCTTTCAAATTTCTATCAAATAAATATAGGTTATTTTAACATTATTCAGCTTTAAATGATTTTTCACCGAATATGTCCTACAAATTTGGCAATCATATTTCAAGAACCACTCACTTAAAAATTACCAGAAGTCATACCATAAGATCCCGACCTAGATATCTCCATATGTTGCACATTTTATCACTCCCCTCATTTATTATATTTTTTTTGAAGTTGCATTTGGAACAAATCTCACACTCATCTCTCAACCCTTGTTTGATTTCCTCACGAAAATAATTTCAATAGTTATAATAAGATCAAAGGTTGAGGAGGGGTGGTTTTTGACTTGCCCAAGACACAACATTTTTTTTAAGGGCGTACAATATTCGGACATTAGGTACACACGCGTAGGTCAATCTGGTACAATAATGAAACAAATCAGATAAGGAACGAACGTATGGAAATATCATTTAAAGATGAAAAATATTAACCCAACATATATTTATCTTATATTAAGTAAGAAGTATTCACACTTTTTGGTTTGGTGCAAAAATTTGTGGAGATATTAGTGACACAGTTTTCCCAAAAACTACTCACACAAGGGGCATCAATCATCTCCAAGGTTTCACATAGATACGACAATTTATATCATTGAAATAAAACCAATTCACTAAAAAAAATCACTCCCTATTATATAAATATTCTTTTTAGCCTTCGTTATGGTATTTTTAATTTCCCCCCTTTATTGTCACCAAATCATCGAACTTCAAAATTGTTGATGGGGAAAAATGAAAATACCATAAAAAAGGCTAAAAAGAGAAGAAAAGAGAAAACGATGAAAATTCCTAACTAACCCAGGAATGCATCTACCCCCCACACCTAGAATGTGTAGTGTCCTCACTGAAATAATTGAGAATGTGAGAAGGAAGGATAAAAAATGGTGTGTTTTATTGGTATGATGCCTCGAGAAGGTGAATTTCCTCCACCAGATTCTTCAGAAAATCCTCATAGAAGTGTTAAAGTCGCTACCCATTGATGGTAGGACTTCGTCCACTCTACTCATGCAAAACCTGTATTGCACTAAAAGTGTAAACATTAGTAACAGTATAAGGGCCGAGCCATCGGGAACGAAGCTTACCTGGGTAGAGCTTAAGATTGGAATTGTACATGAGGACCTTCTCACCAATATAGAACTTCCGATGGTGAATCATGCTATCATGAATAGACTTTGTCTTCCCTTTATAGATCTGGGAGTTTTCATATGCATCATGTCGAATTTCTTCCAACTTTTGAATCTTTATCTTTCTTTGCTCACCTTCATCAGAAAGGTTCATATTAAATTGTTTAACAACATAATATGCATAGTGTTCAACCTCCACCGGGAGGTGACAAGGCTTTCCAAACACAATCCTATATGGTGACATTCCGATCAGGGTTTTAAAAGTAGTACGGTATGCCCAAAGTGCATCATCCAAGAGCAAACTCCAATCTTTCCTATTGGTTTGTACCGTTTTCTCCAAGATTCGCTTAACTTTCTGATTTGAAATTTCCGCTTGTCCATTAGTTTGGGGATGATATGTAGTGGAGACTTTATGAACAACCCCATACTTAAGAAGCATGTTTTTCATGTTATGATTGCAAAAATGTGAACCTTGGTCACTAATGATGAATCTTGGTAAACCAAACCTACTGAAAATTTGGGACCTCACAAAATCAACAACCACTCGAGAGTCATCAGTCCTAGTAGCCTTTGCTTCCACCCATTTAGAAACATTGTAAATATATAGCAAGATGTACACAAAGCCAAATGAATTTGGAAAAGGCCCCATGAAGTCAATGCCCCATGCATCGAATATTTCACAGAATAACATGGGTTGTTGGTGCATTTCATTCCTCTTAGAGATATTCCCTGTGAATTGACATCGAGTAAATGATTTACAAAACCTATGGGTATCTCTATACAATGTTTTCCAATATAATCCTTAGTCAAGGACCTTTCGAGCAGTACGTTGAGAGCCAAAGTGGACCCCACAAGCCAATGTGTGGCAGAATCTCAAAACTGAGGTGAACTCATGGTTAGGGACACACCTACGAACAACCTGGTCACTACATATCCTCCACAAATATGGGTCATCCCAAATGTACCATCGAGAATCATGTTTAAGTCTCTGGGATTGTGAAGTGATGAAATCAATGGTGACCCTAGATGTTGCTAGAAAATTCACAATGTTTGTATACCAGGGTGTAAGTTCCACAACATCACAAAGGTTCTCATGAGGGAAGAATTCTCCAATGGGGAGAGGTGAGTCAACATGATGGTCCAGTGGTGGGAAAATCCTACTAATGTGGTAAGCTTCCACATTTTCCACTCCTCTCTTATCTCTAATCTCTTGGTCAAACTCCTGGAGGAGGAGCATACACCGAATGAGGCGGGGTTTGGCTTTAGGTTTCTTTAAGAGGAAACGAAGGGCAGCATGATCAGAGAAGACGATGATTTTTGACCCAAGAAGATATGAACATAATTTTTACAAGGAAAACATGATAGAGAGGAGTTATTTTTCAGTGGTTGTGTAGTTTACCTGGGCAGGGTCAAGGGTACGTGAGGCATACACAATGACATGAGGAGCCTTCTCAACCCTTTGTGATAAAACCACCCCAACTGCATAGTTAGAGGAATCACACATAAGTTCGAAGGGGAGATCCAAACTTGGTGGTTTGATGATGGGAGGTGATGTGAGACTCTTTTTTAGTGAATTGAATGCATCCTCACAATTTTTATCAAACACAAACTCAGAATCTTTTTGCAATAACTGGGACAATAGAAGTGCAATCTTACTAAATTCTTTAATGAATCGACGGTAAAAACTAACATGATCCAAGAAAGATCACACCTAACGAAAACTTTTTGGATATAGACGGGTTGAAAATAATTCAATTTTAGATTTATCAACTTTAATTCACTAATTTAAAATGACATGCCCAAGAACTATCCCCCGCTCAACAATAAAATGGAATTTCTCATAATTTAAAACAAGATATTTTTCAATGCAGTGGCGGAGGAAAAAATCTAGGTGTTCTAAACAATCATCAAAAGAAGATCCATATACCGTGAAATCATCCATAAAGACTTCCATACATATATCAAGGTACTTAGAAAAAATACTCAACATACATCGTTGAAAAGTACCAGGAGTATTACATAGACCGAATGGCATCCTTCTGTATGCAAATGTGCCAAATGTAAAGTTAAATGTTGTCTTTTCTTGATCTTAAGGGGATATATGGATTTGGAAATAACATAAATAGTGATCAAGGAAACAATAATGGGACTGACCAGCCAATCATTCTAACATTTAGTCAATGAAAGGTAATGGAAAGTGGTCCTTCTACATGGCTTGATTCAGTCGACGGTAGTCAATACAGACTCACCAACTATTTTGCACACGTGTTGGAACCAATTCATTCCTTTCATTTGACACAGCTGTTATTCCTGTTTTTAGGCACAATTTGCACTGGGCTAACCCATTTACTATCAGATATAGGATAAATGATCCCCTCAGCGAGTAATTTACTGACTTCAAATTTTACCACTTCATGGAGAGTGGGATTAAACCAGTGTTGAGATTGTATTACAGGTTTATCCTCATCATCCAAAAGTATATGGTGCATATAAATAGATGGGATAATCCCGGGAATATCAGCCAATGTCCATCCTATTTCCTTTTTACACTCTCTCAAAAGTTTGAACAGTTTCAATTCCTGTTGTGAAGAGAGGTTATTGGAAATAATGACGGGAAATTGGTCAATACCCTCAAGATATGCATATTTTAAATTAGAAGGAAGTTGTTTATGTTCCAACACCAGTGGTTTCTGGATTTAGGGAGGGGATTTAGGGAGAGTAATGTCCATTAAACTGTCTATCTGCTCTTGTTTATTCTCTAAATATAGAGAATCTATAGAAATGAGATTTTCAGAATCATCGACGGTCATGGGTACCTCAGAATGAACACACTCGTCAATTAAAGCACAAAATTTACACTTTACAAAACCCACACAATACTCAAAACATGAATCAAAACTCAAATAATCCAAGGGTGAAGAAACTAAAAATGAATCAGAGTTTGGGTTGAGGAGAGAATTGTGTTTGTGTTTATAGTTTGAGATCACTTCCATAGAATAATGATCGTATTTGCTGTTTTTAGGAATTTCCTATCAAGTATGAGAGGATCATGTCCTTGGGTTTTGGTATCTTCCATATCAATAATGTAGAAATCAGTAGGGAAGATGAGATTCTTCACTCGTACAAGGACATCCCCAATCACTCCTGTTGGACGCGTTGTACTCAGGTTGTTAAGTTGCACGACAATTCCGATTGGTTGAAGCTCTCCAACCTGTAGATAAGTATACACAGAGTGATGCATTACATTAATGGAAGCACCTAAATCTAGCATATCATCAGAAAAAAAAGTCTCCCCTATGGTACACGGTATCGTGAATGTGCCCAGATCCTTGCATTTGGTTTGCATTGCTGGTCGAATCAAGGCCAAGACATTCCTACCCAAGTTGACTCTCTTATTCCCCTTCAACCTTCGTCTATGGGTGAAAATTTCTTTAAGAAATTTGGCATAATGGGGAATTTTCTTGACTGCATCCAATAAAGGAATATTAACTTGAACTTTTTTAAATGTATCCATTATCTCATTATCAATATCATTATCAGAAATTTTCTTAGATTTAGAGAGTATTTGTGGGAAAGGAAGAGGAATGGATTGTTCATTTGAATCATCAACGATAATTTGATTTCCATTTTTATATTTTTTCATTACATGGAATTTTTGAGGGTTGGGAAGGAGTGTTTTCAAGAGGGGGACATACCTGTTTCATAGAATTAGTAGATAGAGAAGCTTCTTTACCACTACGAAGTGTAATTTCACATACATTACCTTTGTCCTTCGGATTGGAAATGGGTTGGGATGGTAGTTTTCTAGACCCTTGCATCTTAATCTCACCGATGGTGTTCTCCAATTGTCCCACTTGAGTTCGCAAATATTGAATTGCTGATTGTGTGGTCTGTTGGAACTGGATGTTCTGGGTTTCCATTTTCTTCACCATATCCTCGAGGCTTGGTTCAGATTTGGGAGGAGGAGGATGATTGTTTTGAGAATTTGAAGGATAAGAAGGTTGCATACCTTGGTCTTGTTGATACCAATTCTACTTGGGGTAGCTTGAGTTTCCTCCTTGTCAGTACTGGGGTTGTGCTTGCCACCCTGGATTTGGATTTGGCCTGAATTGTTCTTGATTGAAGGGAGGTACTTATTGGAATGGATGCCCTGAGAACACAACTGCACAAGACTCAGATGAATCTTGAAGTTGTAGGCACTGGTCAGAAAAATGAGTGTTATCGGTACAAATACCACAATGTAATGGAATAGAAGTAGAGTGCGAGTTACCTTGTTCTTGAGATAATTGCCTTAGAAGGTTATGCATCTCATCATGTTTAGTATCTACCTTTTTTTCTAGGGCTGAATGAATTACCTCATGAACTCCTCAGGTTGGTGCAATTGCTCGTGTACCAAATTGTTGTGCATTTTGAGCCATATTGGCTATTAAGTCACGAGTGGCAGAAGGAGTTTTATCAACTAGGGCACCAACAGCTACATCATCAATCATTCCACGATCCATGGGAATGAGTCCCTCATAGAAGTATTGGATTAATAGTTGTTCACTAATCTTGTGGTGGGGGCAGCTTGAGCAAAGTCTCTTGAATCTCTCCCAGTATTCATGAAGGGTCTCTCCTTGTGATTGACTAATTCCATAGATTTTTTCCTAATTGATGCAGTTTAGGAGGCAGGGAATAACTTCTCTAGAAAGAGTCTTTTAAGGTCATTCCAATCCCCAATTGTGGTAGGCAAATAGTATATCCAATCTTTGGCTACACCATCAAGGGAGAAAGGGAAGGACCTAAACTTAATTAAGTCCTCAGAAACATTTTGGGGTTTCATGGTAGAGTACACTATGTGAAACTCCTTTAGATGTTTGTGAGGGTCCTAACTGAGAAGAACATGGAATTTTGGAAGGAGGTGGATGAGGCCTGAACTTAGCTCAAAATTGGCTGCTTCCTCAGGATATTGGATGCACACAGGTTGGTACTCTACATACGAGGTGGTCGGTTCTTTTAAAGTTTGGTTATTTATAGACATGTTTTCTTGGGTTTGACTGGGTTCAATTTTGGATCGGTTTAGTACCACTTGAGATTCAAAAAGGGGTTCCTCAATGTTACTTGATTGACCTTCTCTAGATGCCTTGATTTGTGTGTGAAGTGAATTTTCAATTTCAGGGTCAAATTCAAGTAGTATTTCTTTACCAGATCGGGTCATGCAAATAATTTGTGAAGTTTTTTTTAATTTGGATAAAATCACTTAAGAAGGGTGAAAAGATAATATAATGTTATAATACATAATTATAGAGAGGGAGATGAAGAATAAGAGAGAGAGAGAGAGAGAACACACCAAAAACAACAAAAAATAAAGACAAAACCCAAAACAAAAACAATCAAATGGGGGTGGGGTATTTAAAAGAGTACTAATTAAGAAGAAAAATAAATAAATAAAAGTAAATAAAGAAAAAAATGATCTCAGCTCCCTGGAAACGGCGGCAAAATTTTATCGCGTTGCCGAGCGCATCAAATTAGTTGTTTAATTTTGACTAGAAGTTCTACAGTATAGCAACAACCCTCGGTCGTATCTCGACAGAGCCTTAGACCAATGATTTAAAAAGAGGGTTTTTATTATGAAATTAGAAGGTGAATGAGGTTTTGTAAAACTTGGGGGTTTTATGATTAAAGATGAAAATAGATAATGAAAGAGATAAAACAATGTAGATATAACAGAATTAATTAAGCGTGATCAACTCGGGGCACTCTCATGATGTTTATCCTTCATCGCTTCATGATATAGGGTTATGATATTTTAATACCTGGTTTGTAACACCTAGAACCAGAATTTTACTGAGTTTATACTAGTATACCTCCTAGGGTTCAGTCTAAAACACACAATGATTCACCGGACACCGCCGATGATTGGGTGAATTGTGTTTGACTTGATAACCGAAACTCACCAAGGCAACACACAAAGAACTCGATGCGCTATCCAGGTTTGTATGTTATTTCTTTTTGATACCATGAAATAAATGTACATGACCTTGACATTGATTATGTGAGTTCAATTTACCAATATGAACCACACAAACACCGCAATTGAAAGGGGGAAAAGAAAGTGGTGAACGGTGTGTGAAACATCACATGAATGGGTACCCCCAAACATGATCATATGAGTTGAGCATGACATACCAGTACATAACTCAATAAAATAAGAATAGGGGATGATTAAAAACAATAAAACAACCTGTAATTCAAAATATCATTCAAATATTACAAACATGAAGCTTGGGATTTACATCATGTTCCTCCCCGGGTGATCACAAGGGGTTTAGAAACCCATGGGAGAGGAAGAAGAATAATATGTTGAAGTAGCACTTCCCATAGCCTCCAGAACTTCTAGGGATATTGATAAGACTCCTTGGGGACTACAAAATGGTAGCACCTTGACTCCTGACCGAAATTCCAAATGGGGAGCCCATGGTTCCATTTTATAGAAAAATTAGAAGGTGGTTTTAGGCACACAAATTTTTTCAATCCACTTGTACCATGTGTTTTGGACTTCAGACAGCCTTATATTGCTTTGGAGAAAATAAAAAAGTTGTATCCCCACATATTTTATGTCTCCTCCGAAATTTTGGCACTAATTGGACAACTACCGCTCATGATATTGATAAAATACAGAACACCTCATTTGACTTGGTCCATCTTTGATATCTTGGACAGATCAGTTAGTATGGGCATCGTAGTGGCCGAATGGGGCTTTGGTTCTTTCATATGAAATGTATCCCATAAAATTTTGGACCAGAACAAAAAATTTCATACCCTTTGGATGCACGGTTCAGTAGAAATATACGGTTGAGTCCACTGGTGTTCTTGGATCATGTGCAGATTGGCCCATCTTTCTTGGACTTCATCATGGGTTCTCCAAATCACCTCCACATTCAATATAATTATCAAAACATGTAACATTTCCCTTTTTAACAGTGTTAAACACAAAATAATTGAATCAAGCATGGAGTGAAATTTGTTATTATACTTGTAATGTTTAATACAATACCAGTTTAATACATTGGTATAAGGGTGAAATAAAACAACGAATCGTGGTACAATCACACCCCCACACCTAAACATTTGCACTCCTGGGAAAAGTCACATATTAAAATAAGGTGATTCACACACACATATATATTTCCAACATCATTAAGATTTAACATTTGAGGAAATTTTAATGCACCAAAGTAATGTGATCAATGCACGAACCACACTAAGGAGTTCTTCCTAGTGAAAATGAAAAAAGATGTCTCATAAATCGTATCACAATAAAATTCAAATAGATTAATGACACCAACATGAGAAAGGAATACAAAATTAAACCATTCCACTAACTCTCCATGTGTGTTTGTGAAAACCATTCCATTCTATTCTTTCAACTTTCTATCAAATAAATATAGGTTATTTTAACATTATTCATCTTTAAATGATTTTTCACCGAACATGTCCTACATCCTTTGCAATCATATTTCAAGACCCACTCACTAAATCATTCCCAGAATTCAAAACATAAGCTCCTGACCTAGATATCCCCATATTTTTCACATTTCATCACTTCCCTCATTTATTATATTTTTTTTGAAGTTGCATTTGGAACAAATCTCACACTCATCTCTCAACCCTTGTTTGATCTCCTCACGACACTAATTGAAATAGTTATAACAAGATCAAAGGTTGAGGTGGGGTGGTTTTTGACCTGCCCAAGACATGACATTTTTTTGAGGGCATACAACAGTCAGACATTAGGTACACACGCATAGGTCAATCTGGTATAGTAATGAAACAGACCGGATAAGGAAGGAACATATGGAAATATCATTTAAAGATGAAAAATATTAACCCAACATATATTTACCTTATATTAAGTAAGAAGTATTCACACTTTATGGTTTGGTGCAAAAATTTGTGGAGATATTAGTGAAAGAGTTTCACAAAAACTACTCACATAAGGGGCATCAATCATCTCCAAGGTTTCACATAGATACGACCATTTATATCATTGACAGAAAACCAAATCACTAAAAAAAGAAAATCACTCCCTGATATACAAATATTCTTTTTAGCCTTCATTATGCTATTTTTACTTTCCCCCCTTTATGGTCACCAAATCATCAAACTTCAAAATTGTTGATGGTGAAAATGAAAATACCATAAAAGGCTAAAAAGATAAGAAAAGAGAAGACGATGGAAATTCTTAACTAACCCAAGAATGTATCCACCCCCACACCTAGAATGTGTAGTGTCCTCACTGAAATAATTGAGAATGTGAGAAGGAAGGATAAAACCTGGTGTGTTTTATTGGTATGATGCATCGAGAAGGTGGATTTCCTCCACCAGATTCTTCAAAAAATCCTCATAGAAGTGTTTAAGTCGCTACCCATTGACGGTAAGACTTCATCCACTCTGCTCATGCAAAACCTGTATTGCACCAAAAGGGTAAACATTAGTAGCAGTATAAGGACCGAGCCATCGGGAACGAAGCTTACCTGGGTGGAGCTTAATCCTGGAATTGTACATGAGTACCTTCTCACCAATATGGAACTTCCGATGGTGAATAATTCTATCACGAATAGCCTTTGTATTCTCTTTATAGATCTGGGAGTTTTCATATGCATCACATCGAATTTCTTCCAACTCTTGAATCTGCATCTTTCTTTGCACACCTGCATCTGAAAGGTTCATATTACATTGTTTAATAGCCCAATATTCATGGTGTTAAACCTCCACCGGGAGGTGAAAAGCCTTTCCAGACACAATCCTATATGGTGACATTCCGATCAGGGTTTTAAAAGCAGTACGGTATGCCCAAAGTGCATCATCCAAGCATAAACTCCAATCTTTCCTATTGGGTTGTTCCATTTTCTCCAAGATTCTCTTAATTTCCCGATTTGAAATTTCCGCTTGTCCATTAGTTTGGGGATGATATGAAGTGGAGACTTTATGAACAACCCCATACTTACGAAGAAAGTTTTTCATATTAAGATTGAAAAAATGTGAACCCTGGTCACTAATGATGAATCTTGGTAAACCAAACCTACTGAAAATTAGGGACCTCAAAAAATCAACAACCACTCAAGAGTCATAGGTCCGAGTAGCCTTTGCTTCCACCCATTTAGAAACAAAGTCAATAAATAGCAAGATGTACACAAATCCAAATGAATTTGGAAAAGGCCCCATGAAGTCAATGCCTCATGCATCGAATATTTCACAGAATAACATGGGATTTTGGGGTATTTCATTCCTCTTAGAGATATTCCCCGTGAATTGACATCGAGTACATGATTTACAAAACCTATGGGCATATCTATGCAATGTTAGCCAATATAATCCTGAGTCAAGGACATTTTGAGAAGTCCGTTGAGAGCCAATGTGGCCGCCATAAGCCAATGTGGGGCAGAAGATGAAAACTGAGGTGAACTCATGGTCAGGGACACACCTACGAACAACTTGGTCACTACATATCCTCCACAAATATGGGTCATCCAAAATATACCATCGAGAATCATGTTTAAGTCTCTGGGATTGTGAAGTTCTGAAATCAATGGGGACCCTAGATGTTGCTAGAAAATTCACAATTTCCGCATACCAGGGGGTAAGGTCCACAACATCACAAAGTTTCTCATGAGGGAATAATTCTCCAATGGGGAGAGGTGAGTCAACATGATGGTCCAGTGGTGGGAAAATCCAACTAATGTGGCCAAATACCACATTTTACACTCCTCTCTTATCTCTAATCTCAAGGTCAAACTCCTGGAGGAAGATCATCCACCGAATGAGGCGGTGTTTGGCTTTATATTTCTTTAAGAGGAAACGAAGGGAAGCATGATCAGTGAAGACGATGATTTTTGACCCAAGATGATATGAATGGAATTTTTACAAGGAAAACAAGATAGAGAGGAGTTATTTTTTAGTGGTTGTTTAGTTTACCTGGGCAGGGTCAAGGGTACGCGAGGCATACAAAATGACATGAGGAGCCTTCTCAACCCTTTGTGATAAAACCGCCCCAACTGCAAAGTTAGAGGCATCACACATAAGTTCGAAGGGGAGATCCCACCTTGGTGTTTGGATGATGGGAGGTGATGTGAGACACTTTTTTTGTGAATTGAATGCGTCCTCACAATTTTTATCAAACACAAAATCAAAATCTTTTTGCAATAACCAGGATAATGGAAGTGCAATCTTACTAAAGTATTTAATGAATCGACGGTAAAAACCAGCATGATCCAAGAAAGATCGCACCTAACGAACACATTTTGGATATATAAGGGTTGAAATTAATTCAATTTTATATTTATCAACTTGAATTACCTAATTTGAAATGACATGCCCAAGAACTATCCCCCGCTCAACCATAAAATGGAATTTCTCATAATTTAAAACAAGATATTTTTCAATGTAACGGTGGAGGACAAAACCTAGGTGTTCTAAACAATCATCAAAAGAAGATCCATATACCGTGAAATCATCCATAAATACTTCCATACAACTGTCAAGGTACTCAGAAAACATACTCAGCATACATCGCTGAAAACTACCAGAAGTATTACATATACAGGATGACATCCTTCTGTATGCAAATGTGCCAAATGGACAGGTAAATATTGTCTTTTTTTGATCCTCAGGGGCTATATGGATTTGAAAATAACCTGAATAGCCATCAAGGAAAAAATAATGGGAACATTTGGTCAATTAAAGGTAATGGAAAGTGGTCCTTCTGCGTGGCTTGATTCTGTCAACGATAGTCAATACAGACTCGCCAACTGTTTTGTACACGTGTTGGAACCAATTCATTCCTTTCATCTGACACAACTGTTATTCCTGTTTTTTTAGGCACAATTGTTTTTACTGGGCTAACCCATTTACTATCAGATATAGGATAAATGATCCTCGCAGCGAGTAATTTACTAACTTCCAATTTTACCACTTCAAGGAGAGTGGGATTCAACCGGTGTTGAGATTGTATTATGGGTTTAGCCTCATCATCCAAAATTATATAGTGCATACAAATAGATGGGATAATCTCGGGAATATCATCCAATGTCCATCCTATTGCATTTTTACACTCTCTCAAAAGTTTGAGCAGTTTCGATTCCTGTTGTGGAGAGAGGTTATTGGCAATAATGACGGGCAATTGGTCAATACCCTCAAGATATGCATATTTTAAACTAGAATGAAGTTGTTTAAGTTCCAACACCAGTGGTTTCTGGATTAAGGGAGGGGATTTAGGGGGAGTGAGGTCCATTAAACTGTCTATATGATCTTGTTTATTCTCTAAATATAGAGAATATATAGAAATGAGATTTGCAGAATCATCGACGATTATGGGTAACTTAGAATGAACACACTCATTAATTAAAGCACAAAATTTATACTTTTCAGAACCCACACAACACTCAAAACATGAATCAAAACTCAAATCATCCAAGGGTGAAGAAAACAAAAATGAATCAGAGTTTGGGTTAAGGAGAGAATTGTGTGTGTGTGCATCGTTTGAGAGCACTTCCATCGAATAAATAGGAAGAGTGGAGTGCTCTTCAACGGGGTGTTTTATAGCCTCAAGGATGTTAAAACTTACCTTTTCTCCTTCGAATTCCATGGACAGCGTACCATTGTGAACGTTGATGATCATATTTTCTGTTTTTAGGAATGGCCTCCCAAGTATGAGAGGATCATGTCCTTGGGTTTGGGTATCTTCCATCTCAAGAATGTAGAAATCATCAAGGATGATGAGATTCTTCACTCGTATGAAGACATCCTCAATCACTCCTGTTGGATGCGTTGTACTTCGATTGGAAAGTTGCATGACAATTCCAGTTGGTTAAAGTCCTTCAACCTGTAGATAAGTATACACAGAGTGAGGCATTACATTAATGGAAGCACCTAAATCTAGCATTGCATCAGAAAAAAAAGTCTCCCCTATGGTACACGGTATCGTGAATGTGCCCGGATCCTTGCATTTGGTTGGCATTGCTGGCTGAATCAAGGCCGAGACATTCCTATCCAAGTTGACTCTCTCATTCCCCTTCAGCCTTCGTCTATGAAAGCAAAGTTTTTTAAGAAATTTGGCATAACGGAGAATTTGATTGACTGCATCCAATAAAGGAATATTAACTTTAACATTTTTAAATGTATCCATTATCTCATTATCAATATCATTATCATAATTTTTATTATATTTAGAGAGTCTTTGTGGGAAAGGAAGAGGAATGGATTGTTCATTTGAATCATCAACTATAATTTGATTTCCCTTTTTTTTCATTACATGGAATTTTTGAGGGTTGGGAAGGAGTGTTTTCAAGAGGGGGACATACCTATTTCATCAAATCAGTAGAAGGAGAAGCTTCTTTACCACTACGAAGTGTAATTTCACATACATTACCATTTTCATTCGGATTGTCAATGGATTGGGATGGTATTTTTCTAGACCCTTTCATCTTAAGCTCACTGAAGGTGTTCACCAATTGTCCCACTTGAGTTCGCAAATCTTGAATTGCTGATTGTATGGTCTGTTGGAACTGGAGGTTCTGGGTTTCCATTTGATTCACCATATCCTCGAGGCTTGGTTCAGATTTGGGAGGAGGAGGATGATTGTTTTGAGAAGTTGAAGGATAAGAAGGTTTCATACCTTGGCCTTGTTGATAACAATTCTTCTTGGGGTAGCTTGAGTTTCCTCGATTTCGGTACTGGGGTTGTGCTTGCCACCCTAGATTTGGATTTGGCCTGAATTGTTCTTACTTGAAGGGAGTTACTTGTTGGAATGGATTCCCTGGGAACACAGCTGCACAAGACTCAGATGAATCTTGAAGTTGTGGGCACTGGTCAGAAAAATGAGTGTTATCAGAACAAATACCAAAATGTAATAGAATAGAAGTAGAGTGCGAGTTACCTTGTTCTTGAGATAATTTCCTTAGAAGGTTATGCATCTCATCATGTTTAGTATCTAACTTTTGTTATAGGGTTGAATGACTTACATGAAGAACTCCTCAGGTTGGTGCAATTGCTCGTGTACCAAATTGTTGTGCATTTTGAGCCATGTTGGCTATTAAGTCACGAGCAGCGGAAGGAGTTTTATCAACTAGGGCACCACCAACTGCAACATCAATAATTCCACGATCCATGGGAATGAGTCTCTCATAGAAGTATTGGATTAATAGTTGTTCACTAATCTGGTGGTGGGGGAAGCTTGAGCAAAGTCTCTTGAATCTCTCCCAGTATTCATGAAGGGTCTCTCCTTGTGATTTCCTAATTCCACAGATTTCTTTTCCTAATTGATGCAGTTTGGGAGGTAGGGAATAAATTCTCTAGAAAGAGTCTTTTAAGGTCATTCCATACCCAAATTTGGGTAGTCAAATAGTATATCCAATCTTTGGGTACACCATCAAGGGAGAAAAGGAAGGCCCTAAACTTAATTAAGTCCTCAGACACATTTTGGGGTTTCATGGTAGAGCACACTATGTGAAACTCCTTTAGATGTTTATGAGGGTCCTCACCGAGAAGACCATGGAGTTTTTGAAGGAGGTGGATGAGGCCTGATCTTAGCTCAAAATTGGTTGCTTCCTCAGGATATTGGATGCACGCAGGTTGGTACTCCACATCCGGGGTGGTCAGTTCTTTTAAAGTTCAGTTATTTACAGCCATGTTTTCTTGGGTTTTACTGGGTTCATTTTTGGATTGGTTTTGTACCACTTGAGGTTCCAAAAGGGGATCCTCAATGTTACTTGATTGACCTTCTATATATGCCTTGATTTGTGTGTGAAGTGATTTTTCAATTTCAGGGTAAGATTCAAGTAGTATTTCTTTACCAGATCGGGTCATGCAAATAATTTGTGAAGTTTTTTTTGAATATGGATAAAATCACTTAAGAAGGGTGAAAAGAGAATATAATTTTATAATACATAATTATATATAGGGAGATGAAGAATAAGAGAGAGAGAGATAGAGAGAGAGAGAACACACCAAAAACAACAAAAAATAAAGACAAAACCCAAAAAAAAACAATAAAATAGGGGTGGGGTATTTAAAAGAGTACTAATTAAGAAGAAAAATAAATAAATAAAAGGAAATAAAGAAAAAAATGATCTTGGATCCCCTGCAATGGCGCCAAAATTTGATCGTGTTGTCGAGCGCGTCAAATTAGTTGTTTAATTTTGACTAGAATTTCTGTAGTATATCAGCAACCCTAGGTCGTCTCTCGACGGAACATTAGATCATTGATTTAAAATGAGGGTTTTGATTATGAAAGTATAAGGTGAATGAGGTTTTGTAAAACTTGGGGGTTTTATGATTAAATATGAAAATAGAGAATTAAAGAGATAAAACAATGTAGATATAGCAAAATTAATTAAGCGTGATCAACCGAGGGTACTCTCATGATGTTTATCCTTCATCACTTCATGATATAGGGTTATGATCTTTTAATCCCTGGTTTGTAACACCTAGAACCATAATTTTATTGAGTTTATACTAGGATAACTCCTAGGGTTCAGTCGAAAACACATAATGATTCACCAGACACCGCCGATGATTGGGTGAATTGTGTTTGACTTTATAACTGAAACTCACCAAGGCAACACACGAAGAACTTGATGCGCTGTCCAGGTTTTTATTTTATTTCTTTGTGATACCATTACATAAATGTACATGGACTTGACAGTGATTATGTGAGTACAATTAACCAATATGAACCAGAAAAACACCATAATTGAAAGGGGAAAAGAAAGTGGTGAACGGTGTGTGAAACATCACATGAATGGGTACCCCCAAACATGATCATATGAGTTGAGCATGACATACTAGTACATAACTCCATAAAATAAGAATAGGGGATGATGAAGAACAAAACAACAAACTAGAATTAAAAAGATCATTCAAATATTACAAACATAAAGCTTGGTATTTACATCACGTTCCTCCCCGGGTGATCACAAGGGGTTTAGAAACCCATGGGAGAGGAAGAAGAATAAGATGTTGAAGTAGAACTTCCCATAGCCTCCATAACTTCTAGGGATTTTGAGAAGACTCCTTGGAGACTCCAAAATGGCAGTACCTTACCTCCTGGACGAACTGGAAAATTGGGAGCCCAAGGTGCCATTTTATAGGAAAATTGGAAGGTGGTTTTAGGAACAAAGATTTCTTCAATCCACTTGTACCACGCGTTTCGGCCTTTAGAAAGCCTTATCTCTATTTGGAGAAAATAGAAAAGTTGTACCCCCACCTCTTGGCTATCTCCATTGAATGTTTTTCACCAGTTGGACAACTATAGCTCTAGATATTGATAAATTACAAAACACCGCATTTGACTTGGTCCAACTCTGATTCCTTGGACAGATCAGTTAGTATGGGCATAGTAGAGGCCAAATGGGGCTTTGGTTCCTGCATATGAAATGTTTCCAATAAAATTTTGGACCGGCCCAAAAAATTTCATCCCATTGGGATGAACATTTCAGTAGAAATATGTGGTTGAGTCCACTGGTGTTCTTGGATCATGTGCAGATTGGCCCATCTTTCTTGGACTTCATCGCAGGTTCTCCAAATGACCTCCACCTTCAATATAATTATAAAAACATGTAACATTGACCTTTTTAACAGTGTTAAACACAAAATAATTGAATAAAAAATGGAGTGAAATTTGTTATTATACTTCTAATTTTCAATACAATACCAGTTTAATACATTGGTATAAGGGTGAAATAAAACAGTGAATCGTGGTACGATCAGTGTGTCTTGTTTTAATGATTATTTTATTTTTCTTTTACTAAATTTTAATTGAAACCTATATCACCTATTTAGATGAGTGGATATTGTATGCATTGTAGAAGTTAAATAAAGAATATAACATGAAATTTGTTTAAGGTTTGGTCAAAATACCTACTCCTTACTACTACCAATAAATCCCCTTGGTTATAGATTATTCACTATATGTAGGTGGTTATAACCAGATAAATTCATATTACCATTAACATTGAGTCCCATTTTGTTCCCACTCTACATTCCCACTAGATATCATAAGTTCCCATCTACATAAGTGATCAACACCAAGTTCCACCATTTCCTTGATAACTCTCAAGTCCCACTGGAGGATCTTTATACTGTATCCCATAGTGTCACCAGATTCCCATTAGATTTCATATAATTTAGAGTCCAATTGATTTATTAAACTTACTAAAATATGATCCATATATAGAATGATCAATGTCCACTTTTGAATTCTTTTACATTGCCTTGAGATGTAATATTTCTCCACAAAAAAACTAGATAAACTGATATGTTTATGTAAATTACTTCAAGAGCTTCAGAAATTGACTATCAACTGTCTGATATTTCTCACAATCCACTAATTTTCAAACGATCGAAACCTTCTCAATTCACTAAAAACTTAGGTATAAAATCCTTCTAAAATACTAATCCGCTTCCATTATAAACTTCATTTCACACTATTCATGAAAAAAATATATCACATGTGCTTCTATAAAACTTTATTCATGTATGATACAATGCATGGTATTCTCAATTATTCTTCCCTGTACTATGTGAAACAATAAAAATATACAAGATGCACACTTCTTTATGGAAGTGTTATTTCATGTTCATGAAAACTTTGAATAATTCTAGAAAACATACACATCCTCACTCACCTTATCACTTTAAAACTTCCTCTTCATAAAAGTCTCACACTTTCATCATGTCCTTCATGCAAGTTTATCGTGTAATGACACCACTTATTCAAAAAACTCACTAAATTTTATGCATACATATTATCAAATGTATCATAAAAACTTCATTCATGAAATCCTGGACATGAAAAGCTTATTCTTCTTTTTACTATATGTAGTAACTAGTACTCCTTCACGTAACTTCAATCTCACATACTAATTCACAATTTATTTGAGAAAAAAATTCAAATGTAAGTAGCACATGAAGGTTCATGATACTTAGTTCATTATCTTGTGAATGAAAAGTATTAGAAAATCACAAAAAATAATGCATGTAACCCTTATGTGAATACAATTTTTTTTCTTTTCCCTGTTTTAGTCTCTTAGATTACTAAAATTCTCATTAAGATCTACCTATAAATGGAAAGTCCCAAGGTATTTATAGGAAAAAATCCACCAAATTACTCCATATATTCACACCACTATACCACATCATGTATGCACTAACTCACCTCATGCAATGTGACTTTATAAAAACCACATATTCTCAAAACATAACATTATTCACGTTGCATACATGTGATTCTACTACCTTCAAATGTGCTCTGATTGACTGCTCAACATCTTCCACTGTAAGGTCGATTTGACAAACAACATGCAAGCCTTTATCAGGGAATAAGTATAATTCAGTGGATTTGAATACACCATAACTTAAACATAGAACTATATTTCATAGAATATTGCATCAATGGAATTAGTCTAACTGAGAAAATCATCTCATGATCTCATATCTATAAATCTTATTGCCTTCGTGAAGTTGGTTTGATTTTAGGAATGACATCGTAGATCACTATCATGTATAGAAAACCCTATAGCTATGATTTAGTTTGAATACATCGAGTTCACAATCAGTTGAATTGAATAAAAAAGATCATATGGCTACGGTTCTTTGGGTATCTTTTTAAAGTGGAGGAACTATACCCACGTGGATAAATTTCACATCAAACTTTCCTTTTGTTGAGTGATTCTTAATAAAAAAACCTATTCCACTGACTGATTGTGCCAGCACTAGAGTTAGCACCTGGATACACCTTTACACACCAGGATTCATTGGTTACGCTTCCCTACATAGGCCAACTTCCCTTGATTACACACTCACCTATTTATATTCCTATAGAAACTATGTGTCAAACATAACTACCTCTGTATAGGATTGAACATTACTATAAAACATCTTACTACCATGGTTATCTAGGGTCGACCTATTTAACCACCTAAGTAGTGGTCTATGGGTCCTTTGGATAGCCCATAGTTATATATTTTTTTTTAATAAAGGCCACCTAAAATATACTTAGTAAAATTTAATCCAAAAGGCCTTGAAAATAATTAAGGCCTCATCAATATTTATCAAATAAATTTCTCATGATATGTCTATTCTTATTCAAACTCCTAAAATTATCAACTTCAATTAATTAATTCAAACTCTTTATAACATTATCTAAATGTTATTTTAATTCACTCAAAGCCACTTCAAATTCTCTATGTTTAATAACAATGTGAAATCTTTAAATTGTCCTCAACACATGTATTAGGTATTAGAACAGGTTCAATAATCATCAAAATTAAAACACATTGAATTTTCATCTTCACAATTTATTGACAAAAAATTCAACATTAGCATAATAAAAAATTCAATAATCACCTTGGGTTCTTCAAGAAAAACAATTTACAACAATAATGTTGTAATAAACTTGACTCCAGTAACCCATAGATGGTGTATAGTTTATTTAATTGGAATAAATAAAAGGGTTTTAATCCTTAAGGATTGATCAGTTTAGTAGTCTTAGAGATCCAAATACATACATGATACCCATTTTACATTGGGGATTAAATATAAAACATAGTAATGGAAAAACTTCGGCATCCTTGAACTCATTTAAAGAATTATTCTTTATATATTGGGGAAAGGGAAAAAATAAGTGTTATCTCAAATTCCCATTAAGGGTTATGTAAAATTTAAGCTATCATTAGTAAATAAGGAATAATAAATATGTAAAGGAAAATAATTGAAAACACATGCCATTTAATCGATAACCTGAGAAAGAAATGCATCCATGGATAATATCAATGAAAAAATATCATGGATAATAATAACTAAATTATCAATGAAGGAAATGATTAATATTAGATTTCATGATCTTAGACATCATGATATCTATAACATAATGACCTTGTACCAAGATAGTTTAAAACTATTAGTAAAAACCCATTTAATTTGGCTAATTGACTTGTCTCATGAGACTTGTCGATGAATTTTCGGTCTTTATAATTCTGAGCCCCACCTATCACTACATGTCCAATGCATTTCTCATATATTTAATGATAAATTTAATTCAAGAATAATATTCCTCATTAATAAATTTACATATTGTATTAAGAATATAGAATATCAATATTTCCCCAGTCAATCAAATAAATTTCTAAGTAAAACACCATATATAGAAATGATACACGGTTCAATAAATAAGAATATACATGATAAATAATATGTATATTTAAGGTAAATTTAATTTCTAAGTATCAAAATAATGTGAATGTTTCCATAGAATATAATGACCAAAAAATTAGTAAGAGATAAGAGTTAACCATCGGTTCAATAGGAATATAGGTTTTGTAATAAAATAATGTCCTTTGGAAGAATAAATAGACCAAAATTGAAATATTAAAAAAAGTTTTCATAAAAGGGGTTTCTTTGTAAAACCATTTAAAATGTGTATAAGAATACAAATTTCATAAAACATTTATTGTGGTGGGGAAGTCTATTACTGCAGTATATATATAAAAAGTTCCTTTTGGATTTTTAGAAAGAAATTAAAAACATACCTTTCATAAAAAATTATTAATATTCCATTAAAACCCTTTTTAAAAGTCAAGGATAAATTAAAATATCCTTAATAAATCATTTTTTTAATAAAATGACTTTTTTAAAACAATATTGAAAAACATGGACATGAAAGAAAAATATATCCGATTAAAAAAGAAATACAAATCAGTTTTTCTTTTAAACATTTATTTTCTTAATTCCAGTACCAAATAGAGGAAAATTTAGAAGAAAATATAAAAAATCCTTAAATATCTATTGTAAAATAAAATTATTGGACCTTATGAAGGATAAATGATAATATTCCTTCATTGAAAATAAAATTAATCCCAAAATAAAATGAGATTGTAAAATAAATTTTTACTTATTTAGAAACTTTTGAATTGTAACAACTTGAAAAAATAGACTTGAATTGAAAAATTAATCATCATAAATAAATATTTATTCATTTTAAAAAAATAAAATGGGTAGTATATATACCAAAAAAAGGGAATACGTTGATTGTAACAAATATGTCTCAATGAAGTTTAAATTGAAACAAAATCTATTACCTCATGATTCCCTTTAGTTTATCATGATTTATCCTATTGTATAATGGTTTAAGAATGTTAATAATTTATAATATAATCATATTAATATTTATAATATCATATATTATCCTCTTATAACATCTTACCACCTGTTTGTTAATAACATTTCATCATTACCATTTCTTCATGTGTTAACTAGTTTGTTTTCTCATGCATATTTTGTTGAGGAAGTTTCATTTATTGTGAATAGGATATATTTAAATATTCTAAATAATTATATTAATTTTATAAATATCACATTTATTTATTATATAACTTTTTTTATAACCATTCTTGAAAGTTAGACATGGAAAATGAATCACACCACTTCATGGGGACAATAGAACATATGTACACACAAGTGATGATATCATTCCCATAATTGTTGAAAGCGTATGGAATTGGATGATATATTAATTTTATAGAATTAATATCATGCCATATGTATCATATATATTCATTATTTATATCATTATGACTATCCATGTGAGTAGGTGATGTAAAATAAATTACCCCAGTTCGCGTGGTGAGAGTCTTCCGTACACATGAGGGATGAAATTATTTCTCATTTGATGGAGAAAGAGATGGATAAATATTTTGTAATAAACATAATAACATATAAGTATATTGGATATATTGGTGTTATTATATTGTAATTATTAACAAATAATTGAAGGTGATAAAATAATAAGTAAAAGGAAATAGCTCGGTGAGGATGATTACCTTCAGTTAGAGAAACCTACCTTGGATATCTTATTAAGGACCATAATATTGATCTTTGGGGAAGATAAAAAACTCTATAATGAGGATAATGATGTTGTGGAGATATTTGTTTAGGTTTTGGTTTATTTAAATGGATTGATAGGTGTAACATCCTAGCTTGGGTGCCATGCAATGGTGCTCTGAACCAGTCAGTTATATGACCTCAAGCGCGTCTCCCTGTACGCTAGAGGTTTCCGACTAGCAATGAGGGTCTGATAAGTCGATCATGGGGAAAATATACACTCTTTTTTATTTTATCAGGGTAAAGTACCAGAGGAAATAAATAAATAATAGTATAAGCATACATAACCAGAACAATACCAATGTCACAAGATGACCAAAACTGGTAATACAAAATCAAAACTAAACAATAGATATTCCATGCTAAGTATATGCCAAGTGTCAATATGATAAAACCAAAATAAATAAATACACTAATAAATCATCCAAGAGGGTCTCAATGCCAAGTTAGTTTCCCTCACCATATGCCATCCCAACTTAACTATCTAACACAGGGAATTTTCCCTTAACCTTCCTAGAAAACAAAAAGCCTATTTAGGTACCAATTAGGTAGCCCGAGAAGGATGTGAGTACAAATATGTAGGACACCACCAATGATGTCTAAAACAAATCCAGTCAGACAGTGTATGTAGTTGTATAATGAAATAAGTACAATGCATAAATAAATAGTTATTACATTATCATTTATTCTTTATTTAACTACATTAACTGCAGGGTTCCTGAGGATAACCATACCTCAATACTAGCTTCAACTCATGCTGGATCCCAAAGTGCTCCCTAGGTAATATGGTATCTTAATACCTGATTCAACTAATTTTGGAGCTCTAAGCATTAAAAGATGATTTCATATCTCAGTACCTGATTAGTCTCATGTTGGAGTTCAAAGTTTTCTCATGTGAGGTCAGAACTCAGAGTACACTTTGGTATAAAACATCATGTCTAGCCTCCCAATTCTCAACATGAATAAAAAACATTAGTGTAGATCATCATGTATAGAACCCAATTCTCAACATACATACATACCATTGGTGTAAATCACCATTTCTAACACCCAATTCTCATTTGTGCATAGTTATCACCAGTGTAGATCATCATGTCTATCACCCTATTCATTCAATACCCTAATAGATCTATCATTAGCATAGAATGTCATGTTCATCCCCCATTCAACAACTATGCATGTATATCATCATTGGTCTAGATCTTCATGTCTAACACCCCAATTCTCAATTTTTTTTCATTTATATTACTTTTCATCACACCTTCACATGTTTTCATATTATCACATCAACTAAGATTAAACACATTAATCTTTATATCAAAACTAACCATCACGACTTCCATTAATTAATTCATAAATTAATTAATCCAACTCCATTAATTAATTAATAAATTAATTAATCCAAGTCCATTAATTAATTTCAAAATTAATTAATCTGTTCAAAAAAATCAATATCCAACAATTAATTCTCTAATTAAATATCCAAACACACTAATTTAATATCTTATAATTAATTAACAAATTAATCATTCATTTTATGGTATCAATACCCCATAATTAATTTCCCAATTATTTATCTCAAATTGTATCACCTAAGTCCCATAATTAATTCCTTAATTAATTATTCAATTCAAAAATGCATTTCTATCACTATCATGGGAATATATCATCATGTATAACACCTCATTTATCAATCATTAACTAATTTATAAATTAATTAATCCAAGACCATTAATTAATTCAAAAATTAATTAATAACATTCATTCCCATTAAATAATTCAAAATTAATTAACCATACCTTTCCCATTAATTAATTCACCAATTAATTAATCACATCTATCCTATTAATGAATTAAACAATTAATTATCTTATTAACAATATCATTAACTCATAATTAATTATACAATTAATTATCTCAAATAATTTATTTCAATATCCCACAATTAATTCTACAATTATTATCCAACTTTCAAATCTCATTGTCCCATAATTAATTCAATAATTAATTATTCAATCTTATAAATTCAATATCCCAGAAATCCACATTAATTAATTTACCAATTAATTAATATAATTCATTTAATTTCACCTTTACAGCATTCCCCATTAATTAATTCAAAAATTAATTATTCTAACTCACTGAATTAATTCAACAAAAAAATCCCCATTAATTAATTCACCAATTAATTAATCCCACTCAAAAGACATAACATTAAATCACTTAATTAATTCACCAATTAATTAATCCAAACCATTTCCATTAATTAATCCCCGATTAGTTAATCTAACTCAATCCCTTCAATTGATTCACCAATTAATTTTTCACATCCATTGTATTAATTAACTCCCCAATTAAATAATCATATTAATTCCCTACAATTAATTTACCAATTAATTTATCAAATCCATTGCATTAATTAATTATCCAATTAATTAATCACATTTATTCCCTTAAATTAACTCACCAATTAATTTTCCATGTAAACTCTCATTAATAAATTCAAAATTAATTAATCACATTCAATCATATCAATTAATTCTCCAATTAACTGTCCATGTAAAATCTTATTAATTAATTCACAATTAATTAATCATATTCAACCCCTTTCAGTTACTTCACCAATTAATTAATTACATAAGTTCCATTAATTAACTCCAAAATCAATTAATAACATTCAATCCTATTATTCAATTAAATAATTAAATAATCATTCAACAATTTACTTATCACAAAAAAGCTTTAATAATTAATCCTATAATTAATTATTCCAACTCAACAATTTCATAAACCCAACCATCCCCATTAATTTATTCTATAATAAATTAATCAAGTTCAATGATATTAATTATTCCATAATTAATTTAACAATTAATTTTTCATGTTCTAAAATCCCAATATCCTAATTTCACTTTTCCTTTAATTAATTAATTTAATCATGAAAGTAATTTCTAAACATCTAATAGTAATTATACAATTATGTACACATAATTGTAATTAAGACTACGAGATTTGAATTTTAGGCCACCTACCTCAATAATGGTGACAAATAATGATCACCAATGGAAAAACCCAATTTGAATAACCAAGAATGTGATAAAGAACATGGTCTAGATCCAAAACCTAAATCCACAGTTAAACGAAACAAGATCTCTTAAATCTAGATCTAAATCCAACAGGACTAGATCTAGATTTAAAAAATATATATCTAGATCCAATAATAAATGAACATATTTCTTTTATCTAGGAAGATTATAAGAAGAGACAGATATATCTAAACAAGAAGAAAAACTATACCCAAGAGGTGTGCAGAGGGTATTCGATCGAAGATGGTGGTGCAAAAAGGAGATTCAGTTTAAGGCGGGGATACACGAAGGAGTTCCATTCCATGGTGGAGGTGCATGAAGGACTTTTGATCCATGGTAGAAGTGTGTGGGACGTCTAAAACAAATAAAAGAGGGTGTAGAGGGTTATGTGATGATGGAGATAAGTTTTTAGAAAGATTCGTGTGATAATTACATGATGTGATTTCCCATTTAACATAGTGTAAAAATTCATAAATGATATCCCTTTTTCTAAGGTAAATCATGTAAAACCATTTAAAAAAATATTAATTAAAGATTAAACATGGTGTAATATACTACCGTGACATGTCAAAACATGGTGAAAAATAGTTACATGGGGTGTAATATTATTTTGTGACATGTCGACACATGGTGAAAACTACTTTTGTGACATGTCAAAATGTGGTGAAAAATAGTTACAGGGGGTGTAAATTTTCATAGTTGTAAATTAATTCAAACCAGGAATTAATTTCATGGGGTCTACCCAAAACAATTCATGTCATGAATTAGGTCCATAACATGTATTTGTTCTATAGCCATAACTCACCACTTAATCCTACTGCACCCCGAGAAAAAGTTGGGATCTTACAATATCTCCACCTTATAACAGATCGTCCTCAAGCTGTACTCCCAAGTACCTCAAAGATTCTGAGAAAGACCGGGGTAGTGAGCCCTAATATCTTTTTCTCTCTCCCAATTATCCTCCCACACATGCCTAAGTTTTCCACAATATACGAACTATCAACACGACCTTTTCCTATAACTCCTTAACAAAGTGACCCAACACATGTATTTGATGCTCCTCAAATGAGACATCAGTCTCAAGATCAACTTCCACAACATACCCGATGCGTTTCCCAAATCACTATTCCCAACAACCACACAAATACAATCCAACCTTAGCACTTAGCCTTTCCATAAAAACCCACTTGGAAAGGAAATATATCCACCACCTCCAAGGGTCACCCGACCTTTTCTTGATGAATTTAAACATACAACTTATAGGTTCTTCATTGGAATTTTGATTCCACAACTTCAAACCAGTGGGCTAGTTCCATGAGTCTACTAATAATATATCGATCTCTATATTTGAAGCATTGTTAACACTGATTTTCAAGCAACTCAACCACCACGACCCATGGACTAAAATATTTGTTGACTTACAGTCCCTCCAGAGAACTTCATCCATAAAATGTCGATGGTGTACCTCACACCATCCATATCCACATATATATCTCTTCATAAGAACAATCTCCAAGGGGCCCTATATCCAACCAAAACAGATTTAGGTATCTAGGTGTAAATCCAATTATTTCTTATCATATTAGGGATGTTTTCGAGGTAGGGTACATGATCAAAACTAATTAAAAGTAAAATAAGAAGTCATCGATGAACACCAACACACTTATCCATCATTGATATTACCTCCCACTATGAAAACAACTTATTCTATTGAATGTCTTAGGATTCCCTGCCCACTAAAATCTCACCATACTAATCCAAAACCAGACGGTCCCTCGCACAACCTACAACCGAGTTATCAAACTTTGGAATTCTTACTACCCAAACCACCCACATCAAGTTAAAATTAAACAAGATAAAGAATTGTCAATTCCCAAAATTAAAATAGTTAAAAAGAGTGATTTACACAAAACCATATCATGTATTTACCCCTTTTTCCCACTACATAGTCAAATCTGAGGCATTGTCTCTACCCTTAACCATCTTACATCTAAGTCCTAATTAACAAAGGTAAATTCATTCTCATTAATTAATTAACACAATTAATTAATCACATAATTTCTATTAATTAATTCAATAATTAATTAATCATACCCATCTAATTATTCAAGTTTCTCATTAGACACCCATTTATTATCATTGTTACCTCATTTTAACACTTCTAATTTCATATTAGGAACCTTTTTCAATTCAATTTCTTAAGCCAATAAAATAGTTTAATTTCAACAACTTACATAAAACTTGTTTTCCTGTGCATGCCTAAAATGATTTTATGTTCAAAAAATAATCCCAAGTGCCTAGAATAATGCACGCAGACTCAACTCTTGTTCTATTTAGGGCCATGAGTCAATCTAAAAAAATCTCAGAAATAATAATCACATCACACAAACAAGTGCGTCACCCAAGGTGAAATAACAGTCAACTATAACAACAACAACAACAACATCAACAACCCCACCCTAGTTACTTGGGTTCTCCCTCATACATGGGGTAGCTAATCCCATGCATGAGCTCATAAACAAGCCCTGAATCTTCCTAGCCTCTATTCTACCTTTCCTAAATAGTAAGACAAAAGAATAAGAAAAGAAAAGTCCTCTGATACCACTTTGTAACATCCTAGCCCAGTTTCCACACAACGGTTCCCCGAACCATTCGGTCACATGACCTCAATCATGTATCCCCATATGATAAAGGCTACCAAAAAGAAGTGAGGGTCTCGTAATTCGATCATGGGGAGAATATAAAATATTTTTTTACTTTTATCAGGGTAATACACTAGCGGAAAAAGTAAAAAATAGTGAATCATATAAAACCAGAACAATACCAATGTCACAAGATGACCAAAACTGGTAATACAGAATAAAAAATGAATATTATATATGCCTTTCTAAGTACATAAAAAATGTAAATATAAAAAAAACCAAAATAAATAAATACACTAATAACTTCTCCAAGAGGGTCCCGACACCAAGTACAATACCCTCACTATAGTCCATCCCAACTCAGCCATCTAACACAAGGCCTTTTCCCTTAACCTATCCAGAAAACAAAAAAGTCTACTTAGGTACCAATCAGGTTGCCTGCGTAGGGTGTGAGTACAACTCAGTAGACCACCACCAACATCTTCTAAAACAAATTCAATTAGATAATATATGTGGTTTTATAAATAAATAAGTATAGTACATAATTAAATAGTTATTACATTATCATTTAATCTTTATTTAACTACATTAACTCCAGGGTTCCTAAGGATACTCGTACCTCAGTACTAGCTTCATCTCATACTAGAGCCCAAGGTGTTCCCGAGGTAATATGATATCTTAATATCTTTTTAGACTCATTCTAGAGCTCTATGTATTCAAAGGTGATATCATATCTTAGTAATTGATTTGACTCATGTTAGAGTTCGAAGTATCCTTATGTGAGGCCAAAACATGGAGTACTCTTTGGCATAGAACATCATGTCTGGCCTCCCAATTCTCAACATGAATAAAAACCATTGGTGTAGATAATCATGTATTTAACCCAATTCTCAACATGTATACATACCATTGGTGTAAATCATCATGTCTAGCACCAAATTCTCATTTGTGTACACCAATCACTAGTATAGATCATTATATCTGGAACCCTATCCAATCAATACCTCGATAGATTTATCACTGGAATATAATGTCATGTCTAGACCTCATTCAATACCTATGCATGTATATCATCATTGGTCTAGATCATCATGTCTAGCACCCCAATTCTAATTTTTTTCATGTATATTACTTTTCATCACAACTTCACATATTTTGAAATTATCACATCACCTAATATTAAACACATTAATATTTATATCATAACTAACCATCATGAATTCCATTAATTAAGTCACATGTTAATTAATCTAATCCCATTAATTAATTTGAAAATTAGTCAATTTTTTCACAAAATCAATATCCAATAATTAATTCACCAATTAATTATTCAAACACACTATTTTAATATCTCATCATTAATTCACCAATTAATTATTCATTTCATGGCATCAGTATCCCATAATTAATTTCCCAATTAATTATCTCAAATTGTATCACCCAAATCCCATAATTACTTCCATAATTAATTACTCGATTCAACCATGCATTTATATCATTACCATAAACATATATCATCATGTTTACCACCCCATTTATCAATCATTAACTAATTTATAAATTAATTAATCAAAGACCATTAATTAATTCAAAAATTAATTAATAACATCCATCCCTAATAATTAATTTTACAATTAATTAACCATACCTTTCCTGTTAATTAATTCACCAATTAATTAATCACATCTATCCCGTTAATCAATTTAATAATTAATTATCTCTTTCAAAATATCAATAACTCATCATTAATTATATAATTAATTATCTGGAAACATCTATTTTAATATCCCATAATTAATTCAACAATTAATTATCAAACTTACAAATCTTGTTGTCCCATAATTAATTCAATAATTAATTAGTCAATATTATCAATTCAATATTCCAACAATACACATTAATTAATTTTCCAAGTAATTAATCTAATTCATTCAATTGCACCATCACAATATTCCCCATTAATTAGTTCACTAATTAATTAATCTAACTCATTGAATTTATTCAACACAATAATCCCCATTAATTAATTTTCTAATTAATTAATCCAACTCAAAAATTATAACATTACGTCCCATAATTAATTCACTAATTAATTAATCCAAATCATTTCTATTAATTAATCCCTGATTCATTAATCTAACTAAATCCCTTCAATTAATTCACCAATTAATTATTCACGTCCATTAAATTAATTAACTCCCCAATTAAATAATCATATTCATTCCCTAAAATTAATTCACCAATTAATTGCTCACGCCCATTGCATTAATTAATTCCCCAATTAATTAATCACATTAATTCCCTTCAATTAACTCTCCAATTAATTTTCCATGTCAATTATAATTAATTAATTCACAATTAATTAATCATAATCAAACCTTTTAATTAATTTTCTAATTAATTTTCCATGTAAACTCTCATTAATTAATTCAAAATTAATTAGTCATATTAAACCCCTTTCAATTACTTCACTATTTAATTGATTTTACAAGTTCCATTAACAAATTCCACAATCAATTAATCACATTAAATCCTATTATTCAATTAAATAATTAAATAATCATTCAATAATTTCCTAGTCACAACAATATCTAATAATTAATCCTATAATTAACTATTCCAACTCAACAATTTCATAAATCCAACTATCCCCATAAATTAATTATATAATTAATTAATCAAGTTCGCTAATCTAAATTATTCCATAATTAATTTAACAATTAATTATTCATGATCTAAAATCCCAATATCCCAATTTCACATTTCCTTTAATTAATTAATTCAAAAAATTAATTAATTTAATCAAGAACACAATTACTAAACATATAATAGAAATTATACAATTACATACACAAAATTGTAATCAATACTATGAGATTTTAATTTTAGACCACCTACCTCAAGAACAACGATGAAGAATTATCAGCAATGGAAAACTCTAATTTGAAATGGATCAACCAAGAACTCAATGAAGGACATAGTCTATATTTGAAACCAAAATCCATAGTTAAATGAAACAAGATATCTTAAATCTAAATCTAAATATAACAAGCCTAGATCTAGATTCAAAAAATCTTGATCTAGATCCAATAATGGATAAACATCTTTCTTTTATCTAGGAAGAGGAGTGAAAAAGAAAGATAGATATAAACAAGAAGAACACCGATACCTAGGAGGTGTCCAAAGGGTATTCAATTGAATATGGTTGTGCATGAAGGATATTCTGTCCAAGGAGGAGATGCGTGGAGAAGGTACGGTCCAAGGAGGAGGTGTGTTGAGGACTTTCAGTCCATGAAGAAGGTGCATAGGGAGTCTGCACCAATGAAAATAGGGTGTAGAGGGTTATTCAATGCTGGAGAGGTGTTTTTAAAAATATTCATGTGATAATTACACATCATGAATTCTCATTTCACATCGTATAATTTTTTTAACTTATTACCCTTTTCCCAAGGAAATCCCGTAAAACCATTTAACAAAACATTAATTAAATATTACACGTAGTGTAATCTATTTTGATGATATGTAAAAATGTAGTGGAATACAATTATAGGGGGTATAATATTCTTTTGTGAAATGTCGACACATGTCGAAAGCTAATTTTTTTGACATGTAGAAATGTGGTGAAAAACATTTATAGGGGGTGTAATTTTTTGAAGTTGTGAATTAATTCAAACTAAGAATCAATTTCATAGGGTCTACCCAAAACAATTCACATTTATAATTAGGTCTATAACATGTATTTATTCTATAGTCAGAACTCACCACTTAATCCTGATATACCCCTAGAAAAATATGGGATCTTACAATCTCCCCACCTTATAACATCTCATCTTTGATATGTACTCCCAATCACCTCAAATATTTTGAGAAATATGAGGTCACTAATCCCTGATATCCTTTTCTCTCTCCCAAGTCTCCTCCTATGCATGCCCAAGTTTTCCACAACTTAAAAACTATCAACACGGTCTTTTCTAGCAACAACTTCCCACATCGACCCAACACATGTATCAGATGCTCCTAAAAGGACACATTAGTCTTAGGATCAACTTCCATAACATAATCTATGTGTTTCCCAACCCACTATTCCAAAAAACCGCAAGAAAACAATCCAAAACTATCACTTATCCTTTCCATCAAAACCCACATAGAAGGAACGTACATCCACTACCTCCAAGGATCACATGACCTTTCCTCGTGGAATTTAAACATTCATCTTACATCCGACTTATTAGAATTTCAGTGCCACTACTTCAAACCAATTTTCTTGCTCCACACATATAATACTAATATATCGCTCCCCAACTTTGGAACATTATTAACATTGATTTTTAAACAACTCAATCACCATGAACCATTGCCCACAATATTCATCGAATCCTAGCCCCTATTGATAACTTTATCCATGAACTGTCGATGGCATACCTCACACCATCCATCTCCACATATATATTGTTTCATAAGAGAAACCACCAAGGAGACTCATATCCAACCAAAACACATTTAGGTATCTAGGCATAAATATAGAGCTTTCTCTGCATACTAGGGATGATCTCTAGGTATGGGACATGATCGTCACTAATTAATAGTACACTAAGAATTCATCGATGAACAAGAAAACACTTCTTCATCATTGATTTCACCCCCACTATAGAAAAACATAATTCTGTTGAAAGACTTGGGCTTCCCTTCCTTCCAACATCTCACCATACCAATCCAAAACTATATAGTCCCTTGCACAACCTACAACCTATTTCTCAAACTAGGGAATTATCATTATCAAAACCACCCATGTCAAGGGCCAATTAAACAAGATAAAGGATTATCAATTCCCAATACTAAAAAAGTTAATAAGAGGGATTTTTACAAAACCATATCATGTATTTACCCTCCTTTCCCACCACATGGTCAAAACTAAGGAATTATCTCTACCCTTAACCATCCTACATCTAGGTCCTAGTTAAAAAAGGTAAAATCATTCTCATTAATTAATTTACACAATTAATTAATCACATCATTTCTATTAATTAATTCAATAATTAATTAATTATACCCATATCATTATTCAGGTTTCTCATTAGACACCCAATTATAGTCATTATTTCCTCATTTTAACATTTTCGATTTCATATTAGGAACTTTTTTCAATTCAATTTCACAAGATAAGAAAAAAGTTTATGTTCAAAAAATTATATAAAACCAGTTTTTTATGCATGTCTAAAATGACATGTGTTCAAAACATAAACCCGATTGCCTAGAATGATGCATGCAGACTCAAATCTTATTCCATTCAGGGCCACAATTAAATCTGAACAAATCTCAGAAATAATAATCACATCACGCAAACAAGTGCGTCACCCAAGGTGAAATAACAATCAACTATAAAAACAACAATAAAAAAAAATACCACCTTGGATACTTGGGTTCTCCCCCATACATGGGGTATCTACTCCCATGAATGAGCTCATAACCAATCCCCAACTCTTTCTAGACTCCTTTCTACCTTTCCTGAATAGTAAGACAAAAGAAAAAGAAAGGAAAACTCCTCGAATACCACTTTATAATGTCCAATCCTGAATTCCATGCAATGGTGCCTCGAACTGGTCGGTCGCATGACCTAAAGTGTATATCCCTACACACTAGAGGCCTCCCACTAGCAGCGAGGGTCTAGTAAGTAGATCATGGGGAGAATATACCATCTTATTTTTTTTATCAGAGTAAAACACTAGTCGAAATAAATAAACAATAGTAGAAGCATATATAACCAGAGAACACCAATGTCACAAGATGACCAAAACTAGAAATACAGAATCAAAACTAAACAATAGGTATGCCATGGAAAGTATGTTCCAAGTGTCAATATAAAAAACCCAAAATAAATAAATACATTAACAACTCCACCAAGAGCATCCTAACACTATGTCCGATTACCTCACCATAATACATCCCAAATCAGCCATCTAACACAAGTATTTTTTCTTTAACCTATCTAGAAAACAAAAATTCTATTTAGGTACTGATCATGAAGCCCAAGTAGGGTGTGATTACAACTCAGTCGACCACCACCAACAACATCTAAAAAAAATCCAGTTAGATAATGTATGAAGTTGTATAAATAAATAGGTACAATGCATAAATAAATATTTATTACATTATCATTTATTTTTTATTTAACTACATTAACTCTAGGGTTCTTGAGGATACCCATACCTCAATATTATCTTTGAGTCATGCCAGAGCTTGAAGTGTTCCCCAATTAATATGATATCTTAATACCTTCTTTGAATCATGCCAGATCTCAAAGTATTCAAAGGTGATATCATATCTGAGTACCTAATTTAACTCATGCCAGAGTTCAAAGTATTATCATGTGAGGCCATAACTCGGAGTAATCATTGGCATAGAACAACATGTCTAGCCTCCCAATTCTCAACATGTATAAAAACCATTGGTGTAGATCATCATGTCTAGCACCCAATTCTCAACATGCATACATACCATTAGTGTAAATCACCATGTCTAGAACCCAATTCTAATTTGTGTTCACCTATCACTCGTCTAGATCATCATGTCTATCACCCTATTTATTAAATACCCCGATAGATTTATCACTGGTATAGAATGTCATGTCCAACCCTCATTCAACAACTGTGCATGTATATCATTATCAATCTAGATTGTCATTTATAATAACTGAATTCTCAATCTTTTTTCATGCATATTACTTTTCATCACAAATTCACATGTTTTCACATTATCACATCAACTAAGATTAGAATAATTAATCTTTATATCAAAACTAACCATCATAAATTCCATTTATTAATTCATAAATTAATTAATCCAAGACCATTAATTAATTTGAAAATTAATTAATCTTTTCAAAAAATTAATATCAAATAATTAATTCACCAATTAATTATTCAAACACACTAATTAAATATCTAATAATTAATTCACCAATTAATTATTCATTTCATGGCATCAATATCCCATAATTAATTTCCCAATTAATTATCTCAAATTGTATAACCTAAATCCCATAATTAATTCCACAACTAATTACTCAATTCAACCATGAATTTATATCATTATCATGGGCATAGATCATCATGTCTAAAACCTCATTTATCAATCATTAACTAATTTATAAATTAATTAATCCAAGAAAATCAACTAATTCAACAATTAATTAATAACATCCCTTCCCATTAATTAATTCAATAATTAATTAACCATACATTTCCCATTAATTAATTCACCAATTAATTTATCATATCTCTCCCATTAATCAATTTAACAATTAATTAGCTCATTCATAATCTCAATAATTCATAATTAATTCTATAATTAATTATTTCGAATCATATATTTCAATATCCAATAATTAATTCAATAATTAATTATCTAATTTATAGATCTAATTATCCCATAATTAATTCTACAATTAATTATTCAATTTTATTAATTAAATATCCCAATAATTGACATTAATTAATTTACCAATTAATTCATCCAATTCATTCAATTGCACCATCACAACATTCCCCATTAATTAATTCACTAATTAATTAATCTAACTTGTTAAACTGCTTCAAAAAAACAATCCCCATTAATTAATTCACTAATTAAATAATCCAACTCATAAATCATAACTTTAAATCCCTTAATTAATTCACCAATTAATTAATCCAAATCATTTACATTAATTAATACTTGATTAATAATCTAACTCAATCCATTCAGTTAATTCACCCATTAATTGTGAAAGACCTGGAAATTACATGTATTTTTTTTAAAATTAATTGGTATTATTACGAGTCTGTGAAAATTGACGATGCGTGATTCCGAGACTCAGTGTGACCGAAACTGATTTTTGAACTTTTTTTAAGATACGTTCAGTAAAAGTGTGGGAGAAATTTTCTAACTTTTTAACTGGTACTTGAAATTAAAATATGAGGATACCATTGAATCCATAGCACCAGGATTCACATACAGGAGGCTTCACTTTGACCGTAGTAGGTTGGAAGAAAAAGATAGTTTTTTCAGACTATTAAAAGAATAATAAAATAACATTTTCTTGTTATTTTATTTTTCTCCAATGGTTGAGAGGCGGTGGAAGGACCACTGAGTTGTCAATCCATTTAATGGATTGAACCTTTGTTTTTGTAACCACTCCTTTGAGAGATGAGAGGTGAATTAATTAAATAATTAATGAGGATCATTAAAGCTACGTTGCATTAAACACTAATCCTCCATCTATTTAATTTAAGCTCGGGTGTGAGATTTTGGGATGACTGTGAGGAACCTCTGGCGAAGTACAACGACACCTTCCACCGACGGAGGATAAAGGCTTGGGTGGCCACAAACAGAGATCAACGAATGCTGACGTCTTCATAAAATGTGGATTCTTCTTCCACCACCTTGACGTCTTCAAAAAATATCGAGGTTGGGGGTTTATTATTAAAGTTATCTTTGATGAATTAAAATTGTTACCCACCTGTTATGATATTAACGTGGAGGGTGCAAGCAAAAAGAACAAGGCCCAGAACCTATGCCTCTTTTTTCTTCTCATGTTCTTTGGTGGACGATCTTACAACATGACAGAAACTTGAAAATAGGGGGCACACAACGACGATGGAATCCCGGGAGGTCCGTATGCATGAGTGAAAGTAAGAACAGACCACTGGAGCTCACCCAGTGCATCGCGAAAGATCTGCTGGTGCGGCACCAGTGACCAGTGCCGATGGTGAAGGAAATGGCTGTTGATTACTTTCCGTGGAAGAGGGCGGCACCGCTCGACACCACGACGGACAGATAGGAAGCTGACACATGGCCAGCCGTAGAGGCGGGAGGCGACATACCATCGTGCGCCCTAGTGAGGTAGGCTACGGAGAATGTAGGGGAATTGCTCCCTACAAGTCCTACAGACAACCAGGCGGCACCACTTGGTGCTGACAATTAAGAGCCAAATGACTCTTTTAGACATTCAGGTGGCGGATCGCGCAACCCTCGTGCGGGTCACGCCAGCTGGTGGGCCGAGCCGCTGCGACCCAGCCCAGCCGGGGCGGGTTGGGCCGGTTCGCGGCCCAGCCCAACGGGCCGGCTAGGACAGGTTGGGTTGGGTGGGGTCAGCCGAACTGGGTCGGTCAAGGTTGTCCTGACCGGGTCAGACCGGACCTAGACCCCTCTCGAGCCCAAATACTCTTAAAAGGCCGTATCCTGCGAACCAAATATCCATTTGATGAACCTTATAAAGCACTAGGATCCTTGGAGTGAGACAGTACTTTTGAGATACTTCACTTGATTTTTGGAGAAATTTGGAGTATGACCAGGTTGGATCGTACCTGAATCCAACTGGGTCGTCAGCACTAAAATGCCTATAACTCACAAATCGGGCGTCCAGTTGATGCGTAGTCTGTTCAGTTGGAACCCTTACGACATGGAGGTCCTTTGGGTTACTCCATTCTGAAACTTCATAGTAGTTGGGGAATAAACAATATACATAGGATCATATACTACAGAACTCAAGCATACCAGGTGTGGGGAATCCTATGGCTGGCTGTCATCTGAGTAGAGACCCTGTGTGGATCAGCATCTAGAGACCCTTTGTGGATCAACATCTAGCGATCCTGTGTGGATCAACATCATAAAAACCCCGTGTGGATCAACATCTAGAGACCCAGTGTGGATCAACATTATAGAAACCCTGTGTGGATTAGCATCATAGAAACCCTATGTGGATCGGCATATAGCGACCCTGTGTAGATCAACATCAAAGAGACCCTATGTGGATCATCATTCTAGCAACCCTGTGTGGATCAGTAGTGCACAACCTGATGAGGAACAGCCTCCGAGCAGCCCATCACGGATCAACGATATATGACCCTATGTGGATAAAAAATGGAACAACTCCTTCATGGTTATGTTGTGGAAACTCCTTAAAGGAATAATATGATATAGCTTAAGACTAATCATATTTATTCCAGAACTCTAAGTTGTATACCTAGTTTGAGATGATTCTTTTATTTGTGCTTTGTGATTTAGATCATGCTTTATGGTTTTACTTTGTGGAATTCTGAGAGACTTTTATGGGTCTCGGGGTCCCTACTGGGTATTGTTATACTCACCCCTTCATGGGATTCACCAACACCTTATTGTGTCTTGTGAAGACGACAGAAAACTTTGACTAAGACTCGGGGAGCTAGGAACTGATGGTGGATGACTGTGATAGTTGATGCGGAGAGCCGTGGGGACGAGCTATACCTACCCTTATGGTAGGATCCTTAGTGGACAATCACATGATATGTTTACTGTTTTAATTTATAGTTGTATCTTTTCAGTTGGGCTTGTATTCAGGCCCCCTTTACTTTCAATACACACTTTAAATACTATAGTTTTACTTCATGATTGAATCTTAGTGTGTTCTTGGATGGTGTGTTTGTACAGGTTTAAAGGCAATTCCTTCGCATTTTAGGGATATGCCTTTTCGATGCTAGTCTCCAACCCCTGGACTATGGACGGTAGGCTTGGGGTAGTCACAGTACGAGCCCTGAGGGATGGGTCATGAAAAATTGGTAGGAGTTGGTTATACCAAAGAACTAGGACTCTAATCTTTCCAATGGATAAAAAGTGTTGAGTGTATTGAGTGTGATTTTCAGTTCAGGGAGTCTAGTGTTGGTGCAGTGACCGACGTATCCATACACCAAGACCCGGAATTCTTATTTTTGACTCAGTGCACTAAAACACTGATTGCGTTTGTTTTGGAAATGTTTTACTTGATCTCTTTTGAGTCAGCTCACTAGGTATAACTTATTGACCGTGGAGTACCTATTTATTTTCAGGATTCCACCATGTAGACAACCAACAAATATTCTAGAGAGAAACACATAATGATGGCCCATCGAGCGATGAGGCATTAGTGTAGGGACCTCTTACTATGTTGGCACCTTCGGGTGGTGTACCCGTAGCACCACCACTCAGAGGGAAGCAGTTTTCACCAGCCCCACTAGTGGATGATGCACGCCGACTGAGAACATTTCACAAGTTCCATAGAAATATTCCTATGAGGTTTCAAGGTGTGATAGATCCCCAAGAAGCTAAGGGCTATCTAGAGGCTGTGGCCAGAGCTTTCCACCTAGTTGGGACACCAACAGATCAGATGGTGATCCAAGCTGCCAGTCTTTTTTAGTGCACAGTAGGAAGATGGTGGAGCTTAATGCTCCTGTCGCATGATGAGGAAACATTTTCCTAGTTGGAATTTGAGACCCTCTTTAGGGCAGAGTTTGTTCCAGTGACAGTACACTCTGTGTGTATTTAGGATCTTCTACACTTACAGTAGGGAAACCTAACAGTGGCCCAATACTCAGCGAGATTCACTAACCTCTCACGCTACTCCACCGACATGGTACGAGACCCATTCTTCAGGGCCTAGACCATTGAGCTGGGTCTCTGATGGGAGATCAAAGCATCGATGATATCTCTAAATATCCCGATGAATGCTGGAGTGCTTGAGAGAGCATTATTGGTGGAGAGATTCTTAACTGAGTAGGCACCGACGGTGAGAGCCACCACCGGGTGACAGGGAGCTGAGTCATCTATAGCAAGAAGTAGGCAGATGATAGAGAGACCCAAGTAGGCTAAACCTTTTGAAGGATGACCCCAGGACACAGGTGTTAGAGGTGTGGAGCTTGCAAGAAATAGGGTGCCAGTTGGAGAGCAAACTATGCTTCATGTGCGGCGGGCAGAACCACATGGCTCGTGACTGCCCGACCCACCATACCGAAGATCAACAGATATTCAAGGGACTGCTAATGTAGAGAAATATATTTGAGTGAGGAGGTCCACATGGAAATGGATGTGGTAGAAGAGAAGGTCATGAATTAGGTGGTGGATGACGTTTTGAGGATCTACCACCACCACCCCCTAGTGGTCCACCCTGACCATAGAGAGTAGGCGGACATGGGAGATCACAACTACAGGAAATAAAGGCCTATGAACATGGTGCTCCAAAGATTATTAAAGGTATTATCTATGTCTATTCCACCCTAGCTGCAGTACTTATATACATAGGTGCTAGTCACTCTTTTATTCCCACTACACTCGTTCAGAGCTCATAGATTCTGATGGAGCTGTTGGCTCGATCCTTATAATTAGAGACTCCAACGGGAGAAGATTCGATGATTACACACTGGTGCAGACAGTGTGGGATCACTCTAGGAGGTGAGAGCTTCAGCTGAGATCTCCTATTAGTAGTGTCGAGGCCTTACGACATCATCTTGGGTATGGATTTGCTATTTATAGTCCATGCTCAGATTGACTATTTTAGGTACAAAGTGCGGTGTGTCTGTGAAGATGGGACCAGATTTTCCTTCATCGGTGAGAAGGGAACCTTTTCAGCATAGGATAGACTTACTCAAAGGATGGTGAAGCCGGTCACTCATCAGTTGGCTAGTATAACCCTCAGAGTAGTTATTGTGAGGAGTCCGAGTTATCCTGTAGTGGTGGAACAGTATGCTGATGTCTTTCCCGATGATGTACCAGGACTACCTCCTCACAGATAGGTAGACTTCTACATCGAACTGTACCCTGGGATGACATCAATATCTACTATAGCATATCAGATGGCTCCCATGAAGATTCATGAGTTACGAGTATAGTTGGAGGGCTTGTAGAAGAAGGGGTTCATATGGCCCAATGTTTCTCCATGGGCATCCCCGATTTTTTTCTAAGAAGGTAGATGGGAGTTTGAGGCTTTGTGTGGACTATCGGAGCTTGAACCAGGTGATCGTGATGAACAAGTATCCACTCCCGAGGATTGATGACCTCTTTGACTAGCTGAAGAGAGCTCAGTGATTTTTGAAGATAGACCTCATATCAGGCTATCACCAGCTCAGGGTATGGGATGAGGAAGTACCGAAGATGGCCTTCAGGTGTCGGTATGGCCATTATGAGTTCTTGGAGATGACCTTCGATGTAACCAACACTCTGACATTGTTCATTATGCTCATGAATAGGATCTTCTAGCCATACCTCGATCGCTTCGTAGTGGTCTTCATTGACGACATCTTGATATATTCGGCATCAGAGGAGAAGAACACCACACACCTATAGATAGTCCTAGATACAATATGAGAGCACTAGATTTATAGAAATCTCTCAATCTGCCAGTTCTAGATATAGGAAGTCCACTTCCTAGGGCATGTTATCTTGGAGGCTGGAGTTGTAGTGGATCTGGTGAAGACAGAGGCAATGCTTTCTTGGGAGCCACCCAGGAGTGTGACCGAAGTGCGTAGTTTCCTAGGATTGACTGGGTAATACTAGATATTCATACCCGAATTTTCTAGAGTTACAACACCCTTGTTATCTTTGATGAAGAAGGGAAAACCCTTTGTATGGAAAAAGAGGTTCCAACAGAGTTTTCAGGAGCTGAGACAGAGACTGATGAGCACCCCCATCTTGAGGCTACCATAAGAGGGAGTTGGGTATGTAGTCTACTGAGACAAATCAGGGAATTGAATAGGTTGTGTCCTGATGCAGGAGCGAGCAGTGATCGACTACATCTCACAATAGTTGATATAGAATGAGAAAAAATACACTACCCATGACCTAGAATTATCAACAGTGGTCTTTTCACTAAAGATGTGGTGACACTACTTGTTGGGTGAAAAATTTACTGTTTACTCTGATCACAAGAGTATCAGGTATATCTTCTCATAGAAGTACCTTAACTTGAGACAACAGTGATGGCTAGAGTTACTCCAGGATAATGACTTTGAGATAGTCTACACTCCTGGGAATGGGAACGTAGTAGCAGACACACTTAGTAAGGGTTCTGGTCTATAGTTGCTGAGTGAGGCGATAGAATAGCTAGCCGTATTGTAGATATCCTTTGTTGATAGATATGGAGTATCTTATCTCCAGTCTATGACTGTCACTCCCCCAATTCTTCAGCAAGTTTGGGAGGCTCTTCTTGGGTACATAGACTATGAGGCCTAACGTGCTTAGATATCCTTAGGACAGGCTCCTGATGGATTTTATGAAGTTGGGGAGCACATAATCCTCTTCAGAGGGAGCACTATGGTACTAGTGACCCTTTGGGAGGAGGTATTGATGGAGTTCCATACATCCCATTTGGTGGTATATCCCGGTGTGGAGAAGATGTACTAGGACCTCTAGTGTCAGTACTGGTGGCCAGGGATGAAGAAAGCACTGGCAGAGTTTGTATCCCGATGCCTCACTTGTCAGCAAGTGAAGGCTGAGCATCAGGTACCAGTAGGCTTAACCACTTGAGGCACCGGAGTGGAAGTGGGATGGTATCTCTATGGACTTCATGAAAAGGAAACCACATACATCAAGGGGCCACGATTCCATCTAATTGATCATTGACCAACTCACCAAGTCATCCTACTTCCTACCCATATGAGAGTAGGGATCAATAGAGGGATTTGGACGCCTCTACGTGCAGGAGATTGTGCAACTTCATAGGGTAACATCGATGATAATCTCAGATCGTGATGCACATTTTACATCCTGTTTGTGGAAGGGATTGTAGGAGGCATTCAGTACTCATCTACTCTTGAGCACCACCTTTCACCCTTAGATAGATGGTCAGACATAGTGGACTATACAGACACTTAAGGACAAGCTTCATGCTTGTGTCCTATATTTTTACTGCAGTTGAGAGGACCACCTTCCCCAAGTGGATTTTTCATACAAAAATAGTTATCACTCCACTATCGGCATGACTCTGTTTGAGTCCTTGTATGGGTGACCATGTAGATCACCTCTTTTCTGGACAGACCTAGGGGAGTCAACAAATATGGGTACAGAGTTGGTACAGACTACCACATAGAAGGTTCACATCATCTAGGGGTGGATGAAGACTGCACAGAGTCGGCATAAGTCTTATGCCGACAGGAGGTAGAGACCCTTATATTTTGAGTAGGGAGACCATGTCTTTCTATGGGTCTCACCCCAATGAGGATTACAAAGGTTTGGATAGGGAGACAAACTTTCTCTGAGGTTCATCAGACACTTTCAGATCCTTAGTAGAGTAGGCGAGTTTAAGTACCATCTAGCTCTTCCCCCATAGATTCATTGGGGGCATAATGTATTCCACGTGTCGTAGTTGAGGAGATACATGCATGACCCATCGTACGCTATCGACTGGGGAAAGCTGTACATCGATAATGGGGCAACGTTTTTGGAGTTTCTAGTGGAGATATAGGATCAATAGGAGTGGGTCCTTCATGGGGTTTGATTCCTTTGGTGCGAGTTTTTTGGAAGCATGGTAATCTCTAGGTGAGAACATGGGAATAGGAGGCTCATATATGTGATCAGTACCCCCATTTTCCCCTAGCTTTGTTGTAGCTTTTGGGGAAAAAAATCCCTAAGGTGGGGAGAATGTAAATTGAAAAAAATTCCAGATAATTTGTTTTTAAATTAATTGGGATTATTAAAAGTCTGCAAAAATTGACGGCATGTGATTTCGAGGCCCAGTGTGCCCAGAACAGATTTTTGAAATTTTTTTAAGGTACATTAGGTAAACGTGCGGGCGATGTTTTATGTTTTTTGAACTGGTACTCAGAATTGAAATCTGAGGACACCATTTAATCTGCAGTGCCAGGATTTGATTAAGGGAGGATTCACTTCGACCATAGTAAGTCGGGAGAAAAAGATAGTTTTTAAGACTATTAAAAGAATAATAATATAACATTTTCTTGTTATTTTATTTTTCTCCAACAGTTGAGCGGCGGTGGTAGGACCACTGAGTTTTCAATCCATTTAATTGCCCGACCCTTTGTTTTCGTGACCAACCCATTGAGAGATAAGAGGTGCATTAATTAAATTATTAATGAACCTCATTAAAGCTACGTTATGTTAAACCCTCATCCTTCGTCTATTTAATTGAAGCTCAGGCATGGGATTTTGGGATGACTATGAGGAACCTCTGGCGAAGTACCATAACACCTTCCAGAAACAGAGGACAGAGGCTTGGGCAGCAATGAACTGGGATCAATGAACACTGGAGGCTTCATCAAATGTGGAGTCTTCTTCCACCACTGCGACTTTTTAATGAATGTAAAGGTTGGGGATTTTTTATTAAAGTTATATTTGATGAATTAAAATTGTTACCCGCTTGTTATGATATTAACTCCGAGGGCACGAGCCAATTAAACAAGGCCTGAACCCTCCTTCACTTCGTTCTTGTCACATTATTTGAGGGTTGGTCTTAAAAAACTGCAGAACCTTAAAACTGGGAGGCAAGTTGTGACGGTGGCATACTGGGAGGCCTGTAGGCACGAGCGGAAGGAAGAACGGACCACCAAAGCTCACCCGGTGGCCCGATGAAGATCTCTCAGTGTTTTATCGATGCGGCGGCACCAACAACCTGTGCTGGAGGTGAAGGCGGCGACTGGTGCTCACCGGTCGCGGAAGAGGGCGGTGCTGCTCAACGCCGCAGCGGATGGACAGGTAGCCGACTCTCGGCCGGCCGCAAAGGCTGGAGGGGGCGCACCATCACACTCCATAATGAGGCATGACATAGCTTCGAAGCCATGTAAAAGGAAGGGGACCCGCTCCCTGCGGGTCCCAAGGGAAACCAGGCGGTTCCACCTAGCACTGCCAATTAAGTGCTGAATGACTCTTTGAACCGTTTGAGAGGTAGACCGTGCGACCCTCGTGCGGGTCATGCCAGCCGGAAGGCCAAGACTCCATGGCCCAGCACAGCCGGGGTGGGCCGGGCTGGTCCACGGACTCGCGGACCGAGCCCGCTGCGGCCCAGCCTAACCGGGCCAGCCAAGCCGGTTCTGGATGGGCTGGGTCAGACCGGACCCGGACCCCTCTCGGGCCCAGATACACTTAAAAGTCCGTATCTTGTGAACCAGACGTCCGTTTGAAGAACCATGTGTGGGGATGAGATTCTTGGAGTTAGAAGATACTTTTGAGATACTTCACCTGAGTTTTGGAGAAAGTTGAAGTATGGCTGGGTTGGATCGTACCTGAATCTTACTGGGCCCTTGGCATTAAAATGCCAATAACTCACAGACCGAGCATCTGATTGACGTGCCGTCTATTGTGTTGAAACCCTTACGACATGAGGGTCCTTTGGGTTACTCATTTTTGGAACTTTGTAGAAGTTGAGGCATGAAAAATATGCATAGGAGCATATACGATGGATCTCAAGTGAACTAGGTGCGGGGAATCCTATGCCCAAATGTCATCTGAGTAGCGACCCTATGTGAATCAGCATCTAACGACCCTTTGTGGATCAACATCTAGCGACCCTATGTGAATCAACATCATATAGGCCCTATGTAGATCAGAATAATAGTGACCCAGTGTGGATCAACATCTAGAGACCCTGTTTGGATCTGCATCAAAGCGACCCTATATGGATCAGCATTATAGCGACCCTGTGTGGATCTGTAGTGCGCGACCCGACGAGGACCAGCTTCGAAGCATCCCATTACGGATCAATGATATACGACCCTATGTGGATCGACAATGGAAAAACTCCTTCATAGTTATGTTTTGGATACTCCCTAACGAAATAATATGATATAGCTTAAGACTAATCATATTTATTCCTAAACTCTGAGTTGTATACCTAGTTTGAGCAGAGTCTTTGGTTTGTGCTTTGCGATTGAGACCATTATTTGTGGTTTTACTTTTTTTAATTTTGTGAGACCTTAGGGGGTATCGAACTTGGTATTGTTATAATCACCCATATAGGGGCTTCATCCGCACCTTGTTGTGTCTTGTGAAGATTACAGGAAACCTTGACTAAGACTCGGGGAGCTAGGACCTGACAGTGGATGACATTGACGGTTGATGTAGAGAGTTGTGGGGATGAGCTGTACCTACCCTTAAGGTAGGATCCTTAGATCACAAGAGCTATTTACTATTATTAGTTATAGTTGTATCTTTTCAGTTGGGCTTGTATTCTAGCCCCCTTTACTTTAAGTACACACTTTTACTACAGTAGTTTTGCTTCATGATTGCATCTTGTTGTGTTCTTGGACTGTGTGTTTGTACAGGTTTAAAGGCAATGCCTTACCATTTTAGGGATACACCTTTCTGATTCTAGTCTCCAATTCCTAGCCTATAGAAGGCAGGCTTAGGGTAGTCATGACACGGGCCCTGAGGGACGGGTCATGAAAAATTGTTCATATCCATTGTATTAATTAACTCCCCAATTAATCAATCATATTCATTACCTACAATTAATTCACCAATTAATTGCTCACATCCATTGTATTAATTAATTCCCCTATTAATTAATCACATTCATTCCATTCAATTAATTCACCAATTAATTTTCTATGTCAAATCTCATTAATTAATTCACAACTAGTTAATCCTATTCAATACTTTCAATTAATTCTCCAATTAATTGTCCATGTCAACTCTCATAAATTTATTCACAACTAATCAATCATATTTAACCCCTTTCAATTAATTCAACAATTAATTTTTTACGTATGTTCCATTAATTAATTCAACAATAATTTAATCACATTATATCCTATTATCTAATTCAACAATTAAATAATCCTTCAATAATTTCCTAATCACAAAAATCTCCAACAATTAATCCTACAATTAATTATTCCAACTCAACAATTTCATAAACCCAACCACCCCTAGGAATTAATTGTAAAATTAATTAATCAAGTTCAACCATCTTAATTATTCTATAATTATTTTAACAATTAATTATTCATGATCTAAATTCCGAATATCCCAATTTCACATTTCCTTTAATTAATTAATCCACAAAATTAATTAATTTAATCAAGAATGAAATTTCTAAACATCTAATAGAAATTCTAAAATTACATACACATAATTTCAATTGAGACTATGGGATTTGAATTTTAGACCACCTACCTCAAGAATAGTGATGAAGAACACTCATCAATGGAAAACCCAAATTTGAAATGGATCAACCAAGAATGAAACCAAGAACATGATATAGATATGAAACCTAAATCCAAAATTAAATGAAAAAAGATATCTTAAATCTAGATCTATGTCCAACAAGACTATATATAGATTCACTAAATCTAGATCTAGATCTAGTAATAGATAAAAATATTTCTTTTATCCTAGAAAAGGAATAGAAGAAAAATATATGTCTAAATGAGAAGAACACCCATACCTAGGAGGTGCGTAGAGGGTATTCGATCAAAGATGGTGGAGTGTGAAAGAGCTTCGGTCTAAGATAGAGGTTTGCAAAGGAGTTTTGGTCCAAGTATGAGGTGCATGGAGGAATTTTAATCCATGTTTGAGGTGCGCGAGACATATTTGGAAAAGAAAAGAGGGATTGGAGGGTTATTAGATGTTGGAGAGGATTTTTTAAAAATATGTGAATGATAATTACATGACGTGAATTCTCATTTTAGATCATGTAAAAATTTAGAACCAATTTTCCTTTTTCCCAAAAAAATCCCATAAAACCATTTTAAAAAAATCAATTAAGTTTTACACATGGTGTAATATACTTTCATGACATGTCAACATGTGGTGAAAGATAATTACGGGGGGGTGAAATCTTCTTTATTGACATTTTGACATGTGGAGAAAACTAATTTTGTGATGTGTCGACATGTGGTGAAAAATATTTACAAGGGGTGTAAATTTTTGGAGTTGTGAATTAATTCAAACTGAGAATTAATTTCATAGGGTGTACCCAAAAAAATTCACATCATAAAATGGGTCCATAACTTGTATTTGTTCTACATCAAGAAATCACCAGTTAATCCTTCTTCACCCCTAAAAAAAGATGGAATCTTACAATCTCCCCACCTTATGATAGCTCTTATTTGAGGTGTACTCCCTAGCACCTCAAATATTCCAAGAAAGATGAGGACACTAAACCCTAATATCCTTTTCTCTCTCCCAAGTCTCTTCTTGCACATGCCCATGTTTTCCATAGAATACAAACAATCGACACAGTATTTTCCCACAACATCTTCCTACAATGACCTAACACATGTATCAGATGCTCCTCAAAGGACTCATCAGTATCCAGATAAACTTCCACAACATACCTGATGAGTTTCCCAAATCACTATTACCAACAACTGTAATAACACAATAAAACATTAGTACTTAGACTTTCTATAAACACCCACTTGGAATGGACATACATCCACTACCTCCAAGGCTTACTTGACCTTTCCCCGAGGAATTAAAACATGCACCTTACATGTTATCCATTGGAATTTCAATGCCACCACTTCAAACCAATGGTCTAGATTCATGCATCTACTACTAATATATCCATCCCCACCTTTGTAGCATTGTTAACACAAATTTTCAAGCAATTCAACCACCACGGCCCATGGCCCACAGTATTCATCAACCTATGGTCCCTTATGAGAACTTCATCCATAAAATGTCAATGGAATACCTCGCACCATCCATATCCACATATATATTGATTTATAAACACAACCTATAAGGGTCCCCATATGATACCAAAACACATTTAGGTAGCTATTTGTAAATCTAGAGCTTTCTCAGCATACTAGGGACAATGTCAAGGTAGGGGAAATGATCTTCACTAATTAAAATTACACTAAGAAGTCATCGATGAACCCCACCACACTTCTCCATCAGTGATGTTACCTCCCACTATGGAAACACTTTGTTATGTTAAAAGTATTATCCTTCCCCACCTAGAAATATCTCACCATACTAATCCAAAACTATATGATCCCTTGCACAACCTACAACCAAGTTCTCAAACTAGGGCATTCTCACTACCCAAACTACCCACATCAAGAGATAATTAAAGAAGGTAAAGGATTCTCAATTCCCAACATTAAAATAGTTAATAATAGGGATTTACACAAAACCACATCATGTCTTTACCCCCTTTTCCCACCACATGGTCAAAACCGAGGCACTATATCTAGCCTTAACCATCTTACATCATGGTCCTAATCAACAAAGTAAAACTCATTCTCATTAATTAATTTCTATAATTACTTAATCACATCATTTATACTAATTAATTCAACAAATAATTAATCATACCCATATCATTATTAAAGTTTATCATTAGAAACCCATTTATTATAATTATTTCCTTATTTTACCACTTCCGATTTTATATTAAGAACCTTTTTCAATTCAATTTCACAAGCCAATGATACAATTTAAGTTCAAAAACTTACATAAAACCTATTTTCCCATGCATGTCTAAAATGATGTATGTTCAAAAAGTAATCCCAAGTGCCTAGAAAGATGCATAAAGACTCAAATCTCATTTTATTTAGGGCCATGAATCAATCTAAAAAAATCTCAGAAATAATAATCACATCACACAAAAAAGCGCTTCACCCAAGGTGAAATAACGATCAAATGTAACGGCAACAAAAATAACAAAAATCCCACCCTGGCTACTTGGGTTATCTCCCATATATGGGGTAGCTGCTCCCATGGATGAGATCATAACCAATCCCTAACTCTTCCTAGTTTCATATCTACCTTTCCCAAACAGTAAGAAAGAAGAAGAAGAAAATAGAACTCCTCTGATACCACTTTGTAATGTCCTATCCTGGGTTCCATGCAATAGTGCCCCAAACCAGTCAGTCACATGATCTCAAGCATGTCTCCCCATACCTAGAGAACACAAATTAGCAGCGAGGGTATGGTAAGTCAATCACGAGGAGACTATATCCTCTTTTTTTCTTTTATTATAGTAAAAAATTAGTGGAAAAAAAATAAACAATAGTATAATCATATATAACCAAAACAATACCAATGTCATAAGATAACCAAAACTAGAAATACAGAATCAAAACTAAACAACAGATATGCCATGCTAAGTATGTTCAAAGTGTCAATATGAAAAACTAAAAATAAATAAAGACACTAAAAACTCCTCCAAGTGGGTCCTAACACGAAGTTTGGTTCCCTCACCATGATCCATCCCAAATTAGCCATCTAACACAGGAAATTTTCCCTTAACCTATTGAGAAAACAAAAAGTCTATTCGGGTACCGATCAGATAACTTGAGTAGGGTCTGAGTACAACACAGTAGGCCACCAACAACAACATCTAAGAAAAATCTAGTCAGACAGTGTATGTAGTTGTATAAAGAAATAAGTACAATGCATAAATAAATAGTCATTAAATTATCTTTTATTCTTTATTTGACTACATTAACTCCAGGGTTCCCGAGGATACTCATACCTCAATACTAGCTTCAACTCATGCTAGCGCCCAAAGTGTTCCCTAGGTAATATGATATCTTATTACCTGCTTCAACTCATACTGAGGCTCGAAGTATTCAAAGGTGATATCATATCTTAGAACACGATTCGACTCATGCAGGAGTTCAGATTATTCTCATGTGAGGCCATAACTCGAAGTACACTTTAGCATAGAAAATCATGTCTAGCTTCCCAATTCGCAACATACATAAAATCCATTGGTGTAGATCATAATGTCTACCACCCAATTCTCCACATGCATACATACCATCGGTGTAAATCATCATGTATAGCCCCCAATTCTCATTTGTGTGGACCTATCACTAGTGTAGATCATCATGTCTAGCACCCTTTTCATTCATTACCCTGATAGATTTATCACTACCATAGAACATCATATCCACCCCTCATTCAAAAACAATGCATTTATATCATCATCAGTCTAGATCTTCATGACTAGCACCCCAATTCTATTTTTTTACATGTATATTACTTTTCATCACAACTTCACCTATTTTCACATTATCACATAAACTAAGATTAAACACATTAATATTTATATCACAACTAACTATCACAACTTCCATTACTTAATTTATAAATAAATTAATTCAATTCCATTAATTAATTTTTCAATTAATTAATCATTTTACATAATCAATATCCAATAATTAATTTACCAATTAATTATTCATTTCGTGGCATCAATATACCATAATTAATTTCCTAATTAATTATCTCTATTTTTTTCATCAAAATCCCATAATTAATTCCATAATTAATTACTCAATTCAACCATGCATTTATATCATTATCAAGGTCATATATCATCATGTCTAATGCCCCATTTATCAATAATTAACTAATTTATAAATTAATTAATCAAAATACATTAATTAATTTGACAATTAACTAATAACATCCATTTATATTAATTAATTCAACAATTAATTATCCATACATTTTCTATTAATTAATTAACCAATTAATTAATCACATCTCTCCTATTAATCAATTCAACAATTAATTATCTCATTAAAAATCTCAATAACTCATAATTAATTATAAAATTAATTATCTCAAACTATCTATTTCAATATCCCATAATTAATTCAACAATTAATTATCCAACATACAAATCTCATTGTCCCATAATTAATTCAACAATTAATTATTCAATCTTATCAATTCAATATCCCAATAATACAAATTAATTAATTTACTAATTAATTAATCTAATTCATTCAATTGCACCATCACAACATTCCCCTTAATTAATTCACTAATTAATTAATCTATGTCATTCAATTGCTTCAACAAAAAAATCCACATTAATTAATTCACTAATTAATTAATCCAACTCATAAATCATAACAATACATCCCTTAATTAATTCAACAATTAATTAATCCAAATAATTTCCATTATTTATTCCCTGATTAATTAATCTAACTCAATACCTTAAATTAATTCACCAACTAATTGTTCATGTCCATTTCATTAACTAACTCCCCAATTAATTAATCATATTCATTCCCTATAATTAATTCACCAATTAATTTCTCACATCCATTTCATTAATTAATTCCATAATTAATTAATCACATCCATTCCCTTCAATTAATTTTCTAATTAATTGTCCATGCCAACTCTCATTAATTAATTCACAATTAATTAATCACATTCAATCCTTTCTATCAATTCTCCAATTAATTGTCTCTCTTAACTCTCATTAATTAATTCACAATTAATTAATAATATTCAACACCTTTCAATTACTTCAATAATTAATTTTTTCTGTAAGTTCCATTAATTAATTCCATAATCAATTAATAACATTCAATCCTATTATTTAATTCAATAATTAAATAATCATTCAGTAATGTCCTAATCACAACAATCTCCAATAAGTAATCCTATAATTAATTATTCCAACTCAAAAATTTCATAAACCCAACCATCCCCATTAATTATTTATATAATTAATTAATCCAATTCAATAATATCAATTATTACAAATTAATTTAATAATTAATTATTCGTGATCTAAAATCCCAATATCCCAATATCACATTCCTTAAAATAATTTATTCAAAAAATTTATTAATTTAATCAATGGCACAATTTCTAAACATCTAATAGCAATTCTATAATTACATACACATAATTGTGATCAAGACTATGAGATTTAAATTTTACACCACCTATCTCAAGAATGGTGAAAAAGAAATCTCCCTAATTAAAACCCCCAATTTGAAATGGATTGACCAATAACACGATGAAGAACACAGTCTAGGTATGAAACCTAAATCCACAATTAAATGAAAAAAGATCTCTTAAATCTAGATCTAAATCCATCAAGCCTAGATCTAGATTCAATAAATCTAGATCTAGATCCAATAATGGATAAACATCTTTCATTTATCTGAGAAGAGCATAAGAAGAGAAATATAGGTTTAAAGGATAAGAACACCCTTACTCGGGAGGTGTGCAGAGGGTATTTGATCAAAGATGGTTGTTTGCAAAGGTTCTTTTGTCCAAGGCAGAGGTGCGTGGAGGAGTTCTAGTCTAAGGAGGAGGTGCACGAAGGACTTTCGGTCCATGGTGGAGGTGCGTGGGGAATCTGCAAAAAATAAAAGAATGTGTAGAGGGTTATGATATTCTAGATATGATTTTCTAAAAAGTTTCATGTGATAATTACTTGATGTGAATTATCAAATTCATGTAATGTTAAAATTAGTAACTGATTTCCCTTTTTCCAAAGGAAATATCGTCAAACCATTAAAAAAAATAATTAAATATTACACATGGTGAAATATACATTCATGAATTTTCAGCACATGGTGAAAGACTGTTATAAGGGGTGTAATCATTTTTCATGACATGTCAACATGTGGGAAAAACTACTTTTGTGACATTTCAACCTGTGGTGAAAAACAGTTACAGGGGGTGTAAATTTTTGAAGTTGTGAATTAATTTAAACATAGAACTAATTTCACAGGGTCTACCCTAAACAATTCACATTGTGAATTGGTTCTATAACGTGTATATGTCCTATAGCCAAAAATCACCACATAATACTACTACACCCCTAAAAAAATATAGTATCTTATAGTAGTTGTGAAAAAGTGATGGGATGGGGATTAATTTTATAATGTAGGAGGAGTGAAATTTTGTAAACATTCAAAACAATTCAATAATGGGAAGTCTCATTCAGCCCAAGTGCCTAAAAAATTGTTAAATAATGGTGTATATGGAAGATAAGGTTGATACACATCTCTACCAATAAAAATAAACATGTTTTATACATGTTATTTCCTTTACCTCTAAGGTTACTTACTTTTACCATTTGATATTTTACCAAAATAGCTAATTTTTTTACCCTAGGTAATTTATAATTTAAGAAAATAAAATAAAATAAAACATATTATAAATTTTTTAATTAATTATTATAAATATGAAATCCAATTTATTAAATATTTTTTTGTGGAAAATTAATTTTAACACAAGCACATGTAACATACAAAACCCCATTTTAACCATATATATGGTAATTAGTTTTTTTACTATTTTTACTATTAATTATGAAAAAAATTAATTTTAAATTATTACATAATATTAATTATTATGATTTCAAATATGGAATCTATTTTATCAAATTTAATTCACATAAGTAGAAAAATACAATTTAATATCAAACCTGCAATCATGACAAAAAACGGGTTTTCAAGAATTGAATTTTCAACCATAAGATGATATTAAATTAATTATATGAATAATAATAATTATATGGATTTAAATTCATATATTTAGATATATAATCTATAAATTTTATTAAAAAAATAGTTTTCTGAAAAAAAAAACACTTTTCTGAAAAATACCATCTTTTAACTCCAAATGACCTTATCTTTATTTCAATAAAATTGAGCATTAATAAATTTTTAGTTATACATATTTTTATACATTTCCAAAATATAAAAGGTTATAATGTACCTAGGTTTTGGTTTTCCCTTCTTACTAAACCTTATGACACCCTTCCATGGTGATACTTTCAAGAAAATGTGATATCCTACTTGAAATTACAAATATTTCGTCTGATTATCAACATAATTTTCTTTATTTATTTGAGTTTCTTTAATAAGATCATAAATATTATTTACCTTTGTCATTTTCTCCTCAACAAGTTTCTTTTCATTAACTTTATCGAAATAAGTTAGAGTACAAAATCTTTTTCTATATAATGCTTCATATGACATCGTTTGAAAGCTTGAATGGAAACAATTGTTATAAGAAAACTCTAAAAAAGGTAAATAATGATCCCACATACCTTTAAAGTCAATTTATCATGAACTCAACATGTATTCCAATGTTTTAATATTACTTTTAGACTATCCATCAGTTTGAGGGTGATAGGAAGTGCTCAAATAAAGCTCAATATGAAGAGCCTTATAAAGACACTTTTAGAATTTTGTTGTTAAACAAGGATCATGATCAGAAAAAATTAAAATATGTTTGAAATTAAGGATTAAAAATTAATTAATATAGACCCTTGTGAGGTTCCAAATAGGTAAATATTATCTTATAGTAAGGAAATGTGTATATTTGGTTAGGTGATCAATAATAACTTATCTTACATCATTATTTCTAGGAGTCTTCAGTAATACCATAATAAATTCCACATTAATACCATTTTATTTTCACATAGTAATAATAATAGGTTTCATGAATACTTTAGGATTATGTCTCTCATCCTTCACCTATAGGAAAACTAAGCATCTTGATACATAATCAGTAATTTCCCACTTCATGTTATCCTAAAAAAATGTTCCCTAAAATCCTTATACATCTTGGTGCTACCAGGTCATATAAATAAATTTAATCTATAATAATCATCTAAAAATTACCTTTTTATATTAGGTATATATGGAACATATATTCTCTTTCCAAATTTTAGAATACTATATTTACAAACAAATTCTCCTAACTTCCCATTATTCACAGCTTTTGTTTTCTTCTGAAAATAATCATCCTCAGTTTGAGAACTTTTTATTTCTTCCAATATTTACGGTTTAACAATAATTTGAAAAAGTGTTGATGTATCCTCTACCTTAATAATTCCCATATCTATATTTACTAGATACATGAACATAGGATCCCTGTCTATCCTCATTTGGGTCAAAAATCCATGACCTTTCCAGCTCAATGTATATACAACCTTATTTTTCTTCCATGGGTTTGTATTGTATTAATAAATCATAATCATTGAGTAGCTTGATCCATCAATGTTACATCATATTGAGATATTTTTGTTAAAATTTGTATTTTAGGCTCTCATGGTCTATGTATATCTAAAATATCTCACTATAGAAACAATGTTTGTATATCTACAAAGAAAAGATTACATCTACCAACTTAAGATCTTGGGATGGATAGTTCTATTCATGAGTCTTTAACTACCTTCATGGATATAAAATAACTTTATCATTTCTAATTAGTAAACAAACAATAACCTTCTTTGATGCATCACTATATATAAAAAATCTATTATTTCTTGATGATTGAGTCAAAATTAGAGTATTGACCAATATCCTCTTCAATTCTTTAAAAAATTATTCACATTCATCTGTCTATATGAACTTAACCCCTTTACATATAATCTTGGTTAATAGGTTAGCCAATCAGGAAAAATTATTAACGAATCATCAATAGTAACCTTTCAAACCAATGAAAATACACACCTCATTTATGTTCATTGGTGTAATTAATTATTTTACTACCTTTGTATTAATAGGATAAACTAAAATTTCATCCTTGGAGACAATATATTCAAGAAAAGAAACTTCCTAAAGCCAAAATTTACACTTGATAAATTTACCATATAATTATTTTCTATTAAGAGTCTCAATAATGATCTACAAGTGATTCTCATGGTACTTATATCTCTTAGAATACACTAATATATCATCATTTAATACCTTAATGAAATTATCAGATATTACTTGAATAATCTCTTCATTATATCCATAAAAAATGATGGTGCATTAGTCAATGCAAATGGAATTACTATAAACTCATAATGTTCATACCTCATTTGAAAATATTTTATTCAAAATTTATTCCTTATTTATTCATAATTTATTATACCCATAACAAAGGTAAATATTTGAAAAATATTGAGCTTAATGAAGTTGATATAATAAGTCATCAATGTGAGGTAGAGGATTATTGTTCTTCATTGTAATAACATTGATTTCCCTATAATCAATGCATAGCCTCATGGATCCATTTTTCTTCTCAATGAAGATAACATGTTCTTACCATGGGGAAACACTAGGTTGAAGAAATCCATTATCCCAAAACTCATCTAGTTGTTTTTTCAACTCCACTAATTCCATAGTGGCCATTATTTTGGGAGTCTTTGATACATGTCTTGAATCGGGGATTAAATCAATAAAGAACTTGACTTTACACTCCAATGGATGTCTAGGTAATTCCTTAGGAAATACATCAATGTATTTCTATACAATAGCTACATACTCAATTTGAACATCACCTTTAAATTTGTAGATTGTGTTTTCTTTTCTTCCTTAAGAATCACATTCAAAAGTTCTACTGGGGGTGGATCTAGACCTAATTCAAATGATCAAGTCTCCACTCTAAAGATAAAGAAATATCTCTCTTCATCATTAATCATAATTTCCTTCTACTTGTAATAATTTTATGCACCGTATTTTTAAATACAATATATAAAAAGAATTATATCAATGTCAACCATAGTTATGATAATAAAGTAAAAAAATAGATCTTGTTTATGTATCATAATGTGAACTACCTAACACATCCTTTTCACAATGAGATTTCCACTATGAGTTTTTACTGAAAACTCCCCTTTTAAGGTGCTAGGTAAATATATAATTTTCTTAGAAAATAGGGTAGATATAAAAGAGTTTAAAGATCCCAAATCAAATAAATAATTAGCTAAATTTTAGGCTATGATTAATGTACCTTCCACCATATTATTGGGTACTTCCATCTTAGATGTAGTGATTATATAAGCTTAGCCTTCTCTGGTTAACCTCTTTTGCATCATGTTTCCTTGATGTTTGGGGAATTAGTGTGAATAATGAACCATTTATCTATATATAAATCATTAGATATCAGTGTTTTTTATTCCCCATGTATTCATTATTCAGATGACCCTTATTACCACACTTGTAACAAACTCCCATACCCTTTAAAAATTTTATTAGAAGTTTCTTCCCATAATTTTTACATGAGGGAAAATGATTCATTTTAATATTCTTATTTGATGTGTTCCCTTTTTCATGGATTTTAGCTGGAACATTATTCTATTGATTCCATTTAATATATAAGATCTATAAAATTCATTATTTGTTTTGATGGAGTATATAACTATTTCATCACATGATGAAAAAGTTTGAGAAGCTTGTTCCCTTTTGAGACCTAGATAAATTCATTAAAAGAAATAGTTAATCTTGAATTCCATATTAAATATATAATCCATAAAATACTTGGATATTATTGTAAAGCTATCCTCATACTCTATAACACTTTCTTCTTCATTTTGCTTTAAGTTGAAGAACATTCTTTTCATTCCAGTTCGCCGGTCACGAGGAAAATATTTATCAAATAATTTTTATTTAAAAGATCCCCATTCAATGTTTTTTATTTATTTTTCCTCCCAGTATTCTAGATCAATGACCACATTGACCATCATATGCTTATAGAAAATATTCTTAAACTATAAAATTTTCATTTTCATTACATCCCAAGGCCAAAAATATATTTTCAAGGGACTTAATCCATTTCTCAACTACCACAGAATTAGTAGTCCCACTAAATTATGGGGTATTCTATCTCATGAAGTGATCCATCATAGAATAATAATTCTGTGGAATAATAGGTTTCTCAATTTAGGAAATATTATTTTTCATAACCTGATTAAGCCACCTTAATATAGCCATGATTTTCCCAGTTCCAACACCAACTTTATTATCTTTCTCAATAGGGAAATTTCTATATTGACCACAAGTGTTGATATAATTATTATTTCTAGGAACCATTTCTAAATAATGGAACATAATGGATTATCTCATGAAATTATGAATTTTAAATCATAACATATAATTCTGAATCTGGTGTAACACTTTACATAATTGAAAAATTTATGCACTGTTAATCTTGAAATCATAAACTTGTTTTATTTAGGAATATCTTTAAATCATAAAAATATTTTCAAATCCTTCATAAATTTCTATAAAGAAAATGTGAATTATCCTAAACATATTCCATGAGTATTTCAAACTAGGTTTTCTTCAAGACCTATTTTCATGAACTAGGTGATGATTGAGTTAAAGTATACTTCACCCTTTTTAGAGTTATTACCCCTAGGTAAAACTGTACTAGAACCACATCCATTTATAGTATTCATACATGGATGTATTTGTAGTAAAAATCACATAATCTCTACTATACCAAAACAATTTAGGATATTATTCCATAATTTGACATATCCTCAAAGACTATCATATATCTATGTTCCCTAATCTATTTTTTCATAATCTAGTTCCTAAGGTTTCTAAAAAACTTCCCCTGATACCAACTGTAACAAACCTGAATTCAGTAAACTAGATCTAGTGTTGAATTATTAAATTGGTATAGATACAAGGGTTATAATATTGAATTACCAATCAGTTTAGTAGTCATGGATATCTAGATACATACATGATACCCATTTTATATTGGGGATAATATATAAAACATAACAATGAAAAAAATTCAGCATCCTTGAACTCATTAAAAGAATTATTCTTCATATCCTAGGGAAAGGAAACAAAAAATAAAGGTGATCTCAAATAACTAGTAAGTGTTATATACAACAGAATCTATCATGAGTAAATAATACATAATCAATATGGTAAGGTAAATAACTAAAAACACATGCCATTTAATCAATAACTTGAACACAAAATGCATATATGTATAATATCAATGAAAAAATATCATGGATAATAATTTATAAATTATCAAAGAAGGAAATTATTAATATTGAACGTAAATATCTTAGAAATCATGATATCTATACTATAAATACCTTACACCATGATAGTTTAAAATTATGGGTAAAAACCAATTTAATGTGGGCAACTTATTTGTCTCGTGAGACATGTCGATGCATTGAGGGAATATATAATTTAGGGCCCCACACATAAATTTATGTCCAATGCATTACTTATATATATATACACATAATTATTGATTTAATTCATGAAAAATATTCCTTATCAATAAATGTCTGTATTGCATAAATAATACAAAATATCAACATTTTCTGAGTCAATCAAACAGCTTTCAATGTAAAAAACCAAATATATAAAAATGATATATAGTTTAATAAAAAACCATATCCATGATAAAGAATATAGATATTTAATGGAAATTTAATTTTTGATGATCATAATAAAGTTAATGTTTCAATATAAGATAAATACCACAAAATTAATAAGAGATAAGAGATGACCATCGGTTCACCAGGAATATAGGTTTTGTAATAAAATCATATACTTTGGAAGAATAAAGGGAATGAATGTGAAATATTAAAATAATATTTCATAAAATATTTTTATTTATAAAAACCTTGAAAATATATTTAATAATCTAAATTTTATAGAATGGTTATGGTGTAGGGGAAGTTTTTTACCTCTATATATGTTAAAAAACATTCATTTTGACTTTTTGTAAAGAAATTCGAAAACATCCCTTCTAGAAAACATTAGAAATATTTCTTTATAACAATTTTTAAAAGTAAATGATAACTTAAAATTTCCTTAATAAATAATTTGGGTTAATAAAAGGAATTTTTTAAAACAACTTTGAAAAACATGGTCATGGACGAAAAATACATCCAATTAAACGATAAATAAAAACCAGTTTTCTTCTAAAAAGTACTTTTATTTATTAAAGTAAAAAATATAGACAATTTGAAGAAAATATGGAAACTCCTTAAATATTAATTTTATAATAAAATTATTGGAGCTTATGAAGGATAAATGTAATATTCCTTCAATGAAAATAAAATAAATCCCAAAAGAAAGTGAGATTGTAAAATAAATTATTACATATTCGATAACTTTTAAATTGTAATCCCTTGAAATAGTAGAATTTAATTGAAACATTAATCATCATGAATAAATATTTATTAATATTAAATAAATAAAAAGTGTAGTATATACCCCACATAATAGTGAATAGGTTTATAATAACAAACATGTCTCAATGAAGTGCAAATTGAGACAAAATCCCTTACCTCACACTTCAATTTAGTTAAACATGATTTAAACTCATATATAATGGTTTTAAGAATGATATTAATTTATAACATAAAAATAATAATATTTATAATATCATATATGATCCTCTCAAAACATCTTCTACCCATTCGTTAATAATATTTCTTTATTACCATTATTTGAGGTGTTAATTGCAATGTTTTATCATTCATGTTTTATCATAGAAGTTATAGTTATTATGAATAGGATATAGATAAATCATCTTAATAATTATATTATGGTTATAAATATTACATTTATTCATTACATACCTTTTTTATAACCATTCTTTAAATTTGAACATAGAAAATGAATCGCATCGCTTTATGGACATAGTAGGCTGTATGTGCACAAGAGTGACAATATCATTCCATTAATGGGTGAAATCTTAAGAGAGTTTATGAAATATTAATTTTATATAATTAATATATTTTCATATATATCATTAATATTCATTATTTCCATCATTATGACTATCTATGTGGTTAGGTGATGGAAAACAAATTACATCAGTTCATGAGGTGGTAGTGCGGTGTACACATGAGTGATGAATTTGTTTCCCATTTGATAGAAAAGTATAAGGATAAATATTATGAAATAAACATAATGAAATATAAGTATATGGTATATATTATATTTTAAATTTTAATATATAATTAAAGGTGATAAAATAATATTAAAAAAGAAAGAGCTCAGTGAAGATGACTGCCTTTGCTTAGAGAAACCTCCTTTAGACTTATTAAGGACCCTAGGATTGGTAATTTGGGAATTCCATAACCTTTTAAATTTAGATAATTACGTTTTTTATATATATTTTTAGGTTTTTGTAGAGATAAATGGCTTTATATGTTTGAAGAAGTGAGGGGTGGGGGTTACCTTTTATAATTAGGAGAGGTGGCATTTTTGTAAATACCCAAAACTATTCAATAATGGGAAGTAAATCTCAACCCAAGCACATAAAAAATTGATAAATAACGGTTTTGAGGGAATATAAGGTCTAACCAAACCTATAAAACTGAAAATAAACATTTTTTAAACATTCTAGTTCTTTTACCTCTAAGGTAACTTACTTTTACTATTTGAGTTTTCACCGTAGTAACTAATTTTATTACACTAGGTAATTTATACTTTAATAAAAAAAATAATTATATAATTTGGAACCATTGATTATAAATATGAAATATAATTTATCAAATAAAAATTCTATGTGTTTAGAAAATTAATTTTAACACAAGCGCATGTAACACTCAAAACCCCATTTTAACCTTAACCGCAGAATTTAATTTTTATTATTTATACTATTCATTATAAACAAAATTTAGGTTGACCCTATTACCTAATATTAATAATTAAGATTAAAAATATGAAATAAATTTCATCACATTCAATTCAAATAAGTGGAATAATTTAGTTTAAAATTCAATAAACAACCGCGATAAAAAAAACAGGTTTTTAAGAAATGCATTTTTCAAGAATAAGATGATCTTGCATTAACTATATGAGTAGTAATAATAATTGTATGGATTTAAATTTTTATTGTTATATATATAATATTTAAATTTAATTTCAATAATTATGAATTAAATAATATTTTAATTAATTAAAATGGAGAGACATCATGCATTTTTAAACAAAAAAAGTTTTTTGAAGAAAAAAAAGCAGTTTTCTAAAAAATACACCTTTTACCTCCAAACGATCTTATATTTATTTCTATAAAATAAATAGTTAATAAATTTTTAATTATAAATATTATTATAAATTATTATATATAAAATTATTATAAATAAAATTATTAATATTTAAATTCTACATTTTTTATTATTCATAAAAACTTATTTCTAAGGGAAAATTTCAAAAATTCATTCTACGCTTATTTTGACCAAGTAAGTTCAAAATTAATATTTATCCTATAAAATTATAATTTTTATACCATGAATTATTAAAATTTTAATTTTATTATAGTTTTATTAAAATATAATGTTCAGTTACTATAATTGAGGTCCATGTGTTACAAATGTACTCCACTTCCGTGATATACAAAGAAACTGAAAAATATTTCTTAGAAATCCATGAAATAAAAATCTTTCTTAAAAGATGAAACATACTATTAGTAGTTAGTATATCAATTATACATCCTCCAAAATCATAATCATAATAAAAAATTAAATCAAAAATTATATTTCTTGGATAAAATAAACCATGATCAACAGGTCCTTTAATGCATCCAATAATTATTTTAGCAACTTCTAAGTGACCCTCCTTATGGTCATCTTGAAATCTATAAACCATGCATACATTAAACATTAAATTATATCTTATAGTATTTTAAAAAATTAAACTACATATCATACATGTAAATATTTTAAGATATTATAATTTACCAACTACATCAAAATCCAATTTCCATGTAGCACTCATAGGGTTTCTTAAACTTTTACTAGAATCAAGTACAAAAAGTTTAACTAATTATTTATCATAATTAAAGTAATGGAATAATATTACATCATTTCTTTTAAATATTAGAATTCCTAATAAGAATGTTAATTCTTCCATAAGACTAATGTAAAATTTACTATTAATTAAATCAGAAAATTCATTACACAATAATTCACTAGAATATCCAAACATAATCTCATCAATATTAATTTTAATAATAAAAATATATTTATAAATATCTTTAATAAAGAAATTAGGGTCAAATTTTCCTTTTATATAATTTTTTTTTAAAAAATTGAGAAATTATTTCATACTACACTCAAGGGGAATACTTAAGTTTGTATATGTCTTTATAATGTTTTAAAACATAGTTGGGATATTTTTTATATTCAAAACTAGGGGTTGTTTAGCATAAAATTCATCAGAAATAAAACTATTTAAAAACAATTTTCACATCAATTTGCTAAAGTTTAAAATCTTGAAAATTAACATAATCTAATAAAATATGAATAGTACCTAACCATGAATTTGGTGAAAAGGTCTCATTATAATAAATTTATTCTTCTTGATAAAAACATTATGTAACCAACCGAGCTTTAAATCAAATTACCAGTCTAGATTCATCATTTTTATTTCAAAAAATACACCCAGTTCCAATAATCCATGAATTTTTTGGTGGTTTAAATAAATTACAAACATAATGTCATGAAAATTTATTAAGTTCATATTATATATCTACATTCCAAATATAATCATTTAATGTTTCTGAAAAATCATTAAAAAAAATGAAATAAAAGACGAGTGAGTACAAAAATTTCTTAGGGAATTTGTGGTATGTACTCTAGAATTAATATATCCAATAATCATTTCAATAGGATGGAATTTTTGAGCCTTAAAATTTCTTTCATGAGTGTGATATCCTTTAATATTAAAAAAATTCAGTTTTATTGACATCTTCACCAAAATTAAATTATATAAAATCTTATTTAACCTATTCTAAATTAGATACATTTTTATTTAATTAATTATCATCAAATTTAATATTAATAAATTCTTCAAAAACCAAATTTATTTTATTATAAACTCTATATTAATTACTAACATTAAAGTAAACTAAAAATGTTCCTTAATTCAATTTAAAATCAAATACATCCAAGGAATATTTAGTATTTAAAATAAAAGCTTTATGATAAAAAATCTATAAAAAATTAAATTTTAGGTTTCTTTTTTTCCCATAATTAATAAAGGGTTTCTTAAGTATAGGTCTAACAAAAATCCATTTAGAAACAAAATAATAAGTATTTACTACTTCAACTTATAAATATTTAGGTAGATTGGATTTATTTAACATAGATCTAGCTATTTGTTGAATAATTATATTATTTCTTTCTATACTCTATTTTTATAAGGTGATCTAGGTGTAGAGAAATTATGAAAATATCGACTTTGTTCTCAAAATTTTTCAAATTATAGATTTAAAAATTCTCCACTTATATCACCTGTAATAAAAATAATTAAATAGACCTTTTAATTTTGAAATTGTTATAGAAAATAGAAAACTTTGATATGTATACATTTTATGAGATAATAAAAAAACCCATGGATATCTACAAAAAATAATCAATAATTAAAAATGTATATATTTTTACCAGCTAAACTGGTTATTTGAACAACTTAAAATAAATCTAAATGAATAATTTCAACAAGTATTACTATTTTTACATCTTTAATAGATCCGAATCTTTCTTTTTGCTTCTTGATTTTCATGCATAAATTACAAAAGTTATATTTTTCTACTTCGACTCTTGTAAGAAGCAATATAGTTTAATGTTTTTGAGAACTTGTGTAGTAATTTTAAATTTTCATGTCCAATCATCCTATGTCATAAAACATCATCTATTTTTACAACATTAATATACTTACAAATTTGACTTGTTATCTCATTAAAATCGAAATAAATATAAAATGGTATATAATCATTCTTAAAAACCAGGAATTTATTATTTAATTTTTTTTCAAACATTCCATCATCACATATTTGTGAAATACTAATTAAATTATGTTTTAAACCTTTCACATATAATAATTTTTAAATAATAATATAATTAGAAATACCAAATTTACTAAATACTTTTAATATGAATTATGCGTAGTCTTAAAATGAAACTATGCATCCATTTCATATTTTAATATAAAAATTTGGTGGTTATCTAGTCATATGTTTAAATCATCCACTATCCATGTACCCAATTACCTTCTTTATACTTCAATTAATTTTTCCTAAAAAATTAGTTAAAAAATAGTTTTAGTACCCATGCTACTTTGGGTCCAATGGGATTAGTAAATGAAATCTTAGGTGCCCAAATTTTTTGTAAACATTTAGTCATGGGAAATATTGATGATAATTTCATAAAAATTGATTATTTTTTATATCCTAAAGAGTATGAAAATATTAATGAATATTAACTTTCATAATGTTCTTTCATTATAAATCTAAAATATGTAAAAGTTGATATACTTACTTTATAAATTTTTTAAAAAAATTCTTATGCATATTAGGTAATTTTTTATCATAAAAAACATCAATTTTATTTTTATTTACCTTATTCATAGCCATGATTTTATCATATATTTCACTTAATTGGAATAAATTGGTTAATTTAGCATTCAAAATTACAATTTTTTTCTTAATATTTTTATTCTATTTTTGATTAACTTACATATCATCATAACCCATTTAATTAGTTCTTAAAGTTATATTTTTTGTTTTTAATACTCTTCAGTAAGATTTTTTTTCATTAACATGACTTTTATTATATATTTTTAATTCTTTATAAAACTCACAAATTCTTAAGATATATCTTTATAGTTTTAAATTTTTTTTATTCTATTCAGATACACTAGGGATTAAAAATTAGAATCTTAATATGATCTAAAATCACAATAACTACTAACCTCATTTATAGTATCCAATGAACATAGATTAGAAGACTCCATTTTAGTTATAGATTCATCACTTAAATATTATTCCTCTGTGTAACTCCATGCAGCAGTTAAGGATTTTCTCATTTTTCTCATACTTTCCATCTCTTCTATCATGCTTCAGTTTTGGGAAGCCTTAATTAACATGTACTTGATTTATATATTCATAACAAGTTATTTATGAAACATAATTATAATAACTATATTTACCTTATTTCCTTTTTGATTATCCTTAGTTTACTCCTTTTAGAATGTATCTTTAAAACCATTCTTTATTTATTTTTATTTTATATATCTTTTATAAGATGATCCACTTTATCTTTTTAACTCCCCTATATATCATAATCATATGAGTTAAATGAAACATTTATATTATATTTAAATGAAACACCATTCTTTTCTATGGTCTCCACATCATCTATGTTATTTAGTTTGAGTTCAGACTATAAGAGTGATATAATGAGTTCATCTAGTGTGTTCTTTGAAATTATTACTTTTATATATTTCAAGCTTCTTAACATTCCATTTATTATATATGGATATCAAAACTCTTTCAATATCACCGTGTTGTTTATTCACTCTCAAATTTACCCAAGAGATGAAGGTAGAACGGTCCTTGTAGGTTAGCTTGGGTTATCAAATCCTCAAAGACATAAGAGGTAAACTACTGACACATACATTCTATAGATTGTTTTTGGCTATGAAGTGGACAACTTGGGTTTATTTTATATGGGTTTAAGGTATCACTAATAGATTTAAGTTAATTCAAATTATGATAATGAGTTGATCCTAGGTTATCGCTTAGGGTGGATTGGATGAATTCCTTTTTTAAAGATTTCAATTTCATTAACTCGAGAATGATTCATTCAATGAATTCAAACTAACCTCATCACCTACTGGTTAAAAACATTCACAAATACATGATAATCACCTATAAACTTTTAGTATCATTTTCATGAGCACTCCAAGGTAAAGAATCTTATTAGCACATAAACGTGGGGTGATTAAATTCATTATGGAAGTGAAAGAGAGAAAATCATTGAACAAAAGAAACTCAAATAAAAGAAATTAATAAACATTTATAGAGTGAGAAATAACATTAAATCCATAACATTGCTACTCCCTTGGATAAACCCATAAAAGCATTATCCCTCCATTGACGAAATGTCCTCAACGGAAGCGGGAAGTAGACTTATGAGGGTGGAATTGAAGAAGTAAAAACAACAAAAAAATTGATCACTCCACCATTGTGTGATAAATTTCACAATGTATGGTGTGAATAAATTCACACTTTTAGGAAATGGTATCAATTTGATATGAAGAACAATATAATAATAGTAAAATTATAACTTTTAGTAAGAAAATGAAGTGAATTGAACAACTTACATGTGAAAGACAAACTTGAGACAAAAAAATCACAACATAACATTACAATTAAACAAAGCACCAAAGATGATCAACTAATCCACCAACACTACCTTAAATAGGAAATTTTTAAGCCTTGGGTAGATTATACAATAATCCAAGTCTCCTCAATTAATTGTGGTAGGCCATAGGTGGGTGGAAAGTTGAGGGAGAGTTTATTTTTCCACCCTTGACCCGAGGTGGAATCCATCTTTCATCCACTGAACATACGCATCTGCATGGACTTCTATATGGATGAATTGGAGTGGTACATAGAGTAAGAAAATGGATTTCTAGATGTCTCCTAACCTCCTGTAAACTTTGGGCCCATTTGGAGTTGTCAATTGGGAGTTATGTCCGATTTAGTGGGATAATATTCTGGGCCGCAGATTCTAGCCCAGATTTTGATATTCTATTTGGGCCACCTTAATTTCCATTATGGAGGAAGAATTCACACTAGATCCTGAAGAATTATTTGTTCCTATATATGTGTGCTAGAATCCCACAAAATTTGGGATTCATTGGGTTTGTATTGTGGGTCCCACATTCTCATCAGTGGGATGGTGTCCAATCTGCCTTCTCCAGAATTCTTTCCCTTCATCGCCAAATATCTTCATCATACTTTATGAATCCTCCATTGATCCCTGAATGAAAAACATTCATATTTAAATGTATATATATTTCCAAAAATATAAAATTAAAATATGTATAATTACAATCCTTAAAATCAGATGAAGCATTGGGACTAAATTGGTGTACATTAGGCATGAAGTACACAAATGGTAAGAATGAATGTTCAAAATTAAAATATACTAACTCAGGCCCATAAGATAAAAAATGAACATTTAATAACATTAAAATGTAATTAAAATATGTATTTTTATTTTATAATTATTTTTCTAATAATTCATCAAGTGTTATCATTCCATAATAATATTTGTGAATCTATGAAACATTTGATTAAAAAAATATTCTTCTCTTATATTGAAATCCTAACATTCAAATCTTAGAATTATTATATTAGTTATCTTTATTTTGTCTATACTGTAGTGACTAACCTAAAAAATTCTCCATATATTGTGTGTATGTTTTCATATGAACACATGACTAAATACACTTCTACTTGTAATATAATATAAAATATTCATAAATTTATAATTTTACAAATATTTTACCATTCCATAACTGGTTAATGAATTAGGTTCTGAATCAAGAAGCTTGTAATATTTTACTATTATAGTCTATTAGAAAATAATTATGTTCTTGAGGTAAGATTTGATTTAAGATTTATAGTATCCATAGTAATTTCTATCAGAATATAGTGGTCTTTAAGGAATTTAACCATCATTTGAATTTAATCCAGATATCTTAATAAAAATATTTTTGTTGGATCGTGAGATCTAATATAAATTTTAGTAGTTACAATAATATAATGATAATAAAATATAAGTAAAAAAAATATACTTTTAAGGTTAAAATAAACAAATCTTAACTTCTTAAGGGCATGTATTTGATACAAATTGTTTTCCCAGGATGAGATGTTAAGAAGATCAAGAGGGGGTGGGTGGGTGAGTTTACTAGTTTTAAAAAATAATTTTAATTTCAGTGTTAAACTTAAAACATATTCAATTTTTAAGTACAGGTTCAAGTTCATATAAAATGTAAAAAAATAACACTATAATTTTTATAGTATTTCAGATAAATGTGATCCCACATCTACAATTTACTTCTCTCTACTCCTAGAGAGAAATGACATCCACTAAACCTGTTTTTTTTTTCATGTGATTCAAAACTTAAATTAAAACCATCCTTTATGTGAAAAACTAATATAGTCTTGAATTTTAATTAGATTTACAAACCAATATAGACGTTACTTTTAATTGTAAATCACAACTATATACGAACTTTCCTTTTATTATTGGAGGTACAACCAAAAACCACAAACCTTTTATAATAGTGGTATACCTAATACAATATGTTCTTTTGAAAGGTAAAATCATAAACCAGACATGTTTAAGAATAAAGAAAAAAAAGATAAGTAATACAACTCAATAAAATAAATAACTAGGACAGGTGAAAACTTTTAAAAAATTTATGCAACTTTGATCACATTGAGTAATGCATCATAGCATGATGTATCCCTATCTATGATCACAATTCACAGACAACATTGATCTCAAATGTTCAGTTCCAAATTCATAGTATAGTATTTCTCTCAAAAACATTCAATTTATATGGTTCTTTCGATATCTATTTACAGATAATTCTCAAATATTTTAATCCTTGGTGTTTCCTAAATATTGTTTAACTATTATATCGGTTGAGGTTTCTAGATAATGAGAAGTTCATAGTAACTAAAAAATAGTTTCCAAAATTTATAGCATAATTTTTAAACTTGTGTGGAATAAAATACAAAAAGGCCTTGAATATATATTTATAAAATAAAACAATTAAAATACCACATGAATTAAAATATACTTCATGATGTTAATGAGTGTGTAGGTATATCCTCCGTCATCCAATAATCACTTCACTTGAAATAAATAACTCCATAAAAAAATAATATGGTAAGAATAACATATTACATAAAATTAATCTTAAATCAAAGAGTAAGAAATGATTTTTAAATTTCATAAGGATAATATATAGTTTTTGAGGTTCATATGAAATATTCATAAGGTTATTATGAATCTTTGTAATTTTTATTATAATCTCTATATGATTTAATCATTATGAGGTTCATTACCACAAGGTTCAGTATCTTCATATGGTTTATTATCATTATAAGGCTCAATATCTTTGTATGGTTAATTATCATCATAAGGTTAAATATCATTATATGGTTTATTATCATTGTAATTTTTATTCATCATAAGATTTATTATCATCACAAAGTTCATTCTTGGTAAAGTTTATTCATTATAATTTTTATTTACTTTGTAAGGTTCAATCATCTTTATAAGGTTGTTTTGTTGACTTTATAAGGATGATTTTGAACTTCATAAGGGTAATTTAAATATTTATAAGGATGATTTTTAAATCAATATATAAATCATATAAATCCTTTTAAGGAAAATTTTGAAATTTATATAAGGATCATTTAACATTTCAGAAAATTTTAAAACCTAAATCTTAAAATTCTTACAAAATGCAGATTTTTGTCCATATGGAATATAGAAACTAGATTAAATATAATAAGAATAATAAATCTATCAGAGTCAAAATAATTCTTAAAAATAAAAATCAACTAACCAAATCAAAAAATTATAACTGAAAAAATAAATAATTTTTAAGAAATCATAGATTTATTTAACCTTTTTAATAATCAAATAGAGTTTTGTAATTTTAAAAATAAAAAAGAATAATACATTAAAGAGTAAAGAGTTACTCGAATCAACTCAAAATTTAAAAATCTACCAAATATTAAACACTAACACTTAGATTGAATTTCCATCCCTTGATTTTTTCATTTAATTTTTGAGTTCACTACCTTATAAATGATTCTTATTCTCTTTGTACCCGCACAATAAGATTTAGGTCTAGGACTTGGGATCATCTCATTCCTTCTCCATTAAAACTGTAAATTGGGGTTGGAGATCTGTAATATTCTATTTTATTTATGTGTAAGTGTAGATGGATCATGCTTTATCTTTAATGGATAAATAGTATAATTAACCTTAATGAAGATAATATACCATAATTAAAGGAAATATAAAATATTATAAAGGGGTGATGTGATTTTCTTATAGTCAAATATTTAATTGTGATGATTTCTTCTCGTGATTCAATAGATAGTGCAATATCCTATTTTTTTGATTATATATTACACCTTTCATGTTTGACATGATTAAATGGATAAATAAATGTAAATATGGTAAATTAAGTATAATTAAGAAAGAGGAATTCACTTAATTTTATAGTCCTTCTTTATAACTAGTTAGATTTATTATTTGTTGTTGTGATCATGACCATTAAATAATTATATCTATTATTAGTTACTATTTATAAGGTTTCTTATTTCTTAAACCTAATCATAAAGAATCAGTTAATTTAAAGATATTAATTAACATGTTTCTTGATGGAATTAATGTTTTAGGATTGTTTTAAATTCTTCCCTTGATTATTATATGATTTTATAAATAAGTGAAACATTATTATTTTATTCTTGATATTATTTATTCTTTTAAATGTGATTAACTACCTTGTTTATAGTTTTGAATTATTAATCCCTTACTATGAGTTATATTAAACCTAGTATGGTTAGTATATTAGGTGAGGGGTGGGCTGGTTTTCCCCAGTTGTGTTAGTGGTTGAGGTGTCTAATACTAGGATAGATGGAATAAGTTGAGAGCTGTGATTGCCTATTTTTCTATATGTTGTGATGATATAATTTTTAAAAGTTAGAATTAGTTGAGAACTGGTCTTTTTCATTTTTATTATTTTCTTAATAATGAGTTTAATTATGGTTATTATAATTTTCTTGATTCCTTCAAGTATATCCCTTCCTTGAGATAGTTTTGGTTGAGTCTTAGAGTTCCCAAGATAATAGAATGATAAAAAAATATAAATTAATTGGTGGGAATGAGTGTTTATGATGACAATGAAATGATGTATTAAATTGAAACCATGTAATTATTGGGATTAATGCTTGAAGATCATGGATGAAAATATAGAATTAAAATATTGAATATAAAAGCACCTTGAATTTGGATGGTTGTGAAATGATTAAACTATAATTGATGATTGGGTTTCATAAAGTGAATAATAATTTTTAATTATTCAAAGAATGAATGATTAATGATGAACTATAATTCTTTTGTGCTCAAGAATAGTTTCACCTTTCTAGTCCTAGAGATAGAAACTGAGTTGTTAAGTGGTATGTTAGCTATAGTTTAAGTCTAAGGTATAATAGTTTCTTATAGAATGGTTGTGTGTTATATATCATTATATTCTATGATTTATTACACTCCACCACCCAAGTCAGTTGGGGTGGCCGACACCCATATGTGGGCTTGGGTTATATGTGTATTACCAATATCTATGTTATAATGGTTTCAAATTCCTAACTACTCCCCTTACCCTACCTTCTCCTCTGGATACATACCCGGTATGTGGAAATATACATGCTATGGTTGCTTATGATAATAGGATGTGTACCCATACATGCTGTAATGGATCTTAGTTATGATATACTTATATATATAGGTTATATAGGCTGAAGGTTATAGAATATACTTGTATTACATGTGAAATATACATGGGATTTAATGGATTAAGGTATAGTTTATATTTACATAGGACTGTGATGGTTCTCGGTTTTACTATGTGATTATTGGTATGACTTGATGATGTTGTTGTAATATATAGAATGAACGTGTATTATGATTTATGGTAGGGATCATAATGATAGTATGTGATTCATTGGGGATCAAGGTGACTAGTTCAGTGGGAAAGTGGAAGCTGGTTACCCTACTTATATATACATTTCACTATTATGTTACCTACTTCTACACGTTACTTATTGTGTGATCCTTTGTGAGGTGGAAAATATAGTTTACTTATTTGGGTGATGTGTTGGTTTCTCTCTTTATTTACAAGGGTTTTAGTATGATCCTTTCACATTTACACAATACGTTTCATGAAGGATCCTATAGAGTATAATTTTATGCTCACTTCTATATATATAACTATTTTTAATGCATACAAGAGGGAGTTTGTGTTCAAGTTAGGTGTTACTAGATCATAGTTGTTGTTCATGAGCCATTGGAGTTCACGATCAGTTCCATAGGATTGGTTTATTGTTCATTTTCAATTTTCAATTTATTTTTTCTTGTATGACATTACATTCATGTATTCAGATAGTTTTTATTTATTTATGTTATATAGTTGATTGGCTATTTCATTTATCATTTTCTAAGATATATTGAGGAAAAAACTTCCCACTCGCGTATATTCTATACCCTCAATTATAGTCACCAACCTATGTCCTATTAGAGGTGGGATTTAGGTTTATACTCATCTTTATTTCCAACCTAGGAGGGGTACCCATGGGGGAAGGTCATAAAAAAGTGGTGTCAGAGATTTTGGTTGAGAGATAGGATTTAGATTAAGGATTGAAATTGGTAAGGATTACATGGTTTGGTAGGGAAATGGTATCACCTGAACTTAGTATGTGATGTAAGTAAGGGAGACCAGCTGAGACATGAGATTTTAAGTCCCCCCATGATCTAACACAAGTACCTTAATTTTACTGAATATACTAAGTGAAGTGATGCTGGTTGTGGGGTATAAACCTAAGTAAGGATCACACATCATGATTTTCTAAGCCTATGTTTGAATTGGGTAAATTAATGGAATCATCATGAATCTTAATTAATTAACATTAAACATTCTATAAACCAAGTTTAGGAGTCCCTAATAGTTTTATATTTTAAAGTTATGACTCTAATTCAACATCCCCATTAGATTCTTGCTAATGATGTTTAATAGTATACTCTAATATATTTATATAGAGTTTAAGTCAATGATAATGATTCTTAGAGGAATAAATTTTTTGAGTTTCAGTATTAGGTCCTATAAATTTATGATAGATCTATTTTAGATTAAGAGATTAAGTCTTAGTTTTGGGAGGTGGAGATTGCCTTCAGTTTGATCCATGCTCAAATGGAGTACTAAATTATATTAGTTAATAGTTTTCTATGAGGGTTTACTCAATAGTTTTTGTTTTTATTCCCCAGGTATTATGAGGAGTCAATAATTTCATAGGAAAGATTTTGTGATTAGTTTTAGGATGAGTTTCTTTCATCGATAACAATGTCATCTTATCTCTAAGAGATTATTACTCTCTTCTAGGGGAGTTCTAGTGTATAAGAGTTTGGTATTTGGTATAAGAATCTAACCATTATGGTTTAGAAATTATTTTATATAAAGTAGACAGGTAGAGGCATTTAAAGGAGGTTTTGTGTCTATACATCTAGTGCTAGGTCACCCCATTCACGTTGTTGACATATCTTGAGGTATTAGCAAAGGTATAGGTAATCTAGAGGATGTTGTCTAGGATCAAGCCATCATAGGATGTGAGTTGTTAGGAATCTCTGAGGTTTAGAGTGGTGTCTTGTGTTTCTCAATTTTTTGGTTAATAGAAGTTTCAAATAGCAGGGAACTGGTTAAAGCCTTTTTCATTCAATTTCACCAAAGCTAGTAATTCTTAAACCCCTATCATGATATCAATACATGATTTTTTTCATATTAAGTTCATACCCTTTAGAAACTATAGTGTATTAACTTCCTCAATAATCATCATGGAGTTGGTATCCTAGTTCAGGTTCCGTCATTATAATAATATCCTCCGAGGTAGCAGCAATAACATGGTGATCCAACTTTTGATTAGTAAAGAGGGGATGTGGTAGGCATAGGATAGAATTACGATTCCCCTCATCCTTAGGGAAAAAGAGTGGAGAATTTTCATGTAGGAGGTCTCCATCAGTGTCAAATAGGACGTGGTCAGATGCATGCCTTGGAGTTTCTAACACTATAAAATCTAGATTCTGTACAAGGTATTATCTACTTATATTCTTATTAGGTGTATGCTTTGTTTGATTCAAGAGTTACACACTCCTTCATTTCACCAAACCTTGTACATACCCTAGTACTTTAGGTATAGAGGATTTTTGTGACCTTATCATTGACTACATTATTTGGATGTTAAGTTATCATGTTTGATGTATGTAGATATTGTGAGATGATATTAAAAATTATCTCTCCTCAAGATATTTCCTATGTTTTTAGATACATATATATGAAATTATCCTTATAATTAATTGACTATATTTGGTACAGTATATTGTGGATTAATTCAAGAGGTAAGTTATATTTTATGATGCTGATGGAAATCATGTTGTGTTCATGGGTGAGAGAGACTATTATATGAGTCATAAGTGTGATGAGTTTATATATTCTATGACAACAAAGTTGATGTAGAGTTCAATAGAGGCTTAGTTAGTGATTTTTTTCCAGAGTCATGGGAGAGTACGCTGATGTCTTTCCTGAAGAGGTAATGATACTACCCCCCTAACATGACATTGATGTTGATATATATTTTAAACCTAGAGTTTCTCTACTATTGATGTCCAAATATAGGATGAATCCTTTTTATTTATGGGATCCATATATTTAGATTGATGATCACTTTTGGTGAGAGTTTATTCATCCCAGTGTGTCACCTAGGGGTTCTCTGGTCTTGAAGAAATCTACGATTGTGTATCAGTTATCATTGCATTAATCAGGTGATAGTAATAAAACACTACCATATTCTATGGATTTATGATTTATTTGATCAGATTAAGGGACCTATTTAGTTCCCTATGATTGATTTATGGTTATGGAATCATCAGATGTGAGTGAAGGGAAAATATATTCCAAAAAAAGCCTTCAGATGTTGTTATAGACACTACGAGTTCATGGTAATTCCTTTTAGACTCAAAAATGCACTATGCATGTTCACAGGAATCATGATATCCATATTTCATGAGTTCCTAGACTAGTTTGTGTTGACATTCATAGAAAAAAAACCTTATGTTTTTTATCCTAGGAGGAGAATGCAGAGTATTTGAGAGTTATTTTTGATGTTTTTAGAATCATAAACTATTCAGAAAACTATCAAAGTGTAAGTTCAAGGTCTGTACGGTTAATTTATTAGTAAATGACATGTATCATTAGCGAGTATCTATGTATCCTTAAAATATTGATCCAATTGTTTCTTAGGTAGATCCCAAGAATGTTTTGATGGTTCAGATCTTCTTTGGTCTTATAGGATATTACAAGAGGTTCATGCCCAATTTCTATCATATTACAACACCTATGACTTACATTACCTAGAAGTGTCATTATTTTCTATGGATTGACCAATGTCTTACTTCATTCAAGAATTTTAAGGAGAATCTTTTTAGTTCTATTGTTCTTCATTTTCTTGAGGATGGTGTCTTGTTTGAGGTTTATTGTAATACTTCATGCTTTGGGTTGGGTTGTGTTATGATACAATAGATATTAATCATAATATATGATTCTTGAAATTTATGGCCAGATGAGTTTAAATATGCCTCCCATGATCTTGATCTTTTCACAATCATGTTTTCTTTGAAGTTTTTGAGACACTATATCATTATAGAGTTCGTTATGATCTTCACATATCATAAGATTATGAGATATATCTTTAATCAGTGTGATTTGAACTTGAAACAATGATAGTGGATTGAATTATTATAGGAATATGACTTTTTATATTTCTTATACATTGGATAAATGGAATATTTTTACCAGTTTGTTGATAATAAAGTCACTTAGAGATGCTATTCAAGAGATTGGAGATGTTTTGAGAGTGATGGAGGAGCTTGAAACATTATACCTTTATACGAGAGAATTTTATGGTAAATAGTTTCACTAATAGATGACCATTCATTCATCCTTGGTGCAGTAAGTAGAGGAATCTCAGTTAGGAAATTCTGAGGTGTAAGATCAAAGAGATCGAGTTGTTTGTGGTGATTACCTTGAGGGATAGTCTAAGTATGATCAATATCTAGTGTTATTTTAGGGGAGTATCATTAATCCTTTGAAAATACATGTGGTGGTTCTTCATGAGCTCCATGATTCAACTTTGTAAGTGTATTCTTGTGTATCCCAGATGAATCATGCTTTGATAGGCCAAGTTTGGTGGTTTGGTATGAAGAGAGCAGTTTTTAATTTTATTTCTCAGTGTTTGGTCTATTATAAGGTAAAGGTTGAGCATCATGTTATTGGTGGATTACTTTATCCAATGAGATATTGATGGATTTCTTCACTTTTTTTACCTTGAGATATGGATGGATATGATACTATATGGGTGAATGTGGACCACCTGATGAAGTCAACTCACTTATTCTAGATTAAGGAGTCAAGTACAATAAATGTTTTTAACAAGGCAGTATCTGAGGATGTGGTAAGGCTATACATGGTTCTAAAAAAGATCATTTAGAATCATGATCCCTATCTCAACTATAGAGTGTGGAGAGGTCTCCAGTGTTATTTTAGATCTTAAATGTTCCTTTATATTTATTTTCCTTCACAGAAAGTTAGTAATACAAAGCAGGATATCCAGACCATGGAAGACATACTACAAACATGCATTATGGATTTTAGAGGATTGTGGGGGAATCACCCACACTTAGTAAATTTTTTTCATAACAATAGTTATAAATATACCTTTGGTATGACCCCATTAAAAGAATTGTATGCTTGGCCATGCAAATATCCATGGAATTAGACTGAGGTTGGAGAGTCAGCTATTCTTCAATTGGAATTAGTAAAGATCATGATAGAGAAGGTATAGGTGATTCATGAGTAGATAAAGACCATTCAGGGCCCTCATAAGTCCTATACTGATCATATGGTGTTTAATATAGATTTTGATGTTGGAGATCAATTTTTCATGAAGATATCCCCTCATTACAGAAAATATAGGTTTGTTCATGGGAATAATCTTTGTCCATAGTTTGTTAGGTCTTTTGAGATTTTGGAGGATGTTAGAGCAGTTATGTATCACTTAGAACTACCCCCCACAAATGAACCGGATTCATGAAACTTTCCACATATTGCAGCTTCATCAATATCTTCATGATTTTTCCACATCATTGAATAAAAAGAGTTATAATTTGAAGATTATAAAACCCTTATGGAACTTCCTATTGAGATTTATGACCGTCAAGGGAAGGTTTTGCACGAGCATTCCATTCCTTTGGTTCATGTCCTATGGTGACATAGTGTCTTGGAGGAGATAACTTAGGAACATGAGTCACATATGTGTTCTTGGTATCATGAGATGTTTTATGATTTATTTTTTTGAATAAATATATGAAATTGGTTTAATTTATGGAATGACTGAGATATTTTGATTATGAGATACCCCTTATGATGAGATGGGTATGTTCTTGTTACAGTGAGATCCATGTTTGAGATGTATACCATGACATGGATGTTATGTTATTTTCCCCCTTTACTTTATTTTTTAGGTTTTTTTATTATTAATAACAATTATAAGAATTTAATAGGAATCTGATGTAAGGGATCAGTTTTCCCAAACCCTTACTTTGAGTTTTCTAGGCTTTGGAGGGGCCATGTGGGAGTTTTGAGGTATTCTGAAGGTGGGGTGTCATGTTTTGGATTCATGGGACCCATTAAACTTGTGTTATACCCCCATGATAGTGGTATTTTTAGTTCTATAAGAATAGTGGGTCAGTCATTTTGGGAAATTAGTGTGTCTGGGGGCCAAGACACCCATTTTGGGGAGTGTTCATGGCATGGTGAGTTTTGTATGTCATGGTTATCCCTGTTTTAGAGGGCATGGTTTCTATATGAGTTTGGTGATATCCTTGTGTAACATATATAGTGTTTGAATACTTATTTTGTGGGCATGGAACTTGGTGAGTTCCCCTATGGGAAATGGGGTGGCTAAAATGCTTGTGGTGGTAGGCATAGTGATGTTGATTTGTGATGGGGTCAAATTATAAAAGTGGGAGGGATACTATGAGTGTGAGTTTTCAGTACTATGTTGGATCAGAAATGGAAATTGGAAACCCACCACACTATGTTGGGTTCCCTATGGTAGTCATGGTCAAAGGGAACCACGACTGTGTTGGGTTCCAACACGTTATGGTGGCAGTCTAACTCGGTCTTACCATTTGAGTTTTGGGGTTTTTGATTTCGTTATTTTATTCCTTTGAATCTATTGATTGGTTCCATACCTACCATTGAATGAATTTTGTGACATAGGGATATTAAAAATCACATCTCTTCCCCTTATTTTTATCAAATTAGTTTGGGTTGTTGGGATTTTTTTGTGTGTATGTATTTTTATATTAGGGTTGCCTCTACTATGATCATTACCCTTCTATCTTGAAACAATGAACGACTTGAGGTACACCCATGGATTTTATGGTAATCTTAGATTAATTTCCTATAACTTGACTTTTAAATTTCATTTACAAGTTCACTACCTTTTGGATGATTCATCTTCTCTTTGTAATTGCGTAATGAGCCTCATGTCCAGGCTTTGGGGTCATCTCTTCCCTTCCATATTAAGGTCGCAAATTGAGGTAAGGGATTCATAATATTCTATTCTATTTATATGTAAGTATTTATAGATCATGTTTTATCATCTATGAGTAAATAGTGTAATTTTCCATAATAAAGATAATAAACCATAATTAAGGGAAATGGAAAATATTAGAAAGGGGGTGCTATGATTTACTTAAGTTTAAGCCTTTAATTTTGATGGTTGCCTCTCATGATTTACTAGATAGTGTAAAATATTATTTATATGATTATTTGTGCTCCTATTTAATGTTTGACATGATGATATTGATTAAGTAATGTAAATATAGTAAATTGAGCAAGATAAAGACATATCCATTCACATAATTTTATTATTCTTCCATGGAATTGGTTAGATTTATTATTTATTACTATGAGAATTTCTATTTAGTTGATTATAAATTCTATTAGATTCTATTTATTAGGTTTCTTACCACTTAAACCTTCACATAATGAATTAGTTAGTTTAAATATGGCAATAAAAATATTTCTTTTTTGGAGTTAATCTTTAGGGTTTATTTAAATACTTTCCTTTATATTTATATGATTTTATGCTCTAGTGAAGAATTTTTGATTGATTTTTGATATTTTTTATTGTTGGAAACACTAATCAATACCTTTTTATACTTTTTGTGATTAATAATTTGTTTTTAATTACACAAAACCTGGTATGGTCAGTATATTAAGTGAGGGGTGGGATACTTTTCCCTTGTTATGAAAGTGGTTAAGGTGGATGATGCTAAGAGAGATGGATCATGTTGATATTTGGGCTTTCTTTTTTACCTATGTTGGGGTATTGAAATGATATGGAAACCATTTTTAAGATAACAAAACTAGACTAGTTAAGAGAATATTCAAATTCCAAACATTCATAAAATTAAGGGGATGATGGAATGAAAATGACATAGTTTATATGATTAAAAGTTAAGACAACTAGATGTAGGACCATGCAGTGTTAGCAAATGTCAAACCATTAGAAGATAATTATTGGAGGAAGTGTAGGAAATCTAATGAAATCATGATATCTATGGAAGTAGGCATATTTCACCATGAGGGAAAGTTGAGGAAGTATAAACACTTGGCCGAATGGAGGGTCACCCATGAAGATTGGTTGAGGTGGATTTCATTCCATAGAAATTGGATGATGGAAATAAATAGAAGCTCCAGATACATACTCTTATTTAATGAATAATGATCACTGATTATTAATATCGTTTTAGGATTATAATCATCCTTTATTTTTATGAATAAAAGCAAATAATTATTTCTCTATAGACTAGGGCACAATCCTAAACCATATGGTCTCTTGTATTTTTATTTTAATTATTTTTTCCTTCCATCATTGTTTCTACTGGTCTTGTTTGATTTGTCCTAAAGGGGAGTGTAATAGTATGGTGATTTGGGAGTAGTTTTTTTTCAATATTTATAGTTTGTGAATAGGTTCATTCTATAATTTTGTTTTCATTTCATAATTTCCAATGGAGCTGCATCTGATGGTTTTATTAGAATCATGAATTTTGTAGACCCAAAAAATTGGTATCATAGCTCAATGTTGGATTTATATGGGTGATGAATCCCTGATTGAGGTGTTTTAGAGCTTTTTTTAGTAACAAATTTATTCCCTTAGTCTTGTAGAAGATCCTTGGTAAATAGTACCTGATCTCTTTTTTGGTTACATTATTTGAAGGTTAGTGGTAGTTTAAATCTTCCATATAAATAGTTTTAGTCAAGACTAAAGTTTGGTTAGATGGTGAATAAAATTTTGGATTTTGGAAAATGAATATATAGGATAATATACTACATAAGGATCATGATCTTTTGTTAATTGGATCCAAACTAGAAGCGACAAAAAATTAAGAATGTGATTGGATCGATAAGAAAAAACTATGGATGATATGAATGTAACTTTCCTAGAATTTGGCATATAACATTGGGGAAGTCAAAACATCATCAGATTTTATTAAGATCTCATCTGAAATGTATAATAAGACCATTATGACCAACAAGGTGTTCTTGATATAGATATTTTTTATCATGAGGATATTAGAAGAAAGGTTTATATATGATCATATAAATAACTTCAAAGTGACTCAGATTAAGTAAAGGTAACCTTTAGAGATTTGGTTTGGGCACTATTATTACTTTTATCTCTTTTGGAATCTTGTGATGCGATGGTCACCACTATGGGAAATTACAACGGAAAGTATGAATTGTATTTCATAAATGTTTTTTACTTGATCTTGAATGAATACATTCATTAGGAAAAGATTCATACATCTAAAAACATGTATAATGAAAATGGAGGAGGAAGAGTTACAACATAGAAAATTAATCAGAAGGTAAAAGACAATTAGAGTCGTAATAAGAGTAGCTTGGAATATGGTTCTCCCTTGTGTTGGCATTATGGGAGGAAAGGTCACCTAAAGAAAGATTGTGGTGAACAAAGGTATAATTATAGAAAGTATACTTCTAGAAGTGGGTCTAAAAAACATATATTGGAATGCAAGAGTGGATTACTCTTAAGAATCACTACTTTATTTGGGTCTTGGGTTATAGACTCCATATATTCATTCCACTCAACATCCAAGAGTGGGAGTATGAGAAATTATACTTCTAAAAGACTTTGAAAGGTAAATATTTTGGATTAAAAGGATCTCAAAATTTTAGGGAAAGTAAATAATTTTATATGAACAAGAAATGTGAGAATTATGGAGTTGAAGGATATGTGGAATATTCTAGGCCTTCAGAAGAACCTTATTTCTACCACAAAATTGGAATATGTAGGTTTATCAAATGTGATTTTGGATTGAGTGTGTAAAATTTAATATGGATCTATGGTTGTTTCAAAAGGAGTAAAGTTTAGAACTTTTCAATTTACAAGTATATCATACGGTTAAAATCATTCTAAATAATTAATTTTTTCTAAATTGTGGCATGACCATCTAAGGAATCTTAGTGATAAGGGGATTAATATTTTATATGCTAGAGGATTAATAAATTTAGGAATCATAGAGTTTCAGAATGTGAAAGGATTACATATTTTGAAAGAAGAGGAGGGTTTCCTTCTAAAAAGAAGGAAAGAAACCAAATCTTAATAATTTAGAGTTGGTCTACAAATATGTTTGGGTACTGAATCTTGTGCACTCTCATATAGGCCCAAACTTATATGTGACCTTCATCGAAGTTTCCACATATCAAATTTGGGTGTAATTTATATTGAATAAGTCTAAGGTGTTAAAGACTTTATTCTGGTGGAGTCCTATGGTAGAAAAAGATACCTAGAACAAGTTTAAGTGATTATGGTCAGATAATGGTGGTGAGTATGAAAGAAGATAGTTTCAAAGATTTTATTGGTATAAAGAGATTCGATTTGAGAAGACTATTCTAGGGAATATGGAACTCAATGGAATTTTATAAATAATTAATTGGAATTTAGTGAAAAAACTAGTAGTATATATATTCACAGAGGGTTTCTAAAAATCATTTTGGAAGAATCAGTAAACTATGACACCTACTTGATCAACCAGAGTCTATCTTCAACAATGGAAAAAAACTACTGGAAGACTATTGGTCCAGAAAAAAGATTGATTCCAATCACCTCAAATTTTTTAGAAAACTATATTATGTACAAGTTGAATCTAATGAGTGGAAAAAGATAAAGGCCAAATCTCGAGCATGTTACTTTGGGGGATACAATGACAAAGAGTTTGGTTTTGAATATGGGATAATGATCTTTGATAGTCATAAGAAGTTGAATTTTGAAATTCAACAAATAAATTATTTGGAAGTATTGAAATATAGTATGAAATTATAGTGAGTTATAAGTATCATCAAGAGCTAAGGTTCACTAGGATAGATGTCTGGAAGGTATGGATGTTCTAGAAAATAAAAAAACCATAATAGTTTTTGAAATACTAGACCATCTAGAGGATTTTCTAGATAGAGGTCAGAATGTAATAGTGTTGCTAAGTCTTAATGTACTAGAGAGTAAAAGGACCAAGGAAGATTGACAATTGGAATTTCATAATCTGAGGTTATAGTATTGGAGGGATCTTAATCATAGGGACAATGGAGCAGGTCTACCATGGAAAAGCGCCTAGTGAAAGGGTATGAAAGTACATAACATTATTTTCTTCTAATGGATAATGAAGAAACTGATATCCTATATGGGGAAATAAGTTTCAAAGACCATAAGTAGTAGGATTTAGTGATGCGGGATGAACTTGATCCTCTCCATGTGTTTGGAATAATGGAGTTAATGGGAATACCTAATTAATATAATTTATTGCCAAACATGGGGGGATTTTTACTAAAGTAGGAGAAGGATTATGGGTATAAGTAAAAGGCCATGATAGTTTTTAATGGATTTCATAAAATGGAAGGAGTTTACTTCTAAGATATTTTTTCTCCAGTAGTAGAATATACAACTATCTGAATGGTGTTAATCATGGTTTCTTTTGAAAGATTTCATTTGGTGAAGATGGACATTGAAATAATATTTCTTCATGGGGGATTTGAAGAGGAAATCATTATGGAATAACTAAAGGGTTTCAAAAAACATTGATACTAGAATATTTTTTTTGAATAAATGTGTAACCTTTATCTCTTGAAGCAAGTTCCAAGGAATTGTAATTATAAGTTTTATGATTTCATGATTGAATGAAAGTTTATCCAAAGTCATACTAAATAATAATTTTAACAGAAGGTGTTCAATGATGGGAGTTTCATCATACTTTTACTTTACATTTAAGACATTCCTATAAAAAGTTCAGTTAAAGAAATGATTTATGATCTAAAGGTGGATTTATCAAAAATATTTGAGATAAAGGTCATTAGTCTGACAAAACAGATTTTGGGAATGTGTATTTTGATATATCAAAGTTCCTATACCTTATACATGAATTAGGAATATTACATTGGAAATGTGGTGGAATTATTCAAAATGGTTGAAGAAAAACTGGTGAAAAAACTGCAAGATACATATTTCAATCTAAGGATAATTCACTTTGAATAGAATTAGAAGTTAAGTATGTGGAAAAATTTCTATATGCATCATCTTTTAGAAGTTTTATTTATTCCATGGTTTGTATTGGAATGGAAATTGTTTAGGTAGTGGGAGCCATCATAAGATTCCTATCAAACCTCATAAGGGGACACATAAAGGTAGTGAAATGTATTTTATAGTACTTTAATGATTACAAAATCATAAAAATTTTATTTGAAATGTATGAGTATTTTCAAGGTTTTATATATTTAGGCTTTGGGGGAGATTTAGATGCATTAAAGATTACTTTTAGAAAAATGTTTACATTTTTCTAAATAATAGTTAGTTGGATGTCCATAATTCAATCGACGGTCACTCTCCCAAAAACGTAAGATGATTACACCAACTTGATGATAACATGAAAGAAGTTTATTTGGATAAAGGTTTTTCTGGAGGATCTTGGAAGGAGTCAAAGTAATGGGAGGATCTTTGGTGATTCATAAAGTGAAATTCAATTTTCCATGACTCTAACATTTTATTATTGAACAAATAACAATTAGTTTAAGTTTCACATCATCCAAAAACTATTGTAGGACATAGAGATATTATTAAAAAATATAAAAGAAGTTCATAACCCAACATACATATTGATAAAGGTGATTACTTGCGGTATCTTGTGATTATGTTGTACCAAAATAGAACTAGTTTGACCAGATGATGTGGTGGGAAACCATATTTTTGTTTAAAGGATGTCTGAGAATAGATGGAGATATGAAGTATAACTTAGTTGTGAATAAAAAAAATTATTTCCAAGTAATATATACTTGGTCTATTTTCATGATGTAGAAAATATTTTTAAGATAACAAAACTAGACCAGTAGATAGATAAGATACAAAGGAATTTTTTTTTGAAACCTGATGGGATATTGGAACATCATCAACCAATTTTGGATAACTAAAAGTTAGGTAGACCAAATACTATACTAGAAAGTGTTAATATGAGTAAAAAGATCCAAATATGATTACAAGTGTAAGTATAGAAAAGATGAGTAAGTAAAGAGTTCTCAAAAGTTAGAACCATAAACTAGGAAGAAAGGTTGAGGAATTTGAGATACTGAACCAAACAAGGGGTCTTCTAGGTAGCTCGGTTGAGGGGGATTTTATCCCATGGAAATAATATGGTGAAAATAATTGGAAGCATATGATGGTTACTCATTTTTCATAAAGGATGGTAACTTGTGATTAATATTAGTTCAATATTATAATAATACTATGTTTTTATAAATAAAAGAAAAGATGATTTTTCTTATGGATTAGGGTGAAAGCCTGAATCGTATAATATTCTGTGTTGTTCTTTTCCATGTGTTTTTTCCTTCTATCATTATTTCCATTGTTTTTTTTGAGTTTTCCAAAAGGGGGGTGTAGTAGTTTGGTGATTTGGGAGTGGTTTATCTTTTAAGTTTTATACATTTTTGTATGAGTTCATTCTAGAATTATGTTTATATTTCGTAAGTTCTAATGAAGATGCATCCAATGATTTTATCAGAAGTAATACACATATAGACCCAAAAAACTATTTGTTTTGATGAGATTAATATCGGAATGGTTGGAATGTGTTGATTAGCAAGATTTCCCATTTTTTTTTCTTCATGATTATTTTATTTCTTATTATTTATTTTTTAAATTATTTCAGGTATATCGCTTCCTTGATATGGGTTTTGTTGAGTAGTAGAATTCCTGAAATTATAGAATGATAAGGAACTACAAATTAATTAGTTGGAATGAGTATTGATGATCATAATGACATGATATATTAAATATAAAACATGAAATAGTTCAAATGAATGGTCTAAGATCATGGATTAAAATATGGAATTGAAATAATAAATATAAAAACACCTTAGATTTGGATGGTTATGAAATGATTAAACCAAAATTGATGATTGGGTTTTATAAATTTAATACTAGCTGTTAGTTTCTAAAATAGTGAATGATTAATGATAAACTATGATTCTTGTATACTTAATAAGAGTTTTATATTTCTAGCCCCATAAATGGAAACCAGGTTTTTAATTTGAACATTAGCTATAGTTGGAATCTAAAGTAAAATAGTTTCCCCTAGACTAGTTGTGTGCTATATATCATTATTTTCTATGATTTATTATACTCCACTACCTGAGTCTGTTAGGGTTCCTAATGCCCATATATGTCCTTGTGTTACATATACATTCCTAATATATAGGTTGTAGATGTTTTAGATGGATGATTACCCCTATCCCATGCTCTCCTTCAGATGTAGACTTGGTATGTGGACATATTTAGGATATGGTGTATTTTGGTTATAGGATGTATACCCATACAATATGTAATGGATATCAACTATGAAATACATGTATATGTGTGTTGTGATGACTTAAGGATATAATATATACTTATATGTGTAATATGCAAAAAATGTGATGGATTAAGGTATAATTTATATTTACATAGAGCTATGATGGATCTTAGTTTTACTATGTAATTATGGGTATTAGATGACGATGTGGCTATGATGAGTTATACGAGGTGTAGTAAGAGATGGTGATGTGGATATGATATATGGAATGAATGTGAAGTATGATTTATTAAGGTGGTGGGAACACTGGGACATGATTATTGGGGTTTAGGGTGACTAGTTCAATAGGAAAATGGTAGGGAATTACCCTAATCATATTCTTGTTTTTCTATTATGTTACCTAATTTGGTGTGCTATTTTTTTAGTGGGCCTTGGTAAGGTGGGAAATATAGTTTACCTATTTAGGTGATGAGTTGGTTTCTTTGTTTATCCACTAAGGATTCAGTATACTCCTTCAACATTTTCATAAGAGTTTTTAGAGATAATCCTATATATTATACGTGTATTATCACCCATATATATATATATAAAACAATTTTTAGTTCTATAGTAGGTATTTTGTGTTTGATCTAGGAACTACTAACTCATAGTGGTTGTTTAGGAGCTGTTGGAGTTCATGATTGCTTCCATATGAGTGGTTTTTTTTATTTCTAGTTTTCCTTTTAGTTTCACTTATATGAAATTACATTCTTGTATTATGATGGTTTTTATTTATTTATGATATTGAGTTGATTGGTGGTTTCATTTATAATTTCCTGGGATATATTAAGGGAAACATCTCTCCCTTGTGTATATTTAATACCCTCGGTGCTAGTCACCAACCCATGGACTATTGGAGGTGGTATTTAGGGGTTACACCCATCTTTACTACTATCCCACCATCACATGGAATATTGGAGGTGGGATTCAGGGGTTACAAAAATATTTACTGCTAGCCTAGGAGAGCTATTAGTGGGGGGGGGGGTGGATTGTGAAAAATGAAAAATAAAACATGAGAAACCCACATACAATTTTTTTCTCCAATGATTTCCATGATAAAGGCCTTCCACCAAGTGTATAATGATTTACCAAGATTCCAAGACTGACTACTAATTATTATAACATTTCCCAACATCTTTTTCTATTTTAAGGAATTACTTACATGATTGATTCCAATCAAAATGAATTGATTTTGGTGAATCCATTTCAATGTAATTGGTCATTTTTTTAATAATTTTCTCTTTCCTATGATATTTAATGGGTTTTTTTTGGGTCTTTCATTTTGAATATTCTTATCTATATTGTTACCATAATTTTTTTTTTGTTTTTTGGCATACAAAAATATTTCATTTTTCTACAAATTTAAAGGAATTATTCAAATAATTAAAAGAACTAACACAACCATCTTTGAGGGTTCCATTGTAAAATAATTTTAATAGAACACCATAGGAGGATCACAATAACAATTATTTATGCAATTAATTGAATTTCAATATCAAATATTTTCCAAGGGAAGAAAAATGGTATGATTGATTTAATTCCTTAAATAGATTTTGAAAATATAATATATATAATAACCACCTTATTTTCCTTACATGATAATATAGAAAAAAGTATTTACTGATAAAACACATTAAAATATTTTAAGAGAAACTAAGAATTCAATATAATAAATGATGAAATATTACCTTAAGTTAAAATAAATGGAATAATTATACTATTAAAAGAAATCCTATTCTGGATAGGTTGATGTATTGAGAAATATTGGTATATTGATTCTTAGATTTCCATAACTCTCTTCCATACTAAAGTTATCATGGGTTAGAAATTGGTCTTTATGAAAAAAATTATAAGTAAGAATGTAACCATTAAACTCAGCTTTTAAAATTTAGAAAAAGTGACTCAATTGGAAATAATAGTCTGGAAATAATAATATTTGCCAAATTTTTCAATTCAACTACACATAGTATATAGAAGAGTAAATTAAAATAATTTAGAACACCCATTTAAAAATTAGGTGAATAATTATTGTCCTAATATGCATTAAAAACTATGGTATAATAGGAAAATTTAACTAATGGGTAATACTTTCACACAATAATATATTTGATAAGATTAATTAAGTAAATAAAATAAATACCAAAAAATATTTGGTACCACAATGAGTTATAGTTAAGAAAATATAAAATTATTTAAATGATGAAATTTTAAAATAAGATAAACATTAATAATGAGATCAGTTAATCCATAATGAAATATCAATGAGAAAAAATTAAAAAGTAATTTTTTTATTTGAGTAGGGAGGTATATCATAGGAATAATAAAGATCAATAAAGGGAGATAAATTATTAGGATACAATATGGAGGATGACTATAAGAGAGTAAAGAACCTTACCTAATCGAAAATTGCATCATTTAACATTGGGAACTCTTGATTATTCAAAATGGAATAAAAAATAGGAAGTGAATATCTTAAATTTGGGTTTTCCCTACGAAGTTTGTCTCTCAAATATGAAATGAGGTGAGTGGAAGTAAAAAAATTAGATGAGAGGGAGAGATTGTGGGAAAAAATGAAAAAATAAGGAAGAAGTAGCCTAAATATATTATTAAGCTCCCTAAATTGCCAAAAAAAATACGAGGGAGAAAAATTTAGTGGAATTGGAAACAAATATTAGAATTATAATTATGTCATAGTAATTAAGTGAAAATGAAAATGGTGATATGAGAAGGTGAAATTACCTAAGGTAATATCCACATAACACGGTAGTTTTCACCCCTTTTATTATGAATATAGATACTTGAAAGTGTTTAAAAACCCATTATTCAATCAAATAACAACCCAAATACATTGAAAAGGAAAGACACACATGATAACCCACTAAAACCACATCGGGATAACCATGATTGATACAATCAGAAATTCAAAAACACAATAGATAAGATCAAGCCTAATATCTGATTCTTAGCTAGACCCATCTTGTTGATTCCATCAGAGTTGTAGGTGGGCTTATGGGGATCACTTTTCATATCCCTTATATCTATTGAGGTAAGAACTAGTTTAAATAAAGGTTATTGGAAGAAGTGAATAGAATTACAAATTATTTGTCAGGGATGATTTGAGGAGCAATGAAATGATACATGAGAAGGGATTTTATTTCATCCATTTGATAATATAAAATCAAGGGGAGAGAAATAAAAGGGTTATGAATGAGGAGAAATAGATTTCTCTATCATTATAGTTTTTAAATCATCCCAAAATTGGGGTGATTTGGACTAAAACATTGTTGGAGGTTTTTTGAATTTCTAATATGACCATAATTTTAATTATATATCATAAAATAATTTCCTTTATATTATTTTAAAATTTTTAACCAAACAATATGAAGGGATTTTATAATAACTTCTTTTCTGTTACATAATTATTCATCTAAACAAAAGGATATAAATCATAATAATTTCTTTTCTTTCATTTTATTCTATTAATTATAAAATTAATTCTTTTATTTTATTAAAATATCACTGAATATAGTGTTAAGTATTGGAGGAGCAGAAAAAATATGGAAACCTAGATATGGATGTGGAGGCATAGATGAAGGTGAATAGAGATGGATAAGAGGAGATGAAAATACTGAAATATTCAAGTGTGATAGGAGTGGTGAGCATCATGCTAGATAGGGGGAGGTGGAATGACTGAAAACTATATTTTGGTTGGGGAAATTTTTGAGATGGAAAAAAAATGATAGGGGGTGACCCATGTACATAAGAATAATAATAATTTGTATAGATATAAATTTCATTAATTATAATTTAATTTTATATTTAAGATGAAAGCATACATTCCAAACCTAATGAGTTTAATTTTTAAAAATACTAATTAATTTATTACTCAATAATTTTTTAAATCTATTAATCTAAAGGTACCCTATTATATTTTGAGATTAACATTTAACTATCTTGTCTTAGTTAAATATCAATTTAAAAGTTTAAAAGTTTTAAATTCTTTTATAAATTTTAAATTAATTGATATAGAATTAAATAAATATATTTTTAATTTTATTTTTACTTAAAATTATATTTTTAATGAATAAATAATATTTAAAATAAATGGATTTATATCTAAAATTAATTTTTAAACATGAAATGAATTGAATTCAAAATAAATAAATAAATTTTATAATTTTACTATTATTTAAAAATATATAGTTAATAAACTAATAATAATTAATTTAATTAAGTTCAAGTTTAGGACACCCTAAGATTATTACACAAAATTTATTCTAATACTCATTATGCTTTGTATTCACCACCCAAACCCTATTAAAACACAACTATCCAGTACTTTAACCTTTCCAAATTGGTCCGGTTAGTGTTAAGATTCTTTTAATAGATATCCCTCATTTGGGTGGAGTTCTCTTTCAATAGTCAAATTCCTATTGTTTCCCCTATTAGTGTGTTGATGATCAATTTTCCTTCAACTATTTTCATAAACCCTAATGAACAATATTGGATAAATTGATTAGAAATTCTAATCAATTTTAATCTTTTATTCATTTATTTTCCATCATCTTATTTCAAATTCAATATATTTACTTTTTACAAACCCTAATTTCATGTTTTCCTCTCATGTTACAAAAATTATTGAACCCAAATTTTCCCCCTATTGACTATAGATAAATAAATTTTAAATGGTTAACATTTAGAAACCATAACAAAACATTTATTTTTAAAAAAATCACATCGTTGTTTCGTGATATTTTCCCCGACCCACTTCATATTCCTGGAAAATACTTAGTAACCCACCTAATATTCCTTTAGAAATTCCACCATACCAAAATTTACCTAAATTTTATTTGTTCCTTATGTTTTATTTCCAATATTACTGTTCAACTTTATTATAATATTCCAAAAAGCATCACATTAATCAGTGTTTTTTCATTTAGTCATGATAAGGCCTTTGTAGTCTTCTGTATACTGTAGCCCATGAAATTACCTATTGTAAGAACCATTTTATAATTACATGATTTTTTATAAATTCTTAACTTGGGGGTTATCTTATTTTCTTAACCACAATACCTTATTTTCAAAATATTAATTTCCATAAGTAATGATAGTTGATTTTTTTTTATATTCTTTATTTACAATTAGTCTTAACATCATTAACTTATTTATGTCATATAAGTATTAGATAACATTTAATTTTTCCTATTATATCATAATTTATTTTTATAATAAATTTCTTTTTTGAATTACATTTTCACCAAGCCCAGGTTTATTGTACTATGTATTTCATTTCTATATAAGTACTACAATTTATTCAAATGTCTTATTATTTTATAATTTCTTTTTCTTTAAGTTTTTTTAGTACTATCAATTATAATAAACTATATGATTATAATAATTTCATCTTACACCATCATATATAATTTAAAATATGTAACACTTATCATTGAAATATAAAACAATATCTAATAAAGTGAGATTATAGAGGAGATTATTGATGTTTCAAAGAAAATCAACCACTCAAACATGTTAGAAAATATTTTATTATTAATATATAATTAGTGTATATATATCATGTTGTATATAATATTAAAATTTAAATTTAATATTTAAAATCATTAAAATATACTATTATATTTTAGGTATGTGTATCAGCACTGGTTCTTCACCTTTAAATATTAAGCTACCAACCACTATAGAACTAGATATAGTTTCATACATTGAATAAAGTATATATTGTACTAATTAATTACCATTATTATATTTACCAATACATGATTTTTTTATTGTATTATGGTTTTAGACATTTTAAATCATTATTTTCATGTTAAATAACATTCAACTTCTTACTGATCATAATTTTGTTTCAGAAAATCAACTAAATTCGAATTTTCAAAATAGGAGAGAAACTATCAATTTTTCTATTTCAATGGAAAAAATGAGCACAAGAATTTCAGAAAATGTTCCCCCAACATGAATGTATCTTGAAAATCTTTGAGTTATTTAATTTTTAATAACATAAATATTTCATACTATTAAAATATACAGTCTATATTTTTTTAGGTCCAACTATTTTTCATAAGGATAATTTGACTTCAAAAGCTTCTTCTAGAGTAACACCTATATTATATGATAATTATCATTTCAACGATGAATTAATAAATAAACCTTCACTTACCTAAACCATAAGTTTTTATTTATATAAATTTTATGACATCTCTTAATTATTTATAAACTTATGATCATCCATTTCTTTAAATACGTGAATCAAATAGATGAAAATATCCTTTATAAATTCAATTCATTTTCACTCTAGGTAAAATTTAATTTTAATTATTATTAAATTATTGATAGATATTTAAATATTCTAGTCTGAAAATTCCATTGTAGTTATTTATATAAATTTCAACAACATATTTATTAAGTTATTGATAATTAGTTTATTTTTAATTATTAATTTGGTAGTTTTATGAAATTGTATTATTGGAAAGTTTTTGGTTTATTTAGAATTTATTTATTTGAGTGTTTGTTTATACATTCGTTTTTCAAAATTAATTCCCAATATTTTATTACCATATATTTTTTGTTTTTTATATAGATTCTAAATTCTATTAATTTATTTTAAGTTATTAATATTTACATATATTTTTTCTAGTTTATCTCATCTAAATTGAATTATTTTGAAGTTTTTAGTGATTTTTATAACCGTTTTAATGTTTTTATACATTTTAATTGATTTTCACCACAAAATGAAATTCATAATTTAAGTTATTCTTTAATAAAATCATTATGATGGGTAAATTTTTAATTTCAATACTTGGAATGTTATTAATATTTATTTAAGTCCTGCTAATTTGTTTTTTCAAAAAATTTGCTCGATAATCTCAATGTTTTTCTACTATATTAGAAACTAATGTGAATTCAATATTTCCATAATATTTATTTATTTATATGTAACCTATGTGTCTGAGTCACATATTTAGTGTCTCTCATATAAATCAACCCAATGGTATCCTTAATAATACACTCACATTTATCCTCCAATGAAAATATTGATATCATAGATAGCGTAGTTATTTTTTTTCATATAATATGTTTTAATGTTTCATAACATTTTTGTACAATGTATTTACTCATAACTCATAACACCATACTATTTTCTTGTTTTATGTTTATATATTTTGATAACTACTCTTAAAATAATAACTACATTACATAGTAAACTGAATTTTCAATTAATTTGAATGTTTTTATCTTTGAAATTACATTTATCTAATTACATTGGAATGTGACTTTAGTGAATCTATATTGTGATTAACCTGTATATTTGGAAACAATGAAACAAACATGATATATAATGCCTGACATTATGTGGTCATGCATTATATTATTTGTTTTTTTCTAATAATAAAAGGTTAAGATTTCATGATAAAATAGAAAAATATCTGGATGGGCATGGATATATTTTCATAAATCACAGTGAAATTTTTCAATCATAATCCCTTATAGATTTATTATCCTTGAAATATGTGGTTGTAACACCAATTATAAAGTAAAAGTTTCCTATCTTATCTCCATCATTTGTTTCTTTGGCATGCTAGTGGTAATTTTCCTTTTTCATGTATGTTGCAGATCCCTCTATGAGCAATAATATATTGTATATGATCCTAGAATATTCCTAAAACTATTAATAAGATTGATAAATCTTTATATTTTCATATCATATTTACTTATTTTTTTCCATTACAACTTTACAGTGAGGTGAACACTATATTTATATGTTTTTCTCATATTCCATATAATTATTTACGACATAATACATATGATTTATTTTTTCTAGATGTTAACTATATATTATTGTCTGAAAATTTTATTTCAATTTTATAATTCTAATCATCTTATTTATTATCTGTAATTCAATAACACCATGGTTATCAATATGAGACAATGAACTTAGTAAATTTACATTGGGAAAATATTTTTTAACCATAATCCAGGATTGAATTCCCAGTACATTGATCAAGTATGGTAGTTTCTGTTTGTTTACTTGATATAAATTTGAAACAACAAAACCTCATTTATTTACATTCAATATAATATTTAGTTATATAATATTATTTACTGAAATGTGTATGTTCCCTTTATTATTTTTTCTTGGAGACATTCATTTTATGGTTACTATAACTAGAAAATTTATACTAAATCTACATATATTAAGTTTGGTTAAATAGAGGTTTATAATTCATAGGTTGTAACAAATTTTTACTATTTTTAGATATTCCTTAACCCTCCATTTTAATCTTTTTTGGGATTCATCTTGTGTTGTTTCAAGTAAAATTCTGTAAATTTTGAAGGTTTCTAGGTCGTGCATGGTTAGAACACGGTTTTCCCAAACTGTGTTCCCTATAGGTGGAAACTGTGAAAACCCAAATAGTGGGGGTCTGTACGGTTAGCACACAGTTTGAAAAATTGTGTGCCCACCTAGTAGAAACCACACACCTTAGAAAAAAGGGGCACATAAATTGGACACATGGTTTTTTCAAGTGTGCAGCCCTACCCTGCTAACCATTTGTATGAGATTTAATTAATACAAGAATTAACTTTAAAACCCTAAAACCCTCGGTTTAAGTTCCCAATGGGCCTATTCGACCCTAATATGATTTCTTCTTCCTTGGGGACTCCCAAGAGGTTATTTTGTCCCTTTTACAACCCTAAGGAAGTGAATAGAATCTAGGAGAATGATGTTCAATCCCTTCCAGATAAGGATTCTTCTCTCGTTCTCTTTACCTACTCTCTTCATATCTCCTACATAGGGTTTAATAGATATTTTTTCTATTGTAGGATCTAATCCCCTTTTTTTATATATTTAATCTAAATTTGATTCTTAGATCATTATTATTGACATTCCTCATTGGTGTTTCTCGATTAGGGATTTGTCTTTCGTGATTCTTTGGTAGGTGGTTCCATTTATGATGACCAATTCGATTAACCCTAAATTGATTAATTTAAACTAAATTGTTTTTTAAATGTACTTTCTTTCAATTAGTTTATTAAAAACCCAATTCCATTGAATTAGGTATTTGAATTTGATTTGTCTTGAAAATTGGGAAAACCCCAAATTCCATTGAATTGGGGTGTGATTTGTATTTGATGGAAAATTGTGGAAATTTAATTGTGTTATTTAAATTGTGAAATTGAATTTTGAAATTGATTTCAAATTTTTATGAGAAAATAGATTAAAATTGGGTTTTATAAAAACCCAATGGTTTTATCTTAGAAAAGGAATGATTTTATTGAAAAACTGTGTTTTGGTTTTTAAATGGAAATTGGCATATTGAAATGAAAAAATTGGTTGAATTTTATTTTGAACTATTTTGAAATAAATTTCCCATTATTTATTTTTGTTTGAGAACATGAAATCCTAGTTAGTTAGTGAGTTATTAGGTACATACATGGTAGGATGGGAATTCCCTAGCAATAGATTGATGATTTTAAACTCTATTATAAAATTATTGGAAAATATTATCCTTAGTAGGATGTTGGTTAGTCCTCTTTGACCAGTGTCAAAGGGATGTGTGTGAACATTTCTATTTTCATTATATAAGTGTTTATGGATCCCATAAAACAGAACTATCACACCTCTTGTAAGATGACCATGTTTCTCATTGTTTATATTTGAAATATATTCCACTGTTTGTAAATTTTTTTAAACATCCTTAGTGAATTTATATAAACTATTTTATATAAAATATTTATTAATCCATTTGTGTAAAGTATTTCCATCAATTGAAATGAAAAGTATGATTTGTCTTAAATATGATATTGAAATTCTATACCTATATATTTAAAAATTTAAATATTTATCTAGTTAATTAATTGTGTCACCTTATTATTGAATCTATGGTGAGATACTATTGGGATTTTAGCTCACACCCTACTTGTGCATTTTGGTATTTGTAGATTTACTTCTTCCAGGTTCGATCAAGGGTAAAGAACCACTTGGAGGTGGTTATTATTGCTAATCTTTAGTCATGGGGGGGTTTTCCATTGGGACTTGTCTGGTTATCCTATTTTTTTGTTACTTTGGGTTGTTAATACCTATTGGACTTTTGGTACAGTTCTCACTATAGAGTTTTTCTTGTATGCATACTGGCTTGTTTATCTTACTTCCATTGTGTTTTTGGAAAATTCATTCCCACTTTCGTATTGTATGATTCTAGGTACTAGTCTCCAACCTGTGTGGATCATGAATTCCTTTTAGGGTATGTCAGGACTGGCCTAGTTTTCAGGGTAGTAGGGTATCTGGTCAAGTTTGTGAAAACGTGGTATCAAAGGTGTAAGTTAAGAATCTTTACTTTCTATTATTATGAAGTTCTTTAATCTTTTCGGGACTTAGGAGGTAGTTAAGACTGTGTGTTTGTCCAGATCTCACCACAATTAGATTTAAGACACTATGGGTGGTTTGGGAAATACATCATGAGGATTAGTTCTAATATTTCCCCTTATTTTTATTTGGATAGATTTAAATTAAAATCTTGTTTATTTATATGATGGGATTAATTTCCCCTATTGCTCTATTTGAGTGTTAATATGATGTATTAAATGTTTTTAAATCATTCCTCTAAGAAGATGTGTGAGTTGGATCTAGGAGGAAGATACTAATGAACCATAATGAGAAAATCCACTCATTAAACTGATTCTAGTTGAAGAGATTGTGCATACTATCTAAGATCTGGGTTAAGAACCACCACCAGTTCCCATATAGGCTCTAACTATGGAACATCATAGGGATATTTTACAGAATTGTTCTCAGGATTTACTTCACCATAATCATCCAATATTCAAAGTATTCAATGATCCTCAATAGGCCGAGGAATGGTTGAGAAGGATTTAGTGTTTTTTTGAGTTCTTGGAGACACTTGATGAAATCAAGGTGAATTATTCCACCTTCATTCTGGAGGGATTGAGTCTGAGATGGTGGGATAGGATATTGATAGCGAATAAGCATAAGGGATCAGACTATAAATTCTTCAAAGATATTTTCACCAACCAATTATATCTAGAGTCGATGGTGTTAACCAAGGATATTGAGTTTTTTAAACTTTATTAGGCTGAAAAGATCATGATAGAATATTCAAATCATTTTTCTAAGCTTGTGCGGTTTTCACCTGAGACCGTGTCAAAGGAGAATATAAAGACTCAATGGATTGATATAGGACTTTGATTTGATATTCACTCTTACGTTTTCTTACTGAAGCTTCATTCTTATGCTGATTTGTTGGATATAATGTTGATGGTTGAAATGGACCTGGTTAGAAATTAAGGGTTGACGAGACTTAATTTTTCTTCTAGTGGTGGTTCTATGAATTATTCTAAAGGGAAGAGGAAGTATGATGATTATCATGGTGATTATTTATAGAAGGGTTTTTCTAGGCCTCCTATAGTCCTCGGTAGAATCCCTTTGATTTTTACCAATGTGGAAAACCTGGGCACTCAAAAGGGGTTTTCACTGAGGCACCCAAGATACGTGTCTCTTGCATACACTCGGGTCACTTGCAAAAGTTCTTCCATATCTATTACACTGAACATAGTGGGACAAGATCATCATCACCTATAAAAACTATAGTGTAATCAGATGCTTCACGAACAAAGGGGTTCCATCCATAGGCATCTAGAACAAAGCTTCTTCATGTAGTGTAATAGTCTCTAGAGGAAGAGGATACAGGTCAAATGATTGTTAGAGGTACCATCCCTATATATTCATCATTAGTGATTGATTTATTTGATACTAGTGAATCTCATTCATTTATTTCAACCCATGTCATGAGTTTTCTAAATTTTTATACAAAGCTTTTATCTTATATGATGGATATTACTACATCGCTTAAAACAAAGAGAGAGCATGGTATTCGTTGTCCTGCTTATGTTTTCTCTTTATCATATATTGATCTTGAGTGGGATTTTTTAGTTCTCGACATGAATCCGTTTGATGTAATTTTTGGAATGGATTGGACCATTACTAATAAATCCTAAATTGATTATTATCTTCAGTAGGAATCCTTCACTACACCCAATGGGGTGTGCCGTATCTTCCAAGGAGAATGGGACTTGAGGTAAAGTAGAGCCATACCCTCTTATCTTGAATCAGGGAAAAAATATAATTGTTTTCTTTTTTATCTAGAGCATGAATCTTTGAGGTCTTATCTCCCTCTAATTGTCGTCTGGTTTTCCAACGTTTTTTCTTCTAACTTATCTGGTTTTCCACTGGTAAGATATATAGATTTTTCTATCGATTTAGTTCTTGGTAATCAATGGGTATCTATCGCTTCTTACCACATGGAACTAACTAAAATGAAATAGTTAAATAATCAATTGTATGATATTTTATATAAAGGATTCATAGGTCTGAGTGCGTCACCTTGGGTGGTTCTGATTCTCTTTTCTAAGAAATATGAGCGTTCAATTTAATTTTTTTTGAAAATAAAAACTCAATAGAATCATAGTAAAGAACAAAGACCTCTTTCCACAGATTGATGATTTGTTTAATCAGTTGAAAGGGGTGAAGTGGTTCTCAAAGATTACTCTTCAATCTGGGTATTATCAATTGAGTATAAAAGAATATGAAATTCATAAAAATACCCTTTGGAGTAGGTACATCTATTATGAGTACCTTTTCATGCCATTTAGTTTATCCAATGCTCATGCAGTTTTTATTGATTTAATGAACATGATTTTCCATTAGTATCTTGATACTTTCGTGGTGTTATTTGGGTATAAAATCATGGTTTACTCTCTTTTTGATGAGGATCATGTGCATCATCTGAGACCAACTCTAGAATTGTTGAGAAATCACTAAATTTATACCAAGCTATCAAAATGCTATTTATGTATTCAAGAAGTGAAGTTCTAGGTACATGTGGTGTTGGAACATGGTATTCCAGTTGATCTTGAAAAGGTGAGAACTGTTTTGACATGGGAACAAACAAAAAATGTTTTTGAGTTTTGGAGATTCTTGGGTTTAGCCGGATGTTATCACTAATTTGTAAATGAATTATCAAAGTTAGCTTCTCCAATGACTACTGTAACTTGAAAGGATTTAATGTTTATATGGGATGAAAAACGTCAGAATTATTTTATTGATCTAAAACATATTTTGGCTACTATACTAGTTTTGAATCTCCTAGAGGCCGGGTAGGGCTATGTGGTCTTCTATGATGCATTAGGTTCAAGTTTGGGTTGAGTTCTTATACAGGGTGATCATGTCATTTCTTATGGATCTCATCAGCCAAGGCCACATGAGAAAGATTATATGACCCATAAAATTGAACATGAAGCTATGATTCACATGCTTAAGAGATGACTGCATTACCTTTTTAGAGAAAGTTTTATTATGTATTTCGACCACAAGAGCTTGAGTTATATCTTCACTCAAAAGTATTTGAATCATCACCAGAGGCTTTGGGTGGAATACATAAAATCTCTTGAATTTGACATTACCTATACCCTGGGGAAAGTGAATGTCATCATAGATTATTTGAGTAGGAAACTTTCATCCCAAGTCATGAAAGAATCAGCAGAAGATTAGAACTTGATGGATCTTTTTTTACAATTGTATATGGTATTATAGGAATCAGGGGCTGAGGTTTCCTTGGACAGTGTTCAATTGAAATCCTCTATTCATGAGTTGATCCTATAGGAGAAACAAATTGATGTTGAGTTTCATAGAATTAGAGACTCCCTTTATGGAGGGGAGACCATTGTTGAGTGGTTGTTCTCCCTAGAGAGAATTCTATGTTATCAGAATCATTTTGTGGTACAATTATTATCCAGGAAAGGTGTGATGGGGGATTTCCATAATTACTAGTGGGATATGCACCCAAGAACCATGAATATGTTCTATAACATGTGACATCAATTATAGTGGCTAGGTATTATATGAGGAATTTATGATTTTGTATCTTATTGTTATATATTCAAGAAGGTCAAGGTTCAGCACCGAGAACCATCAGGTTTGATTCATCCAACTCTAATGCCAACTTAGAAGTGGGATGAGATCTCTATGGGCTTTTTGGTTGGTTTTGCATGTACCCAGATAAAGAAGAATGAATTATGGGTTGTGATCAATAGGATGACTAAATCGACTCACTTTATACCCATTTTTGATATAACCAAAGTTGAGGAGTTGGTAAATCATTATGTGAAGAAGATTGTTCGTTTTTATGGAGTTCTATATGCTATAGTCTCTAATAGAGACCCATGGTTTACTTATCGCTTTTGGAGAGGCCTTCAGTAGGCACTATGATCGCATGTCTGTTTAGGTATGGCATACCATTCACAGTTGGATGACCGAAAAGAAAGAGCTATATAGATTATTGAGGATATGATTTGTGCTTGCATTATCGACTTTGGTGGATCTTAGGATGACCATTTAGGACTTTTTGAATTTTATTATAATAATAGTTACTATTATATGATCATAATGTCTCCTTTTGAGGCCTTGTTTGGACGACATTTTAAATATCTATTGTGTTGGTTGGAGATTGGTGAGAGTTCTTTGGTTGGACTGATATTGGTTCAAGAGATGATAACAATGATTTAGTTGATTCATTAGAGAATGGTGATGACATAGATATGGTGTAAGTCTTATGTTGAACTTCATCATTGGTTGTTGGAATTCTCTATTTGTGACTAGTTATTCTTGAAATATTCACCTTGATTGGGTCATCGACGACTTTAGATGTAAGGGAAATTTTTTCCTTGTTTTATGGGACCTTTTGAGGTTGTTGAGAAGATGGAGAAATTTTCTTACCATTTATCACTTACACTAAAAATGAAATCGATACATAACATGTTCAATGTATCACATCTATGAAAGTATCCATCTAATCCATATCATATTCCGATATGGAGTGATTTGGATATCAAACCTGATTTATCTGTGTTTAAGCATCTAATCAGGATAGTTGATTCTGAAACAAAGGTGCTTCATGGGAGGATTATACCTTTGGTTTGAGTTCTATGGAATAATGATTCTGATACTCATGAGACATAGGAGATGGAGGCACTGATGAGATAAAAGTGGCCACATCTTTTTTACATGAAAGCTTGTTAATAGGATTTCTGGGGACACAAAGTTTATATGGTGGGGAGAATGTAAAACTTAGTTACTATTTTTAGGTATTCCTTAACCCTCCGTTTTGTTCAAGATTTGGTTGGGGTTTATCTTGGGTTGTTTTGGGAACATTTTTTGAAATTTTCAAGGTTTATGGGTTGTGCACGGTTGGCACATAGTTTGCCCAAACTGTGTTCCCTCTCAGTGGAAGTTGTGAAAATCCAAATAGTGGGGGTTTTCACGGCTAGTGCATGGTTTGAAAAACCATGTTACGACTTAGTAGAAACCACCCACCTTGGAAATAATGGGCACACAACTAGGGTGCACATTTTTTCTAATCGTGTGGACCTTCCTATTTGACAGTGTATACATGATTTAATTAATTCAAAAATTAACTTTACAATCATGAAACCCTTTGTTTAAGTGCCCAATATGACTATTTTTCCCTAATACATTTACTTCTTCCTTATAGTCTCCAAATAGGTGAATTTAGAATTTATTCACCCCTTTGGAAGAAAATCAAATCTAGGATAATGACATTTGATCCCTTCCCAGTGAGGCTTATTCTCCCATTCTCTTTCCCCACCCTCTTCCTCTCTCCTCCATAGGGTTTTATACATCTCCGTGTTATTGGAGGATCTAATCCCTACTATTTCAGATCATGAATATAGATTTTATTGTCTTATATTTATTACCAATGTTCCTCATTGGATTTTTCTTCTTAGGGCATTGTGTTTCACGATCCCATCATCTCGTGATTGGTGGTTTCATTTATGATGACCAATTTGACTAAACCTAAATTTCTTGATTTAAATTAAATCATTTCATTAAAATGTAATTTATTTCAATTTATTTGTTAAAAAACAATTCCATTGAATTGGGGATTTGAATTATATTTGGCATGAAAATCAGGAAACATCCCCAATTCCATTGAATTGGGGTGTGATTTGCATTTGATGGACAATTGTGGAAATTGAATTGTGGAATTTAAATTGAGAAATTGAAATTTAAAATTGATTTAAAATTCATATTTGATAAAATAGATTAAAAATAGTTTTGAGAAAACTCATTGGTTTTATCTTGGAAAAGGCATGATTTGATTAAAAACTCATGTTTTGGGTTTTAAATGGAAATTGGCATATGGAAATGAAAAAATGGGTTGAATTTTATTTTGAACAGTTTTGAAATAAATTGCCTATTATTGATTTTTTTTGAGAACATGCATGACTAAGTAGTTAGTGAATTATTAGGGACAAACACACAAGGATAATAATTTCCTAGAAATGGATTGATGCTTTACAACTCCAACATAAACTTATTAGAAGATCTTATCTCTAGTAGGATGTTGGTTAGTCCTCTTTGACCAGTGTCAAAGGGATGTGTATGAACATTTACATTTTTATTATATAAGTTTGTAAGGATCCCATAACTGGGAAATATAACACCTCTTGGAAGATGACCATGTTTCTCATTGTTTTTATTTGAAATATATTCCATTATTTTTAAATTGTTTCACACATTCCTGATTAATTTTTATAAACTTTTTTATATACAATATTTATTAATCCATTTGTGTAAAGTATTTCCATCAATTTAAATGTAAAGCATGATTTTTTTTAAATATGATATTGAAATTCCATATCTATTTATTTAAAAATTTAAATCTTTATCTGTTTAATTAATTGTCGCACCTTATTATGGAATCCTTGGTGAGACCCTACTGGGATTTTAACTCACACCCTACCTGTTCCTTCAGGTGTTTGTATATTATCTTATTATAGGTTCAAGAAAGTCTAAAGAGACACTTGAAGGTGGTTCATATTGCTGATACTTGATATTGGAGAGTTTTTTCAATTGAGACATGGGTGGTTATCCTATTTTGTTTTTGTAATTTAGGTTGTTTATACCTATTTGACTTTTAGTATAGTTCTCATTGTGGATTTTTTCTTGTATGCATACTGGCTTGTTTATCCTTCTTCCATTGTGTTTGTGGAAAATTAATTCCCACTTTCATATTATATGATTCTGGTTTCTAGTCGACAATCCATGGGGATTGGAAATTCCCTTCGGGCTATGTTAGGACCGGCATGGTTATCAGGGTACTAGGGTATCCGGGATGGTTAGTGACATAGGTTCTATAAGTAGTTTCAATATGCATTTTCAAATAGAAGATTATTTACAATGTTTTTTCTAGCCTATTATTCAAGAAATTTGGAATTTATGTTTAATATGTTTTTTAGAAATAGACAAATTCTGAAATAGTTTTTTAAATTTATTATAATTGGTCATAACTATTATAATAATTTTTAGAAAACATTTTAAAATGCAATCTAAATGATATATTAAATTTTCATTAAGTGTTTCCCAGTAGACCCTTTTTATATTTACCTTATAGGCTTAAAAAATTACATTTAATATTTAATTAGATAGTGTGAAGGGTTTGAATATATATATTATTAAAATGGTATGAATTACATGTACACACTGAAATTCATAGATTCACGCACTCACATGGGAGGAAATGTATGCACAATATGAGTGTGTGCATCTAGGAATTCCAGTGTGTACATATAATTCATACCATTTTAATAATATATAAGTTCAAAATAAATAATAATAAATTTAATTGAGTTGGATTTTAGTGTACCCAAAAGATATCACATGAGATTTATTCAAATATTATTCGAGTTTTGAATTCACCACCCTATGTATATTAAAACTCGATAAGCCACTAATATAACCCCACTTAATCAGGTCAATTAGTATTGGTTATCTATTTAATGGATATCCATTGTAAAAATTATATTTTGTTCTATATTTTATATTTATATTTATAAAAATAATAATTTATACCTAGAGTTACATGGTAATTGATAAAATTTAGAATAATTTTTAATTAAAAAATGTTAATCACACATTTTTAAATTTAATTTAATTTTTTGGCTTCCCTAAGGTTGATTTGGGAAAAGAAAATTTTATATTTATATAATAATGATGTACTTATCCAAAAATATGTAAAAATAAATTGATACTAGAAAAACAATATGAGGCTTATTAGATTCACCCCACATTTAGGTTTCTCACTCAAAGTTTTAATTAGAAATAGAGTTCAAATAAATTCCTTAGTCATTTGAAAGAAATTAAAAAATTTCAATTATGTGGATTTAATTTGGAAAATGGATTTAATATTTTGAATCGGAATAATTTATAATTTCTAATAAGGCCAACTTAATTTTTGACCAAAGTGATTAGTGAAAATAGTTAAAATTAATTACAACGATTAAGGTAAAAATGATTTTTCTTAGTGGTTAAACTTTAAACTTAAGGAACAAAAATGACCTAGAAACTTGTCAAGCACCCATTTACTGGAAATATTTAGACCTTATACCTTCTGGGATCGAGTTTGGTGCATTATTGGGACCTGTTGACATGAAACAAAATGGGTGTAATTCACTCTTTCAAAAAAATTACAAATGTACCACTCACCTCACTTATAAAAGGCCACCACATATCCTCCTCTTTTCACACCCCTCAAGCCATTTGGATTGAACAATACCTACCCAAATAAATTACCAACTCCCTTACCCTCATCCGAGATGTCACGAACTAGCCTAGGTACTCTGGTAACCTGATAACGAAGCCAATCCTAATATAACCTGAAGGGTGTTCCTGATCCCCATGGGTTGATGACTAGAACTTGGAATCATAAAATATGAAAGTGGGAATTTTTTTTACAAAAACAAAATAGAAGAAAGATAAAAAAGTTAGTACGAATAAAAGGAAAATTACATAGGGAGAAGTGTACCAGAAGTCAAATAGGCACAAACAAACCTAAGTACAACTCAAAGTATTAGAAAAATATGATAAAACCCAAATCCCAGTGGACACAACTCTCCAAGCCTATGGATCAACAATAACTACCACATGAAATTAGCACCTTACCCTTACTTGAAACTGGAAGAAGGTAATCTAGAAACACCTGAAGGCATGGGTTGGGTGTGAGATAAAATCCTAGGAGGGTCTCACTAAGGATTCCATAATAATATTCCAATATTTAATTAACCAAATAAAGCTTTCAATTTTAAATAAAGAGGCATGTAAAATCAAAATAATAATTAAAACAATTCATGATTTACAATTAAAAATATGGAAAATAATTTAAACAAATGAATTAATAAACATTTTATATAAAATTTGAAGGTATGGTAAAACAATTTACAAAAATTGGTATATATATATATATTAAATAAACACAAGCGATAAACATGGTCAGATACAAAAAGGTATGATAGTTCCTGTTTATGAGACTCCCTCACACTCAAATAGTTGTCACAACAATTTATATACATGCATCCTACCTAATACTGACCAGAGAGGACACATCACAATCCCATCAGGGATGTGACATGATACATATGCATTGTTAGTTTTGCAAATAATAGAGTGATATCTTGAATAACTCACTAAATACCTAGGATTAAATGTTCTCTAATAACAAAAAATGATAAGAAATTTATTTTAAGAAAAATTAAAATATAATTCATCCCATTATCCTATTTCAAATATGCAAATTTTCCATTTAAAAACTAAAATGGGCTTTTAGTCAAAAAATATATTTTCAATATAAAACCAATAGGTTTCCATCAAAAATAATTTCATTGTTTTTCTCAAATACCAATTTTAAATCAATTTCATCAAATAAATTTCACAATTCAAATTCCAAAATTAAATTCCAGAATTTAATTTAAACAATTTTTATCCAATTTCACAACCCACCCAAATTCAATGGAATTGTAGGGTTTTCCCAAATTCATGCCAAATCCAATTTCAAATCCCTATTTTAATGGAATTGAGTTTTTAATCAAAATAATCAAAATAAATTTCATCTATATCAATCAAATGAATTTAAGTCAAATAATTGAATTTAAATCAATCTATTTAGGGTTAATAAAAATCGTCCATCATAACAGAACCTCCTACCACAGGATCACGGGTTCTCAAAACATCAATCCCTAATCAAGAAAATCCAATGAAGAGCATAGAAAACTAAGATATGAGAATCAAACCTAGATTCAGGATCTAAAATAGTGAATATTAGATTCTATAACAACACATATATTTATAAAACCCTAGGTAGGAAAGAGTAGAGAGTGGGTGAAAGAGATTAGGAAGATGAAACATAGCAGAAAAAGATATAAAACCATTCTACAAGATTCGATATTCTTATAGAAGGGTGTAGAGGGGTAAGAATCACCTCTTGGGATCTTCCATGGAATAAGAAATCATTGGGAGTAGATCTAGGCCCATCAGACACCTAAAATGAAGGTTTTGGGATTAAAAAAAATAATTTTCAGATTAATTAAATCCCATGCACGGTTTTCTGGGTAGGTTTGTATAGTTTGAAAAATAGTGTTCCTTGACCATGCACCCTATTCTGAAGGGGCGATCAATTTATCCTTGATGGGCACACAATTTTTCAAATTGTACACCAACCGTGAAGACACTCACCGTCCACATTTTTACGGTTTTCCCTAAGAGGCTGCACGGTTTGGGAAAACAGTGCACCAACCTAGAAAATTTAAAATTTCTAAAATTTTCACCTAAAATGACCTAAATGAAACCCATACCAAGAATATCTAAAAGAGGGGTTATGAAATACATAAAAATAGAAACAGGTTTCTACAAAATTCCCATCATAGAAACTTTATTTCCCTAGAAATCCCACTAAGAAGCTTCCATGCAAAACATATGAGGCCACTAATCTCTCATCAGTGCATCCCTCTCCCATGTTTCATAAGTATCAGAATTGTGCTTCCATATCACTCAAACCAAAGGTATCATCCTTCTATGAAGTTCCTTGGTTTCAGAGTCAACTATCTTGATTGGATAATTATTCATGAATAAATCAGGTTCAACGTCAATATCACTCTAGGTTAGAACATGAGATGGATCTAATATATACTTCCATAGCGGTGAAACATGGAACACATTATTTATCGAAATCATATGTGGTGGAAGTGATAAATGGTAAGTAAATTTTCCCACCTTCTCAACAACCTAAAAAGGTCCAATTAAGTGATGAGAAAGCTTCCCTTATATCCTAAGACATTGATGACCCAAACGAGGTGAAAATTTATGGAACATATGATCACCAATGGAAAATTCCAACTATCTATGATATAGATCAACATTAGATTTATAGAGGCTTTATGACATCAAAATACTTCAATGAATCAACTGGATCTTTCTACCATCTCTTAAACTAATCTCAATCCAACCAAGAAACTTTCACCAATCTCCAACCAACACAATGGATATCTGCAAGGATGACCATACAAGTCCTCAAAAAGAGCCATTATGATCACAGACTGGTAAAAATTTTTATAAAAAAAATGAACCATCCCCAGATGGTCATCTCAAGTCCCATCAAAGTCAAGTACACAAGCACAAAAGCATTCCTTCAAGAATATATATAGCTCTTTCTATATTTCCATTTGATTGTGAATGGTATGTCATACTCAAATGGACCTGAGATCCTAGTGCCTCCTAAAGGCCTCTCCAAAAGTGATAAGTAAACCAAGGATCCCTACTAGAGGCTATAGTATATGAAACTTTGTGCAAATGAACAATCTCTTTCACATAGAGAACTCTTCAATATTGGTTGTATCATGAATGAGTATAAAGTGTTTTGATTTAGTCAGTTGATCAATCACAACCCATATCACATTATTATTTCTCTAGGTACATGATAACCCAACCAAAAAGTCCATAAAGATATTATTCAACTTCCAATTTGGGACTGGAAGTAGCTATATAAAACTTGAAGGTTTCTAGTGCTCAGCCTTGAACTACTAGAATGTATAGATATGATAGAATTTTTTTTGAAATGCCTCGTATCATAATAGGCCACTATAATTTTTGTCTCATGTAATAGAACATCTTCGTAGTCCCTGAGTGCACTTCCCACTGAGAACTATGGTAACCCCCCATCGCAAATATTGTTATCAATAACAGAACAACAATGTTATTATGATAGCGTAGAATTCCCTCAATGGATAATAACCAGTCCGGTATGGTCTCCCCACAATAAATAGATCCGCTAATGCTGCATAACTCATCATATATTTGTTTTCCCCAAATAATTATCTTTATAAGATTAGATATCAACTGAAAACTGGACAAGGAGACCTCAAACCATGATTTACATTTATGAAGATTCTTTCATGGTCTGAGTCAGAAGTTTATTGCTCAAGGAATCTGTGACAAAATTATATTTCCTCATGGTATAGGTGATACCAAAGTAGAAATATTGTAGTTAGTTAACCCAACATCTCTGAAGTAGATTCAAATATTATTTAAAGAAGATATTACTCAATATCTTGTGGTTTTAAAACACGATAAATATTTCTCTGAAAAGGTAATTCCACCAACTCTTGAGTGCGTGCATCACATCTGCAAGTTCTAGGTCATGGGTTGGGTAATTATTCTCATGTGGGCCATTCTAATGAGAGACACAAGCAATGAAATTATCACCTTACATATAACACAACCTAAACCTAAACATGATGCATCATAGAAGACCACATAGCCCCGCCCGACCTTTGGGAGAGTCAACATCGACGTAGTAGACAAAAAAAGTTTCACCTCGACAAAATAATTCTGACATTTCTCATCCCAAGAAAAATTTACTCCCTTCTGAGTTAGAGTATTCATTGGAGAAGAAAAATTTGGTAATTCCTTAATAATCTAGTGATAATAACTAGATAAACCCAAGAAGCTTCGAATCTCGATTTTTTTGGTTGTTCCCATGTCATAACAACATTCACCGTTTCATTATAAATTTAAATACCATGTTTTGACACCATGTGTCCCATGAAATTCACTTCCCGAATCCAAAAATCACATTTTTATAGCTTGGAATAAATTCAAAGATTACTAAAAAATTCCAAAACTGCTCTAAAATGAAGAACATGACCCCACTCGGTCTTAAAGTAAACAAGGATGTCATCCAAAAATACTACCATTAAGGTATCAAGGTACTCATGGAAAATAAGATCATTAAATTCATAAATACTATAGGATCATTGGTTAGACCGAAAGACATGAAAAGGTAGTCATAATGGTCATACCTGTTCTGAAAGGATATTTTATAAATGTCAGATTCTTTTATCCCTAAATGAGGGTAACAATATTGAAGGTCAATATTTGAGAACCACTTTTCCCCTTTAAAGTGGTCAAAAATATCATCAATCTGGGTTAATGGATTTTTTTTCTTTTCTGTAACTCGAATGAGTTTTCAGTAATCAACACAAAGGTGAAGAGACTCATCAACTTTCTTAGCAAAGAGAACCAACACTGCCCAAGGTGGCACACTCCGGTGTATAAATCAATTATCTAATAGATCATCTAGTTCCTTATTCAACTCTTTTATTTCAGCTAGTGCCATACGGTATGAAGGAATTGACATTGGATGAGTACCAGACACTAAATCTATATAAAACTATATCACCCTTACTGGTGGAAAACCATAGAATTCAGAAGGTAAAACATCAGAAAACTCTACAAAAACTAGAGGGAGATCACCACTCAAATATTCTCACTCCAGATCAAAAGAAAACCTAGATATCACTTTACCTAACCCTGTATAAGAAGGTCTGGATCTACTTGAACTTGGGTCTCATTATACTTGAATGATTTTACAAATCCCATCAGGTGTAGTAAACGAGACCAGTTGAAGATAACAATCAATCCGAACTTTATTAGTAATGATCCAATCCATCTTGAATATAATTTCATGTGTTTTTATGTCAAGAACAAAACAATTCTATGCAAGATCGATATCTGATAATGATAAAACACAAGTAGGACTACTGAGACCCTGCTCTATCTTAATTCCAATGGGTGTAGTAATATTCATCACATAAGACAAAATTTCCATAGGAATATTTAGAATATTAACAATATAGGTTTAAATAAATGAACGAGATTCACTAGTATCAAATAAATAAGTCACTAATAATGAATCTACAATGATAGTACCTCTCACAGTCGCTAAAACCATATCTGCTTCCTCAAGGGACTCTTCCCATATATAAATAAGCTTCGTTCCGGATGCCTATGGATGGAACCCCTTTGTTTGTGAAGCATCTACTTACACCTTAGTTTTAATAGGTGATGGTGATCTCGTGACACAACACAAAGTGTAATAGACATGGCAGAGCTTCCTCAAGTGATCCAAGCATCCTCATGAGCCAAATATCTTGGGTGCCTTAGTGAAAAACCTCTTATAATTCCCAAGATTGCCACACTGATAGTAAATAAAAGGCACGCTTCGAGGAACTGTAGGAGGTTTAGAAAAATACTGCTATTGAGAGACACCCTGAGAATCATCATGCTTCATCTCCCCCTTATAGGAAAACACACTACCACTAAGAGAAGAAGAAAATCCTATCAACCCTGACTTTCCAGCCAGGTTCATTTCAACCATCAATGCACTATCCACAACATCATCATAAGAAGGCAGATTCAATAAGAAATCCTGAGAAAGAATATCAGATGAAAGTCCCGGCTCAAACTGTCAAGTCTTCATATTCTCATTAAATACTATCTTAGTTGGAAAATGTATAAGCTCAGCAAATTGGTTTTCATACTTTTCCACTGTCCTATCATCCTGGTCAAGTTTAAAAAACTATATATCCTTGACCAACACCATTGACTTAGGGTATAACTGATTGGTGAAAAAAACTTTAAAGTCTTTCCACTCTAAGAACTCATGTTTCTTTTCCATCACCATTGTGCCCCACCATCTCTTTATCGGTTGCTCTATCATGAAGGTGGAACAATTCACCTTGATTTCATCAGGTGCTTTAAAAGACTCAAAAAAACACTCCATCTTTCTCAACTATTCCTCACCCTCTTGAGTATCATTGGAGCCTTTGAAATCTGGTAGATTCTGGTGAAGGAAATCATGAGAGCAATTCCATAAAGCATCCTTTTGAGGTTACACAACTGGAGCCTGAACGGGGACTAGTGCTGGTTCCTATCTCATATCTTGGATAGTACACACAATCACCTCAACCACAATTGGGCCCATTAGAGGATTTTATCATTGTGGTACAATAGAAGCGTCCTCATGAATCTGATTCACACATATTCTCAGAGGAATGATGATACACAACATCATCAATCAAAATTAAATACACCAGATTAACACTCAAATAAATCAACAAGCTATATTAATCTCATTAGATAGGCCAACAAGAATTGGATTTCAGCCTATCCAAATAAAAATCAGGGGAAATACTAAAACTAATCCTCAATACATCTTTCCCAAACCACCTATGGTTACTTAAGGCTCATTGTGTTGAGAGATTTCCAGGAACTCAATAGAAACTACCTCCTACGTCCCAACACGATTACGTAGCCGCATACTGAAATCAAGATAAGATGAAAAACCTACACCTCTGATACCACGTTTTCAAACTACTATAAAATAGGCCTTTAACAGTGCTGAAAAAGGTTTTTATCAGCACTAGAGAAGCACAGACTACCAGAGAGAAAATAAAATCACTAGTCTTTTATTAGTGTTAAAAACACAAATAAAGGGTTCCTTTATCAGTTCTTATAGAAGCATTGATAAAGGTTTACTTTATCAGTGGTTCTAAAAACACTGATAAAGGAGTCTTTTATCAGAGCTTGTAGAAGAACTGATAAATGTGTAGTTTATCAGCACTTCTAGAAGTGTTGATAAAGGGGCATGCTTTATTGTGCTACAAAATCACACTGTAACACCATTCACACCACAATGCTGAAAACACCAAAAAATCAAGTACGAATATAGAATTTAAAGGAAATAAAATTTACAACACAAATACAATAAAAAATTACTATATTATAGGAATTTCAAACATTAGTTTATATAATTACATAAGTAAAAATTATTACATACATTAAAAATATTAGTATAAGAAAACAATTCTTTTGTTAGTAATAATATAAAGAAATAAATTAATAGAAAGTGTTAGTTTTAAACTAAAATTTGAGTCATACATGGAACAATATGTATCATATTGAGTTATGGTTGATTATTACACATCAAACCATTTCCTATTCATCTTCAAGAATTATCTCTGTGAAAATTAACTAAATAAGAAAAATATTTTTATATTACTAATAATATAAATAAATAAATTAATAGAAAGTTTTAATTTATAACTAAACATTGAGTCTTATGAGGAACACTATGTATCAGATTAAGTTGCGGTTTATTCTTACATGTCACACCATTTCTTATTAATCTTCAAGAATTATTTCTATGAAAATTAACTAAATAAGTATAATATAAAAATTATAAGTAAATTAATTAATTAATAGAATATAGAATGATGATAAAATAATCTAGGATTGTTTGCTCAGTTTTGGCGATGTGATGCATGTTTTAAACTAAAATGACACTTATATATTGAAAAGACACACTTGGAGTCATACTAGTCACACCATGTGTCAAATTAAGGTTCACATTATTCCCACAAATCTCAAATAACTTTTGGATCATTTTTATAAATTATCAAAACAATCTAAATGTGTTTAATTGGTTTTGAGTACATCGCTTATCTTGTTTACTAAAATGTCATTTTAAACTGGAAACATGTACTTTGACTCATAACGTTCACATCACATGTTAGTTTGATGTGATACTAATTCCTACATGTCAAAAATTACATATGAATCAATTTCCTAAATTATCAAGACAATCCAAGTGTGTTTTCATGGTTTTCAGTGTGTGACACTTTTTAAACTAAAATGTCGATTTTAAACTAATAACAGACACATTGAGTCATATCGGACACATCATGTATTAGATTTAGGTGAAGATGATTCCTACATGTCAAAATTGACTTATGGATAATTTTACTAAAGTATCAAAATAATCTGAATGCGTTTACTCAGTTTTGAGTTGGTCAATTGTCCTTTTTACTACAATTGATGTCAATTTTAAATAAAAAGATGCATTTGGAGTCATACCAGCCACACCATGCATAAGATTGAGGTGTGTCTGATTCCTAAACATCACATATGACATATGGATATTTTAATAAAGTATCAAAATAATCTAAATGTGTTTGCTCAGTTTTGAGTAGGTTAGTTGTCCTTTTTACTAAAATTGATGTCAATTTTAAATAAAAAGACTCACTTGCAGTCATACTGGTCACACCATGCATCGGATTGAGGTTTGACTGATTCATAAACATCCCAAATGGATTATGGATCATTTTATTAAAGTATCTAAACAATCCAAATGTGTTTACTCAATTTTGAGTACGTGACTTGTCTTTTTTACTAAAATGTCATTTTAATATGGAAACACACACTCTGACTCATACCTATCACATTGTGTATAATTTTTATGTGAGACAAATTCCTACACATTAAAAATGACTTATGAATATATGTGATAAATTATCAATAAAATTTTATCATGTTTGATCGGTTTTCCATGAGTGAAACCTTTTGAACTAAATAGTCAATTTTAAACTGATAATGGGCATATCGAGTCATTCCATTCACATTGTCTATCATATTGAGGTGTAAATGATTCCTATATGTCACAAATTACTTACGCATCATTTACCTAATGTATCAAAACAATAAAAATGAATTTTATTAGTTTTGATTAGGTCAATTGTCCTTTTTTCTAAAATTGATGTCAATTTTAAATAAAAAGACACACCTGGAGTCATACCAATCACATTATTCATCAGATTTAGGTGAGGATGATTCCTACATGTCTAAAATTACTTATGGATTTTTTTAATAAATTATAAAAACAATATGAATTCATTTCATCAGTTTTGAGTATGTCACTCATTGTTTTACTAAAATGTCATTTTAAACTGGAAACGATTAATTTGACTCATATCAATCACATAATGTATTAGTTTGACATGAGACTAATTCCTAAACATCAAAAACAACTTATGAATTTATTTTAAAAATTATCAAGAAAATTTGGGTGTTTTTACTGCATTTTCAATGAGTGACATTTTTTAACTAAACTGCCGATTTTAAACTGATAACGGACATATTGAGTCATACCAAGAACATCATGTATCAGATTGAGGTGTGATTTATTCCTACATGTCAAAAATTAATTATGGTTCATTCCCATAAAGTATCAATAAAATTAAAATGTATTCTCTAGGTTTTGAGTAGGTTATTTTTTCCTTTTACTAAAGTTGATGTCAATTTTAAATAAAAAAAGAACTTGGAGTCATAGCGGTTACACAGTGTGTTGAATTAAGGCGCGACTAATTCCTACATGTCCAAAATGACTTATGGATCAATTTACTAAAGTATTAATACAATTGTAATTTGTTTTATAGGTTTTGAGTATGTCAGTTGTCCTTTTTACAAAAAGTAATGTAAATTTTAAATAAAAAGAAGTGCATGGAGTCATATGGGTCACACCGTGTGTCAGATTGAGGTGTGGTTGATTCCTACACATCCCAAAGTCTACAAAAAAACCTAAATAACAATTTAACCATGATTTAAATTGCCATTATATGTCAAACTACCAACGTTTCATATTGAATTGATGTTCTTAGATAAAAAACCTTTCTCATTGTTGAAATTCAGAAGAGTAGAGGAAGCTCATGTGCCCATTATATCATGGGAATTCACTAAAATGGCCACATGAGATTCCTATGCTCTTCTATATTTAAAAAATTAAAAATGTGTTTTGTTTAAAAACATAAAATCAATATGAAGTGTTGGAAGTTCGAAAAAGAAAGGCAATGAAAGTGGAAAATATAGTAACATTGGAAGAAGGAAACATTTTATCTCTTTTGTGGCTTGTTGAAGATAGTTGAAAGAAAAATATTACTTTCTAAAATATCTATGAAAAAAATAAATAAGTATTAGAAAAAAATGATAACAAAAATAAATTACAAATAGTAGATAAAGTGATGACAAAATTAATTAAATAAGTAGTAGGAAATCACCTTTTCCTGATGGTTGTATGCATTCTTGACACATTTCCTTATTGTAATTATCTCAGTTGTAGGTTCAAAGTTCAGTACCTCATGAGCATGAGAAGATTCGAACAAACCACCCCAGCTTGAACAAAATAATTCACATGTACAAGAAAGTAGTTATTATATGAGTAATACTAAAAATAAATAAATTAAACATAAATATGAAACAATACATTAGTTATATAGATAATGACTTTACTATGAAAATATTTTTGACCCCAAGGATATGCTGAGAGAAATTAAAGATATACTATTGGGTTTCTAAAATATTCATTTAGTATAATAAATAAATAAATACACATAAGATATTCATTATCAAATTTAAAAGTTATAGATAATTCTAATAAGGGAAACTCAACATTTGATTGTTTCAAAGAATTTCAGTATGATTTGAAGAAAATGGGTAATTTAATTTTAGAGAATAATTACTCCACTATGGTCGGTGTTATCCTACGAATTCTTATAAAGGTGAAAGCTATAGACAATTTTCATCCTCATCAGTTCATCTTCAGAATAGTTATCATTGCATTTTTTTTGTTTGGAACTCATCCTCCATCTCTTGTGTCCATGAACCTATGTTTCTTGAAATATTGGAACTAGTAGTCATCCATATTATGACTAATAATTAGATTAGTATAAGAAACATAAAATATATGGGGGATGAGTCCCAAGAAACAAATTGGAATAATAACTATTTTGGAGATAAAACTGACAAGGATGATAGTTGTACTCCATTATGTTCTCAAAAAGGGGTAATGCCTCCCATTTGTGAGAATTACATGGATGGTAATTAGAAATTCCTAAGGGTGGAACCAAAAATAAATGTTAGAGAATGATCTATTTTTAGATGGATTAAAGTAAAACATATATAGTGTTTATTAGAAGTGTGATGAAAGAAATGAAGTGATTTTTAATAAGTATTAATGTGTGGGTTTTCATTTCAAGTATGAATATATTTTTACAAATTTATAGAAAATTAGATGAACATTTTTTTGATTTGGGGTGAGTTAAAATTTATGGTAATTGTGTTTGAAAGAGGAAATTGATTTTTGGTAGTGAAAAATTGATCATATTAGATAATGAGGCAATTAAATACTGACTTAGAAAGGGTGGGTTGAGATGTTTTTATGATTACAAGATAAAATTGATATATATATTTTACTAATTAGAAAGTAGAGATCATTAATAATAAAATAATAATGAAACAAAAGAGGAAATTAATGTTGAATTGAGTAGCATAGGGGGGAGAACATAAGGCCGAGGTTGACTAAAAATAATACATTGATGGTGAGGAAAATGAAGAAGGATTATCAACTAAAAGAAATACAAGAAAAGCTGAAATTTATGAATAAAATGTCATTGGTGATCAAATAGTTTTGGTGAAAACTCAAAGGACTAAGACTCTACAAAAAACCTAATTTTTTCCTAAGTTGAGCCTAAATCACTTGGAGATTCCTGTAATGATAATAATTGTATCAAATCTATGCATGAGGAGCTCAATCTGAATAAGAAAAATGTGACATGGGAAATTGTTACAAGGATAGAATACATAAATGTTATCAAAACCAAGTGGGTATTAATTAATAAACTCATTGACTATGGAAAAGTGGCTCAAAATAAATAATGGATAGTGTGAAAGGGGAAATCCTAGATCAAAGGAATTTATATTTATGATAAATGTATTCCCACATCCCAGTTGAAAACTATTTGAATTTTCTTGGATATTTTAGTGAAAATGTAGTTAAAAGTATACCAAATGGTTGTCAAATCTATGTTCCTTAATGGAGTTATTAAGGGGGGAGTATACATTGAGAAACTGGATGGGTTTATTGTGGATGAAAATGATAGAAATGTGTTCTAGTTAAAGAATTCTTTGTATAAGAAAAGGAAATCACTGAGGACATGGTATTTAAGGTTGGATAAATATTTAACAAAGCTTGGTTTTTAGCAAGGTAGAGTCGATCACAACCTCTACATCAAGAATAAGAATTATCAAAGGATGTTGGTACTCATATATATTGAAGACATAATATTTTTGGATTGTAAAAAGCACAATGCAATTTTTTTATGGATCATATGAGGTTTGATATCGAGATGTCTATGATTGGCGAAACATTTTTCTTGGTTTATAGGTGATTCAAGGAAATCATAGCACATTAATTTCTCAATAAAAATACGAGAAATAAGTTCCTAAGTGATTTTCAATTGAATATTCTAAACCAATGAAAACATCGATTGATATATATGGATCAATTTTTCAAAATTGGATGATTGCAAAGAGGTAGATGTCATGGAATATAGGTATTGGGAGCCTATTATACATCAAAACAACATGACCTAACATTGGGTTTGATATATTTCAGCTCACACAGTACTAATGTTGTCCCAAGGAGAGCCACATGCTATCGGGGATTATGAAACTTCAATATATCTAAAAAATAGTGAATTTTGGGTTGTTTAATTATAGGATAGTGCAACTGGAGTTGTTGGGATACACGGATGTGGGATGAGAAGGTTCAATGGATAACCAAGGGGAAGTAGAGATATCAAAAAACCTAGATTTCATTCGATTCTTGGTTTCATTTGACCCATGAATCGTTTGAGCCTTGGATTTGAGTCTTGGAATAGTTGGAGCCTTGATTCTAGCCTAGATCCGAGCTTGGATGCAACAACGAGGAACACAAGAAGCAGGTGGCTTCCACAGAGAGCTTTAGATATCACGAACTAGTTTGTGATGGTTAGAGTTCTTAAAATAGATCATGACACTTTTATCAGCACTTCCAAAAATATGCTAATAAATACCCCTTTTATCTGTGCTAAGTTAATAAGCGCTGATAAAAGGAATCCTTATCAACGCTAAAACATTAGCGCTGATAAATACTTATAATAAATTAAAAAAAACAATACTTATAATAATAATTTTTATAAAATAATAAATTTATAGTTTTTTGAATATATAATTATTTATTTATAATTATATACATATTTAAACAAAATTAATATCACTATATCTATTTATATAATTATATATATATAATAAATATATATAAATATAAATATTGTAAATATATTCATTATTTAAATAATTTTTTTATAATTTTATAAATATTTAAATATATATAATTATTTACTTATAATTATATAAATACTTTTTAAAAAAACTATTATTTATTTATACATAATTATAAATGTTTAAAAATAGTAAATATACAATTATAAATATTTTTTTATTAAGGAATATTTAATCTTAAGTGCATGCATGTTAAAAACGAGTAAAATTGAATAATTAAAAATGAGTACACTTTAACAATATTGAAAAATTGGATATGTTTGATTAATTAAATATAAATAATTAAAAAAATAGATACATATTGAAATAAATACGAATACATATTGAAAATATTAAAACATAGAAAATAAATAAATAAAATAAATAAATAATAGAATTTGATTAAATTACCAAAAAATATTTGTGTGTGTGCATTGTATATAAAAATGTATTAATGTTATGTATATGTGAAATCTGTATAATATGTCTGATATATGTTAAATTGAAAAATGAAACGACATTCAATGTTGTCCATTACTCGATGCAACTAGTCAGTATTTTTAATTCATATTAATTTTTAATTATAGACCATTATACACTAAATATATTAGTATTTAGTGTAAAGAATAAATATTTTATATTATATAAATGATATTTATATACATTCATATATATATATATATCTATATATTTAATATATACCGTTTATTAACATTATCAATAATTATTTAATTAATAAAATGTTTAATATTTTTCTCAATTTACTTATTTTTAATTTTTATTTGTTTAATTTTAATTTTACATATATGTATATATTTCATATATAATATTTATTAGTATTTATTATTTATATATAGTATAATCAATTTATTCATTTTTATCATTAATTATTTAATTAATAATTTTTTTAATAATTTTTCTAATAAAATCATTTTTATTATTTATTTATTTAATAATTTCATTTTATTCAGACTTTTATTAGAACTAAAAAAGCGCTGATAAATGATTCCTTTATAGATGCTAAAAATAAAGAGCTGATAAAGCTTACACTTTACTAATGCTAAAACTAAAGCACTGATAAAGAGCACCCTTTATCAGCGCTAAAAAAATGCACTGATAAAGGGTGTCGTTTATGAGCGCTAGAAAAAAGAGCTGATAAAGGTACACTTTATGAGCGCTAATTCTAGCACTGATAAAGGGAACATTTCTCAGCACTTTTTTCTAGCGCTGATAAAGGCTAGCACTGTTAAAGGCCTATTTTGTAGTAGTGTCATGATCCAGCCTCAATACCCTCACTACAGGAAAAATGGGTATTTGCAACGGAGAAGGGTCCCGTCACAAATAGGCCACCAGAGGAGACTATTTGCGATGGGACCCTCTTCCCGTCACAAATAATCAGTTATTTGCGACATGATAATTCTTCCCATTGCAAAAGGTTTGACGTAACTTTCACGCCAAACCGTGGGATGGGTATTTGCGATGGGATTTTATAACCGTTGCAAATACCCGACAATGTTTTTTAATATTTGCGACGGGAGATCAATCCCGTCACAAATAGTATGTCGACAGGTTGATATTTGCGACGGGATACCCGTCGCAAATATTCTCGTCACAACTAATCTAACCTATATTTACCCTCATCTGTTTTTCTCCCATTCCACCCCTCTCTCCACCCCTCTCTCCACCCCTCTCTCTACTTACATTTTTTCTCTCAAAATTTTTCAAAGTTTAATGTTTTAAATCAGAACATCATTCGCAACTTAGATCATCCGAAAGCTTCAGTTTTACGGTATTTATCTATTTCTTTTATTTTTTAGTTAATTTAATTTAATTTATTTTACATATAATTATTGTTAATTAGCTAAATTTAAATTAAATTTGAATTAGATAGTTTTATTTTACAACATTATTTTAACTAATAAATACGTGTGATTACTCATAATTATTATGAATCAATAGTTATATTAATTATTATTAATTAATAATCATTAGTGATAATTAGCGATAATTAGTGATAATTAGTCATAATTAGAAGTAATTAGTCATAATTATTCATAATTAGTAATAAATATTAATAAACAATAATAATTAGTAATAATTAGAAATAATTAGTAATAATTAGTAATAATTAGTAATAATTAGTGAAAATTAGTTATAATTCGTCATAATTAGAAGTAATTAGTCATAATTAATAATAATTAGTAATAAATATTAATAAATAGTAGTAATTAGAAATAATTAGTAATAGTTAGTAATAACTATAAATAAATAGTAATATTTTCGATTAATTAGTGATAAATATTAATAAATAATAATAATTAATAATAATTAGAAATAAATATTAATAAATAGTAATAATTAAGAATAATTAGTACTAAATAGTAATAAATAGCAATAAATAGTAATAACTAGTAATAAATAATAATAAATAATAATAAATAGTAATAAATAGTAATAAATAGTAATAATTAATAGTAAATAGTAATAATTAGTAAGAATTAGAAATAAATAGCAATAAATAACAATAAATAGTAACAAATAGTAATAATTAATAATAATTAGGATTAATTAGTAATAATTATGATTAATTGGTAATAATTAGTAATAATTAGTAATAATTAGTAATAATTAGGATTAATTAGTAATAATTAGTAAACATGTGTAACAAATAGTAATAATTAGTAATAAATAGTAATAAATAGTAATAAAAAGTAATAAATAGTAATAAATAGTAATAAATAGTAACAATTAGTAATAATTAGGATTAATTAATAATAATTAGTAATAAATATTAATAAATAGAAATAATTAATAATAATTAATATTAATTACTAATAATTAGAAATAAATAATATTAAATAGTAATAAATAGTGATAATTAATAATAATTAGGATTAATTAGGATTAATTAGTAATAATTATGATTAATTAGTAATAATTAGTAATAATTAGTAATAATTAGTAATAATTAGTAATAAATAGTAATAATTAGTAATAATTAGTAATAATTAGTAATAAATAGTAATAAATAGTAAAAATTAGTTATAAATAGTAATAAGTAGTAATAATTAGTAATAATTATTAAGAAATAGTAATAAATAGTAATAAATAGTAATAAATAGTAATAATTAGTAATAATTATGATTAATTAGGATTAATTAGTAATAATTAGGAATAATTAGTAAAAATTAGTAATAAATAGTAATAAACAATTATAAATAGTAATAATCTGTAATAAATAGCAATAATTTAGTAATAATTATGATTAATAATTAATATTTATGATTAATTAATAATAACTAGAATTAATTAGTAATAATTAGTAATAATTAGTAGTAATTAGCAATAAATAGAAATAAGTAGTAATAAATAGTAATAATTAGTAATAATTAGGATTAATTAGTAATAGTTAGAAACAATTAACAATTAAAATTAATTAGTAATAATCAGTAATAATTAGCAATAGTTATAAATAATCAGTAATAATTATTATTAATCACTAATAAATAGTAATAATTAGCAATAATTAGTAATAAATAGTAATAATTAGTAATAAATAGGAATAAAGAGTAATAATTAGTATTAACTTGTAATAATTAATACTAAATAGTAATAAAAAGTTATAATTAGTAATAAATAGTAATAAATAGTAATAAATAGTAATAAATAGTAATAAATAGTAATAAATAGTAATAGTTGGAAATAAATACCAGTAAATATCAGTAATTAGGAAATGCATCAAAAATGCATACAACCATTAGAAAAAAGTGAATTATTACTTCTTTTTTAATTAATTTTTTCATCATTTTATCTACTATTTGGAAGTTAATTTCCTTATCATTTTTATCTAATACTTATTTATTTTTTTCACAGATCTTTTGGGGATTCATATTTTTTTCAACTATCTACAACACACCACATAATAGATAAAATGATTCCTTTTTCCAATGTAACCACGTTTTCCGTATCCATTATCTTTCTTTGTCGAACTACCAACACTGCATATTGATTCAATGTAGTTAACCAAAAAACCTTTCTCATTTTTGATGGACTAGAGAGTAAAGTAAGCTCATGTTCCCATTGTGGTGACTTCTTGTGATACAATGGGCACATGAGCTTTTTCTACTCTTTTGAATTTCAAAAATGGGGAAAAATTCAGCTAAAGAAATTGAGTTAATATGTAGTGTCAATAGTTATATATAGAATGAAAATGGAAATGTGGTTACATTTCCAGTTAAGACTATTTTGAGACTTTGGGACGTGTATGAACCAACCATACTTCAACCTGACACATGTTGTGATCGATATATACTAGAGTAGAGAGAATGTGATGCGTCGATGATAGCAGCATCAGTAGTAGGAGGAGAAGATGTGGCGATTACTGGATTAGTAACACCAACAGATGTTGAAGTACATGCGATGTGTGACTCATGGTTTAATGAGTTTTTTATATTGTTTTGAATATTGTATTTTTTATTATTATTTTATTTAATTTTTCAATATTTTATTACTGTATTATTTATTTATTGACTGATTATTTTATTAAAATTATTATTTATTATTATTATTATTATTATTAATATTATTATTTTTTTCTGAATATTGAGGTATTTATTATTTTATAATTTATTATTATTATTATTAATTTTTATTAATATTAATAAAAATATTATTAGTATATTAATATTATTTTATTATTATTATAATTATTAAATTAATATTATTTTATTATTACTATTATTATACTCTATTAATATTATTATTTTATTATTATTATTATTATTTTATTTATATTATTTTACAAATAATTTTTTTAATTTTATTAATATTAATATTTTTTATTTTTTATGTTTTTTGTGATGGGCCCGTCACAAATTAGTTTTTTTAAAAACTCAGTGAAACTATTTGCGATGGACGATCGAAAAAAAGTATTTGTGACATACCGTTGCAAAAAAGTATTTGTGACTCCATTTTCCACAATGGGTAATTTGCGATGGGACCCCGTCACAAATGACCCATCATAAATACCCTTTTTTACCATTGTTTCTGGTAACCCAATAACCGAGCTAGTCCTAACATAGCTCGAAGGGCGTTCCTGATCCCCATGGGTTGAAGACTAGCACCTGACATCATAAAATATGAAAGTGATAACGAATTTGCACAAACACAAAGGAAGTAATATAAACAAGTCAGTATTCATATAAGGAAAACTCCACAAGGAGAAGGGTGATAGAAGTCAAAAAGGTATAAACAACCCTAAGTGCAACTCAAAGTACCAAAAAAAACAAGATAGAAACCCAAGTCCTAGTGGACACAACTCTCCAAGCCCAAGGATCAATAGTTACTACCACCTCCAAATGCCACCTTACCCATGCTCGAACCTGGAAGAAGGTAATCTAGAAACACCCAAATTCAATGGTAGGGTGTGAGCTAAAATCCCAGTAGGGTCTCACCAAGGATTCCATAATAATATGCCAGCATTTGATTAACCAAATAAAGTTTTTAATTTTAAATAAACAGGCATGGTAGTTTAAAAGTATAATTAAAATGATTCATGATTTACATTTCAAATGATGGAAAATACTTTAAATAAATATATTAATAAATATTTTATATAAAATAGTATATATAAATTCAGAAGGCATGGTAAAATAGTTTACAAACATTAGAATATATATATATATATCTCAAATATAAACAAGAAAGAAACTTGGTCATCTACCAAAATGTAAGATAGTTCTAGGATATGGCATTCCTTAAATCTCAAATAGTTTTGATGGAAATATGTGTACACATGTCCTCCCCAATACTGACAAGAGAGGACACGTTACCATCCCTTTAGGGATGTGACATACTTCATATGTATTGTTAGTGTTGTAAATCATAGAGTGTTGTCCTGAATAACTCACAAACTACCTAGGATTACATATGCTCTAAAAACAAACAACTATAGGAAATTTATTTTAAGACTTCTTAAAATACAATTCATCCCATTATCCAATTTCAAATATGCCAATTTTCCATTTAAAAACCAAAACGAGCTTTTAATAAAATCAAGCCTTTTCATGGAAAAACCAATGGGTTTTTATACAAAATCATTTAAATCCATTTTTTCTCAAATACCAATTTGAAATCAATTTCATAAAATCAAATTCACAATTTAAATTAAATAATTAAATTATATAATTATTTAAAAAATTTCTATCCAATTTCATAACCCACCCCAATTCAATGGAATTGAGTCCCCCCCAAATTCATTCCAAATCTAATTTCAAATTCCCAAATTCAATAGAATTAGGTTTTTAATCAAAACCATCAAAATAAATTTCATTTATATCAAGAAAAAAAATTTAAATGAAACAATTTAATTTAAATCAAGAAATTTAGGGTTAATCAAAGTTTTCTATCATAATAAAACCACCTATCTCGGGATCATGGGATCTCAAAAGACCAAGCCATAATCAGGAAACTCTAATGAAAAGTGTTAAAAATGAAGATCCAAGAATCAAATATAGATTCAAGATATAAAACAAAAAATATTAGATCCTATAAAAACAATATCTATAAAACCATAGGGAGGAAAGAGTAGAGAGTGGGAGAAAGAGATTAGGAAGAGGAAACATACCGGGAAGAGATCGAACACTATTCTCCAAGCTTCGATCTGCTTCTGGAAGGGTGTAGAGGGGCCAAAATCACCTCTTGGGAGCTCCCATGGAAAAATAAATAATAGGGGTTGATCTATGTCCATCGAGAACCTAAAATTAAGGTTTTAGGATTATAAAAAATATTTTCAAATTAAATAAATCTCGTGCATGGTTTCCTAGTTAGGGTCACATGGTTAGAAAAACTGTGCGCCCTGACCATACACCCTATTCTGAAGGGGTGTACAGTTTATCCTTGGTGAAGGCATGGTTTTACAAACCATTAAAAATGTGTTAAAACCCACACTATATGGGTTTTTATGGGTTTCCTTGATAGGGTGCATGGTTTTTGTAAACTATGCACCAACCGTGCACAACCTAGAAACTTTCAAAATGTCCAAAAGTTTCACTCAAAACAACCCCAAACGAAACCCAACCAAAGAATGTCTAAAATAAGGGTTTAGGAATTCATGAAAATAGTAACAATATGTTACAATATAATCCTTATTTTTTTTCATAAATCCAACCAAGGAAGGACATTGGTGCAAACAAAAAGAAGATACCCTAAGGAGAGGTAACATTCATCAACATGCATTTTTGTTTTATTTCTTTATACACCCCCTTAAATTATTATTATAACATTATTATATAATAAAATTATAATCCTCAATATAATTATATGTTTTTATGATAATTATATTTCCTAAAACTAGAAACACTTCTATAAAATGGTTTTCAAAATCATTGTTTGTGTGTACAGCAGACTACCGCCTCACGAACCGATGTCATTCATTTTTCCATTACCACCTCTCAAGGTTTGTAATAATGATTTATCTAAAGTTTATATATGATATTTATAACATAATTATATCTATTAAGTAATTATATCATATATAACCTTTTATGTTCTATTCAGTAATGGATATGATAATATCGCTTGTGTGTATGACAGATCATCGCCTCACGAAGTGATGTGATTTGTTTTTCACTAACATGTTAAATGGAAGGTAATAAGGGTAAATATAATACATATATATGATATAAATAAAATATTAATGACATTAATGATATAATTAAAATTATTTAAATATAATATATCTTTTTTAACATTTTATCTCACTGAAAAAATGATAATTTCGTTCATAGACGTGTGGACTACCGCCTCCCCGAAGCAATGTGATTATTTTTTTCAACACCACATAAAAAGAATTATATATAAGTATATAAAATTACATAATATGGTATTTTTGAAATTATTATAATTTTAGAAATATAAAATATTACTTACCTTTTTTCCATAATGATCATTGAAAAAATGGAAATGTTACTCATGTATACGTACGACCAACTATCTCCATGATCACCACATTAGTTTATTTTTCATAACCATATTTCATGATAGATCTCAAAAGTATAATTGATATATAAATATGATAATTATTTCATGATTATTATTCTAGATATGTTTAAATAATGACCTCTTTGACCATAGTCAACCTACTAAAGTCATTTTTGACATATAATCTAAATATGGTCAAAACATATGATGTAAAACTAATTGATTAAGTAATTTTATATAACATGATAATAAGTGAAATAAAAGTAATAATAAACTTGAAAAAATTTCTCAAGTACGTAAATAATTAACATATGTTTATTATTCATGAATATAAATAATAAACGCGATAAATCATACTCAAGGTAAGGGTTTTATTCATTTCACTTTAATTTCTGTGAGATACATTCCATATTCACCAATTATTTTTGTTGTGTGGGGTATAAAATAACCATGAATATATTTTATGATTATTATACTTAAATTTATGGTTATTTGAATATCCATTTTAGCATCTCTCTTTCATGGGGTTTATGGTTTCAAAGTTACCAAAACTGTAATGGATTTTTGTTATAATTTTCCTTCTTTGAGATTTTTCTTATGTTATAAGTCTATATTCTTTTATGAGGTGTATATAATTACAATTTAAAAATATATATTATTAATTTCATTAATTTCATGGTATTATAGGTTTCATTTAATTTTATTATTTCATGGGGATTTTGATTCAATGTTACTAAAGTGGTAAGAGTTTTATATGAATGTTGACACCTCTTTTCGTTACAGAGTCTAATGACTGAAAAAGGGAAATAAATTATTCCAAAGTGATTCATCATTTGAAGATATATCAAAAATTTACAAAGGCATGATGAAGGATTTCTTCCCACTTAAGTCGCGCAAGTTTCATCATGGTCACGTAAGTATACTTGCGCGCCTCATAGTGGTCGCAAAAGTGACTTGTGCGCCCTCTTTGATTCTCGTTCGGGGTCTTCAGCAGCTTATAAATACCCCCGGTGGGCCCCCCATTTGAAAACGGAAAAATTCCAAAAGTCAGATTTAAGCTCTGGTCACCCTAGTCTCTTCTTGAAGTCTTCCGGTCACTTCTAAGGTAATTTCTTACCTAGAATGGAAGATCTAAATAGGGAAAACAAGCCCTAAGTGTTGAAACTCATCAATACTTGCGCGCCTAAGTGGCCAACCCTTAAGGGAAATGGCCACACTTGTGCGCCGCCTTATCCTTTCAACAAAACTTGCGCGCCAATCTTTTGGAAGCCTTTAAAGACAAAACTAAGAGCTTGATCCAAGTATCACCCAAGTATTACCCTAAGTGTTGACCGTAGTGCAAGTACCCATATGTAGCACAAGTATACTTGCATGACCAGGACTTGTGCGCCCACGCAGGACTTGAATGCCTCTCTTTTTTTGGGTGCCCCTCCAACCTATTCACCTCTCTTATTCACATCCACCTCTCCTATTCAAGATTTAGCCTTTAAGACACTCTTCAAAGCCATTTTATAGCATGTTTCCTTGATTGAATTCCTAATATGAAAGGAATTATATGGAACATCTCTCAAATCATAGTGATTTACATATCTTTATGTCACTAAAGGGAGATATTTGATTCATTCAAAATCATCCTTTAAGATGAGTGGATCTTTAACCTGGGCCTCCTTTTTAGGAGTGAGCCCCTATCATTATTCCCAAATATGGGCTTCCTTATCAAGAGTAATTCCCAATATCAAATCCCCAAATAAGGGTATCTTCCTTAGGAGTAATCCCCAAATCCTCTAACCTGGGCCTCCTTTTCAGGAGTAAGCCCTAGTCTTCAAGTTCCCTTAATTTTGGGAATCCTCCTTAGGGGTAAGCCCCAACCATAATTTCTTTAATTTGGGAATCCTCCTTAGGAGTAAGCCCCAAGTTCCAAATTCCCTTAAATTGGGCCTCTTTCTCAGGAATAATCCCTAGTTTTCAAATCCCTTTAACCTAGGCTTCCTTTTCAGGAATAATCCCCAGTCACAATTTCTATTAACCAGTCTTAATTTATTTTTGATTTGGTCTTCCTTCTCAGGAATAAAACCCAATCATAAGTCCTATCTAATTTGGGCATCATTCTCAGGATTATTTCCTAAGTTAAGTATCCAAATCTCCATAATGCACATATACCATTATGGACCTTGTTACTAGGTTTCTTCCCTGAAGTAAAACCCAATATTCATCTATTTTGGGCAGTCATCCATACATAAGCCCCACATCATATCTTATGATTGTATCTTTTGTGGCATAATTTTATGGTTTTACCCATACCTCTTGTTTCTCACACCGAGCATGACTCACGTGAGCTTAGAGTTTAAAAGTAATTATGACATCTTTCTTTGAGCCATCAATCATGCATAAATATAATACTGCCTTACTTGAACTACGTGGGTTCTGATTCCTTTTTCTAAATAAGGATACGTAGGTAGCCCATCTGTGGGTACGATCTCAACTCTGAAATAATCCATGTCCTTATGAATGACAATAAACTTCAAGTGCCCCACTGAGTGGATTTAAAACCAGTATGGTCATCATAATGACCAAGAGATTTCTATATAATGTGTCAAAGGATACCATTGACTAAGAATCTATAAACAAATACAGATGATTCTCTATCTATGAAGAACCTCGAATACATATAAAAGATTCTCTAAATCTCCCACATACTAATCATTGATTGTCAAATCTAAAGGAAAGCTTATTTTCATACTTGGTACTTTAATAAGGATTCACGAACATAACTTAAATCTATAAAGAGAGTCCCGGAGTAGACAATAATTCCCCCCCATAAAGGTGTGATGAGTCCAACCTCCCATCCTATCGACCAATGCAAATTATTAAGCCTCATTGGTCCACAACTAATGAGAACCTACCTTTGGAAAGTAGGTCCAAATGAATATAGAATCATTGGATGTTTTTGGTTCTATGAAAAAAATCATTAAAAATCGCTTGGAATGTTTGATCCTTAAATCAATGAGTCATCCCCATTTCCATAGGAAACAAAAAATGGTGAACCCGACATGAATCCTTAACCAAGTTAAAATGATGTTTTACTTATTTGTTAGGCCCCTATTTAAACTCAATAAGAGGGCCAACAAAACAATCAATAACATACATGCTCATCCAAAAGATGTAGTGGCCGAACTTATCTTGATTATGTCTGTTATATCAAATAGGCACTCTTTTCCAAGATCTTCTGCGTTACAGAAATGGCTTCTCTAAAGTTCACGCCTGTGAATACCTCTGCTGTGAATGCCTCTAATGCTACTCCTACTGGATCGTCGTCTGCTCTGGGGATGACATCACCTAATCAGTATCTTCAACATTGGGTATCAAATGTGTTGATTAAAAAATACCGTCAAACGGTACTATTCTGACTTTGGAGGCCGCTCGACAAGCCCTCCAAGTCAATAATTCACCCTGGTCGTCCGGACAGCGACGACCAGTGATCAAGAAGTAGGTGATTCTAACCACCATCTCCAACCGTTTCGGGTCATTATCCCTGGAACGCAATCAGAAATCCCTCCCATATTCTGGGGAGGTGAATGAGAAGGCCACTGAAGGCCTTAATTCAAGGAGATAGGAGTCCTTCCTGAGGGCTCCCATCAACAATCGCCTCCAGGATCGTGTGGCAGTGCACACTCAAGATGATGAGGGTATCATCTCTAGGCGTTCGGCTCAGGTTCCTCGAACCCGAGCAGGCAAGACGAACCGCCAGAGGTGAAATATGGTCAACAGTGAGCATGTTATTATCTATTCCATCTCCAGATAAGTCCACCAACCTAACTTGGTGGCAAGCAATGAGCGGGCACACACACCCATCCGTTTTAATTCCGCTGTCCAGCAGACTTGTCTGGAAGAAGCACTCCAATCCCGCTAGGAAATTCTGGAAGAGTACTATAGACATGAACATACACCTGTTTATAAATAATCATCTAGTCGGAAAGCTTGTCTGACTACATACGATGAAACCTGCCAACCTAATGTTTTGACAATTGGTAAACAAGCACATACACCTGCTTACACTCATTAATCCTTCCAGCAGCCCCGTCTGTCAGTATTGAAGAAAGATCGTCAACCATGTTTGATGGAGTGCAATCAGAAGGCACATACACCTTCCAGTATTGATCATGCCTACCAACAGTCTCGTTCGGTAGCACCCGAAGAAGTCGGTCAGAAAGCTCCGGTGAAAAACATAAGGCAAACTCAACTCTCTGCCCCCGCACATCAGTACTGTCAGAATTCACTGGCAGGAAAAGGAGGACAGGAGAAAGAATACACACCTACTCCAAGCATGGAATGGACGTATATCCCCATTTTGGCAGCTGAAGTCACCAAGCATATTCTGTCAATAGTAAAAGAGCAGAAGAAAATCCCCGCTCATATTCTGGATGCCTGCCAGGATATTATAACAGATTCTGTAGCATCATAGGGAAAGAAATGAAAATCTATCCCTACCAGTGGAGTGACACATCAAAAGTTCAATCCATAACAGACACACACCTCTGTTCCAATCCAAGAGGGCTGTGGGGCATACTCCCCTATATCATATGGATAACCAAGTCAGGCACATACACCTGATTTGAGTGGAGATAATCAGCCTAACCTGATCATTTTTCCTAAGCAGGCACATACACCTGCCCATAATAACCACTTTCTTCAACAAGTGGTTCCTAAAGTGATTAAGAAGGCTTCTAAAAAGAAGAACTTCCTAGCACAGTCAAGAAAGAAAGAGCCAATCTGTAATAAGGCCTTGCTCAATGTTGGAGTTCTTGAAGCCCTCAGATAATTATCTGTTGGAATTCAAGGTTCTACTCCCCCCTTTCCCAATAGTGGGAACATTAATTCTGATGGTCTTCATTAGAAACTTCCTCATGAAGGCTTGCTTCATGACTATTCGGTCAATATCGAGGTTTCATCTTCAGATGAGAGCCATAGGAACCCTCTGTGTGGCCAGAAGACCAAGGAGAAAAATGTTTCACCTTTTGCTGTAACCCACCATGGTGGTCCTCCCCATGATGATGAATTTAGCTGCAAAAGTCCTCTCTGCAATAGTAATTCACAATTCTTGGAAAATGATCCAATGGACAATGTAGTGAAGATAAAGCCCTCTTATCTTGAGGCACTTGAAAATGTGAGGCCAGTCATGTCTGATGCTTTACCACTAGCAGGTGAAATAATTTCTCAATCAGAAGATAACCCAGGGTGTAGGTCCTTCTCCAAACCACACCTGGGTTGTTCATCTTCTAGTTTGATCAGTGAATTCTCTACCAATCCCGTTGAATCTGATGAAGCAACAAGGAAGAAAAATCTCTGGTCTAATCAGGTAGAAGAATCTTCATTGAATGATAAAGAGGAAGTACTTAATATGAGAAAACAACTGGCGAAAGGTGAATTGCCAGTCATGTTTTGGCCTTTGGATGACTCTCACTATGACATTCTAGAGATGTTGAAGGAAGATGGAATTCATGATATACGTCTCAACATATGCAAAACTCTTTGACAATTGAAAAAGAAAATATTATCTTATGATGAATATGAAAATCATTTCAAGGTAATAGAAGGGTTACAATGACAAATTGATTTGGCCTTTCTCTCAGTTTCTCGATATCCTAAGGCTGAAAAGTAGCAGAGAGCCCTTCATCGTTCATTCCTTGGCGCACTAAGAAGATTGCGCCAGTTAATTGCTAATGCCCCATCTAGTATTCATATTAGGGGATGGGGAGTTCATGGAGCACTACATTTCACTGTACTCTCCAGTCAACAAAGCCCGCCTAAAATGGTTTCATGCAATGTTATTGCCCATGACTAGCCACAACCAATTGGCTGTTTTTGTAATCAAAGGCTCGCTCAAGAACAAGCCTCAACTAGTTCTTCTCAGAATCAAGCATATAGAGAACAAGTTGTTTAATTACTCCTGCATCAAGTGAACAAGAATATTGAACATTATTCTCATTTAGAGCGTGCACATCATCAAGTGAAAGAAGTGTCAGAAATCATCCAATGGCCTTTTGAACCATGTGATAAAAGTGGATGCAGATTGATGCATCCAGCCAATTTCCAGACTAAAGTCCGCAAGATCAAAATAGATTTTAAGAAAGTCTCAGATATAGCATGTCAAGAACCACCCCATCTTTCCAGACTGGGGACTCTTTTGACCCAACCCTCAGAATCAACAAATAGGATTCTAGGAGTTGAGCAGGAACATCCCCAGTCCACCGGACTGAGGACTGTTTCAAATCACCAATCTCCTCCTCAGAGAAATTCAGTCTTATCTTGATTAGGGAAGAAGCCAAAAGAGGAAAAAAGAGACAAATTATCAGGAGATTCTCTACAAATTATGGTTTTTCAAGAAGTTCCTGAGGGATCAAATCGAAAAAGGCAATGTCTCATCAAAGACATAGAAGAAGACAATATCACAGAAATGCTGATAGAAGGGATGCAATGCATTATGTATCAATTAATTTCATCAATTCCATTGCTGCTGATCCACCAGATGAGGCTCACTTAGAGGGATTAGCTGAAGAGGTTCCTGATCAAGAGGTTGTATGCACAGACACAAATGAAGAAGGTGTGCGTACACAAAATAAAAGGCTTACCCAGAATTTGGGTGTTCCTTCAAATAACCCACTTCCCCCTCTCCAAAATGGATCCAAAAAGGGGAAAGTAAAGAATCAGGTTACACACCCTTCCTCTGGAGAAGGCCAATCTCTCTCACTAGAGAAAATATTTTCACAACAGGAGGAAGAAATGAAGGAATTGAGGAGTTTTAATGCAGAAATTCTTTAAGGTAGTCTTCCTCCTAAGAGTGCTGGAGATAGTCAACCAAGGGAATTTTTTGTGGATACTGAGATGGATCAAGAATATCCTTCTCTACCAGTACACCCTGACAGGTCTAATCCTACGGGTCAGGTGCAACAACAATCAGCATTGCTATCATCAGTTGCAGTACCAGCCACCACATCTGTCCAAGCTCCAATTATTTCACCTGATTAGGTCCAAGATCATTCGGATGTTTCTCAAAAGTTAATAACTACTATTTAGTCATTAACGGCTCGGTTGGAAGCTATGGAGGGAAAGCGTTCTCAAATTCAACCAGAAAAGAGAGCTTATCTTGAATGGGTTGATGCAATTCCTCCCCCATCAAATTTTGAAAGTACCACATTCCCGATCTTTAATGGTTTGGGAGACCCAGAGAAACACTTAATACATTTTGTTTCTCATTGTGATACTATGATGGGAACCCCTCACTCAACAAGAAGCAGTTAAGCTCAGGTGTTTTGTACAGTCATTACAAGGGCCTGCTTTTGTCTAGTACACAAGCTTGCAATCTCAGTCAATTACTGGGTGGGAGGATCTCCGTCAACGATTCCTTCTTCAATTCAGCTCAACTTTTCCAAAGACATCAGTTTTTGATCTTAAAAATTGTAAGAAAAGGAAGAATGAAAGGGTTTCAGGTTTCATTACTCTCTGGAAGGGATTAACATATTCCCTAATCTTAACACTCCCTCAAGAATAATTGTTGCCAATCTGTGTGGAAAATTTGCGTGATGAATTGTGCACGCTGTTGATCCCTGTGAAATACACAGAAGGGTTTCGAGACCTTACTTCAATCGCTCAACAGATTGAATATTCACTTATGAAGACTAAGGATAAAACTCGTGTAATTCCATTAGCTCCAGGAAGGATAATGGGTAAAGCAGAAACTTCTACAGTTATGCTTAAACAAGCACCTGTACCTGCTTCTACTTCAAAACCTTCATCTTTATGAAGGGATCCACATCCTGAGCATGAAAAAAAGAGGTCGTTTCGTCAAGATGATCAAACAGATCAAAGAAAAAATCAATTTGAGGATCTGAAGAGAAAATTTTACTCTTTCCGAAAAAAACAAGTTCCTGGTTACTTCATTTTGGCTCTGGAAAATAATTTGGTTCAATTTCCAAGGCCCAAAAGGCCGAACAAGGAAAGAGATGAAGACTTTCCCAACTATTTCCCATTTAATCAGATGTTAGGGCATCCCATTCAGGAGTGTTTTGTCTTTATAGACCTCTTGAAAAAAATGGTCGACTCAGGACAAGTCAAATTGAAAGGTTCTTCAGCTCAGGTAGTATGCGTTACTGCTACAAATCCAGAGTAAGAAGGCGAGTGGCAAGACGTTAAAAGAAAAAATTCACAGAAGTATGATGATTTGATGGTCAGAAAAATGATCAACCAAACTCATGCCATTTTGAGAACGCAATTGAATAAACCAATTGTGTCTTCTGCTATGAATTCCATAGAAAAAACCTCTTTATCAGAGGGAAAATCCTCAAATAAATGACATAATTCAAAGAAAGAAGTTAAATCAGAAGAATATGAAATCGTGTCAAAGCCAAAGTTGTCTTTGACTATGGAAGATTTTATGCCATCTACTTTGAAGCCATGGGAACTTCCCCATAAAATGGCATAGCCTAAATCGGCTAATCAGGCAGAGTCTTCATCATATAAAGAGTTGATCTTTGGTTCTCTTAATATGATTCATTTAACAGATCCTTATGCCAGTCGCAGTTTCGATTTTTATGAGCCCGAGTTCCCTGTATCAGACAAAGGAATTAGAGGGAGTTCCAGAGGTCTGTGATACAAAGGAAGATGTGGATATCCTAGAAGCCACTATTCCAATTCTACCCCTTCCAGAACTATGTACGCAGCAGAAACTCGTGGTAGATCCCTTAAACGGGCTCAACAAGAACAAGCAAATTCTTCCACCAATAGCAGACTCAGTCCTGTCACAATTATTTTGGATGATCGGTTGGAGGTTCCATCTTCTTCCTCTCAGCAAGTAAATAGACTTAATCAGTATAATCTTCTAAATCCAGGAGTATGTCCAACTCCTACCCCGATACTGGAAGCATCTACATCCAAAGCATCAACTTTTAAGGAACCTGCAAAACCACATGTTCCTATTGGGAAACTCAGACCTTTGGATAAAAAATATGATGTTTTGAAACACCTGGCCCAAGTAGTGTCCAAGTTATCAATTTTGGATGCCTTGAATTTATCAAAGGATCTTTGGGAGGCACTCATCGAGGCTTTGTCAAGTCCTCATGAGTTTGAAACTGAAATTACTACAGCTAAAGTCTACCATGTAGAGAATAATACTGCAGAATGACATGCAGTGATATATTTCACAGATGAAGATGAATATGATGCCCTGCATGGACATATTAGACCTTTGTACTTATATAGAAAGGTCAATGGTGTAGACATCCGAAGAGTTTTCATTGATAATGGTTCAGGATTCAACCTCATCCCCATTCGTAAACTTCGTCGATTAGGCCTCACAGAATCTGATTTATCTCTTTCTACTTTGATGTTACAAGGATATGATAAAAATGAACAAGAACCACTGGGCGAGATTACACTCAGAACTTAGTTTGGATACCTTGTATCCAATTCATATTTCATGGTTGTTGATCATGATACAGCCTTCAACATCTTTCTTGGAAGACCTTGGCTACATCAACATGCAGGTATCCCTTCATCATACCATCAATGTCTCAAATATTGTTTTGATGGTCAAATTGGGACACTGTATGGTGATAAAGCCCCATTAAATACATGTGAATCTCAATACATTGAGGTAGAATTCTATCACATGAAGGGAAATGAGAAATCCACAGCAAGGGAGGTTACCAAGGTTAATTCTCCATTTGGTTTGGAAAAGATTCCAGTAAATTCATTTACACATGTGAGTATAAATTATGTGTTTCCTATCAGTAAAATAGATAAGATAGACCCAAATCAAAATACTCTTATGGAAACTTCCATAATGTCAATTACGACAATCAAGCCAAAAAACATGGGAGAAGTTGGTGACTCACCAAGCAATGATGAAAGCTCAAATGGAGATGTCTTCATTTCATCCGTTGAAATCCAGCAAGTCTATACTTCGCCAACCAGGGCATAAGAAGTTATAACAATGTCATAGGTGAACGATGATGTCAATTCTCAATTCATCATCTCCTCTTTATTACCCAAGGAAGACTCTTCATCATAAATATGGTCATAAATGGAAGCCTCTTCTTCAAGATGTTCAAATTTTAACATCTCTCCTGATCATGGAAAGTCTGCTTCATCATCTACTATACAAGTAGAAACAGAAGAAATAACACATGTTGAAGAAGAAGAGGAAGATCTCAGGGATTCTCCTCCATCATTTGAAGAGGGTATCTCTACCATGGTGGATGAACTCAGAGAAATAAATCTAGGTACAAAAGAAGATCCATGCCCCACTTTAATTAGTGCGGCCATGACTCTTGAAGAGCAGGAAATTTATATTTCATTTTTGAAGAAAAATCTAGATATATTTGCTTGGAACTACACAAAGATGCCAGGACTTGATCCTGATGTTTCTACTCATCATTTGGGTTTTCCATAAGAACATCAAGGATTCAAGAAAACCACAAGAAGAACACACCCAACCTATGCTTCCAAAATTGAAGTTGAAGTGGATAATCTTATCAAAGCTAACTTCGTCAGAGAAGTTCAATATTCCAAATGGTTGGATAATATTGTCCCTGTGAAAAAGAAGAACGGACAAATTAGAGTTTGTATTTATTTTAGAGATATTAATCATCATTGTCCTAAGGATGATTTTCCAGTTCCGATTACAGAACTCTTAATTGATGCAATAGCTGGCTATGAAGCACTTTCCTTCATGGATGGATATTCTAGGTATAATCAAATCTGAATGGCTCTAGAAGATGAGGAATATACAACCTTCAGAGACCCTTAGGGTGTGTTTTGCTATCGGGTAATGCCTTTTGGCCTAAAGAATGCAGGTGCAACATATCAGCATTCCATCCATCGTATCTTCAAACCCTTTTTAGGGAAGTTTGTTGAATGTTATGTGGATGATTTGGTGGTTAAATCCATGGAACTTTCTAATCACTTGGATGATTTGAAAGTCATATTCTATAAACTTTGACAACACAATTTGAAGATGAACCCCTTAAAATGTGCTTTTGGGGTAATCTCCGGAAAATTTCTTGGCTTTGTTGTACACCATCATGGTATCAAAGTTGATCCTGAGAAGACAATGTCAATCTTTGGTATGTCACCTCCTTGAAATTTAAAATAATTGAGAGTACTTCAAGGATACTTTGCCTATATTCGGAATTTCATTACCAATTTGGCAGGAAAAAGTTTACCCTTCACCAAATTGATGAAGAAGGGAGTCACTTACCAGTGGACTGAAGAATGTCAAGAAGCATTTGATATTATCAAGAAGTATCTCTTGAGTCCACCAGTATTAATGCCACCTGTTGAAGGAGGACCACTTATCCTCTATGTGAAAAATTTAGAGTGATCATTGGGTGCCTTTCTTTCTTAGAAGAATGATGCTGGGAATGAAAACCGACTCTACTATCTCAGTCAGACTATACTTGAAGCAGAAACCCGATATTCAAATATTGAGAAGTGCTGCCTAGAATTGATCTTTGCAGTTCAGAAGTTGAGACACTACCTGCAACATCACGAGGTCCAATTGGTATCTCGCAATAACCCACTCAAATTCATCCTTAGTCATCCAATGCTTACAGGATGTCTGGCAAGGTGGGAAGTTATTTTGCAGCTATTTGATATTCAATATGTGTCTCAAAAGGAAATAAAGGGCCAAGATCTGGCTGATTTCCTTGCTGAACATCCTTTAATAGAAGATACATCTTTAGATATTGAACTTCCTGATGAGGAAGTATTTTCTATTCAAGATAGTCTTCAAACAGGAGAGATGTACTTTGATAGAGCTTCCAGAAGTCCAACAAGGAAGAAAATGGAAGATCTTAAATTCAACAAAGTTGGGTTTGGAATTGTGCTCATTTCTCCAGAAAAGGTATTACTACCCTATTCCTTCTCATTATTGGGAGGTGGGACAAATAATGAAGCAAAATACCAAGCTCTCATCGCTATATTGGAGTTGGCGCTTCAAGCATAAGTGAATCACTTAAAGGTGAAAGGTGATTCAGACCTGGTAATCCAAAAATTCAATGGGGATTATGCCATCAAAAAAGAAGAACTAATCCCTTTGTATGATTACATCAGAGAGTTAATGGCGGAATTTCCTATGGAACCGACATTTTCTTATGTCCCGAGATCACAAAATACCCAAGATGATGCACTGGCTAATATAGCCACAGCTCTGGCAGATCCAAATTGGGATGAGACAACCATCAGTATTGCCCACCATCATACAATTTCACCTTATGTTCAAACCAGAACAGAGGAAATCAATGAAATTAGTCCCATATCTGAACCATATGGTTATGATACAGGATGAATGACATCTATCAGGGAATACCTTCAAAATGGAACACTTCCCCCTGATAGAGCCAGGAAAGAACAAGTCTAGAGACGTGTGATCAATTTTTCTCTTTATGATAGCCCAGATCACCCAGAGAAAATTCTCTACAAGCGTGGTTTTGGTGGAGTTCTCTTCAGATTCATTGATGGTGAAAAGACAATGGCTGTCATGAAAGAAGTGCATGCAGAAGTCTGTGGTGCCCATCAGTCTAGACATAGAATGTCTGATCAAATTCAAAGGCTTGGATACTTTTGGCCTTTAATGATACAATATTGTTTTTGATGTCACGAAGAAGTTTCATTCATTCCAAATACATGACAACTTCATTCATCAACCCCCAGAGTTGCTTCATAGAGCTAAATACTCCTGGCCATTTTCTAAAAGTGGAATAGATGTAGTGGGACCTTATCCTTCAGCTACAGCCAACCAGTTTAAGTATATTCTTACTACTACTGACTTCTTTTCCAAATGGGTAGTGGCAATACCCCTCAACGAAGTCAGTTTTAAAAGCATTGTTAGCTTCATCAAGTCTAACATCATTACCAGATTTGGTGTCCCTCATACCATATTAATGGACAATGGCACCAAATTCTGTTCATCCGAGGTGAGGAAGTTGTATCAAGAATACAACATGAAATCCTATCATTCAACTCGGTATCATGCAGTGGCCAATGGACAGAAAGAATCCTTTAACAAGAATCTTTCAAATATACTACAAAAGATGGTGGATAAAGATAAGAAATCATGTCTTGATAAACTCTTTCATGCTTTATGGGCTTATCGGACCACCACCCGCACTGCAACACGGTCAACTCCATATTCATTGGTATATGGAACAGAAGTAGTCTTTCCCATTGAGGTTCAATTTCCTTCGCTCAGAGTAGCCATTTGTGATCAATCATCTATAGATGAACAATATAAAAAGCGATTGGATGAATTGGAATGGTTATATGAGAAAATATTATGCACCCTGCATCACTTGGAAGTCTATCAGAATCGAATAGCATGGGATTTCAACAAAAAAGTTCGTCTTCATTCATTTATTCAGGGAGAATTGGTATTAGTTCTCAGAACTCCAATGATACCAGGAATGAAACCTCCCAAACTTGAACCAAAATGGGAAGGACCTTACTCAATACATAAGGTCTACTCCAATAGAGCATATTCTTTAATCTCAATGGATGGAGAACTCATCAATACTCCAGCCAATGCGATATTTTTGAAGAAGTATTTTGTATAAACACAAAATACATCAGATCACGATCCATGCATATGACCTTAAACTATTTGCATCCCTTATGTCCAGCAAGACGTTAAACTGCACCATCACGGTCCATGAATATAACCTTAAACTATTTGAATTTCTCTTGTCCAACATGACGTTAAACTGTGCCCCTATATTTGTCCAACATGACATTAAACTGTGTTGTCCTTGCTATAAAACTTTAAACTGCATAGTCACTTATGTCCAACAAGACGTTAAACTGCACCACCATCGGTCCATGCATATGACCTTAAACTATTCTCCCTTTTCATCCAAAATGACTTTAAACTATGAAAAAGTCCCTTAATACGTCCTACATGATGTTAAATTGTATTGTCCCCGTCATCTTAGCTATAGGACGCTAAATTGTACAACACCCTTATAGTCTAACATGATGCAAAACTGTGTTCACATCCAACATGATGTTAAACTGTGTCCCTATATTTTTCCTACATGACGTAAAACTAAACAAAGTCCCTGAATACGTCCTACATGACATTAAACTATATTTTATCCTTGCTACATGACATTAAACTGTACATCACCAATAGTCCTCACTGCAAGACTTTAAACTGCATAGTCCCTTCATACGTCCTATATGACATTAAACTGTGCATCGTTAGGGTTGTTGCTACCTCTTGTTTCTCACACCGAGTATGAATCACGCGATCTTAGAGTAAACTTCAACCATAACACCCTCTCTAGTCCGCTAACCATGTGTAAGTCCCAACACCATTTTTTAGGTCGTTGTTCTCAAAAACAACTTGATCACCAATTCATTCTTCAATCGAACTACATAGACTTTTATCCTTGCCTTCTAGGATGGGTACGTAGGCAACCTCCCAAGGTTCAAGCCCAAAACCAATCTATTCACATCGGTTCACCTCCATCTCATATGATGTTGATTCATGAAGACATCCCCAGAATCAATATCTTCATATTGGTTTACCTTGTGTCCTTGCTATATGATGTTAAACTGTACAACACTTTTGTCCTGTACGACAATAGACTACAACATTCTTTGACACCCTCAACTGATAGGGAATCATTATTTACATTGATCTCCAATAATGTTATATTCCAAATACTACGTGCATACATGGAAATTCCTAAACCTTTTTATCTTGGGTCAAACCATCATTGCACTAAAGTCCCCTTTTCATCCTTCACTTGTACGAACCAAATCTGTACAGAAGGTATTTCAAGAACTACATGCGGCTTGATTCCCATCCTTATGAGATATGTAGGAATGTTTGAGTGTCCCTCAAACCAGCCCCAAGTCTTTGGGCCTAACCCCAAATTCCACTTTCAGTCCCCTGGCTGAAAAGTCTCTGTGAAAACACACACTGTGTATTCATTATTATGGTCCGAGCTCTATGACCCTAAAATAATATTTCCTACACTCTCATCCCACATGATGGTAAACTGTATTTCAAGAACTACGTATGGATTGATTCCCATATTTATGGGATACGCTGTGAAGTCTAACATTTCAATACATGACCGATCCACAACATGATTATGGTTTGCATTGGTCTGTGTATCTATACATGCATTGAACAATGCCCATTTTTATGTGTCATACTCCTAACCTTAAATACTTCTAGATCTCCATAACCCTTTTCTCAACTTCTGGTCACAAAAATGTCTGATTCTAGAGAGTTCTTTTTCTTGACTATGCAGTACATGCCCTTAGGCGGCCTTGCATAAGTAGTCTACATAACAAACCTATCAGCCAAAAGATACTATTATTTGACTATGCAGCCAATGCCCTTAGGCAGCCCTACATAATTCAACCCCCTAACGGGTTTGTTAAATAATGGTAACTTCATTCTTGGGAAGAAAACCTCTTTTGTCCTTAGTTGTCTTAACGACAATATGTAGGGATCCACAAAAATAGCCATCCTAAATATATTTGTCTCATACTCTTTTTCATCATATGAAAGTATTCAATTCTATGGTTTATATTTCTCTTCCCTACGTTTGGGTCAGACCTTCATAGGAGTGACATTCATCCAGTTCTTAGACAATCTTGTTTGGAAATATCCTCTCCATATTAAAGTACCTATCTCTATATAGCAAACTCTATGCTTTAGAAAATTTGAATCTCCATAAACTTCCATTGGCTTTTTAGCAGTAGAAGAGTAAATTTCTGAGAGTTCTTTTGCCTAACTATGTAGCACATTCCCTTAGGCGGCCTTGCATAAGTAGTCTATATAATGGACCTGTCAGTCAAAAGATACTATTATTTGACTATGCAGCCAATGACCTTAGGCGGACCTACATAATTCAACCCCCTAATGGGTGTGTTAAATAATGGTAACTTCATTCTTGGGAACAAATTCTTCTAATGCCTTTTTAGCCTTTTTTCATGTCAGCCCTCAAATTCAAAATTTATTAAGTCACAATTTTCATATTTTCCCTCATACTTGACTGTGGTAATATGTTTTCAGACAAATTTTCAAGGAATTGAGTCAATTTTAATTCATTCGGTCAAAGCTATTATGACCTTAAACATTATCCTTTTTATGTCCGAAATGCATGACTTTAAACTGCCCACAAAAGACAAGGAAACTTTGAAAAAAAGTCAAGTCCCAGCTCACTAAACATACATTTCGTATGATTTAGGTAATATTGAGCAATTAAAAGATTCAAAGATTGTAGGGTTATTTATAATAATCCTAGAAAAAATCAAACTATGCTTACTAGGCCCATTGGCTTAGGTAAAAAATTTAACGCAGGTAGCAAAAGAAAGCATGCAAAAATGATTGGAGATGAAATTATTTTTCATTTGATGCAAAAAAGTTAGAAGGACATCCACAGATTGGAGTCTATTCTCTTTTCCAAAGAATTACAAAAGGCTGTCTACATAAATCTTAATTTGATTTACAGCATCCCGAGCTTCATCAGCAGCCACTTTAAGCTCATGAACTCAACCAACTTCACTCTTTTCAGTTTGATGGAGTTCTTTATTGGCATCTGTGATGGATTTCATACCATTTGTTTGAGATCTTTCCAGTGAATTACTAAGTTGGTCAAGTTCCCTAGTAACATCATCTAACTGTTACTGAAGGTGCATCTACTGGACAACTTTCTCCTTGATCTTATGCTTCATATCCTTCAACTTGGCAGCATGATCAGCCTCAGCTCGGGATAACGTAGCCTCAAATTCACCGATATTGGTTGAAATCCTTACTCTGGTCAAATCTATATAGTACTTCTACTTCTGATCCCTTCTTAAGATGGATTGTTTTACCGCGACATGGATCTTTTGATATCCAAAACTTCCAAGTCCCAACATGACGAACATGGATGACACTCGGGGAATCTTCGATGATAGATCTTCTAAAGGAACTTAAGATATAATCTTATATATGTTCTACCATGACCTGCGTCATGAAAATTGGAGCGCCTTTTGTATCTCTGGGTCTGACTCAGCATCATTGTCACAGGGGGAATATAATTCGGGATTAATGCACTTAGGGAAGTGCCCTATTCTGCTCCTTCCCCCCTGAACCATGTTTCTTCGCTTTCTATTCCCGTTGGGGCGGAAGCTGAGGATTCACCTCCAGATTTAGACACTGAAATTGATTTCCCTACATAATCAATTGAAAGTTTGGTTAGTTTCAAAGGATAAAAAAAGTTGATTGGTTGTCTTTTAAATTAAGTACAGTCGCAAAAATTGTTATCTCTTAACCAATGGTAGATCAGTAACTTGAGAAGGATCCTCCCCGTCTTTCCTAGCTTCAACAGGATTTTAAAGAAGAGTTTCAGGAAGCTATACTAGGTTAATCTCCACATGATCTAATGTCTCTGTAATAGTAAGGGTTTCTGTACCCCCTTCAGGAATTGACAGTTCAGCAGCTTTCTCAGATAGAACTACACATTTCAACCTATCATGATTAGAGATGTAATAAGAAGTTATTTTTAATAGGACGAAGGATAACACTCACGTCCATAATCTTCTAAATTACATATTAATTTAACATTATCTAAAAAATCTTCAAAATATGCTCTAAGTTCCACCATTTAATCCAATGTAATCTTAGAATCCTGGTTAATCTCACCAGTGGGAGCATTCGATATTTCTTCTTGGTGACCTTCATCTTGCAGCCTCTAACCCTGGAAAGCTTATTCAGTTAAAATTGTGGCATCAGTTGCAATGTCTGCCAAAAGCTCTAGTGTAGGAGTTGAACCTAAAGTATCATAGAATGGAAGTCAGTTGATGTTTCCTTCAACATCTTATGAAGCATTGTTAGCTTACCAGAAGCAGGCTCTTCTCTTCTTGCAACAACAGTAGGAGGGATACTGGGAACAGACGTTGGCTCTTCTCCAGGAGCAGCCATGCTATCCTGAACTTGTGATTGTTCACCAGTACCCTCCGTGGTCTACAATGGAGGGTCAGTCCTCTCCCTCAGAGGGGAAATTGAAGAAGCCCCTAAAATCCCAAAAAGTATGAGCAAACTTTTCATGGGTTAAGACTCATGATTTTTCGAAGGACTTACCGCTACTGATGAAGCGTTTAGTTGTGGACTTCTTCCTTTGATGCCTTTGTCTCTTTGTTTTTTTGGGAGTGTCGACAGTCTCCTTTACAAGTACATAAATTGGAGAATGGAAAGCCATGTCCAACTCCTCATCCATGGCTTGCTGGCCTGGAGATATCTCGCCCGAATTGCGAGGAGATTCATTAGCCCCAATGACAGTACCACCAGAGATATATTGTGGTGAAAGAACCTCAACAGTTTCTTTCTTTGCAAGCTACATGATGAAGAGAATAATTTCCTTGAGTAACAAAGCTTTAACTAGAATCAAGTTACAAAGATAATAAGGAAATAGACTTACATCTTTATGAGCCCACGTAATCGTGCCACTCCTTATCTCCGAAACCACCAGTCCCCTCAGTGGCGCCACGATCTATCATTTCCTTCACCCGCTTGGTGACAGGAATGAAATCATCGGTGGAATATATGAGAATTTCTGGCTCTCTAATGTAACCCCAAACTTCATCAGGGTTATCCTTGTAACAGATATTTGTAGAAGCTATAAGATTCCCTATTCCAGGGAGGTGTAACCCCTCGCACAAATCCATCTAGGCAGTTTCAGCACTGCAGTATAAAATCTGCCATGTATGGACAACCACTGGTCATAGATATTCAGTATGTGTACCAGAAGGCTGTGAGGAAGGTCCTATAATCTTGGACTTCAGCTTATTTCCAGCTCCTGCGACTAAAGATAGAGAATAAGAAAATAACACTTGTTTCTCTATAAAATAATGATGATTAAAGTTCCATAATGAATTAACTCACTAGTAGTTGATGGAATTGGTCTTTTGATTCTGACATGAGGATTATATCGGGCACGAGGCCGCTGTGCCGCATGTTGTGCCTCATCATCCCCATCTTGGGAATCCGATGATTCGGCCCTAGGTGAAGAACCTGGCGAATCAGCTCCAGGTGGTGCAGAAGAATCACCTTCCAGATGAAGGGTTTCTTTCTCTACGGTTATTTTCCTTTTCCCCACCAGATAAACTGGGTGATTCAACACCCCTCTAGGGTGTGATGCTATCAAGTTCTCGGAATACCATGTAGTCAAATTACTCTCCACTTTATTAACTGGTAGATCAAACACTGCCCCGGTCTTCTCCCTTGATGTCAGCAACCATAGTTGTCGAGCGACCATCAGATGTTGCTCTGACCTGACATGCACAGGGGGAGATACAACAATCTTCTACAAAAACTTGAATTGATGTGAAAATCTGTATGGAGCATAGGCCTAACATATAATCTCTCCGTCAATCCTAGTGGCCAGTACACCATCTCTGCAGGCCAGCATATATGCCCTCAATTATAGACTAGTTGTTCCATCATCAACAAATTACCCAGTTGGTGGATTTCCATAAGGAAAGAAATTGAATTCCTTATACATGCTCAGCCTCACCTTCATGTTATATGAATTGGGCGCTAGTGGAGCAATTCTAGAGAATGCCTGCACTGATGGCCTGAAATAACCTCCAGGAACCTGTACTCCGTTCTGTACATTATAGGTCCTAAAGTGAGTGGCAATCCATCCCCACAAAACCTGGAATGGTACCACTATTCTCAAAAGAGACTTACCTATGAAGACATGGAGTAAGCTCCTGTGAATCTTTGATAAAATGGGGGTATCCAACCCATCCATTTTTCCCCCATCCAACTTGGCTACAAAAATGAAGGTCCCTGGCCTGACGCCTCCCTTCAAGTCCCTGACTGGAAAAAGATAAACACCGAGCCATAAGGCCAAGAAGCCCAACAGACGAGTCTTTTTTGGGATTCTATGATTCACTTCGTATCCCCACTTCTCAAATTCTTCTGCTTCTAGAGTCGCCCTGAATGTTCCAGGAGCACCCCTCTTCTCTGTTTTGGGGCTAGTGGTAGGATGAGTACAGGTGGGGCCCTTCTCCTTGGGCCCCTTCCCCTTCGACCCCTTCTCCTTCGGCTCCTTCTCCTGCTTCTTAGTAAGAAACATATTCATCCACTCCTCTGGATGAATATATTTTCTAGAATGAGTTAAGGAGGTCTCTAAACTCATGATCTTGTGATAGATTTTCAATAATTCCCGAGCTAAAGCCGGGGTCTTCTTCGAATCATTCCAAGTCGCCTTGGTGGGGATTAATTCATCATACATGTCGCCTAGAATTGGAGCCCTCGAGATCTTGTGGACATCCCACAAACTGATGACTACTTCTCCATGATTTAGATGGAAAGAATTGGTTTCTAGGCTCCAGCGACTGATTATCTCTAGCACAAAGTCATTATTCCTATAAACATATGTTTTCCCAGCCCAGACGGCTTCATATATTGAAGCTACTTTTAAATCATCAACAAACTCTACGCAGGGTTTTCACACCCAGTATGCCCACATACAAGTTGGCTTCACACCTCCTCCAGGATGAAAGTCCCAAATCTTCTTCCAGCCTTTGGATTGATCCATGTGAGAATTTCGGAATATTGAGGGATAACAATGTGTTTGGAGCTCAGGCTTGTGAGGTTTCAGATCTGAGGTACATGGGCTATGATGCATTATGTAGGCCTTCTCCACTGTTCCAGTATTTACAAATGCTCCTCCACCTGAGATATTTTCTGATGAAAAATTGGTGTAATTATGAAACCAAGAATTTGGGAGATAGTTCTTTGCCTCTGGAATGGTGACTTCTCACAGATGACCATAACCATACAAAGGTAGATAAATACTATGCGGGAAGTCAAGATGATACTTCTTCAGGAACTTGGCCTAATCTAGAAGAGTGCTATCGTAGATAGTATAATAATAATGGCCAATGATGCTCATCATATCATCAATTCACATGCTAGCCAGTTCATCAGCCGTTCTGATTCTCCTAGGAGCCATTGAATCTGCACAACGGTTGAATAATTAACTCTTAAGTAAGTTGATTTTTTCATAAAATTTGTGAAGAAAAGTGAAAAAATGGCTAAGGCATTAAGGCGCGCAATTACCAAAGTTGATGATCAAGTATTAGTGTGTCGCACAAGTTTTGGTGCACAGGTATCACCGCGCAACTCCAAATACCTATACAGTAGCGCGACACAAAAAGAAGCAGCGGAAAACTAAGTAACTTGCGCGGAGAAGGCAACTTGCGCGGTGAGAGCTCGAAAGTTTGAAATTCGGGTGATTTGCATGAGGAATGACCACATATATATAGGCAAGTCCACAACCCTGAGTGCCAAAGCCTGCGCGGCTCACCCTTGTGCACCACCATCTGTGCGGATCACCCTTGCACGCCACCATTTGCGCGCTCAACACTTGCACGCCGCATGTTCCTTGGCTTTCTTATTTACCTGAGAGTCACATCCTCATTTCTTTCGGATCCAACTCTGAGGGGGGACTTTTGTTGATGCTTCTTTCCATCACAGAGTCTAATTACTGAAAAAGGGAAATAACTTATTCCAAAGTGATTCATCCTTTGAAGATACATCAAAAATCGACAAAGGCACGAAGAAGGATTTCTTCCCACTTGGGTCGCGCAAGTTTACTCATGGTCGTGCAAGTATAATTGCGCACCTCATAGTGGCCGCACAGGTGACTTGAACGCCCTATTTAATTATCGCTCGGGGTCTTCAGTAGCCTATAAATACCCCCGGTGGGCCCCCCATTTGAAAATGGAAAAATTCCAAAAGTCAGATTTAAGCTCTGGTCACCCTAGTCTCTGCTTGAAGTCTTTTGGTCACTTATAAGGGAATTTCTTACCTAGAATAGAATATCTAAATAGGGAAAACAAAGCCTAAGTGTTGAAACTCATCAACACTTGCGCACCTAAGTGGCCAACCCTTAAGGGAAATGGCCACACTTGCGCGCCACCTTATCCTTTCAACAAAACTTGTACGCCACTCTTTTGGAAGCCTTTAAGGATAAAACCAAGGGCTTGAACCAAGTCTCACCCAAGTATTACCCTAAGGGTTTATCGTCGTGCAAGTACCCATGTGTCGTGTAAGTATACTTGTGCGACCAGGACTTGCGCACCCACGCAGGACTTGCACGCCTCTCTCTTTTTGGGTGCCCCTCCTACCTATTCACCTCTCTTATTCACATCCACCTCTCTTATTCGAGATTTAGCCTTCAAGACACTCTTTAAAGCCATTTTATGGCATGGTTCCTTGATTGGATTCCTAATCTAAAAGTAATTATGTGGAACATATCTCAAAACATAGTGATTTACATATCATTATATCACTAAAGGGAGAGATTTGATTCATTCAAACTCATCCTTTAAGATGAGTGGATCTTTAACCTGGGCCTCCTTTTCAGGAGTAAGCCCTAGTCATTATTCCCAAATATGGGATTCCTTCTCAGGAGTAAGTCCCAATCTCAAATCCCCAAATAAGGGCATCCTCCTTAAGAGTAAGCCCCAAATCCCCTAACCTGGGCCTCCTTTTCAGAATTAAGCCCCAGTCTTCAAGTTCCCTTAATTTTGGGCATCCTCCTCAGGAGTAAGTCCCAACCATAATTCCTTTAATATGGGCATCCTCCTCAGGAGTAAGCCCCAAGTTCCAAATTCCCTTAACTTGGGCCTCCTTCTCAAGAATAAGCCCCAGTTTTCAAATCCATTTAACCTAGGCTTCCTTTTCAGGAATAAGCCCCAGTCATAATTTCTCTTAACCAGTCTTAATTTACTTTTGATTTGGGATTCCTTCTTAGGAATAAAACCCAATCATAATTCCTCTCTAATTTGGGCATCCTTATCAGGATTATGTCCTAAGTTAAGTATCCAAATCTCCATAAAGCACATATACCTTTATGGACTTTGTTCCTGGGTTTCTTCCCTGAAGTAAAACCCAATATTCATCTATTTTGGGCTGTCATCCATACATAATCCCCACATAATTTGTTATGATTGTATCTTTCGTGGCACAATCGTCTGGTTTTACCAATACCTCTTGTTTCTCACACCGAGCATGACTCATGTGAGCTTAGAGTGTAAAAGTAATTATGACATATTTCTTTAAGCCATCAATCATGAATAAATATCATACTCCCTTACTCGAACCATGTGGGTTCTGATTCCTTTTTTAAATAAGGATACGTAGGTAGCCCATCTACAGGTACGATCCCAACTATGAAATAATCCATGTTCTTCTGAATGAAAATAAACTTCAAGTGCCCCACTGAGTGACTTGAAAACCAGTATGGTCATCATAATGACCAAGAGATTTCTATATAACGTGTCAAAGGATACCATTTACTAAGAAAATATGAACAAATACAAATGATTCTCTATCGATGAAGAACCTCGAATATATATAAAAGATTCTATAAATCTCCCACATACTAATCATTGATTTTCAGATCTAAAGGAAAGCTCATTTTCATACTTGATACTTTAATAAGGATTCAAAAACATAACTTAAATCTATAAAGAGATTCCCGGAGTATATAATAATTCCCCCCAAAAAGGTGTGATGAGTCCGACCTCCCATCCTCTCGACCAATGAAAATTATTAAGCCTCATATGTCTACAACTAATGAGCTCCTAACTATGGAAAGTAGGTCCAAATGGATATAGAATCATTAGATGTTTCCGGTTCTATAAACAAACCCGTTAGAAACCACTTGGAATGTTTGAACCTTAAATCAATGAGGTCATCCCCATTTCCAGAGGAAACAGTTACAATCTCATCGTTTGTCAGGATTGTTTGTGATTAAGTCTCTAATGTTGAAATATTATGATCTAAATATAAATTATTCTCATGAATTTTATTTTATTTTATTTATTTCATGATGATAAAAATTTTCCCTTAATTTTCCTCTCTTTATGTTCTCATGATTTCAAAAGAATTTTTTTATGAAAAATCATCTTTTTGATCAAAAAATCTATTTTCTTCCAAAACCATGTTTTCTAAAAATGTTTTCAAAAGTGTTTTTCAAAACCTAAAGGAAAATTTACTCATGAATTTTTAAAAATTATTTTTAAAAACTTCCTTTATATACTTCTAAGTTTTTTTCAAAGAAAATTATTTTTCAAAATCTTTTATGTTTTAAAAATTGATTTTCAAAATGTATAGGATAGTTTCCTCAAGAATGTTTTAATGATATTTTAATGGTATTTTCATTCATAAAAATAAAAAAACCTTGTTGTTACTTATCCTACACTGGGGATATTTTGTAATGATACCATCCTATTATTTTCTTTATGGATTAAGATTGTTTCTAAGTGATTGTTACAGAACCTATTTCTTTTCCATGGGTTAATCATGTTTTAAAGAGATTGTTATGGAACCCATTTATTTTACATGGTTTAATCATGATTTAAATAGATTTACATTAAAACCATTTCTTTTCCATGGATTAATATGGTTATAGAAGAATAATTATTATTTATGTGGGTTTGATGATGAAATATATATATATATATATACATTATTCACGTTATAGTTATGGGGTATCTTATATGATAGGGTGACACATATAGTGTAGGGTGAGTCTATTAAAACTTATATGATAATGTGGATAATATAGCACTGGTCAAGCCCATTAAAAATTTTATTATGGGGTATCCTATAAATCACTGGGTGAGATCGTTATAACTTACAGGATGTGGTGACCCAGATAGTACTGGGTGAACCCGTTATAGCTTAAATGATGGGTGCACCCAAATAGTACTCCAATGAATTGAGTAATATCTATATTAGAATTTGATCATATGGTTATTCCAATTAAAAGGTTTTTGAAATGTTTTAATGAAAATGATGCTCTAATTTACTAAAAAGGGTTTTAATTAATTTTTATGGATTTTTAATGTTTCTTATGATCAAGATTGATATCACATGGCCCATTATTATTAATTCTGATGAATGTTGACTTTTCCTTGTTTTCATATTTGATAATCCAGGTATTAATGGGTATGAGTTTTTTATGATTCTCTCATACACTCTGATTATTTCATCATACCCTTATACACTTCTTATACTCATTTATGAAATTCAATTACTGATGCTTACGTCTACCCTTAATAATCATTTTAGATCACCCTTATTATGTTTCATTTTCCCCAGGTTATAAATAATGAGGTTTAATTAATTATATATAAAAGGGATTTCATATGGATGATGTTAATAACTTAATGTGAAATAAGAAAAGCTGGGTATAACAGGAAATGATGTTCATCTTTACAAACTAGTCCTTTATGAATACAATTTGATATAAGTTGGTCCTAATTCTATAAAACTCTAAAAAAAATATCCATGGGTATGTAAGTTATCCAATATTTCTTTTTTATGTTGTATGTTTTGTTTGGTGAAAATTGGTTTACCTTATTCAATATCAAATCAAAAAATGAAAATTTTATGAATTTTGAACCAAATTCGAGAGTTCAGGTTTTGGACTGTTATATACTCCCCCTCAAGTTGGAAATTCCTATCTTGACTATACTAATTATAAATACTAAAAGTATAAAAAAATGACAACTAAAAGGCCCAAAATAGGTCTATGTAGCCACAAAAGGCCCGATGATGATTTGAGTAGCGATTAAGAAATCTTGATGGTGATCCGAACAATGGATAAGAATCCTGATGAATTTTTGGTTAACCGAACGGTGATCTAGATAGTGAATGAGAATATTAAAAGTGGTTTGAGAAATTTTAGAAACACTTGATGCATGATTCTAGGATATGGGAGTTGCATGGAGGTGGTGGAGTAGGGATAGACATTAGAGCTGGTTGAGAGAGATAAAATCTTGAAAAAATCTGGCTTCCTCGGCATAGAGAGTCCTAGGCACTAAAGAAGACTAATTAGGAGAGGAAAACCTAATGTTATCTTGGCTTTAATAGCATCTAGAATTAGAATAACCAAAATCTATACCTCATAAATGAGGTTGAATAATAAATATCAAGATATAAGCTAGAACCTAAGTGCAAGTCTATCTATTGACCCCATCAAACCATTGACCAATGAATCATGTCATAAATATCAAAATTCCTCAAATATCAAAGTACACTAAATATCTAAATACTATAACACCTATGAATGTTTGTAATGAAGTTTTTACATTTAGATGAATGTTTAATGTAATAATGAAGATTTAATTTTTCAATGCATTGATTTAATTTATTTATTTAACCATTTAAATAGAAAAATGTAATTATTTAAGTTTTTTAGAAAACAAGGATAACTTTTAATTAGGAACCAATATTGAAATTTTATCAGTGTTGTATTATTTAAGGTGTGGTGTTTCATATAAAACCAACAAAATTTATTAGTGTTCATCAAACTCAATGTAGACCCATCTTTTTATAAATAATCAATCATTCCCCTTTAATCATTACTTAGCATACATAATAAGGATTTGAGTGGTGGTTCTGCCAATCCCCCTAATTTTGGATCACAAACATCCCTATCAATCCTGTTATGTATTTTAATTCATATTTGTTAAATCATGTTATTTAGTTCAGTTATTGGGACTAAAAGGATATTTATAAAATAATTCATTTTTATCGTGATGAACTAGTTTTTTATGCTCTATAGGATTAGAATATTTTAAATAATTATTTATGAAAACATCACTAAGCTATTTTTTTGAATTAGCATCGAAGATACCCAAATGAAATATATTATATTTAGTCTATATTTATGATCATAAGAAAATGAAATTTACTCCTAAACATAGCCTTAAATGGGAAAATTAATACAACAAGTGCATCTAGAATACATGGTATAACATTAGGGTAGTATAAGGTTGGTTTAAATCCTTTCCCCTAGGTTGAGTCCATAATGGGTGTAATTATTTAATTAAAGTATATAATTAATTATATTTTCAAACCTAATTTCCTCTTTAAGAATAACCATGTCACTAAATTATGGTTATCCACCATTGAAAAAAAACCTAATTGAGAGATAGGAGCGGGATTAGCCATCCAAGGATCCAAAAACACATTCTTCAATAGGGATTTCCAATAAAAACTCAATGTAAACACAATCAACACAAAAAAATTATGTCGATCAAGGTAAAGATCATTATTTAAAATCCTTTTCTTTTTTTGATTAATGATTTCTATTCCTAGAATATTATTCTTGAATTATTTTTCCTACTCAAATTCTCCCACCAAATTATTTATTTATTATATTAATAAATTTTGATTCTTCTTCAATTCGTTATCATTGGAGAATCAGTGCCTAATGATTGGTGTCCAGACCTTCACACCATCCACTAATAATTTCTATCAACGAGTTTTACTTTTTTTATCCCATGTTATTCCACTTTTCTTTACATATTTATCATTGAAATTATCCATAGATATTGGTTTGGTGAAATCAAACTAGATCAATGAATGAGTGGTATCCAGATTTGTGAGGGGTTTTTTTTGTGAATGATGATAGATATCATAGTGTTTGGGACATTCTATGGGTGATTATGGATCATTGGGAGGTGAAATAGTGAAATACTCAGGGGGGCAGTGGTGTGTGAGGGTATTAGGGTTATGTGTGAAGTAGTTTCTAGGAATTTTTCCAGAGAAGGAAGGCCGAAAAGGGTCCCTGAAGGTGCATGAGGGGTGTTACGGGCCTCAGATGAAATTTCATATAAAATAAGTTATAAAATAGGTGATGGCATTTCTTTTTATAGTGATTTTTAGAATTGAATATTGAATACATAATCACATGTCATGTACTTTTGATCCACAAATCATACATAATGTGGGAAATGAAAGTTAGGGTTTTGGTTTGAGTTAAATATCACATGACATATACTTTAGTTACACACATTATGTGGTCCTAGTTTACCCAACTCAGTATGTATAAGGTGTACAATCCAAGATGTCCATCAATCTATACACAATGTGTGGGATAAGAACACACACTATGTATCTTGGCCTATATATGACTCATCTTTCTATAGTAAACTCTGAGTACCTTTGATGTTCCCACACACTTTGTACTCTAGTATACACCCCTTGTAGGTAAACCCATACATGAAAAGTTGATGATAGTACATGACTAGATTTATATCGAGGGTATACAAGTCATGTACCCCCAAAGTATATATACTGTACATTTTATAGAATTGGATAATCTCATATCTTCTTTCCTTGGAATCAGATTTGGGAACACTAGTAGGACATCATGTGCATTTATTGATGTAGAACATTATGGTATGTCCCTCTTCAATATCAGAGGTAAGACATGGGGTGATTTTAGAATTTCAGTTTCCTTATATTTATAGGGATGGTGATTGGTATCAGATGATATTATTATAGAATATATGAGGTTTTTAAATCCCCTAGTGATGTTCCAATGACAAGGCATAGATCCCCTGCACTCTTTTTAAAGATTGGTACCCCCACTTACTTATATAATGAGTCCTACAAATCGGGCATGAGGTTAGTAGTACCTTGGTTTTGTCAAGGAATGGGTTCCCCACACAACTAATAGAGTTAGGAACTCTCTCATGCACATAAGGTTGGGTCTTCTATCCATGGAACATGGTACTCCCTCATCTAACGTGATTTACTTGATGAGGCAGAAGTCCTCTATAGGGGTTAGTTATTCCATCAAACAGACCATACCTTCAGTGAGATACAGTTTCCCCACTATATTTTCTGCGAGATAACATGGGTTTTAAAACTTGGATGTTCATATTCTTGGGTCCCATAATGGGGTAGATTTATCTACGGATGGGCTGCATTGAGTGATATTTTCTTCTATATCTTTTTTTCTCTATCTTTAAAGAATATCTGGGGTTTTTTTCTTAGCATATGGTTTTGAGATGACTGGTCTTCCTATTTATCCTTTATTATTTTTGAGGTGTCCAACTAGGTATGTATATAATCAACCCTATATAGGAATTTTACCCACATTTTTCATGTCTTATGCATACTACAGACAATTTTTAGGTGGTCTTTATGGACATAACATTGGAATAGAGGGAGATAAGTGGTACCCCAAGGTGGATGAATTTGGTGGAATTCATGTTTGGTAGTTATTCATTAGAGATTCATCATATTTTATAGTTACCTAGGTTGGTTTATGTTGATATATTTGATCTTGTACCCCTTTTATTTTATATCATTTTACTCCTTTATACTATGTGGATTCTTAATATATATCATATTAATTTCATATATTGAAATTGATATTCTTATTTATCCTACATTAGCATACCCTATATGGATTTATGTAGTTGTGTATAGCTTTATTAGGCTATGGTTTCCCATATTGTGTGATATTATTACTTAGTGATAGTCACACGCCCTTATCTTATTGGATATAGGCTTGTGGTGGCACACTCATCTTACTTCGAGGCCAAGAAATGTCCTGGTGGGTTGGGTCATGTTGGATTGGTATTAGAGTGGGCCTATATTATGGATGGATTTTAGATTTCAGAGTCTTGTGATATTGGTTTGGGAACTTAGGTTAATGAAGTCATGGAGTTTTTAGTTCATCTTTCAGGGTAGAGGAACCAATATTGGCGTGGCCTCTAACACATCTATTCATAATGACTTTGAGTCAGCTACCAAGATATGATTTAATAACCATGGTTAATCTTGTTAATCATAGGATACCTCAATATATAAAAACAACTAGAATCCCAAGGTAAGGTTGTTATATTATTGTTCTAGTGATTGAGCTTCCTATAATCAATTAGTTGAGTGATGAGGCTTCCATATAGGGACCTGATCAAGAGATTCCCCCACCAGGTAATAGGTGAAAAGTTCCTACACCTATATTCTAGAGACCAAACCATCCACCTGTGATACATGTGGGAATCCTCCACCCACTAAGTAGTAAATTATAATAGTGGGATAAAATAAGGGTGATATCGACTGAGAACACTTAATTAGTTATAATGAAAGAGACCACCTAGGTTCTAAGGTGAGCCTGACCCTCAGGTAGTTGAGGACTAACTTGAGGTTGTGATCTGAGGGTTCTACTTTGTCTAGACACCTGTTGTTCATATGGTGGATCTAGTGTCTATTATTATATATGGAGAAATTATTAAAACTTGGTATTTAATTATTTTTATTCAAAATTAGTTGAATCTTCCTTAGTTAGAGTTGAGTGCATCTTTCATCAGGATTATTACCCAACTACGTTGAGAATTATGCACATTCACAAGTCATATGATCTCCATCATCATATTATGTCTATTTTAGATTATTCATCATGGTTTACTAACTTTATGGGATACTATATTGGAATTATTTTTTATAGATTCCATCATGAATATATGTTTAATCATGGACTCCATAGAGATATCCAAGCTAGAGTTTCCCCTCTCTATATCCCTACTTACTCTGGAGTTTGGGAAAGGTATCTAATGATCAAAATATTCTTCTTAGAGGTATAATATATATCAAGATTTGCTTATAGTAATCTAGGAGAAAATTCATTAACTATGGTCTATCGAAAACATACATCAATGTTGTGATATTGTAGGCATGTGTTTGCGTGGTCCCAATTCCAAGGATTAGTAGCTCATGAGTTGTGTAGAGGATTGATCCACCCATGATACATGTTGTGATACACCTATGAAGGATGAGGTAATATGGATCATGGATATACAACTTTAAATGTATTATAGGTTAGTTAGAGTGGCATGATAGATGGACCAATATGTTAGAGGTAGTGCTACGATCAAGGACCTAGCTAAAGAGAACATGGTGGTACTCAAGTATGAGACCATGGTAGAGGAGCTAGTTATAAACTAAGTTAATGAGATAGAGGTAGATTTCATCATGTTTATCTTCCTCCTCACCACTCTTAAAAAGTCTATATTAGGCTCAGGGAGTTGATGACCATGGATGTGGTCATATGTAGTCAATAGAGTCCTATGAATAGGCTCCACGCGATATGTTTTGAGGTGTAATTTGGGTATTATCTACACAAGAAACCATGCCCATAGATACTAACAAGGCCATTAATTTTATATTAAATAATTATCTTGAGATATTGAAATCTCATTGGAGCCTCTAGCCCCACCTATACAGCTATATAATCCTATCGGTAGTGATCACATGCTCACCGACATCTACTAATGATGCAATATCATGATTATTAGAGAGAGGTTTTAGTGGGTCCTCATAATGAAAGAAATGCCTATGATGTTATACATAGGACATATTAGTTATCCTTAGTATGTGACCAGATAAAATACCAGAAATATAAGGTTATGTGCTACTGAGATGATGGATCAAGGTTTACCTTTATGGGTGAGGGGGTATTTCAGTCGAGGCAGGTGAGGAAAATTCATAGGAAGTTATAGAATATCAACCATTAGTTATTTAGAATGTATTTGTGCATAGATAATTCTTTATATGATTATATTCTTACAGTTATAGATGATTTTATGAATGCATTTATTAAGGTTGTTCTATGATTTCCCCCTTATTGATAGGTCAAAATTTTCATTGATATTCACCCTAAGATACTCTGATATATTTTTCATCCTATTGGATGGCCTGAGCTTAGGGAGATCAAGATGAATCTAAATTAACTTATGGATAAAAGTTTCATTAGACCCAGCCTATCACCCTGGGTAGATCCATTGCTATCCTAAAAAATGGTTGATGAGATTTTGGGTATTTTTATTGACCATCAACACCTAAATCAGGTGAAAGTCAAGAACAAATACCCTATGTTGAGGATTGATGAGCTCTTTGGCCAACTGAAAGGAGCTAAGTGGTTCTATAATATTGATCTTAGGTCTGGATATTACCTACTTTGGATTTTGAGGAGGATATCTTGAATATGACATTCAAATGTCATTACATACATTATGATTTTTTTGGAGATTACCTTCATCATGACAAACTCCTTAGATATGTTCATGGACCTCATATAGAAAATATTTCAACCTTTCTTGGATCTATTCATGGGTGTTTTCATTGATAAAATACATTTCTATTCAATGTTAGAGGATGTTCATAGTGACCATTTTATGATTATTCTTTACTTTCTTCTTGATCTCCAACTGTATGGTAGGTTCTCCATGTATTGATTTTGGATTTGGGTGGTCCACTTCTTAGGGAATTCCATCTCAGAGGGAAGAGTAGCTGTGAGACCAATGAATATCAAAGAAATTATTTCTTAGGATCCAAACAAAAGTGTGGTTAAAGTGTAGAGATTCCTTAGGTTGGCAGGATGCCACCAAATATTCATGGTGTACTTCTCCAAGAATACAACTCCCATGAATACCCTTACCCAAAATATGTATCCATTCATATGGTCTGATTGGTTCAGAGAGATTTTTATATATTGAAGTGGATATTAACAAGTACTCCAATTTTGAGGTTTTCAGATTAAGGATCCCATTACATGGTGTTCTGGGATGCCTCTAGAGTTGGGTTTAGTTTTTTTCTCATATAAAGGTAGGAGATGATTTCTTATGGGTCCAGATAGTTGATAACTCATGAGAAAAACTATAAAATTCATGATTTGGAGCTCATATCTCTATTAATTTCATTGAATACATAGAGTCACTACCTTCTCAATGAGTGGTTTATAGTTTTAATGGATCACAAGAGTCTCAAATACATATTTAACCAAATATATATTAAACTAAGATAGAGGCATTGATTTGAGTTCATGTAGGACTGTATCTTTGAGATTTTCTATAACCTAGAAAATGGTAATGTGGTTTCCAATTCCCAAAATAGGGAATCCTATACGCAGTTGATGGGGGAGGTTTATGAGGAGTTCTTCTTGATGAATTTATCCTTAGTGGATAAGGGATACATTAGTTATCTTCAATCAATGGTGGTTTCCCCTCCACTACTTCAATGTATAATGGAGGCCTAGTTGGAATACATTTATGTCCTATGTGACCAGATATCATCAAGTGATGCACCCGATGGATTTTCTGAAAGTGGGATAATGTCATTATCTTTTGAGGGTAGACAATGGTTTTAGTCTTACTACAAGAGGATGAGTTTAATGAGTTCTACACTCCCCCATAATGGTACTTCTAGGTGCAACAAATATGTACTAGGATATCAAGTGTTAGTTTTGGTGTGAAGGTATAAATATGAGTGTTATTGAGTTTATTTCTCAGTGTCTCACCTTTCAATATGTGAAGGTGAAGCATTGAGTCATGATAGGTTTAACCCAAAAAATTAATGTACCATAGTGGATATGGGATGACATATTAATGGATTTTTTGATAGGTATTACATGATTATTGATAGATCACAATTTTGTTTGGGTGATAATCGAATGAATGACCAATTCATACTACTTACTTTATATTCAGGAGTAAAGTTCAATGGAGATATTATGCCACATGTATATTGAGAATACCATCTGATTTCATGGGATAAATTTTTCAATTATTTCTAATGAATACAATTGATTCATGTTTCAGTTGTGGAGAATCTTTTAGTAGGAATTTGGTACTATTTTGTAGTAGAGTATGACATTACACCCTTAGAATGGTGTCTATAATGAGTGAACCATTTGGGATCTCAAGGATATATTGTGGGATTGTGTGCTAGATTTTTCCTGGAGCTGGGAGGATAACTCAACTTTTGGAATTTTTTGGTAGGTAGGAAAGGGAGTTAGAGAAATGGAAAGAAAAATGGAATTTTGCTTTTTTTGGTATGCAAGAATAGAATGGCTAGTTTATTTAAACAAGGGAACTTGGATTTTATCCATAGATGGGAGGAACCAATTGAGCCAAGAGGGAAATATATTTTTCAAACAAAAATAACCTAACAAAATATCTCTAAATCCAAACTTATCCCCTCTAAAATCATGATACATGTACATTAGAGGGAATCTATGATGGTGGATGCTCTCTCTCTAGTATTTTGATCATGCTACCCAAGATTCCACCATTGGATGAGCTCAAAAAAAAATATTTATGAATATGAAATCACTATTGTCAAAATTGGTTGCCAAAATACCCAACATTTAACCATCATATAAGGTTTATGTAAACTATAAATAACTGATTTAGGTAAAAGGGAATCATCCTTTTTTGATATGTAATCAATTGATTTTAATTATGTTAATGAATAGAGACAATGCTAATGAGGGTTTATCCCAAAAACCTTCAAAGGGGATGTAAATATGAATTTGGGGTTTAGTTTTTTCTAGATGGGTTAAAAAAGATATTTGAAATTTTTTAAAATAATTTTTTATAAAATATAATTATGAATTCTTTTTCTATGCATACCAAACATAACTATGTAACCTAATTTCCATTACAACTTCCAATTCCTTTTCTATTTATATTTCTGTTAAAAATTCATCCTATGTACCAAACAGGGCCATAATAGAGTTCATGTATAAAAACTCCCACCACTTCATTGTGGGTGTAATTAATTGATTAAAAACAAGTAATTAACTAGATTCGACATTTCCTCTATTTTATCATAATTATCACACATGATTAGGGTTAACCACCATTGATGAAAACCCTAATTCATAGATAATACATGGATTGTTTATCAGGGTAATTGATAAACAAGTTCCCCAATGGGGATTTCCAATAGAACTTAGTTCAGATGCGATCAACACTAATGAATGATTTTGATCAAGGTAGGGTTCATTATATCAAATTATTCACTCTATTATTTGTGTTTTTTGAGCCTAAAATATTATTCATAAATTATTTTTCAGAATCTCATGAACCTTCCAAATTAATCTTTAATTATATCAAAATATTATAATTTTTCCCCAATTAGTCATCATTTGTGAATTTGCACCTAATGATCGGTGGTCAGACCTTTCCATCGACTACCAAAATTTTTTATCTATGGGGGTTTTGTCCTATTATTCTCAATTTTATTCACATATTATCCAATAGTCTTGATCATGTTTGGTGGTTTGATGAAATTGGTCTACATCGATGAATGAGTGGTGTCTAGATTTTTAAGGGGCTATGTTGGTATCAAAAATAAATATCAGGGCATGTGGGATGTTCAATGTTTGATGATAGATCATTAAGAGGTATATGGATGTGATACTCAGAGGGTAAGTGGTTCATAGGATGCCAGGTCACTATGTGAAGCCACTTATGGGTGTTCTTCCAGTGAATGATGGTTGAAAAGGGACCTTATATGGAAAAAATGGGCTCTATGGGTTAAAGAAAACATTCAGGTGAAATTGGAGGTTAAATCAACGGTAGTGGTTTTTTTGCCGAGTTATTGAAATAAAACTGAAATCCATGATCATACAGTGTATAATTATGAACGAAAAGTTGTGTATCATATTAGAAATGATGAATAATGTTTTTATTTGAGTTAAATATCAAATAGTGTGTACTTTATGTACACACATTGTATGGTCCCAAGTCACCCAATGTGGAGTGTAAAACGGGTACACACTCAAATGGTCATCTATACATACATGATGAATGGGATAAGAACACACATTATGTATATTGAAATATACTTGACTCAGTTTTTGGTGGTACAGAACGAGTACCATCACTGGTCCCATACACCATGTACTCAAGTATATATGTTGTGTAGGTTGACCCATACATGACCAATGGTTGAAAACACATGACCATATTTCTACTGATGGGTTACATATCATGTACCCTAAAAGTACATGTCCTATACTTTTTCTAGACTTGGAAAATTTTACATCATTTTCTCATGGCTTGGATTTGGGAATATGGATAGTTTATCTTAAGTATTTTTACATGTAGAACATGATGGTACATACCTCATTGGAATATAAGGTGAAACTCTAATGACCTTAAAGTTTATGGTTCATTATTTTTAGGGGAAACATAATTTTTTGGTCCTAAGGTAGGTATTTTTTTGAGAATTGGGGTTCAAATTGAAATTTCAAGTGTTGGAAAAGAGTTAGTGTGAACTTTATATAAAGTGGGTGTTGAAATAGGTTCTTCTGTAGTTGGAAGGTAGGTTCTGTATTATTTGGGAAAGAGGTGAGGGAATGATCACTAAATCATTGGTTGAGCTCTAATAATGTTTTGAGTTACAAATTACTTGAGAATAGGGAAGAATGGGTTTATAATTTTTTAATAAATTCATAAAGTTATTTGAGATGTTTTGGGCTGATTGTATGTGGTCGAGATCCATTGAAGATGAGTTATAAATAGATAAGTGGAAGACACTTAAAGGTACCCTGGATATGTAAGGGTTCTTGCGTAGTGAAATTTGATTAAGTATAGGGGCCAACCTATGATATCTAAAGGTAATTTAAAGTTCATATCATATTAAAGGGCCCTCATTTTTAGAAAATTAGATAAGTTTTATAGTCACCCTATGATATGAAAAAGTAAATATGTATGATATGTAAATGTTACTTTGATACGTAAGGGTTAAAAAGTGGTAAAGTCCTTGAATGTAAGGGTTCCTACATTTTTTAGAAAATTGGATAAGTTTATAAAATTCCTTGTGATATGTAAAGATCACCCTATGTGCAAAGGGTGATACAGAAGAGTCAATTTGTGTAAAAATGTGATATATAAGGGTCACTCCATTCAAGTTAATTTTTTATTTTTAAATAATTTTAGGGAAAAGTGTGAACCTAAACAGTACAAGATACAAGCATCAAGTGTCGCATGAGATGGTCGAGCCATTAAAGTATAATTTCATTATATTCGACACATTCTCCTTAAATAATTTATAGTTGAGACTATATAACTCTGTATTCAAATCATATTTGATAAGATCTTCAAACTAGTGATCTATCTTGTCCAATGTTTGGATATACTCCTCCAATTTAATTTTTCTTGCATTAAAACCTCTTACTATAATACAAACTTTCTTGTTGATCTACCCTGTCTTATATTTATTGTTTCCACTAGTATAAGTCTCTCAACCATTCTATCAGCATCCTCTTGCAAGGAATTGATCAGGAGTGTATCTTCTAACATAACATCCTCAGGGTGTAGGATAAGGTCCAAGGTTTGGGAATTAGATGGAACCCCCTTGGGTGCCTCCCGCATCGAATCCTCCATCTCATCACAACACTATTTTTTCCTTTACTTCACCACATTCTATAATTTGGTTATTGATCTGAACAATTTATCTTTCCTTTTCACCCTAATCATGATACATGGGTTTAACCTCCACCACCTTATGCATTTTGGAGGATCTAGTTTCCATTAGCTTCGGTAAGCGAAAGTAGTCCTTGTGGCCTTTTGTCTCTTTCCCTTTAGAACAATGAAACTCCCTACATCCCAATTATAATTCCTCCATTTCTTCCTATATGGTTATGAAGAACTCTATCAAACCCTTTAAAACCATGGTTATCTAGGACTTGTCTAGAAATCACATCCTCTAAACCTGTCCCATAGAAATTGTGATCATCTGAGAGGGACTTCATTAACATAAAATATTGGATGTTATATTGCATCACCTCCCCTTGAAAATGTGATGAATCATTGACGTACATGTTCCAAAAAAGTATACTAACCTTAATGCTCAGGATTAATCTTCATGACCTAGCCTTTCTTATAACCATCACCCACTCCCCACTACCTTCAGGGGAAGCACTGCTAGAGGCTTCTCCCTTCCCTTCATCCATGGCACCACCATGACCTTGTCACCATTTTTAGAAACCCCAACTAACCTACTACTTGTTGGAGTTTCATTCGGGGTGTCCATAGGACCATTATTACAAAAAATCTTCAATTTTTGTTTCACACATTCAAATACTTTGAACACCTTCAGAGCCAGATGCATCTGCTGTGATTCTTTCTGAAGGGTGACATCCTTTACTGCTCTTGGAACCACCTGTTCAGTTAAAGGCCTTGTGAAAAGGATAGTTTTCCATTTTTCACATCCCCTAACCAACTCCTTCAAACATGAACTATAGTCTAAAATTCCACTTACTATAACTACACCTAGATTATTCAATCCTTTACACCTACACACAAAATATGTGTGCCCCAATTTATTTCATCAAGAACAAAATACACCCACAATTCTAAGACAATCGGATACCTGTATCAAAACTCTTCACCAACAACAATCCACATAAAATCAAGTGTTATTATAGACACATCAATTTCAACATAGAATATAAGAGAAATTGGATGACTAACTAACTGAGTTTGACTATCTGAGAATAGGTAAAAACCCAAGAGGTCAACCGACATATGTATGATCGAGGGGTTTTTAAATGGAAGTGGTTGTTCAAGAAATATAACCCAAATAACTATAGTCGGGGAGTCAAACTTCAAATGAAAATCATAGGTCCATATAAATAATAAAAATATGGATCTGTTGAATGTGTGAGGTGCACTAGTCCATGACTGAATCAGGTCTTCCTCCGCTGCGAATTAGATCATGATGCACTGGCTATTGAGAAGACCCATCGTATCTCAGTCTTTCAATCCCCAATATCCAAATACTAATCTATAAAATGAGTCCAATGATGGATTATAGTGCTTGAAATGAGTAATCAATGTCAATTTGAAAAGATAAGAAGCCCCATTAAACTCTAATAGTAAGAGAGAGAGAGAGAGAGAGTTGCGGTAGCCCCTTAAATAGTTTAGTAAGCTTAGGGAAAATTAAAATTCTTTGAATGGTAGGAAGAATATCTGGGCCAGAAAAGGGGAAGAAATGGAGTCTTTGGGATCTCTTGAAGGATGATAGAGGACCCTCCCCCACTGAGGGGGGAGGGGTTGTCATGGTGGCTATTTCCGTTTAGGGCAGTGAAGGGGTGCCCCACCGAGGGGGGAGGGTTACTCTAGGATAAGAAATTAGTCAAATGTTGGTATACCCTAGGATATATAATGTTAAATTCCATGATATGTAAGGTAATTGACTTTGTGATTTTTTATATATGACATGTATGGGGTGATACATAAGGTTCCACAAGGGTGATACATATGGCTCACCCCATGTGCCATGATCAATGCCTAAGGGTCCCGATGTTCACCAAAAATAAAATATGGAAGGTTTTGTCTAGATTTTAAAAAATATCATGAAAATATTTAAATGAAACATAAAAGGGGGATTATCCCATTATTAGATATAATGTAGTGAAAAAACCTTGTATCTCCTTCCCTTTCCTCTATTCATCCTCTAGGGTGATCTTTGTCGATTTTTGTTGGATCTTTATGTCATTCGTCGTAGGGAGTATCCGTAAGTAAGGCAGGTTTCCCTAGGTATTAATTTCTAGTTTCTTTCACTTTTTTCTTATTTTTATCTGTTATTCCATAAATTAGGGATTTTTCCATATTATTATATTTCTTTTGATTGAAGTTATATCGACCAGGGTTTCTCGATGAGTAGAGTTTTGTTAACTCTAAATGACATAGCTAGCCTTCATATTTATGAGTCTGTTGGTCATTTAGTGACTTTATGTTAATGTAATTTCATTATGGTTATTGATAACATAATGAATATATTGGTGTGATATCACCCCATAAATTGGGATGGGTTCACATTTTTCTAATAGTCAATAAGGACTGCATGGTCTGCTAAATGGTTCATTGGTAATGCCTTGGTCTAACGTGTGACAATGGCCCTCTTTATGGTTTTTTGGAAGTGTGAGTTGGTGTTTCAATGTAAATTGTATTCCCTTTTTAAAATGGGTGTTAAAAAAAGGTATTTTTTATTAATATTGGATCCTTAAAAAAATGGTTTAAAATTTAATTCTAAGGTGAATGGGATGATTTTAGTTGATAGTTTTGAAAATGATATTTTAAAACAAATTTGGGGTTTTTTAAAGAATGTTTTCATTGAAATTTTCGAAGAGTTCCAAGTGTGAGTATAATGAAATATGATTTATTTTTAAATGTATTATAAATATTAGTTGACTATGTTTTTGAAGGAAATCTAAAAAGGTTTGTTTGAGATTTTTTTTGGTCTGGTTGACCTCATGTGGTAAACCCCTATTTTTTAAAACTTTTATGTTTTTTAAGTTTCCCAATTATGGGTTTCGTATATATTATCCTTGTTTCATGATGATACATTATTTTATAGTAATATATTACCATGTTATATCATTTATATGTGATTGTATAGGCTTTTTTTCATGTAAGTTCACGAGTTGACCTGATAATGTTATTCTTTTGGCATCAAAGTGAGCAGGTGGGCTTATATTAATGTAATTGAACCCTTATATGGAAGATATGGTTAAAATATATTGGTTTTAATAGAACCATGACTACTTACATGAATATAGGTTGGTATTTGCACTTGGGTATATTGGTACTATAGTTAGCTGTCTAGGTATGGTAAAGTTTTAAGATGTGCTGTTGGGATAGTGTTGGCATGTTTATACTTTTAGAGATTGTTTCTACTTATTATGTTATATGTTAAGACTAATGAATGTGAACACATCCTAAATAAGAATAAAATAGGTTTTTATATGTTGACATGGGATCATAGATGATATGGGGACAACCTTGAGTAAGAAGGTTAAGCTATGAGATGACGAGAAAGTGTGTCCAAGGATGTGATATGATTATCCATGAGACCCACCTAGTGAAAATTTGGTTTGTATTATACCATAGTAAATATCCATAGGGGGAATTTAATCTTGTGTAAGAGTTTGGCTATTACAATTCCCTCCTTTCATCACTTGTTTTTTGAGTTTTGGATGTATGATTAGCCATAGGACCCACCAGTGATGGTGTGGATCATCTTAACCCCCTGTACCTACCTAGATGGGATGATTTATATTTTAAGGATGGTTTGAAATTTATATCCCATCCTTAGATTAATTTCTATGATATTTAAATATACAATTACCCATGGAACTTAAATCAAGGTGGCATGGTTTGGCTTGTGTGAAAGGATGCGTATTAATATTCCCTTTTTAGATTTATTATTATATATTAACTAGTGGATATAAGACATGGACATGAGACCATACTATGAGTGGGTAGTTCAGATTGTGTGGGAGGTTAGCTATCAATATCCCCTCCTTAGATTTCTTATTGTATGTGATAGATTTCATATATTCTAGGACTTACTATGATGATAAATTTCCATGATGGGGTATATATATGCTAATTTTTGGATATTGTGATGCCTTTCCCTAATAGAATTTATTGTGATGTGTCTATAATTAACATATTTTAGTATTGTATGAAGTAGATAATGTCAGGTGTCATGGTGGATTGTTCAGAACATGATGACTTGGAATGTATTATTATGTGTACATTTTCTGTTATGTTTTTAAGTGGTGTGTTGCATGATCATGACTTTTACTCTTTATATATATTTCATGCACATCCAGTTGATCATAAAAATACTCATTATGTTGAGGTGATAGAGATACCAACTTGGTCATTGGACTCATCCTTTTCATACATACATAACATGGGTTTTGATGTATGTTGGTAAATATTCATGTTTTCTATCAGGAACAAGTATTTCTTAGATATGTACATGTTTTTTTGGGTTTATTGGGTTATAAATGCTATATATTTGGTAGGATGATTATGTTAGTTGGGTCTAAGGAAAATTTAGTTTACCATATAGATGTTGTTTCTTATAAATACTGACCAATGAACCATTATTGTGTTTATACAATGATGCATTCAATGTGTATATGCTAATGCTCTATCTTATTTAGTGCATTATATATATTTTTATTTTTTTTAATTATAGAATATAGAGTACCTCTTCGATCCCTACTTATGTATATTTTTTTTAGGATATTGATTATACAGATGGATCATGTTGAATTTTCAGTAGACTCTAGAATGTACCTAGGTATTTATTTTAAATAAAGTAGTATCCCCATGATTTTTTAGGCCATCTTCATTAGTTGGTAGCCTATGGAGAATGGGGAGGAATTACCAAGGTATTTAAAGATCCCCACTCAGTTCCATTTGGGTGATCTGGTCTAAGGAATTACAACATGGTATTATAGAAGGTGTTTGGTTTGGATAGTGCCAATTATAGATGTGGATTTTTTTCAAGAGTTGGGAGGTATACAAGTAGAAAAATTATCCAACATGGCTTTAGTTAAATCCCATGTTTCTAGGGAAGTCCAGTAATGGGATTAGGTACTACAGGATGAGTGAGGTGGGGGTAGAAAATCATAGTGTGGGATATATGAGACTAGGGATGAGTCATAGGGGTTTATCAAGAGCTAGTGAGTTGTTTATGTATCATGATAGTGACATTCTTAGGTAATGATACACATGACTATGAGTGGTTTTGTTTGACACATTACCTCATTGTGATCCATAAGTATTAATGAAACTTATAATATATTAAATAATTCCTCAAATAAATTATAATGTGTGATTAGATTATTATGGATTTGAGGGGATTTTTTAATTTATTGTTGGTCTTTATTGTTTGGATACCATAGATAAATGATTTTTAGGTTGATAGTTTTTAAGAAAAATCCTTGTTTTAAGAAGGAAAATCAAGTGATGAGATGAGGTGTGTGCCAAATGGTTGTATAATTTTGTTTTACTTGAAATAGATAATGGATACAATGATTTTGAAATAGATTAATTTTTTTTGTTTTGATAAAATTTAAGTAAAGATTTTTCTAAAACTGGGTATCAATGTTACTTTTGAAAAACAAGAATAGTTTTTGGGAAAAATCCTGGTTAAACTGGGGATTTTGAGATTTTGGTTTTAGTGGAAAACCCTTGGATTCTTAGGGGTGTTTTTGAAAATTAGGAGTGTTTCTATTACTATAAAATGGTTTAATTTGGTTTGAATAAGTAACCAATTCTTGTATAGAATGAGCTACTTGGATTTTAGAGTTTTGACCAAGAGTGAACTATATATTTGAATTTTATTCCTGGTTGGTGTGATGTATTTTTCAGAAAGGTCCAAGTGAAGTTAATGGGTGTGGACTACTTTGTCATGATATTGGGAAGAGGAACCATATGCCTATGTTGATATAGTTTTCTTGGTTTTCTATGGTTTAATAATAATAAACTAGGTGATTGAGTGTAATTTTAGGGGTACACCAAGGTTGTTTCATGAGGGACACATGCTTTAGGCTCATGGAATGAATGATAGATGTTGTAATAGAGTAGTTAGATGTGAGTTTTGATGGTTCTAGTTTATACCGATTGAAGTAAATTTTTGGTAGGTGGTTATTATGGTGGGGAAAATCATTAATTGAAATAAACATTTTTGAGTGGATTATTATTGTTGGGAGAACTATAATCCTAGAGATGAATAATTTTTGGTATTTTCATTGGTTTGGGATCAATGGGTGTAATTTGGAATTATATTAATGTTTGGTTATAGTGATGAGCACAGTACTTCAGAAATTTGTTTTGGGATCTAAGAGAATTTATGGTTACCTCAGGGTGTAATGTGTTGGGTCAAAGAACACTTTTATATCCCTTATTTTTGAAAATACCAATAGACTTAATATGATTTTGATGTAACTTAAAATGGTTTTTTATATTTTTTATGATCTGTATTGATGTATCTTTGAAATTTTCCAAAGAATTTAATTGAAATGTTTATGTATCTGAACATACACATGAATTAAAATGGAGTTTATAGGGTGAACACATAATATGATAGAAGAAAAACCAAATATACCAAATGACGGAGTACAACATTTTATGCTATTGAAATTGAACTTGAAGAACTTGGAATCTACCCATTGGAGTTTTTTATTTGAACATCTATAAATTCAACCTCATGATTCAAGGAGAAGAAGTAATTACACAAGTTAAACCTAAATAGTTTTTAATAATTTTAATTTTGTACATCATCTCATTGCCACTGATAACTTATGATTGTATTTCCATCAAAGGTTTATTCTTAGATCATCAGTGTCTATGTTTTCAATGTAAATTCTCCATGTTTTTATTATTGTAATTTTTTTATCATGATCCTTAATGATCAAAGAAATTAAGTATTATAGAAGCAATATTTCCAAATCCAGATGATAGAGGGATTCCATATATAAGAATAAAATTCTCTTTCTATAGGGTTATAGTCGATGAAACTTAGGATGATTGATATTTCCTGATATTGATTAGTGTGATCGAGAGATTCTAAGGATAAGAAGATAGAGTGTTCATGGAAAGAACACTGATACCAGTGAAAGGGTTTTATATTGAGGATGTTTTTTTCTTAAAATGGGGATACCTAGATCAATTTTATAGACCATCTTTCCACTTTGGATAAAATCAAAGGATGCTTATGAATTTGAAGTAGGTTGGTAAATAATATCCTTTTGGGGTATTCAAATTGTTAACTAATACTTCATATATTGTTGTTACTTTTCATTATCTTTTTAATGTCCAATGTTCTTATTACATTTATCATACAATGGTATAACTATCAATAGTTTTATATTCCAATACATTTATTCTTTGTATACTCAGATTTGATAAAAATTTATATCATTCGATCAACTTACACTTTGAGTGAGTTGAAAATTTATAATCATGTTTTAGACTATAATTCACTAAAACTTGTATGGAAATATTCACCTTATTGTGATGACCATAATTATGATAGTGATATAATGGTGATCATTATTTGATTAGAGTATAATAACATAATCATAGTGGTATGAGGATTTGATGAAATTGAAGGTGTTCATTTGTAGTAAGAGATATCACTAGAGATGGACTAGAGTACCTTTGTATGATAAATCTGAGATCGTTCCTTGAAAGTGGTTATCAAGGATGGGATGAGCATGGCTTGTTAAGAGTGAAACACATGAAATGATAGAACCTATAAGGGATTGTGATTTAGGAGAAATGTTAGGGAATCCATATGGCAGGGAGTGCACAATTTCCTATTATATGGTGTGATCCTCATTGTGGGTGAACTTTGGATAATGTTTAGGTTGACGTTCCTAGTAAGAAAATAATGGGTAGTGATCAATGTATCATGTTGGTGCTCTAGTATGATAGGGGTGTTCATGTATCTTCATTAAATTTGATAATGGATAGGATGCAGGCTAAAGATATTAGATGTTTTGGTTCAACAAGGTGATAATAACAATAATCCTATAGTGGGGATCATTGAATTCATCACAGATATATGAATCTTGTGTTGGAAGTACAATAAATGTGGTGAAACCAATTTATGGATGGTTGAGATGGAAATGGGATACTAGAGATATATTAAATATAATTTATCTGGTTGCTGGGTGAATATCCAATTTGGGATTTAAATTTAACACCCTGAAATTTTAATATATGATTACCATTATGTAAGTTAAATTTTTCGATAGATTTATCTACATGAAACACTGAACTTAAATAGAAATAGTGATTTATTTAGATAAAATATAAATGTTTAAGTATGACCATTAAAACCAATCCATTGAATTAGTGGGAATGGACATGAATAACTATTTTATGGATTACATGTATCTAGAAAATAAAGGATCCTTTCAAGGTGAATGAAATCCAATTAGTTTATCTAAAATGACTAATAAGACCATTTATTATTTAAAATGTATTTTTATAAAAAATTGTCTTTTATGAAATATGAATTTCCATTTCAAGAAACATATGATTAATGATAAATTCTGTTTGATATTAATAATTTCTTAACACTAATTTAGTTGATAAATGGCATGAATTAATAATAATAACAATTAATATTTGAAAATTTCATTTTCCAATTAAAAAATTTTTCAATTATTCTTTATTATTTTATTTGAAAAATAAATTTATAAATTTTCGAATTTTAAATTAATAAAAATGAACTTCATTTTTGAATTTCTCATATCAAAATTCTCTTATTATGAGTTTTTAATCTTTTTATGAAAAGTTGGAATTTTAGTTGAAAAATATGGTTTTAAAAAACCCCATAATTTATATGAATTTAACATTATATAAGAATGAAATATAAATTTATAAAACCTTTTAAGTAATAAAATATGAATTTTAGCAACAACATTATTTATTTTAAAATATTTGTTTAACTTAGTAAACCTATAGAAAACATTTTTATAACTAATTAAAATGTCTAAAAATAATTTTTTTGGTCTTTTATTTGATTAAATTATTTTCAAGGGAGATTATATAATAACCAAATATTTTATGATTTTTTTCAAATAAATTTAATTTTTCGATAACTTGCGGCACATACAACATTGAGTTTTAGGGAACCCCAATATACTATTAATATTTTTATTTAAACCAAACCATTATAACATAGAAATTAAATTGGAGGGTATGAATAATAATAACTAAATAATGAAAAGTAATTGGTTTATACATCAATAAAAAAATTCATTTTTTATCAATTGGTTAGAAATGAAAATAAAAAAATAAATTTAAGGTAAAGGAAATGTTTTTCTAAAAAATTGTTTTTATGCGTACAAAGTTTTTTTATCTAAATAAAATAAACTAGTCACTAATGGTGAATGATTTTAATCAAATTTATATATTATATATTTAATAAAATGTTTTATCATTCATCAAATATTTTTTTTCTAATCATGAGATAAGAATAAATCATGTTTTTTGTTTAAAAAATGTACGTTTTTTCTAAAAAGCAGCTTCGTCATGCTATGAACACTTATTTTAAAACTATCTATCATTAAATTTTATAAAATTTATTTGAAAAAATGAATTTAATTTCTTAAATCATCATGTCAACATTATCAGAGTGAATTTTTGAGAATTCTCTAAAAAGATTAATTTTTTGATGAATAATGAAAAATGTTGATTTTTATTGAAAATATAATTTTCATTTAAAGTATTTAAAATGCTAAAATATATTTTAAAATGGTTTTAAAAGTAAAATTAGAGAAATTATATTATTAATAATTAAATTTATTTTATTTTAATCTATTTTATGTTTATTTTCTACATAAAAACTTTTATACTTGAAGAAATATTTTCTTTAGAAAACCATTTTTTCGTCGCGTCTACCAGTTTAATTTTAAATTAAATTATGATAATTATGGGAATTTATTATTTTAAAATGAATTATGTATTTTTAATAATAATAGTTTATATTATTTAATAATTTTTTTTCTATAATTAATAGTGAAATCAATAAAAATTAATTACTATTGTTAAGGTTAAAATAAATTTACTAGGGGTTAAACCAAAATATATGGGTACGTTTTCCATTAAAACTTGTATAAATATTATTTTATGTCCATATTTAAACTATATTTGATAAAAAAAATTAATCTATTTTCATTTGGAAGCCTTTATCTTGGTAATGAATTTATCATTTTTGGATTCTTTTGGGAAATTTCAAGTAGTTTCCAAGTGGGTTCATTTTCCCACTTATAAAAAGACATCCCCATCCTCTCTTACTCACACTCCCAAATCCTTTTATTTTGTAAAATAATTTAAAAAATCATTTAATTCCCTCAAAAAATCCTAGTGGCCTTATTTTTATTAGTAAACCCTCGAAAGAAGGCTTTTGGTTATAATCTAAGGAGGTCATCCAAAGAAGACGTTTTTTTCTTAACCGAGTGTTTTTATTTTATTTATTCTTCCACCTCATTAAAATATTCTTTAAATATGATGATATAATAAAATAATTATATCCCATATATTTATATGTTATTAATTTTTTGGAATAACCTATACCCCTCTCCTCTTTCATCATATTGGAAACCAAATAGTTGATCGTGTATACGACAGATTACCACCTCGCAAACCAATCTAATTGGTTTTCCGTCACCAACTGTTAATAATTGATATAACTATATATTTAAAATAATTTTATGATAATTATAACATAATTAGACTTATGTAATTTTACAATCATATCTACCTTTTTCTCCTTCCAATATGTTTGAAAATGATAATTCCTCTTTTGCGTATGTGTGGACTACCGCCTCTATGAAGTGATGTGTTCAGTTTTTTATTTTATTTTGACCTGGATGGTAATAAGGATATATTTAATGAATATATATGATATATATTATATAATAATTATTTTTTTAAATGTAAATTATTATTTACCTTTCTTTTCTTTCATCTGGTGAGAAAATGAAAACAACATTCATGCGTACGTATGACCTACCGTATCCATGATTAGTGTAATCCATTTTACATCTCTAACATTTATGGATTAATATAAATATATATATATATTGAATAAATATTATATTTAAATCATTTTCAACATTCAAGATATGATGAAACCATGATTAAATTTAAAGGACTGAAATATCAAACCAAAACATACATGGAAATACAAAGAATCTATTTCACAAAGCATGATTTTAACACTACACCAAACTGAGAGTTTAGCGGCGGTTTATCAAACATCCTCATTTTTTAAAATAATTTAGAGGAGGTTTCTAAAATAGATCTGCTAAACCATTACTTTTTTTCATACACATGACACTTTACCCCTCCCCCGACCCCCACCCCGCCGACTCCCCGAAGCCCTATCGATCCCCAAATCTGCCCATCACCACCCATCACCATCCCTCACCAGCCATCTACGCACCTCACCATGCCTCAACATCCCACACCAGCCCTCACCATGCCTCGCCGGCCCTCACCATCAAGTTTCATCAACTCAAAAATTATATAAAGGGTTCAAGGGAAAAAATGCAGATCGTTACACTCCAAGGTAGGATATCATATGTAATTCATTTTATGATTAACATGAACTAATGATTAATACATCATCTTTTAAATTGTGAAATATCTGGAAGCCTATTTTTGGTAGATTATTTTCCAAGAAATATAGATGTTAGATGGAAATTGAGTTGGCTTCCCTGTTAACATGAGGTATAATTTTTGGGTATTGAGTTGGATTCCCTATTAACATGCATTTGCTTTCTAAATTCCATTTTTATAAAATTACGAATATTTTTGATATACCAATGGTTTTTAAAAAATATTTCTTAGTGTTTTGAGGTTGTTATAAATGGATTTTCACATGAATCCCATGTTTTTTTTAAATTGAATGTTTTATTATGCTAATATTCTTGTGAAATATCTTATTTACTTTTTAAATGGTTATCATGTTTTGAAATGGGTTTTGACCCGATTATGATTTTTAATGTTTGAAAATAGGTTTTAAATAGATTTTGATTTGTAATTGAGGTGTTAAACTATAAATGTTTTTAAAAAGGTTGTTTTGATGTATTTAGAATTGGTATTTTAAATGCGTACATGGTTTAAAACTTTTAAAATGTCTTGTTGGATTATTTTAAATGGTTTGATGGATTTGGTTGTCCCTTTTTCCTTAGTTTGACTTTCAAAGATAATGAACCTTGTTTAAGTGTATATTTGAATCATTTTAAAATAAATAGTTTATTTTTGTGGACCTATTGAAACGTTTCAAGTTGTGTTCGTGTGATTTTTGAGGGAAATGAAGGTCATTGGTCATGATTTTTTTAAAAGAAGAGAACACTTGTGTATGGGTGACATTGAAATTTTTTAAATGATTTGGTGTTTTCCATCATTTTATATATTGTGTTTGGTAATTATTTTATGAAAAATAATTTTTTTCATTCTAAGACATGTTTTGGTGTAAAAAAATTGTTTAGAACATTGGTTTTAAATAGTGTATGTCTAAGGAAACCATTGATTCCCCCTTTCTCATTTACCACTTGTGTGGGTTTGTGATAAATATGTGATGCTTTTTTCTCCCCATGCATAATAATGTGATACCTATGTATTGAGTGTATGTTATGTATGTATAGGGTACTATATCATTGGGTGTTAGGGTTGAGTGTAGTTAAGGTTATTCCCCTTTTGTTAAACTTGTCTCATTTTAACTATGACTCCGTTCCACTATTGGTCATGGGAAACCATGTACTAATTAGATTCCATAAATTATTTCTCTATTTGGTTCACATGCCGCTAGTTTCAAACCAGTCATTATAGTAAAAAGGTCTAGGTGAGGGGTTTTTATCCTGAGGATTCTGTGGGAAACTTGGTTTTCAGTTATATATGTAGCATAAGCTGATAGATAGATAGTTTAGGTGGTTATGCCCATATATGATTAACTTATTATAAAAATTTCATTCCCAAGGTCGATCCCAGGACAAATTCAATTTTTAACACCCCAAATTTCCATGGCACGTCTCCATTTGAATAATTAAATAGCTTGCATTGTACGCAACTTGGAGATTCTAACACACCGCGACCAATCAAACTAGGCGTTATGAATAGTAATACTCACTTTTTGAAATTTTATAAATTTTATTTTTTAAAATGGACTTCATTTTTGAATTCTTAATATGGAAATTAGCTTAGGTTTAATTTTTGGTATTTTTCTGAAAACTTTCAATTTTTTGATGAATAGTGAAAAATACTACATTATTGGTTAAAAAGGACTTCTTATTTAAATAATTACTTATTTTATTTAAATTTATTTTAGGTCAAAATATATACATAATACCTATATAAGTTTAATGTACTTCATTGGAGTCATTTTATAATAAGCTTAGATATATAAAAATTTTATTGAACTTTTTACTATCTTTTACCCACCTCCTAGGAGCGTTTGCAAATTTGCATAAAACATAATTTTACCGCTTCTGTGAGTTGAATTTCAAAAATCCAAAAGACACAGTTAATATTAGTAAGTAAAATATGGTTAAATAAGATGAAAATAATTTTTTGTGAATAGTAACTTTTGACTTTTATTTACCACAGTTAAAAGTAAATAGGGTAATTAAGGGAAAGAATGATATCATAATTATGCTAACACATGTCCTAATTCTATTGGATAAGTATAATTTGACCAAAAAAAAACCTTAGGAATAAAATATTATTCTATTTGGTTCACTTGGATTAGATTAGGACATTTATTATTATTTTATTTAAAAAATAGTTAAAAGAGTTAAATTGAATGTTTAATAAATAAACCATTTTTAATATAGGGTTATACATAAGATAAATTCGACTATAAATATTCATTAGAAATATAAAAATATTTCTTATATAATGGTATTTTACTTATAATTTTTAGAAATTAAATAATTTAATTTATTTATGACATAATGATGGTGCAATAATTACCTTATTAATGAAAGATTAAAATAATTGATATTATAAATATCCAAATAAATGTAATTTGAAAATTTTAATGAATTCAACTAATTTTATAGGTTAATATGACATATGAGGGTTTATTAAATATTTTTTTAAAGTAATCATGTTGTTATGATTTTCATAAAAACCAAATACTAAATAGTGTCAAAATTGACATAATTGAGTTTTTAAAACAAATACTATATTATTAATTGATATAATATTCCAAAAAATATAAGGTTTGGAAATAGGTCTTAGATAAGGTTATATATATTAATAATGAACCACATGGGATTATCGTGTCTTGTTATAGTATGTTTATTAACCATATAATTTAAAAATACAAAGAGACATGGTAATTGTCAAACTATTTAACTAAGAGTTAAATCTAAAAGATAAGGTTAATATAATGACCTAAAACTATCTAAAATCTATTGGTTGAGAGGTTTTCGACCCATCCCCACCTTATCCTATAAATAATTCATTTTGGAGCCATTAGAAACCGAAAATGAGTTTATTATAAAATAATATTTTAAGCTTTTCCAAAAGTGACCCTCACCTCTCTAATAAAAGGGTACTTCCCCTTATCTTAATTTCACACCTCCAAATCCATTTGACTCATCAGTCCCCTACCAAAATATCCTCCCAATGTTCCTACCTTCATTCTAGAGGCCTTCCATTGGTCAGAAAGACAACCTAAGGAGCCATTTGGATCAAATCAAAAGGAAGAACCCGAAGAAGAGGTAAATATTTCATCACCTCTTTCAAGTTCTTTTATAATTCCACTTACTATTTCTTTGTTGTTTCCATTATAAAATAATAACTCCAGTATCTTCTATATAATATGATGTTATTACAAAAATGGTACAACCATATTCATTATTAAATCCATCATATGAATGACAAAGTCACCATACATGCGTATGTACGACTTACCATCTCCACGTCGTGGTGTAGTTTGTTATTCAAACACTTCATTATTTGGATGGGTATAATAATGAGTATAAATGATGTAAATAATAAATAAAAAATGTTAATTATTTTTTATATATGATATAACATCCAATTACATACGATTTCAATATCAATATAATGATATTGTCACTCGTGCGTACGTACGGATTACTGTCTCCACGAACGCGATGAGATTCATTCCCCATCGTAATCATTCAAGAATAATATTTATTTTTTGATTCAAAATAATGTTTATTAACATAATATAATTATATATATGAATCAAATACATACTATTCATAACAATAATGACTTACATAAGAAAGAATATAAAGGAAAACGAATTAGTTAACACCCAAAACGATGATTCTACTAAAATATTATGAAAAAATAAATATTATAAGATCATATATGATATCATATTTATGTATATAGTTCTTGTATAATTTAATAACAATGATTTAAATATTATACATAATTTTAACTTACCCTGGACCAAGGAAAATTACAAGGTAAGGGTTAATTCTACAACCTCTTTACTTATCTGAGGTTGTTAATACATAAGTATCTACTGAGACCACGTTATCATCCACATTCGTGTTTTCTTAAAAATGTAATTCAAAACATTCTCCCTGTTTACTAGAAAATTTTTCAAATTCATTTATACCCTTATTTTACCATATATGTTTTGAAAGGAATCTTTTTGTCATTTTCCAAACAAGGCACTTTATGACCTTTTTGACAAAATTAAGGTAAGAATGTATTTTTTTAACTTATATGGCGGGTGCAGCTATTTTCCGCCATTATTACATCGTCGAAGATTCCCATACAATATTATAAGAATATTTTGAAAATAAATTTTTTCTTTTATAATTATATAACTTTTAAATGATTTAAAAATAGAATGATATATTTCTCTAATTTTTTTTGATTTCATCTATGTCAAAATCGTTTGATGAATTTTAAGCTTGTTGGAAGTTGATTTATTATGATACAAAACTTCCATATTGTATTGAAGGTTTTGTGATATTTTTTACTGTGGATGTGTTATTTTTACACCATTCATGGTTTATGGATAAAGTATTTACATTTTGTATCCTAGTTTTAATACAAATGTTTATGTTATGTTTAAACCTTTTCTTATAAGGAATGCATTGGACTTAGTAAGTGACGGGTGGAGCCTGCTATAGATCCTCATTGCATCATTAGGTCTCATGAGACAAACTAGTGTATTGACACAAGGCCTTGACAAAATCTTATTTATAGTCTTGGTATAAGGCCTTGACTATGTGGTTATGAAGTCTGGCATTATGAATTCCATCATTATGAAAGTGGCTATTGATATTGCATGTGATTATTCGACTAGTAGAATATCCATGTGAATAAGTAAATGGAATTATTTGATTTTATCCTTTTCATATCATGTTGAAGTTTAAGTTTAAAAGGATTTTGTTTTAGTCACATACATTTCCTTAAATGTTTATGCTTATTTATGAAAGTTTCCACTATATTGTTATCCTTACTAAGCATTTGAGCTCACCCCTTTCTATGTTTTATTTTTCCCAGGATGTGAAGAAGTATTTTATGGTTGACATGCAGGGATATGATAAGGATATAAGTTTTTTCAAAGGGGAAAAAATGTTGTTGATGTTTTTATTTCATGATGTAGTGTAAAACTTATGAATGTATCTAGTACTTCCAAGGATACTAAACTGATCAGTCTTTCAGGATTTGATCCCTTGTGATCATGCCAATGTTATGTAATAATGCAAACTCTGGGTAACTGGGGTATAGGTATTACAGCTGGTATCATAGGAAGTTTTGTACAAACTTGGAAGATAGATTTAGAAAAACTCTGATTAGAGAACATTACCCTAAGATAGACTCTGAGGACTAGTATAGAAGAAGTTCCTAGAATTTTGGTACTGTAGAGATTTTTTGAGTTTTCTAAGCAATACATACCTATCTAGATACGAGCAAGTATAGGAAGATCTGGAATAGATGTACCTAAGGTTAAAACCCAAAAACACCGCTTTGAGCTAGACTCGAACGGGAACTGGTGCACAACAACGGGCCTTCCTGCACTCCTGGTTACGACACTCCTGGGGGACATGCATAGGATAATTCTCATTTTCTTTAAAAACCATTATGAAGGGTTTATGAGTATATAATTCCTCAAAGAAATTTTTTTTATGATTATGTATTATATCCATAAGCTGTTCAATTTATGTTAAGTGTTTTACAAGTTTGGAATCATGTATTGCGATTCATAAACTAATCTAGCGTATGCCATTGTTTAGAAATGAAACCTAGTGGAAGGAATGGAAACCATATCAATGAAATTAATCCATGTAGGTATTTCCCTCATACTCAAGATAATTATAGTAGAGTTAGTGATTCAACTGGTGTTTATTATCTTATCAGCATACTGGGAAAACTCACTCAAGTTATGAATAAAAACTTTACCCATATGGAGAACCCTGATCCACAATGTGGATGATCAATGTTAGGCCGCTTCATGAGGAAAAAACACCAACTAATTCTATTGGATAAGTATAATTCGACCAAAAACAACTTTAGAAATAAAATATGATCCTCTTTTGTCCACTTGGATTAGATTAGGACATTTATTATTATTTTATTTAAAGAATAGTTAAAAGATTTAAATTCAAAGTTTAATAAATAAACCAATTTTTATATAGGGTTATAAATAAGATAATTTCGACTATAAATATTCATTAGAAAGATAAAATTATTTCCTACATAATAGTATTTTATTTATAATTTTTAGATATTAAATAATTTAATTTATTTTCGACACAATGATGATGTAGTAATTAACTTATTAATGAAAGATTAAAATAATTGATATTATAAATATCCAAATAAATGTAATTTGAGAATTTTGATAAATTAAAATAATTTTATTGGTTAATATAACATTTTAGGGTCGATTAAATAATTTTTTTGAAGTAATCATGCTATTATGATTTTCACAAAAACAAAATACTAAATAGTGTCAAAATTAACATAATTGAGTTTTTAAAACAAATACTATATTATTAATTGATATACTATTCCTAAAAATATAAGGTTTGGCCAAAGGACTTATATAAGGTTATATATTTTAATAATTAAGAACATGGGGTTATATTGTCTTGTTATAGTAATTTTATTACCCATATAATATAAAAATACAAAGAGACATGGTAAATGTCAAACTATTTAACTAAGAGTTAAATCTAAATGTTAAGGTTAATATGATGACCTAAACCTATATAAAACCTATTCATTGAGAGTATTTCGATCCATACCCACCTTAGCCTCTAAATAATTCATTTTTGAGCTATTAGAAACTGAAAATTATTTTATTATAAAATAATATTTCAAGCTTCTCCTAAAGTGACCCTCACCTCTCTTATAAAAGGTTACTTCACTTCTCCTAATTTCACACCTCCAAAGCCATTTGGCTCAGCCAAACCCTACCCAAATATCCTCTGAACTTTCCTCCCTTAACTATAAAGGCCATCCTTTGGTCAGAAATCCAACTTATGTAACCCTTTTGATCAATTCAAAAGGAAGAACCTGAAGAAGAGGTAAATATTTCATCACCTATTTCAAGTTATTTTCTTATTCCAATTCCTATTTCTTTGTTGTTTCCATTCTAAAATAATAACTCTATTATCTTATATATGTTGTGATGTTATTATAAAATTGGTATAACCATATTCAATATTCTATCCATCATATGAATGACAAAGTCACCATACGTGCGTACGTACGACTTACCGTTACCACCTCGTGGTGTAGTTTGTTATTCAAACACTTCATTATTTGGATGGGTATAATAATGAGTATAACTGATATAAATAATAAATATAACATGTTAATTATTCTGTATATATGATATAACATCCAATTACATACAATTTCTCTATCAATATAATGATATTGTCGCTCGTGCGTACATACTGATTACCGTCTCCACGAACGCGATGAGATTCATTCCCCTTCGTAATCATTCAAGAATAATTTTCATTTTTTGATTCAAAATAATGTTTATGAACATAATATAATTATTTATATGAATCAAATAAAACCTATTAAAAACAAACATGGCATATGTAACCAAACATATAAAGGAAAATGAATCAGTTAACACCCAAAACGATGATACTACTAAAATATTATTAACAAAGAAATATTAGAAGATCATATATAATATCATATTTATGTATATTGTTCTTGTATAATTTAATAATAATTATTGAAATATTATACAGGATGTTAATTTACCATCGACCAAGGAAAAGTACAAGTAAGGGTTAATTCTACAATCTCCTTACTTATGAGAGGTTGTTAATACGTAAGTATCTACTGGGACCTCTTTATCATCCACATCCATGTTTTCTTAAAAATATAATTCAAAAAATTCTTCCTTTTTACTAGACTATTTTTCAAAGTCATTTATACCCTTATTTTACCATATATGTTTTGAAAGGAATCTTTCCGATGTTTTCCAAACAAGGTACTTGATGACCTTTTCGACAAAATTAAGGTAAGAATGTCTTTTTTAACTTATACCATGGGTGCAGCTATTTTCTTCCGTTATAACATCGCCGAAGATTCACATACAAGCTTATAAGAATATTTTCAAAATAAATGTTTTCTTCTATAATTATATAACTTTTAAATGATTTCAAAATAGAAAGAGATATTTTTCTAAAAAAGTTTTGATTTCATCTATGTCAATATCCTTTGATGAATTTCAAGCTTGTTTGAAGTTGATTTATTATGACACAAAACTGCCATACTGTATTGAATGTTTTGTGATATGTTTGACTGTGGAAGTGTTATTTTTAAACCATTCATGGTTTATGGATAAATTTTTGAGATTTCGTATTATAGTTTTAATACAAATGTTTATGTTATGTTTAAAACTTTTCATACGAGGAATGCATTGGACTTAGTAAGTGATGGGTGGAGCCCTCTATATCACCTCGATGAATTGGTAGGTATCATGAGACAAACTAGTGTCTTGGCACAAGGCCTTGACAAAATCTTATTTTTACTCTTGGCAAAACGCCTTGACTATGTGGTTATGAAGTCTGGAATTATGCATTCTATCATTATGAAAGTGGCTATTGATATTGCATGTGATTATTTGACTAGTAGAATATCCATGTGAATAAGTAAATGGAATTATTTGATTTTATCCTTTTCATATTATATTGAAGTTTAAGTTTTAAGGGCTTTTATTTTAGTCTTATACATTGCCTTAAATTCCTATGCTTATTTATCAAGGTTTGCGCTATATTGTTATCCTTACTGAGCATCTAAGATCCCCCTTTCTATGTTTTATTTTTCACAGGATGTGAAGAAGTATTTTATGGTTGAACTGTAGCTATAGGATAAGGATATAAGTGTGTTAAAAGGGGACAAAATGTTTTTGATTTTTTTATTTCATGATGCAATGTAAAACTTATGAATTTATCTAGTACTTCCAAGGCTACTAAACTGATCAGTCTTTTAGGATTTGATCCCTTGCGATCATGTCAATGTTATGTAATAATGCACCGACTCTGGGTAACTAGGTCGGGGAATTACAGTTGGTATCACATGAAGTTTAGTATAAACCTTGGAAGCTAGATTTAGAAAAACTCTTATTAGAGAACATTACCCTAAGATAGACTTTGAGGATTAGTATTGAAGAACTTCCTAGAATTTTCGTACTGTAGAGATTTTGTTAGTTTTCCAAGCAATACATCCCTGTCTAGATATGATCAGGTAGTGGCATCTCTGGCACTGATATACCTAGTGGTAAAACCTGAAAACATTGCTTTGAGATAGAATCAAACATGAACTGGTGCACGCCAACGGGCCTTGCTACACTCGTGGTTACGACACTCTTGGGGGATATGCTTAGGATAATTCTCATTTTCTTTAAAAACCATTATGAAGGGTTTATGAATATATAATTCCTCAAAGAAAACATTTTTATGATTATGGATTATAATAATAAACGGTTCAATTTATGTTAAGTGTTTTACAAGTTTGGAATTATGTATTGCGATTTATAAACTAATCTACTATATGCCATTGTTTAGAAATGGCCCATAGTGGAAGGAATGAAAACTATATCAACAAACATAATAAATTTAGGGATTTCCCTCCTAATCAAAATAAATATAGTGGATTTTGTGATGCAACTAGTGCTGATCATCTTATCACCATACTGGGACAACTCACTAAAGTTATGAATAATAACTTTACCCATATGGAGCACCCTATTCCACAACATGGAGGATCAATGTTAGACCAATTCATGAGTAAACAACCAAAAAAATTCAACAGGAGAAAAAATCCATTAGTATCTAAGTAATGGATAAATTCCTTAGAGAAAATATTTCATGCTTTGGGGAGTAGCGAAAGGGAAAAAGTTTTCATGGAAGTTTATCGCCTCACGGGAGATGCAGATCAATGGTGGTCATTAATCCAAAAAACAAAAAAAGATGAAGAAGTATCGATCATGGAATAGAGGGAGTTTAAAGAGATTTTCTTAGAAAAATAATTTCCTTGTGACCATCGAGCGGATATGGAAAGACAATTTCTGAGTCTGAGGCAAAAGGAGGATGAGAGTGTCGCAAAGTATGAGGCTAACTTTACAAGGTTTTCAAGGTATGAAACAGATTATATATGTAACCCAAAGAGTAAGATTGATTGATTATTTTATGGGTTAAAACCATTTATCCATTGAGTATTAGTCTCACAAAACATCTCATCTTATAAAGATATTATCTCATGCACTATCAAGACAGAAAATGAATTCTCTAAGTCTTACGACTTTAAAGCAAAGCAAGAGAAAAAGAGATATTTTAAACACTTTGGAAAATGGAAATATGGGGAAGAAGGGAAAGTTTAATATCTCTCATGTGTTAAATGTGGGAAGAAACACCCCGGTACATTCCTGAAGGTAATGGGAGTCTCGTACAAGTGTGGTGAAAAAGGCCACCAAACTCGTGATTATAAGGGGAAGAAAGAGGCTGTCAATGTTGAATTATACTATTGTTGAGAATAGGGGGATTATGAAAATGAATGTCCTAAGCGCCAAAGGAAATTACCTCTAAAATGTCCAAGGGAGTAAGACCAAGCTTATGCGATCACTACTGCTGAGGTTGAAGCTCCAAAAGATGTGGTGGAAGGTAATTTAACGGTTTCCTCAAGTTTAGCCAATGCTTTATTTGATTATGGATCATTGCATTGTTTCATATCTTCCCAGTTTGCTAAGAAAATTAGATATTTTAAATTTTACATAACAAGGGAGTTGTTAGTAAAAACACCGAAGGGAAGTATCATTGTAACATAGTTTTGTGAATCAATTTTCATTAGGGCATATAAATGTTCTTTATCTACTGATCTCATCGTCATACCAATGATTGAATTTGATATAATCCTCGTAATGGATTGGCTTTCAGACCATGATGTGAAAATTTATTGTAAGAAGAAGGAGGTTACAATTCTCTATGATGATTAGAAGTACCATATCATTATATTAGAAACGTCACCACCTAATTCTTATCTAGATCCACCCCTAGTAGCTCTACTAAATTCAATTATTGGGGAGGAAGATAATGAAATAACTATGGGTGAGGAAAAGAATGTTCGAATAGAGGACGTACCTATTATGGAAGAATATGTTGATTTGATTCTAGAGGATTTACCTGGACATCCTCCGGAACAAGAAATTAAGTTTTTCATTGATTTAATTCCTGGTTAAAGGCCCATATCAAATACCCCTTATAGAATGGATACCATGGAATTAGTGGAACTAAATAAATAACTATAGGAATTGAGTAAAAAGGGATTTATTCTCCCTAGTTTTTCTCCATGGGGATCCCCTTTTATTTTTGCTAAGAAGAAAGATGGATCTATGAGGTTGTGGATTAAATACAGGGAGATAAATGCTATAAAAATAAAGAATAAGTATACCCTACCTCACATTGATGATATATTCGACCAACTTAATGAAGCTAAATATTTTTCAAAGATTGACCTTTGATCTGGATATCACCAGCTGTGTGTGAAGAAGGAAGACATTCCAAAAAACAACATTTCGAACCAGGTACGGGCATTGCGAGTTTACACTAATTCCTTTTTGATTGACTAATGCACCTGTAAAGACCCGTAAAATTCAAGGGAAATTTTTTCTTAATTTTCTTTAGAATTTTACAAGAGCGCGGTTTCAGACGGCACCTGATTCCGAGGCCCGGAGTGCCCGGAATTAATTTCCGAAGTTTGGCTCGGGTACGTTCAGTGAACGAACGAGCGGGAATTCCTAACTTTTGATCCGGTGCTCGGAATTGAAATCCGAGGGCACCGATGAACTCGTAGCGCCAATATTCGCTTAATGAGACCTTTCCCGAAGTTGCGTTTACACGAGGGGAGTTGTAAAAAAAAATTGTGAATGTTAAAATAAAAATTTAACTTCAATTTTTATTTTTATCTTCCTTAAGTGTTTTTATCCTTTGGGTGGAAGTTGGGTGACAACCCAACTTCCCTTGGGAGGTTAAGAGGGTGGTGGGGCCCACACGAACCCCACCCCTTCATATCCTTTAACTCCCCCCAACTCACAATTAATGATGTAAACTTGTTATAACTTATGTCATTAATAAGTGAGTTTAATTAAAGTTTTGAAATTCAAACTCTTGAATTTCAAAGGTTGGTGTTGTGTTAATAAATTAAGTATGAGCTTAATTTATTTTTTTGGTTAGTCCCTTTGTTTCTTGAGAGAATTTGAGAGCTATCCGTTTTTCTTCAAACTTTGACGAAGAACACGAAGAACGCCGTTCTTCAACGAAGAACTTCTTCGCCGAAGAACACGGTTCTTCCGCGACGCCAAATCCGCGACATGACGTTCTTCTTCCGCATCATCTCTTTCACGACGGTTTCCCGTGACGAACGCCATCGACAACGACTCTTCCTCCGACGTCAAAGGAATCGACACCGATATTCCACGACTACGTCATCGTGCGACTATCGAGGTAGGGGTTTGTCCTTTTTAAATTATGTGTTTTCTTTCCCTCGAGCATGAAAGAAAATCCGTTGGGCATAGTTCCAATTTTTATTAAAATTTGTGAAACGTTCATTGTTGTGTATACACGATTGACCAACTGATATCGTTATAACGGGAGGAGATCGGACCGCACGAACACGGCCGATTCTCCTCCCCCTTCAAAGCTTTCGTGTTGTTTTAGCGGAGACGACGCGGTGTCGTCGCACCGTGCAGGAACAAAAGGATAAAGGCCGGTTTGGGTCACGACGAAGAACCGCGACGCTATAATGCCGCGCCTTTGAGAACGGATGAGACCGCGGTCGGAGTCGGGCCGTGGCGGTGGGGCGCGACGTCGTTACGCTACGAAAATATTACAAAGACCGAACAAGAAGGGCGGCCGGAAAACCGGCCACCGGCGGAAAAAGAAGAACCGCGGCTGGACGGCCACGGCGAGACACCAAAAGGCGGCCGGCCACGCCGGCCGCCGGAGATCAGAACAGCCACGGCCCTTTGGCCGCGGCGGAGCAGCCAGGGGCGCCGGCCTGGCCGGCGCCGGAGATCGGGTGGGCCGCGGCCCTACGGCCGCGGCGGAATAACCAGGGGCGGCCGGCCTCGCCGACCGCCGGAAACCAAGGAGGAGCCGCGGCTACGGCCGCGGCGGTGAAGAGAAGGCGGCCGGTCGTGCCGGCCGCCGCTTTGGACAGGAGGCGGGACCCGCAGGTCCCGCGGGTGGACAAACGGCCGGCTTCAATGCCGGCCGTGCACTTAATTTCCGGGGGTTTGAAACCCCCGACAGCCGAGGAACGGGCCCCCCCTCACGTGGGGGGGGGGGGAGTTGATTGAAGTCACGGGGGGCGGCGCCCCCCGTTTTGCGCGAAACCATGCGCTCGGCCAAGCTGGCCGAGCGGTTCTGAGCGGCCGGGCCGCGCGACCGGCCGGGCCGGGTCGCGCAGGCCGGGCCGGGTTGTGCCGGCTGGGCCGGACCGCCCAGCCGGGCCAGGCCGAGCCAACCGGGCCGGGCCACGCGGAACCGGTCCGGACCCGGACCCGGTTCGGGCCGACCCGGATCGGACCGGTTCAGGGGGTACTGGGCCGGGCCGGGCCGGGCCCAGACCCCCCGTTTCGGACCAGTTTCGGTCTCTTGGCCTTATCTTGAGCCTCGGACCTCCGAATGACGAACCGTCTGCGGCAACGCGATCCTTGGATCGAGACGGTCATTTCGGTATATCGCACTCAAGGTTTCGGGTTACTTTGAGTTCGGCCGGGTTGGTTCGTTCACGAAACCAACCGGGCCTTCGGAGCGGAAACGCTCATATCTTGAGCTACGAACGTCCGATTGACGCGCCGTCAGTCGCGTTGTGTTCCTCTTAGTGTGACGGATCTTTTGGTATACTCTGCCCGAGATTTGGACGCAGGTGGAGTACGGCCGGGTTGGTTCGTTCATGAAACCAACCGGGCCCTCGGAGCGGAAACACTCATATCTTGAGTTCCGGACGTCCGATTGACGTGCCGTCGACTTTGATGGAATCCTCTAAGTGAGACGGATCTTTTGGCATACTCCGCCCAAGGTTTGGACGCAGGTGGAGTACGGTCGGGTTGGTTTTGCCTTAAAAACCAACCGGGCCCCGGGAACGAAAATGCCAATAACTCTCAGACCGGGCGTCCGATCGACGCGCCGTCTGTTGCGCTGAGTTCCTGTTGACGATACGGAACTTTTGGATACATCAACTCTGGTCTTTGTGACAGTTGATGTATCAGCCTCTCGGCTCGTGGAGCGGATCCTCCGAACGAGCTTTCAGTGTGCGGGAACCCTAGTGCTGGCTGCGACTGACTGCTACTACTACTGCTACGACAGCTACTGTGACTGCGACGACGACAGTACAGAGATCCTGTGTGGATTCGACGACGACGACTACAGCACTCAGCGATCCTACGTGGAACAGTGCTACCGAACCTGTGTGAGATGAATCTTCTGTTTACCTTGGGCGGTGGAGCGCTTGGGTGTAGCAGCGGACCTGTGGTACTCGACAGTGGTGGTGCGCTTGGATGCAGCAGCAGACCCTTGGCGGTGGAGCGCTTGGTTGTAGCGGCGGACCCGCGATACTCTACGGAGTGTGTGCGCTTGGTTGTAGCGACAGACCCGTGACGGTGGGACGTGCGTGCGGAGTACGGAGACCGTGTAGCTGACTGAGACCTGATGACTGCTTGACCGACTCGACTTGGAGTGAGTCGACTAGCCCAGTGGACGGAGCGCCCGGTATTTGGCGGCAGACCCACGGCGGACGGAGCGCCTAGTAGTTGGCAGAAAACCCGCGGTACTCGTCAGGAGGAGTACCTCAGTAGGCTATCTGGGTGAGCGCCCAGTAGTTGGCAGCAGACCCTCAGCGGACGGAGCGCCCAGTAGTTGGCAGCAGACCCGCAGTACTCGACAGGAGGAGTACCTCAGCAGTCATAGGTTAGTGAGCAGTACCTCGGAGTCGTGACAGGACTACTGCACACTTCAGAGACGGGGCTCTTCAGCAGCTACGGTTTCGATAATGAAAATCCTGGTTTGAGCTGAGTCAATGATCTTTGTGTTTCCTCATGATTGAGATGGGTCGCTTGATAACTTAGGTATATGTATGGGCATATACCTGGGTAATGGTTATCCGTTGATTTCATAAACTTGGTTTAAACCATGTGAACTTGTACTGTTTTCCTTTGTGGATTTACTGTTTACTCTTCTTTGTGGAATGGGTTGTTATTGGGCTCGGTGTTGGAGCCGAACGGAAATTGGTGACATAGGTATATGTATGGGCATATACCTAATCAATGCTGGATGTTACTTCGTGATTGTTACTTTTCTTCGTGGTTTATCCTTTGTGGATTTGAGAGACCTTCAGGGGTCTCGGGGTCCCTACTGAGTAGCTTATACTCACCCCTGCACGGGCTTTGCCCGCACTTCGTTGTGTTGGTTGCAGACGACGGACAGCGCTGACTGCGGTTGAGGTTTCAGAGTAGGTCGGTACCCGGAGGAGGACCACTGAGCGGGTCATGCTCGGAGCGGACAGTTGGACCGAGGAGTTGTGGAGCTATCTGTACCTACCCTTCAGATAGGATCCGTGGTGGACGATCCAGGAGCTGAGCCATCTGTACCTACCCTTCAGGTAGGAATCGAGGAGGACGTCCCAGAAGCCGCTTGTACTTCAGTTGCTGTTTTCCCTTTCGATTTGTACTTTACTTTACAGTTGGGCTTGTATTTCCGGCCCCTTTACTTCAGCACAGTTGTTCTAGTTTTGTGTACTGCTTTACTTCCGCTTGTTACTCTGAGGTGCTTGTTTACTTATTTAAGGCAATGCCTTCCCTTTTTACTGGGATTTTACGCCTTGGTGCTAGTCGCCAGCCCCTGGCCTATGGAAGGCGGGCTTGGGGTAGTCACGGCACGGGCCCCGAGGGCGGGTCGTGACAAATTGGTATCAGAGGCGGTCGGTTCTACCGCAGACTCTGATCTTTTTTTTTTCTCTATGTGAAGCAATAGTGTTTAGTGTATTGAGTGTGGTTATCAGTCCAGGGAGTCCAGTGTTGGTGCGGCGGCCGACGTATCCAGACACCAGGACCCTGACTTCTGATTTCCGACTTAATGCACGAAAACATTGATTGCGTGTGTGTTTCCCAAAAGGTTTAAAGTCAGCTCAAACCAGGTCAGCTCACCAGGTATAAATCGTTGACCATGACACAACTGTTCAGGATGTCACCATGCTGATAGTTAGCTGGAGTTCCGAGAGAGTTCTCGAAGATGGCCCACCGAGCAGCGAGACTCCGGTGCAGACCCCCTTTTTTTCAGTGTTGGCACTTTCGGGTGGTGTACCAGCAGCACCACCACCCGTTAGGCAGCAGATGCCACTAGCTGACGGTGCACGCTAGCAGAACGCGATGCACGAGTTCCAGCAGTAGAGGCCTCTGAGGATACGAGGCGAGACAGATTTCCCAGGCAGCAGTGGACTGGATGGAGGCAATTGCTAGAGTTCTACGCCTAGCTTTGATACTAGTAGAGCGGATGATGATCTTAGCTCCTGTTGTTTCCAGTGAGTGACCATGAGGTTGGTCCTTATAGTAATGAGGCTTCGTTACGCGAACCGATACCTGGGATAGTACCTATGGGTAGTGCGCCAGCTATGTCACTACCTGTTGGTCAGCAGACACTACTGGCGGTACCGGTAGCAGAGACTCACAGGCTTAGTGCCTTACGTGTGTTTTAGCACCAGATATCCCTCAAGTTTCGAGGTGAGCCTGACTCGTAGGCGGCTGAGGACTGGCTTGAGGAGGTGGATGTGAGTTTTCTGGAGCTAATACAGCTTCGACAGTACGACATGTCGGAAGCAGAGCACTCAACGTGGCTTACCAATCAATCTTGGTACTCGTTAGTTACGTTGTGATCAGTTCTTTAGACTCGAACTTCTGAGCGAAGTGTGTCTAAAGGACATCCGAACCATTTCTTTTCTTCTATGCATTCCTACCTATGTTAGGATTCTAGTGAGAACCTTTGTGGTTGTGAACGTTAGCAGTGAAAGGCAGGAAACTAGCGCCAGTCTCAGAGACTCAGGCGTGTAAAATGTTTCAGGAGGAGGAAGTGCTAAGGACAGATGAATCTGCAGGGTAGCAGACGTGGAAGCAGAGCTTGGAGAGCAGCATGTGGTGGTGTACATTTCGACATGTTACGACCACCCGACTTAGTAGTCCCCGCCAGGCTCAGGGAGCAGGAGGGCTGGGGAGGAGAATAGCTGCATTGCGGTCAAGGAGTGTGACCCAGGAGCTCTAAGAATGATTCGGGGTACGGATTATGTCTACTACGAGCTGCCATATCTATAGACATAAGAACCAATCATTCTACCCTTCCACGAATCATGTCCCATACCAAGAGGTTCTGGGTAAGCCTTAGACTTGACCCTCACGTCTGGAGATACCTTTGGAAGGAGACTCGATAATCACACTTACGCCGACGGTGTGATTTGACCTCGAGGTGAGAGTTTCGGTTGGAATCTCTTGGTGGCAGCGTAGAGGCCTTACGACGTTGATCTGGGTATGGTTTTGATTCACAAATCATACCCCGGTTGACTGTTTTAGGCAAATGTCGGAATGGGTTTTCCTTGGTCGGCGAAAAGGAAACCCTGGGCAGCACATGTTAAACTCAGGCATAAGAGGGTGTGACCGATCACTCTTGAGTTGGTCAACCCTACCCTTGTGGCAGCAGGAGTTTTGAGTTTCAGTTCTAACCTAAAAAAAAAAGGGAAACCTCTTGAGTTCGAGGGTGACGAACACGTTCTTATACGGTCTCAACCCGATGAGGTTTCGGAGATGTGGCCGAGGCGGCATGTTATCTCCGAAGTTCGATGGACCCTTTTTGATCTTCAGCAGGGTAGGCGAGGAGGTTTACCGCTTAACCCTACCACCTCAGTCGCACCGGGTGGCACGAGATCATCAGGTGAGCATATGGGAGCGTAAAGCTCAGTTGCGTGCTCAGTACTACTTTGTTTCCCTTAAGTGTGAGTTGAAGCTTTACGGGGACGTAAAGCCCTGAGGTGGGAGTAATGTAAAGACCCGTAAAATTCAAGGGAAATTTTTTCTTAATTTTCATTAGAATTTTACAAGAGCGCGGTTTCAGACGGCACCTGATTCCGAGGCCCGGAGTGCCCGGAATTAATTTCCGAAGTTTGGCTCGGGTACGTTCAGTGAACGAACGAGCGGGAATTCCTAACTTTTGATCCGGTGCTCGGAATTGAAATCCGAGGGCACCGATGAACTCGTAGCGCCAATATTCACTTAAGGAGACCTTTCCCGAAGTTACGTTTACACGAGGGGAGTTGTAAAAAAAAAATTGTGAATGTTAAAATAAAAATTTAACTTCAATTTTTATTTTTATCTTCCTTAAGTGTTTTTATCCTTTGGGTGGAAGTTGGGTGACAACCCAACTTCCCTTGGGAGGTTAAGAGGGTGGTGGGGCCCACACGAACCCCACCCCTTCATATCCTCTAACTCCCCCCCAACTCACAATTAATGATGTAAACTTGTTATAACTTATGTCATTAATAAGTGAGTTTAATTAAAGTTTTGAAATTCAAACTCTTGAATTTCAAAGGTTGGTGTTGTGTTAATAAATTTAGTATGAGCTTAATTTATTTTTTTGGTTAGTCCCTTTGTTTCTTGAGAGAATTTGAGAGCTATCCCTTTTTCTTCAAACTTTAACGAAGAACACGAAGAACGCCGTTCTTCAACGAAGAACTTCTTCGCCGAAGAACACGGTTCTTCCGCGACGCCAAATCCGCGACATGACGTTCTTCTTCCGCATCATCTCTTTCGCGACGGTTTCCCGCGACGAACGCCATCAACAACGACTCTTCCTCCGACGTCAAAGGAATCGACACCGATATTCCACGACTACGTCATCGTGCGACTATCGAGGTAGGGGTTTGTCCTTTTTAAATTATGTGTTTTCTTTCCCTCGAGCATGAAAGAAAATCCGTTGGGCATAGTTCCAATTTTTATTAAAATTTGTGAAACGTTCATTGTTGTGTATACACGATTGACCAACTGATATCGTTATAACGGGAGGAGATCGGACCGCACGAACACGGCCGATTCTCCCCCCCCTTCAAAGCTTTCGTGTTGTTTTAGCGGAGACGACGCGGTGTCGTCGCACCGTGCAGGAACAAAAGGATAAAGGCCGGTTTGGGTCACGACGAAGAACCGCGACGCTATAATGCCGCGCCTTTGAGAACGGATGAGACCGCGGTCCGAGTCGGGCCGTGGCGGTGGGGCGCGACGTCGTTACGCTACGAAAATATTACAAAGACCGAACAAGAAGGGCGGCCGGAAAACCGGCCACTGGCGGAAAAAGAAGAACCGCGGCTGGACGGCCACGACGAGACACCAAAAGGCGGCCGGCCACGCCGGCCGCCGGAGATCAGAACAGCCGCGGCCCTTTGGCCGCGGCGGAGCAGCCAGGGGCGCCGGCCTGGCCGGCGCCGGAGATCGGGTGGGCCGCGGCCCTACGGCCGCGGCGGAATAACCAGGGGCGGCCGGCCTCGCCGACCGCCGGAAACCAAGGAGGAGCCGCGGCTACGGCCGCGGCGGTGAAGAGAAGGCGGCCGGCCGCGCCGGCCGCCGCTTTGGACAGGAGGCGGGACCCGCAGGTCCCGCGGGTGGACAAACGGCCGGCTTCAATGCCGGCCGTGCACTTAATTTCCGGGGGTTTGAAACCCCCGGCAGCCGAGGAACGGGCCCCCCCCTCACGTGGGGGGGCGTTGATTGAAGTCACGGGGGGAGGCGCCCCCCGTTTTGCGCGAAACCATGCGCTCGGCCAAGCTGGCCGAGCGGTTCTGAGCGGCCGGGCCGCGCGACCGGCCGGGCCGGGTCGCGCAGGCCGGGCCGGGTTGTGCCGGCTGGGCCGGACCGCCCAGCCGGGCCGGGCCGAGCCAACCGGGCCGGGCCACGCGGAACCGGGCCGGACCCGGACCCGGTTCGGGCCGACCCGGATCGGACCGGTTCAGGGGGTACTGGGCCGGGCCGGGCCGGGCCCAGACCCCCCGTTTCGGACCAGTTTCGGTCTCTTGGCCTTATCTTGAGCCTCGGACCTCCGAATGACAAACCGTCTGCGGCAACGTGATCCTTGGATCGAGACGGTCGTTTCGGTATATCGCACTCAAGGTTTCGGGTTACTTTGAGTTCGGCCGGGTTGGTTCGTTCACGAAACCAACCGGGCCTTCGGAGCGGAAACGCTCATATCTTGAGCTACGAACGTCCGATTGACGCGCCGTCAGTCGCGTTGTGTTCCTCTTAGTGTGACGGATCTTTTGGTATACTCCGCCCGAGGTTTGGACGCAGGTGGAGTACGGCCGGGTTGGTTCGTTCACGAAACCAACCGGGCCCTCGGAGCAGAAACGCTCATATCTTGAGTTCCGGACGTCCGATTGACGTGCCGTCGACTTTGATGGAATCCTCTAAGTGAGACGGATCTTTTGGAATACTCCGCCCAAGGTTTGGACGCAGGTAGAGTACGGTCGGGTTGGTTTTGCCTTAAAAACCAACCGGGCCCCGGGAACGAAAATGCCAATAACTCTCAGACCGGGCGTCCGATCGACGCGCCGTCTGTTGCGCTGAGTTCCTGTTGACGATACGGAACTTTTGGATACATCAACTCTGGTCTTTGTGACAGTTGATGTATCAGCCTCTCGGCTCGTGGAGCGGATCCTCCGAACGAGCTTTCAGTGTGCGGGAACCCTAGTGCTGGCTGCGACTGACTGCTACTACTACTGCTACGACAGCTACTGTGACTGCGACGACGACAGTACAGAGATCCTGTGTGGATTCGACGACGACGACTACAGCACTCAGCGATCCTACATGGAACAGTGCTACCGAACCTGTGTGAGCTGAATCTTCTGTTTACCTTGGGCGGTGGAGCGCTTGGGTGTAGCAGCGGACCCGTGGTACTCGACAGTGGTGGTGCGCTTGGATGCAGCAGCAGACCCTTGGCGGTGGAGCGCTTGGTTGTAGCGGCGGACCCACGATACTCTACGGAGTGTGTGCGCTTGGTTGTAGCGACAGACCCGTGACGGTGGGACGTGCGTGCGGAGTACGGAGACCGTGTAGCCGACTGAGACCTGATGACTTCTTGACCGACTCGACTTGGAGTGAGTCGACTAGCCCAGTGGACGGAGCGCCCGGTATTTGGCGGCAGACCCACGGCGGACGGAGCGCCTAGTAGTTGGCAGAAAACCCGCGGTACTCGTCAGGAGGAGTACCTCAGTAGGCTATCTGGGTGAGCGCCCAGTAGTTGGCAGCAGACCCTCAGCGGACGGAGCGCCCAGTAGTTGGCAGCAGACCCGCAGTACTCGACAGGAGGAGTACCTCAGCAGTCATAGGTTAGTGAGCAGTACCTCGGAGTCGTGACAGGACTACTGCACACTTCAGAGACGGGGCTCTTCAGCAGCTACGGTTTCGATAATGAAAATCCTGGTTTGAGCTGAGTCAATGATCTTTGTGTTTCCTCATGATTGAGATGGGTCGCTTGATAACTTAGGTATATGTATGGGCATATACCTGGGTAATGGTTATCCGTTGATTTCATAAACTTGTTTTAAACCATGTGAACTTGTACTGTTTTCCTGTGTGGATTTACTGTTTACTCTTCTTTGTGGAATGGGTTGTTATTGGGCTCGGTGTTGGAGCCGAACGGAAATTGGTGACATAGGTATATGTATGGGCATATACCTAATCAATGCTGGATGTTACTTCGTGATTGTTACTTTTCTTCGTGGTTTATCCTTTGTGGATTTGAGAGACCTTCAGGGGTCTCGGGGTCCCTACTGAGTAGCTTATACTCACCCCTGCACGGGCTTTGCCCGCACTTCGTTGTGTTGGTTGCAGACGACGGACAGCGCTGACTGCGGTTGAGGTTTCAGAGTAGGTCGGTACCCGGAGGAGGACCACTGAGCGGGTCATGCTCGGAGCGGACAGTTGGACCGAGGAGTTGTGGAGCTATCTGTACCTACCCTTCAGGTAGGATCCGTGGTGGACAATCCAGGAGCTAAGCCATTTGTACCTACCCTTCAGGTAGGAATCGAGGAGGACGTCCCAGGAGCCGCTTGTACTTCAGTTGCTGTTTTCCCTTTCGAGTTGTACTTTACTTTACAGTTGGGCTTGTATTTCCGGCCCCTTTACTTCAGCACAGTTGTTCTAGTTTTGTGTACTGCTTTACTTCCGCTTGTTACTCTGAGGTGCTTGTTTACTTATTTAAGGCAATGCCTTCCCTTTTTACTGGGATTTTACGCCTTGGTGCTAGTCGCCAGCCCCTGGCCTATGGAAGGCGGGCTTGGGGTAGTCACGGCACGGGCCCCGAGGGCGGGTCGTGACAGCACCCTATGTCTTCATGGTTCTAATGAATAGAGTTTTCAAGGAATATATTGATGATATTTTAGTGGTATTTGTTGATGATATTTTGGTATACTCAAAAATATATGAAGATCATGAAAATTACTTGCGCATTATCCTAAAGACTCTTAGAAGAAATGAATTATATGGGAAGTTTAACAAGTGTGAATTATGGTATTAAGAGATTTCTTTTTTGGGCCATATTGTCTATAAGGATTGAATCTTTGTTGATCCTTCTAAGACAAAGGAAATCCAAGAATGGCTAGCACTGACGAGTATAACCGAGGTATGCGGTTTTATTGGTTTAGCAGATTATTATCGGCATTTTTCCAAAATTTTTCCCGATTGGAAAACCCATTAACTAAGCTCACATGTAAAGGGGTTAAATTTGTTTGGACAAAAGAGTGTAAAGAATGTTTTGAATAACTGAAGAAAATATTAGTCAATGCTATTATATTGACTCTACCATTGAGGAATTATGGGTTTTTTATTTATAGTGATGCTTTAAAGAAAGGACTTGGTTGTGTCCTTATGCAGAATGGTAGATTTATTGCCTATGCATCACGACAAAAAAAAATTAATGAGAAAAACTGTCCTACTCATGACCTTGAGTTAGCAACTGAAATCTTTGCTATGAAAATATGGAGACACTTTCTCTATGTTGAAAAATTTGTGATTTATACTGATCACAATAGTTTTAAGTATATTTTCTCACAAAAAGAACTCAATATGAGGAAAAGGCGATGACTTGAACTACTCAAGGATTATGATTTCACTATACACTACCACTCGGGGAAGGAAAATAAGGTGGAATATGCTTTGAGCAGAAAGGATCACAGAGTTTTGAACAAGATGAGACTTGAAAAGGATCCTATATACATAGATCTAGTAAATATGGATATGGGAATAATCATGGAAGGTGAAACCTCAATGCTTTTTCAAATGGTTTCCAAAACTTCTTTACAACAAAGGATAAATAGTTCTCAGACTGATGATGAGGAGTTTCAAAAGAAGATTAAAGCTTTAAATGATGAGAGATTTTGTGACTTCTTATATGAAGATGAAATTTTGAAATTTGGGAAGAGACTTTGTGTTCCTAACATACCTGATCTAAAAAGGGAATTATTGGACAATGCTCATAGTTCCAATTTCTCTATAAACCCCAGGATCACCAAGATGTATAGAGATTTGAAGGAACTTTTGCAGTGGGACAACATGAAGAGGGAGATTGCAGGTTTTATGTCAAGATGTATGGATTTTAAACAAGTGAAAGCTAGAAGGAAACAACCTGGAGTAGTCATGCAACCGCTTCCCATACCTGAGTGGAAATAGGATAATATTACGATGGACTTTGTTATGGGTCTACCAAAGACTCCTAGAAGAAATGATGCAATATGGGTAATTGTTTATCCTCTTACCAAGTCATCACATTTTTTTGATATAAGAGAAGATTTACCACTTGAACGTCTAGAAAGACTATATATTAATGAAGTTGTAAGACTTCATGGAGTACCCCTATCGATTTTTTCTGACCGTGATCCCCATTTTACATCAAGATTATGGAAAAGTCTTCAGAAGGCCATGGATACTGAACTTAATTTGAGAACTGCCTACCACCCTCAAACTGATTGAAAATCAGAATAGACTATTCAAACCTTATAAGACATGTTGAGATCTTGTTCCCTTGACTTTCAAGGTATTTGAGATCAATATTTACCTCTGGTAGAATTTTTCTATAACAATGGATTCCATTAAAGTATTCATATGGCACCATATGAATCGTTATATGGAAAGATATGTCTCACACTAACTTGTTGGGTGATTTTTGTGAAAGAAAACTCATTGGCCTAGAACTTGTTGAGGAAACTATGGAAAAGGTGAAGGTTATCCAAACCCACATCAAAGAAGCTAAAAGTAGGCAAAAGAGCTATTCCGATAACCGAAGGAAGGATTTGGAATTTCATGTTGGAGATCATGTTTTTTTGAAGGTATCTCCATAGAAGGGAGTTATATGATTCAGTAAGAAGGGTAAATTGAGTCCCAAGTACATTGGAGCTTTTAAAATTCTAAAATGAATTAGTGTTGTAGCTTATCATTTGTAAATACCTCCAAGTCTCTCCAAAGTTTCATGATGTGTTCCACATATCACTGTTGAGAAAATACATGCCTGACCCAACGCATGTACTCACCTATGAGGAAATTGAACTGAAACCTGATCTATCTTATTGTGAAGAGCCTGTCAAAATTCTTGATACTAGAGAACAAGTGCTGAGAAACCGGATGACTCGTCTGGTAAAAGTTCTATGGAGAAATCATAAGACGGAAGAGGCAACTTGGGAACCCGAGGAACTTATGATGAAGAACCACCCGAATCTTTTTATGAAGTAATATTCTAGAAATTTTGAGGACGAAATTATTTTAAGGAGGGGATAATGTAACACACCAAACTTTCACGGTATGTTTCCCTTTGAATAATGCAATAGCTTGAATTGTACGCAACTTCAAGATTCTAACACATCGCGACCAATCAAACTAGCCATTATGAATAGTAATACCCACTTTTTTAAATTTTATAAATTTTATTTTTCAAAATGGACTTCATTTTTGAATTTGGAATATCAAAATTAGCTTAAGGTGAATTTTTGGTATTTTTCTGAAAACTATCAATTTTTGATGAATAGTGAAAAACATTACGTTATTGGTTAAAACTGAATTTTTATTTAAATAATTATTTATTTTATTCAAAATTATTTTAGGTCAAAATAGATACATAATACCTATATAAGTTTAATGTAATTCATTGGAGTTATTTTATAATAAGCTTAGATATATAAAAAGTTTATTGAACTTTTTACTGTCTTTTACTAACCTCCTAGGAGCATTTGCAAATTTGCATAAAACTTAATTTTACCACATCTGTGAGTTGAATTTAAAAAATCCTAGAGATAAGGTTAATATAAATATGTAAAAAGTGATTGAATAAGATGAAAATAATTTTGGGTGAACAGTAACCTTTGACTTTTATTTACCACGGTTAAAAGTAAATAAGGTAATTAAGGGAAAAATGATATCACAATTACCCAAAAACATGTCCTAATTCTATTGGATAAGTATAATTATACCAAAATAAATCTTAGGAATAAAATATTATCCTCTTTGGTCCACTTGGATTAGATTAGGACATTTATTATTATTTTATTTAATGAATAATTAAAAGAGTTAAATTCAAAGTTTAATAACTAAACCATTTTTAATATAGGGTAATACTTAAGATAAATTCGACTATAAATATTCATTATAAATATGAAAATATTTTCTACATAATTTTATTTTATTTATAAATTTTAGACATTAAATAATTTAATTTATTTATGACACAATGATGATGCAGTAATTTCCTTATTATTGAAAGATTTAAATAATTGATATTATAAATATCCAAAAAATGTAATTTGGGACTTTTGATGAATTAAACTATTTTTTTAGGTTAATATGACATTTTAGGGTTGATTAAATAATTTGTTTTGAATTAATCATGCTGTTATGATTTTCACAATAACCAAATACTATATAGTGTCAAAATTGACATAATTGAGTTTTTAAAACAAATATTATATTATTAATTGATATAATATTCCTAAAAATATATGGTTCACTAAAAGTACGTAGATAAGGTTATATATATTAATAATGAAACACATGGGGTTCTCTTGGCTTGTTATAGTATTTTTATTAACCATATAATATAAAAATACTAATAGACTTGGTAAATGTCAAACAATTTAACTAAGAGTTAAATCTAAAAGATAAGGTTAATATGATGACCTAAACCTATATAAAACCTATTGTTTGGGAGGTTTTCGACCCATACCCACATTATCCTAGAAATAATTCATTTTGGTGCCATTAGAAACTGAAAATTATTTTATTATAAAATAATATTTCAAGTTTTTCCTAAAGTGACCCTCACCTCTCTTATAAAAGGGTAATTCCACTTCTGTTAATTTCACACCTCCAAAGCCATTTGTCTCGGCCAACCCCTACCCGAATATTCTACCAACCTTCCTCCCTTAATCCTAGAGGCCATCCTTTGGTCATAAGATCAACCTAAGGATCCCTTTTGATCAAATCAAAAGGAAGAAGCCGAAGAAGAGGTAAATATTTCATCACCTCTTTCAAGTTCTTTACTTATTCCACTCCCTATTTTTTCCATTTTAAAATAATATCCCCAGTATATTCTATATACTATTATGTTATTATAAAAATGGTACAACCATATTCATTATTCAATCCATCATATGAATGACAAAGTCACCATACGTGCGTACGTATGACTTACCGTCTCCACATCGTGGTGTAGTTTGTTATTCAAACACTTCATTATTTGGATGGGTATAATAATGAGTATAAATGATGTAAATAATAAATATAACATGTTAATTATTCTGTATATATGATATACCATCTAATTACATACGATTTTTCTATCAATATAATGATATTGTCACTCGGGCGTACGTACAGATTACCGTCTCCACGAATATGATGAGATTCATTCCCCATTGTAATCATTCAAGAATAATTTTCATTTTATGATTGAAAATAATGTTTATGAAAATAATATAATTATTTATAGGAACCAAATACATTCTATTCATAACAAACATGGCTTACATAACCAAGAATATAAAGGAAAATGAATCAGTTAACACCCGAAACAATGATACTATTAAAATATTATTAACAAAGCAATATTAGAAGATCATATATGATATCATATTTATGTATATAGTTATTGTAAAATTTAATAACAATGATTTAACAATTATATAGGATGTTAACTTACCCTTGACCAAGGAAAAGTACAAGTTAAGGGTTAATTCTACAATCTCTTTACTTATCTGAGGTTGTTAACACATAAGTATCTACTGGGACCTCCTTATCATCAACATCTGTGTTTTCTTAAAAATGTAATTCAAAACATTCTTCCCATTTACTAGAAAATTGTTCAAAGTCATTTATACCCTTATTTTACCATATATGTTTTGAAAGTAATCTTTCCATCGTTTTCCAAACAAGGAACTTTATGACCTTTTCGACAAAATTAAGGTAGGAATGTCTTTTTTTAACTTATACGGAGGGTGTGACTTTTTTTCTTCGTTATAACATCATCGAAGCTTCCCAAAAAATCTTATAATAATATTTTCAAAATAAATTTTTTCTTTTATAATTATATAAATTTTAAATGATTTCAAAATAGAAAGATATATTTCTCTAAAAAACTTTTAATTTCATCTATGTCAACATCCTTTGATGAATTTTAAGATTGTTTGAAGTTGATTTATTTTGATACAAAACTTCCATATTGTATTGAATGTTTTGTGATATGTTTGACTCTGGATGTGTTATTTTTACACCATTCATGGTTTATGGATAAATTATTGACATTTCGTATTCTAGTTTTAATACGAATGTTTATGTTATGTTTAAACCTTTTCAAATGAGGAATGCATTGGACATAGTAAGTGATGGGTGGAGCCCGCTTTATCTCCTCAATGCATTGGTAGTTCTCATGAGACAAAATAGTTTCTTGGAATAAGGCCTTGACAAAATCTTATTTTTAGTCTTGGTACAAGGCCTTGACTATGTGGTTATGATGTATGGCATTATGCATTGCATCATTATGAAAGTGGCTATTGATATTTCATGTGATTATTCAACTAGTAGAATATCCATATGAATAAGTAAATGGAATTATTTGATTTTATGTTTTCCATATTATACTGAAGTTTAAGTTTAAAAGGATTTTTTTTAGTCTCATACATTGCCTTAAATGTTTATTCTTATTTATGAAAGTTTCCGCTATATTATTATCCTTAATAAGCATCTGAGATCACCCCTTTCTATATTTTATTTTTTCCAGGATATGAAGAAGTATTTTATGGTCGACCTACAGGGATAGGCTAAGGATATAAGTGTGTTCAAAGGGGAAAAAATGTTGTTGGTGTTTTTATTTCATGATGTAATGTAAAAATTATGAATGTATCTAGTACTTCCAAGGATACTAAACTGATCGGTCTTTCATGATTTGATCCCTTGTGATCATAACAATGTTATGTAATAATGCACCAACTCCGGGTAACTAGGGTCAAAGCGTTACACAATTATATGGTTACTTAGTGATTTAGGGGAGTTTTATCTACTGCAATATTATATCATTTCCGCTGATTTCTTTATTATGGAATCTTTCTTGTTTATATTATATTATATGGTTACTTAATGATTTAGGGGAGTTTTATCTAGTTCTATATTATATCATTTCCCCTGAATTCTTCATTTTGGAATCTCTCTTGTTTGTATTATATTTTTATATTCCTTACGTAACTAGTTTTCTTACCCTTACATGGAATTTATAGTTTTTGTGTTACCTTTACATATGTACCTTTATACCGTTTGTCATGATTTGTATTCTTGGTTTTACCCTTAAGTAATATCTACTTACATTTACACAAGTGTTTATTACCTTTATGAAAGTGATTCTTACCTTTACACAAGTGTTTATTAACTTTACACAAGTGTTTTTTACCATTACACAATTGCTAAGCTACCTTTAGCGACCTGATAAAAATGTAAGGTACCTATGTGTAGTGAACTAGATACCTTTAAATAGTGCATGGAATTTATGTTTTTCCTTTACGCATGCTTTAGAAAATTATTATTACCATTATTTAACTTCTAAGTTCCTTTATATAGCTTTTCTAGTTACCTTTACATGAACAGTTTAAGTAAAAGCTTACCATTTCACAACTTTAGTAGTTACCCTTATGAAATGATTATAATTTATTCTTACCCTTACATAGAATTATAATTTACCTATATACAACATGTGTAAAATGAATCTTATCTTTATTTGAGCTGTATATTTTAAAGGTTACCTTTACAAAAATTGTAATAATTATGAGGTACACTTATGCAGCCTGTGAAAAAATTATTTTACCCTTACGTGGGACGTATAGGTATAAAATTTACCTATTATATTTATGTAGTATCATATCTCATCTGTTTTAATGGTAGAAAGCCTATATCACTAGAAAAAGATACCAGAAATGAAATAAATTGAGTATTTTTGAATTTGAGTGTGATACTTTAAATAGTAATATGTTTCTATTTTCATTTATAAATTTTGGGTTTTAAATGTATGATAAAGAATTAAGAAATACCCATGTGTAGAATATTCAAAGGATTTCTAAAGAATTTTATCCATTTGTGTTTTTCTATAAATAGAATCTAAGGAAAGAAGTTGATAAAGAATAAGAAATACATTTAGAACTTTATGGATTCATTATACTTATTTTTTGAGGCATTTATAGTTGCGCTCTATTTCCTTGTTCTGTATCAATTAAAGAAGGGCATAAGTTCACTAATCTACACCAGATTATTCATCGAAATATTCTAATAGTCCAAATAGTTTTATTATTTTTCAGAATTGTCTGTAATTATTATTTCACAGATGGTTATGCGTACATTTAAAAGGTAGTGTATAGTTATTTAGCATATTCACATTTTTTAAACTAGTATATATGAATACCTTTTCTTATTTAGTAATAGTTATGTGTTTTATTTTTTTTTTCATAATGTGTAGGCACATTTTGATATATATGGATAAAATCTGGATCACATTACTGAGGAACACACCTCAGTATGCTAACGGTTTGGAGGAGTTTTTAGATTTTGAAATTTCTAATCTATCAGTTGATGGGAGAATAAGATGTCCATGTCCATGTCTGAAATGTAAATTTAGAAGATGGCCGAGGAGAGATGATGTTTATGAACACTTGATATTAAAGTAATTCCCTTCTCATTATTTGTGTTGGATTTGGTATGGAGAATCAAACATTACAGAAAGGTTGAGCACTAATGTCAATCCATATAATGAGATCCCAACTTCACCAACAATGGAAAATTAAATGAAAAACATTATAAATGATGCATTTGGCATTGAAAGACCCCAACACCAACATCAAAACTTATCAGACCAACCAGTTGAGGGTGATACAAATATCAACATGACAAGTGATGTTTTTGAGACTATAGGACTACCAGATCGATATTGTAACATATAATTGGATCCTCCTCTTGATTATTTGGAGACTAATGTAAGACAACACTTCACTAAGAAGACAAATGCGTTTCAGGGTTTAGTTTATGATGGAAATCAAGAGTTGTATAGTGGTTGTTTGAAATATTCAAAACTTTCTTTTCTTCTTAAGTTATACCATATAAAATGATTATGTGGAATTAAAAATAAGGCGATGTCCATGATATTGGAATTATTGCATGATGCATTTCCTGAAGAAAAGATCCTTGATACTTTTTATGATATGAAAAAATCTGTTAACAAGATTGTTCTGAATTATACAAAAAATACATGTTTGTCCCAATGAGTGTATTCTTTATTGGGGAGAGGATTCACACAGACAAGATTGAAAAAATGTTCTTCTTCATGATGGCAATATATGGGTGATGTTGGAAGTCTGAATCAATATACTACCATGAAGACGAATAAAAGGAACACACCTGCAAATGTTTTTCATTACTTTCCTTTAAAGTCTCGATTGCAAAGATTATTCATGTCATAAAAAATCAATGAACACATGAATGACATTCTATAGATAATAACGATGATGGGTTAAGAGACAGCCAAGATATTCATAATAATGGAATAAATTTGATTAATTATATCCAGATTTCTCATTTGATAATTGGAATGTTCGATTAGGATTGGATGCTGATGGATTCAACCCATTTGGGACTTTGAGTACCAGTTATATCATATGGACGGTTATTTTGATCCCTTATAATCTACCTCAGTGGATGTGTGTGAAATAAAAGTCTTTTATCATTTTTATGATTATTCCTGGAAAAAAATTCATAGAAATGATATTGATGTATACTTGCAACCTTTAATTGAAGAAAACAGAAGTTATAGAGAAACAGTGTTGAGACATATGATGCATCTTCTAGAACAATGTTCAAAATGAAAGCTGCTCTAATGTGGACAATTAGTGACTTCCCTAGACTTGGGAATTTATCAATTTGGAAAACATACATGGGTTTGTATTTTCATGTTTGTGACTTTGATTTTGATGTTGAACGGCTACCTCATAGTAGAAAATTGTGCTTCTTGTGTCAACAAAAATTTCTTGATGCATCTCATAGGTTTCAAATGAAAAAGTCAAAATTCAAAGGTTTCATTGATCATAAACCACTTCCAAAGTTGTTAATAGGTTCTAAAATATTGGCAAAACTTGGAAATGCTAAAACTGAATTTGGGAAGGTGCTTCATTTAAATGATAGTGGGAAACAAGTACTAAGTGCATCATTAAGTGAAATCAGAATGAAACAATGTAAGAAAAAATGTATATTCTTCAAACTTCCGTATTGGGAATTAAATTTGTTGGGGAATAATCTTGATTTGATGTATATTAAGAATAATGTTTTTGAAAATTTGGTCTTCACATTTCTTAATGAGCATGGAAAGTCGAAGGATGATCTCAATGCTTGGAAATACTTAAAATAAATGAACATAAAGCATGATCTCTGGACATATGAAAATGGAAGGTATGCTCCAACAATTTTTGCAATGAAAAATAGGGATAAAGATACATTCCTTTGAATTTTAAAACATGTGAAGGTATTTGATGGGTATTCAAGTAACATTTCAAGGTGTGTTGACTTAAAGAATAATAGGTTACATGGATTGAAAATCCATGAATCAGATATTTTTTTACAGCAGTTAATTCCATTGGCATTACGTACATTATTACCAGAAAAGGTTACTGCTATTGTACTCCAATTCTACACATTTTCAGAAAATTATGTGAGAAAAATCTATATCCATTTCAGCTTGACAACCTTCAGGAGAGATTTGTATTGACACTTTGTGCAATGGAGAAGATCTTTCCTACTTAATTTTTTACTATCATGATGCATTTTACTATGCATATGGTTGAGGAAGCTAAATTAGGAGGCCCTGTACATTATCGATGGATGTATCCCATAGAGATATAATTTATTTATATGTTCTTCATTTATGTAAACAATTATTGGTACTTAATTAAATACATAATTATGTTTTTTATTTTATTTCACAAATATCTTGGGCATTTGAAATATTACGTGAAAAATAAAGCTCAACATGAAGGATCTATTTTTGAAGGCTATTTGGAAGAGGATTTTCTTAACATTTGTTCTAGAAACATGGATGACATTGAGACCAGATTTAATCAAGTTGGAAGTGTTGATGTCACATTGACTAAATCTAAAATTCATGTGAAATCAAAATCATTCCTACTATTGGCCAATCAGTTGGGAGGAGCTCAAATATTACATTGACAGAAATGGAATTATTACAGGCACGTAGATATGATCTTCCAAATAGTGAAATTGCATATCTATTTACTGAAGAATCGGTAATACAAACAAAGAGACAAATGATAGGAGGAACACAAAATGAGAAAGATATAACTAAAGTTGTTAATAAAGAGAATATAGAATGGTTTTCATGACATTTAAGTTTATAAATATTAAAATCAATATAGATATTAGGTTGACACATATATTTTTTATATCCAATAATGTACATCACTTTCTTAAGATCATGAATACTGATACTCGATCACAATTTTTATAAGGTTTGAAGTTTCTTGCTTGAGGTCCTCTAAAACAAGATAGAAAGTTCGACACTTACAATGTGAAAGGCTTTAGATTTCATACAGTCGATCAAGAAGAGGGTTTGAAAACAAATAGTGGTTGAATATTTACATTTACTGAAGTGGAATACTATAGAAAGTCGACTGATATTATAGAATTAAACTACCATGGGGATTTTTTAATTATTTTATTCAAATAAAAATGGGTTGATATTATTAGGGGTATTAAAAGATATTCTTTGCAATTTACTTATGTGAACTTCTCTCTCTTGATGGATGTTGGTGACCATGAACTATATGATCTGTATATCTTATCATCATAAGAGAAAATGGTATATTATGTGAAATATTTTGTGTATGAAAGGTGGAGTGTAGTTTCTCACGTAAAAAAAGAGACTTGTATGATATAGGTGATGAAGTCAAAGACTTAAACTATGACATTGAATCCCATAAATAGAAAGAAGTATACTTATTTGTCTATCATAATATTGAAGATATAAGTCTTTCAAGAGTGGATGATGCAGATGAAGTAATGATGGAGCAGGAAACCAACATGATTGTAGAAAAAAATGATTGTATGTGCAATTATCCATCCATTTATTAACCACTTATGTCTTTTGTACAGTCATTCATTATCATAGTTATGTATATTTTGTTTATTAGTAATATGAATATGTTATCATTTATATTTTTATTTATGCATGAATTTTTCTAAATATATGTTTTGAACATAATTTTATTTGATTAAATGACATGAATGCCAAGGAGGAAGAATTATACTCACACTACGGGGTTGAAGAGTTTTTCTAGAAGACGATCGACTATTGTAATCTTTTCATTAGATTAAATATTTATTAGACAATGGTATCTGTTTAATATATTAAATTATTGATTTATCTTGTTTAATATAGTCACAGAGTTTAGGCCACCAAGAATCCTGAACATAAGTGTGGTTGAATGTTTATAAAAAATATGATGGGGGGTTTTTTAATGAGTCTGCCAAAGAAGTTGGGGTATGAATTGATTTTTCATTATAATAAATTATTATTAGTTGTCACTATCTTAATATATATTGATTATAATATGATTTATATTTGATTTATAGGTAAAAATTAAAGAAGTATGGAATGTTAATCCCAAACAGTCCTACTCAGTCTCCTAGTATGACCTAGTTGGTAAAGTCCTTGGGATGGAGCATCCCAGTCGAGTGTGTGGGATGAGTTTGGGACCATTACCATATGATGTATTTGGTAAGAAAACATGGATTGTAAGTTATTACTAGTGGTGATATAGTAAATCACACAACTTCAAAATCATTTAGTTCACAAACATTTATTTATTTTAAGTTTAAATAAAAATATAAAACATTGTTTAATTTTTAATATAATTTTCTTATAGGTGTCGATAGCAGGAAGTAGAGATAGAGATGGAGAGGGTGATGAGCAGAGTTCATCATTGGGAAATGATTGGTGAATATTATTTTTTCATGTATCAATACTTATAATGTGGGTATTTTTTTAATCTTTTCTTATTTTTTAGATGGGATCAGGACAACGGGAACCATATGTATGTGTTCTATAACCATGTGTCTATATGATTTGTTTCAACTATATATGGAGATTGAAATTTCTTTATGATTATATATGATGTTTAGTTTCTTATCTCTCTCTTACATATAGGTTTATCTAATTATTATATTCCACTATTTCCCACTTGCTTTTCATGGTGCCTTAATAGCCAGGAACCATGTATTAGGTGTCCCTCTATGATTCAACACCTGGACATTGACAACCAACTGATCATGTCTAGGTAAAAATTAATTGATTTCATTGTAAAATTTTAAGAAAGGTACATTCATCATTATCATAGGATTATATTTAAGTTAAAATTTTAAATTGTGTTTTTGTGTGTGTTTATTCTGGTAACAAATATATTTATAGTGTATTCATTATTATAATATTTTATTGATAATTATTGATACATTCTAACTAATTTATTTATGCTAGATTAAAATTATTTTATTAATAATTCATGACTTAATATGATGATTTATTTTATTTATATAAAATTACTTATTTTGATTTATAATTTATGTTTAACGTGTGTTAATTAGCAAACCTATAAATTTAAAATATCATATTAGAAATTAAATGTATTGATTTAATTAGATTATTATAAATTGTTTGTTAATATAATTCCTTAATGTTGTGTTAATATTAAATCATGTTATAAGATCATTATTTCCATGTAAATAAAATACATTTCCAAATTTCTTTTTCAACCAATAATTATATTGATTATTTATTACTGATAAAATGAAATATTTAAAAAAAGAAATGTCCTAGAAGTAAGATTTTGATTCTAAAGTTTCTAATGTCATATCATGTGTTAATTTGAACCTATATTTTAAAAATAATATTAAATCAAAGTACAATGTCAATATGATTTCATTTGATTAAAGATAATGCTAGAATTATATTAAATTCTATTTATTATGAAAGTATTATAAAAATATATAAAAATATGTTTATTCCATTTTAATCATGATATTTTAATGTTTTTACAACATTACCTGAATTTTATATGTGATTTATTATTCATGAAAGGTTTTAAATTTAAGTATGAAGTTTGGAAGTGAAGCATGAATTAATTCTATGGTAATTATGTGATGAATTAAAAAAGAAGATTTTATGTTAATAAATGTGATACAAGTATTGTAATTCTTTCAAATACAAGTATTGTAATTCTTTCAAAATATGATAAATTGAATATAAATATTTTACAAGTGAGCCTATGAAATGTTTAATTTAATTATGGTATAATACTGTGTTGGATTGATGACAATTTCTTTAATGGTTATGTATTGGAATACCTTGTTAATGAAAGGTTACCCTTAAACTACATGGTTGGTTATTATGGTTATTGATTTATTATTATAAGGTAAAGCTATGTGAAATAAATTATAATTATATATTTATTTATATATTTAGTATAATTTTGATATGATATCGTGCAGTAGATTTAATTAGTGAGGAGGAATGAATATCTTGTTGAAATATGTTCTCGCTGTAGGTTTTGGGGATATAGAACCTACTGCTTGTTTTTTTTTCATTCATGATATAGCGATGGTTTAAAATGCCACTAGATATAGTTTTTTTACATAGTGGTTTAAAATTCCACTATTATGGTATTTTTTTTATGGCGGTAGTTAAAACCACCGCTAAATATGAAACAATTTGACTTAGCGTCATTTTTATCCATATTAGTGTTGGTTTTTTAAAGTGAAGACCGCCACTAAAACTAAAAAAACTTCTGTAAAATACATGTTCTACGAAAATTTCTAAAAAATGTTTCTAAATGGAAGGAACCACCACATTTTTATTAATGAAACCTATTTTATCAGCAGTTTTTTGAAACCGTTGTAGGACCATCTAGCGGTGGTTTAAACTGCTTCCAGATAAAAAAACTGCCGCTATACATGCATTTTGTTACAGTGTAATGAGAAATTGTTAATAAATGGGTAATAAAAGTTCATAAGTAAATAATATATGGTATGAAATATATATTTATGGTTCTATAATATATGTATAATAAAACTATATTTATTATACAGGAGGTTTAAACATGTATGATGAATGTCAAGGCTTAAGGTAATGGTTTTCTAGCATCTCTTTTATTTCTGGGAGACACATGACATATTTAACACTTGTTAATTTTTGTGTGGTGAATATTCTTACACTTTTAATTGTTATACAATGAATTTATTTATTCTCATGATATTTAAAGTTTCATTTAAGGTTATTCTTTCATTAAAAATTTAGCAAAGCAGTAAGGTATTTTCATCCCCCTTTTGTTTCTATGAGACACATTCCATATCCACCTCTTGTTTCCTTTATGTGGTGTATATATAGATCATTAATTTATTTTATAATTCTTATTATTAATTTTATAGGGATTTACATATCAATCTATGGTTATTTATTTCATGGGTCTTATGATACAAAAGTTACCCAAGTGGTAAGAGTTTTATGTTATAATCTCATTATTTATTGATATTGTTTTTGATTATGATTATGATGATGAAATAATATAATATTATTATCAATAAAATTATTAATTTTATTATACTATTGTTATTTACTGATAATACATTTTTTCCTTTTTCTTTACTCTTATTAAGAGCGAAAAATACCAAAAGAATGTTTTTTAAAATCCACTTTATTTCTCTCTTCGATCGAAAATCATTTTTCTTCCAAATCCATTTTTTCTAAAAATGTTTTCAATAATGTTTTTCTATGATTTTTTAAATTAATTTTTACCCATGATTTTATTTTTACAAAATTTGTTAAAATAAATCTTCTTGTCATTTTCTAAACAAGGCACTTTTTTACTTTTCTTACAAAAATATGAAAGGAATCTTTGTTTTACCATGAACAACATAAATGGTATATCCCACCGTCATAACCGATCAATGATATAAATATTCCTTTATAATTTTCAAGGTTATTTTAAATGACTTTTTCATTAATATTTGGGAAATATTTTTGATTTTAAATGGGTGATTTTAGAGTAAAAAAGGTATTTTGGTCAAGAAATTCTCCAAGTGATCTTTTAAAATAATTTTCTATCTAATATTACATCCTTTAATGTTACATAATATTTACTAGTTACATGATACAATGATAATATCCTAATTTTTTTTATTTATGGTTTATGATTATGATGAAAAATTGTTTATGAAACCCATTTCATTTCCATGAGTTATGTTTATAAAACCAATTTCTTTTCCATGGGTTATAATATGGATTTTTTTTTGAAATCCATATTATTTTTTAGGGGTTATGAAATGATGAATGTTTTATAATATTTTTTCATATAAATGTATGTATTATTTTATTGGTGGGGATTATATATACCTCAAATGCATTGGGAAAAGATGAATATCTCATGGTTAAATATGTCATGCATGAACATGATTTCATGTTCACAATGTTTAGAGTGGACCTGGTCTGATGTTCATAAGGTTATGTATGGACCTAGTTTCTTGTTTATAAGGTTATGTGTAGACCTGGTTTCATTTCCATAAGGTTATGTTTGGACCTTGTTTCATGTACATAAGGTTATGTGTGGACCTAGTTTCATGTCCATAATATTAAGATTGGTATTTGATTTTATGTGCATAAGTTTTATGTGAGGGAACGATTTCATGTCCTTAACTTATTGAGTGTACCTATTCCTATTTATACATGTTTACAATGTTATTAGCCTATGTTTATTCAAAAAATATATTTCTTATGCCAATGTTATGCTTTCATGGCTCATATAATTTGATTCAATTATGATTTATGTCTTATAAACTGCCAAGATTTATTTTATGTCTCATATTTATGATCTTTGATAGAATTGGGTATAAAATTTATAACTTATATTCACGATTTCATACCCTTATACTTATATTATACTTACACATGATCATCGATTGATATCTACCATGTTTATCCTTACATAGCATCTTAGTTCACCCTTTCTTATGTTTCCTTTCCCCAGTTTATGAAGAAGGGTTTTAAGTAGGGTATCACTATAAAGAGTACCAAATGGGGAGATATTTGTGGGGGATATTGAAGATATTTCAGGAAATAATAAGATTATGTATCCATTCTCTAAAGACACTAAACCTATATAGCCATTGAGAATGTATTTGTGAAATGTATAGAATATTTGTCTAAAAAGATGTAATATCTAATGTCACAACCCGACCCATACTGGGGATCAAGCCGCAACTAACCCAAGACTGTATCCATAGGCCAAGGGGTGGAGACTAGCATAGAAGGTATAAATAACTTGGGTAGGCCTTTTCCTAAGTATCTGTACACACACATGCATCCAACTCAATTCAAAAGTGAAGAGGGAAAGAAATAAAAGATGAAACACTGCTATGAATAAACCAAAAGATGCATGGACCACTAAACACAACAAAGTACAATAGTAAAAATTGAAATGAAAAGGAAAAAAATACATGAGCACTTAGAAATATATCCCAAAAAAAACAGGAAAAGTGAAATATCTAAGAGCCTAGCTTCTGTATCCCAAGCTACGACCACCATACGTGGTCCAAGCACCCCATATCCCTAAGCTCCTATAAATTCACGATCGACCTATCCGCCATCTACAAAAGACATGACGTGTGTTGGGAAAAGCCCATATTGGGGTGAGTATATACATACCTAGTAGAATTCCCTGAAAAGGTGAAGGGGGTGCAGTAAGAGATATGACTAAAGAATAAAGTACTAGATAGAAAAATGTATTATAAAAGAGTACATATCAACCTAATAAGATAGTTAAATTAAACTCATAAAAACACAAGGAGATCAAAACAGTGAGAAGATAAACTTCTCATTGATTCTTTGCTACCTATAGTATGATAGTAGACTCGTCCAACCATGAGAATCTAGACATGGAAAGAACGTGGAATACCCCATGTGTATTCGCCTCTCCAGGAAGTAGAGTAACCAAAAACTAAAGAGTGGGTACTGAAATAGGGTATATATATATATATATTATCAATAAACTAGGCCCAAATGAGAGATTAAGGGGATCTCCATCTCACAGATTATCCCAGGAAGAAGAGTCGCCAATAGTTCCAAGGTATAGTCCATCTACGATTCACAACACCTCATGCATTTTCCCAGAACAAAAAAATTTAAGGGAATGAATCACCAAACATTGATACTATTTGATTTGGGTAGAAATGACTCTCCCACATAGTTTTAGGTCACTTTACATGGATGCATCTTGGTGGGGAAAGAATCCCTCTTTCTTGTGAGTCCAAAGGTACCTCAAACCATGCCTCTTCAATTTGCCACATATTCGAGGAATCACCGGCTTTAAGAAAGGATATTGTGCCCAGGTATGACATGAGGGTCCTTCTCTAGTAGTCATTGAGGAACCCCACTACCCATCCTGACTGGAGGGTACCACTCATAAAGGTCACTGTGGAACGCAACTACCAAGTCCTACTGGAGGGTAAGCCCGATGAGTTGTCAGGGAAGTGACACTACCCAGTCTAGCTGGAGGGTTACGCCTGGAATATTTCATTAGGGAAGACCACTACCCAACACTGCTAGGGAGTATGCCTGACATATCTATGAACTCCACTACCCAATCCTAATATATGGTAACTTAGAAGGATCATCGGGGAGAACCACTACCCATTCCTACTGGAGGATAAGCCTAAAAGTACCATTGGGGAACTCCATTTCCCAACCTAGCTAGAGGTTAATCCCTATATTTCTCTGGTGGTTTTGTATGATCACATCCATCATTAGGTGTCACCTCAGTGCATTCCAAACTTTTAAAATTCACATCATTTCTTGAAAACCAATTCATAGGGCACCATCATGTTCTACGTGAAAAAAACTTAGTATAAGCATGTTGTGGACCAAAATCTAAGTCCAAACGAAGGAGTTACAAAGGTTTGAAGGTCACTCAAAAGATATCAAGTAGAAAAAGGTGTGTGAGGGGAATGACATGGCCTGTGTTCCCACCTTGCAACCTGGTCATGTCTATGGTCAGTACATGGGTCCCATCCATGTAAAGGTACACATCATGTAGGTGGACTACATGACCCATCCCACCTATTCAGGTAACAGACAATGTCTATTGGCCAGGTCCATGTACTCGAAACCCGTGTCCATGTACTTTGGTACATGGCATTTGGGTTTAAACAAGATACCACCCGTGTGGCCAACCCATTTCAGTGTTCCCGTACACGGAGTCCCCACTCATGTGATCCATCACACATATTGTCCAACCGAGGAAGGAATACATGACGTGTGAGTGAAAACTAAATTTCATGTCATCCTTATGATTTACCAAACCCTAGAACCACCACATAAAGGGGTTACATGCTATGTGTTATTTGTTTTACATGACGTGTAGTTAGGATTTTTCTATAATCTTCATATTTCTAGATCTAGTGTTAAAAATTAGAAACAACCTCAACCACCTTAGATCTTGCTATGATTCTTCCCAAAAACATAGATATGGAAATGGATCATGATTTCGAACTTCTGCTAGCTGGAAATCAGCCTTCATCATGCATGAGGGTTTTCCTCTTTGAACTATACACCTCCATGGCTTCGTTCATCATGATCATTGAGATTAAACATCGGATCAGTCATCCTTTCTCTTTTAGATTCCTAGATCTATAACCATTTCATTGACCCATTATGATTTTTCTGATCTATCATGTATTTGGGTGTTCGATCAAGCTCAGGTCATTTGGAAATGTTGAATTGGGAACCAAGGGGGTCCCAACGGTGAAGTACATGAAGAAATATTGTTGAAATTCATAGTAATTTTTTTTTAAGTGATATTTGGACAATAGTTATTATCCAACGATCAATAACATGTTCCAGGGTGATATAAAATAATTTAAATAATTTTATTTCAGCACTTTGGGGAATGCAAAGGCTGTGAAAGGAAGATAGAAGAAGGAAAGACGATCTACACAATTATTTAATTATAATGGAGAAAAACTACATATAACGAGTCCTACCTAGATTAGATCGATTGTCGTTGATGAAGAACACAATCTCTAAGATCCACTGTGTTTGTCCTGCTTTGAATCACATCTATATGAAGTTTCGTCATTCGTCGAACAAATTATCTAGAGGAAAGAGGTGCTCTCATTGGAGAATTTAGAAAATAACAAGGCTTACCCTAGACAAGATTTCATAACAAGGAATTTATATACATATGGCCTAGGTTAAATTAATTAAATTAATTAAATCAATCAATTAATTAAATTAATTAATTAATTAATTCACTTAACCACACTACCAAAAAGCGAGGGGTCCGAATGTCCTACGCCGACTCATTTTATGTTATACCTAGGGTAAAATCCAAATTCTGGACCTGACCGTGGTATTAGATTTCCGATATGAATCAACCATTTTAAAATTTATCCCATTTTATTTAATTAACTGTGATCGTGCAATAAAAATATATTTAATATTTTATAAAATTAAATCTAGGAACACAAGGACTCAGATTCGCACCTCGTATCAGTTCCTAGCTCTGGAAGTATATTTATAAATATTTAAATTCTTTCAAGGAAAAATGGGTCTCTACATTATTCCGTACTTCAATAGTTTTTTCCCTAAAAAGAAAAACTATGAAAATAAACTCAGGGTACTGAGCCCTCATTTGGCTCCCCTACTCCCAGGAACTCTCCTGTATGTTTTTGTGCTAGAACAACACATGAACCAAAGGGATGGTCCATCCACATAAGGGTTACTCCTATAAATCCTAAATCACCACCAGGTACTCTATAAAGGTGGCACTGTCTTTGATGTCCAACTCTCCATAGTCAATGAAGTGTGTAGGTTTATGCACATATCTCCTCAACTGCGACATGTGGAAGACGTCGTACACCCGATCCATATGTGTGGTTAGGGAGAGGTCATGGGAAACCTTGAAAACCCTTCACAGGATCTCGAATGGCCCGATTAACCTTGAGAATAACTTTCACCCATGGTCAAACTTCTTCATTCCTCATCATGGGGAGGATCTCAAGAAGACATGATCTCCTTGGTCAAACTGTAGGGGCCTATGTAAATGATTTTAACAGGATTTATATCCACTATGGTCCGTATTCATCCATTCACGAATGACCTTAAATTTCTCCATTGTTTCCTACACCAATTCTAGGCCCATAAGAGATGAATCTACAATATCCTTCCAGAACAATGGTTGACCTGAAGGGTCACCCATATAAGGACTCAAAAGGTTCCATGATGATGGTATAGTGGTAACTATTATTGTACGCAAAGTATACAAAAGGAAGGTGATCCTCCAAACTCTAGCTCAAATCTAACACTCAAGCCCTCAACATATCCTCTATCACTTGGATAGAACGATCGGTCTATCCATCAGTCTGGGGTGAAAGGATTTACTCATCTGAAACTGGGTCCCAAATGACTCCTATAGGAATCTCTAAAATCGTGATGTAAACCTAACATCACAATCAGAGACAATTGTCGAGGTTACCTCATGACAGTGGATGATATCCCATATTTACAATTTCCCAAAACTCTCCACTTAACTCTGCTCCTAAATAGCAAGGAAGTGCACCGACTTCATGATTCGGTCTACTATCACCCAGATAGAGTTGTGTCCCTTTATTGTGTATGGAATACCTGTGATGATGTATATTGATATTCCATCCCATTTCCACTCTGATATCTCAAGATGCTACAATAAACCTACAAGAACTTGGTTCTAAACTTTCACCTGCTGATAGTTAAGGCACCGTGAGATGAACTTAGCTAGGCTCTGTCTCATGTTGGAACACCAAAATTTCAACTGTAGATCTTTATACATCTTCACCACACCAATATCTACAACTAAGGGAGAAGTGTAAAACTCTTGCATCACCTCCTCCCACATTGTGATTGGAACCATTGTTCCCCCCTGGAACAAGATATCATGATTCCCTCCTTCAGAATATCCATATGGTGCATCCCCTATGGATATATGATCATGTAGAACTTCTCAGATGATGTCTCCTAGTTGGGAATCTTTCACATGCTCAAGGATTGAATGAGCCAACCCCATCGACTGTAGAAATATTGTACACTCCTACTCCACCATGATCAGCTATAGGGAAGCTAACTTCTCAAAAGCTTCCTACACTAGGCAATCCCAAGACTTCCTACTAAGTGAATCTATTACAATGTTGTACTTTCCTAGAGTATAGACTATATAAAATTAATAGTCCTACAGGAATTCCAACCAGCATCGCTGCATCAAGTTCAAGTCTCTCTAAGTCAAGACATACCTGAGACTCTAGTGGTTGGAGTAAACAATAAAGTGGTCTCCCAGAAGGTAGTGCCTCCACATCCTCAAGGTAAACACCACCTCCACTAGCTCTAGGTCATGAGTCACATAGTTATGCTCATGAAGTCTCAACTACCTCAACACATATGCAATGAATGCCAGTTGTTGCATCAAAACGACACCGAGACTAGCTCCTAATGCATCACAATACACTATGAACCCAACATATTCCTCTGGTAGTATAAAAACTGGAGCACTAGTTGGACTCTCCCTCAACTCATCAAAGGCCTTCTGGAATAGATTAGACTAGGTAAACTGCTATCCCTTCCTTGTTATAGAAGTCAAATGGGCTACAATCCTAGATAAGTCTTCTATAAATCTCATGTAGTACCTTTCCAAGATGAGGAAACTCTGCACCACTGACACATTATTAGGTGGGTCCCAAGAAATAACTGCTTTGATCTTTGCTGTATCCACAACTTTAACATGTTGAGAATTGAAATGCCCTAGAATGTGAACCACCTATATCCATAACTGGAATTTCAAGAGATTTCTCTAAAGCACGTGCTTTGTAAGTAAATCAAGGACCTTCCTCAAGTGCTCTGCATGATCCTCCTCTATAGTAGAGTAATTATGTATGTCATTGATGAAGACAACAACAAAATAGTCTAAGTATGGCTAGAAGAACTGGTTCATCAAATCCATAAAAATGATGAGGGAATTTATCACACTAAAGGACATCACTAGGAACTCATAGTGTCCATAGCGACATCATACAATCAAATTTAGAATATCAGTCTCACAAACCTACTAATGGTGGTAGCCAGACTTGAGATTGATCTTGGAGAACCATATCACACCTCGCAACTGATAAAATATTTCATTAATCCTTAGTAAGGGATACTTGTTCTTTATCATGTTCTGGTATAGGTGGTAATAATCTATGCAAAGATGTAAGATCATCTCTTCCTTTTTTATGAATAGAACTGGAGCTTCCCTGGGGGACACACTAGATCTGATGAAACCTTTCTCACAATGGTCCTACAACTATAACTGTAGCTCCTAGATCTCAGTGGGTTCCATATGATATATTGCAGAATATATTGGGGTGGTCCCTGGTTTCAAGTCAATGAAACACTCCAAGTTCTACCTCAGAGGTAGTCTTGGAATGTATCAGGGGAAGGCTTCCATTTAATCCTCCAAAACTAAAGGAATCCAGATGCATGAAGAGTTCGCTAGACCAAGTATCACACACACTAGCTGATGGGTAGTGGGATATAACCTCTTTCTCATAGCACCCATTTGTCCTATTATACGGTTTCTCTCATCAAAAAATGAGAACCTCGTTTCATCAGCGTGTAGGCATTTGACTAGTCTATAGCGACAGTTGATTTGGGATCGAACCGTTGAAATAAAATCCATGCCCAATATTATGTCATAGGGTTCCATTGTGATGACCAAAAGATCCCATGTGAACCTCTATCCTCTTAGCGATAGATCGCAATGCCATAAGATGAAATACATAGAAGAAGCGTTCCCTGTAGGAACCTCAAGAAAAAGTTGTTTTGCTAGCCTCTCTACTGGGAGATCCAAGCGCCCACCCACTACTGGAAAGAGGGTCTAACCCCATGGAGTTATACCCAATGTTTAGAAAACTGTGGGTATAACCTGATTATTGTTTGTCTATACCCACAGGATTGAGTGAACCATGGGTATATACTATAAATAGCCACAGTTTTTACATAACTGTTGTTATAGAGAGGTGAATAATTTCACCTCACTAACTCCCCCAATCATAAAGCCGCAACCCCTCTATAGTTCCCCTTTAATCCCACCATGTTTACCTAACCTAATTCCCCTTATCCTCCTATTATTGACAATGTACATCCCCACTCCCCATCCTTCAGTCGGCGCACATCCCCCTCCTCTTCCTCCTCTGGTCGAGCATCCCCTCCTAGGTCACACATTCCCCCTAGGTCGAGCTTTCCATCATCTGATGCACACCCCCCAAGGTCGAGGAGTTTATCTATCAAAAATAAAGTGAGAGTTAAGTTATTGACTTTTAGTGTTGTTTATAGAGATTCTCTGTATTTCAATAATTGTGGTTAGACAAGGGATAATAAATCTTGAGTGAGATGATTTTATGATGGTTTCAGGTATGTTTTTTTTGATAATTGGTGAACATTTAATTACCTAATTTTTTTTTCTAGAGGTTGTAAATATGGCCTTCATATATAAGAAAAAATGGAATGAATAAAAGGTATTTTGGAAGATTCATTCTATTTCTAAGATTGGAAGTGGGACTTTAAGTAGTATGAAGAAGAATTTTGATGGTTCATAAAACACCTGCCTATATATTTTATTTTGTTTGGGTTGTGGTCCAATTAGAATATCTTTTTATCCCAAAATATACATGCTAGAAGGAAATATTATCATGATTCTACAAATGAAAATGTTATCTAATTCATATTATTTAAATATGCAGATGATGCATGTGAAAGGAAATTTGTTTATAGATAAATGTGATGTTCTTTTTGTACTCACATACAGTTGAACTAATAACTATATTTTATTGAATTATAAAGTGTTATATAGATGAAATTTACCTTATAAATATGTAATTAACTTATGGGAAATGTGTTTAAAGTTTTTTAGAGATGTGATTAACAAGAATTTATTTTCATACTTCATCCATGTTGATTTTTTCAATGAAATACCAACACTATATGAAGGATTCATTTTGAAAAAATTATTTTCCTTCACAAAGAATTATATATATTTTAAGTTAGTTTTGTATAAAATTTCCATTCAAGTGTTCTTTTATATCAATATTATATAAGTATAAATAAATCCTTTTAATTTATTTTTGAAACAACATTTCATTAAGAATAAAATTATTGAACCAAAAAATGAGATATGATACATATCTATGAATTAATCATATAATTTATGTGATTATAATTTCATTTACTCAATAATAATAATAAATTTGAGATGTTAATAATTTATATACATTAAAAAGTTTTTAATTTAGTGGTATGTTACTCATATTGAGCTATAATGAAATTATCTCTTGTCAGGAATCATTAATAGGTGAGCACATGCTACTTAGTTCATCTTAGAGGATAGAAAAGTATAATATTCTCTATTATAGAGAAGATTTTATGGAGTAAATGATTAACATTATATTAGAGAATCTATGATTGGGGCATCTTACCAGTTATAGTAAAGAGTTTTCTAGTTATGAGACTAAAGAATTTAAAAATATTGTGTCCCTATTCTATTAATTTGTAATACATTCGGGTAAGGTTAAATTTTAAAAAATTTGGATTAGATCCTAATATTTATATAGTTTTCAATGTCAATATAATGAAAAAGTTATAAAAATATCAACTTATTCAAACCCCCCACCTTTTCAGTGGTGAAACACCTCTATTGGATCCTAAAATCAGACCAAGTAACCCCACTACCATACTACACATGGTTAGAGTTAATTAGATGTATTTTGATGCTTATCAATAAATTATATTTTCTTATTGTATGAGGTACTATACATCACTTCATAAAAAGACACTTGGTTCACATATTAGTTTTGGATGTGATTGTAGAGGAATTCATGACCCAATAATTAATCATTAAAAAATAACTCCATTAGATTAACTATTATAAATATTAATACTTTAATGCTTTAACGCATCCAAAAAAGGGATTGAATGTTAGATTTTAGCTAGATATGGGATGATAACATTATAATGGTATGGTTTAATTATAATGACTCATACCACTCTATCATAAACATGAAACCTTCATTTTCCCATTATGGTTTACCTTATTGATCATCCTTTTAGAGGATAGAGGTAATAATTTTATCTCTCACACTAAATGGGATGAAATTGGTGATAAAAAATAAGGAATTTGTAATACAAATGTGAATTATATTTAACTATTAAGTTTTTATCTTCAAATAGTTTTATTTTTTATAGTACATATCCATTTTTTAATTATGGTTTACATTTTTTATTGGACGATAATTTTTCCCTTATTATAGAATGGATATAATTTGGATGTATCGTACTGATCAAATTTCAATCTAGTTTCCAAATAATTTAAAGAAATTTTTAGATTTTTCATTTTACAGTGCTTTAGATGAAGATTTTATACAGTGTCCATGATATAAATGTGTTGGAAGACCTTGGTTAATCCAAGAAAAAGTTATCTATCATATTACGAAATTTGTATTTCAAACTATTTTGTTTGGTATCACCATAGAGAGACAAGTCAGTCTACCACTGTTCATGAATGAAATGAAAGAAGTGACATGTGGAATTTTATATTTTATCAGTTTCCATTTATGAATCATCCTGAGATATATATTATGTTAGTGAAAGAAGACAATGATATTTGTATACATGGGGAAAATACTAAAGACGATGATGTTGAGAGAGTGAAAAATTTATTGGATGATTCTAGAACACCAGTATATCAATAATGTACTAAAATGACCGAGTTAGAAATTTTAATGTGGTTATATCATGGGAACAAATGTATGTAATTTCTAAAAACTCCATTGATTATATTCTTACATTTTTGAAGGAGTTGTTTCTTGATGGTGTAGATATTACCTCAAATAATTACAAGTCATGGATGTTAATTAAGAATCTTATATTTTATTCAAATAAATTCCATGTTTTTCTGAAAGACTCATTTTATTTTATGAGAAAAAATTGACCGTAATGACTGTAAATAATGTGGTACATCTCGATGGAAGACAAATGTAGATGGAACACCATCTCATGTGCCATAGAAAGACATGTAGCACTTTCCATTAATTCCCAGACTTCAAAATATATTCATGTCTACAAAAATCTTAGACAATAATAAATGACTTGATTCTAATATAATTAGAGGTAATGATGAGTTGGATCATCCTAAAGATGGATTAGAATGGCAGACATTTGATGCACAACATCTTGATTTTTTAGTTGAGGTGCCAATGTCGGGTTGGGTTTATCTTGTGATGGTTTTAATCCATTTGGTCAGATTCTTACTGCTCACAGCATGTGGACAGTTTTTATTCAGGTTTATAATCTTCCATTGTTGTTGTGTATTAAAAAACATTTCACTTTTTTGAGAGTATTAATATCTGGACATTCTGATCCTGGTAAGGATATAGATGTCTACTTGCAACATTTAATAAGATATTTGAAACAACTTTTGGATTTGGGTGTATGGACATTTTATGATTCTTCAAAGAATACGTTTAAAATGCATGCTACCCTTCTATGAACCATAAATGATTTCCCTACTTATGTAATGATTTAAGGGTGGTTCATGATGAAAAAACTATCATGTCCCATTTTTATGAAGAATACATGATCGAGAAGGCTTAAATATTTTCGTAGTTTCAGTTTCATGGGGAGTCGATGATTCTTTCCAATGGATCATCAATATAGGACGAATCATTAGAGGTTTGATAATATTGTTGACACTGAACAACAACATCAACATATGTCCGGAAGTGACGTGCTTAATGAATTGAAAGATTTTATTTTTTCATTAGGGAAAGGCCAGTTGAAATATAAAAAGAGGAATAATTTTGACATTGAAGTCACTTATAGTTGGAAAAAGAGAAGTATTTTTTTGAGTTTCCATATTGGTCTACCAATTTGTTACATCATTTTTTAGGTGAAATACATATTGAGAAAAATATATGTGAAATTTTTCTTGGAATTCTTTTGAATATTAAGGGGAAAACCAAAGATGAATTCCAATCTTTTCAAGACTTATTTGAATTAAGGTATTTTACAAGTACTACATCCTGTGTGTATCAGTGAAAACAAATAGAAAGTTCCTTATGCTTCTTATGTGATGAAACCATCAGAGAAAGACCAATTTTTGGAAGTATTAGAGAATATCATGGTTCTTTATGGATATTACAACAACGTATCTAAATGATTCAGTTGAAGAGATGTGAAACTAAAATCCCTAAAAACTCATTATTTAACATCCTTTTTTATGAACTGATTGCAATAAAAATTCATAAATTTCTATCTAATAATGTAAGGGTGACAGTGATTTGCTTGTGCCATTTTTTAGATACCTTTATGCTAAAAGGTTATCTAAGTCCTTCTTAATAAAAATGCAACAGGATGTGCCATTAATTTTAGGTGAGATGGAAAAAATTTCCTCCATCCTTTTTCACTTAAATGTTGCATTTAACGGTTCATATTCTAACTGAAACACTTCTTGGGGGACCAGTTGATTTTCAGTGGATGTATCATACTGAAATAAATATGTGTACAATGAAATAATATGTCTAAAATAAGAATTATCCTAAAGGTTCGATTATGAGGGGTTATCTGGCTCAAGAATGATTGGATTTTTGTTCAATGTATTTTTCTGATGTGACCACAAGGCATAGCCAGCCATTGAGAAATGAAGATGACTAGTATAGGGAAATTGAACCCTTGTTTTCATATCTTCCTTAAAAAGGAGGAATTGTTGGGTCTTATTCATTGGCAACATTGAGCCTTGAAGAGTTGGAGATGTCACATCACATAATCTTGTCTAATAGTGGTTTGTTAGATAACTATATCAAGTATGTAATTTGGATATTTATATGTTATATCATATTATGAAAGTTAACATATAACTTACACTTTTATTATCATTTTATACTGGGAACATAAAAAAAATTATAAGTAGAGTTCATTGATCTTTGCCTTCGACAAGGAGAGAGGCTTTTCATATCTTAGAGTTTCTTGTTTGGTTTAAATAAAGGTATTAAAATAATTTTAATTACCTTAAAATATAGATATACATTTAATTTTATTATTTTTATATATTTTAGATGTTGAGTTTAACTATTGACTCTGTTTCTCAAGAATTAAGAGATTTGAATTTTGGTCCTAATTCTTTGGTTTGTGAATCAAAATATTTAATAATAAATGGGTATAAATCTGTTACAACTAATCGATTAGTGAAAATGAGAACACAGATTGATGGTGTTATGTTAACCACTACAACGGATTGTTATGATAGTGTATCAGATAGTCAGCCTCGATATAAAGATGTGTATTATTATGGAATTCTTGAGAAAATATTTTTACTGGATTACAACTCTCACGGTAGATTCACTATGATGAAATGTAAATGGTTTTATTCAATGAGACGTCATGGTACAATTATTGATGACTGTGGATTCAGAGTTATTGACATGAGTCAATTCTTATGTACTGATGAACCATACATTTTGGAATCAATGGTTAAACAAGTTCTTTATGTAAAAGATCATTTGAGGCCCAGTTATGGTTTCATTAATAACATAATCCCAAAAAATATGTTTCATAATGATGGTGAAGAAATTTCCACCATTGACGCCCCCATTGGTGTTTCCCAAAATATTGCATTTGATGATTCAAATTGTCCCATTGTGAGAGTTAAAGTTGAACCTGAAGTAGTGGTTGGTAATATATAGAAGAAACCATATATGTTAAATGTTCATTTTGTTTACATTGACACAAGTTTCTCAGGTTAGTATTACTGTAATTACTTTAATTATGTTTTATTTTGGGATGATATGCTTTTTTTTTGTATTTTCTGGTGTTTTTTATTAAATCATATTTATTTCAATGTAGAAAACTTGGTTTAAATCTTGTTTTTAGAAAATGTATAACTGTGTAATATAATTTTCGAAACTATGTAAGTTCTTTCCTTATAATCATTTGTTCAATTAGTAATTAAAAGAAGTAAAATTGGTTCCTCTCATGAATTGATGATAGATGTAAATTGTATGCATGATTTTTAAAAATTGTTTATAAAAAATTTACATTTCATTCTTATGAATATTATGCCAGATACTATAGAATGTTTAAGGAAGAAACTATTTGATCCCAATTTACTGAGGTTTGAGAGTGTGTTTCCTCCTCTTCCATCAGTGAGTATAATAATGGTAATGTTTTTCCTCTACATTACATATAATATCATATTAATATTATTTATCAATTTTTTTAGGGACATTCAGTTCCACCAGATTTGACTCCTCATCCTACTAGCATGGGTCTAAATGGGGATTCTCCTAGACCTAGATGGAGCACCCGCCATACCCGTTTCCACACTGACCCACCAGCGGACACCCCTTCCACTACACCTTTACATCCACCACTTGAGTCTCTAGGGATGTTCTTATACATGCCTCCATCACCATCACATCTACCCTCTTATTCACATTCTGTAACACCCCAAGATTTCATAGTAAGTTATTTTCTTTAAAGTAATTCAATAGCTTGCGCAACACGCAACACTGAGTTCGTGCGCACCATGACTTACCAGACTAGCCATGCAAAAAGCGGTTATGAATAGTATTAACTCAATTTTAAATTTTTTACACTCCATATAATTCTAGAATCCATATTATGTGTTTCTTAGACATAATATAAGAACTAATTCATTTTTTTCAGATAAAAGAAGTATTTTTCAAAAAATGAAATTTTACCACCTTTTAATGGAAAACCCCTTTTAAAACCAATATTTGACACTTTTATATATTCAATTTAATGAAATTAAATTCTTATTTAGAATCGAGACATAAAAATTTATTTTGGATAAATTTCTGGTACTTTTCTGATAACTTTCCTATGTTGATGAATACTGAAAAATACTAAATTTTAATTGAAAACAAATTTTTTAATCAAAATAATTTATAGTGTTAAATTATAAATTTTAATGGTTTGGAAGTATAATTAGATTATATTTTTATCATTTAATACAATGTAGGTTATTATAAGTAATTTTACATTTAAATTTGACATAACCACATGTCAATCTTTTGATAGTTTTTACTTTTTAAAAACTTGCTTTTTGGTTTTGATAATGGCAATTAATTTTAAATTAATTAATGAAACTTATATGTTTTTAATTTGGTAAAATAGAATTCATTTTTGAATTCGGAAGATCAAAATTTTCTTAGGATGATTTTTTGGAATTTTTCTGAAAACATTCAATTTATGATTAATAGTAAAAAACACTACGTTATTGTTTAAAACTGACTTTTTATTTAAATAATTATTTATTTTATTTATTTTAAAACAAAATAGATACATAATACCTATATATCTTCAATTTAATTCATTGGAGTAATTTTATAATAAGTTTAGATATATAAAATTTTATTGAACTTTTTATCGTCTTTTACCCACCTTCTAAGAGCATTTGAAAATTTGAATAAAAATTAATTTTACCACTTCTGTGAGTTAAATTTAAAAAATCCTTGATACACAGTTAACATCAGTAAGTAAAATGTGGTTCAATAAGATGAAAATAATTTTTAGTGAATAGTAACTTTTGACTTTAATTTACCACGGTTAAAAGTAAATAGGGCAATTAAGGGTAAAAATGATATTATAATTAACCTAACACATGTTGTAATTCTATTGGATAAGTGTAATTCAACCAAAAACAACCTTAGGAATAAAATATGATCCTCTTTGGTCCACTTGGATCAGATTAGGACATTTATTATTATTTTATTTAGAGAAGAGTAAAAAGTGTTAAATTCAAAGTTTAATAACTAAACCATTTTTAATATTGGGTTAAACATAAGATAAATTCGACCATAAATATTAATTAGAAAGATAAAACTATTTTCTACATAATTTTATTTTCTTTATAATTTTTATACATTAAATAATTTAATTTATATATGACACAATGATGATAAAATAATTACCTTATTAATTAAATATTAAACTAACTAATATTATAAATATCCAAATAAATGTAAATTGAGACATTTTATGAATTAGACTAATTTTATAGGTTAATATGACATTTAGGGTTTATTATATAAATTTGTTTCGAAGTGATAAGGTTGTTATGACTTTCACAAAAACAAAATACCAAATTGTGTCAAAATTGACATAAATTAATTTTTAAAACAAATACTATATTATTAGTTGATATAGTATTCCTAAAAATCTAAGGTTCATAAAAAGGGATTAAATAATAGTATATATGTCATTAATTATCCACTTGATGTTTTTTTGGAAGTTTAGAGTAAGTTTATTAACCATATAGTGTAAGAATACAAGAAGATATGGTAAACATTAACTATTTTTCTAAGAGTTAAATCTAAAATATTAGGTTAAAATGGTAACCAAAAATTGTTTAAAACCTATTGGTTGAGAGTATGTAGACCCATAACCACCTAAGGATCAAAATAAATTCATTTTGATCCATTATAAACTGAATATGATTGTATAATAAATTAATATTTTAATCTTTTCCTAAAGTGACCCTCACCCCTCTTATAAAGGTAACTTCCCCTTATCTTAATTTCACACCTCCAAATCCATTTTTCTCAGCCATCCCATGCAAAAATATCCTCTAAACTATCCTCCCTTAAACTTATAGGCCTTAATTTTATCATAAATCTAGCCTAAGGATCCCTTTTGATTAACTCAAAAGGAAAGACCCGAAGAAGAGGTAATGATTTCACCACCCTCTTTCAAGTTCTTTTCTTCTTCCAATTCCTCTTTATTTGTTGTTTTAATAAATAAAGTACCTTATATATACTATGATGTTATTATAAATATGGTACAACCATATTCGTTATTCCATCCATCCTATAAATGACAAAGTCACCATACGTGCGTACGTACGGCTTACCGTCTCCATGTCGTGGGGTAGTTTGTTATTCAAACACTTAATTATTTTTATGGGTATAATATTGAGTATAAATAATTTAAATAATAAATATAACATGTTAATTATTCTTTATATATGATATATTATCCAATTACATGCGATTTCACCACTAATATAATGATATTGTCGCTCATGCGTACGTAGGACTTACCGTCTCCATGAACGCGATGAAATTCATTCCCCATCATAATCATTCAAGAATAATATTCATTTTATGATTAAAAATAATGTTTAAGAACTTAATATAATTCTTTATATGAATCAAATACAACCTATACATAATAAACATGACTTATATAAAAAACATATAAAGGAAAATGAATCAGTTGACAACCAAAACAATGATTCTACTGAAATATCATTAACAAAGAAATATTAAAATATCGTATATGATATCTTATTTATGTATTTTGTTATTTTATAATTTAATAACAATTATTTCACCATTATACAGTAGGTTAACCTACCCTATACTAAGGAAAATTACAAGGTAAGGGGTTTTCATCTAACTTTTATTTCTGTGAGATTCATGATAGATTTCCACTATTTCCTTTTGTGTGGTGTATGTAATGAACATGATTGTATTCTATGTGTAATATACTTAAATTTATAGGTATTTACATCTTCATTTTATGATCCTTCTTTCATGGGGTGTATGTTTTTCAAGTCACCAAATCGGTAAAGGAATTTCAAATTTTGATTTCCACTCATTGGGTTTTACACAAACTTCATTGATTATTTTACTCCAAGATTATGTGTTAAATCACTATTTATTTATTTATGTAGTATTTTACACTACCCTTTGTGTGTATATTCTTTTGATACACATAATCACTCCATTGATAAATTCTCAAGTCATCGATATGAACTTGATAAGAGTAATTTTAACTCAATTTCTATTCATCGAGTTAAACATCCAAGTCATTGGTGTTGTTTTTATAAGAATATGTGTGAATGTACTCTGATTGATTCACACTAAATATCCAATCATATTTAGTGTATATATATTTTTTACTTATAATTATGTCATTGATTTATTCTCAACCTAAGGATACGGTCTTTATAAAGAAATTCATCTCAACTTACATTCCATTAAGACTTCTTTGTTCTTATGCACCAATTCACTTTTATATGGTGTATATATTGTACTTTGACATAGTATATCATGAATCCCTTTATTCTCATTATATTATAAATTTTATATTACCTCAATTATTTGTATTCAAACTTCTCTCTTTTAGTTAGGAACTATTAATAAAATATCATTTTAAATGTTTTAAAGATTTATTTTTATAAATCTTTCTCATTAATGTCCATGTTTTAAAAATGGTTTTAAGGATTTATTTATATGGATATGAATGTTTTAAAATTATAATTCCTATTAAAATTTTCATATTGGTATGGGACACTTTTATTCAAAAATATATTTTTAACAGATTTTTTATAATTATGTAAATTTTAAATGATTTCAAAATAGAAAGAGATATTTCTCTCAAATAGCTTTGATTTCATCTATGTCAATATCCTTTGATGGATTTTACACTTTTTTGAAGTTGATTTATTATGATACAATATTCCATATTGTATTAAAGGTTTTATAAAATGTTTGAATGGGGATGTGTTATTTTTATACCATTCATGGTTTATAGTTAAAGTATTAACATTTCGTATGCTAGTTTTAATATGAATGTTTATGTTATGTTTCTATCTTTTCATATGAGGAATGAATTGGACTTAGTAAGTGATGGGTGTAGCCTGTTATAGCTCCTCGATACATTGGTAGGTATCATGAGACAGACTAGTGTCTTGGCACAAGGTCTTGACAAAATCTTATTTGTATTCTTGGCATAAGGCCTTGACTATGTGGTTAGGAAGTCTGGAATTATGCATTCCATCATTATAAAATTGGCTATTGATATTGCATGTGATTATTAAACTAGTTGAATATCCATGTAAATAAGTAAATGGAATTATTTTGATTTATATTTTCCATATTATGATGAAGTTTAAGTTTAAAATGCTTTTGTTTTAGTCTTATACATTTCCTTAAATGTTTATGCTTATTTATGAAAGTTTCTGCAATATTGTTATCCTTACTAAGCATCTGAGCTCACCCCTTTCTTATGTTTTTCTTTTCCCAGGATTCAAATAATTATATTACTATTAACTTGCAGGAATAGACTAAGGAATATAAGAGCATTCAAAAGGGACACAATGTTGTTTTTTTATTTCATGATGTAATGTAAAACTTATGTATGTATCTAGTACTTCCAAGGCTACTAAACTGATCAGTCTTTCGGGACATGATTCCTTGTATCATGCCAATTTTATGTAATAATGCACCAATTCTGGGTAACTGGGGTTAGGGAGTTACACATTCCATGGCTTTACCACATTCAAGGATGATCCCACTAATGTCTCCATCATCTCATTTTGCCTCTTCTTCCTATACCATGACTACAACGCCTCCATAAATGTTTCCACCTTTACCATATCCGTATCCGATGATGTATCCCCCATCTTACTGCCCATTTTCTTCCATGTATATAACTTAAAATTCCAACAATCCATCCAGTATTTGATGAGTCTATTCCTTCAGCTTACACTCAAGTATATGAATGCCACCCAGAACATGCACTCGAACAGACACTTCCTTCAGAGGCTATTGATCCAGGAAAACCCACAGATCCATCATAGTCTACTGATTAGCCCGCAAAAGGTTTTTATTATAACTATTTCAAATTATATCACTTTATTTTTATTGTGTTTTACCATAAATAAAATATTATCCCCCCATTTTCTTATTTAATGGGATCTTCTGTAAGGAAATATGGGTGAACTCGGATGAAGGAAGCTTGGAATTTCCAGACACAACTAATAATATATTACAATCGACAAAATCAGATTGTAGGTCCAAATTCAAGGAAATATAGAATTTTAATTTCCACTTTTTCCAAGTATCACAATATAATTCTAGTGGAACCAGTGTCATAGAGACATATCAGTAAAGAGATCATGGACAAAGCATGGGAGAAAATACGGGTAAGAAAATTTTATAAATTCATATTTATATTACTGTTGTATTTAAATGAAATAACATGTTCATTGCAGAGTCAGTTTAAATTTTCAAACAGAGAAGGTTTTAATACTATAAGGATAATAAATGTTGGGGAGTTATAGTACTCATATAAGCATCAGTTATTTGTTGGTTGTAAGAGAAGGGTTGGTACTGACTTAGAGGGTGTATGCACATTGCCCGACTGTTAAAAAAGTCAACATGAAAAAATGATTGCACATTGGAAGACTACTGAGTTTATAGTAATCTAAATATTTAATGGTTTTCATATAAAATTTAATTCTTATTACTTTTATTGATATTTTTTATAGTAAGTGTCGGAGAAAAACAAAAAGAAAAAGATTCAATGACATATTTTCACACATTGAGGCACACTATAATTATCGTGTATGAGAAGCTCCAGGAACTTTAATCAGGTATTATGATGTTATACAAGTTTTTTATTGAAAATATTATTGAATTGATATAGTCCATATTTGTGCATTTTCCATTTATTGTTGTAATCTACAGTTTTTCATTTATCATTTACCGCAAGCTATATTGGGCATTGAAGGTCCTGTACCTCGTGCCAAATTATTTTTCTCTAGTATAAAGAAAAAAGATGGAAGTTAAGTAAATGCACAGACACAAGATAATATTTTAAGGTTTTTTATTCATATTTTAAATATTTATATGAAATTAATAATTTAATATGTTTATAATTTCAACAGTCTACCTTGGAGGCCCTCAATGGTTAGGAATATAATAACTTCGGGCTACATGATCATTTAAGTCAGGTATTATGTGAAGACCACTTGGGGATAGTACGATGTCAACTAGGGAAAACAATCATCACCTTTAGGTATTTTTTGTCATCAGGATCCTCTCAAGACAATCAGACCTCTGAGATGGAAATCGCTCATGCTAAAGAAGTTGAGATAGAGAAAATAGCTTTAGAAGAGTGTGAAATAAGTAAGCTGATGACCGAGAATTTCATGAATATATGGTAATTTTTAGTTAGTCACTTCCATCAAAGGATGATGGTACTTTTGAATCATATATGGAATCAATTATCTCTTTAAATGATGTGTCAGGTGATGCCAATGAGGGTCGTAGTGGTGATAAAGGTGGTGGCGATAGAGCTATTGATTGTGAGGATGTTACTGATGTTACTATTGGTGATGAAGATGATGATGATGTTGCTGATGAAGATGATGATGTGAATGGGAATGTGGATGTTGGTGATGGGGGGATATTAAGCCCCTCCATTTTTGACTTAGCAGAGAGACTTAAGCATGTAATTTAAGAACATGAATTGAATTCTTGTATGGATGAGAATGGTTAAATTAACATTGGTCTAGATATTATTTTTTTCACTTATTCTACTATTTGATTGTCAGTTCATGTTAGTTTATTGTTTAATATCATCTTTTAGGATTTATTGGGAAGAATCATTACCATAGTCGTATCCTTGATTCCTAGGATAACATGCATTGGTTTGTGATAATATGATATCAGATTTGGTTGGGAGGGGGGATGCATGTTGGGATGGAGGGAGGGGGTGATGCAGGTTGGGAGGGAGTGGGGTACATGTTGGGAGGGGGGGTGAAGGTTGGGGGGATGGGTACAGGTTGAGAGGAAGGGGGGATGCATGTAGGGAGGGGGGGGGGGACAGGTTGGGAGGGGGGATGTATATTGGGAGGGGGTGCAGGTTTGGAGGATGATACATCTTTATTCTTATTGAGTCTTTTCGGGGATGATAAATTTTCCTAAACATTCTTCTGTCACTAGACCTACCACTATGTAGGGTTGATTTTCTTTTCCATATATGTCTTCAAACCAAACAACATGCTTCAAGGAAGCTAGGTAGTAACAGATTTCAAAGATGAAGAAACATACAACAATAATTTAAGTTTGGTCTTAACTCCTTTATTTCATCATTATATTAATTCAGAGGTTCTTTATTAAAAAAATATTTCCAAATTTCCAAATTTTCTTTGGTAATTTCTCCTTTATTTTAGGTTTCAACATTACTATGACCTGGGATTCCAATAAAATAAAGACTGTACCACCCTATAATTCATGAGAAGTTAGACTAATTATTATGCTACTATTATCCTTTTCACTTTTTAATTTTTTTCATGTTATTTAGATGAATTCATTTATATCATTAACGATTATTTCAAACACATTTTTCTACTTATTAAAGATAACACTATATATTCAAGAGCATCAAGACTTATTAATCCTTTAACTAATGAATATGGGAAACAATTTAGAAGCATGTAAGATAATATTACTTCACTTTCTAATTTCATTGCCAATAAAAAATTTATGCACAAAGGAAGAAAGGCTGCATTGGATGTTATGTAAGAAGAAACAAAAAGAAACTATTCCAAGTATGTTATTATTTAATTTCTCATGCCATAAAATCTCCAATATTACAGTCTGATACTATATTATGTTATTATAGATATATATTTATGAATTCTTCCACCCATATTATCTTCATGCACTACTAATAGTTCATTATATTCTAATAACTAGTTACCTAATTTTAAGGCCAAAATTCCTAAATCCTTCAATTTTATCATTGAATAGATTGCACATCAATTCCCACCAACAGAATTGACAGAAAATTGTATGATCAATGTTTTATATATTTATCTATCATTAGGTTTTGTATGTTTTCCTAGAACTACTAAATAAAATTGATTCTAGATATTCAATTATAGGTCAGTCGCTAGATTATGATCAACCTTAATCCAAGTTAACATTTCCATGACAACTATTGGTTTCTTCTACATTAAAATTACTTTTCCAATAATTAATAATTTTTTATTTCAAACTTAATTTTTTGTAGTCACGTGACATAACATATTTTGAGGAACATTATTCCAAAAAATCTATAAAATTAAATGAATAATGATGGATAATACGGTATGACCTTGTTTACAATTTATTTGTTCAATGTACATACATGATTAGAGTAGATGTCACATTTTTATAGGAATTTCAATGTCTTGTATTATATATATTGAATCTATATTACTCATTTTAAAATCCATTCCTCACCTCAACATCCCAAATTAAGAATGAATTAATGAATAATATTTTGAATTATTTTGATCTACATGTATAGTTTAAATTATAAAGAATTAGTTTGTCATCAAAGTAGGGATTTTATAGCTTCTCCATCAATGAATAATTCTATTTGGACACTAAAGGTATGCATCTTCCTTACATATTTTAACATTACTCTTATTTTATATATTATTTTGAATTCAAAAATGGGATTTCTAATATTTTCATTTTTAAACCACAGAATACAATCTAAATACAGTTGTATTATACATCAACTTTTAACATTGATACCTATGAAAACATTTACATTCAGATAATTTTATTTCTGAAATATGTTTTATACATTAATATATGGAATCTATTAACATACTTATTATTAAAATATTATTAACCATGCATCCCACATATTTTTATGAACATTCCTTTATATATCCATCCTCTATATTTGTTTTATGAATTTCTGATTATGCATACTTTTGTTTTATTCCCCCAAGTATTTCTTTATGTTAATTTTTTAACAAATATTTCTTATTTTTATTTATACACTTGATTTTTTCTTTAACCCATAAAATTAATGATTTTTTAACAAATATCTTTATGTTTATTCTAGTCATTTCTCTTCATTCAACATATTCTCACCCTAACATACCAAATGTTTCTAAATGTAGTAGTAATATGAAAGCTCAGTGTACTGCTTTACAATTTAAGGAAAGTGTTTGAAGCAACATTCTTAAATTGCACATATTTATTTACTTTTTTACCATTTTTATTTTATTCTCTATATTTACTTTTGAAGACTATGATTATTTTCAGTTTTATATGCTTTCAGGACATCAAGGAAAAGAAGGTTGGAAAATCAAACATTAGATCTCCAGTTTTAGATGTCATTGGTTGATTATAGGTCCAATTTTTATTTTTTGTAGTATTTTTGTGAATCTTGATTTTTCACTATATAAGTATCCCCTTGAACATAATGTTCCTTGAAATTTTTGTAGTGGGATGGAACACCCACCTACGGTTACCTATATCATTGATTGAATGAGCAGAATAGATTCTAGTAATTGTCCACTAAAATTTGTCCAATTTTCTAGAGGATTGGCTCTTAAAATGACCAATCCTCTGTCACTGCTGGAATGAGTAGAATGTATTCCAGTGGTTTTCCACTAGAATCTATCTAGTTTCCCAGATGATTTTTTCTTAACATGACTGATCTTGCAAGGCCTAAACCGAATTTGGCTACTACTGTTACCTTTTCTCCACCTCGCCCAACTTAAGCTAGAGGGGCTGCTAACTCTAGAATTGTTCCTAGTGAGATGGGAAATACCTCAGTTCCTCTTGAAATACCCACTTACAATCTAATTGTTTCTACAAAGGACCAATGTAATTCTGCACAACTCCCTGGTATTTCTTCCACTGGACTACTTATCTACTTTACCTCAAAACTTGGATATAAAAAGGTCCCCTCTAGCCTGATATCCGGAGGCAATTAGGTTTCTCCATGTTCATCAACATGAGCTTATAAAAATACCCTTGATAACTCTCTGATAGAGATTATAGATGATATCAATTTAACGGAAGCTGTGGTATCAAACAAAAGTACTCAATCTCAAATTAGGAAGGTAAAAAGTAATGTTTAGTAAACTCAATTCCCAAGGAATTTTCATTAGGAACAAATATTTTGGAAATTTTAGTCCTTTCCCAACCACCCGGTTTTTACTTCTTGGGTGGTTGTGATATATAATTCATTCATACTATGAATAAATTTTTTTCTTTTCGACTAAAGTGACATTCCTTCCATCTTTATGTTTTTATTTTCTTTCACTTTTCAAGTGTAAATAATAATTTTTTTATTTTTTTTTATAAAACAAAGAATGTTCTAAGGATATCTCCATTATCATGAGATTAAAAAATAATGAAGTTGATAAAATTTTATAAACACATAATCTTAAATACAATATATATTTAGTAAAATCCATTTATTTCGATGTGTTTAATTTTTATTGTAGATGATCATTTAATTTTGTATTATCCAAGAGAGATATATTAATAAGTTATCTATTTTGATATTTTTTTAGAGTCATAAATAATTTAGATCAACATGATTTATGGAGAAATATGGAAAAAATTATGGTATGGTTGCCTAATTTTTTTTTTTAACTTTCATAGTTTATTTTTTTATATTTTTCTTTTGATTCTTTTCATATATTATTCCTATAACATTACCTTTTTTTGCTATCATTTTTTGAATCTCTATTTTATGTTCTTATTCATATTTATAGATCCTAAATTACTAATAAAACAAATATTTCCCTTATAAAAATTAAAAATAACGGTAAAAAAAGAATAAGAGTAAGCCTCTAGGTAGTGTTATTTCAGCTATTAACTCTCCTTCAAACACCTATTTTTTTGTAGTTCTTTGGTGGTGATACCTATCTCTTGATGCATCCAACAACATGAATCTAATGAAATACTCATTTAATTCAGTATTCTCTAGGACATTATATTTCTTCTTCGATGACATGGTTTTTAGGTCATCGGTGGTGGTGCCTATCTTTGGAAGCATCAACCTCACTCGATGTATTAGAGAACTTGAAGATCATGGAAATTTCATTTAAAGAACCTTTCTATGGGTTATTCTAATCCTTTCCCTACCTCCTAGTTTATATTTCTTGGGTTTTCATGCTACCAAATTCATACGTACCATGAATAAGCACATTTCCCTCAGAATGAGGTAATAATAAAGGTATTTCCATTTAATTTCCTTTTATAATTGTCAATCCATTCTGAATGATCTCGATATTATTCTTATTTAGTCATTTTTTGATAGTATTTGTCTCTATCATTTGGGGTTTCATTTACAATGCCTCTAGAAGATCACGAATAGACTGAAAGGATGAATTTTTATTAAGGGAGTGGGGGGGGGGGACGAAAATCATGGTAGACTAATGTGGTGAAGGAAAAGGGTGTCGCCCATAATAATGAGATTACAATTCTTAGAGTGAGATCCCATACTAAAATATAAAATAGTCACCTCACTCGGGACCCCTTTAATAGATATGGAATGGACCGTAATGTTGTCTTCTCTCCATGTGTGTCCAGACTTCAATCCATGATCAAATAGCCTTCTTTCTTTCCTTGGGAAATGGGCCAGATCCCATATGGGATTAGTAGTACCTTACCAGAGTCCAAAAGAAGATTTGGAATCCTTTTCAACTTCCTTGAGCATAATGTTATATAATTTTCATAGGTATAACCCACTAAGGAAATCCCTAACCTCTACAACAAGAGTGGTTCCAACACTATAGAAGCAAACACATGATCCATTAACATTTTATTTTAGACCAATACAGGGTGGATTCTAGTGAACCCACCTGCCCCTATTGATTGAGATTCCCTCTATCGATAACATCACTCTTTGAATAAGCTTCCTGGGTAACGAAGAGGTGTACTCTCAAGACCAAAGGCCACCCAACTCAGCCACCACATCTTGGGATATCCTCACCTCACCATGGATATCCCTCCCATTGATGAACCCATGTTTCTAGTCTAACAAAATTCCATGAATGATACATTTTATCCATTTATAAATAATAATAGATAGTATTTTATATTCAAAATTACATAATCTTATTGAGAAATACTATTTTATCATATTAGGATGATTACCTTTAGGAACCAAAACCTCTTAGGATAAACAAGATACTATCAATAACCCTCCACCTTTGAAGATGTCACATACTTCCTCCATAACATGGGCCCTAATGATCTACCAAGTATCCATAAAGAAAGTTCCATGAATTCCATCTGGTCCCAGAGCACTATCTTGTTTCATAATGAACACAACCTCATTGATCACTTCCACATTGGGAATGCATATATATCCTCATTATCCTTCCCTTTAATAATTATATGAATGTATTTCCAAAACTTAATTTCATTATTTTCAATACCCTAACCCAGATAGTAGGAATCAATGGACTCGCCCAGTGGATTTTTGAAATGCTCCAAAGATTTTATTACCATGTTAATATATTATGTGAATGATCCATCAAGAAGCTTGAGGTTGATTTTGTTTGAAAACTTCCTCTCCTTTATCAAAGCATTAAAATATTCTAAATTTTTATCACCCTTCATATGGAAAGTGGACCTTGATTTTTCCTTGTATACTCATTCAATTTCATGCATTTTTCAAAAAAGAGACCTTTCTTGTCATTTAGAGAAGAAAAAATTTCATCTTTTTAAGTATCTTATAGCCTCCATTCTAGCCTTTCTTTATCCTCTTGATTTGTTTCCAAATAATTTTTGATGTGGATCCTGCTCCTATTCTAGTCCAGAAGGTCCTTCCGCTTCTGCTTGAGCTTTAAAATTAAGCAATACCAGGGGCTTCTCTTGGTCTATTGAAACCATGAGTCATGAACTATTTGCATGAACCATTCCATTTCTGACCAGCTACAACAATAGAGAAATCATTCTAGACCACACTTCTCACTCTTAAAATTGATCACCAATGGATAATGATGAGATAGAGATCTAGGGAGATGACTCACCATCGTTTGTGTGAAGGAGTCCAGGTATTGGTTGTTACCCAAAAAACAATCAAGTATACTCCCTATACATCTTCTAGCCTTCCTATTGTTAAACTAGGTGAAATAGACACCTATGAAATCCATAGCTAGCAAACCATTGGCTATCAAAAATGAAATCATGTCCCGCATAGAAGAACTGGTGTACTCTATACCACCTTTCATCTCCCTAACGTCTGCAATAGTTTTAAAATCACCTGCCAGAAACCATTCCATGATCCCAGTACTAACATTTCTATGTGACCACTATAATTCCTTATTTCCAGTAGCCTCAAAACTCGCATACAAGGAATAACAAAACCTCATACATTTTGAATACCATAATATGGTGTTTGAATTTCAAAGTTTCCTTAGGATACTAGGATATTACTACAATTTTAGGGTTTAGTTATCTAATACTTTAACTCCCATGAATACCATTACCCCAAAGGGGAATACATTTATCAATACTTACCACATTCAAAGATCCTTCAAAGTGCCAAAGAAGAGGTAAATGATTTATAATTTCTACAAGAAGGAGATGTGTATGGTGCGTTATTTGATTCTACCTAGTCTAATGATAGATTGTGGTTAGTAACAGGTTTGTAAGTGGTTTTTCTTATAGTTTTTGTATGGGGTGCTTGTATTGTTTTTATAGGTCAAGGCTGGAAGGAAGAATGAATGTGGGAAACTACTATGCTGGGAGAAGCATCTATACCCACAGTTCATTGAACTGTGGGTATATTATATGTGAAATCTACTCTTGTGTTACTTACATTAGAATATATACCCATGTTTCATTGAACCATTGGTATTTTAGATGTGATAGAAAAATCTATACCCACGGTTTACTTAAACCATGGGTATTATGAAATATTTCTAGGATATACCCACAGTTCTATAAAAACTCTGGGTATTGGGCTATAACTACGTCTCTATAGCCCACAATTCAAAAAATGTGGGTATAGACTATACCCATAGTTTCATGGGCTATACCCACAGTTTGAAACTGTGGGTATAGGTGATATTTCCAGTAGTGACCAATAGTTGAGAGACAAAATAATGTCTGGAACCCATGTCTACTAATACTAAGAAAAGAGTATAATAAACATATATCGTACCTCGAATCATCTCGTGTACTATAGGATCATAAACATCCAAAGATTGAAGCTATTTGTGGCCCCATCCACCATCTCCTTGAGCCTGACATGGGCTGATTGGTGGTGGTGGGAGGAACTCATAACATCATCCCCCACCTATAACTCCTCCAACTCCTTTTCTAACTCAGCCTCCATGGCACAACCCAGTCCCCACCTGGGAGGTCTTTGATTATGGTGCTGCCTCTTTCATGGTGGTCCATCAACTATCTTCCTAGGATACATAGCATATCTGATTAGATAGCCCATAACCATGTGAACTCACCCATCAAAATTATAGAACCGACCCTACCTTAGATTCCCTGATGCTCTGTGCTACCCATGCACTGTACGAACACGTCCCTAAGCCTGCTCAGCCAAGATCTCTAGTGCCTGCCTACTTCTATAGATGACTCAACCCTACTGTGCCCACTGCTAGCTCTTGCTATCTAGAACACCTCTTTAAGGAATCTCTCTATCACAAGTTCCTATTCCAGCACCCTGACATAGGTGGGGATACACAAGCACAACTAAAAAACCGACCTTTAATAACACTATAAATGTCCTTTATCAGCACTAGAAAAGCATTGACTGCATGAGTGAGGCTAAAATCCCTGTTCTTTTATTAGAACTTATAGAAGCACTGATAAAGGTCTATTTTATCAACACTTATAGAAGCACTGATAAATTGGACATTTATCAGTGCTTTTAAAAGTGTTGATAAATGTGGCCTTTATGAGTGCTTTTAAAAGAACTAATAAAGGGTCATACTACAGTGTGTTATAACCATACACCACGACACTAGAAACACACCAGATATCAAAATAGAACAAGTCCCTGTATAGGATTTAAATTAAATGAAATTTAAAACACAAACATAAGAAAAAAACTCTATATTATAGACCTTTCAAAAATTGGTTCATACAATTACATAAATAAAAATTATTACATACTTTCAAAAACATCAATGTTCCTTTATCTTTTAATCATGAACCAACTCATGTTATTGCCAAAAAAACCACCCTTTATTGAAAAAAATAACACACCTGTATAAGAAAACAATTCTCATGTTAGAAATAATATAAGGAAATAAATTAATATAAAGTTTAATTTTTCTAAAATCATTGTCAATTTTAAATAGAATGGCAAAATTTGAGGCATACCAGTCACACCGTGCATCAGATTAAGGTGCGACTGATTCCTACACATCACAAATGACCTATGGATCGTTTTCCTAATGTATTTAAACAATTTGAATGTTTTTTTCTCAATTTTGAGTAGTTTAGTTGGTCTTTTTACTAAAATTGATATCAATTTTAAATAAAAACATGTACTTGGAATTATATATGTCACAATATGAACCAGATTGATTTCTGGAAGATTGATTCATATCTCAAATAACTTATGGATCATTTTCCTAAAGTATCAAAATATTCTGAATGTGTTTTTTCTGTTTCAAGTAAGTTCGTTTTGTTTCACTAAAATTGATGTCAATTTTAAATAAAGACGCACTTAGAGTCATACCGGTCATACCATGCATTAGATTTAGGTTCTGATGATTCATACACATTCCAATTTACTTATGTATTGTTTTCTTAATGTATCAAAATAATATGAATGGTTTTTCTCATTTTTGAGTACTCCACTTGTCTTTTTTACTAAAATGTCATTTTAAACTTGAAATATGAACTTTGAATCATACGGATCACATTTTGTATCTGTTTGATGTGAGTCTGATTCCTACACATGAAAAATGATTTATGAATCGATTCATTAAATTATCAGAAAAATCTAAACGTGTTTGTTTAGTTTTTAGTGAGTGAAATTTTTTAAAGTCAAATATAGATTTTAAAATGATAGGAGACACATTGATCTAGTTTAATTTTTTACTAAAATTAATGTAAATTTAAAATAGAAATAAGTACTTAATTTCAAACTGATCACATCGTGTGTAAAATTGAGGTCTGGATGATTCCTAAACATCTGAAAGTCTGAAAACAATCCCAATTATCAATGTTAGCACAATTTCCATTGAATTTATTTATCAAACTTCCAACACTAGATGATCAGCTTTGAATGAACTACATCAACCCACAAAACATAATCCCGTTTTATATGAAAAATGATTATTATGATTAATACTAAAAAGAAATAAATTAAGTATAAATATGAAATAATACATTTATTATGTAGAAAATTATTTTACTTTGAAAATATCAATATTACTTCTATGGTTGAATAGTGGAGGGAACATGAAGGAAATATGGACAGAGCACCCCAAATCTAAAGGGATATAATATGGACAAATCACCCTAAATCAAACAAAATAATCCACCCTGTATAAGAAAAAACTATTATTTGAGCAATAATAAAAATAAATAAATTAAAAATAAATATATAAACAATACATTAATTCTATGGAAAATGATTTTACTATGAAAAAATCAATATTACCTATATAATTTAGAAATAGAAGTGTCGCTGCTCTTCCTATAAATACAATGGAGAGAACATTAAAGAAAGTGATAAATGAAACAGTATAGGGGTGAAAAGGTTTTGAGGGAGATGAAGGATTAAAGATGGAAAGCGCAACCCAAATCAAAAAAAAAAAATAATCCACCTGTATAATAAAACTATTATTATGTGAATAATAATAAAAGGAAATAAATTAAACATAAATGTGAAATAATACATTAATTCTATGGACAATGATTTTACTAAGAAAACATCAATATTAAATCTATAATTGAGAAGGGGTAGTGTCATTTCTCTTCCTGCAAAGGCAGTGGATGTAAGTTCAAAGAAAGTGATAAATGCACCACTATAGGGGTGAAAACGTTTTCAGTGAGAAGAAGCATGAAAGTTGGACAGAGCACCCCAAATCGAACAAAATAATGCACTTGTGTAAGAAAAAAATTATTATGTGTGTATTACTAAAAAGAAATAAATTAAACATATATATGAAATAATAAATTAATTTTATAGACAATGATTTTACTGTTAAAACATCAAGATTACCTCTATAATTGAGTAGGGAAAATGTTGTTTCTCTTCCTACAAAGGTAGTGGAGGTAACTATAAAGAAATTGATAAATGCACCACTATAGGGGTGAAATGGTTTTAAGGGAGAAGAAACATGAAAGTTTCATTGAGCAACCTAACTCAAAAAAAATAATCAAAATTTATATAAAAAAATTATTATGTGGTTAATAATAAAAATAAATCTATTAAACATAAATATGAAACGATACATTAATTCTATGGAAAAGTATTTTACTGTGAAAACTTAAAGATTACCTATGAGATTTAGCAGGGACAAAATCATTGATCTTCTTACAAAAGCATGAAACAATGACAAAAATCTTCTAAAATAAACAAACTCTATAAGGAATAATGAACATTAAATCATTGTTTCATAATAGTTTTTTGGTAAAATAGAGAAAGTATATCGCAACATTACCTTTACATATTTCCAAAGTGTTTCTTTCATTATAGTTTGTTCTTCCATCATGTGCAGAAGACATTGTCTATATGATTAGTCAAACATTTAATTTAGATTATGTTAATGTAGTATAGAACATATACTATTATAATAAAAAACATAATATATTAAAAACACTTCTATCTTCTCATTGAACCCTATTTATTTTCATTAAAGGTTTCAAGGATTTGGTTCCACTATCGAGAATACAAATTCCCTCTTTCTGGTCCGCTCTAATGTACACTACATTTTCTACATTAGGATCGATATGAACTGGTTATGATGTCCCAATGAAAGGTTCATCCTAGATTAAATTTTCTTATGAATCAACATTTATTTTAGTTTCTAGTAGGACAATCGACCAATTCATGTTTTTTTGGTTCAGAGACATAAAATACTTGTACTAATTATGATGCTATTATGAATAACTCATCTTCCCCCCCCTTCCACACTAAAATTCTCCTTCACAAAGCCCATTTCATCAACTTTCACTCCATTGATATTGTCAACCGATTTTCAAAAGAAAAAAGACACTTGAAATGCTGTATAATCCAACTCGTATATCTGTTTGATAATGCCAAAATATGACATATTTTCATAAATTGGAATTCTATCCTTGGAACCAAATATGTGCATCACTTCATCCACAAGAATAACACCACTATTTTTCATCATAATGAAGTCACCGTGTTCTATTGTATAGAACATATAACCATTGATTACAAAAACAATGTAAGATATAACATTTTCATTCGATCCTATGGATACCCATTGAAGTCGTTCGATAATTGAAATTAGATTTTCATATAACTCCTTATAAATCTAATATCTAAACCATCATATAAACTATTGATTATGTTTATTTGATATCCATAATTTATCCCTTGATGGATTAAAATCTATAAGAATTTGTTTATGGGATTTAATGTATGGATCAACATCTTCACTATTATGTAATATGTAAAGATTTTCTTGATCCTGTTCTGTCAAGTCAATTATAACATTATCTCTTCTAGAAATCCCTTTGCCCATAAGGTGTTTTTTGTGATGAGACATTGAGAGACCAATGATTTCATGATCTGATAATTAATCGGTAAGGAATTCAATAGATTATTTAACAACATATCGTTCTACAATACAACCTTCTGGTCGACTTTGATTCTTGACATACCCTTTCAAAATCATCATATAGCATTCAATGGGGAACATCCACCTATAATGGAATAGACTACAGAGTTGAAACTATATGACCAAGTGAACTATTAGGTGGACCATTATACTAAATAATTAGGGTGGGAAGAACATCTCTAATTCACATAATATGACTACAATCTCCTTATCCACGATGGGATACTTCACCGGGTCTACAACTTTACTGCATATGGTTTTGAAAAATAAGCATATCCTAGTTAATGTTTGTCATAGATTTTCAGGAAGAATGAAATGGAGATCAATAGGAATTAAATCTTACATAAAAACATGATAGTTGTGTGATTTTTGTCCTTATAACTTCAAATTAGTCATTAACATGAAATTATTGATATGTGATGAATACCCCTATGGAAATTTTACAATAGTAAAGAAAAGGAAAAATTTCAATTTTTCATGTTTGGATAGAGTGTAAGCCACTGGAGGAATAAAATTCCTCCTTTTACCCATCACTAGTACCAACTCTTCCTTTATCCCAATTTCAATCAAGTCTGACATAGTCTCGATGTCATATTTCATTTTTCTAGGAACATTTAGTAACATGAAAAATAACAAAATCAAATAAATTTTATTCTACATGAATGAAATTAATAAAATGTATGAAATACAAACAATTCCAATATGGTAATTTAAAGAAAATTGATATCTTCTTCCAACCTTAATTTTTTAAGGTTTTTTGAAAATGGTTTACCAAAAACAGTGTCAATATTTTTTACTTTTTTGAATAGTTGATCACCCATTGCTGGAGATGGTGTTGTACCTTGTTCGATATTCCCATCGAATGTTGTCATCTATGATCGGTATTTTTGTCATTGAGTTACAACATTATGATGTCCTAAAACCACAATATTTAAGGAATGTTTCAACTGAGCTGAGTATGTGCGTTTTTCATAATTGGGACACCCCAGCATTCCTTTAATGCTATAGATTGATAAATTTCAATAAGTGGGGAAGTAATTTATCATTACATACTAAATGTCCTTCAATGTTAATTATTCACTTCTATGAGCATCATACATTCTAATACATGTATCCCACATCAATTTCAGATCATTGATCTATGGAGCCAAATAGACATCAATATCATTAGTGGGTTGTTTGGTCTATATATAAGAAGATACAACATAATGTATTTGCGCTTTATACACAAACATGGAAGAAAGTTATAATTTACCAACATAATGAGCCATGTACTATGAGTACTACTCTGTACACCAAAATGATTTATTCCATCTGAAAATTATGCAAGACGAATGTTTCCAGGCTCATCTCAAAATTTGGGAAACTCATAATCAATTTTCTTCCACTGAGGAGAATCTGCTGGATGATGTAGGTTACCATATTTAATTTTGTATCTGCATTCCATTTTATTTGTCTCGCAGTTTCCTGACATCCATATAGTCTTCTAAACTATGGAATGATATGAAAGTACCATATATATTTTGAAGGACTTGATTCATTTTTCTTGTATTGATCTGTACTACACTTAGGGAATTTTATGAGTGATGCATGGTCCTTGTGAAAGAATATGCAATAATTTGGACAAGAATGTATTTTTTAGAGATTATTCCCATTTAATGTAACATTCTTTTAACATCATATGTTCAAAATGGTAGTTCATTTTATTCTGGTAGAATATCTTTTAGAAGAACAAGTAGTTTTTTAAAGCTGGTGTCACTCTATCCACTACGATATTTCAAATTATATAAATTCAATGCAACTAAAAATGTTGTGTATTTAGTACAATCAGTATATAATGGTTTCTTGGAATATCTATTGAACACCTCAAACAACTTTGTAAAATCAAGAAGTTCATCTTCAATTTCCATTTTTATTTATTCTATGCGATCTCCATCATATTTTACAAAGGTATTCATAACAAATGATTCATAAACCATAGTATCATCCCAATCAATGTTCACATTTAGTTTTATTTTGAGATTTGATCTATTCCATGAAAAATTAAATATTATTCCAACTTTTTTGGACTTATTTTTTTTGAATAACAACAACGTAAATAAGGACATAGGATTTTAGAAGGATCATATGCATGCTCTCTTAAAAACTTGATGAACTATTTAACTCCATCTTCATATTTGTTTGTCTAATGTTTACCATGCATACATTTTTGGTTCATATCCATCCTATTGGGTTCATAAAAGATTAATTTTATACAATATATAAATAAATACACATATGATAGTCATTATCAAAAGTGAAAGTTATAGAAAATTCTAATAAGGGAAACTCAACATTTGATTGTTTCAAATAATTTCAGTTTGTTGAAGAAAATGGGTAATTGAATTTAAGAAAATAATTACTACACATCAAATATTTCTTAAATCGCTTAAAAAATGAAAATATAATATAGGAAATTAAAGAGTAATAAGAAACTCAAATATGATAAACAAGAATAATAAACTCTCATTTAATCAACTAGAAGATATAAAAATGCATTGGAACAAGTGATGTAGAAACATAAGGAATAATTTCATTTAAAATTAATGGTATATCATTATTTGAAAACATCTCAAGACTCTTGGGATGTCATATCACCACAATGACCCATCCCAAGGAAATTCAAGGTACTCCAACTGGATTTAAAATTAGAATTTACTAATGGATTACACAAATAAGAAGTTTAAATAAAAAAAATACTTTTCTCACTCTTAAATATGAGAATAATGTTTGTTAATTTAAAAAGGTGATGTATGAATTGAAACAAAAACTAAGAGTTTGGTATTGAATATTAGATGAATTATTAATGAAACTTTAATTTAAAAAATGAGGAATTGATCCTAATCATTACATAAATAATAATTTTATTGATATATTGAAAGTGTTTATCAATGTGGATGACAAAATATTTAGAGGTCCAAGTGATGAATGATGGTAAAAAATTTCTAAATTCACAATGAATAATATTTAAATGTTGATGATTAGTGAGTTGACATTTTCCTTAATTTATACATGACTCATAGAATTCATTGGATATTTATTCTAGAATACATATATTCTAGGGAAGTGTTTTATATATTTCAAAAGGAATATTGAAAACTCATGTTGAAACCCATTTAAAATTGAATAAAAATTTCAAATTTTGCGGATGAAATGTCAATCTATATCATGGAGTATGGGAGATTCATTATATGCCATCTTTTTTTTATAGTAAAAAGGATTGACATACTATTTTTTTACATGACATATAGCTAGGTATCAAAGTGACTCCATGGAAATACACTTGTTATTAGTTAAACAAATACTAAAAAAGGGGGTGAAATTGTTGAAATTCTAAATTTCTAAGAAATAAATTATACTATATTATAGTGGTATATAGGTTTCAAAAAAAGTGGTATAACTAGAATGGGGTAATCTCAAAAGGATATTTTTTTTGTAAATTATTGAGAGAGGGGGAGTAGGAAGATGATGAAAAATTATAATGTAGTTGGAAAATAGTTCATAACATCAAGGTATAATATTTAATATATATCATTAAAAGGATATACAAATAATGTTGGATTAATCTAAAGAGGGAAAAAAATAAAATATATTTTTAAAAAGTGTAGTGAAATAAGAAGTTGTATTAATGAGAAAAGGTACAAAAAATTTAATAATAGATATAGTTTCCAAAACAAACCCAAGAAAACAATATATCAGACACCCAAGCTAGCCCATGATAGTGTCCAAGGGAAATTCTCGATCACCCTCAGGATGGAAACAAGCACCGAGGATTGAAATACAACATAGTGGGAATGATTTGGCCCAAAAAATAAATAAAAATAATTGAATAAATATTTAAATAAAAAATTCCATGATTAATCCATACATTGGACTCACCCACCAACCTAGATAAGTAGTAAAAACAAGATATGAATCAGTATAATATAAAAGAAACCCCTTAACCTACCTTCAAATTCCCCCACACAAAAACCCTATTTCAATTTCTATAATTTCATATGTATGGAATAACATTGATAAAATAAAGAATAAAAAATATGTATGATATATTTGGGAGATCAATTTTGGAAATGTAAACAAAATAAGTCGACCAACTAAAATCCATGTGTCAGCATCAAGTCCAGAAGCAATTAACACTCCACGAGCGATCAAGAGTTGAATAAAAATTGGAAAGTGAGAAAATTAGAAGGCCTCCCTTGGTAGTATACACTAACCAGGCCACAAATAACAATATCGTCAAATAATAAATCAAAAATGAAACCAAAAATACACAAAGAAAATTGGAAGGTCTACCTTGATAGGTTGAAGAAAATACAAAACCCTCTTTAGAAACCCCAACTTTAATCAAACACCAAATGTCAGACGAGATGTTCGAGAGGCAGTCGACTGGTGTGATTTGAGGTTCAATGCACCAAGGAGGAGCACCGACAATGGGTGACTTCCACAAAAAGATTATGATATCGTGAAAAATTCGCAAATGGTTAGGGGTTTTTAATTAGGCTGGGATACTTTTATCAGCACTTACAAATAAGCTTTGGTAATGGAAGGTCATTATCAGTGCTAAAAAACATTGAAAAAATCAATCTTTATCAGTGCGAAAATTATAGTGTTGATAAATGTTAATTTTATCAGTTATTTTTTAGGTCTGATAAATCCTCATCATTGTTAGCGTGATAAAAGCACTGATAAAGATTCTTTTTCAGCACTTATTACATAAGTGATGATAAAGGATTTATAATTATAATTATAAATATATATTTTTTAAATATTTATATATACCAAATAAATAAATATAAATATATATATAGTGAATATATTCTTTTTTAAATATATTTATTATAATTTTATAATTATTTATTTATAATTAAAGAAATATTTAAAAATAATAATATTTATATCATTATATATATTTATATAATTATACATATATATACTTAAAAATATAGTAAATATATTCATTATTTGCGTAAATTTATTATAAATTTAATAATTATTTAAATATATATAATTATTTATTATAATTATTTAAATATATATAATTTTTTATTTATAATTATATAAATACTCTAAAAAACATTTATTTATTTATAGTTATAAATATATAATCTTATAAATATAGTAAAAACACATTTATAAATATAGTAAATATACTTTTATAAATATATTTATTTATAAATATTTTCTTAAAAATATATTTTTAACATTATTAATGAATATCTAATTTTATGTGGATGCATATATATTAAAAATGAGTGAAATTGAATAAATTAAGAATAAGTAAAGTTTTAAAATCTTTAAAAATGAATAAGTTTTATGTGTGTGCATTGTATATAGAAATGCATTAATTTTGTATATGTGAAATCAATATAACACATATTCGATCTATGTTAAATTGAAAAATCAAAGAACATTAAATTATATTTATAGTACAATGAAATTGGTCAATATTTATAATTCATATTAATTTTTAATTATAAACTATTATTCAATAAATATATAACTATTTATTATAAAGGGCATAAATATTTTGTAATATATAAATCATATTTATATACATTAATATATATCTATATATTTAATATATACAATTTAATAACATTAATTATCATAATTATGTAATTAATAAAATGTTTGATATTTAATAATGTATAATCAATTTAATCATTTTTATCAATAATTATTTTATTAATAATTTTATTAATATTTTTTGATAAACACATTTTTTATTTTTAATTAATTTAATTATTTTATTTTATTTATTCGGACCATTATCAGCGCTAAAAAAACATTGCTGAAAAATATATCTATTAGTGCTAAAAATAAAGCACTGATAAAGGGTACCCTTTATCTACTCTAAAAATAAAGCGATGATAAAGGATACCCTTTATCGGTGCTAAAAATAAAGTGCTAATAAAATGTTAAATTTATTAGCTCTTTCCTTAGTGCTGATAAATATTCTATTTATCAACTGTTTTTTCTAGCAGTGATAAATACCAGCACTGTTAAATGTGGGTTTTGTAGTAGTGAACGGAACTACACTGACTCAGATCTCTTTGCAGAGCCTGTACTCAAACTTCTGATTCTAAAAGTATCCATATATAATCATGTTGAGAGAGTAGCATGTAAGGTCTATGAACCTTGATATGTACTCTGCCACTGACACCCCTCCCTATTGAATCTTTAGAACCTCCTGAATCCCAAGGGAGCGTAGGAAGGAGGGGTAGTACTCCTCATGAAACATGTCTAAAAGTCATCCCTTTAGAGTGTCAACACATCATGCATCTGGGTAACTAGGCTCCACCAACATCCAACTGCTCAGTGGAAAAAAATGGCTTCTAAATCCACCATTTCATCCATCGGGGTCAGAACAAGCTTGAAGATGCATACCACTGACTCTAGCCAATCCTATGCCTCCTGGGGATCTGGATCATTATAGAACCTCATTGGTTGCTGACACTTGAACCCATGGAGTGCGCTCAGCCTGTGCACAAACTCAACCAACTATATTGGGACTATCTACTGCTCAAAGAGTGGAGGTGCTGCTACCTTCCCACCTAGAGGAAGGGGATCACATGATGGACCCTAAACAGAGGCATCATCGCTCATAGGGTTCTCATCACGAACTAGAGTTTACTGTCATCACGGAAGCATCTTGAAAATTGTCAAGGAGTACCGTGGTCATATGAGCACACACACACACAAATATATATATATATATATATATATATAACAACAATGAGGAGTTAACTCAAGAAGGAATGTCAAGACTGAATCCTATATGATGCAAGTACCATCACTGGACTCCCTGGTCCGAGACCCGCACTCGTGACACTTCTAAACTATTTCCCTAAACCCAACCAATCATTTTTTTGGGAATGTTAGAACAACGTCCTAGGGAACGAACCACCTCTAATACCAATTTATCAAGACCCAACCCATACAGGGGATGGAGCCGCAACCACCCCAAGCTCGGATTCATAGGCTAGGGGGTGATGACTAGAACCAAAGGCATAACTAACTTTGGGAGGTATTTTCCTAAGTACCTATACACGTGCACGAAACTAACTCTATTCAAAAGTGTATAGGGAAATAAATAAAAGATTAAACATTTCTATGAATAAACTGAATGATTCATGGATCACTAAACAGAATAAACTACAATAGTACAAACTGAAAAGAAAAGGAAAAGATACATGCCCACCTAGAAATATGTCCCAACCTAGAAAAACTGGAAAATAGAACAATATGAGAGCCCAACTCTTATATCCCAATCTACGACAACTATACACAGTCCAAGAACCCCATATACCTAAGCCCGTCTAAATTCACGGTTGTCATGTCTGTTATCTGCAAAATGCACAGAACGTTTTGGGACAATCCCATGCAGGGGTGAGTATATATATACCCAATAGAACGCCCTGGAATGGTAAAGGGGAGAAGAAAGATATACAACTGAAGAGGAAAGTAGTAGATAGAACAAGGTACGATAAAATAGTACAGATTAACCCAATAAGAGAGTAAAAGTAAACTCATCCAAACACAAGAAGCTCAAAATGGTGAGAATATGAACTTCTCATTGAGTTTTATCTACCTATATTAGGAGAGTAGACTCATCCAACCATAAGAGGCTAGGCATAGAATGCACATGGAATACCCTGTGCATCTTCACCTCTCCTGGAAGGAGAGTAACCAAAACCCAAGGAGTGGGTAAAAAAATAGGATATATATATATATGTTCTGTTAAATAAGCCCAAATGAGAGAGTAAGGGGATCTCCATCACACATCTCAGCCCAAGAAGAAGATTTACAAATAGTTCCAAGGCAAAGTCCACCTATGATGCCCAACACCTCATGTGTCTACCCCGAAAACACAAGGTTAAGGGACACAATCACCAATACTTGACACTATCCTCTTTGGGTGACACTAACTTGCCTGTATAATTTTTGTTCGCATCACAAGGATGCATCTTGGTCGGGGAAAGTGTCCCTCTTTCCCGTGAGTCCAATGATAAATTAAACCACACCTCATTACTATTCTGTATAGATGAGGAGTCACCAGCTTTAGGAAAGGATCTCATACCCTGGTATGATAAGAGGTTCTTTATTTTATAGTCATCAAGGAATGCAATTACCAAGCCTGGATGGAGGGTACCACTCGGGAAGGTCATTAGGGAACACCAATGCCAAATCTTACTAAAGGGTAATCCCAACAAGTCTTCAAGGATGTGATACTGTCTAGCTTGGATGAAGGGTTATTCCTAGAAGATATCATTAGGGAATTCCACTACCCATCCCAACTAGTGTCTAAGCTCAGAATGTCCAGGAACTTCACTACCTAGTCCTACTAGAGGGTAAGCCCAGAATTTCCATCGGGGAATGCCACTACCCAGCCTAGTCCAGGGGTAATCCTATTACTGCTTTGGTAGTTCTGTATGATCACTTCCATCATTGGGTGTCACCTCAATATGTTAAAAAACCAAAACATTCACACCATATCTCAAAATCCACTTTAGAGGGAACACTCGCATTCTATGCAAGAAAACCCAAGATAGAATCTCACAGGCCAAAATCTGAGTCCAAACAAAGGAGACATAGAGGTTTGAATGTTTCCCGAAAGAGATCAAGTAGAACACAGTGTGTGTGGGGAAAAAAATAGTGTGTGGTGCCTCCTCGATACTTATTCATGTCTCAAGTCAGTAAAAGGGTCCCATCCGTGTAGACGTATATGTCTTGTAGGTGGGCTACACGACATGTCCCACCTATCCAGGGAACCTTCCATGTCTTCTAGTCATGTCCATGTACCCTGACATTGTGTCTGTCTACTTTCATACATGACGTTTCTGTTTACACTGGATGCTGCACATGTGGCCAACCCATGTTCGTTTTCCCTTACATGGAGTCCCCGCCTGTGTGATCTATCACATGGGTTTCCCAACTGGGGAAGGAATACACATCGTGTGGGGGAGAAATACACATCGTTTCATCCTTATGATTTCCAAAAACCTAGCACTATTGCGGAAATGGGATACATTCCATGTGTTCTTAGTTTTACATAGCATATATTCATGATTTTTTTCAGAATCTACCTATTTTTAGAACCGGTCTTCACGAATCTAAATAGCCTCAACAGCCTTAGATCCTATTGTGATTCTTCCCACAAAACAAGGATCTGACCATGGATCATGATTCAGAACTATTTCTAACTAGAAATTAGCCTCTGTTAAACATGGGGGTTTCACCATTTGAACCACACACCACCATGGCTTCATTCATCCTGATATAGGCGATTAAACACTGGATCAATCATCCTCTCCTCGCAAGTTTACCAGATCTATAAGAATTTTGTCGATCCGTTGTCATTTCTACAATCTGCCACGTATCTGGGTGATCGATCAATCTCAAGTCACCTAATAATGTTGAAACAGGATCCAAGGGACTCCCAACGGTGAAGAACATGAATAAATATGGGTAAAATTCACAATTAAAAACGTTTCAACGATTATTGGCCAAGCATTTTTGGCCAAAAATAAAGAACATGTTCCATAGTTGGATAAAATAATATAAATAATTTAATTTCAGTACTTTGAGGCATGTAAAGGACATCAAAGGTAGATCAGGGGAAGAAATATGATCTACAAAATCATTTAATTATAAGGGAAAAAACTACATATAACTAGTACTACCTAGACTGGATCGATCATCATTGATGAAGAACACACTCTCAAAGATCTATTGCGTTCATCTCTCTTTGAATCGCCTCAATCCAATGTTTCGTCGTTCGTCGATGGAATAATCCAGAGGAAGGGGGTTCTCTCACTGATGAATTCAAAAAATAACGATGATAACCCTAGATAAGATGTCATAATTAGGAATTTATAGACATATGGCCTAGGTTAAATGAATTAAATGAAATAAATTAATTATTTAATTAATTCACTTAAATGAACTACCAATGAGTGAGGGGTCTGAACGTCCTACGCTAAATCATTTTATGTCATGCCGAGGATAAACACCATGTTCTAGAGACAACCATTGTATCATATTTTGATTTGATGAACTGTTTGAGATTTATCCAATTTTTTTAATAAACCACACTCACATAATAAAAATATATTTTATATTTTTATGAAATTAATTTCAGGCACACTAGGTCTTGGGTTTGCATGCTGTCTCAGTGCCTATCTCTGAAAATATATTTAAAAATATTTCAAAGTCTTTTAAAGAAAAAATCAGCTCTCTAAATATAAGGATGAAAGATCTAGGACTCTTATAGCTGGTATTAATGTAGGGTTTAGTAAAGATTTAGAGATTAAGGTTAGAGGGTTTTGGTGAAAACCCTAAGGATAAGTCTAAGTATTGGAAAAAATCCTAAGATTTTGGTAAGTAAGAGATTATGTGATTTTCTAAGCAATTACATCCCTGTCCAGATAATCAAGTGTATGTGGCTCTGGAATCGTTGTACCGAGGGGTAATTACTCCAAAAAGGGAACATTGAGCTTTGAGTCAATCATTTCCTGGTACACTTGTAACACCCCGAGATTTTATGAAAAATATTATTTTTAATTTCATTAATTTCTTGTGTTGTATGCTACACCAAAAGGAGATTGCACAACACGTATCCTTGACTTTCCTTTCATTACACGCAATCACGACCTTCCTTGATAGCGTGTGTAGTACGCAATATCGAATTTCACTAAACAACGATATGCTATTAAAATATTATTAAAACTAGCTGTTATGAATAGTAATAACCACCTTTTGAAATTTTTTAAATTTTATTTTTCAAAATGGACTTCATTTTTGTATTTGGAATATCGAAATTAGCTTAGGGTGAAATTTTGGTGATTTTTGGATAACTTTCATATTTTGATGAATAGTGAAAATTACTAAATTTTAATTAAAATTTTTTTTTTCAATCGAAATAATTAGTAGTGATAAATTATTAATTTGAGTGGTTTTAAAGTATATTTAGAATATATTTTTACAATTTAATACAATTTTGGTCATTGGATGTAATTTCACATTTAAACCAGACATAAACAAATGTCAATCTTTTGATAGTTATTATCTCTTAAGAACACACTATTTGTTTTGACGACGAGAATTAATTTTTAAATTAATTAATTCAACTGATATGTTTTGAATTTGGTGAAATAGAAATCATTTTTGAGTTAATAATATCAAATATAGCTTAGGCCTAATTTTTGGTATTTTTCTGAAAACTTTCAATTTTTGATGAATAGTGAAACCACTAAGTGGTAGTTAAAAAAACTGAATTGTTCATAAAACTTAATTTTACCGCTTCTGTGAGTAGAATTTCAAAAATCCGAGAGACACAGTTGATGTCAGTAAGTAAAATGTGGTTCAATGAGATGAAAATAATTTTTTGGTGAATAGTAACTTTTTACTTTTTTACCACGGTTAAAAGTAAATAGGGTAATTAAGGGTAGAAATGATATTATTATTAACCTACACATGTCTTAATTCTATTGGACAAGTGTAATTCGACCAAAAACAAACTTAGGAATAAAATATGGCCATTTAGGCCCACTTGGATTAGATTAGGACATTTATTATTAATTTATTTAAAGAAGGGTTAAAAGAGTTAAAATCAAAGTTTATTTACTAAAATATTTTTAATATGGGGTTATACATAAGATAAATTCGACTATAAATATTCATTAGAAATATGGAAATATTTCCTACATAATTGTATTTTATTTGTAATTTTTAGACATTATATAATTTAATTTATTTATGAAACAACGATGATGCAGTAATTATCTTATTAATGAAATATTGACATAATTGATGTTATAAATACCCAAATAAATATAATTTGAGACTTTTTATGAATTTAAATAATTTTCTAGGTTAATATGCCATGTTAGTATTGATTTAATTAACTTTGTTCTAACTTATCATTCTGTTAGGATTTTAACAAAAATCAATTACTAAATAGTGTCAAAAATGACATAAAATAGTTTTTAAATCAAATATTATATTATTAATTGTTATTTTATTCCTAAAAATCTAAGGTTCGGCCAAATGACTTAGATAAGGTTATATATATTAATAATAAACAACCTGGGGTTCATTTGGCTTCTTATAGTTTGTTTATTAACCTTACAGTGTAAGAACACAAGAAGACACGGTAAAAGTAAAATTATTTAACTTAATGTTAAATCTAAATGATAAGGTTAAAATATGAACCTAAACTTGTCTAAATTATATTGGATGAGAGGAGTTCTACCCATCCCCACTTTATCTTAGAAATAAATCAATTTGGATCTATTTAAAACCGAATTTGACTTTATAATAAAATAATAATTTTAGTTATTCCAAAGGTGCCCCTCTCCTCCCTTATAAAAGGGCACCTCCTCCCTCTCTTCCTCACACAACTTTGAGCCTTCAAGCTCGGCCAACCCCTGTAAAATTCTCTTCTCCACTTCCCTAGAAACATCCTAGAGGTTGTGGTCTTCTTAAAAGACCCATTTTAGTGCCCTAAAAGGAGGTCTCAAAGAAGCACTTCAAAGAAGAGGTAATGTCCGTTACCGATTCTTTCATCTTTATTTCTTCTTCCACTTCTTCTTCATAGGTTGTTTCATTATGAAGTAATAACATAAGTATCAATCATATACTGATATGTTATTATAAGTATTAAACAACCCTATTTCACCATCTATCCATCCTACGGAAAAAGAAATCACCGCGCGTGCGTACGTACGGAATACCGTCTCCACGCCGTGGTGTAATCTATTTTCCACCACCACCTTACATGGATGGGTATAATGGTGTAAAGAATAACTATACATAGTTATTAGAACATCATATTGATTATGATATATTGTATCATCCACTTCAATTCAATTCAATAATTATGGAAATGATATCGTCGCTCGTGCGTACGTACGGACTACCGTCTCCACGACGCGATGAGATTCATTCTCCATGTTAACCATTTAAGAATGATTATAAAGTTTATATAAGCAATAATAATGAAATATATGACATTATAAATCTACTGGATTTATGTGTATATATATGTATGTCATCTACTTAATTCCACTCAATTCAATAATGAAAAGAAAACAACGTTCATGCGTACACACGGCCTACCGTCTCCATGAACGGTGTATTTCTTTCCATTTATCGATCCATTATATATATGTATATTCTGAATATATATAAATCATGTTTTATATTCTATAATTAAGTAATAATGATCTAAGTAATCATATGAATAATTACAAGTTAAAACACGAACGACAAATGAGACGATTTTACCCAAAACGCTACTTTAACATGAATTTACAAAAGAACGGGTAATATAAAGTCATAAGTGAACCATATATGATATAATAACAATTAATATGATTCTTTAATAAGTCAATGACATTATTTAAATCATTATACAGGAGGTTCGGACACTTACGAAGCAAATCGGACCTATGGTAAGGGAAATATCACAATCTCATTTTTATCCGAGATTGTTTATACTTTGGCATTTACTGGGGTGTATTTTATCATCCACATCCATGTTTCCTCAATATGTAATATTATTTCCATTCATCTAAAATTTTTTAAATCCTATTTTACCCTTTGGTGAGTTTTTAGTAAAAGATATGAAAGTAATCTTTTGTCGTTTTTCGTACGAGGTACTTTTTTGACTTTTCCGACAAAAGTACGAGAAGAATGTTTTTTTAACTTATACGGCATGAATGGATTTTTAAAACATTATTTCCAAGAAGATTCCTTTAAAAGTTTTCAAGTTTATTTTTAATAAACTTCTTTTATTTTTTTATGACATGTTAAGAAAGGAAAAGTGTTTTTGAAGTAGAAAGGATATTTTCCTCAAGAATGGAGTTCAAGCGTTTTAACAAAATTATTTTCCATCTAAGATAATTAAGGGTTCTGTTTCTATCCATATTATTAAATTTATTTGAGTATGTTGTGATGGAATTATATTTATGAATTCCTTTATCTTATATGAATTGTTTTATGATGTCACGATGTTTAAGATTCCCATTTTTATTACATGGGTTATGTAATGATGTATGATTTATGATTTTGTGGCACACATAAGAATGGTATCATTATGAGATGGGTGAGACCTATATCTACCTCCAATGCATTGGGTAAAGATTTTATATCTCATGAGATAGATATGGCTAGAACGGTAGGTTATACCGGTTCAGTGAAACAGGACTGAAAGGAGGGTGACTCGGTTCAGAAAGGGACTTTGTCCACTAAGATAGTCTTGGCAATGAGTCTTGACTAACAAGAAATGATTCTCTATGATTATGTGTGTATTCCACAATGTTTCATGTTTTAAGTTATGATTATTGTGATTACATTTCACTGCCATGATTTATCCCATGTTATGAAATTATGCTCTCTTTTGCAGGTTAAGATTTTCAAAATGTTATGTTCTTATGATGTGATTGATATTTCTTTTGTTTACCCTTACTGAGCATTTGAGCTCACCCTTTTATGTTTTCTTTTCCCCAGGATATAAAGAAAGGTTTTAGGTATAAAAAAAGGAAGATCTTTATGGGAGATGTTGAAGATCTTTCACCAGGATTAGAAGATTATATTCCAAATTTCTAAAGACACTAAACTATTACGATCCTTGTGTGTGTGTTTTTGTTATGTACTAAGTATTCCTCAAATGAAATGTAATGTCAATGTACGTCAAGCTTCGGGTATCTACAGTTGGTATCAGAGGAAAGGTTTAGTCAACCTTTAGAAACTAGGATGCAAAAACGTTAGGGATATCCCTAGAGATATTTCTAAGGTATGTCTAGGGATGTCCCTAAGGATAAGTATAAGTATAGGTTATAGTCCTAGAATTGCGCTAACGATCTTAGAATTAAACCTAAGATGTTAGATATTGAAGGTACTCCCCCTTTACTATGTTGTTTTCCCTAGCATTATTTTTGCCTCTCACACTATTCTTTTTGGGTTTTAGAAAATGGTTGGAAACTAGATGATTCACGATATTGGAGGATATGATGGACAATGGAATGATATTCTTCATGAGAAACCAAATGAAATGGGATTTGGAAGTCCAATCATCATTATTATGCCGAATCAGAAATCTCATAATATGATCAATAAAGTAAAATTTGGTAAGTTTCTTGACTCGGCTAATAAGAGAAAGATGGAGTTTCATGATGATCATAGAGGAAAGAAAGTTCAATTTCCCCTATGTAAATCATGTGGGAAGAGGCCTCAAGGAGAATGTTTCAAAGGAACTGGAAGATGCTTTGGGTGTGGAAAAGAAGGACACAAATCCAGTAAGTGCAAAGGAAAAGGTTCAGTTAACACCAGGGATGAGGATAATGGTATTGCTACGACATCGACAATGGTTAAATGTTTTAAATGTGGAATGTACGGGCATTATGCAAACCAATTCCCTAAGGGAAAGTCTCATGAAGAGAATCAGTATGGTCGTATGGGTAATATTTATGTGGATGATGATGAAGAGACTACAAATGATATGTGAGATGAAAGAATTGTTGAAGCTCGGTCAATGGTTTAAGAATGTAGTGGAATGACTACATATTTATCATGTGTAATGTTGTATAAGTAATCTCACGGTACTATGGAATAAAGAGACATCTAAGGATTGTTACACTGTTGTCTTTCCTTGAGTTTTGAAAGTGTATGATTAATGGTACCAGTATCCATGAAAGGTTATTTAGACATTTTTGGAATGTAGATGATATGTGCATAATGAAGGGATAAGACGATAATGAGATGTTTGATTGTATTCATGAGCTCATGATTGATATAAGGACTAAGTGATATCATGGTTTGAGTATATAGAATTTTGAGGATTTTGGTATATGGAAGGTTTTAACTTTTAACTGCATTCATGATTTCACTAAGGTTCAATGGGTATTCATTCTTCAAGAGAATACATGATTAAGGTATTCACATGTTTGTAATTTGACCAACAAGATATATCTTATGATATATGGGGGATAAATGATGGCATTCACGTGATTGTTCTGTGACATTTCAAGTAATCATTTTCTTTATACTATGAGCTTGGACCGAAGTATTTTAGATAAGCCTAAAGATTAGAATGGATTATATTGGACATAAGTTAGGATAAAACGTTTTTCGATATTATTGATGGGATGTTATAGTAATATAGATTTAGAAAAAGGACAACCTGCAGGACGGGCGACAGCCCATCGCGTCGGACAAGGCTGTGGGAATCGAACCCACAACCGAAGTGCGACTGGCCTTTATCACCTACAACTGGACTACAGGAAGTCCCTGGTTAGTAGAAACTAGTTTTATTTTATTAAGCGGTATGATATATGAAGTATAAGTTCATTTTTGGGACCATATACGATTAACCATAAGATGGACTTATAACGTTTTCTAACCTTTTGTTTGAAAGAGATGGAATGACCCATCATTCTATCACATGATCTGCTAACACATCATGAATGAAAAAATTCAACTTCATTTCTTTAAGAGATGAAGTGAAAATTGTTCAAAGAACGACAAACAGTGAGACTATAGCAAAATCACGAAAGTATTTCTTCTAATTCCAATTTCATCAAATTTAGGGAAATGATCTTGAAAACCAAAAATGTTGTCCTAGTGCTCTTATATCTGATTAATCAGATGGTACCTTAGATCGTCACAAATTTATGGATTTGTGATTGTTGGATTTTCCATAGCCATGTTCTCTACCACTCTCCATCAGAACATGATGGTTAGATTTTTCTTCCATATCCATATTTTCACCTATGTGGAAACCCAGTGATTAGTTTATTTGGGTAACCGTTACGTTTCATACTTTTGTTTTTAGAGATTGGTTTTGGTATTCCTTTTTACGATGTGGGTTTCGATTAAAGAAACTTTCGAATAGTAAACCATTTATAACCCCGACGAATTTCGAGGGCGAAATTCATTTTAAGGGGGGTAGAATGTAACACCCAGAGATTTTATGAAAAATATTATTTTTAATTTTATTAATGTCTTGTGTTGTACGCTACACCAAAAGGAGCTTTCACAACAAGTATCCTTGAATTTCCTTTCATTACACGCAATCGCGACCTTCCTTGATAGCGTGTGTAGTACGCAATATCGAATTTCACTAAACAACGATATGCTATTAAAATATTATTAAAACTAGCCGTTATGAATAGTAATAACCACTTTTTGAAATTTTGTAAATTTCATTTTTCTAAATGGACTTCATTTTTGGATTTGGAATATCGAAATTAGCTTAGGGTAAAATTTTGGTGATTTTCGGATAACTTTCATATTTTGATGAATAGTGAAAATTACTAAATTTTAATTAAAAACAACTTTTTCAATCGAAATAATTAATAGAGATAAATTATTAATTTGAGTTGTTTTAAAGTATATTTAGAATATATTTTTACAAATTAATACAATGTTTGTCATTGGATGTAATTTCACATTTAAACCAGACATAAACAAGTGTCAATCTTTTGATAGTTATTATCTCTTAAGAACACGCTATTTGTTTTGACGACGGGAATTAATTTTCAAATTAATTAATGCAACTTATATGTTTTGAATTTGGTAAAATAGAAATCATTTTTGTGTTCATAATATCAAATATAGCTTAGGCCTATTTTTTGGTATTTTTCTGAAAACTTTCTATTTTTGATGAATAGTGAAACCACTAAGTGGTAGTTAAAAAAACTGAATTGATCATAAAACTTAATTTTACCGCTTCTGTGAGTGGAATTTCAAAAATCCGAGAGACACGGTTGATGTCAGTAAGTAAAATGTGGTTCAATGAGATGAAAATAATTTTTTTGGTGAATAGTAACTTTTTACTTTTTTTACCACGGTTAAAAGTAAATAGGGTAATTAAGGGTAGAAATGATATTATTATTAACCTAAAAAATGTCTTAATTCTATTGGACAAGTGTAATTCAACCAAAAAAAAACTTTCGAATAAAATATGACCATTTAGGCCCACTTGGATTAGATTAGGACATTTATTATTAATTTATTTAAAGAAGGGTTAAAAGAGTTAAAATCAAAGTTTATTTACTAAAACATTTTTAATATGGGGTTATACATAAGATAAATTCGACTATAAATATTCATTAGAAATCTAAAAATATTTCCTACATAATTGTATTTTATTTGTAATTTTTAGACATTATATAATTTAATTTATTTATGACACAACGATGATGCAATAATTATCTTATTAATGAAATATTGACATAATTGATGTTATAAATACCCAAATAAATATAATTTGAGACTTTTTATGAATTTCACTAATTTTCTAGGTTAATATGACATGTTAGTATTGATTTAATTAACTTTGTTCGAACTTATCATTCTGTTATGAGTTTCACAAAAATCAATTACTAAATAGTGTCAAAATTAACATAAAATAGTTTTTTAAAAAAATATTATATTATTAATTGTTATTTTATTCCTAAAAATCTAATGTTAGGCCAAATGACTTATATAAGGTTATATATATTAATAATAAACAACTTGGGATTCGTTTGGCTTCTTATAGTATGTTTATTAACCTTATAGTGTAAGAACACAAGAAGACACGGTAAAAGTAAAATTATTTAACTTAATGTTAAATCTAAATGATAAGGTTAAAATAGGAACCTAAAATTGTCTAAATTATATTGGATGAGAGGATTTAGACCCAGACGACCTTAACTTCTAAATGAATCAATTTTGATCAATTTAAAACCGAATTTGACTTTATAATAAAATAATAGTTTTAGTTATTCCAAAGGTGCCCCTCTCTTCCCTTATAAAAGGGAACCTCCTCCCTCTCTTCCTCACACCACTTTGAGCCTTCAAGCTCGTCCATACCCTGAAAAATTACCTTCTCCACTTCCCTAGAAACATCCTAGAGGTTCTGGTCTTCCTCAAAGACCAATTTTAGTACCCTAAAAGGAGATCTCAACGAGGCGTTTCAAAGAAGAGGTAATGTCCGTTACCGATTCTTTCATCTTTATTTCTTCTTCCACTTCTTCTTCTTAGGTTGTTTCATTATGAAGTAATAACATCAGTATCACTCATATAATGATATGTTATTATAAGTATGAAACAACCCTATTTCACCATCTATCCATCCTACGAAAAAAGAAATCTCCGCGCGTGCGTACGTACGAAATACCGTCTCCACGCCGTGGTGTAATCTATTTTCCACCACCACCTTACATGGATGGGTATAATGGTGTAAAGAATCACTATACATAGTTATTATAACATCATATTGATTCTGATATATTGTATCATCCACTCCAATTCAATTCAATAATTATGGAAATGATATCATCGCTCGTGCGTACGTACGGACTACCGTCTCCACGACGCGATGAGATTAATTCTCCATGTTAACCATTTAAGAATGATTATAAAGTATATATAAGCAATAATAATGAAATATATGACATTATAAAGCTACTGGATTTATGTGTATATATATGTATGTCATCTACTTAATTCCACTCAATTCAATAACGAAAAGAAAACAGCGTTCATGCGTACGCACGGCCTACCGTCTCCATGAACGGTGTATTTCTTTCCATTTATCGATCCATTATATATATGTATATTCTGAATATATATAAATCATGTTTTATATTCTATAATTAAGTAATAATGATCTAAGTAATAATATGAATAATTACAAGTTAAAACACGAACGACAAATGAGACGATTTTATCCAAAACACTACTTTAACATGAATTTACAAAAGAACGGGTAATATAAAGTCATAAGTGAACCATATATGATATAATAACAATGAATATGATTCTGTAATAATTCAATGACATTATTTAAATCATTATAAAGGAGGTTCGGACACTTAAGAAGAAAATCGGACCTAAGGTGAGGGAAATATCACAATCTCATTTTTATCCGAGATTGTTTATACTTTGGCATTTACTGGGGTGTATTTTATCATCCACATCCATGTTTTCTCAATATGTAATATTATTTCCATTCACCTAAAATTGTTTAAATCCCATTTTACCCTTCGGTGAGTTTTTAGTAAAAGATATGAAAGTAATCTTTTGTCGTTTTTCGTACGAGGTACTTTTTTGACTTTTCCGACAAAAGTAAGAGAAGAATGTTTTTTTAACTTATATGGCATGAATGGATTTTAAAACATTATTTCCAAGAAGCTTCCTTTAAAACTTTTCAAGTTTATTTTTAATCAACTTCTTTTCTTTTTTAATGACATTTTAAGAAATGAAAAGTGTTTTTGAAGTAGAAAGGATATTTTCCTCAAGAATGGAGTTCAAGCGTTTTAACAAAATTATTTTCCGTCTAAGATAATTAAGGGTTCTGTTTCTATCCCTATTATTACATTGATTTGAGTATGTTGTGATGGAATTATATTTATGAATTCCTTTATCTTATATGAATTGTTTTATGATGTCACGATGTTTAAGATTCCCATTTTTATTACATGGGTTATGCAATGATGTATGATTTATGATTTTGTGGCACACATAAGAATGGTATCATTATGAGATGGGTGAGACCTATATCTCCCTCCAATGCATTGGGTAAAGATTTTATTTCTCATGAGATAGACATGGCTGGAACGGTAGGTTATACCGGTTCAGTGAAACAGGACTGAAACGAGGGTGACTCGGTTCAGAAAGGGACTTTGTCCACTAAGATAGTCTTGGAAATGAGTCTTGACTAACAAGAAATGATTCTCTATGATTATGTGTGTATGCCACAATGTTTCATGTTTTAAGTTATGATTATTGTGATTACATTTCACTGCCATGATTTATCCCATGTTATGAAATTATGCTCTCTTTTGCAGGTTAAGATTTTCAAAATGTTATGTTCTTATGATGTGATTGATATTTATTTTGTTTACCCTTACTGAGCATTTGATCTCACCCTTTTATGTTTTCTTTTCCCTAGGATATAAAGAAAGGTTTTAGGTATAAAAAAAAGGAAGATCTTTATGGGAGATGTTGAAGATCTTTCACCAGGATTAGAAGATTATATTCCGAATTTCCAAAGACACTAAACTATTACGATCCTTGTGTGTGTGTTTTTGTTATGTACTAAGTATTCCGAAAATGTAATGTAATGTCAATGTACATCAAGCTTCGGGTCTCTACAACACTGATGTGAACTTTAATTAGTTGTTTTCTCCCAATCAATTAATCAATACATTATTGAATTAATTAATTAATTATTCATATTTTTTTAAATATTTTCCCCTTTGTTTTTTAAAGGTTGGGGCTGAAGCCTCATTTATTATTTAAAGCAAAGCAAAGACCTCTTTTAATTGGGTAGAGGGAGACCCATTACATATCCCGAAGGCCCAGTGGGCATTTAGTCCATTATGTTTTTTTGACTTGTTTTTCTTTATATTATTTTTATTATTGAATTTTAAATTTTATTTCTTCTTGAATTAAAAATATCTATTTTATGTTTTTTTATTTATTAAAAAATTCATCCTTATATATTTATTTAGTTATTTAAATTTTTTCTAATTTTAATTATCATATTTCTATATTTAAATATATTTAAATCTCTATTTTACAAATTTAATAATTAATATGTTTTCAATTTTAATTTTAAACTTTTCAAATTTAACTTATTATTTCAACTATTATTTGATTATCAAAATAATAAATTAATTTTATTTTAAATTAAACACTAGTTTTTAATTTAATGTAACAGTGTTTGAATTTATTTATTTGTTTTAAATTTTTTATTATTTCTTTTTTACATTGTCTTTTATTTATTTAAATAATTAAATTAGTTTTTACTTTCAATTTATTCAATATATTAATGTTTTAATATTTTTAATAAGTTTAATTTTTATTTTTGTTAAGTCACGACCAACGAGTCACTATCAGCAATTCACCACCAAGGAGTCATTGCTAGTGACTCACCGCCAGGTAGTCATCGCCAGCCACTCACCTTTAGCGACTCACCGCCAGAGTGAGGCAGCACCCGCCACTTATTCTGCTCCCCTATTTCAAATGATCCACAGCTGGCCATGGACTCACTATTAGCCCCACCATATGCTTTTTCCACAGACAACCTTCTGCTAGAGTTAAGAGTCACCGCTAGTTCGCCCCTCCACCAACTCGATCTTCCGCGAGCAACAACAATCCACCATTTCTCGACCATTTCCACCACTACGAATCCTCAGCTGCCTCTGCTTCCGGCACGTCCACGAAGCAACCATACACTGCCCAATCATGTTGCCACTAGATCGATCCACCACCAACTCGAGTCACTACCACATATTCGAACCACCGCCAGTAACCCATTGTATTCATCCGGAGTCACCGGCCACCGAACCCAATGCTTTAGAAGATCAAATCAAAAGAATAATTTGAACTAACGATGGACGATTCAGAGTGCTAATAACACTTCTATGGATCCAGAACCAATCTAATGAGATGTCGCTACACATGAAAAATGAACCCAAGGTGGATTCACTATCACTATAGATCCTTGATCCATATGACTCCCATTGCAAATCTGAAGCTTGAGTCGTCACTAGAAGAATATGATTTCACTAATGTCATCCACCACAGACCAATGTTTGAAGCTAACACTGATTGTTGATCAAGGCCTATTCTTTTTACACCGGTCACCATTGATGAAGGAGTCATCGAGAAGATGCATTAAGGCTTTTGGATGAAGTTGATGTCGAGCCCCCTTGGAGGAAATGGGGAAGATGAACCTGCCATGGTTGGATGAGAAAACAAAGAGAGAAAAAAATAAATGATAATAATAATGAAAAATTAATATAAATAATTATAAATTGATAAACATAATAATTTAATATTTTTTTATAAATTTCATAATAATAAAAATAATAAAAATGATAATTTATATATTTATTTAAAAATATATAATTATATAATTAAAAATGTATTAAAAATTATATATCAATTTATTTATTAATATTTATATAAATAAATCACAGTTATTATATTTATAATTTTAAATTTTTTATTTTATATTAATAATTATAACAATAATTAATTAAAAAAACAACAACAATAATAAATAAATAATAAAATAAATAACTAAATTATAATTATGAATAATTTAATTTAAAATTAAATGAATTAACATAATAACCTATTTTTTATATTCTAATAATGATAATTCAGTTATAATTATAATTATATAATTATATTTATATAATTATAATAATACTTAGTTTATTATTAAATATTTTTGTCAACCTTTATTAAAATAATAATTCTAAATATAATTATAAAAGTTAAATTTTAATAAATAATAATGATTTTATTTATTAATCCATTTTTTTCGGTGCATTCGAGTTTGTTTTCAGTTATAAGGGATTTTCTAAAGTGATAATGATGGGAGAAGGATGTGCAATGTGTTTGGCGGATTCAATTAGACCAAATAAAGCCAGTGTATACCAACCGTGATGAACTAGAGAATAATAGAATTTAAATTATGTGGAAAATTATAAAAGAAGTAGAGTCTTACTCAATCTAGAATTCTAGAGGAGAATGACATTCTGAGATGAGAGACCTGAAGAAACAATATAGACAACAACATAGATCATGATTGAGGGAGAACTCTTTCCCATTCAATTTTCTTTCAATTTTTTGTAATTCATTATGTTTTCAGATTGTATTTATAATGATCATTGGCTAAATATTTTTTCTATGGGGTTTTGATTCCACTTGTTTAGTTATATTTCACTTCTTTGTTTCATCTTTCAAGAATCATAATTGATCAGAGAGATTGATTTTTAATTCTTTAATATTGTTTTTTGTATCTCAAACTTTATTTCAAAACTTCAGAAATGATTGGTGAGATAGTTTCTAATTTATCTTTCTTCAAAACCCATTTATTTTATATTTTTATTGAAGTGTAAAACTTCAATATTTATTAATAATCTTGGTTAATCTATTGGTGAGGGAGATTAACCCACCCATTTTCAAGAATACAAATTCAATTAATTTTCCCAAGAATGAAGAAACCCATTTCAAATTAGTTGTATTAAAATTCCCTGTGTGTTTTTCTTGATCAGTTTTTACTCAATATCTTTTTATACTTTTTAATATTCATTTTTTCACTATTTTTTCTATCATATCTCATGATATAATTAGTTCTTAAAAAATCATTTCTTCACTTTCTATTTTCTTCCATCCTAAATACAACTACAAAAACAATTTTTGATCACTATTTACAGTGGTCTTATTTTTAGTCTTCCATCGTTGGAATTCATCTAATAGTAGGTATTGATCGACCATTGGAATTCATCCAATGGTAGTCCGTCTACCACCATATTTCATATCCAGTGGTGGAAAAATGTATCATCTCTAATATATCTTTATTCTTAAAAAATATTAAAAAAAAATATTTTCATCCACTGTTTATAATGGGTTTGTTTTTTAAAATTTGGTACAAATAATTCACTTGGTATTGATACCCTACTACAACTATATTAGTTATACCATGAGTTTATAAATAATTAAACTAGGTGAATATTAATGATGTGCATGTAATTTTTTTAGTTTTGTTACTGGGGAAGGCTTCGTACAACCATTTTCAAAGAAAAAAATTACATTCCCAAAAAATTAATATAAAAAATGTCAAAATTAAAAAAATAATGAATAATACTACTAAAAAAAGATTTTCATCCAATTTTTTGTTACTACTTGTTTATATAAACTACTATTCTACTATTTATGCTTGTTGTTGTGCTATTTTTGTTTGAATTGTCTTTGTTATTGCCTTTAATATGAAAAAAAAATCTTCTACTAATAGGTTAGAGACATACCTTCCCAAAATTAATAATCATTTAAGTGATCTTAATAAGAAGAAAAAATTGAAATAGAAGACAATATGGAAAATCAAAATAATAACCAAAATCAAAACAATAATAAATTCTAACCGGGGCATGAGATTTATGAAAGAGCTATACTTTGGGAGTTTCAATTACCTATAGTGTCTAGTAATCCTTAATGTATTAGGTAGTCCCATAGAGCCTGAAATTAAGAAATAAAACAATCACATCTATCTATGCTTCCTTTATATGATGGAATTTCGAATGAAGACTCACTTGAATTCATTAGGAATTTCTATTATGTGGTGTACCAGCTGTCATTGAGAGGGTTGAGTGAAGAGAAATTAAAGATTATAACTATCCCATTTCATCTTAATAGATGTTATAGAACATGGTTTCAACAAATGGATGAGGAAATTTTCAGTAAATGGTATCAAATTTTTAATGCCTTTGTGATGAAGTTTTATCCAATAGGAATGAAAACTGAGGTAATACATAAAATCATTATTTTTATTCAAGATGAGTGTTAGATATTTCATGAGGCATGATATAGATATATCCAAATAATTAGTGAAAAACATAGTTTTTTATGGACACCTTTTATAATATCCACACCGATATTATCATCCCCTAGTTGATCAAGCTTCTTGGGGGATATTTTAGTAATAGGACAACTGATGAATTGAAGAAAATATTCAATTTACTTGCACAGAATTATCAACATAAGTTTTCTAGGATACAGAAAATACTTAGAAAATAAAATTACATTATTCCACAAGTTTTATTAATGCTTCTGGGTATTATATTGAGAATTATCAAAAATCATATAAGGATTAGTGCCACCATTATGGAATGCATTACAATTACAATTATTACTTCCATAATTTTTATATACCCTCCAAAAAACCTGATAATTCTAACTTTTCTGGTTATGAAACTAGGTTAAAGCCAAGGTATGATCCTTTTTCTAATAATTACAATCAAGGTTATAAAAATCATTCCAATATTTATGAAAAGGTTCAAGGGGTTTTCAAACCTACTACTCCCTATAGTTTCCAACACCAACCTTACCAAAATCTACTAAGGGAAGAAACTTCCAATACATAATTGAAATTTGAGGGCCAAATGTTCTCTATGATGGATAAAATTTTCAATAGAATATATTCTAAAGATTAAAATTTCAAGACTCAACTAAATAAACAAAAATCACAATATGATTATGATAAAATCTGATTTGATTTTAGAATAAAAAATCTGGAAACTCAAATCGGCCAAATTTCTAGGAGTATGAATCAAATAGAAAAAGGTAAGATGCCTAGCATAACTAAAATAGAAACTTGGGATAATATTATGACATTAGACATAAGAAGTGGGCTGAATACTCAAATAGAAACTGGAAAATACCTTATGAGTTACCAAAAAAAACTGGGTGATTGTGGAAATAAAAATTAATAGTACATAGAATCTGTAAATTAGGAGAAAAATCCTAAAAATGAACAAAATGGAAATGTTTCATTAGAAATTAAAGTTGAAAATTTCAATGAACTTAAAAAGAATGAAGGGAATGGGGAATTTTTGGAGAAATAGGGGATATTCCTTATGTTCTTAGGAACTATGCCCCACCCAAACCTTTCCCAAAAAAATTAAAAACCAATAGTAACAACAAGGTTGAAATTCTACAATTCCTTGACTTTTTACCAATCTCTAAGTGAATATTTCATCCATCCAAGCCTTGATTCAAATTTCATCTGATTTAAAATATCTAAAAAAATTCAAACAAAAATACACTAGAAGAATTTTATAAAAAAAATCCTCAATGAAGATTGTAGTGCTATTGTTTAAAATAAAATCCCTCCCAAGCATAAGGATCCTTGTAGTTTTTCCATTCCCTACACTTTAGGGAATATTGGTGAATTAAATGGTTTGTGTTATTTAAGTGCTAGTATTTATCTACTCCCTTTTTCACTATTTCAACAGTTGAGATTGGGTGACCGTCAACCCACCACTTTCATCCTATAGTTGGATGATTGTCCATTTACGCATCCCCTGGGAAGGGTAGATGATTTTGTAGTTGGAGTTGGGAAGATATTCTTATCAGCTAACTTTCTAGTTCCAAACATGGTGTGTGACTTGAAGGCTCCTATAATTTTAGGTATAACCTTTATAAACACTGATTTAAAGTTTATAGATGTCTCTAAGGGCCAACTAATCTTAAAATTTGGGGAAAATAGGAGGAATTCAATGTGTTTAAAAATGTTAAAGAACCAAATTTTGTTAAAAATTATTCCAGGGTAAAGCTGTTAGAAGATAAAATCACACTTTAAAATTTAGAAGAATATAAAAAAAACCTTTGGATAAAAAAAATACCTTTGTAATTTGAAAATTATCTTTTACACACTTTTTAATCTATTCAAAGTGAGAATCTTGAAGATTTTATAGAATTGGGCAATAGTCATGTTTCTGTTATTGTTGGATATGTTTTTTTGTTTCTAAACTTAAATAATTATTGGGAGAACTTGAGACCAATTCTAATGATTAGAACACTACTAATCAATTTTATTTTGTTGAGGGAGAGGTGATTAAACAATTGTATTATTTTTCATTGATCAATATTCTGAATTTTGATATGGAGAATTATAAGAGTGAGCTTTCCAATTCGGGCGGTAGTGAAGAAAAATATAAAAGTGGTTATGAGATTAAATATTTTTTTTTACTTTTAAAAATAATTATAATAATAATATTGAATATATCATACCCCCTAGGCCTAAGATCCTTCCTTCAAGTGAGTAATTTTCTACTTTGGAGCTAAACTCACTCCTGGAACTCCTAAAATACTCATTTTTGGGTGAAAATTTAGTGCTAACTGTCATAATTTCTATTGAACTAAAATATGATCATGAATACATTTATTTTGGTGCTTTAAGGAAATTTAAAACTATAATTAGATGGTCTATAGATGGTATCAAAGGTATTATCCCTTTATTTTACATGCACAAGATCCCTATGGAACTTGACCGCAAACAAAGAGTTGAAGGTTAAAGGATACTGAACCCTAACATGAAAGAGGTTGTGAGAGAGGATTTAATAAAGTTTCTTGACACTGGTATTTTATATCCCAGTTTTGATAATTCGTGGGTCAGTTCGGTCCAAGTGGTCCTAAAAAAAGGAGGCTCCACTATAGTAACCAATGAAAAAATGAACAAATTCGTGTGAGAAAAGCAACCAAATAGAGGGTCTGTATAGATTAAAAAAAGTTCAATTTTTCCATTAAGAATAATCATTTTCGAATTCCCTTATTAGAAAAAATTCTCGAAATTCTTGCTGGTAATGAATTCTTTTGTTTTTTGAATGGCCATTTTGGTTACATCTAGATTCCTATAGCACTGGAAGATCAAGATAAAAAAAATCACATACCACTTTATAACATTTACTTATCAGTGAATTCCCTTTGGATTATGTGGGGAATCATCCAATTTACAAATCTATATAATATTTATATTTTCATACATTATAGAGAGGATCATTAAGGTATTCAGGGAATACTTCTCCACTGTTGGTAGTGCATTTATGAGTTGTTTAAAAAATTTGGAATTAGTTTTTGAGAGATTATTACAGACGAATTTAGTTCTAAACTGGGAGAAATACTAGTTTATGGCCATTAAAGGTATTGTTTTGGGATATAAGGTGTCCAAGAGGTGTTTATAAGTATATAATTTTAATATTAAAGTTATTCAAAAAAGGCCACGTCATGAAAATGTTAAGGGTGTTAGAAGTTTTTAATGCATGCCAGTTTTTACCAAAGATTTATAAAATATTTTTCTAAAATAACAAATCCTTTATGTTATTTTTTTGTCAAATATTTACCCTTCCTATTTAATGAAAATTGTTTGAAATAATTTAATTTTATTAAAGAAAATCTGACTTCATCACCCATCATTGTTGTACCTAATTGGAAATTACCTTTTGAAATAATGTGTGAGGCAAGTGACATGGATATTGGAGCTATCATAAAACATAGGTCTGATATGTGGTTACATGTGGTTTATTATGCTTTCAGACTATTAGATTAAGAAAAAAGGAACTACACTACAATTGAGAAGGAGTTCTTTGCTATGGGGTTTTCTCTAGAAAAGTTTGGGTAGTACCTTTTAGGATCTAAGGATATAATCATTATAGAAAATTATTCTTTAAAGTAGTTGTTGTCAAAGGAGAAATAAACTAGACTTATTTTGTGGATTCTATTATTATATGAGTTTCATATAGACATTAGAGACAAACATGGAGCTGATAATGTAGTTACAGACCATTATTCTAGGTTTTCTAATACCGAGTGTGAAGATCCAAGGGAGATTAATTATTCATTTCTCGATGAGAAGTTTCTCACTTTATCTCTTAAGTAGTCTACCTAGTTTTCATACTTTGATAAATTTCTATCATCAAGTTTCATTCCTAATAATTTTTCAAATTATTATAGAAAGAATTTAATTTTAGAGCTTAAGTGCTATCTTTGAGATGACACTTTTATTTTTAGGATACATGCTGATGAGATCTTAAGAAGGTGTGCACTAAAAGAGGAAATAATGTCAATACTGGATAGTTTTCACACCTCAAATTGAGGAGGACATCATAGTGGAGAGAGGATATCCCAAAAATTCCCTCAAGATGGATTTTATGGACCCAATTTATTCAATGATTCTAGGAGTTTTGTAGTGGGCTACAAAAATGCCAAATGCTTGGGAAGGTTGGGATAATGAAGGATCCACCTTAAGTTGGTTTTCAGAAAGTAGAAATATTTGATTTTTGGGGATTTGATTTTATGGGAACCTTCCCATAATCTCATGGGAATGAGTGTATTTTAGTTTTTATTGAATATATATCCAAGTGGGTTGAGGTAGTATCACCATCCAACAATCAATCCAATAGTGTTTTAAATTTCATAAAAAAGAACATCTTTTCTAGATTTGGCATGCCTCAATATAACATTAATAATAATATCACTCATTTTAATAATTAAAATGTTCAATATTTTATGGAGAAATATGGATTCACCCATATAATTTTAAGTACCTACCATCCATAATCTAGTGAACATGTAGAAGTTTTAAAAATGGAGATAAAATAGATTTTAGAGAAAATTGTCTCAAACCCTATGAAGGATTGGTCTCTAAAATTAGATGATGCTTTGTGGATCTACAAAACTGAATTAAAGACCCTAATTGGTATGTCTTCATATAAGATGTTATATAGGAAATTCTATAATTTACATGTGGAGTTTCAACACAAGTCATATTGGGGTGTAAATGTTTTGAATTTAGATTTTAAGACTATTGGAGAGAGAGGAGTATACTAGAGTTTATTGATTTGGATGATATTAGGAGAGAATATTATGAAAATTATAGGATTTACAAAGATAGGTCCATGATATTTCATGATTATTTCCTTCAAAATAATGAATTCAGAGTTGGATAGAAGGTCCTTTTCTTTAATTCCAGAATTAAGATCTTTCCTAGAAAATTGAAATATAAGAGGTATAAAGCATTTAATATTCTAACAGTTTTGAAGAATAGATATATTGAAATTATTGGTGAAGAAAATAGACCAATGTTAGTGAATGGTCATATAATAAAACTTTGTTTTGAAGGGCATCCAAAGGTCTTAGATGTTATATTCATGCTTGAAATCTAATTTTCTTTGAAGTATAAATGAAATCCTAATTTTTTTTGTTTCCTGTTAGTCAACCCACAGTTATTCCTTGCTTTTATTATTTTATTTAGAATAAATTTTTGATGTCACTCTTTATTCTGTTATTCTTCAATTAGTTTTATGTTATTGGTCTTCTTGTTCTTTTGTTCTTTGATAAGGTTATTGATGACATGCTTAAGAAAGAGAATAGTTCCCATATTTACTTTGAATTTTCAAGGAGAAGATTAATGATATCGCCTTACTCACATGAGAAAGCTTCATTAAACCAGAATTTGTTTACTTTTGTATCAAGTTTCTTCCCTTTTTCGTTGCTGCTTTAGTGGCATGTTGCTACTGGAAAACATTATGTATTACTTATAAATTCACTCACTATGTGAAATTAAGTTTGGAGGAATTAAACCCATTAATTTTTGTGTTATAGTGAATATTCTTATCTATGATGTGTGTTTTGAATACCATTTTTCTGTTCTATTGAAAATCAAATTGAATCAAATATTCAAACTTTCTTACACCCAATTGATTGTGAAATCAATTTTTAACATGCTACTTTTTGAACTTAACTGAAAAATTCTTATCACTATGGCTTAATGATAATGCATGTGAACTTTTGTAAAATATTTACTGTCGAAAATTCAAAATTATTTTAATTCACTATGAACCTTTAATATATCATCAAAATTTTGAATTTAAAATCTTCTTTGAACTTTTAAATTCAAATTATTTTTCTCCACCTTTCACTTTAACTTTGAGAACAAAGTTAAGTTTTAAATATGGAGGAGAGGTTATTTATTTGGGACAATATATAATTTTAACTAACCCCATAAAATCCCTTTAAATATTTTCATAATTGGTTGTTTTCATGTTTTTCGATTCAATTTCACTGGGATAAAACTTGTCTTAATTTTGAAAGTTGTGAAGCAACTTTGAAAATGTTACATCTTAATTACCCAATGAGTTTAATTGAGTAAATAATTTCCCACTCTATTAAAATCATATATTCAGAGTCAAATTTTGAGGCAATGTTATATAACTATCATTGAATTTGAACTTATTGGTTGAATCAAACTTTTAAGACAAACATTTACATAATCTATGAAATGATAAACCTAATCCGGGTTGAGCTTATTTTATTCATTATTTCATTATTATATACTTTAAGCTAAAACTATTGGATGAATTATTTATTAATGTATTTATTAAACCCATTCATCCATTCAGTTGTGTCTAATTTATTTGATTGAAAATTATGTATTTCTTCTCATTCAGAGGTAAAGAAAAGTTTGGAAATCTTAGTTAAATGCATGTTGATGTATCTTTAATTTTTTTTAAAAAGCAATAATTTTAATATAATAACAATTAATCTTTCACTTAAATAATATTTTAAGAGGCAATACATATATTCTTCTAAAAATAATCCATAGGGTAAAATAATTTTACATCAATAAATTCTTTACGGCATTAAATTTTTTTAATTTTGAGATTTATTATTTCATACTAAAATTGATTAATAATTTATTGAGGAAAATCAATGCTTAAGTTTGGGGGAATTTGATGTTGACTTTAATTGGTTGCTTTTTCCACATCATCTAGTCAATATTTTGTTGAATTAATTGATTAATTATTTCTAATTTGTTAAATATTTTTCCTTAGCAATTTTGAAGTTTAATTTATTAATTAATAAATTTTTATGTTTGATTTTGTTTTTTAGATTTTAAAATCATCATGTTTGTTTGAATTGTTTTTATTTATATTATATTCTTAATTACTATTTAAATTTTATTTTCTTTATTGATTAAAAAATATTAATTTTATGTTTGTTTTTTTATTAATTAAATAATTTATCTTTATATATTCATTTAATTAATTGAACTTTAATTTAATTTTAAGTCACTTATTCCTATCTTTAAATATGTTTAAATCTCTATTTTTGAAGTTTAATAATTAATATATTTTTAATTTTAATTATAAACTTTTAAATTTAATTTATTATTTAAACTTTAAATTTATTATAAAAATAATTAATTAATTTACCTTTTAATTTTAGTTTTAATTAAATAGTAGTTTTTAATTTATATTAATAGTTATTTAATTTATTTATTTATTTTAACCTTTTTATTAATTCAATCTTTACTTTGTTTTTTATTTATTTATTCAATCCAATTAGTTTTTAACTTTAATTTCTTTTATATATTAATGTTTTGATATTTTTATTAAGGTTATTTTTTGTTTTTTTAACTCACCGTCAGGAGTCACCACTAGTGAGTCATCACCAATGAGTCACTGATAGGGAGTCAATGTCCATGACTCACCACCAGGGAGTCACTACCAATGAATCACCGCTACGGAGTCCCAACCAGCGACTCACTGCCAGAGTGAAGCACCACCCACCACTAATTCTAGTCCCCAATTTCTAATTACCCACTATTGTCCATGGACATACCGCCAAATCCTCCATTCTCTTCTGCCACAAATGACCTTCCCCTAGAGTAGTGAGTCACCACCAGTTCAACCCTCTGCTAACTTGATCTTCGCTAGTAGTAATGATCCATTGTGGATCAACCATTGCCACTACCAAACATCCTCTTCTACCACTACTTCTGAAAATCCTAAAAGAAACCATGCACTACCAAATAGAGTAATCACCAGATTGATCCATTGCCAAATCAAGTCACTACCATAGATCCGAACAACCACCAGTAACCCACTATATTCACATGGAGTCACTAGCCACCAGACCTGATGATGAATGAAATCAAATCAGAAGAGCAACTTGAACCACTGATGGGAGATCCTGAGCGCCACTGACACCACTACAGATCGGGAACCCATTCTCTAAGCCACCACCACTCATGAAGAATGAACCTGAGCCAGATGCGCCATGGCTACAGATCCCTGATCTGTATTCCATAAATTTCAAATCTGAAGCTTGATCCATGGCAGAAAGAATCCATTGTCGTCGATGTCATCCATTGTGGTCCCCCATTCCAAGCCAACACCAACTGCCAATCGCAGCCTATTTTTTCTACTATTAGTCGCCGTCATTGAAGGAGTCACCAAAATGCCGCACTGAGGCTTCCAGATGAATCCTATGCCAAACCTCTTAAAAGAAATGGAGAAGATGAACCCGTCGCGGTTGGGTAAGAAGAAAAATAGAGAAAATAATAATAATAAATTAATATAAATAAATATAAATTAATAAACATAATAATTTAATATTTTTATAAATCTAATGATAATAATAATAAAATGATAATTTGTATATCTATTAAGAAATACATAATTATATAATTAAAACTTTAATAAAAAGTATATATAAATTTATTTATTAATATTTATATAAATATATGATAATAATTATATGTACAATCTTAAATGTTTTATTTTAAAATAATAATTATAAAAATAATTAATTAAAGAATAATAATAATAAATAAAATATTAATAAAATTAATTAATTAATAATAATTATAAATAAATTAATTTAAAATTAAATAAATTAACATAATAACATATTTTATGTATTTTGATAATGATATGTAATTTATATTTATAATTATATAATTATATTAATATAATTATAATAATAATTAGTTTTTAATTAAATATTTTCATTATCCTTTATAAAAATAATAATTTAAAATATAATTATAAAAGTTAATTTTTTATTAATAATAATGATTTTATTTATTAATTTATTCTTTATTTATAGTGTATCCGGGTTCACTTTTAGTTATAAGGGATTTAATAAAGTGATGATGATGGGATAAAAAAGTGAAACATGTTCGGTGACTTCGAGTGCATCGAACTAAGTCGGCGTACACTGACAGTGATGAACTAGAGAGTAAAAAATTTTAAATTCTAAGGCAGATGGTAGAAGTAGAAGAATATGACACATTCTTGATTTTTGGAGGAGCATGTCATTCTCAGATGAGAGACCCGGAGATAAGAGATAGATAACTGCACAGATCGTGATTGAGGGATAACCCTTCCCCCTTCTATTTTCTTTCTATTTTTTGTAATTAATTTCTTTTTCAAATTTTCTTTGTAATGATCATGGGCTAAATTTTTTTCTCTGGGGTTTTGATTCTACTGGTTTAAATATATTTTCATTCTTTGCGTCATATTTCTAGAATCAGAATCAATCATCAAGATTGATTCAGAATTCTTTAATGTTTTTATTCGTATCTCAAAATTTATTTCAAAACTACAAAAATGATTATTGAGAAAATTTTCAATTTTTTTTTCAAAACCCATTTCTTATTAATGTTTTTTAAAGTATAGAACTTGAAGACTCATTAATATTCTTGATCAATCTCCTGGAATAATAGATTAACCAAACCCATTTTCAAGAATGAAAATTCAATTAATTTTCCCTTGAATAAAGAAACCCATTTCAAAGTAGTAGTATTAAAATCCCCTACATGCCTGTCTTGATCAGTTTTTACTAAATCTCTATTTCTCATTTTTGATATTCATTTTTGTTCTCATTGTTTGTCTATCATATCTCCTACTTCAACTAGTTCTTCAAAAATGAATGCTTCATTTTCTATTTTCTTCCATCATAAATACAATAAGAAAAAGAAAATTTTACCACTATTTATAGTGGTCTAGTTTTTGGTTTGCCACTATTGGACTTCATCCAATGGTAGGTCATTAGACACTGTTAGAGTTCATCCAATGGTAGGTCATCTTCCAACATTGGACATATCCAACATTATAAAAGTGTCTCATCTCTAGTATATCCTCATTCTTTAAAAAAATATTTTAAAAATTGAATTTTTTTTTCACCCACTATTTGTAGAGGATTTGTTTCAAAAAATTTGGTACACATCCTTCCCTAGGGTTTGATACCCTACTTCCACTATATTAGTTATAGTATGAGTTTATAAATAAATAAACTAGGCATTTATTAATTATGTTTGTGTCATATACAATAATTATCCTTGTTATAAAATAGGTTCGACACTCTTGAGGGATATGATTTGGTAAATCCACATTTTCTTGATGAACCATTATAAAGATTTTAATAGATGATGTCCATGAAATACATAGGTTCAACCTAACGCGCCGTATATTAAAAAGAATGTGTTATTATTTATAAAACCTATAAATGATTTTCCAGATTATATGGTTCCCCACTATGGATATTGTTGCCTGTACTATGATCTTTGGTTTTAATCAGTAGAGGAAACAAGATGGAATTGGGTTAACATTTAATGTGATAGACAATTTTTTGAAGAGAAACTAAACTGAATTATAACTAAAGTGAAGGGTATTGTGATTATGATTAATCATTTTTCATTTTATATGATTAATAACTTACACAATAACCAACTTTTGAACTCACCAAAGAAGAGAAGCATAGAGCTTTCTAAGATCTTGATTGGTGGAGACCCTAGAGGAAAGAATATATAGCTTCCAATATGTTGAGAATGTGGGAAGATTCACTCAATGGTTTGTTTTAAAGGAATGAGAATATGTTTTATGTGTGGAGAATAAGGGAAAAAATTAAGTAATTACCAAGGAAAAATAAAAAGTTCAGTTAACAGAATGGATGAGAATAATGGTTTTCCTAAGGCATCATCAATAGTTGAATGTTTTAATTTTTAAATTATTGTAATTATAAAAATTGATATACTATGGGGAAATATCATGGATAATGTCATCAAGGTTTTATGAGTAATGTTTTTTCTATTAATGGAGTTGAGTCTACGAATGACATATCAAAGGAAGGATGTATAAGGGAATAAGATGTTGAAGCCTAATTAATGGTTTAAGAATGAATTGGAATGATTGAAATGTTTATGTATTAGAATTAAAGAATTATGTTATATAAATGATGAAATATATAAGGATTGTTCTGTAGAAAAATTTCATTAATGATTTTCAATAATGTGTCGAATGATATTAATAACCTGGAAAAGTGATTTAATGTAAAGGTGATATTTTATGAAAAAAACATGAATAAGGGAAATATAATCCTTAATATGTTCTATATGTTGAGATAATGGTTTTTCATTTGGATAAGAGATGATTTATATAGATAAAGTAAATTGGATAATATTTATGACCATGGAACTGATTAATGATTTGATGAAAAAGTAGGTTATGTTATCATTGACAGAGTTTAAAACATTTTTGGATTAATGGGATATATTCTATAATATGTTGTTTTATTTAAGTAATAATAAATCATGAATATTTCAATTTTTGTTTTATGGTAATTATGGTTAATAACAAGTTTCAATAGAATGTATGACCAAGGTATTAACATATTTGGTATGTGACAGTTAAGAGCCACTTCATGATATTTGGGGAATAATTTTATGTTGTTTTTTGAAAATTTAGTGAACATATTAATTTTTTTTTAATTTTGTGAATCTATTATGGATAAAAATTTATGGAACAGTTTCAGTTGAACTTTTGATAAGTTTTTAGAGATTAATGTATTATTTAATCATATGAATACTTATACATATTGGACAACTTGTTCTAACCATTTTATTTTTAAATATAACTAGTGATAGAATGAATGAATTATCATTATTATATGGATCTGGTGATCTATTACTGCTTCTGGAAACAAATATTTATCTTCATTTCTTGGAATAAGAGATGAAGTGGAAATTAATTGAATAAAAACTAATGAATAAGACAATACATATGAAATTGAAATAAATAAAGTAAGTATATTTTTTTTTCATTATATCTATATTGATTGTAAAAATTCCCTTAACTTTAGAAAAAGGATCTTGAGGAAAAAATATCATTTTATTTCTTTTATTCTTGATGAATCAATGGTTTTTTAACTCATAAAATATTTGCATTTTTGTGGTGGTTAAATTTATCATGACTCTGTTATCTATCAATCTCTATTAGTCCTTGGACATTAGTATTAATTCCTATATCCATATTTTTACTACCAAGAAATGTTCTCTTACATAGAAACCTAGATACTTTTTATTCTAAATGACCTTTGTATTTTTTTCTACTTTTCAAGAAGAAGTTTTATTATCCCTTTTTACGATGTGGGTTTTACATGAAGGAATTTTAAAATGAAAAACCCAATGAGTAGAAGTTAAAATTATGAGGATATAATTTATTAAGTGGGGAGGGGAGAATGTAACACCACAAAATTTTATGAAATATTCTTTTTTCAAATAAATTTAGTTTCTTTGATAGCTTCATTACACACTATACTGAGGGTTGACGAACTATAATATACTATTAATGTTATTATTTAAACCCAATCATTATAAAATAGATGTTAAATTAGAATTCATGAATAGTAATAACTAAATTATGGAAATTATATTTTTTAAACATGAATAAAATAAATTCATTTATTATTAGTTGATCATAAATGAAAATAAAAAATCATGAGAAAGTAAAAGAAATGTTTTTTTGAAAAATATTTTTATGCGCAAGAAGTGTTTTTATCTAAATACATTAAATTAAACACTCTTGGTGAATTATTTAAATTATATATTCAATAAAATATTTTATCATTCATCTAATATTTTTTATAATCACGAGATGAGAATAAATAATGTTTTACTTTTTAAAAATGATTTTTTCTCTAAAAAACAGTTTCTTTGCATTATGCATAATTTTTTAAATCTATTTTTTGTCCCAATTTTAGAAACTTTATTTGAATATATTAATTTAATTTTTTAAATCATCATTTCAAAATTTTCTTCTAGGTAATTATTTTAATAATTTTATGAAAACATTATTTTTTTATGAAAAATGAAAATATTGAATTTTATTGAAAAATACATTTTCGTTTAAAGTATTTACAAGGATAAATTACATTTCAGAATGGTTCTATAAGAAAAATTAGTTCAATTATATTATTAATAATCTGATTAATTTCATTTTTATTAATTTCATTTTTATTTTTTATATAAAATCTTTTATACTTGAGGAAAAAGTTTATTTGGAAAACCACTTTGTCGATGCATCTAGCGATATAATTTTAAATTAAAATTTGAATCTTATGTGAATTGATTTTGATAAAATGGGTTAAATATTTAGAATTATAATAATTAATATTATTTAATAATTTGAATTTAGTTTTGGCTATAATGAATAGTAAAAATAGTAAAAATTAATTACAACCTTTAAGGTTAAAATAGGTTTCCATGGGGTTAAACCAAAAGATAAGGGATTTTTTTCCAAGAAAACATGAATAAATCATTTTTATGGCCATATATAAATCTTATAATATCCAAAATTAAAACCTACAGTCATTTGGAAGAATTATTTATTTGGAATGACTTTATCATTTTCGATTCTTTTGGGAACTTTCCAAGTTGTTTTCAAGCTGGTTCCTTTCCCCACTTATAAAAGAACATCCCCTCTCCTATCCTCCTCACAGTATAAAATCTTTTTGGTTTATAAACTACCTACCCAAATACTTTCCTTAATTACTTATAAATTTCTTATAGGCCTTATTTTTATTAGTAAACCCTCCTGAGAAGGATTTTGGTGCTAGCCTAGAGAGATCCTCTAAAGAAGAGGTATTGCTTTTAACCGAACATTTTTATTTTAATTATTCTTAAAAACAATTAAAATATTATTGAAATATTATTATATAATAACATAATTATATCCTATATACTGATATTTTATTATATTTTTTTCATAACCAAAATCCATCGATTCTTCCATTAAATGGGAAACAAAACTATTGATCTTGTGTACGTCAGAATATCACCTCACAAACTGATGTAATTCATTTTCAATCACCACCAATAAAGGATAGATAAATGATTGATTTAACGTATTTATATTTTATTTATGAAATTATTATACATATGAAACTAAAATATCACATCAAACTTCTTTTCTTCCAATCTTTTGGAAAATGACAACATCGCTCATGCATACGTGTCGACTACAGCCGCCACAAAGCGATGTGATATATTTTTTCATTTTAATTTGACATAGATGAAAATAAAGATAATTTTAATTATTATATATGATATATATTTTATAATATTTTTTTTAAATTTGAATTATTATTTACCTTTTTTTCATTTCATTCTTATAGAAAATGAAAACAACATTCTTGTGCATATAAGACCTACCATCTCCGTGAATGAGGTAATTCATTTTCTATCTATAAATTTTATGGATTACTATAAATACATATTTAATTGATATATAATATATTTAAATCATGTTTAAAATTATGTATATTATTAAACCATGATCAAAGTAAAAGTACCAGAATACCAAACCAAAACATAAATTAAAAAATGAAGCTGTTATTACCTGAAACATGATTTTAACAAAGAATTTTTAACAAATGGGTAATAAATGATCATAAGTAAATAATATATGGTATTATAAATATAATTATAGTTTTAAAAATATATTTATAATAAACCTATATTTATTATATAGTAGCTTCGAATGTAAATGAATAAAGTCGACACTTAAGGTAAGGGATTTCTAGTCTCTCTTTTATTTATGGGAGACGCATGCCATATTCACCACTCATTTATTTTCTATGGTGAATATACTTACACTTTGATATTTTATATCCTTAATTTATTTATTCTCATGATATTTAATGTTTCATTTAATTTTATTCTTCGATGTGTCTTATGATTAAAAATTTACTAAAGCAGTAAGAGTTTTTTATCTCACTTTTGCTTTTTTGAGACACATGCCATATTTACCACTTGAATCTTTTATGTGGTGTATATACTAACCATGAATTTATTTTATTTTTATTATTAATTTTATTAGTATTTATATTTATTTTTCATTTTATTTATTCCATGAGGCTTATGATTCAAAATTTAACAAAGTGGTAAGGGTTTTATGTTGGAATCTCATTTTTTATCAGAATTGCTTATGATTATGATTTTAATGATGAATTATCATGATATTACTATCATGTAATTCATGAATTTTCTTCTCCTATGGTTAATTATGGACAATAAATGTTTTAATTTAATTTCCCCCTATTTAAGAGCTAAAAATACCAAATGAATATCTTTTTAAATAAAATTCACTTTATTTTTCTCTTTGGTCAAAAATAATTTTTTTTGCAATCCATGCTTTCAAAAAATGTTTTCAAGAATTTTTTAATATGATTTTTTGAATACATTTTCAAACGTTATTGGATTTTAAAAAAAATTAAAAGGAATCTTCCGATTATTTTCTAAACAATGTAATTTTTGTCTTTTCTTACAAAAATGTGAAATGAATCTTTATTTTAACATGTACAACTTGAATAGTATTTCCCACCATCACAACCAATAAATTATTTAAATATTAATTTACAATTTTACAATTTTATTTTAAAATATTGTTTTCATTAGTATTGGGGAAATTTTAAGATTTTAAATGGCGATTTTATTATAAAATAGTATTTTCCTAAAGAAATGTTCCAAGTGATGATTTAAAATAATTTTCCATCTAAGATCTCATCCTTTAATGATACTTAGGATTTAATTGGGATATGATCCAATGATACCATCCTGACCCTTTCTCTTTATGTTCTATTATTATGATGATAATATGTTTATAAAACCCATTTCTTTTCCATGGGTTATGTTTATTAAACCTCTTTCTTTTCCACATTTTATGCTATGATAAAATGTTTTTGAAACCCATATCATTTTTAGTGGGTTATGACATGATGAATTTTGTATGAAATTTTGATACAAAAATGTTGGAATTATGTGATGGTTGGGAGCTATATAATCTTCTAATGAATTTAAATGGTCGTTAACTCATGAGTAAATATATTATCCATGAACCTTATTTAGTGTTCACAATATTATGAGTGGATTGGGTGTAATGTACATAAGGTAAAATGTGTACCATGTTTCATGTCCATATGGTTATTAATGTGCCTAGTGCCATGTCTATAAGGTTATGTGTTTACCTGGTTTTATGCCTATATGGTTCTGTGTGGATCTAGTTTCATGTCTATAAGATTACTCATGGGCCTAGCTTTCATGTCCACAAGTTTTTTGTGAGGGCTTGATTTTATGTACTTAACTTAATGATTAAACATCTTCCTATTTATACATCATCAAAATTTTATAATACTATTTTTATGCCACAAATATATTTTTTATGCCAATGTTATACTCTCAAGGCTTATGTACTATGATTTCATTATGACTCATGTCTTATGAATTGCCAAGATTTATGACATGACTCATGTTTATGATATTTGATAGAATTGATTATAAAAATTGTATGATATATTCATTATCCCATACCCTTATGATTATCTTATGGATTCATGTGATCATTGAGTTATATCTACCATGTTTACCTTTACCAAGTATATGATCTCATAGTTTCTTATGTTTCTTTTCCTTAGGTTATGAAGAAGGATTTTATGTAGGTTATGCCTATGAAAATTACTAAATGGGGAGGTATATTTTTTATAAGTTGAAGATATTTCATGAAATATTAATATTATGTATCTAGTATCCAAGGACACTAAACCCATATAGTCCCGAGGCATGTATTTGTAAAATATTTTGAATATTCATCTAAAAAGTTATAATATCTAAGTATGAAAAATCATGGGTCGTTATAGATTTAGTTTTTTATTGAATTAAAAGACTTATACCCTTTATTTATTTTATAAATAATCAATTTATTTCATTAAAATTATGATCCAAAATAATTTTATCTTATATATAAATTTAAAGATTAATAAAATTACTTCTCTAAAAACTGTTTTACACAATTAACTGTATTTGTATAAAAATTACATTTTCACACCATTATAAAATTTATTTGATAAAATTATTTTCAAATTCAAAAATATGAGTATAAAATTAGGTAAAATTTTAAATCTTAATATTTTTAATTAAAACTAATTACTATGGTTCTAAATTAATTATCAAGGTAAAAGTAAGTTTAGGTAGAAGGAAAAGAGTCATAAAAATACATAAAACACTAAAATAGGTCTAAAAACGGTGTGGTTTGTTGGGTCGGAGGTGATGGCAAGAGGGGGGGTGAATTGCCTTTTTAAAATTAATTAACAATTTAAAACAAATTTAAATGCAGGGAAAGTAAAATGGCAAGACACAATTGATAACGGAGTTCGGCTTTAAACTCAAGCCTACGTCTCCGCTCCCAACTCAACCGTTGGGAGATTTATACGACCGCTTGCTTTTTAATGGTTATAGCAAGAAACCCACTAGCCGTTTTAAGGTAGGCTAGATCACCCTCTTACAGCTTGCTTTTTTATATTGGTTGTAGCAAGAAACCCAAATTGAAAGAAGAACGAAAACGGGTGGTTTGTTTTAATACAAACCCAATTAAGAACTAAACAATTGAAGTAAATAAGTTAGAACAAACTAGAGGAAGCCTTGAGCGCCAAGAAGTGAGTGTAGTTGATGTAGAGGCAGCCCAAGCTTCAAGGATGGCAATTGAATCTCAAGTGGCCTTTGAGAATTGTCGTAGGAGCCTCAAAATGATCAAAATAGCTTTGGTATGCTTTGGTATATGATCGGTAGTCTTCCCGGCATCCATGGACGTCTATTTATAGGAGAAATACTCCCAAATACTTCAATATAGCCGTTGGAGGGCTTTCGGAGCCGTTGGGGATCAAGTGGGCCAGCCTGGTCAAAGCCTAACGGCTAGTTTGACTGAGCATACCGGCTGGCCGGTGCTGATCCACCGGCTGGCCGGTGCATTGGAAGGTGGAGAGTGCTTCTGCCCAGGAGCCACCGGCTGGCCGGTGGGAAGGCCACCGGCTGGCCGGTGGTGAGACAGTAGGTCTCACTATTCCAAGGAGTTCCACCGGCTGGCCGGTGAGGAGTCCACCGGTTGGCCGGTGGTCGAGACAGAATGTATGCCATTCTGTCTGGACCCACCGGGCGGCCGGTGGCCAGACACCGGCTGACCGGTGGAACCTGGCAGAGGGCAGGGCCTTCTGCCTGGTCCACCGGCTGGCCGATGGGCTGGATCCGGCTGGCCGGTGCCCTTACCGACTGGCCGGTGGTCTCACACCGGCTGGCCGGTGGACTTGAAAACAGTCCACTCTTCCTCCTTTGAATTCTTCTTGGGCCAGCTTCTAGGCACCCTATTTCCTATCATCAAAAACACTTGAAACAATATTAGATCACGATGAGAGTGATTGTGATCATTAAAATCCCAGAGAGTGGGGTACAACAATCTCCCCCTATTTTGATGATCACAATCACAAAAAAAGAAATCTTTAAAAGAGGGTATGAAAGCTTTTTTTTTTAAAAAGGTATGTCAATTGAAAACTTAAAAAAAACAATTTGAACTTGGAAAATGTAGAGACGTGCCAAATATAATGATCTTGAAAGTATTGAAATACTGAGAAATGGTCATTTTTTTAAATTGCAACCAAATGCCATTTTTTAAAGAATTCAATTGAAAACAATAACTTAACCATTTAAAACAGATTTTGATGACATCAATAACTTAAAATGAAACTTGTAAAAAGAGCATTTTAATAAATAACTATGTAATAGAGAGGGAGGTTTTCTCCCCCTTTGGGATTATCAAAATAGGAGAAAAATTATGAAAGAAAAATACTAAGAAGTAATGACAAAAAGGATGGATAGATAAGATAACTGAATTCCATAAAAGATGAAACGATACAAAGGAAGTTCAAAAAACAAATACAAATACAAATACAAGCCAAAAAACAGGAACAACTCTATTCACTCCTAGAGGGCCGAGAGTGATGGCGGCGCCTGAAGGTCTGAGGAGCCGGAGGAGCCTGGACCGCCTCAAAGCGACGATCTAGAGAATCAATCCGTGAGTGGAGCTGATCAAACTGAGAGCTGATGTAGGAAAACTGCAAGTCCAGCCGGGTCTCGATCTGATCCTGGAAGTGTAGGAACTGATCAGCCGTCACCGGCAAGCCACCAGCATCAGCAGGAGGGGGCACAGCCTCGGCAGGCTCAGGTGCATCATCACCCTCTCCAGCCTCCTCATCAGCAGCAGCATCAGCCTCACCTTCTCTGTCATCACTTCCTTCCTCTTCATCATCATCACTATCCTCAGTGTCTGAAAGAGGATAGGCAGCGGCTATAGCAGGAGGCATGGCATTGGCAGGAGGATGGGAATGAGTTTGAGGAGAGTAGGCCTTGAGAAGACCATCCTTGTCCACAATCCATTCCTGACGCCAAGGGTGCCAACGGATGTGCATTCATTGCACCATCATAAAATTCACTATGCTATCCTTCGTTGGTTGCTCGAAGGAAGTAGCATGAAGAGGCACATCAAGAAAGGAAAAGATTTTAGTCAAGAAACGTCCGTAGGGTAGAGTTTTGGACCGGCGCGGGTGCTCAGCCACATAAGTCATGGCCCGGAACAGAAACCGGACCAAATTGAAATGTATGCCTCGGGTGATAAATGAGAGAAGATAAATGTCAATGAATTTGACATTGTCATGATCCCCGATACGGGGCGCAAGAGAAGTTTGAATGAGGCGCTCAATAATACGATGATTAGGAGAGAGCTGGGAGAGCTTGACAATGGGATTTGTGGGTTGCCCTGTGAGATGCTCAAGGGCTTCGGCTATATCAAACTCACGGTCCCGTGGAAACTCCCCCTGAGCAAAAGCATGGGGTCCAACATGAGGAACCCCGAGCATCCGGGCAATCTACAACGAAGTGATAGTGATGGGTTGCCCAAGAGCAGTGGAGGAGATGGTATCAATGTCATCAGAAACGGACCACGTCAAATGAGCATAGAACTCTTTGACTAGAAGAGGATAAATGACATCCTTTTCAGGGGGTTCAAAGAAAGAATGCCAATGTTGATACTCAATAATCGAGAAAAGCTCAAGACGAGCAGTAGACAACCAAGGATAGTCAATAACTCTACCCGGCAGAATGACTTTGTCATGCCAAATGTCCGGGAGTTGAGGGATGGAAGGAGGAGGATGAGCTTCTTGAGCGATTCCCTTGCCTTTGCGAGTGGATCGAGGTCCCATGAAGGCAAAAGGAGCAAAAAGAGAGAGATTGAGAGAAGAGGGAGCTTGAGAGAGCAAGGAGGAGGTTAGGGTTTGGAGGACCTGCGGTTCTAGGAGGAGCAGCCCGAGAGAGAAGAGAGAAATGAGGGAGGAAGGGTTTTAAAATCAATTTTAACCCTTCCTCGGCCGGCCCATTAAGCAGAACCCGACACCACCGGTTAACCGGTGATGTACCACCGGTTGACCGGTGGCACTAAAAGTCATAAAAAAAAAAATAAAAAACAGAATTAAGAAAAAAGTTTAAAAAAAAATTCTAATAAAAATCAAATATAAGCAAGCCAAGAAAGTCAAATATTTAATAGTGCTCATTGACGAATCATTCCTAACTCCCCTTTAATAAAATCAAAACGGTCAACCGGGAGCGGTTTGGTAAAAATATCAGCTAATTGGAAATCAGTGGAAATGAAGTCCAAAGTGATATCTCCTTTTTGAAAATGGTCACGAAGGAAATGATGCCTTAAGTCTATGTGCTTTGTCCTAGAATGTTGTATTGGATTCTTAGAGATACTAATGGCACTAGTGTTGTCACACCGAATTGGGACATGATCATAGGAAAGACCATAATCCAAGAGAGTGTGTTGCATCCAAATAATTTGGGCACAACAATTGCCAGCGGCTACATACTCGGCCTCGGCAGTAGAAAGAGCAACACAATTTTGCTTCTTGCTACTCCACGAAACAAGGGACTTGCCTAGAAGATGACAGGTTCCACTAGTACTCTTACGATCTAATTGACATCCGCCAAAATCAGCATCCGAATAAGAAGATAGTTCAAAAGAAGTATTTGAGGGATAAAATAAACCAAGATTTTTGGATCCTTTTAAATACTTAAAAATTATTTTGACCGATTTAAGATGGGATTCTTTAGGATTGGCTTGAAAACGAGCACAAAGGCAAACACTAAACATGATGTCAGGACGGGTCGCAGTTAGGTAAAATAGACTCCCGATCATACTCCTATAAAGCTTGTTATCCACCGGTTTCCCGGCTTCGTCTAACGTAAGCTTACATGAAGTACTCATGGGTATACTAATTTCCTTTACTTGATCCATACCAAAACGACTTAGAAGCTCGTTTGTGTATTTGCTTTGGCTTAGAGAAATACCTTTTGAATTTTGAAAGATTTGAAAACCAAGAAAAAATTTCAATTCTCCCATAAAACTCATTTCAAATTCTTTTCTCATTAAATCTGAAAAATCAGTACAAAGAGATTCTTTGGTAGAACCAAAGATAACATCATCAACATAAATTTGGACGATTAAAAGATCTTTTGAAGTGTGTTTTAAAAAGAGGGTACAATCGGCTTGACCCATTTTAAAATCATTTTCTAAAAGAAATTTTGTTAACCGCTCATACCAAGCCCGAGGGGCTTGCTTTAAGCCATAAAGAGCCTTGGTTAACTTAAAAACATGATTTGGAAATTTTGGATCTTCAAAACTGGGAGGTTGTTCAACAAAGATTTTTTCAGAAATAAAACCATTTAAAAAAGCACTTTTAACATCCATTTGAAAAATCTTAAAATTTAAGTGGGCGGCGAATGCCAACAAGATCCTAATGGATTCTAACCTAGCAACGGGGGCAAAGGTTTCACCATAATCGATTCCTTCTTCTTGATTATAACCCTTAGCTACTAGGCGAGCCTTGTTCCGGGTTATGTTTCCTTGATCATCAAGTTTGTTCCTAAAAACCCATTTAGTGCCAATAATTGGATGATCATTGGGTCTTTCAACAAGAGTCCAAACATCATTTCTAGAGAATTGATTTAGTTCCTCTTGCATTGCAAGAACCCAATTCTCATCATTAATGGCATCATTAACGGTTTGAGGTTCTAGGTGAGAAATGAAGGCTTGATGTTCAACTTCATTGAGGATAGATCTTCTAGTTCGAGTACCGGCTTGAAGGTCACCTATGACATTTTCTAAAGGATGGTCTCTAGAAGGTTTCCAAACCTTGGGCAAGGTGGAAGGCGAAGTAGGTGAAGAGGGTTCTTGATGGTCATCCTCCTTGGGAGGAGAAGAGGAATCATCCAAATGAAGCTTATCAAGCTTATCTTCAACATCCTCAATGACCGGGTGAGGTTTTGGAAGAGTTTCATCAAATTTGACGTGAGATGATTCTTCGATGGTTTTAGAACGTTTATTGAAGACACGATAGGCTTTGCTTGAGTTGGAGTACCCAAGAAAAATACCTTCATCGGATTTGGCATCAAATTTCCCTAGGTTATCTTTTGTGTTAAGGATAAAGCATTTACACCCAAACACTTTAAAATAACCAACTTTGGGCAATTTGCCTTTCCAAAGTTCATAGGGGGTTTTCTTAAGAAGGGGTCTTACAAGGACTCTATTAATAGTATAACAAGCAGTGTTTACCGCCTTGGCCCAAAAATATTGAGGGAGGTCGAATTCACTAAGGAGGGTTCGAGCGATTTCTTGGAGAGTTCGGTTTCTCCTTTCAACCACTCCATTTTGTTGAGGAGTCCTAGGGGCTGAGAAGGTGTGATTGTATCCTTGAGAGGAACACAATTCATCGAATTCTTTGTTCTCGAATTCACCACCATGATCACTACGAAGAGATATGATTTTATATCCTTTTTCGTTTTCTACTTTCCTAGAGAATTTCAAAAAGGTTTTACAAGCATCATTCTTATGGGCTAAAAAGAAAACCCAAGTAAAACGAGAAAAGTCATCAACAATAACTAAGGTATAGGATTTTCCACCTAAGCTAGCTACGGGAGTAGGACCAAAAAGATCAAGATGAAGGAGTTCAAGAGATTTTGAGGAGGACACTTCCTTCTTAGATTTGAAAGAAGACTTGTGTTGCTTACCAAGTTGGCATGGCTCACAAATCAAATCTTTCTTAAATTTAAGTTTAGGAAGGTCACGAATGAGCTTGTTCTTATTAATCTTTAGAAGTGAATGAGAGCTACAATGCCCCAATCTTCTATGCCAAAGCCAAGACTCATTGTCAAGAGCACTTAAACATTTAACATTTTGGCTAGCTAGAGATTTTAAATCAATAATGTAAACATTTTGAAAACGGGAAGCAGAAAATATCAACTTGTTTTGAAAATCTAACACATTGCATAAATCATTTTGAAAATTGACTGAAAACCACTATCACAAAGTTGACTAATGCTAATTAAATTATGCTTTAAACCTTTAACTAATAAAACATCTTTAATAAAAGAGGAGCTACCAAAACCAATGGTACCTATTCCGACGATCTTGCTTTTTGAGTTATCACCAAAGGTGACATATCCTCCATCGAATTCTTCAAGAGAGTTGAACTCGGAGGGATCACCACACATGTGCCTTGAGCAACCGCTGTCGAGATACCACGAGCCTTTAGAGATCCTACTCTTTTGGCGTTTATCCTACAAAATCAAGAAAGAAGAGATTTTGGTACCCATATAAGTTTGGGTCCGGAAAGATTAGCAAAAAGAGACTTTTGAACCCATAATGTTCTAGAGGGATTCCTTCTATGATAATCATCCGAGTAGGTAATGGATTTGGGTCTTCCATACCTAGCATTTTTACAATCACATTCATAAATCATGTGACCGGTCTTTTTACAATAATTACAAAATTTGTATTGAGAGCACCCCCTTACAAAAGTAGTGGGTGCCTTAGTAAAAGTGGATTGCTTGTTATAGCCAAGTCCATGTGTGGTTCTAGCCGAACGCTGAGAACCTAGTAATTTAGTTAAGTTTTGTTCACCTTGGGTGAACTTGGCAAGAGATTCCTTCAAATCCTTAATGGTAGAATTTAAAGAATCTACATTTGGAATATTTTTGACTTTAAGGGCAAGCTCCTCATTCTCTTTGAGAAGTTTGTCTTTTTCGGAAATAAGAGTTTTGTTTTTCTTTTTCAAGGTCAAAAATTTAGAGGTAAGTTCGTGAAAACCTTCCTCTAATTGATCTCTTGCATTTTGGAGTTCTTCATAAGACATATTATTATCAAAAGAAGAAGATGAGGAAGAAGAGTGAGAAGAAGAGTGAGAAGAGGATACCTCATCAAATGCCATTAGGCATTTTCCATCTTCATCGCTTGAGTCGCTTGAAGACATGGAGTCATCACTTGCACTCCATGTTGATGCTTTGAAGGCCTTCTTGTTTTTCTTTTCTTTTAACCTTTTCTTGAAAATGGGGCACTCCGGTTTGATGTGGCCTTTCTTTCCACATTCAAAGCAAGTGATTTATTTCTCCGCCTTTGGCTCTTCCTTTCGTGCCTTTTGAAATTTCTTCTTTTTCTTCATGAACTTGCTCATTTTCCTTGCTAGTTGAGCCATCTCGGATTCACTATCATCGGAGGAGCTTTCTTCCTTTGCCTTGAAAGCTATGTTCTTTTTCTCCTTGAAGATCTTTCCTTCTTTATCGGCTTGCCTCTTCATGGTAATCTCATAAGTCATGAGTGACCCTATGAGTTCTTCAACCGGCATCTTCTTGACATCTTTCGCTTCTTGGATTGCCGTCACCTTTGGTGCCCAAGAGCTTGGTAGGACCCAAAGAATTTTCTTCACCATTGTTTCTGCTGAAACATCATCACCAAGGGACTTTCTCCCATTGCAAACATCAGTAAAACGAGTAAACATTTCAGTGATTGACTCGTGTGGGTGCATTGTGAAACTCTCAAAGTCTTGACGATACATATCTAACCTAGTGTCTTTGACTTTGTTAGTGCCCTCATGGGTCACTTCCAAAAGTTTCCAAATTTCGTGTGAGGTGGTGCAAGTAGAAATACGATTAAACTCATTACGGTCTAACCCACAATGAAGAGCATTCATGGCTTTGCCATCAAGCTCAAAATTGGCAATGTCTTCGGGGGTCCAATTAGATTCATCCTTACTAGAAAGAGTGTAGCCTTGCATAACAATTCTATATATAGGATAGCCAATACTCCTAAGAAAAGTAATCATTCGTGTTTTCCAATATGTGTAATCGGTTCCATCGAAGTATGGAGCCCGAGTCATGGAATACCCTTCGGGTGCTTGTGAGGAAGAAGCCATCACTATGGATTTTTCGTTTGTAACCGGTTAAGGTATTACACAAACGCTCCCTCTGATACCAAATGTTGGGTCGGAGGTGATGGCAAGAGGGGGGGTGAATTGCCTTTTTAAAATTAATTAACAATTTAAAACAAATTTAAATGCAGGGAAAGTAAAATGGCAAGACACAATTGATAACGGAGTTCGGCTTTAAACTCAAGCCTACGTCTCCGCTCCCAACTCAACCGTTGGGAGATTTATACGACCGCTTGATTTTTAATGGTTATAGCAAGAAACCCACTAGCCGTTTTAAGGTAGGCTAGATCACCCTCTTACAGCTTGCTTTTTTATATTGGTTGTAGCAAGAAACCCAAATTGAAAGAAGAAAGAAAACGGGTGGTTTGTTTTAATACAAACCCAATTAAGAACTAAACAATTGAAGTAAATAAGTTAGAACAAACTAGAGGAAGCCTTGAGCGCCAAGAAGTGAGTGTAGTTGATGTAGAGGCAGCCCAAGCTTCAAGGATGGAAATTGAATCTCAAGTGGCCTTTGAGAATTGTCGTAGGAGCCTCAAAATGATCAAAATAGCTTTGGTATGCTTTGGTATATGATCGGTAGTCTTCCCGGCATCCATGGACGTCTATTTATAGGAGAAATACTCCCAAATACTTCAATATAGCCGTTGGAGGGCTTTCGGAGCCGTTGGGGATCAAGTGGGCCAGCCTGGTGAAAGCCTAACGACTAGTTTGACTGAGCATACCGGCTGGCCGGTGCTGATCCACCGGCTGGCCGGTGCATTGGAAGGTGGAGAGTGCTTCTGCCCAGGAGCCACCGGCTGGCCGGTGGGAAGGCCACCGGCTGGCCGGTGGTGAGACAGTAGGTCTCACTATTCCGAGGAGTTCCACCGGCTGGCTGGTGAGGAGTCCACCGGTTGGCCGGTGGTCTAGACAGAATGTATGCCATTCTGTCTGGACCCACCGGTCGGCCGGTGGCCAGACACCGGCTGACCGGTGGAACCTGGCAGAGGGCAGGGCCTTCTGCCTGGTCCACCGGCTGGCCGATGGGCTGGATCCGGCTGGCCGGTGCCCTTACCGGCTGGCCGGTGGTCTCACACCGGCTGGCCGATGGACTTGAAAACAGTCCACTCTTCCTCCTTTGAATTCTTCTTGGGCCAGCTTCTAGGCACCCTATTTCCTATCATCAAAAACACTTGAAACAATATTAGATCACGATGAGAGTGATTGTGATCATTAAAATCCAAGAGAGTGGGGTACAACATGGTTGAGGTCATTTTATACCCACAATCATTTTAATATCCTCTTTTGTCATTTTTTATCCTTTTACTATGGAATAGTAACCTTATATTTTTGAAAATGTAAGGGTTACTCCCAAAAAAAGCCCTTTCCTTCACTTATAAAAGGGAAACATCGTTAACTCTTATATACAAACTTATAATTAGATTTTTTTATTGAAAATATTCAATTTTTATCCTCCCTTAACAATATCCCACTTTAAAAAACTTCTGGTCACTATTAGTTAAAAAAATCCATAATTTCCAAGGAGACTTCTAATGAAAAATTCAAGTCACCGACATGTGTATTATCAACTACTTTGCTTTTAATTTTAATTATATTATTCTAAATTTATTTTAAACACAATAATATTATTATATTAGTATTATTTTTATAGTTTAATCTTACTATATTAAATATATTATTATTGTTTTTCATCTACCCCATCCATTAAGGGAAACAATTGTCGTTCGTGCATTGTGTGGACTACCACCTCCACAACTTAACATGTTCCATTTTTCATCACCACATTAAAAGGTTGGATATGAGGATGGTATTAAAGAATAAATATTATGATTATGATGTCATTAAGGTTATTTTATGAAAAATTATAGAACCTATTAATTATATGATCAATAATTGATTATCGTTATTTCAATCGTTTAAAACGAGTGAACTAAGAGGAAAATGATTTCTTTTTTGAAGTAGTAACATTATATAAATTATATTATATTTATAATTCATTATAATTTTGATATATCACAATAAAAACACTAAATAATAACATTATAATTTTGGTATAATAATATTACATATAAATCATCTCATAATCATCCATTAATCATGGTAGTTTTATGTTTCAGTTGATTTTACCACCCACTTGAACAATACTGTACATTCATGTCATGGATGAGTATAGGATATTATTTACTAGTTTAATATGATATAAATATTTAAATATTGTTTTTTTGGTTCTCTTAATTTTATATCAACGTTTAACTCATTAATTAAGAAAACACCTTTCATTCGTTAAAAATCACTGAAACATGATCATAGTCGATTTCATCTTCACTGTTTGTAACCAAAATTTAAATGAAATGAAATAATAATTTTATAAACTATATAAGAACATAAATTAAAGTAACTTGTATTATTTAATATTTATGAATATTTTAAAAACAATAGATACCTGAACGTTTTTTCGTGACACACTAAATTGATAGTGATTTAAAGAAGATTTTGTAGTCTAGGGAAGACCCTAGGTCGTCTGTCAAGGAGCGTTGATAGGTTTTGAGTGTGTATTTTTAATAAAAATTACTAAAATAGGGGGTGGTTTTGAAAACATTTTCAAGAAAGTAACTTAATTTAAAGAGTTATAAAGTTGAAATACCCAGTGGATTGTGAAAAATATGTGATAAATAAGTGGTAATTTCTAAGTTACAACATAACTTGAAGAGTTCCTCATTCATAATTGATTATTATTGTTCAGTGTAATATTTTAGTTGCGGGTTAACAAAGATCTCGGGTATCCACAAACCTCTTAAAATGATGCGATTTAAACTCAAAATTGACAAAAAAATATTGTAGTCAAGTTCCTACCCTTTAGCATGCTTTAAGGTTTGTAAAGGAACATTGAAATCTTAAATGTTTAGGAAAGAAAAGGGTACATATGTTGTCTAATCGGAACAACACAAGATGCACACTTAAAATCTCACACCAATCAGTTATGAAATAAAAATTGTTTCAATTTAACGCATCAAAAAAAGTAAAGATACATATGAAAGAACAATTGAAACCAAAATATACACCAAACCATTAGATAATTATGTTTTAGAACTCCCTCTTCAAGTGTGTATCTACCTTGCAATGATCACCAACCACTTAGCTCGACATCAGGAGGAGGAGGAAGCTCGGGCGGAACCACTTCTTCATTCTTGATCCCCCTATGAGGAAAAGGGCCTCCATAACTTCTATAATGAGGAGGAAAACACTCTAGGACTCTAAAATGGCAGAGATTTTCTTTTGGTATGAACTTCCCAATGATGTTCCCATTGTTCCTTTTTATAGTCAAAATAGAACATGGTTTTGAGCACTCTATATTTGAGATACCACTTGTGTCTCGGTTTTGGAATAGTAGAAAGCCATATCACGGCTTGACCAAATGAGAAGAGTTGTTTTTAGGACTCTTGAATATCTTCATGTTAAATTTGGAGGCCATTAGACATTTTTATTGGGATATATGGTAAAATACTGAACCAAAATTTTGAATTCGGGTAGATTCTATCCCTAGATAGAATGGTTCAGATGGGCAACCATATGGCCGAATTGGGCTTTGGTTCCTTGATAATAGTTGTATCCCATTATGTTTTTGAGAAGAACCCAAATTGTCAGCCCATTTGGATTCACGTAAGTCTCTTAATTATCAAAACAGTTGAAAAATGTTCATGGGATGCCTTGCAGATTGGCCCATTTTTCATCTAGATCATCTCCAGGGCCTCCAAATAACATCCACCTTTAATGAAAATATAAAAACAAGTTTAATTTACCATTTTAAAATTGATAAAAACAATATAAATTAATAAAACATGAATTTAAACTTGTTATTATATTTTAAATTTACAATACAAATTCAGTTTAATACAATGGTGTAAGGGTGAAAATGAAATAGGGAATCACGGTGCGATCACACCCCCACACCTAAACATTTTTACTCCTAGACAAAGTTAAATTTTCATAAATTATGCATATAGATATTAAAAAAATCATGAAGATTTAAAATTTGAGGAAATTTTAATTAATTAAAGTAATGTGATCAATGCACAAACCAAACCAAGGAGTTCTTCCAAGTGAAAATAGAAAAATATGTCTCATAAATCATATCATAGTGAAATTCAAAGAGATTTATAAAACAAAATTGAAAACGGAATTAAGAAGTAAACCATGTCACTAAAACTCCATGTGTGTGAGTGAAAACCATTCCATGCTATTCTTTCCACTTTATATACAATAAATGTAGGTTATTTTATCATTTTTTAGCTTAAATGATTTTTTCCACCGAACCCACCCTACATTCATTAAATTAATACTTCAAGACCCACTCAATTAAGCATTACTAGAAGTCAAAACATAAGCTCCAGACCTAGATATCCCCATATGTTGAAAAATTCATCACTCCCCTCATTTATTTTTTCAAAAGTTTCATTTTGAATAAATCTCACACTCATCTCTCAACCCTTGTTTGATCTCCTCACGACGCTAATTGTAATAGATATAACATGATCAAAGGTTGAGGATGAGTTCTTTTTGACCTACCAAATACACAACCTAATTTTGTTTTAAATTTTATTTTTTATTTTTTTAAGGACGTACAACGGTCGGATATCAGGTACACATGCATAGGTCAATCTAGTATAGTAATGAAACAGATCAAATAAGGAATGAACATATGTAAATATAATTTTAAGTTGAAAAATATTAACATAACATATATTTAACTTCTATTAAGTACTAAATATTCACACTTTTTGGTTTGGTGCAAAAATTTGTGGTGATATTAGTGACATAGTTTTCCCAAAAGCTGCTCACACAATGGGCATCAATAATCTCAAAGGTTTCATAGAGATACAACCATTATATCATTGATAGAAAACCAATTCACTAAAAATCACTCCCTAATGTCAAATTCATACAAACATTCATTCCATAAAAGAGTCTAGTTTTCATCAAATGTTAAATCAACATGGAATCAAAAATTTCAACATGCATTTTCAGTAATTTCCATGATTTGGTGACCATAAAGGGGGGGGGAGTAAAAATACCATAAAGAAGGAAAAAAAGAGAAGAAATAAGAAAGATTATGAAAATCCTAATGAACTAAACAAGATGAGTAAAAGTAAAAATACTATAAATAAGGCGAAAAAGATAATAAAGAAGAAATATGATAAAAATCTTAATGAAATCAACAAGATAGGTAAAATTGAAAATACCATAAATAAGATGAAAAGGATTAGAAAGAAAAAAATGATGAAAATTCCTAACTAACCCAGGAATTTACGCACCCCCACACCTAGAGTGTGCAGTTTCATCACTGTAATAAAATAGAATGTAGGAATGAAGGATAAAACTTGGTGGGAGGAATTGGTATGTTGCTTCTTGAACATGGAGTTCCTCTCCTAGAAAATCTGAAAGGGATTTGTGGAAGTGCTTAGCCGCTACCCATTGACAGTGAAGGTTTGCTTAGTTTCTTCATTTTGAACCTGAAACACACCAAATAGAGATACATTAGTAACAGTGTGTGGTCCAAACCAATGGGAAAAAAGATTACCTGGATGCAACTTCAGCCTTGAATTGTAGAGGAGGAACTTCTGCCCAATGTGGAATTGATGATGAAGGATGAGATGGTCATGTGCAACCTTGGTTTGCTCCTTATAAATCCTAGAGTTTTCATATGCATCTCTTCTCATTTCCTCCAGCTCCTAAATCTGCAACTTCCTTTGAGAACCTTTACAAGAAGGATTAGAATTTCATTGTTTAATGTCTCATTAGGCATAGTGCTCAATCTCAATAGGGAGGTGATAACTCTTTCCAAACAATACCCGATATGGCGACCTGGAAATGGGGGTTTTGAAAGTAGTACGGTAAACCCATAATTAATCATCGTGTCTAAGACTCTGATCTTTTCTATTTGTTTGAACCATTTTTTCAAGAATCTGTTTTACTTATCTATTTAACAAATCATCTTGACCATTGGTCTGTGGGTGATAAGCAGTAGACACTCGATGTCTGACCCATACTGACGCAAAATAGATTTCATTGTTTGGTTGAAAATATGAGAACCCTGGTTACTGATGATGAACATAGGTAAGACAGACCTAAAGAAAACTTGGGTTCTCAAAAATTCCACAACTGCATTCGAATCATCAGTCCTTATAGATTGTGCCTCTACCCATTTTGAAACATAATCCACTATCAATAGAATGTACTGTTTACAAAATGAATTGGGGAATGGTCCCATAAAGTAAATTCCCCAAACATCAAAAATTTCATGGAAGATCAAGGGTTTTTGTGGAATCTCATTTCTTTTAGATACATTCCCCATTCTTTGACAGGGAGGAAAATATTTAGTGAAGTCATGGGTATTCGGAAATAATGTGGGACAAAAGAGACGAGAATCAAGGACCTTGTGAGTAATCTGTTTGCGACCAAAGTGGCTCCCACAAGCAAGAGTGTGGCAGAACCTATGGATGGACTGAAACTCGCTATCAGGAACACAATTCTTGAGGAATTGATCACTAAAAGTGCACCAAAGGTAGGGGTTATCCCAAATGGCCCAACAGGACTCATGTTTTATACGATTGACATGGTTTTTGTTGAAATCAGAAGGAATGAAAGGTTCTACCAAATAATTTACAATTTCCGCATAACAAGGAATATAATATTTCACTAGGTACGGTTTCTCATCAAGAAAAATATCATTTATAGGAATACAGGGGGATGAGTCAATGTCCAAGGATGGGTGGATCCCACTGATATGGTCAACCACCACATTCTATGCTCCTTTTTTATCTATAATTTCTAAATTGAATTCCTCAAGGAGAAGCATCCAATGACTGAGATGTGGTTTGGATTTTGGTTTATTAAGGATATACCAGAGGGCTTTATGGTCTAAGAGTACAATGACTTTCGACCCCAAAAGGTATGAACTGAATTTGTCCAAGGAAAACATAATGGCAGGGAATTATTTTTCAATTGTGGTGTAGTTTTCTTGGGTAGGGTCCAAAGTATATGAGGCATATGCAATGACATATGGAGCTCGATCGAACCTTTTTAATAAGACTTCCCCAACTGCATATTTAGAGGCATCACACAGGATCTCAAATGGTAAATCCCACTGAGGTGGATGGATTACCATGGGTGATGTGAGACTCTATTTTTACTTATTAAAATCTTCCTCACATTCTTCATAAAAAACAAATTCTTTTTATTTTTGGAGTAATCGGAAGAGGGGGAGTGAAATTTTACTAAAGTTGCGAATGAAAAGATGGTAAAATCCAGAATGACCTATGAAAGACCACACATCATTTAAATTTTTAGGGAATTATAAGGAAGAAATGATATCTACTTGGATACCATCCCCAAAAATGACATGACCCAAAACTATACCTTGTCGCACCATGAAATGGAATTTCTCATAATTTAATACAAGATTATTTTCAATACAACAACGTAGGACTGAAGTAATATATCCTAAACATTCATCAAAATAGGATCCATAAACAGTGAAATCATCCATAAATACTTCCATGAAATTCTCTAGGTAATCCAAAAAAATACTAACTATGCATCGCTAGAAAGTATCAGGAGCATTGCAAAGACCAAATGGCATCCTCATATATGAAAATGTGCAAAAGGGGAAAGTGAATGTCATATTTTCCTACTCCTCAGGGGAAATATGGATATGAAATTATCCAGAATACCCATCAAGGAAACTGTAGTGGGACTTACCCTCTAGCCTCCCTTGAATTTTTTCAATGAATGGAAAAGGGAAATGGTCCTTCCTAGTGTCTTGGTTTAGTCAGTGATAGTCTATAGAGACACGCAAACTATTCTTCACATGAGTTGGAACGAATTCATTGTTTTCATTTTTGATTACTGTAAGGCCGTTTTATTTAGGAACTACTTGAACGGGACTGACCCATTGGCTATCAGAGATGGGGTAAATGATTCCAGCAGCTAATAATTTTATTACCTCCTTTTTCACAACTTCTAGGAGGTTTGGGTTCAGTCAACGTTGTGCCCACCTCACTGATTTAGCCTCATCATTTAACAATATATGATGTGTAAAAATTGATGGGATAATACGAGAAATATCAGCAAGTGTCCAACCCAAATCTTGTTTATACTTACCCAAAAGTTCAAGCTATCCAAATTCATGCTCAGGAGGGAGTGAACTAGAAATGATGATGGGCATCTTGTTTCTATTCTCAAGATATGAATATTTTAAATCATGAGGTAGTTTTTTTAGTTCCAATTAAGGTGTATTTTTGATTTATGGAAGTGTGTGTGAAAGTGAGAGGTAACTAATGTCATCTAACTATTCAATGATATCATACTTATATGAGGAATGATATTTTACAAGCTTAGTAGTATCATATATGGTCATTAGATCCTTAGTGTTCAAGAAATTATCAATTAATAAACATGCCTGACACTTTTCTAGACCACTACACCAATTAATTCCTAATTCATTACCAATAATTTCAATCAAGGATGAAAAATAAAAAAGGGGATTGGGGGAATGGTACGAAGTGTTTTTAGGGGAAGGGAGTACATCAATTGAATTAACAGAGAGAGAGTAATGTTCATCTATGGGGTTCTTCATGTCATCAAGGATATTGAAGTGGAAAATGTCACCACTAAACTCCATAGATAATTTTCCATTATGAACATTAATGATAGTTTTTGTGGTTTTCAATAAAGGTATCCTGTAAATAATTGGGGGATGTCTATTCATCATATCATCTTCAATTTTAAGCACATAAAAATCACTATGAAAAATTAAATTTTGAACCCTCACAAGAACATCCTCTAACACACCAGAAGGGTGTGCTATACTCCGATTTTCTAGCTCAACAACTATCCCAGTTGGCACCAATTATACAACCTCAAATGAATAGTAAATGGAGTGAGGCATCACATTTATAGAATCAACTAAATCAAGCATAGAATTGGAAAATGAATACTCCCCTATAGAAAATGTAACCGAGAAGGTTCCAGGATTATTGAATTTGGTAGGCAGTGATAGTTCTATCAATGCTGAAACATTCCTCCCCAAGATCACCTTTTCAACTCCACATAGTCACATTCGGTGTGGATACATCACCTTTAGAAACATGGAGTATCATGGAATTTAGTTCACGACATCAATCAAGGGGATTTTTGTAACTTCCAAACCCCAGTTACCTAGAGTCGGTGAATTATTATATACCATTGGCATGATCACAAGAGATCAATTCCCAAAAGATAGATAAGTTTAGTAGCCTTGGAAGTACTAGATATATACATAAGTTTTACATTATATTATGAAAAAACAACATTGTGTCTCCTTTGAACAAACTCATATCCCTTATCCTATCCCAGCAGGTCATTCATAATATACTTATTCACATCCTGGGAAAAATAAAACATAAGAAATGGGATACCTCAGATCCTCAATAAGGATAAAAATATAGTGAAAACTATCATAAGTAATCATAAAAATTTAAGGCAATATTTAATAATAAAACACAAGCCTTTTAAACATAAAATTTAGAATAATATGGAGAAGATAAATCAAATAATGCTATTTACTTATTCACATGGATATTATTCTAGTCAAATAATCACATGTAATATTAATAACATATTTCATAATGATGGAATGCATAATGTCGGACACCATAACCACATAGTCAAGGCCTCGTTCCAAGAATAAAAATAAAAATATTGTCAAGGCCTTGTTCCAAAACACTATTTTTTCTCATGAGACCTACCGATGCATCGAGGGGCTGTAGCGGGCCCCGCCCATCACTTACCACATCCAATGCATTCCTCATATGAAAAGGTCGAAACATAACATAAACATTCATATTAAAACTAGAATACAAAATGTTAATACATTAACCATAAAACATGAATGGTATAGAAATAAAACATCAATAATCAAACATATCAAAAAACCTTCAATACAATATGGAATATTGTATCATAATAAATTAATTTCAGACAAGCATAAAATCCAACAAAGGATGTTGACATAGATGAAATCAATCCAAAAACTATTTGAGTGAAATATCTCTTTCTACTTTGAAATAATTTAAAAGTAAATAATTTTTTATTGAAAATATTCTTATAAGATTCTAAGGTAAACTTAAAAGGTATTATAATGGTGGAAAATAGCCACACCCAATGTATAAGTCAAAAAGTACATTCTTTCCTTAATTTGTTGAAAATATCATAAAGTACCTTGTTTGGAAAATGATGGAAAGATTCATTTCAAAAAAATTTATATAAATTAAAAAAGGGAATAAATTAATTTAACCCATAGTCTAGAAAATAGTAATTTTTTTTTGAAATACACTTTTAAGGAACACATATGTGGATGATAGGGAAGTCCTACTAGATACTTATGTATAAACAACCTCAGATAATAAAGAGATTTTAAAATTTACTCTTACCTTGTAATTTTTCTTAGTTGAGGGTAAATTAACATCTTTTATAATGGTTAAATAATTTTTATTAAATTATACAAGAACCACATACATAAATATGATATCATATATGATTCTCTAATATTGCTTTGTTAATAATATTTCAGTATTATCATTGTTTCGGGTGTTACCTGATTCGTTTTCCTTTATATGTTTTGTTACGTAAGTCATGTTTTTTATGGATATAATGTATTTGATTCCAATAAATAATGATATTAAGTTCTTAAAAATTATTTTTTAATAATCAAAATAAAATTATTCTAGAATAGTTACGATGGGGAATGAAATCTCATCACATCGTGGAGACGGTAAGTCGTACGTACGCACAAGCAACAATATTATTATATTTATGGTGAAATTGTATGTAATTGGATGTTATATTATATATACAGAATCATTAAAATGTTATATTTATTATTTACATCAATTATACTCATTATTATACCCATCCAAATAATTAAGTGTTGAATAACAAACTACCCCACGACATGGATACAGTAAGCCGTACGTGTGCACGTATGATGTCTTATTAATTTATTGGATGGATAGAATAATGAAACTGGCCATAACTTATTTATAATATAATATAATTATGTATAAGTTACTGGAGTTATTATTTTTTTATAGAAACAAAAAATAAATAAGAAGAGGAAGAAGATAAGAACTTTAAAATATGTGATGAAATAATTACCTTTTCTTCAGGTGCTTCCTTTTTACTTGAAAAAAAGGGCTCAATTGGATGGATTTATGATCAAATTAAGAACTCAAGGTTGAAGTGAGGGTATTTTGGAGGAGATTTGATCAGGTTTTGGCCATGCCAAATGGATTTGGATGTGTGAAGTTAAGAGAAGGGGAAGTACCCTTTTATAAGAGAGGTGAGAGGCACTTTAAGAAAAGCTTGAAATATTAAGTTATTATAAAATTATTTTCCACTTATAATAGCTCAAAATGGATTTATTTTGAGGATAAGGTGGGGATGTGTATAAATCCTCCGAACCAATAGGTTTTAGACTTGTTTATGTCACCATATTAACCTTATCTTTTAGATTTAACCATTAGTTAAATGGTTTAACTTTTACCATGTCTTCTTGTATTATTACACTATATGGTTAATAAACTTACTATAAAATTCCATGAGAGAATAAAGTGGTTCTATAATGATATATCTAACATTATCTATGCTATTTGGAAGAAACTTATATTTTTAGGACTATTATATAATTTAATAAAATAGTATTTGTTTTAAAAACTCATGTCAATTTTGAAACTATTTAGTATTTAGATTTTGTGAAAGTCATAACAATCTGATTCCTTCAAAAAAATGGAATCAACCGTAACATGTCTTATTCACCTATAAAATTCATGGATATCATCAAAAGTTTCAATTTACATTTACTTTAATATTTATAATATCAATTATTTTAATCTTTCATTAATAAGGTAAATACTGCATCATCATTGTGTCATAAATAAATTTAATTATTTAATGTATAAAAATTATAAATAAACTACAATGATGTAGGGAATATTTTAATACTTATAATGAATATTTATAATCTAATTTATCTTATGTATAACCCTGTATTAAAAATGGATTAGTTATTAAAATTCGAATTTAACACTTTTAACTCTACTTTAAATAAAATATCATAATTGTACTAATCTAATCCAAGTGGATAAAAATAGATCATATTTTTTCTTAAGGTTGATTTTCATCAAAAAAATCATATCTAATAGAATTATGACATGTGTTATGGTAATTATAATATCATTTTTACCTTTAACTATCCTATTTAGTTTTAATCGTGGTAAATAAAATTCAAAAGTTACTATTCACCAAAAATTATTTTCATCCTATTGAACCATATTTTTCTTACTAAAGACAATCGTGTCTGTTGGATTTTTGAAATTCAATTCACAGAAGTGGTAAACTTAGGCTTTTTGAAAATTTGAAAATGTGCCTAGAAGGTGGGTAAAAGACATTAAAAAGTTCAATAAAATTATATATATATAATCTTATTATAAAACGACTTCAATGAATTACATTGGAATAATATAGGTATTATGTATCTATTTTTTACTTTAAAATAAATTTAAATTAAAAATAATTATTTAAATAAAAATTCGGTTTTAAACAATAACTCAGTGTTTTTCACTATTCATAAAAAATTGAAAGTTTTCAGAAAATACCAAACATTCACCATATGCTAATTTTGATATTCCAAATCCAAAAATGAAGTCCATTTTTAAAAATAAAATTTATAAAATTTCAAATTGTTGGTATTACTATTCATAACTGCTTTTTTAAATGGCTAGTTTGATAGGTCGTGGTGTGACAGAACTCAAAGTTGCATACAACGCAAGATATTGTATTATTCAAAGAGTAACATACCATGGAAGCATGGGGTGTTACATTATTCCCTCATTCAAACAATTTCATCCTTGAAATTTCTATAATATTAATACATAAAAAGATTTTGGCGGTTCTTCTTCATAAGTTCCTCAGGTTCAGATGTTGCCTCTTCTATTTTATGTGTTTTCCGAAGAACTTTTACCAGACGAGTCATCCGGTTTCTCGACACATGTTCTATAGTATCAAGAATCTTAATAGGATCGTTACAATTAGACAGATTAGATTCTAGTTTTATTTTCTCATAGGTGAGTACGTGTGTTATCTCTAGAATATATTTTCTCAAAAGTGATACACGAAACACATCATGAACTTGGGAGGGACTTGGCGGCATTTCCAAATGTTAAGCTACAACTCCAATTCATTCAAGAATTTCCAAAGGTCTGATGTACCTAGGACTTAATTTACCTTTCTTACCGAATCGTATAACACCCTTCCATGGAGATACCTTCAAGAAAACATGATCTGCTACTTGAAATTCCAAATGCTTCCTTTGATTGATGGCATAGATCTTTTTATTACTTTGAGATAATTTGATGTGGGTTTGGATAATCTTCACCTTTTCTACTGTTTCCTCAACATGTTCTAGGCTTATTAGTTTTCTTTCACCAACATCATCCCAACAAGTTGGTGTGCAACATATATTTCCATATAACGCTTCATATGGTGCCATATGAATACTTGAATGGAAGATATTATTATAGTAAAATTCTACCATAGGTAAATAATAATCCCACTTACCTTGAAAGTCAAGTGATAAAGATCTAAACATGTCTTCTAAGGTTTTAATAGTCCATTCTGATTGTCCATCAGTTTGAGTGTGGTAGGAAGTGCTCAAATGAAGTTCAGTATCCAAGGATTTCTAAAGACTTTTCTAGAATCTTGATGTAAAATGGGGATCATGATCAGAAAAAATCAATAGGGGTACACCATGAAGTCTTACAACTTCATTAATATATAGTATTTATAAATGTTCAAGTGGTAAACTTCTATTATAGCAAGAAAATGTGCTGACTTGGTAAGACATTAAAAAATGACCCATATTGCATCATTTCATCTAGGAGTATTTGGTAGCCCCATGACAAAGTCCATCGTAATATCATCCCATTTCCACTCTAGTATGGTAAGAGGTTTCATGACTCCTCTAATATGTTTTCTTCCAGCCTTCACCTGTTGAAAACCCATACATCTTGAAACATAATCAGCAATCTCCCTCTTCATGTTTTCCCACAAAAAAATGTTCCTTCAAATTTCTATACATCTTAGTGCTACCAGGTTGTATACTGAAATCAGATCTATGAGAATCATCTAACAATTCCCTTTTTAGATCAGGTATGTCAAGAACACAAAGCCTCTTCCCAAATTTCAAAATTCCTTCTTTATATATACAGTCAATCAATCTCCCATCATTTATAGAATTAATTTTATTTTGTAACTCCTCATCATCAGTCTGAGAACATTTTATCCTTTCTAGTAAAGATAGTTTGGAAACCATTTTAAAAAGTATTAATTCTTCAAATTCCATGATTATTCGCATATATATCTTTACTAGATCCATGAATATTGGATCCCTTTCAATGCTCCTCTTTTTCAGAACTCCATGATCCTTTATGCTCAAAGAATATGCCACATTATTTTCCTTCCCTGGGTGGTAGTGTTTAGTGCAATCATAATCCTTGAGTAGTTCAAGGCATCGCATTTTACTTATGTTCAGTTATTTCTGTGAGAAAGTTTTGTCTATGATTTTTTAGCTTTTCTGACAGATAGGAAATAACTCTATCATTCAGTATAAGGAGACAACTAAGTCCTTTCTTTGATGTATCACTCTAAATAACAAACCCATAATTCCCCAATAGTAGAGTCAAGATAAGAGAATTGAATAATATTCTCTTTAATTATTCAAAACATTCTTCACACACTTTTTTCCAAAAAAAAATTAACCCCTTTACGTTTGAGCTTGGTTAATTGGTTATCCCATCGGGAAAAATTATGGAAAAAATGATGATAATAACCTATTAAACCAATAAAACTGCTAATATCAATTATACTCGCAAGTGATGGATATTCTTGGATTGCCCTTGTCCTTGAATGATCAACAGATATTCCATCTTTAGAGACAATGTGGACAAGAAAGAAAATTTTCTAAAGCCAGAATTCACACTTTCAAAAATTACCATAAAATTCATTTCTTCTAAGAGTTTTCAGAATAGTGTTCAAGTGGTTTCCATGATCTTCATATATTTTGGAGTATACCATGATATCATTAATAAATACGACTATAAAGTCATCGAGATATTCCTTGATATCTATATTCATTAGATCCATAAAAATAGAGGGTTCATTAGTCAGTCCAAAAGGCATTACTGTAAACTCGTAATGCCCATACCTGGTTCAACATGCTATCTTTTGAATGTATTCATTCTTCATGCACAACTGATGATATCCAGTTTGAAGGTCAATATTTGAAAAATATTGATCTCCATGAAATTGATCAAATAAATCATCAATGCGAGGTAGGGGATACCGGTTCTTTATTGTTATAGCATTGATCTCCCTGTAGTAAATTCACAACCTCATAAATCTGTCTTTATTCTTAAAAAATAAGAATAGGGGATCCCCATAGAGAAACACCAGGGAGAATAAATCATTTATTACTTAATTCCTCTAGTTTTTTCTTTATATCCACTAATTCCACAATGTCAATTCTATAAGGGGTCTTCGATATGGGCCTTGAACTAGAAATTAATTCAATGGAAAACTCAATTTCTCATTCTAGAGGATATCTAGGTAAATCCTATGAAAACTCATCAACATATTCTATCACAATTGTTAAATCCTATATTTGAACATTCCCTTCCTCACCCATAGTTATTTAATTATCTTCCTCCCCAATAATTGAATTTAGTAGAGCTACTGGGGGTGGATCTTGATGAGAATCAGATGATGATGTTTCTTTTCTAAAGATAAGGAATTCCTTATCATCATAAAAAATTATGACATTATTCTTCTTATAATAAAATTTCACATCATGGTCTGATAGCCAATCTATATCAAGGATTATATCAAATTCAATCATGGGTATGACAATCAGATCAATAGATAAAGCACGTTTATATTCCATAATGGTAACTGATTGACTAAACATTATTGCAATGATACTTTCCTTATGTGTTTTGATTGACAACCCCATTAATAATTCAAATTAGAAATATCTAATTTTTCTAGATAAATGGAATTATATGAAAGAATGAGATGATCTAGAATGAAATAAAGCATTGGATAATTTTGAGGAAACTATTAAAGTACCCACCACCACGTCATTCAGAACTTCAACCTCAGTAGTTGTGACCGCATAAGCTTGGCCTCGCTCCCTTGTCCTTTTATGAGGTATGTTTCCTTGACGATTAATACATTCATTTTTATAATGACCCATTTATTTAGAATTTTAGGATTGAACATCAACATCCTCTTTCTCCCCCTTGCAATCACGAGCTTGGTGGCCTTTTTTCTCCACACTTGTAAAAAAATCCCATCCCCTTTAGGCATGTACCAGGGTGTTTCTTCCCACAATTACTACAGGATAGAAATTAAGTTGTTCCCTTATTCCCATTATTTCATTTTCTTGAGTGTTCAACATATCTCTTCTTCTCTTTCTTCACTTTAAAGTCATAAGACTTAGAGAATTTTTTTTCTATATTGATAGCACATGAGACTATATCTTCTTATGATGTGAAGGATTGTGAGACTAATTCTCGATAGAGAAATGGTTTTAACCCATCAAAGAATTGATCATTCTTACTCCTTGGGTTCCATATATAATTTTCCGTATGCCTTGATAACCTTGTAAAGTTATCCTCATACTTTGTGACATTCTCATCCTCCTTTTCCCTTAGACTCAGAAATTGCCTTTCCATATCTGATCAATGTTCACGAGGAAAGTATTTTTCTAAGAAAATATCTTTAAACTCCCTCCATTACATATTTGACACTTCTTCATCCACCTTTGTGTTTTGAATTAATGACCACCATTGATCTGCCTCTCCAAAGAGGATATAAAATGCAATGAAGACTCTTTCCATTTCACTACACCCCAAAGCATGAAATATTTTCTCTGAGTAACTTATCCGTTACTTAGATACAAATGGATTTGAATTTCCATTGAATAATGGTAGTTGTTTCCTCATGAAGTGGTGTAACGTTGATCATACATGTTGGGAATCAGGGTACTCCATACAGGCAAGGTTATTATTCATAACCTGGGTGTGTTTTCCCAATATAGTTATACGCTGTTCAATACTAGTTGCATCACCAGCTCCACTATAATTATCTTGAATAGGAGGGAAATCCATACATGGATTACATGCATTGATACAGTTTCCATTACTTAAACTAGGAACCATTTCTGAATAATGGCATACACTAGATTAGTTCATGAATCACAATGCATAAGTCCAAACTTGTAAAATACTTAACCTAAATTGAACAGTTTATGCATATAATCCATAATCATACAAATGTTTTCTTTTGGGATGTATTTACTCATAAATCCTTCATAATTTTTTATATAGAAAATTTGAATTATCCAAAGAATATCCTCCGAGAGTGTTAAATCAGGTGTGCAGTAAGGCCCGTTGTCGTGTATCAGGATACCTCGGGTCAAGCCCGAAACTCCTTGTCAGAGTTTTCACTCTTAGGTACTTCTGTGCCAAAACCATATCCTCTTATAGTATCCAGACATGGATTTATTGATTGGAAAACCCATATAATATCTACATTACCAATTTTTTTGGATGTTCTTTTATACTAATCCTCAAAGTCTATCTTAGGGTAATGTTCTCTAATCAGAGTTTTTTCTAAATCTAGTTTCCAAGGTTTGTACTAAACATCCTTTGATACCAACTGTAATTCCCCAACCCCAATTACCCGGAGTTAGTGAATTATTACATAACATTGGAATTATCACAAGATATCATGTCTCAAAAGACAGATCAGTTTAGTAGCCTTGGATGTACTGGATACATACATACATTTTACATTACATTATAAAAAAAACAACATTGTGTCTCATTTGAACACACTCATATCCCTTAGTCTATCCCTGCTGGTCAGTCATAATATACTACTTCACATCCTGGAAAAATTAAAACAAAATAAAGGGGTGAGCTCTAATGCTCAGTAAGGATAACAATATAGAGTAAACTATTATAAGTAAGCACAAACATTTAAGGCAATGTATAATACTAAAACACAATACTTTTAAACTTAAAATTCAGTATAATATAGCAAAGATAAAGCAAATAATTCCATTGACTTATTCACATGGATATTATATTAGTTAAATAATCACATGTAATATCAATAGCTAATTTCATAATGATGGAATCCATAATGTTGGACATTATAACCACATTGTCAAAGCCTTATTCCAATAATACAAATAAAAATATTATCAAGTTCTTAGGCCAATACACTAGTTTGTCTCATGAGACCCACTGATGCATCAAGGGGCTATAGCGGACCCCACCCGTCACTTACTACATCCAATGCATTCCTAATATGAAAAGGTTGAAACATACCATAAACATTTTTATTAAAACTAGAATACCAAATATTAATACTTTAACTATAAACCATGAATGGTATAAAAATATCACATCCACAGTCAAACATATCACGAAACCTTCAATACAATATGGAATATTGTATCATAATAAATCAACTTCAAACAAGCGTAAAATCCAACAAAGGATGTTGACATAGATGAAATCAATCTAAAAAAATATTTGAGTGAAATATCTCTATCTACTTTGAAGTCATTTAAAATTAGAGAAAAAATTTATTTTAAAAACATTTTTATATTCTAGTAAGGGATGATTAGAAGGTGTTATAATGGAAAAAATAGCCACTCCCTCCATATTAGTTAAAAAAACATTCTTTCCTTAATTTTTTGAAAAAGTTATAAAGTTCCTTGTTTGGAAAATGAAAGAAATATTCCTTTCAAAACATTTTATATAAATTAAAACAAGGGTATAAATTAGTTTAATACATAGTCAAGGAAATAGTAAAAATGTTTTGAAATACATTTTTAAGTAAAACATATATGAATGATAAGGAATTCCCAGTAGATACTTATGTATAAACAAACTCAGATAATAAAGAGATTGTAAAATTAACCCTTAACTTGTACTTTACCTTTGTCCAGGGTACGTTAACCTCCTGTATAATGTTTAAATAATCGTTATTAAATTATACATGAACCACATACATAAATATTATATCATATATGATTCTCTAATGTTGCTTTGTAAATAATATTTTAGTATTATCATTGTTTTGGGTGTTAACAGATTCATTTTACTTTATATTTTTTGTTACACAAGTCATGTTTATTATTGATAGGATGTATTTGATTCATATAAAAAATGATATTATGTTCTTAAAAATTATTTTTTAATCATCAAATGAAAATTATTTTTGAATGGTTATGATGGGGAATAAAATCTCATCGCGTCGTGGAGACGGTAAGCCGTACGTATGCACGAGCGACAATGCCATTCTATTGATGGTGAAATTTTATATAATTGGATGGTTTATTATATATAAAGAATAATTAAAATTTTATATTTATTATTTAAATAAATTATATTCATTATTATATCCATCCAAATAATGAAGTGTTGAATAACAAACTACACCACGACATGGAGACGGTAAGCTGTACGTACGCACGTATGATGACTTTTTCATTCATAGGATGGATAGAATAATGAATATGGTTTTACCATATTTATAATAACTTACAGTATTTACAAGAAACTAAAGTTATTATTTTATCATGTAAACAACAATGAAAGAGGAAGTGGAAGAAGAAAATAACTTTGAAAGAGGTGATGAAATAATTACCTCTTCTTCGAGTGCTTCCTTTTGATTTGAAAAAAGGGATCATTAGGTTGGCTTTATGATCAGATTAAGTACTCTACGATGAATTTAGAGTATTTGGGATTAGATTTGAGTAGGGTTTGACCGAGCCAAATGGGTTTGGTGGTGTGAAGTTAAGAGAAGGGGAAACACCCTTTTATAAGAGAGGTGAGGGGCACTTTAGGAAAAACTTAAAATACTAATTTATTATAAAATTATTTTCAGTTTATAATAGATAAAAATAGATTTATTTAAAGGATATGGTGGGTATGGGTTTTATTCTTCTCAAATAATAGGTTTTTGACATGTTTGGGTCACCATATTAACCTTATCTTTTAGATTTAAGCCTTAGTTAAATAGTTTAACTTTTACAATGTCTTCTTGTATTCTTACACTATATGGTTAATAAACTTACTATAAAATACAATGAGAACCTTAAGTGGTTAAATAATGACATATGTAACATTATATAAGTCATTTATCCTAATAATATATTTTTAGGACTGTTATATAATTTAATAAAATAGTAATTGTTTTAAAAATGCATTTATGTCAATTTTGATACTATTTAGTATTTGATTTTTTGTGAAAGTCATAACAATCTGATTCATTTGAAAAAATACTTTGAATCAACCCTAAAATTTAATATTCACCTATAAAATTTTTGTATGGCATCACAAGTTTCAATTTACATTTATTTTAATATTTATAATATCAATTATTTTAATCTTTCATTAATAAGATAATTACTGCATCATCATTGTGTCATAAATACATTTAATTATTTAATCACTAAAAATTATAAATAAAATAATATTATGTAGGAAATGTTTTTATATTTATATTTAATATTTATAGTCTAATTTATCTTATGTATAACCCTATATAAAAAATAGTTTAGTTATTAAAATTTCAATTTAACACTTTTAACTCTTCTTTTAAAAAAATATAATAAATGTCCTAACATAATAAAAATGGATAAAAAGGGATCATTTATTTCTTCTTAAGGTTTATTTTTTTTTGAAAAACACTTATCAAATAGAATTCATACATGTGATAGGATAATTATAATATCATTTTTACATTTAATGACCCTATTTACTTTTAACCGTGGTAAATAAAATCCAAAAGTTACTATTCAAAAAAATATTTTCATCCTATTGAACCAAATTTTACTTTATGATGAAAATAATGTCTATCAGATTTTTGAAATTCAATTCATAGAAGCAGTAATATTATGTTTTATGCAAATTTGTAAATGTGCCTAGAAGGTGGGTAAAAGACGTTAAAAAGTTCAATAAAATATTATATATCTAATATTATTATAAAATGACTCCAATGAATTAAATTGAAATAATATAGGTATTATGTATCTATTTTTACTTTAAAATAAATTTAAATTAGAAATAATTATTTAAATAAAAAGTCTGTTTTAAACAATAACGTAGCATTTTCACTATTCATCAAAAAATTGAATTTTTTCAGAAAAATACCAAAAATTCACACTAAACTAATTTTGATATTTCGAATCCAAAAATGAAGACAATTTTGAAAAATAAAATTTACAAAATTTCAAAAATTTGGTATTACTATTCATAACTGCTTTTTCAACGGCTAGTTTGATTGGTCATGGTGTGATAGAAATCAAAGCTGCGTATATCACATGCTATTATATTATTCAAAGAGAAGAATACCATGGAGTCTTGGGGTGTTATAATGTTGAACTACACTTTTTTGAATGTTTCCAATATTTCTTTATCATGTTCAGTTTCCTTTTTTTCTTTGTTGGGTGGCCATTTGGGGAAATGGAAGAGGAATGGTTGGGATAAGTGACTCATCGACAAACACACTCTTTACTTTATAAGGGAATCTCCCAGGATAATGATTTTATTCTCTTGAACAATTTTCAACAGTTGTAATAGCGGTTTCCTCAGCAGTGGATGAATCTAATGGAGGGTTCATTTAGGTTTTAAGTTGTTTCCCACTCCTAAGTGTGATGGAACTAACATTTCCTTTATCCCTAGGGTTAAATACTGGTTTAGAGGGTAGTTTACCTAACCCATGACTTTGAATTTCCCCCACAGAGTTAGCAAGTTGGCCTAACTGGTTTTTGAGGTCTTGTAAGGTTTCCTGAGTGGTTTGTTGGAATTAGATATTTTGGGAAACCATTTGTTTCATCACGTCTTCAAGGCTAGGATTCTATTTTGGAGGGGGTTTTTGGAAAGGACTTTGGGGTGTTTGAGTATTTATGGGTTGTGGTGGTTTATGACTACTCTGACCCTATTGGTTCCATTTTTGTTGAGGTTGGTTTGAATACTGCCCTTTTCTATAAGCTTGGTTTTCATTCCAACTAGGGTTAGATGGATAGTAAGGTTCTTTCGTATACAGTTGGTTATATGGGATACTTAGATAGATTTCCTCACAACTCTTAGAAGTTTCTCTCAATTGGGGGAATTGGTTAGAGTAGTGGGTGTCATAAGAATAGATACCAAAATGGATGGGATGAGGAGAATGAGATTTCCCTTGGGAGAGAGCGAGTTGTCGTAGAAGGGTACTTACCTCTTCGAACTTTGTTTCCACCTTCTTCTCAAATTAAGTACTTTTCTATTCATGGTGTTGGGAAAAAATCCCTCAAGGCATGATTGAAATATTTTTGAGGTGATTGTGTTTGTTGACAAAGTGAACATATGTGTTGTAATTGTTGACAATGCAAACCATGACATACAAATTTTTTGACAAAGTGGGTTTCATGGTGGAATTTCGAGTTCAAGATCTGTGGTCAATGATCTATGTCTGATTCAGGAACATCGATAATGGAATGGACGATCTGGAGGCGGTACAAAAGAACAGATACAAGGTGGCGCTATTTTCCAGTGTTGGCCAAATGTTTGGGCCTGAAAATCGACAAATGAAAAAAAGTGTTTTTGGCAAAGGGACTTGCGCACCGAGGACTTGGAATATAGGAATCTTGCGCACCATATGTTTTTCAAGATCAGAAGATCAGAATATGGAAAAGGAAATAGGTTCGCGCAAGTATGGGAGTTGGTCACACAAGTGTCTAGGAGGACAGAAGACTTGCGCGCCGAGACTGGGTCGTGCAGGTGACTTGCGCTCCGTCGCGCATGGTGGTCAATTTTCCTATAAATACTGGACCACCCCTATTCATTATTCACTGGAGTTCAACACTTTGAGAAATCAGAGCTCCCTTCACGCAGGTGTGGTGGTCGCGCAAGTAGTGTGTGGTCGCGCAGGTGGAGTTGCGCGCCAGTGTGAGGAGTTGCGCGCCAGTGTGATAAGTTGCGCGCCATTTGGCAGTTGCGCATCAATATTGGTTTGGTCATAAAAGGAAGAGAGTAACACAAGTTTGGAGTTGGGGATGCTTGTGTCGTGTAAGTGTCTTAGGAGGACTTGTGCGACCGTTGTGACTTGCGCGCCGATACTTGCACGCCGAGATTGACTTGCGCGCCAAGTAAGGTTTATTTCCAGCATTGTTTTTCGGGCTGCGTGGAAGCTAGAAGTTTGCCCGATACCTTCGGTGCAAAGAGAGATTAATCTATGGGTGAAAATTGGGCTTCAAAAGAGCATCTACATACAGAAGAAGATGCATTCTTTCATGCAAGTGAAGAGACCTACTGGTCTATAAACTGTGAGTGGATCCTTTCCAGAGCAGTGAGCGAAGGAAGAGGAAGAAGGTGATCCTCTCCACCGACAGTGAGCTAGAGAGAGAGAAACAAGGAGTGACCCTTGGGAAAGCAGTGAGCTGACCCTAAAACCTTGTAAAGGCAGTGAGCCTAGGACAGAGTGACTGTGCCCAAACTTCGTAATCCACAGCTAGTGAAGTATAGTGGAATTTGGTACGACTGGCAACCTGTCGGCGTATGCTCCTTGGACGTAGCCCTTAGTGGTGAACCAAGTAAAATTGTTGTGCCTTGTGCTTGATTTACGTTCTATTTATATTGTGCAATAGGAAAGAGAGAGAAGAGTGTTTTACTTAACAGCGAAACAAGATCATAACGGGCTTTAATTTTAAAGTATTCATACCCTGATTCACCCCCCTCTTAGGGTATTCACCCTTGTGGACCTAACACATGGACACGTTTAATGGTTACATTAGACCTTGTACCAAATTTTTGACTTTTCTATGCCATGTTTTCAATCGTTTTCCTTGCATCGATTGCGTTTTTATCCACTAGTGCACCACCAACAACATTATCAATCATGTTACGATCAATTGGAATTAAACCTTCATAAAAATACTAAATTAAAATTCGATCACTTATTTGGTGGTGTGGTAAACTTGAAAATATCCTTTTAGAGAGTTCCTAATATTCATGAAGTGTTTCCCCTTAATATTGTCTTATAACAGATATTTCATTCCTCATTCTTGTAGTTTGAGAGGCTGAGAAATATTTTTCAAGAAAAAGGCGTTTCATGTCTGCCCAGCCTCATATTAGAGATTTAACATAATAAATCCAGTCTTTTGAATTTTATTCTAATGAAATGTAAATTCCCTAAGCTTTACTTTTTCTTCATCCACATTTTCAAGTTTTATTTTAGAACACACAATATGATTTTTTTTAAAATTAAGGTGTGGATCCTCTCTAGGAAGTACATGGAATCTTGGTTAAAGATAAATTAAAACAGATTTTAGTTCAATGTTGGGTGCCTCACATTGTAATTGAATGTATGTGGGAAGGATATTGTCATCAGGTGAGGTTAGTTATTTTAGTGTTATACTGTTTTCATCCATGTTTTAGAAGTTTATTTCAGTTTTGATGTTGGTTCTAGAAGAAGAAGTAGAAGGATCAAGAAGAGTGTCGATGTTTTGTGTGTCCTCATTCAAAGGGATCCCTTCTATGTATCGGTGTCTCTGACATAGGATCCTATATTATTAGGGTTCAAAAGGAGTTAAATATCCCATATTATAACATTTAGTGCACCAAAACTACACAATAAATAGATCAGAATACAAAAGTATTGAAAATGTAAATAAATATTCACAAAATTTACCAATATCATATCCAAAAACACACATTAAAAAACAAATTACTCCCCAGCAACGGAGCCAAAATTTGACCATGTTCTCATGACATGTCAAATTTATAGTGATTTAAAGAAGTTTTTTAGTCTATGGATGACCCTAGGTCCTCTCTCAAAGAGCATTGATAGGTTTTCAGTGTGTATTTTTAATAAAAATTACTAAAAGAGGGGTGGTTTTGAATACATTTTCAAGAAAGTAACTTAATTTAAAGAGTTATAAAGTTGAAAGATCAAGTGGACTGTGAAAAAAATGAGATAAATAAGTGATCATTTCTAAGTTACTACAAAAAGTGAAGAGTTCCTCATTCTTAATTGATTATTTGGTTTTAGTGTAATCCTTTGGTTGAGGGTTAACCAAGATCTTGGGTACCCACAAGCCTCTTAAAATGATGTGATAGGAACTAAACCTTAACATAAAAGTCATTTAGTTATGTTCTAGCCCCTTAGAATGATTTATGGTTTGAAGGGGAACATTTAAATCTCAAATTTTTAGGAATTAAAAGGGTTATTATGTTGTCCAATCGGAAAAACACAAGACACACACTTAAAATCACACAACAATCGATTATTAAATAAAAAGTGATTCAATTCAATGCATCAAAAAAAGTTACGATACATATGGAAGAATAATTCAAACCACAATATACACCAAACCAGTAGATAATTATGTGCTGTAACTCCCTCTTCAAGTGTGTAGCTCCCTCACAATGATCACCCAACACTTATCTCGACATCGAGAGGAGGAGGAAGCTCGGGTGGAACTCATTCTTCATTATTGATCCCCCTATAAGGATAGGGGCCTCCAGAACTTCTAGGATCAAGAGGAGACTCTCATAGGACACCAAAATGGCAGACATTTTCTTCTGGTTCGAACATCCCAATGAGGCTCATTATGGTTCCTTTTTATAGCTAAAATAGAACATGGTTTTGAGAACCCTCTTTTTGAGATACCATTTTTGTCTCAGTTTTGGAATACTAGAAAGCCATATAATGACTTTAAAAAAAGAGAAGATTTGTGGGACTGCCTCTTGACTATTTTCATGTAATGGTTGGTGGACATTACATATTTCTTTTGGGGATATGGTCAAAATATAGAACCAAACCTTTGAATTCGGGCATATTCAGTCCCCTAGATAGAAGGGTTTAGACGGGCCACAAGATGGAAGAATTCGGCTTCAGTTACTTGAGAAGAGTTTTATCTAATGATATTTTGGAGAGGATAACAAATTTTTATCCCATTTGGATGTACTAAATTCTCTTAATTCTCAAAACAATAGATATATTTCCATGGGATGCCAAGCAGTTTGGCCCATTTTTCTTATAAATCACCTCTAAGGACTCCAAATCACCTCCACCTTCAATGAAAATATCAAAACAAATATAATTGACCATTTTAATAGTGATAAAAACCAAATAAATTAATCAAACATGAATTAAAATTTGTTATTATATTTTAAATTTACAATACAAATTTAGTTTAATACAATGGTGTAATGGTGAAAATGAAACAGTGAATCATAGTGCGATCAATACCAACATGACATTTAAGAAATTAGTTCAAAGCGATAAACGATTTCTTACACCCAATGTTGAAAATAGGTAAAAAATATAATATATATAGGATGATTATAAATTATGAGTATAAACCGTAATATTTTTGAAAAAGGTTTTTTATTTATTTAATCAAATTAATTTAATTTTCTTGGACGTTTAGTGCAAGTGAAGAATAGATCAATACCAAGTAAGGGTTTTCCTCTAAAATTTATCTTTGATACATTCTTGGTATTATTCACATAATTTATTTTGTGTGATTGTTTTCGATTCTTTTTCTGGGGCGCGCACATCCGTCTGCGGAGGATGCGCTGCTGTGGCCCCACATTCCCGCTTTCCAAAGGCGGGCGGCATCCACACCTTATTCAGGGACGTCTGCTCCTTGATCGAAACCGGGATGATGGGATGTCGGTTCCTCCTTCTGTGGATTCCTCCTCAGAACTCGTCACCTAGTCCGGGTATCCCTCATAGATTTAATATGTTGTTCGTGAAACTCTTCCCAGTGCCATGTTTCCATGGACGCCAGTTAATTACACTACTTCTTTCAAGAGATTCCAAAGGGTTCGGTCAGGGAAGAAACCTTCAGTCGAGGGAGTAGTCACGTCGAGGAATCAGTAGCGTGTATGTATGCTGGGGAACTGGCATGTCTGTCTTTTTTCCCTTGTCATGGGGCTTCTCGAGGGCGTGGAAGCCCGAGGCATCCCACATCGAGTGCGGGGAATCATACGCCCTAGGAATATATCTTAGTTTTCCTCATCTTCCTATGTTTGACATAAGGTATGCCACAGGTTTAACGTCCGGCAGAGACGGTTACGCCAAGGGTGTGCCATCCGAGGTTTTCCTCAGGCATCTCATGTTTATCCCGAGGTAGGTCGCAAGTTTAACGTCCAGTGGAGACGGTTTGGCCTGAATTTTGTGAAGAGGAGCGGAATGGCATGATCTCACCGGGATATGATGGTCCGGGTGAGGATCAGGGTGGATGATGGATGGGCGGATGAAGTAGAGGGGGACTGAGATGGGACTATCGCAAGGGCGACAGTGAGATTGGGCTTGAGCCTCGAAGAGACCTCCTACGTATCCCCGTGGCAGGTAATCAAAGTCCGCGTAGTTCGGGATAGTGCCGGCGAGCCGACGTGAAGGTGGAACTTGGCCTGATGGGTGCCGTCAGCGAACCGACGTGAATGAGGTTGAAACGACCAGGTGATGGGATTCAACCTTATGGAGTCTTCCTACGTAACATGCCTTGGCATGGATCAAAGACCACGTAGTTCGGAATGGTGTGTCGGCGAACCGACGCGAGTGAGGACCTTGGTCCGGATGGTGTGGGGATTACACACTAGGCTTCCCAGGTGCTGGTGACCTGACGTGAAGAGGGTCGGAGTGACCAACAGGTGGTGGGCTTGAACCTCTGGGAGGCTTCCTACATACCATGCCTTAGCACGGATCAAAGACCACATAGTTCAGGTTGGATGCCGGAAGGCCAACATGAATGAGGAGTACCAGGGGGGTCCCAGTGGTGGTGGGATTAGACCTCGTGGAGGCTTCCTACGTACCATGAATTAGCACGGAACAATGACCACGTAGTTCAGGTGGGCTTCATCGGTGAACCAACGTAAATGAGGGACCTTGGTCCGATGGGAGATGGGATTGAACCTCGTGAGGCTTCCTACGTACCATGCCTTGACATGGATCAATGTCCTCGTAGTTCGGGTTGGTTGTGACGGCTTGCCGTCAGACTGGAATGCACTTTAATGTCTTGCTGGATGAAGGTAGAACTCGACATGAAGAAATGACAGATGGGCCTGAACCTCATGGAGGCTTCCTACGTACCATGCCATGACATGGATCAAAGACCTCGTAGTTCAAATGGGTGTGTAGTTTAATGTCATTGCGGGATAAGGGAATACAGTTTAACGTCATGCTGGACGAGGTCATACAGTTTAATGTCATGCTGGACTAGGGCATACAGTTTAACATCATGCTGGATGAGGAAAATGCCATGGACAATGCTTACTCTAAGCCCACGTGAGTCATGCTCGGTGTGAGAAAAAAGAGGAAGCAAGGACCTGGCGATCACGTCGCGAAGAGTGCGTCCGTGAGAAGCAAAGAGGGGCTTACGCGTTAGGCGGCCCATGGTGCTGGGAATTACTCCAGGATGGAGGCCCGAAGTGTGACAAGGCGCGGTGGGAGAGGGATTTGGGACCAATGATGGAAGGTGACTCATTCCCTATCGCGCCCTCCGCTGGCCTTGGCAGTGGAGAAGTGCGGAGGTGCATGGGTGATACCTTCCGCAAGAGAGGATTGGGGATTATACCGGGGTGGTTGCCCTTCTCCCATGGACATAAGCTACTCTGAGAATGAGGATATCATCCCTTGTAGAGGGGGTGACCCCGTCTCTGTGGAGTCAAGTGGCATAAAGAATGTACGAGCTGGGGGGACCCTGCGTGTGAGGCACGAGGCCAGATCATAGTTTAACGTCATGTGTTGATGACGAGGTTCTTGGTAGTTTAACGTCCTGTAGCTTGGACGAGGTGGGTTTACTCCACACCCCTATGACTTACATAACAGGTACCCTCTGTTCCTTGGGGAAGGGAAGGTACTGGTAAGGCCATGGTAAAAGGGGGTCGCGGAGCGAACCATTGAGGGGTCCACATTAGCGTGGATATGCGAAGAAGAAATAGCTGTTAGCGTGCCTATGCGAAGAAGCATTAGGTGACGCAACGCTACGGGTGGTGTTGTCCATGGGATTTTGAAATCACATCGTGCAAACCTGGAGGGTCGCACGGGAAGAGTAATTGCCAAGAAAAGGAGCATGCATTGCGAAGTGGAGTGCCTCGGCCTTAGCATGGGGCAGGGGTGTGACTGGGAGGTGCTTCGTGAAGTGGAATAGTATTCGTGGAGCACTGCCTTGTGAAGTAGAGGGGCCTCACGAAGCAAGGTGCTGAGAAGCAGTGTGCTTCTCTATGTACAGCGACCCTGCCTTGGCATGTGGATCACTAGTACCGAATGGGTGTTTCACGAAGCATAAACACTCCGCGGCTTCCCGGGTTCCCTGGGGAATCCCCTTCCTCCACGAATTCCCATAGGCTTCGTGAAGGGAATCCCTCTCGGAAGAGGGGCTCCATATGAGACAGGGCGAAGGCATCTCGTGAAGTAGAAGTACCTCGCAGAGCTCATGATTCCTGGGGGCGAAGGGTGCTTCGCGATTCGGGAGCTGAGAAGCCGAAAGTTTGGATCGTCAGTATTTCAGCTCAGGGTGAACCCAGTATTTATAGGCAAGGGGTGCCTCTAAGTATAGATCACATGGCGCGAAGGGGCAGCGGGTGCTTCGCGTTAGGCTCGCGAACGTCAGGGAATTCACGGAGCATTACCGCCTCCGGTGCTTCGTGGCGGGCTCGTGAACGTCAGGGCATTCGCGGAGCGTTACCGCCTCCTGTGCTTCGTGGCAGGCTCGCGATCTTCAAGACGTTCACGGAGCGTTACCTCCTCTTGTGCTTCGCGGCGGGCTCGCGACCATCGGGGCGTTCGCGGAGTGTTACTGCTTTTTGTGCTTCGTGGCGGCCGTGATGCTCGGGAGGTGCTTCGTGCCATCGCCTTGCGAGGCAGCGTGCTGGGTTTCTTTTCCGTCCCTTCTTTGCGTGTAAGATTTTGGCGCCAACAAATGCTCCCCTTAGACTTGGATCCATAGAGGGAAGAAGGGTCGAAGTCTAAGGAAAAATCGCCAAAATTTCTCGGCAGTTCGCGATGCGGCCTCGCAAAGGGGCCCACCGCGCTGCCGGCGGACACGCGGTTCGGATGCGGCATGATGCTCTGCGCGGGCGAGACACACGGCGAAGCTCCGGGGTCGCCGCCTATAAATAGGGGGGATGACCTATCTTTTGTCATCTCGCAACTCTTGTCCTCTTGCGCTCTCGACTTCGCGAAGCTCCGCGTACTCCGCGTTTCCTCTCCGCGAATCGAGCTTCGCGGAGAACTGCAGGTCTCCGACTCCGCGACCGCGCCAAGTGAACTTCTTTTTTCCAGCCTAGGCCAGACTCCGCGGCTTGGTTTTTCACCCAAACTTCACGAGGGATCTTCGTGAACAAGCTTCGTGATCCAGCCCAATTTTTTTTTCCGAGTTTTGAAACCGAAATGGCCCATCGAGAGGCTGTATTGGGGGTCCTTGCAGACGCCACCCGGAGGGACGATATGGATAACTATCTGGGTCTAGAGGAGATGGTCTGAAGCCACTCGGACCATACTTCTTTGACAGAACTTCAATCAGAGGGTCAGAAGAACTATCTGCAGTGCAAGAAACTGCCCTTGTATGGTTTCAGGCTGAGGGATGACGTCTTCATCCCTGTGGCAAGTAGGGACGAACCAGATTGCTGGTTCAGGAGCACGCCATGCCAACGCCAGTGGTTCAGGGAGGCCGATGGTCATTCATGGGACGATTTCACACCCATCACCGCCGACTGTCTCTAAAACCATGTGAACAATATTGACGGGAAGCCACTACAACCGGAGACGTCCCTTCCCCTGTACCGTACCATGATGAAGGCGACGTTGCAGGATCCAAAGAAGGGGTGGTCTGATGAGTGGGACCTGCGCCAGGGCAGTAACTTCACCAATGACTAGGCATGGGCCTACTGGGTAGGCACCTCATGTGAGGATTTTGGGGCTGAGCTGAGGAGAGTGGGTTTGTATGAGGCGTCATGGGCCTCCCAATTCCACATTTACCAACCGAAATAGCTGATGCCGGAGCTGCTAAGCAGATGGTTGTCTAGGACCAATACTTTTCACCTGCACAATGGGGAGGTGGGAATCAGCCTGTGGGATGTCCACCAGATTTCAGGGGTTCCGATCTTGGGAGCCATGTATGATGATTTCCTCCCCGTCATGAGCGCGTGGGAGGATACAGAGCAGATTCCGTGACTGACGTCAGCACTGATGGCACTGGTCCCTGGAGAGGACAAGGAGGAAGTGAAGGATTTCCACTTCAAGAAGTGGTTCGAGCGGTTCCTGAACTTCCCGGAGAATCGAGAGTTTCCTCCATGGCCTCAAACTTTTCCAAAGGTGGCTCAACGGGGCAAAGAGCACTCATACTGGCGGGTCTTGGAGGGCAGCCAATGGAAGACTTGGGGTTTCAGTGTCAGCACCGAACAACAGCCGATAGTCAGGCTGGAAGCATTCATCACGGCCCTTATCTTCGGTTGGATTCTACCGGTGAGGGATACCAGCATGGGGGTGCGGCCCAACTCGTTTGTCATGGCGTCAGTGCTGGCCATGGGGCAACGGGTCAATCTGGGGATTCCAATGCTCGCCAAGCTGTATAGGATGCTGCGGCACATTAGCGAGGACAGGAAGCTACCACAGATATGCGGGCCCTTCCACATTCTGTATGGGTGGATTACGACACACATCAGGGGGATTTATGAGTATCCAAACCCTATCTCACCCCCGGGATCAAACTTCCTTCCCTCCATTCTGAATTCGGCCATGAGATTCCCATTCAAACTAACCATGCCGATGGTGCTGAACCGGGTGTGGAGGACGAATGAGTTTAACTTCCACCCATTTCCATTGCCGTCGGGGATACTCACTGATGACGGGCGGGGGACGGAAGAGCACCGAGCTTATCTCCTGGCCTTTCAAGGTGGAGTTTTGGTGAAATGAGTGGATCATGAGACACTCTGTGAACCGTACACCCCGCATCGCTTTGCGAGGAAGTTCCGGTACCTCCAGCAGCTGACCCCATAGGTCTACTGGGAGGTGCGTGATGAGGAGCACCCATGTGTGATGAGGCAACTGTGGCTCATGTTCACACAGGAATATGGGAAGATGCGAATTGCATTGCCTCCATCCACCGCCACTTTCGGATTGGTGAGGGAGTATTCCATTAGCTGGGAGGCTGCTTATCCGGGGGAGATACTGAGGCAGCCAACTATTCGGGTTGGTGACGGCGGGCCTCCTTTATCCCGAGGTCGGGGTCAGAGGGAAGCAAGGGCCTCTCGCAGTGGCAGGGCCGCCGTGGCGGTGAGACCCGCGCCGACTGAGGGTGTGGCAACAGCGGCAGATCCGGTGATTCCGAAAGAGCAGGGCCATCTGAAGGGGCGGCCACCGAGGGGATTTCGTAGGATATCCACCCAGGCTCTGGGGAAGTGGCTGCGTCATATCGACATGGCAGAGGATGTGGTCTTCTCAGAGACCTGGGACATTTGGGATGTCAACTAGCAATTCCTCAGCCCACCCAAGATATGGGAGCACTTGAATTGCCTTGGGGTGGAGTTACCAGGCATAGGCCCAGTCCGGGCTGGTTTTACGGCGTCTCCGACGGAGGCAGAGCGATACTTGGACGAGATGGAGGACTACATCCACTCTAGTTGTGTCCCACGCCCAATGACAGACCGGGTGAGGGTTCTGCTGGATCAGACGGTCCCCCCACAGCTGTCAGCCGCCGATCTGAGGGAGCGCTTCCCCCTGACGGAAGAATCAGAGGACTCCTCTCGAGAGGATGAGGTTTGTGGGGGGAGCCCGTTGGAGGAGGGCGAAGTCGGAGACCAAGACTCAGATTCTGATGATTTCGCAGAGGCTCTTGAGGTAGCATTCCGAACTTATTTCCTTACGGTCCGTTCTCAGGCCATCACCGATTTCTCACCGATGTTTGAACCATGCAGGAGGAACTTGTACGCATGCCTCGCTCTCGCCCCTTGGCGGGTGACGATGCAGGACCTTCTGAACCCGCGCCTATGGCTGCGTCCAGTTCTACTTATGGTGGGGCTGGATCACCTGAGGTGGCTCCTCTGAATCTCTAGACCTTCCAACAGTATATGGAGGGCCACGCCTCGGGGTCCCGTCAGCATCGACTCAAGAGCAGCACCAGAAGATGAATATCTGTAAGTTTCCTCTACTGGATTCATTGTTGTCACATGTAGATTGTGCCAACTAATGTTTGTGTCTCTCTCTATCGTACAGTTCTTCGACTGGATTGGGCTGCTATGGCAAGGCTGGTTGGGATGTCTGGTGGCATCCCTCCTAGGGGCATGCTAGTGATGGTGGAGATAGTCCCCCCATCTTCCCGAGCTACTCCACACACTATCACCGGTGGGTCCACCAGTAGGGTCGTGCCTGAGGTTATTGAAGTAGAGTCTGATGACGAGGATCAATCGGCCGACCCAAGTCCCGTCACGCCTGCTCTGATGCCAGATGTCGTGCCAGATTCAACACCAGATGCAGATCCTTCTGAGGACTTCCTGCAGGCGTATCCTGCATACAGGCCTGCCAATCACATAGACTGGGACTAAATGGCCTCCGATGAGGAGGACAACAACATAGTCCACCACCAATCATGGAAGCTGATCACACGATTCATCAAGGACACCCCCAAATGTTATGGATGAATGAAATGGACAGAATTCACTCAAAGCTGCGCGAACTGTGCGCTGGGGGAGTTGATGCCCAACGTCCTCATGTGCTCATCCGAGATCTCATGGCCGAGCAGATATGGGAGTATGATCGCGGGCTCAGCATGGGATGGTAGCGGAGGAAGGCGACCGACATCAAGAAGCTCTAGGAGGCTGAAAGAGAGGTCCAACAGATGCAGACCCGAGCAGATGAGCACTCAGCCTATCTTAATGTGCAATCTGAGCTGATCTCACAGTTGAAGGCCCAGCTGGCAGAGGCAGAAGAGAATATGAGGCATGCTTTAGGAAAGATGGCTGCCATTCAGGATGGCGTAGAAAGGTCCAGAGCCAAGGCTAACGAACTGCGCCCCGCAACTGTTGAGGAGGAGTGGGAGTTGAGTCGGTGACAGCAAGTCTTGGACGCCACAAGTCGAAGGGTGGCGGAGCTGCAACGTTCTTTTGACGGGGTCAACCCGTCCATGGGGGGAGTCGACCCCCGGGTATTGTAACAAATTACAAACCTTTTAATGGTACTTTCACGCTTCAATTTTTTCTTCTTTTGAATACCATAGCATGCACGATTTCCACTATTTCAATCGATTCATTACATCCCTATAATGTTGGCGGGGCGTCCGGTGACAATTCCCCAAGATCACGTGGGTCAATACCGATGTGAGAAATAGGAGATAGTTTCCTCATCTTCCCTCCCGACATGGGAGTGGAAAACAAGCTTCGGGTATTCGGGGTTTGGATAACCAGTTCGGATTTCCGGAATGTGGGAGAGGCCTGGCCAAAGAAGGAGGTCCTTAGAACAACCGAATTAACGTTTCTTTAGCGTGCTCTTATGCATGAATGGTGCAATGCTAGGGGAGCTGAAATCGGTCCGAATAGATGGAAATGGGAAGTGTGGATCACGATACCCAAGATTCGGAACACTGCGGGGATGGTGTGACAATAAAGGACAATCATTAACCGTGGAGGAGAAATGATATCCTTATTGAGTTATCCTAAAATGGGGACAATAAATGAGGGTCGACCGTTGACCATGTTCGAAACACGGGACCAGGTCACAAATGTTGTCGGTCAATCCTTCGGGATGTTGGCCCAGGACTGTAGGCGGACCCTTGGTCGAGCATCCATACTGTTAGGGGATCCTTCCAAACATGACCAGTCTTCCGGAACGTTGGCCCAGGACGGTAGGTGAGCCAATGTGGCATGAGACCAGGCCGTTAGGGGGTCCCTTTAGACATGAAAGAGGATGGGGATCTGAATAAGGGGTACGCAAAGCGTGGAATTTGGAGCGGTGGTTTGTCCGAATAGAATCCAACACTTAGGTAGTTACACCACCGTGGTGGGAGTACGCCAGATGGGCGCATTGGTTTGGTTATGGATCCTTCCTTCTTTGGGATAGGGCCTCCCTAGCGAGGGGTCCGGCCAGGGGGCCGGAAAGGGGAAGGATGGGATTAATAATTTCTATGGGCTAGACCCTAGGAAAAATACCAGGGTGTCTCCATGTATGCCATGAGGATGGGAATCAAGCCATACATAGTTCTGGAGGAGGGCGAATAGGAAAAATTCCTATGGGCTAGACCCTAGGCAAAATACCAGGGCGTCTCTACGTATCCCATGAGGATGGGAATCAATCCATACATAGTTCTGGAAGCATAGTTTAACATTTTACAGGATGGTGAGAAGCCCGACTGTGTTGGTACACATCCTGCAAATACTACAAAGCCCACGTGAGTCATGCTCGGTGTGGGAAACAAGAAGTAATAGTGGGACTTTCCCGACAGAGAAAAGGGAAGGTTAGGGTGAGGGGACGCTCGGTTAATACCGGCCCCATGATACTAACATGCCAATGTGGCACACATAGATGCACAAAGAGATAAAGCCGAATATGTTGGAATTCCACTTGAACATCAGGAAGTGGAAATGTGTGAATCGTGACGCTCGAGATTTGGATCACAATGATAGCGGTGTGACGATAGAGGATAACTGTTAACCGTGGCAGAAACACAGCATCCATATCGCGTTAGCCTAGAATGGGGACAGACAAATGATGGTTGACCGTTGACCATGTTCGAAACACGGGACCATGTCACAAATGTTGTCAGAGATCCTTAGGGATGTTGGCCCGAGACGATATGACAACCCTTAGGGCCAACTTCCATGGATAGCCCTTAAGCCTAGTATCCATGTCATCCAAGGGTCCTTTTGGATGTGGAATAGGATGATGATCCAAATAGCAAGCTCACAAAGCTTGGTCATGGGACGAGGGGAATGTCCCTATGAAAATACCACACTTCAGGCTCTTTGTCAAAACACATCTGAATACAACAAAGAGACATATTAGATAGAGGGAGCAGAGTCCTTTCCCATAGGGAGATCTTAGTTTAGGGTCGTAGAATTCGGACCATGAATGGGAAAGGGGAGAAGGGGACACATGGAAAGGCGGTTTCAAAACCCTACGTGAATGAGGACCTAATCCCTACTTACCATGTGTTCTCTATGGAAATGCTTGAGTCGAGGGACCGAACATGAAGGTTAGGCTGGGCCCGCGGGGAAGTGCCCGGGCGCTCTTACGTATCTCATGAGAATGAGAATCAAGCCATACATAGTTCTGAATGGTGACATGGTAAGATACCAGTGCCAGGGGAAAAAGGGAAGTTCGGCTGTGGCCCTTGCACTGAAAGAAGCAGAATTTGATAAATCTTGTTTGTCCTTTAAGGTGAGTGGTTTTTTTGTGAAGCGACAGGCCTAGGGTAGCAGGCCCTGGTGTCGCCATAAGAATCAATCTGTGATGGGCGTTGACAAATGGCATGGCACGTGACCAATACCCAATGTGATGTCCTCTATAATGAGGTCGTCACAATGCAGTGCCATTTTACGTCGTGCGGCTAGGACGATAATGTCACAGTTTAGGGTCATGTGACAGGACCAATCATGCATTTTAACATCATAAAACGTAGACGTAGCAGAGACGATGCTAGGCGGGGAATGTGCACAGTGTCATGAAACACAATTGATGGAGAAATGATCCCACATCACACTGTACACCACTCTGAGAGAGATACCTCAGGCCGAGGGGCCTATATAGAGGTAAGAGGTGAAAAGAGGGGGGGGGACTAGCTCCCCAAATGGACTGGACCTGAATACAAGGCATCCGGGTGGTCCTACGTATCCCATGAGGATGGGAATCAAGCTGAACGTAGTTCTATATGGATCTTAGTTTATGGTCTTAGAGCTCAGACCATGGATGGTGACAACTTCCCGAGTAAGCGCAGACGTCAACCCGATCCCTAATCCCACGTGAGTTAAACTCGATGTAGGAAACAAGGGGGGGGGGAATCTTCATTGCAATAATCAAGGCGTCCATCAAAGGGGATTCAGAAGAGAGCCTTGAAGGACACCTTTAACCCGACTTTGTCCTTGTAACGTGCAGATGCGCACTGAGGAGTAGTACCTAGAGCTTCGAACCTCTACTTGGACAAGATGAAGTGAAGAAGGATGTGAATCGTGTACCCGGAACTTTGGTCTTAATGGGGGTTTGGCATGGCGATGGAGGATAACTATTGACCGTGGCATAAAACGGTATCTATATCGCATTATCATGAAGTGGGAACAACAAATGAGCATCAACCACTGACCGTATTCGCAACGCGTGATTTTATCGATTTTTTGTCCAAAACCCTCAGGGGCGTTGGCCCGTAACGGTAGGAGAGCCCTTGGGAGTAGTATCTAGGCCGTTCATGGGGGTTCCTCCAGGTTTTAAAGATGATGGAAGGCCTGATGAAGGGATACAAAAAGCCTGGAAAGCAGGTGAGGACGTGTCCGAGTAATGCCTGGCATTCCAGGTAATAAACTGGAGTTCCTCTAGGCACATTGGTGAACCGCCAAAGAGGGTCGACAAAACAGCTTGAGAGGGAGAGGTGCATGGTGTGGACATTACCAGACCGACGTGAATGAGGACATAATCCCATACCACGCCATATAATCTCCTCATGGAGCAAGGGTAGAACAAGGGGCCAAGGTGGGATGATGATTCCTGAGAGATGGGGATGGACCCGAAGCCTATACATTTAGGTGATCCTATGTATCCCATGTGGATGGGAATCAAGCCACAGATAGTTCTCTAGATGTAGTTTAACGTCATGTGGGACGAGGAGGGGAGTAATATATCCCCAAACATGGTAGGTGTACGGTACAACAAATAAACCGACGTGAATGAGGACGTAATCCCACGCCACACCATACACTCTCATAAGAGAGGACCTGGGATGGGGGCCCGAAAAGGCCAAGGGGCTTGATTATTAGGCATTGGTCATGAAGATCTGACCTACTTGCAGTTTAACGTCTTGCGGTAAGGATGAGGGCCAGGGGCCCAAGGAGGCCACGAGGCCTGAGGGTGGGCCTCGGTCAGGAAGGCCTGACCTGCTTGCAGTTTAACTTCTTGCAGTAAGGACGAGGGTTGTGGGACCAAGGAGGCCAAGGTGGGATGAAGATTCCAGAGAGATGGGGATGGACTTGAAGACAAGGCATTCAGGTGATCCTACATATCCCATGAGGATGGGAATCAAGCCACACATAGTTCTCTAGATGCAGTTTAACATCATGCGGGACGAGGAGAGATCTTAGTTTATGGTCATAGAGCTCGGACCATTTTGCAGTTTATAATCTTGCAGGATGAGGATGCAGTTTAAGGTCATGCAGGACCATAAAAAATATGGACTGGACCCTAGGCAAAATACCAGGGTGTCTCTACGTATCCCATGAGGATGCGAATCAAGCCATACGTAGTTCTGGAGGGTCATGTAGTTTAATGTCGTGCTGGACAAAGGATACGTCTCATTTGGGGATATGTACGGTACGTCAAGTAATCCGATGTGAATGAGGACGTAGTCCCACACCACACCGTACAATCCCATAAGAGAACCTGAGTCGACGAAAGCCATGGGGCCTGAGGTCGAGCTGCGATCAGGAAGGCCTGACTGGCTTGCAGTTTAACGTCTTGCAGTGAGGATGGGGGCCGTGGGCCCGAAGCGGCCAAGGGGATTGAGGCAAAGCCTTGGTCAGGAAGGCCTGAATGGCTTGCAGTTTAACATCTTGCAGTGAGTACGGGGGCCATGGGCCCGAAGAGACCAAGGGGCCTGAGGCTAAGCCTCGGTCAAGAAGGCCTGACTGGCTTGCAGTTTAACGTCTTGCAGTAAGGACGAGGTTCGTGGGCCCGAAGAGGCCAATGGTCCTGAGGCTAATCCTCGGTCAGGAAGGCCTGAATGGATTGCAGTTTAACATCTTACAGTAAGGATGGGGGTCGTGGGCCCGAAGAGGCCAAGGGGCCTGAGGCTAAGACTTGGTCAAGAAGGCCCAACTGGCTTGCAGTTTAACATCTTGCAGTAATGACGGGGGTCATGGGACCGAAGAGGCCAAGGGGCCTGAGGCTAACCCTCAGTCAGGAAGGCCTAACTAGCTTGAAGTTTAGCGTCTTGCAGTAAGGATGGGGGTAGATCTTAGTTTAAGGTCATAGAGCTCGGACCACTTTGCAGTTTATCGTCTTGCAGGACGAAGATGCAGTTTAAGGTCGTGCAGGACCCTTTTTCCCTAGGCAACGTATCGCCTGAGGAACTTGGTGTTGGTGGGAGGAGTTATGCGCTCACCATTCATGGTTTCCAAGGAGTATGCTCCATTGGGGTAAATCTTGTGGATGATGTAGGGTCCTTCCCATTTGGGCTCTAGCTTGGGTGGTTTCCTACTGGGGATCATTGGCACTCGAAGGGCCAAAACTAGACCGCCCTGTAGAAAAGAGTGAAGGAGAACCTTCTTGTTGAAGGCCCTTGCTATCTTATTCTGATGTCTTTCCAGATTGTGCAGGGCACGAAGCCTGTTCTCCTCCAGTGCTTCCAATTCAGCTAGACGGATTTCAGCCACCTCATCTGGTGCTTTCTGGTCATAGACTGCAGTGCGTAACGATGGCAGCTGGATCTTAATGGGTAAGATGGCCTCAGCCCCATACACCAGGGAATATGGGGTCACCTGAGTGGAATTGCGAGTCGTCATCCAATAAGCCCAGAGGGAATTGGGGAGCTTGTTCGAGCAGCTTTTCTTGTTCTGACCAACCATCTTCTGCATAATTTTAGAGAGGGTTTTGTTGAACGCCTCGATCTGCCCGTTTTCCTGTGTATGATAGCAGGAGGTGTGGTTCGAACGGATATTGTACTTGGCGTACAATTTTTTTAGCTCAGCCACTCGAAAGTTGGTGCCGTTATCGGTGAGGACAACGTGAGGGACCCCAAACTGGTGGATGATATTAGAGCTCACAAAGTCGACGATGGAACGGGCCTTGACCTGTTTGAGTGGAACTTCCTCTGCCCACTTGGAGAAGAAATCTGTAGCGGTTAGGATGAACCTACACTGGCGAGCTATCGCTGGTGGATATGGTCCCAATACATCAAGTCCCCACACTGCAAATGGCCAAGAGTACCTGGTGGAGTGGAGGGGTTCCGACGGCCGATGCAAGAAGTTTTCATGAACTTGGCACGCGTGGCATATCTCGGCAAACTCGATACAATCATGGATCATAGAGGTCCAGAAGTACCCCAACCTCTGGATTTGATGGGACAGCTTTGGCCAAGCTTGATGGGCACCACAGGAACCGACGTGGACCTCCTGCATAACCTGAGAAATCTCGACTCCTTGAATGCAGCAGAGGAGAATGCCATTGATGCTCCGCTTATAGAGTATCTGATCAAGATTGGGACCACTCTGGAGGGTAAATTTCAGCGCGCCGCATCGGATTCGGTGGCGCTCGGCCCGGTCGTCTGGGAGGCAACGATTTTGGAGATACTCGACAAAAGGTTCCCTCCAGTCGGGTGTGGCTTCAACCGATGTGTCTGACAAACCCGGGACCCCTGACGTAGAGGGCCCGACTGTGAGATGACTTACCCGCAGGCCGTCATTGTCCTCTTGGGTGATGGGGGCAATGACTCTTCGGTGTTCCACATGTATGATCAAATAATCTTGCTCAGGTTCTGCGAGCGACACAGCTAAACCGGCCAAAGCGTCGTCTCGACCATTCTGTGACCGAGGGACATGGGTGACCTCTCGCCGAGAGGAGAACTGGGCCATTAGTCGGAGGGTGCACTCCAGCAATGGAACAAGCTCCGGCTTCCTAACGACATAATCGCCATTGAACTGCTTGATTACCAGCTCGGAATCTCCTTTCACATGTAGATGGGGAACGTCGATCTCAAGGGACAACTCAAGGCCGGTGATGAGAGCCTGGTACTCTGCCTCATTGTTGGTACATCCTTCTGACAACAAGAACGAGTATGGTAGGACAAATTGTGCCGGGGTGATGAAGACAATACCCATGACCACTATATTGAGCTTAGTATTATTGAGCCTCCTACCGGTGGGGCTCCGGGAGACACCGTCGAAATGCATTTGCCAACATGAGACTATACGATCGACTGAGAGGATCGTCTCATCAGGAAAATCCAGGTCTAGGGATTGATCCGTGGAGGTCGGATGGGCAGCTAAAAAGTATACCAACGCCTGTACCTTAATGGACTTTTGAGCTACGAACCTGATATCAAACTGCTAGAGGATCACCGCCCACCGTGCTAGTTGGCCAGTCAACTTGGGCCGGTTCAGGATGTACCTCAGTGGGTCTACCCGAGATACCAATTGGACCTCATGGTGCTGCAGGTAATGTCGGAACTTATGTATGGAAAAAATGAGCACAAGGCAGCCATTTTAAATGGGGGAGTATCTGATCTCTGTATCGAGAAGCATGAGGCTGAGATATTAGAGACTGTTCTCCATACCCTCGTTATTCTTCTGGGTGAGCAGGGCACCGAGGGAACATTCCAGGAAGGTCACGTAAAGGACCAGCGACTTTCCGGAGATGGGTGACATCAAAACCGGAGGTTGGAGAAGGTACTGCTTGATTTCCTCGAAGGCGGTCCGACAGTCTTCATCCCATTCATAGGCAGCTCCCTTCTTTATGAGCTGGGAAAAGAGCTTACACTTGCCGGGCAGATTCGCAATGAATCGGCGTATATAGACTAAGTGGCCTTGGAGACCTCGAAGTTCCCGAATATTGCTCGGGGGAGGCATTTGGATGATGGCCTTGATCTTCTCTGGGTTGATCTCAATGCCCCATTATCTAACAACAAAGCCAAGAAACTTCTCAGAGGTGACCCCGAAGGCACACTTTAATGGGTTCATCTTCAGGTGGTGGGAAAGTAGAATACCAAACACTTTCTCAAGGTCTTTGAGATGGTCCTGGCGCTGGAGCGATTTGACCACTAGATCATCCACGTAGCATTCCACCGGTGTCCTGAGAATCGGCCTGAATATGCGATGCATGGACCTCTGATAAGTGGCACCTGCATTTTTCAGGCTGAAGGGAATAACCTGGTAACAAAAGGTACCTTGGGGAGCTCTAAAGGCATTTGACTCCTCGTCCTCGGGGGCCATTCAGATCTGGTTGTACCCGGAATACCCATCCATGAAATAGAGGGCTCAGAACCCAGCCGTAGCATCAATTAATAACTCGGTCACTGAGAGGGTAAATTCATCCTTTGGGCATTGGCGATTGAGGTCTCGGAAGTCGATGCAGACACCGATCTTCCCATTCTTCTTCCTGACTGGCAAAATGTTGGCTAGCCACTTGGGGTACTGGACTTCCTTGACGAAGTTGGCATTGATAAGCTTGTCAACTTCAACCTCAACCATAGCATGGTGAGGAGGGTGCATCTTTCTGGGGGCTTCTTAAACCCGAGTTGGTTTGGCGGGAGGCCCAGGAGGCGAATGGATACCTGGGGACCTAGTCCTGGCATCTCGTTGTAACTCCAGGAAAACACATCACGGTGTTGCTTGAGAAAGTCTACGTACCTCTTCTGCTCCTCGTGGGACATGGATGCACTGATCAATGTGGGTATCTGATCTGCCTCGCTACCATGGTTCACCTGTACCAGTTCATCAACTGTGGTAGAGACGCCTTCCTCAAAGGCGGGGGGAGCATCCTCCAGATCTTCCTCTCCACCCGTGGAGGGGTTTCCCACAAAGGAGGCTTCCTCTGGGCTATCAAACCCTGATGGGCAGCTGGTGCCAGCTTGGGTAGCAGTGGTCATCGTATCAGGAGACCCAATCGCCACTGAGACCATAGCAATGAAGGCAGTCGATCCTATCCCATCTGGCCTTCGGCCCATGGGGCCACGTTTAATGACATCGAAGCAGTGGTGATGTGTCAGCCTGAGTCCGTTGATTCCTGCCCAGCAGAAGAGACACGTATGACATACTGCCATTGTCATAAGCTTGACATTATGGTACCGCGCAGGGGTAGGAGGCTCCGGGATCACCTGATCCTGGTTGGTGTAGGAGTACGAGGTGATTTTCCTTCGTCGCTTGGACATGGGAACACGCCTTCCTTGCGTACCCGAAACAACAAAACACTGGCCCATGTCTAGGGTCGTAGCCTCCAATAGATGGATCAGGAAGATGTAGGTGTCATCCAGGCCTGCCCATGGATCACTTGTGACTGGGGCGGGTTCATCCTCACTTACTAGGATTTGCTTATCCTTTCTCTTGTAATAATCGGTGTCTAGATAGCGGGCTTCACAAGAGGCGAAAGGAGACGCATCTCCTTGGAGCATGCCTACTCGACCATTGAGGGAGTATTTGAGGCATTGGTGATACGACAAAGGGACTTCTCCATGCAGATGTAGCCATGGACTACCCATCAATGTGTTGTAGGCGGTGTCCTGAAAGACAACTATGAACTCGGTGCTGGAAATTAGGCCGATGAACTGGGTCTTCAGGCAGATCTTGCCGACTGGGGATTGCTCGGTCCGGTCGTATCCCTGGATTCTGAGGTCGGAGGGCGTCAAATCATCTTCAGACAGACCTAGCTTTCACAGTGTCTGAGTCAGGATTAGGTTGATCCCGGAACCCGTGTCAACGAGGCATCGACGGACTTCCATTCCATTGAAGTGGCCAGTGATATATAGTGGGAGAATATTCCACTATATGGGAGGGTCTTCATCTTCATCGAAGAATGAGATAACTGCCTGGAATTCGGCGTTCTCAATTGCCTCGGCGTTGAAGGCTTCCGCAGCTGCTACCTCCGTCTCAAACTGAAGGGGGCTCCTTAGGGCCTCGGAAAGTGCTTCGTGCATTTCAGAAGATAGGAGAAGGTCCTCAAGGATATAAATTCTTGCTGGAATGCCGACCAGGTGCTTCAAGACATCATACTTTCGTGCCAAGCGCGAGCCTCTGCTTATACGAGGTCATTCTGCCGTTGGAGGCATAGCGGGTCCTGCGGGTTGAACCGATGGTTCGCTAGTGCTGGGTACATCCTGCTGCCTACTAGTTGAAGCCTGGAAAGTAGTCGCCAGATTAGGATCAGATAGCAGATATTGGCATGTAGATGGGCAAGACTGACTGTGATACGGACGAGGCAGCTCTGCCTGATCTAGCAGCACAAACGGCGGTGGAGGTAGAACTGAGGGCATCAAATGAGGTTGCGCGTGATGAGCTCTGCGCTGAGCCTGCTGTCTGGTCTCAGTAGAGTGCACGACCTAGCTGAAAGTGCCCACTGACATGCCTCGATGATCGGCGTGGTTGTGGTTTCGCTGATGTTGACGTCGGCTGGGGACATTGGGGAGGCTCTCCTGGCGTTCCCCTTCGTCGGGAGTCATATAGGGCTTTACCAGCTCCACGGTGTTAATCGAAGCGTACCCATGGCTGTCGCTCAACGAGTCATCCACCACCAGGCGGATTCTGGGAGGAATCCCCATTTTAGGGGGCATAAAGTCTCCAAGAGTGCGGGATGATGATGGTAGTGGTGGAGTGCGTTGCTTCTTCTTGCGTCGTCGCTGCTTTCCCTTTTGGGAAGAGGTCGGCTGTGAAGACGATGCAGAGGTACTGGATACTTCCCCCGAAGGCTCCGGCTGATTTAGGCATGCCCGAATGATACTGTGGTCACGGGCGATGGTTTTTAGAGCCATCCAGTTGTCGTATTTCTGGGACCCACAGCTGGGAACCTGCTGCCACTCGCATTTGCTGTCGCTACTAATCTCTGACCCTACAAAGACACCTGCTACTTGTGTTGGTGCCGCGCCCAAACTGACTATATTGTTGTTGACCTGGTCTTGAATCCAGTCTTTAAACACATAGCATTTCTTGAGGGTGTGCCACATAATCCAATGATAAAAACAGTAGTTGGGGTGGTCAGTGAGATTCACCTCTACCGGCATTCTGCACTCGGGTAGGCGCACAATCCCTTGCTCTAGAGCACTTCAGAAGTAGTCAGGGGACCTAATTTTCATTGAACGAATAGGTCTGGTTCCTTCTTTCCAGATAGGGGGCCTGGCCCTGGCTAGGGAACGGAGGGGCCTACCAAGGAGGTGGCGCCTGATTGTCTTTCCTAGGTGGTGGTGGCACATTACGCGGAGGAACCTGTCGATTCCGAGGCGGTCACTGCTTGGCAAGAGCCTGCGCATGAGGTGGAGGACCTCTGCGGGGTTGCGGGGGCGGTGCCACCGTCAGTAATTCCAACTTCTTGGGGGCTTCTATTTGGGCCACAGTGGTGGGTTCGGCTCTGGCAACCCTCCTGGTCGGGATCATAGGGGGCAACAAACATTCCTGACTAGCCTGTTGCAGAGCCTCCTTGAGGCACTGAGCCTTATCTGAGAAATCCTGGAACCCTCCAGGGTAGTTCTGGGTGATCAGGGAAGGAACCACCTCCGTTTTAACTTCCCCTACACACATCGTCAGTAATTTCTCCTGAGTCAGTGGCATGTCTATCGAGTATGTAAGTCCCTTCCACTGGGCGATGAAGTCCGCGACTCGCTCATCAGGCCTTTGTTTGCACTTGAAGAGGTCTGCGATGCTGGTCTTTCGCGTGGTGGAGCTGAATTGGTATAGGAACTGCCGGCGGAGATCCTCCCAACTGGTCACTGATCAGATAGGGACCTGGATGTACTAGATGAATACGGGCCCCTCCAATGTTTGTTAGAAACATCGGAGCTTGGCGGCTTCTTGCTAGTACGGAGTCCCCAGCATGGTGCCACACCTGGAAGAAAAGTGGGCCAAGTGCTGCGGAGGGTCCCCTGTCCCATTGAAGGGCGAGAAAGTGGGGTTCCCAAAACCCGAGGGTGTGGGCATATCATCCACCCACATAGGATATGGCTTGCCATCCAGTGGGACCGCCACCTGCCGCGTTTCCAACGCTTCGAGGTGGGCAATGAGTGCCGCTATAAGATCATCCAGGTGGGGGTCCCTGTCTTGACGGGGATCCCTAATCACAAGTGCGTTGCCAGGTTCTTCGACACGGTAGATGGCTTCAGCAGCTCATGGAGCGACTAGTGGAATGGCCTATGGGGTAGCTGGGGGAACCCGGGCTGGATTCCTCATATTGCCCCACCGTTCAGGAGGGTTTGGCGAGATGTATCGCGCCCTATTGCCGTAAGTTACAGCTTCTGCCCTGTCTACAGAAGTAGCATGATCAGGGTTGCCTGGAGTCATCTCACAGGGGGGAATTGTTCCTGCCCCTACTGCCTCGACTTGGGATTACCATAGTCGGGTCGCCGCTCTGCAGCGCGCTCGACCAAGAGTTCATCATCCAGCCTCTTCTGCTCAGCAAGCTGCTGGCATAACGCTAACTTCTCGGGATCTTCGTCTGTCTTCTGTATAGAGGTGGACGGGTCGGAGTGCTTGATAGTTCTAACGTGCTCCTTACCCTTACCGGTATTTTGACTGAGTACCAGCGACTCGGTGGGTACAGGGAAGCCTAGAAGGTTCCTCTGCTGATGGGTAACCCTCCCTGATGGGTCCAGCAGTGGCGGTACGCCCTCGAGGGGCAAGTCTCCATCGAGAAATTCAAGCTCGTCTTCCTTGTCCACTACATCAGCCATGTGGACCGCGACCCCTCTCGAGGGCATGTCCTCAATGTCGCATAACGAATCGGACTGACGTCGGATAGGGCTGAATAGGAGAGCGGCATAGTGTCCCCAGCCACAGACTTGCACATGGGGTTAGCTTCCCTGATGACTCTGTAGAGTACTTTGAAACCCTGAATGCATTTCCATTGGAGGGTGCTCTGATGGCCCGGTGACTCAGGGTGCTGGGCCACATGGAGTGCGGCCAAATCGATCAGGCGGCATTGCTCGCTGATTTCTTCAAAGTGCCCTTGAGTCCTAGGGTACATCAGCCACTCGTAACGAAGGTGGAAGTGCGTCGCCCATAGGGTTCGACGGAATCACCCCACTTCCTCTGGGGTAAGGGACTCTAGTGCACGAAATTTCAACACTACTGTCGGCCAGAACTTCTCTGGGAAGTGATCCGCTGCGAGAATGCTCTAGAAGCTCCTGGGTTCAGACTCGGGGTCTGGCCTTGTATTTCCCCACTCGTCAACCGGGGGTGGATGAGGGACCGATAGCGGTACTGAGGCAGACCTCTGGGACATTAAACTTGGTGGCGGAGAATACGGTGAACGAGCTAACTAGCCGTCGAATTCCGGGTCATCCTATGAAGAGTGAGGTGACCTGACCACGATATCACGATATGATGGAATGATATCCACAGCTTCTGGCGTAGGAGTTGCAGCCACCGGTGATGGGTTACGCCATTGATCTACTGTCGTTGGTCCCCAAAACAGCTCCCCGTGATCTCTGCTAGAGGTAGAGGGTGATTCTGGTGACGACGCTGGTGATTGCGCAGTCGGGACTTGTGGAATTTCCATAATTTCTTCGTCCTGGATGTACCTGCGGAGGGAGGCAGGATTCAGGTGGACCTCGCATTCTGGGAGAATGAGGCCGACACGCCTGGTCCCTGCCCCAGTCCTTGACATGGAGGAGCGAGGAGAAGGTTCCATAGCTGAGTCGCATTCCGCTTCAGAGTCCGAGAAACGGGAAGATTTGATCTCCACCCGGGCCTTCCCAGGACTCTTCTTGTGGCGGCGACGACCCGCTCTCCTGCCCCTAGATGGCTTTTCAGGATAAGGTTGATCCTCAACATGTGGTCTTGGGGTGGAGCTGACGTCATGACGGAGAGGGTTCCCTCTTGAGATAACCGGGGTGTGAGGGGTACCAGGGCAAATGTCGAAGGGCATATGGGGAGGGCCTCCATGGACAACACCCATATGGGCGGAGTGAGGATGACCTTCACTCCTTGAGTTGCTGGGGCGAGGAGGACCTTCGCCAGTTGCAGAGAGGATGTAGGGAGCACCCCCATGTTAGAGAGGGACTGGATGGGAAGTGCCTTCACATCGACGGTCGGGGGCAGGAGGAGGGAATCCATACCCTGCATGGTGGGCGCGGGAGAGGTTTCCGCACCGAGCGTCACTGCCGCGGGGCAGGTCTTTCTTCGAGATGGGGGTAGCATGAGTCATGTATCCATGACGAGTTTTGGAGCGGGGGAGGCCCACACTCTGTGGAATAGTGGTAAGGGGAGGCCCTCCGTACGGGGTGACATTACCGTGAATTGATTCGGGGCGATCACCACTTCGGCCTGTAACCCTGAGAGCAAACCCGACCTGCCCATGGGGCGGTTGGAGCCTCGGTCCTGGTCGGGTGAAAGAATGACCATGCCCAGTGTGTGCAGGGACTCCATACTGCACGTCAGTGGTGGTTTGGGCCACAGTAGATGTTGACGTCGACGCCCCTTGACAAGCTTCCTCAGCTCGGGCCCGACCCTAACGCCCGGTTAGACAGGCTGGTATAGGTGGTGCAGGGGCATAGCCTACCTACTCTTCTGGCGAAGTCGGTCGGCTGCACTGATGCATCCGGATGGGAGCCCCTACCTAGAGCCCCTGAATTGGGACTCTGAGTGGGCCGAACCAGACATCACCTGCCTCATCAGCGTAAGGCGAGAAGTCGTCGAGGCGTTCCGGGGACAGGCTCCCGAAACGATTGAACGTTGGGGAGGGGAGCAGGGGCTCTCAGTGCGGCCTTTGAGGGCACTGTTGACGGCGGGGCCTGGATGCCTCCAGGTCCAGGTGGGCCATATCCCGAGTTGGGATGACCCCTTCCTCCTCGTACCTGCGTACAAGGTTGTTGATCACCCTTTGCTGGATGATCTCTAATGGGGAGAGGGGACGTGGGTGCCCCATATTCATGGATGTAGAGGCCGTCGTGGCGGTAGCAGATTCATGTGGGGTGGTTGTGCCGGTATTTCCCCTACCCCTGCGTAGGCGAGCGGGCGGTGATCGTGTCTCCATAGCAGAAACATGGTTCCTGGTAAATGGAGGGATCAACTCATCAACACTACACGGAAAATGATTGACAACTAGTTCCCCAACGTCATTCCATTCTCCACGTCTGTAAGAAGGATCCACGCCAACACGTTGCAGAACGGAATGCCCCATGTTCTACTGCCCCAACTTCTAGTGAGTTTCACACTAGGCCCGCTATTTGCTTGGGGGGACCCGACACCAGATATCTAGATTCGGTGACATGTTAATCTACTGGAGTCTTGAGTGCTACAAAGCTCCACATTGAGGAGAAGAATTTCACGTCGGGTTCACCATTTCTGTTTCTGACGCTTTCACCGGGGCGCGCGCATCCTTCTGCAGAGGACATGCTGTTGTGGCCCCGCATTCCCACTTTCCAAAGGTGGGCGACATCCACTCCTTATTCAGGGATGTCTGCTCCTTGATCGAAACCGGGATGATGAGATTTCAGTTCCTCCTTCTGTGGATTACTCCTCAGAACTCGTCACCTAGTCTGGGTCTCCCTCATATATTTAATACGTTGTTCATGAAACTCATCCCAGTGCCATGTTTCCATGGACGCCGGTTAATTACACTGCTTCTGTCAGGACATTCCAAAGGGTCCGGTTAGGGAAGAAACCTTCAATCGGGGGAGTAGTCACGTCGAGGCATCAGTAGCGTGTCTGTATGCTGGGGAAATAGCGTGTCTGTATTTTGTCCCTTGTCATGGGGCTTCTCGAGGGTGTGGAATCTTGAGGCATCCCACATCGAGCGCGGGGAATCATACGCCCTAGGCATATATCTCAGGTTTTCCTTAGCTTCCTATATTTGACACAGGGTATGCCACAGGTTTAACGTCCAGCGGAGATGATTACGCCAAGGGCGTGCCATCCAAGGTTTTCCTCAGGCATCTCATGTTTATCACGAGTTAGGTCGTAAGTTTAACGTCCATCAGAGACGGTTCGGCCTGAATGTTGTGAAGAGGAGCGGAATGGAATGATCTCTCCCAGATATGTTGGTCCGGGTGAGGATCAGGGTGGATGATGGATGGGCGGATGTAGCGGAGGGGGAATGAGATGGGACTATCACAAGGGTGACAGTGATATTGGGCTTGAGCCTTTAAGAGACCTCTTATGTATCCCTGTGGCAGGGAATCAAAGTCTGAGTAGTTCGGGATGGTGCTGGCGAGCCGACGTGAAGGTGGACCTTGGCCCGATGGGTGTCGTCAGTGAACCAACATGAATGAGGTTGAAATGACCGGGTGATGGGATTGAACCTTATGGAGGCTTCCTACGTACCATGCCTTGGCATGGATCAAAGACCACATAGTTTGGAATGGTGTGTCGGTGAACCGACGCGAGTGAGGACCTTGGTCCGGATGGTGTGGGGCTTACACACTAGGCTGCCCAGGTGCTGGTAACCTGACATGAAGAGGGTCGGAGTGACCAAAAGGTGGTGGGATTGAACCTCTGAGAGGCTTCCTACGTACCATGCCTTATCATGGATCAAAGACCACATAGTTCAGGTTGGACGCCGAAAGGCCGGCGTGAATGAGGAGGACCAGGCGTGTCCCAGTGGTGGTGGGCTTGGACCTCGTGGAGGCTTCCTACATACCATGCCTTATCACGGATCAAATACTATGTAGTTCAGGTGGGCTTCGTCGGTGAACTGACATAAATGAGGGACCTTGGTCTGATGGGAGATGGGCTTGAACCTCGTGAGGCTTCCTACGTACCATGCCTTGACATGGATCAAAGTCCTCGTAGTTCGGGTTGGTCGCGACAGCTTGCCGTCGGACTGGAATGCAGTTTAACGTCATACTGGACGAAGGTAGAAATCGATGTGAAGAAATAACGGATGGGCTTGAACCTTGTGGAGGCTTCCTATGTACCATGTCGTGACATGGATCAAAGACCTCGTAGTTCAAATGGGTGTGCAGTTTAATGTCATTGTGGGACGAGGTCATACAGTTTAACGTCATGCTGGACGAGGGCATACAATTTAACGTCATGCTGGATGAGGGCATACAGTTTAACGTCATGCTGGACGAGGGCATTGCCATGGCCGATGCTTACTCTAAGCCCACATGAGTCATGCTTGGTGTGAGAAACAAGAGGCAGCAAAGACCTGACGATCACGTCACGAAGGATGCATCTGTGAGAAGTGAAGAGGGGTTTACGCGTTAGGCGGCCCATGGTGCAGGGACTTACTTCAGGATGGAGGCCTGAAGTGCGACAAGGTGCGGCGGGAGAGGGATTTGGGACCAACGATGGAAGGTGGCTCGTTCCCTATCGTGCCCTCTGCTGGCCTTGGTAGTGGAGAAGTGCGGAGGTGCATGGGTGCTACCTTCCGCAAGGGAGTCTTGGGGATTATACCAGGGTGGTTGGACTTCTCCCATGGACATACGCTACTCTGAGAAGGAGGATATCATAACTTGTGGAGGGGGTGACCCCGTCTCTGTGGAGACGAGTGGCGTAAAGAATGTCCGAGCTGGGGGGACCCTGCGTGCGAGACACGAGGTCAGATCACAATTTAACGTCATGTGTTGGGGATGAGGTGCTTGGTAGTTTAACGTCCTGCAGCTCGGACGAGGTGGGTTTACTCCACACCCCTAAGACGTACATAACCGGTACCCTCTGTTCCTTGGGGGAGGGAAGGTACTGGTAAGTCCATTGTAAAAGGGGGTCACAGAGCGAACCATCGAGGGGTCCACGTTAGCGTGGCTATGCGAAGAATAAATAGCCGTTAGCGTGCCTATGCAAATAATCATTAGGCGATGCAACGCTACGGGTGGTGTTGTCCATGGTATTTTGAAATCAAATCATGCAAAACTGGAGGGTCGCACGGGAAGAGGAATTGCCAAGAAAATGAGTATGCTTCGTGAAGTGGAGTGCCTCGGCCTAAGCATAGGGCAGGGGTGTGACTGGGAGGTGCTTCGTGAAGTGGAATAGTATTCACGGAGCACTGCCACATGAAGTAGAGGGGCCTTGCTAAGAAATGTGCTGAGAAGCAGCGTGCTTCGCGATGTACAACGACCCTGCCTTGGCATGTGGATCACTAGTACCAGATGGGTGTTTCGCGAAGCATAAACACTCCGCGGCTGCCCGGTTTCCCTGGGGAATCCCCTTCCTCCGTGAATGCCCTTAGGATTCGCAAAGGTAATCCCTCTTGAAAGAGGGGTTCAAGACGAGATAGGGCGAAGGCATCTCGCGAAGTAGAAGTACCTCACAGAGCTCATGATTCCCAGGGGCGAAGCGTGCTTCGCGATTCGGGAGCTGGGAAGCCGAAAGGTCGGATCGTCCATCTTTGGGCTCAAGGGGAACCCAATATTTATAGGAAAGGGGAACCACGAAGTAGAGATCATGCGGCACGAAGGGGTAGTGGGTGCTTCGCGACAGGCTCGCGAACGTCAGGGCGTTCGCGGAGAGTTACCGCCTCTGGTGCTTCGCGGCGGGCTCGCGAATGTCAGGGCGTTCGCGGAGCGTTACTGCCTCCTGTGCTTCGTGGCGGGCTTGCGAATGTCAGGGAGTTTATGGAGCGTTACCTCCTCTTGTGCTTTGTGGCGGGCTCACGAACGTCGGGGCGTTCGCGGAGTGTTACTGCTTCTTGTGCTTCGTGACAACCGCGATGCTCGGGGGGTGCTTCACGCCATTGCCTCGCGAGGTAGCGCGTGAGGCTTCTTTTCCATCCCTTCTTTGCGTGCAAGATTTTGGCGCCAACAATGATGTATATAATTCTTATATGATATATAATACCATGAATTATAATTTAATCACGGTATTTTAAGTTCAAATATAAGCATACTCTTTGAATGGTTTTTTATTAAAGTATTACTCAAATAGCAAGGTTTTTCTTGGTCTCAATTTTGATTCTTGGAGACATAATAAATTTTGTGCACCATGTTTCCGTTTTATAGTTTTTTCACATACATTAGATATATTTTATGAGATTAATTATATTTAATGTTATTTACTATCAAATTCATGTTATCTTTTTCAAGTGTCTATTGATTTATCTGTTTCCCAAATAGGGAGGTTTTTTTGTTACTCAATTTTCATACATTGAATTTTGATACTTCTATGAACTTATTTCATATAAGTTGGTTACATTCTAAAATTTGATTGTATTATGTGATATTATATCATTTTTATGGGTATATACATTCCTACCATATAAATACTTTAATTAATATTCTCCACTTCTTCGGTTATGTTCATTTAGCCATCCACTTATTTTATCTGGATGGATTATGATCATGTTATTATGGTATTTAATTATTCATATACCCATTTATCTATATGGAATGAACATCACATCTTATATAATTATGATAATATTATGTTTACCTGGAAATAATTTTATTCAATTTACACAGGGAAAAATATTGATATTATGTATATTGTTATTGTAATACATATGATTATTAACAAGTTGACTATGTAATGTTTAATCATCCACCTTCTTCCAACAGATGTGTTATGATCATATTATCCCTTTTATTAATATGGGGAAAATTATCGAAATTTTTTATATTGTTATTCTAAAATAGATGATTATTGGCAAGTTGAAAATGAATTGTTTGATCATCTAATATATTTATCAGGATGTATAATGATCATGTTATACATTTTATTGACAAGGGGAAATGTATTAGAATAATTGATGATTATTGACTGCCAATGTAGGTTTATCAGGTATTGATATTCTATATTCTTCAGTATATGGATAACCTAGTTTTATTGAGTAAGAGGTTCCTCAGGGAATGGTTTGAAAGGTCTTGATGAATCTTATGGATAACACACTAGACATAATCAAGTGACAGATGGGGATCAAAATTATATATCCTCTCAATTCATCAATATGTCTTGTGAGACAAAATAGGTTTGGGTATTTAGTGTATTCCTACCCAATTCAGCAAGATATATTGATAGTGGATTTGATGAAAAGTAAAGTGTCTTAGCACAATTCCTTATTTGAAGGTTTTTGATGTTTGGAATTATTAATTCCATCAGTATGAGATCAGAAATATTGGTATCCATGTTTTCATTTATTTTCATGGATATAACCTATTCCCGGTTTCAAGTTGATATTTGATTCATGTTTTGCCTATTCCATCAATAATATTGATTCCATGGATCTTTTATTATATGTTTCCCTTACTGATAATTTAATCTCACCCCATCTTTTGTTTCCATATTTCCCTATATTATGAATAAAATTAGTACATGTGACATGTTTAGAAGGATAACATGTGTGAAAGAATTTATGGAAGATGTTGAATACTTATTATGGATTAAGTATTTTCTTTTGTTACGGGGAAAATATAAATTAGTGAAAAAATACATGAGTTTTGTTAGTTTATGTTTTATCCTTGAAGATCTAAACCTGAAAAGATCCTTCAGATATAAGAGATTAAATAATCATTATTGATTTTGTAATCATGGATGGTTATATCTATACTTTTACAACTAGTTTCAAATAATTTTTTTAAATTATGTATGTATGGAACCATATTTGAGAGTGTGGGTCCGGAATTTCACAATTGGTATCAAAGGAAAGGTTTATATAACCTTGGATATTAGGAAGTTTGGTAAGGATAATTTAAGGGTTGATAAGGTAAGGTTGAACATAATTTCAATGGTTTATATTACCTTTTTCAATAAGTATAAAACTTAATGTTACAGAAAAATGAACATTTTATTTAGAGGTTAGGATAATAATGTTTTTATGAAAACCCAAGGAATAAGTCTAAGTATTCGATAAAATCCTAATATTTTGGTAAAGTATAAATTATGTGATTTTTCAAAGTAATAAATCCATGACTTGATATTGGAAAGTGGATATATGTATGGAAGAATTGATCCTCAGGGTAATCATCCTAAAAAGGGTTGGTTGAGCATTGAATCAATCGTTAATTTAATGCATGATGAGTGGGACTCAGACTATGAACCTAGAGAGACACTACAAGGGGATATGATTTGGTCAATAAAATTATCTTTATGAAATATTATAAAAGATTTAATAATTATGTCAACCAATTATATTAGATAACCTAATAAAAAATGGGGATGGATAAACAAGGATTGAACAAGGGATTCATTGGTATATCCAAATGAATCATATGTTAAAAGAGTGTCATAAGGGAAGAAGTATTTAGATTGCTGTTTTCATATTTTTTTTATATTATCATTAAATTTTTTTAGTATTTGGTTGAAATAGAATTAAGAAGAATATCTAGGAAAGTATATATCTTGAAATCACTTTGTCTTATAAACAAATAAGGGAGCGTACATAAATGATTAAGAAATTTTGTATATGAACATTATAATGGAAAACCTGACCTTCCTTATCTTACTTAAGGAAGTAAGATTGAAATTTTTTGAAAATCTTATATACTTTCTTAACTGAAGTCTATTTATTAATGATATCCTAGTATATTCTAAAAACTATGAGGATTGTGCAAAAAATCTAAGGATTTTTCTTCATTAGTTTTACTTTAAAGGTATGGTGACATATATGAAATGGTATTAAAAACATTGAAATTTGATTTTATGGCAATTTAATATTTTTAGAATAAGTATTAGAGAACATATGAATAATGTATGGATATATCTTAAGTTAAATATACACATTATAATAAGATAATACAGAGGGGTTTGATTTTGAAGAAGAAAGTTAGATAATAATGAGTAAAATTGGGTATGATAATTGATTAATGATTTTTTAGAGAATTTCATATCATTTTTGGTATTACAATATATAGTGACTAGTGTGTGAACTTATAAACTAGTGGTTAATTCCATTTGAGGGTTAATTAAACAATTATTTTTAGAAATAATATAAATTCTAATTATGGTGTAATGTCTTGGAGATTAAAATAGGTTTTTAGAAAGGAATGTTATTGATATTATATGATTAGGTTATATACATACAGGGGTTTATAATTATTGGAATTATTAATTTAGTTTGATAAAGGATAATTTAGCTTCTTAGAGAATATATTTCAATGATTATGGGTTTAGAATATTTTAAGAAATTTCATGGTAAATTGGGATATCTATTTTAAGTATTAGGTTAGAAAGTATGGGATAACCTAACTAAAAGTAACATAGGTTGATCCAAGAGTGATATATGTAAAACATAGAGTGATATAGGTAGAATAGAGTCTAATAAAAGTTGAGTTGTGAGAACTATAGGCTTACATGATAGTGTTATAAAGTGAGATATCTTGAGGTTAAATTTTCCTATGGTTATTCATGAAGATTTTCTAATAATTATTATCAATCATATTAACTCTCTTGGTTTTATTAATTGATGTTTGAAGGAACCAAGTTAACAATAGATGCCATGGAAAATGTAGAAACTGTCTTAATAAAATCCTAATTGGATAAAGGCTGGAGTGAAAAATCTTGTAATAATGTCCAATTGGATATCAAAAATTATAATTAACAACATGAACATAGTCAAAGTCCCAAACACACCAAGTAATTGAAATATGGAGTCTAATGAAAAATCAAATTATGAAGATGATTAAGGAAAAACGAATCAATTTATTATATATGAAAAATATGGGAGGACAAAAGGGAAAAATTCCCCTAAAGGTGTGGGTAAATTATATAAGTATGGAGTTTAATATCATTAAACTCACATGTTTTTGTGAAATAGAGAAGATAATTTTTTTTGTGATTTCAATATATTTGGGAATTATATAGCTCAATTTCCTAATCCAAGGTCTAAAAAGGGAGATATTCACTAACCACCATGCGAACAAGGAAAATCCTATATAACTATGACTAATTAATCAGATAATGGGTTTTCAATATAGATTTTATATTCTCCCATTCCATGTAAGTTTCCACTAGCAACTGGATATTGAGTTAAAAATAAAAACCCATAGTGGTATGATTATCATATAAATCATTTTTAGGGTTTGTGGGAAGTCATTCCTTATGACTCTAGATCTACTTCCCTTAGTATAATTATATGTGAAATTAAGAATTAACACACCAATATTATAAAACAATAAAATTATGTTCAATATAATATTATAGAGTTAACATATAGATTAAACTTACCAAAAAAATATATTTCTATAAAATTAATCTCTTTGATATCTTATGATACACACAACCTAGAGTCTAAACAAACTGTAAAATAGTATACCATTAGAACCTAGATGTTATATTAGAGTGTATGTATAGAAATAATTAAACTTTGAAAATTATATATATTTTAAATATGTATAAAATAAATTTAATGGCTATCTATTGATTATAAATAAAATAAGAATCATTTGAAAGAAAAAGAAATGTTTTTTTTTGAAAAATGGTATTTTTCTAAATGGCAGTTTCGTCATGCTTTGTGCACATAATGTAAAATTAATTTTACTAATTTTAGAAAAATTATTTTAAAAAATTAAATTCCTTTTTTTTAAATTATTAAGTAAAAATTATCTTATATTTAATTTTTAAGAATTTTATGAAAGGATTAATTTTTCTATGAATAGAAAAAAATACTGGTTTTTATTCAAAGTCGTCTTTCAGTTTAAAGAATTTAAATGTTCCATTTTTATTTAACATTATTTTAAAATAAATATTACTTATATTATAATAAAAAATATATTTTAGGTCATTTAATCAATTTTATAATTAATTTTTATATTAAAACTTTCTATACATATGAAAATATTTTCTTTAGAAAAATTCATTTTCATCATGTATGTGTGTTTAGTTTTAAATTAAAATTTTACACTTTTGTGAATTTAATTTCGAAAAATGGATTAAATATTTGGAATAATAATAATAATTAATATTATACAATAACTTCAATTTTTTTTTTCATAATGAATTATAGAAACATTAGAACTTAATTACCACATTTAAGGTTAAAACAACATTATCTTGGGGTTAAACTCAAAAGGTAAGAATTAAAATGACATAGAAACTTGTACAATTAATATTTTATTGATATATTTTAACCTTATATATTACGTGGTTTTATAATAAACCATTTTGAGCCTTTTATCCATTTGAAATATGTGGGTATCACCATTTCCTTTCAAAACTTCCAACTGTGTCCGCTCCCCCACTAATAAGAGGCCACCCCTGTCCTCTCCTCTTCACACTCCCAAAAATTTTTGTTTTAGAAAATAACTTCCGAAATATCATCCTCAAATACCCACCCATATCATGGATTCATCTTTTTATCATAAATCTAATCTATGAAGGATTTAGGTATAAACCTAAAGAGGTTGTCCCAAGAAGTGGTAATGTTCTTAACAATGAATTTTTATTTTACATCTTTTTATAACATTATAAAGTATTATAAAACTATGATAAAATAATAAAAAAATATATCCAATACAATTATATTTTATTTTTTTCATTTAATAACATATATCCATATCCTCTTCCATCAAATGGGAAACAAAACCGTCGATTGTCTGTATGGAGGACTACCGCCTCACGAATCGATGTAATTAGTTTTCCATCAGTACCACTCATGGATGGATATAATGATATATTTAACATATTTATAATATATTAATGAAATTAATATAATTATGGACTGATAATTTCACATATTACTTCCAACCTTCCAATCCATTGGAAGATAATAACATTGCCCATGTGTACGTGTGGACGACCACCTCCATGTAGCAATGTGAAATGTTTTTCAATTTATTTTGACATTGATGGTAACAAGGTTATGTTTAATGAATATACAAAAAATATTTTATAAAAAAATGATTCAATAATGGTGAAATATTATTCAACTTTCCAACATTTCATCTATTTGAAAAATAGAAACAACATTCATGCATACGTATGGTCTACCGTCTCCATGAATGGTGTGACTCATTTTCCCCATATGCAACTTTTTTATGGACTATTATAAAAACATATATAATAATTATATATGATATTTATCTCATTTTTTACATTATATAGGTGATGGAACCAAGATTATAGTAAAATGATTGAAATTACTAAACCAAAACATAAATGAAAAACAAAGCAATTATCACCCAAAATAGTGATGTTAACAAAGAATTGATTATAAACAGACCATAAAAGACTATAAGTAAACAATATATTGTATGGAATATATTATTATGGTTTTTTAATATATTTATAATAAATCTATATTTATTATATAGTAGGTATAAACACATATAAAGAAAATCATACTTATGGTATGGGTTTGTCGTCTCATTTTTTACTTCCGTGAGATATATGCATATTCACTAGTTATTTATTTTGTGTAGTATATATACTACCCATTTGATATGTTATATCATGAATATATTTATCTTAATGGTATTTAAACTTTTATCGAAATCCATTTTGATCATGGAACTTATGATTCAAAAGTTATTGAAGTGGTTATGGTTTTACGATTACAATCCCATTGTTTGTTGGGATTATTTATGATTAAGTTTTTGATGATCAAATATTATGATATATATCTAAATTAACTCATGAAATTTATTATAATCTGTTTATCAATGAGATTTTCTAGTAAAGTACCATTTTCCACTCTTCATTACTTAAAATGATTGTGAAATTTCTTTAATGAAAAGAAGACTCTATTTCTCTCTTCGGTCGAAAATCATTTTTCTTCCATATCAATGTTTTTTAAAAATATTTTCAAAAAAGTTTTTAACATTATTCAAATGATTTATTAAAGATATTTTTTTCCATGACTTACTTTTCAATATTTATTAAAGGAACATTCTTTCAATTTTCTGAATAAGGTACATTTTAACCTTTTTATAATAGCATGAAAAGAATGTTTATTAACATATTCAACATGTATGAAATTAACCACCATCCTGATCAAAAAATGTTTTAAATATTCCTTTATATGTTTTAAAATTAATTTTCAATGAAAAGTATTTTAATAAGATTTTGTGAACTTTTAGTGTTAAAAAGTGATTTTCTTAGTGAAAATGATCATTTTCTCAAGAATATTTTTAAGGGAATTTTTATGGTATTTCTATTCATCAATGAGAAAAACCCTCATTTTAATTATGATCTAATTTGATATTTTTTAATGATTTCATGCATATTATTTATATGGATGATTTTTGATCAGTTTGACTAGGGATGTGCTATTTTGATACCATTCTCCATATTACTTTAGATGGTTTATGATTATGTTTCTTTATTGGGGTAATTTTTTATATTTCATAGGTTTTTGTCAATAATAATGTTTATGTTGATTATGCTTAACCCTTTTCACATGATAAATAAATTTGAATTAGTAAGTGATGGGAAATCCTGTTATATCCCCTTAATGCATCGATAGGCCTCATGAGAAAAACTAGTTTGGGTATTTGGTTGAGTCCATACCCATTTATGTAATAGGTCTTGTCATAAGGCCTTGATGGTATGGTTATTATGTCCACTATTAGGAATTCCTTCATTATGATATTATTTATTGATTTCCATGTGATTATTCAATTAGTTAGAATATTCATGGATAAGTTGAAATCTCAAGTTATTATTTATATGGAATTATTTTGATCATCATTTATTCATACCATAATATTCTTCAAGTTCAAGTTATTTTTTAAATTACATGTTTTTTAGTTATTTACCTGTATATATTAATTATACCTTATTTTTTCATGATATATTCTATTGTACGCATACCCTTACTAAGCATTACATCTAATCCCTTTCTTATGTTTCCTCTCTCCATGATGCCAGGAAGTTGATTGATATAGATGGATATGATAAAGGTAATAATGGTGTTCTCAAAGAACATTCTATGTTGTATTTTATGTTTTCAAATGTAATATTTGTTTCACGTATGTATCTAGTTTTCTAAGACTAATAAACTATTTGGTCCTTTAGGATGAAATCGCTTACATATAACACCAATGTAATAAAGTAACCACCAACTCTGGGATATTAGGTTTGAGTTCTTTATAATTGGTATAAGAGATATAATAATATAATCCTTGGGAACTATATTTTGGAAAACATAGATTAGGAAACATAAAACTATTATAAAATTTGAGGATAAGTTTAGAAGAACATCATAAATATTTGGCAAGGAAGAGATTATTTTGGTGTTTCCTAGAAATACATTAGTGTTTAGAAATTTAAGTAGATGTGGTTTTGGTATAGTTGTACCTAGGGATAATAACTTCAAAAATGAATCTTTGGGATTTGACTGAATAATCACCTAGTTAATGAAAAGGATTGATACTGTACACTTGGTTTGACACTCCCAATGCGTATTCTTGGGATAATTCCCATTTTCATTACAAACCATTATAAAGGATTTAAAAATATTTTTATGGTTTCAAAAAGTTCCCAAAGAAACCGTGTTTGTGATTATGATATTAGATATGAATAATTTTTTTAATTTATTGTAATTTCCTAGGCCTTTTTGGTCTATTCCTTTTTGAAAATCTCATGTTTGAGGTGTTCAGGGAGGTCAAGATGACTTATTCCTAACACTTTGAAACATTTCCAATTCTGTGATCAGTGCTTCCATTTTTGTGAATAGTTCCATCAGTAAGACAAATGTGAACATTGCCATCTGTGAGATAGATGTGAAAAATGCCATCTATGAGACATATGTGAATAGTATCATCGTTAGGACAAATGTGAATAGTTCCATTGTTGAGATAGATGTGAAAAATGTCATCGGTGAGTCACGTTGGTGACTCATGTCAGTGAGCCACCTGTCAGTAGGTTATTTATCAGTAGGCCATCTATCGGTATGTTGTCTGTCAGTAGGTCATATGTCTGTAGGTTGTATTTCGGTAGGTCCTCTATCAATAGGTCATCTATCCTATGGTCGTCTATCTGTTGGACATCTGTCCATATGAAATCTGTTGAGAGATCCTCTATCATTAGGTCATCTATCGGTAGGTCATCTATTTGTAGGTAATATTTTGATAGGTTATCTGTCAGTAGGTCATCTATTAGTAGGTTCTATTGTGTTTCCAAATCAGTCTGTGAATAGTGTTTCCAGTATCCTAAAGTTTGACTCATTTGATGTTTTAATAGATATAAAATACATTCAAATCCTTTTTAAGGGATTTAAGCCTAGTTCAAATCCCATAACTCATATCATAAATTTACTAATGGTCCCAGTACCTTTACTTAGTAAAAACACATGATCTTGACCAGATACTCCTTTAATGGGAAAATATAAAATGTATCTTAAACCAATACTATATATTTTTTTTCAAAAGGGATGAGATATCTTCCTCCCTGTTCTTCTTTATTGTTTTTCCTTAGTATGGTACACCCAGAGTTCTCCCTACCATAGGATTTATCTGATCGAACTATAATCCTAGGATCATTACCCATTGGATTTTTTCTTGTTGCATGTGAACCCTCTATCTTGGTGCAACAAGGAAGTGTTGATCTGTATTTAATATAAGGTATGTTATACCTCCTTTATTATGGGTTACTCAACCTTTATCCTCATGTTCTACTTTCCATGTTATAGAATGTTATCTCCTTGATTCTAATAGAACTTTCTTGGGTGTGGTTTGATGCAGTTGTGCCATGATATCCTTGGGTGGATGCAGTCATTGAAGGAGAGGTGATCGTGATCCATTGTGTTGGTCATTCTCATGAAAAGAACGTCAAAAAATATTTTGAGGTAAGGGATTGAGGAATTATATATTCTTTTATGTGAAATCATAGAGTTATCATGTTTTATCCACTAGACCACAATGAAATTGACATAATAAATACTTGAACAAGATTAAAAAATTAGATTCAATTGATTAGCAATTTTATTCCTTCCCAATTAGCTAGATCATGATATATCCATGATTTTCTTGCTTATCTTGTTGTTCTTGATGGAAATTGGTAAAGAATGTAAATCTAGGATTAATTATAAATTAATTGGATAAATATAAAGAGTAATGTTTAATGAATCTAGTTATTATTTTTGTGCTTGGTGATACTCAAATGGATGTAGCTATGAATTTGTAAATGAATATTTTGTGATAAATATAATGCCTTGAATGGTTCTGAGTTACCCTCTTGATTTTAAAGTAAAAGTGCCTTATGCTTTGGAGTTTTGAGTGCTCATTGTGTGTAAAGGCTGAATTCCTTGTTTATGGCCAAGAGCCCAGTTTCTATGTTGTTTGTTTCCTGCTATTTGTGTTGTGGTGCGAGTCTAGGGTGGTTGAGCTAGGAGGGTTGTTTTAGAATATAGGGGAAGAGAGGCCCAATGGTGGTGGCATTATTTAACACATAGAGTGGTGAGATGAATTATATTATGCATGTGAGTGTTGGGGAGGACAACAGGGATGATGGAACAAGATGAAGCTAGGATTACCCATTGATATGAAAGTGGTTGTCATTGAATCTGATGTTTTTTATCTGCTTCAATTTACCCACTTCTTGAGAAAGATGGTATTGATTACCCTCCTTCTAAAATAGTAGAATACACTCATGGTATTACATGTGATTTCGGTGTTTATTTTATCATGGATGGATGGGGATATTCTCCATCTATAGGTGGAAAAGACTCGACGGGTAGTTCATCTACTCACCCTATTGATCCCCTTGTGTTTGGAAGCTTATAATTATTTTCTTGAATACCTAGAATTATGGATAAGTGATAATTATGTTAATAAATTATTGAATAAATGATGTTAACCCATGGGGTTGGAGCTTTCTTGGATTCAATGCTGAGGTAACAATTTAAAGGATATGTGGACTTGGTTTGGTTATGCCTGGAGGGCGTGGAACATTGTTACGATGTTATTGGAATTTAATGTGGAAAATGTTAATGGTTAATTAGTGGTAAAATAATTAATTAGCATAAAGTAAAACTGATAAAAAGGGATAATGTAATATAATGTAGCTATTTAAATGGTTGTGTACTTATAAGATACCTAGTCTTAGCAGAGGCAGTCAGGAGTTTGAGAGATGTTAGTTGTAGTTGATTCTAAGACTAGGTTATGCCCATAGTGTGGTTTTGAGCTATATTATATTATGTACTTTTTTGTGTTCATATACACAACTCCACCCTTTTGGTTAGGGAAACTAACACCCCGGGGATTCTTAGTCCTAGGAGTTGTTTTCCTAACATCTCGATGGGAGGATGGATGGATGAATACTATAACCCCTTACAAACCTTCTCACACATATATTCTAGATATAGTTTCCTATGGACTACTATAGGTGTAACGTGTATAGGCTGTGATGGATTGAGGATCCTTACTCGATGTATGGGATGTAATGGCCTGAGGTATAATACCTTATATATTATACACGTTATGAGAGTTGTGGTGGCTCCTAAAAATTACATGGTTACTTTGGTTATATTGACATGGTGGTTGTCTTGCACGAGGTGCATGTTGTGGTGCTTCACCCTGGTGTTTGGGGCCAAGCCGTTTGGGAGAGAGATGCTCAGGGTATACGATGTTGGGTAAAAGTGAAAAATCAGTGGGGAAGTTGTAGTAGGGTACCCTTGATATTATTTATTATATTATATACTCTTGTATGTGATACTTGGTAAGAGTATCCATGGTGAGGTTGGGAATATAGTATACATGTTTAGGTGACAAGTTAGTTTCACTTGTTTTTAATTGTTCTTTAGCATTATTTCTTTATTTTTTCATGAGAGGCTCCGGGGATGATCCTACTGAGTATACTGTTATACTCACACTACATATATATAAATTGTTTTCATGTAACTTAGAGCAGGTTTAAGATTAGGTTGGTTACTAGTAGATTGGGGTTGTAGGAGTTATTCGGGATTCTTGTTCTCTACCATTTTACTTTCTTTTGGTACATACAATTTTCCCTTTTAGTTGTATTAGTTCATGCATGACATTATCTATGGGTACATGGGATTTATTTTATATTGTGGTCTGATCAGGAGTTGGTTAGTGGATGTCTTATCTTTCTATTTTACATGTGTTCTCTTAGAGGATAATGCCTCCCATTTGTGTGATTACTATACCCTCGGTTCTAGTCACCAACATGGGGCCTAATGGAGGTGGGACTCAGGAATCATTATCTCTCTTCTCATATTTCCAGCCTTGGAGGGGTACACCTTGTGGGTAGGGGGTCATGAGTGAGTGGTATCATAGGTCTAGTTGAGGGATAGGATAGAGTTTGGAGCTGGGTACAAGTGAGGTTCCCTAGGTTAGTAGGGTAATAGTGTCAGCTAAGTTTAAAAAGCACTGTAAACATGGGAGACTGGATAATACACAGTTATTTAGGGCCCCCTATGATATGATTCATGGACCTTTATGTTTACAGTGGCTACTAAATGAGATTATACTCGTTGCAGGATACAGACCTAGTAAAAGATCATGTATCATTCTTCTTTGTGTATATGTTTGAATGGGTAGACCTTGGGATAGGTTAAGATAAAATAAATAAAATAACACAATTAATTAATGCTAATTATTCCATATTTCAGGATTAGGATATCTAACTATTTTTTCTTTTGCAGGTATGGCTCTAAATCAACATCCTAGTCTGGTTCGCACAGATGATGTTCAGCAGGCTATGCCAGCCGATCACTGCAGAGTAGAGGTTGATGATGATGAAACTTAGAGGAGGAAAATATTAGAGTTTCAGTGCCAGAGTCTACATAAGTAAAAGATATACATTTCAGATTCAGCCATGGAAGACTAGTTGGAGGAGGTTGAGATAGCTTTCAGTTCAATCCATACTTAGAAGGGGTACCGACTGTCGTTGGTTGTTATGATGTTGTGTGGGGAAGCGAGGAAGTGGTAGTTATTATTCCCCAGGGATCCCAAGGAGTAAACAGTCTCATGGGAGGAGTTGCGAGAATAGTTCAGAGTAAATTTTCTCTCTTCGACCATGAAGGTGGCCATTTTTCAAGAGCTGCTTACCCATCGACAAGGGAGATCTAGTGTGAGAGATTTTGGATTCCATTCCAGGAACCATCTGTGATATTCTTTAGACCTGTTGCTTGATGAGAAGGCTAGGGTGAGGCATTTTGAGGAGGTTTTGCATCCAGAGATCCTGTACTAGGTTACCCCGTTTATACAGAAAACGTATCTCGAGGTGATGGAAGGGGAAGAGGTCATCTAGAGGAAGTTATCCAAAATAAAATCATCATGATAGGGGATTAATCAAGATTCCTCATGAAGCGGATCTATAGTCTTGGGTTTATAGTTTTTAGGGGGGAAGAGTTTTTATCCTGATGGGGGTAGGTCGCAACCCTCAGTATCTCATTTATCTGGGGGAAACAGCTATTAGACCTATGAAAAGGGATCAAGAACTTTTCTTTCATATGTAGTTTGAGGTCATTAGTAGTGAGAGTTCCCGACCATCACGAATAGTCAGAATGCGTTAGGTCTTCCACATCAGGTTCCTCAATTGAGGCTGTTCTAGCCAAGGCAAAAACAGCGGGTTGCACTGGTGTTGGATCTACAAAGAGAAGATGTGGCGGGCAGAGGACAACCTCAAGATGCTCCATTTCCTTAGAGAGAAGAGCACAACCATGGTGTTGGCCGTCAGTAGGGTCAGGGATTCCATAAATTAGGTCATGGCTAGCTTCATTATTTAGCATTATCAATGTTGGGTGAGCCAAATGTAGTTCGAGGTACCCATTATCTGTTTTCTACTTGGGTGTATGCCTTGTTTGATTCAAGAGTGACACAATCCTTCATATCTCCTACCCTTTTACATTCCTTGGGACATGTGGTAGAGAGGATTACAGTTCACTTAGCATTGACTATGCTAGTTAGAGGTCGAGCTGACTTGTTTGAAGTATAAAGAGACTGTGTGCTAGTTCGGGGGTAGCACCAATCTTGGGGAGATTTCCTGTGTTTAAAAATACAACCATATGATTTCATCCTTGGAATGGATTGATTGTATTTGGTTCAGACTATCGCGAATTGCTTCAAGAGGTGGGTGGTGATCTTTGATTATGATAGAGATCTAGTGGTGTTTGTTGGCATGCAAGATCCTCAGATGGGTCATAGGAATATTCTATCCCTGTCATAATTGATGGCTAAGATGATACTAAGTTCATTGGAGGTTCAACAGTTGGCATTTACCTGATTCATAGAAGAGTATCCTGATTTATTTTCAGAAGAGGTTGCAGCGTCACCCCCTTGATGAGGAAATGAGTTTTGGGATCGAGATACAATTAGTAATGTATCCTATTTTGATGTATTCATATAGGATGGTGACTTATGAGTTTTGGTAACTATTTATACAGCTCGATGGTATGTTTTAGTGTGTTTTTTTTGTCCAGGTGTGTTACCATAGGGTGCACCGGTTTTTTTCGTGAAGAAGGATGATGATAGTTTATGGGTGTGTGTCAGTTATCATCACTTAAACAATGTGATAGTGAAGAATCACTATCATATTCCGTCGATTAATTATTTATTCGATCAACTTAAGGGTGAAATATGGTTCTTGAAGATCGATTTGTAGTCAGGATATCATCAAATGCGTGTGAAGGATGAGGATATTTTGAAGTTTTCCTTATATTGCCATCATGGGCATTATGAGTTCATTGTGATTCCATTTGGTGTGCTGAATTCTCCAGTTGTGTTCATGGGGTTGATGAATTCTATTTTCCATGAGTTATTGGATAATTTCTCTGTGGTCTTCATTGATGACATCCTCGTGTACTTTGCATCTAAGGAGGAGCATGTAGAGCATTTTTATTTCATTTTGGGAGTTCTTCCTCAAAAACACATGTTTAAGACGTTTTTGAAGTGTAAGTTTTGGGTTTGAGATGTCCATTTCTTAAGGAATGTTGTATACCATAAGGGATATCTATGGATCCATCGAAGATAAAAGTAGATGGGTCTTGGTCATCCCCCAAGACAGTGGCAGAGGTGCAAAGTTTCCTTGGTCTTACTGTTTATTGTAGGAGTTTTGTAGATGATTTCTATCAAGTTGCGACTCATCTAATAGTATTGACCAGAAAGGATTTGGCATTTGTATGGAATGATTAGTGTCAGATATTATTTGACTATATAAAGGAGAAGTTGGTTAGTGCTCTAGTTCATTGTCTGCCAGTAGGAGTTCAGTTTGAGGTTTTCTAGGATGCTTCACATCTAGGGTTTGGATGTGTTATGGTGTAGCTGAGATCAGTCGTTTCTTATGGGTATTGATAGTTATGTACCCATTAACATAAATATTCCACCCATTATCTAGAGTAGGAAGTAGTGGTGTTTTCTTTGAATTTGTGAAGACATTACCCCATCTAAGAGAGCTTTGTAGTCTTCACCGATCATAAAAGCCCGAGGTATGTTTTCTCCCAGCATTAATTGTACTTGCTAAAACTTTGGTGGATGGAGTTATTATAGTATAATGACTTCAAAATCTCATATACACCTGGTAAGTGGAATTTTGTAACCGAGGAACTAAGTAGGAAGTCACATAGTGATACAGTGCATTAATCAGGTGATTCCAAGAGAGTAATGGAAGAACTGTCAACATTACATCTGGATATTGGAGAAGTTGGGGGAAGTGGTTATCTTTTTCAGATGAAGGTGAAGTCATATTTTTGGAACCAGGTGAATGATTTCTAGTAGGGAGATCTTGAGGTGGAGGTCTAGATAGACCGAGTTGTTTTTGGTGGGTTCCCTGATGGATGGTATGAGGATGAACAACACCGGGTGTTGTTTCATGGAAGAAATGACATTCCTTTGGAAATGTGTGATATTTTTATTATATAGTTCCAGAATTCTCCCTTAGAGGTACATACTAGTGTGAGAAAGATGTACCGAGCATTGAGGAGTCAATTTTGGTGGCATGGGTTGATGTGTGGAGTTACAGAGTTTGTGTCTTGATGTTTGGTGTGCCAGAAGGTAAAGGATGAGCACTGAGTTCCTAGTGGGTTTTTCAAGATGTTAGATGTTCCTCAGTGGAAGTGGGAGGACATATCTATGGACTTTGTTCCCATTTTAGCACATGCTTAGGGAGGCCATGATTCTATATGGGTGGTAGTGAATTGTTTGATGAAATAATCTCACTTCATAGAAATCAACGAGTCAAGATCAGTAGAGGATTTTTCGTAGAAATATCTGGTGGAGGTGGTGAGACTCCACAGGGTCCCTAGGATGATCATTTATGATCAAGATCCTCTTTTTACCCCTAGTATGTAGAGAGGTATCAAGCATGATTTTGGTTCTCAGCTATGCCTTAACACTACTTTTCATCTACAGACGGACGATCAGACAGAGAATACCATCCAGAATCTTGAAGACATGTTGCGCTCTTGTGTTCTAGATTTTGGAGGTTCATAGATAAGGAATATTCCCTTGGTATAGTTCTCTAACAACAGTAGTTTCCATTCCACCATCGATATGGCGCCGTTTGAATCATTGTATGAACGAAATTTCCATTCTCCATTGTTCTATACTGGGGTTGGAGAGTCAGAAATTCTTGGGACGAAACTATTATAGAATATGAAAGAGATGGTTCAGGTGATTCCTGAGAGGAAGAAGGTAGCACATGATCATCAAAAATACTATGTTGATTGTAGGAGGAGACCTTTTGAGTTTGACTTTGGGGATCATATGTTTTTGAAGTTGAATCCCCATCGTGGGTAGTAAAGGTTTGGTCATGGGAGTAAGCTTTCTCCTTGGTTTATTGGTTCATTCGAGGTGTTGGATCATGTTAGTGTTGTGGCTTATTAGGAAGCACTTCCCACATAGATGATAAGGATACATTATGTTTTTCACATGTCACAACTCCGTCATTATCTTCATGATGACTCTCAAGTCATCGATTGGGGAAAGATCGATGTGGATGGTGATATGACCTTCTAGGAGCGACCTTTAGAGATCTAGGGCTACTAGGATAAGGTATTGCGCATGTATGATATCCCATAGGTTCGTGTCTTATGGAGACATAGTGGAATGGAGGAGAGTATCAGGGAATGTGAGTCAGAAATACATGCTCAGTACCCTGAGCAGTTTGATGTTATACTATTTTCTTGTAATGATATTCATTTTTTGGTTGTAGACCTTTCTTGTTTATGAGATGGATTTATCTTGTTTCTTATTGTGTATTACACTCTTTTGAGAGGTACCCCCCTGGGAGAGTGGATAAGATCTAGTTGTAGTTTACCCATGGTTTTGCGTTGTTCCGTTGATGAAGTGGTTGATATCTTTTTTTTGGAGAGAGCCTTGATAAGTATCTCGTAGGGTGGTTGTTCCGATCCCTTTTTTGGTATCCTCTATCAGTTGGTTTTGGATTCACAAGAATGAGAATGTTTTTAGAGGTATCTGATGTAATGTCCCAAACCTCTCTAGTCGATTACTTTATGAAACTCTGTTATTTGAGGTGTTCTTGGAGGTCAAAATGATTTATTCCTAACAAAATTTCCAGTTCTCTGTACCATATTTTCAGTTCTGTAAATAGTGCCATCAGTTAAATTGAAGTGAACAGTGCCATCAGTGAGACAAATGTGAACAATTCCATCAGTGAGATAGATGAAAATTATGACATTGGTGAGATAGATGTGAATAGTTCAATCGATGAGATAGATGTGAACAATGTCATTGGTGGGTCGCGTCGGTGAGTCACCTATCATTAGGTCATTTATCGGCAGGTTGTGTGTTGGTAGGTCATCTATCAGTAGGTCATCGATCGTTAGGTTGTCTATAGGTAGGTCATTTTTTAGTAGGTCATATTTCAGTAGGTCAACTATCGGTAGGTCATCTGTCAGTAGGTCGTCTGTCGGTAGGTTATCTATCGGTAGGTCCTCTATCAGTAGTTCATCTATCAATAGGTCCTCTATTGGTAGGTCCTCTATCAATAGGTCATATGTCAGTAAGTCATCTATTGGTAGGTTCTACAGTGTCTCTAGATCATTTAGTGAACAACGTTTCCAACATCCTACAGTTTCCCCTATTTGATGTTTTAATTGACATAAAACACATTCAAAGCCTTTTTAAGGGATTTAAGGTTGGTTCAAATCCCATATATCTTATGTTAAAGTTTCTAAGGGTCCTGATGCCTTTACTCAGTGAAAATTCATGAGCTTGACCAGATCCTCTAATGGAAAAAACTAAACTGTATCTTAAACCACTAATCCACTTAGATTTTCAAAAGGTCTGAGATATCTTCCTCTATTGTTCTTACTTATTATTTTTACATGGTACGGGACACCCATAATTCTCCCTCCCATTGTATTCTTATAATCAAACTGGAATCCTTGGATCATTTCCCATTGGAGTTTTTTCTGCTGCATGTGCACCCCAATCTTGGTGCAACTATGAAGTGTTGATCTATCTTCGATATATGGTATGTTACACCTCAATTATATTGGGTTATTCGATCCGTTTTCTCCCATTATCCTTACCATGTTTTGGAAAGTGATTTCAGTGGTTCTAATGGACCTTTATTGGGTGTTGGTTTATGTGGTTGTGCTATGGAATCCTTGGGTGGATGCAGTCATTGCCGGAGGGGTGATAGTGATCTATTGTGTTGGTCATTCTCGTGAAAAGAATGTTGGAAATATTTTGAGGTAGGGGATTCATGTCTTATTAATTATTTTACATGTAGTTGTAGAGTTAGTATGTCTTTGCCACTAGATCACAATAAAATTGACATAATAAATACTAGAATTGGAATAAATAATTTGCGTCAATTACTTAGTGATGTTATTTCCTCTTGATTATCAAGATCATTTGATATCTTTGTTTTTATTATTTATCATGTTATTCTTGATTGAAATTGGTAAATAATGTGAATCTAGGATTAATTATATATTAATTGGATAAAGATAAAGAGGCATGTTTAATGAATCTGGTTGTTGTTGTTGTGCTTGGTGATAATCAAATGGATGCAGTTAAGCATGTGTAATTGAACCAGTTAATTAAATATGGAATATAGGAATTGTTATGAGATAAAGATAATTAATTGAAGGGTTTTGAGTTACCCTATTACTTTTAAAGGCCAATAACCTTATGCTTTAGATATACAAGTTCTCGTTGTGTGTGAATGTTGAATGCCTTGTTTAGGGCCAAGAGCCCAGTTTCTATGTTACTTGTTTCTTGCTTCTTTTATTGTGGTGTGAGCCTAGGATGGTTAATCCTTGAGGGCTGTTGTGGTAGGTGGGGGAAGAGAGGCCTAATGGCGGTGGTAACAGTTGATGCCTAGATTGGAGAGATGCATTAGTTTATACATGTGGGTGTCAGGGAGGGCACCAGGGAGGATGGAATAAGTTGAAGTTGGGATTACCCATTGATGTGAAAGTGGTTGTTGTTGAATCTAATGTTTTTATCTACTTTAATTTCACCATTACTTGAGGTAAATGGTCTTACTTAACCTCCTCAAAAAACAGGAGAAGAAATTGAGGTTATTCCATGTTTTTTACGTGTTTATCTTATCAAGGATGGATGGACATGCCCTCCAACTATACATTGGAAAGACTCAATGGGTAGTTTATCTACTCACCGTGTTGAGCCCCATGTGTTTAGAAGCTTAGAATGATTTTCTAGAATACCTGGAATTAGGGGGAATTGATAATTTTTTTAATAAATGATTGAATATATGATACAACCCATGTGGTTGTAGCTTTCTGGGAAGCAATTATGAGGTTATAATTTAAAGGAATTGTGGAATTGGTTTGGTTATACCTGGAGAGAATTAAAATTTGTTATAATGAAAATGGAATGTAATGTGGAAAATGTTAATGGTTATTTAATGGTTAAATAATTAATTAATGTAAATTGAAACTAATAAAAAGGGAGAATGTAATATAATGTATCTATTTAAATGGTTGTATTATTATAGGATACCTTGTCTTAGTAGTGGAAGCATAAAGTCCGAGAGACATTAGCAGCATTTGAGTCTAAGACTAGGTTATTCCTGTAGTGTGGTTGTGAGATATATTATATTATATACTTTTTGTGTTTCTATATGATAATTGACCATATCGGTTAGGATAACTAACACCTAGGGATTCTGATCCATGAGGGGGTGTTTTCCCAAACATCCCGATGGGAGGAAGGATGGCTCACTACCCCCTTTGACCCCACTATCTTCTCTTGGTAGTTACTTGTTCTAGTAGGAACAACATTTACCTTTCCCCATATATGTGTGTAGAGTGCTGTAATGACTTTTGGTTACACATATTCTAGATATAGTATCCTATATACTAGTATAGGTGTAACATGTATATTCTATAATGGATCAAGGATTCGTACTCGGTGTATGGGCTATAATGGCTTGAGGTATAATACCTGATGTATGATACACTTTATGCGAGCCATGGTGTCTCTTGGAAACTACCATGTTACTTTGGTTACATGGATGTGCTGGTTTTGTTGCATGAGGTGCATGTTTTGGTGCTTCACCTAGGTGTCTGTAGGCAAACCTTTTTACAGAGAGATGCTTAGGACGTTTGACATTGGGGAAAAGAAGAAAACCAGTGGGGAAGTGGTAGCATGGTACCCTTGATATTGTTTTTTATATTATATACTCTTGTATGTGATACTTGGTGAGAGTGGCCATGGTGAGGATGGGAACATAGTATAAATGTTTAGGTGATCAGTTAGTTTCACTTGTTGTTTACTGTGATTTATCACGCTTTCTTTAATTTTTTACAAGAGGCTCTGGGGAGGATCCTATTGAGTATACTGTTATACTCACCCTACGAATATATAAACTATTTTTAGGTCACTCGGAGAAGGTTATAGATCAGACTGGTTACTACCATCTTGGGGTTGTAGGAGCTGTTCGGGCTTCGTGGTCGATGCCATTTTACATTCTTTTGGTACTTACAATTTTCACTTTTAGTTGTAGTAGTTCTTGCATGACATTACATATGTGTACTTGGGATTTCAATTATATTGTAATCAGTGCAAGAGTTATTTGATGTCTGTCTTATATATCTCATTCGCATGTGTTCTCTTGGAGGGTAATTCAACCCATTTGTGTGTTTACTATACCCTCGGTGCTAGTCTCCAATCCAAGGCATACTAAAAGTGGGAATCGTGGGTCATTATCTCTCTTCTCACATTTCTGAACTAGGAGGGGTACACTTTGTGGGGAGGGGTTCATGACATTTATGTTAATTATTTAACTAATTTTTGGCATATACAATATGTTTCATAATATTACTATATAATATAATGTATTACATTATTTAGAAATTTTTCTTAAAAGGGATGTAAACTACATTGATGCACATAGTCCATGTAGAGATTTCAATCCTTGGAAAGATAATGAAGTTAGAGTTGGATCTTGGACTAGAACTGGTCAAATGGAAATCATATTTGGGAAGTTGACTCATGTTATAAGAAATACAATTTCCCATATGGAGTGGCCTACTGATTCATGATGTAGTGTAACAATGTTAAACTACACTATCTGTCAGAAACCTCCCTCATTCAATTTGACTACAAATATTTTTGTATCTGTGTAATGGATAAGTTCGTTAGAGAATATATTTTTCATTTTAATAAGTAATGAAAGGGATAATGTTTTCATGGTATTTTATATTCTCTAAAAGGATGTGTATCAATAGTGGTTATTTATTCAATACGCTAAGAATGATGAGTAAATAGAGAGCTTAGAGTGGAAGGATTTTAAGGCACATTTCTTAGAATAACATTTTCCTCATGAACAATGAGAAGATATGGAGAGGCAATTCTTAAGACTAATATAAAGTGAAAAGGAAAATGTTTCGAAGTATGAAGCTAAATTTACATGGTTATTAAGGAATTACACAAGCTATGTACGTAATCCAAAGAGTAATGTTGACCATTTATTTTATGGGTAAATGATAATCATTCATAGGGAACTAATCTCCCAAACCTTCTCATCATATGAGGTCTTATTATCATGTGCTATCAAGATAGATAAATAATTATCCAAGTATTATATCTTCTAAGAGAATAAATAGAAGAATAGGATGGTAGATAAAAAATAGATAAAGGGAAGAAATGAAAAGAAGCATTTTACCACATGTGATAATTTTGAAAAGGAAACACCATGGTACTTACTTAAAGGGAGTGAGTGTTTTCTTTATGTGTGAAGAGAAATGCCATCAGGTTTCAGATTTCAAAGGAATGAAAGAAACAACTAATGTAAAATGTTTTACCTCTAAGGATATAGGGAACTATGCAAATGAATATATCAAGTGTGAAGGGAATATACCTAAAATAAACTAAGGGATCATGGTCAAGATTATGTTATTAATACAGGTAAAGTAGAATGATTAAAGTGATTATGTATTTTGATTCAATAATTATGTTATAGATATATTTTTACTAATGTTATTTTGGTTATAAGAGTCATGAAACATATATAAATTGTGTAAATTTTAGGAGAATATTTTTCATCATATAAGATTAACTTAAAAATTAAGGATACCATAATAGGATTATGAGTTTAAGGTTAATCATAAGTTTAATGTATTGAAACCCCCTTTTGAGGCTTTATATGAGGGGAGTTTTTAAATATTAAGGATATTTTTAGAGTCATTTATAGAAATACAACCTATTATTTTAGTATATATTTTAGTGAAATAATTATTTAAGGAAGAATGGCTATTCATTTTTTGACATAACTTTAAAATTATTGATAAACCTTAAAATTGAAATGATAATTGATGTTATGTTAATAGTATTTAATTAATATTATCTGATTTTTTTGGAAAAGAATAAGTTATATAGAAAACCATTGTAGCTAAAAAGTGATTTGAGGAACAATTTTATTTTTGAGGATATTAATCATATTTTTTTGGAAATTATATGTATTATATTAATATAGTTTTTTAAAAAGGACAACCTACATGTTGGGTGAAAATACCTAGAATCTGGAAAGACCACAGGCCTTGAACCCACAACTGAAAGTTGACAAGGGTGCCATGCTACCACTGGCCTACGTGATGTCGTAGTTAGTATGGAGTTATTTTTACTTAAATGGGTTTACAGATAAGTACATAAGGAATGGATTAAGTTGAACTTTGGGTGTTAATACTGAGGTTTAGATATTAATTTATTCTATTGAACAACTCGTATTAACCATATTGGTTTTGGTAGATATTTAGAGACATACAGAAAGACTTTCACCCTTTTACAGATCTTATGATCCAATAAAAGTTAATTTTACTAATTTAGGAAGAAAAAATAAGATTTTATTTGAATTTATTTGAGTAATAAATGAATTTTAAGTTCATCAAAGTACAACCAAATGATGAAATTGTAATTATATTTTCTAGTGTTCTCTATCATGATAATAAAAGAATCCCTCAACTCTAGTAAATGAATCTTGAAATAAAAATTTTATCCTAATACATTTGTATCTAATGAATATATGGACTTTTAACTCATCAAATATTTATGGTTTTTTGGTCTTTATCTTTCTCTTTATCATTCACTTTCTTTTGATCAATGATCTCTATCACTCTACATAATTTTTTTTATAATTTTCTCCTATGTCCATATTTGCACTTCCCACCAATGTTCTCCTACTTCAAAACCAAATCAGGTTTTATTCCATACAAAATTAATATCTACATTTACCAATTTTATGAGTAATTTTTTACCCTTTTTATTATGAGGGTTTTCAATAAAGGTATTTTGAGATGAAAACCCTTGATTTACAAGAGCAAGTTCAAATTGTGAGGAAGTAATTTATTAAAGCTGGGTAAAATATAAAAACCCAAGATTCTAAAAGAATAAAACTATATTCAATTATTATGTGACACACAAAATTGATCTTAAATTACATATTAAATATATTTCATGAAATTAAATCTCTTTTATAGCTTGCAGTACACGCAACCTCCGGTCTAAAAGAATCGTAAAATAGTATACCGTTATAACGTAGCCATTAAATTAGTGGGTATGAATAGTAATAAATAAATTATGGAAATTATATGTTATAAACATTTATATAATAAATTTAATAGTTATATACTGATTAAAAATAAAATAATAATCATTTTAAAAAAAGGGAATGTTTTATGAAAAACCGTGTTTTTCCAAAAGGCAGTTTTATTACGCTTTGCAGAAATACTATATAAATAATTTCTACCACTTTTATAAAATTTATTTTAGTAAATTAAATAAATTTTTGAAATAATAATGTAAAAATTATGTTGGATTCAATTTTTTATAATTTTCTAAAAATATTAATTTCTCAATGAATAGTAAAAAATACTGGTTTTTATTAAAAACTACCATTTCATTTATAGAATTTTAAAGATAATTAATTATTAATTTTTTTAAAAATTAAAATTAGTTTAATTATATTATAATAATTAAAATTTAGTTCTTTTGAATCAATTTAATATTGATTTTTTAAATTAAAACATTATATACTTATGAAATATTTTTCTTTGGAAAACCGCTTTTTCGTTGCGTTTGCAGGATTAATTTTAAATTAAAATTTTCCACTTCTATGTATTGAATTTAGAAAATTAAATTAAATATTTATAACCAGAATAATAATAATTTAATAATATGTTCAACTAAATTTTTATCATAATGAATAGTAAAAAAATTAAAAATTAATTACCGCAGTTAAGGTTAAAATGGGTTTACCATTGGGGTGAAACTAAAATGATAAGGGTTAAACTGGCCAAAAAACATATCCAATTACTATTTTATGGACATATTTAAGAATTGAATCTTTAATGGTTCAATAATGACCCATTTTGGAGCTTTTTGGAATCTAAAAAATGTGGGTATCACTTTTTCTTTTAAAAAATTCCATGTTTATCCTCTCCCCCATTTATAAAAGGCCAACCATATCCTCTCATATTTACACTCCAAAATAAATTTTTCTCATCCAATAACTAGAAAAATATCTTCATTAAATCCATACCAACATATTATAGTCCTTTCTTTGATCATAAATCCAATTTTGGATGGCTTTAGTTATAAATCTTAAGAGGTTGTCCAAAGATGAGGTAAAGCTCCTAACCATGCATTTTCATTTTACTTCTTCTAAATCCCTAAATATTACCCAAATATTATACATTAATGACACAAGTATCTAATATACGCTGATATGTTATTATTTTAATGAAATATCCTATATTCATCTCCCCTTCCATCAAATAAGAAACGAAACCGTTGATTATGTGTACTGTGGATTGCCGACTTATGAACCGATGTAATTCATTTTACAAAACCACCTCTCACAACTAGATATAATGATGTATTTAATATATTTATATGATATTTATGAAATTAATATAATTTTTTAATTATAATATCACATATACATTCTTACCTTTCATTCTGTTTTAAAGCAATAATGTTGCTTGTCTTTATGTCTGGACTACTTCCTTTACGCAGCGATGTGAAATGTTTTTTATTTTCTTTTGAAGTGGATGGTAATGAAGATATATTTAATTTATATACATGAAAATTTTTATATAATAATGGTTATGAAAATGTGAAATATTATTTACCATACGTATATTCCACCTGTTAGAAAAAAGGAAACATCATTCATGCATACGTACAACTTACCATCTCCATTAATGGTGTTACTCTTTTTCCAAAAATATATAGTTTATAAAATATTATAAATTATTATGTAGTGATTATATATTACATTTATATAATTTTTAAAAATATTTATATGATTTAAATATGATCAAAGTAAGAGGAATAAAATTACAGAAAATTATACATAAAAAACAGAGCAATTATCACCCGAAACCGTATTTTTAACATAGAATTGTTAATAAACAGTCCATAAAAGGATATAAGTAAATAATAAATTGAATGAAATATATGATTATGGTTATGTAATATATTTATAAAAAATATGTATTTATTATATAGGAGGTACATACACGTATGAATGAAATCAGACCTAAGGTTAGGGCTTCTCATCTCACTTTTACTTCTCTGAGACATATGAAATATGCACCACTTATTTATTTTTCATGGTTTATAAACTACCAATTTGATATATTATATCATGAATATATTTATATTCATGCTATTTAATGTTTCAATTTAATTCATTTATTTCACGGGGCTTAATATCCAAATGTTACCAAAGTGGTAAGGGTTTTATAATTACAATCTAATCCTTTATCAAGATTTTTTATGAATAAGTTTTTGATGATGAACTATTAGGTTATATCTCTAAATAAACTAATGAATTTTATTATCATATGATTATTCATTTTATTTTCATGTAATAATAAAATTTTACTTTCTTTGGTACTTTAAATAATTATAAAAATGTTTTTATAGAAAAGATGACTTTATTTCTCTCTTTAGTTAAAAATCATTTTTCTTCCAAATCCATGTTTTCTAAATATAATTTCAAAAATGTTTGTAAAATTATAAAAAAGATTTATTAATTGAATTTTTAACCATGTTTGAATTCTAATTTCTTTTGAAAGGAATGTTCTTATCATTTTCTAAACAAGGTATATTTATAACAGTGTGAAAATAATTTTTTTTAACGTATATGGCATGTAAAAAATTACCCACCATTATAAAAAATTAATGTTTTATTGATTAATTTATATGTTTAAAATTTTATTTTTAAAGAAAAGTATTTTTACAATATATTGTGAACTTTTGGTTTTTAAAAGTTATTTTTAAGTTGAAAATGATATTTTACTCAAGATTTTTAATTGATTTTTTATGTTATTTCTATTTATAAATGAAAAAAACCTTATTTTACTTATTATACATTGGGGACATGTTGTAATTATACCACAATTATTATTTCTCTAGATGTTTTGTGATCCATTTTTATGAGGATATACTATTTTGATACCAGTCTCCATATTACTCTGGATGATTTATGATTTTGTTTATTTATTGGGGTAATTATTTACATTTCATACACTATTTATTAATTATGACTGTTTATGTGGATTTTGTTTCATCCCATTTATATGAGGAATGAATTGGACTTAGTAAGTAATGGGTAGGGCCCCCTATATCCCCTTTAGGCATCAGTAGGTCTCATGAGACAAACGGGATTGGGTATTTGGCCAATGCCTTACCCATTAATGAAATGTGTCTTTGAACGAGGACTTGATGGTGTGGTTATGATGTCTGAAAATTTTCATTCCCACATTAAGGTATTGGTTATTGATGCCCATATGTGGGTTATGAATTGGATGAATACCTGATCTAGTTTGTCTCATGAGACCTATCAATGCATCGAGGGGATATAGGGGCCCCTAACCATCACTTACTAAGTCCAATTCATTCCTCATCTGAAAGGGATGACACATAATTAACAAAAACAATCATATTTAATAACTAGATTTTTAAATTTAAATAATTACCCTAATCAAATACAAAATTATATATCATCTAGAGTAATATGGAGAATGGTGTCAAAATAGTATATCCCCAGTCAAACCGATCATAAACCATATAGAGAAATAATAATTATGCTATCATTACAACATGTACCCAATGTATCATAAGTAAAATAAGGTGTTTTTTTCATTTATGAATAGAAATACCATAAAAATTCCAATAAAAAACCTTAAGTAAAATATGTCTTTTAAGTGATAGGTAGGGGCCCCTATATCCCCTCAATGCATCAGTAGGTCTCATGAGGAAAAATATATTGGGTATTTGGGAAATGACTTACCCATTTATGTAATATGTCTTGGAACAAGTCATTTATGGTGTGGTTATGATGTCTGAAATTTTTCGTTCCCTCGTTACGAGATTGGTTGTTGAAGCCCATGTGATTATTCGATTAGTTAGAGTATTCATGGATTGGTTTCAAGATCATGTGATTATTTATATTGACTTATTCTTAAAATCATTTATTATTTCAATATTATTATTCATTTTCGAGTTATTGATTAAATTACATGGGTTTCAGTTATTTACCGTGGCATATTGATTATGCCTTATTTTCCCATAATAGCTTCAACTGTACACATACCCTTACTAATCATTAGAGCTCACACCTTTATTATGTTTACTTTCCCCAAGATTCCAATAAGTGTATTATAATTGATATTAAGGGATATTATAAAGGGAATACTGGTGTTTTCAAATAAAATTCTATTTTTATTTTAATTTTACTAATTTAATGTGAGTTTCAAGTATGCATCTAGTTTTTTAAGACTATTAATATATTTAGTCATTTTGGCTACGAGAACTTGTATCTAGTACTAATGTAATAAAGTAAACAGTAAATCTGGCCTAATAGGGAATATGTGTTTACAAGAATGTGGTTTATCTCGGTATAAATCCCTTATAATAATTTTTCATATAGATAAATCTCATTCTATATGCTAAATAAAACCAAGATCATCTAGAGGTGTTTGGTTAGTTATGAGTTCCCTATATAAATTTCCTTGATCTCATGATTAAAATTGTGAGGAAGAATTTATTTAATGGGGGAGAATGTAACACCCCAAAATTCTAATATATGATCACCTTTAAATAAGTCACTTGATTCAATAGCTTGCTCCGTATGTAAAAAAAAACTTAAAAGGAAATTGTGATTTATTTAGAGAATATATAAATTTTTAAGTAATATCATCAAAACCCACAAATTGATTTATAAGAAATGAATAGGACTAACTTCTTTATGAATCATATGAATATAAAAAAATTCTAATTTTAATATGAATTAAATTCAATCATTTTATCAAAAAATTATTAATAAGATCATTTATTATTTAGAAAAGTATTTTTATAAAAATTATATTTTATGAAATACACATTTAAATTTCAAGAATAATATAATTAATGATAATTTATCATTGAAATTAGTATTTGGTTAAAACCAATTCTGTTGGTAAATGATATGAAATTAGAATAATAACAATTAATATTTGAAAATGCAATTTTCCAATTTAAATGATTTTTCAGTTATATTTTATTATTTTATTCAAAATATGAATTTTTAAAATTTGGAATTTAATTTAATAAAAATAAACCCCATTTCTAAATTCCTCATATCAAAACTAAGTTATTATGAATTTTTATGGTTTTTATGAAAAAGGTCAGTTTTTAGTTGAGAAATATGATTTTCACAAAACTTGTAATTTGTAATACATTACTATAATATAAAAATTACCTAAGTGTTTATAAAATCTTTCAAGTAATAAAATATTAATTTTAGGATTAACATTATTCATTCTAAAATATTTTTTTAATTTATAAAAAACTATGGAAGATATTTTTAAATCTAATTAAAATGTTACTTTAATATAAAAAACTGTTTTTGATCTTTTCTTTGAATAAAATATTTTAAAGGGATATTTTGTTTTTGATTGATTTAAGAGAAAAATAAAATTTATTTGTTTTATAATAAATCAAATTATTTCATTTCAATCATCATCTAAGATAATTTTACATTATATATATATATATTTAATTCTTACAAATATTAATTCTCTTAAAACAAGTTTTACAAGATTAAGTGTATTTATTTTAAAATTAAAATTTTCTCACAATTAGAAATATTATTTGAAAAAATGATTTTAAAATTAAAAATTATAATTACCAAATTACTCAATAATTCCATTCATAATTTTTATAATTATAATTAATTACTAAGGTTTAAAAAATAATTTCCAAGGTAAAAGTAAGTTTGGGTGAAATAAAAACAGTTTAAGAAAAGACATAAAATAATCAATGTTGTCTAAAAATTGAGTATTTAAGTTTATTATAGATACAAAATCATTTTAATCTCCTATTTTATCCATTTTCGGCCTTTGAAACTTGAATAGTAATCTTTCATTATAGAGAGTTTAAGGGTTACTTCCAAAACATCCATTTCCTTCACTTATAAAAGGGTAACATATTCACCACTTCAAGAGACACATATCATTATAATGTCTCATTTAAAATAGTCCATTTTTATTTTAATATAACCTTATCAAACATTAGAAAACTTTTTTTCACCATTCGTTAAAAAAGTCCTTCATTTCCATGGCGTCTTCCAAGGAAAAATCTAAGTCACCGACATGAGTATTATCAACCACTTAGATATTCCTCTTAATTATATTATTTAAAATTAATTACATAAACAATAATATAATGATATTTTTATCATTTATATACTTTAATGTTTCTATATTAATGGTATTATGATTTTCTTGTCATATAACCTATCCATTAAGAAAAACAAAACCGTCGTTCGTGCGTTGTGCGAACTACCACCTCCACGACACAACATGTTTTGTTTTTCATAGAAACATTAAAAGGATGGATATATGGAGGGTATTAAAGGTTAAATATGATTTTATGATATTATTAAGGTTTTGGTATGAAAAAATAGAGAAAATATTATTGATATGATAAAAAAATGATTATTGTTAATTCAATCATTTAAAATGAGCAAAGTAAGAGGGAAATGAGCTATTTTTTATAAGTAATGAATTTTATATAAATTAAATCATATTTATAATTAATTAAAATTAGGATATATAAAACTAATAAACAATAAATAATATTTTTATTCTTATGGTATAATGATATTACAGCTAAACCATCTCATAATTATCCATTAATCACGGTAATTTCATGTTTGGGTCAGTTTAACCTTCACCTAAAGAATAATATAATTTATGTTATGGATGAATATGATAAAATAATTACTTGTTTAATGTGATATAAATATGTAAATAATTTGTTTTTTAATCTTATATTAACATTTAAATCATTAATTTATAAAACACATTTCATTCATTAAGAATCATTGAAACATGATTATCGTTAATTTCATATTCACGGTTTATAACCCAAACTGACATGAAATTAAATTATAGGTTCATAAAATATCTTGTAACATATATTATAGTAACTTATATTATCTAATATATATGCGATTTAAAAATATAATAGAAATAAACATGAATTTTATGAAACTATTTCCTAGTGATAAAAGATTACTTACATCCGATGTTGAAATAGGTAAAAACTAGATAATATATATATGATGATTATAAATGAGGATTATAAATGGTTATAATTATGAATAATATTCTTGGTTATTTATTTAGTGAAATTAATTTAGTTATTCAGGACATTTGGTGAAAGTTAATAATAGATCAGGATATGGTGAGATTTTTTATCTCAAATTCCTCTCATCGAGACATGTTTAATATTATACGCCTAATTTCAATTGTGTGGTGAATATACTACCTATTTAAGATATCATATCAAGAATTATATTTTAATCATAATATTTTAAGTTCAATTACAAGTGCACTCATTCATTTTTTTGATAAAAGTGTTTCTTATCCCACAAGGGTTTTCTTGATCTTAATTTTGATTCTTTGAGACATAATAAATTTTGTGAACCATGTTTCCTTTGTATGGTGTATTCAAAAAACATGGATATATTTTTATCATAATCCTTGTATTTCATGAGATTTATTATACAATTAGTTTCCTCTTATTCTAGTGTCCACTAATTTAGTTATTTTCTCAGTAGTTAGATTTTTTGGTAACTCAATTTCCATTCATTAAGTTATAAGCATTCATTAAACTTATTTCATAAATTTTGGTTATATTATACCCCTTGATTATATTATGTGATATTCTGTCATTGTTCTCCATGGATATACATTATTACTATATAAATCCTTTTATGAATATTCCTCACTTATTGGGTTATGTCCTTTATAGACACCCTCTTTCTATCTCTGGATGGATTATGACCATGTTATTCCAGTGTTGACTAATCTATATACCCATTTATCTATATAGTGTAAACATATATTTTTAAATAATTCATATTGGATTATGTTTTCATATAAATAATTTTATTCTATTGACATGGGAAAAAAACTGGAATTCTGTATGTTGTTATTACAATATGGAAGATTATTGGTAAGTTGAATATGTAATGCTTAACCACACTTCTTTATTAATCTATATGGATCATGATTATTTTATCCCTTTTATTAAAATGGGGATAATTAATAGAATTTTTTGTTTTTTTATTCCAATATTGATTGTTATTGAAATGTTTACTATGTATTTTTTTGACCATCTAACTTCTTTCTCAGGATATATGTGTTATGTTCATGTTATCCCTTTTATTGACACGAGGAAAAGTATTGACATTATTGATTATTATTGTCTACCAACATAGTTTAATAATGCATTTATATTCCCCATTTTTCATTATATAGATATAATATTTTTTGAGAAAGAGGTTCCTTGGGGAATGGTTTGAGAGGTCTCAATGACTCTTATGATTAATTAATTGAATATAATCTAGTAATGAGTGGGGCCTGAAATTATAAAGTTTCTTGATGCATCTATAGGTATCATGAGACAAAACAGGTTTGGGTATTTGGTGTATGCCTTCCCAATTCTATAATATGTATTTCATTTAGTCTTGATGATAAGTAAAATATCTTGGAATAAGTCCTTGACTGTAGGTTTTGGATGTTCGGAATTATGCATTCAATCAGTATGACCTCATTATTATTTATATCCATGTTTTATTTTATTTCCATATATAACGAATCCTATCAGATTTAATTTTATTATGGGTACATGTTTTTTTACATATTAATTCCATAATATTTATTGCATAATTATTCCATGATGGATTTATTTATATGTTTCCCTTACTTGGAATTTGAGATTACCCCTTCTTATGTTTCTATTTCCCCATGTTATAAAGAAAAGTAGTACACCTGAAATATTAAGAAGGATAACACATGTTTAATAATTTATGGGAGATGTTGAATACTTACTATGTAATAAGTAGTTTATTATATTATGGGAATAAATATAAATAAGTTGATTAATACATAGGTTTTGTTAGTTTATGTTTTTCACTAATTCTATGAAGCTCTAAACATAAATAGATTATCCCAATGAAAGAGATTCAATAATAATTATCTATTTTCTAATTATAGATGGTTATATCCTATACTTTATAGTTAATATCAAAGAAATTATGTGAATTTTTTCTTTATAAAACCATATCTAGGAGTGCCGGTCTAGGGAGTCATATTAGATACAATATCATAAAGAGTTATTGTGTCGACATTAGGCTCGAGATGGAATTTTTTGGATTCCAAGAGTTATTTGGATTAGATATATTTTATTACTCTTGGGTGATGTAGGATAATAGTTCTTTTTAGTTGAGGATCCAACCGTTGAATTACTCTGAGTGTTAGGTTTAGTTTTCGATGCATAAATTTGAATGATTCTATGTTTCATTTAATAATTAAGGAATCATGATTAGGAGAGGAAAAGATACATTAGTATGTGAGGGCAGGAATTTTTGGGAAAGGTTTGTCAGAGAAGGATCTATTGGTATTGTGTGTGGAATTGGATACTGTGGGGAGGAAACTATATCAATAACCCTTTTTTTATTTATGCGACTGATGAGCTTGTGGAAGGGAGTTTCCAACAAGTCACAAAGTTTGGGGAAAATTTATAATTTTGGACCTGGGGTATGAGATATTTTAAAAATTTGGGTTCAAATAAGAATTTTGAGTGTTATAATTGTCTTGAGGTGTCCTAGATATGAAGAGGGTGTTGAAATAGATCCTAAAATAATGGTAAGGCAAGTGTTGCATTATTTGAAAAATGTAAAGACATCATAATAAAATCTCTATTTTAGTTTTAATTATTTTTTTGCGTTTCAAATTATTTGGGAAATGGTATGAATAGTTTTAAATAGGTTTGATAATTTCTTAATGTTATTTGAGGTGTTTTGGTTCGATTTTAGGTAGATAAGATCTATAGAAATGAGATGGAAATGGATAAGTATCTAATATGTGAATCTACCTTGGATACATAAGGGTTCTTATATATGGAAATTTGATCACATATGGGAGTCACTCAATAAGGTTTCGCGTTTTCTTAGACTGTATATTTGAGAAGAAATTTTAATTTCTTATTTTAGATGAATATAAGGGGTAAAATGTAATTTTAACCAAGAATTTGATCCCAAATAATTTTTATAACCACTCCATTGGTCCCAAAATAGAATGTTTACCCTATTATAAAAGTTTGGAAGTATTTCGAGCCATTTTAATTTTTATGGAATAACTAATATTTAAATTTAATTAATTAAATATTAATATATTCACACATGTTTGTTCAATTATATCATTTTAATAGAGTATCAGATTTATATTTTTGTCTCCATCATTGATTCTAAAATGAGGGGTTTTTTCTAGATGGGGCCTAAACTCATACCAGGTGCCGGGAGCAGGCCCTCTTTTCATTTTTTTTCATTTTCTTTTACTTATTTTATTTTCTTCTCATATCCATGGATTCTCACATACACCTATGGGATTATACTTAACATTCATGATAGAGAAAAAGGTAGAGGGATAGAGAGGTAAAGAGGAAAATGAAGGTAGGTACTACTATAGATCTTGGGAGGACACAAATCATCATGTGATAGTTGTGGATCATGGAAACGAGAAAAGATTTAGTGGATTTCTACCAAAGGTAGACCATTTTTATTTTTTTTGTAATAAATCCCTATATATTTAACATTTTACAGTTTTAAGACCCTATTATCACTATTTAGGACTCCTTGATGGTTGATCTATATCTTTTAGGGAGTAAAATGTGGTTTTAGGATGATTTGAGGGGTTTAATGTTCAAAAATCTTGATCTCACGATGTGTAGTTTTGGAACACACATTATGTGTTATTACTATTCTTGGAAGATAATACTTTTACAAGTACACTCCATGTATTTTGTATACACACTATGTGTTGCTTCAGGTCTACATTGTTGAGTACCTGGCCATACATCCCATATAGAGGTACTTGGTCATGTAAAGTACAAGGATAGGCCTCAGGTGGACTGAACTCCATGTAGATGTACGCATATTGGATGAAATCATGGCTAGGACATGTATGACTGAAGTATAATCCTTGGTGAGGCTTTGAGGGTAGACGTTGGGTACTCAGGTACATAGGCCGTGCACTCCTACCTTGAAACACTTTTTAGGTTTTTCCTATTTTACACCCCATAGTCAGAATTGGATACTAGAGTAGTCCATTTTGAGTATCTTTTTATATATATCAGGATAGTGAAACCCTTAATTTGATTTGAGTACTCCTAAGAGGTATTTGAGGATTTTTACTAATATATAGGTTCTTCTTTCTATAATCAAATCTAGCTATCTCCATAGAGTGTGACCCTTGATTTGAGGTGGGCCATGATTAATATCTCTAGACATGTATTCAAAGAATTTTCCTTTTAGAATAAGATGTCATATTATCTTTTGACCTAGAGGATCCTGTGTAGGATGTCTCTACCTTATTTCTATTTTGAGGATCCTACATAGGATTCCTCCACTTACGTACGACCTAGAGGATCTTATGTATGATGCCTCTATTTATTTACTCCTTCCAAGGATCGCATGTATGATTCCTCTAGTATATGACTGTTTATGAGGTTAACAATAGTGATTCCTTTTCTTATGTGTGGAATTCAATGATTCCAAGTAGGATGCCTCTCCCATTTTATGACTCAAGGGACCCAATTGGTTCCCTTTCCATTGACTGTACCTGAGCTAGTATGTTGGGTTTGGGTAGAGTTGGTAGTGGGTGTAACCTTAGAAAACATACCAAAAATGTAATCCATGAGGTCATAGTAGTAGTGGTGCGTCTATTAATTCAACTACCCTCACTGTTTCATTATATACATTAACATGGTTAGTTATAATATATCTATGATTGCTAGAGGTTCTTCATGTTTCTTGGATGAAGAACCTATCTTGATGCGATATTTTATTTGGGATACTAAAATGTACTTACTAGGATCTGTCTTATATTCCTATTCATTTCTTGTGATTCCAAAATGTACTTCCTGGGGTCTGGATTTCGATCCTTTTTATTTTTTTTTATATTATTGGGATACCCAGACCTACTTCCTAGGATCTGTCTTATGAAATATACTTATGGATAATTATTCTATACTAAGTAATGGTGATGATTACACTCTCCCCAGTCAATTAATTGATTTAGGTGTAGACATTTCACTCTACATCATTGATTCACTTAGGGAAAATTACACTTTCCAAAGTGACACATAGAATGCTCCCAAGGGTAAGGTGGACACACCATTACATTTCTAAAATTTCTAGCCATGAATGGAAGTGGGATGTTGAGCCATTTATATGAATGGATATCGAGAATGTACTTGGATCTATAGATTATTCTTTTTTCAAACTGCCTAAGGGTCACCCCTTAGGTATTTTCTGAGTCGCGATGTCATGGAAACCTATGTACCGAATCCTAGAGATCGTACATCAGATTGGATTTACATGGACTGAGTGGTATGGAATCTAGCTTAGTGCCCATTTACAATATTTCTATATACTACCTAGAATTATTTATTATAGTGATTGTAAGTGAGTACAGGTGAACCTAGGGAAGGACATGTATCCCCATTTGGTGACGTATCTTACTCATAAACATTTCCACCACTGGCTTAAGTGCAGGTTTTGGGAGCAGTGGAAGTGTAGGATGGGACATGGTGTACTTTTATTTTTCATGATCAATGATTAATATGATATTTACATGATGATAAATTTCATGATCAACATAATTGAATCAATGGATATAGTAAATAGATAAATTCTATAAACAAAGCGTATGATCATCACATATTATTTATAATTAATTTTAGAAATTAATGAATTAACTTTTGATAAATTATATTTTCATTGATGGATCTGAAAATATCTCTGCATCGTACCATCCTTGTGTTATAAGAATAAAGAATTTATTTCCTCTAGCATTGATCTGTACATGTTCCATGAACCTCTGAACGTCCCCATAGGAATCTCCAGACACTAGCACAGAAGATCCTGACATTTTCATCATTCTCTTTGATCGAACCAAGAACAAATTCAAGGAAGGGTTCTCTTCAATCTCTATTAACATTAGAGTGGTGGTGGTGGAGGATCAATATCCATTATTGAGAGTGTTATTTTAGAAGGATCTCTATAGGGAATTGAGTGAATTATCTCTAAATCTCATTGTTCACAACACAAAATTAATTATCCCTCTTAAGAAAATAATATAATTGATTTTATATAATTATAGGGTTAGAAAATAATAATTTCACAATCACCCTTATTATTTTCATAATCCCTATAGAACCCCATGTATATAATAATAATAATATTATTATTTTTCGACATGTGCTAAACTCATGAATTAACTTAAATATTATTATTCAAATAATATTCAATATATATTATTTCTCACAAGATCATTAGCCTCGATCCACCATTCCTCTATAATATTTATCGGGCCTTGAATAATGACTATTTATTTAATAAAAAATATCAATGCACTATTCACCAATAAATAAATAAATATTATATTCACTAAAGTGAAAATAAATATTTATTAAATATTCTAATCACACAATATTCTCTCGAATAACTTGTGATGGAATATATACAATCAAGAAACCATGAATAATTATTAAACCATGTGAGGGAATAATATTTATTCAACTCATTAAATAATAATACTATTTATCTAAGATTCTGGATACACTTAGTGTGTGACCCTCTAGGAATATTTCTTAATGGCATTAGATGTAGTAGCCTAAAGTCCAAGGTTAGCATCTTGGAAAATTTCAAGGTACCCATAGTGAATGAATTTAATGTCGTAATGACATAATACCTCATATAGATGCTTACTTTTTAATATAATCCCATTATCACGACATCTCTAATCATGTGGCTTGCATACTGGTGCCATAAACTTATATGGTCAATGTATCCTTCATTGAATTTTTTTAAATCAAATTTTCCTATAGAAAACCATGGATATTCATTTATTTTCTCTATATAATTTCCATCAAATGGTATAAGATATTAATTTAAGTTAAAGAACATAATAGGAAAATAAATTTTTTCAAATAATTTAATAATGAAATATTACTCATGAGGCACCCAACATGTCCTACCTCATCATGAATTGTTGTCCTAATGGTTTTCATAAATACATAAACATACAAGACTTATAATTGTCATTAATAATAATATTAATTTCTAAGGATAAATACAGACATCCATAGATATAAACAACCAACAAAACATATAAATGTGGATTTCCTACCAGTGGGTCTGATTCTCATAATATGTTACACTACATATTACCAAGCTCACACACCATGATAAGGTTCATAAATGTTTCATGAGTCTCCACCCCTAATAGCCAGTATCATTTGTTTCCCTCAAATGATTTCATCCTGTTATAGAACATATATTTAAGAATAATGTTGTGGAACTTATGAGTTCTCATCATAGTAGGGAAATTCCATGAAATTTCAGTGTAACAACTGCTCTTATGAGATTATCATATATTATTTTACGCATAATAACAATCATGATGTGGTAATAAGTTTATTAATATTTAAAACAATGAATACACGTTATCATAATGCACATAAGAGTTGGTTCTAGGAAACCAACTCCAACACTAAGAAGGAATTATAGATTGAGATTACAAACCCAAGGATCGAATTAATTATACATGGCTTGAGTGAATGACATACAACTTAGTACCATAGTTAAAGGATGTCCATTCGATTGGGATTATGAATAGAAAGATCAACTAAATATTGGTTCATATTATTTTTCACCTTACTTATATAAATATATAAATATATAAATATATATACATATATATATATATTTATGGGAGATATATAATTATATATATGGTGGTACTTTGTCCTGATGATTAGGATCACAAACCCAAGGATCAATTATGGACTTACTTCTTAAATGATATTTTCCTCCTTATTTATTATAACAATTGTGTCTCATCTAGGCTAAGCATATTTTATGATCATGAACATATCAAATTAGGTTTATAGGTTTATTATTGGGGTGGACTAATGATATTATTTCCCAACTATGTACATGCACCTCAGTGTGTGTGTAGTTCTTACGTATGATTTTTGTTCTTAGCACTAATTTCATGATGTATAGTTCTAAGGCCCAAGGTTCCATGATTTAGTGGAGATGCTCATGTGGATTTATTATGACCTGGTTGGAGAATCATGACAATGTCTTTTAGAATTGGAATGTGGTATCTCTTTGAGTTTATAGGAGAGTCTTGTACTTTTATTTTGGTTTACTTAATATACTCCTATATGTATGACCATCCCAGTGGTTGAACAATGCTGTATTTATGACATGGTTGCTACAGATTTTATATCATTTCATTAACTATTACAAAATAATTCTATTTTATTCTATTTACTGCTTCTTCAATCAATTTATTTACCACTTTGGATGATAAGTACTTATTTACTCTATAGTTTACTCTTATATAAAGGAATAATATCTCCATAGAAACAACTTAGTCCCTTGATACTAATTGGAAGCCTATGGTGTATAGAGAGGTGCACTTGAGGCCTTATAGAGAACTGTCTCTGAGAACCTATTTAGGGGAATCTAGTTCGGTATGTTAAAATTTGGTATCAAAGATATACCTTTTAGGTTTTATTACTTTTTAGGATATTCTAGATAGGAATATTAGGAATGTGTTAGAATCAATCATGGATATCTGACTTTCCATCGAGAGCACTTATTTTGGTAAGAAGTCTAGGTTTTTAGGTTTATGGGATTGTAATTCTTGATATGCGATATTATAATTTTATATGATTTTTACTTTTTTGAAACATATTTTTTATATATTTTATGATTTATTATCAGTTTATGGCTCTTTGCCATTATTGAGAGGCCATTTATATATTTATATCTATTAACCCATTTTATAAAGGCCAGTGATTGATTTTGATTCTTAGTCGGCAAAGGCAAGAGGCATCTCATGAATCATATTTGGAATGTAGGATTTACATTTTATAGGACTTCTAGTTTGTTATTTTATAGATTTCATAAGTTAATTGTATAACTGTATGTAACAAACTAAATGGTTTTTTTATTTATAGGTTCTTAGAGGAATTTTACTCAATTTATATGACTTATATCTATTTTATTATGATGGTAGGTCATGTGGATCTATGATGAGACATTTTATCATGAGGATAATGAATCATTCCTTGTGCACAAGAGGAATAGTCACACTATTAGGTTTATATGGCACATTATTCCCATTTGTTGGACCCTGTATAGGGTTTTGTTTCTTATGTTTGGTTATTTAATGTGTCAATAACATCTTATATGTTTTTTTCTTGCATATCTTGGAATAACATTCTAATTAATTGATCTTTATGTTTCTGATGTGACAGAGATCATTTAGATTATGATGTGCACATATTTTTTACCCTTGAAGATTAGATTAGATAACTAGTACCTTAATTTTAGGTGATCTAGTTGATTCACTTTGTACAATTCTAAAAGACACCTAACGTTTATAGTGAACTTGATCATCAAGAGGGTATTACAATATACAGATGCTCGACGAGTTTCATTTTGTCAATATCGTTACATTATTATCATCATATCCTTGTACCATTACCTTATAAGGATTATTGGAGAGGAATATGGACTAGGTAGGCTAGTTCCAAATAGTTTTGATCATTATAGGTCAATATTTCTATAACTATTTTGGGGAGAGTCAATAGGCACATTATATGCCTTATGCTGAGATGGGTGCAGGGATGAAGCCCCATGATATGTGACCTTATTGATAGGTTCAAACGTCATTATAGGTGGTTAGACCTAGTGAATATCATATGATACTTGATCAATAGGGATAAGTGGGATACATGGAGGCCCTTATGTGTGAACCAGACCCTTATAGGCTGATCTTTATTTTTATCGAGGGAAACTTTAAGAGGGTTTGGGCAGAGTTTATGGATGCCTTTTTATGTAATCAACTAGGTTATGTGTTCTTTCTAGGACTGATGAAGGATAGTTTCTCATGTTTTGAGATATAAGTAGGCTGACGCCTTCAATTTCTGAAAAAACTCCTAGGGGTTTTGTGTATTGAGGTTGAGTTTAACATGATGGACTATTTGGGTTCCTGGACCTATTGACTAGGTGCTATGTGTTTGATGCTTAGATATCTAAAACCGATGCAATGTGTTTTTCGGTCATGGAAATAATCCTGGAACATGAGAGGTGATCGATTTTGAAGAATATTTCCAAAGTATCTTTTAGATTAATGATACTAATGTTTCCTATAGAAAGGTTAGCTTGGCCTTATAATGGGCGACTCGTGATTGTGTGAGTCAGATGATAATGGTTTTCATTATTTTCACATGGAACCATTTATACCATTAATCAGTGAGTTTCCATGTGTGATTTGAGGAAAGATGGTTTCAAATAAATGATGTAGGCATATTTTATGAGAGTTGTGATAAAATGAGAAATTTCACACTATAGTAGAGGAGATATAGAGAATGGATTGCATTCCATGACACAATTAACTTGTGTTTGGACCAGGACACACATTTTTAGGATATGTGAAGTTAGTATTTGGTTAAAGTAATAGTTGGATTATTTTATGAAAGTATGGATCAAAGGTAGTGGTGAATTATTATCAATAGAATCTTATCATACTCTTAGTTTAGAGGCAATCAAGTTCTATCTTGACTTCATCTTGAGTACGCTGAGAGAGCATTGGGTATACACTGAGATTATTTTCTTTTAAATACCATTCATGGTTTGATGAAGGAACCTATTGAGGATATGCTTGAGGAGCAGTATAAGGTAATCCATATGGTGGGGAGTGAACCATTGTATATTTGAGGGGGGTGACCCTCATGATGATTTGAAATTTGATATTTTCCATGGAAAATGTTCCCAAGATGTGGGAATGGTCGATGTTTTGATACTTTCTCATTCGTACTATTATATGAGTGGTTTTGGCCACTCCATTCATTACGTTTGGTATTGGATTGAGTGTGGGACTTTGAGTTAGAGCTTGGTTATAGATTAATGATACAAATACTCTTATGGTGGGGAGTATTATATCATTCATGGTTGAATGTATCTCATGATGGGAGAATGGTGAATGCTATGAGACAGATTTTTGGGTAGTCAAGAGAGAATAATTGTGTAGATTCTTGGGATGAGAGCATGAATTTGTTTGACCACCCAGGATGCTAAATAATTATAGGTGGATATTTTAAAGATCCATATTTTTTCGGACTGAAAATTTGAGAATAAATTGATTTTTTTTCTTTCATATGCATATAAGGAGTAAAATCATAATTTTACCCCAGTGGATGATCTCAGATAATTTTTTGGACCAATACTTTGACATAAAAAATGGTTTTTATCCTAGGAAATTAGTTTGGTATAATTCTAATCCATTTAAATTTTTCCAAAATAATTAATATTTAATATTTAATAAATTAAATATTAATTTATTCTAACTATTTCCACTGGGTGTATATTTTGAAAGGTGTGTCAAATTGAGATTCCATATCTTCTGTTGAGTGTGAGATTGGGGGATTTTTCTAGGTGAGGCATGAACTCATATTGGAAACTGGTCCGGGAAGAAGCCCAATTTTCTTTTTTCTTTTCATTTTCTTCCTTTTCTTTTTCTTATTTTCTTTTCTTCACCCCCTGGATTCTTGCATATTACACATGGGATTTTCCATTGAATGATTGATAGTGAAAAGGGATAGGTAGATATATTGATATATATAAATATAGAGAGGAAGGGAGGTTCCATCATAGATCTTGGGAAGAGGTTGATCATCATACGATAGCCGTGGATCACAGAAAAGGGTGATGATTTTTGTAGATTTCTACCAAAGGTAGTCCATTTTTATGTTTTCATGTAAATGACTATATATTTTACATTTTATCGTTTTAAGGCCCTATTATCACTTCTTAATACCCCCTGAGGTTTGATATACATCTTTTGGTGAGAAAAATGATGTTTTGTGCCGATTTGAGGGGTTTCTCATTCAGAAATCCCGATCACACGATGTGGATTTTAAGAATTGTTTTTGTGTGTTATTCCTATTTGGGGAAGATAATATTTTTATAATTACATTCTGTATATATGGTATACATTCCATGTGCTTGTACTCAACCATGAAACTGTTTACATTTCCAAACAACCCATTTAAGGGTACTTGGTCATGTAAAGTACATGGCTATACCTCAGGTGGGATGTACACAGTGCAGGAGTACATGACCAGGAATAATACATGTTCAGGCCATGTGAGGTACAAGGAAAGGTACCATATATAAGGTATATTTCATGTACATGGTATACATTCCATGTGCATGGGCTCTACATTGCATGTTTGGCTGAAGTACATGCCAAGTTTAGGCTTCAAGGGTTGACACCGTGTCCTTAGGTATAAACACTGTGTACTCATCCCTTATTACCTTTTTAGGGTTTTCCTATTTTATTCCCTAGATCCATAATTAGACACATATTTAGTAAATTTTGAGAACATTTCCATGGATATCATGATTTTGAAACTCTTGAGTTTATTTGAGGACTCTTAGGAGGAGTTTCATGATTTTTACTAAATGGAGAGGTTCATCCTCAAGTAATTAAATCAAGATATCTCCAGAGAGTGAGGCACTTGATCTAAGGTGGACCATGAACAATATCTATATATTTTTATTCAAATAATTTTCCTTATATGCTAAGAGTTCTTATTATCTTTATACCTTGATGATATCATGTTGGATGCCTCTACGTTACTGTTGTTCCAAGGATCCTAGGTAGGATTCATTCACTTATATTCGATCTTGAGGATCCCCTATAGGATTCCTCTTTTTATTGACTTCTTCTAAGGATACCATGTAGGATAAATCTGGGATCTTAATATTTACGAGGTTCCCAAGAGGGATTCCTTTTCTTATTTATATACTTTTAGGATTCCAAGAAGGATTCCTCCCTAGTGTTATGACCCGAGGGACCCAATGGATTCCTTGATGGTTGACCAACCTTGATCTAGGACATTGGATTTAGGTATAGATGGTAGAGGGTGTCACCTTAGAACCCATACCTAACATGAAAGTTGTGATTCATTGCAAGTAGTGGTGGGTATAGGTGTTTGACTACACTTTCTCTTTTTTTTAATATATATTCATAAGGATACTCATGATGCATTAATGATTGCAAGAGGTGTTTACTAGTTATTGGTTGAAGAGCCTGAAATGATGTGATATTTGATTTGGGATTCCCATAATTTCTTCGTAGGATATGTATTATGTGCCTATTCATTTCTGTGGATTCCAATACATTCTTCCTAGGGTCTGACTTCTGGGATTTTTTATTGTTTTTTATATTATTGGGATACCAATATGTACTTCTTGTGATTCGGTTTATGAGATATACTTGAGGATGATTATGATCTTCCATGCGATGGGGATGATTACACACTCTCTGATCAATTACTTAACTATGGTGTTTGACATGTCTCTCCACACCATTGATTCACTCGAGGATGATTATGATCTACTGATTAATGCCTAGGAATCTCTCTAGGGTTGGGTGGACACATAATTACATCACTGAACTCACCAGATTTGACTGGGACTGGGACGTTGAGATATTTATATGAATTAATGTCGATAATTCACTTGGATCTAGAGATATTTCCTTTTAATGATCACTTTAGAGTCATACCCTTAGGGATTTTCTGAGTTGTGATGTCATGAACGCCTATGGATTGGGAACTAGGGTTCAGACCTTAGACTAGATTTACATGAATTGAGTGGTCTCACATCCATCTCAGTGACCGTTTATAGGATGTCAAGATACTAAATGAAATCCTCCATTATAGTGATTAGAGTTGAGTACAGATGAACCCAAGGTTAGTAAATGTATCCCCCTATGGTACCATAGTTTGCTCAGTGAAATTTTTAGTGCTGAATAAAGATGGTATTTTTGATCAGGATTAGGAACTCAAGGATTTAATTAATTATACAGAACTTGAGTGGCATGATATCTGGACTAGTTCCCTAGTCACAATATGTCCAATCGATCAGGATTACGAACCCAATGATCGGCTACATTTTAGTTAATAGTATTTGTTACCTTACATAAATAAATAAATAAATATATACATATATATATATACATACATATATATTTATAGGGAGATAGATATATATATACTTATATATATGATGGAACTTTTTCCAGATGACTGAGATCAATGACCCAAGGATCAATTGTGGACTTACTTCTATTATGATATTTGGGGCCTTATTTATTATTCCAGTTTTTGTTGAGTCAGAAGTTTAACTTATTATTTTTCAATCCCATTAGTTTTAGAAATTACAAAAACTCTCATAAAACATTATTTAATCACCTATTATTTACCAATTATTTTATTATGCTTTTTTTAAAAACATTAATTTTTTCCATACATAGAAATGTTCTAATGTATTAAAAATATGAACTTTAAATTAATCAATAAAATATATCAAACTGAAGGTGTGTCTAATTATTGGAATGAATTTTGTTCAGAATAATGGTTAGACTTATGTTTTGTATACCTGACTTACTAAATTAATGACCATAAAAATTACCTTGGTTTTGATAGATCGAACTAATCCTCATTTAGTTCATTGTATTTATAATGAATAAGGAAGTCCATTGAACTAATTGATGTTTATGATCTGAAGAACATAAGAAATTATTCTATCATAAGGAATTCTTTTATCATTGTAATGGTGCTAAAATAAAAAAAAAAGTCAAAAATTTAGTTATGCCAGAACATTGTGAGCTATCAATAACAATCTGTATAAGGCAATTGCAATAAACTCAGAAATATGACAGTTGTAGTTTCACCTATAAATTGAAGGTCATTTGAAGAGTTTGTAGATTATCACATTTGAAACTCAATCTGTCTTATGTTTTCTATACATGAACATCTCCTTCCAAATTTTTTTGTAATACATTAAGGAGTTGTAGTTCTATGTAATATTTATCAGGGGTTCTTCATTTAGAAAAATGAAATTTTTTAATCACACACCCAATAATTTTTATGATCAAGGGATACTGAGGATATGATGATGGTGAATATGAACCATTTTATTGAGTGATTCTAATGCTAGGAAGAGATACAAAGATCATTGTATCAAGGGCTTATGAGGATAAGAAGAAAGATCTTATCCTAATCATCATATCAAGGGATTTACTAGTAAATAAAGACAATCTTTAGAGTAAGTATAAAACCATAGATACCTTTAGTATTGGTTATTGAATACCTTTACTCTTAAGCTTAAACGAGTGAATTCTTTTAATATAGAGTTTAATTCATTATTACTTTTACTTGATATTGTTTTACTTGTTTTTAGAATTATATTCCACCGTGCTGGTAATAGAAAGTTAGTATTCATACTTATATTTTTATAATATTTGTTTTATTGGTGTATTTGTGAATATGATAAAAACACACATTAATTTATTTAGATCAAATTAGACTCTGATTCTCTTAATCTGATCATTAGATTAAGTCTAGGTTAGATAAATATTCTTTAAGTGGTTTTGTGGTTTGCTAAGTTTAATGTTTTTTAAACTTCAATTCACCCCCTCTTGTAAGTATATCCATCTAAGCTACTCTTACGATCCTAAAATTGGTATCAGAGATGATTTTTACTAATTATATATTTGATGAGTTTTTAATTTATTTACTTACAAAAAGTTTTTTATATTTTTATATAAAATCTTTGTTAAAAACATTGTTACACTAATATGTATTTGTATAAAAGAGTTTCTACTATTTTAAAGATGGATTGTATGAATATGGAATCTCTTGATAATCCAAATCTTATTTGACTAACTATGTTTGATGGGAATGATTATGAATATTGGAGAGATATAATTAATTTTTTTGATCAACACTAGATTTTATAACTTTTTAATGCTTATTGGAAAATATAAGATTCATAATAAGGATGTTTTTACTTTTAAAAATGCTGAGAAATTAGAATACCAGTTAAAATAAAAAGTTAAAAATACATTATTATGTTCTATGAAATGGGGTATCTATAGTTAGATATTATCTTGTGATGTTTCTAATAGCATTTGAAGTTAATTGGAAGTAATACATTTTGATACATCAAAAGTTATGAAAATAAGAAGAGCTATTCTTAGAGCTAACTGCCAATCCTTTTATTTTTTACATAGAGAGTCAGTTTCCATGATGCATGAACTCATTGTTGTGACATGTCAAATTGATTATGATTTAAAGATGATTTTATAGTCTAGGTAAAACCCTAGGTCATATCTCAAGGAAAGTTGACAGGTTTAGAGTGTTTATTTTTAATATAAAAGACTATAATTGGGGGTGGTTTTGAAATTAGTTTTAAAAATAAAATGACTTAATGTAAAGAGTTTAATATTTGAAAAAAGAAGTGGGTTTTAAAAAATACGAGAAAATGGGTTCATTTTTAGTATACTACACACATTTTAATTTCATAATTCTTGGAGATTAATTAGTTTTTGATGTAAGTCTTTGGTTGAAATTAATCGGAATTCATATTACTTTCCATGCTTTTAAATCAAATACATTCAGACAAGCCTTGATATAAAAATCATATAGACAAGGTCCAAAACACATGCATGGTATAATAATTTCCAAAGAAAATTTAAATCTAAAATATGTGGGGAAGAAAAGTATTCTTGTGTTATACACTCAAAAAAACACATGTCACACAATCAAGACTTCACATCGATCAGTTAGAAGTAAAGAAAATTCCAATTCGATTCAATGAAACAAAGAATTCAAACATGAATCAAAGAAATTCAATTCTAAATAAAATTTTTTGAAACCCAAAATACATCAAACCAGTAGTATTAAACATGTCATAACTCCCTTTACAAGATGTGTAGCTCCCTTATAATCAACATCCATTGTTTAACCTAACATCGAGAGGAGGAGGAAAGTCGGGTGGATCTCCTTCTTCATTTCAGCTATCCCTATGAGGATAGGGAGCTACAGAACCTTGATGGGGATGAGAGTGATCCTATGGAACCCCAAATTGGAAACACGTAAATACATTTTATGAACATTCAAATGGGGTTCCCATGGTGATGTTTTATAGTCAAAATGGGAAGTGGTTTTTGGGAACTTGGTTTTGGTTTTACCAATTTTATCTCAGTTTTGGACAAGTAAAAGGCCATATCATGACCTAGAAAAAATAGGAGAGTTTTTTTTCCAGAATCTTGAATGACCCCATGTTAAATTTGGTGTCCATTAGACACCCGTAGTGGGATTTCTTCTCAATATACTGAACCTAACTTTTGAAATCGTGCAGATTTTGTCCCCTGGGCAGATTAGTTTGGATGGGCCACCAGATGGAAGAATTGGGCTTTAGTTTCTTCGTATGACTTATAACCCCTGACATTATGGATTTGGTCAAAACATTTCAGCCCATTTTGATACAGGGATTTCGAGAAATTTTTAAAATAGTATACAAGTGTCCTTCGGCTTTAATGGACTTTGGTCCATTTTCCTTTTGCATCATCTCTGGCCCTCCAAAATCACCTCCTCCTATAATAAAATCACCAAAACAAGTAGAATTTCCATTTTTGATAGTGATAATAATTAAATTATTTAATCAAATGTGAATTTATTTTTTTTATTAAATTTTTAATTTCAAATACAAAACTAGTTTAGAACAGTGGTTTAAGAGTGAAATAAAGTAGTGAATCACGGTGCGATCACACCCCCACAACTAAACATTTTTATTCCTGGGCAAAGCCACATTAAAAAAAATTATACATGGATATATTCTATAATTAATGAATATTTAACAATAAATAGAATTTTTTTTTGTAATATAAATGTGATCAAATAAAAAAATCACACTGAGGTGTTATTTTTAATGATCATAGAAAAAGACATTTCAAAAATTGTATCGAAAAGAAATTCCCAAATATGCATGATACTAATATAAAAAAATAATTCAAAAGTTAGTCATGACACTAATTATCCACATGTGTGTTTTAAAACCATTTCGTGATATTCTTTCCACTTTATATGAAGTAAGTATAGGTTATTTTAAAAAATTTCTGCTTATATGGTCATTTCAACCAAACCTGCCCCGCATCCTTTACAATCAAATTTCAAGACCCACCCACTTATGTATTCCAAGAATTTAAACCATATGATCCTAACCTATATATCCAAATATGATGTACATTAAATCACTCCCCATAAATGTTTATTTTTTTGTTGTTTTTTGGTTTTTTAGGGAATACAATAGTCGGATAACAAGTACACACACATAGGTCAATCTAGTATAGTAATAAAATATATCAGATAAAGAATGAACTTATGATTTTTTTTAATGTATAGAAAAATAAACCTAACATATATTTAACTTTTATTAAGTAATAAAATTTCACACTTCATGGTTGGGTGCAAAGGTTTGAGGAGAAATTAAGTGACAAAATATTTCCTTAAACTACTCACACAAAGGGTACCATTCTCCTCAAAGGTTTAAAAATGATATCACCATTTATATCATAAAAAAAACAATTTTCAAGATAAAGTCAAACAAAAATGTTGAATTCACGATGAAATGAACATTTCATCCATGAATTGTTTTTTAAATGTTTAAACAACTTGAAATTGGGAAATTACTCATGAATGTTCAATAATTTACATGATTAAGTGGGGATCATTTTAGATGATTAAGTGGGCATAAAATAAATAATATTCTGACATAAAAGTGAGGGGAAAATGAGGGGGGGGAAAGTAACAATACTATTCATAAATATAAAAAGAGAAAAATAATAACAAATGACGAAAATTACTAAGATAGGAATGTACACATCCTCCCACAATGAGAGATTGAAGTGTCCTCACTATAATAAAAGAGATTTTGGTAAAGAAGGATATAAACTGGTTGGTGTCATAGGCAGTTTACTTCTATTACTTGGAGTTCCTCCATCAAAGAATCTAAAATGGCTCCATGAAAGTGCTTCATCTTCTACCCATTAACAGTGAATGTTTGTTTTGTTTCTTCAATTTTATCCTGAACAACATCAAATGGATAAATATTAGTAACATTGTGTGGTCCAAACCAGTGGGAACGAAGCTTAACTGGGTGAAAATTCAACATTGAATTATAAAAGAGGAACTTCTTCCCAATGTGTAATTGACGATGAAGGATGATATGGTAATGGGAAGCCATTGTTTTCTTCTTATATATCCAGTATTTATTATAGTAATCCCTAAAAAATTTCTATATATTTTGAATTTGAAGTTTTTTTTGGGAACCTGCACCAAAATTATTTAAATTGCATTGTTTAATATACTAGTAAGCCTGATACTCTATCTCAATAGGGAGGTGAAAACTCTTTCCAAACACAACCTGATTGGATGACATTAAAATGGGAGTTTTAAAGGTATTATGGTAAGCCCATAATTAATCTTCGAGTCTAACACTCCAATATTTTATATTGGTTTGAATTTTTTTTCAAGAATCTATTTTACCTATCTATTTGACACCTCATATTGACCATTGGATTGTGGGTGATAAGAAGTACACACTCGTTGCCTAACCCTGTACTGACACAGAATTGATTACATTTTTTAGTTGTCGAAATGAGAACCCTGGTCACTGATAATGAACCTAGGTAATCCATACCTATAGAAAAATTGGGTTCTTAAAAATTCCACAACTATCTTGGAATCATCTAAAATCATGGTTCATGCCTTTACCCATTTTGAATCATAATACACTTCCAGAAGAATGTACATGTACCCAAATTATTTAGGGAATGGTCCCATAAATTCAATGCCCCGAACATAAAAATTTCATGAAATAGATAGGGTTTTTGTGGCATTTCATTTCTTTTAGAGACATTCCCCATTATTTGATAGTTAGGAAAAGATTTATAGAAATCATGGGTATCCAAAAATAGTGTTGGAAAAAAGAGACCAGAATCGAGGACTTTGTGAGTAGTCTATTGAGGACCAAAGTGGCCCCCATAAGAAAGATTGTGGAAGAACCTATGTATAAACTAAAAATCGCTATCAGGAACACAATGCCTGAGTACATGATCACTACATGCATGGAAATTTTAAGGGTTATCCCAAATGTATCAAAGAGACTCATGTTTTATAAGATCGACATGGTTCTTATTTAAATTAGTATGAATGAAAGATGCTTCTAAATAATTAACAATTTTAGCATACCAAGGAATAAAATCTTGCACTCAATACAATTTCTCATCCAGAAACAGTTCATTTATTTGAATAAAGGGGGATGAGTCAATTTTTGAGGATGGTAGGATCCTACTGATATGGCCAGCCACAACATTATCTACTCTCTTTTTTTATCCCTAATTTATATGTTAAATTCCTGAATTAGGAACATCTAATGAACAAATGTGGTTTGGATTTTAGTTTCTTAAGAATATACCGGAGGGTGGAATAATATGAGAACACAATGAATTTGGACCCTTAAAGACATGAACTAAATTTAACCAAGGAAAACACAATGTAAAGGAATTCTTTTTTAGTTGTGGTGTAGTTTTCTTGGGTAGGGTCCAGTGTTCTTAAGGCATAGCTAATGACATGTGGAGCTTGATCAACCCGTTATGATAAGAAAGCCCGAACTACACAGTTAGAGGTGTCACACATGATCTCAAATGGTAAATCCAACTAATGTGGTTGGATTACTAGGGGTGATGTGATACTCCATTTCAATTTATTAAAATAATCCTCACATTTTTATAAAAAAAAATTATTTTTCTTTTTGGAGTAATTGGGATAGGTGGAGTGCAATCTTACTAAAGTCACGAATGAAATGACCGTAAAATACAACATGACCTAAAAAATTACCATAATCCCACACATTTTTTGGGAATGGTAGGGAATAAATGAAATCCACTTTTAATTTATCTACTTGGATACCATCCCTTGGAATGGAATATCCCAATACTATACCTTGTTGCACCATGAAATGTAATTTTTTATAATTTAATAGAAGATTATATTAAATACAGTGATGTAGGACAGAACCTAAACTAATCAAAAATTCATAAAAGGAGGGTCCACACTTAGTGAAATCATCCTTGAATAATTCTATGCTATTCTCAAGGTAATCAGAAAAAATACTAACCATGCATCACTATAAAGTACCCAGAGCATTGTACAGACCAAATGGAATCCTTATATATAAAAATGTTCTAAAGGGGAAAGTGAAGGTTGTCTTTTCATAATCACCAGGGTAAATATGGATATGAATGTATCCAAAATACAAATCAATAAAATAGTAATGGGACTTCCATACTATCCTCTCTAGCATTTGGTCAGTGAACGACAATGGGAAATTATTCTTCCTTGGGTGTTGGTTTAGTCAACGATAGCCTATATAGACACACCAACTATTCTTCACATGAGTTGGAACCAATTAATTGTTTTAATTTTTAGATACCATTAGACCAATTTTTTTTGGAACCACTTTTACTAGAATAACCCATTGGATTTTAGAGATGTGTTAATGATTCCAGAAGTCAATAATTTTCACTACTAGAAAATAGGTATATACCCACGGTTTTGCAAAAAACCGTGGGTATAGGGTACCTCTATAGCCACAGTTTTCCAAAACCGTGGGTATAGGGATAGTATGTGAACCGATACCCACGGTTGTGCCCAAAATTTTGGGTATAGTTTTCTTTTAAGACCTATACCCACAGTTTTGGTAAAAACCGTGGGTATAGGGTATTTTCTGAAGACTTATACCGACGATTCTTGAAAACTGCAGGTATTGCGGTTTTTTTGAAGACCTATACCCACGGTTCTCTAGAACCGTGGGTATAGCTTTCCCGCGTTATTGAGGGGAAAGAAAATTAGGCGAGACATGGGAAAAATTTGGCGGGAAGACATTTATTCATGGTTTAGATTAATATATTTAGGTAAATATAAATATGTAAATTCAAGAATTCAGTAGCTCGGTTGGTAAACTGTTCGCCGCATATGCTGTAGGTCGCCAGTTCAAATCACCCTAGCCGCATTTTTTGAATTTAATTACCCCACGTGGATAATATTAATATAAATATGAAAATGTATTTACAGATAATGAATATGAGTAACAGCTTGGTTGGTTCGTTGGTGGAGCTCGGATGCGCTGCTTAGCGCGGGACACGGTTTCAAATCCCGCGGTCTGTTTTTTTTGAATTTAAATACATTAGATTAATATATATTGGTAGACAAATTATATATAAAAAATAAAACTTACAGGTCATTTGGTCCGTCGGTGGGGCGCTGCCGCGAGGATCAGCCTGAGGTGCGGGTTCGAAACCTCCGTAGCCCTATTTTTTGAAAAAAATAAAAACCCCATGGTTTGAAAACCATGGGGTGTGTTGTGTGCCATGCTATTTCAGAGTGTTCCACATTTGAATCCCCTTATACATACAGTTCTCCAAATCATGGGTATAGGATGAGGCCCCTATACCGACGCCATTCCATCCCACGGTTCCCAAAACCGTGGGTATAAGTTATACCCACGGTTTTGGGGGCTATACCCACAGTTTTGAACCATGGGTATATGTCGTTTTTCTAGTAGTGTCTGTTACCTCCTTTTTAACAACATCTAAGAGTTTCAGGTTTAGTCATCATTGTTCCAGCCTCACTGTTTTAGCCTCATAATTTAACAATATATGATGTGTACAAATTGATGGTATATTTCTAGGAATGTTAGAGAGTGTTCAACCTAAATATTTTTTATACTCCCTCAAAATTTCAAGCAGTCACAATTCATGCTATATAGGGAGTGAAATAGAAATGATGTCTGGAATCTTGTATCAATTCTTAATATATGAATATTTTAAAAGATAATGTTGTTGTTTTAGTTGCAATTAATGTGTATTTTGGATTGATCGGAGTGAATGTGATAGTGGGAGGTCAATGATCTCATCTAACTACTCAATGGTAACATCCTCAGATGAGGAATGAGATTTTACAAGATTAGTAGTATCATCAATGGTCATGGGATCCTCCATATTCAAGAAATTATCAATTACAAAAACATAAAATATGTTTTTATGGATCGGTACAAAATTCTATGCGTGATTCGTTTCATATAATTTCAATCAATAAAAAAACACTGAAAGGGGATCAGGGTAAGAGAGTACATCTATAGAGTTAACAAAGCGAGAGGAATTTTCTTTTGAGGGGTTCTTCATGGAATCATGGATGTTTAAGTGGACAATGTGACCACCAAAATCCATATATAATGTACCATTCTGGAATTTAATTATGGTTTTGGCAGTTTTCAGGAATGGTTTCTCCAATATAATCATGGCATGTCCATTCATCTTATCATCTTCCATTTTAAGAACATAAAAATATGTATGAAAAATTAAAATTTTCACCCTCACAATAACATCCTATAACACTCTAGAAGGGTGTGATGTACTCCAATTTTCTAATTGAACAATAATTCTAGTCAGATTCAATCCCCCAACCTGTAAGGAATAGTAAATAGAGTGAGACATCACATTTATAAAAGCACCCAAATCAATAATATCATTGGAAAAAGAGTACTTCCCTATGGTGCATGAAATTGAGAATTTTACCGAATAATTGAATTGGGTGGGAAGTGATGTCTCTAGGAATTACAATATGTTCCTCCCCAAGATCACATTATCATCACCTCGAAGAAGCTTTCAGTGTGTACACATATCGTTCATAAACTTGGTGCATCTTGGAATTTTCTTCATGACATCGATCAACGGGATGTTAACATGAATTTTTTTTAATGTTTCCATGATTTATTTACCTATTTTCTCTTCATTTTGTTTTATTGGTTGGGTGACCCTTTGGGGAATTGGAAGAGGAATGGTTGGGATAACTGACTCATCAATAGAAACACTCTTTCCTTTAGATAAGGTTTTTCAACATTTGGACTAATTTCAACGGTTGGGATGATATTTTACTCATGCGGGGATGAGTGTAAAGGTGGGGATATTTGGATTTCAAGTTTAGTTCTACTCCTATGGGAGATGGAACTGACACTTTCCTTATCCCATGTGTTGACTAGTGGTTAAGAGGGTAGTTTACCTAACCCATGACATTGGATTTCCCCATCGAGGTGGCTAGTTGGCCTAATTGGGTATTTAGGCCTTGTATGGTATCTTGGGAGGTTTTTTGGAATTGTAGATTTTTGGAATCTATTTCTTTTATCATGTCTTCTAGTATAGGAATAGGTTTTAGAGGGGGTTATTGAAAGGCCTTTGGTGTGGTTGAGTATATATGGGTGGTGGTGGATGACTACTATGCCCCTTTTGGTTCTATGGGTGTTGAAGTTGGTTTGAATACCCACTTTACTATAATCTTGGGTTTTATTCCACCGAGGGTTGGATGGATAGTAAAGTTCTTTGCTAATGGGTTGGTTATATGAGAGACCTGGAAAAATTGTCTCATAATTCTCAAAAGTTTCTCTCTGTTGGGGGTATTGGTCAGAATATTGGGTGTTAGAAGCACATATACCACAATTGATGGGGGGAGGAAATTGGAATTTCCCTTCAGAAAGATAAATTTGTTGAAGAAGGGTACATACCTTTTCAAACTTCATTTCCACCTTCTTCTCAAATTCATTACTTTGCACCTCGTGGACTCCTCAAATGGGTACACTTGACCTTGAACTAAATTTTTGTCTATTCTATTTTATGTTCTCAATTAGAGATATTAAAGCAACTGAGGTCTTATCAACTAGAACACCACCTGCTGTAACATCAATCATGTTTCGATCAATAGGAATTAAACCTTTATAATAATATTGCATTAAAATTTGATCACTTATTTGGTGGTGTGGGAAAATTGAACAAAGTCTTTTAAATATTTCCCAGTATTTATGAAGTGTTTTCAATTGAGATTGTCTAATATCATATATTTCTCTCCTTATTATTGTGGTTCTGGAGGCTAGGAAGTATTTTTTAAGAAAAACCCATTTCATGTTTGCCCAACCTCAAATTGGTGAATTAATATAATACAACCAGTATTTTGCAGTGTCTTATAATGAAAATGGCAATCCTCTAAGAATTACTTGTTATCCATCCACATTAGCTTGTTTTAATGTTGAACAAACAATGTGAAATTCTTTTAAGTTCTTATGTGGATCTTTTAATGCCTCAGATTTTCCGTTTATTATTTTTAAATATTATATGGAATTATTTCGATATCGGGCGCGAAGACGGGACATCATTCTGAGGTCCAGTGAGCCCGGAATGGTGGTTTGAACTTTTTTTAGTTAAGTGAGTCGGCACTCATGCACGGTTGAGGAAGTTTCCAAACATATGCCCGGATTAAAAATCTGAGTGCACCGTTACATCCGGGACGACGACTTTACCTAAGAATGAGGCTAACCTCGACCAGCGCGGGTCGAGGGAAAACGTTATTTTTCTGACGTTTTAAGTAAAATAAAATAAAATAAATTAACCAATTTATTTTATTTCATTTAAGGAAACATCCGCTGCAGCGCGGCAACGACACAACTTTTTCCTAAATTAATGACGCATCATAATAACTTCAAAATGGAAATTCAACGTCATTAATGCTACCACGTAATTAAATTTCATCTTTTTTACCTTTTTAATGGGTTAACCAATTTTTGATCATTGGCAACACTTGAGAAGAACCTCTGCCGAATCCGCGAGGCGTTGGAGCAATTCTTGACAACGAACGACAACGGATCGAAACCAAGTATCGTTGTGCCGGTGTTGAAGGATCACGATGAAAATGGCAGCATGGTGCCTTCATCAACGATCGATCCTTTAAAAAATTAGGGGTTTTTGTTTTGATTTTTTTCCTCATATTTGAATTTAAACGAAGAACGCGGATCAACCACGCACAAGTTGATCCGTAGATCCGTACGTTCTTGTGGGAGGGTTTTCTTTGGGATGATTTTGGGGAATTAATCCATGCTTTTTATTTATGTTTATCTCTGCTCCATTGAAACCTATTAACGGGAGTGGATCAACGCCGTGACGAACGACGGCGGAGGTTCGTTCCTCAATTTGTTTATTTGAATCTCTTCCTCCTTTTTCCCCGCGAGTTCTTCGCGTTCTTCGCAGGGCGACGAACAACGGATCGTTGCGCATCCGTTCTGCGATGAAATGATCCCAAACCGAAGGTTTGACATCACAACGTTCTCTTGGAGGTGCGGCGACAATGGCAGACGACAAATCGGACCAGATCGAAAAGGGTGTTCTTCGAGCGTTCTTTACGCAGGAAGATTAATCAAGTTTTTAGAGCCGATCAGATGCCCGAAAACGATGGAAACAGCTTCATGGAATCGGTTCGAACAAAACCTGAAGGTTTCATGGTGATTAGATGGTCGGATCAATGATTGGAGGACTACAGGAGGCATGACGACGGTGGTCCGCATTTCTGGAAATTTCCAGAATACAGGGCGTATACTTCTGAAGAACACGCCGTGTAGTTCTGATGGTGGCGGATAGGGTTTCGAGGTCATAGAAGGATCACACGGCATGTGACCCCAGTCACACAACGTGTTGGACCTTCCCTGAAGCTCGGTGTGTACTTTGGGTGGTACAAGGACACGAGATGCTCTACACGGCTTCAGGCGGCACGCCGTGTATAGCTTGGTAGAGGCGGCTACATGGAGCTCAAAGTGTACATTGGGTGGTACATGGACATAGGATTCTCTACACGGCTTCAGGTGGAACGATGTGTACAGCTCGGCAGAGGCGGCTACGCGGAGCTCGGTGTGTATCCCGGGGATACACAGACACGGGATGGAGTACACGACCATGTACTCCCTCACCCGTCCAGGCGAGTTCACCAGTGCAGGTCACCCCATGTGCATATTTCATGGGTTGGTGACCGTGTACGGGGACATGGCTAGAGTACACGAAGCCAACCCCAGTGACCCAGACACGGTGTGTACTCCGTATTACACGCCGTGTATAAAGTTTTCTACATGACCAGCCTCACGACATGGGCCGTTGTACACGGGTAGTACCTAGGGGCAGACAACATGGCGTGTATCATTTCTACACACCGTGTAATTTATGGAAAACGTCTTGGTCCTTTTGTTCACCGTGCCTTGAACATCTTTCGTTTGGGTTAGTGCCCCTTCTTCTTGTTCCCCTAAAGGTTAGGAATCATTCCCTCATGTAGGATTATGGTCCCTTCAGCATGAATTTTATGTGAAAGAGTCAGGCATCCATCCGAGAGGCCCGGATCAAGATCCTTTATCCATTCCAGACCCTAGGTAGAGTCAGGCATTAGCGTGACCAACTTTACCGGGCATTGTTCCCTTACCTAGTAGGTGAATTCTGGATGAGTCGTGGTATCCGTCATGGCCCTAGAGGTGATCCTCATCTGTGTATCGAAATCTTTCCCACTCAGGAGTGTGTCTCCCGTAATTAGTGTAACTATCTCTCGTGACGATTCTCAACGAACATCACTTCCCGGACGGACATCATCAGATCTATAAGACTCTTGGAGTGTGTTCTCCCGGAACGAGCGCATCATAGAATATTCTAATGGAATCCCTTGCAGGGGTATGCGGTTGGGTGACTTATCTCTAGACCATGGGTCTGGGTTTTGAGTATATCTGGTTTGTTTTATATGTTCGGTAAACATATACTATGCATACCTGACTGTACTTTTACTTTGTATTTCATTGTAGTTTTCGGGGTCCTCTACTGAGTATTGTTATACTCACCCCTACACGGGATTTTCCCGCACGTATGGTGTCTTGTGCAGACGAGCAACCTTTTGACAGAGTCCAGGGTGGACCAGGACAGGACCGAGCTTTCTGAGTTACCTACAGGCTGAGGCTTTCCTACGGCTATGAGCGGCAGTCCGAGTACCTTTGTGTTTACAGGTTGGACTTTGTAGTTTTTTAGACTCTTGCTTTTGGTGGGCTTGTATTTTGGCCTAGTTTACTTTTACAGTACTCTACCTTTTGTTGTACTCTATTTTTTGGGTTTAGTTGTATGCATGCATTTTTGTTCCTTAGTGTTTTACATTTCAGCATTTGTGGGCTTGGAGATCTGTGTGTGTGTACAGCTACTTAGGCAATGCCTCCCATGTTAGTGACATGCCTACCCGGTGCTAGTCACCTGCCCCTAGCCTATTGGAGGCAGGCTTGAGGAGTCCCAGTGCGGGCCCCACTGGGACGGGTCTTGTCAGAGTGGTATCAGAGGTGTTCGGTTCTGCCTTAGGACCAAGAGTCTGTGGGTTTGTTTGGGGAAACAGTGTTGAGTGTTTCAGGTTCGGATTTCAGGCCAGGGACTCCAGTGTTGGTACGACGGCCGACGTATCCATGCACCAGGACTCTGATAACCTGATTTTCGACCTAGTTGACGAAAACACTGGTTGCGGGGAAATAAAAGGTACATGCATCATATCGGAATGGGTTGTGTCTTCTATATCCTTGGTGTCAGCTATCCAGATATACTCATTGACCGTGACACATCTTGTTTCTTTACAGGATGACTCCGTGATGCATACCTTCTAGGATTCAGTAGCACGATCACGAGGATGACCCCCTCAGTGAAGAGGCTTCGATATAGGGACCAGCCCCCCAGGCATTGCCACCAGGTGGTGCACCTGCTATACTGCCAGTGGAGCGTCCAATGGTACCTGCAGTACCGACTGGCGAGGAGCACAGACTTAGCGCACTCTATGAGTTTTAGAGACAGAGACCCCTCCGGTTCCGAGGTGAGCCTGACCCTCAGGCGGCTGAGGACTGGCTTGAGGCGGTGACTAGAGTTTTCCATCTAGTGAGGACACCGACAGACCAGATGGTGGTTCTAGGAGCGATCCTTCTTCAGGGTTCAGCGGGACGATGGTGGAGTCTGACCACGTAGAATCACGATGAGGAGACTCTTTCATGGACAGAGTTTGAGAAACTCTTCAGGGAGGAGTTCTCTCCGGTTACACTAAGAGCTGTGCGCATCCAAGAGATTCTTCAGCTCCAGCAGGGTAGTATGATGGTGGCTGACTATTCATCGAGGTTCACCAACCTCACCAGGTACTCGATGGACATGGTCAGGGATCAGTAATTCAGAGCTTGGACCTTTGAGAGAGGTCTATGGAGAGACATCCAACCTAGTGTCGTGCCTCTATGCATATCGACTTATGCTGGAGTGCTCGAGTGGGCCTTGGTGATCGAGAGCTTCTTGGCGGAGCAGAGACAGCCACCGACAGTCAGCAGCAGGCAGACAGGTGCAGAGACACCGACAGCAGGGATCCGACGTCAGGTACATGGATTTGGATGTGGGAGACATCATAGTAGGACCCAGGAAAGGGGATTGATAGTCCAGGGCTCTCAGGCTGGATCCAGTCATCCTAGGGAGAAGCGATGCTATTCATGAGACAATAGGGGGAATCTCGCTAGAGATTTCCTGACACGTCGAGCAGCTGATAGGGAAGTGGTGGATAGACCACTGAGGCAGAGGAAGAGAACAGAGTAGGCAGATCCGCCAGGCGTCGGACATGGAAGAGGAGCAGGGAGAGCTGCAGTTGGTGGCAGACACTTCGACTTACTTCCACCACCACCCCCAGGAGGTCCGCACCAGGCTCAGGGAGCTGGGGGACAGGGATGGGGACAACTTCATGCAGTCGAGGCATACGACCCAGAGGCTCTAGGGATGATTCGAGGTACGATCTGTGTCTCTTCTACCATAGCTGTCGTACTCATAGACACAGGTTCCAGTCATTCCCTTATAGCCACATGTCTTGTACAAAACCTCGAGATTCCGGTAAAACTGTTGACTCGATCCTTACGCTTGGAGACACCTACAGGAGGAGACTCGACGATCACACACCGTTGCAGACAGTGTGATCTTACCCTTTGAGGAGAGAGTTTTGGTTGGAACCTCTTGGTGGTAGCATCGAGGCCTTACGACATCATTCTTAGTATGGATTGGTTATCTTTGGTCCATGCCCAGATTGACTATTTTAGGCGAAAAGTGCGGTTTGTCCGCCGTGATGGAACAAGGTTTTCCTTTGTCGGATAAAAGGAAACCTGGGTAGTACAAAATGGTCTCGTGCATAGGAGGGGGCAGCTGATCACTCATGAGGTGGCTAGCCTTACCCTCGGAGGAGTAGATGTTGTGATCTCTCAGTTTCTAGTAGTGGTGGTGGAGTATGCGGACGTCTTTCTGAAAGATGTTCCAGGGTTACCTCCCTGCCGAGAAATTGACTTCTGCATCGACTTACACCCTGGGACGACACCGATTTCCTCATCAGCTTATCAGATGGCTCTCGCGGAGCTTCGCGAGCTGAGGGTGCAATTGGAGGATTTGCAAAGAAAGGGTTTTTTAAGACCCAGCGTCTCACCCTGGGCGGCTCCAGTCTTGTTTTCCAAGAAGGAAGACGGGAGTCTGAGGTTGTGCATGGATTACCTATGCCTGAACCAGGTGATGGTGAAGAACAAGTATCCAATGCCGAGAATTGATGAACTCTTCAATCAGCTAAGAGGGGCACATTGGTTCTCAAAGAATGATCTTCGATAAGGCTATCACCTGCTACAAGTGTGGGATGAGGATATACCGAAGATGGATTTCAGATGTCGCTATGGTCACTATGAGTACTTGGTGATGCCCTTTAGCGTGACGAACTCCCCTGCAGTGTTCATGGGGTTGATGAACCAGATCTTCCAGCCGTACTTGGACCGTTTCGTAGTGGTCTTCATCGACAACATCCTTGTGTACTCAGCGTCAGAGGAGGAGCACGCGAGACACTTGCGAATGGTTCTGGACGTACTCTGAGAGCACCAGCTTTATGGGAAGATCTCAAAGTTTCAGTTCTGGATTCAGGAGGTCCACTTTCTGGGACATGTCATCTCATCAGATGGAGTAGCTATGGACCCAGCCAAGGTGGAGGCTGTATTAGCATGGGAGCCACCTTGGAGCGTGACAGAGGTGCGAAGCTTCCTTGGGTTGGCAGGATATTACCAGAGATTCATCCCGGATTTCTCCCGGATATCAGCACCGATGATGGCCTTGACCAGGAAGGGGAAACCCTTCGTGTGGACAGAAAAGTGACAGCCGACTTTTGAGAAGCTAAGACAGAGTTTGACGAGCGCCCCAGTCTTGAGATTGCCGGAGGAGGGTGTCGAGTACATAGTTTTCTGCGATGCATTAGGGACTGGGCTTGGCCGTGTCCTCATGCAGCGGCACGCGGTGATTTATTATGGTTCGCGCCAGCTTAGGCCGCATGAGCAGAAGTATTCGACCCAGGATCTCGAGTTAGCAGCGGTAGTCTTCTCACTGATGCATTGGCGACACTACCTTATGGGCGAGTGGTTCATTGTCTACTCTGACCACAAGATCCTCAAGTAAATCTTCTCATAGAAGGATCTGAATCTGAGGCATAGGCGTTGGCTAGAGTTCCCCCAGGACTATGATTTCGAGATCATCTATACTCCTGGGAAGGGGAACAAGGTGGCGAAAGCTCTTAGCAGAAGGTCGAGATCAGGGATTTTGAGTGAGGCGACACAATAATTAGCCATGTTACAGTTATCCTTCATGCATGGTGAGGTCAAAACCTACCTACAGTGGATGGTTGTCACCCCTCCACTCTTACAGTGAGTTAGGGAGGCACTGCTTGGGGATGTCGACTGTGTGGCTTTACGTGCTCATTTAACCACAGGACATGCTCCTGATGGATTTTTGCAAGGTGGGGAGCACGTAATTCTTTTCAGAGGACACACTGTTGTACCAGTGGAATTATAGGAGGAGGTCCGGAGGGAGTTTCATACATCCCCTTTGGCGGTACATCTTGGAGTGGAAAAGACGTACCAGGATCTCTGATGACAGTTCTGGTGGTCAGGCATGAAGAAGGTAGTAGAAGAGTTCTTTTCTCGATACCTCACATGCCAGCAGGTTAAGGCTGAGCACCAGGTTCCAGCAGGGTTATCTCACCACTTGGAAGTCCCAGAGTGGAAGTAGGATGTAATATCGATGGACTTTGTGAAAATCTTACCACGGACGTCCAAGGGGCACGATTCCATCTGGGTGGTCGTTGACCGACTCACCAAGTCGGCCCACTTCCGAGCTATTAGGGTGCAGAGTTCCGTAGAGAGCTTGGTACACCTCTACGTACATGAGATAGTTTGTCTTCATGGTGTCCCCTCGACTATAGTCTCAGACCGAGACGCCCGCTTCACATACCGGCTATGGAAGGGATTGCAATAGGATTTTGGGACTCATCTACGCTTGAGCACAACGTTTCATTCCGAGACAGATGGTCAGACAGAGAGAACCATTCAGGTTCTGGAGGATTTGTTGTGGGCCTGTATCTTGGACTTTGGTAATAGCTGGGAGGACCACCTACCACTGGTGGATTTTGCGTATAACAACAGCTACCACTCCACCATTGGTATGGCACCATTCGATGCCTTTTTCGGGAGACCCCGCCGGTCACCGCTTTGATGGACTGACCCTGGAGAGCCAGCACTCATGGGTCCAGAGTTAGTGAGAGATACTACAGAGAAGGTGCAGATCATCCGGGAGCAGATGAAGACTGCACAGATCCGGTAGAAGTCTTATGATGACAGGCGATGGAGACCTCTGGAGTTCGAAGAGGGAGACCACGTCTTCCTTCAGGTGTCACCTTGATGAGGGTTGCGGAGATTTGGATGAGGCGACAAGCTATCTCCGAGGTTCATCGGACCTTTCCAGATCCTGGGCAGAGCTGGCGAGGTGGCATACCACCTGGCTCTACTGCCACAGTTGAATCGGGTACATGATGTCTTCCACGTGTCGCAGCTGAAGAGGTATGTGCATGACCCATCGCACGTCATCAACTAGGGTGAGCTGGACATCGAGGATGGAGTGACCTTTGCTGAGTACCCAGTGGAGATCGAGGATCGGCAGGAGAGGATCCTTCGTGGGTGATCGATTCCCTTAGTGAACGTCCGGTGGAAGCATGGGAATCTTCAGGAGAGTACATGGGAGCGGGAGGCCCAGATCCGTGCCCAGTACCCTCATCTTTTTGAGTAGCCTTTATTTTGGCTTTTCGGGGACGTAAGGCCCCAAGGTGGGGAGAATGTAATGTCTTGGATTTTCTATTTATTATTTTTAAATATTATATGGAATTATTTCAAGACCGGGCGTGAAGAAGACACATCCTTCTGAGGTTCAGTGAGCCGGTAATGGTGGTTTGAACTTTTTTTAGTTAAGTGAGTCGGTACTTGTGCGTGGTTGTGGCAGTTTCCAAACGGATTCCCAGATTAAAAATCTGAGCGCACCGTTACGTTCGAGACAATGACTTTACCTAAGAATGAGGCTAACCTCGACTGGCGCGGGTCAAGGGAAAAAGTAATTTTTCTGATGTTTTAAGTAAAATAAAATAAAATAAATTAACCAATTTATTTTATTTCATTTAAGGAAACATCCGCTGTAGTGCGACAACAGCGCAAATGTTTCCTAAATTAATGAGGCGTCATAATAACTTCAAAATGGAAAGTCAATGTCATTAATGCTACCGCGTAATTAAATGTCAAATTTTTTCACTTTTTAATTGGTTAACCAATTTTTGATCGTTGGCAACGCTTGAGAATAACCTCAGCCGAATCCGCGAGGCGTTGGAGGAATTCTCAACGACGAACGACAACAGATCGAAACCAAGGATCGTTGCGCCGGCGTTGAAGGATCACGACGACAACGGCAGCACATCGCCTTCATCAACGATCGATCCTTTCAAAAAGTAGGGTTTGTTGTTTTGATTTTTCTTTTCCCCGTATTTGAATTTAAACGACAAACGTAGATCAACCACGAACAAGTTGATCCGCGGATCCGTACGTTCTTGCGGGAGGGTTTTCGTTGGGTTGATTTTGGGGAATTAATCCATGCTTTTTATTTAGGTTGATCTATGCTCCATTTAAACCTATTAATAGGAGTGGATCAATGCCGTGCCGAATGAAGGCGAAGGTTCGTTCATCAATTTGTTTATTTGGATCTCTTCCTCCTTTTTCACCGCGCATTCTTCGCGTCCTTCGCGGGGTGATGAAAAACAGATCGTTGCGCATCCGTTCTGCGACGCAACGATCCCAAACTGAAGTTTTGACATCACAACGTTCTCTTGGAGGTGTGGCGATGATGGAGGATGAAAAATTGGACCAAATCGAAAAGGGAGTTCTTCAAGAATTCTTAGCGCGGGAAGATCAATCATGTTTTCGGAGCCGATCGGAGGCCCAAAAACGACGAAAACAACTTTGTGGCATCGGGGTGACCAAAACCTGAAGGTTTCATGGCGATCGGACGGTCAGATCAATGATCGGAGCACCACAGGAGGGGCGACGGCGGAGGTCGCATTTCTGAAAATTTCTAGAATACACGGCGTGTACTTCCGAAGAACACGTCGTGCGGTTCTGATGGTGGAGGCTAGGGTTTTGGGGTCATAGAAGGATGACATGGCGTGTTGGAGCTTCCCCGAAGCTCGGCGTGTACTTTTGGTGGTACATGGACATGGGATGCTCTACACGGCTTCAGGCGGCATGACGTGTATAGCTCGGCAGAGACGGCTACGTGGAGCTCGGCATGTACTTTGGGTGGTACACGGACACGGGATGCTCTACACGGCTTCAGGCGGCACGGCGTGTACAGCTTGGCAGAGGCGGCTACGCGGAGCTCGGCGTGTATCCCGGGGATACACGGACACGGGATGGAGTACACGACCATGTACTCCCTCACCCGGCCAGGTGAGGTCACCAGCATAGGTCACCCCATGTGCATATTGCACGGGTTGGAGTACACGGGTTGGTGACCGTGTACGGGCACATGGCCATAGTACACGGAGCCAGCCCTCGTGACCCAGACACAGCGTTTACTCCGTACTACATGCCATGTATAATGTTTTCTACATGAACTGCCTCACGACACAAGCTATTGTACACAGGCAGTACCCAGGGTCAGACAAAACAGCGTGTATCATTTCTATATGCCATGTACTTTTTGGAAAATGTCTTGGTCCTTTTGTTCACCGTTCCTTGAACATCTTTAATTTGGGTTAGTGCCCCTTCTTCTTGTTCCCCTGATGGTCAGGCATCATTCCCTCATGCAGAATTATGATCCCTTCAGCAGGACTTTTCTGTGATAGAGTCAGGCATCCATCTGAGAGGCCTGGATCGAGATCCTCTATCAATTCCAGACCCTAGGTAGAGTCAGGCATCGACGTGACCAACTTTAACGGGTGTTGATCCTCTACCTAGAAGGTGAATTCCGGATGAGTCGCGGTATCCGCCATGACCCTGGCAGTGATCCTCATCTGTGTATCAAAATCTTTCCCACTCAGGAGTGTGTCTCCCGTAATGACTGTAACTATCTCTCGTGATTGTTCCTGACGAACAACAATTCCCTGACGGATGTCATCAGAGCTATAAGACTCGTGGAGTGTGTTCTCCCAGAACGAGCGCATCACAGAATCTTCGAACGGAATCCCTTGCGGGGGTATGCAGTTGCGTGACTTGTCTCTAGACCAAAAGTCTGGGTTTTGAGTATATCTGCTTTGTTTTATATGTTCTGTAAACATATAATGTGCGTAGCTGACTGTACTTTTACTTTTTATTTCTTTGTGGTTTTCGGGGTCCTCTACTGAGTATTGTTATACTCACCCGTACACGAGCTTTGCCCGCACGTCTGGTGTCTTGTGTAGATGAGAAGCCTTTTGACAGAGTCCAGGGAGGACCAGGAAAGGACTGAGCTTTCTGAGTTACCTACAAGTCAAGGCGTTCCTACGGCTATGAGCAGTAGTCCCAGTACCTTTGTGTTTACAAGTTGGACTTTGTAGTTTTTCAGACTCTTGCTTTTGGTGGGCTTGTATTCTGGCCCATTTTACTTTTACAGTACTCTACCTTTCGTTGTACTCTGTTGGTTGGGTTTAGTTGTATGAATGCATTTTTGTTCCTTAGTGTTTTACATTTCAGCATTTGTGGGCTTGGAGATGTGTGTGTGTGTACAGGTACTTAGGCAATGCCTCCCATGTTAGTGACATGCCTACTCGGTGCTAGTCACCATCCCCTGGCCTATTAGAGGCGGGATTGGGGAGTCGTGGCGCAATCCCCACTAGGACGGGTCATGACAGATCTTCTCATGAAATTCCATGAAATCTTACGAATAAGTGAATTAGACTGGATTTTAGTTCAAAGATTGGTTCTTCGCCTTGTATTTAAATAGAAGTGGGTTGGATATCAGCATCAGGCAAGGTTAATTATTTTAGACTTTGATCATTTTCATCCACTTTATGCAATTTTATTGCATTTTTTATATTGGTTATCGAAGAATAATAAGTATCAAGAATATTTTCAAGATGTGATGTGTCCTCCTTCAAAGGTTTGTCCTATGCATCATTGAATCACTTATGTATGATCCTCTTTGGTTCGGGTTCAAAAGGTGGTAAATTTCTATAAGTATAACACATCATGCATAGAACCTACATGAGAGGAATATTTTATAAATCAACTAAAAAGATGGAGTGAGGAAAGAATAAAAGCAATAATTACAAAAGCAACAATATGTTTATATAAAACATACACTAAAAAAGAATTTACCCAAAAATGGTGCCAACATTTTAATGTGTTTTCAGGAAAGTTCAAATTTAATATGACTAAAAGATGATTTTATATTCTAGGGAAGATCGTAGGTCATCTATAAAGGGGTGTTGATAGGTTTAGAGTGTGTATTTTTAATAAGAAGGACTAAAATTGGGGGTAGTCTTGAAAATAGTTTTAAAAATAAAATGACTTAATGTAAAGTGTTTAATAGTTGAGAAACCAAGAGGGTTTTGAAAAATATGAGAAAAAGGGTTCATTTTGAGTCCACTACAAAAATTTCAAGTTCATCATTATTAGATATTAATTAGGGTTTTATGTAAGTCTTTGGTTGAAATTAATTGGAGTCCTGATTACTTTCCACGATTTTATATCAAAACAAATTGAGCCAAACCTTGATATAACAATCGTATAGCCAAGGTACAGATCACATGCATGGTATAATAACTTCCAAAGAAAATTTAAATATTAAATAAGTGAGGAAGAAAAGGATTATTTTGCTGTATATTTGTAACAACACAAGTCATGCACTCAATAATTCACACTAATTGGTTAAAAGTAAAGAGAATTATATCCAATTCAATCAAACAAAGAATTCAAACCTGAATCAAAGAAAGATAATTCGAAATGAAATGTTTTAAAACCCAAAATACATAAAAATAGTATTAGTACATGTTTCAAAGCTCCATTTACAAGATGTGTATCTCCCACATAATGAACAATCACTGTTTATCCCAACATTGATAGGAGAAGGAAATTGGGGTGGATCTCCTTCTTCATTTCATCTCTCCCTATGAGGATATAGAGATTTAGAACCTAAAAGGGAATGGAAGGAATCCTATAGAACTTCACATTGGTAGCACATCAATCACATGATTGAAATATCAAATGGGGTGCCCATGGTGCCCTTTTATAACCAAAATGGGAAGTGGTGTTGGGGACCCAGTTTTTGTTATAACATTAGTATCTTGGTTTTGGACAATTAAACTGTCATGTCATGACTTGGAAAAAAGATGAGAGTTTTTGGATGGAATCTTGAATGTCTCAATGTAAAATTTGGTGGCAATTAGACACCTTTATTGGGATATATTTTCAATATACTGAACATATCTTTTGAATTTGTGCTGATTCTATCCCATGGACATATCAGTTCGGATGGGTCACCATATGGAAGAATTGTGTAACATCCCAGATCTGGATGTCACTCAACTGGTGCCCCATACCTAATTGGCTGCATGACCTCAAGAACATTTCCCCACACACCATAGGCTACCAACTAGTAGTGAGGGCCTATTTGTGACAGTGGGGAAACTATACCCTTATAGAAAGAGTGTAACATTGCAGAATCAATAATAATACAATAAAAGATACATTAAATAATATACAACTGAAATAAACAGTGGAAGACTAATAATATAAATAACAAAGAATCATTCTATACAAAAGATGAAACAACAAACTATGTTCTATGAAAACATCCAGAACATGTTCATTGTAGTAGTCCTCAATATATGTTCCAAAAGAACCAAAAGAAACAAAGGAATCTAAGAAGCATAGAAAGCCTCAAATCAGTCTCGTGCTCTCCTCAACTTAAACAACATATCAAGAACCAACAGAAGGGTGCTTTCCCTAATCAACACTTTCAATCATATAATCTGTTTGGGCCCAAAAGTATGACCCAAATAGGCTGTGAGATTAAATCATAGAAGCCAACCACCCAAGATCAGTGCTGATCTATTAGTGAATATATATAACAGGTAGTGTAAAAAGGTGAAAGCATTAAACTAGGAAGTACTTAAAAGTAAATAATCCTATAAATAAGCACAACAACTATCTTATAAGAACATCTAATCAAGTATAAAAGAAAAAAAATATGAGATTTTACTGTGGCTTGGCAGATGTGTTACAAACATAACAAAACCCTTCCCTCAGACATAGGAAAATCCCTCCCTCTGGTATAGAAAAACCTAACCCATAGGCATAGAAAAACCCCTCCCTCAAGCGTAGAAAAATCTCACCCACAAGAATCTAATATAAAAAAAAGGACCAGCCTCATAAGGCTTGGCCTTTAAACCACTCACATCAGCACAATTTATGTCACAAGATAATCAAGTAATCCTAACAGTTACAAGTCTTAAACAAATATACTCACATGAGAAATGTATATAACAAGCCTAACATGTGAAATAAACTATTACAAGGATTATCTATTAACTATCTCACATAGGAAATCATTCTATTAACCAATTACATTTTAAATAACACATTAATGGGAATCAATGACATGCCCATAGGAATACTAGTCCAACTGGCCATACATGGTCATTCCAAGGGAAAACACCCACGAGGTGGCCCTTAATCAAGGATTACAATCTCAAAAATACCTTAAAACATATAATCAAGTACCTAATCAACATTAGGAAACAACATATTCCAATTATCACTAAGTGACACCCTAAAAGTGGGCATGTGGCACTCCAACACATATAGTCTACTTGACATTAAGCGAAAGGCACGATACCACCAACCTCGTACTCGTACAACTCTCCTCATCCATAATTGGGCATTGATTTGACCTAAAAAAGAGTAGATATACAACACTATAATAAATTATCAACCATCGATAACTAGTTCAAGAGGAGAAATCAAGAAGAAAGGCTCAAGAGGAATCAAGCAGTCACCGAGAGGATTCTAATAGATCTAACAGTGATCAAATTGGGTGTCGGACAAAGAAACAGGAGGAAAACTCCTATTTGGTTTTTTCTAGGCATGATACTCATCGAAGGGGATCATTTTTTTCCATCTGACAAAAATACGACACTACTAGCCGATTTAATGAAAAAAGAAAAGTGCACAGAGTGTACTAGAAACTACATGTCTTGTCCATATCAATCCTGGCCAGGTCATTACAAGTTTGTGTATTGTGATTATACGATGTAAAACCCTCATTACATGCCATGTCCTTTGAAATACACAGCGTGTAACTCCCAGTCATGTAAAGTAACAGGACTACAACTATCCTTTTAACTCTTTTACATACATTTTATTAAGTAAAAAATTAAAAGGAAAGATACGTACTTCAATGGAAGAACCTTATTCTTACAAAATTCACCCTTAAAGAAATTCAACCCTGAATTTCCCTTCCAAGGGTGGTGAATGAACATTAGAGAATAACTCCAGCCATTATGATCAATTATCGACCTCCCTATCCAAGGTCTTCTCTTGAAATCACCCATGCCACAATAGCACCCATACTAAGGGAACACATCATCCATGGAGAACCTTCATTATACAATCAAAAATATGAATGAGATGCTCCTCAAAGGGCACATATTGATTCAACGCCACTTCCTCAGGATGAAAGGTATGAGACGGGTTTGAAAATTAATGTCACAAGTGAGAAATGTGAAATATTTAATGCATAGCCTTGTACCTTAGATATAAATGGAATCGATAGAAAATTGGACCAACCCTCTCCAGAATCTCAAATAGACCGACATATCTCGGTGAAAGCTTACCCTATATTCTTATCCTTTTATGTCCTAACCTCGGTGCGATACATCGGAAAACTCAATCTGTAACCTGAAACACCAAAGGTTATATATAAAGATCAACATATGATTTTTGATGAGATTATGTAGTATCCATCCACTTATAAATCAACTAAACCTACTAAGTGGTCCCCGGTACAAGATGAGGTCACATAATAGATTCCTCTCCGTCCTCCAACCAACACAGGGGAGATCGACATGGCCTACTGTAATAATCCTTATATGTAACCATCTAAATAGTATCCTAGAATCTATTATTGTAGGTGAACTCAATAAGGGGCATGTGTGTCTACCAAGAACCCCAAAAATATAGGATGTATACCCAAAGCATGTCTTCCAGCACCTAGATCAGGCACTTTGACTGGGCATCTATTTGGGGGTGGTAAGCTATACTCAGAAGCACATGTGTACCCAAATCCCTCTGCAGCCCTTGCTAGAAACAAGAAGTAAAACGAGTTTCCATATCTGAAACTATAAAATGTGGGAGCCCATGCAGTCGTACACTCTCACATATGCACAACCTCCCAAGATCATTTACACTAAAGGTTTCCCTGATCGACATGAAGTGTGAAACTTTCATAATCCTATCAACCATAACCCATACTACATCACTACCTTGTTGAGCATTGATAAACCCATCAGGAAATTCACCGTTACATCAGTCCATTTACACTCAGGAATGGGTAGCTGCTTTAAATGTCCAGCTGGTCACTAATGCTCCACCTTCACCTACTGACAGTTGGAATATCTCATGAAAAAACCAGCTATATTTCTCTTCGTACCTAGCCACCAATACTGACAATGTAAATCTTGATACATCTTGGTGACACCAGGATTCACCGCCCAAACTGAAGAATGAAAATGCCGCTTCAGCTCTTTGCGCAAGTCTGCCAAAACCCATACATGACCCTATAACCATAAGAATTCATCCTCGTCAATGATTCAACCAGGAGGAGGGTCCTCATCTAACATACTCTCCTTTATAACTAGGCCTTCATAATCTGATAGGTGAATCATCTTCACTCTATCCAGTAAGGTAGAGGTAACTACTAAGGATGTAAGAAAAGTCTAAACTTTCCTATCAGGAACCTAAAAATGAATCTTATAGAACAAGGACATAAGCTTCCAATCACTATTGGATTACTACATTTCTTGTATCAATGTCCTCCTACTCAGTGCATCAGTCACTACATTGCCTTTCCCAAGAGGGTAGGAAAGCTCAAACTCAAAGGACTGAAGGTATTCCACCCACCTTCACTGCATCAAATTCAGATCATGCAGAGTAAAGATGTACTTGATACTTTTCTGGTCTATGTACATTAGAAAATCCTCCCCCAATAGGTAATGTCTCCAATAATGTAAGGCATAAACAACTTCAGCTAACTCGATATAGTGCATCAGGTAGTTCCTCTCATGTGACCTCAACTACCGAGACCCATACACAATGACTTGATCCCCTTGCATAAGCACTACTCTAAGCCCGATACCTGATGTGTCACAGTACACAGTGAAACTTCTATTTGGATATGAAAAATCATTATCGATGTTGAAATTAATCTCCCTTTCATCTCCTGAAAGGTCGTCTTGCAAGAATCTTATCATAAGTACTTCACAACCTTTTTTTTCAAGCCCATCCTCGATGCTGCTAAGTATGATAAGTCCTATATGAAACTCCTATAGTAACTATCCCTCCCTAGAAAACTCATCACCTAAAATATATTCTCAGAATTCTCCCAAGTAACTACCACTATCACCTTCTCTAGGTCCACTGATTCTCTTGTCTCTGAGATGACCTGACCTAGGAAGTTAATATGATCCATCTAGAAGTGGTACTTTGTGAACATAGCATATAACTGATGCTCTCTCAGTGTACTCAAAAAAATCTCCAGATGTGTGGCATGGTTGTGTCGATTATGAGAATAAACCAATATATCATCAACGAAATCCACAAAAAAGAATCAAGATAAGGATGGAACACTAGATTAATCAGTTCCATGAAGACCACTGGAGAGTTTGTGAGATCAAACAGCGTAACCACATACTTGTACATACTATATCTGATTCAAAAAGTTGTATGAGCTATGTATTATGATTTAACACACACCTAATGATAACTAGATCTCAGAGCAATCATTGAGAGAACATGAGTGCCATGGAGCTGGTCGAAGAGATATTCTATCCTTATATGAGGATACTGATTCTTAACCATCAACTAGTTTAGATTTTGATAATATATTCATAGCCGAAGGGTTTTGTCTACCATTTTCACAAAAAGGACTGGAGAACCCCAAAGATAAGTACGGGGCCATATGAAACCCTTAGCCTTCAAATCCTCTAACTATCTCTTGAAATCTTGGAACTCCATCATAGCCATCCTATAAGGAGGAATGGATACTGGTGTAGATCCTAGTACTAGTTCGATAGAGAACTATACCTCTCTCACTGGAGGAAGGCCTAAAAAATTATTCTGGAAGGCATCCCTGAAATGATCAACCACTAGAGGAAAATCCGTATGACGTGTACCTTGGCCATCCAGATATAAACTGGCAATCAGTGTTATCATCCCACTAATCCCATGATGTTCAGGTCTAGCTCAGCTTTCCTTGACATACCATTATCCTTTGTGTAAAAACAATCCACCCTCTGGTGACATGAAACTCACCCTACGACAATTGAAATCAAAAAAGGACTAAAATGATACCAACTAATCCATTTTTACGATGAAATCAGCGACTATCATCTCTGAGAAATATAGATCCCAAACTAAGTGACACCCATCAATTTCAAGGGGGAAATCTTTTCACTATCATACAACTACCATTCTAACCCCTAATAGAGTGTCTAGTTTCATAACATCATTAGAAGTAAAAAAACGGAGCCCTAGGCTCTCTACAATGGGAACATATATGAAACTATGTGAAGGCCCTATATCAAAAAGTGAAGAAGCTAAGACGGAGGCGACTAGAATAGTACCTATTCCAGTAGAAGGTCTGGCATCCTATTCTTACTGGGTCTATTGTACTGCATAAGTCTGGCCAGTACCGTGGCCCTAATATATTGCTTGCCTCCACTGAGCTGATCCACCCTGTTATCGCCTAGGACCTAGGGTCTGGCTACCACAACCATAAAAACTACCTCACCATGAATGGCCTGGTGTATTATAGTTCCCTGACTAGTGAGAAGCTGTTGGACCTGATCCTGAATGTGGAGTTTGTGTAGACCCTCTCTCACTTGCTACTTGAGGAAACACCCTACAAAAATGCTGGACATGGCCCATTTTCCAGCAAGATCGGCACTCTATTGGATCCATCAGACAATTCGGTTTGTTATTCCTAACTCTACCACACTTTTAAAACCTCACAAGGCTACCTGATGATACATTCTGGCTACTATAATCACTGTGTGTAAGCTCTAGACGATGCTTCCTTCTACTGGTCAAAAAAGTACCAGATCTCATTGCCAAACCTCCCTAGCTCCCTCCTCCAGATTCCATCTAGTTTTGTTTGGTAGTCAGTGCCTGATTTACTATAGTAGATATAGTAGTTATCCTAAAGTTATTCACCAATGATCAAATTTCTTACTTGAGATCATCCTGAAATCGCATAGCCATCAACAGATCTTCACCCATCAGAATAGGTGAAAAGTGATGGAGTTTAGTAAAACATGCATATTAATCCATAACTGATAGAGTGACCTGCTCTAGATTCCTAAACTCCAAATATTTGTCAGTTCTCAACATCTCAGAATAAATGTAATCATAGAAGACTATTTGAAACTATTCCCAGTCCATATCCCAATGACATTCCATCTGATTGATAACATCCCACCATATCTTAGAGGAATCATGAAACACATAAGTATTGAGCTTGACCCTCCTCTCTGGAGGCATCTATAGATGCTAAAATATTGATAACATGGCCTCAAACCATGACTCTGCAGCCTGAGGTCCACCATCCCCCAAACAAATGGGTGGATACTGCTGCTGGAACACTCGTGTCTGCTCAACCATAGGCGTGCCTGACTGTGGTTCTCCTTGGATGGTCTGCATGAAGTTCATAATGTTTTCATGGAACTATGCCTCATCACCTATGTCTAGTACAATAGTTGGTGCCTCCTCTGGCACAACTGGAGGATCCACTAGTAGCCCATGTCCTACCATCACCGAAGTATGCTCATCGCCATCCTCCGAGCATACAACTGAAACTCTTCGTGGTGGAATTTCTCTATAATTAAATCACACACACACACACACACACCTTAGTCCGTGTTTATTTTTATGATTCATAGTTTAAGAGTGAAAAAACCAAAAATAAAGTGAAGACTCTCAATGATTTTCAAAATAAGAGTACACAACGTGTAGAACCCTTACACGAACTGGACTCTTAAGCTCTCACATGGTAATGTACCTCTACCTGCATCGGTGTGTAAACGTCTTGGGTACATGGTGTGTAAGACTGACACATGGTGTGTTCTCAAGTTTCTCTTCATGGACATTTACTTTTACATTGTATGATCCACATAGTGTCTAACTATGTCAAAGTACACACGGTGTACCTAACACACACATTATGTTCTGATCAAAACCCTAAATCATGTGTTCTCTTCACATGGTCGAGCACACGGTCATCTAGAAAATGGCGTGTACTCAGAGTACACAATGTGTATATAAAGAAGTTATTTTCTTCCCAAACAGAATAGAAAATGGCATGTGTTCATGGACCCACACGCCCTGTTGTATGGGTTTCTAGACAGTAAGCATCTAAAACTTCCCCAAACCCCTATTTTTAAAAAGTAAAGTGACAGTGTTTCAAATTCCGATCCATGGGGGCCCATAATCCCTATGAATAAATTTTTTCATAACATATATCACATAATAACAAAATTTCCCCTCATGAAAGAAACATGATCCACCAAATTCTGATCCAAGAGGGGCTACACTCCCTGGGACCAAAGCTAGATGTCCATCTAATTCTACTGTTTTCACATACCAATACACCTATCACAATAGTAGGTATATCTATCCAAGTACCCATCACAATAGTATGAATATATAGAATGACATCTAAGACAACAACATGAAATCAGTAATGATCTTAAATTTCCTTGAAATATTGCATGGAATGTGATTTTTAACAAGTTCTTATATGATGTATGAGATGAAATACCCTCAACTAATTAGGTTTCAACAAAATCGAACCACATTGAAATCATTAATAATAGTATAAAACAAGTGTTTCACCCAACGATAAAATCTAATAATCTTTAAAAACTCAAAATCTAAAAATCAAAAGATAATTGAAGGAGATTTGTATTTTCCCTATACGCAAGGTAGCTACTCCATGGCACAATTTACTACCCAACTCCATTTCCTTACTATACTTATCTAATGTTTCTTAAAATTAAGGCTACCAAAAAAGAAATTCCCTAATACCACTTTGTAACATCCCAGATTCAGATTCCACTCAACTGGTGCCCCGTACCTTGTTGGCCACATGACCTCAAGCACATTTCCCCAAACACCAGAGGCTACCGACTAGCAGCGAGGGCCTAGGTGTGATAGTGGAAAATATATGCCCTCATTGGAAGAGTGTAACATAGTGGAATCAATAATAATACAGTAATGGAAACAACAAACAACATACAACTGAAATAAACAACAGAAGAATGATAAGATAAATAACCTAGTATCATTCCATTCAAAAGATGATGCAACATGTGATGTTATTATAAAATATATATTACAGGTACACTACAATAATCCACAATATATGTTCCAAAATCACCAAAATAAAAAAGGAAACTAAGATGCATCACAAGCCTCAGCTTGATCCCCTGCTCTATTGCTCCTAAACAGCATATCAAGAACCAAAATAAGAGAGATTTCCCTGATCAACCCCTACAATAATAGTCTTTTGGGGACCAAAATCATGAAAAAATTGGGTGTGAGACTAAATACTAGTAGGAAACAACACAATATTTGTGCGGATCTGTCAGTGAATATATTTAACTGGCAGTGACAAAAGGTAAAATCAATAAACTAGGAAGTACTCAAAAGTAAACAGTCTTATAAATAAGTACAACAAATGTCTCAAGAGAACATCTAAGAATGTATAAGAGAAGAAAAATTCTAATATTGTGATTTTTATTGGAATTCATTTCACAAACATAGAAAAAACATTCCCTCAGGCATAACATAACCCCGCCCTAAGGCATAGAAGAACCTCTCTTGTAGGCATAAAAAAACCCTGCCCTTAGTCATAAAAAACCTCTCTCAGAGGCATCAAATATAAAAAACCAAGGACTAACCTCATATGGATTGTTATTTAAAATACTAACATAGGAAAAAATTATGTCACAATCATATCAAGTAATCCAAACAGTTACAAGGCTTAAACAAATATACTCATATAGGAAATTTATATAACAATCCTAAAACATCAATAAAACTATCACAAGTCTTATCTATTAACTATATCACATAGTAAATCATTAAATTATCCAATTAGATTTTAAATATACCATTATAGGGAATCAAAGGCATGCCAATAGGCATCCTAGTCCAAACATCCAGACAAGATCATTCCAAGGGAGACACACCCATGGGGTGGCCCTTAATCATGTATAAAAATCTCAAACACACCTTAAAAAATTTAAACAATTTCCTAACAACATAGGCCAATTATCAACAAGTGATTCCCTAAAAGTGGGTGTGCGAAACTCCAACACATATAATCAACTTGAAATTAAGCAAAAGGCACGAGACCACCCACCTCGTACTTGTACAACTCTCCTCATCCAGCGTCAGGCTTTGATTCGACCTAGAATAGAGTACATCTATAAAACGAGAATAAAAAATCAACCCCCGATATCAAGGTTGAGATGAGAAATCTGGAAGAAAGACTCAAGAGGAATTGAGCACTCACCTAGAGGATTCCAATGGATCTAAAGGTGTTTGAATCATGTGTCGAATGATGAAATGAGAGGAGAAATGATGATCATATTTTCCTGGGTGCACTTCTCATTGAAGGGGATCATTTTTGTTCTTCTGACAAAAAAAATGATGCTACTTCCTGATTTAATATAAAAAAGAAAATTAGATAGAGTTTACTAGAAACTATCACACATCCTAGTCAGTTCATTACATGGTCGTGTACTATGATTATAGATAATGCAACCCTTATTACATGTCATTTCCCAGGAAATACACGGCGTATTACTCCCAATCACGTAGTGTGATAGGCCTACAACCAACCTTTGATCTCTTTTCCCTCTATTTTATTATGTAAAAGCTAAAAAGGAACGATATTTACCTCAATGGAAGAACCAAATTCTTACAAATTGGGCTTTAGTTTCTTGAGATGAGTTATATCCCATGAAGTTATGGATCCGGTCAAAAAATTTCAGCACATTTAGACACATGTATTTCTACAAAATTTTAAAAAGTGGATAAATGTCCTTGGAATTCAATACAATTTTGCCCATTTTTCTTATGGATCATCCCTAACCATAAAAATCATCTACTCCTACAATAAAAGAACCAAAAGAAGAAGAATTTACCTTTTTGAAAGTAACAAAAATTAAATTATTGAATCAAATGGGTAGTGAAATTTGTTATTAAATTTGTAATTTCAGATACAAAATCAGTTTAGAACAGTGGTGCAAGAGTGAAATAAAGTAGTGAATTGCGATGTGCTCAACGCAACAAAGATTTATGACTATTATAAATTGTTCAATTTCTCTTGGAGAAAAAGGTCTTGATGATGATATTTTGGTCAAAAATATTATTGATATAATTCCCAATGAGTGGGAACAACAAAAGAATAGCTATGAGTGATAAAATAAACCTTACTAATATTACTCTAAATTATATTATTAGTACTCTCATGAAGTATGAGGTAAGAATTAAAAGATATGATGTTATAGAAAGAATGAAAAATAGCATGGTTTCTTTTACTACAATATCTATTGTATCTACCAAAGTTCAATCACGTGAGAAAGTTGTGAAATCATTGAGAACTAAAAAAGTTATTGTTCAGTCCAATTGTAGTACAATATAATATAATGAAAATGAGTTAGCTAATCTAGATATAAGAAAAAACAAGATATTTGGAAATAAATACTTCTAATAACGATATAATAATGTTTATAAGGATAAAGGTGATAAAAATGATTCAGAGGTAAATTGTTATGAATGTAAGAGAACACGTCATATCCAACCTGATTTTCCAAAGTTGAAAAGGAAAGTCAAGAAGGAAAGAAATTTAGATATAAGTTCTAAGAAATATTATAAGTCAAAAGGAAATAATGTTTTGAAATTTTAGGACACATGGAGTTCTAATGGTGAAGAATCTTCTAATAATTCCTCTAATAATGAATGTTTTGGAAGAAGGAACATTGGTCTTTTTTCAAATTCACCTATGGTAAATAATTATGTAATGGAAAAGGTCCATACATTAGAATCCCTTACTAATATGGATTTAAATTAAAATTATCCCAATGATAAAAATTCTACATCTTATAATGAAGCATATTCCTCAGTAGAATATAAAAATTTACTTAGTTATGATGAATTCTCTATATTTTAAAAACTTAATAAAAACAAAAAATAAAAGATTTGTAAAAACACATGATAATGAAAAAGATAAACTTGCTAAGGAAGATTACATTTGACTAATGATGTATCAAATATTTCTAAATATCATGATAAATCTAATTTTGAAAAATAATTAATTTCATAATATTTTGATAATTTTTTGATGAGAAAAATATTTACAAACTAATTGGAAAACCCTAGTTTCAGAACTATTACCAATGTGGATTTGAATTTGGTTATAAAAATAAAATAAAAAATTTCCATCTTAAAGAAAAATTTATCAATGTTTACCACTGGTAAGGAAAACATTGATAAAATGTATAAGAAAATTCATCTTTATAGTGATAATACTAGAATGAGTTTTACTAATAAAAATCCAATTTTTAGTAAAAATTACATTATTCCTAAAATTAAATATTTTTGAACTAAGGGAAAAAGTTGTGGGAACTAGAATAAAAATTATTCTTTGAACAATGTACAATCTATTTTATTTCATAAGGATTATTTTTTGAATGAAATCACATTTTCACAAAACAATAAAATTAGAAAACCTTGGTAACCAAAGAGTTTGTTCTCTAAAAATAATTAACCCAAGAAGTTTTATGTTATGAAAAAAATAATATTTTTGTATTTAGAAAAATAAAGAAAGTACCAAAAAACTGGTATATGGGTTGTGTCTTTTCCAGAAACATGACCAGAAATAATGATTTCATAAATAATATAATCAAGATGAAAGGTTGAAAATAAACTGTACCTAGTCAGAGAGAGGATTTATTTTATAAGTGAAGATAGAATTTCAAGGATGAAGTTGGTGTTTGATTCTAAGATAAAAAAGTTGGTAGAAAATATTGAAGGATATGCTTATGATTTGGAACCATCAATGAAATAGAAGATAGTTGAAAATAAGAAAAAGAGGAAGGAAAAAAAATCTCCTCCTGGTAAGAAAAATAAAGAGGAGATAATGTCTGATAATGAATTTAAAAACTTTATTCTACATAAAGCTCAAAAGAACCAGAGGATCCAGAGTTCAGTATTGACCTCATAGAGGAAAATGCTATTAAAATTTGGACTCTAGAATAACCTGAAGAATAAGCTAAAATAATAAAGAAAAGGAAAAGGTTTCAAGAAGATAAAATAGTAGATTTTTTTTGAAAGGAGTAAAAACCAATTATGAGATTCCAGTCCTTCCAATTTTCCATGTCAACCAATTAATTGAGGAATCTAGATTAGTTTTTGAAGAAACTTCAATAGTAACATCTGTGATTGATAAGGGAAAATAAAATTTATTCAGTGAAGAATCAATTCAAATATTACTTGAGAAACAATCTGAACTAGAATAAACTAGAAAGGGTATTTTGAGAATAGAAAGATAGGTAGAGGTAGATCCTGATAAGGGGGTTGAAGAGAAATTAGAAGATGAAGTCAAATAAGTAATAGAAATAAAATAATAAGAAGAATAAGTTTAAGAGAAAAAATAAAAGTAATAATTTGATGATAAAGAAACCCAAATAGATAAAGAATCAAAAGATAAGGAATCATCATAATCAATCTCATCTTTATCAAATTTACCATCTTGATCTCATAAGGATGAAATATAAGAAATTCCCCAAGAAGGATATTCATCATAAAAGGAATAAAATTCATCCTCTAAATAAGAACAAGATCAACATTCATAGATGAATGTTTCTGATAAAGATGAAACTGATAAGGTTATGGAAATTTTTGAAGTTTCATAGGATAAGAAAGTTTCAATGAAAGGTCAAAATAAACGAAAATATGTGGATATTAGAAATAACAAGCCTAAACCACCCCAAATTGAGCCTGATAATTTGAGCTTAAAAGAAAAAAATTTTCAGAAAGCTTTTGACTATATTTTCCATTCCTTGAAAATATTTTCTAATTAGACTCTATATTTACCAAACATTGAATCAAGATAAAAGCATCTTAAGGAATTCAGGAATGAAAAATTGGAATCATAGATAGTTTTTAATGAAATAGTGATAATAATAGAGGCTAATTTGAAGGTGTTTAAATAAATGTTAAAAACTAAAAATTCATCATAAAATCAATGGTTAAATGTTCTAACTAATTAGATAATGATATCTATGATCATGATGATAAATTTTAGGAACTAAAGAAACTCTTGTTAGAAATAGATGATTCTGTTAACTAGTTATCGTTAGATATAGAAGATAGAGATATGCTTGTTGAATAATTCAGAGAATCAACAGATGATTGGATAGAGGATGTGAATGTTTTGAAATAAAAGATGTGCGACATGGAGTTAGAGATGTTCAGGCTGAGATCATGTGAAGATGAATTGATTGTAATGAGAGAATAAAATGAAGACTTTTCTGAAGAAGTTATTATATTCATTGTTGATGTGTGGAAGAAGGATATTTTGGAAGTAATAGTTTAAAAATTGCAAAAGGATCTATACGAGTTCAAGAAGACAAAGGCCTTCCTGAAAAACCTGATAAAGAATGATTAATTTTTGAATTTTAACTCTTTATGTATTTTTGTAACACATTCAAATGGATGTTTATTATGAATTAATTTTCATTCGAATTCTTTGTTCATAAATTTTTTAAAATTACTATTTGGTTATATGTTCTTTCATATTATTCATGGATGATTAGTGAGTTTAATTAATTGTTTCATATATTATATTTTCTAACATTTTAGTAAACATCAGATTCTTTCCCATTAATTTTTTAAAATCACAAAGGGAGAGAATGTTTTATTAATGGGGAGAATGATTTATAAAAGGGGGTAATTTATTTTAAAAGGATAGATACTATTTTTAGGGGGAGAATTATTCCTTATGTGGAGATTTATTCTTTAAGGAAGAATTATTATAATAATTTCCATCATATTTCAAAAGAATTATAAACTCAAAAGAATTATAAACTCAATAGAAGTTTTAAAATAATATATTTAATGTTCTTAAAAGGACTAAGGGATGTAAAAATTTTTCAACTTATTTTCAATTTAAGTGTTTGTAGTTTTTTCTCCCAAAAAATGTAATGATTGTTGTGTCATAATTTTTACTTCTTACTTTTCCATTCCATTAGTTTTGAAAATCACATACAGACTCTTAAAACATTGTTTACTAACTTTTTATGTACCAAGTACTTTAGTATGTGTTTTTGGAAAAAAATTATTTATACCATACATAGAAAGTTTATAATGTATGTAGAATATATAATTTACATTACTAAATATGATATTTCATACTAACAGTGTGTCTGATTATCACAATGATTTTTTAGAACAATGATTAGACTTATGTTTTTTTACCTAACTGACAAAAGAAATGACCATCTGACTGACCTTGGTAATAATAGATTGGAAAGATCTTTATTAAGTTCTTCGTATTGATAATCAATAAGGAAGTTCATCAGACTGACTGAAGTTTAAAATCATAAGAACAAAATAATTGTTTCTATCATAAGGAATACTTTTAGTATTGTAATGGTGCTAAAATAAAATGATGTCAGTCATTCAGTTATTCCATAACATTGTGATCTGTCAAGAAACCATCATCTCAGGTTGTTACAAAAAAAATATGATTGATAGAGGTTCAACTATAAACAGTTGGTCATTTGAAGAGTTTGGATCTGATCACATTCATAAATTAATTTGTCCAAAGTTTTTTATGCATGAACATCTTGTTCCAAAGTCTTCTTAATAATTTATAGAGTTAGAGTTCTAAGGAATATTGGTCATGATTTTTTCCTTAGAATAAGTTTTCTTTTGTAATCACACATCTTTTCATTGTTACGATTGAGGTATTATGGGTATAAGAAGATATTAAATCTGATCCATCGGATCAAGGGCTTCTAGGTCTAGGATGATAGACAGTGATCACTTTATCGAGGACTTTCGAGGATAGGAAGATAGAGCTTATTCTGATCATCGTATTGAGGAATTTTTTATTAAAGAATGATATAATTTATAGTAAGTATAAAACTATAGATATCTTTAATCAAGGTTTTTGACTACCTTTAATGTTAAGGTTAAAATATTGTATTATTTTGATATAGCTGTGAGTCATTTTCACTTTTACTGATTATTGTTTTACTTATTTTTACAAGTCTATTTCATTGTGAATGTAATAAAAATTTAGTCTCCATGCTTAGTTTTATATAATATTTCTTTTATCAATGTATCTATGAATATAATTAAAACACACTTTTATTTTATTGGATCAACTACGATTCCAATTATCTTACACTGATCATCAGATGAAGTGTGAGTCCGATAAATTTGTATTAACAGTTTTTTTGTTTGGTTTATTTTAATGTTTTTCAAATACAGTTCCACCTCTCTTGTTATTATATCCACTTAAGTTACTCTTATGATCCTATAGTTGTGTCTTGGCTAGGCCAATCATATTTCACTAGTATTAACTTATGATTTCTGATTTATTAGTTCATCATTAGGGAAGCCTATTGAGATTATTTCTCAACCCTATACGTGCAAATAAATGTACATGAAGACCTTATGTATGCTTTTCAAGTTGATTATAGATTATATGATGAATGGGGATAAGGACCAGGGTTGTATGATTGAGTGGAGTCTCTCATGTGGACTTATTATGATTGGGATGGAGTAGCTTGTTAGTGTCTTTAATATTGAGTATGTGGTCTGGCTTAGGGTTAGTAGGAGTGCACTTTACATTAATTTTGGTTTCCTTTATGTAATAATTCATGTTTGTACTACCGAGTGGGTGACTAGTGCTGTATATTTGACATGGTTGTTTAGGATTTTATATAATTACATTTAATATCACTAAATGATTCTATTTCAGTTTATTTACTACTTCCATACTTTGTTAATTTAATGATTTGTATAATAACTAGTTATTTCCATTGTTGTTTACTCTAATATGTGGTAATAGTTTCTCCACAAACACACTTTAGGCCCTTGCTACAGGTTAGCAACATCAGGAATATAAAGAGATGTTCTTGAGGCCTTGTGGAGAACTGACTCATAACACTAGTTTAGGGGCATCTGAGTTAGGACCTTACACACATTGTGATAGATAAGGGCAAATTACCCAATACGTAAAGGCCATTTCATACATAGGGGTCCCCCATTTCATAAAATTAGCCAAGCATTGGATTCAACCTATGATATTTAAAATTAAACCTGTACAACACTGTTGAAGCTCCATTTCGTCACAGAGTCCAAAGGAATGTAAAGGGAAATGAATTAGCACAAATTGATTCATCCTTTGAAGAAAACATAAAAAATAGACAAAGGAATGAACAAGGCTTCAAAAGCACATGTGTCGTGCAAGTTCCATCACTGCCGTGCAAGTCCACTTGCGCGATGCCTAATGGTCGCGCAAGTGAATTGCACACCCTAAGTGATAACCGCTCGGGCTCTTCTCCAACCTATAAATAGACCTAGTGGGCCCCCCATTTTGAGAGGGATTTTTCCCAGAATTTAGATATAGATATCTGAACGCCCAAGTCTCTTCTTCAAGTCTTCCGAACACTTCTAAGGTAATTCTTTACCTAGAATGGAAGGTCTAAACAAGAGGAGTAATGTCTAAGTGTTATAATTCACTAACACTTGCGCGCCTAAGGTGTTTTTAACCTTAATAGAAATGAACATACTTGCGCGCCGCCCTAATTCTTAACCAAAACTTGCGCACCCCTCTTCTGGAAGTACCTCAGGATAATTATAAGGGCTTTGGTCAAGGATCGCCCAAGTGTTATCCTACTGGTTAAAAAACGCGCAAGTACACATGTGTCGCACATGTATACCTGCGCGACCAGGACTTGCGCGCCCACGCAGTACCTGCGTGCCTGCCAATACTTGCGCGCCCCTACCTTTTTGGGAGTCCTTCTTTCCCATTTTACCCCTCCTATACCATTTCACCTCTCCTATTCAAGATTCAGTCTTCAAGACACTCTTCCAAGCCATTTCTAGCATTATTTCTTGATTTTAATTCCTTATCTGAAAGGAACTCCATGGAATATCTCTCAAAACCTAATGATTTACTCATCATTATGTCACTAAAGATTGAGATTTCATTAATTCAACCTCATCCTTTAATATGAGAGAACCCCTTAAATATAGACCTTCTTTTTAGGAATAAGCCCCAGTCATAATTCTCAAGAATGGGCATTCTTCTTAGGAGTAATCCCCAACCATAATTCTCTTAACCAAGGCCTCCTTTTCAGGAGTAAGTCCCAGTCATAATTCTCATTAATTATGGGCATCCTCCTTAGTAGAAAGACCCAAGTCCCTTAACCAGTCCTAATTTACTTTTGATATGGACTTCCTTCGCAGGAATAAAACCCAATAATAAATCCCCTCCTAACTTGGACATCTTCCTTAGGAGTAAGCCCCAAGATTAGAGTATCCAAATCTCCCTGAAGCACATATACCTTTATGGACCATGTTCTTGGATTTCTTCCCTGAAGTAAATCTTAATTCTCATTTCTTATGATTGCATCTTTCATGGAACAATTGTCTGGCTTTACCAATACCTCTTGTTTCTCACACCGAGAATGACACACGTGATCTTAGAGTGTAAAAGTAATTATGACATCTTTCTTTGAGTCATCAATCATAAACATCATACTCCCTTACTTGAACTACGTGGGTTCTTATTCCTTTTCCAAAATAAGGGATACGTAGGCAGCCCATCTGCAGGTACGATCCCAACTTTGAAATAATTCATGTCCTTATGAGTGACAATAAACTTCAAGTGCCCCACTGAGTGGATTTAAAACCAGTATGGTCATCATAATGACCAAGAGAATTTTATGTATCAAAGGATACCATTGAATAAGAATCTCTAACAAATACAGATGATTCTCTATCAATGAAGAACCTCGAATACATATAAAAGATTCTCTAAATTTCCTACATATCAATCATTGATTGTCAGATCTAAAGGAAAACTCATTTTATACTTGGTAATGTAATAAAGATTCATGAACATAACTTAAATCTATAAAGAGAGTCCCGAAGTAGACAATAATTCCCCTAAAAAAGGTGTGATGAGTCTGACCTCCCATACTCTTGACCAATGCAAATTACTAAGCCTCGTCAGTCTACAACTAATTAGCACCTACTTTTGGAAAGTAGGTTCAAATGGATATGGAATCATTGGATGTTTCTGGTTCTACGAATAAACCCGTTAGAAACCGCTTGGAATGTTTGAACCTTAAATCGATGAGGTTATCCCCAATTCTAGAGGGAAACACAAAATGGTGATCCTGACGTGAATCCTTAACCAAGGAAAAATGATGTTTTGATTATTTGTTAGGCCCCTATTTGAAACTCAAAGAGAGGGCCAACAAAAACAATCATTGACATATGTGCTCATCCAAAAGATGTAGTGGCTGAATTTATCTTGATTACGTCTGTGATATCAAACATGCACACTTTTCCAAGATCTTCTCTATTTCCAGAATGGCTTCTCTTAAGTTCACATCCGTGAATACATCTGCTATGAAAACTTCTGTTGAAAATGCCACTGCTGCTACTCCTACTGGATCATTGTCCAATCTGAGGACGATATCACCAACTCAGCGTCTTCAATGCTGGGTATCAAACACACTGGTTAAGGAGTACCATCAACACAGTACCATTCCAACTCTGGAGGCTGCCCGAAAATCCCTCCAAGTGAACAACTCACACCGGTCGTTCGGTCAATGACGGCTAGTGATCAAGAAGCAGGCAGTGCTAACCACCGTCTCCAACCGTTTCAGGTCGTTATCCCTGGAACGCAATCACCATTCACTCCCATATTCTGAGGAGGTGAATGATCAAGTCCCTCGGGGCCTTAATTCAAGGAGACATGAGTCCTTCCCGAGGGATCCCATCAATAATCGCCGGCAGACTCGTGCAGCAGTGCGCCCTCAACACGATGAGGGTAACGACTCCAGGCGTTCGGCTCAGGTTCCTCAAACCCGAGCAGGCAAGATGAATCGCCAGAGGCGAAGTCCGGTTAACTGTGAGTAGGTTCTCATCTCTTCCATCTCCGGAGAAGTCCACCAACCTAAATTGGCGGCAAGCAATGAGCGGGAACACACACCTGCCCGTTTTAATTCCGCTGTCCAGCAGAATCATTTGGCAGCATCACGCCAATCCCGCCAGACAATTCCAGCAGAGTATTATAGACATGAACATATACATGTTTATATGTCATCATCTAGTCAGCAGGATCGTCTGACTACATATGATGGAACTCGTCAACCACGTTCAGTGAAGTGCAATCAGCAGGCACATACACCTGCTAGTACTGATCAAGCCTACCAAAAGTCTCACTTGGTAGCATTCAAAGAAGTTAGTCGAAAAGCTCCGGAGACAAACAGGAGGTAGACTCAATTCTTTTCACCCACACTTGAGTACTGTCAGGATTCAATGATAGGAAAAGGAGGATAGGAGCATGCACATACACCTACTCCAAGCATGGAATGGACGTATATCCCTGTTCCAGCAGTTGAAGTCACCAAACATATTCTATCAATGGTGAAATAGCAGAAGCAAATCCCTACTCATATTCTGGATGGTTGAAAGGATATTATAATAGTTTCAGCGACATCTCAGGGAAAGACACACAAATCTGTCCCTAGAAGTGGAGTGAAACATCAACAGTTCACTCTGGAACAGACACACACATCTGTTCCGGTCCAAAAGGGTTGTGGGGTGTACTCCCCCATATAATACGGACAACCAATTCAGGCACATACACCTGGTTTGAGAGAAGATAATCAGCCTAACCTGATCATTTCTCCTAAGTAGGCACACACACCTGCTAAATTGATTAAGAAGGCGTCTCATAAGAAGACCCACCCAACACAGTCAAGAAATCAAGAGCCAATTTGTAACAAGGCCTTGCTCGATGCTGGAGTTATTGAAGCCCTCAGACAGTTATCTGTTGGAATGAAATATTCTAATCCCTTATTTCCCAATAATGGGAACATTAATTCCAAATTTCTTCAACAGACACTTCTTCATGAAGGCTTGCTTCATGAAAATTCGGTCGATCTCGAAGTTTCATCTTCAAATGAGAGCCACATGAACCCTCTGTGTGGTCAGAAGGCCAAGGAGCAAGAGATATCATCTTTTGTTGTAACACACCATGGTGGTCCTCCACATGATGATGAATTTTGCTATGAAAGTCCTCTCCGCAGTAGTGATGCACATTGCCTGGAAAATGATCCAGTGGAAAATGTAGTGCCGAGAAAGCCCTCTTATCTTGAAGCACTTGCAAATGCGAAACCAGTCATGTCTGATTCTTTATCGCTAGAAGGTGAAATACTTTCTCAATCTAAAGATAGCCCAGATTGTAGGTCATTCTCCGAACCACCCCTAAGTCATGCATCATCTATTTTGATCAGTGATTTCTCTACCAATCTTGTTGAATCCGATGAAGCAACATGGAAGCACCAACTCTGGTAAAATCAGGTAGAATAAACTTCATTGAATGATAATGAGGAAATGCTGAACATGAGAAAACAACTCGAAAAAGGTGAAGTTCCAGTCATGTTTTGGCCTTTAGATGACTCTCAGTATGACAATTCAGAGATGTTGACGGAAGATGGAATTCATGATATTCGTCTAAACATATGGAAAACTATTTGTCAGTTGAAAACAAAAGTATTATCTTATGATGAATATTAAAATCATGTTAAGATAATAGAAGGGTTAAAATGTCAAATTGACTAGGCATCTCTATCAGTCTCTCGATATCCGAAGGATAAAAAGCAGCAGAGAGCCCTTCAACCTTCATGCCTTGGAGCACTAAGAAGATTGCGCCAGTTAATTGCCAATGCCCCATCTGGTATTCATGTCAGAGGATGGGGTGTTCAGGGAGCACTACATTTCACTGTGCTCTCCAGTTATAAAAGCCCACCGAAAATGGTCTCATGCAATTTTATTGCCCATGGCCGGCCACAAATACCTGGCTTTGTTTGTAATCAAAAGCTTGCCCAAGAACATGCCTCAACTAGTTCCTCTCAAAATAAAGAATACAGAGAACAAGTTATTGAATTACTCTTGCATCAAGAAAACGATAATATTGAATAGGCCTCTCATATAGAGAAAGAACATCATCAAGTGACAGAAGTTTTAGAAATCATCCAACATCCTTTTGAACCCGGTGATAAAAGTGGATGTCGATTGATGCATCCATCTAATTTCCAGACCAAGTTCTACAAGATCAGGATAGATTTTAAGAAAGTTTCAGACATAGCATGTCAAAAGACACCCCATCTCACCAGACTGAGGAATCTTTTAAACGAACCCTCAGAATCAAGAAATAGGATTCGAGGAGTTGAGCAAAGAGAGAAGGAACAGCCCCATTCCACAGGACTGGGGACTTATTCAAATCATCAATCCCCTCCTCAACGAAAGTCGGTATTTTCTTGATTGGGGAAGAAGCCATAGGAGGATCGAAGATCCAAATTATCTGGAGATTCCCTCCAAATTATGGTTTTTCCAGAAGTTCATGAGAGATCGAATCAACAAAAGGCAATGTCTCATCAAAGACATGGAAGAAAAAAATATCACAGAAATGTCGATAGAAGGGATGAGATGTGTTATGAATCAATCAATGTCATCAATGTCGTTGTTGCTGATCCACCATATGTGGCTCACTCAGGGGATTCAGATGAATAGGTTCCTGCTCAAGAAGATTTATGCACAGACACAAATGAAGAAGGTGTGTGTACATGAAATCAAAGGATTACTCAGAACCTAGGTAATCCTTCAAGTAACCCACTTCCCCCTCCCCGAAATGGATCAAAAAAGGGGAAGGGAAAGAATTAGGTTACATATCCTTCCTATGGATAAGGCTAATCGCTATCACTAGAGAAAAGGTTTTCACAACTGGAGGAAGAGATGAAGGAATTGAGGAGGTTGAATGCATAACTACTTCAGGGAAGTCTTCTTCCTAAATGTGCTAGAGTCAGTCAGCCAAGGGAATTTGTTGCAGCTACTGAGATGGATCAAGAATATCCTCCTCTATCAGTACACCCTCACAGGTATAATCATACAGGTCAAGTGCAACAACAGTTGTCAGTGTTGCCATCAGTTGCAGTACCAGCTGTTATACCTGTTCAAACTCCAGTCATTGCACCTGCCCAAGTCCAAGTTCAACCGGATGTTTCTAAAAAGTTAATAACTACCATTGAGTCATTAACAGCTCGGTTAGAGGCAATGGAATGGAAGCATGCGCAGGTTCAACCAGAAAAGAAATCTTACCCTGAATGGGTAGATTCAGTCTCTCCCCGATCAAGTTTTGGGAACCCTGTATTCCCTATTTTTAATGGATCATGTGATCCTGAATAGCATTTGACGCATTACGTGTCTTGTTGCGATCCTATGATGGGAACTCCGGAGCAGTAAGAAGTAGTGAAACTCAGATGCTTCATGCGAACCTTGGAAGGACCAGCCTTTTTCTGGTACACAAGCTTGCAATCCCGCTCAATTACCGGATGGGAAAATCTCTGTCAATGATTTCTTCTTCAATTCAGCTCAACTTTTCCAAAGAAAACAGTTTTTTATCTCACTAACTGTAAGAAAAGGGAGAATGAAAGGGTCTTATATTTCATTTCTTTCTGGAAGGGATTAACATATTCCCTAAGCTTATCACTCCCTCAAGAGGAACTGTTTCCAATATGTGTGGCAAATTTGTGTGATGAGTTGTACACACCGTTGATCCCTGTGATATTCATAGGAGGGTTTCAAGACCTTACTTCAATCACTAAACAGATTGAAGATTATCTTATACAGACTAAGGATAAATCTCATGTAATTCCATCAGCTCCAGGAAGGAGAATGGGTAAAGCAGATACTGCCACAGTTATGCTTAAGCAAGCACCTATACCTACTTCTACTTCAAAACCTTCATCTTCCCGAAGGGCTCCACCTCCTGAGCTCCAACAATAGAGGATGTTTCGTCAAGATAATAAAAGAGATCAAAGACGAAAACAATTTGAGGATTTGAAAAGAAAAGTTTACTCTTTCTGAAATGAACAAGTTCCTGGTTATTTCATTTCGGCTCTAGAAAATAATTTGGTTCAATTTCCAATGCCTAAGAATCCAAACAAGGAAGGAGATGAAGTCCGTCCCAACTATTTCCCGTTTCATCATGTGTTGGGGATCCCATCCAGGAGTGTTTTGTCTTCAAGGACCTCCTGCAAAAGATGGTCAACTCAGGACAAGTCAAACTGAAAGGTTCTTCAGCTCAGGTAGCATGTGTTACTACTATAGTTCCAGAGGAGGAAGGTGAGTGGAAAGAATTCAAAAGAAAAAATGCCAAAAAATATGATGATTGGATGGTCAGATAGTCGATCAACCGAACTCATGCTATTTTGTGAACACAATTGAAGAAACCAATTGTGCCTTCTACCATGAACGCCGCAGCAAAACCTTCTTCATCAGAGGGAAAATCCTCAAATAAATGACACAATTCCAAGAAAGAGGAACAATTAGAAGAAGATGATTATGTGTCAAAGCCTAATTTGTCTTTGACTCTGGAAGATTTCATGCCATCTACTTCGAAACAACATGCACCGTCCCACTAAACGACACAGCCTAAACATGCTAATCAGGCAGAGTCTTCATCAGATGAAGAGTTGATTTTCGGTTCTGTAAATATGATTCAATTAACAGATCCATATGCCAGTCGCAGTTTCAATTTCAATGAGCCTGAATTCCCTGTATCAAATAGAGGAATCAGAGGAATTTCCAGAGGCTCAGGGTACAGGGGAAGACATGGATCTTTCAGAATCCACTATTCCAATTCTACCCCTGCTAGAACTGTGTACGCAGTAGAAAATCGTGGTAGAGCCCTTCAATGAGCTCAACAAGAACAAGCAAGTTCTTCTACCAATAGAAAATTCCTGGCACAATTATTCTGGAAGACCCGTTGAAAGTTCCATCTTCTTCCTCTCAGCAAGTAAATGGATCTAAGCAGTCTAATCTTCCAAAACCAGGAATATTGCCAACTCTTATCCCGATACAAGATGCATCAACTTCCAAAGCATCTGCTTCCAAGGCACCTGATAAACCACATGTTCCTGTTGGGAAACGCAGACCTCTGGATCAAAAGTATGATGTATTGAAACACCTGGCCCAAGTGCTGGCTAAGTTATCAATTCTGGATGCTTTGAATTTATCAAAGGATCTTCGAGAAGCACTCATTGAGGCTTTGTCAAGTCCTCAAGAGTTTTAAACTGAAATTGATGCAGCTGAAGTCTATCACATAGAGAATAATCCTGCAGAATTCCATGCAGTAATATCTTTTACTGATGAAGATGGAGATGATATTTTTCATGGACATATCAGACCTTTGTACTTATCTGGTAAGGTCAATGGCGTAGACGTCCGAAGATCTTTCATTGATAATGGTTCAAGATTCAACCTCATGCCCATTCGTACACTTTGTCGATTGGGCCTCACAGAATTTGATATATCTCCTTCTACCATGATGTTACAAGGATATGATAAAAATAAACAAGAACCACTGGGTGAAGTTACACTCAGAACTTAGTTTGGAGATCTTTTATCCAATTCAGATTTCATGGTTGTTTATCAAGACTCAGCCTTCAACATCTTTCTTGGAAGACCCTGGCTACATCAAGATGCGACTACCCCTTCATCATACCATCAATGTATCAAATATTGTTTCGATGGTCATGTTGGAACATTGTATGGTGATAAGGCCCCATTCAAGACATGTGAGTCTCAATACATTGAGGCGGAATTCTATCACATGAAGGGAAAGGATAAATCCACAATAAGGGATCTTACCAAATTTAATGCTCCATATGGTTTGTAGAAGATTCCAGTAAATCCATTTACACATGTGAGTACATATTTTGTGTTTCTTATTAGTGAAATTGACAAGATAGACCCAAATCAAAATACTCTAATGGAGTGATCCATAATGTCAATTACGGAAATCGAGACAGACAACATGAGAGAAATTGGTAACCCACAAAGCAATGATGAAAGCCCAAATAATGACGTCTTCATTTCATCTTCTGAAATCCAACAAGTCTATATTTCTCCAATCAGGCCAGAAGAAGTTATAGCAACATCGGAGGTGAACAATGATGTTGATTCTCAATCCATCATCTCCTCTTTATTTCCCAAGGAAGACCCTTAATCATCAATTGAGTCAAAAATGGAGTCTTCTTCTTCAATATGCTTAAATTTTAACATCTCTTCTGATCATGGAAATTCTTCTTTATCATCTACTATGCAAGTAGAAACGGAAGAAATAACACATGAAGAAGAAGAAGAGGAAGATCTCATAGATGCTCCTCCAATATTTTAAGAGGGTATCTCTACCACCGTGGATGAACTTAGAGATATAAATCTTGGTAAAAAAGATGATCCACGCCCCACTTTAATCAGTGTGGCCATGACTCTTGAAGAACAATATATGTTTACCAGAAGAACATCGAGGATTTAAGCAAGCCACGAGAAGAACACACCCAACTTAGGCTTCCAAAATTAAAGCTGAAGTGGATAAGCTTATCAAATCTAACATCATCAAAGAATTTAAATATCCCATGTGGTTGGCTAATATTGTCCTTGTAAAGAAGAATAATGTACAAATTAGAGTTTGCATCAATTTCAGAGATCTTTATCGGCATTGTCCTAAGGATGATTTCACAGTTCTGATTACAGAACTTTTAATTGATACAACAGCTGGCTATGAAGCACTTTACTTCATGGATATATATTCCAAATATAAGAAAATCCGAATGGCTCCAGAAGATGAGGAATGCACAGCCTGCAGAGCCCCTCAAGGTGTGTTTTTCTACCGGGTAATTCCCTTTGGCTTAAAGAATGCAGGCGCAACATATCAGTGTGCCATGCATCGTATCTTCAAACCCTTTTTAGAGAAGTTTGTTGAATTCTATGTGGATGATTTGGTGGTCAAATCCAAACAACGTTCTAATCACTTGGAAAATTTAGAAGTCACATTTCGCAAACTTTGGCAACATAATTTGAAGATGAACCCATTAAAATGTGATTTTGGGGTAACCTCAAGAAAATTTCTCGGATTTTTTGTACGCCATCGTGGTATTGAAGTTGATCATGAGAAGACAAATTCAATGCTAGGTATGTCACCTCCTCAAAATTTGAACGAATTAATAGGACTTCAAGGAAACTTAGCCTATATTCTGTGTTTCATCGCCAATTTGGCAGGCAAGAGTTTACCCTTCACCAAATTGATGAAAAAGGGAGTCACTTACCAGTGGACTAAATAATGTCAAGAAGCATTTGATATTCTCAAGAAATACCTCTTGAGTCCACTGGTACTCATGCCACCTATTGAAGGAAGACCACTTATCCCCTACGTGACAGCTTTAGAGCGATCATTGGGTGTATTTCTTGCTCAAAAAAATGACGCTGGGAATGAAAACAACCTCTACTACCTCAGTCGGACTATGCTTGAAATAGAAACCCAATATTAAAGTATTGAGAAGTGCTGCCTGTCATTAATCTTTGCAGTTCAGAAATTGAGACACTACATACAACATCACGAGGTCCAATTGGTATCTCGCAATAACCCGCTCAAATTCATCCTTAGTCGTCCAATGCTTATAGGACGCCTGGCAAGGTGGGAAGTTATTTTGCAGCAATTCGACATTCAATATGTGTCTCAAAAGGAAATAAAGGGACAAGATCTGGCTGATTTTTTGGCTGAACACCCTTCAGTGGAAGACACATCTTCAGATATTGAACTCCATAATGAGGAAGTCTTCTCTATTCAAGAAAGTCCTCAGGCATGGGAGATGTATTTTGATGGTGCTTCCAGAAGTCCAACCGGGAGGAAAATGGAAAATCCTAAATTCAACAAAGTTGGCTTAAGAATTGTGCTCATTTCTCCAAAAAAGGTAGTGTTACCTTATTCCTTCTTATTATGGGAAGGTGGTACCAATAATGAAGCAGAATACCAAGCTCTCATCGTAGGATTGGAATTGGCGCTTCAAGCACAAGTTAATCACTTAAAGGTTAAAGGTGATTCAGACCTGGTAATCAAACAAGTCAAAGGGGATTATTCCATCAGAAAAGAAGAATTAATCCCTTTGCATGATTACGTCAGAGAGTTAATGGAGGAATTCCCTTTGGAACTGACATTTTCTTATGTCCCGAGATCACAAAATGCTTAAGCTGATGCACTGGATAATATAGCCACAACTCTGGCAGATCCAAAATGGGACGAGACAACCATCAGTATTGCCCACCGTCGTGCAATTTCACCTTATGTTCGAATCAGAACAGAGGAAATTAATGAAATTAGTCCCATTCCTGAACTGTATGGTCATACTATAGGATGGATGTCACCTATCAGGGAATACCTTCAAAATGGAACACTTCCACCTGATAGAGCCAAGAAAGAACAAATCCAGCGACATGTGGTCAATTTTACTCTTTATGATAGCCCAGATCACTTAGCGAGAATTCTCTACAAATGTGGTTATGATGGAGTTCTCTTCAGATGCATTGATGGTGAATAGATAATGGCAGTCATGAAAGAAGTGCATGAAAGAATCTGTGGTTCCCACTAGTCTGGACATGGACTGTCTGATTAGATTTGAAGGCTTGGATACTTTTGGCCTTCAATGATACAAGATTGTGTTGATTTTACAAAGAAGTTTCATTAATGCCAAGTTCATGCCAACTTCATTCATCAACATCTAGAGTTTTTTCATACAGCTAAATACTCAGGGCCATTTTCCACATGGGGAATGGATGTGGTGGGACCTTACCCTTCAGATACGGCCAATCAGTTTTAGTATATTCTTACTGCTACTAATTTCTTTTCCAAATGGGAAGAGGCAATACCTCTCAAAGAAGTCATCTCTAAATGCATTTTTAGCTTCATCAAGTCTAACATAATTACAAGATTTGGTGTCCCTCATACCATATTGACGGAAAATGGCACCAACTTCTGTTCATATGAGGTGAAGAAGTTGTATCAAGAATATAACATCAAATCCAATATTTATCTCGGTATCATGTAGTGGAAAATAGCCAAATAGAAGCCTTCAACAAGACTCTTTCCAATATAATGAAAAATATGGTGGATAAAGATAAGAAGTCATGGCCTGATAAACTTTTTAATGCTTTATGGGATTATCGGACTACCACCCGCACTGCAACATGGTCAACTCCATATTCACTAGTATATGGAATGGAAGCAGTCTTTCCCATTGAAGTTCAACTACCCTCGCTCATATTATCCATTTGTGATCAGTCATCTACAGATGAACAATCTCAAAAACGATAGAATGAATTGGAACGGTTAGATGAGAAATGATTGTGCACTTTGCACCACTTGGAAATCTATCAGAATCGAATAGCACGAGCTTTCAACAAAAAAGTTCATCTTCGTTCATTCACTCAGAGAGAATTGGTAATAATTATCAGAACTCCAATGATACTAGGAAAGAAACCTCCCAAGCTTGATCCAAAATGGGAAGGACCTTACTCAATACATAGGGTCTACTTCAATGGAGCTTATTCATTAATCTTGATGGATGTAGAACTGATCACTACTCCAACCAATGCCAGATTTTTTAAGAAGTATTTTGTATAAACAAAAAATGCATCACCATGGTCCAGTATGACCTTAAACTGCACCATGGTCCGGTATGACCTTAAACTGCACCACCATCCTTCATGACATTAGAACTGCTCATCATGTCCAGACAACATGACATGAAAATGTATCCCCTTCATCGTCCTTGCTATATGACGTTAAACTATATAGAAGTCCCTTACGTCCAGTAAGATGTTAAACTACATAACCAATGGTCCATGAATACGACCTTAAACTATTGGCACTTACGTCCAACATGACGCTAAACTATATCGTCACTTTTTCATCCAACATGACGTTAAACTGTGATAAAGTCCCTAATACATCTTACATGACATTAAACTGTATTTTTTCCCTGCTACATGACGCTAAACTATGCAGCACCAATAGTCATAACTGCAAGACTATAAACTGCATAGTCCCTTCATATGTCCTACATGACATTAAACTGTGCATCGTTAAGGTTGTTTCTACCTCTTGTTTCTCACACCGAGTATGACTCATGTCATCTTAGAGCAAACTTCAACCATAACACTCTCTCTGGGCCGCTAATCACGTGTAAGTACCAACCCTATTTTTTAGATCGTTGTCCCCAAGAACAACTTGATCACTAATTCATTCTTTAATTGAACTACGTGGACTTTGATCCTTGCCTTCTAGGATGGGTACGTAGGCAACCTCCCATGTTTCAAGCCCAAAACCAAACTCTTCACATCGGTTCACCTCCATCTCATACAATGTTGATTCGTGAAACCGCCCCTAGAATAAATATTTTTTACATTGGTTCACTTTCATCCTTGCTATACAATGTTAAACTATACAACACTTTTTTATAGTATGACAATAAACTAAAATGTTATTTGATACCCTCACCTGATAGGGAATCATTATTTACATTAATTTTCAATCATGATTCATTTCAAAGACTATGTGAATACATGGAAACACCCGAATCTTTTATCTTGGGTCAAACCATCATTGCACTAAGGTTCCCTCTCACCCTTCACATGTATAAACCAAACTTGTACATAGGGTAGTTCTAGAACTCCGTGGACTTGATTCCCATCCTTATGGGATACGTAGGAACATTTGAGTGTCCCTCAAATATAGCCCCATGTCTTTTGGTCCTAACCCCAAATTCTACTTTCAGTCCCTTGACTGAAAAGTCCCCATGAAAACACACACTGTGTATTTCTTATGATGGTCCGAGCTTTATGACCCTAAACTATGATCTCCCATCCTTTTGTCCCACTTGACGTTAAACTATAGTTCAAGAACTACGTATGGCTTGATTCCCATCCTTATGGGATACATAGTGAAGTCCAACATTTCCATTCAGGACCCAGCCAAAACATGATAATGGTTAGTATTGATTTGTGTATCTCTGCATATATTGGACAATACCCATCTTTATGTGTCATAATCCCGAGCTTAAATATTTTCAGATCTTCATAACCCTTTTCTTGACTTCTAGTCACAAAATGTCAAACTTCTGAGAATTCTTTTGCCTGACTATACAGTACGTGCCCTTAGGAGGCCTTGCATAAACAGTCTCCATAACAGATTTTCAGCCAAAATATGCTATTATTTGACTATGCAGCCAATTCCCTTAGGTGGCCCTGCATAATTCAACCCCCTAACAGGTTTGTCGGATACTGGTAACTTAATTCTTGGGAAGAAAGCCTCTTTTGTCCTTATTTGTCTTAAATGACAATATGTAGGGATCCGCGAAAATAGTCATCCTTAACATATTTTTCCCATATCCTTTTTTAGGATCTGAAAGTATTCAAGTCTACATTTTATATTCTCCTTCCCTACATTTGGGTCAGAACTTCATAGGAGTGATATCCATCTAGTTCTTTGATAATCTTGTTTGGAAATATCTTCTCCATATTCAAGTACGTCTTTCCATATAGAAAACTCTATACTTTGGAAAATTTGAATCTCCATAAACTTTCACTGGCTTTTAGCACTAGGAAAGTAAATTTTTGAGAGTTCATTTTCCTGACTATGCAGCATGTTCCCTTAGGTGGCCTTGCATAAGTAGCCTACATAATAAACCTGTCAGCCAAAAGATGCTATTTATTTGAATATGCAGCCAATGCCCTTAGGTGGACCTACATAATTCAACCCCCTAATGGGTTTGTTAAATAATGGTAACTTCATTCTTGGGAACTAATTCTTCTAATTCCTTTTATCTCCTTTTCATATCATTCCTTAGATTCAAATATTCTTAAGTCATAGTTTACATATTTCCCCTCATACTTGAGTATGGAACTATGTTTTCAGATAAATTGTCAATGAATTGAGTCAATTTTAATCCATTTTGGTCAAAGCTATTTTCGACCGTAAACATTAGCCACTTTATGTCCGACGTGCATGAGTTTAAACTGCCCACAAAAGACAAAGTAACTCTGAGTAAAAGTCAAGTTCCAGCTCACTAAACATACATTTTGTATGATTTAGGTAATATTGAGCAATTAAAAGATTCAAAGATTGTAGGATTATTTATAATAATCCTAGTAAAAATAAAACTATGCTTACTAGGCCCATTGGATTCGGTAAATTTAAAGTAGATAGAAAAAGAGAATGCAGGTACAAATTATTGAAGGTGAAAGTGGTTTTCATTGATGCACAAGAGTTAGAAGGACATCCACAGACTGGAGTCTCTTCTCTTTTTCAGGAATTACAAAAGACTTTCAACATAACTCTTCATTTGATTTACAGCATCTCGAGCTTCATCAGCAACCACCTGGAATTCATTCATTCAACTGGATTCCATAAGAGATGCAGTGATACCAGCTCTTCTTGAAACAATTATAAAAGAATGTTCTTGAGTGCGGTTTGAGAAAATTTTCTGTTGATCAAACAGTGACTCTGTTTCTGTCCAAGAGACTTAGAAGACGAATACATGGATTTGAGAATGAATCATTGCAAGTAAAGAGTAATTTGGAGAGAGTACTCTTTTCAGATATTGTTCTAATACCATATTTGTCTTCTCTCCACCATCTGGCAGTGGAAAACATTTCATCCCATGGGTTTTCCATTTTCATATCTGCAAGGAAATGGAATGTAAGAAAAATTTGAAAGTTCATGCCAATGTTGTTGCTCTTAATGCACAGAATAACCGAAATAGAGGAGTAGCAGTGCAGTTGCATCTCAGGCATATAGTTCTTTGCATCGGGAACATTGAATCCTTGCAGATGACCATGACCATATAGGGGAAGATAGATGCTCTGTGGGAAGTTAAGATGAAATTTCTTCAAGTACTTAGCCAAATCTGGAAGAGTGTTGTCACGGATATCATAGTAATCATGGCCAACAATATTCATTATGTCATCTATCCAATTGCTATCCAATTCATCAGATATTCCGGTTCTAAGATCCATTGATTCTACACAAAATCTGAATAAATTAACTCTTAATGAAGTTGATTTTTCATAAAATTTGTGAAGGAATTTCAAAAAAATGGCAAAGGCATTAAGGCACAGAAGTCTAAACTTGGTGCACAAGTATGGATGTGTCGCACAAGTGTTAATGTTCCATGAAAGTTTTTGGCGTGAAAGTATCACCGCACAATTCCTATTACCTTGACAACAGCGCGACAGCAAAAAAACAGTAGAAAACGAGCAACTTGCACTGCGAAGGAGGCCTGCGTGGCGAGAGCTTGAAAATACAGAAATCAGATGCTATGCACAGAAAATGACCGCATATTTATAGGCTAGGCTACCGACCTGCAAGCCTACAGCCGGTGCGCTCCAGTCCTGCATGACTCACACTTGCGCAATGAGTGTTGCGCCCTGAACACTTGTGCACCGCCTTACCTTTGGTTTTCTTCTTTTACTCAGAGTCACATCCTCATTTCTTTTGGATCCAACTCTGAGGGGGGACTTTTTTTTATGCTCCTTTTCGTCACAGAGTCTAAAGGAATGTAAAGGGAAATGACTTAGCAAAAATTGATTCAGCCTTTGAAGAAAACATCAAAAATAGACAAAGTCATGAAATAGGCTTCCAAAGCACATGTTCCGCGCAAGTTCCAACACTATTGCGCAAGTCCACTTGTGCAACGCCTAATGGTCGCGTAAGTGACTTGTGCGCCCTATGTGATTACCGCTCAGGCTCTTCTGTAGCCTATAAATAGACCCGGTGGGCCCCCCATTTCGAGAGGGATTTTTTCAAGAATTTAGATATAGAGCTCTGAACTCCCAAGTATCTTCTTCAAGTCTTCTGAACACTTATAAGGTAATTCTTTACCTAGAATGGAAGGTTTAAACAAGAGGAGTAAGGTCTAAGTGTTAGAATTCACTAACACTTGTGCGCCTAAGGTGTTTTTACCCTTAAGGGAAATGAACATACTCGCGCGCCGCCCTACTTCTTAACCAAAACTTGCGCGCCCCTCTTCTGGAAGTACCTCAGGATAATTATAAAGGCTTTGGTCAAGGATCACGCAAGTGTTACCCTACTGGTTAACAATAGCGCAAGTACACATGTGGCGTGCAGGTATACCTGCATGACCAGGAATTGCGCGCCCACGCAGTACCTACGCGCCTACTAAGACTTGCACGCCCCTGCCTTTTTAGGTTCCCTTATTGCCCATTTAACCCCTCCTATACCATTTCACCTCTCCTATTCAAGATTCAGTCTTCAAGACACTCTTCCAATCCTTTTCTAGCATGATTTATTGATTTGACTTCCTTATCTGAAAGGAACTCCATGTAATATCTCTCAAAAACTAATGATTTACACATCGTTATGTCACTAAATATTGAAATTTAATTCATTCAATCTCATCCTTTAAGATGAGAGAACCCCTTAAATATGGGCCTCCTTTTCAGGGATAAGCCCCAGTCATAATTCTCAAGGATGGGCATTCTTATTAGGAGTAATCCCCAACCATAATTCTCTTAACCTAGTCCTCATTTTCAAAAGTAAGTACCAGTCATAATTCCCATTAATTATGGGCATCCTCCTTAGGAGTAAGCCCCATGTCCCTTAACCAGTCCTAATTTACTTTTGATCTGGACTTCCTTCTCCGGAGTAAAACCCAATCATAAGTCCCCTCCTAACTTGGGAATCTTCTTTAAGAGTAAGCCCCAAGATTAGAGTATCCAAATCTCCATGAAGTACATATTCCTTTATGGACCCTGTTCCTGGATTTCTTCCTTAAATTAAATCTTAATTCTCATTTCTTATGATTGCATCTTTCATGGAACAATTGTCTTCCTTTACCAATACCTCTTGTTTCTCAACCGAGCATGACTCACATGAGATTAGAGTGTAAAAGTAATTATGAAATCTTTCATTGAGCCATCAATCATTAACATCATACTTCCTTACTTGAACTACGTTGGTTCTGATTCCTTTTCCAAAATAAGGGATACGTAGGCAGCCCATCTGCGGGTACGATCCCAACTTTGAAATAATTCATGTCCTTAAAAATGACAATAAACTTCAAGTGGCCCACTGAGTGGATTTAAATCTAGTATGGTCATCATAATGACCAAGAGACTTTTATGTATCAAAGGATACCATTGACTAAGAATCTCTAACAAATACAGATGATTCTCTATCAATGAAGAACCTCGAATACATATAAAAGATTCTCTAAATTTCCTACATACCAATCATTGATTATCAGATCTAAAGGGAAACTCATTTTATACTTGGTAATGTAATAAGGATTGAAGAACATAACTTAAATCTATAAAGAGAGTCCCGGAGTAGACAATAATTCCCCTAAAAAGGTGTGATGAGTCTGACCTCCCATTCTCTCAACCAATGCAAATTCCTAAGCCTCGTCAGTCTACAAATAATGAGAGCCTACCTTTGGGAAGTAGGTTCAAATGGATATGGAGTCATTGGATGTTTCTGGTTCTACGAACAAACCTGTTAGAAACTGCTTGGAATGTCTGAACGTTAAATTGACGAGGTCATCCCCAATTCTAGAGGGAAACAAACACATAATGGATACCCTGATACATAAGGGTAAAAAAATTATAAAGACTTAGAATATAAGGTTCCATCCCTTTTTTAGAAAATTGGATGTGTGTATAAAAACACATAAGATACATAAAGGTCACCCTGTGCATAAAGGGTGATATCTAAGGGTCACCTTGTGCATGAAGGGTGATATATAAGGGTCACACTATACGTAAAGGGTGATACATATGGGTCACCCTAGGCTAGAAAATTAGAAAAGTGTTGGGATACCCTATGATACATAGGGGTAAATTCATCAATAGAAATGGCTACCAAATATTGGAAATTTTGACGGATGATGTGTAAGGGGTGATATGTAAGGGTCATCTAGGGTGACACATAAGGAACACCCCATGCACCAGGGTTAATTTATATGGGTCCTAGTGCTTGTTTGTAATTTAATTAATGTGATGTGTTTTGTTCATATTTTCTAATATATTAAGAAAATTTTTACATGAAATTTAAAAGTGGGTTTATTCTATTATTATCCAAAATATAGTAAACATTACCCAAATCTCCCTTTCAATCCACACTTCATCACAAAGGGATACATTTTCTGATTGTTACCAGATCTCTATGTAATTTATTTCATGGAGTAACTGTGGGTAAGTCTAACTTCCCTAGGGTATTTATTTATGTTTTCAATGAAATTTTGTTTCTAATAGTTTTCCCCTAAATTATGTATTTTAAAGATTATTATATTTCTTTTTATCAAAGCTGTATTAGTCATGGTTTCTTAGTGAGTAGATTTTTGTTAACCATGAACGTGGCAGGTGGACTTTACATTACTAAGTATATTTCTAATTTAGTGACTTTATGTTCATGTGTTTTCATTATATATTTTTCTATCATGTTGTTTGACTTGGTGTTATATCAAAAAATAAATTAGGATGGTATTGTGTTAGCCTAATAGTCAATATGTACCACATATCCTGCCAAATTGTTCATTGGTGGTGCCTTGGTTGAATGAGTTTTGGTGCCCCTATTTACGGATTGTTTGGTAGGATGAGTTTGAATTTTTAGTTTAAATGTATTTTCATTATTAAATGATAATTTAAAAAGGGGGGTTTTGGAAAAATTTATTATTAAAGGAAATGGTTTAAAATTAAAATTCAAGGTAAATGGGATTATTTTCTATGATGGTTTGGGAAAGATATTTCAAAACAAACATGGTATTTTAAAAAGAATATATTCCTAGGGATTTTGGAAACAGTAATAAATTTAGTAGATCACATGTAATTACTTTTTTATAAATGTATTATTAGTAGGATTTTACTTTGTTTTTAAATTAAATTTGTAAGGGATTGATTTATATTTGTTTTAGTTTGATGGACCTAATGTGGGAGACACTATTGTTTTTATGAAGATTTTTTCTTATTGTGATCCCTAATAATGATTACGTTGTATATTATTATTATTTTTATGATGATACATGATTTTATTGGAATCTGATACCATGTTATGACATTTATAGGTGGTTGTATAGATTTTTGTGCAAGCAAGTGCAAAAGTTGACTTGATAATGTCCTTCTTATGGTATTAATGTGACTGAGTGGGTCTGTATTGTTGTATTTGACACCATATAGGGAAGATATGGGTAAAATGGACTAAATTAAATGGAACAATTCCTAATTCCATGAAGTGAGGTGGGAATGTAATCATGGGTTTATGGGGTCCAAAGTAATCGGTTTAGGTATGGTAGAGGCTTGGGATGTATTCTTGGAATAATATTGTATTGTTTACACTTCTTATTGATTATTCGTAATTATTATATGTCATGTTGAGAATAATGGTTGTGACCATTTTCTTATTGAGAGGATAATATGTTGTTTTATAATGGAATGCGAACATGGATGAGCCAATCTTGAGTGAGAAGGCTGGGATCTAAGATATTATTGTGTGATAAACATTGAGTAAGAGGCGTGGTTAGGTACATGGTATAATGTTTTATGAAATCCACCTAGTAATAGTGTATATAATCTTATTTAATTGACCTAAACTAAGGGTGATAGTTCATATTGTTTGAGAGGTAGGCTATTGTGATTGCTACCTCCAATTTCTCATTTTTTGAGTTTTGGATGTATGAGTATCCATGGGACTGCCTAATGATAGGGTGGTCTAGATTATTCCCTAAGATATTCTCTAAGGGGGATGGTTTGTCTTGTGTGGGAGGTTGGCTATTGAGGTTACCCAATCAGATCACATCTCATGATTTTGAAATATAATATTATCCATGTACCTACCTTAGATGGTGTGGTTCAATTTGTGAAATAGGATACATATTGATATAACATCCTCATGTCTATTATTTCATGTTGACTAATGGATATGATATGTGGATATGTGACCTTTACCTTAGTGTATTGTTTTCGTTGTGAGAGAGGTGAGATTTCGAGATACCCTCCCCAGATTTCTTGTTATCTATGATGGATCCTCTATATATCAAGATTATCTATAGTGATTTGATTCCCCAATAAGGTAATTATATACATAGGAAGAGGTATTGACATGCCTTTTCCCAATGGAATTTCTTATAATGCATCTCTTATTGACATAAAACTAACATTGGCCAAAGAAGGTGAGGACAGGTGTTGCGGTGGCATGGATAGGACACAATAACTTGACACGTATATTTATGTGTATATTTTTTTATGTTTCTTGCTGGTGTGTTTTAAGAGAATAAATTACACTCCTTAAAATAAATTTTATACACATACATTTGATCCAAACCATATTCAGTATGTTGAGGTGATGGAGATTTCTATTAGCTTATTAGACTCAACCCCTTCCCACATACACAATATTGGATTTGATATGTGTAGGAGGATTTTAATGTTTTCTCTTAAGAACATGTATTAATTGGAGCTAAAAACTTGTTTTGGGACTAGTAGGCTGTGAAGGCCAAGGATTCAATAAAATGACCATGATAGTTGGGATATAGTGTAGTGTAGCTCAATTTATAGTTATTGTTCCACATAGGAACTAGCCAGTGTGCCATTGTTGTATTTATATAATAATACTATTCATGTATATTTTTTGTTGCTCTATTTTATTTTATGTACCCTATAAATTATTTTACCACTTTTATATTATAGACTATGGGGAACTTTTTGATACTTGTTAATGTATACAGGTTTTTTGGGATGTATGTTACATGAATGGGTCATTCAGAATTTTAGGTAGACTCAGGCATGACCCTTGGGATTTATTTCAATGGGAATAGTCTCTTGATGACTATTTTCTGACTTCATCGCAATTTTGATAGCCTCCAACTTATGTGGAGGTATGCCTGAGGTACTGCATCATCCGTACATGGGTGTCATTTAGGAAATCTGTATTGGGGGATTAATTTTTAGTTTCCTTAGCTCCACAGGGCCGATGATTCGGACCATACATGATGTGTAGAGTGGATACAATATTAGTAACTCTCATAAAGATGTGATGATGATGAGGTGTAGGTACCGCACAATCTTCCTAGATTTTTTTACTCCCCCACTTACGTGAGGTGTGAGTCCTCTAAATCAGGAATAGGGTTTTTACACCCTTGGCTCTAAAAAGTCATGGATCCCCTACACGAATAATAGAGTATGTCAGCCCTTATGCATGAGTTTTGGATCCTTTATCCATGGATTCAGGTATTTCCTAGTCTAACATTATATACTCTACATGGCATGTGAGGCACCTAAATCACGAGCTCTCAGGTCCAATACTAAAAAACCTTTCTTGTTTAAACCCTAGATTCAATAAAAAGTGAGATGATCCAAGATAAACATAACTTTATTTTATATCATTTCCATAAGTTAATCATTACATCTCATAACAATCACACAATCCCAAGAATTTAAGGTTTAGTTTATTTGAGGATCAACTATATAAGAAACTTATTTTATGATACATGTGAACCTTTCTCCAAAAAATGAGTCATAATATAATCCCTCATAGTCTTCTAATAAATTACAATCATCACTATAACCTGGGGAAATAGAAAAATAATAAAAGGGGTGAGATCAAATACTCAATAACGGTAAAAACAATAAATAAAACCTAAGGATAAGAAATGAGCATAAGATGAGAATATGGGTATAATTGAGGTACATGGACATAATATAAGGAAATCATACACAATGAACAATTAATCACAAATCATGATTCATTGGATAAGGATTGGTATAACATAAGACATGAATAAAAAGTGTGTGGAAAAATTATTCAATAATAATGATCCATGAGTGTGTAACATCATGATACCTTATAAATGTAGCACAAACATTATCATGGTTTAATATTACCTTAATGAGTCACATACTTACAACCATGATTGTAAGAAATTAAATTTATCCTATTTATACATTCATTATGAGATAAAAACTTTAAACCAATGAATTGGATAGTGATATAGGATCCCACCCATCAATATTCCATACATATGTGTGCCACTTGAAAAGGAACATTCATCAAATCATAAAGAATACCTTAGAAGAAAAAGGGATTCATATCCTTTTCAAATGAAATAATACAAGAAAATTAATCATAATCCCATCAAAAATAATAAAATGATAATCACCTAGAAACAATTGGGTGTATAGTAACTTTCTAGGTAAATACCCTTCAATTAAGATGATGACATATATGGTGTTTACACTGTATATATAAAAGATATGTGTAATTAAGTTAATAAATTCTTTAATAAATCAATGTATGATATCTAAGTGACCCCATCAACAAAATAAATGCAATATGGGGTGTTTATAGTGAAAAACATTGGAATAAAAATCATATTTATACATAATGGATAGATTGAAAAGAAAAAAGAGTGACAAATCATTCCTATGATAAAAAGTATCATTTTATAATCTATACAAAGAAAGAATATGGACGGTATTATTTGAAGAATATATTTTACAATGTATAAAATATGTCTAAGGACATTTAATTGAATCAAAACCATTTTTAAGAGTAATATGAAAATCACTTTGTAAATAAGAAACATTATCTGCTTTATGAAAACATTTATATAAATAGAAATATTTTATAAAGCCAGTTGAATAATAATTTATTCTAAAAATAATGAGAAAATATATAGGAAATTTCATAGAATAATAAAAAATGGAGTACATATGTGCTCACATAGAAAATGTTTAAAAGGGATGATTTTCACAATATGATGAAAAAGTCTATATGAAAAATGTAAAAAATTTCTTTAAAACATTAAAATAAGGTTAATGTATTAGAAAATGACCTTAAACAATTATTTAGGGTTAGATACAGACATTCATAAAATATATAATTACTATGATCGTGGAAGAAGAGGAATCTTGACTGAAAAGAAAAAGTATGGCCGGTTTCCTTATAATGAGTAAATAATGAGCGAAGTTGGAAAATAAAATATTGGGAAGATATATAGAACACCAAAAATAATCATAATAGAACAAAATTATGGCAGGTTTTCAAAAAAAAAATCATAAAAACTTCCCAGATGGATTATATATTAAAAAACCCCGATTTGAAATCGAGATTGACGAAGAAACCGTTATGGTAATGGTAATGTAAGAATCAAAAGAACAAAAGAGAGTTACCTTGAAATAAAAATTAAAATATAATGAAATGAAATATATTCATTATAATTAAAGTAAATTGTTTTTTAATACACTATAGAAAATAAATTATGATGTGCAATATCAAACAAGTCTCAAGGAATTAGAAATAGAGACAAATAACCCTTACCACATCTTAAATTTTTGAATTCAAAATACATTGAATATAGAACATGAGATTGATTTTCCAATAGCCATTATTTCCTAAAATTTTATATAAAAACAAATCAATTCTCAATAAATAAAATATAAAAAGAAATAATTGGTGAATAATAATCACATCTAAATGAAACAAAATTGATATAAAATAACCTTTATGATAATAGTAGTATAATAATCAAATAAAAAAAGTGTGTTACCTTGAAATGGACATAACAATTTAATGAAATGAAATATATTTGTTATAATTAATGGAAATTTTTCATTTTTACTCCATATAAAATAAATTATTGTTTGTAATATAAAAAATGTCTCATGAAATTGAAATTAGATACAAATAACTCTTAACTCAGGTCCTGATTCATTCTGTGCATGCACCTAACATTCTGAATAATCAAATTAAGTTTATTAAAAACATTCATAATAAAATTTTACATATATATTTAATTTTCCATGTTTTATTTATTATCATATTTTATTTTTTTATTAAATAGTTTTCTCTTATAGTGGTTACTAGAGGTGGTTAGATTAATTTCTCTGAAACTTCCTTGGTATATTTAATGTTGGTAAAATGTTTTGAAACATAGATTACAAATTTATATAATGGTATATTTTTATTTATTTTATCAATCCATTAGTAAAAAAATTATACAATTCAATTTTTTCCCAAAATGGCTCATATTATGAATGGTTCCTTAATATGTTTATTTTAGGAGGTTATGTTTTGTTTTTGTATTTCAGGTTAATATCATTTATTGAATTTATATTATTATCTTTATAACATATTAATAGTGTTATAAATATATTTTCATTCATTAAATACATTTTTTATACTCATTCATGTTAGCTGGTAATGGAAAATGAAACATGTCATTCTATAGAGGTGGTAATCCGCACTTACACACATACAACACTCCCATTTTTCATAGAACTTTCTGGGTAGAAAAATAAAATATTTACCATTTTAGAAAATTAATGATGTTAAAAAAAATTTATTTTTCATTAAAGAAATCTTTTTTACCTTCCATGTAATTTGGTTGTGATAAATAGAACATACCATTCATTGAGGTGGTATTCCACACATATGCCCGAAGACATCTTTATTTTTTGAATGGTTTTGGAGGTAGGTAAATAATTGACATTAAATTAGTATAGAAGTATTTAATTATATTAATAATACTTTAATCATCATACTTTCATTGATGGAGAATATTTTTAGGGGTAGATTAAAAAGAAAATAAGTGATCTTGGTTGAGAAAATTTCCTCTATCTATGGATGCTCTCCCTTGGGTACCACCATAAGACTCCTTAGCTGAATGTTTTTGGAAATACCATGTATTATTATAAGTGACTACATATTTTAAGAGATACTAGGATATTGATTTTATAGAGATATGTTTTTTTAATGTTTGGAGAAATGTGGTGGAAGTGATCCCCTTTTATAGGTAAAGAAAATTAAATTTTGTAAATACCCATCACCTTTTCAATGATGGAATAAAACTATTCAAGATTAAATGGATACAAAGTGGTAAATAATGAATTTTGGGGTAATATTGGGTATATAAGGGCTCAATAATAAATTTTCATTCTTGTTTAAAATAAGTTTTGAGTCATTTATAATTATACTTTTTTCACTTTATCATTTTGTCTTTTTACCTTAATAGCTACTATATAACTAAGTAATTTATTCTTTACTAAAAATATAAGATAAACCATCTTAAAATTTTTGAGTAATATGAACATAAATTTAAGACCAATATAATATATTTCAATATCTAAATAAGGAAAAATCAGATTTTAAATTAAAAATTTTAATATATAGAATTTGTTTTTGTAGAAAATTGTTTCTCTGTCCATTAAGTGTTCTTAATAATATTTCATATCAACTGACAAGTGAATGAGTGTTAATATATTTATATAGTGGTTTAAAAATTATTTTAGTGTTATTATTGAGAAGATATTAATTTATTTTATTTGATAAAAATTAGAGAATGTTAATAAAACAAATCATTGAAAATAACAGTTTTACCATTACCATAGTAATTAACTTTAAACCTAGTAATATTATTTTTTAGACTAAAAATAAAATTGAATTTATTAAATAATATGAACATATCGATATTAAATATTTAATTCATTTTTTATATTTAATTTATTCCACTTATGAAAACTAATTTTTAATATACGTGAATAATAATTGTTTTTGAGTAAAATATTACTTAAGTTTCCAAAACATTAAAATAGGTTTTATAAATTCAATAATATATTTTTGAATTTTTTATTTTAAATTATAAATATATATTCTTATATAAAATTGATTCAAGTTTTTTTAATTCATTATTGTATTTTGAAAATCGTATAGAAGTAACGATATTATAAAAATTGATATTTTCATCACCATTCACTTAAACATAAATTATTTTTTAAAAATATAAAAAAATTCACCATAAGATAAATATGATATGATAAATTTAAAAATTAATATAATTTTTTAAAATTAAAATTCTAAAATTTATAAATTTAGCATTTTAATTAAAATAAAAAATATATAGAAAAGTTTATTTTATTAGGAAAAGAATTTTTAAAACATTATGTTTTATCAATATTATTTCATACTAATTTCTAATTCAAATATTGGTAATATATTGAAATATTCCATATTATCATAAAAATAGTTTAAAATTGGTCAATTTTTTTTATTAATACATTATTAAGTTAATTGAAATTGAATAATCATATCAATTATATATCTTCTAAATGAAAGAAATTTTTATTGGAAAATATATATATTTTATTTTTAGAGGTTTTATTATTATTATTAAAAGTTTATATTGTTTAAAAAATATTCCACAACATATTTTTGTATGGTTTTGAATTTATAGAAAACTATCTAACATAATATAAATTTTTAATAAAATATTATAAAATCATAAGACATTACAAGGTGGGTCCTCCATTGGGGTTGGTTACTCCCTTAACCTATTATTAACTTTAGAAAGGAATCACCCCCACTACATATTAAAAAAACCATGGGCGGAAAAGTTTGGTGGTTCATATTCTTTAGTTTATTACCAGGGATGATTTATCTATAGATGGTTTGTAATGTGTGACACTTTATTCTATATCTTGGGTTCTTAATCTTTAAATCATATCATGTATTTATTTTTCATACCATATGGTTATGAGATGACTTGTCTTCTTATTTATCATTTTTGGTTTTCCAAGAATCCTACTAGGTATGTATTTATGCACACCAACATGGGAGTTTTCCCACACATATTGTGTCGAATGTAGATGAAATATAGTTTGGTGGTGATCTTGGTGGACACAATACTGGTGGAGAAAAATATTAGTGGTACTTGAAGGTGATATATAAAAGAATAATTCATATTTGGGAGCTATGCATCAAGGATTCATCATATTTTCCCACTTCCTAAGTTAGTTTATATTGGGATATTGTGCTCTATTTATCCCCTTTATTTTATGACATTTCACTTTTTAATTATTTGTGGATAATTAGTATATGAAATAAACATTTTATATGTTATATTTGTTATTATTTTCTATCCAACATTATTATATCCCTTGTGGAGTTATACAGTTCTGTATAAGTGCATTAGGCAATGGCCTCCCATTTTGTGTAATAGTCTTATTGATAATAGTCACAAGTGCTTGTACAATTGGAGATGTGATTTTAGTGGAAAAATAAACTTACTTCTAGCCCAGAAAAGGTCCCAGAGGGTTGGTTCATTTTAGTTATTTTTTTAAATTTTTTACTATTTTTACTCATTCTTGGTAGCATTGTTTATGGATGTTTGGAAAACAACTTCCACCACTACTGAATCTTATGTCGTAAATGTTGTGGATCATTTTCTTGTCCTTTAAATATGATGATTACTTATTAACTAAATCAATATTTTTAATAGTGGTGGTGATTAATAGCGTAAAAAGAAAAATGGGGTGAGAGGTAGGTTTTTCTAGAGGTCTTCATATAAAAACTAATTTTTAAAATAGAATAACTCATAAAAATTGTAACAATATTGTGTTCCCATTGAGATATCAATCATATAATGATGTATTAAAAATGATATATCAATGTGAATAGAGACACCAATGATTTTTTAGGATCAACACACAGGAAAGCATGGATGAAAATCCCATGTGTGGATTGCATTTATTTTCAATAAAGAAGAATTCCATAATTAATGAGAATATCTAAATATATTTTTATGGGAATATATGAAGATATGTGAGTTAGTTACATGGAATTATCCTGATAACGTATGATTTTTTTGGAAATGAAACTTATAAGAAGATTTTCTACCTTGAATAACTATCATGTATAGATTCATGGAATAAAAATTAATGTGATTATAATTTGAGATGATATCAAAGCCAAAGAGTGGTAATGATAGATGAAGGAATACTATCTATAATAGTCTTATAGAGAAGCTAGTGTAGTTAGAAGAATGTGTTTGAGTTGTTTTTAACTGTCTTAAAAAGCCATGGAATGAGTTAAAGAGGTTCAGAATAAATTTTAGGGATGTTTAAAAGTCTATAAGACTTTACTTGAGGTGTACTATAATTTGATAAATTATGTATAGATTTTAGTCTTTGTGTAAGTGTTTAAGTTCCTGTATATGAATTTTGATAATCCCACATATAACTTTCCAAAAAATTATATCACTATATGTCCAATAAAAAACATGTTACTGATCAACCCAAAGACATTGTATTCACTATGTAAGACTTTATAAATCATATTTCTATAAGTCACATAAGATTTTAATCTACCATCATATGACTTTGATAATAGGTATAAGAATTTGATAGTTTCTATATCAAACGTTCATTGGGTGAACATATATCTCTGAAGGGTTTTAAAACTTTAAAAGTCCTATAATAAGATTTACTACTATAATCTTGAGGATTACAGATTTTGAATATTATAAAGATTAAATAATTAAATTAGAAATTTTTTTCCTCATTCTTTATGGATATAATGCAAAAAATTATATTTTAGATTCATGTTTAGAGTTTAGTATCAAACAAAAGGTGATGCTAATTTGAGATGGAGTGATGAGATGAGATCCATACAGTAAGCCACACTACCACATCTTAGTTACATGAAGAAATGAAATATTTAATGGATTTTAATATAGTGCATTTCATGATAGAATTAGAGAATGAAAAAATGTGTATTTTGGGACAATTAAACAGATTATTAAATGATATTTGATAAGATTTGAATGATGATTAAAAACTAAAAATATCTACCAGTTTCGAAAGATAATATCTTCTCTTCTAAATTATGAATAGTTTCAATATTTTTATATGGAAATAATATTAATGATTCCATGAATATAAAAATATAACGAGGATAATAATATTTTAGTTCTTCAATAAAACAATTCCTTATGGATAACACACCCATTCAACAAACTAAAAGAACCTAATACTATACATTAATAAATAACCCCTGATGGTATCAAGGAAGAAGAATAAAGAAATCAACCAAGGTCTAACAAAGTATACTTATAGGAAGAGAAATTATGACATGTTCCACATCAATATTATGGGAAACAATTAGTCAATAAAAATAGTATTTATTCAAGGAAAAACATTTTAAATCCCCTCATTCTTGTTATTTTATTTACTACATAATATGGTTAAGGCCGAGAGACAAAAGAAAGAGTGAAATGAGACCTTAATTGGTCTAAGAGATTAAATTAAAATCATGAATTCAAAAAAATAAAAGAGATCACCATTTCACCCCTTCCCCTTTATTGGTCTAACAAATCTAGGAACTTAAGTGATATCAGAGCTGATCCAGGTTCATTTTGAAAAGATCCAACTGTAATGAGAGATTTTAAGATGCCTTAGTCTAAGATAATGAAGGTTTCCCCTATCAATAGTAACATGGACGTTTTAACTAGATCAATGAAGAAAAAATAGAAGAATGAGTAAAATAAGATAAGTAAGAGTTTAAAGAAAATGTAAGTGACCCAACTACCTAAAGATCAATAGAGTAGTAAGAATTCAACTGAGTCAGGTAATCCTGATTCTTTAGATTATTCAAGTTCTAACTATAATGATTTTTTAATTAATTAGTCATTTAAGACTTTATAATTTTTCATTGAAGATTAATTTCATATTATTTCTATTGAGGATACAGTATATATATTAGGGTTTATAAAAAGACTACTGGATGTGAATTCATAGTTGGAGTAGTAAGATGAAGTTAAATATAAATCCCTGGTTGGAAAATTACAACAATGTAATTGTATCATCAAATATGTGAAATCTATTTAATATGTTATGTTGTTTTAAAAATTAATGCACAACTTGGATAAATATATCCAAAAAATTATAACTAATGAGAAGTATTAAGAATAAAAGATCAGTAAAACGAGAATATGTGTTATGTGATGAAGTAAAAAAGCTGAATTATTGTCAGGTATGACCTATTATATTTTAAATCCAAAATAATTAAGGATCATGTCAGTATATTATATGAAATTAGTAAATTTAATGAGGATTAATTGAGTAGATAAAGAGAAAATTGGAATAATGACTTAGATCTATTGAGTATGATAATAAATGACTCAATATGAAGTGACTTGAATTAGAAGTACATATTAAAGAACTAGGAGTTAGTAAAATCTATGAATGACTAATCCGTGAAGAAAGATTTTATCACAGAAGTGTTTATTGAGATTAATTTCTTTAAAAGGAATCATATACAGGGAAAGAAGATCTTGAAATAACTTACTAATCAAGTAATAAAAAATTAAATTAAAAAGGTACCATCTAGATCAAAATCTAATTATTGTATTAAATATTTTTTCTTGAAAAACTTTGGATTTAAAGAAAAAATATACCAATATGGATGATATAAAATAATAAGAATCCTATAACTTAGTCACTGGTGAATATAAGAGTGTTCATAAATGTTGCATCCCCAAAAGGAAGTCAAGTATATGAGAAGAATGACCTAAAATATTATGGTTTTAAATCTAGATCGACTACATATATAAGAAAAATGGAGTGACTTGTGGGTCACTGTTGGTTCTTTTGTAAGTTTAGGAATAAGAAAATATATTTTCAGTTATATTTTTTCAACCTCTGGAGAAAATAAAAGGCCGGGTTTAAGGGGGCGTAAAGATGATGGAAAAAATAAAATCAGTTAAGCCAAAGTAGATATCACAGAAATGAAATAATCTATTTACTATGAGTAGATAAATTTTATTAGAAGACTTATATGGTTACTAATATGAATATTTTCACTATTAAAGAGTGTTTTGGTATGAACCAACTTAGTTTAACTCATGTTCAAAGGTGAATAAAGTATCACTATAAAAATAGAAACATGTTTGAAAAAATAAGCCAGCCATGGGAAGTGAAAAGAAATATGAAATCATGAAAACCAATCCCAATAAGGGAAGAAGAATGATTAAGATGTTGTCATCATCTCTAAAAAGAAATTGTAAAATATTTCAATTAATAGTAACATGAATATGGGTAAAGACTTGTTTGAAAGGTGTGAAAAATTAAGGCAAACACTATAAAAATGAAAGGAAATACTAGCTGGATAGAGGGAGTTGCTTAAAACTGAAAATAAAGAGCCATATTATTCCTATGGTTTAATTGATAATGTGAAAAAAGAATTTTTACAAAAAAGAAAACCCAAGGAGGGAAAAAATTCTAGGCAGAGAATCACGTCTCATCCTTTATTCTCTAATTAAAAGATTACTCAAAAATAAGAAACCGTTTATGGATTTTTGTAACAACCATGAAGAAGAGGAATTGGGTACATCACTTTAGGGAGAGAAAACATAAGATGAAGCTATCAAAAAATCATTTTGTAAATAATATGGAATTTTTTGACAACATTAAAAAATTAGAGAATGATGCATGACACTCACACTTGAATCCCTTATTTTTTTTATTGTATCAAACATATTCTAATGGGGGAATTAGTTGAAGAAAATATTTTAAAAGGGTGAGTTTTATATCATGTGATTTAATATATTTTTTTTGAGTTGGGTGTAGGTTGAAAAGTTCTTAAAATCATTTGGGTGTCTAAGACATAAATTAAGAAAGTGAAAGTGGTATCACAAGATATATAGATTTAAAGAATACTTTGATTATTTAGTGAAATCAATACTGTTTTCTATATTTTATTTCACCATTTATAGTTAGAGTTGATTATGTAAAGGCTTATTACTAATAAATCATGTGAATAAATCCTTCTTTCAGAAGGTGAATCTAAATATAATTCTAAATAAATAAAAGAAAACAAGTTTTTTATAATCATTAAAAGATCAGCAAAGAGTGGGAAAGTGCTTAATTTATAATCCATTATATTTATTTTCAATAATTTAATGAAGAAAGTGTCAGAGAACATATATTTACATCGATGATTTATGGTATTTCTAATAAATACATAGGGGTATATTGAAGAGACCATGTGTGGATTTCATAAGTTATCAATCAAGATAGATTACATGATTAATTAAAAGATATCAATAGGAATTAATGATATGTTTTTAAGGTATTTGATCTAGTTTCATGAAAAAATCTAGATAATTCATGATTTTTTAGCAAAAATCGTTGGAAGGTGAGTTGGTATCTTGAATAATTTGCATGGATAGTTTCAAGGAAGATACCATTAATGTGGTAATTGTTTTAGATGATCTATAAGTATAATAAAAGTTTTTATAAATGAAGTAATACTCTCAATAATAGTCTTAAATATAATTTATAAGAGTCATAATAATGTTTTTGAGTTGTTTTGAGGTGTTTCATAGGGACATGGAATGATTTAAATAGGTTTTGAAGAGATTTATTAAGGTTTAGGAATTTTTAATACTTCACCTGAGGTGCGCCAAAATTTGATTAATCATGTAAAGATTTTAGTCTATGTGTAGTACTTTAAGTTCATGCATAATTATTTTTAGGATCCTTCGTATAACATTAAACAAAACCATATAACTTTACCAATGATTACAAACTTTGTGAGGAACCACCAAAATAATTTGTACTATCTATGTTTGAATTTAAATTTTAGAATTTAATAATCCATGTAAGACTTTATGATACTTTTATATGACTTTTTTTTTGAAGAAATAAGTCTTTGATAGATCCTGCATTAGACTTTCAAAGGGTTCACATATGACTCTAAAGAGAAATAAAACATTAATAGTATTATAAAAATATCACTTACTACAATTTTGAGAATTCCATATTTAAAATATTTCAAAGATTAATGAACAGAATCAGATGATTCTATTTCTAAATTCATTAGGGAAATAACCTAACAAATTGTATTTGGGATTCTAGTTGAGAATTTAACATGAAACCAAAGGTTATGATGATTAGAGATGGAGTTCTGAGATGAGATCCATGCCCCAAGTTTCATTCCCACATCACAGTGACATACACACATAGTTAAGTTGTATTATTTTAATGGAGTGGGTTTTATATAAGAATCAGAGGATGAAAACTTTTGTGTATTTTGGGAGAAATATAACACCCTAAGTTTTATAAGAACGTTTTTTCTCAAATAAATTATAATTTCATTTATGTCTTTCAATGAACCAAGTAAAACATTCCTTTCACAATTCATGGACTTGGAATAAATTACATGGAACATCAAATTGGAATAAATTACACGAAATAATGACATGTTGTACGTTACATGCAACACCGATGTTTCTACGAAACATAATTTTATTTTTATAATTATTTATATGAGATAATTATAAAGTAGAAATTGAAATTAGTGATATTAATATAAATTACTAATTTTAATATATTTTTTATAATTTTTTTATATAAATAAAACATACTGATATTGGAGGATATATTTTTTGGTAAAGTTCTTATATGTTTGAAAATACTATTTTATCAAACAAACTACTTTTCATGCCTTTCTGCGAAAAAACAATAAAATTAATTTCAGAAACATTTAGAAATTGAATTTTATAAAATAAACTACATTTTTGAATTCATAATGTTAAAATTATCTTAGGGTGAAATTTTGGGATTTTTTTTGAGAAACTTCATTTTTGGATGAATAGTGAAAAATACCATATTTTAATTCAAAACATCTTTTTTATCTAATTTATTTATAAGGTTAAATTATATTTTAAAATGGTTTAAATTTTTAATTAGACAAGATTTTTTTCAGTTAATAAAAAATATGTCATTGAGATCAATTACACATTGCAATTTGATATAAAAACTTAGCAAATATTTGAATGTTTTTACTTTAAAAACCCAAATTGTCCACCCAACTACATGATTAATTATAAATTAATTTATTCCACTTATGTGATTATAATTAGGAAAAATTTATTCCATATTTCTAATCATAATAATTTATAATTTCAAAAAAGGTTAACTTAGTTTTTACCAAAAATATTAGTGAAAGTGGTTAAAATTAATTACATCAATTATGGTAAAATTAATCTTAACTAAGGACTAAACCTTAAGTTTAAGACCCAAAACGACTTATAAACTTATCCAACACCCATTTTATGGAACCTTTTTGGCCATTAACCTTCCATTATTGAGTTTGGTTGGTTTTTTTAACTTTTGTTAGGTAAAAACATGGGTACACTTAACTTGTTTTCAAAAATGCAACGTCTGACATTTCCCTTCCCTATAAAAGGCCACCACATATAACAATTCTTCAGACCTCTAAAAATAGTTAGTTTCAGAAACTATATTCCCAATAAACTTACCAAAATTTCTAAATTCCTCCTATAATCCTACCCTTTGGAAGAAACCTATCCAAGTAATATTTTTTACACAAACCAAAAGGAGTTACCCAATTTATAGGTAACATCTTCTCTCAAGATCCTTTATTTTATTTTATTTCTCCACCCCATAAACTCTCTTTATTTCATTATTTTATAAAAAAATAGTATCATAAATATACTATTACTTAGTTATTTTATGGGTTATACTTACACTTACACACACCTTCATCTAATGGGTAACAAACATGTTCTTTATGTGTATGGTGAACTTCAACCTAACTAAACGATGATTATTCATTTTTTCCTTATCTCCTATAATGGTGATAATTATAATGTAAAATATATTTATATATTTAATATATTATATTTATTATGTATTTAAGACTTTTTATTCGTTTTATAACACATATATTTTTACTTTACATTTGGTGTAAATACGATAATTTAGTTTGAGGATGTGTGGACTACCACCCCCACAAAGCAATGTCATTCAATCAATCACTACATGGAAAGTATTAAGGATAGGTTTAATGAAATTATATGATATATATGATATAATAATTCTATTATAATAATTATATAAATACATATATGTATTTTATATTCTTTCCTTCAATACAATAATAAAAATAGAAACAACGTGTATGCGTACGTACGACTTACCATCTCCATGAATAATGTATTAAATTTCATAAATATATAGTATATAAATTATTATAATAAAAATATAATGAATATAAATTATATTTATATCATGTTTTACATTCTATAACAATGATATAAGTATAAGGACCGAAGATATAACAAATTAAGACACATGCGAAAAACAAAGTGAATATTACCCAAAGTGAAACCTTAATATAGGATTATTAACAGGAGGGTAATATATGGTCATGATAAAACCATATATGGTATTATATATAATAATATGGTTCTATAAATAATTTATAATAAATTTATATATGCATTTGGTTTTAATGAGTGCGATGAGAGTCAAGATACAAGGTAAGGGGATTTCATCTCACTTTTTTTTTCTGTGCGATACATGCTTTATTCACCACCCATTCCTTTTTTAAGGTGTATATAATGACCATGAATGTATTATATTTATATTATAATTTAATTTTTGTGTAATAAAATTTCCATATTATGATATTTCTTTCATGGTGTTTAAGTTTTAAAATATAATAATCGGTAAAATAGTTTTGTCTCAATTTGACTTCTTTAAGACTCATGTTTTATTATACACCTAAATTATTTTTGAAGTGTATATAATTCCATTTTACATGTTATATCATGAATATAATTATTTTCATTATATTTTAAGCTTCATGGAATTTCATTTTCATACACAGTGAGTATAATCCCATGTAACCAAGCAGTATGCGTTTATTGAAACAATGTCACAACTTTTCATAAATATTAATGATTATGCTTATTTGAAGAAATATTATGATACATATATCAATAACACTCATTAATTTTAATCTCATATGGTTATTAAATATATCCTTATATTTTAGTATCATTTTAAACTCTTTGGTACTTAAGATAATGTTTTTAATTAAAATCTATCAGACTTTCTCTTTGGTTGGAAATCTAGTTTATTCAAAAACAATGTTTTCAAAAATGTTTCAAAAAATATTTTCAATTTTGTTTCCAAAAGATATTTGAAACATATCTTAAATGTTAAATGATCTTAAAAACTTTTTATAGATTTAAATACTTCCTTTATTTGTTTTCAAAACAATTTTCAAAAGAAAAGGTTTTCAAAATGTTTTATGTTTTAAAAAGGATTTTTCAAAGAAGAAAGGATATTTTCCTCAAGAAGTATTTCTAAAAAATATATTTCAAAATTATTTCCCATATAATATAACATCTATTGGTGTTTCTCATGAATTTATGGGGAATGTATTCAATGATTCTATTCATATCATTTCTCTGAATGGATTAGGTTTTGATGGAATGATGCTTTTGTAACCCAATTCTCTTTCACGGGACATATGATTTTGAAACCCACTTCTTTTCAAGGGTTATGTTTATGTTGAAATTAAAATGAAAATTTTCACTTTCCCTAGGTTATGATATGATTACATTATTAAAATAACCATTTCATTTCATGGGTTATGATATGATTATTTATAATCCCATGGAACATGTATGTATGATTTTTTTATGAGATGGGTGAGACCTATATCTACCTCCAACGAATTATGTAAAGATTTATATCTCATGATATAGACATGGATAGAATAAGAAATTAACTCAGTTGAGTATTATAGGGATCGAATGATGAGTGAACTAAGTTCAGTAATATAGGGATAGAATGGGGTGTGAACTCGATTTAGTAAAGGACCTTGTCCACTAAGATGGTGTGAGCAGTAATGCCTTGTATACTATCGAAATAATTATATATTCTTATGTGTTTTACATAATTATAGGTTTTATTCCAATGTTATGCTTTTATGAATTATGTTCTTTATTTTCTTTTATTCATGTCTTATGATCTTCGAAGATTTATTCCATGATTCATGTATATGATATTTTATATGCATGGTATGATCTTATATTTTCATTATCATGTTCTCATACCCTTATGATCTTTATTATTATTTCATATTTACTTTTTTTACCCTTACTGAGCATTTGAGATCACCCCTTTTTATGTTTCCTTCCCAAGGTTATGAAGATATGTATTATGTTTGATGTTTCTAAGAAGGGTGATGGCCAAGAAGAAACTAGCGGGAGATAATTTAGCTCATTTATGTACTAGTGTTTATGATACAATATTTCCAAAGACACTAGACTAATATGGTATTTGAGTGTCTATTTGAACAATGTTTTATGTATTCCACAAAAGTGATGTAATTTTAATATATGAAAAGTGAGGGTCGCTATAGTTGGTATTAGAGAAAACGTTTAGTTAACCTTTGGAATCTAGGATGAGAAAACTTTAGTGAGAACACCTAAGGACATGTTTAGGGATAAGTCTTAGTAAAATAAAAATTATAGGAAAATGTACTAGAATTTTGGTAAAGTATAGAGTAAGTGGTTTCCTATAAATACATCCATGTCTGGATACTAAAATTGAATGTGGCTCTGGAAGAGATGTAACTAAGGATAAAAACTCTGACAAGATGTTTTAGGCCTAACTTAGGGTAATCTGGTATATGAAAATTGGCCTTACTACACAGCTGGTTTGACACTCCCAGGGGATATGCTTTGGAAATTCCCAATCTCTTCATGATCCATCATGGAGGATTTAAATATAAGTTTCCTATGGATGAACTATGATAACCCAAAGGTCTCATATATTAGGGAATGTGTCATAATTTATACACCATATAATTCACTTTTCCTGATTATGGGGTTCCTAACTATGAATTGTTTTCTTACTCTAGGATTTTTGGATTTAGTCAATGGATAAAACCTAAAAAAACCATGTTAATAATGGTTGTGATGGACAATGAAATGATTATCCTACTGAGAAACCAAATTCTATAATATCTTGAATGAAAAACCTCATTGCTATGGTCACAAAACTTTATCAAGTTATGAATCATGGTGGACTTACAAATGAGCAAAGGAGAGAACAATAGTCCATTGAATCTTTCATGAGGAAACACACACCTTCTTTGGTAGGGTATTCTCGTCTACTTATTACAAAACAATGTATTAGTACTACAGAAAATATATTATCCATTATCCTATGTTCAGAGAATGATAAATTTATTCTAGATGAATATTGTTTGGAAGGTGAAGCAGAACAGTGGTGGAATCTAATAAAAAATACAAGGAAGAAATATGAGATTAAATCCACAGACTGAGATGAGATCAAGAACTTATTTTTCAATATGTACTTTACTTATATTCTTCATACCAATATTGATAAATAGTTCTATGGGTTGAAGAAAAGGTGTGATGAATCTATGTACCTATGAGGATAGTTTCATGAGAACTGTGAGGTACACTTAAAGAATTATTATAAAACCCAATAGGAAAGTTGATAGGTTCATTAATGGATTAAAGCCAAGTCTGAGAAGGGTTCTGGACAAAGAAGACTTTATTAGCTATGAAGAGATTGCGCATTGTGCAATCAAAGTTGAAATGGTGGTTGGGGTCATGTATCAACCTCATGGTTTTGAAAAGAAAAATAATATGTAGTTCAAAGGAAACTCTAAAAACCATAGAGAAAAGAATACGAGTTTTACTTAATCATTTAAATGTGGGAAGAAGAATGGAGTAATTTGTCTTAAGGTGTACTGTAAATATTTTATGTGTTGAAAGAAAGGTCATTGGGAAATTTATTTTCTAAATGATGGGAATAAGTAAGCTCAAAATTCTAATGGAGAGAAAGTAGCATAGAATGCACCTCCCATAATTCAGTTCCACAAGTTTAAGGAGAATGGGAATTATGCTAACCACTTCCCAATTTTAAGGAAGGATGATGATGATCGATGTTAGAAACCTCTTAAGCTGAGGGACAAGGGGAAATATCATAAACTTACTATTTCTGATGAAGGATGCAATAAATATGTGAAGAAAGGTACATTAACCATCCACTCTCAAATTGATAATTTCATATTTTATTTTGGATCTACCCACTCTTTTATATCTAAATAATTTTCTAGGGGTGTTAGGATTCCATGATAATAGTTATATGTGTAATTAGTATTTCCAACCCCTAGTTTTATGATGATTGCATCTTAAGTCTATGATTCCACTCCAGTTGATATTTGTGGGAATTTTATTCTTGCAGATATTTTCCTTATTCCTTTGGTTGAATTCGATGTCATATTTAGAATTGATTGGATTTCTCTTCATAAATACCATATCAATTTTCAAGGAAGGGAAGTTAAATTTAATATTTCAAACCCCCCTATGATCATCCATCAATGTAAAGATAAGCATGAACTTTATTTGGAGATTAATTCCAGTGTATGGATCTTAATTCCCATTCAAAATAGTTGTTTATCTCAAATAGTTGAGTAGGAAATTGACATCAATGATATGCCTATTGTTTGGGATTTTGGGGATGTATTTCTAGAAGAGTTTTTTAGTCTTACACCAAAATGTGATACTGAGTTCTCAATAGAGATTATACTAGGTTCCACACAAATTTTAAATACTCCTTGCTGAATGGATCTAATCAAGTTGCAAGAATTGAAGAGTAAAATCCAAGAAAACCTTGATAAGGGATTCATTCATCCAAGTGTGTAAGCTTGGGGTGAACCTATTATTTTTGTGAAAAAGAAAGATGGATCAATGTGGCCCTGCATTTATTATTGAGAGTTGAACAAGATCACAATCAATAATAAGTATCCTCTTCCCTATATTGATGACTTCTCTGATCAACTGCGCGAATCTCAACACTTTTCCAAGACTGATCTTCATTCTGGATGTCATCAACTGAGGGTTAAGAAGGAGTATATACCCAATATGACATTCTATATAAGGTTTGGACACTATGAATATATATTGATTCCTTCTCCTATTACTAATTCCGCTACTCTCTTCATGGATTTAATGAATAGTGTCTTTAGAGATTACCTTGATGAATTTGTGGTTATCTTTAGATATGATATTCTTATCTTTTCAAAGGGAAAGGAAGAGCATGATCATCAATTTAGAATTGTACTAAATATCCTAAGGAAGGAGAATCTATATGAATAAATTAAAAAGTCTGAATTTTGGCTATAAAAAGTTTCATTTTTGGTCACATAATTTCAATAGAAGGATTAGTAGTAGATACATCAAATATTGAGGCTATTTAATGCATTACTAGACCATCCATGGTGAATGAGATCTATAAATTTATTGGTTTAATTGGATAGTATCGAAGGTTTGTGGATAATTTATCACAACTATATAATTTTCAAACCAAGTTAACTCATAAGGGTGTCAAGTTTCTCTGGATAGATGAATGTGAGGAAAATTTCAAGGAACTGAAGAGAAGGTTAGTTAGATAACCTGTGCTTACATTACACTGTAGTGGATAAGGGTTTATAATATATTTTGGTGAATACAAGAAGGGGTTGGGATGTGTTTTTATGCATAATAACATGGTTATAGAATATTCCTCATGAAAGCTAAATATTCATGAGAGAAATTTCCCAACTCAATATTTGGGGTTAGTAGTGGTAATTTTTTCATTAATGAGATGGAGGCATTATCTTTATCAAAAAACTGTGATATATATTCCAATCAAAATGTGACATACCAGGTAAATAAAGAATAATAAATTTTTATATTTATTAATATTTGTGATTTAAATATTAAATTTACTTTAAATGGGATGCTATGTTCGATGGCATAACTGAAATACAACAATGTGTTTCTTTGAAATCTTATGTTTCATACAACATTGGGTCATACTGAAAAATAATAATATAATATTATTTTAAATGGTAGTTATAGCCTAGAAGTTTTAATGGTGAGAATGAACATAACTAAATAAAAAATTATTATACATGTTTGTAAAGTGTTTTTACATTTATCCAATAAATTTTAGTGGCTTAAAATAAGAAAGAATATGATTTTAAGCATAAATACTCTAATATTCTTTAAAAGGTCATTTGACCACGTTTTGATGGAGAAACCCTTTTTAAATCTAGTTTTGGTCACTTTTATATGTTCTATTTGACCGAATAAAATTATTTTTTAGAATTGGGACATCAAAATTTACTTTGGGTAATTGTTTGGTATTTTTCTGATACTCTTCATTTTTTAATGAGTGAAAAATACAACATTTTAATTCCAAAACTGTCTTTTTATATAATTTATTTATGTTGATAGAATATTATTTTAATTAATTTTAAAGTGTAATTAGATTATATTTTTACCATTTAATCCAATTTTGTTTATTAGAAGTAATTTCACTTCGAAATTGGACATAAACAAGTATTAATTTTTGATAAATATTATTTCTTAAAAACATGCTATTTGTTTTGAAAAAAAGATTTAATTTTAAATTAATTTCTTCCAATTATGTGTTTTGAATTTGGAAATATAGATTCCATATTTGGAATCATGAGTCCTAAATTGTGTAAATAGGTAACTTTCATTTTTAGACATTATGAATATTTACTTCGGTAAATATTTTATTTACCATGGTAAAAGGGTAAATATGTTAAATAAGGGTACAAAAATAATATTATAATAATACTAAATTACCCTAAAATGTGTCATAATCCTAATTTTTGATACATTTATTACCATGTCCATCCTTGGGTAGATTTTGGGACCCCATGGAGCCACATAAGAGTGACAATTACACTTTATATTAATTAATTTAAAGTAATGACAAAAATTACATAAACATATATCTTTTAGTAAATCAATTCTTACATAGGGTTATATAAGTTATCTCTTTGACAATAAATATTCATTTTAAATATAAAAAATATTTCCTACAACATGGTATTTTTTGTAATTTTTATAAATCAAATAAATAAAATTATTTATGACACAATAATGATGCAGTGTTTACCTCATTAATGAATGATTTAAATAAATAAGACTATAAAGATTAAAACAACATACAAAACCAGTCCAATTCTTATTGTATGATTTCATTTCAAACAAGATTCATCTTATCTTCTACTTTAATAATATTTGGACCTTTAGAAACTGAAAAAAATTATATAATAAAACAATATTTTCAAACTTTCCTAAAGAGCCCCTCCTCCCCCATATAAAAAGCCATCACATCTAAACCATTACTAAAACCTCTAAAGCCCCTTGTCTCATCAAAAATATATCTAAATAATCTCTAATTATACCTCTCTTACACCTAGAATCCCTACCTTAGTCAAGAGGCATTTCAAGAAATTCTTTTGGTTCAAACCAAAGGGATTTACCCGATTTAAAGGTAACATTTTCTCTTAAGTTATTTTCTTTTATTTTACTTCTCTAACCCCCCATAAAAACTTTTTATTACTTTATATAATAAAAACACCAGTATCCTCAATATAATAGGTTATTTTTATTATATTTATTCAAACTAAACATACACACACCTCCATCTAATGGGTAAAGAACATACTATTTCTGTGGACGACGAACTACTGCCTCATGAAACGTTGATTGTTCAATTATCTCCTACCGCCTCTCATGGTGGCCATTATGATGGTACTGTATTTATATGTGATATATATAATATTTATATTGTCTACATTCTTCTATATGTTTCTTTTAAATCATACCTTTATGGTTTCTATAATGGGTAGACACAATAATTTCATTCGAGGAAGTGCGAATTATCACCCCCTCAAAGTGACATGACTCATTCAGGCCATACGTCGAACGTATAAATGAGGGAGTTACTAAAATTATATATGATATTATACTGGAATTATAATATACCTATTTATCGTTAATTTTTCATTCCATTAAATATGAAATAGAAATGAAAGTAGCGTTCATGCGTACATACAACTTACCGTCTCTATTAACGGTGCATTTCATTTCATACCTCTAAAAGTTATATAATATTATAAATACATATATATACTAGATATATATGATATATATGATATCTAAATCATGAATACCATTCTTATGTTAATGGAATTTTGAAACATTGAAAAACTTGTAATTATAAAAAGTTCATTTTTGACTCAAGTACCAAATATGGAAAAACAACAATTATTGACTTAAATGATTAGGTAATGTTTATAATGTAGTAATAAATGATATTAAAATAATAATAAACATGAAAATGGTTAATAATAAATTAGAAATTAACTTTAGTTTATTATTCAGGATATTAAATAATGAACTGGTCAAGTCAGATGTGAGGCAAGGGACTTTGTCTCAATCTCATTTCATTGAGCCATATTTTGTTTTATACACGACTTTCTTTTATACGGGGTATAAAAACCTTTGAACATTCATTTCATTCAAAGGGAATCTTTTTTCTACGTATAGTTTTACTAAACAACAAAAAAGTAATGTTTCTTTTTAACGTATGCAGTGACAACGACCTTTCCACCGCCATGAGCATTATTTGATATTTTGATTCCTTAACAAGACGTAATGTTTTTTATAAGAAAATAAATACTATATACTCTTTTATGTATTTTGATATTGAAAATGGTTTTGATAATGGATTTTTTATTTAAATATATTTAAATGATATATTGTGATTGAAATGTGGAAATGTTATCTTTCCTTTATGCTTGTTTTATGTGTTATGAATATGTTATGGTTCTTGGGCATTGTTTAAATATACGGGTGGTTTTGTCATAAACCTAGGGTGGGTGAGCTTGAGATAGCTCTCCAATGCATTACATAACATGACTTAGGTAAACTTTAATTCTTCTAATAATATATTTAGGGAATATAATATGATGGGTATTCCAAATGTAACTCCCTACCTAGCTGTGAAAGCTAAAACATAAGTATGTTACAGATGCCACAAGTTACCATTAAGATTTAAGTTTTCTATGTGTTATTCATAAATATTTTGATTTCACGAGGTATATTAAAGTTCTTATGATTGGTATATATTGGTGGAATAATGTTCTCTTTCCTTTTTCTATGACCCTTATTGAGATTTTTATGCTTATCCCATGTTTTGAAATGTTCTTCATAGGACTTAAAGATGAACAGGGTCAAGGATGGGATCATGGAAAAGTCATGCTATCTAAAACAAGGAACTAGACATGACTCTTTTTTTCAAGAGTTTTTATTTTATGAAAAAAATTTAAAATGAGTAGAAGTGTCTACTTTGTAATTTTTGAGATGTAATGTAAAAGTTATGGCCTAATTCTATAAAACTCTAAACTTAAAAAGATCATCAATGTGAATTATCCATTTAATTCAAGATTATGTAATGTTTTAAAGCTGGGGCCTTATAGTTGGTATCAGAGGTCAGTTTAGATAACATTAGGAGTTAGGATATTGTTAAATTAGTAGCCATAAACTAATTTATGTTAATATTGAAATGATGTAGCATTTAATGATTACCATGTTGCTTTGCCTATGATATTTTTGTATTCATAACGGTTTTCCATAGAGGAAACATGGAAGTTATGATGGAATGGAATCCATAGGACGAAAAAATTCTAATTCAGCAACCTAAGATGGTTGAGATCGGAACTAAACTGTTTTTTGTAGTGATGACACAGTTGACTCAGGCTATAAATGGTGGTGGTATCCATGCATGAGATCATTCAGATCAACCACATAGAAACATGTTAGTAGTAGAGCATTTCATGAGGCTACATCCCCCATCATTCATAGGATCATCTGACCCCATTCTAGCAGAAGGGTGGATTAAAGCACTGGAGAAGTTTTTTGATGTAATGGGGTGTTCAGAACATCAAAAGGTTAGTCTCACTATTTACCATTTTGTAGGTGAAGCCGATAAGTGGTGGTTGATGGTGAAAAATATTAGGGATAGTGACGATATTGATGCTCTTTATTGGGATGAATTCAAAGGTATGTTTCTTGATAAATATTTACCTAAGGTGGTTCATCTTAAGATGGAAAAAAATTGCTGTAATTGAGGCAGGGGGATGAATCCGTGGCTGCTTATGAAGAAAAAGTCACTCGACTGGAAAGGTATGCACCAAATTTCATACGAGATCTTGATAGTAAAATCAATTGTTTTTACTCAGTATTAAAGCCAATGAATCAAAGGGATTTATCTTCTCGTGAGTTTAAAAGTTATGAAAAACTTGTTCGATGTGCAGAGAAGGTGGAAATAGAGTTTGCCGATAATCAGGTGTTCTTTGAAAAACAATAGAATAATAGGTTGAGGGGGAAAACAAAATGGAATAACTCTTCAAAATAGTCTAATGGTAAGAAAATTAAGTTTACAGTTTGTGAAAATTATTGTAAAAATCATGCTGGGGTATGTATTTTTAATTCTAGTAAGTGCTACCGATGTGGTGAAATGGGACATAAGGATCCTAATGGTACTAAAAAAGATCAGATTAATGGTAAGACAAAATCCTATTTACAGTTAGTAAACTGTTTTAAGTGAAATGAAATGGGTCATTATGAAAATGATTGTCCAACAAAGAACTCAATTGAGGGAAAGTAGTTGAACTACAAGTAGAAAGGGGTGGTGAAGTCCTTTGCAACTACTTCATCAGATGTTGGGCCATAAAATGAACTAGTATCAGGTACACTGTTTGTTTTTTCAGATTATACCAATGTGTAGTTTGATTTAGGGTCGACACATTCATTCATTTCTAAGAATTTATATAGTAAATTGGGAATTCCATATCAAGATATGAATCCTAAAATAATGGTAAAAACACCATGGAAAAATATTGAGACGAAAATAAATTATAAGTACCTTCCTGTACTTGTGTGCGGAACGAATCTACCTACAAACCGTATTGTTTTTCCTATAGTATACTTTGATGTTATTTTGGGTATGGATTGGATTTTTGTTTATCATGCTAAGATTGACTATAGTGATAAAGATGATTATTTTTAGAAAGATTTTAAGTTTGTGTAAAAGAATGAACCCTTACTTTTTATAACAAATCAAGAAGGTGAGAAACTAGTAAAATATGGAAATGAATGTTACGTTGTACATATTGCTGAAAATAAAGGAACTATTAAGATTAATGATGTTCCAGTGGTAAATGAGTACCTTGATATTTTTCCTGATGAGTTTCATGGTATTATATCAGGTCAAGAAGTTGAATTTTCTATTGACTTAGTTAATGTTGCTATGACAATTTTAAAAACCCCTTATCGAATGGCTAAAATTGAACTTTTAGAGTTAAAGAATAAATTGTAGGAGTTATTAGATAAAAGTTTCATTCGACCGAGAACCTCATCATGGGGTGATCCTTCTTGTTTGTTAAAAATAAATACGGTTCAATGAGACTTTTCATTTTTTATTGAGCATTGAACAATATCATTGTTAAGAATAAGTAGCCTTTGCCTCATATCGATGATTTGTTTGATCAGCTCCAGGGAGCTCATTATTTTTCGAAGGTTGACATGAGATTGGGGTACCATAGTTGAAAGTAATGGAAGTAGACATTCTGAAGACCGTGTTTCATACAAGATATGGCCATTTTCAATTTTTAGTTATGCCTTTTGGGTTAACCAATGCACCTGCTATATTCATGGATCTAATGAATAGAATTTTCCATGAGTTTTTGGATAAGTTTGTGGTCATGTTTATTGATGATATTTTTGTTTATTCTAAAATAAAAGATGAGGATGAAATTAATTTAAGGTTTGTGTTGAAAACCTTAAAATAAAAGAAACTATATGGGAAATTTAGCAAGATTGGCTTTTCGTTACAAAAAATTTCTTTCCATGGTCACATTGTTTCAAAAAATGGCATAACTGTTGATCCTGCTAAAACAATAGTTGTTGAAGAATGGTCAAGACCCAATAATATAACCAAGATCTGTAGTTTCCTTGGGTTGGTAGGTTATTACTGATGGTTTCTTGAAATTTTGCATGATTATCTTTCCCACTGACTATGTTAACTTGAAAAGGTGTTAAGTTCATTTGGACAAAAGAATGTGATGATTGTTTTCTAGAATTGAAAAGTAGATTGGTGAATGCTCCAATTTTGGCACTACCTTCTAGAAATGGTGATTTTGTTGTCTATAGTGATGCTTCATTGAAAGGAATAGGTTGTGTCCTAATGAAGAATGAGCAGGTAATTGCTTATGCTTCACATTAGTTGAAACCTCATGAGTTTAATTACCCTACACATGATTTAGAATTAGATGATGCTATTTTTTCTTTGAAAATTTGGAGGCATCATTTATATGGAGTAAAATTTGAAATATATATTGACCAAAAATGTTTGAAGTATATATTCACTCAGAAAGAATTGAACATGAGATAGAGGGGATGATTGGAATTAATTAAGGATTATGATTGCACGATTAATTACTATCCAGGAAAAGAAAATAAAGTGGCTAATTCTTTGAGTCAAAATATTAATGCTACATTAACCATGTAATGTTTGGAATAAGATCCTTTGAGTAATTATTTGACTAACATTGACATAGAAGTTATTGGTGTAGGAAATTTCTCTATTTCGTTTTAGGTGTTAGTGAAATCATCTCTATCAGACTGAATTAAGCAAGAAAAAAAATAAATATACTGAGTTGTAGAAAAAGTTAGAGTTGGTTCAGAAGGGTAAGTTGCCTAATTTTAACATTGATAATGATTTTTTGAGGTCTGCGAAGAGATTATGTGTGCCTTGTAATTCACAGTTGAAGAAAGAGTTATTCTATGAAGCTCACAGTTCTCCATTTTCAGTTCATCCTTGTAGTACTAAGATGTATATAGATCTTTGGGAGTATTACTGGTGGGATGGAATGAAAAGAGATATTTTTGACATTACAGTGAAGTGTTTGACTTGTCAGCAGGTTAAAGTAGAGCGAAAATTATCGAAAGGGATGCTTCAGTATTTACCGGTGCCAGAGTGGAAATGGAAGATTATATCCATGGACATCATTGTGGGATTACCGAAGAAATATTGAGGTAACAATGCAATCTGGGTTATTATTGATCGATTGACTAAATCTGCCCATTTCCTTCCTATTAGAGATACTCTATCTGTAAATAAACTTTATTGGTTGTATGTTAAAGAGATAGTCAGGTTGGATGGAGTTCCCCTTTCCATTATATCTGATCGTGATCCTAGGTTCACTTATAAATTATGGAAAGGCCTTCAGAAGTCATTAGGTACTGAATTAAATTTTATTACAACTTTTCATCATTAATTATATGGGTAGTCATAACGAACAATTCAGATTTTGGAGGATATGTTACGTGTGTGCTCAATGGATTACTAGGGATGTTGGGACCAACATCTTTATTTGATTAGATTTTATAATAATAATAGTTTTCATTCCAGTATATAGATGGATCCATTTGAGGCATTATATGGGAAGTGGTGTTGAACTCCATCTTTTTGGGATGAAGTAGGTGAAAGGAAGCTGAGGGGACCATAATTGGTAGAAGAGATGGAAGAAAAATTTTAGTTGATTCAAAAGCACATAAGAATAGCTCAGATTAGGAAGAAATGTTATGTAGATAACAAGAGGAAGGATCTTTCATTTAAGGTAGGTGATCACTTCTTTCTCAAAGTTTCTCCATGGAAAAGTTTGAAGCATTTTGGCAATAAGGGAAAGCTGAGTCCGAGGTTCATTGGAAGCTATGAAATCATGGAGAAAGTTGGATAAATTGCCTATAGAGTAGCTTTACCTCCAATTTTATCCCAGTTACACAATGTTTTTCATGGTTCAATGTTGGGAAAGTATTTACCGGATCCATTTCCTATTTTGAGCCTAGATGTAGTTCAACTGGAAGAGAATCTATCTTATAAGGAACAACCAATCCAGATTCCTGAACTAAGAGAGAAAATGTTGTAGAAAAGGTAATTAATCAGGTAAAGGTTTTGTGAAAAAAACATATGGTCGAAGAGGAAACGTTGGAATCTGAAAATGCTATGAGGTATAAATTCCCCCATTTATTTGATAAGTGAATAAAAATTGCGAGGATGCAATTTCCAAAACAGGGGAACGATGTAACATCCCAGGTAAATAAAGAATAATAAATTTTCATATTTATTAAATTATTTTAATTAAATATTAATTTTCATTGAAATGGGATGTTATTTTTGATGTCTTACCCGATACGCAACAATGAGTTTCTTTGAAATTCTACGTTTCAAAAAACATTGGGTCATATTGTATAATAACAATATAATATTATTTTAAATGGTAGTTAACGCCTAGCCCCTGTAATGGATGGAATGTACATAAATAACTACAAAATTATTACACATTTTTGTTACATGTTTTTACATTTATCCAATAAATTTTAGAGGCTTAAAATAAGAAATAATCTGATATTAAGTATAAATACTGTAATATTCATTAAAAGGTTTTTTTACCATCTTTTGAGGGAGAACCCTCTCTAAATATAGTTTTGGTCACATTTATATTTTCCACTTGACAAAATCAAATTATTCATTAGGATCGGGACATCAAAATTTAATTTGGGTAAATTTTTGGTATTTTTCTGATAATGTTCATTTTTTTAATGAATAGTAAACAATACAGCATTTTAATTCCAATTTTTTTATATAATTTATTTATATAGTTTGAATATTATTTTAATTCATTTTAAAGTGTAATTGTATTATATGATTACCATTTAATCCAATTGTGGTCATTGGATGTAATTTCACTTTGAAATTGGACATAAACAAGTGTCAATCTTCTGAAAGTTATAATTTCTTTAAAGCACATTCATTGTTTTGACAATGGGAATTAATTTTAAATTAATTATTTCCGGTTCTGTGTTTTGAATTTGGAAAAATGGATTCCATATTTGGAATGTGGAGGTCAAATGTTTTTAAATAGTTAAATTTCATTTTCAGACATTATGAATATTTACTTCGATCTGTATTTTATTTACCATGGAAAAAGGGTAAATCTGGTAAATAATTGTAAAAAAATAATATTAAAATAATATTAAAATACCCTAACATGTGTACTAATATTATTTTTTGAGACATTTCTGAGTATGGGAATCCTTGGGTCTATTTTGGGACCCCATGGAGCCACTTAAGAGTGATAATGACACTTTTTATTAATTAATTTAAAGTAATGACAAAAATGACATAAACATATATATTTTAGTAAATAAATTCTTAGATAAGGTTATATAAGTTATCTTTTTGACTATAAATATTATTTTGAAAGCTAAAAATATTTCTTACATCATCATATTTTTTAATAATTTTTATACATCAAATAAATAAAATTATTTATGACACAATAATGACAAAGTGTTTACCTCATTAATGAATGATTTAAATAAATAAGATTATAATGATTAAAACAATATCCAAAACCTGTCCAATTATTATTGTATGATTTTATATTGAACTGTAGTCATCTTATATTAGAATTTAATAAGTTTTGGTCCTTTAGAAACCGAAAACCATTATATAATAAAATAATATTTTCAAACTTTCCTAAAGAGCCCCTACCCCTTATAAAAAGCCATCACCTCTAACCCATACTCACACCTCTCAAGCCCCTTGGATCATCCAACCTCTATCCAAATAAGCTCTCAAGATCCCTCTCTTCCACCTATAATCCTTACCTTATGTAGAATCCACTTCAAGAAATCCTTTTGGTTCAAACCAAAGGGAGTTACCTGATTTAACATAACATCTTATCTTAAGTTATTTTCTTTTATTTTACTTCTCGAACCCCCCCACCCCCACCATAAACTATTTTTTATTCCTTTATTTTAAAACAACACCAGTATCCTCAATATACTATGTTTTTTCTATGAGAAGGATTTGAACTACAATTACACACACCTCCATATAATGGATAGAGAACATACTGTAATGTTTTAAGGCTGGGGCTTATAATAAATGCCTAAAATATATATTCACATAGAAGGAGTTGAACATGAGTAATATAATATTCTAAGATTTGATAAAGTATTATGACTAATCAATACATTGAAAACATTAATAAGTGAACTATGTGACTGGTACTTTGAGTCGGAAGGATCGTGATAGCTTATCCATGATGCGGATCACAAAAGATCCAATATTTATGTATTTTTAAAGGATGGATCTAGAAATCTAGATGGAATGGGAAAAATCACATCTTTCTCAAATGAATGGTCAACCATTTATCCAAGTGAATATTAAGGAATAATATAAGGATGATAAAGAACTACAAAAGAAAGTTATAAATGTTCATGATCTTAACATTAATCAAGATTGAATGATAAGTTTTAGGAACCGTGTCTGTGTTCCTTCCATACCAAATTTAAAGAAGTATCTATTAAAGGAAGCTCATAGTTCTTCATTATCTATTCATCCCAAAAGTAAAAAGATGTATAGTTAATTAAAGGAATACTTTTTTTTTGTATGGAAGAAAGAGATATATCATAGAGTTTGTATCTTGGTGCTTAGTATGCTAATAAGTTAAGGCTGAAAGAAAGAAGTCAAAAGGGATGTTGCTTCTATTACCCATAGCTGAATGGAAATGGGAGAACACAACTGTGGATTTTTCAATTGGACTAACCAAAACCTCTAAATGGTTTAATTCTATAGGGATAGTTATTGATTTCCCCATGAATTCATCACATTTCATCTCAATTAGAGAATACTTATCTCTATATCATCTTGCATTGATATACATTAATGTATCTGTATGTTCTCATAGAGTACCACATTCCATTATATCATATCGGGATATAAGGTTTACGTCAAAAGTTTTCGTGAAGTATTTAACAATAACCTAACATATAATTGAGTTTCATCACATATTATCATACTTAGAAAGATTTCTAGTCTAAAAGAATAATTAAAACTCTAAAGGATATGTCGATATCTTTTTCTCTGGACATCAAAGTTAGTTGAGATCAACTCCATCATCTAGTTGAGTTTTCTTAAACAAATATATTTTACTCAAGAATTCAGATGGTATTGTATATATACCTATATCAGAAGAAATTTAGATTTCCAACATGTTGGGATGAGGTTGGATAAAGAAATCTATGGGGACTTGAGATCGCTGAAGAAATGGACGAGAATGTCATAACCATTCAACAACATATCAAGGCATCTCAAATTCAAAAGAAATGTTATGCTGATAACTGCCAATGTGATCTATAAATTGAAGTTGGGGAAAAGATTTTTCTATGAATCTCATCTTTGAATAAGGTTATGAGGTTCAGGATGAAAGGGAAACAAAGCCCTTGGTATATCGGTCCATTTGAGATTCTTGATCATACTGGGACAATGGCCTATCACTTAAACATTCCTCCAAATATATATGAAGTCCAAAATTTGTTCCATGTATCTCTCTTGATGAATTATATAACTAACCTTTTAAATGTATTTAATTAATTTTTCATACCAATGGATCATAATCTCTCTTACAAGGAACAACTAGTTGAAATTCTAGACCGATGAGAGAATGTTCTACAAAACATGACCACTCACCTGGTCAAAGTCATTTGGAGAAATCACAAGATAGATAAAGATATAAGGTAACTTGAGGATATGATTAAGTATAACAATCCTCATTTTTTACCCGAGTGATGAATTTATAGGGAGAAATTCATTTTAAGGGGGTATAATGTAACACCCCATGTTTTTATGGAACATTTTTTCCCAAATAAGTTAAAAGTATATTTATGTATTGCAACCCACTAAATAAAACATTAATTTCACCTGTAATAGAATTTGAATATGTTATATTGAACATAGAATTGGCATACTTTACATGAAACAATGACTTGGCATACGTTACACACAACACCGATGTTTCTACGAAACATCATTTTATTGTTATAATTATTTACATGAGGTAATTATAACCTACCCATTAAAATTTTTAATATTCATAGTAATAAAAAATATTAAATTATTTTTTATAATTTTTTTATAAAAATAAAACATATTTATAGCAAAATATGTAATTTTTTGTAAAAACCTAATATGTTTTAAAATAATATTTTCTCAAACAAACTGCTTTTCATATACTTCAATGAAAAACACTAAAATTAATTTTAGACACATTTAGAAATTAAATTTGATAAAATAAACTTTATTTTTGAATTTATAATGCCAAAATTATCTTAGGGTGAAATTTTGGGATTTTTCTGAGAAACGTCGTTTTTTGGATGAATAGTGAAATATTCTGGATTTTAATTCAAAAATACTTTTTCATCTAATTTATTTATGAGGGTAAATTTTATTTTAAATTGGTTTCCATGTTTAATTAGATAATTTATTTTCAATTAATAAAATTTTGGTCATTGAGATCAATTTCACATTGAAATTTGATATAAAAACATTGCAAATTTTTGAATGTTTTTACTTAAGAAACCCACTTTGTCAACCCGACCGTGGGATTAATTTTGAATTAATTTCTACCAATTATGAGATTATAAATTTAATAAATGGATTCCATATTTTGAATAATTATAATTTATAATTCCAAATATGGAAAACTTAGTTTTTGGCCAAAAATATTAGTGAAAGTAGTTAAAATTTATTACATCGATTATGGGAAAATTAAGCTTAACTAAGGACTAAACCATATATTTAAGACCCAAAACAACTTATAAACTTATAAAAAACCGATTATATTGGATTTTCTCGGTCATTAACCTTACGTTCTTCATTGTTTTTGGTTCTTTTATTACCTTTTAAGGTAAAAACATGGGTACACCTAACTTGTTTTCTAAAATGCTAACTGTGTCCTTTCCCTTCCCTATCAAAGCCACCACCTATACCTCTTCTTTACACATCTAAAACCACTTAGGTTTTGAAAATTTCTTCGAAATAAAATTAAAAAAATTCCTAACATCCTCCTAGAATCAATTCCTTGGGAAGGAATTTATCCAATGAATCCTTTTGGAACAAACCAAAAGGAGTTACTCGATTTAGAGGTAACACCTTCTCTAAAGCTCTTTTATTTCATTTTAGTTATCCACCACCATAGTATTTATTACATTATTTTATAATTACACTAGTATCCTACATATAATATGATGTAGTTATGTTAAGTTTTCATCCAACACTTACACACACCTCTATCTAATGGGTAAAAAACATACTGTTTATGTGTACGAAGAACTACTACCTCACTAAAAAATGATTGTGTATTTTTCCTTTACCAACTCTCATGGTGAAAACTGTGATGGAAAAACTAATTATATATGTAATATATTATATTTATTATGTATTTAATTTTATGTATTCCTTTCATAACACACATATTTTTACTTTCCATTTGGTGTAAATACGATAATTTCATTTGAGGAAGTGTGGAATAATGCCCCCTCAAGTGAAGAGAGGTAAATGTGAGTGGTTTCAAGAGAATTTTGGAAGGTAGTGGAATGGTTATATGAGTGGATAAAAAATAAATTCATCTGATAACTAATGTTTTATTAATAATAATACTGGTGGTATAAAGTGATATAGTGTATGGGGGAATGAAAGGGGATGATATATTAGTATATAGAAGTGGGTTGGAGGATACTACGGTGAAAGGGGTAGGGACTAAAAAAATTGCCTTAGTGAAATATGGTTGAGGAGGTAAAGTTAGAGGATATGTTTTAGGAGGATATAATTTACAGTTTTGAGGTGGTAAAAATTGGAGAGGAGAAGGTTGGGAAAGTAAAGTTTAAGGAGGAGAAGAAAAGGGGGTTAGATGAGGGGTATGTGTAGTAAGGGTTGGTTTTGGATGTGGAATAGTTCAGAGGGGTAGAGGAGGGTTGGGATATAAATGGAAGGGGAGGGTTTTTTATTTTATATTCTTGTAGAATTTTTTTTCCTTTTTTATATTTTATCTTCTTTAGAGATTGATAGCCATGGTATCTTTTTAATCTTCTATTGAATGACTGGAAAGAGATTTTCACATCCACGAGGGGGCATGTAAAATATTTTCCTAATTAAGATCAAAATACATATTCTTAGAAAGTTTTTACATTCCCTCAGGATTCTATGAGGGATATCTAGTGACCGGTATAATGAAATTAGTTGCAATATGAGGCTAATTTATATGTTTTTTTTGAAAAAATATGAATTATCTTAGTAAAAATGAGGTACATGTATTTGATGTTATGAACATGTATGGGATGGTTTATAATTAGTGAGATAGTACATAGATAAATTTATGGATATTTTTAAAAGAGTATGAACACAATTTAGGAAATAATTCACCTGCAAGTCGAATTTTTGGCTCCAAACTTTTCTTAGGAGATGGCAAGGATGAATTCAAACATAAACATTACAACATTGTTGATGTGTAAAACAATAATATTTTCCAATATATATATACCCAACACATTAATGGAGTTAATAACCTGTTAGTGAGGAATCATAAGCATCTTTACGGACTAAAAATTTATTTTAAATTTGGTTTCATGGATAGTCAACTTTGGTTTTTGATTTGTTAGTATAAGAATATGTTTAAAGGGATTATCCTTTGGGAATGATAAATATACATCATGGAGTCTATAGGATATTAAAATTATCCCTCATATTATAGGTATTCTTATATATTTACAAAAACTCTCAAAAGAGAGATGGAAACCATATCCTCTGATTACAAAATCGATCCATGGTTTTCCCTGATGGTTAGAGGTTGGATAATATTGAATAACTCTCAAACAAGTTTTTAGTGATAGTGTAATGGGTTTCCATTTGGAAAAGAAAAACTTCTACAATTTTTTATAATTTATAATAATATTGAATTTATGGGGATAAATGTTATACCATTTCCTAAAAATCACTTTGTTGTAGTGGGATTCTTTACTCATAAAATTCTCTTGCTAGAGGGATATCAATTTAATGGAAGAAGATTCAAAGATTTGAGACTATAAGAAAACAAAAGGATAATTATAGAATATAAATATCATAATATAGGAGTATTAAGGAAAGAATTATTTGAATAAAATGGAGTTCACCTAGAGTTGTAGATCTAAAAGATAATAAAGGTCTAAATTGCAACCAATTTCTTAGTGGTGTCAGATGGTGAATATAATCAATAATTTTGAATTAACTAATGTCCCATAATCAGGGTATAATAATTCAAATCCTCTTTATAAATTGGAAGATATTATATGAATAATGTTTGGGTGATGGTTTGAGAACTAAATAAATATGTAATATATAACATAAAATAATAAATTTAAAAGTTTGGTCATCAAAATTACCAGTGGTCAAAAAATATTTTTGAATTTTAAATAGGGTGACAATTTTTTAAGTCTTTATCCATATTCATATATTTAGTAGGTGACTATATATTCAATTTATAATGACTATTAATTCATTTTTATATGATTTTGAAAAAAAACAATTTATTCTAAAAATAGAAAATGTACTCCCCTTTTGTTAGGATTCTTGTTAATTTTGTGAGTATATCATTGAATTATGTATGATTATAATAAATCGATCATCTTTATTTTATGATTTATAAATTCCAACCAATATTAGTTTTATTTTTTGATAAGAATGTGATCCAAAATATCATTATTTTTCTAAAATATAGAGTGATATCAAAATTTTCCCTATGGGATTGTAGGAGGTGATATTAAATATCAATGTGTTTTTTAATCTGGAGTTATGTAATGGTTTTTTTAAAGGGGTATAAGAATGTTATTATCTAAAATAATTAGTATATATGTGTATGAAAAACCAAAACCAAAATGTGTGTGTTTCATCCACAATAACTACGTTAAATGACTTCTAAATCCTACATATTTAGCATCAATAGTGGAAAGTGTAATGGAATGTTTCTTCTTGATAGACAAAAGAATGTGATTTTATAGGAGAATATTCTAAGTACTAGATTTAATTTTTCCTACTAATATATATTATCTAAAGTCAATACTTGAGTAAGTAATGATAAAGAAATTTCATCTAATGTGATAAAGTAATACATGTTTTGAAGTTCCTCTCATGTTGTGAAAAATTATATTCTTTGTCGTTAAATGCGATTCTTTGAAGTTTTTCTCAAATATTATAGATAGAAATACAAAAAAATTTGTATTGTTTAATTTATATTAATTATAGTAGACCAACAATCATCACTTATAATGATTTTGATCTAATGGTTTCCTAGTAACATACAGATCTAACTTACATGAGGTAGTTAGTTTTCAAAGAAAAATAATTAATATAGGTCAATGATATACTTGAAGGACTAAAATTGTTTTATTATTATTTTGAAATCACTTTTAATGGAATGTGATAACCCATAAAATTACAAAATACAAAATACAAATCTTTAAACATAATAAGAGATAGGCAAACCATTGAAATCTAATTTAAGTCTATTATATGCATTATTCCTATGTAATTTACAAATAAGTTCATTTACCTCTAAACAAGGATCATCTTGGATAAGGAATTAGAATAAATAAGCCATCTTGTGCCACATCTAAATTTACTCCTACATATTTAACTCCCATACATCTAATCCTCTTACCAAAATACTATCTTGCTTATCGATCCACTCTGTTCACACCTTATTAGTGTCTGCACGTCACAATCTCATAGAAATTGTAACCATATACTATTTCAAGGAGTTGATAGGAATAATTTCATCCAAAATTTGTTTCATAAATTGAATAATAATTTCCCATAACTCCCATTTCACTAAAACATTAGCCCGGTCAGTGTTAACCTCATTTAAAGATAGGTTCATCACATTAAAATCCTCCAACATGTATTTTTCCCACTCATTGGAATTATACTTTTTGGCGTATCTTGTCTCCATTCATTTGGGTATGTATGAGTACCCATTTCACCCTTTATATTTATATCCATTAATCAGGATACATCTCCCTGAGTCTTGATTACCTATTTAGACCTTCCTCCTCCTCGGACCAGGTAGCCCTCGACCCTAGATTTCATTAACACTATATTTTAAAAATTGACAAGAAGACTCATCACTATAATTTACCATTTGGAAACACTGATCTTTATTTAGGATCTCTTATCGGGATATGTCATGATCCTGATCAATCCCATTACTCATCAACCATTCAAATCGGTTTTCTGTATTAATATTTGACACCTCCCATCCGGGGATTGTCTTTTTCCGCACCCATTCCCTATTTCCTATAGTGCTTGAACCTTCCAAAAGTTTCACCTACATATATAACCTCATGAGACACATTAGAACGAATATTTTTCCCTGGTACTATCTCTTGTGACCCCTCCATTCCAAGGTTTTTGTTTCCTAGACAAACTGCCTCCAAATATGAAGCAACCTAAGGACAAATGTTTCTCTAATCCAACTTCTCTGTATTAAAAACCCTATAAGCAGCTTTTAACCCATAAGGTCATTTTACCTCCCTCTCAACAATGTCACAATTCAGTCTTCAATATATGTGTACAAATTTTAGATTAATATTCACATATATGACTTTTTCCAAAGGAAAATAATCTTTGGATGCTCCAATAACCTGCACCTGGTCAGTTTCCTCCATAGGGAAAGAGTACTGTGAATTTAGGTTGTTTTGATCCCATAAACCATAAAATGAAACCTATTCCATCAATCCATTAGACCATGTTACACTAGGACCAGACTATTTCACCACATACCAATTTTGTTGAATGACCTTTATCCCTCACTGTCACTCTGAAATCATATGACACAATTTGTAGCATAGAGAACAAAAATATACAAATGATTCAAAAATAAATCGTTGTTTATGTTTAAATTCTTCATCAAATATATTTAAAACAAAATTTATATTCATCATTGAGACATTTAATTGAATGTATATGTAAGGGGAAACAGGGTGACAGAGTGCACTAGTTCTAGAATCAAAATTAAAGGAAGTAACCAATCAGGTTACCTAACATCTGAATTATATAAGGGTTCTAAAACAGAAGAGGTATCTATAGAAAACTAATAAAAACACTATTTTTAGATGTTTACACATCATGTAAAAGTCATAATACCACTGGAAAAGAAATAAACATGATATGTTTCAAAGATGGGGGGATTTGGACCAAGCCTTGATCATACAACATTCTGAATAAAAGAGAATAATTATAATCCTATTGTCGAGAAGCCCAACTCTATCTCAATACTATAAACACCATGCATCTAAGACAAAACTATCAAATGAATCCATTAATGGTATATGATGATTGTATATAGAATCCAAGGTAAAATCAATAAGTGATGATTCATTGGTGAAATCTAAAGATTAAAGTGATAGTTGTAGATAACCATCAAACATGTACAGAACTTTAGAGAAAAGTGAGATCTAAGGAAAATTTGGAAAGGGTTCGGGGTAAGAGAAGGGAAAGAAATTTCATGGATGAGTCCCCTAAAGTGGTGAAGTGTATCCCTCCACCTCAATGATGGGAGGGATCAGTATGATTCCCATCAATTCCTAGGTGATGTCAAGATGGGAGTAACCCTTCAATGTTATACTTATGTTGTCCAAGAATGTTACCTTCTAAAGTTTGTGTAAATTGAAAACCAATGATGAAACAAAGTTCTACCATATTTATCATTTCAAATTTATTCTTCAAAAGTTTGGAAAAATATTTTGTGATTGTTATTTGAGTGTATATTAAGATGATGCTATCTATATATATTTTAATAATTAAGGTTACCTTTTAAATTATCCTAAAAAAATATGGGATATTTTGTTCCTTTTATGAATCTATTTTGTATAATAAAATTTGATAGATGACCACACTATGACCTAAAATCTAGACTAATTTCATATAGAGACTTGTTAAGTTTAAACACATCATATAACATGTGTGTATTTGTAAAACTCAATGGTTTTCAACATAAAATTACTCGTTAAAAAACCATTTAATAATATGAATTTTAAAACCATTTGAAAACGGATAAAATTGAGATAAACCATAAAGTCACATATAATTTGAATAGATTATATTTTAGTTATCAGAGAAAAATCATTCTAAATTGTTTATGCATTATTCCTAGTTATACCATTTAACAACTAGCAGGGTCTTGTTCTAGATAATTACATCATTATCATTAAACTTGTTTTAGGAGACCCTTTTAGAACCTAAACTAGAAAATCATTGGATCTTTAAACCAGAGTCAATACTTGATTCCCTTCAAGTTGTTTGAAATCATATCAAATTTATATGATATAGTTTTAATCAGTAATGGATTTATTATATGTTTTTGGTTTGAAATATGATATAAATACAAGACTTTCACATTAAATCCCGAGAGTTTTTCAAGTTGAAAATGGTTTATTGATACTACTAATGAAATTTTAAATGGGTTATTATCTGAGTTCTAGAATGAAAAATGTTGTTAAAATTCTTTTGATAAATCACATTATGATTATTCAATTTATGATTCTAGATTTTTAATCATTGTATTTTGTAATGTAGTAGACGGTCTTAAAATATCAACTATACCATTTTTTAGAAGACTAGAAAAATGTTTTGAAAAAGGTATAAGCTCATAAAATTTCACTTTTTCCATATATTCAATGGTATGAATCCTTTTATTGAAGAACATATAAGCATTAATTGAGGCATAATATCCTATAATGGTTCCTTCATGTAATTTATAATCAAACTTTCCAATATTATTCTTAATATTTATATTAAATCCTTTATATCCAAAACTTTTAAGTATATGATCTTAGGATTTATACTATTCTAAAATTTATAATGTGTTTACTTTAAGAGGGGTCATTGTAAAACATGATTTATAGTGCTGTAAGGAGTGTTTATAGTCTTAACCCAAAAGAAAATAGGAAGTTTATATCCACATAACATAATTTAAGAAATATCCTAGAGAGTTTTATTTCTCTATTTAACCACAACATTATGTTGTGGTGTTTTGGGGGATGAACCTTTTTGTTTTATGCCCTTTTTAAATGTAAAAAAGTTTTGAAATCTTGATTTTCAAACTCACCACCATGATTACTATAAAATGTAATTAATGTCAGACTTTTTTTTATTTTCAACTAATGTTATATTTTAAAAACTAAGGGATTATAATTTTTGAAAACAAAATAACACCCAGTGTATCATGATTAGTCATCAATTATAACATAAATATATTATTTTCCTCCAATACTCATAGTGTTTGTTGTCCCCAAAATGTCCATATGTATTAGATGGAGTGATTTGGAAGTAATATGATGTTTATTAGATCTAATATAAATTAATATTAGTTTCTAAATTATAAATGATCACAATATTTTTTTAAACAAAATCTTAACAACAGTAGGTCCTTCACCATACCATTTCAAGAGAGTATGGTTAAGGTAACAAGTTTACAATGTTTGAGACATCAGTGACATAACCATGAATCATTTTATACAGCCCTAAGTCAAGGGATGTTTCAATTTTATAAGTTAATCATTTTTTGAGTATAGATAATTTTATAGTAATCTAAATTTACTATGTGATATCTTTAGGTCTTGGTTATAAAATATGAATTATTTCAAAACTTATCTAAATATCCCCAATATCATAGTTGAATTATGCATATGATATTGTGCTTATGTCCTGTAATGTAAATAACACTAGAAATTAAAGGTCTACCCTATGTAGTAATACTTTCTTATCCTATAATTTTTCGTTGCATATTTTATCCAAATGTAACAAATTTTCCAACCATTTACTTTAAGATCAATGAAGAACTCAAGAGTTTTATTGAAATTGGAATTGTAATAATGTTTAATTTGTTTCCAATAAGTTGAGAAACATTAAAAGTAAATGCGTTTTAAATGTAATGATTGAATCTATGTTCTTAATGTCTAAAATATATTCTAATGGAGAATACGGATTGTTTACAACATTTGAAAAAAATATTTTTATGATGATTATTAACCAACATTAGTTTGAATAAATTAAAATAGAGATAAGACGAGTTCATGTTTTAAGAGTGGATGATAGTATTGATATGGATTTAATCTATCGGAGTTTACAAAGTTTTTACTAAGTAAAGTATTTGTGACATTATATGAAAAATATATCCATCTACTTAAGGAAGAACCAACTCAATATAACATTATGAAAGTGCGTGGAGGTAACATTTAAGGAGAGAAATTTTATGATCTCAAGTGGTGATAAAAGGTTAAGAATCACCCATGGGTCAAGCACATAAGACATGAAAGACATTGTGATCATGTATATAGAACATGTTCATGGTGGCGGTCATGGGTTAGAGGGTTGCGGCTCACCCCATTTATCTGTTTGTTGTGTATTTGGGTGCCAAACATGATTCCGTATCAAGTGTAAACTAGAATGTGTTTAGTTTTTAAGAGGATCTAGAATGATGAAAAAATCAATGTGGGATAGAAGGACCGATGCATTGTTTATCCACCATTAAAACTTAGATAAAGATAATGGGATATTAGCTTTGGTATATAAATGCCTTTCTATTAATCCATCAATGTTCTCCTTCTACCATTGGATGCCTAAGTGTTCTGCATGTGTCAATCTATTACACTACATTTTCCATAGATCATGCCAAACACATTAAGAAAATTAGATCTATCAAGAGTGATCTTAAGGTGCTCAAGAAAACTAGCCCATGTCCAATAGATTATTCTTACATGAAAAAGGTGTCACATGAACACTACATAAAGATTTTTTGCATTCAACTAGGAGTTTTATCTATGATATCCAATGATTGAGATGATATTCAAACATGATAGAATGCATGCAAGTTCTTTTTCAAGCATGAAAACCTAATATTTCATTAACACAATAGAGTAGATGAACACATACGTACATGTTTTTCAAGAGAGTAATGTTTCATAGTGATGGTGATTTTGTGAAATCATGTTGCAAGAGGTAATTCAATGAACATTGATTCGAGGTGATGGGTGTATCAGAAGTAAGGTGGTGGGGGAGTTAGTGATGCTCATCTATAAGTACCCACCGTGCTCACCATTTGTAACTGCACATCAAGAGAGAGATCAAAGAGTGCCAAAACAGAGGCTCGAGGGAGCTCTGTATTCAAGAAGGTGGTTTCAATATTATTTTACTATGATTTATAAATCCTTCAGGATGATATGTTGATTTAATTTCATGATTTAGTGCTTAATTAATTCACTTTCACATTGCTATGCCAACAGGTAGTGATGTTCCAGCAGTTCAAGAGCTTTGTGTGATATATTATATGCATATAAAATAATATATGAAGATTAATGTTATCTTTATAAAATAATTACACGTACAAAAATTAATAATTCTTAAACAATTTGGGTTATGAAAATAAACATTGGATGTAACGACCCAATCTTTTTGAGTAGTATATTAACTTACTCTTAATGATTTAATAAGATGTTAGTGGTTAATGCAGGAAGAGGAGGCGATGGCTTCATCCAGTTGACTTGAACCTTATGAAGCCCACTTATCAGAGCTTGGGAAGGAGGTAGCATCTGTGGGCTTCGCTTTGGACCAAGCCCAAGATGAACTCCAGCGTGTTAAGCTTGAACGGAAACGCCTACGGGAGAAGTTCAAGTTAGTAGAGATTACTACTAGGGCAATGTTATCTGAGCCTCCCTCAGATTCTCTCACCATAGCACACCTTACACTTAGGTCTTATGCCGGTGTTATAAGGGCCTATGTGACGAGACCCTAGCTTCCTTGTGTAATCCTTTCAGGTGAATAAATTGAGATTTCTTCCTTTAGTGATGTTTGTGAAATTTCAAATGTCCATATAATTTTAGAATGTATTTTATTGATGAATTTTGAAAAAAGGATATTTTAAAATATTTATGTAAACCCTAAATAACTAATGATGTGTAATGATTTTCAAAAAATGGTCTTCTACAAAAGTGTTCAGTAAGGAATTTGGAGTCTAATAAGATCAACTTAATTTTTGATGAATAGTAAATTATGAATAGTGATTTTATGCTTAGGATTAGTAATATGACCAAATGGATTAGTAATTTCACTCAAAGAAAGTTTTAATATAATTTAGACACTTAGATTAAGTAATGTGATTCAATAAAATGGTTAAATAACAGTTTCATAAATTATTAGTCAAGTATTAGTTTTTTTTGGATGAATAGTGTTTTTTAATTAAAAATTTAATTAAAAAAAATTAGAAAATTATTTTTATAAAAATGACTTTATTTTTGAACTTAGAGCATCGATATTATGTCATGGTAATTTTTGGGGATTTTTCTGAAAAAAATGATTTTTCGGTGAATAGTGTATTTATTTAAAAATAAAATTAAAAATATTTAGAAAATTATTTTTATAAAATGGAGTTCATTTTTGAAATCATAGCATTGATATTTGGTTAATGTGAAATTTTGGGATTTTTCTAAGGAAGTTGAATTTTCAGGGAATAGTAAAAATACAGTTTTAGGGTCTCGGTATGTTTAATGACATCATAACGGTGTCATGATGATGTCATTAGATCTTTTAAGGGTTTCCCGGCCAAGGGTGATGAATTATTGTTTTGGGGGCCCCATGTGGCCTAACTCCATGATAAATGCCAAGGGAGAGCACATGGGTTTGAGAAAAGCACATGTGAGGTGTCCCTTGGCCATTAATGCCTTGTCCCCTCACTTTCCCTATAAATACCCACCCTTTCCTCCTTTATTATTCACTCCCAACTCTCCCCCAACTAAGTTCTGGTCTTCTTACCTTCCAAGGAGTCCTCCCAAGGTGCCCCCAAGCCCTCAAGGTCCAAAACTTTGAGTTTCAAGAGTCACGTTTTAAGGTAAGGGATCCGACCTCTCTCTTTCTTTTCATGTAATCTCTTTTATGTCATTCCTTTTATGCTCCATGTTTTTATGTGAGAGGATGTTCTTTTATATTCCTCTTACTGCCCTTTCATGTTTATATTATGAGAGATCCCCTCTTACTCTCATCATTTCGTTTTATGAAAGTTTAAGTGACGCTGTTAGGCTGCCGAATTTTTAAGGGATTCTTTCACCCTTCTCATTTTTCAAGTTCGATTTTCATGTCAAGTCTTTCGAGTTCCTTTTTATTATGTTGGGGTATGATCTCTATATCTATCATACTGATCTCTTATGATCATATGATGAGTGACCCTATTTGATCTTGTCAAATCATTTTTTTTGAAGTTAAGTGACGCCGTAAGGCTGCCGAATTTTCATAAGAGAAATCAAATTTTTTTTCCTTCCATGTTTTTCATTTCAAATGGTATGTCCCTCAAATTTCATTACCATGTCCATATGTCCTTCTTATTCTTTCACCCTACTGTTTTATGGATCATTTATGAGTGGGTGACCCTTGTCCCCTCTCATTTCAATGTTTTTTAAAACCCCGAAACTTAGCCATTATGCTGCAGAATTTTCCCCTCAAAATGCCTCTCTCTTTTCTCAAAAATTATTTTATGTTATAAAGTGAATACTCAAAGATCTTATTTCTACAAGGGTATTCACATATATATATATATATATATATATATCAAAATGTTCCATTTTAAATTCGGGGATTTACATACATGAGACCCGCTTTCCCTTTCCGTGGGTTTAAAGTGACGTAAAGATCATGTCTTTAAAGCAGTTTTTAAAACGTTATGATTAAGAAATGAGACCCATTTATTTTATGCTATATGGGTTATTTATGAAATGTTTGATGATTATATATGTGGATCACATGATAATAAAGGCAAATTTAAGGGTGCTCCCTAATAGCGCTCCAATGCATTGGGTAATGATGTAACCACTAGAGATTACAATTTTCACGATACCTTGGTGAATAACCTTGGTAATTTTCAAATGACACCTTGGGGATGGACCTTGGTGATATGTTCATGATTTTCTATGTTAAATGATGTAGCCACATCTTCAAGTTATGGAAAATGTTATTTTTATTATGAAATGCCTCATGATTTCTTTCTCATGCCTTAAAGTTCTTTTCATGTCCTTATTAAAGTATCTCAAGTTCACATGTAAAATGTTCCTCTTGTTTCCCTTACTAGGCCTTCTGCTCACCCTTTCTTTTGATGTATGTTCCCAGTTTATGAGATGCAGTAATGAACCTAGAATGAACTTAAGGAGACGCCTTTAAAGTGTTTAAGAAGAATGTTTTATGTTGTTTTCATGTATTATATTCCTGGTTTCCAAGACACTAGACCTTAAAGATCCTCAGTTTTGTGTAATGTAATGAAATTTTATGTTATAAAATGGCGGGATGATATAGTTGGTATCAAAGGATGGTTTAGTTATTTGTGGAAATTAGGATATAAAAACTTTAGGAAGAACCCTATAGAAATGTTTAAATATAGGAAAACTTCCTGGTATTTTGGTAAGTATTGAGTAAGTGGTTTATCAAACAAATACATCCATGTCTGGATACGAGCAGGTAGAGGCGGCTCTGCCACAGATGTACATAGGGGTAAAACCTGAAAACACCTCTTTGAGCTAGACTCGAACGGGAACTGGTGCACAATAACGGGCCTTGCTGCACTTTTGGTTACGACACTCCCTGGGGATATGTTTGGTTAATCACAAGATTTTTATGAATCATTATGAAGGAATTATAGAGAAGTATAATTGTTTAAGAATGAAGTCTTAGTTAAAATATTCATAAATGAAATAAGTTTCTCACTAAGGTTTTATTCTTTTAGAAGATGGCGTGAAATAGGAGGAACCGTGCCGATGGTGACCGCAATGCACCATGTGCTGACGGCCCTCCGATGGAAACTGGAATGGAAACATTCATGCGAATGATGAACCAACTGACTCAAGTTATGAGTAATAACTTGAATCAAGCTGAGAGGCCGACCTCACCACGAAGGGAACAACACTCTGTTGAGTCCTTCATGCGTCAACGACCGCCAACATTCAGTGGGTCTACTAACCCATTGGTTGCGGAACAATGGATAAGCTCCATTGAAAAGATCTTTTCTGTACTTCATTGTTCGGAACAAGAAAAAGTCACCCTTGCTGTTTACCGCCTAGAGGGAGAAGCTGATCAGTGGTGGTCACTGATCAAAAACACGAAGCCATGAGGAGAGATTGAAGCTATGGAGTGGGAAGAATTTCGGGGAATTTTCTTTAACAAGTATTTCCCTCGTTCCATGAGAACGAAAATGGAGAAATAGTTTCTCGAGCTGAAGTAGAAGGAGAACGAATCTGTTGGAACCTATGAGATGAACTTCACAAAGCTTTCCCGTTATACCTCAAGCTTCGTCATGGACCCTAATGGGAAGGTTGATATATTCTTTGGTGGACTACGACCTCATCTGCGGAAGAATCTAGCCAACAGGGACTACGATAGCTATGAAGAAATAGTTCGAAGTGCTATGAAAGTTGAACTAGAGTTTGGGGAGACACAGTGGTCTCACAAATCTAATGAAAAGAATAGAACTCTAGAACCAAGCCTGGGAAGAAGTTTTGATCAGGAAAGAGGTGGAAAGCATATGCAACATGCCACATGCAATAAATGTGGGAATAAGCATACGGGGAACTGCTTGATCGGAAGTGGTAAGTGCTACAGGTGTGGAAGAGAAGGCCATATTTCTCGGAATTTTCGTAGTGATGTGAAGCCTCAACATACCAACACTAACGACAGAGGAAAGATGGTTCTGGCTCTACCCGAAGTCACATGCTTCAAGTGTGGACAGCTTGGGCACTTTGCTAATCAATGTCCAAATCTGAGGGCGGTGGAAGGGAATCACCATCAACCTCAGCAGAGGCCAAGGGAGCAAGGTCGTGCTTTCGCTATCACAACAACTGAAGTTGAAGTTCCGAATGATGTGGTAGTAGGTACTCTTGTTGTCCTCTCAAAACTAGCAAGTACTTTATTTGATTTTGGATCTACACATTCCTTTATTTCCTCCATGTTTGCAAGGAATATAGAATCAATCCCCGAACTACTAGAGGTAGAGTTGTCAGTCAAGACTCCAAGTGGGATTATCCATGCATCAACAGTGTTTAGAGACTCTAGTGTTTACTTCAGTGAGCACAATCTTATCGCAAATCTAGTAGTCATTCCCATGTTGGAATTCGACGTTATACTAGGGATGGACTGGCTCTCAAAGTATAATTCTAAGATCAAATGCAGAAGTAAGGAAATCTCAGTAGTCTTGAATAAACGACCTACAGTTATCTTCCAAGGAGAGATATACCGAACTGATCCCTATCTAGAAGCACCTCCCGTAGCTTTCTTTATGGAGTTAATCAGTGATGATGAAGAAGGGAAAGGGAGAATACAAATAGAAGATGTTCCGATTGTTCAGGAATACATGTATGTATTTCCTGAGGAGTTACCTGGACCTCCCCTAGAAAGAGAGGTAGAGTTCTCCATTGAACTCGTACCTGGGTCTCAACCGATATCAAAGACTCCGTATAGAATGGAAAATGTGGAGTTAGAAGAGCTAAAGAAACAACTCCAAGACTTGTTGGAGAAGGGGTTTATCCGACCGAGTGTGTCTCCTTGGGGAGCACCAGTTCTCTTTGTGAAGAAGAAGGATGGATCAATGCGGCTATGCATTGATTATAGAGAACTGAACGGGATCACTGTGAAGAACAGATATCCTCTTCCAAGAATTGATGATTTATTTGACCAACTTCGTGGGGCTCAATTATTCTATAAGATTGACCTTAGATCTGGTTATCATCAACTGAGGGTGAAGAAGGAAGATATTCCAAAGACTGCCTTCCGATCAAGATATGGGCATTATGAGTTTACTGTTATGCCCTTCGACTTGACTAATGCTCCTGCTATTTTCATGTATTTGATGAATAGAGTATTTAAGGACTACCTTGATAACATTGTGGTAGTTTTTATTGATGATATTTTGATATATTCAAAAAGTCGTGTGGAACATGAAGATCATCTGAGGGTTATTTTTAAAACTCTATGGAAGGAGAGGCTCTTTGGGAAGTTCAGAAAGTGTGAGTTTTGGTTACAACAAGTGGATTTCTTGGGGCACATCGTAACCAATGAAAGAATCTCGGTTGACCCTGCAAAGACAATGGTTGTAGAGGAGTGGCCTCAACCCACAACAGTAACTGAGATTCGTAGTTTCCTTGGTTTAGCGGGATATTATAGGAGGTTTGTGAAAAACTTTTCACGACTTTCTAATCCACTAACCAAGTTGACTCGAAAAGGGGTTAAGTTCATCTGGACAAAGGAATGCGAGGAAAGTTTCCAAGAGCTGAAGAAGAGATTGGTTACTGCACCTGTGTTATCACTACCCTCTATCGGAGAAGGATTCGTTATTTTTAGCGATGCATCTCTGAAGGGGCTTGGGTGCGTCCTCATGCAAAATGACAAGGTGATTTCTTATGCATCTCGACAGTTGAAGATTCATGAGCAGAATTATCCTACGCATGATCTAGAGCTGGCGGCAGTTGTTTTTGCTCTAAAGATATGGAGGCACTATCTTTATGGGGATAAATGTGATATATACACTGACCACCAAAGTCTAAAGTATATTTTCACACAAAAAGAATTGAACATGAGACAAAGGAGATGGTTGGAGCTTATTAAAGACTATGATTGTTCAATACATTATCACCCTGGAAGAGCAAACAAAGTCGCGAATGTGTTAAGCAGGAAAGATCATGTTGTTCTGGCAACAATGAGGATCTTAGGAGATCCCTTGATTAAAGATCTAGTAAAACTGGACATGGGAATTATAAGGAAAGGGACATCATCAACCCTATCCCAAATGATTTCTCAACCTTCATTACTAGAGAAGATCAAGAAGGCTCAAAAAGAAGATCCTTTGCTGCAGGAGAAGTTGGAGGCTGTAAAAGATGGGAAGTTACCTGATTTCAATATTGATCAAGAAGGTGTATTGAAATTTCGTACAAGACTATGTGTTCCATCTATTCCGGAGATAAATAAAGAACTGATGGATGAAGCTCATAGCTCTACTTTCTCTATACATCCGGGAAGCACTAAGATGTATAGAGACCTTCGTGATCATTATTGGTGGGATAACATGAAGAGGGAGATTGCCGATTACACTACAAGGTGCCTGGTGTGTCAGTAAGTAAAGGCAGAAAGACAACTTCCTAAGGGGGTATTACAACCGCTACCCATACCAGTATGGAAGTGGGATAATATCACCATGGACTTTGTAACTGATCTCCCAAAAACATCCAAAGGAAACAATACGATATGGGTTATTGTGGACCATCTCACCAAGACAGCCCATTTTATCTCTATTCGGGAAGATTTCTCTCTGGATCAGCTTGCCAAGATATACATGAAGGAAGTGGTAAGGCTGCATGGGGTACCACTATCCATCGTATCTGATCGTGACCCAAGATTCACATCAAAATTCTGGAGAAGTCTGCAACATGCTCTAAATACTGAATTGAATTTTAGTACGGCCTATCATCCTAAAACTGATGGCCAATCTGAAAGGACTATTCAGACACTCGAAGAAATTTTGAGATTATGCTCAATGGAATTTAAAGGTGGATGGGATCAACACCTCCCATTAGCGGAGTTCTCCTATAACAACAGCTTCCATGCGAGTATTTATATGGCACCCTATGAAGCTCTGTATGGAAAGCGGTGTAGAACTCCTACTTGTTGGGATGAAACTGGTGAGAGGAAGCTTCTTGGGCCTGATCTCGTGCAAGAGATGACGGAACAGGTTCATGCCATCCAACAACACATAAAGGCTGCTCAGAGTCGGCAGAAGAGCTATGCTGACAATCGTCGAAGGGACTTGGAGTTTGGTGTTGGTGACAAAGTCTTCCTTCGAATTTCTCCATGGAAGAGAGTCATGCGGTTTGGGAAGAAAGGGAAGCTCAGCCCTAGGTACATTGGCCCCTATGAAATCCTTGATCGCATAGGAGCAGTGGCCTATCGTATAGCACTTCCACCGAACCTAGCTCAAGTTCACAATGTCTTCCATGTAACTATCTTGAGGAAGTACATACCCGACCCTTCACATGTACTGAACCCAGAGGTGGTACAACTGGAACATGACCTCTCTTATGAGGAGCAGCCAGTGGAGATCTTGGACCGTAGAGACAAGGTCCTACGAAACAAGACTACCCACCTTGTGAAAGTGTTGTGGAGGAATCATAAATATGAAGAAGCGACTTGGGAGCCTGAGGAAACAATGAAGCAAAAGTACCGTCACCTTTTCGACTAGGCCTCAAGTGTAAATTTCGGGGACGAAATTTCTTAAGGGGGGAAGAATGTAACGACCCAATCTTTTTGAGTATTATATTAACTTACTCTTAATGATTTAATAAGATATTAGTGGTTAATGAAGGAAGAGGAGGCGATGGATTCATCCAGTAGACTTGAACCATATGAAGCCCACTTATCAGAGCTTGGGAAGGAGGTAGCATCTGTGGGCTTCGCTTTGGACCAATCCCAAGCCGAACTCCAGCGTGTTAAGCTTGAACGGAAATGCCTACGGGAGAAGTTCAAGTTAGTAGAGATTACTACAAGGGCAATGTTATCTGAGCCTCCCTCAGATTCTCTCACCATAGCACACCTTACACTTAGGTCTTATGCCGGTGTTATAAGGGCCTATGTGACGAGACCCTAGCTTCCTTGTGTAATCCTTTCGGGTGAATAAATTGAGATTTCTTCCTTTAGTGATGTTTGTGAAATTTCAAATGTCCAGATAATTTTAGAATGTATTTTATTGATGAATTTTGAAAAAAGGATATTTTAAAATATTTTTGTAAACCCTAAAAAACTAATGATGTGTAATGATTTTCAAAAAATGGTCTTCTACAAAAGTGTTCAGTAAGGAATTTGGAGTCTAATAAGATCAACTTAATTTTTGATGAATAGTAAATTATGAATAGTGATTTTATGCTTAGGATTAGTAATATGACCAATTGGATTAGTAATTTCACTCAAAGAAAGTTTTAATATAATTTAGACACTTAGATTAAGTAATGTGATTCAATAAAATGGTTAAATAACGGTTTCATAAATTATTAGTCAAGTATTAGTTTTTTCGGATGAATAGTGTTTTTTAATAAAAAATTTAATTAAAAATAATTAGAAAATTATTTTTATAAAAATGACTTTATTTTTGAACTCAGAGCATCGATATTATGTTATGGTAATTTTTGGGGATTTTTCTGAAAAAAATGATTTTTCGGTGAATAGTGTATTTATTTAAAAATAAAATTAAAAATTTTTAGAAAATTATTTTTATAAAATGGAGTTCATTTTTGAAATCATAGCATTGATATTTGGTTAATGTGAAATTTTGGGATTTTTCTGAGAAAGTTGAATTTTTAGTGAATAGTAAAAATACAGTTTTAGGGTTTCGGTATGTTTAATGACATCATAACGGTTTCATGATGATTTCATGAGATCTTTTAAGGGTTGGCCGGCCAAGGGTGATGAATTATTGTTTTGGGGGCCCCATATGGCCTAACTCCATGATAAATGCCAAGGGAGAGCACATGGGTTTGAGAAAAGCACATGTGAGGTGTCCCTTGGCCATTAATGCCTTGTCCCCTCACTTTCCCTATAAATACCCACCCTTTCCTCCTTTAGTTTTCACTCCCAACTCTCCCCCAACGAAGTTCTGGTCTTCTTACCTTCCAAGGAGTCCTCCCAAGGTGCCCCAAGCCCTCAAGGTCCAAAACTTTGAGTTTCAAGAGTCACGTTTTAAGGTAAGGGATCCGACCTCTCTCTTTCTATTCATGTAATCTCTTTTATGTCATTCCTTTTATGCTCCATGTTTTTATGTGACAGGATGTTCTCTTATATTCCTCTTACTTCCCTTTCATGTTTATATGATGAGATATCCCCTCTTACTCTCATCATTTCGTTTTATGAATGTTTAAGTGACGCCGTTAGGCTGTCGAATTTTTAAGGGATTCTTTCACCCTTCTCATTTTTCAAGTTTGATTTTCATGTCAAGTCTTTCAAGATCCTTTTTATTATGTTGTGGTATGATCTCTATATCTATCATAATTATCTCTTATGATCATATTATGAGGGACCCTATTTGATCTTGTCAAATCATTTTTTTTGAAGTTAAGTGACGCCGTAAGGCTGCCGAATTTTCATAAGAGAAATCAATTTTTTTTTCCTTCCATGTTTTCCATTTCAAATGGTATGTCCCTCAAATTTCATTACCATGTCCATATGTCCTTCTTATTATTTCACCCTACTGTTTTATGGATCATTTATGAGTGGGTGACCCTTGTCCCCTCTCATTTCAATGTTTTTTAAAACCCCGAAACTTAGACGTTATGCTGCAGAATTTTCCCCTCAAAATGCCTCTCTCTTTTCTCAAAAATTATTTTATGTTATAAAGTGAATACTCAAAGCTCTTATTTCTACAAGGGTATTCACAAATATATATATATATCAAAATGTTCCATTTTAAATTATAGGATTTAAATACATGAGACCCGCTTTCCCTTTCCGTGGGTTTAAAGTGACGTAAAGATCATGTCTTTAAAGCAGTTTTTAAAACGTTATGATTAAGAAATGAGACCCATTTATTTTATTCTATATGGGTTATTTATGAAATGTTTGATGATGATATATGTGGCTCACATGATAATAAAGGAAAATTTAAGGGTGCGCCCTAATAGCGCTCTAATGCATTGGGTAATGATGTAACCACTAGAGATTACAATTTTCAAGATACCTTGGTGAATAACCTTGGTAATTTTCAAATGACACCTTGGGGATAGACCTTGGTGATATGTTCGTGATTGTCTATGTTAAATGATGTAGCCACATCTTCAAGTTATGGAAAATGTTATTTTTATTATGAAATGCCTCATGATTTCTTTCTCATCCTTAAAGTTCTTTTCATGTCCTTATTGAAGTATCTCAAGTTCACATGTAAAATGTTCCTCTTGTTTCCCTTACTGGGCCTTCTGCTCACCCTTTCTTTTGATGTATATTCCCAGGTTATGAGATGCATTAATGAACCTAGAATGAACTTAAGGAAACACATTTCAAGTGTTTAAGAAGAATGTTTTATGTTGTTTTCATGTATTATATTCCTGGTTTCCAAGACACTAGACCTTAAAGATACTCAGTTTTGTGTAATGTAATGAAAGTTTATGTTATAAAATGGCAGGATGATATATTGGAATCACACATACTTATGAAAAGGATGAAGTTATATCTTCATGTGATAAATTTGTGTGAACGAAGAAGAAGTTATGGTATGTGATGCATATGCATGAATGATAGAGATAACATTTTCGTCAATTTTTATATGAATTCCAATGACTTAATCAATAATAATTTATCAATTTGTGTTATTTACAAAAATATTGGATTTATAGGGTGTTTTGAGCTTAAACATGAAAACCTCTTAATTTGGAAATATTGACAGATTTTAATCAATTTGGAAATTCATGCATATCTTTTAAAAATAAATCCAATTGATGTGATTCATTTTTTATTGGGTTCATATATTTATTTTCTTCATCATTTTTTTCTCAACTAAAATTTAATTTGGCCATCCAAGGGTCCAAAAAATTCTATCAAGTTGGAAAATTATTCTGGATGACTGTGGGGACCCCACCTCAATGAATTGGTCATAAATAGGTGAAAACACATCCAATTTGGGTGATTCAAATTGTAATGTAAATATAATTAAATTAGAGAGTTCTTATATTAAAGATCATGAAGATTTACATTCAATAAGGTGGCCCATGGATGCTCATAATTTGGGGTTGAAAAAATGAAACATTCATCCAAGATAAAATATCAACATTAATTATCCATATGTCATGCTACACAAGGAGGATGAATATTCAATTTCGGGATGAAACATACAATTTATTTATGAAGATCATTTAAGAAGAAACCATGCCATATTTTGAAATTAATTTGGCATTCCATGGTCAAGACTTCCATGGAAAGAATCTATAGGGAATATTAAATTGAAATTATACAGATCTTAAATTTGAAGAACGAAGGATGGAACCCCCTTGGAATATATAATGAGAATTTCACCCATTATGATAGAGAGTTAAACACCACACTTGGAGATGGGAGGAAGCGAAGGGAAACTCAGGGACCATCTCCTTCACCATCATTTTGTTTCTTTCTTCTATTTTCTTTAATTTAAAAATGTATCTCCTCTCCCACATCATCTAGATTTCCCCATCCATGTAGGGGTAGTTTCATTTGAGTGATTGGGAAGAGGAGAGTCTATACCTATGTGTGTGATTGAGTTATTTTTATTTAAATTTATCAAATTCCTTCTTCTTTCTTATTCTGGTTTCAATTCATAATTCACTTTTAAATTCTGAATGAGGTTGGGTTAGGTTTTGATTCTGTTATTATAAAATTCTTTTGTCGATGATCACATCTCTCTCCACACAATTCAAATATGTATACGGTGGAAAAAGATTAGGGCTGGGTAATTAGTGCTTGACAGTATTCAAGTTGTTGTGTAGGATTGTATGTCGGAATATTGGTTTATTTGGTAACAACAATTTCGGGTCAGGTATTTCTTTAATTAATCAAGAAACCTTCTACAATACTAAACACATTGGAAGGAGGATAGACTAATATAAAGTTTTAGATAGGAAAATTCACATCACATCTATCTGACCAAGGGATAGAGAGGACTCAGTAGATGAATCTCTATCTTACCAGTTAAAGGAAGAAGAAGAGAGAAAATTTGGAAACCATTATGGCACAACACTTGGTCTAGATGAACCCAATCCGATCACCATATTTATCATTTGTTAACACACATAAATTCTAGTTGTTTTTTTCTCTCATATTCATTCAAATTAATTAAAACCAATCCTTTTCTGAAAACATACAAAAAGTTACAACCTTTTTTTGGGTGCACTTATTTTCATGAGACTAACTAGTATCAACTACTATACTATACTTAGGTAATTAAAATATTGTTTTTCTGCACCCCACGACATGCATGAATGAAACTTGGCATTGTTTTTGGGTAGGTAGTGCCAAAATAAAATTTTAAATATTTTACATTTTTCAAATTTTAAAAAAATTAAAAAAACAAACATTTCCATGTTGTTCTAAAATGATTATTTCTTTAATTCGTGGAAAAATTACCCACTAGTGAAAGAACCAATTATTGAATCACCATTGTCCATGAAGGATGGTGTTTATTTTCTTATTATATAGGTGAGGTTATTTTGGATGTAAAATAATGACGAACATACATTTAATGAATTCATATCTAGCTTGGGGGAGGACATGAAAATAGAAAATTTTAAAGCACTGGACAAAGAGCTAACTGAGTTCTCCCATTTCTTTCCAGAATTTTATAAAGTTTCCAAGGTCCAAGAATACCCCCCATAGACTTCCCTGATTTTTCTATAGAGATCCAAGAAATAGTGGAGACTATCTCCCTACCTCTATCTGCTGCTACTCAACTATAAGAGGTTCTTTCAAATTAATAAGAGATTGAAGATAAACAAACTCAGGTAGATAATCATTTCATGAACTCAGTATCTTTGGGTCTTGTAAAAACTGAATTGAGTATTACCTCCCCTTGTTTTAATTTTTTAGATTCAGAAAACAATTGTATTTCCTTGAAGTATGATGATTAAAAAGAATATTCATCAAAAGAGGGACATCTAGAGCTCCCCAAACTTGTTGAAAATTTATTGGAGGGTGTTCAAGAAGTGATCAATGTGGCTTTTACTGAGGAAATAGAGACACAATACATAAACATTGAAAGGGAAGAATTTGATATTGACACTTCATGCATTAATTTTGTTCAAATAGAATTATATTTTGACTTTACCTTTGATTTTTCTACTGATGTAGTATACCTTTAGCAACCAATGGAGATTAAAGAATATGTTGTGAAAGTGGAAACCAAGATAGAGGAGGACTCATTCATTTTTATAACCCCACCATGTATGTTGTATCTCATTAAAATGGGGGTGGATATGGTATACTATATCCATGGAGTCCTCAACAAAAAGAATCAAGTGCATTCTGGAAAGAAGAATCCTTATTGGTTCATGACAAAGAAACTTCACCACCATCAGATTGGGGATAACAGATTAGAACTGCCCATCTGGAGGGAGTCAAAACCCAGGACCCACTTGGGGGATTAAACGATGATTTATCCTTCTTTTCTCATTTAAATTCTATTTTCATTTCATTTAATACATTTGTTATGTTATCCTTTTATATTTTTTAGGTTTTAAAATAGAAACACTTAGGAGCCTAACTCAACGTTTCATTTCCAATAAGTCAGTTCGTACACATCCTTTACATTTTCTTGCTTTTTGTGATTCATTTTCAAATATTCTTAAAAGTTAAATAAATTTCAATGCATTGAGTATACTATATCAATTATTTATGGGGGAGGGAAACCTATAGTCTAGTAATTTTCAATTTTTTTAGTCGAGCCAACGATATTAAACAAAAGCACTTCTTGGAGGCAACCCGCTTTTTCCCCTATTGTACACTTGTCCTCTTGGTCATATACCATCATGATTAAAAAATCATTCATAATCAGTTGTTTTTATTCTTTTATTTCAGGTCCATTAATAAAGATTCTGTAAGGATAAAAAATTTCAAGCCAATGAAGAACCCTCATGACACGAAAAAAGCAGGAAAAGAGGTTGTAGTGGGATTACATGTCGCAAAGATAAGCATACATTTAAAAGAGGAGTAAGAGTTTAAATTAAATATTATCAAACTATATTCCCTAAATTTTTATTATTTTAAAGCGTTAATGTATGCCCATGCTTGAATTAATGTTTTACTTGACTTATCTAGGAGACATGAGTTTCTTAAGATTCTAGTGATGCCATGTTTTAGATTTGAATGTTAATAAGATTGAATGAGTAAAATAGAGAATTGGATGATTAAAGTGAAGCATGAATATTAAAGTGAGGAATCATGATTTGGGGGAATTAATTGTTTCATGTAAATGAAATTTCCCTACCATTTTTCAGGCTTTGAATTTCTAAAATTCATGTAAATTAATTTACTATTATTAATCATGCTGTGAGTGATTGTCCAATTTCATATTCCCATTCTCGATAAGAATTCTAGACCAAATATTTACTATTTTTTCTTGATAATATTTCTTGAGTGATCTAGGGACATGCCACCTGCTAGAACATGTATTGAAACTTTCAAATCTATGATTGTGCAAAAGCACATTTAAAATGATTGAGGCACTACTTTGGCTAGCCACATATTTTCCTAATACCCACCGTTACATTTATCCTTCACTAGCCCATAGAATAAATTAATTTCCTTTTAAGTTTAAGACACATTACAAGATAATATTTCCTTACCTACCTGCAGTTTTAGTAATTTTTCATGGATATTTCAAGTTTGAGTGTGGGGGAAGGGCCTTTTGTGTGCGTTCATTAGGATGTGTATCATTTGAGGGTGGTGTTAGGTGTGTGTCATCATTAAGGGAATTTTATTATTAGAAAATTGGGCATGGTTCATCATTTCAATATGATTATTTCATTTTATCTGATTATCCATTAAAAAAAGACAAAAAAATTGAAAATAAAGTTGTGTCTTTCTAAAGCATTACAAAAAAAATAATAAAAAAGAAATACATTATATTGTTCCTTGATGGAGATTATTTAATAAGGGGGATAACATGGATGATATCATTCTTTGTAATCATTTTTTGACTCATGTCCCATGTCATTAAAAGAGGTGGTGTTGTGTTTCACATTCTTAAGGGGATTTGAGTGAGGTCCATCCTATGTTTTCACTTGATAAATCACAAATTGTACTTAAGAGATTAGCCTCCTATTTGATCCCTAATTTTTAATGTATCAAATTCTACCAACATTAAGATAGAGTCATTTAAACCTTTATTTCAAGTACTCATGATTTTATGTGTGTTTTTTCTTTACAAAGTAGAGAATTTAGTTCCTTTACAAGACTATGGATTAGGAGCATGTTCTCCTGATATGAGCATTACTCCACTTTAATTGTAACATGAGTGATGAGAGAAAAGATTCAAAATAGAGGTAGATCATGATATTGCATGTTTAATAATAATAAATTGAGAATTTTGAATGAATGAATGGATAAGCTCCATCATTTTTTAAAGGGGAAAAATAAAATGCAAGAATTTATTATTTCTATGAAAAATGAGAAACTAAATTGATATATTTTTTAACTTAAAAATTTGACTGGGAATTGATAATTGTTTGATTATATTTCATTTAAATTTAAATATTGGTAACATTGGTGCCCTTTTAATTCCATGTTGAGATTTTGTGCTTGAGGAAAAGCATAGTTTAAGTGTCGGGGAATTGATAGAGATAATAATTTTATCATTTTTTAATATGAAATTCAATGATTTAATCAATAATAATTTATCAATTTGTCTTATTTACATAAATTATTGATTTATAGGGTGTTTTGGGCTTAAACATGAAAACTACTTAATTTGGAAATATTGATAGATTTTAATCACTTTGGTAATTCTGGAATATATTTTAAAATATAAATTCAATTTATGTGATTACTTTTTTTTATTGGGTTAATATATTTATTTTCTTCATCGTTTGTTTCTAAACTAGTATTTAATTAGGCCATCCAAGGGTCCAAAAAATTCAATCAATTAGGAAAGTTATTCTGGACGACCGTGTGGAACCGACCTCAATGAATTGGTCATAAATCAGTCAAGACACATCCAATTTGGGTAATTCCAATTGTTATGGAAATAAAATTAAATAGGGGAATTCCTAAGATGAAAATCAGGAATATTTACTTTCATTAAGTCAGCCCATGGATGCTCAAAATTTGGGTCAGAAAAAAAGAAACATTCATCCAGGATAAAATCTCAACATTAATTGGCCATATCTCTTGCTACTTAGGGAGGATGTATATGAAATTTGGGGATGAAATGTAAAATTTATTTATGAATATTGTTTAATAATACACCATTCTCAAATTTGGCTATTAAATTGGCATACCATGGTCAAACATTCAGTGGATAAAATCTGAATGAAATCTAAAGTGAAATTATGAAGACATTAAATTTGAAGACCAGAGGATGGAAGCCCATTGGAAAATATAAAGATAAGGTCACCCATTCTGAGAGAGAGTTCAAAAAAACACTTAGATATAGTAGTAATCCAAGGGACACTTAGGGACCATCTCCTTCAGTATCATTCTGTTTCATTCTTTTATTTTCTTTACATTAAAAGTGTCCATACTCTCCCACATCATCTCGCTTTCCCCATCCATGGAAGGGTAGTTTCATTTGAGTGATAGGGAAGATTGGAGGATGTAAATATTTTTTTTCTTGAGTTATTTTTCTTTATATTAATAAAATTACTTCTTATTTATTATTCTGGTTTCAATTCCAAATTTAGTTTTAAATTCCGAAAGCGGTTATGTTAGGTTTTGATTCTGTTATTATAAATTGCTTTGGTCGATGATCACATATCCCTCAACCCAATTTAAATATGGATACAGTTAAAAAATATTAGGATTTTGTGGTGAGTTCTCGATAGTAGTCAATCATGTGTGTAGGATTCTATGATGTTGGTTTATTTGGGAACAACAATTATAGGCTAGAGATTACTCAAATTAATCGAGTAACCTTCTACAATCCTAAACACATTGGAAGGAGGATAGAACAATATAAGGTTTTAGATAGGAAAATTATCATCACATCTATCAGACCAAGGGAGAGAGAGGACTCAGTAGATGAATCTATCTCTTACTAGTTAATGTAAGAAGAAGAGAGAAAATTTGGAAACCATGATGGCACACCACTAGGTCTAGCCGAACCCAATCTGATAACCATCATTATCATTTTTTAACAAACAATATTCAAGTTGTTTTTTCTCTTATAGTCACTCAAATAAACTAAAACCAATCCTTTTCATAAAACCTACAAAATGTGACAACCTTGTTTTGTGTGCACTCCTCTTTGGTAGACTACCTAGGATCAACTACTATACTATACTTAGGTAATTAAAATATTGTTTTTCCATGCCCCACGATAGGTTTGTGTCAATGAAATATTCATTCAATAATATTATAAACTAATCTCCCCTACGTGTTCCATTAATGAGGAAGCAATGGTGTAATTCTTATTACAAAAATATTGTTGCGTATTTGAAAAAAGTGACATTTAACTTATATTCCTATGAAAATGGGAAGGAATTATAATTATTTCATTACAATTTCATGCATAAAAATATAATTCTCACCCAATATGATTGAAGAAAATGGAATTTTCATATTTCTACTGATTTAAAATACCATTAGTATGATTTTATTGAGATTAAGTGATATGTTTTAGTGAAATGAGGAATAAAAAAACATGTAGTATCTTGAAGACCTTTTGGTAGATCATTATGATATTATAGTGAGATAAAGTGAAAGTGTAGAATTCCAATCATTTGAAACAGTATACTAAGCTAACTTATGGATAGTGTTTTTGATTATATTCACTGGTAGTCTAATGCATTTATTGTAAGTGAGAAAGTACAAAATCAACTTATCATAGTGGCTCAAAGAGGAAAATAAATATCGTATTGTAGTGGTAGATTAAAGTTTATGTGATCATTCTCATTTAATTGGTGTTGTGTTTATGAAAAATAGTTGGGTTCTAGTATAGTGGACACTAGTATAATTCTAGTATAAATATCACTGGTGGGATGTTAGTATAATTTGGGAAGTGGTTAGTACCAACCTATCATGATTTTAGGATAATAACTTAACAAACTACTTTTAATTGTTGATTGATTTCTTATGGATAATATGTGTCTCAGTTTATCCCGAACACAGTATGGATGTATTCACCCACATCAGGGGAAACCATTTAAAAATATTGTATTTTATGCTTCATTTACTTTCCACCATCCATGTAGTATAATTGTTTTTGTTTATAGGTAATAACTATTCATCCCAACAATTGTAGAGGTTTGAATTTAAAAGGGGGTAAAAGTGAAAAAAATAAATTAATAAAACTTGTGTACCCTGATTCACCCCCTCTTAGTATACATAGTCAATCCAATGGGCACTTCACTTGGTATCATAGTGGAATTTCCACCCTTGATTGGATCTACCATATTATCCCAACTATTTGTATCAGAAATATATGATGTTTAGATATTAATTTTATGAAGTAATATAGTTTCCTCTAATGGAAAATTATGTTCCTATATCTATTAGTTCCAATAGGGAGGTTTTTAAAAAAACCATGAAGAATATATAGTATAAAGAGTCAATAAATCGGAGAAAGAGTTTGAAGAATAATGATGGTACACTATAAGCTGAATGTAGTCAGAGTGGTAATCTATCAATATTATCTATTAAATCAGTTAATATTGAACATTTTGATGATTATGTTTCAATGAGTGATGAATAAGAGTTTATTGAATCACCTAGTTATTTTTTATTTAGAATTCAATGTTTATCCAATTAAAGTTCCTATCAAGGATGTCACCTAAATATTGTATTTATCTAGGGATTATATGACGAAAAGGTGCAACTTGAAGAGTAATCCATGGATATTTGGAATTCCATGTATAAGAAGTTTTAAATAAGAAAACCTCTCTAAAAAATTATTGAAACCAAAAAAAAAACTTTATTACCTTGAAATGAAAATCTCTCATATGTTGAAGAAGAGTTTCAAAGAATTGAGTGTGAGATGGTATTGTTTGAAAAGGATCTTTCTTATAAGATCTATTAACATGAAGAATCTCATAAATCTACCATGAATGTTAAGGATACTTAGTTTTAAACAAAATAAAATTATGAGATAGTAAACTTGTCTAATGAATCCAAATAATAGTCTATATCACATTGCAATGAAATGATAACTTTGGTATATGATGAATTAAAAAGTATTGTTTGTGAAAATTATGTGATCAAGAATATTTATATAAAAGTGATATATGCCATATAAAAACTAAAAAAAATGTTTATGAATGTTATTGAAGCCCATATAAGGGTTAAAAAAAGAGAATTAAAGATTTAGATTATTCTATAATAGAGGAAAATCAAATGCATGACGATCAAGTTTAGAAAATTAATAGTCAATGGGAAGAAAAACCAAAATATTTTAAGGATGAGAAAAATTTTCTCACATGAAGTTTCATGAAAATGTGCTAAAATTGAAAGACTTGAAGGAGACATAGTTAAAGAGTTATTATAAATAATTTGAAGATATGAGGAAATCAATTGATGACTATAGGAAATATATTAAATTTAAATGTCTTGATTTTTATTAAAGTTTCAAAATCTAGTGAACACGCAAGTAGAAATTCAAAAAATATTGGGATTAAAAAGTCTACATTGAGTATTTTTTAAAAAAAATTACATCTAAGAATACTCATTCAATTAGAAATAGTATGTTGAAATTATCTAAATAAAAATATTTTTCAAGATAAATGAAAAAGGTAAACCTTTTTCCAAAAGCTTTGGTTTGTATTAAAACTCTTTAATCTGCAAAAAATGTTCCAATAATAATATTGGTCAAACATGGGTGAAGAAATGTGATGAAAAATCAACTATATCATCAAATTTGAAATTTAAAAGAGTATGGATTCTTTTTCCCCACATAAAGCTCAAATGAAAAATTATATTATCCAAAAATAGTAAGATTTAAAATCCAAAATGTTTTTACCAAAAAAGTAAAAAATCAATATTTCTTGGATATTGTTGGAGATTTAAGAAATTTGGGTACTATTCCATTGATTTATGGCGTAATTTGTAATGGAATAAAAACTACAGAATGCGAATATTAAGGGGGAGAAGATCTGATGCGAAGGTAAATCATGTAGAAAAGAGGCTTAATTCTTAAATGAAGAAGAATATGTCTATCAAGAATATATTTGAATGTATTAAATTCATTTATGACTATTTTAAGAGAAGTTTTCATAGATATGATGAGTTATGGAATGTACCTACCATGTACTATGCATATGTTGATATGATGAGAAGACCATGAAAAGTGTATACGCAAAGAACAAAACCATAAAACTATTCCTCAGGGTAAAAGTAGAATAATATAGTCAATAAAACTATTAAATAGGATAAACCCAAAATTAATGTTTAAAATGATGCCACACTAATAAAAGGTTCTTTAATTATGGAATAAGAGGGCATATTATGGAACTTTTCAAATAAGACCCAAACACTAGTGTTAATGAATAAAGCCGAATGATAAAAAGGAATGAATATTGGGAATAAATTAAAGGATTGATTTGGATAATGATATTCAAGATTGAAAATTATAATTTTATATGAGGTTGTATAAAAAGAATTACCCTATGAGTATTGTAGATTTTTGTGGAAGTTACAGAATGTCTGAGCATATTGATAAAAAATACCTGACATTGTTTCCCAAAAAAAGGCCAGTGAAGAATAAATGGATTGGACCACTGTATTATTTTTCTAAAAATTTTATTATGTAGAAGGAGTCCCACACATGAATATGACTGAGCATGTACCAAAATAATTATTAAACATATGGCTAGATAAGTTGGAATTGGTTAGGAAGATGGATAAAGTATAGAAGAATGAAAATTAATATCCTTCTAATATAAAGAAACCTATTCGATAAAATATATTAGCTAAATAGATCAACATTACCATGATGTACTTAGATGATAAAATCTGGAAAGTTAAATAAGGAGAAAACATGATGAATTTAAAAAAATTTAAGTTGATTTTAAGTGAGTTTATGGGTTGAGAATTAAATATCAACCCTTCTCCTCTATCTCAAAAAACATTGAGGAACCACATTATTCCCCTGAATATTTTGTATTTGATTCTTTTATGTAGGGAGTTGAATGTGAGATATATATTTTGGGGGAGTTCTAAAGAAATGAATGTGTGAAAAATTATATATCATCAAGGATGTTATCCATCACAAAGTTCTTTATTTCAATTGATGACACGTTTTCTACTAAAAGACATCATATTATTTCAAAATTCTGTTTGAAATTAATTCTTGAAGACATATTACCATGATGAAGAAATTAGATGATGTTCACCCCTCTTGGGTGAGTAAAGTTGAAAAAACACAATATTTTAATATATCAACTAGTATCACATGAATATTTACGTTTTGTTAAGTGATTTATATGATGATATAAAATTTCATAAATTGAATATTTTCTTTGAGGAGGTATGTTCTTCTATATTTATATGAAAAATAATTTTAAATAAGTAGGGAAAAAACTAATTATGTGATGAAAAATTAAAATGGATTTTTTGGTAAAATTGACCAGTCTTGTTTTCTACTTCATCTTGGATCATATATACTTAGTTTTGGTTAATTTTAACTATTTGTTATTTTTTTGATTCCATCCTTATCTAGAGTAAATCAACCAATAAATTTCAAAAGAGGACAATATGCTACTAAAATTTGATTATAGAAATTATAATTCATTCCCACACTTATATTATTGGATTTATTATTAGTAAGGAGGAGAATAAATAATTTAATTTCTATAGAAAATTGGAATTCACAACAAATACAAATACAGAGAGTGAATAACTCAAGTGGGTTATTAAAAATGGAATTGTGATAATGTTTAATTTGCTGTCAATAAGTTAAGAAACCTGAAAAGTCAATATTTTTTAAATATAATGATTGTAGAGCTACTATTAATGTCTAAAGCATGTGGCAAAAAAGAATACACATTGTTTACAACATTTTAAGAGTATATATTAATGAATATTATTAATCATCATTAGTTTGAATAAATTAAAACAGAGAGAGGATGAGTTAAATTTTAAAGAGGGGATGATGGTCTTGAGATGGAGTTTGTCTATTGGAAATTACTTTTTTTACAATATATAATTGTTTTGATTTCATATAAAAAATATGGCCAAACAGTAATGGAGGAAACTACTCAATCTTAGTTTATGGGAGTGGGAGGCATCAACCACATAGGGAGGTAGTATTCTAAACTCAAGCGGAAGTATAAGCTGAAGGAGAACCCACAAAGAGATAACATCATGCATGATAGGATTAAATAGAATGAATAGAGGAAATGGTTTGTTCATAATGGAGAATAGGGGGGATGTGGTGGATACCAACCAATATTACTGTGTGTTGTGTGTTCGGGTGCTAACCTTGGCACCATCTCGAGTGGAAGTGGGAAAAAGTAGTGTTATTAAGTGGTTCTAGGATGATGAAATAATACATGATGGATATAAGGCATGAAATACTATTCATCATCCATTAAAAGACATGTAATGATTGTAATCTATCCAATCTATTATATACATTCCATTTGGTTAAACCAACTTAGTTCATCTTATACCTTTGGAAGCCCAAGTGTTCTACACGTGTTGATGTATTATGCTATATTATACAGAAATCATGAAAACCCCATGAAAGTGATGAGATTGATAATGAGTTATAGTAAGGTTATTTAGAAGTCTAGACTGTGTCTAGTGAAGTATATCTCTATGATAGAGGCTTTACATGTAAACATCATGAAGCTTTCTTCATGCAACTAGGAGTTCTTATTGTGATGTCTAATGATTGAGCAAAGATCAAAAAATGATCAAATTCATGAATAGAACTTATTTTTCATTCTTGAGAACCCACTATTTCATTGACATAGTGGAATAGAGGTGCATGTATATCTGTGTTTTTCCATAGAGTAATGATTCATGGTGATGATGATTTTATAAAACTCCATTGCAATAGGTATGTCAGTGGAATAAATTTTGAGGTGGTGTATGAATGATAAGTATGGTGGTGGGGGGAGTCAGTTATTATAATATATAAAAACCCATTGTTCTTTCCATTTGAAATAATAACTAAGTACACATCAAGAGAGTGATCCAAGAGATCCGAAATAGAGACTCAAGGGATCTTTGAATTCATGATTTCGGTTTCTATTTTGTTGTTATTTTCTTTATAAATCATTTGTGGTGACATTATAATTTGAATTTTTTGAGTCGATGATTTCATAATTCACTCTTATTTTGATATGTGAAGAGGTAGTGATGTTCCATGATCTTAATATCTTCATGAGACATAATATCAACATATAAAACCATATGAAAAGAAGATCGTGCTCTACATAAAACAATTACACTTATGTGAATACATAGTGTAAATATAAGATTTGTTACATTAATAAACAATGAAATCACAAGTAATTATGAAAAGTAATAAGTATATACACGAAGATACCATGTATGTTTCATGAAAGAGGTATCCATGGTATATTTTTTGTTACTTTAAGATTGTTGAGTATTTGAGAAACAGTGACATTGCAATTGTAGTGACATGTAATGGAGAAACAATTATTATTATTTCATTATAATTTCATGAATAAAAATAAAATTTTCACCCAACATTCCTGAAGAACACATAATTTCCACATCTGTAATGATTTAAAATACCCTTAGAAGTATTTTTTTAATCTAATGTGAAATATTTCAGTGAAAGGAGGAAGAAAACAAATTGATATATCTTGAAGACCTTTCAGTTGATCATTATGATATTACAATGAGTTGAAGTGAAAGTGATTAATTATTATCATTACAAAGGGAATAATAAGTATAATTTTATATAGAGTTATTGATTATATTCATTGGTAGATTAAGACATTCATTGGAAGTCATAAAGTACAGGATGAACTTATCTTAGTGGCTCAAAGAGGAAGACCCATTTTGTGTTGTAGTGGTTTCTTGATGTTTGTGTGATCTTTCTCATTGTGTTGGTGTTTTATTTTTCAGAATTGGTGGGATTCCAATATAAATAACACTGGTGGGATTGAATTATATAGATCAATGGTGGGATGTTGTTATAATTTGGGATGTAGTTAATATATACCCATCGAGGTTTCATGATAATACTTGACCATCCCACTTCTAATTGTTGATTTATTTCTAGTGGAGAATCTATGTCTTGGATCATCCTGAACATAGTAAGGATGTAGTCACCCACATCAGGGGTTAACCTTGTTAAAATACTTTGTGTTGTGCTTTATTTAATTGTTGTATTTCATATGGAATATTTTTTTATAGGAAAGATCTATTCATCCTAATGGGTGCAGAGGTTCAAATTTAAAAGGGATAAATGTAAAAGAAAAGGAATTCATAAAATTGTGTAAATTGATTAAACCCCCCATATCAATGTTCCTATATGACCCAATAAACACTTTACGTTGGATGTTTTATTTATTATATGTCATATTTTGGGAGAAAAAACTATCCATTTATTACCTATTAAATAAAATACTATTTGAACTATATATTAATTAAATTCACCCACAAAAAATATCATTCACATATAATAAAATTAAAAAATATAGAGATAAATATATATTTCATGGATCATCCTCATAAGGATAAATTCAAGTAGACTACGCTAAGAAGTTTACTACTCTTCCAAAAATCCACTACAACATACTATTTTGGTGGATATAGGATTTAAGTGAGGTCAGTACTCACCAAGTCTCACTGAATTCACAATTTTTTAGGGAATTACCCACTTCATTCCAAGTGTTACTCCCTTCGACTTCTTTATGAACTACACCGTAGGATGTAATTTTATAGACTTGTAGGTCTCTTCTGAGTTAGTTTACATGAAGGTCACTCCATGATATTCATGTATATTAGTTGGTAACTACAACATAATTCTAGTTATGATGATCCAATGTATACCATATGATACTCCCCATTCCATGGATATATTGAATCAACTCTTTATGGGAAGAGTTGAATATTTAATCTCTAGAAAAGCTTTAAATAAAAGAAAAACTCAAGTTAAAATAATTTTAGTATATGAATTATTTTCTTCTTGAACTCCAAAGATATGTACAATAAATCTAAACTTCCAAAAATAATCGTCAATGGAATACAATCCAATTTCAACTTAATCCTATTTAATTCAGATATTCAATAATAACTACGTTACAGACTACATTTCTTCTTCTTCTTTATCCCTTCTTGGAACTATTTATTCCTTCGACCCTATTTTGTTGTTATTTATATCATGAAAACGTCTCTTTCTTTTATCCCAATAATCTCCCACTATTTCTGTTTAGGATATTTTAATTTTGAATTCAAATTAAATAATTTAACTACTTTGAACTTCCATTGCTTTAAATTATTCTATTATACCATCATAATGTAAATATAAAACATTGAACTCCATTTTGGACATTTAACTTCATTCAATAACCTCTAAACAGTTTCAATGTTTTAATAGATAAATTTTATTTGATTTATCTATATTCCAGTAATCAAATTGTCGCTATATCCATAATGGCTTGATACATTTGTTCCCATTTCTATTTTTCTTTAACTACTTGTTACATCCAAACATAATAGAATTATTCATGGTGAAACCATGATTTATATTGTAAAATACCCCAAAGCTTAACTATAATGATCAGTATTCTTTATTCGTGGTTTAAATGTCATGACATATCCTGTTTAGTCATCATGTGACCATTATATTACGACAAGACAATATCTGCAAATCTTCATATTATCAATCATACTTTAAAATTTATAATGTGTTAATTAATAAAAGGATGGAGGCATTATTAATCATATTTTATGATTTATAATTGAAAAAATATTACACAACATCAAGAGTACCCTTATTTATGTTAAGGAATGTTTTGGTATCCTTTACGTATTGACCTGGTAACCTTCTCATATTTCCTAGTATCTCTTACATTTCATCCCAGTAACCTTTACATATCGACTTGGTAAACCATACATATTGAATTTGTTGACTTTTATATATCCCTTATAGAATATGGATTAATTTTATTCATACCTTAACTATTTTAGAGAACCATTATGTATTTCAGTGTAGTTTAACACTTTTCCATTTTTCTATAATGCAATCAAATAAGCATTGGCTACCCTTACGTATTAGGTAATTTTTACCCTTATGTATGGAGATTTTAAATTTTCTAATAAGTATGAAATTTTATATATTATAATGTAGTTTAATACCTTTCTATATTTCCAATAATGAAGGATCTTACATATTATGCAAGTGGAAAACACTTTTCCTTTATTAGATCAAATATGCCCAAGAGTTCTCTTATATATAAAACTCTAGAAACCTCATGTATCAATAATTTTTCTATTTTCCACAATATAGATTTAAATATATTATATATAAAAAAAATGCTTACATATACATGGATTTTGTTAAATTATAAAAAATATACAACTTCACTCAAGGTGTGATTCTTGTGCTCACACTATAAATTGTTCCCACTATTGTACAAAATTTTCTATCTCATTTACTTTTCATGATAAAAAACACTCATCTATGTTTATAATAATTTAATTTGAGTAATGTTTAGTTATTATATTAAATATCAGTTGATGTAAACTTTTTTAAGTTTGATGATCTTATCAAATACTTTGAGTATATTTGAAGATATTATTGAAGTCATATTTCATATATCTTGTCCTTAGAATCAGGTTGGAAGAAACAAAGAAGATAATATATGGAAGTGGAGGATCCACATTTTGAATATCCATGTAAATCAATCCAATACATCCAAGAATAGGGAATTCTATACCCAAGTGTGTTGGATAAGAGGGTTATCTGGATGAAATAGTCGGATCCATGGTCTGGTGCTGGGTATTTTGAAGGCTAAAATGACCATGGTTTTGTCACCAGGGCATGGTGCTGGGTATTTCATCCTATGATTTTTTAACATAATAAATATTCGATAAACCTCTATTAAATATAGTCTATTTTTTTAAATTTTTATATCTATATTCTATAATTTTTCTGATTTTTTGAAGTATACAAATAGATGATCAAGGAGGCTCTCAAGATTATCATTCTCCCAACAATGCTCTCCGAATTAATAGATGAAAATTTTCTAAATTCTATAAAGAGACTTTACCATCAATCAATCTTCCAAATTTTTTCATCCTTTATCTCAAATATGTCATATTAATTTGTAATAATCCATCTATGTGATTTTTGAGCATATTTTTAATGGGTTTAAAAAATCAGACCTATCTCTTTTCATTATCCTTCTTCAATGAGTTTTTATCTCGAAAAATACAAGAGATGGGTTCCTTGGAAAATAGAGTATCTCAATGGGGTTATTAAAAACCATAATTTAGAGGGAAAGGATTCTTGATCATAATTATGATCATGGGATTAATAATATTGACCTATTTAGTCGAGGGATGGATATTTAGGGTTTCACATTGAGATTTAGATAAACTCCTTATCAAATGTCTTTTTCCTCTATTAACTTTTTCCCAATTACTAATTTATCATTGGTTCACAAAATTTTATAAATTTTATTGGATTTTTCCATGACTAATCTACTTTTACTTTATCATTATAAAAAAATCCGATTTATAAAATATCATCTATTCGATTTCATTTATTTTCACCTTATCTTTTCATAATTATTTTAATTTAATATTTCAGTTATATTTTTAATTTCATTTTTTAAAAAATGGAAATTTAACCCCAAATCTTACCATAATTTCTCTCACCAAAACAAAAAATTTCAAAACCATTAGAATATATATTCAATAATCTCAACATATTTTAAATATATTCAAAACTACTCACACTTTTAGAACAACTAATAGAACATCTCCACAATTTATTTATATTAAAAAAATATGATTTATAGAAAACCTTTACATAGAAAAAAACTAAAATTTATTTAATTCTTAGGAAACTCATTTAATCATAAAAACACATTAAGTTCTTTACATGCAAAGGACAAAGAATTCTACCCATGTGATTGTCAAAAAATCCCTGCCAAAATTTATTGGAAACACACAACCTTTATCAAACATCCATCATCATCAAATTTGAATTATTGTAAAAAAAACTATCATATAACCTATTCTTTGAAAAAGCCTCTCCCTTTGATATTTTTTTGACAGTACCTCCATAAATCTATAAACTATCAATAGATAGAGATAATATCTCATCATTCCTCTTTAAGTACAAGATCATCAAGAGATAGAGATAATCTATCCCTCTTCCTCTTTCAATCAAAGACACTAACAAATATAATTATTATAGACTTCTCCCCCCCCATTTCTAAAAACATTTAAATGGTTTATCTTTATCAAATAATTCATTACATATTCTTCCATTTATCATAAAATCTTTCATGTTATCTCCATCAGCTATTATTATGCTTTTTCAATAATGTTATTTCATTTGTTTTTCAACAATTATTATCATATTTTCATTACTTTATGAACATATAGATTTTGTGAGACTATGCTTCCCATATATACTCACTTAAAATATTTATATGATTCCACATTTATGAGCTGGGAATCTCATTTTTACTAGATGAAAAAAAATCCATATTTAGAGAGTTAAAACTCTACCTTTAACAGGGACCCTCACTTTTTACACATTAACATTACATAACATTTTATGAATATATAAAAAATTATAAAAATATACTATCAAAGATCATACTAGTATAGTGCCTTTGGAAACATGAAAACATAAACACTGATACACAATTGAGATACATTATCTCCCACTAGGTTCTTCTTGACTATCAACCTTCTTTAACACATCAAATATAATACATATCGTTATATCTTGGGGAAGTAAACACAAAATGGGAGATTTTATATGCTCATTAAGTGTAAAGAAAAGAGATATGTATGCATAATAATGATAATAAGGTCTTGAGAATATGTTCATGAAAATAGAAGATCAAACCCTTCATATAAAAGACCATATACATAAATCATGGCATAAATCATGGTAGCTCATAAGTCATGAATCATAAGGAAATAAAGAACATAAGTCATGAAATCATAAAATAGGAATAAAACATTGAATTTTAGAAGGAACATAAGAACATAATATTATTTCCATAGTAGTTAAGTATTTTCTTACAAGACTATATTGGTGGTATGGGTTCACTCCCCATACCATCTTGGAAGTCAAGGTATACTCCCATGACCATCTTAGTAGCATGAGTTCACTCCTCATACCATCTTGTTCATCATGTTTCACTCCCATGGCCATATTAGTAATCACGGTTCATTACCAAGACCATATTAGTCTATCTCATGACATATAAATCTTTACCCATTGTATTGGAGGTAGATATAGGTTCTAGATGTCTCATAGTGAAATCATACGAACATGTGCCATAAGATAATTAAAAATAACATTATAACCCATGAAATGAAATGGGTATCATAAAAATGTAATCATATCATAACCTATGGAAAAAGATATAGGTTTCATAATCATTTCATAAAAAACATAACCCGTGAAAAGAAGTGGGTTACAAAGGAATATAACTTTTGAATGAGAAATGAGTTTCATAAACATCATGCCATCAAAACATAATCAATTAAGAGAAATAATATGAAAGGAAACATTGAATAATTTCCCTATAATGGAATGAGTAAAACTAAAAGATGTTATCTTATATGGGGAATAGTTTTTAGTCATCATATAAAAACATTTCTCTATAAAAATATCATTCATGCATTGAAAAATGCTTTTTAAAACATAAAACATTTTCAAAAACCTTTTTCTTTGAAAATTTATTTTAAAAATTGTAAAGAAATATTTGAAAATAGAATAATTTTTTTAAAATCCTCAGTATATGAAAATTACCTTCAACTATCATTTGAAAACATTTTATAATTTTTTTTAAAATATGGTTTTGGAAATAAAAGAGATTTTCCACCGATGAGAGAAATACAATCTGATTTCTTTTGAAAACATTTTATTAATTATCTTATGTACCAAAGAGTGGAAAAATGGTTATAATAATTTGAGATATATTGAATTAAGATAGGAAAAGGAGACTCATGAGTGTTTTTTATATATTAATCATAATATTTCCTCAATAGAAACATGATCATAAATAATCTCAATAAATGATGTGATTGCATCATTAAACTCATACCACTTGGTAAATTTTGATCATACTCTCCATGTAAGAAAATTTAATTACATGGAGCTTAAAATATCATGAAAATAAGGTTAATAATTATATAAAATTTAAAATATAAGTATATACACCTCTAAAAAATGCATGTTCATAACAAAACATGTGTCTCAAAGAAAGAAAATTGAGGCAAAACTGTCTTACCGATTTGGTAACTTTTGAAACATTAACCCCATGAAAGAAATATAATAGAATTGATATGTATATAACAATAAATATAAAAATAATAATCAGTTAATAAATTCATGGGAATTATATACACAACACAAAAGTAAATATTGGTGTCTAAGGCATGTATCTCACAAAAAGAAAATGCGAGATGAAATTTCCATTACCATCTGTATTGAATATCTTCATACTCATAAAAGATTCATTTATAATAAATATAAGTTTATTATAAATATTTGAAAGTATAATATTATTATATTTAATACCATATATGTTTTTATTACGACCTTGTATTTCCCCCTTGTTAAAAAGTCTATGTTATGGTTTTACTTCCGGTACTATTCGCATTGTTCTTCGTATGTGTCTTAATTTGTTATATATTCAGTCCTTATAATTATATAATGATTTAAAGAATTTAAACCATGGTATAAATATAATTTATATTTATTATATTTGTTTTATAATAATCTATATAATATATATGTATGGAATGGAATACACTGCTCATGGAGATGGTAAGTCGTATGTGCGCATGAACATTATTTCTGTTTTTATTTTCGTATTGAATGAAAGAAATAAAATCACACACACACACACAGATATTAATATTAATTATATTAGGATTATTATTCAATATATATCATATAATTCTTGTAAAAACATCCGGAATACATTCCATGTAAGGTGTGAATGAATCACATCGCTTTGAGGGGGCAGTAGTCCACACTTCCTCAAATGAAGTTATCGTGTTTACAACAAAAGGAATGTATAAAGATATGTGTTATAAAAGGATTAAATAATCGTAAAGACATAATAAATATAATATATAACAAATATAATTAGGTTTTCCATCATAATTTCCACCATTAGATGTGGTAAAGGAAAAAATAATCAATCATCATTTAGTGGGACAACAGTTCGCTGTACACATAAATAGTATGTTCAATACCCCTTAGATAGAAGTGTGTGTAAGTGTTGGTCAATCCCTTTGAAAAAATAAAATTATATTTATGATATTAGTTTTGTTTTATAATAATAAAATAATTCTAGTTAAGGTGTGGAGAAAGAAAATAAAAGAAAGTAGGTTGAGGGAGGGTGTTACCTCTCAATCGGGTAAATCCATTGGTTTACACCAAATGGATTCCTTGGAAGGATTTATTCCTAAAGGAATGATTCAAGGAGTAAGGTAGGGATTTTCAGGAGTGTATTGGGAAGATTTTTTATGAACCTATGGGTTTGTAGAGGTGAGAGGAAGTGGGAGATGTGGTGGACTTTTATAGGAGAGGGAAATGAGAAACTTTGCATTTTTAAAAACATGTTTGGTGTACCCACACTTTTACCTTAAAAAAGTCATAAAAAAATAAAAACACTCAATAATGGAAGGTTTATGGATGAAATATGTACATAAAATGAGTTTTGGATAAGTGGATAGGTCATCAGACCACTAAATTAAAGGTTTAGTACCTTGTTAAGCTTAATCATTATAATTAATTTTAACTACATTCACTAATAATTTTGGTCAAAAACTAAGTTAAAATTATTTCACATTATAAATTTTTTAAATTAAAAATATGAAATCCATTTTTTCAAATTCAAAACACAGAGGTGGCAGAAATTAATTTAAATTTAATCCCACATATGAGTCGACTACGCGGGGTTTTAAAGTTAAAACGTTCAAAAGTTTGCTATGTTTTATACCCAATTTCAAAGTGAAATTGATTTAAATGACCTAAATTGGTTTTATTGGAAAAGGTAATATATAAGTAAACTTTTAATTAAATTTAAAATATAATTTATACTTATAAATAAATTAGAATAAAATGAATTTCTCAATTAAAATTTAATATTTTTCACTATTCATCTAAAAAATGAAGTTTCTTAGAAAAATACCAAAAAAATCACCTAAGATAAATTCAACATTATAAATTTAAAAATGAGTTTTATTTTACCAAATTAAATTTTTAAATTTTCCTAAAATTAATTTTATTATTTTATACATAAGGACTTTAAATGCAGTTCATTTGAGAAAATAGTATTTTAAACTTATAAGGACATTATCAAAAATTATATATTTCATTATTAGTATGTTTTATTTATATAAAACCATTATAAAAAATATTTGAAAAATAATTTTTATTATACATATTATAATGTTTAAGGGATAGATTATAATAATCTTGGTTAAATAATTATAATAAAAAAAGAAGTTTCGTAGAATCTCTGTGTTGCGTGTCACCTATCCTAAGTCGGTGTTGTGTGTAACGTACACCAAGTTGGTGTTTTGTGTAATATACAATGAGTCAGCGTTTCACATAACATACACCATGTTTGTGTTTCATGTAACATATACCAAGTCAGTGTTTCATGTAATGTACACCAAGTTGGTGTTGCGTGTATTGTATGCCGAGTCAATGTAGTGTGAAAGAAATATTTGATTTAATAAAATACAAGACAAAAATTAAAATTAATTCATTCAAAAAAGGTCCATAAAAACTCAGGGTTTTACATTCTAACACCCTTAAAATGATTTTACTTCAAATTTATTTACTCTGGTAATCAAAATGAGGATAATTATCCTTCATCTAATCCTTACATTCCCACATAGCTTCATCTAACTAGTGATTTATCCACAAAACTTTGACCAGGTGAGTGGTTTGGTTTCGTAGAACATTCTCTGATTGGTCCATAATTTCAACCGTTTGTTCTTTGTAAGAAAGATCATATTCTAGTGATATGACCTATGAGTTCATTACCTGTGATGGGTCTGGTATGTACTTCTTTAGGAGAGATACATGGTACATATCATGCATTTGAGAGATATTTGGAGGAAGTTCCAAGCGATATGCTACCGTCCCAATACAATCAAGAATCTAAAAGGGACCGATATACCTAGAGATTAATTTCTATTATTTTATGACCTCACAGCCTTATTCTTGGGACATATTTTTAGAAACAACTTTTCACCAACTTCAAATTTAAGATCATGCTATTGGTTATCAATATAAATTTTCTACCATCATTGAGTTTCCTTGAAAAGATGCTAAATGGATCTAACATTCTCTTCTATTTCATTAGGGATATCAGGTCCCAATAGATTTATTTCTTCAAATTCATCCTATAATTTTGGAGTTCTACATTTTGAACCATTGGGGGATTCATAAGGTTCCTTCAAAATTCTTGAGTTAAAGATATCATTTTAAGAAAACTCAACTAGAGGAAGGTGTCGATCCCCACCACATTTGAAATATAGAGAACACAATATCAACATATCCTCAAGGGTTTTAATTGTTCATTTAGACTGACCATCTTTTTGAGGATGATAAGAAGTGATAAAACTCAATTTTTTATCAATTTCATGCTAAATAATTCTCCATAACTTTGAGGTAAACCACATATCCCAATCCAATTCAATAAAATGTAATACTCTTGGAAACCTTACCAATTTCTTAATGAATATCCTAGAAATTTATTCCAGAGAGAATTCTTCTCTGAGAGTGATCTAGTGTTCTAACTTAGTAAGGTGATTGGCTACCACTGATATAACATTAATCCCTTTAGAGGTTTTGGGTAGTCCAACGATAATATCAATTGTTATGTTCCCCCATTTCCATTCTGTTAGAGGTAATGGATTTAATATACCCTCTGAATTTTTTCTTTCAACCTAAACTTGTTGTCATACCATAAATTGAGATAGAAAACCTTGGGATATATCTCTTCTAACCATCATACTAGAAGTATTCTTTCATGTACATATACATATTCATACTTCTAAGATGAATAGAGAATGGAGAAATATGAGATTCCTCTAATAAATCCTTATTGAAATATGGTATATAAGGAACACATACATAGTTCCTGAACCTTATCAGTTAATCATGATCATGGTTAAACTCAGAAACATTTCAAACATTATTTTGCAGCTCTACATCATCCTTCTATGCCTCCTTAATCTTCACTTTGATAAAGGGTGGAACATTAATTTTATAAAGATAAGATTTTCCCCTTCCTCCAGGATTTATAGATCCATCATTTGAAAATCCATAAATATTGGATCTTTTGTTATCCTCATCATGGATAAGCTACCATGATCATTTCGTGTCAATTAATTAGCCACATTGTTCACTTTCCTGGTTTGGTATTGTATCGAGTAGTCATAATACTTTTTTAAATCAAACCATCTTCTCTGGTGCATGTTAAACTCCTACTACCTGAATATATATTTCATTATTTTATGATCAGTATATATATCCCACATTTCTACCTAAAGATAATTTATCCATATCTTTAATTCCAAAAATTACCTCTACTAAATCCAAATCATGAGTTGAGTAATTTTTCTCATGAATATTTAACTACCATAAGGCATAACCAATAATCATGTTATTTTCCATAAGAAAACATTCTGATCCATTTATGGACGCATCTCTATAGATTATATACCATTATCCAATATAGGGTAATGTAATCACTGGTGCGCTGACTAACCTTCACTTTAGTTTTTTGAAATTTTCCTCACATTCAACTTTCCAGATGAACTTGACACCCTTCTAAGTTAATGTGGTCAGATGATTAGATAGTCATGAGAAATTATCTACAAACGTTCGATAATATCTATATAAACCAAGAAAGATAGGGATTTTAGTCACCATGGTTTGTCTAGACCAACATTCAATATCCCCCATCTTTGATTGATCTACTACTATAAAACCTCTTGAGATTATTGACCCAAAAATGAAACCATTTGTAGCCATAATTCACAATTTTATTATTATCATATAGTATCTCCTTACATAGGGTCTTTAGTACAATTGTCAAATTATATTCATGATCTTACTTTCTCTTTTAATATATAAAAATATCTTCTATAAAGACAACCACAAATTGGTCGATGTAATATCTAATGACTCTATTCATCAAATCCATGAAGATATCAGGGGAATTAGTAAGACCAAAAGAAATCAATATATATTAATCATGTACATACCTTGTATAGAATGCTATCTTGTGTATATCCTCCTTCTTGAACCTCAATTGTTGATATCCAGAATGAAGGCCAATCTTGGAAAATTATTTATCTAAGCAAAATGGATCAAACAAGTCATCAATATGGTGAAGAGGAAACTTTTTTTGATTGTGATCTTATTCAACTCCCTATAATAAATAAAGAGTCACATTGATCCATTTTTATTTTTCAAAAAAAGAATTGATGCACCCCAAGGTGACAAACATGGATGAATATATCCATTATCAATTTTTTTGGAGTTTATTCTTCAATTCCTACAACTGAATCAGATCCATTAAATAAGGAGTCTTTGAAATTGTCAAGGAACCATATACGAGTCCTATTGAAATATCTACTTCACATTTTGGTGGAAGACTAGGAAACTCTTTAGTAAAGACATCCAAAAACTCTCTAAAAATAGGAATATCAATGATGTTTATTTTCACCCAAACCATTTGAGATAAAAAACCCCTTCTAATTAAGAATTAAGACCCATAAATTGGATGTAATATTAATAAGAAGGTCATGATTATATTCACATTTATGGATGATCATAAGAGGGTTTGAAATATCAACTATAACATCCCTTCCTCAATAATTTATGTGGGATTTATATATAGAAATCCAATCCATGCCTAAGATGAAATCAAATTTAACTGAAGGTAAAATCCAAAGATGTATAGGAAACACATTCCCAAAAACTTCAACTAGAGAGGAATCATTGAGTATGGATGAAATAATCGTACCATTAAGGGGTTTTTGTAGAGACCCGAAGCTTATCGTACATGTACATTACATTACTTTTGCGGAATACTTAGTACATAACAAAAACACACACACAAGGATCGTAATAGTTTGGTGTCTTTGGAAACTCGGAATGTAATCTTCTAATCGTGGTGAAAGATCTTCAACATATCCCATAAAGATCTTCCTTTTTTTTCTTACCTAAAACCTTTCTTTATATCCTGGGGAAAAGAAAACATAAAAGGGTGAGCTCAAATGCTCAGTAAGGGTAAACAAAAGAAATATCAATCACATCATATTCATAAGAACATAACATTTTGGAAATCTTAACCTGCAAAAGAGAGCATAATTTCATAACATGGGATAAATCATGGCAGTGAAATGTAATCACAATAATCATAACTTAAAACATGAAACTTTGTGTCATTCACACATAATCATAGAGAATCATTTCTTGTTATTCAAGACTCATTGCCAAGACTATCTTAGTGGACAAAGTCCCTTTCTGAATCGAGTAACCCTCGTTTCAGTCCTGTTTCACTGAACCGGTATAACCTACCATTCCAGCCATGTCTATATCATGAGATATAAAATCTTTACCCAATGCATTGGAGGGAGATATAGGTCCCACCCATCTTATAATGAATCCTTTCTTATGTGTGCCACATATACATCATAGCGTAACCCATGTAATAAAAATGGGATTCTTAAACAACATGACATCATAAAACAATTCAAATACGATAAAGGAATTCATAAAAATATTTCCATCACAACATAATCAAACCAATGTAATAATAGGGATAAAAACAGAACCCTTTTATTATCTTATATGGAAAATAATTTTGATAAAATACTTGAACTCCATTCTTGAGGAAAATATCCTTTCTACTTCAAAAACATTTTTCCTTTCATAACATGTCATACGACATTAAAATAAAATAAGTTGATTAAAAATAAACTTGAAAACTTGTAAAGGAAGTTTCTTAAAAATCCATTCATGCCGTATAAGTTAAAAAAAACATTCTTCATACTTTTGTCAGAAAAGTCAAAAAGTACCTCGTACGAAAAACGAAAAAAGATTCCTTTCATACATATTACTAAAAACTTACCGAAGGGTAAAAATGGATTTAAAAAATTGTAGGTGGATGTAAATAATATTACATATTGATGAAACATGGATGTGGATGATAAAATACACCCCATTAAATACTTACGAATAAACAATCTCGGATAAAAATGAGATTGTGATATTTTCCCTTACCTTAGGTCCGATTTTCTTTGTACGTGTCCGAAGCTCCTGTATAATGGTTTAAATAATGTTATTGACTTATTCCATAATCATACTCATTTTTATGATATCATATATGGTTCCTTATGAATTTATATTATCCGTTCTTTTGTAAATTCCATGTTAAAGAAGCGTTTTGGGTAAAATCATTTTATTTATCGTAGGTGTTTTGACTTGTTGTTCTTGACATTATTATTACTTATATCATGATTTAATTACTTCCAAAATATAAAACATGATTTATATATCATATATATTCAGTATATATATATATATAGACAGATAAATGAAATGGAAAACACCGTTCATGGAGACGGTAGTCCGTACGTACGCATGAACACCGTTTTCCTTTCCTTATTGTCTTGAATGGAAGTAAGTAGATGACATAAATATATATATATATACATAAATCCAATAGATTTATAATGTCATATATTTAATTATTATTTCTTATATATACTTTATAATCATTCTTAAATGGTTAACATGGAGAATTAATCTCATCGCGTCGTGGAGACGGTATTCCGTACGTACGCACGAGCGATGATATCATTTCCATAATTATTGAATTGAATTGTAGTGGATTATACAATATATCAGAATAAATATGATGTTATAATAACTATGTATATTTATTCTTTACACCATTATACCCATCCATGTAAGGTGGTGGTGGAAAATAGATTACAACACGGCGTGGAGACGGTATTCCGTACGTACGCACGCGCGGTGATTTTATTTTTCCGTAGGATGGATAGAAGGTGAATTAGGGTTGTTTCATATTTATAATAACATATCAGTATGTATGTAATATTGATGTTATTACTTTATCATGAAACAACTAAAGAAGAAGAAGTTGAAGAAGAAAGAAATTGAAAAGATCAGTAACGGATATTACCTCTTCTTTGAAACGCCTCTTTGAATCCTCCACTTAGGGAACTAAGATTGGTCTTTGAAGAAGACCAGGACCTCTAGTATTATTCTAGGAAAGTGGAGAGGAGAAAATGGCAGGGGTTGGCCGAGCTTGAGTGCTCAAATTGGTGTGAGGAGGATGGGGAGGAGGTGTCCTTTTATAAGGGAGGAGAGGGGCACCTTAGGAATATCTCAAAATATTATTTTATATTAAAGTCAAAATCGGTTTATAATGGTTCCAAAGGGTCTTATTTAGAAGCTAAAGTGGGGATGGGTCGAAATCCTATCATCCAATAGGATTTAGACAAGTTTAGGGTATTATTTTAACCTTATCAATTAGATTTAACTCTAAGTTAAATAATTTAACTTTTACCGTGTCTTTTTGTTTTCTTTCACTATATGGTTAATACACTTACTATAACATGCCAAAAAAACCCCAAATTGTTTATTATTAATATATTTATCCTTGTATAATACATTTGGCCGAACCTTATATTTTTAGGAATAAAATAACAATTAATCATATAATATTTGATTTAAAAACTATTTTGTGTCAATTTTGACACTATTTGATATATGATTTTTGTGAAAGTCATAACAGAATTATATGTTCGAACCAAGTTGATTAAATAAACACTAATATACCATAGTAACCTAGAAAATTAGTTTAATCCATAAAAAGTCTCAAATTACATTCATTTGAGAATTTATAACATCAATTATGTTAATATTTCCTTAAAAGGGTAATTACTGCATCATCGTTGTGTCACAAATAAATTAATTTATTTAAAGTCTAAAAATTATAAATAAAATATCATTATGTAGGAAATCTTTTTATATTTATAATTAATATTTATAGTCGAATTTATCTTATGTATAACCCCATTTCAAAAATGTTTTAGTTATTAAACTTTGATTTTAACTATTTTAACTATTCATTAAATAAAATAATATTAAATGTCATAATCTAATCCAAGTGGACCTAAATGGTCATATTATATTCATAAGGTTGTTTTTGGACGAGATACACTTGTCCAATAGGATTAGGACATGTGTTAGGGTAATATCAATATCATTCTTACCCTTTATTACCCTATTTACTTTTAACTGTGGTAAATAAAAGTAAAATGTTACTATTCACCAAAAATTATTTTCATCTCATTGAACCACATTTTACTTACTGACATCAACCGTGTCTCTCGGATTTTTGAAATTCCATTCACAGAAGCGGTAAAATTAGGTTTTATGAAAAATTCAGTTTTTTAACTACCACTTAGTAGTTTCACTATTCATCAAAAACTGATGTTTTTCAGAAAAATGCCAAAATTTCATCCTAAGCTATATTTCATATTCCGAATTCAAAAATGAAGTCTATTTTACCAAATTCATAACATAGAAGTTGCATTAATTAATTTTATAATTAAATCCCACTGTTAAAACAAATAGCGTGTTTTTAAGAAACAATATCTATCAAAAGATTGACACTTGATTATGTCTGGTTTAAATGTGAAATTACATTCAAGGACCAACATTGTATTAAATTGTAAAAATATATTCTAAATATACTTTAAAACCACTCAAATTAATAATTTATCACTATTAATTATTTCGATTAAAAAAGTTGTTTTTGATTATAATTTAGTAATTTTCACTATTCATCAGAATATGAAAGTTATCCGAAAAGTACCAAAATTTCACCTTAGGCTAAATTCGATACTCAGAATCCAAAAATGAAGTCCATTTTGAGAGCTAAAATTTCTAAAATTTAAAAAGTGGTTATTACTATTCATAACAGCTAGTTTTAATAATATTTTAATAGCATATCGTTGTTTTGTGAACTCAGTATTGCGTACTACACACACTATCGAGGAAGGTTGTGATTGCGTGTAATGCAAGGCAAGTCAAAGATGCGTGTTGTGCAAGCTCCTTTTGGTGTAGCGTACAACACAAGACATTAATAAAATTAAAAAGAATATTTTTCATAAAATCTCGGGCTGTTACATTCTACCCCCCTTAAAATGAATTTCGCCCTCGAAATTCATCGGGGTTATAAGTGGTTTACTACTTGAAAGTTTCTTTAATAGAAACCCACATCGTAAAAAGTAATACCAAAACTTGGCTTTAAAAACTAAAGTATGAAATGTAACGATTACCCAAATAAAATAATCACTGGGTTTCCACATAGGTGAAAATATGGATATGGAAGGGAAATCTAACCATCATGTTCTGATGGAGAGTGGTAGAGAACATGGATATGGAAAATCTAGAAATCACAAAGACATAAATTTGTGATTATCTAAGGTACCATCTGATTAATCAGATATAAGAGCACTAGGACAACATTTTTGGTTTTCAAGATCATTTCCCTAAAGTTGATGAATTAAAATAAATACTTACATGATTTTGTTACAATATCACTATTGTTCATGAATTGAACAATTTCCACTTCATATCAAAAAGAAATGAAGTTGAATTTGTTATTCGTGACGCATTAGCAGATCATGTGATAGAATGACGGGTCATTCCATCTGTCTCAAACAAAATGTTAGCAAAAGTTATAAGTCCATCTTATAGTGAGATTAATCGTATATGGTTCCAAAAATGAACTTATACTTCATATATCATACCGCTTAATAAAATAAAACTAGTTTTTACTAAACAGGGACTTCCTGTAGGCCAGTGGTAGGCGATAAAGGCCAGTCGCACTTCGGTTGTGGGTTCGATTCCCACAGCCTTGTCCGGCACGATGGGCTGTCGCCCGTCCTACAGGTTGTCCTTTTTCTAAAACTACATTACTATAACATCCCATCAATAATATCAAGAAAACTTCTATCATTAAACAATACTAACCTATGCCCAACATAATCCATTCCAATCTTTAGGCTTATCCATAATACTGCAATCCACTCTCACAACATAGTGAAAACGATTACCAGAGATTTAACACCATTGTCGATCCCCATATATCATAAGATATGTTTTGTTGGTCACATTCCAAACATTCAAAGTCCTTAATCATGTATTCTCTTGAAAACCTTAGTGAAAATATGAATGTAGTTAAAATTTAACACTTTCCACATACCAAAATCCCCAAAATTCTATATACTCAAACAATGATATCACTTAGTCCTTATATCAATCATGAGCTCATGAATACTGTTAAACATTTCATTTTCTCGTTTTCCCTTTATTATGTGCATATCATCTTATTTCCAAAAATATTTGAATCACTTTGAATACCACATTAGACCAATACATAAATATTCCAATACTTTATGATACAACATTATTTTGGAATCCCATTACATAAACACTTAATCATTCCAGCACATCGTTATCATATTCAACATCTCCAATGGTGATCGCATGTGACTTCCCTTTGTCCTTTTCCTTAAGCGGTTGCTCATGTAAATCATCACTAACCCTTGGATTAGGGAATTTATTAGCATAATGCCCCATTTCCTTGCACTTGAAGCATTGAAGTGTTGGTGGTGCGTTCTCTGCAGTGTTTGCTTTATTCACATCATTAGAAACCCTTTTTCCATTACTTCGACACTCAGCTGCTCGATGACCTTCTTTTCCACACTTAAAACATTTTCTAGTCCCTTTAAGACAATATCCACCATGCTTCTTTCCACACTTTGTGCATAAGGAAACATTCATCTTCTTTTCACCATTATTCTGAGATTTCTCCTTGAACTCCATCTTTCGTTTCTTGTCAAAACCATGAGATTGATATGTAACACCAACTTCCATTTCTACCATGATAGCACAAAGCACAATTTCTTCATAGCTACTAAAGTCTCTTATAACTAATGCCCTTCGAAGACTTGGTTTTAAGCCACTGAAAAATCGACCAGCTTTACTTTCAGGTTGGATGATAATGCCAGATGCATACCTTGCAAGTCTTGTAAAATTCGCTTCGTATATACCAACAGATTCATCATCTTTTTGCTTTAGTTCAAGAAACTCCTTCTCCATCTTTGTTCGAAGAATACGAGGGAATTACTTATTGAAAAACAAGTTCTTGAACTCGTCCCATTCCATGGACTCAATTTCATCTCTTTGCCTCGTATTCTTGATAAGATTCCACCATTGATCAGCTTCACCTTCCAAACGATATACTGCTAAGATGACTTTTTCATGCTCAGAACATTGAAGAACTGAACATATCTTTTCAGTGGTACTGATCCATTGTTTAGAAACAATTGGATCAGAAGACCCACTGAAAGAAGGTGGACGTTGCCTCATGAAGGACTCAATAGAATATTGTTCCCTTCTCTGCACATGTGGAAGTCCAGAATTATTCATAGCTTGTGTAAGTATAGCAATAAGATTTTTCACTCCATCTCCCATAACATTTGTTTGTTCAGGAGGGCAATCATTGCATTGTCCACTGCATTGTTCAACACGGTTCCTTCGGGTTCCAGCCATCGTCTAAAACCCAAAAAGAATAGTGTGAGAGGCAAAAATCATGCTAGGGAAAACAACATAGTAAAGGGGGAGTACCCTTAATATCTAACATATTAGGTTAAATTATAAGATCGTTATCATAGTTCTAGGATTATATCCTATACGTATACTTATCCTTAGGGACATCCCAAGACATACCTTAGAAATATCTCTAGGGATCTTACTAACGTTTTCGCATCCTAGTTTCCAAAGGTTGACTAAACCTTTGCTCTAATACCAACTGTAGAGACCCGAAGCTTATCGTACATGGACATTACATTACTTTTGCGGAATACTTAGTACATAACAAAAACACACACACAAGGATCGTAATAGTTTAGTGTCTTTGGAAACTCGGAACGTAATCTTCTAATCGTGGTGAAAGATCTTCAACATCTCCCGTAAAGATCTTCCTTTTTTTTCTTACCTAAAACCTTTCTTTATATCCTGGGGAAAAGAAAACATAAAAGGGTGAGCTCAAATGCTCAGTAAGGGTAAACAAAAGAAATATCAATCACATCATATTCATAAGAACATAACATTTTAGAAATCTTAACCTGCAAAAGAGAGCATAATTTCATAACATGGGATAAATCATGGCAGTGAAATGTAATCACAATAATCATAACTTAAAACATGAAACTTTGTGGCATTCACACATAATCATAGAGAATCATTTCTTGTTATTCAAGACTCATTGCCAAGACTATCTTAGTGGACAAAGTCCCTTTCTGAATCGAGTAACCCTCGTTTCAGTCCTGTTTCACTGAACCGGTATAACCTACCATTCCAGCCATGTCTATCTCATGAGATATAAAATCTTTACCCAATGCATTGGAGGGAGATATAGGTCCCACCCATCTTATAATGAATCCTTTCTTATGTGTGCCACATATACATCATAGCGTAACCCATGTAATAAAAATGGGATTCTTAAACAACATGGCATCATAAAACAATTCATATAAGATAAAGGAATTCATAAAAATATTTCCATCACAACATAATCAAACCAATGTAATAATAGGGATAAAAACAGAACCCTTTTATTATCTTAGATGGAAAATAATTTTGATAAAATACTTGAACTCCATTCTTGAGGAAAATATCCTTTCTACTTCAAAAACATTTTTCCTTTCATAACATGTCATACGAATTTAAAATAATAAGTTGATTAAAAATAAACTTTAAAACTTGTAAATGAAGTTTCTTAAAAATCCATTCATGCCGTATAAGTTAAAAAAAACATTCTTCGTACTTTTGTCGGAAAAGTCAAAAAGTACCTCGTACGAAAAACGACAAAAGATTCCTTTCATACATATTACTAAAAACTCACCGAAGGGTAAAAATGGATTTAAACAATTGTAGGTGGATGTAAATAATATTACATATTGATGAAACATGGATGTGGATGATAAAATACACCCCAGTAAATACTTATGAATAAACAATCTCGGATAAAAATGAGATTGTGATATTTTCCCTTACCTTAGGTCCGATTTGCTTTGTACATGTCCGAAGCTCCTGTATAATGGTTTAAATAATGTTATTGACTTATTCCATAATCATACTCATTGTTATGATATCATATATGGTTCCTTATGAATTTATATTATCCGTTCTTTTGTAAATTTCATGTTAAAGAAGCGTTTTGGGTAAAATCATTTTATTTATCGTAGGTGTTTTGACTCGTTGTTCTTGAAATTATTATTAATTATATCATGATTTACTTACTTCCAAAATATAAAACATGATTTATATATCATATATATTCAGTATATATATATATAGATAGATAAATGAAATGGAAAACACCGTTCATGGAGACAGTAGTCCGTACGTACGCATGAACGCCGTTTTCCTTTCCTTATTGTATTGAATGGAAGTAAGTAGATGACATAAATATATATATATATACATAAATACAGTAGCTTTATAATGTCATATATTTCATTATTATTTCTTATATATACTTTATTATCATTCTTAAATGGTTAACATGGAGAATTAATCTCATCGCGTTATGGAGACGGTATTCCGTACGTACGCACGAGCGATGATATAATTTCCATAATTATTGAATTGAATTGTAGTGGATTATAAAATATATCAGAATAAATATGATGTTATAATAACTATGTATAGTTATTCTTTACACCATTATACCCATCCATGTAAGGTGGTGGTGGAAAATAGATTACACCACGGCGTGGAGACGGTATTCCGTACGTACGCACGCGCGGTGATTTCATTTTTCCGTACGATGGATAGAAGGTGAATTAGGGTTGTTTCATATTTATAATAACATATCAGTATGTATATAATACTGATGTTATTACTTTATCATGAAACAACTAAATAAGAAGAAGTTGAAGAAGAAAGAAATTGAAAAGATCGGTAACGGATATTACCTCTTCTTTGGAACGCCTCTTTGAATCCTCCACTTAGGGAACTAAGATTGGTCTTTGAAGAAGACCAGGACCTCTAGTATTATTCTAGGGAATTGGAGAGGAGAAAATGGCAGGGGTTGGCCGAGCTTGAGTGCTCAAATTGGTGTGAGGAGGAGGGGGAGGAGGTGTCCTTTTATAAGGGAGGAGAGGGGCACCTTAGGAATATCTCAAAATATTATTTTATATTAAAGTCAAAATCGGTTTATAATGGTTCCAAAGGGTATTATTTCGAAGATAAAGTGAGGATGGGTCGAAATACTATCATCCAATAGGATTTAGACAAGTTTAGGGTATTATTTTAACCTTATCAATTAGATTTAACTCTAAGTTAAATAATTTAACTTTTACCGTGTCTTTTTGTTTTCTTTCACTATATGGTTAATACACTTACTATAACATGCCACAAAAACCCCAAATTGTTTATTATTAATATATATATCTTTATATAAGTCATTTGGCAGAACCTTAGATTTTTAGGAATAAAATAACTATTAATAATATAATATTTTATTTAAAAACTATTTTGTGTCAATTTTGACACTATTTGATATATGATTTTTGTGAAAGTCATAACAGAATTATATGTTCAAACCAAGTTGATTAAATCAACACTAATATACCATAGTAACCTATAAAATTAGTGTAATTCATAAAAAGTCTCAAATTAAATTCATTTGAGAATTTATAACATCAATTATGTTAATATTTCCTTAAAAGGGTAATTACTGCATCATCGTTGTGTCACTAATAAATTAATTAATTTAAAGTCCAAAAATTATAAATAAAATATAATTATGTAGGAAATATTTTTAGCTTTCTAATGAATAATTATAGTCGAATTTATCTTATGTATAACCCCATATAAAAAATGTTTTAGGTATTTAACTTTGATTTTAACTATTTTAACTATTCATTAAATAAAATAATATTAAATGTCATAATCTAATCCAAGTGGACCTAAATGGTCATATTATATTAATAAGGTTGTTTTTGGTCGAGATACACTTGTCCAATAGGATTAGGACATGTGTTAGGGTAATATCAATATCATTCTTACCCTTTATTACCCTATTTACTTTTAACCGCGGTAAATAAAAGTAAAAAGTTACTATTCACCAAAAATTATTTTCATCTCATTGAACCACATTTTACTTACTGACATCAACCGTGTCTCTCGGATTTTTGAAATTCCATTCACAGAAGCGGTAAAATTAAGTTTTATGAAAAATTCAGTTTTTTAACTACCACTTAGTAGTTTCACTATTCATCAAAAATTGATGTTTTTCAGAAAAATGCCAAAATTTCATCCTAAGCTATATTTCATATTCCGAATTCAAAAATGAAGTCTATTTTACCAAATTCATAACATAGAAGTTGCATTAATTAATTTTATAATTAAATCCCGCTGTTAAAACAAATAGCGTGTTTTTAAGAAACAATATCTATCAAAATATTGACACTTGATTATGTCTGGTTTAAATTTGAAATTATATTCAATGACCAACATTGTATTAAATTGTAAAAATATATTATAAATATACTTTAAAACCACTCAAATTAATAATTTATCACTATTAATTATTTCGATTAAAAAATTTGTTTTTAATTATAATTTAGTAATTTTCACTATTCATCAGAATATGAAAGTTATCCGAAAAGTACCAAAATTTCACCTTAGGCTAAATTCGATACTCCGAATCCAAAAATGAAGTCCATTTTGAGAGCTAAAATTTCTAAAAATTAAAAAGTGGTTATTACTATTCATAACGGCTAGTTTTAATAATATTTTAATAACATATCGTTGTTTCGTGAAACTCAGTATTGCGTACTACACACGCTATCGAGGAAGGTTGCGATTGCGTGTAATGCAAGGCAAGTCAAAGATGCGTGTTGTGCAAGCTTCTTTTGGTGTAGCGTACAACACAAGACATTAATAAAATTAAAAAGAATATTTTTCATAAAATCTCGGGCTGTTACATTCTACCCCCCTTAAAATGAATTTCACCCTCGAAATTCGTCGGGGTTATAAGTGGTTTACTACTTGAAAGTTTCTTTAATAGAAACCCACATTGTAAAAAGGAATACCAAAACTTGGATTTAAAAACTAAAATATGAAATGTAACGATTACCCAAATAAACTAATCACTGGGTTTCCACATAGGTGAAAATATGGATATGGAAGGGAAATATAACCATCATGTTCTGATGGAGAGTGGTAGAGAACATGGATATGGAAAATATAGAAATCACAAAGACATAAATTTGTGATGATCTAAGGTACCATCTGATTAATCAGATATAAGAGCACTAGGACAACATTTTTGGTTTTCAAGATCATTTCCCTAAAGTTGATGAATTAAAATAAATACTTACATGATTTTGTTACAATCTCACTATTGTTCATGAATTGAACAATTTCCACTTCATATCATAAAGAAATGAAGTTGAATTTGTTATTCGTGAAGCATTAGCAGATCATGTGATAGAATGACGGGTCATTCCATCTGTCTCAAACAAAAGGTTAGCAAAAGTTATAAGTCCATCTTATAGTGAGATTAATCGTATATGGTTCCAAAAATGAACTTATACTTCATATATCATACCGCTTAATAAAATAAAACTAGTTTCTACTAAACAGGGACTTCCTGTAGGCCAGTGGTAGGCGATAAAGGCCAGTCGCACTTCGGTTGTGGGTTCGATTCCCACAGCCTTGTCCGACGCGATGGGCTGTCGCCCGTCCTACAGGTTTTCCTTTTTCTAAAACTACATTACTATAACATCCCATCAATAATATCGAGAAAACTTCTATCCTTAAACAATAATAACCTATTCCCAACATAATCCATTCCAATCTTTAGGCTTATCCATAATACTGCAATCCACTCTCACAACATAGTGAAAACGATTACCAGAGACTTAACACCATCGTCGATCCCCATATATCATAAGATATGTTTTGTTGGTCACATTCCAAACATTCAAAGTCCTTAATCATGTATTCTCTTGAAAACCTTAGTGAAAACATGAATGTAGTTAAAATTTAACACTTTCCACATACCAAAATCCTCAAAATTCTATATACTCAAACAATGATATCACTTAGTCCTTATATCAATCATGAGCTCATGAATACTGTTAAACATTTCATTTTCTTGTTTTCCCTTTATTATGTGCATATCATCTTATTTCCAAAAATATTTGAATCACTTTGAATACCACATTAGACCAATACATAAATATTCCAATACTTTATGATACAACATTATTTTGGAATCCCATTACATAAACACTTAATCATTCCACCACATCATTATCATATTCAACATCTCCAATGGTGATCGCATGTGACTTCCCTTTGTCCTTTGCCTTAAGCGGGTGCTCATGTCGATCATCACTAACCCTTGGATTAGGGCATTTATTAGCATAATGCCCCATTTCCTTGCACTTGAAGCATTAAAGTGTTGGTGGTGCATTCTCTGCAGTGTTTGCTTTATTCACATCATTAGAAACCCTTTTTCCATTACTTCGACACTCAGCTGCTCGATGAACTTCTTTTCCACACTTAAAACATTTTCTAGTCCCTTTAAGACAATCTCCACCATGATTCTTTCCACACTTTGTGCATAAGGAAACTTTCATCTTCTTTTCACCATTATTCTGAGATTTCTCCTTGAACTCCATCTTTCGTTTCTTGTCAAAACCATGAGATTGATATGTAACACCAACTTCCATTTATACCTTGATAGCACAATGCACAATTTCTTCATAGCTACTAAAGTCTTTTATAGCTAATTCCCTTCGAAGACTTGGTTTTAAGCCACTGAAAAATTGATCAACTTTACTTTCAGGTTGGATGATAATTCCAGATGCATACCTTGCAAGTCTTGTAAAATTCGCTTCGTATATACCAACAGATTCATCATCTTTTTGCTTTAGTTCAAGAAACTCCTTCTCCATCTTTGTTCGAAGAATACGAGGGAAGTACTTACTGAAAAACAAGTTCTTGAACTCGTTCCATTCCATGGACTCAATTTCATCTCCTTGCCTCGTATTCTTGATAAGATTCCACCATTGATCAGCTTCACCTTCCAAACGATATACTGCTAAGATGACTTTATCATGCTCAGAACATTGAAGAACTGAAAATATCTTTTCAGTGGTACTGATCCATTGTTTAGAAACAAGTGGATCAGAAGACCCACTGAAAGAAGGTGGAAGTTGCCTCATGAAGGACTCAATAGAATATTTTTCCCTTCTCTGCTCATTTGGAAGTCCAGAATTATTCATAGCTTGTGTAAGTATAGCAATAAGATTTTGCACTCCATCTCCCATAACATTTGTTTGTTCAGGAGGGCAATCATTGCATTGTCCATTGCATTGTTCAACACGGTTCCTTCGGGTTCCAGCCATCGTCTAAAACCCAAAAAGAATAGTGTGAGAGGCAAAAATCATGCTAGGGAAAACAACATAGTAAAGGGGGAGTACCCTTAATATCTAACATATTAGGTTAAATTATAAGATCGTTATCGTAGTTCTAGGATTATATCCTATACGTATACTTATCCTTAGGGACATCCCTAGACATACCTTAGAAATATCTCTAAGGATCTTACTAACGTTTTCGCATCCTAGTTTCCAAAGGTTGACTAAACCTTTGCTCTGATACCAACTATAGAGACCCGAAGCTTATCGTATATGGACATTACATTACTTTTGCGGAATACTTAGTATATAACAAAAACACACACACAAGGATCGTAATAGTTTAGTGTCTTTGGAAACTCGGAACGTAATATTCTAATCGTGGTGAAAGATCTTCAACATCTCCCATAAAGATCTTCCTTTTTTTTCTTACCTAAAACCTTTCTTTATATCCTGGGGAAAAGAAAACATAAAAGGGTGAGCTCAAATTCTCAGTAAGGGTAAACAAAAGAAATATCAATCACATCATATTCATAAGAACATAACATTTTGGAAATCTTAACCTGCAAAAGAGAGCATAATTGCATAACATGGGATAAATCATGGCAGTGAAATGTAATCACAATAATCATAACATAAAACATGAAACTTTGTGGCATTCACACATAATCATAGATAATCATTTCTTGTTATTCAAGACTCATTGCCAAGACTATCTTAGTAGACAAAGTCCTTTTCTGAATCGAGTAACCCTCATTTCAGTCCTGTTTCACTGAACCGGTATAACCTACCATTCCAGCCATGTCTATCTCATGAGATATAAAATCTTTACCCAATGCATTGGAGGGAGATATAGGTCCCACCCATCTTATAATGAATCCTTTCTTATGTGTGCCACATATACATCATAGCGTAACCCATGTAATAAAAATGGGATTCTTAAACAACATGACATCATAAAACAATTCATATAATATAAAGGAATTCATAAAAATATTTCCATCACAACATAATCAAACCAATGTAATAATAGGGATAAAAATAGAACCCTTTTATTATCTTAGATGGAAAATAATTTTGATAAAATACTTGAACTCCATTCTTGAGGAAAATATCCTTTCTACTTCAAAAACATTTTTCCTTTCATAACATGTCATACGACTTTAAAATAAAATAAGTTGATTAAAAATAAACTTGAAAACTTGTAAAGTAAGTTTCTTAAAAATCCATTCATGCCATATAAGTTAAAAAAAAACATTCTTCGTACTTTTGTCGGAAAAGTCAAAAAGTACCTCGTATGAAAAACGACAAAAGATTCCTTTCATACATATTACTAAAAACTCACCGAAGGGTAAAAATGGATTTAAAAAATTTTAGGTGGATGTAAATAAAATTACATATTGATGAAACATGGATGTAGATTATAAAATACACCCCAGTAAATACTTAAGAATAAACAATCTCGGATAAAAATGAGATTGTGATATTTTCCCTTACCTTAGGTCCGATTTGCTTTGTACGTGTCCGAAGCTTCTGTATAATGGTTTAAATAATGTTATTGACTTATTCCATAATCATACTCATTGTTATGATATCATATATGGTTCCTTATGAATTTATATTATCCGTTCTTTTGTAAATTCCATGTTAAAGAAGCGTTTTGGGTAAAATCATTTTATTTATCGTAGGTGTTTTGACTTGTTGTTCTTGACATTATTATTACTTATATAATGATTTACTTACTTCCAAAATATAAAACATGATTTATATATCATATATATTCAGTATACATATATAGATAGATAAATGAAATGGAAAACACCGTTCGTGGAGACGGTAGTCCGTACGTACGCATGAACGTCGTTTTCCTTTCCTTATTGTCTTGAATGGAAGTAAGTAGATGACATAAATATATATATATATACATAAATCCAGTAGCTTTATAATGTCATATATTTCATTATTATTTCTTATATATACTTTATAATCATTCTTAAATGGTTAACATGGAGAATTATTCTCATCGCGTCGTGGAGACGGTATTCCGTACGTACGCACGAGCGATGATATCATTTCCATAATTATTGAATTGAATTGTAGTGGATTATACAATATATCAGAATAAATATGATGTTATAATAACTATATATAGTTATTCTTTACACCATTATACCCATCCATGTAAGGTGGTGGTGGAAAATAGATTACACCACGGCGTGGAGACGGTATTCCGTACGTACGCACGCGCGGTGATTTCATTTTTCCGTAGGATGGATAGAAGGTGAATTAGGGTTGTTTCATATTTATAATAACATATAAGTATGTATGTAATACTGATGTTATTACTTTATCATGAAACAACTAAAGAAGAAGAAGTTGAAGAAGAAAGAAATTGAAAAGATCGGTAATGGATATTACCTCTTCTTTGGAACGCCTCTTTGAATCCTCCACTTAGGGAACTAAGATTGGTCTTTGAAGAAGACCAGGACCTCTAGTATTATTCTAGGGAAGTGGAGAGGAGAAAATGGAAGGGGTTGGCCGAGCTTGAGTGCTCAAATTGGTGTGAGGAGGAGGGGGAGGAGGTGTCCTTTTATAAGGGAGGAGAGGGGCACCTTAGGAATATCTCAAAATATTATTTTATATTAAAGTCAAAATCAGTTTATAATGGTTCCAAAGGTTCTTATTTTGAAGCTAAAGTGGGAATGGGTCGAAATACTATCATCCAATAGGATTTATACAAGTTTAGGGTATTATTTTAACCTTATCAATTAGATTTAACTCTAAGTTAAATAATTTTACTTTTACCGTGTCTTTTTGTTTTCTTTCACTATATGGTTAATAAACTTACTATAACATGCCACAAAAACCCCAAATTGTTTATTATTTATATATATATCCTTATCTAAGTCATTTGGACGAACCTTAGATTTTTATAAATAAAATAACAATTAATAATATAATATTTTATTTAAAAACTATTTTGTGTCAATTTTGACACTATTTGATATATGATTTTTGTGAAAGTCATAACAGAATTATATGTTCGACCCAAGTTGATTAAATCAACACTAATATACCATAGTAACCTAGAAAATTAGTGTAATTCATAAAAAGTCTCAAATTACATTCATTTGAGAATTTATAACATCAATTATGTTAATATTTTCTTTAAAAGGGTAATTACTGCATCATCGTTGTGTCACAAATAAATTAATTAATTTAAAGTCTAAAAATTATAAATAAAATATCATTATGTAGGAAATGTTTTTAGATTTCTAATTAATATTTATAGTCGAATTTATATTATGTATAACCCCATATCAAAAATGTTTTAGTTATTAAACTTTGATTTTAACTATTTTAACTATTCATTAAATAAAATAATATTAAATGTCATAATCTAATCCAAGTGGACCTAAATGGTCATATTATATTCATAAGGTTGTTTTTTGTCGAGATACACTTGTCCAATAGGATTAGGACATGTGTTAGGGTAATATCAATATCATTCTTACCCTTTATTACCCTATTTACTTTTAACCGTGGTAAATAAAAGTAAAAAGTTACTATTCACCAAAAATTATTTTCATCTCATTGAACCACATTTTACTTACTGACATCAACCGTTTCTCTCGGATTTTTAAAATTCCATTCACAGAAGCGGTAAAATTAAGTTTTATGAAAAATTCATTTTTTTAACTACCACTTAGTAGTTTCACTATTCATCAAAAATTGATGTTTTTCAGAAAAATGCCAAAATTTCATCCTAAGCTATATTTCATATTCTGAATTCAAAAATGAAGTCTATTTTACCAAATTCGTAACATAGAAGTTGCATTAATTAATTTTATAATTAAATCCCGCTGTTAAAACAAATAGCGTGTTTTTAAGAAACAATATCTATCAAAAGATTGACACTTGATTATGTTTGGTTTAAATGTGAAATTACATTCAATGACCAACATTGTATTAAATTGTAAAAATATATTCTAAATATACTTTAAAACCACTCAAATTAATAATTTATCACTATTAATTATTTCGATTAAAAAAGTTGTTTTTAATTATAATTTAGTAATTTTCACTATTCATCAGAATATGAAAGTTATCCGAAAAGTACCAAAATTACACCTTAGGCTAAATTCGATACTCCGAATCCAAAAATGAAGTCCATTTTGAGAGCTAAAATTTCTAAAATTTAAAAAGTGGTTATTAATATTCATAATGGCTAGTTTTAATAATATTTTAATAGCATATCGTTGTTTCGTGAAACTCAGTATTGCGTACTACACACGCTATCGAGGAAGGTTGCGATTGCGTGTAATGCAAGGCAAGTCAAAGATGCGTGTTGTGCAATCTTCTTTTGGTGTAGCGTACAACACAAGACATTAATAAAATTAAAAAGAATATTTTTCATAAAATCTCGAGCTGTTACAGTTTTCACCTCTAATTATATATCTAATTTTTTTTGTGGAATCTAAAAACCCAAAGAAACATCTTTTGATATGAAAGAGTGGGTAGATCTTGAATCAAATATGACATTAACAATTCTAGAGTGGATGGTAAGTGTACCTTTCATCACATCGTTATCACACCCCTCATTAGAAATAGAGATTGCATGAGTTTTCCCCTTTTACTTCAATTTAAGAGGTTGCTAATATCATTCATCATCAATAGAAATTGGGTTTGGGTAGTTGTTAGCGTAATTCAAATACTCCTTACACATATAGAGCGGAATCATGGGAGGTGCATTCTCATATTTTCTTCATTCGTCCCATTTTCTAACTTCTTCCCTTAAAATTGGAAATAAAATTCCATTTGGCCTTTTTTCCACACTTAGAATAGTTATGAGACCCTTAAGGTAATTACCTTCATGATACTTCCCTCACTTAGAGAATAAAGGAAATATCATCTTCTTCTCTTCATGATTTTTAGAATTTCTTTTAAACCCCTTCTTCCTTTTCTGGTGAAAACCATGGGATTGATATGTGACGTCAACCTCCATTTCTCCCTTTATTGCATAATTGAAAATCTATTAGTAGCTACTAAAGTCTATTATGTCTAATCCCATTTTGATACATGGATTTAATCCACTAAAGAACCTATCAACTTTACCTTCATGTTGAATTATAATTCCTGAAGCATACCTAGGAAGTCTCATGAAATTTTCCTCGTAGGTACCAACATATTCATAATCTCTTTTCTTAAACTCAATGAATACTTTATCCATATTGGGATGATAAATATGAGGAAATTACTTGTTGAAAAATAAGTCGTTGGACTCATACCAATCCCTTGATTCAATATATTCTTTCTACCTCATATTCTTGGGTAGAGTCAACCACTGGTCTGCTTCGCCTTCTAACTGATAAACAGCCAAAAAGGCATTCACATGCTCTGAACACCAGAGAAAAAAGAATATCATTTCAGTAGTACTGATCCATTGTTCAGAAACAATTGGATCATAAGACTCTATTAAATAAGGTGGAAGTTGTCTCATGAAGGACTCAACAGAATGTTGTTCCCTCCTTTCCTCATTTGGAATTCTACCATGACTCATAGATTAAGAAAGTTTTATGACCATATCAATGGGGTTTTTCATTCTAGGTCCCAAAGAATTTAGTTGAACAGGAGGAAAATTGTTGAATTATCCATCATCATCACTATTAATGTGGTTCTTCCATGTTCCATCCATTGAATAAAACCAGTAATCATAGAGGGAGAAAAATTTATCATAGTGAGGAACCACATAATCATGGAAAGTGACTTATAGGATGTATAAATTATGACACATTACTTAATATATGACACCTTAGGTTTATCCAAGGGTATTTATAAAAAAATTATATTTAAATCCTCCATGATAGTTTGTAAAGAGTTTTTGTGAATTTCTAAATAATATCCCCTAGGAGAGTCAGACCAGGTGTTCAGTAAGACCCATTTTCATGAACCATATTACCCTGATTCAGGGCTGAAATATCATCTTAGAGTTGTTACCCCTAGTCACATATGTGCTAGATCCATATCCACTTGTAGTATCTATACATAAATGTATTACTTGGAAAACACTCACTATATCCTTTATCAAAATACCAAGAAATTTTCATGTATTTTTCTTACCCTTAGACTTATCCCTAGACATGTTCTTAGGGTTATCACTAAGGATTTCTCAACCTAGCTTCAAAAGGTTAACTAAACCTTTTTTATGATATCAACTAAAGAGTCTATAACTTTTCATACATTAACATTACTTAATATTTTTGTAATAGTTAAAACAATATACATACATACACCTAAAGAATGTACTAGTCTAGTACCTTGGGAAACATGAAAACAAAAACACTAATACATAATTGAGATACATCATCTCCCACGAAGTTTTTTTATACTACCCTTCTTAGAAACATAAAAAATAATGCACATGTTCATAACCTTGGTAATGAATCATTAAAATGGGTGATATTAGAGGATAAATAAAGGAAAAAAAGTAGATATGTAAACAAAATCATGATCATAAGGGTATACGAATATGATCATGAAAATAGAATACCACACCCTGGATATCAAAGATTATATACATGAATGAAGAAATACAGATTGGAAGCTCATATGACATGAGTCATAAGGAAATAAATAAAATAAACCATGAAATCATAATATAGAAATAATACATGGAATTTTGGAAAACACATAAGAATATAAAATGATTTTCATAGTAATTAGTGTATCACTTCCATGACCATATTTGTAGTATGGGTTCACTCCCCATACCATCATAGTAGTCATGGTTCAATCCCATAGACATATTAGTATCATGAGTTCACCCCTCATACCATCTTGGTAGTACTAGTTCACTCCCATGGCCATCTTAGCTGTCAAGTTTCATTCCCAAGACCATTTTAGTCCATCTCATGATATATAAGTCTTTATCAATGCATTGGAGGAACATATAGGTCCCACTAGTCTGATAATGAAATCAAACAAACATATGACACAAGATCATTACAAAACATATCAAAAACCCTGAAATTAAATGGTTACCATAAACATGTAATCACATCATAACCTATGGAAAAAGATATAGGTTTTTGAATCATTTCTTAAAAAACATAACCTGTGAAAATAAGTAGTTTTCAAAGGCATATAAACTGTGGAAGATAAAATGGTCTAATAAACATAATTCCATCAAAACATAATCCATTCATAGAAATACTATGAATAGAAACATTGAAAAATTTTCCTAGAAATATATGATTAAAACTAACAGATATTATCATATATCAGAAAAGTTTTTGAAAGATCTTTTAACAACATTTCTTGAGGAAAATATTATTTCTACATTAAACTATGATTTTTAAAACATAAAACATTTTAGAAATTTTTTTTATTGAAAATAGATTTTAAAAAATATAAAGGAAGCTTTTAAAATATCTTAAAACATTTTTAATTTTAGTTTTCCCTTAAAATTATCTTCAAGGATCATTTTAAAACATTTTTGAAATCATAATTTTTGAAATAAAAAAGCTTTCTGACCGAAGAGAGAAATACAATCAGGTGTTTTTTAAAAACATTTTCTTATTTATTTTATGTACCAAATAATGAAAAAAATTTACTAATAAATTGATATATCATTAATAAAAATAGGACAAAAAAACTCACGAGTTTTCTTGCGAGAATAATCATATATTTCATCAATGGAAGAATAATTGTAAACAATATTGATAAATGATGAGATTGCTTCAATAAACTCTTACCACATGGAAAAATTTGACCAAACTCTCCATGTAACGAAATGGAATTATGTGGAACATAAAATATAATTAAAATAAGTATATTCATGATATAACATGTCAAATTTAGGTATATTCACCTTGGAAAATTGTTGGTGGATAACAGAACATGCGTCTCAAAGAAGGAAGATTGAGACAAAAATGCCTTTCTGATTTGGTATATTTTGAAACATTAAACCCGTGAAATAAAGACAAAATAATGGATAAGTAAATAAAAATAAATATAATAATAATAATAACCATTTAATACATTCATGTAAATTATATACACCACACAAAATTAAAGAGTGGTGTCTATGTCATGTATCTCACAAAAATGAAAATTGTGATGAAATTTCCCTTAAGTTGTGTCTTGAATCTCTTAATACTCATACAAATTTATTGTATAATAAATCTAAGTTTATTATAAATAGTTTAATTAATCTTATTATTATATATAATTCCATATTTGTTTTTATTATGACCTTATATTACCTACTTTTTAACAATTCTATGTTAAGGATTCATTTTGGGTAATATTCTCATTGTTCTTTGCATTTGTCTTAATTTTTTTTATATTTTTTAGTTATAATTATAATATTATTTAAATAAATTAAAAAAATAATATAATTATCATGTATATTCATTATATGTTTATAATAAGAATCTATATAATATAAAAACATGAAATCGAATATACTGTTCCTGGAGATGGTAAGTCGTACATATGCATCGACGATGTTTCTGTTTTTTTTATCGTATTGAAAGAAACAAAAAAGAGAATTATATGTGTATATATATATTATAATACCTATTGAATTATTATTTCATATATTTCACATGATTTCACTAAATTAATTCTTAATACAATCCATGTAAGGAGCGAACGAATCACATCGCTTTGAGGGGGTGATAGTCCACACTTCCTCAAATGAAATTATCATATTTACACCCAATGGAAAGTATAAATATATGTGTTATATAAGTATAACATGGGATTAAATAAATAATAAATATAATATATAAAATATATAATTAGATTTTCTATCAAAATTTCTGCCATAATATACAGTAAAGGAAAAATGAATAATCATTGTTTAGTGAGGGAATAATTCTCCCTACACACAAAGAGTATGTTCGTTACCAATTAGATGGAAGTGTTTGAAAGTTTTGGTCAATAAATTTACATAATAATATAAAATTATATTTAGGATACTTTTTTGTTGTATAAGAATGGAATAAGGAGAGATTTGGTGGTGGAGAAAGAAAAGAAAACAAAGGTTCTTAAGGGAGGGCGTTACCTCTTAATTAGGTAAATCATTCTTATTTTCACCAAAGTACTTACTTGGAAGGATTTCTGCCCAAAGTAAGACTTCATGGAGAAAGGGAGGGATGTCGAATAGGGTATTAGGAAAATCTTGGCCCAACCTCAGTGGTTTGATAGGTGTGAGGAAGTGGGAGATGTGTGACCTTTTATAGGGGAGGGAAAGGACACACTTGACATTTTTTAAAACAAGTTAGGTGTACCCACATTTTTACCTAAAACATATCATAAAAAACAAAAAATACTCAATAATGTAAGGTTTATGGTTGAAATATAGCCATAAAATGGGTGTTGGAAAAGTGTCTAAGTTATTTGGGCACTTAAATTTAAGGTTTATTCCATTGTTAAGCTTAATCACAGTAATTGTTTTTAAATGAATTCAATAAAAAATTTAGTCAAAAAATAATTTGACCTTATTCGACATGATAGATTATTATGATTACAATTATGGAATCCATATTTCAAAATTCCAATCATATATGTGGCATAAATTAATATAAATTTAATGCTGTAGTTGGGTAAACAATGTGGGGTTTTTAAGTAAAAATGTTCAAAAGTTTGATATGTTTTTATATTCAATTTAAAAGTGGAATTGAATCTAATGTCCCAAATTTAGATGATTATTATTAATAGGATCTAATTAATATATTTTAAAAAATTTAAATATAATTTAACCTTATAAATAAATTGGACGAAAAGACCGTTTTGAATTAAAATTCTGTATTTTTCACTAATTATCAAAAAATAAAGTTTCTCATAAAATCCTAAAAATTCAACCTAAGATAAATTGAACATTATAAATTAAAAAATGAATTTTATTTTTAAAAATAAATTTAAAAATTTGTTTAAAGTTAATTTTTCTATTTTTTCATAGTAGGACATTAAAAGTAGATCATTTGAGAAAATAATTTTTTTATACATATAATGAATTTACCAAAAATTATATCTTTAGTTACAATATATTTTATTATATAAAACAATTTTATACAATATTTGTAAAGTAGTTATTACTATTTACAGTACTATGTTTTATGGCTATATTGTAATTATCTCATTTAAATAACTATAACAATAAAAAGATGTTTTATAGAAACTCGGCGTTGCGTGTAATGTATGCCAAGTCGGTGTTGTATATGCCAAGTTAGGGTTGCATGTAACATACACATAGTCAGTGTTTCATGTAATATATTCCATGTCACTATTTTTTTAATGTACACCAATTCAGTGTTGCGTATAACATACACCAATTTGGTGTCACATGTAATGTACGCCAAGTCAGTGCTGTGTGAATGGAATGCTTGACTTAGTGAAATACAAGAATATAATGAAATTTAATTCATAAAAAAATGTTCCACAAAAACTCAGGGTATTCCAAAATTGGTAACCCATACCTCCATATATTTTATCCAGTTGATTTTTCATTCAATACTTTTGGATCATTAAACCACTTATTAAATATAATGAAAACATTTAATTTATTTTAAACAGCCTTCATTATAAATTAAATTTCAACCCGCATTAAATTTTAGTAACATTATTATTAATAGATTTGAGTTAGTGAATTTACTAATTTATGAAGATTCATAAAAAAATCTCTAATCCCATCGAGTTAGAAGTTCATGTAGAAAATAAGAGTCTATGTAAACATATTCAACGAAATCCATGTCACTCAATTACTTCCACTAGCTAATGAAAATTGAGTAATAAAGTTCCTTCAATAAAAATCATCCAATAATATCAATCACACATACCCCAGACTGTTATTATATATGCAGTAAATCATTGTGTGTATGATTTATACTACATATTGAACGAATTGATGCAACTAGTTTATGATAAACTTGTGATACCATTTCATATCTGTGATATCTCTGTCTTTATAGGGATTATTTATCTATAGATGAGGTTAATCAACCTTTTATACCCATTTCAATCCAATCAGGCTCCATACCACCTATACATCATCTTCTCAACATGCATAACCAGATTCAACTTTGATTTTTCATGACGAAACTTGATATAACTTTTTATTCATGTTGTATTTGACACAGATTAAATTTCTACATCATATCTTGTATATCCCAATTTAGAAAAGTTCTCATTTCAATATCTCTCACCTCACTTATTGTTTCATAATTTAATTTTACATCCATATTGGAAATATCCAACACCATTCATTATATGTTTTTTTCTTTTATCACATACACACCCCATGGATCATTTTTAAACATGAATCCTATACCACTTCCAAAAAAATATGCAATAATTTAGTACATGGTGTCAGGGGTAACTCAAGACATCCAGATGTAAATGAATGTGGTTGTCCATGATAGGCCAAAAAAATTTATTCTATTATTATTCCAATAATTTATTGATCTTATACATTGATTTTACCGGCTAATAAAAACTTTATTCACGGTATTTGATTTCAAATCCTATAAAATGTTTAGTTGGGTAACCTTTTCAAAAGTGTGACTAATCCCATTTTTTCACTTTTCATCCTTTTATATAACACTAATTTTACTTCCATATCCATGATAGATTCAATCTACCAGTCTTTTATATACATAGTTTTAGTACTTGTTTTTCTTCTTAAAAATGCATCATTAATATGCTCCATGATATCCATTAAACTAAATTTATATTTTTTTATCCTGGACTTCTATTTCATTGAATATCCATCCAATTTTTGTTTTATGGGAGAAAATTCATCCATCTATGAAAGTGATGGTATTTCTTTAACACCCTTCTTGATAACCATGAGAGAAACCTATTTTTTATTCTTCTCTCTCCATTCTTGTTTTTTATATTTCCAAGATGGTTTTTTGAGAAAAAAATAATCGGTGCTTGATGAACTATCTATTACCTCCCTTCATTCCTATCTTATAAATTCATGGATCTATTTTTGAATGGAACAAATTTCTCATTCTTCTATTCATGTCTCCTTATTATCAAAGGAGGGACCTCATCTTGTCACCTATATTACGTTTATTGTTTTAGTACCTCTCCATATGTCCAAGGTTAACACAAATATAATATCTTATAATGAAATATGAATACATTTTAATAGACTTACATAAATGAAATGTATCAATAGGTGTCCTTTTATTTCACACGTTAAATTTCTTAGTGAACACATCCAATGTGTGTGTATTGATTCCAAATAATATCATTTTTTAAAAACCTTCATTTGAGAGTTTTTTCTTTAAAAATTATGCATTCTAATTTTTCTTCATTAATAAATCTAGATTTATGTTTTTATTACTATTGATTGAAATCTACCTATGAGAATATTCTGTATTTGAATTCTTCCCCATCGTATAATGCTCTCCCTAAAGGTTCTTAATCCATAAATACTTCTCCTTCAATTGGCCTTTTAAATTCTGAAAGTAGATATTATTTTCATTATATATAATTTTCAGTTTCTTCTTACACTGATCTCTTAGGGTAGATATCAATACTTTATAGAATTTCTCTTTCCCATGCCTATGTTCAAATCATGGAAAAGTTATTCAATTATTTCACTTTTTCCCTTTATTTTATTATTTATTATTTCTATGTAATCTTTTTAAGTCATCTCTTACTTTATCAAATTTCTATTTTCTTCCTCAAAATATGTAATATAAGAACATTTGTTTCAGCTTATGCCTTTAAGAATTATACTACACTCCTCAAGGGTTAAATATTTTATTTTTTGTTGCACAAAAATATATAGATTTTTCACATGAAGTGATTTCATATCATCTACCATCATCCCCCTACCATTCAGTTTATAAACAATCTATATCATTAGATTTAAAAGAAACATCTATTTTAATGTTATATGCAGATATAAAAAAATAAATTTTGTCCACCTCAATGTGAATACAAAATTTATTAGTTTATTTCATCTTTTTATTTTGATTTTTTCTTCTATACATATAATATTATTATTTATTATTATTAATACCTATAGATTCAACTGATTTATATTATACACCAGTTTAATAAACCTATTTTTCCTTTTTCATCAAATATTATTTACCATACAACTCTTATACCTTCATCCACATATCCTTTGAAGTCCTGTAGTGAGATATATTCTCTTATACCTTTATATCCTTGATCTCTTTCAAAACATTATTGATGAATTCATAAATTATAATTCTTTTTTATCCATATGAAACACAATTTCCTATAGAATTTTAAAAAAAGTCCAATTAATAAGATATCATAAGTGATTCCAGCATATACGTTTACATATGATATAAACACCTTTAAATTAAAAAAATAATTTCCATAAAATAAATGAATTTTCACTATTGAAACCATATCTTCTATAATATTTATATCTCATCAATATAAATATTTTTGGTTGAATCCATAGTAGAACCTATTGGATATGATACCACTTATTGTAACTCAAAAAACTATGATAGCGGGGAACAAGTTGAATTAGGGTGTTACCAAAATTATACACTTTCACCTTAGTCCTTTCCCTTCAGATCTTGTTCCCTTTTAAAAAATAACACTGCTTAACCAATATTTTTATAAAATGAAAAAACATAAAATATCATTCAAATTTTTTGAAAGTAAAACAAATAGGGATACATATATTTTTACTTGGTTCAACCAAACTATAATACATATAAGGTGATCACACTCAACATTGTATTAGTGTAGAAAAATACAATATAACTCATTATTACGAAAAAAAATATTTATGTGAAGTCAATCGTCACCAATCATCACTTCCCATTCAATTATTTTGATAATTTATCACCACCTACCAATGGTTAATTCCTGCTCCTCCTTTATGAACACCTCTAGAAGATATCAATTTACAAACATTCAGGTATCTTCTTAATTTATCAACATGAATGTCATTCTATGATTAGTATGTATAAAAATTATGAACTATATCATAATTAAAGATATGATACTCCAATGTATTCCATATTTTTCTCCCAATTCTAAGGATTTTTGAAATCAGTTCCTAAGAATAAGAGTTAAATATTTATTCATTAAAAAAAATCACATAGTAGAAAAACTCTAGATAAAATAATTCCTTCATAAGTATTATCAACATCCTGATCTTCATGGATATGTACATAAAATCTACACTTCCAAATGTGATATTCATTAGAATAAAATCCAACAAAAACTAAATCCTATTTAATTCATATATTCAATGACACCCATGTTCTTCACTACCTTTATTCATTTTCTTTATCCCTTATTAGAACTATTTTCCCCTCTTTTTTGTGTTAGGTTTTTAAATAACTCTTCTACTTATTTTATTCAAACCATATAGCTCTATCTCGAGTTATGATATTTTAATTTCAGATTAAAATTAAAGAAGTTAACTACCTTAAACTTCATCTACATAAAATTCATGTCTTGGTTCATCTTCAAGTAAGTATTCACCATTGAACTCCATTTAGACTATTTATGTTCATTCAATACCTAGAAAATAGTTTTAATATTCCCAATGATCAATTGTATTTGAATTCTACATATTTCAACAACAAAAATGTGAAATATTTTATAACATCTTGATAGATGGATTACATCATATTTTTTTCTTCAAATTACAATTTCCTTTCGGTGTGATAGAATTATTCATGATGAAAACTTCATTTATATATAAAAATATCTTGGAGCTTAACTACCATTCCATTAATTCTTTCTTCATGGATGAAATGTCATGGATCATTCCCTTTAATGATTTTGTGACCTTGTTACTGAGCCATGAAAACCGCCACAATTGGCCACATTATCGATTATATCTTATAATTTATAGTTTATTTAATAATTTAAATTTAGAAACATTATTAATCATATATTATGACTAATGTTGGTAAATAATATTATTTACCATCCATAGTACCCTTATGTATCTTATAAAAGGTTTTGGAAACACTTATATATTGACTTGAAAACCTTTACATATCTCTTGATAACCTTTACATGGTAGCCTAGAAATCTTTATGTATCAGTATAATAACATTTTCATATATACCTAGGTGAATCTTACATATCTATTAGAGAATCGAGGTTAATATTTTGTATTACTTCACTATATTAGATAACCCTTTTGTTTTCCAATACTGTTAAACACTTTCCCATTTTTCAAGAATGTTGTCTGGTTAGTACTGGTTACCCTTATATATCAGGTTCTTGTTTCCCTTATATTTGTGACATGTATATTTTCCTATAATCATAGGATATTATATATTATAATGTAGTTCAAAAATTTTCTATATTTACAAGAATGAAAGATCTTACATATCATGCATGCAACATGTACTTTTCCATCTTCACACCAAATCTTATCAAGAATATCTCTTTTCTATCAAACTCTAAAAACTGAATGTATCAAACACTTTTCTATTTTCCATAATATAAAATAAAATATATTATGAATCAAATAAATATAATACATATATATTACTTTTTAAAATTATAATAAATCAACAAATTCACTCATGACATGATCCTTGTGATTGAGCCATGACTTGTTCCTAAAACATCAAACCCTTTGGAATATATCTCCATCCATATAGAGACACTAACTCTTCATACATTAAAATTAAATCACTTTTTTCCAATAATTAATACATTACATAGATAGACACCCAAAGACTGTATTATCCTAGTGCCTTTGGAAACATGGAAACATATACACTGGTACATAACTGAGCTACATTATCTCCCACTAGGTTCTTTAGGACTATCACCCTCATAGAAAAGTCATACCTAATACATATCTTTATAAGTTGGGGAAGGAAACATAAAAAGGGGTGAGATCAGATGCTCATTAAGGGTAAACATGGAAGATATATAAGCCTAAACATGGGCATAAAGTTATGAAAATCTGATCATAACATTAGAACATCATACCTTTTATATCCTAGATCATAAATTTAAACCATGAAAAAAAATATTGTTAGTTAATAAGAGTTAAATTCTAAAGTAATAAAGAGCATAATCCATGACATAATAACATAGGAATAATACATCGAACTGTTAAAGACATATAAAAATGTAACATCACTCCCTGTAAGTCAGGTACCATTGTAAGAACTTATCAGGGTACTTCATGGGAACTACACCCACATGTTGGGACACACCTCCATCCCTAGTCATAGTCCATTCCTTATAAGGGACTATTTTTTCCTATTCTCCCATAGTGGGCCAGGTTTCCCCTTCTTTACATTTTGGGTCAGTTTTCCTCATCTTCCAATAGTGGATTGAATTTATAAATATTTCCGTTGTGGACCTGGTTTCCCAATATTCCCATAGTGGAGAAAGTTTCACCATATTCGCATAGTGGATCAGGTTTCCCTATCTTTCTATAGCGGATCAAGTCCATCTAACTCTTTCCAATAATTATCTCATGAAATATAAATCTTTAATCAACTCATTGGATGTTGATATTGTAACGTCCCGGATCCGGGTGCCACTCAATGGGTGCCCCGAACCCAGTTCACCACGTGACCTCAAGCGAATTTCCCCAAAAAACAGAGGATACCGACTAGCAGCGAGGGCCCAGGTCTGATAGTGGGGAAACTATGCCCTCATTTGTCAAAGTGTAGCATAGTGGAATATAATATAAATATACAACAACAGCGGAAACATCAACAATATATATAACTGTAATGGATAACTGATAACAAAAGAGAAATGTGCAGTCATGTATATATTAAAATGCAGTATGTCACTATTCTATAAAACAACCAGAACATGTTACATGATCAATACAATACAAATGATGTACAGGTACAGAAAAGAAAAATAGAACAGCTCGCGGTATCGCGAGACAATGCTCGGTCCCATGCTCTCCTACACCCCAGAAGAAATCAAGTACCTATAAAAGGACCCTTTCCCTTATCTACACCTTCAGAAATGTAATCTATTTTGGCCAAAAAGCATGACCCAAATAGGGTGTGGGAAATATATCTCAGTAGGCACCGACCAAAGGCATGTGCCCAACTGTGTGTAAACATGCAACAACAGTGTGAAAAAGTAAAATGAAATAAACTAATCAGTACTCAAAAGTAAGCAACTTACCAGTTATATTAACATTTAATTATTCATTTAATCCATCTAATATAAGAAAACACAATAGTGAATTTCTATGTAAACAGACAGTGTCCTCAGACAAACAAAATCTCACCCTCAGGTAATCATAATCTAACCAGCAGGTATTTCCCTTAGGCGTAACATAAATTGCCCTCAAGCATACTAAGTGTCTCCCTTAGGAATAGAAGTCAATCCCTCATGCACGAATGGTTTCCCTCAGGTGAAATAGTACGTTGCCCTCAGGCTAATTCAGTCACGCCCTCAGGCTATAGTAAAACACCTCCCTCAGGCATAAGTAACCGGGCCATGCCCAACATATAAACATGCAATTTACATACAATTACTCTTAAGGAAAGTGTAATGCATAATTTAAACCTGGCATACCCTCGGGTATCCTGGACAAACAGCTAAACAGAGGAACACACCCCCGGGGTGGTCCTGGATCCAAGCCATAATCCCAAACAATAGTTTTGCGATTTTATTTAATTACCTATACAATTATAGGTATTTAAAATAGCCTCGGCCTCAACCACACGACACCCCAAACATGTTTTCATAGCTCAAAAACACACAAAAACACATGGCAGTTAGAAAAAAAACACCAAACCACCTACCTGAAACACCAACGAACAGTATACGCGAATGAAAAATAATAAAACGTCCAAGAACTCCGTAGATCTGAGGTAAAAGGATTATCACTTAAATACAAATAACTACCATTAGGGGAAGAATTGGAAAGAACTGCTCAAGGAGAAGGGAGGGATCACCCATGCGGTTTCAACGAGATCGATGGAGGCAGAATCGGATTCCCGGTTCGCGATTGATGGATCTCTTAAGCTCCAACCATCCCCTCCTAAGCTCCCGTCTGGTTCTAAGCCTTCCCTGTGAACAGGGGAGGCTACTTCCCATTTTAAGTGAAAAAAAGTACACAACATGTATTTCCAAGTACAAAAAGTGTACTTCCCATTTTTAACTGTTCCTCTGGCAGGGTCCCGCCAACGTGGCATTGTTCACCTACTGACATGACCACACGACATGTCTTCATGAGTATATGGTGTGTGCTGCACCACAGCTATCCACCGCCTTACTATTCACCTTCCAACTGACTACACGGCTTGTAAAGGACCACTACACGGCATGTAGTCGGTTTTTACACCCTTCATCGCCGACATGGCCACACGCCCTGTGTACTCATCCCACACGGCCAGAAGTACATGGCGTGTGGAAAAGTACACGGCGTGTACTTCCAAAATTTAGGATTTTTCCCCATTTTCCTTATTTTCTGAAAAACACTTAAGAAAAAGAGAAAAGAAGAAGCCCATACCTCAAAAATAAGAATCGAGTTCTTACAAATGTCCCCCCTTAAAGAAATCTGTCCCCGAATTGCCCTTCCAAAGGTGCAGATGATAAAGCTCAGAACAGCTCAGGCCACTGAGCACGTACATCGGTCTCCTGCTCCTAGGTTTCATCATGCACTCGGCCATGCTTCCATAACACCCGTACGAGAGGAACTGACCGGCCTTAGAGAACCTTCATGCTCCTATCAATGATACAATTAGGATTCTCCTCAAAGGACACATCTTCCTCAAACTCTACCTCTTCTGGATGAAAGGTGTGAGATGGGTATGAATGATAGTAGCGTAGTTGAGATACATGGAAGACCTTGTGCATGGCTTGGTACCTCTATAGTAACTGCAGCTGATAGGAAACTGGCCCAACTCTCCCTAGAATCTCAAACAGCCTCACATACCTTGGTGAAAGTTTACCCTGTCTCCTGATCCACCTGTGCGCAGCTTCAGCGAAACACTCAAGAAGACCTAATCCCCGACCACGAAATCCAAAGGTCGTCTGCGGAAATCATCATAAGATTTCTAATGAGACTGTGAAGTAGACATCTACTTCTGAATCAACTGGGATTGCTCAGAAGTCTCCTGTATGAGATGTGGTCCCAGTAAAGCTGCTTCACCTGCCTCTGACCAGCACAAAGGTGATCGACATGGCCTACCATATAAAGCCTTGTATGGTTCCATCTCAATAGTCGCCTAAAAACTATTGTCATAGGAAAACCTTACTAGGGGTATATGCTTCTCCCAAGAGCCCCCAAAGTCTAGGACTCATGCACACAACATTTCCTCAAGCACATGTATCGTACGCTCTGATTGGCCATCGGTCTGAGGGTGGTAAGTTGTGCTCAGAAGCACCTATGTACCCAGTGCCCTCTAAAAACTCTGCCCGAAACGAGATTTAATGTGGGCGTCCCTATCTGAAATGATAGAACGAGGGACCCAATGAAGACGTACAATCTCTGGGATATACAACTTTCTGATCTCGTCAACACCGAAGGTCTCCTTGATTGGAAAACAGTGAGATACCTTTGTGAGTCTATCCACAACAACCCACACAACATCATTGCCTCTAGGTGACCTCGACAACCCCGTCATGAAATACATTGTGACATCATCCCATTTCAACTTCGGAATGGGTAACTACTGTGACAGTCTGGTTTGTCTCTGATGCTCTGCCTTCACCTACTGACAGGTGGAACACCTCGTAACAAAACCAGCCACATCTCTCTTCATACCTGGCCACCAGTACTGACGTCCCAAGTCACGGTACATCTTGGTAACCCCGGGATGAACTGCCCAAGATGAGGCATGAAACTCCCGCATCAGCACTTCATGTATATCCCCTGGAACCCATAGTCATCCATGGAAATGCAGAACCTCATCATCCCCTATCGTCCAATAAGGAGGAGGGTCCTTACTTGCCACCAACTCCCATAGAACTAGGCCTTTTGAATTAGATAGCTGTCTCATCCTCACTCTATCCAGGAGGCTAGAAGTCTCATCTAATGATGAAAGATATGTTTTCCCCTGACTTTCGTACACCTCCAAATGCATCTCAGAGAACAAAGCCATAAGCTACCACTCACCACTGGCCTCCTGCACTGCCTGTATCTGAGTATTCCTGATCAGTGCATCAGCTACTGCATTACCTTTACCAGGTGTATAGGTAAGCTCAAAATCGAAGGACTGTAGGTATTAGACCCACCTTCTCTTCACGCAGAGTAAAGTTGTAATTGAAGATTTTTTGGTTGGTAAAAACCACAAAACGTTCTCCCAACTGATAATGTCTCCAATAGCGTAACGCATGAACCACTGCAGCCAACTCGAGATCATGCGTCTAGTGATGATGTCAACCTTCCTTTCTAGTCCTGAAAGGCTATCTCACAAGCTTCCGACCAAACGAACTTCACATCCTTCTTAGTCAGACCCGTCAACGGTGCTGCTAAGCGGGAGAAGTCTTGTATGAAGCGTCTGTAGTAACCGGATAGCCGTAAGAAACTCTGTATCTCAAACACATTCTTAGGATGCTCCCAGGAAACTTCTCCTCTCACCTTCTCTACGTCCACAACAAATCTTTCCTCTGAGATGATATGACCCATGAAGTGAATCTGGTCCATCCAAAAGTGGAACTTTTAGAGCTTAGCATATAGACGATGCTCTCTCAGTGTACTCAATACGATCTCAAGATGGGTGGTATGGTTGTGTCGAGTGTGAGAGTACACCAAGATGTCATCCAAAAATAATACCACAAAAGAATCCAGATAAGGATGGAACACATGATTCATCATATCCCTGAAAACTACTGGTGCGTTCGTGAGTCCGAATGGCATAACCAAGTACTCGTACAGACCATATCTGCTTCTAAAAGCTGTAAGTGGTATATCCGATGGTCTCAAATGAAACGGATGATATCCTGACCACAAGTCAATATTCTAGAACACTCATGCTCCTCAATGTTGATAAAAAAGATCATCAATCCTCAGAAAAGGATATTGGTTCTTTACCGTCAACTGGTTCAACATACGATAATCCTCACAGAGTATGAGGGTACCATCCGCCTTGTTCGCAAAAAGCACCGGCGAACCCCATAGAGAAGTACTGGGTCAGATAAAACCCTTTGCCTATAACTCCTCTAACTGCCTCTTGAGCTCCTGTAACTCTGGTGTAGCCATCCTATAAGGGGGAATGGACACCAGTGCTGCCCCTAGATCAATCTCAATAGAGAAATCCACCTCACGCTCTGGAGGTAGACCTAAAAAGTCATCTGGGAAGACATCCCTGAAATGATCAAGCACTAGAGGGAAATCTGTCTGACAAGTCCCCTGATCATCCAGATATAAACTCGCAATCTGCGCTGTGACTCCACCTCTTCCATGATGCTCTGGTCCAGCTCAACTTTCCTAAACATCCCATTCACCCCTATATAGAAACTCTCTACCCTCTGGTGATGTGAAACTCACACTGTGACGATAGCAGTCCAAAAAGGCTTGAAAGGGAACCAACCGGTCCATCCCAAGAATTCCATCATAAGCTGTCATCTCTAAGACATAGAGGTCCCAAGGAAAGTGACACCCTCCAACCTCAAGGGGGACCTTTCTGCACTAACGTACACCAGCCGTTCTAGTCCCCAACAGAGTCTCTAGCGTCATCATATCAGAAGAAGTAGAAATACAGAGCCCAAGGCTCTCCACAACAGGAACAGATATGAAACTATGTGCAGTACTCGTATCGAAAAGTACTAAAGATAAGACAGAAGATACTAGAATAGTACCTATGACTGTAGAAGGTCTGGGATCCTACTCATGCTGGGTCTACTGCACTGCATATGCCTACCCAGTGCCGCGACCCTGCGACATAGCCAGGCTACCCTGAGTTGCCCCGCCCTGCTGCTTCTGCGATCCTGATGCCTGGCTACCACAGCCATGACCACCGTCTCTGCCTGCATGCCCTGACGTATTCTAGTTTCCCGACTGGTAAGAAGCTACTGGTCCTACTCCCTCACATGAAGTCTACATAGAACCCCTCTCAATAGCCACTGGTGGAAACACCCAAAAAAAGAATTGCAGATGACCCATCTTGCCGCAAGATCGGCACTCCACTGGGTCATGTGGACACTGCAGTCTCTTGTGCCCCTCTTTAACACACTAGTAGCACCTGATCAGGCCACCTGAAGAAACTACCTAGCTGGTAATACCACCCTAAGAGAAATACATCTGTCTCTTCCTCTTTCTAGTAGAAATAGTACTATTAACTGGTGTTGAACCACCATGGCCCACACCACTAGCTTCCCACCGATTTCTCTCTATAATTAGTGTCTTGTTCACAATAGCGTGTACTAAAGGCAATCTGAAAACATTCACCAGCGCTCAGATGTCATAACAAAGGCAATCTTCAAAAATACTGGCTCTCAACGTCTCATCACCCACCAGAACGGGTGCAAAGCACTGAATCTCGGTGAAATGAGTATAATAGTCCATCACCGACATAGTACCCTGCTACAGCTTCATGAACTCTCGAGCTCTATCTGCCCTCACCATCTCTGGAAAGAAGAATTCATAGAATTCTACTTGAAAAATCTTCCCACGCCATGTCCCTATGACGCTCTGACTTGGTGGTAACATCCCACCACCTCTTGGCGGAATCACACAGCATATAAGTCGCGATCTTGACTCTCCACCCTGGAGATGTCTCAAGATGCTCAAAAATAGTCTGGATCGACCCCAGCCAAGACTCTTCAGCCTGTGGTCTGCCATCTTCAGAAAATGTAGGATGATTATACTACTAGAAGATACGTGTCAGCTCAGCCATAGATGTGGTAGCCTGCAGTGCTCCCTAAAAGGTCTGCATGAACCGCATAAATCCTTCACGGAACTATGCCTCCACGCCTGTGTCCGGTATAATAGCTGGTGCCGCATCTAGATCTGCTAGAGTGTCAACTGGTAGCCCATGGCCCACCATTTCTGGAGTATACTCATTGCCACTCTCTTGGCGAACAACGCGTGGTCGTCTTGGCGGCATGACACTACTAGGTCAAAAACATGCCTTAGATTCAAGATTAACAAGACTGAAAATGAAAGAACCATAAAGGGAAAAAGAGGCAGAAGGAACTTCAATATTTGCAAAATAGGACTACACGGTGTGTATACTGACTACACCACATGGGCCTGACTTCTTTTCCCCTACCCGGGTCCTTCGACACGACTAAGACACACAACTCCTGTTGAACAAAAACTACACAACTTGTATAATAGCTACACGGTGTGTATGGTGTAATTTTACAACATCCCGTGTCATTTGTGACACGGACGACTACTCGGCTCGAAACTAAATAGTGTGTTACACCCACACATAGTGTATACACCACCCCGTTTCCTAGCCACATGGCTAATTCCACACAGTCTGTCCTTGGACAAGACTACACGGCGTGTCCCACAGGTACACGACGTGTACTAGACTAACTCCACCGACCCGTGTTGTTAGTTACACGGTCGGACACACGGATCACACTACACAACATGTTCTATACACACACAGCGTGTACATGAAGGGATTACCCCGACTCGTGATGTTAGTTACACGGCTGGGTCCCCAGGTCAGACTACACGACGTGTTCCATAGTGGACACGACGTGTATGTCTTAAGGTCTCCTCCGTCCGTGTTGTTAGTCACACATGCAGACTCCAGGTGAACACTACACGGTGTGTACATCATGTACACAACGTGTTTTACCCAAGCCTTTCTCTACCCCATGTCGCCGCCCACACGGTTTGTGAAACGGGAAGCGACTACACGGCGTGTAATCTGGGTACACGGCGTGTACTAAAAAAATTTATTTTTCTTCCCGAACAGAAGGCCATACACGGCGTGTTTAAAGTTACTACATGGCGTGTATATTGGGTTTCTAGATAGTATGCCTCAGAAACATCCCCGGAACCTAGAAAATACAGAAAAAAACACCTAAGTGTCAAATTCCGACCCGTGAGGGCCCATACTCCCCACGAATCAAAGTTTGACATCTTATCTGTGTTATAGAAAAATAACCATCTAATGATCCACCCAATTCAGGTCAGTGAGGGCCCATACTCTCCAAAGATCAATGTTTGGCGTTCATTCTATAAACAAGCTCAAATAAAATTACCCTATCACGCAGTAGGTATTTTATCAGATCAGCTATCACAACAGCATGATTTTCTATAACAACAACTATCACAAAAACATGAAAAATTCTAATGCACCTACATGGCATGGAACTATGAATGGAATGTGATTTCTAGTGTGCGTCTATATGATGCATGAGATGGAATACCCTCATCTCATCAAGTTCAAACTAAATAGATCTCATGGATAGAATATAACCGCACAATCACAAGTGAGTCACCCATCGGTGAAATCAAATCAACTGTAAACTTTTCAAAAGAAAAAGAATTTCAAACTACGAGGTAGACTAGCTTTTCCATGTACACAGGCTAGCTACGCCTGGGCATAGCTCATTACCAACTACTGTTCTCATCCTATCCCTGACTACGGCTCCAAAAAGTAAGTCAAAGAAAAGAACCCATTTGATACCACTTTGGTACGTCTCGGATCCGGGTGCCACTCAATGGGTGACCCGAACCCGGTTTGCCACGTGACCTCAAGCGCATTTCCCCAAACGCCAGAGGCTGCTGACTAGCAGCGAGGGCCCAAGTCTGATAGTGGGGAAACTATTCCCTCATTTTTCAAAGTGTAGCACATCAGAATATAATATAAACATACAACAATAGCGGAAACAACAAAAGTATATATAACTGTAATGGATAACTGATAACAAAAGAGAAATGATAAGTCATGTATATATGAAAATTCAGCATGTCACTATTCTATAAAATAGCCAGAACATGTTACACAATCAATAAAATACAACTGAAGTACAGGTACAGAAAAGAAAAATAGAACAGCCCGCGACATCGTGAACCAATGCTTGGTCCCATTCTCTCCTATACCCCAACAGCAATCAAGTACCTGTAAAAGGAAACTTTCCCTTATCTAAACCTGAAAAAACATAATATGTTTGGGCCGAAAAGCATGACCCAAACAGCGTGTGAGAAATATATCTCAGTAGGCACCCACCAAAGGCCAGTGCCCAACTATGTGTAAACATGCAACAACAGTGTGCAAAAGTAAAATGCAATAAACTAAGAAGTACTCAGAAGTAACCATCTTACCAGTTATATTTCCATTTAATTATTCATTTAATCCATTTAATATAAGAAAACACCATAGTGAATTTCTATGTAAATAGACAGATTCCTCAGACAAACAAAATCTCATCCTCTGGTAATCAGAATCCTACCCACCGGTATTGCCCTCAGGCATAACCGAAATTTCCCTCAGGCATACGAAGTGTCTCCCTCAGGCACAAAAGTCAATCCCTCAGGCATGAAAGGTTTCCCTCAGAAAAAATAGTACGTTTCCCTTAGGCTAATACAATCATGCCCACAGGCTATAGTAAAACACCACCCTCAGGCATAAGTAACCGGGCCATTCCCAACATATAAACATGAAATTTACATACAATTCCTCTCAAGGAAAAAGTAATGCATAATTTATACATGGAATACCCTTGGGTATCCTGGCCAAATGGCTAAATAGAGGAACACACCCTCGGGGTGGTCCTGGATCCAAGAACTGATCCCAAACAACAGTTTCACGATTGTATTTAATTACCTATTCAATTCTAGGTATTTAAAATAGCCTCTGCCTCAGCCACACGACACCCCAAACATGGGTTCGTAGCTCAAAAACACACAAAAACACACGGTAGTTGGAAAATAAGCACCAAGCCACCTACCTGAAACACCAACAAATGGTATACGCGAACGACGCCTACATAATCATCCAAGAATGCTGTAGATATGAGGTAAAATGATTCTCTTTTAAATGCAAATATCTCCAATTAAAGGAAGAATTGGCAAGAACTGTTTAAGGAGAAGGGACGGCTCACCCGCGTGGTTCCAACGAGATCGACGAAGGCAGAATCAGATTCTCGGTTCACGATCGACGGATCTCCTAAGGTCTGGCCGTTCCCTCCCGAGCTCCCATCTGGTTCTAAGCCTTCCCTGTGAACAGGGGAGGCTACTACAAATTTTAAGAAAAAAACAAAGTACACAGTGTGTATTTCCAAGTACACGGTGTGTACTTCCCATTTTTAACTATTCCTCTGGTGGCTTCCTGCCAGCGTGGCACTGTTCACCTGCCGACATGACCACACGACGTGTATTCATGAGTACACGATGTGTGACGCCCCACAGCTAGCCACCACCTTACTATTCACCTGCCGACTGACTACACGACATGTAAAGGACCACTACACTACGTGTAGTCAGTTCATACACCCTTCATCACTGACATGGTCACACACCCAGTGTACTCATCCCACACAGCCAGAATTACACAGCGTGTGGAAAAGTACATGGCGTGTACTTCCAAAATTTATGATTTTTCCCCATTTTCATTAATTTCTAAAAATCATTAAGGAAAAGTGAAAAGAAGAAGCCCGTAACTAAAAAATAAGAACCGGGTTCTTATAGATTTTAGTACCACCTATCTCATAACGAAATCATACATACATGTATGACCAAATCATAAACTATCATATCATAACCCATTAAACTGAATTGGTATCATAAAAATGTAATCATATCATTACATATGGAAAATTTAATGGTTTCATAATAATTTCATAAAACTATAACCCATGAAAAGAATAGGGTTTCAAAAGCATAAAAAATATAGAGGAGGAATGTGTTACATTAACATATAACCCATGAAAGAGAAATGAGTTTCATAAATACAGTGCCATCAATACATAAACTATTCCACGAAATAATATGAATGGAACCTATGGATCATTTCCCAAAAAGGAATGAGTAACACTATTGAATGTCATCATAGGTGGAAAATAATTTATAAATATCATTTTAAAACATTTCTTTTGGAAAATAACATATCTTCTTTAAAAAACTTTTATTAAAACATAAATCCTATTGAAAACATTTTTCATTGAAAACATAAAATGTAATAATGAAAACATTTTGAAAAATATTTCATTGAAAAGGAAGCCTGAATTGTTTTTTTGAAAACTAGTTATTTAAAAGGAATGATTTTTTTAAAACCATTTCTTTCAAGAGGAAACATGAAAACATTTTTGAAAACAATTCATTGAAAATGAATTATGAAAACATTTTTGAAAACCGTTTTTTAAAAATAATTTGAAGACATATAAAGGATTCATTAAAATCCATAAAACATTTTTAAAAACATTTTTTACTTGAAAATGATCTTAAAATATCATATTTAAAAACACTTATCAAAAAATTTGTAAAAACATAGTTTTTGAACTTCATGAAAAATGTCTCAAGGAAGGAAAATATAGGGAAAACTAATTTACTAATGTGGTAACTTTGGAAATATATACCCCATGAATGAGAAATCCGGAAAGATATTTTTAAATACACATAAATGTAAGAATACCTATGATATAATATATTCATGGGTAGTATATACACCACAAAAAGGAAAAGAGTTTTGAATTTGGAATGAATATCATAGAAATAAAAACAGATACTAGAAATCCCCTTACATTGTGTCATGAATCTAATCACACTCATTCAAAACTAATATATAATAAATATAATTTTATTATAAATCTACCAAAGAATCATATTATTATATCTAATATCATATATCTATTTATATTACCCACTTATTATCACTTCCATCTTAAGGTTATGTTTCAGGTAATATCCGCTTTATTTTTCATACATGTCTTAATTTGTTATATTTTTTGTTCCTCATACTTATATAATGATTTAAATAATGTAAAAATGATATTAAAATCATGTATGTTAATTATATATGTATTTATAATAATCTATTAAATATATAAATATGAAATGGAATACACTCTTCATGGAGAGAGTAGGCCGTACGTATGCATGAAAGTTGTTTATGTTTAATTATCATATTCAAAGAAAGAAAGTAAATGACATATATGTATATATATAATAATTATAGTATAATTAAAATATAATATATATCATATATGTTTACTAAAACCATGAACAATACATTCTGTGTAGAGTGTGAACAAATCACATCACTATGCGAAGGCGATTGTCCACAATTCTCCAAATGAAATTATTATTTTTACAGAAAATAAAAATCCTGAAGGTATGTGTTATATAATATTTAAATAATCATAAATAAAAACTAAATATAATATATATCATAAAAAAAAATAGTTTCCTTCATAATTCCCAACCATTAGAGGTGGTAAATCAAAAATGGACAACATCACTTAATGAGGTGATAGTTCATCATACAGAAGAATAGTAAGTTTTTTACCCATTATAAGGAAGTGTGTTTAAGTGTAGGTAGAAAAAATCTAATAAAACAATATTAGTGAATTTATTTTAATTTTTTTATTATATAATATTGGAATAAGGATAATTGAAGGAGTGGAGAATGAAATGAGTCTAAGGTGATCATTGAAGAATATTACCTCTTTTTCGGTTAACTCATTTTGGTTTTCAATAAAGGATTTCATTGGATAACACTCTTCCCAAAGTGAGAAATCTAGAATTTGGGGTGGGATTTTAAGATATTAGTTGAGTAGAATTTGGATGATAAATAGGGTTTGAGAGGTGGGAATAAGTGGGAGGGGTGAGTGCCTTTTTATAGCGGAGGAAGAGTGGAATTCTTGTAAATTTATGGAAAGGGACTTCCAACCATGATTTTGCTATGAAAATTGTGACATCGTAGATCTGGGTACCACCTAAAGGTTCCCTAAACCCGGTTGGTCACATGACCTCAAGAACATTTCCCCAAACTCTAGAGGTGTCTGACTAGTAGTGATGGCCAAGGTGTGATATTAGGGAATCCATGCCCTCATTGGCAGAGTATACACAGTGGAAATAAATAGTAAAAAATAGAGGAAAAGATAATACCAATAGGAATAACCATGGAAGACTAAAACTAAATTCAACAGAAGACATATCATATATATAATGATGCTTGTCATATGTGTCTAGGAAAGCATCCAAAATAGGTCTCAAAGCTAAAAATACAATACAATCCAATACAAATTAAAAGCAAGTAAACTCCAACAGCAACGCAAGCCTCAGATTGGTCCCATGATCTCCAACACCAGCAACAATCAAGTACCTAATGAAGAAGGGCGCTTTCCTATATATATACCTACAATCATATAACCAGTTTGGGTCCAAAATCATGACCCAAAAAAGGTGTTAGATTAATTCTAGTACGCAACCACCAAAATATATGTTCCTAATGATAAGTGAATATATATTGTAGGTAATACAAAAAAATGAAGTATTAAACTAGGATGTACTCAAAAGTAAACAATACTACATTTTTCTATTACATTCATTTATCATTTATTATTCATCCATTGAATCATGTAGTCCTGGGATCTAGCATAAGCTCTGTATCCTCCATGTAAAGTTAAAGAATAGGTATCTTAGAAGACCATCAAAACAATCATGTAAGACAAAATCCAAGATTTTTCATGGAATTGGAAGACTCATCACAACCATTCAAATATTTTCAACGACCCTATGGGAAAGCTCTCGTGGTCTAACCTCTTCAGTATAACAACATATATTCATTTAAATAATGACCCTCTAGGAAATCTCCCAGGGTCTAACCCCTTTGGTCCAATATAACATCATGAAAAATATAAATGACCACCTGGGAAAGCTCTCATGGTCTATTACCCTCGGGTAAAATATCTACCCCAAGTCTCTCACGGTCTTGTGTAAATAAACTAGAAGTCACCTATGTCTTCCTAGTCCAAGGATCTCACGGTCCATTGGAAAAAATAACATGGAAGTCCCCTCATTCTTCTTGTTCCAAGGATCTCATGGTCTATTGGAAAAAAATATAGCATTAATATCATAACAAAGTAGCTCATGTAATCTATAACTACCCCACGGATAAACGTTCTCAATGCATATCATAGTCATTTCATATAATTAGTAACCCCATACTAGCAAAAAAAAAGTCATAGAAAACAAGGCAATACCTATATGCATTCTAGACCAAATGGCCATAACAATCAATCAAGGGAAACATACCCATGGGGTGTCCCGTAAAAAAAGTATCCAACCTTACACATAAGAAATAACCCTTACTCAATTAATAAAAACATAGTAGGTAAATATAGGGTTTTATTCCAAGTCATGCAGTACCCACATCATGGGAATGTAACACGTTTAGCATATATAATCCAAAGACAAAAATTGAAAGGAACAAACCACCCACCAAGATGTCACATGATTGATATAATTGAATTATGGCCCTTGAATCAGCCTAGATCATCGTAGATCTAAAAAATAGTGAAACATTAACTACCTTGAATAACTCAGAAGAGAGGATGAATCAGGATGGAAGGCTCTAGGGGTGTTAAGAACTCACTGGTGGGATTCCAACGCACAGGACAATGTTTCAATTGGAGCTCGGGCAGAGAATTGGGAGGGGTTCAGAGTTCTTTGGTCATTTTGCAGTGCTCCAATACGAAACATGGGGATAAGAAAGTGTTTCTGGATAGGAGAAGTGACCACATTCCAATATATCAAATAAAATGATAACTAAAAAGTGTTTTCGTTAAAACTAAATGTCATGTAGTAGCCTTAAAAGGCCCCCAACTTAAGCGGGTCTTCCAGGTCACCACACATCCATTTACTCGACCGTCACATGGTTAGTATGTGGCTTTTTGTGGCTACAGGGTACACAACATGTATATGGAATTATACACTGTGTAATCTGAAAATCCCCATTTCTTCCTTTTTTCTCAAAACAATCTGAAAACAAGATTCATATCTGATAATAAGATTCAGGTTCTTTCAAGTGTCCCCCCCTTAAAGCAATTCTTCCTTGAATTTCCCTTATAAGAGCGGGGAAGAAGAATCTATGAACAACTCTAGCCACTTTGATCGTACATCGGCCTCCCTCCCCCAAGTCTTATCCTGCACTCTCCCATGCTCCCATAACACCCATAAAAAAGAACAAACCAACCATAGAGAACCTTCATGATGAAATCCACAATCCGAATAGGGTTCTCCTCAAAGTATACATCCACTTCAAACTCAACCTCCCTGGGTTGAAAAACATGAGACAAGTTTGAAAAGTAATGCTATGAATGATAAACATGAAATATGTCATTCATAGATTGATACCTATGAGGTAACTGCAACCGATGGGCAACCGGAACGGCTCTCTCCAAAATCTCAAATGGTCCGACATATCTCAGTGAAATCTTTCAATATATCCTAATCCTGATGTGCCCTAACCTCAGTGTGACACATAGGAAAACCTATTCTCTGACATCAAACTACATAGGTCATCTCTATCGATCAACATAGGATTTCTGGAAGGATTGTGTAGTAGCCATCCTCTACCCAATCAACTACACATGCTGAGTTGTCTCTTGTGTAGGATGTGGTCCCATCATAGCTGCCCCTCCTGCCTCCATCCAACATAGGGGTGATCAACATTGCCTAATGTAAACAGCCTCATAAGGTTTCATCTGAATCATTTATTGAAAAATATTATTGTTGGAAAACTCCACTAGGGGTATGTGTCTCTCTCAAGAGTCCTGAAAATCTAAGACACATTTTCGAAGCATGTCCTCCAAAACCTGAATCGTGCACTTAAACTATCCATCTTTTTTGGGATGGTAAGACGTAATCAGAAGTACCTCTGTACCCATGACCCTCTATAGTCCCTTCCAGACATGACAAGTAAACCGTACATCCCTAACAGAAATGATATGGTGAGGAACTGCATGCAAACATACTATCCCTTGGATGTACAACATTCTGAGCTCATCAACACTGAAGGTTTCCTTAATTGGTTGAAAATACGAGCCTCCGTGAGTCTGTAAACAAAAACCCATAAAAAATATTTCTTCGAGGATACCTTGGTAAACCTGTCACAAAATACATCATGACATCATTCCACTTCCACTTTGGAATGGGTAACTACTATAATAGTCATTCATGTAAATCATGCCCTGGCTTCACCTGCTGACAGGTGGAACATCTCATAAGAAAACCATATTCATCCCTCTTCATACCTAGACACCAATACTGAAGATGTATATTTAGATACATCTTGGTGACACAAGGATGATCTTCCCATGTTGAGGCATGAAACACCCACAATAGCTCCTCACGTATGTCTACTGACACCCATATGTTTCCATGAAAATAAAAAACCTCATCTTAACTATCTCAAATTCAGATAATTCTGAGTAAAGATGTAGTTGAGGCTTTTGAGGTCTATGTACTCCACAAAACGCTCTCCCAGTAAGTAGTGTCTCTAACGGTGTAAAGCATTAACAACAACGACTATATTGAGATTGAGTGTAGGGTAGTTCCTCTCATGTGGCATCAACTACCGAAACCCATATGCAATGACTCATTACCCCAACACAAGCACTACTCCCATCCCGATACCTGTTGCATCATAGTAAATGGTGTAACTTTTTCCTGACACGTCAGTGGGATTTCTAAGTGTGCAAATTCTTGAATAAAGGATATTTAGTAACCATATTTCCCCTGAAAAATCCGTAGCTCAATGACGTTCTTCAGATGCTCCCATAAATATATCACACAAACATTCTCTCAGTCTACTGATACTTCTGTCTTTGAGATGACATGACCCAATAAATGAATCTGGTCCATGAAAAACTGGAACTTTGAGATCTTAGCATATTACTGATGCTCTCCTAGTGTACAAAATATGACCTCAAGATGGATGACATGGTCATGTTGTGTGTGAGATTACACTAAGATATTCTCCATGAAGACTACCACAAAAGAATCCAAGTAAGGATGGAACACTTAGTTCATCAGTTGCATGAAAACTGTCAGTTATTTTGTAAGACTAAATATCATAACAAAATATTTTTATAGAACATACCTACTCTAAAAGGTTGTAAGAGGTACATCTGATGGTCTAATGCACTGATAATGATAAATGGAAATCAAGTCAATCAGTGAGAAAACCAGGGCTCCTCCAAGAGGATCAAAGAGATCATCAATCCTCAGAAAAAGGATACCAGTTCTTGATCATCTACTAGTTCAACTTCTGATAATCCACACAATGTCAAAGGGTATTGTCTGCCTTCTTCTCAAAAAGGGCAGGAGAACCCCAAGGAGAAGTATGGGTTCATATGAAACCTTTTTCGTGAAACTCCTACAACTACTTCTTGAGATCTTGTAACACTATTGTATCCATCCTATAAGGAGGAATAGTCACCGGTGCAGCTCCCGACACATGATTAATAGAAAAATCTACCCCTCTATCCTGAGGTGTACCTGAAATGTGAACGGGGAAGACATACCTAAAACAATCCACCATTGGAGGAAAATCTATATAGGAAGTCCCTTGGTGATCTAGATATAGACTAGAAATCTAGGCTGTAAAATCACATAACCCATGATGCTTAGGTCCATCTCTTCTCTCTTGCACATCCCATTTGCCCTTGTATAGAACAGATTCACCCTTTAGTGATGTGAAACTCACCCTATAATGATAACAGTCAAAAAAATCCTTAAAAGAGACCAACCAGTCCATTCTGAGAATGACATCGATGCCTGTCATCTCTAAGTCATAGAGATCCCATAAGAAGTTACACCCACCAACCTGAAGAGGAAACTCTTTTCACTGATGTACACTATCTATACTAATTCCCAATAGAGTGTCTTGCATCATAACATCATCAGAAGTAAATATACAGATCCCAAGGCTTTCCACAATAATAACATATATAAAACTATGGGAAGCCCCAATATTAAAAAGAAAAAAAAGCTAAAAATGAGGCACTAGAATCGTACCTCTAAACATAGAGGGTCTAGGATCTTGCTTCTGCTGGGTCTTCTCCATCACAAATGTCTAACCTGAACTGTAGATCTGTGACCAAACTTGAATACCCTGAGTTAATCCACACTATTATCGCTGAAAGCCTGTCGTCTTCCTACCGTGAACATGACCACCTTCTCATCATAAATAGCATAAAAAACTACACTTCCCTATCTGATAAGAAATTGGTGGCCCTTATTCTATATGTGGAGTCATAATAGATCCCCTCTCACTAGCTGCTGGTGAGAACATCCAGTAAAAACACTGAAGATGGCCCATCTTGCTATAAGATTGGAACTAAACTGGGTCTCTCAGGCACTATGGTCTCATGTACCCACTATTCCCATATTGGAAACACATCACATGGGTACCTGTATATACATCTCTCCAAATATAATGAAGTTGTATAGTCTCCCAAAGAAGCGTCCTACTATTAGTCTAAGGAGTACTAGCCTTGAATGATGAACTGTCCTGGATTGTAGCTCCAATCTCCCTCAGATTGTTCTTAGTAATCAGAACTTGGTTTACTATAGCATTCACCGAAGTCAACCTGGAAAAATTCACCTGCGATCGAATGTCATACCTAAGACCATTCTCAAATCTCCAAGATAGTTATAACGCATCACTACTAGAACAGGTGTGAAATGATGAAGCTATGTAAAGTGAGAACTGTAATCCATCACTGAAAGAGCACCCTTCTCCAAATGACTAAACTTCCAGGATCAATCATCCCTAAATGTCTCAGGGTAGAAGTAATCATATATGGTCCTATGAAACTCTACCCAATTCATATACCGATGACATCCAGTATGTGAATCGACATCCCACCATTTCATGGATGAATCACATAGCATGTAATTCATGAGCTTCACCCTCCTCTCAGGAGTAATTTCTAGATGCTAAAAGATAGAAAACATGACCATCAACCATGAATCTGTATCCTGTGGTCCTCCATCCTCTAAAAAAGTGGGAGGATACTGCTTCTAGAACACCCACATGAACTATCTCATAATCAGGGAAGGATATGGAGCTCCTGAAAAGGTCATTATCATCATCATAAAGCATTCACAGAACTGTGCATTAGCACCTATGTTAGGTATCACATTTAGTTCCAAGACAAGTACTATTGGAGGATCTGCTGTTAGTACTTGATCTACCATTTTTTGTGTCTGATCATCACCCTATACCTGGCATAAAACTGGAGGACATCTTGGTGGAATGAAATTTCAAGGTAAAGTGCACACCTCAGAAAGAGATTAATGAAAACATCAAATCCGAAGTACAGAAACATAACAGGTGAAGGAAAGCATTCAATTGTTTCAAAAGAGGGCTACACATCGTGTAGAACCACTACATGACGTGTTCTCTTAATCCTTCACATTAGAGTATACCCCTTTCAAATTGGTCATGTAACACCCCATACACAAGTCATGTTCCTCCTAAGACACAATGTGTACTTGAATATTCCCTCCTACCCAGGTACTTCTACATTTCTAGAACTAAACAGTTTTTCTGGTGTAACACTACCTAATGTTCACACTCTATACATGGCATGTACACCAAAAATTTCATCCTCCCATGTCATTAGTCACACAACCGGATACATGGTTGACTATATCACAATGTCCACTCCCAATACATGCTATGTTCTACCAAAATTCTACATACCACGTGTCTCTACTCACACATTAAGTCACATAACCAACAACTACACGACGTGTACATATGGTACATGGAATTTTCTTAATAAAAGTCATTTATTCCAAAACATATGAACACATGGAATGTGTTCATAACATTACATGCCATGTCTTCTAGGTTTTATGGAGAGTAAGCCTCTGAAACATCTACGAAACCCCAAAATATCAAAATTTGGCCAAGGAATACCATGTTTTGATCCGTGAGAGCCGATACTCCCTACGGATCAATGTTTGGCATCCTTAATGATATCATATCTTAAAATATTTCAATTAAAGTTCAAACATGATCCACCAATTTACGATCCAAGAGGGCCTATAACACCTTATGGAACAATGCTCAATGTCCATACAAATAAAAATTTACATATAACAATACCCTATCAAAATAGTAGGCATTTTTATCTTGACATCTATCACAACAACAGACATATCATGCACAAAATCTATCACAACAACATGAAATCAGCAATTCACCCTAAATGCAATGATAAGAATGCATGACATGTGATCTCTAAAAAGTTCCTATAAGATGTATGATATTTTATACCCTCATCTCATCAGGTTTCACCAAAATATAACCACAATGATATCAATATTAACATCATTAAACAATTACATCACCCAATGGTAAAAAAAATCAACTTTAATAGTTCAAAATCCAAAAATTACAATTCAATTCACGGTAATTTGGATTTTCAATGTATACGGGGTAGCTACTACTAGGGACAACTAGTTACCAAACTCCATTTCCATCCCATATCTTTCTAATGTCACCCAATAGTAAGATAAACTATAGAAGAAAACTCCTCTAGTACCACTTTGTATTATCCTGGATCTAGGTGCTGCCCAAAGGTTACCTGAACCCAGTTGGTCACATGACCTTAAGTGTATTTCCCTAAATTCCAGAGGCTCCAAGAAAGAATCAAGGTCCATTGAGTGATATTGGGGAAACCATTCCTTCATTATCAGAGTATACACAATGGAAAATAATAGTAAAAATAGAATAGGAAATAATACAAATAGGAATAACAATAGAAGACTGAAAGTAAAGTCAACAGAAGCCATATCATTTATATAATGATGTATGTCATATGTGTCTAGGAAAGAATCCAAAATAGGACAAAAATCAGGAAATATAATACAATCTAATACAATGGAAATTAGAGGAAACTCCAATAGCATCTCAAGCCTAGATTGGTCCCATGCTCGCCAACACCAACAACAATCAAGTATCCGATGAATAAGGGAGCTTTCAATTCTCAATATCTACAATCATATAATCTATTTGGGTCCAATATCATGACCCACATAGGGATTGAGAAAAATCCCAATTTGAAACCACAAAAAGATCAGTTTCTAACTGTCATTGAATATATATAGTAGGTAATATGCAAAAATGAAGCATTAATCTAGGAAGTACCCAAAAGTAAAAAAACTTACAGTTTTCAATTACATTCATTTAAAATTTATTATTCATCCATTGAATTATATAACCTTGGGATCTAGCATAATCTCTATATCCCTCGTGTAAATTAACAAAATAGACATATCATAATACCATATAAACAATAAAGAATGACCAAATCCAAGCTTGTGCTTTGACTAGGAAGACTCGTCACAACCATTAAATTATTCATGAAGACCCTTTGGGAAAGATCTCATGGTCTAATCACTTTGGTCAAACAACATCAATTAATTTAAATAATGATCCTATGGGAAATATCTCCGGGTTTAACCACCTTGGTCCAACCTAGCATCAAGAAAAATATAAATGACCACATGGGAAAGCTCTCACAGTCTAATCCCCTCGGGTCAAATATCTTCACCAAGGCTCTCATGATCCGGTGTAAATAAACTAGAAGTCCCCTCAGTCTTTCTGGTCCATGTCTCTCATAGGCCATTGAAAAGATAATATGGAATTCTCCTCAGTCTTCATGGTCCAAGGATCTCATGGTCCATTGGAAAAAATAATAGCGTGCATATAATAAAAAAGAAGCTCATATAATCTATAACTACCACATGTATAAACATTCTCTATGCATATAACATGCATTTTATATAGTTAGTAACTCCATCCTATCAAAACCAGTCATGTAAAACAAGTCAATCCTAACAATTATTCTAGACCAATTGACCATAACAAGTAAATAAAAGGAAACTCACCCATGGGGTGTCCCGTAAACAAGGTATTTAACCTTATGCGTAAGCAAAAACCCTTACTAAATTAATTAGAACATATCAGGTAAATACATGGTTTAATTCCAAGTCAAGAAATACCCAAGACATGGTCATGTGGCACTTTTAGGATATATAATCTAAAGACAAACAATAAAAGGCACAAACCACATACCACAATGTTGTGCGATCAATGTACTTGAACTAAGACCCTTAAATCTGCCTAGATCGGCATAGATCTACAAAATGGTGAAAACACACAACCTTGAATAACTCAAAATATAGGATGAATCAAGTAGAAATGTTCTAGGGGTTTTGAGAACTCACTGATTGGATTCAACCAAACTCGAAGGTGTCTCAATCAGAGCACGGATGGAGAATCAGGAGGGGTTTGGAGTTCATTGGCCATTATGCAGTGCTCATATTCGAAATACAGGGAGAAGAAATTGTTTCCTGACATGAAGTGACCCCCTTATGATATTTCAAAGAAAAATAAAACTACACAACACATTCCTTAAAACTACATGTTGTGTAGTAGCCATAACCAGCCCCCGACATAAGTGGGTATGCGAAGTCACCACACGGACATGTACTCGGCCATTACACGGTCTGTACATGGCTGAGTGTGGCTAATGGGTACATGGTTTGTACATGTAAGTACATTGAGTGCACTTAGAAAATCATCATTTCTTCCATTATCTTCAAAACAACCTGAAAACAAGATCCGTACCTGAAAGGAAGTTCCAGGTTCTTAAAAATATTTTCCCCAATAATGAACCAAATTTGATTAAATGGAGGATATGGTTGAAGTAAGAACATCCAATGGATTTTAGAGAAGATTCTAGGTCATTTTGTTCCCTAAGTTTATGGTTTAGTCCTCGGTTAAGCTAATTTTTCTTTTAATCACTTTAAATAATTTTAATCACATTCAATAATATCTTTGGTCAAAAAATAATATGAACTTACTAGAGATTATAAATTTTTATGGTTCCAAATATGGAATACATTTGATAAATTATAGTGATATAATTGGAAAAACTTAATTTAAAATTAATCCCATAGACGTGTCACGAAAATTAGTTTTGTTAGAAATTTTTTTAAAAGTTATGGATGTTTTTATATAAATCTTCAATGTGAAATTGGTTCTGATGAATAAAGTTGGATAAATTAATTTACAAATGAACTAATTAAAAATTAATAATAATTAGAAATAAAATTTAACTATATTAATTAATTATGTGAAAAATCATTTTGGTAATAAAATTAAATCTTTTTCATCATTCAACCAAAAATGATGTTTTTCAAAAAAAGCATAAAAATTCACCCCAATCTAATTTTGAAAATATGAATTCAAAACAGATTTTTATTTTATAGAATTGAATTTATACGGGTGACTAAAATTAATTTTATTTATTTTTCATAGAATGAAATTAAATGTAGTTCCTTTAAGAAAATAGTATTTATATGTTACATTATCAATATGTTTAATTTATATGAGACCATTATAACTAAAATTTAATAATTAGTTATTACTATTCATATTACTATGATTAATAACAAGGTTATTACTATATCATTTAAATATTTATAAGCATAAAATTATGTTCAATAGAAACTCGATGTTGCATGTAATGCAATTGAAGTCAGTGTTGCGTATAACACAAGCTTACCTTGGTGTAACATATAACAAAAGTTGGAATTTTTGTAGCATGAAACATATGAAATTAAAGAAAATTAATTTATTAAAAGAAGGATCACAAAAACACAGGGTGATACATTTGACCCCCTTAAAAGGAATTTCACCATCGAAATTTTTCATTCTGATACAAACAGATGAGGATATTTAGGCCTAATCATATCCTCAAATTATCACATAGCTTCCTATAAATAGTGTATTCTCCATAAAACCTCGACCTGATGAGTTTTCTTGTTTTAGAGATTTTTTTTGTATGATCTAGTATTTCAACTGACTGTTCCTTATTTGAAATATACAGATCAAGCAGTATGACCATTTTTTTCAATACATGTGAAGGTTCAGGTATGTAATTTTTTAGGATAGATACTTGGAATACGTCCTTGAATTGAGAAATATTTTAAGGAAGCTCCATGTGATAAGATTCCATCCTGATACGAAAATGATTCTCATAGGGACCTATATACCTAGGGATTAGTTTCTCTTTATGACGAAAACCCATATCCTTCTTCTATGGGGAAATCTATAGAAACATCATCTCATTGATTTTGAATTCTATATAGTGCCTTTGGTTATCAGCACAACTTTTCAGTTGACTTTGTGATTCCTTGATTTGATGATGAATGGTTATGATCTTCTTGACCATTTCTTCAGATAACTCAGATCCCAATAGCTTTAATTCTCCAACTTCATCCCTGTATTTTGGATCTCTTCATTTCATCCCATATAGGGCTTCATAAAGAGACAACTAAATGCTTGAGTAAAAGCAATTGCTGTAAAGAAAACTCAACTAGATGAAGGTGTTCATCCCAACCACATTTGAAATATAATGAAAAATATATAAACATATCCTCTAGGGTTTTAGTTATTCCTTTAAACTAACCATCCATATAAGGATGATATGCATTACTAAAAATCAATTTTGTATCATGTTCTTGTTGAATACATCCCTATAACTTTGTGGTAAACCTCATATCCCGATCAGATATAATAGAATGTGGTACTCCATGCAACCTTAGAACTTCCTTATTGTATATCATGACAATTTTATTTTAAAATAAGTGTTCTTATATAGTGATTAAGGGATCTGACTTAATAAGGTGATTAACTGCTACCCAAATAACATTAAACCCTTAGAAGTTTTTGGGAGTACAATGAAAAAATCACAGTGATGTTCTCCCATTTCCATTCTCCTTTGAGTAATGGATGAAACATCACCTTAGACTTTTTTATTTCTACCTTAACATGCTGAGATACTTAGCACCATGATACAAACTCTATGATATCCCTCTTCATGCTATCCCACCAAAAGTATTTCTTCAAATATCTATACATATTCATATTTTTAGGGAGAATAGAGAATGGGGAACTATGATATTACTATAACAAATCCTTCTTCAAATCTAATATAGAATGAACACAAAAACATTTCCTAAATCATATAATTCAACCTTGATGAAGGATAAACTCTAGAATATATGTAAACATCTTTTTCATCTCTATATCTTCTTTTTGTGCCTCATTTACCTTCACTTAGATAAAGGGATGAACACTCAATTGATAAAGATAATATTCCACCCCCTCATTCAGTATTTCTATATCTATACTTTTCAAATCAAGAAATGTTGGATCTTTTGTGATTCTATTCTTATATATGCGTGAATTATCCTTTCGACTCAAATCATCAACCACCTTGTTTTTTTTCAAGGGTGGTAATGTAATGAGAAGCCATAATTATTTATAATATCTAACCATATTCTCTAGAACATGTTCAACTTATTATGCGTGAATCTATATTTTAGACATTAATTATCAATATATATTTCAAAATTTTCTATATAAAGATAATTCCTCTATATATTTATGGACAACAATTACCATTTCTAACACCAAATCATTGATTGGGTAATGTTTCCCATTGATCATCAACTGCTACGAAGGATAAGTGATAACCATGTTATTCTGTAAAAGAACAGATCCCAATCCTTTATTTGATGTATCACTGTAGATTATAAGTCCTTCTCCACTATAGGTTAACGTAAGCATAGGTGTGATGACCAACCTTCTGTTTTGTTCCCTTCCATTTTCCTCATATTTATCTTTGTAGAGGAATTTCAGACCCTTATGAGTTAACATGGTTAGATAATTGGATAGTCATGAGAAATTATCCACAAAACCTTGATAATATCCTGATAAGACAAGAAAACTATGGATCTCAGTCACCATGGTTGGTCTAGGCCAACATTCAATAACTTATATCTTCGTTGGATCTACTGCTATAACATCTCTTGAGATTATGTGACCCAAAAATGAATCATTTTTTCAGAAAAAATTCACACTTTGTAAATTTTCAATAACGATTCTACTTCCTTAGGGTCTTCAGTACAATTCTCAGGTTGTCATCATACTCTTCCTTTCACATTAAATAGATAAGAATTTTATTTATACAGACTACCACAAAATGATCATGGTAATATCTAAAGAATATATTCATCAAATCCCTAAAGATTTTTGGGGAATTAGTAAGACCGAAAGGCATCATTATATATTCATTGTGTATATACCTTTTACGGAATTCCATCTTGGGTATATCCCCTTTCTTGACTATCAATTGATGATAACAAGTAGAAGGTAAATCATGGAAAATTATTGATATCCACATAGGTGTTCAAACAAGTAATCAATATCGGCTAGATTATACTTGTTCTTGACTGTGATCTTGTTTAACTCTCGATAATCAATGTAAAGTCTCATTGATCCATCTTTCATTTTCATGAAAAGAACAGGTTCACCCCAGGGTGACACAAACTAGCTAAATAAATCCTTCATCAAGGATTTCTTAGATTTTTTTCTTTAATTCCAACAAATCACTTGGGGAAATTCTATAGGGAGTCTTTGAAATTGGTGTGTACCTATGTATGAGTCCTATTGAGAATTGAACTTTATGTTTTGGTGGATGGATAGGAAACTATTCAAGAATGACATACTGAAACTCCCAAGCAATAAGCATATCATTGATGTCGATTTTATCCCAAACCATTTGAGATAAAAAAACCCTTCTAAATGGGAGCTAAGACCTATACACTAGATTTAATATCTATACAAAGTTAATACATATCATCACATTGATAGATGATCATAGGTTGGTTTTAAAAATCCAATGTAACTTCTTTTCCTCAAAACATGATGTGATATTTATATTGAAAATTCCAATGCATTCCTATGATAACATCAAATTCATCCAGGGGAAGAACGAAACGATTTTTAGGAAGTATATTACCACAAACATCAAACAGAGAAGAATCATAAACTTGAGATGTAATCATCATACCATTTTGGAGTTGAACTACTAATTCCACATATAATCAAATGGGTGAAATATTAATACCATTATAAAATTCGTTAGATATTAAAGAGTTGGTAGATCTAGAATAAAATAAGACATTAGAAGTTTTAGAGTGGATGGTAAGTGTACCTTTGACCATGTCATTATCACACCCCTCGATAGAAAGAGTGATATCATGATATTTCCCCTTATCATCCAGTTTAAGAAGTTTCTCACACAGACCATCATCACCTACCATTGGGTTTGGCCAATGGTTAAAATAATTCCCATCCTCCTTAAAATTGAAAAAAAGAATCGTGGGAGGTGAAATATATGTATTTTTCCCTCTATTTTCATCATTGGACAACTTCTTCCCATTAGCGTGGAAATAAATTTCCAAATGACCTTCCCTCCCACACATAAAATATTTATTAGACCCCATAATACAATTTCCACCATGATTATTTCCACAAATAGAGCATAAAATAAGGCCCATCATCTTCTCTTCATGGTTTTTAGATTTTTCTTTTAACTCCATATTCCTTTTATGGTTAAAACCATGATATTGATATGTAACTTCAACCTCTATTTCAACTTTTATTTCACAATGAAAAATCTCTTCATAGCTACTAATGTCTTTTTTAGACAATGCCCTTCCGAGACTTGGATTTAATCCATTGAAGAATATATCAACTTTACTTCTAGGTTGGATGATAATTCCAGAAGCATACCTTGAATGTCTAGTTAAATTATCCTGATAGGTACCAATAGATTCATCATCCTTTTTCTTCATCTCAATGAATTACTTTTCCAAATTCATATGAAGAACCCAAGAAAAGTACTTATCAAAGAATAAGTTCCTTAAGTATTCCCAATCAATGGATTCAATTTTATCTTACTTCCTCATATTATTGATTATAGTCCAACACTGGTCTACTTCACCTTCTAACTGATAAACAACCAAAATGAATTTCTCATGATCTGAACACTCGGGAATGGAGAAAATATTTTTAGTTGTACCGATCCAGTGTTAAAAAAAATTGGATCAATAGAACCACTAAAATATGGTGGATGTTTCTTCCTCAATGACTTAACAGATTGTTGTTCCCTCCTTATCTTGAATGAAAGCTCAACAGGATTCATAGGTTGGGAAATATGTGTGTGAATAACAATGAGGTTTTTCATTTAATATACCATAGTATTCGAATGCTCAAGATAATAAAAATTTTATTAACTATTGTAATCACTATTAATGTAGTTCCTTCAGTTTCCAGCCATTGACTAAAACCAAAAAGCATAGAGTAAGAAACATTTTTCATAATGAGAAACCACATACTCATTAAAACCCACTAATAGGATGTATAAATTATGAAGCATTCTTTAATGTAGGACACCCTAGTTCTGTCATAGGTTTTTTATAGCCAATATATTTTAAAATCATTCACTATAGTCCATGAATAGTTTTTTAATTCCTAAATCATATCCCTAAGAGTGTCAAACCCAATGCGTAGTGAGGTTTGTCATCATGTACCAGGTCATGCTCGAGTTAGGATTTATTTACATTATGAGAGTTCATACTCCTAAGTATATCTGTGTGAGAACCATGCCCACTTATAGCATCTATGAAGATACATTTTTATAGGAAACTACTCACTCCATCATTTTTGAAAAATCTAGGACATTTTCTTACAAGTTTACTTATCCTTATACTTATCCTTACACATATCCTCAGAGTTTTCAGTAAGTTTTTCTCATCAATTTTTTTAAATGGTAACTAATTTTTTTTATGATACCAAATATAAAGACTGCCAATTTTTATACATTAACATTAAATCACTTTTGTGGAATAATTTATAAATTTTATAAACAAATTCACAAATACCATATTAGCATAGTGACTTTAGAAACGTAGAAATAGAAGCATTGGTATATAAGTTATATAAGTTATCTCCCACTGGGTTATCCAAGACATGAAACCTTCTTAGACACAACATACATAATACAAATTTTTATAACCTATGGAAGGAAACATAAAATGGGGTGAGATCATATGCTCTGTAAGGGTAAACATGGGAGATATGTAAGTAAAAACATAAGAATAAGGGTATAAAAATGTGATCATAAAATTATAATATCATAAATTTCACATCAAATATCATAAACATAAACCATGGAACAAATATTGGCAATTCATAAGACCTAAATAGTAAAGGAATCAAAAGCATAATCTAAGAAATCATAACATAGGAATAAGGCATAGAATTTTGAAATAAATATAAACATGTAACATAACTCCCTATAAGTCAAGGATCATTTCTTGAACTTATCAAGGAACTTTATAGGGACTACACCTATTGGGTAGGACTCATCACCAGCCCCCATCGTAGTCATTTCCATATAATCGATAGACTTTCCCCATATTCCCATACTAGATTGGGTTTCACCAGCTTCCCATAGAGGATAATGTTTACCCATATTCCCATAATGGATCCGATTTCATCATATTCACATAATTTATCGGGTTTCCCTATCTTCCCATAGTGGATCCAGTTTCCCCATGTTCAGATAGTAGATTAATTCTGTCAACTTGATTCTGATCATTATCTCAAGAGATTTAAATATTTACTCAATGCATTCGAGGGGGATATAGTTCCCACCCATCTCATAATGAAATCATACATACATGTTCAAAAAAATCATAAAAAGTCATATCATAACCCATGAAATAAAATGGGTGTCAAAAACTTGTAATCATATAATTACCTATAGAAAATTTACATGTTTCACAATAATTGCATCAAATCATAACCTATGAAAATAAGTGGGTTTCAAATGTATAAAAACCATGTAATAGGAATGAGGTCATAAACATCTAACCTATTAAAGAGAAATGAGTTTCTTAAACATCATGTCATCAATACATAAACCATTCAGAGAAATAACATGAATTGAACCATTAGATCATTTTCCAGAAAGGATTGAGTAACACCAACATATTTAGTATTAGATAAAGAATAATTTAACAATATCATTTTTAAAAAATTTATTCAAGAAAATAACATTCCCTCTTCAATAAAATGCTTTTAAAACATAAAGCCTTTTGAAAACATTTTTCATTGAAAATATAAAATGGAAGCTTGAAAACTTTTTTATAACCATTTATTTGAAAAGGAAGCGTGATTTTTTAAAAAAAACTTCTTTAAAAGTAATATTGAATTTTTTTAAAAATATTTATTTTAAAAGTAATATTGAAAACATTTTTGAAAACCATATCATTGAAAATGACATTTGAAATAATTTTTGAAAATTATTTATTAGAAAATACTTTGAAAACATATATAGGATTATTTGAAAACCATAAAAATTTAAATTAATTTTCCTTGAAAATTATCTTAAAATATAATCTTTAAAAATACTTGTTAAATAATTTTTGAAAACATGGTTTTTGAAATTCAAGTCATGTGTCTCAAAGAAATAAAATTTAGACAAAACCATTTTACTAATTTGGTATGGTCAGAAACATAAACCCCATGAAGCAAAGATCCTAAAATGGATATGTAAATACCTTTAAATATAAGTATAAAAATAATATAACATATTCATGAGTAGTATATACACCACACCATTGAAAAGAGTGGTGAATATGGTATGAATCTCATAGAAATAAAAAGTGAGACTAGAAATATCCTTACATTATGTATTGAATCTTATCATACACATTAAAACACCATATATAATAAATATAAGTTTATCATACATGTACCACATATCCATATTATTATATCTAAAACCATATATGGATTTATCATACCCACTTATTAACACTTCCATGTTAAGGTTTGTTTTGGGTAATATCTGCTTTGTTCTTCGCATGTGTCTTAATTTGTTATATTGTTTGTCCTCATAATTATATCATGATTTACTTAATGTAAAACATGATTGTAATATCATTTATATTATGTATATATACTTTTATAATAATATATTAAAGATATAAATAAGAAATGGAATACACCATTCATGGATATGGTAGTTCGTACGTACACATGAACCCTATTTATGTTTAGTTGTCAAATTGATAGAAATAAAATAAATGAAATATATTTATATATGTATATATAATAATTATATTATAATTAATATGTAATATATATATCATATAAATTTACTTAACCCATATTTAATATATTCCATGTAGAGTGTGAATGAATCATATCCCTTTGAGGAGGTGGTAGTCCACACATCTCCAAAACAAAATTATCATTTTTACACAAAATTAAAATCCTGAATGAATGCATTATATAATAATTAAAAAAGAATAAATACATCCTAAATATCTTATATATGATATAAAAATATATCTTCCATCATAATTCCTGACCTTGATAGGTGGTAAAGTAAAAAAGGAACAACATCATTTCGTGAGGTGATAGTTCGCCATACACAAGAACGGTAAGTTCGCTACCCATTAGATGGATGTATTTGTAAATTCAGGTTGAAACCATAAAATAAAAAAACCATAACTGTATTGATTATACTAGTGTTACTATATGATTTTGGAATAAGGATAATTGATGGATTGGATAATGAAATTAAACTTAGGTGATCATTAAAGATGATTACCTCTTTTTCGGGTAACTCATTTTCGATTTTACCAAATTACTTCCTAGGATACCTTTAATCCAAAATTTAGGATTCTATAATTAGAGAATCGATGTTGTAATATTATTTGAATAGGGTTTGGGAAATCCAAAGTGCATGAGAGGTTTGAATAAGTGGTAGGGGTGTGTGACTTTTTATTAGGAAGAGTGGCATTCTTGTAAATTTTTGGAAAGGGAATTCCACCCATGATTATCCTATGAACATTGGTTCCAATAATGAAAACAATTAGATAAAATGGAATATAGGGTTCAAATATGAATAGATAATAGATTTAGTACTAGTATATAGGTCGTTTTTTGCCTTTAGTTCAAGGTTTATTTATGTGTTACGAAATCTTTTCTCTTAATAACTATAATTAATTTAATCACTTTCACTAATATTTTGGGTAAAAACTATGATAAAAATTTTATACAATAAATATTATTATTATTATAAATATGGATTCCATTTTTAAAAATTTAATTCACATAAGTGGTAGAAATTAATATATAATTAATCTCACAGATGTGTCATGACAACATGTTTTATTAAAAAATAGTTTAAAACTTTATGATGTTTCTATATCAACATTCAATGTGAAATTCGTTATAATGACCTAAATAGGATACATTGATGTAAAATTTAACTAATTAAAATTTAAAACCAAATTATAATATAATTTAACTATAAAAATAAATGAGTTGAAAAAGTAGTTTTGAATTAAAATTCAGTATTTTTCAACATTCATAAAAAATGAGGTTTTTTTAGAAAAGTATCAAAAGATAACCTAAAGATAATTTGTAAAAACCTGAATTAAAAAATAATGTTTATTTTACCAAATTAATTTTCTAATAGTGTCTAAAAAATAATTTTATTATTTTTCATAGAATGACATAAAAAGAAGTTCCTTTAAGAAAATAGTATTTATACATATTTCATTATCAATATGTTTAATTTATACTAAAACATTATAAATAAAATTTAAAATGTATTTATTGCTATTAATATTACTATGTTTAATGGATATGTTATAACTATATGTCTTAAATAATTATAACCATAAAATTATGTTTTATAGAAGCTCGGTGTTGCGGATTACACAAGCCAGGTCGGTGTTGCATATAACACAGGCTTACCTTTTTTCAGATTATAACAAACTTTTTTCTTAGTGTATTGTGAAACATAAAAAATCAAATGAAATTAATTTATTCAAACAATATTTTAACAGAAACTTGGGGTGTTACACTCCATATGAAATTATTTCCAACTTCTTCAATCCAACTCAATATTTAAAAAAATCTACAATATCCTTATAAATTCATTAATTTTAAAGAAAATAATGTCTTATATAACATGGATACTTCCTAAAAATATTCTTGTTCTTTATTTCTAGGGAAACTCAATAATTTAAGAATAACGACCAGTTATTTAGTTTCAGAGAAAAAAAATTCTACACATGTGATTATAAAAAAATCCTTATCATAGATTCATAGAAACACAAAACATTTACCAACAATCCATCATCATTAACATTTAGTGATTTTTAACAAATACCATAATTAAACTACACTTTTCAATACATTGGGACCTATATTATTTTGAACTTATGATGTTTATAGTCTATAAAATTATTTGAAAGATTCAATTTTCTTATAAAGGAATTTTATTTCCTTAATGTGAATATTTTCATCTAGAACACTTCGGTCCAATGGTAAGTGAATAAAAGACTCCTAGTAAAAAAAAATTATTGGAATTTTTTTGGAGGACGTGGAGTATCAAAGACTATTTTCTAACCTAGAACGTTTTTTGGTAAAAATAAGTAGTCTAGATTCTCACAACCCTATGTAAACATTGCTGAATCATTCATTAGTCTTTCATTTTCAATATTTTGTGGAACCAACTTTTCATGGTTATTATAATATTAATAAATGGAATATATAGAATATAGTTTTAAATTTAATGAAGAAATTTTTGTATTAGAAATTGAAGGTTTATCTTTTTTTGGTCGATACTTGTTCTCAAAGAGATTGAGTGTTTTTTTAAACTCATCAATGTATCAATGTGGTTCTTCTATAGACATAAAGTCCTTTATAGAATCATTTAAAGTTGTGTAATATAAATATTTAGTGGTATGTGAGTCACCAAACTAATATATAAATCATGCATTCCTTGAGTAGGTGGAGAATCTATGAATATTTTGATTTTATATACTCTCCAAGTCATTTCATGATGAATATTTTTAAATAGTAATTTATGTTTCTACCTTCAATTAATTATTTCATTTTTTTTTTATAATTTACAAAATTAATTCATTTTATTTGAGGAAATTATTGATTTATGTTTCAGTAATATTTAATTGATAGTTTATAACATTTTATTCCACTTTATTATGTTTTTTATAACTTACACTTTCATGTAATATCTTATGTCTGATAAAGGATTTATTGAATCCTTTATTTGAAACATTCTTCCCATTTTCTAAACGAATTATAAAACTCATCATTGCTTAGATTTGCCTCAATATTATTAATTTAAGACATATTTGTGGTTAAATTTAGCGCAGTTGATTTATTTTATTTTTCTTATCTTTATATGTTTTGAGTCATAGATCATGTTTCATGAGAGTATCAATCAATTCATCCATTTCAAGTATTGTGATAAAATTCATATAATTAATGGTAGTTCTCTAAAACTACCACTATCTTTTTAGAATGTCAATAAAAAGTTTTGAAAATATTTTCACCTCTAAGATCCTTTTCCCCTAGTGAATGAAGACTGTTGGCAATGTTCATGTGATGTTGGTACATGATTGAAAGTTATTGTATAGGATGGATTTCAAAGCATTCATTTTTAGAGAACAAAATTTTTCTTTTTTTATAGAGAACATTTTTTGTTCTAAAATGAATGGTCTCTAAATTTGTCTAAATCACATGATATTTATTATATTAAGAGATATATCTATATATATTACATGATATAGAACATAAGGTATATTATCTTACCTTTATATTAAAAATATACTCCTCCATTTCTATATCAGTGTATGTTTTAGGTTCGATCTTAAGAATATTCTTATCTTTCATGAGTATAACAAAACTCCACTACTAATTTTATAATAAATTTATCCATTTTATGTCCAATATTAATATTTTATTACACTAAATGAAGTTAGTCGGTTGGAATTATGTGAGTTTATATTTTCTAAATATATATATATAAACATTTTAAAACAGTATCTATGATCTTTTAGTGTTTGAAAAAGTGATATAGAGAACAAGAATTGATAAATTTTTTTCCCTAGAATGGAAACATCAAGAGGTGGTGAATTGAAAAAAATTAAGAAACTCTTAATTAATAAAAATAAAATTTAAGACACACCGGTGTTTGATAAGATAAAAATTTAAATACAAGATACTCTGATATTTGATAAATTTATTCTATAGTATGCTTTAATAAAAATAAAAATTTGGAAGTTAAAAGGCTCTTTAAATAGAACAATAAAAATAAGGATCATAAATATAAGAACATAATAAATTATATAGGAATTATTTATTATAAGACCCTAATAATTTTTTATTTACTAGTAAACTATTCTATATTGTTATGTTTGAAACTTATTTTCTTATAACCCAATGTGAGAAGATGTTATTATACCTAAATCTGGTAGATCATTATTGAAAGAAATTTATTCCCAATATTATAATATGTTCTGGGTAAATAATTCTTCATTATAAATAATGATATAGAGAATGATAATGTGGTACAGAGGATGAAGGTTACTTCATGATTTTTAAAGTAAGAGTTGGTAACAAAAATAGGGCACAAATGGAGATCCAAAATAAGAAAAATAAAAAATAAAGTGATTTTTATCTTCAAGGGATGTGATATATTATAATATCATGGACTATTATGTGAACATTTACAACTCTCAAAACTTATTTTTAGGGACTAACATATATTTATTGAGAAAAATCTACATTTTTAGGTCTATTTTTTAATCCATTGTATTACCTTTATAATATCATCATATATATAGAGTAATAATTGGATCACTGAATTTAATGATATAATTATTTATTTAATTATTATTAAAAAATAAACTCTGATGCCTTTGAAATTGTATGAAAACATAAATTATTCTATAAAAATTCAAACAAAAAAACTATTAAATTTTTTGGGATAGAACTGCACCACCAATCAACTAGTGATACTCCTTTAGACACTATTCACAACTAATAAACAAGATTCAGATGTTCCACTAGTTATAAATCACTCCCATGGACCTAATATATTGAAAGATTGGGATTTATCACAACATAATCATCAAAATAAGTTACACATGACAGACACACATACACACACCAAAACAATCAACACAAACATTCTGTAGATTAAAACAAATAATGAAAAGAAGGAATATATATTTTTATGTTATTTGTAAAATTAATTCCTAAGTTTATAAGAGAACACTATTTCCATATTTATTACAATCAGATGATATAAAGATTAATGAACTCTACCATAAAATATAATAGATAAATATTTAACTTTTATTGAACATCACAATCATAATTAACACTTGTAAAAACATATCTACAAGTGGTCTTACCCCCAACTTTATATTGGAACCTTTCCTATTTTCCAATTGTACCACAATCCTAGATTCAGAAATGGCTTATCAAATAAACTAGGTCACTTATGATCTTATAAATAATTCATCTATCAGATGTTGAATTTTTCAAACATTCCAATTTACACATAAGGCTGCAACAACTCTGACTATCTGAACCACTGACCAATACACATGTCCAGTAGAAAATGTAATTTTTGAACTCAACTACCACCATTTATATATATTTCCATTGTTTTAATTGAGCATAAAGTTGAAATGTTTTCCAGATTTCTACTTTTTGTAGACTATGTTTCTTAAACTGAAATAGTATTCACATCCTAAAACTATCAAACTTGAAGGCTACTTCAAATAATATATGGAAACTCTTCAATTCTTAGGAAAAAACCATTCCTATAGAAATATCAAGTAATGTTATCATTATTTCCTAGTTACCCAAGAAACACTAATACATAGAATTGCCTCTTAATTTCTAAGACTAATGTATGGGTGAACATAACCACTATATTTTTCTTCTCATCTATCTTACATAGCCCTAGTTCATATTCCGTTGAAAAATTACGGATGAAATGATATTTTAGGTACATTTTCTTCATATATTCCTAGATTACCATATTTTGAGCCAGAAATATCACACTCTGACTATCATTATAGTTAAATACACCCCTCTTCACAATTTCATGTTCCTAAAATAGATGCTTCAACTATGTAATCTCTTTCCCTAATTCCATTTTTGCTACATATTCTACTTACATTGTGGAAAATGATACCAATAATTGTAACCCTAACCCCCAAATCACTGATGTTCCTCTATATATGATACAAAAATATGTTATACTCTTTTGAGTATCAAAATATCCACTAATGACCATATCAACATACCCCCATAGTATATTTTCCATCTCAAAGCAGACAAACATGTCTTATATTCCATTGAGATACCAGATAATCAATTTCATGGATTCCTAATGCTCCTTCTATGGATTAGAAATGAAATGGATGAGAACTCCCACTGTATATTCAATGTTTGGATGAGAGAAAAATAATATTTACATGATACATGTAACCACTAATTAAAATGAAACCTTCACCACATACTTTGTATCATCATATGTGTTTATTACTTACTCCATGGAATGATTAAAGTGTCTAGAAAGTGGGGTTAAGACTAGATTTCATCTAAATATATCAAATATCTAGATAATATTCTAAGCATAATCCTTCAAAAATAGCACAATTATTTTTATTTTCTCTCTCATTTGATCCTCATCCTCATATTTTACTAGCCACCCTAATATATTTCATCTCAAATCTTCCAAAAAAAATATTTCTTCTACTCATAAATTCTTCTAATGTTCTCACCCATCCGAATCATGTCATTAACATACCTGAGTAACAAGAGATAACTCTCATATTCAAACAACATTTATTAGAAACAATGATATGTGTTTCTATTCATGAAACATTTCTCTTCTATAAATGTGTTGAATTTTTAGTTCCATTGACTTAGTTATTTTTCGATCCATAGATACATTTCTTCAGTTTATACAGAAAGTAACATTTTGATCATCTAAGAAACACACTAGTTACTTCATGTACAGTTCATCCTCTAAATATCCATGGGGAAATAAAAAAATATACATCCGTTTTCACTAAATAAAAAAATCAAAGAAACTAAATATTAAATCTGTCTGAATAGTAGTATATTTAACTATAAGTGGAAATATTTTTGAGAAGTTAATTGGTCATTTCTACTAAAACCACATCACTACCAGCCTTAAATTTCACCACTTCCTTCTATATGGTTCATCCATCAAGAAAAGAAACCAATTTTTTTATCAAGAACATTCTTACCTTATGGTAAATCTATTATCTCCCAGGTTTTGATTGCATACAACAAATCTATCTCATCCATCATGGCTAAATCCCAACTTCAAGAGTCTTTATGATTTGATTCTTATTCCAATCTCCCATGATCCTACATCTCCATAAGAAGATAAAAATGAATGGTATGAAAGAACCTATGAACTGGTCATATAACTCTAGAATACCTCCAAAAATTAACTTATATCTTTTCTCTCTTTTTAGTGCTTCTTCTGATGCACATACTGTTGGATACTTAACTTGTAGCGCCCCTACTTGAGCCTCAATATCCATTGAGATTTTTTGGAATATATTCCACTATAATAATTTTTATAATTTTAGTTCCATATGAATTTACATAAAGTTTTTTCTATCAAAATATATCATTAAGATTAACTTGAATATGTTCATTGGAATCCTTAACCTCAACTTCCTTGTCCTTCAAGTTTCAGAATTTATACAAGACCTTCTCATTGAAGTGATCATTTCTACTTCTGATGAATTGTCTTTTTTAATCATCACCAAGTTAAAATATTATTTTTTCATCTATATATAAAATATATAATCATTATTTTATTTTTATTGAGTTTATCTAGATCTTTAAAATCCATATGGCCATATGAAAGACTACAAAATTTTGATGTTCTTGAGTTCCACTGGTTTACCAAACCATTTATCTTTCATATTTTCCTATCCCATTGGTGTTTAAGGGATTTTATTTCCAATTTATGTTGTATTTTTTACCACTTCCACCCAAATACCCTTGGAAATCCATGAACGCATCCTCATACTCCACGCCTTTTATGTTAATTTTAGCTTCATTTTTTATGCATTCCATTCTACTCTAGCTTCCTAGATACAATCTTCCCAAGTATTATTTTTATATTCTTATAGAAATTCCAAAATCTCGTTTTTCTATGCTCAACACTTTTTTTTCCATTAAAAACTTAAAATAACTTTTTTTTTTCTAATTCTACACCATTTCATTCCATTAAACAAACACATCTATTTAATTTAATTTTTGTTTCATTATATAAACCTAAACATTCTTAGTGGAATCATCAATAATGTTCACAATGTATTATAACCCCCCATGAGATCAAATAGAAACATTCCCCAAAATGTATATGTGAACTAATTAATGCTTCTCAATATTGTGTGTATTTCCATTTGGATTGAACAACAAATTTAATTTTCTCATATGTATACAAATCTCACAACTTCTAAAGTATGTGTGATCTATCTTAAACATTCCGTTTTTATATCTTTTATGTTTTTATCACTATAATTCCAAAGTTGATAATGATATAGCTCTAAATTATCATATGTAATAGTCCTAGTAGTTATCAATCAATCTGAACATCCAGTCAGATACGGGGTTCCACCCTTTATACCTCTATCCACAACTATACATCCCCATGTGATCTTCCACACTCCGTTTGTGATGTTTGTTCCAAACCATACTTCATCCCACTATGCCACAAAAAAATAAATTCTTCCATAAACCAAGTATGTATCGAACTTCCTTTAAATCAAGGAAAATTCTATTATTTATTCATACCGTCAAATATCACTTCCCTATTATTTCCAAATATTCATCATATTATAAGTACACAAACATTAAATTTCAAGACACAGAGTTTTCCATGTTCCTCTTCTCTTGTATGGAATGAAGTTATGCTCAAGAATCAATAATCCATGATTTCAATAGAACATAAAAACTCATTTGTAAACAAATAATCCGTTTATCTACTATATAATTAACATAACTTGAACTTATAGACACTTAAAATATCAAATCTAATCTTATTTACCCCACATTCATACATAATAGTCCTTTTTTACCATAGTTGAAACATGTTAGTCTAGGACTAGTTGATTCACTCCATCTTCTTCTACATGGATTTTAATATAATTTACTTTAACTTATCTTTTTATTAGGTTATTTCTATCTTCTATATATATTTGTATAACTACCAAATTATTCTTTAACCTACCTCAATTTAGGATCTTTATTCAGTATTATCCACCAAACATCCTTAAACACCAAGTCTGATTCCCCTTAGGAATTTTTCATAAAAGATACCATCACTTAAAAAAATTCTTGAAGGGATGATAAGAGTGGAAATACTTATACATATTTTTTTCACTTAATATTAATAGTTTAAAGAAGACTTCAAATAATGTTTAAATCATTTATTATATTTTCTATAGAACTATCTTTTTAAAACCTAATTCCAGATAGTCCTTGCAATATTAACACATTTTTTTCAATAGGATTCTTATAAATTTACTCTCTAGTTTTTTCAACTCTATTAATGTATTTAACCCCAAATGTTAATGGACACATTTTAGGCCAATGGAATCCTAATAAGGCTGAGTGCCTTTCTAACAATCCTCTCCCATTCTTCCTTTTCTATATTCTTAATCTTGAATCAAATCAATGGAAATTCTAGGTATTTTTGGATGACATAATCCCTAATTTTTATCCTCTGAAAGGAAATTCAATTATTGTCAAACTAATCAACCTTTATATTACCATATTTTGGTGCCATCCTTTAGATACTAGTAAAATACAACTGAATTGAAAATATAAAATGGAAAGTGAATGTTACTTTAGTTATTACACAGTGTAAATTTAAAAACTAAGAATCATGTTATGAAACCACTTATTATGGTATAACGACACAATTGATCCACTATACACACTTCTATAGACTTTTTGTGCAACATAAAAACTAGATTTTGATCAATATATTGTGTGCTTTGATGATTACTAGAAAAATGATGGGCCCGTAAGGGGATCCGCGTCTCCGTCTCTCTCCCCTTGTCGCCGCCTCCTTCTGCCTAGGGTTCGTGCGGCGCCTTTCCTTTAGGTCGTGGCGGCGGTCTCTCGTTTGCAGTGGAGTCGGAGCCCTCTGGGATTGCATGATGCGGACTCCGCCTCCTTGTCCTTCTCGCACAATGATTCCCTATCTCGGATAGGGTTTCTTTGTTTGTGATGCTGGTCGACAGCTCCAGGATCTGCGGCTCGAGTGATGCCTCCTCTTCTCCGACCTGTGTTGGGCGTTTCGTCGCAACCCTGAGGTGCGGCTTGGATGCCGACGACGGGATCTGCACTACAGCAACTCCGAGATCTGGTTTTGGTGATGTTTCTGGTTCCGTTCTTTCTGTCGTTTTGTTCATGAGGTGTTGGTGATGGTTTTGTGGTGGGTTGGTTGGTGATTACCAGTTGTTTTTTGGTCCGCGACACATTCGGTGGTGGGATGCGATCGATTGGAGGTTTCTTGTTCTGGTTTTGGTTTGTTGGTGTTAACTTGGGGAGCCGATGCTCAGTGAATGGCGTGTGGGTTGCGATTCTCCGGTTCTGAACTGGGATTGTTGTCTCTGTTTTTGGTTAATTTTGTGGATCTTGGTGTTGTATTGACGCCGGAGGAGGTCTCACAGGTGACGATGGATGGTGATGTTGATGGGTGTGATGGTTGGGTGTGTATCGAGGGTGTGAGCGACTCGAGGCATTGAAAGGTGTGCGGTGACGGCGTGAGGATCGAGGACAGCTGTATGGGTAATTGGTTTTGAAATTTGTATTTCTATTTGCACTGTATAATGCGGAGTGGTCTTTGGTTGCTGTGTCACGTTGTAAGGGGTACCGACAACCCTTAAACCAGTTGTTTTTTCTCTTTTTTTCCTTTAATAAATTTGCGGGACCAGGCTTATGCCTGGTTCAGAATTTCCTGGTAAAAACTAGATTTTGATGCTCCCCTGATCAAACGTTACACCATGAACCTTACATACAAGAAGATATGATTTTTTTCATACCCTATAGCCCACACCAAATCACACAAGGAATACAAAAACTCTATAAAACTCACCATAAATATTTATATGAGTCAAAAAATAAAAAAAATAAAGTAAAAAACGTTTTATATTGTTTGTATGATTAATTCCTACATCCATGAGAGAACACTACTACCCCGTTTATTATTATCAAAAGATATAAGATTACAAAACTCAATAAAAAATTTAAACTAATATGTTTTTGACAATGATTCCGCATCATAAGAACAATCATCAATTTTTCGAACCAATGTAAAATTGGTCCTCAACCCAATTATATAGTGGGACACAACTGATTATTCGATTGCAATTCCATATGAGATTCAGGATTGACCCAGCTAATGAACCTAGTGAAACCCTATTTCCAATAGGATTCAACTTATGACCATTGAGGATAGTGAACATTAAGAGTTATACTAAAGGCTATAAATTGCACAATGATTTTCTATATCACTGACCAATTCACAATTCTATAAAATAATCAAATTTTCCAACTCAAAATATTACACTAGAATCTTCTACCACTATCTACACTAAACATATTGTCGATGCAATGCCTAAAATTAATTATTTCAGTAGACTGTTTCTGATAAAGTAAAAAAATATATACATCCCAATAAAAATTTATTTTTCCATAATTTAAATCCTTGATATTTTTCATGCTTGATTATTTCATTAGATATCATTTTATATATTCTATGGTAGGTATTACCTGTGGTCTTTTTTATTGGTTTGTGTTTGAATTGTATCTATTTGTTTGTCTGGTACTTCAAAATGATATCTTATTAGTGTAATTATTTCTTAATCCTTACATATTTGGATTTTGGAGAATGATATTTTTAGTTAAAAATAATGTTATATAGAATTTTTTCTGAAATAAATAAAAGTAAATATTTAGAGAAATAATAAAAATGTGTTCTGTTTACAAAAACCAAAGAAACAATTGAGCATAAGGTGAGAGTGACCCAGAAATATCATGTAAATTTTGACTTTGAAAAACTCAAGATTTTAAATGGATGAATTGTGTAGTTTTGAAAAATAATTTGGTCATAGATTTTGTTCAAAGACATATTAACATACATTATGTTATTTTTATATCCTTATCACTTTTTATTAATGTAGGGAAGCATACTTAGAGTTTGTTTCTATGATAGGTTTGGGATTGTCCTATAGTTTTTTATTGGTTTAATGGTTATATCCGATGAAATATTTTTTTATTATCTAATACGTCTCTATTTCTTATATTATAAACAAAATATTAGATATATAGGTGGTTTCTCCTTATATTTTTCAGTATAGGAGGATGATAGTGCTGTGATGAAATGTCTTTTTATTCTTATGAACTGGTAGACAAGGTATATTATTAAGAGATTTATAATATTAGTGTCTTGAACTTGGGGTAGATTGAGAGTTGGTGTATGGTGAATATGTAGTTGGGATGATGATGGTTTATATTAAATATTGATTATGGTTATTAGATTATACAAGCTATTTTTTGTTATATTCAAATGTTATTTCAATTATGATTATCATTCTCTATGAGACAACCACTAGAGGATGATTTTATTGGGTATAACCAACCATCTAACGAGTGAGAAGATTAAATAGATAATTTTCTTAGTGTTCCCCCTCATCACACATAGGTGGTATATATATAATTATGGATTATTAATAGGATGTTTTCCTTTATGGATGTGAGTGAATGATTGAGAAATTTGGTTAGTGGGGTACCTTCTATATTTTATTGATGTGTGTTATATTATACATATTTTGTAGTTAGAGAGTTATAATTATGTTGATACTAAGAATAAAATATTTTGATGAGGTGAACATATTTATAATTAAATGTGAAATTCTAGAATTAGATAGTATGATGTGTAGTATATTATGAGGCCTTTTAGATGAGATAGTTCAATAGATATTATTTGACCTAGTTACCCCAATGTAGTATTGATTCTTGAGGTATGTGGTTATATTATGATTTTACTACTTTTATTATTATACATATGTGATATTGACTTGGTTGTTCATTCTTTGGGGATGAACCACTGAGAATGTTAGTGGAGGTGTCAGATAAGGATAGCTTAATGATATGGGTTGATAGTCTGAGTCAGTTGTCTAGAGATCAATTTTGATACCATTGAGTTATATTGGATGTCCAATGCTATTTTTCATTTTGAGTGTTAGTAGTTTTTTTACTTTAGTTAGTTAGACTAATTTCGTTATAATATGACATTCATGAATATATATAATTTATGATATATTATCTATATTTATAGTTTATAGTTTTTTTCTTTTACAATCATCTATTGTGTACTTAAGAGGGTAATGTTATACATATGAGTGTTGAAAACCAATTATGCTAGTTGTTAACCCCTATCTCACTAAAGGTGAGCATGTGGTGACATTGTAGTGCTCATTACTGATCTAGGTAGGTCTCGAACTAAGGATTGGTCTTTTCATTGTGGTATCAAAGTATTTAGTTAAGATCTTGGTTTGGAGTTTGTTGGTATACATATGCACAATTTTTTTTGGTTTGGGAAAAAATAGAGTAATGATCTTAATGTTATTGTAGTTCAGTATGAAAAACCAAAAAATCCATTATAAAGTGAGGAGGATTACACATTCCTATGGAAAACACCCATTATTTTCTTATATATTCAATTATTTAGATAATTCACTGAAGGATATAATTATATTGGTACATGAATCATATAATGGATAATAAATGACCTAAAATAAGGATTTATTATGATAGGGGATTAGTTATAGGATGGATATTTAGGAAATTTTAAATGAATCATATATAAATTTATATTCATCATTTTAAATCTCTATAAATATTAAAAATTCTTTCAATTAGGGTAAAATATCATGTTGAACATTATATATATAGAAATTAAGGTGCTAATAATGATAATTTATATAGAAATCTAGGTGATTACATGATTGATCATAAGGATGAAGAGGACATTTACCAAGTACTCGAGTATGTGGAACTTTCACCAAATTCCATACTGATGAATGAGATCACTATATTGGTCGAGGCAACTCGAGTTAATAAGGAATTGTGTGGTATTCATTGCTTAATCCAGTCCATGTAGGGTGATCCTGGTGGTAAATGGTACAACATTATCTATATGCGTAGAAACCCATGTTTTGATGTATAAGAGTTTAAAATTTTTCTATAAATATTTTCGGATATAGGTTCTAAGTTGTAATGGGATTCTAGGTCATAGAGATTCTTGATTTGTTGATATTAAAAATATTAAATATATTTCAACAGACACACTAATTTTTTATTAAAATTGGAATAATTATCGATTATAAATCGAAGACTATGATTGAGTCTAAAACTTGGTGTTTACACTAGGAATTACATATAGTTTATTTGTGTCGGGCGCTCAGTTGAGGGAGTGTTGGCGAGTTGTTAAATAGAGGGTTATTAATATAATAAAATTAAATTTATAATTTTTTCCTCCACATCATTTGGTTTCTCATGTATGATCAGAGAGGAGTACACCCCTTTCATGATGGAGGACCTAAGTCTGAACCAAGGAGAACAAGTTCCATAGATCCCTATTTTTGACACCAATCGTCACTAGATCAAGTTAGAGTGGCTTCCAAGAATTTGTAGACATGAAATTCTATTGTTTCACCATGAGACTCGTATATTTTTTATTTTTATTCCCTAATCCAATTTAATATATTTCTTTAAGTTTTAGAGCCCTATTAAAACTACTAGTGATATGCTGAGGGAATATCTAAGGGTTTTGGTGGAAATCGCAGAGTTTTTAGAAGCTCTTATGGAATCCCCATTTATAATTTATGATCGCAGTGCATATAGTGCATGAGGTAATATTGTGTATTCTTTCCATTTGGGGAAGTTGAAATTTGGGGACTAAAAATCATCTACTGGGGGTATATGTCGTGAAGTGATCTTTGGATGTGTGGCAGGGGAACATGAACAGACATGTCATGTCAAGGGACATGGCTTTGTGTATATACATTAATAGGTACATGGTTATGGGGTGTGATACATGTGAATAGGTAGAGGAAAATACAATATATTAGTGTAGGAAATCCACATCATATACTGAGGGTACACTATGTATGGGGAGACATGGCTACCCGAACCTGTATGGGTGGGGACACGACCAAGAGATTAGATGGAGGCATACACCATGTGACATGGGGTAAATTCCGTGTATAATATTACATGACAAGTACATAGAGAGGAAATGACCTAGGGATTATTTTTGAAAGACATTCCATGTACTGAGGTTACACACTGTGTATGCCCCTTATAGATTTCTCCCTCATGCATCTCCATATTTAGGACTAAGATGGAAGCCTGAAAGTAGCCTAACATGAGTAGTTTTCCATGTTGGATGTGATGGTGGCCATATTTTTGTTGTTAGAAATGTGATGTTAGGTGAAATTTGTGGGGTAATTTTGTTAGAGATGTATATATCAGTATTGGTTGAGTGATATCCCTTGGTCAATACCTATGAGACTACAATGTGACATTACATATTTAGTATAATATTGTGATGTTCTTGATAGGATGAGCTTGGACAGAGTTGATGTACCCCTCTGGGAGGATAGGGTGGGATCCTCTATCCTATAATTTTCGCTAGATTTGGTTTTTGGTTTCGTGATGAACTTGTTATAGAGGGTGGAGATCCCTATCTATAAGGATAACCTAAAAGGGTTTGTAGAATCATGAGGTATACGATACCCTACTTAGCAGGATGTTTCTGTAGGGTTTGAGGTATTGTTGAGAGCATGATTCCCTACATGGTGGTTGGATTCAGATTTTGGTTTTTGGTATCTCTCAACAATCCTGGGAATGATTCCATATCTATGTATCATGGATTTGAGACTCGGTAGGGTTTTTTGATTCCCCCAATAGTCTAGGGTGTGATCCCTTATCTGAGATACCTGATCTCAAGAGTTACCAAATTAGATTTGGGGTGTCCCCCAGTGGTATGGGGGTGTGATCCATTATCCATGAGTTGATATCTGAAGCGTTATTAGTTTGGGTTCACGGTGTCCCCTAGCGGTTTTGTGTTTGATAACACATCTAATGAGATCATACCTTTAGTATTTCCTATAAGGGTTTGAGGAGACCCCCATTTGGGATGGGTGTGATCCCCTATCCGAGTATCAAGATCCACTGAGTGACATCATGACTTTATTCATGGAGAGACCTGATGAGAATGATAACTTAGGTGTACACCCCATGGTATGGTTGGGATTTTCCACCACTTTAGAAACACTTGATGGAGCGTATTCTCTAAAACGAGTTTTATATGGGATGAAAGGGCTCATGGAGTGAGTTTTCCTAAATGAGCATTACCTTTGAGCCTTTGGTAGTGTCTTGTGGCTTGTTGTGAGGTTAGGAACATGTAAGACATGTTGTCTAAGATGAGTATATCTAGGTGATTCTGGGATTCATTTTGGTGATGTAATATATGTTGATGGAAACACTGTTGGCACCAAAATATTTCACGAAAGGGAGGGACAAAAAAGAAGGCTGGCACGCTGCCTCGCGAAGCACCGCCGCGAAGCACCGACGCGAAGCACCCCGAGCCTCACGGTCTCACGAAGCTCCAGAGGCGGTAACTCTCTGCGAACACATTTGATGTTCGCGAGCCCACCGCGAAGCTCCAGAGGCGGTGATGCTCTGCGAACGCATTTGACGTTCGCGAGCCCGCCACGAAGCTCCAGGGGCGGTGATTCTCCGCGGACGACGTTGACGTTCGCGAGCACGCCGCGAAGCACCCAAGGCGGCGCGCGAGTTCTGCTTCACGACATCCCTTTCCTATAAATATTGGACTCCCCCTGAGTCCCGAGCATGGAAAATCCGACCTTTCGGCTTCTCCTCTCCCGAATCGCGAAGCACTCTTTGCCCCGGGAATCATGAGCTCCACGAGGTACTTATACTTCGCGAGACGCCTTTTCTTTCTCTCGTTTTGAGCCCCTCTTCCGAGAGGGATGACCTTCGTGAAGCTCAAGGGCATCTGCGAAGGAAGGGGATTCCCAAGGGAACCCGGGCAGCCGCCGAGCGTTTATGCTTCGCGAAACACCCAACCTGTACTAGTGATCCCTATTCTAAGGCCGGATCGCTACACATCGCGAAGCACACTGCTTCGCAGGACCCTGCTTCACGAGGCACCCCTTCTTCGCGAGGAAGTGCTCCGCGAACACTGTTCTACTTCGCGAAGCACCTTCCACTCACACCTATTCCCCATGCTAAGGCCAAGGCACTCCACTTCGCGAAGCACACTCCTTTGCTTAGAAATTCCTCTTCCCGTGCGACCCTCTAGGTTTGGACGATGTGATTTCAAAGTCCCATGGACAATACCACTCGTAGCATTGCTTTGCCTAATGCTTCTTCGCATAGGCACGCTAAAGGCTATTGCTTCTTCGCATAGCCACGCTAACGAGGACCCCTCGATGGTTCGTTCCACAACCCCCCTTGACCACGGCCTTACTGGTACCTTCCCTTCCCCAAGGATCAGAGGGTACCGGTTATGTAAGTCATAGGGGTGTGGAGTGAACCCACCTCGTCCGAGCTACAGGACGTTAAACTGCCAAGCACTAGGTCCTCAACACATGACGTTAAACTGTGACCCGACCTCGTGCCTCTCACGGAGGGTCCCCCCAGCTCGAACATTTTTTACACCACTCGTCTCCACAGGAATGGAATCACCCATCCACAAGGGATGATATCCTCCTTATTGGAGTGGCATATGTTCATAGGAGAAGGGTGACCCTAGTTCCCCAAGGGATGGTTGTACCCCTGCATCTCCGTACTTCCCCACTACCAAGGTCAGTGGAGGGCGTGATAGGGAACGAGGAACCTCCCATCATTGGTCCCAAATCCCTCTTTCACTGCGTTTTGTCACACTCTGGGCCTCCATCCTGGAGTAAGCCCCAGCACCATGGGCCGCCTAACGCGTAAGCCCCTCTTCGCTTCTCAAGGACACATCCTTCGCGACGTGATCATCAGGTCCTTGTAACCTCTTGTTTCTCACACCGAGCATGACTCACGTGGGATTAGAGTGAGCACCGACCCTGACCCCCACCCATTTGAACTACGAGGTCTTTGATCAATGTCAAGGCATGGTACGTAGGAATCCTCCATGAGGTTCAAGCCACATTACTCGGTTGTTCATTCACGTCGAGTTTCACCCCCGTCCAGCATGACGATAAACTGCAAGTCCTCATCCAACATGACGTTAAACTGCATACCCCCGTCCAGCATGACGATAAACTACAAGTCCTCGTCCAGCATGATGTTAAACTGCACACCCTTGTCCCGCATGACATTAAACTGCACACCCATTCCCATATGAACTACGAGGTCTTTGATCCATACCAAGGCATGGTACGTAGGAAGCCTTCCAGAGGTTCAAGCCCACCACTCATTGGACCAAGGTCCACCTTCACGTCGGTTCACCGGAAAAGCCCCATATGAACTACGAGGTCTTTGATCCATGTAAAGGAATGGTACGTAGGAAGCCTTCCTGAGGTTCAAGCCCAACCATCATCATTCACATCGAGTTCTACCTTCGTCCAGCACGACGTTAAACTGCAATTCCAGTCCGACGGCAAGCCATTGTGACAAACCCGAACTATGAAGAATTTGATCCATGTCAAGGCGTGGTACGTAGAAAGCTTCTACGAGGTTCAAACCCACCATCCGGTCGTTCCGACCTCATTCACGTCGGTTCACCCCCGTCCCGTATGACGTTAAACTGTATTCCAAAACCCAAACTACGAGGACTTTGATCCGTGTCAAGGCATGGTACGTAGGAAGCCTCTCTGAGGTTCAGGCCCAAGAATCATTGGCCCAGACCATCTCCTTGTCGGTGTGCGAAGTCCCCATTTTCAATCCGAACTATGAGGACTTTGATCCATGTCAAGTCATGGTACGTAGGAATCCTTCCAGAGGTTCAAGCCCATCTCCCATCGGACCAAGGTCCCTCATTTATGTTGGTCCTCCGACACCCACCGCCCGTCGTTTATTCACGTCAGGGTTCACTACCATCCCGCATGACATTAAACTGTATTCCATCAATCCTTTGAACTACGAGGACTTTGATCCATGTCAAGGCATGGTATGTAGGAAACCTTCCCAAGGTTCAAGACCACCATTAGCGGACCCACGGGTCCACTTTCACGTTAGTTCACCGATAAACCCTTTGAACTACGAGGTCTTTGATCCATGTCAAGGCATGGTACGTAGGAAGCCTCCCTGAGGTTCAAGCTCATCCTTCATCGGACCAAGGTCCACCTTCCCGTCGGTTCGCTGACGCATCGGACCAAGGTACACTTTCACGTCGGTACACTGACGATGCCCATCAGGCCAAGGTCCACCTTCACGTCGGTTTACTGGCACCAACCCGAACTACGCGGACATTGATTCCCTGCCACAGGGATACGTAGGAAGCCTTTAAAGGCTCAAGCCCGACTTCACCGTTGCCCTTGCGATGGTCCCATTCCATTCTCCCTCCACTCTATTCATCCATCTATCACCCATCCTTATTCTCGCCCGGACCATCATATCTCGGTGAGACCATGTCGATACGCTCCTCTTCACAGCCGCCCATGGGCTGGCCTCGGTATCAGCATCCCTTCAAAGGAAACCCCTCAATCCCATCTATTCCAGCCAATGCTTTGATCAGGTTGATCCGTCTCCGCTGGACGTTAAATTCGCGGCGTACCCTGTGTTAAAGACGGGAAGCTGAGGAAAACCTCAAATATATGTCTATGGAATGTAATTCCCCGCGCTCGATGTGGGATGCCTCAGGTTTCCACGCCCTCGAGAAGCCCTGTGACCAGGGATAACAGACAGACATGCCAGGTTCCCCAGCATCCAGACACGCTACTGATGCCTCAACGTGACTACTCCCCCGACTGAAGGTTGCTGCCCTGACCGGACCCTTTGGAATGTCCCGACAGAAGCAGTGTAATTAACCGGCGTCCATGGAAACATGGCACGGGGAAGAGTTTCACGAACTCTGTATTAAATCTATGAGGGAGACCCGAACTAGGTGACGAGTTCTGAGGATGAATCCACAGAAGGAAGAACCGACATCCCATCATCCCGTTTCAATCAAGGAGCAGACATCCCTGAATAAGGAGAGAATGCCGCACGCCTTTGGAAAGTGGGAATGCGGGGCAACAAAGCGCTGCGCGTCCTCCTCCTCCACGGACAGATGCACACGCGCCCCGACGAAAGCGTCAGAAACAAAAATGGTGAACCCGATGTGAAGGTTCTTCCCCTCAATATGGAGATTAGTAGTGTTCGAGACACCAGTAGATTGATGTGTCACCGGATGCATATATTCGGCGCCTGGTCCCGCTAAGAAAATAGCGGGCCTATCGTGAAACTCACCGAAATTCGGGGCAGTAGAACGTGGGGCATTCCATTTTGTAGCGTGTTGGCATGGATCCTACTTATAGACGTGGAGAATGGAAGGACGCTGGGGCACTGGTTGTCGATTATTTTCCTCTCAGTGCTGATGAGTTGATCCCTTCGTTTCTTAGGAACCAGGTTGTTGTTACAGAGACGCGATCACCGCCCGATCGCCTACGCAGGGGCAGGGGCAACTATGCCACAACCACCCCGCATGGCACCGCTACCGCCACGACGGCCACCACATCGCGGAATACGGCGCGCCCACATCCCCTTTCCCCATCAGAGGTCATCCAGCGAAGGGTGATCAACAACCTCGCGCATAGGTACGAGGAGGAAGGGGTCATCCCAACTAGGGATATGGCCCGCTTGGACCTGGAGGCCTCCAGGCCACGTCGTCAATGCCACCCTAATAGGCCGCATAGGGATCCCCTGCTCCCCACCCCAACGTTCAAACGTTTCGGGAGCCTGTCCCCGGAACGCGTTGACGACTCCTCGCCTTACGCTGAAGAGGCGGGCGCCGTCCAGCTCAGCCCGCTCAGGGTCCCGACCCAAGGGATCCAGGAGAGATCTCCCGCCCGGCCGCGTCAGTGCCACCGTCCGACTCCACTGGAAGAGTAGGCAGGCCATGCCCCTGCACCACCTGCACCAGCTCGCCTGACCTGACGTCAGCGCCGGGCCCGGGCTGAGGGCACCCGCCCAGGTGCGTCAACATCAACAGCTACAGTGGCCCGATCCACCGCCGACGTGCATCATGGGTCCCCTGCATACGCTGAGTAGGGGCACTCCTTTTCCCGACCAGGTTCGAGACCCCAACCGCCCCACGGGCTGGCTAGGTTGACTCTCCGGGTTGCAGGCCCAAGTGGTGATCACCGCGAACTAACCCGCGGTGATGTGAACCCATACGGAGGTCCTCCCCGTACCACTACTCCACAGAGCGTGGGCCTTCCCCGCTCCGAGGTTCGTCATGGAGGTATTCCTCGTGCTACCCCCATCCCGAAGGAAGACCTGCCCCGCGGTAGTGACGCTCGGCGCGAAAACCTTTCTCGCGCCCACTATAAAAGGTGTGGAGTCCATCCTCCTGCCCCCGACTGTCGATCTGAAGGAACCGTCCATCCGTTCCTTCTCCAATGTGGGGGCCCTCCTTACGTCCTCTCTGCAACCGGCGAAGGTCCTCCTCGCCCTAGCAACTCGAGGTGTGAAGGCCAGCCTCGCTCCGCCCGCACAGACCATGGAGGCCCTCCCCATGCTCCTGCCAATTTCAACAGAGGCTCCGCCCACATGGGTGCTGACCATGGAGGTCCTTCCCATGCACCCTTCGACATTTTCCCCAGTGCCCCTCGCACCTCGGCCATCTCGAGTGGGGGTCCTCTCCGCCACGGTGCCAGTGCCGCCCCGAGACTACCTGATAGGGATCAACCCTGTCCCGAAGAGCCACCCCGGGGTAGGAGAGCGGGTCGTCGCCGCCACAAGAAGAGTCCTGTGAAGGCCCGGGTTGAGATCAAACCTGCCCGCTTCTCCGACTCGGATGCGGAATATGACTCAGCAATGGAACCTTCTCCCCTCTCCTCCGCATCAAGGACTGGGGCAGGAACCAGACACGTTAGCCTCATTCTCCCGGAATGTGAGGTCCACCAGATTCCCATCTCCCTCTACAGGTATATCCAGGAGGAAGAAATCTTGGGAATTCCAAAGGTCTCGAACGCACGATCCCCGCCATCGTCACCAGAAGTGCCCTCTACCTCTACCAGAGATGAGCTATTTTGGGGGCCAACGACGGTAGAGCGACGACACGACCTGTCGCTGGTATCCGCGACTCCTGTGCCGGAAGCTGTGGCTATCAGCCCATTGTATCGTGACATCGTGGCCATGTCACCTCTCTCTTCAGAGGATGGCCCAGAATTCGGCGGCCAGTCATCTCGTTCGCCGTATTCTCCACCGCCAAGCTTACTATCCCAGATGTCCGCCTCGGTACCGTTACCGTTCCCTCAGCCACCCCCGATTGACGAGTGGGGCGACAGAGGGCCAGACCCTGAGTCTGAGCCCAAGAGCTTCTGGAGTATTCTCGCAGCAGATTACTTCCCGAAGAAATTTTGTCCAATGGCGGCGCTGAATTTTCGTGTACCAGAGTCTCTTACCCCTAAAGAAGTGGGGTGCTTTTTTCGAACCCTATGGGTGACACACTTCCTCCTTCGTTACGAACGGGTGGTGTACCCCAGAAGTCGAGAGCACTTCGAAGAAATCGGCGAGCAGTGCCGCCTGATCAATGCGGCCGCACTCCTTGTGACCCAGCACCCTGAGTCTCCAGGCCGCCAGAGCGCCCTTCAATGGAAATGCGTTCAGAGTTTTAAAGCACTCTGCAAAATCGTCAGGGAAGCTACCCCCCATGTGCAAGTCCGTGGTTGGGGACACTATGCCGCTCTCCTCTTCGACCCTATCTGACGGCAACCCGATTCTCTATGCGACATCGAGGAAATGCCCTCGAGAGGGGTCGCGGTCCACATGACTGACATAGTGGACAAGGAAGACGATATTGAATTCCTTGATGGAGGCTTACCCCCCGAGGGCGTACCGCCACTGCTGGACCCATCAGGGAGAGTTACCCGTCAGCAGAGGAACCTGCTAAGCCTCCCCGTACCCACTGAGTTGCTGGTACCCGGTCGAAATACTGGCAAGGGTAAGGAGCACGTCGGAATTGTCAATCACTCCGACCCATCCGCCTCTGTGCAGAAAACGGACAAAGATCCCGAGAAGGCCATGTTACACCAGCAACTTGCTGAGCAGAAGAGGCTGGTTGACGAACTCTTGGCTGAGCGCGCTGCAGAGCGGCGACCCGACTATGGCAATCCCAGGCCGGGGCAGCAGGGGCAAGAACAATTTCCCCCCGGTGAGATGCCTCCGGGCAACCCTAATTATTCTACTTTCGCAGACAGTGCAGAAGCCGGAACTTACAGCAAAAGGGCGCGATACGTGTCGCCAAACCCTCCCGAGCGACCGGGCAATCTGAAGAATCTAGTCCAGGTTCCCCCAGTCGCCCCACAGGTTGTTCCACCAGTTGATCCACGAGCGGCCGAAGCCGTCTACCGTGTTGAAGAACCTGGAAATGCACTTGTGGTTAGGGATCCCCGTCAGGACAGGGACCCCCACCCAGATAATCTTATTGCGGCGCTCACAGCCCGCCTCAAAGCGTTGTAAACGCGGCAGGTGGCGGTCCCACCATATGGCAAGCCGTATCCCGCGTGGGTGGATGATATGCCCGCACCTCCGGGTTTTGGGAACCCCAATTTCTCACCTTTCAACGGGACAAGGGACCCACCGCAGCACTTGGCTCATTTTTCTTCCAGGTGTGGCCCCATGTTGGGGACCCCGGCTCAGCAAGAAGCCCCCAAGCTCCGATGTTTCGTATAGACATTGGAAGGTCCAGCATTTGTCTGGTACAGCCGGCTCCCTATCGGATCGGTGACCAGTTGGGAGGATCTTTTCCAGCAGTTCTTATACCAGTTCCGCTCCACCACGCGGAAGACCAGCATTGCAGACCTCTTCAAGTGCAAGCATAGACCTGATGAGCGAGTCACATATTTCATTGCCCGGTGGAAGGGACTTACGTATTCCCTCGATATGCCACAGACTCAGGAGAAATTAATGAAGATGTGTGTGGGGAACATCAAGACAGAGCTGGTACCCTCCCTAATTACCCAGAACTACCCTGGAGGGTTCAGAGATTTCTCAGATAAGGCTTAGCGCCTTGAGGAAGCCCTGCAACAGGCTAGTCAGGCACGTTTGCCCCCTATGATCCCAGCCAGGAGGACTACTAGGGCTGAACCCGCCGCGGTGGCCCAAGTAGAAGCCCCTAGGCAGCTGGAATTACTGCCAGCGGCCCCCGCAACCCCGCAGAGGTCCTCCACCTCAAGCACAGGCTCCTACCCAGCAACGACCGCCTTAGAACCGATAGGTTCCCCCGCGCAATGCGCCATCGCCACCTAGGCGAGACAATCAGGCGCGGCCTCCTCAGCAGGCCCCTCCGGCCCCTCATCAGGGCCAGGCCCCCAGGCCCCCCTATCCGGAAATAAGGCACCAGACTTATACGTTCAATGAAAATCAGGTCCCTGGCTACTTCCGAAGTGCTCTAGAGCAAGGGATTGTGCGTCTGCCTGAGTGCAGAAGGCCGAAAGAGGCGAATCTCACCGATCACCCAAACTATTTCCCTTATCATCAGATTCTGGGGCACACCCTCAAGCAATGCTATGTGTTTAAAGACTGGCTTCAAGACCAAGTCAACAACAACATATTCAAGTTGGGCCCAGAACCAGCGCAAGTGGTGGGAGTCTTTGTAGGATCAGAGATTGGCAGCGACAGCGAAGGCGAGTGGCAGCAGGTCCCCAGCCACGGATCCCGGAAATACGACGACTGGATGGCTTGAAAAACCGTCATCCATGCCCAGGGTATCATCCAGGCATGCCTGAAGCAGCCGGAACCTTCAGAAGAAGTAGCTGGTACCCCCGCATCGTCTTCACAGTCGACCTCTTCCCAAAAGGGCAAGCAGCGGCGACGCAAGAAGAATCAATGCGCACCGCCGTTTCCGTCGTCATCTCGCACTCTCGGTGACATTATGCCCCCTGAAATGGGGATTCCTCCCAGAATCCGCCCAGTGGAGGATGACTCCTCGAGCGACAGCTAGGGGTACGCTTCGGTTAACACCGTGGAGCTGGTAAAGCCCTATATGACTCCCGACGAGGGGGAGCTCTAGGAGAACCTCCCCAACGTTTCCAGCAGACGTCAACGTCAGCGGAATCGTGACCGAACCGGTCATCGAGGTACGTCAGCGGGCACTTTTGGTCAAGACGTGCACGCAACTGAGACTAGGCAGCATGCTCAGCGCAGATCTCAGCACGCGCAACCCCATCTAACGCCCTCAACTCAACCTCCACCGCCGTTCGTGCTACTAGATCAGGGAGAGCTGCCTCGTTCGCATCACAGTGAGTCCTACCCAGCTACATGCCAGCCTCCACTGCCCAATCCTAGTCCGGTGACTACTCTCCAGGATTCTAATAGTAGGCAGCAAGATGTACCCAGTACTAGTCGATCGCCGGTTCAACCAGCAGGACCCGCTATGCCTCCAAATGCTGAACGACCTCCTGTAAGCAGAGGTTCGCGCTTGGCACGAAAGTATGATGTCTTGAAGCACCCGGCCGGCATTCTGGCGGGGCTTTCTATCCTTGAGGCCCTTCGCCTGTCATCCAAAATGCATGAGGCACTTTCCGAAGCCCTAAGGAGCCTCCTCCAGTTTGAGACGGAGGTAGTAGTTGCAGAAGCCTTTCATACCGAGACGATTGAAAATGCCGAATGACATGCGGTTATCTCGTTCTCCGGTGAAGATGAGGACCCTCATCTACAAGGGAACATTCACCCGCTGTACATCACTGGCCACTTTAATGGTGTGGAAGTCCACCGCTGTCTCGTTGACACGGGTTCCAGAATCAATATAATTCCGACCCGGACGTTGCGAAAGTTGGGTCTGTCTGAAGATGATTTAACTCCCTCTGACCTCAGAATCTAGGGGTATGACAGGACCGAGCAAACCCCAGTCGGAAAGATCTGCCTAAAGACTCAGTTCGGTGGCTTAATTACTAGCACCGAGTTCATGGTTGTCTCTCAGGACACCGCCTACAACGCATTGATGGGTAGGCCATGGCTCCATCTGCATGCAGTAGTCCCTTCGTCGTATCACCAGTGCCTCAAGTACTCTCTCAACGGTTGAGTAGGCGTGCTCCAAGGAGATGCGTCCCCTTTCACTTCTTGTGAGGGCCGCTATCTGGATACGGGTTATTACAAAAGTAAGGATAAGCAAATCCTAGTAAGTGAGGATGAACCCGCCCCGGTCACAAGTGATCCCTGGGGAAGCATGGATGACGCCTACATCCTCTTGATCCACCGATTGGAGTCCATGACCCCCGACATGGGGCAATGTTTTGTTGTTTTGGGTACGCAAGGAAGGCATGTTCCCATGTCCAAGAGACGGCGGAAAATCACCTCGTACTCCTACATCAACCAGACTCAGGTCATCCTGGAACCTCCCACCCCTGTACGGTACCAGAATGTCAAGCTTATGACAACGGCGGTGTGCCATACGTGTCTCTTCTGTCAGGCTGGAATTAACCGACTCAGGCCAACACGTCACCACTGCTTTGATATCATCAAACGTGGCCCCTTAGGCCGAAGGCCAGATGGGATAGGGTCAACTGCCTTCATTTCTATGGTCTCAATGGCAAGTGACTCTCCTGATATGATGACCACTGCTTCCCGAGCCAGCACCAGTTGCTCCTCAGGGTTTGATAGCCCAGAAGTACCTCCCATCGTGGGAAGTCCCCCCACAGGTGGGTAGGATGACCTAGAGGATGCTCCCCCCGCCTTTGAAGAAAGCGTCTCTACCACGGTTGATGAGCTGGTACAGGTGAACCTTGGTAGCGAGGCAGATCCGAAACCCACATTGATCAGTGCAACCATTTTCCTCGAGGAGCGGCAGTAGTACGTAGACTTCCTCAAACAGCACCGTGATGTATTTGCTTGGAGTTACAATGAGATTCCAGGACTAGATCCCCAGGTACCCGTTCACCATCTGGGCCTCCCGGCAAAACATCGTGGGTTTAAGAAGCCTCCCAGGAAGATGCACCCTTCTCATGGTGCTATGGTTGAGGCCGAAGTTGACAAGCTTATCAAATCCAACTTCATTAAGGAGGTCCAATACCCTAAGTGGCTCGCCAACATTGTGCCAGTCAGGAAGAAGAATGGGCAGATCAGAGTCTGCATCGACTTCTGTGATCTTAATCGCCACTGCCCAAAGGATGACTTCCCACTCCCGGTGACAGAGTTTTTGATTGACGCCACAGCCGGGTTCCAAGCCCTCTCTTTCAGGGATGGATATTCCGGGTACAACCAGATCCGGATGGCCCCCGAAGACGAGGAGTCCAACACCTTCAGGGCTCCCCAAGGTACATTTTGCTACCAGGTTATGCCATTCAGTTTGAAAAATGTAGGTGCCACTTATCAGAGGGCCATGCATCACATATTCAAGCCGATTCTTGGGACATTGGTGGAATGCTACGTGGATGACCTCGTAGTCAAATCATGTCAGCGCCAGGACCATCTCAAAGACCTTGAGAAAGTGTTCGGTTTCCTCCCATCCCGTCACCTGAAGATGAACCCATTGAAGTGTGCCTTCGGGGTCACCTCCGGGAAGTTTCTAGGATTTGTTCTCAGATACCGAGGTATCGAGATCGACCCGGAGAAGATCAAGGCCATCAGCCAAATGCCTCCCCCGAGCAACATTCGGGAGCTTTGAGGCCTTCAAGGCCACTAGCCTATATACGCAGATTCATCGTGAATCTGGACGGCAAGTGTAAGCCCTTTTACCGGCTCATGAAGAAGGGCGCTACCTACGAATGGGATGAGGAGTGTCGGACTGCCTTCGAGGAAATCAAGAAGTATCTGCTCCAACCTCCGGTCTTGATTCCGCCCTTCTCCGGAAAGCCGCTGGTCCTTTACGTGACTGCCCTGGAAAGATCCCTCGGTGCACTGCTCGCCCTGATGAATAACGAGGGTACTGAGAACAGTCTTTACTATCTCAGTTGCATGCTTCTAGATACGGAGGTCAGATACTCCCTTATCGAAAAGAGCTTCCTTGCGCTCGTCTTCGCTGTGAAGAAGTTGCGACATTACCTGCAACACCATGAGGTGCAATTGGTCTCCCGGATAGACCCACTGAAGTACATCCTGAACCGCGCCATGCTGACTGGCCGACTAGCATGGTGGGCAGTGATTCTCCAGCAGTTTCATATCAGGTTCGTACCTCAGAAGGCCATTAAGGGACAGGCGTTGGAAGACTTTTTAGCTGCCCATCCGACCTCTGCGGATCTATCCTTGGACCTGGATTTCCCTGACGAGACGATCCTATCCGTCGATCATGTCGTCCCGTGTTGGAAAATGCATTTTGATGGCGCCTCCCGGAGCCCCACTGGTAAGCGGCTCAACGATCCCAAGCTCAACAGAGTGGGTCTGGGCATTTTCTTCCTTACCCCGATGCAAGCCGTCCTGCCATACTTATTCCTGTTGTCAGAAGGCTGTACGAACAACGAGGCAGAGTACCAGGCTCTCATCACCGGCCTCGAGTTTTCCCTTGAAATCCATGTGCCCCATCTACATGTGAAAGGAGATTCCGAGCTTGTAATCAAACAGGTTAATAGAGACTACGTCGTCAGGAAGTCAGAGCTCACACCGTTGCTGGAGTACACCCTCCTCCTAATGGCCTAGTTCTCTTCTCGACCAGAGATTACCCATGTCCCGCGGTCGCAAAACGACCAAGCAGACGCCTTGGCTGGATTAGCCGCGTCATTCTTAGAACCCGAGCAAGATGATTTGATCATACATGTGGCACACCGGAGAGTCATTGACCCCATCAACCAAGAGGACAATGATGGCCTACGGGTAAGTCATCTCACTGCTGGACCATCCATGTCAGGGGTCCCAGGTTCGTCAGACGCAGTGGTTGAAGCCACTCCCGACTGGAGGGTACCTTTTGTCGAGTATCTCCAAAATGGTCGCCTCCTGGACGACTGGGCCGAGCGCGAGTGGATTCGACGCCGCGCGCTGCAATTTACCCTCCAGAGCAGCCCCAGTCTTGAACAGATCCTTTATAAGCGGAGTTTCGATGGTGGCCTCCTCCGTTGCATCCAAGGAGTGGAGATACCTCAAGTTATTCAAGAGGTTCACGCCGGTTCCTGTGGCGCCCATCAAGCTGGGCTGATGATGTCCCATCAAATCCGAAGGTTAGGGTATTTTTGGCCCTCTATGATCCACGATTGTATTGGGTATGCCAAGAGATGTCATGCGTGCCAAGTTCACGCCAACTTACTGCATCGGCTGCCGGAGCCCCTCCACCCCACCAAGTACTCTTGGCCATTTGTGGTATGGGGACTTGATGTAGTGGGACCGTATCCACTGGCAATATCCCGCCAGTATAGGTTCATCCTGACTACTACATATTTCTTCTCCAAGTTGGTAGAAGTAGTTCCGCTCAAAGAGGTCAAGGCCCGTTCCATCGTTGACTTTGTGAGCTCCAATATTATCCACCGGTTTGGAGTCCCTCACACCGTCCTCACCGATAACGGCACCAACTTCCGAGCGATTGAACTAATGAAATTGTACGCCAAGTACGACATCCGTTCGAACCATACCTCCCACTACCATGTGCAGGCAAACAGACAGATCGAGGCGTTCAACAAAACCCTCTCTAACATTCTGCAGAAGATTGTTGGTCAGAACAAGAAAAGTTGACCGGACAAGCTCCCAAATTCCCTCTCGGCTTACCGGACGACGACTCGCAACTCTACCCAGGTGACCCCATATTCCCTGGTATATGGAGCTGAGGCCGTCCTACCCATTGAGATCCAGCTGCCATCGTTACACATTGCAGTCTATGATCACCAGACATCAGATGAGGTAGCCGAGATCCGTCTAGCCGAATTAGAAGCACTGGACGAGAACCGGATTCGTGCCCTGCACAATCTGGAAAGGCGTCAGGATAAGATAGCGAGGAACTTCGATAAGAAGGTTCGTCTCCACTCTTTTCTACAGGGCGATCTGGTACTGGCCCTTCAAGCGCCAATGATTCCTGGTAGGAAACCGCCCAAATTAGAACCCAAATGGGAAGGGCCTTATATCATCCACAAGGTTTACCCCAATGGAGCATACTCCTTGGTGAACACGGATGGAGAGCGTATAACCCCTCCCACCAATGCCAAATTCCTCAAACGATACTTTGCCTAGGGCGAAATGGTCCTACACGACCCTAAACTGCAAGATGGTCCCGCACAACCTTAAATTGCATCTTTGTCCTGCAAGACAATAAACTACAAAATGGTTCGAGCTCTATGACTTTAAACTAAGATCTCCCCCCGTCCTTACTGCAAGACGTTAAACTGCAAGCTAGTCAGGCCTTCATGACCAAGGCTCAGCCTCAGGCCCCTTGGCCTTCTCGGGTCCCCGACCCTCGTCCTTACTGCAAGATTTTAAACTTCAAGCCAGTCAGGCCTTCCTGACCGAGGCTCAGCCTCAGGCCCCTTGTCCTCCTCGGGCCCCTGGCCCCCTGTCTTCACCACGAGACGTTAAACCGCAAGCTGGTCATGTCTCCTTGACCGCGGTCCGGCCCCAGGCCCCTTGGTTTTCCCCGACTTACCCTCTTACGGGATTGTACGGTATGGTGTGGGACAACGTCCTCATTCACGAAGGATTACTTGCAGTACCTTACATATCCCCAAATGAGATGCTCCTCATCCCGCATGACGTTAAACTGCATTTCAAGAACTACGTGTGGCTTGATTCCCGTCTTCATGGGATACGTAGGAACGCTCGGACGCCTCGTCCTGATCCCAGCCCCAAGCTTTTCTCTTCCACTATCCCCCCTGGGAATAGTTTCCTTGGAGGATATTTGTGTATTAGGGAGTAGGCTTTCTTGGCCCGCTCATGCAACCCCGCTCACACAAGGATTGTAAGGGTCGCACCATGTTCCCACTCCCGTTCTTCTATCCTCCCACGTCCTCACCGCACGACGCTAAACTGCATGACCTTTAAGAACTGCGTAGGACTTGATTCTCATCCTCATGAGATACGTAGGAACGCCCGGTCATTTCGTCCGTTGGCCCAGCCCAAAAGCCAAAATCTGCCACTCGGGTCAAGACATGGCAGGGTGCACACTTTTTCCCCAACTCACATCGAGCAAGCCTCGACCCGGCTGCACACCCCCCTGGAGATGTTTTCCTCTTTCATGGATGGATACAACTATCCTTCACCCACTCTTTGACTGGGATTCCATCATTTTTCACACCCGGAGGGACCCCCAAGAACGGCCTGGATACTACACCCAAGGGCTCTCCTACCATTACGGGCCAACGCCCCGAGGGTTTCGGACAACAAATCGATAAAATCCCGCGCTGCGAATTTGGTCAGCGGTCGACGATCATTTGTTGCTCCCATATCAGGTCACCATAGGAACCCTGTGTTTCGAACATGGTCAACATTTTCCTGGATCTTCGGGTCCACCCCGAGATGTCCCAGACATTGAGTGCAGTGATTCGTTCTGCCCCATCCCAAGGTGACAAACATCCCCCTGGGTGGTGCGAGCGATCGGTCCCACGACCCTGATTCCCCATAGGGGTGTACGGTGTGGTGTAGGACTATGTCCTCATTCACGTCGGGATCATGTACCCTGCCGTACCCCTTCCTTTACGAGGCCCAGCCTCAGGCCCCTTGGCCTTCTTGGGTCCCCGACCCCCGTCCTCATGTAAGATGTTAAACTGCAGACCCGTCAGGCCCTCCTGACTGATACCTGACCTTAGGCCCCCTGACCTTCTTGGGCCCCTCTTCCCAACCTCTTACCCAGGGTGTATGGTGTGGTGTAGGACTACGTCCTCATTCACGTCGGGATCATGTACCATGCCGTACGCCTTCTCTTATGAGGCCCAGCCACAGGCCCCTTGGCCTTCTCGGGTCCCCGACCCTCGTCCTCATTTCAAGACGTTAAACTACGAGCAGGTCAGGCCTTCCCAACCAATGCCTAACCATCAGGCCCCTTGTCCTTTCTGGGCCACGACCCAGGTCCTCTCTTATAGGAGTATACGGTGTGGTGTGGGGCTATGTCCTCATTCACGTTGGCTTCTTCGCCATACCGTACACCTCCCTTGTTTAGGGGTATATTACTCCCCTCCTCATCCCGTATGACGTTAAAATACATTTACAGAACTACGTGTGGCTTGATTCCCATCCTCATGGGATACGTAGGATCACCTGAATGTCCAGGATTTGGGTCCATCCCCATCTCTCAGGAATCTTCATCCCATCTTGGCCCCTTGTCCTATCCTTCCTCCATGAGTGGATTATATGGTGTGGTGTGGGACTATGTCCTCATTCACGTCGGTCCCGTAATGAACACGCCATGTAACTCTCCCTCCTGAGCTGTTTCGTCGATCCCTTTTCGGCAGTTCACCGATGTGCCTAGGAGTACTCTCGTTTATTACCTGGAATGCCAATCTTTACTCGGACACGTCCGCACCCACTTTCCAGGCTTTGTGTATCCCTGCATCAGGGCTTCCATCATCTTTCACACCCAGAGGGACCCCCAAGAACGGCCTGGATACTATGCCCAAGGGCTCTCCTACCGTTACGGGACAACGCCCCCGAGGGTTTTCAGAAAACAAATCGATAAAATCCCGCGTTGCGAATGTGGTCAGTGGTCGATGCTTGTTTGTTGTTCCCACCTCAGGATAATGCGATATGGACGCTGTGTTTCCACCATGGTTAACAGTTTTCCTCTATTGCCACACCATCCCATTAATCCCAAAATGTCGGGTGCACAATTCACACCCTTCACCTCTTCACCGTGTCCAAGTGGAGTCTCGGAACTTTTGGTACTTTTCCTCCATGCACATCCCCGCGTTGGGGGAACAAGCCGTGTCAAAGGTTTCCTTCGGGGATCTCTACCAACTTCCATTTGACTCACCCCAAGTATTGCGATGAGGATACCCCCCTTGTTTCCCACACCGAGTTTAACTCACGTGGGCTTAGGGATCGGGTCGACATCTATGCTTACTCATGAAGTTGTCACCATTCACGGTCCGAGCTCTAAGACCATAAACTAAGATTCTCATCTGGAACTATGTTCAGCATGATTCCCATCTTAATGGGATACGTAGGAATGCCCAGACCCCTTGTCTGTGTGTCTAGTTTGAGTTCAGCAAATTCACCTCTCTGGTCCTGCCTTCAGGACCCCGACTACGGGACCGCGTGACGTAGTGCGTGATTATGTCCTCATTCACATCGGGTTTGCAATGGCTGCACCATGCGAACCCCCGTTCTGAGGGTTAGACCTCCTATTCCTTGTCTAGCATGACATTAAAAGGCACCCTTAAGAACTATGTGTGTCTTGATTCCCACCCTCATGGGATACATAGGACCACCCGGACGCCCTGTCTTCGGGTACAACCCATTTAGGGAGCCAGTCTCTCCCCCTGTTTCACCTCTTACCTCTATGTAGGCCCCTCGGCCTAAGGTTTCCCTCTCCGAATGGTGTACAATGTGATGTGGGATCATGTCCCCATCAATTGTGTTTTATAACACTACGCACGTTCTCCGCCTAGCATCGTCTCTGCTACATCTGCGCTGCATGACGATAAAATGCATAATTCATCATATCATACGACCCTAAACTGTGACATTATCGTCCTGGACGCATGACGAAAAATGGCACTGCATTGTGGTGACCTCGTTGTAGAGGACATCACGTTGGGCATTGGTCACGTGCCATGCCATTTGTCAACACCTATCACGGATTGATCCTTGTGGCGACACCACAGCCTACTACTCTAGGCCCGTCGCTTCACAAAAAAACCACTCACCTTAAAGAACAAACAAGATTTATCAAATTCCGCTTCTTTTAGTGCAAGGGCCACGACCGCACTCCCCTTTTCCCCTGGCACTGGTACCTTATCGTGCCCCCCTTCAGAACTACATATGGCTTGATTCTAATCCTTATGAGATATGTAGGAGCGCCCGGGCACTTCCCCGCGGGCCCAGCCTCACTTTTGTGTTCGGACCCTCGACTCAAGCATTTTCCCAGAGAATGCATGGGAAGTAGGGCTTAGGTCCTCCTTCACGTCGGGTCTTGATGCCATGCGTCCCATGATCCTTTTACCCATTCATGGTCTAAGGTCCATCAGGAACTATGTGAGGATTGATTCTTATCCTTGTGAGATACGTAAGAGTGCCCAGACACTTCCCCGCGGGCCCAGCCTAACTTTCTCTTTCGGTCCCTTGACCAAAAAACCACTCCCAAAGGGGTCGTGCGATGTGATATGGGATTACATCCTCATTCACATCAGGTTGTTCATCTCACCACACACACCCCCTATTCCCATTCACGCCAGGTGTTTGAGTTACTCCACCATGTGCCTCTTATGTCTCCTCTCATTCATGGTCCGAATTCTATGACCCTAAACTAAGATCTCCCCAAGGGAAAGGAATCTGATCCCTCTCTCTAATACGTTTCTTTATCGTATTCAGATGTGTTTCGACAAAGAGCTCGAAGTGTGGGACTTTCATACGGACATTCCCCTCATTCCATGACCAAGCTTCGTGAGCTCTCTATTTGGATCCTCATCCTCTTCCACATCCAAAAGGACCCCCGGACGACATGGATACTAGGATTAAGGGCTCTCCATGAATGCTAGACCTAAGGGCCCTCCAATCGTTTCGGGCCAACGTCCCTACGGATATTTGACAACATTTGTGACATGGTCCCGTGTTTCGAACATGGTCAATGGTCAACCCTCATTTGTATGTCCCCATTCTAGGCTAACGCGACAGGATGCTGTGTTGCGAACACGGTCAGTAGTTATCCTCCATCATCACGCCTCCATCATCGTGGTCTGAATCTCGAGCTCCATGATTCACACATTTCCACTTCCTCATGTTCAGGTGAAATTCCATCATACTTGGCTCTTTCTCTTCGCGCATCTAGGTGCGCTAAATGATCGTGTTAGTGTCATTGGTCCGGTATTCACTGATCGTCCATTTTCCCTAACCTGCCCCTTATTGTGTCAGGAATTTCCCGCCACTACTGCTTGTTTCCCACACCGAGCACGACTCACGTGGGCTTAGTAGTTTTGGAAGGATGTGTACCAACACGGTCAGGCTGCTCCTCGTCCCGCATGACGTTAAACTGCACTTCCATAACTACGTAGGGCTTGATTCCCATCCTCATGGGGTACGTAGCAATGCCCGACCACTCTGCATCGGGCCCAGCTTAATCCTCACTCTTGGTCCCTCGACCTGAAGAGTTTCCTCCAGGAGTACGTGGTGTGATTTTGACCCCAAGTCCTCATTCACGTCGGTTTCATATCTACCGCACCACACGCTCCCTGGGATCTTCCCTTTTATTCCGCGTCCTATCGTATGACGTTAAACTACAGGAGTTCATGTGCCCTCAATGCACGGCACTAAACTGCGGTTCTACCCTGAACAAGTTCAGGATACCCCAAGATCCCATTGGGAAGTGAAAGATCCCCTCTCCGGAGAGGCCCTGTCCCAAAGAAGGAATGATCCATGATCAGACCAATGTGCCCATATGGCGTACTCCCACCACGGTGGTGTAATTACATGAGTGTTGGATTCTGTTTGGATAAACCATCACTCCATATTCCACGCTTTTCATGCCCCTTATTCGGACCCTCATCCCCCTTCATGTCTCACGGGACCCCCTAATGGCCTGGTCCCATGCCTCATCGGCTCACCTACCGTCCTGGGCCCACGTTCTGGAAGACTGGTCATGTTTGGAAGGACCCCCTAACAGTATGGATGTTTGACCTATGGTCCACCAACTGTCCTGGGCCAACGTCTCGAAGGATTAATCAACAACATTTGTGACATGGTCTTGTGTTTCGAACATGGTCAACGGTCGACCCTCATTTGTTGTCCCCATCACAGTCTAACACAGTAAGGATACCGCTTCTCCTCCATGGTTAACAGTTGTCCCTTATTGTCACGCCATCCCCATAGTGTTACGAATTTTGGGTATCGTGATTCACACTTCCCATTTTCATCAGTTTGGACCGATCTCAGTGCCCCTAGCGTTGCACCGTTCGTGCATAAGAGCACGCTGAAGAAACAGTAATTCGGCCATCCTGAAAGTTCCTTCTCTGACCAAGCCTCTCCCATCTTTCGGAAATCCGGACAGGTAATCCGAATCCTGGATTCCCGGAGCATGATCCCCACTCCTATGTTAGGTGGGATGAGAGGGAAACTATCTCCTATTTCTCACATCGGGATCGACCCATGTGGGCTTGGGGAATTGTCGTCAAACGTCCCACAAACATTGTAGGGATGTAACAAGGAGATTTAAACAGAGGAAATCGTGCGCGCTACGACATTCAAAACAAAGAAAGGAAAATAAAATCACGAAAGTTTCAATAAAAGGTTTTTGGTTTGTTACAATACACGGGGGTCGACCCCCCCCCCCCCCCCCCATGGACGGGTTCACCCCATCAAAATAGCATTGCAGCTCCGCCACTCGTTGGCTTGTGGCGTCCAAGGCTTTCCGCTGCAGACTCAGCTCCCGCTCCTCCTCAGTAGCGGTGGGGCGCAGTTCGTCAGTCCTGGATTTGGCCCTCTCTACGCCAACTTGAACGGCATCCATCTTCCCAGAGGTCTGCCTCATATGCTCTTCGGCCTCTGCCAGCTGGGCCTTCAATCGTGAGACCAGCTTAGATTGTGCATTGAGAGAGGCTGAAAGCTCATCTGCTCGGGTCTGCATCTGTTGGACCTCGCCTTCAGCCTCCTGGATCTTCTTGATGTTGGTCGCCTTCCTCCATTGCCAGCCCACACTGAGCCCACGATCATGCTCCCGGATCTTCTCAGCCATAAGATCTCGGATGACTGTGTGAGGACGTTGGGCATCTACTCCCCCAACACACAGTTCGCGAAACCGCGAGCGGAGTCTATCCATGTCGGCCATCCATTGCGCTTGGGGGGTGTCTTTGATGAAGCGCGCGATCAACTTCCACGACCGGCGGCGGACTATGCTGCTGTCTTCCTCGTCGGAGGCCATTTCGTCCCAGTCTGCGCGATTGGTAGGTTCATATGTGGGATACGCCCGCGAGAAATCCTCAGCAGGATCTACATCTGGTGTTGAATCCAGTACGACACCTGGCGCCAAAGCAGGCGCGACAGGACTGGGACCGACCGGTTGATCCTCTTCCTCGGAGACCACCTCAATGACTTCGGGTATGACCCTGCTGGTGGTCCCGCTAGCGATGATGTGCGTCGCAGCTCGAGGAGATGGGGGGACTATCGCCACCATCACCGGCATGCCCCTAGGAGGGACTCCACCAGACATCCCGACCAGTCTTGCCGCAGCAGCCCACGCTAATCTAAGAACTGTACGACAGAGAGGGATATGAATGTTAGTTGTCATGGTCTACATCTGACAATGAGGAGACCGGTAGAGGAGACTTATGGAGATCGACCTCCTAGAACTTCTCTTGATCCGGTACTAACGGGACCCCGGGACGAGGCCCTCCGTATACTGTTGGAAGGTCCAGAGATTATGGAGGAGCCACCTCGGATGCTTTGGTCCCACCAGACGCAGAACTGGACGCAGCCATAGGAACAGGTTCTGAAGGTCCCGCATCATCACCCGCCAAGGAGCGAGAACGAGGCCTGCGAACAAGTTCCTCCTGCATGGCTCGAACATCAGTGAGAAGTCCATAGTGATCCAAGAACATATCGTAAGGAAAGAAGTTCAGAATTCTACCTCGAGAGCCTCCGCGAAATCGTCAGAATCTGAGCTCTGATCTCCGACCTCACCCCCCTCCAACGGACTCCCTCCTCCAGCCTCATCCTCTCGAGAGGAGTCCTCTGATTCTTCCGGCAGGGGGAAGCGCTCCCTCAGATCGGCAGCCGATAACTATGGGGGGACCGTTTGATTCAGCAACACCCTCACCCGGTCTGTCATTGGGCGAGGGACACCACTAGAGTGGACGTAATCCTCCAGCTCGTCCAGGTACTATAACGACCCATACTTTACATACATTGTTAATACTTCAAAATTGAAGCACACTTATTACAACATATGAAAAAACCACAAAGGACCGTATAGGTATAGTGTCTTTAGAAACTGGGAAACATAAACAACTGGTTCATAAATCTTCTATAGTGTCTCTCATTTATTTCATCATATCTAGGGTCCCTTTAGAATATTCTACTTAATATCCATCTTCCTGACCTGGGGAAAAGAAAACATAAAAGGGTGAGCTCAAATGCTCAGCAAAGGCAAATAAAGGAAATAAAAATCATATCATATCTTTTTGAAAATCATACCCTGCAAAAGAGATCATAATATCTTAACATGGAACAAATCATAGAAGTGAAAATGAGATCCCCATAATCATAACATAAAACTTGAAACTTTGTGGTATGCACACATAATCATGTAAAATCATTTCTTGTTAGTCATGACTCATTTCCAAGACTATCTTAGTGGACAAAGTCCCTTTCTGAACCGAGTCACCCTCGTTCCAGTCCTGTTTCACTAAACCGGTATAACCTACCATTCCAGCCATGTCTATCTCATGAGATATAAAATCTTTACCCAATGCATTGGAGGGAGATATAGGTCCCACCCATCTTATAATGAATCCTTTCTTATGTGTGCCACATAATCATAAACCATACATCATAGCGTAACCCATGTAATAAAAATGGAATTATTAAACAACATGACATCATAAAACAATTCATATAAGATAAAGGAATTCATAAAAATATTTCCATCACAACATAATCAAACCAATGTAATAATAGGGATAAAAACAGAACCCTTTTATTATCTTAGATGGAAAATAATTTTGATAAAATACTTGAACTCCATTCTTGAGGAAAATATCCTTTCTACTTCAAAAACATTTTTCCTTTCATAACATGTCATACAACTTTAAAATAAAATAAGTTGATTAAAAATAAAATTGAAAACTTGTAAAGGAAGTTTCTTGGAAATAATGTTTTAAAAATCCATTCATTCCGTATAAGTTAAAAAAAACATTCTTCGTACTTTTTTCGGAAAAGTCAAAAAGTACCTCGTATGAAAAACGACAAAAGATTCCTTTCATACATATTACTAAAAACTCACCGAAGGGTAAAAATGGATTTAAACAATTTTAGGTGGATGGAAATAATATTACATATTGATGAAACATGTATGTGGATGATAAAATACACCCAGTAAATACTTACGAATAAACAATCTCAGATAAAAATGAGATTGTGATATTTCCCTTACCTTAGGTCCGATTTGCTTTGTACGTGTCCGAAGCTCCTGTATAATGGTTTAAATAATGTTATTGACTTATTCCAGAATCATACATATTTATATGATATCATATTTGGTCTTATTCTTAGCTTCTTGTTAGTAATATTTCATTGTTACTTGTTACTCGGGTCTTTATTTCCTTTTGTTCTTATGCGTGTTTTGTCAAATAAATTCTTATTATTATTTTAAGGTTATAAATACCTTATATCCAGAATGTTATTAGTGTAACATATATCATATTTATTCATTCAATTCGTTTATATAATTACTATGTAATGATGATCATGTAGAACGAGTCACATCACATCGTGGAGACGGTATTCCGTACGTACACACGAGTGATGATATCGTTCCTATGATCGTGGAATTGTATTGGAGTATATATATATATTAATTCAGTATCAATATTACTTAATAATAATCATAAATAGTTACTCATTACACCATTATACCCATCCTTGTAAAGTAATGGTGGAAAATAGATTACACCACGGCGTGGAGACGGTATTCCGTACGTACGCACGCGCGGTGATTTCATTTTTCCATAGGATGGATAGAAGGTGAATTAGGGTTGTTTCATATTTATAATAACATATAAGTATGTAAGTAATATTGATGTTATTACTTTATCATGAAACAAATATATAAGAAGAAGTTGAAGAAGAAAGAAATTGAAAAGATCGGTAATGGATATTACCTCTTCTTTGGAATGCTTCTTTGAATCCTCCACTTAGGGAACTAAGATTGGTCTTTGAAGAAGACCAGGAACTATAGGATTATTATAGGGAAGTGGAGAGGAGAAAATGGCAGGGGTTGGCCGAGCTTGAGTGCTCAAGTTGGTGTGAGGAGGATGGGGAGGAGGTGCCCTTTTATAAGGGAGGAGAGGGGCACCTTAGGAATATCTCAAAATATTATTTTATATTAAAGTCAAAATCGGTTTATAATGGTTCCAAAGGGTCTTATTTCGAAGCTAAAGTGGGTATGGGTCTAAATCCTATCAACCAATAGGATTTAGACAAGTTTAGGGTATTATTTTAACCTTATCAATTAGATTTAACTCTAAGTTAAATAATTTAACTTTTACCATGTCTTTTTGTTTTCTTTCACTATATGGTTAATACACTTACTATAACATGCCAAACGAACCCAAAATTGTTTATTATTAATATATATATCCTTATCTAACTCATTTGGCCGAACCATAGATTTCTAGGAATAAAATAAAATTTAATAATATAATATTTGATTTAAAAACTATTTTGTGTCAATTTTGACACTATTTGATATATGATTTTTGTGATAGTCATAACAGAATTATATGTTCGAACCAAGTTGATTACATCAACACTTATATATCATAGTAACCTAGAAAATTAGTTTAATTCATAAAAAGTCTCAAATTACATTTATTTTGGTGTTTATAACATCAATTATGTCAATATTTCATAAATAAGATAATTACTGCATCATCGTTGTGTCATAATTAAATTAAATTATTTAATGTCTAAAAATTATAAATAAAATACCATTATGTAGGAAATCGTCTTAGATTTCTAATGAATATTTATTGTTGAATTTATCTTATGTATAACCCCATATTAAAAATGATTTACTTATTAAACTTTGATTTTAACTATTTTAACCCTTCTTTAAATAAATTAATAATAAATGTCCTAATCTAACTCAAGTGGGCCTAAATGGTCATATTTTATTCATAAGGTTGTTTTTGGTCAAATTAAACTTATCAAATAGAATTAGGACATGTGTTAGGGTAATAGTAATATCATATTTACCCTTAGTTACCCTATTTACTATTAACCGCGGTAAAAAAAGTAAAAAGTTACTGTTCACCAAAAAATTATTTTTATCTCATTGAACCACATTTTACTTACTGATATCAACCGTGTCTGTCGGATTTTTGAAATTCCATTCACAGAAGTGGTAAAATTAAGTTTTATGCAAAATTCAGTTTTTAACCTACCACTTAGTGGTTTCACTATTCATCAAAAATTGAAAGTTTTCAGAAAAATACCAAAATTTCACCCTAGGCTAATTTCGGTATTCCAAATCCAAAAATGAAGTCCATTTTGAAAAATAAAATTTATAAAATTTCAAAAAGTGGTTATTACTATTCATAACGGCTAGTTTTAATAGCATATTGTTGTTTAGTGAAACTCGGTATTGAGTACAACGCAAGCTATCGAGGAAGGTCTCGATTGCGTGCAAAGAAAGCCAAGCAAGTGTTGTGTAGAAAAAGATTCCTTTGATGATTTATAAAAGTCTCGGGTGTTACATTCTACCCCCCTTAAAAAGAATTTCGCCCTCGAAATTCGTCACTTTGTAACAAACAGATGAGGATACTTCTCCCTCATCATATCCTCAAGCACCCATGTAGCTTCTTCAAGTTGGTGGTTCCTCCATAAAACTTTCACCAATCGAGTGTTCTTGTTTCGTAGAACTTTTTCTCTACGATCCAGAATCTCTATCGGTTGTTCTTCATAAGAAAGATCTTGCTCCAGCGGTACAACTTCTGAGCTGAGTACATGTGAAGGATCAGGTATGTACTTTCTCAGGAGAGATACATGGAACACATCGTGAACTTGAGAGAGATTCGGTGGAAGCGCCAATCGGTAAGCTACCTTTCCAACACGATCCAGTATTTCGAAAGGACCGATATATCTAGGGCTCAACTTCCCCTTCTTTCCAAATCTCATAACCCTCTTCCAGGGAAATATTCGTAAGAACACTTTATCACCCACTTCAAACTCTAGGTCTTTTCTTCGGTTATCGGCATAACATTTCTGTCGACTCTGAGCTACTCTTATGTGTTGTTGAATAGATCTGACCTTTTCTGCCATTTCATTAACGAGATCAGGTCCTAATAGCTTTCTTTCCCCAACTTCATCCCAGCAAGTTGGAGTCCTGCATTTCTTTCCATAGAGAGCTTCATAAAGAGCCATCTGAATACTGGAGTGAAAGATATTATTATAAGAAAATTCCACCAAAGGTAGGTGTTGATCCCAACCTCCTTTGGAATCCATAGAGCAAGCTCTCAACATATCTTCTAGGGTTTGAATTGTTCTTTCTGACTGACCGTCTGTCTGGGGATGATAAGCAGTGCTGAAACTCAACTCTGTATCCAGAGTATGCTGAAGACTTCGCCAGAACTTCGAGGTAAATCTCGGATCCCGATCAGATATAATAGAAAGTGGTACTCCATGCAATATTACCACTTCCTTTACATATATCCTGGCAAGCTGATCTAGAGAGAAATCCTCTTTAATAGCAATGAAGTGTGCAGACTTTGTAAGACGATCAACTATGACCCAAATAGTATTATTGCCTTTGGATGTTTTAGGATGTCATGTGACAAAGTCCATAGTGATGTTTTCCCATTTCCATTCGGGTATGGGTAATGGTTGTAACATCCCCTTAGACTTCTGTCTCTCAGCTTTAACTTGTTGACAAACCAAGCATCGAGAGACATATTCAGCAACATCTCTTTTCATTCCATCCCAGCAGAAGTACTCTTTCAGGTCCCTATACATCTTCGTGCATCCAGGATGAATAGAGAATGAAGAACTATGAGCCTCATCCAGTAGCTCCTTCTTTAATTCGGGGATGGGAGGAACACAAACCCGATTCCTAAACTTTATTATCCCATCACAATCAAGGTTGAATTCAGGAACATTTCTCACCTTCTTTTGTAACTCTACATCTTCTTTCTGTGCCTCTTTAATCTTCACATGTATAGATGGTTGAACATTCATTTGAGAAATAAAAGATTTTCCCCTTCCATTATAATTCCAAGATCCATCCTTTGTAAATCCATAAATATTGGATCTTTTGTGATCCTCATCAGGGATAAACTAGCATGGTCTTGTCGACTTAATGCATCTGCCACCTTGTTTGCTTTCCCAGGGTGGTAATGGATTGAGCAGTCATAATCCTTAATCAGCTCCAACCATCTTCTTTGACGCATATTCAACTCCTTTTGTGTGATAATATACTTTAAACTTTTATGATCAGTATAAATATCACACCTTTCACCATAAAGGTAATGCCTCCAAATATTTAGTTCAAAGATTACCACAACCAACTCCAAATCATGTGTTGGGTAATTTTTCTCATGGATTTTCAACTGTCGTGAGGCATAAGCTATCACCATATCATTTTGCATAATAACACACCCCAATCCCTTCTTGGATGCATCACTGTAGATCACAGACCTTTCTCCACTACAAGGCAGTGTGAGCACAGGTGCACTGGATAACCTTCTTTTCAACTCCTTGGAATTCTCTTCACATTCCTCTTTCCAAACAAACTTAACTCCTTTCCGAGTCAACTTGGTGAGTGGATTAGATAATCGTGAAAAATATTTTACAAAACATCGATAATATCTAGCCAAACCAAGAAAACTTTGGATCTCAGTTACTGTTGTTGGTCTTGACCATCTTTCGATAACCTCTGTTTTTGCTGGATCCACAGATATCCCCTCTTTTGAGATTATGTGACCCAAAAATGCAACTTTTTGAAGCCAAAATTCACACTTGGTAAATTTGGCATAACACTTCTCTTTTCCTAGGGTCTTCAATATAATTCTCAAGTGATCTTCATGCTCTTCCTTGCTCTTTGAATAGACATGAATATCGTCTATAAAGACTACCACAAATTGATCAAGATAGTCTCTAAAGACTCTATTCATTATATCCATGAAGATAGCAGGGGAATTAGTAAGACTAAATGGCATAACTATAAATTCATAGTGTCCATACCTTGTACGGAAAGTCGTCTTTGGTATATCCTCCCTTTTGACCCTTAATTGATGATACCCTGAACGAAGATCAATCTTGGAAAAGTATTGAGCTCCGCGTAGTTGGTCAAATAAGTCATCAATGCGTGGGAGAGGATATTTGTTCTTGATAGTGATCTTGTTAAGTTATCGATAATCAATGCAGAGTCTCATTGATCCATATTTCTTCTTAACAAATAGAACAGGTGCTCCCCAAGGTGACGCACTAGGGCGTATGAATCCATTATCAAGATTCTCTTGGAGTTGCTTCTTCAATTCCTGCAACTCAATTGGGGCCATTCTATAAGGTATCTTTGAAATAGGCAAAGCACCCGGTACGAGTTCTATTGAAAACTCAACTTCACGATTTGGTGGAAGACCCGGTAATTCCTCCGGAAAGACATCATCAAACTCCCGTACGATGGGAATATTCTTAATCATAAGTTTCTCACCAACCATTTGAGATAAATAACCTTCATTTAGTGGAATCAAGACCCATAAGGTGGAAGGAATTTCCACTGGAAGGTTATATTCATCCTTGCATCGATAGAAGATCGTAGATTGATCTGGAATATGAAATGTGACTTCCCTTCTTTGGAAATTGATATGAGCTCCATGTAGAGAAAGCCAATCCATTCCAAGAATCACATCAAATTCCACTAAAGGAAGGATCACAAGATTTGCAGGAAGCACTTTCCCACAAACTTCGATCGGAGAAGAATTATAAACTTTTGATGCGACTGTTGTGCCATTAGGTGTTGTCACAGCTAACTCAACATCTAATTGTTGAGGTAATACGGTGATACCCTTAGAAAATTTTTCAGAAATAAAAGAGTGGGTGGATCCAGAATCAAATAATACATTTTCTACTTTAGAGTGGATGGTAAGTGTATCTTTCACCACTTCGTTATCGTACTCCACATCGCTGATAGAAATTGCATGTGACTTTCCTTTGTCTTTAGCCTTAAGATTTTGTTGACGTCGACCATCATCATCAACTCTTGGATTTGGGCATTGATTGGCATAATGCCCCATCTCCTTGCACTTGAAACATTGAAGTGTAGTAGGTTCATTCTGTGTATCCCTTCCTTTGTTTGCATCATTAGACATCTTCTTCCCATTATCGCGACATTCAAATGCCCGATGACCTTCCTTTCCTCATTTGAAACATTTACTTGTCCCTTTAAGAAAACTCCCTCCATGTTTCTTTCCACACTTTGAGCATAAGGGAAATCTCATCCTCTTTTCAGTGTGCTGTTTAGATTTTACTTTGAATTCCATCTTCCTCTTCTTATCAAACCCATGTGACTGATGGGTTACTCCAATCTCCATCTCGACTTTAAGAGCACATCGAACGATTTCCTCATAGCTATTGAAGTCCCTTATGGCTAACGCCCTTCGAAGACTTGGTTTTAAGCCACTAAAGAATCGATCGATCTTACTCTCAGGTTGGATAATAATACCAGAAGCGTACCTTGCAAGTCTTGTAAAATTTGCTTCATAGGTACCAATAGATTCATCATCCCTTTGCTTCAGTTCAAGAAACTCTTTCTCCATCTTTGTTCGGAGAATACGAGGGAAGTACTTTTTGAAAAATAAGTTCTTGAACTCGTCCCATTCCATAGACTCAATTTCATCCCTTTGCCTCGTATTCTGAATAAGATTCCACCATTGATCAGCATCTCCTTCCAAACGATACACTGCTAGGATGAATTTATCATGTTCAGAACATTGAAGAACTGAAAATATCTTTTCAGTAGTACTAATCCATTTTTCAGCAACTAATGGATCAGTAGACCCACTGAAAGAAGGTGGACGCTACCTCAAGAAGGATTCAACAGAATGTTGCTCCTTCCTTTGCTCGTTTGGAAGTCCTGCATGATTAATAGCTTGAGAAAGTTGTGTGAGCATGGCTACAAGATTTTGCATTCCAGCTCCCATATCATTTGGTTGCTCAGGGGGACAATCATTGCATTGCCCATTGCATTCCGCATTAACACAGTTCCTTCGGGTTCCAGCCATTGACTAAAACCAAGAAGAATAGTGTGAGCAACACTAATTATAATAGGAAAACCACATATTCAAGAATAAAATTTCACACTTAAGGTCTTATCCTAGGGTATTCATGGCCATTTCTAAAACACTAAGATTGTGTTCTATTCTTAGACTTATCCTTAGGGTTCTTACGAAGACTTTCACATCCTAGTTTCCAAAGGTTGGCTATACCTTTCCTCTGATACCAACAATAACGACCCATACTTTACATACATTGTTAATACTTCAAAATTGAAGCACACTTATTACAACATATGACAAAACCACAAAGGACCGTATAGGTATAGTGTCTTTAGAAACTGGGAAACATAAACAACTGGTTCATAAATCTTCTACAGTGTCTCCCATTTATTTCATCATATCTAGGGTCCCTTTAGCATATTCTACTTAATATCCATCTTCCTGACCTAGGGAAAAGAAAACATAAAAGGGTGAGCTCAAATGCTCAGCAAGGGCAAATAAAGGAAATAAAAATCATATCATATCTTTTTGAAAATCATAACCTACAAAAGAGATCATAATATCTTAACATGGAACAAATCATAGAAGTGAAAATGAGATCCCCATAATCATAACATAAAACTTGAAACTTTGTGGCATGAACACATAATCATGGAAAATCATTTCTTGTTAGTCATGACTCATTGCCAAGACTATCTTAGTGGACAAAGTCCCTTTCTGAACCGAGTCACCCTCGTTCCAGTCCTGTTTCACTGAACCGGTATAACCTACCGTTCCAGCCATGTCTATCTCATGAGATATAAAATCTTTACCCAATGCATTGGAGGGAGATATAGGTACCACCCATCTTATAATTAATCCTTTATTATGTGTGCCACATAATCATAAACCATACATCATAGCGTAACCCATGTAATAAAAATGGAATTCTTAAACAACATGACATCATAAAACAATTCATATAAGATAAAGGAATTCATAAAAATATTTCCATCACAACATAATCAAACCAATGTAATAATAGGGATAAAAACAGAACCCTTTTATTATCTTAGATGGAAAATAATTTTGATAAAATACTTGAACTCCATTCTTGAGGAAAATATCCTTTCTACTTCAAAAACATTTTTCATTTCATAACATGTCATACAACTTTAAAATAAAATAAGTTGATTAAAAATAAACTTGAAAACTTGTAAAGTAAGTTTCTTGGAAATAATGTTTTAAAAATCCATTCATTCCGTATAAGTTAAAAAAACATTCTTCGTACTTTTGTCGGAAAAGTCAAAAAGTACCTCGTACGAAAAACGACAAAAGATTCCTTTCATACATATTACTAAAAACTCACCGAAGGGTAAAAATGGATTTAAACAATTGTAGGTGGATGAAAATAATATTACATATTGATGAAACATGGATGTGGATTATAAAATACACCCCAGTAAATACTTACGAATAAACAATCTCGGATAAAAATGAGATTGTGATATTTCCCTTACCTTAGGTCTGATTTGATTTGTACGTGTCCGAAGATCCTGTATAATGCTTTAAATAATGTTATTGACTTATTACAGAATCATACATATTGATATGATATCATATATGGTCTTATTATTAGCTTCTTGTTAGTAATATTTCACTGTTACTTGTTACTCAGGTCTTTATTGCCTTTTGTTCTTATGCGTGTTTTGTCGAATAAATTCTTATTCTTCTTTTAAGGTTATAGATACCTTATATCCATAATGGTATTAGTGTAACATATATCATATTTATTCATTCAATTCGTTTATATAATTACTATGTAATGATGATCATGTAGAACGAGTCGCATCACATCGTGGAGACGGTATTCCGTACGTACGCACGAGTGATGATATCGTTCCTATGATCGTGGAATTGTATTGGAGAATATATATATATTATTTCAGTATCAATATTACTTAATAATAATCGTAAATAGTTACTCATTACACCATTATACCCATCCTTGTAAAGTGATGGTGGAAAATAGATTACACCACGGTGTGGAGACGGTATTCCATACGTATGCACGCGCGGTGATTTCATTTTTCCGTAGGATGGATAGAAGGTGAATTAAGGTTGTTTCATATTTATAATAACATATCAGTATGTAAGTAATACTGATGTTATTACTTTATCATGAAACAACTAAAGAAGAAGAAGTTGAAGAAGAAAGAAATTGAAAAGATCGGTAATGGATATTACCTCTTCTTTGGAACGCTTCTTTGAATCCTCCACTTAGGGAACTAAGATTGGTCTTTGAAGAAGACCAGGACCTCTAGGATTATTCTAGGGAAGTGGAGAGGAGAAAATGGCAGGGGTTGGCCGAGCTTGAGGGCTCAAAGTGGTGTGAGGAGGAGGGGGAGGAGGTGCCCTTTTATAAGGGTGGAGAGGGGCACCTTAGGAATATCTCAAAATATTATTTTATATTAAAGTCAAAATCAGTTTATAATGGTTCCAAAGGGTCTTATTTCGAAGCTAAAGTGGGGATGGGTAGAAATCCTATCAAACAATAGGATTTAGACATGCTTAGGGTATTATATTAACCTTATCAATTAGTTTTAACTCTAAGTTAAATAATTTAACTTTTACCATGTCTTTTGTTTTCTTTCACTATATGGTTAATACACTTACTATAACATGCCAAACGAACCCAAAATTGTTTATTATTAATATATATCCTTATCTAAGTCATTTGGACGAAACATAGATTTTTAGGAATAAAATAACAATTAATAATATAATATTTGATTTAAAAACTATTTTGTGTCAATTTTGACACTATTTGATATATGATTTTTGTGAAAGTCATAACAGAATTATATGTTCGAACCAAGTTGATTAAATCAACACTAATATATCATAGTAACCTATAAAATTAGTGTAATTCATAAAAAGTATCAAATTACATTTATTTTGGTGTTTATAACATCAATTATGTCAATATTTCATAAATAAGATAATTACTGCATCATCGTTGTGTCATAATTAAATTAAATTATTTAATGTCTAAAAATTATAAATAAAATACCATTATGTAGGAACTCTTTTTATCTTTCTAATGAATATTTATTTTCGAATATATATTATGTATAACCCCATATTAAAAATGATTTACTTATTAAACTTTGATTTTAACTATTTTAACCCTTCTTTAAATAAATTAATAATAAATGTCCTAATCTAACTCAAGGGGGCCTAAATGGTCATATTTTATTCATAAGGTTGTTTTTGGTCAAATTACACTTATCCAATAGAATTAGGACATGTGTTAGGGTAATGGTAATATCATATTTACCCTTAGTTACCCTATTTACTATTAACCGCGATAAAAAAAGTAAAAAGTTACTATTCACCAAAAAATTATTTTTATCTCATTGAACCACATTTTACTTACTGATATCAACCGTGTCTGTTAGATTTTTGAAATTCCATTCACAGAAGTGGTAAAATTATGTTTTATGCAAAATTCAGTTTTTAACCTACCACTTAGTGGTTTCACTATTCATCAAAAATTGAAAGTTTTCAGAAAAATACCAAAATTTCACCCTAGGCTAATTTCGGTATTCCAAATCCAAAAATGAAGTCCATTTTGAAAAATAAAATTTATAAAATTTCAAAAAGTGGTTATTACTATTCATAACGGCTAGTTTTAATAGCATATTGTTGTTTAGTGAAACTCGGTATTGCGTACAACGCAAGCTTTCGAGGAAGGTCTCGATTGCATGTAAAGAAAGCCAAGCAAGTGTTGTGTAGAAAAAGATTCCTTTGATGATTTATAAAAGTCTCGGGTGTTACAGGTACTGTTCTGCCTCCACTGGAGACGCCATGAATCCAGCCCGAACTGGGCCTATGCCCGGTAATTCCATCCCGAGGCGATTCAGGTGGGACCATATCTCGGGTGGGCTGATGAATTGCCAGTTGACATCCCAAATGTCCCAGGCTTCCGGGAAGACAACATCCTCTGCCATGTCAATATGACGTAGCCACTTCCCCGGAGCCTGAGTGGATATCCTACGAAATCCCCTCGGTGGCCGCCCCTCCGGATGGTCGTGCTCTTCCGGAATCACCGGATCCACCGCTGCTGCCATTCCCTCGGCCGGTGTGGGTATCGCAGTCATGGAATCCCCGCTACCGCGAGTGGCCCTAGCTGCCCTCCGACCCCGACCTCAGGATAGGGGAGGCCCACCGTCACTGACTCGGATAGTCTGTTGCTTCAGCATCTCCCCGGGGTAAGCAGCCTCCCAACTGATGGCATACTCCCTCACCAATCCAAAAGTGGCGGTGGATGGAGGCAATGAAATCCGCAGCTTCCCATCTTCCCATGTGAACATGAGCCAGAGCTGCCTCATCACACACGGGTGCTCCTCATAACGCACCTACCCAGTAGGCCCAGGCCCCGTCATCATTGAAGTTGCCGCCCTGACGCAAGTCCCACTCATCGGACCATCCCTTCTTCGAATCCTGCAAATCCGCCTTCAACACGGTGTGGTATAGGGGAGGGGACGTATCCGGTTGTAGTGGATTCCCATCAATATAGTTCATATGGTTGTAGAGACAGTCAGCGGTGACGGGTGTGAAGTCCTCCCGTGCATGACCATCGGCCGCCCTGAACCATTGGTGCTGGCATGGTGTGCTCCTGAACCAGCAAGCTAGTTCGTCCCTACTCGCCTCAGGGATGAATACGTCATCCCTCAACCTGAATCCGTACAATGTCAGCTTCTTGCACTGCGGATAGTCCTTTTGACCCTCCGATAACAGATCTGTCAAAGAAGTGTGGTCTGAGTGGCTTCGGACCATCTCCCCCAGGCCTGGACAGTTGGCCATCTCATCCCGACGAGCAGCATCTGCGAGCACCCCCAATACAACCTCTTGATGGGCCATTTCGATTCCGGCCCTCAGAAAAGAATTTTTTCAGCTGGATCACGAAGCTCGACCGCGAAGATGAATCACGAAGCCGGATCGCGAAGATTGGTCGCAAGACCAAGCCGCGAAGTCTGGCCCAGTCCGACAAGCAGAAGTTCTCTTGGCGCGGACGCAGAGTCGGAGACCCGTGGTTCGCCGTGAAGCTCGATTCGCGGAGGGCTGTCGTGGAGTACGCGGAGCTTCGTGAAGTCGAGAGCGCAAAAAGGCAAGGAAGTCACGTGAAGACAAAAGAAGTCGACCCCCTATTTATAGGCGGCGACCCCGGAGCATCGCAGCGCGTCCGGATCCGTGTCCCCGGGCAGCACCGCGGGCCCCCTTCGCGAAACCGCATCACGAACCGCCGACAATTTTGGAGATTTTCCCTCAGACATCAACCCTTCTCCCTTCGCCCTTCCCAGCTCCACTTCTAAGGGGGCAAATTCATTTCTTGGCGCCAAAAAATTGCACGAAAGGGAGGGACGAAAAAGAAGGCTGGCACGCTGCCTCGCGAAGCACCGCCGCAAAGCACCGACGTGAAGCACCCCAAGCCTCGTGGTCTCGCGAAGCTCCAGAGGCGGTAACTCTCCGCGAACGCATTTGACGTTCGCGAGCCCGCTGTGAAGCTCCAGAGGTGGTGATGCTCCGCGAACGCATTTGACGTTCGCGAGCCCGCCACGAAGCTCTAGGGGCGGTGATTCTCTGCGGACGACGTTGATGTTCGCGAGAACACCACGAAGCACCCGAGGCGGCGCGCGAGTTCTGCTTCCCGGTGCCCCTTTCCCATAAATACTGGACTCCCCATGAGTCCCGAGCATGGAAAATCTGACCTTTCGGCTTCTCCTCTCCCGAATCGTGAATCACTCTTTACCCCGGGAATCATGAGCTCCGCGAGGTACTTCTACTTCGCGAGACGCCTTTTCTTTGTCTCGTTTTGAGCCCTCTTCCGAGAGGGATTCCCTTCGCGAAGCTCAAGGGAATTCGCGAAGGAAGGGGATTCCCAAGGGAACCCGGGCAGCTGCGGAGCATTTATGCTTCGCGAAACACCCAACCTGTACTAGTGATCCCTATGCTAAGGCAGGATCGCTACACATCGCGAAGCACACTACTTCGCAGGACCCTGCTTCATGAGGCACCCCTTCTTCGTGAGGCAGTGCTCCGTGAACACTATTCCACTTCGTGAAGCACCTTCCACTCACACCTATGCCCCATGATAAGGCCAAGGCACTCCACTTCATGAAGCACACTCCTTTTCTTAGAAATTCCTCTTCCCGTGCGACCCTCCTGGTTTGCACGTTGTGATTTCAAAGTCCCATGGACAATACCACTCGTAGCGTTGCTTCACCTAACGCTTCCTCGCCTAGGCATGCTAACGGCTATTGCTTCTTCACATAGCCATGCTAACGTGGACCCCTCGATGGTTCATTCCACAACCCCCCTTGACCACAACCTTACTGGTACCTTCCCTTCCCCAAGGACCAGAGGGTACCGGTTATGTAAGTCCTAGGGGTGCGGAGTGAACCCACCTCGTCCGAGCTGCAGGACGTTAAACTGCCAAGCACTATGTCCTCAACACATGACGTTAAACTGTGACCCGACCTCGTGCCTCTCACGGAGGGTCCCCCCAGATCAAACATTTTTTACACCATAGTATCCATAGGAATGGAATCACCCATCCACAAGGGATGGTATCCTCCTTATTGGAGTGGCGTATGTTCATAGGAGAAGGGCGACCCTAGTTCCCCAACATATGGCTTCACCCCTGCATCTCCGTACTTCCCCACTACCAAGGTCAGTGGAGGGCATGATAGGGAATGAGGCACCTCCCATCATTGGTCCCAAATCCCTCTTTCGCTGCGTTTTGTCGCACTATGGGCCTCCATCCTAGAGTAAGTCCCAGCACCATGGGCCGCCTAACGCGTAAGCCCCTCTTCGCTTCTCATGGATGCATCCTTCACGACATGATCGTCAGGTCCTTGCAACCTCTTGTTTCTCACACCAAGCATGACTCACGTGGTCTTAGAGTGAGCACCGACCCTAACCCCCACCCATTTGAACTACGAGGTCTTTGATCCATGTCAAGGCATGGTACGTAGGAAGCCTACATGAGGTTCAAGCCACATTACTCGGTCGTTCATTCACGTCGAGTTTCGCCCCCCATCCAGCATGACGATAAACTGCAAGTCCTCGTCCAGCATGATGTTAAACTGCATACCCCCGTCCAGCATGACGATAAACTGCAAGTCCTTGTCCAGCATGACGTTAAAGTGAACACCCTTGTCCCACATGACATTAAACTGCACATCCATTCCCATATTAAATACGAGGTCTTTGATCCATGCCAATGCATGGTACGTAGGAAGCCTTCCAGAGGTTCAAGCCCACCACTCATTGGACCAAGGTCCACCTTCACGTCGGTTCGCCGGCAAAGCCCCATATGAACTACGAGGTATTTGATCCATGTCAAGGCATGGTACGTAGGAAGCCTTCCTGAGGTTCAAGCCTACCCATCATCATTCACGTCGAGTTTTGCCTTCATCCATCATGACGTTAAACTGCAATTCCAGTCTGATGGCAAGCCGTTGTGACTAACTCGAACTACGAGGACTTTGATCCATGTCAAGGCGTGGTACGTAGGAATCCTCTATGAGGTTAAAACCCACCATCCGGTCATTCCGACCACATTCACGTCGGTTCACCCCCGTCCCGCCTGACGTTAAACTGTATTCCACAACCCGAACTACGAGGACTTTGATCCGTGTCAAGGCATGGTACGTAGGAAGCCTCTCCGAGGTTCAGGCCCAACAATCATTGGCCCAGACCGTCTCTTTGTCGGTGTGCCAAGTCCCCATTTTCAATCCGAACTACGAGGACTTTGATCCATGTCAAGGCATGGTACGTAGGAATCATCCTAGAGGTTCAATCCCATCTCCCATCGGACCAAGGTCCCTCATTTACGTTGGTCCGCCGACACCCACCGCCCGTCGTTTATTCACGTCAGGGTTCACTACCATCCCGCATGACGTTAAACTATATTCCATCAATCCTTTGAACTACGAGGACTTTGATCCATGTCAAGGCATGGTACGTAGGAAACCTTCCCATGGTTCAAGCCCACCATTAGCGGACCCATGGGTCCACTTTCACGTCAGTTCACCGATCAACCCTTTGAACTACGAGGTCTTTGATCCATGTCAAGGCATGGTACATAGGAAGCCTCCCTGGGGTTCAAGCTCATCCTTCATCGGACCAAGGTCCACCTTCACATCGGTTCGCTGATGCATCGGACCAAGGCCCACTTTCACGTCGGTACGCTGACGATGCCCATCGGGCCAAGGTCCACCTTCACGTTGGTTTACCGGCACCAACCCGAACTACGCGGACTTTGATTCCCTACCATGGAGATACGTAAGAAGCCTTTCAAGGCTCAAGCCCGACTTCACCGTTGACCTTGCGATGGTCCCATTCCATTCTCCCTCCACTCTATTTATCCATCTATCACTCATCCTGATTCTCGCCCGGACCATCATATCTCAGTTAGACCATGTCGATACGCTCCTCTTCACAGCCGCCCATGGGTTGGCCTCGGTATCGGCATCCCTTCAAAGGAAACCCCTCAACCCCATCTATTCTAGCTAATGCTTTGATCGGGTTGATCCATCTCCGCTGGACGTTAAACTCGCGGTGTACCCTGTGTTAAACATGGGAAGCTGAGGAAAACCTCAGATATATGTCTATGGCATGTAATTCCCCGCGCTCGATGTGGGATGCCTCGGGCTTCCACGCCCTTGAGAAGACCTGTGACCAGGGATAACAGACAGACATGTCAGGTTCCCCAGCATCCAGACACGCTACTGATGCCTCAACGTGACTACTCCCCAGACTGAAGGTTGCTGCCCTAACCAGACACTTTGGAATGTCCCGACAGAAGCAGTGTAATTAACCGGTGTCCATGGAAACATGGCACTGGGAAGAGGTTCACGAACTACGTATTAAATCTATGAGGGAGACCCAGACTAGGTGATGAGTTCTGAGGAGGAATCCACAGAAGGAAGAACCGACATCCCATCATCCCGTTTCGATCAAGGAGCAGACGTCCCTGAATAAGGAGCGAATGCCTCCCGCATTTGGAAATCGGGAATGCGGGGCAACAAAGCGCCACGCCTCCTCCTCCTCCACGGACAGATGCGCATGCGCCCCAGCGAAAGCATCGGAAACAAACACCATGTATAGTTGAGCTTACTTGTCATGTATAAATGATGAGGGTTCAAGATGGAGTTTCTTATTCTCTCACTCTTGGGTCCCTCTGTCATGGGTTGAGTGGACTATTTTCTTTTAGTTACTCCGTTTTTTTGGGTTTTAGGGAACCTATTTAGTATTTTTATACTATCCCCTACATGGGATTCTCCCACATATGTTGTATCTTGTGTAGACGACAAGTCTTTCAATGGTGTCCCAAGAGAACCCAGAGTAAGTAGAGCATAGTGAGCTTGACAGAACAAGGTGTATACTAGTGTTTAACTGAGGTGTGTTCTGGTGGTTTCATTTGACAATAGTCCCCTCTATCTAAACAGGATAGTATATTTACAGTTTTTAGTGGGCCAGTATTTTAACAATTTTACACTTTTAGTAATTTTACTATACTCTGATTGTGGGATAGATGTATACATGAACTTTTTATTCCAAATTTATTATATGATAACTATCAGATAGAGATGTATAATTGTGTCTTTATTTAGGTACCATAGAATAAGTCCTCCTATGTGTGTGATATTCCAACTCAGAGTTGGTCACAAACCCCTTGGATATTAGAGGTGGGATTGGGGTCGTCGGGACTCAGGCCTTGGTAGGTTTTTTTCATGAAAATATGAGATTTATATTATGCTTTTAATAAAATGAGAATATATGTATATGTGAAATTCTCTTTTTCAATGATCATGTTTTATGGTTGGAAAGATGGTGGTGGAAGAAAATCATTTATGCTTAGAAGAAGAGTAGCTTATCCTAATGATGTAGGAACATTTTTTTGACCAATGTTTTTTTTGTAAATAGATAAATTTCAGTAATTATATGGTTTAAAATTTCTTGAATGAACTATATTGATCACACCATTCAATATGAGAGTTTTTTCTATTTTTTTTTTGAGATGTGGATTGATGATATTTGGAGGACTCATCGGTATGAGAACATATTTCTAGAGAAGATCACATGGTGACATCAAATTTCAACACACATTAAGGTGTAATTATGATAATTTTAGTGCGACATAGATTGAAATTATCATTGAAATTGTATGAAAATGATGATTAATGGTTCCATGGGGATGAATAAGATAGAAATATACATAAAATATAAGATACCAAATGGTGCTATAAACTATATTGGGGTTTTTTACTTGAATAAACCATGATGTAGTGAAGGTCAATACATCGTGGTTGTATCCAAAGGTAGGTATTCATTATGTGATAACATAAATTCTATAAAATTTCATCCATTCAAGATATCATAATTATTTTAAAAATTTACATGACGATATTATGAGGGGTTTGAATTTCCAAATGATTTTTAAATGGTAAAAACCCATAAAAGTGGTTGAATTATAAGTTAAAAATAGGTTGTAACATTTGAAATTTTTATGAAACATGTCATCAATGGATGACTATTTCATAACATTTGAGATCCATGGAGCATTCTTGGAGGGATAAAAAAAGTGTTTCAGTCCTTTTTTCAATGGTTTTATGGGATGTTTTGGACACTTGAATCATGAAACATTGAATATGATTCTCTCTCTCTCTCACTCACTTATTCTCTCTTCCAGTCCATATAACAATGTTTCTATAAAACCATGAGGATGTGCAGTATAAAATCAAAGATTTACCATAATTTTTTATTATGTTTATTCCTTAAATTATAAATATATGTGTTTGTGTTAAATGAATTTATTTACTTTTTCGAATAATATCAATTTATAACCATTATAAATTAATTATTTTTATGATATTATATAATAAATATTAATTAAAGTAAATAAATAGAATCCCATAAATATATTGAATAAAACACATGAAGAGAAAATCACTATATCATTAATTAAAATAGAATATTTCATATGAATTATAAATTTACTCTATAAAATTAAATTTAGTACAATTGTACAATAAATATAAGTATATAAAAAAAGAGTTTTAAATTTTAGTGCGCTACAATATCATTAAATTATAACACTTGTGAATAACATAATAAAAAAGAAGGAAATAATTATAAATATAATTGGAAAATTTTAAATGAATAATAGAGAACATTGATATAAAATTGAGAGAATGAATAGTTCTGTAAATACGAGTCTTTTATTGGATGCGTAAAGCTTATATGGCTACTAAAATAACGACAATTAGAAAAGTTATCAGACAATTAGAATAGAATTAAAATCATTAGAATTATTACATAGATATTTTAATAACATTTTGGGTATCTTGTGAAATAATAAATATAAAAAATTCAAATAATAAAAAAATTAAATAAAAAACTCAAATATTATAAAATAAATTTTTTACACAAATAAATCATATTTGTTTTAGGAAAATATGTATGTTTTATTTTTGATAAAATTAATTTTTATGAAAAAACTAAAATTTTTGAAAATAATTATATTTTCAAAAAATTGTTTTATAAAACACTGGTTATTTATTTATATATAATAATACAATTTTATAAAATCATAATTAAATTTTCATGGGGTCGAATAGTAGATCATGTCATAAAAATTAGTCTTTTTCCAATAATTAATGATTCAATTTAAATATATAATTTTATATATTTAATTTTTTTTGATAAAATGGTCCTCATTTTTATAATATTATCATTGAAATTATCTTGGGGAATTTTTTTTGTATTTTTCATAAAAATTTTAATTTTTAATGAATAATAAAAATATTTTTTGTGTTAATCATATGTTTTATGGCATCATAATGATTTAAAAATGACTCAACAATTTCTAAAATATTTCTCAAAATTTAAAATGGATTTATTATGTGTAATAATTCATTTAAAATTATTATATTTAATATTGAAACATATAAATGAAAATTCATAGTTTAAATTATATTTTGTTCTAATAAAAAAAAATCTTTTTTTTCTTTACATTGAATTAAATTAAGAAAGGATAGATTTTAGTTTTTAAAATATTTAAACGTCAATAAAATAATTATTTGATAATAGAAAATATTATTAGTCATATGAATATAATCTATTCATAATATTGATAAGAATAACAAATTAATCAATATTTTATTCAAAAACTCTCCTCTCCATCACCTATAAATACACCCATCTTAAAATCAGTCTTCTTCACTTTAAAAATTCATCTGTAGTCACATATATACTAAAAAAACACTTCTTATTTTCTTAACCATGTTTTATAGAGCCTGGCATAAACAAAAGACCAATACTATAATCCTTAACGTGAATTCCAAAAGAGGTGATTCAAAGAGAAAGTAAGGGCTCATTATCCCACACATTTATTTTTATATTGTATTGTTATTATCACTTTTCTACATCTTATTTATATACATTTTATGATGGTTATTACATGAAATTATAATCTTTTTTTATATTATTGATGATATATTACCTATTCTTTCTCATTAATCACTTTTTATAAACCATTATCATGGTAAAGTAAATATTTTCATCATAAACCCCTTTATTCAAAAAATAATGATGATATTTGTTTATGCTTTAATGATTTGGGAATAGAAGATATTGAAATGAGGGTCCATTAGATGGGGATGTTTTCATTTGATGAAACTCTATAATTGAACCTATATTATGTGTGTAAAGTCCTTAGATGTCAAGAAATAATCCTCATTCTTGTGCATACTGAAGATCATAAAGTGGTAGTCCTCAATGGGGAACCCATCATCTTTGCATCCTTGAACAACTAAATTAGTTCTTTCATCATATCCTACCCATCCTAGTCATTATTTGGGATCTCAAACACCTCCTAGAGTTCTAATAGCCATGTCATGTGAAGTCATACATATCAACTGTGAACTCCTATAGGGAGATGAAATCATCTCCATTTTCATTGATGATGAGATCACTGATCTAGAAATGGGAAATGAAGAATCTGATCGGGAAATAGGGCTGGACTAGGAAATCAAATTTCCAAAGAAAATTATAAAAATGATTCCCCTTAAATATGTGTGCTTAAAATATGATATTTGAGCTTTCCAAATAGAAAAAGTAAATGTTCACTCAAACAATGATGCCCATTTTTAGCATTATTTTGGAAAAATAATCAAAAAGTGGTAAAAATGGTAACCACTTCTTTACGGATAAAAATTAGAGGAAATAATGAATATGGTACCTGCAAATATATAAATTGAGTAATCACACTATATATTCATGAACTAAAAATAAAAAAAAAGAAATGTTTCCACAAACACTGATAACGTATTCATTGGAAATAAAAACATGAACACTCTACAATATCCACTGTTGAGTAGTAAAGATAACATTAATTAATTTTAGAAAAAAATGGTAATAAAAATAATCATAAATATTAAAACATTTATTTGAGTATAAATATTTATGTTTGATGTTTTATATTCTTTGAAGGAGAAAATATAAAAAAATATAACTAAAGTATAATACCATTGAGAATGTTTACTCACTAAGGTTAGAGAATAAATCCCAAGAACTATTAGTACATAGCACGATCACAAGTCACTAACCCACTAAAGAAGTTTAGACTCACTTTTTATGCTACAATGAATTTATACATCTATATACGAAATAAAAAATAATATGAATCAAGTGCATCCAACATTGAAATTCAATAAAGTCAAAATTTTTGTCACATATTAAATCAAAAATAGCGCATGAAAAAATTCACAAACATTTATACTAAAGTAAATTCAAAACAATTTATTTGAGTTATTCAAAACACTAGAATGGGGAAAAAATTAAAGTATAAAAAATAAATTATAACATTAGAATGTAAAATGAAATTTAATTTAAAATTTAATTAAATCATAAATAATTGAATAAAATTAAAATTTATCCATATTTTTTGAACTAATTTAAATATAATTTGAATCATTCAATGGATCATCGTTGTCTTCATCTTTATCTCCCACTTATTTGAATCATATAAAAATTTGAACCAATAGATTTAGAATAACCACTACTACAAAATAGGCCTTGAATATCCCTAAAAATAGATATTATGAGTGCTAGAGATGTGCTGACTTCGAGAGAAAGATTAAAGGAACCAGTATTTTATGTGTGATAAAAAAGCCATGAAAAAGTTGTCTTTTATCAGAATTTTTAAAAGAGATGAAAAGGTCCCCTTTATCAGTGTTTGTAAAAGATCTAATAAAGGGGCATACGGTAATGTGATGTAACGACGCACTGCAACACTGGTACAATGTGTTTTAATAGCACACCACATCACCAGAAAGACCACTAGATATCAGCAAAATAATGTACGAATAAATAATTTAATTTAAATGAAATTTAAAGAAAAATTACACGATGAAAATGTTATATTATTTAAATTTTAAACATTGGTTTATAAAATTACTTAAGTATAAATTATTATATACATTCAAAAACCTAAATGTTCCTCTGTCCATTTACCCTAACCCCAACTCATGTTGTTTCCAAAAAAAACCAACCCTACTTGAGAAAAATATTGAACTTATATAAGAAAAAAATTATTATGTCAGTAATAAAATAAATAAATTAATTAAAATAAAGTGTAAATTGTAAAATAAACATTAAGTCATACCAAGAACACTGTGTATCAGATTGATTTATAGTTGATTATTAAAAATCACAACATTTATTCTTCATGTTCATGAATTATCTCTAAAAAAATTAGTAAAATAAGTATAAGATAAAACCCCATGAGCACAATTTAGTGGCTACATCCTATAGTAGTGTTTGTGAGGTCTTGGTTTCAATCCTTCCCATGCGCATTTTGATAGGTTTTTTTTGTTTATTCCCACTCCCCTGAGCAATGTAATATAAATAGGTATATGTAAAAAATAATAAAGAAAAAAATTAATTAATATCAAATAGACTGATAAGAAGACAATTTAGGCTCATTTGTTTGGTTTTGGTGATGTGATGCATGTTTTAAACTAAAATGAAACCTATATACTGAAAAATGAACTTGGAGTCATTCCAGCCACACTATGAATTATTTTGAGGTACAGATGATTCATACATGTCTCAAATGACTTATGGATATTTTTACTTAAGTATCAAAAAAATATGAATATGTTTTCTTGGTTTTGTGTACGTCAATTTTATTTTTTACAAAAATGTAATTTTGAAATAAAAACATACACTTTGACTCATACTGGTCTCATCGTTTATCGATATGATGTGATACTGATTCTTACACAAAAAATTGACTTATTAATAATTTTACAAAATTATTAAGAAACTTTGAGCATGTTTTCTTGGTTTTCATTGAGTGAAACATTTTGAACTAAAATATCAATTTTAAAATCATAACGGATACATTGAGTCATACCGAGAACATATTGTATAATATTAAGGTTAGAAAAATTCCTACATGTCAAAAATGACTTAAGGATCATTTTACTAAAGTATAAAAAAATTTAAAGGCATTTTACTAGTTTTTATTTGATCAGCTATCCATTTTATTAAATTTGATGTCAATTCTAAATAAAAAGGTGAACTTGGAGTCATATAGGTTACACTATGGGTCATATTGAGGTGTGTATTATTAATAAAAATCTCAAATGACATATAGATCATTTTAATAAAGTATTGAAACAATTTGAATGTATTTCTCAGTTTTGAGTATGTGATTTTTTAATTAAATATCATTTTAAATTGGAAACATGTACATTGAATCATAAGAATCACATAGTGAATCAGTTTGATGTGATACTAATTCATACATGTCAAAAATGACTTATGAATTATTTTCATAAATTATTAAGATAATCAAAGCATATTTTCTTAGCTTTCAGTGAGTGATACTTTTGGAATGAAAATGTCAATTTTAAACCGATAATGGACACATTGAGTCATACTAGGAACATCATTATATTGAGGTGTGGTTAATTCTTAAATGTTTCAAATAACTTATAAATCAGTTTTTTAAAGTTTCAAAACAATATGAATGCTTTTTCCGGGTTTTGAGTACGTCACATGTTTTTTTTACAAAAAATGACCTTATAAATTGGAAACTCACACTATGACTCAAAAAGATCACATCATGTATCAGTTTTCTATGAGGTTGATTCGTAAACATAAGAAATTAATTAGGAATCAAATTACTAAATTATCGAGAAAATATGAGCATGTTTTCTTGGTCTTCATTGAGTGAAATGTTTTGAACTAAAATGTTGATTTTAAATGGATAATTGACACTTTGAGTCATACCGGGTACATCATGTATTAGATTGACATGTGGTTAATTCCAAAAAAATAAAAAAAGAATTATGGATCATTTAACTAAAGTATCAACATAGTATGAATTCGTTTTCTTAGTTTTTATCTGGTTAGTTGTCCTTTTTACAAGAAATGATGTCATTTTTAAATAAAAAGATACACTTGGAGTCATACCGGTCACATAGTGTATCAGATTAAGGTTCATAGGATTACTAAAAATCTCAAATGACTTATGGATCATTTTACTAAGGTATTAAAAAATCCAAATTATTTTTATGGGTTCTTAGAATCTAACTTATGTTTTCTTACGAAAATGTCATTTTAAGCTGGATACATACACTTTGACTCATACTGACCATGTCGTGTGTCAGTTTTACATGAGAACTATTTGAGCAGATCAAAAACGATTTATTAAATGATGTCCTAAATTATTCAGAAAATACAAGCACATTTTCTCAGGTTTTAGCGAGTGAGACTTATTGAATTGAAATGTCAGTTTTAAACTGATAACAGATATTTTAAGTCATATGGGTCACATCATGTATCATATTGGGGTGCATTTGATTACTAGATTTCAACAATAAGATATGGACTATTGTCTTAAAGTACCAAAATAATATGAATATGTTTTCTTAGTTTTGAGTTTATTAGTGTTATTTTTTACTAAACTTGATGTCTATATTAAATAAATAGAAGCACTTGGAGTCATACTAGTCCCACCATGCATCTGATTGAGATTAGGATGATTCCTACTAGTCCCAAAGGCTCAAAAAATCCAAATTATCAATGTTAAAATGATTTTCATTTCCTTTCACTATTAAATTTCTAAAACTACACATTGAGTTATTTTCTTAGCCGAAAAACTATTATCATTGTTGAAATCCTGAAGCATAAAGTAAGATCATGTTCCCATTATTTATTGAGAAGTCACCAAAATGCGAATGTGAGATTCCAGTTCTATTCTTGATTTCAACAATGAGAAAGTTTTTTTGGACAAAAGCATCAAATCAATATGAAGTGTTGGTAGTTCTAACAGACCACCTCAAATAAAAAAAAAGGTTCCACCCATATAAGAAAAAAAATATTATATTATTAATACAATAAATAAATAAATTAAACATGAATATGAAAAAATAATAAATTTTATGGAAAATTAATTTATTATGATAACAATAAAATTACATCTTTAATTAATAATTTGAGGCAACTTCAAGGAATGTGATAAATGCCAATACTGTAGGGGTGGACTGGTTTTTAGGGAGAAGAAGTATGTGTAAGTTTTTGTGAAGAATGGCATTAAAGATTGACGGTACACAAAAAATTGTATAAAATTATCCAACTTTATAAGAATAAAATTCTTATGTGAGTAATACTAAAAAGAAATAAATTTAAAAAAATATGAAAAAATGGGTTAATTCTGTAGAAAATTATTTTACTTTGAACACATCAAGATTAACATTATGATTTAGTAGAGGAAGAATCGTTTCTCTTCCTAAAAAGGTAGTGGAGCGAACTTGAAGAAAAGTGATAAATGTAAAAGTTGCATAAGAGCATGAAAGATGAACATACCTACCAAACTTGAAGAAAACAATCCACCAGTATAAGAAAACAATTATTATGTGAGTAATACTAAAAATAAATATATTAATCATAAATATGATATAACAAATTAATTATATGGAAAATTATTTTACTGTGAAAAAATTAATATAAACTATGTGATTGAGTGAAGGAAGCATCATTTCTCATCCTGCAAAGGTAGTATAGGGATCTTCAAGGAATGTAATAAGTGACAACACAACAGAAAGGCATGATAGATGGATAGACCTCTCCAACTTTATGAAAATAATCAACCAATATAAGAAAAAAATTATTATCTTATTAATACTAAAATAAAGAATGTATATCATAACATTACCTTTACATCTTCCCAAAGGTTTTCTTTCATTATCATTTGTTCTTATGAGGTATTGAAATCATCATCATGTGAAGAAGACAATATATTCATGAGTAGTCAAATATTTAATTTATATTATGTTAATGAAGCATAGAATATATATTATTATGGGAAAAACGTAGATTATTTAAAAAAATTACCTTATCATTGAACACTCTTTATTTTTTAAAGGTTTTTGGGATTAAGTTCCACTATAGAGAATCTAAATCCCCTCTTTGTGGGCACCTCTAATGTATAAGACATAATCTATATTGGGTGAGGCATGAACAGATTGTGGTCTTGAAATGAAAGGGTCTAACTCAATTAAATTTTCATCCAACATGACATTTTTTAAGTCTCTTGTAGGATAATCGACTAATTAATGTTTGCTGGATCTGAGACATAAAATACTTGCACTGCTTGTGATGCAATTATGAATGGCTCGTCTTTTTCCCCTTCCACACAAGAATTAATCTTCACAAATCCCATTTCATCAACTTTAATTACACCCATATTGTCAACCCATTTGCAAAGAAAAATATTCACTTCAAATTTTGTACAATCCAACTCGTTTATTTATTCGATAGTGCCAAAATATGAAATATTTGCATAAATTGGATTTCTATCCTTAGAATCAGAAATGTGCATCGCTTCCACCAAAAGCATAAAACCACTATTTTTCATCATACATTATTATTCATGTTATTTAATATATAATGTATGAACATTAATTACAAATCCAGTGTAAGATATAATATATTCATTAGGTCTTATGGATAGACATTGATGTCCATTGGAAATTGAATTTAGATTTTATAATAACTACTTATAAATTTTATATTGTAATGATCTTATAAACAATTGATCTTGGAACCATCCTATATAATATTTTCATTAAGTCTTCTAGCTAGAAATTGAAGTTGTTCGGCAATTCAAATTCAAATTTTTAGATAAATCCTTATAAATTTGATCTTAGAACCATCTTATAAACCATAAATTATGTGTATTTTATATCCTTCCTTCACCCCTTAATGGATTAAAATATCTAATAATTTCTTTGTGGGATTCGATGTATGGTTCAACAAATTCACTATTATGTAAAACGTAAAGGTGTGCTGGCTCCCTCTCTATCAAGGAAATTGTTACAACATCTCTTCCATAAATCCCTTATCTCACAAGGCATCTGCTGCGATGAGACTTTGGGTGATCGATGTTGTCAACATCTGATAGGTAATCGGTAAAAAATTTAATAGATTATTCAAAAATATACCATTATGCAATACATACTTCGAGATGAATTTGATTCTTGACATACCAATTCAACATATTCATATACCATTCAATGGGGTAAATCCATCTGTAATGGATAGGAACAAATAGTTGAACCTATCTAACCAAGTTAACCATCAAGTGGACCATTACATCAAATAATTATGGTGGGAAGAACATATATAATTTACATAATATGACTAAAAACTTCTTATTTGTGATTGAAAACTTTTCTAGGTCTATAACTTTATTACACATGGCTTTGAAAAAGCAGCAACGTCTGGTTAATGTTCGTCATACATTTGGAGGAAAAATTCAATGAAAAGAAATTGGTACCAATTATTTTATCAAAACTTGAAAGTCATGTTATTTTAGTCCTTTTAACTTCAAATTAGTCATTAACACAAAATTCTTGATATTCTATGAATACCCCTCTATAACATTTACCCTATTATGGAAAAGAAAAAAATTATATTTTTCCTATTTTGATAGAGTGTAAACTATTGGAGGAAGAAAATTCTTCCTTTTATCCTCCACCAATTGCAACTATTCCCTTTTCCCCATGTAAATCATGTCCAACATAGGGTTGATTCCATATTTAGTATTTCTAGGAACATTTATTAATGTTCTAGTAACAATATCCAATACATTTTTGTCATACATGAATGACATAAAGAAAATGTATGAAATACAAACAATTCCAATGTAGTAATTCAAATAAAATTGATCTCTTCTTCCAATATGATTTTGTTAGGTTTTTTGAAAATGGTTTACAGAAAATAGTGTTAATATATTTTAATTTATCATATAGTTGATCACCCATTATAGGATACGTTGTTGTACCCTATTCAATTTTCCCATCAAATGTGTTCATTCATGATCAGTATTTACGTCATCGAGGTAAAAATATTTGATGTCCTAAAAACAAAGAATTCATGGAATGTTTCAACCAAACTGAGGGTGTCAGTTTTTCAAAAATGAGACACCCCAAAATTCCTTTCATGCTATAACCTGCCATATTTCTAGAAATAGGGAAGTCATTTATCATCCCGTACAGCATGGACATCAATGAAAATTCTAATTTTCAATGAGCATCATACATTTTAACATCGGTATCCCACATCAATTTTAGATCATCAGTTAGTGGATCCAGATAGACATCAATATCATTATTGGGTTGTTCCTGTCCATTTATAAGTAGAGATAACAAAATGTATATTAAACTTCATGCCTCACCATGGTAGAAAGTTATAGTTTTCCAAAATGATGGGCCATCTATTGTGAGTACTCCTATGTACACCAAAAGGGTTTATTTAATCTATATATATCAGTAGGGGAAGGCTTCTTAGCTAATTTCAAAATTTAGGATAATCATAATCAATTTTCCTCCACTAAAGATAATCTGCTAGATGATGTCAGTTCCAATATTTAATTCTTATATCTATATTCCATTCAATTGTGTTACAGTTTCCTAACATTCATATAGTCTTCTAAAATTTGTAATGATGAGAATGTACCATAAATGTTTTGGAGGACGTGATTCATTTTTGTTATTTCGATTTGCGCCACACTTATTGCATTTTATGTGTGATTCAAGATTATTGTGAAGAAATATGAAATCATTTGGACGAGAATGTGTTTTTTAGATATCATTCCCATCAAACATAGCATTCATTTACCATCATATGTTCAACATGGAAGTTAATTTTCTACTAGAAGAATACCATTCAAGAGAAAAAGTAGTTCTGTAATTTTGGTGTCACTCCATCCGATGCTAGCTTTCAAATTATACAACTTCTACAGTTGAAAATGTTGTGTATTTCATACAACTGGTATATAATGGTCTATTGGAACAACAGTTTAACTTCTCAAAAAACTTTTTAAAATCATGAAGGTCACCTTCAATTTTAATTTTCATGACTTCTATGTGATCTCCAACATCATTTACACTGGTATTCATATAAAATGATCCATAAATCATAGTATCATCCTAATCGGTGTGTATGTTAGGCTTCTCCACATGTTTAGTCCAACATTTATAGCTCCGATATCTTTCTTGAAAAATAAAATGTTCTTCCAACTCTTCCGGAGTAATTTTTCTTTAGCAATAACAACGTAAACCCCGAAAAAGGATTTGAGAATGGTTATATGCATGCTCTATTATAAACGTGATGAACTCTTTAACTCCAAATTCATACTCTTTTTTCAAAAAATTAGTACTCACCCATTTTTTGATTCATATCCATCATATTGAGTACATAAAATATTAATTTTTTATAACAGATAAATAAATAAAAATAATATATTCATTATCAATGGAGAATGTTAAATAAAATTATAATAAGGGAAACCCAAATTTGGATTATTTCAAAGAATTTCAATATAATTTGAAGAAAATAGGATATTGAATTTTAGAAAATAATTAATCTAGTATGGTAGGTGTTATCCTCTGAATTCATTCAAAGGATAATGTTATAGAAAAATTTGATGCTTATCAGCTCATCCACCAAACATTTATCATTGCATTTTTTTGAAAAACATTCTTTATCTCTTGTGGGCATGAACCTATATTGCTTGAAATACACTATTGGAAAATGGACCTATCCCCACAGTTTTCCCCAAAACCATGGGGATAGACCCCCCCTATACCCACAGTTTTGGAAAACCGTGGGTATATGTGACTTTTCAAGACCTATACCCACGGTTCTCCAAAACCGTGGGTATAGGGGGGTCTATCCCCAGGGTTTTCCAAAACTGTGGGGATAGGTCCTGAAAAGTGACCTATACCCACAATTTCCCAAACTCGTGTGTATAGGGCTACCTATCCCCACGGTTTTGTAGAAAACCAAGGGGATAGGTCTGGGCTAAAATTTATATACCCAGGGTTATGAAAAACCGTGGGTATAGGTCACTTTTGTGTGCGCGGGAATTTGTTTTCCCCGCGAGAAGGAATTTTTTTTGTGAGAACCCTATGCCCATGGTTCTTCCCTCTATACCCATGGTTTTTATAACTATATTTAACTATATATATATATACATACATATAGGTGGTTTTAGGGTAGTGGTTAGACGCGGTGTTTGCAGCGAAGAGGTTGCGGGATCGAAACTCGGCGCCTGCATTATTTTAGGACCTATACCCACGGTTTTGAAACAATGGGTAAAAGCCATTGAGACTGTGGCAATTGGATATGTTTCGGTGACACGGTGTAAGGACACCTATACCCACAGTTTTGGAAAACCGTTGGTATAGGCTGGGGACCTATACCAATGTCGTTCCAGCCCACGGTTCCCAAAACCGTGGGTATAGGCTATACCCATGGTTTTGGGGGCTATACCCACGGTTTTGAACCGTGGGTATTGGCCGTTTTTCCAGTAGTGATAATCTAAGTGGTAGTCATCTATGGGATAACCACAACTCAAAGTAGTTTTAGAAACATATAAGATATGGGGGATGGGTATCATACAAAAAAATGAAATAACTACTCTGGAGATGAAACTGATGCGGATGATAGTTTTCTATAAAAGAGATTGGGGATGAGTTTCAAGAAACATATTCCAATAATAAGTGTTGTTTGACACACATCAAGTCATTATTAACTCCCCTAAAAAAATAAAAATATAATATAAGAAATTAACGAGTAATAAGAAATCCAAATATGATAAACAAGAATAATAAACACTCATTCAATCAACTAGAAGATAGAAAAATGTATTGATAAAACATTTTAACAAATATAGAGTTATTTCATGTACATGGATGGTAATAATAGATTCCTAGGGGTAGAAAAAATACACCTGGACCTAAAATGATGAATACATAGAAATAAATTATAATATATATAATTTGATAACCTCTATTCTAATTTCTGGAACAAGTTATGTAATAAACTAAGGAATTATTACATTTAATATTAATGGTACATTAAATATCTGAAAACATCTCAAGACTATTGGGATGTCATATTGCAACATCAACCCTTCCAAAGGATTCTAGGGAGGTTATCACATTAGATGTACCCTTCTGAAAGATTCTAGGGAGGCCATCTAATACACATTTACCCATATATAAGATTTAAGGTATGTCCAAAAAGAGGTTGGAATAAAGAAATAATACAGATCAACATGTTGTATAAAAAACAAGGGAGAAAATAAAACCAACCCTTGAAACATCTGTCCCAAACACTAGCCTCTTCTGAGATGGAACGACTCCTATGAGGTCAAATTTTCTAAATGGACTACACTACTTTAATCAGAAATCTATGTGGAATCACAATATTAATTGATCAACAAAACACCACTTCCCATATAATGTCTATACAACACAAATACGAGAATAACTAGTGATTCTAATATTCCTAGAAGTAGTCTCATAGGCTACCCAACCACTATCATATAAATTGATAAAAAAAATTATATTGATGATGTAAAATGAGATAAGACTTATACCATATGGTTAATTCCATTATTCAGTGAAAATAAACCATTATTCATCCACACTTTCACATAAATAGATGCATAGCTCACAAATCCCCTATACTAATTCATAGCTACAATTAAGAAGGAAAGAGACACTTGTATGAATTGAGAGAGAAGCTATGAAGGCTCGCGGTATAGGTATTTCACACTCTAAAAATTCCAAACATCAAAATGGATGATCTCCATGACCAAATATCCAAAATGGATAAATCACCACAATCACAGTTTCAAAAGAGCCTGCACTAGAGCTAGAACCATTGATGTTTTACACCTTGAGTTCCCTAGGAGAATGTTGAGAAATAATTACATTCAAGAGAAATTAAAAAATGTCATGTGTTCAATCCTTATATTTTTTTACCCTTGAATCGTTTGAGACTTGGATTTGAGCCTTGGAATTGTTTGAGCCATGATTCGAGATTCAATTCAACGAGGAGGAGCACTAGTATAGGTTGTCTTCAATGGAAACCATAAGATATAATAATGAGTTTGTGACTTGTTAGGGTTTTTATATAGATCATAACACTTTTATCAATGCTTCCAAAAAAGCACTGATGAAGATCTATTTTATCAGCATTTTTTTAGCGATGATAATTACGCCTTTTTTCAGCGCTTATTACTTAAGCACTGGTAAAGGATTTATAATTATAATTATAAATAATTTTATTAAAATATATTTATATAATTATATATATATATATTTAATATATATATATTTAATATATTATTTATTTAAATATATTTATTATAATTTTATAATTATTTAAATATATATTTATTATTTATAATTATAGAAATAAATTTTTCAAAAATTATATTTATATCAGTATATGTTGTTATATATATACATATTTAAAAATACATATTAATATTAATATAATAAATATATTAATTATTTAAATATATTAAATTATTTATTTATAATTTTATAAATACATTTTTGGAAAATAATATTTCTTTATTGATAATAATAAATAAATAAATCTATAAATATAGTAAATTTACATTTATAAATATATTTATTTATAAATATTTTTTACAAATATATTTTTAACATTACAAATAAATATGTAATCTTAAGTGCAAGCATGTTAAATATTAGTGAAATTGAAAAAATTAAAAATGTGTACACTTTAACAATATCGTGAAAATGGATATGTTTTTTTAATTAAATATAAATTTTTTAAAAAATATTGATATATATTGAAATAAAGATGAATATATGTTGAAAAATATTAAGAAATAGTAAATAAATAAATATAAAATAAAAATGCCTTAATTACATATATGTGAAATCAATATGACATGTTTGATCTATGTTAAATTTAAAAATAAAATTAAAATCAATTATGTCCATTACTCTATGTAATTAATCAGTATTTTAAATTCCTATTAATTTTTAATGATAAATCATTATTCCCTAAATATATGACTATTTAATTTAAAACATAAATATTTTATATTATATAAATCATATTTATATACATTCATATATATATATATAATGTATAATATTTATTAAAATTATCAATATTTATTTAATTAATAATATAAGGCCCCAGCCTTAAACCTTACTTAATCTTGAGTTATTACAAGATTACACATTGAGGATCTTTTCAGGTTTAGAGTTTTAGAGAATTAGATCATGAAACTTGCATTACATTCCACATTTAAACAAAGTGGTTACATAAAAGACAATATTCATTCTTCCCATCAACGGAAACCTATTTAAAATAAAACACAGATTCTTTCTTGACACATCCTTGACACTATCATCACATCATGTACCTTTCCCTTGACCTGTGAAAAACATTTCAAAAACTTGGGATGAGCATAAAAAACTCAGTAAGGGTTATAAAAACATGAGTTCATAAATACATAAGAATGAAATCATGCTTTACCCATAAAACATAGGCATATCAAATCATGAATAAATCATAGAAAACATAAGACATAAAGGTAACTTGAGGCATTCATAACATTCTTACGTAGGGAGTAACCCTCTTGGTTACGTTTGGAATACCCATCACAGTATATTCCCTAAAAATCTCTTCGGAGAAACCTTAACGTTTCACTCCTTCGCGTTACCCAATGCATTGGAGAGCTATATCGGGCTCACCCGCCCTTAGTTTATCACGGAACCACCCGTTCTTCATAACAATTCCCAAGAACCATAACATAATCGTATCACATAAACATGAATAAAGGAAACATAACATTTCCACATTTCAATCACAATATAACATTTTAGGATATTGAAATAATGAATCCATTCAAAAAGAAACCATTTCCAAAACCATTTAAAACATTTAATAAAGAGATTTTTGAATCAAAGTGTCCCATACCACCTTGAAGCTTAAAATTTTAAACCATTAATATCCATGTAAATAAATCCTTAAAGCCATTTTGAAAACATGGATATTAATAAGAACATTTAAAACGATATTTTGGTTAAAGGGGTTTTACCAAAATTAGAGACTCTTGAATACAACAATTGAGGAATAACATTTAGTCAGAACTTTATAATATCATGAGAATAAATGGATTCATGATATAATACTCCAAAGGACAGTATATACACCATATAAGAGTGAATTGGTGCATAACAACAATGAACCCTCAATAGAAATGTCAAATGTGATGAAATCCCTTATAAAGAAGGTATCCTTAAATTAAGGACACATAAATCTCAAAAATATGTGTGACAAATATATATACACCCAATATAAGTGGATATTAAGTGTAAAACAATAAAAGGTCATTCACACATATTCAATGGATGACATATTCAATGACTACAAGTTGAACCCAAAGAAATCGAAATTGGGTTAAGAAGTTCCCTTGACAGCCTAACGGCGTCACATCAAAATGAGTTGATGAGAGATAAAAAGAGTATCTCATCACTTGGACACAAAATTTACATCATTAAGGATATATGAGAACATATCCCAACATAACAATATGTAAATTAAAAGACCCAATAAAAGAAGTCTTTTAAAAAGAGGAGGGTGAAAGGTTCCCTTACCGACTTGGGTATCTTTCAAAACTTACCCCCATGAAAGAATGGCAATAAATCATTGATGTAAATACTCATAAACGAAAGTATATTACACAAAGATTAGAATAATGGGCAGTACATACACCACTCAAAGGAAATTGTGGCAAATGTAGCATAAATCTCACGGGGATAAAAGTGAGATGAAAAAATCCCTTACGAAAACTCGGCAGCCTAACGACGCCACACAAAACTTCCAAAATGGATTGATGAGCGAGAATAGGGTCTCTCATCACATGAACATAAAAATTACAGTAAGTTTAATATAAAATATCATCCCAATAACAAGTAATATGAGCTTTAAAAGGAATGACATAAAAGTGTATACTTAAAAAGAAAGAGAGGAGTAGGATCCCTTACCTCGGGTCTGACTTGACTCGATCGTTCTTTAATCTCCTGAATAATAAACTTGAGTTAATTTCTAATTCCATAAGAACCCTTTTTCAAGTTCATTATTACTTTTATACCACTTGTTACCATGTCACAAACATTATGTAATCATTTAAGTTAATAATATTTGTTTTGCCGATATTTGGTTCTTAAGTCGAAAGTGGTCTTCTTACAATTACATGTTGTTCGTGTGGCCAAATGTTTATTATATCCAGAATTGTATTAATTATGTAGATATCATATATTTCATATATATCCAGTACATTCATGCATTTATAACATTATATAATCATTTAGAGGTAAGAAATGAAATGCACCGTTCATGGAGACGGTAAGCCGTACGTACGCATGAACGCTACTTTCATTTCTATTTCGTATTTTATAGAATGGAATAATAATGATATAAAGGTATATTATAATTACAGTATAATATCATATATAATATCATATTTCCATCCTTTATACATCCCACATATGGTATTTAACGAATCAAATCACTTTGAGGGGGCGGTAGTCCGCACTTCCTTAAATGAAGATATCGCGTATACCCATAATGGAAGCCATAAAGGTAAGACAAAAATGAAAAATAAAGAAGCATAAATATAACATAAACATATTATATATCATATATAAAAATAGTGACATCATAATGGCCACCTTTGAAGGTGTTAAATGAGTATTGAACAATCATCGTTTCGGGAGGCAGAATTTCGCCATCCACGGAAACCGTATGTTCTTTAACCATTTGATGCAGTTGTGTGAGAGTGTAGCTCAAATAAATATTATAACAACATCCTAGTATATTGAAGATACTGGTGTTGTTACAAAAGAATTAAATAAAAAGAGTTTAGGGGGTTGGAGAAGCAAAATAAAACAAATGAACATGAGAGAATGAATTACCTTTAAAAGTGTAACTCCTTTTGATTTAAGCCTAAAGGCTTCCTTTGAAAGGATTATGCCCAAAGGGAGTCCTCTAGGATGAGGAGAGGGATGTGGAGAGATCAAATGGGCAGGGGTTGGCCGAGCCAAAGGCTTGAGAAGTGTATGGAATGAGGTAGAGGTGGGGGCCTTTTATAAGAGGAGAGGAGGGGCACTTTTGGAAAGTAAAGAAATATTACATTATTTGAAAATGTGTTTCGGTTTCAAAAGGTCCCACATTGATAGAATTCGTGGATAAGGTGATAAGGCTTCGAAATCCACTCATCCAATTGGTTTTGGACATGTGTAGTTCATAGATTTTACATTGTCTTTCCATTTTATTTAAATCGTCAAATAATGATGTCATCGTTAAATCATTATTATGTCATAAATAATTTAATTTATTTAATGTCTAAAAATTATAAAAGAAATACTATTATGTAGGAAATCTTTTTATCTTTCCAATGACTATTTATAATCAAAATTTTGACTTGTGTAACCCCACTTAAAATTTGTTTTAGTAAAACATATCATGTTTGTGTCAATTTTTCTTTTACATTAAATAAAATGTTATTTATGTCATTTCCCAACAAAAGTGGATCCATGGGGTCCCCAAGTTGACCCATGGCTTGTCTTTGTCGGCCATGACACAAACAATGAGGTTGGGACATGTGTCATGTTCATTTCATTTTATTAAAGCATTATTTTTACCTTAAACTACACTAATTACCACTAATCGCGATTAAGAACTTAATGAGTTACTATTCACCAAAAAAATTATTATAATCTCATTGAACCACATTTTACTTCTTAATGAAAACCATGTATGTCGGGATTTTAAAAATTCAATACACATTAGTGGTAAAATTTCATTTAACTGAAAATCAGTTTGCTTGATTACCACTTAGTGGTTTCACTATTCATCAAAAATTGGAGTTTTTCAGAAAATTACCAAAAATTCACCCTAAGCTATAATTGATATTCCGAATTCAAAAATGAAGTCCATTTTACAAAATTCAAAACATATTAGTCACATTAATTAATTTAATAATTAATTCCCGCTGTCAGCGCAAATAGCGTGTTTTCATAAAACAATAAGTATCAAAAGATTGACACTAGTTTACGTCTGATTTCAAAGTGAAATTAATTCCAACGACCACTATTGGATTTAATGGTAAAAATATTTTCAAATTTCACTTTAAAAACAATTCAAAATATTATCTAATCATATAAATAAATTAGAATAAAAAGTGGTTTTGAACTAAAATACAACATTTTACACTATTCATTAAAAAAAATGAACCTTATCGGAAAGATACCAAAAAATTACACAAAGTAAAATTTGATGTCCCGATTCTTAGTAAGAGTTTTATTTGGTCCAAAATAATGTTTAAGAGTGAAGAAAACTATATTTAATTATCGTTCAACATCAAAAGGTGATAAGTGAACCTTTAGTGAAAACTAGGGCATATACGCCTAAAATTGAATTCTTTCCGTATTTTAAGCCTCTATCCTTTATTGGATAAATGTAAAAACATATAAAAACATATATAATCATATCTTAGTTATTTCTATCCATTCCCGCCAATACAATGGCTACATGTTAACTACCATTTAAAATAATATTATTTTATTATTAGAGTGCAACGTAAGATTCCCAAGAAACTCGTTGTTGCGTGTTGGGTACGCCATCGAGCATAGTGTCCCCTTTAAAGTCATTTAAATATTTTATTCACAAATATGGATAAATATGAAATGTCATATTCTTTATTTACCTGGGATGTTACATCCTTCCCCCCTTTTGGGAATTGCGTCCTCGCAATTTTAAAATTGCGCTTGGAAACATCCTTGAAAGTCCCACATCGGAACAAAAGTCGGTAAAACAAACACTTTAAAATAAAGAAAGATAAGTACAAAGGTCACCCGAGTTAACCCATACTAGGATTCCAAATATGAAAATATGGACATGGAGGAGAAAACATAGGGTCATGTTCTTATGGAGAGTGATAGAAAACATGTTTAAGAGAAAGTTAACAATGAGAAAATCACAAACTTGTGATGGGTTAAACGGTATTCGATTCCCCAGTAGGAAAAGTTAATATACAACATTTTTGTTTTATGTTACTTTTTATTGAGGAATTTATTCATAAGGAAACATAATCACTTATCATATTGACTTTCAACCTTTATTATATTCCTTACACAAACTCATATTTTCTCCAAAAGACGAGTATTTAAGAAGACTTGTTCACATTAAGAGTACTATAATCAACTTCTAGAGGATCACCTAATCCACAAAAGAGAAATATGTACATCCTATGTCTTTAGGCTTAAACCAGATCCAAAACCAAAAAGGTTAGTACAAGATCAGATAATCCAGAAAAGGATAACCCCTTATAAAAAGAAAATCTATTCTTAATCTCCAAAATATGTCCAACAAAACCCAAAGTTCAACGAGGACCATCCGATAAACAATTTGTCCATAAAATTCTTCAAAGTAAACCAATATAAGATTGAAACCCAAATATTTGAAGGATTTAGTCACATAGTATTCCAAGTTAAATCGTAACATTTATCTCCAAACAAAATCAGTTGCTCTTAAAGTCTCGCATTGAAAGTAATTAACCTAATCACATATCCTCCATGATAGGTTAATCATTTTCATAAATAACCCAAAATCAACTTACTCTTAATTCATAAAATCATATAACTGAAAAGAATCAGTCAAACTAACCAGGGACTTCACGTAGTCCAGTGGTAGGCGATAAATAACAGTCGCACTTTGGTTGTGGGTTCGATTCTCGCAGCTTTGTCCGACGCGACGGGTTGTCACACGGTCTGCGTGTTGTCCTTTTTTCAAAACTATATAATTCTCAAAACATTCCCCAAAACTAGATAAAATCTTCAGAAATATTCACTACATATTTTAACCTCAATTTTATCTCATGCCTTCCACTTCAATCATAACATTTAGTAACCCATAATTACCTCAAAAGTCAGGATCATATAAACCCTAATGGTTACCTTAATAATTATTACCTGAATTTCCACATCGAGTTGGCCATCTCGTACATGATGCATTAGAGAACTCACCAAGGTTGAAGTGGTTGATCATGACTCCTTGATAGTTGGTTTAGAACAACCATGAGATTCCTCATTGAATCCCCCATCTCATCCAGTCTCTTAATTAGAGAACCACCACAGTTTCCTTCAAACCCATTGTCACATTGGTACCTGCTAGATCCAACCATTTACTAAAACCAAAAAGGTCAGTGTGAGTATATCAACAAAACCATCATGTACTAACGAGGAAGGTAAACACTAAGATATACTTACTCATTTACTTTATCTAAAACTAGGACTCTTTTTGAAATCCTAACCATTATGGTAATGTCACTTATGCTTAAAGAGTACCCTAACCTCTAAAGTTATCTAAACCGACCTTTGATACCAACTATAAGGCCCCAGCCTTAATCCTTACTTAATCTTGAGTTATTACAAGATTACACATTGAGGATCTTTTCAGGTTTAGAGTTTTAGAGAATTAGATCATGAAACTTGCATTACATTCCACATTTAAACAAAGTGGTTACATAAAAGACAATATTCATTCTTCCCATCAACGGAAACCTATTTAAAATAAAACACGGATTCTTTCTTGACACATCCTTGACACTATCATCACATCATGTACCTTTCCCTTGACCTGTGAAAAACATTTCAAAAACTTGGGATGAGCATAAAAAACTCAGTAAGGGTTATAAAAACATGAGTTCATAAATACATAAGAATGAAATCATGCTTTACCCATAAAACATAGGCATATCAAATCATGAATAAATCATAGAAAACATAAGACATAAAGGTAACTTGAGGCATTCATAACATTCTTACGTAGGGAGTAACCCTCTTGGTTACGTTTGGAATACCCATCACAGTATATTCCCTAAAAATCTCTTCGGAGAAACCTTAACGTTTCACTCCTTCGCGTTACCCAATGCATTGGAGAGCTATATCGGGCTCACCCGCCCTAAGTTTATCACGGAACCACCCGTTCTTCATAACAATGCCCAAGAACCATAACATAATCGTATCACATAAACATGAATAAAGGAAACATAACATTTCCACATTTCAATCACAATATAACATTTTAGGATATTGAAATAATGAATCCATTCAAAAAGAAACCATTTCCAAAACCATTTAAAACATTTAATAAAGAGATTTTTGAATCAAAGTGTCCCATACCACCTTGAAGCTTAAAATTTTAAACCATTAATATCCATGTAAATAAATCCTTAAAACCATTTTGAAAACATGGATATTAATAAGAACATTTAAAACGATATTTTGGTTAAAGGGGTTTTACCAAAATTAGAGACTCTTGAATACAACAATTGAGGAATAACATTTAGTCAGAACTTTATAATATCATGAGAATAAATGGATTCATGATATAATACTCCAAAGGACAGTATATACACCATATAAGAGTGAATTGGTGCATAACAACAATGAACCCTCAATAGAAATGTCAAATGTGATGAAATCCCTTATAAAGAAGGTATCCTTAAATTAAGGACAAATAAATCTCAAAAATATGTGTGAAAAATATATATACACCCAATATAAGTGGATATTAAGTGTAAAACAATAAAAGGTCATTCACACATATTCAATGGATGACATATTCAATGACTACAAGTTGAACCCAAAGAAATCGAAATTGGGTTAAGAAGTTCCCTTGACAGCCTAACGGCGTCACATCAAAATGAGTTGATGAGAGATAAAAAGAGTATCTCATCACTTGGACACAAAATTTACATCATTAAGGATATATGAGAACATATCCCAACATAACAATATGTAAATTAAAAGACCCAATAAAAGAAGTCTTTTAAAAAGAGGAGGCTGAAAGGTTCCCTTACCGACTTGGGTATCTTTCAAAACTTACCCCCATGAAAGAAAGGCAATAAATCATTGATGTAAATACTCATAAACGAAAGTATATTACACAAAGAGTAGAATAATGGGCAGTACATACACCACTCAAAGGAAATTGTGGCAAATGTAGCATAAATCTCACGGGGATAAAAGTGAGATGAAAAAATCCCTTACGAAAACTCGGCAGCCTAACGGCGCCACACAAAACTTCCAAAATGGATTGATGAGCGAGAATAGGGTCTCTCATCACATGAACATAAAAATTACAGTAAGTTTAATATAAAATATCATCCCAATAACAAGTAATATGAGCTTTAAAAGGAATGACATAAAAGTGTATACTTAAAAAGAAAGAGAGGAGTAGGATCCCTTACCTCGGGTCCGACTTGACTCGATCGTTCTTTAATCTCCTGAATAATAAACTTGAGTTAATTTCTAATTCCTTAAGAACCCTTTTTCAAGTTCATTATTACTTTTATACCACTTTTTACCATGTCACAAACATTATGTAATCATTTAAGTTAATAATATTTGTTTTGCCGATATTTGGTTCTTAAGTCGAAAGTGGTCTTCTTACAATTACATGTTGTTCGTGTGGCCAAATGTTTATTATATCCAGAATTGTATTCATTATGTAGATATCATATATTTCATATATATCCAGTACATGCATTCATTTATAACATTACATAATCATTTAGAGGTAAGAAATGAAATGCACCGTTCATGGAGACGGTAAGCCGTACGTACGCATGAACGCTACTTTCATTTCTATTTCGTATTTTATAGAATGGAATAATAATGATATAAAGGTATATTATAATTCCAGTATAATATCATATATAATATCATATTTCCATCCTTTATACATCCCACATATGGTATTTAACGAATCAAATCACTTTGAGGGGGCGGTAGTCCGCACTTCCTTAAATGAAGATATCGCGTATACCCATAATGGAAGCCATAAAGGTAAGACTAAAATGAAAAATACAGAAGCATAAATATAACATAAACATATTATATATCATATATAAAAATAGTGACATCATAATGGCCACCTTTGAAGGTGTTAAATGAGTATTGAACAATCATAGTTTCGGGAGGCAGAATTTCGCCATCCACGGAAACCGTATGTTCTTTAACCATTTGATGCAGTTGTGTGAGAGTGTAGCTCAAATAAATATTATAACAACATCCTAGTATATTGAAGATACTGGTGTTGTTACAAAATAAGTAAATAAAAAGATTTTAGGGGGTTGGAGAAGCAAAATAAAACAAATGAACATGAGAGAATGAATTACCTTTAAAAGTGTAACTCCTTTTGATTTAAGCCTAAAGGCTTCCTTTGAAAGGATTATGCCCAAAGGGAGTCCTCTAGGATGAGTAGAGGGATGTGGAGAGAGCAAATGGGCAGGGGTTGGCCGAGCCAAAGGCTTGAGAAGTGTATGGAATGAGGTAGAGGTGGGGGCCTTTTATAAGAGGAGAGGAGGGGCACTTTTGGAAAGTAAAGAAATATTACATTATTTGAAAATGTGTTTCGGTTTCAAAAGGTCCCACATTGATAGAATTCGTGGATAAGATGATAAGGCTTCTAAATCCACTCATCCAATTGGTTTTGGACATGTGTAGTTCATAGATTTTACATTATCTTTCCATTTTATTTAAATCGTCAAATAATGATGTCATCGTTAAATCATTATTATGTCATAAATAATTTAATTTATTTAATGTCTAAAAATTATAAAAGAAATACTATGATATAGGAAATCTTTTTAGCTTTCCAATGACTATTTATAATCAAAATGTGGACTTGTGTAACCCCACTTAAAATTTGTTTTAGTAAAACATATCATGTTTGTGTCAATTTTTCTTTTACATTAAATAAAATTTTATTTATGTCATTTCCCAACAAAAGTGGATCCATGGGGTCCCCAAGTTGACCCATGGCTTGTCTTGGTCGGCCATGACACAACCAATGAGGTTGGGACATGTGTCATGTTCATTTCATTTTATTAAAGCATTATTTTTACCTTAAACTACACTAATTACCACTAATCGCGATTAAGAACTTAATGAGTTACTATTCACCAAAAAAATTATTATAATCTCATTGAACCACATTTTACTTCTTAATGACAACCATGTATGTCGGATTTTCAAAATTCAATACACATTAGTGGTAAAATTTCATTTAACTGAAAAATCAGTTTGCTTGATTACCACTTAGTGGTTTCACTATTCATCAAAAATTGGAGTTTTTCAGAAAATTACCAAAAATTCACCCTAAGCTATAATTGATATTCCGAATTCAAAAATGAAGTCCATTTTACAAAATTCAAAACATATTAGTCACATTAATTAATTTAATAATTAATTCCCGCTGTCAGCGCAAATAGCGTGTTTTCATAAAACAATAAGTATCAAAAGATTGACACTAGTTTACGTCTGATTTCAAAGTGAAATTAATTCCAACGACCACTATTGGATTTAATGGTAAAAATATTTTCAAATTTCACTTTAAAAACAATTCAAAATATTATCTAATCATATAAATAAATTAGATTAAAAAGTGGTTTTGAACTAAAATACAACATTTTACACTATTCATTAAAAAAAATGAACCTTATCGGAAAGATACCAAAAAATTACACAAAGTAAAATTTGATGTCCCGATTCTTAGTAAGAGTTTTATTTGGTCCAAAATAATGTTTAAGAGTGAACAAAACTATATTTAATTATCATTCAACATCAAAAGGTGATAAGTGAACCTTTAGTGAAAACTAGGGCATATACGCCTAAAATTGAATTCTTTCCGTATTTTAAGCCTCTATCATTTATTGGATAAATGTAAAAACATATAAAAACATATATAATCATATCTTAGTTATTTCTATCCATTCCCGCCAATACAATGGCTACATGTTAACTACCATTTAAAATAATATTATTTTATTATTAGAGTGCAACGTAAGATTCCCAAGAAACTCGTTGTTGCGTGTTGGGTACGCCATCGAGCATAGCGTCCCCTTTAAAGTCATTTAAATATTTTATTCACAAATATGGATAAATATGAAATGTCATATTCTTTATTTACCTGGGATGTTACAAATAAACTATTTAATTTTTTATCAATTTTTTTATTTTTTTATTTTTTATTTTTTTAATTTTCATTATTTAGAAATCAATATATTTAATATATACTATTTATTTGTATTTTTAATGTATACATAATATAAGGAATTTATTATTTTTTATAAATAATTTCTTAATTAATAATTTATTTATATTTTTTTAAAAAATATTTTTCACTTTTTATATGTTTAATTATTTTCTTTTATTCTAACCTTTATGAGCATTGAAAACTCACTAATAAAAGATCCCTTTATTGGCGCTAAAAATAAAGCACTAATAAAGGGTTCCTTTCACCCGCACTAAAAAATAAAGCATTGATAAAGGGTACTATATATCAATGCTAAAAATAAAGTGATGATATTGGGAAAACATTATAAGTGCTAAAAAAGTGCTGATAAATGGTACCGTTAATCAGAGCTAAAAAATCACTAATAAAATGTATCATTTACCCATTCTTGTTTAGGCACTTATAAAGGATCCATTTATCCGAGATTTTTTCTAGCATTGATAAATGCCAATGTTGTTAAAAGATATTTTGTAGTAGGGAACAAAATATATGAATTCAAAAACACCCTTAAAAATTGTTAAAAACATTACTAGTTAGTGTAAAACCATGAACCCAACATCATGTAAAAATCAAGGTTTGGATTTTTTTTGGAAGAAACTGACACCTATATTTTTTAGCACATATCCTCAAATGATATGAGTTGATTTAGAATCTGTAGTTGTGATAGTAACACTTAATCAAGCATGTTAAATAATCCAATTCAAATAAAATCTAAAATTACAATTAAATAGAGCATAACATACTAGGGTATGTTGTGAGACTTTAAGAATCCGATTATAGTACTTTATAATCGTATTCAATGGAAGCCACTTCTCTAGAAATTTGTTGATGAAAATTATTTAATAAAATCAACATAACAAGAACTATAAAAAAAATTCAATTGAAGTCATATCCAATGTGCATAATCTCTCTTGTGTCATGGCAGTACAAATATAAATTTTTATCAAATTTATTTTAGAAAAACGTCTCTCCATTGTTGCAATTGTAATGGATATAGTAAAAAAACAATATGTTACCCATGTTATATTAAAATATCCATATTTACAAACAAATAATATGATCCTAAAATTAATTAATGATAAAATAAGTGAAATATAAATGTGAAATGAATCAACTATCAACAAATCTCAAATTGAAAATGATACATACAATACATCAGTTAATCCATAATTTTTATAATTTCTAAAATATAATGAAAAAATTAATAAAAATAAAAAAATTATAATGAAAAATAAAAAATGATTATAAAAACCCTTATTAGTAATATCCTTGGGAAAATCATAAATTTAAATTTATAAGGATTAGATTTGGGTGAATATGAAATTAAAATATTTTTTGGAAATTAATCAAAAAAATTAATAAAAATAAAAAAAATAAAAATTATAGTTAAAAATTGATTACAAAACACCATTATTAACTTTGGAAAAATATTAAATTGTAATTGGGATGTTCAAATTGAAATTAAGAGTTAAAACAAACCAGTAAATATAATATTTACATAATTTTTGAAAATTAATCAAAAAATTAATAAAAAAAATAAAAAAATAAAAAATAAAAAACCCTAAAATTTACTTGGGGTGGCCGGCCAAAAGAAGATGAAGGGAGGAGTTCCTTAGTCATCATTTGAAAGGTAACGTGCACATAATACACTACCAAAAAGATAACCTAGGATTAGAGAAGAGATGACTGGTGGTGAGTGGGGAGGTAAGAGAGGTGAGTAGGGAAGCATGGTGTGGTTAGAAAGTGATGCAACATGAGGAGAGAGTGTAGGAGGGGGGGACCACCACATCGAGTGAGATGAGGAGAATTTGCATCCTTAGGGGGGGCATCGAGCAAGACTAGTATGAAAGGGATGAACAATTGTTAGAATAGGAGGTAAGGGATGAGTGGTGGAGAGAAACCTTAGTTAGGGTTAGGTGGGGGTCTTTCATTTTTTGTTTCCCCGATTGGGGGCATTTCCTAAGCTCATGGGCTCGTGGGGATCATCCATGGTCTGACCCTACTAGGAAATGGAGTAGAGATGCTTGGTGTTAGATTTTAATAGGAATTTTAGACTGATCCAGTTATGGATCTTCCTGGATACTGGAAGGATAAGATAAAAGGTCAATTATGTGTATCAATGGAAACCCGATATTTTAGGGGTGTAGGTTTAAAGTAAATAATTCAAAACCCATGAATTTTTATTTAGATTCTCCTATTTCACTATCTAAAATATAATTAATCCATATAAGTAAATTTAAGAAATTATTTTAATTATAATATCTGTTTTTATTAAACTTAAATATTTATTAGTTTTTTACCTATTTAAAACTATTTTAAAAAAACATTATTCACCACAGTGGTTTTACAGTATGTAAATGATGATGTTTTATTTTCATTTTTCCCATTTATAGATACTATTCAAAATGGAGTTCATTATTGAAAATGAGATAGAAAATTAAATAAATGACATGTTTATGATTATAAAATGATAATATAGTCATGCCAATAATGATATTAAGTAAACAATATAAATATTTTTATTAATTTAAAAAATTTTTACGAAGAAACACTTATACAATTGGAATTATTTTATAGAATATGTTGAAATATTGAACAATTTTACTAATTGAGGGACATGATAACTATCCCTTGACACTTATAGAAATTATAGAACTATTTTATAGTAGCCATAAATTTTTACCATTACATCAAAGCATGTTTGGAATAATAGATCAAACTACCTCAAAACAATCATTATAAGAAAAATTAAACTAATAAATAAATAATAAAATGTTAATAAATGAATTAAAAGAAATAATAATGATTAAACAATCATGAATAAGTTTATGGAAGAATTATTGAATATAAATAATTATTCATGGTGTTAGAAATCACAAGAAGGATGCTAGGACAAAAGGTACAAGGTGTTTTCATAAGTGTCTTCTTTTTTTCATATATTGTCTATATAGTCAATGTTCTAGGTTAGGGGTTAACATTGCAATACTGAAAATTATACCATATTTTCTTCCATTTTCTTTTGATGTATTACTCGTATCCTATCCTTTCTAATGTATTCAATGTTCATAAAATACATTTTTATAAGGGTTCTTTTATATACTTTCATATTCATGTTTTTACAAACTCTATCAAACAATATATATCTATTTATTTATAAATATTTCTATTATGATTCACTTAATTTATTTATTTATTCTAATCCTTATTTTTTATTTATATGATTTTTTTTGAATTCCTTTATTTTATTTTATTGAGTAAAAACCTATGAAGTTTATAAGGGTTTTTTCTAAAATATATCTGCCTCTATAAGTTACATATACTTTAACACTATTTTTTGAGGATAAATAATTTAAAAATTTTATTGTGGAAATGAATTTTTAAAAGAATCTATATCACCAATTCAAAATGTGTTTGGAAAGTGACTTATTTCTCAATTTTTAGTGACATTATCATGAAATGTTATTAAAATACTTTTCCTGATTTATTTTCCAATTTTCACATTTTTAAAATATTGATCATTTTTCAATGAAATTATTTATAATATATAATCTTTTTTTGAAAACTTTGAGGGAAAATCCCCCTTTATTGGACATAGAATAAAAATACCCTTTTGAGAGTTGGGTAGAGAGGGAACCCATACAAGAAAAAAAGGCTCATATGCCATTATGAAACCGGACCCAAAGATTTAACATGGTCCTAAATGATCTAAGGGCAGAAAACATTAGAACAATAATCAGAAAAAGTTTCATCACCCAACCCACCATATAATGCAACAGTTAAATCAGTTGATGCTGACGTGTCACCCACCCTTCCAAGATTTTGCGTCGTGCTAGTCAACATATCAAGGAAGATCACGACTCTATCCCATTTCAAAAATTCATCCATTTTAAAATAACTTATGTTTCATTATTCCATATTATAACCTTTTATAAGTTTTACTATGGTAATATAAATCCTTTATTCACTAATAATTCCAATGAATCCATGGTATTATAGAAATCAATTCTTTATGAGTGGATTGATCAATCACATACTTTGTCTATCCCTATCAGAAACTATGTATAAATAATTTTTTTTGATGGGTTTCGTAAAATAATCCATTGATAATTTGTAGTTGAAGACAAAATAAAACAAAGGATGGACTATCTTCAAGAATTAATGTGTGAATAAAACTGTAAAATAGAGTACCAATTATTTGAATGTTACATTGGTAATTTATTCTATTTGAAAGAGAAAGCTTGAAAGAGATCATGATGAGTAATGAACAAAAACACAATGCCTATGAGGGAGTACACTGAACAATGTATCCATAAATTCTTTGTGAGGAAACCTTTAATCCAAAGGGGTGATGGTGCCTTATGAAAAGAGAAAAATATAGTTTCAAGATAATGATATTTTAGGAAGAGTCACATACAAGGTGCACTGCACACCCCAAATATGATGATATCATCCACTTATATTGATGAAGCCCAAGGATCCTCCAATGCGTTGTAGGTTCCGGGCATAGCGAAAGCATTGGATGGGACATTCCCAAAATTTCTTATTTTTTCATGATTAATGATTAAAATAGTATTTACATGATAAAAAACATTGTGATCAATGAAATTGAATCAAGGAATATTAATAATGGATAAGAACTATGACCAAAAGACATAATCATCACACATTATTTATAATTAATTTATGAAATTAAATAATTATATTGTGATATATTATTTATTCATAGATGGATAAAAAAAAATATCTGTGTCAAAATATCATTGTGATATAGGAATCAAGTTTAGATTCCCTCTAGTGATGATCCAAACATGTTCCATAATCCTCCAAACATCACCATATGAATCTATGAGTGCTGACATGATAGATCCTAACACTTGCATCATTATCCTTTGATTGCCTTGAGAATCATTTCTAAATAATTAACCTTGACATCTCTCTACACTTGAGAGTGGAAGGTGAAGGAAGATCAATCTCCCTTATTGAGATCATTATGGGAGATGGAGCTCTCTAGGTTTTGAAAGGATTCTATCTAGATGTCATTGTTCACAACAAAAAATGAATTTTCTCTTTTAAGAAAATAATATAATTTGGTTTATATACAACTAGTGTTAGAAAATAATAACTGCACATAAATATTTTTTTTATTTCCCTAATAACTACATAACCCCATGTTTATAATAATAATAATAATATTATTATTTTTTGACATGTGCTAAATTAGAGAATTGAATTAAATATTATTAATTAAAATAATATTCAATATATATTATTTCTCTTTAGAGCATTAAACTCATACCACTATTCCTCTGCAATATTTATCAGGCCTTGAATAATGACTATTTATTTAATAAGTATATATCATTGCATTGTTTTCCAATTAATAAATAAATATTAAATATAATAAATAGAAAATAAATATTTATTTATTATTCTGCTCACATAATATTCTCTCTAATAACCGGTGATAGAATATATGTGATAAATTAATCATGAATAATTATCAGACCATTTGTTCTAATAATATTTATTTTACTTGTTAAATAATATATTATTTGACTTAGATGCTAGATAAACATAGTGTGTGACCATATAGGCATCTTCCTTAGTTTATTTAGGAAAAACATAAAAAATTACAAGGTTAGATTCTAACTATAAGGACCCAGCCTTAAACCTTACATAATCTTGAATTAAATTGAATAATTCACATTGAGGATCTTTTCAGGATTAGAGTTTTAGAGAATTAGAACATAACTATTACATCTCAAAGATTACAAAGTAGACACATCTATTCAGTTTCCATTTTTTTCACAAAATAAAAAACTCTTGAACAAAAGAGTCATGTCTAGGTCTTGTTTTAGACATCATGACATTTCTTTGATCCCATATTTGACTCTAATCCACTTTATGTCCTGTGAAAAACATTTCAAAAAATAATTGGGTTGAGATTAAAAATCTCAGTAAGGGTTATATCAATATGGAAAGAAAACATTAGTCCATGCATACATAAGAATCAATGAAATCATACTTTACTCATAAAACATAAGCAATTTAACATATCTCATTAAATCATAAGTTTTATGAATAACTCATGGAAATCATAAGACATAAAGGTAACTAGAGGCATTGAAAAAATTCTTATGTAGGGAGTAACCCTCATGGTTACTTTTGGAATACCCATCACAGTATATTCCCTAAATCTATTCGGAGAAACCTTAACGTTTAACTCCTTTGCGTTACCCAATGCATTGGAGAACTATATCGGGCTCACCCGCCCTTAGTTTATCACAGAACCACCCATCATCATAAACAATGCCCAAGAACCATAACATAATCATAGCACATAACTTAAGAAAAAAGGAAATATAACATTCCCACATTGTAACAACAATATAACATTTTAAGATATTAAAATAATAAATCCATTATCAAAACCATTTTCAAAACCATTTAAAACATTTAATAAATATATTTTTGAATCAAAGTGTCTCATACCACTTTGAATCTTTTAAAATTTTATACCATTAATATTAATATAAATAAATCCTTAAACCCATTTTGAAAACATGGATATTAATGAGAAATATTTATAAGAAGAAATCATTAAAACATTTAAAACGATATTTTAGTTAAAGGGTTTTTAACAAAATGAGAAACACTTGAATACAATAATTGAGGAATAACATTTAATCATAACTTTATAATATCTTGAGAATAAATTTATTCATGATATAATATTCCAATGGAAAGTATATACACCATATAAGAGTGTATTGGTGCATAACAACAATGAAGTCTCAATAGAAATGTAAAATGAGATGAAATCCCTTATAAAGAAGGTGTCCTTAAATTAAGGATAAATCAGTCACATAATTATGTGTGAAAAATATAAATACACCCAATATAAGTGGATATTAAGTGTAAAACAATCAAAGTTCATTCACACATATTCAAAGGATGACATATTCCATAACTACATGTTGAACCCCAAGAAATAGAAATCGGGTTAAAAAGTTCCCTTAGTAAAATTCGACAGCCTAACGGATTCACTTTAAAATTACTAAAATTAGTTGATGATAGAGACAATGGTATCTCATCACTTGGACATAAAATTTACATCCATAAGGATATAGAAGAACATATCCCAACATAAAAAGATGTAAATTAGAAGATATAACAAAATAAGTCTTTTTAAAAGAGGAGTGTGAAAGGTTCCCTTATGGATTTTGGAAACTTTAAAATCATACACCCCATGAAATAAGGTTCATACAATGAAGATGTAAAAAACCAAATATTAAAATAATGGGCAGTAAATACACCACACAAAAGGAAATAGTGGCCAATGTAGCATAAATCTCACGGGAATAAAACGTGAGATGAAAATCCCCTTATGAAAATTCGGCCGCCTAACAGTGCCACATAAATCTTCCAAAAATGGATTGATGAGATAAAATATGGTATCTCATCATATTAACATAAAATTTAAATCAATAGGAATATAAAATAACATCCCCCACCATAAGAAATATGAGCTTAAATGAAATGACATAACGGAGAGTACTAAAAAAGAAAGAGAGTGGTCGGATCCCTTACCTCATGTCCGACATGCCTTGTTCGTTTCTATATATTACTAAATAATAAACTTTGGTCAATTTATAATTTCTTAAGGACCTCCTTTAAAGATTATTATTCAGTTAATATCACATATTATAGTGTTATAATAATTGGTTAATAATGCGAGTTCATATCAAACGTTTTTGTTGATGTTCGGTACATGAGTAAAAATTGAGCTTGTTGGAAATGAATTTTCCATGAAGTTAGAGGTACATCATATACAGAATATTATCAATGATTTATATATCATATATATCCATTATATATTCATTTTATACTATTCCATACCATTTGGAGATAAAAAATGAAATGCATCGTTCATGGAGACGGTAGGCCATACGTTCGCATGAACGCTACTTTCATTTCATTGTCATATTAATGGAATTAAAACTAAATTAGAGATATATATATTATAATTACATAATGATATCCATCATATATATCCATTATATATATGTACTTATAATATTACATAGCATTTAGAGATAAGAAATGAAATGTACCATGCATGGAGACGGTAAGCCGTACGTACACATGAACACTACTTTTATTTTTTTTGTATTCAATGGAATGAAATAATAATGATATAAAGGTATATTATAATTACAGTAATATATCATATGTAATACCATTAATTACATCCTTTATACATCCCACATATGGCATTAACGAATCAAATCACTTTGAGGGGGCGGTAGTCCACACTTTGTAAAATGAAGATATCGCGCTTACCCATAATGAAAACCATAAATGTATGCCATAAATGAAAAATACAAAAGCTTAAGGAAAACATAAACATATTATATATCATATATAAATATAGTGACATATTAATGGCCACATTTGAATGTGTTAAATGAATATTGAACAATCATCGTTTCGTGAGTCAGTCATTCATCATCCACAAAAACAGTATGTTCTTTAACCATTAGACGAAGGTGTGTGTAAGTGTTGCTAGAATACCTCACATAAAACATCCTAGTATATTTAAGATACTGGTTTTGTTACAAAATAATGGAATAAAAAGAGTTTATATGGTTGGATAAGCAAAATAAAACCAAAGAACACAAGTGAAGACATTACCTTAAAATCATGTAACTCTTTTTGATTTGAGATCAAAGGATTCCTTGGAAAGGATTCAGCCCAAAGTGAGGATTATAGGAGTAAGAGAGGGATGTGGAGAGACAAAATGGGCAGGGTTTGGCCGAGGCAAAGGCTTGAGAGGTGTGTGTAAGGTTGTAGAGGTGAGGGTCTTTTATAAGAGGAGAGGAGGGGCACTCCTGGAAATCCTTGAAAAGTAACATTATTATAAAATGATATTCGGATTTTAAAGGTCACAAAATTATATATTTCTCGGATAAGGTCATAATTGTTCTAAAACCACACATCCAATTGGTTTTTGACAAGTTTAGGGCTTATATTTTACATTATCTTTTCTCTTTACTTAAATCGTTAAATAATGAGGTAATCGCTGCATCATCATGGTGTCATAAATGATTAAATTTATTTAATGTCTAAAAATTATAAAAAAATAACATGATGTGGGAAATTTTTTTATATTTCTAATGAATATTTATAGTAAAAAATATTAATTTAATAACACCATGTAAATATTGTTTTTTTAAAACAACACATGTTTGTGACATTTTAATTTTAACTTTAAATAAAAAGGAATTAATGTCATTTTCCAACCAAGGTGGCTCCATGGGGTCCCCAAGTTGACCCATGGATTTTCTTGGTCGGCCATGAATCATCCAGTAAGGGTAGGACATGTGTCAAGGTCATTTAATATTATTAAAGCACTATTTTTACCATAAATTACACTAATTACCTTTAATCGTGATTAATAAAACTTAAAAGTTACTATTGACCCAAAAAAACATAATCTCATTGAACCACATTTTCCTTCCTAATGACAACCATGTATGTCAGATTTTTGGAAATAAAATCACAAAAGTGATTAAGTTTCATTTAAAGGAAAAATCAGTTTCTTTAACTACCACTTAGTGGTTTCACTATTCATCAAAAATTGAAGTTTTTCAAAAAAATACCAAAAATTCACACTAAGCTACATTTAATATTCCAAATTCAAAAATGATGTATATTTTACAAAATTAAAAACATATAAGTTTGATTAATTAATTTAATATTTAATTCCCACTATCAAAACAAATAGCGTGTTTTTAAGAAATAATATCTATTAAAAGATTGACAGTAGTTTAAGTCCAATTTCAAAGTGAAATTAATTCCAATGACCAACATTGTATTATATGGTAAAAATATAATCTAATTTCACATTAAAAAAATTCAAAAATAATATAATCATATAAATAAATTAGATTAAAAGGATTTTTTGAATTAAAATACAACATTTTACACTATTCATTAAAAAAATGAACTTTATCGGAAAAATACCAAAGATTTATACAAAGTAAATTTTGATGTCCTGATTCTAAAAAGAATTTTATTTTGTCAAATATAACATATAAAATTTTCAAAAATGGATTTAAAATGGGTTTGCCATCAAAAGGCGGTTAATCAACCTTTTAAAGAATATTAGAATATTTACGCTTAAAATTGGATTCATTCACATTTTAACATTTATTTTAAAAAGTAAAAATATTTGACAAACATATATAATCATTTTTTAGTTAGTTCTATTCATTCCCTCCATTAAAACGGCTAGGCGTTAACTACCATTTAGAATAATATTATTTTATTGTTAGAGTGCAACGTAAGATTCCCAAGAAACTCGTTGTTGCGTATTGGGTACGCCATCGAGCATAACGTCACCTTTAAAGTAATATTAATATTTTATTAACAAATATGGATAAATATGAAAATGTCATATTCTTTATTTACCTTGGGTGTTACATCCTTCCCCCTTTTGGGAATTGCGTCCTCGCAATTTTAAAATTGGGCTTGGAAGTTTCATTGAAAATCCCACATCGGAACAACAGTTAGCAAAACTATCACTTTAAAATAAATAAAGATAAGTACAAAGGTCACCCAAGCTAACCCATACTAGGTTTCCATGTAGTAAAACATGGACATGGAAGAGAAAAAAAAGGGTCATGTTCTTATGGAGAGTGATAGAAAACATGTTTTGGAGAAATTTAACAACAAGAAAATCAGAAACTTGTGATGGGTTAAACTGTATTTGATTCCCCAGTAGGAAAAACTAACAGACATAATTTTTGTTTTAAGTTACTTTTCATTGAGGAATTTATTTATGAGCTTAACTAAAACATACGTAAACATACTTAATTATCAGGTTGACTTTCAAATTTTACTTGATTTCTTTCACGAACTCATATTTTCTCCAAAAGACGATTATTTAGGATGACTTGTTCACATTAAGAGAGCTATAATCAACATATAGAGAATCAACTAATCCACAAAAGAGAACTTTATACTTCCCATGTCTTTAGACCTTAACCAAAACTAAAACAAAAAATGTTAGTATGAGATCAGATAATACCCAAAAAGGATAATCCATTATAAAAAAAAATCTATTCTTAATCTCAAATTTTTTTCAAACAATACCCAAAGTTCAACAAAGACAATTCAATAAAAATATATCCATACAATTCTTCAATGTAATCAAAACTAAGGCTGAAACCCAAATCTCTGAAGGATTTAATCACAAAGACTTCCAAGATAAACCTTAACATTTATCTCCAAATAACATCAGTTACTCTTAAAGTCTCATACTAAAAAGTAATTAACCTAATCACATATCATCCATGATAGGTTAATAATTTCCATATATAACCCAAAATCAACTTATTCTAGATTCTTAAGATCATATAACTAAAAATAATTAGTCAAAATAACCAGGGACTTCACGTAGTCCAGTGGTAGGCGATAAATACCAGTCGCACTTTGGTTGTGGGTTCGATTCCCGCAGCTTTGTCCGATGCGACAGGTTGTCACATGGTCTGTGTGTTGTCCTTTTTCCAAAACTATATAATTCTTAAAACATTCCCCAAAAAGAGATAAAATATTCAAAAATAACCATAACATAATTTAACCTCAAGTTTATCTCATGTCATTCATATTCCATCATAACATATAGTAACCCATAATTACCTCAAAAGTAAGGATCATATAAACCCAAATGGTTACCTTTATAATTATTACCCGAACTTCCATGTCGAGTTGGTTCCCTCATGCATGATGCATTAAAGAACTCACCAAGGATCAAGTTGTTGATCATGACTCCAGATAGTTGGTTTATAATAACCACGACATTTCTCATTGAATCCCCCATTTCATCCAGTCTCTTAATCAGAGAACCACCACAGTTTCCTTCAAACCCATTATCACTTTGGTGCCTATTATATCCATCCATTTACTAAAACCAAAAATGTCAGTGTGAGTATATCAACAAAATCATCATGTACTAATGAGTAACATAAACACTAAGATATACTTACTCATTCAATTTATATTAAAACTATGACTCTTTCTGAAATCCTAGCCATTATGGTAATGTCACTTATGCTTAAAGAATACCCTAACCTCTAAAGTTATCTAAACTGACCTCTGATGCCAACTATAAGGACCTGGACTTAAACCTTACTTAATCTTGAATTAAATTTAATAATTCACATTTCGGATCTTTTCAGGTTTAGATTTTTAGAGAATTAGGACATAACTATTACATCTCAAAGATTACAAAGTAGACACATCTATCCAGTTTCCATTTTTTTCACAAAGTAAAAAACTCTTGAACAAAAGAGTCATATCTAGGTCTTGTTTTAGACAGCATGACATTTCCTTGATCCCATCTTTGAACCTAATCCACTTTATATCCTGTGAAAAACATTTCAAAAAAAAACATGGGATGAGCATAAAAAGATTAGTAAGGGTTATATAAATACGGAACGAAAACATTAGTTCATGCATACATAAGAATCAATGAAATCATACTTTACTCATAAAACATAAGCAATTTAACATACCTTATGAAATCATAAGTTTTACGAATAACTCATAGAAATCATAAGACATAAAGGTAACTTGAGGCATTCATAACATTCTTACGTAGGGAGTAACTCTCATGGTTACGTTTGGAATACCCGTCACAGGATATTCCCTAAATCTATTCGGAGAAACCTTAACGTTTAACTCCTTCGCGTTACCCAATGCATTGGAGAGCTATATCGGGCTCACCCGCCCTTAGTTTATCACGGAACCACCCATATTCATAAACAATGCCCAAGAACCATAACATAATCATAGCACATAACTTAAGCATAAAGGAAATATAACATTCCCACATTGCAACAACAATATAACATTTTAAGATATTGAAATAATTAATCAATTCTAAAAACCATTTTTAAAACCATTTAAAACATTTAATATATATATTTTTGAATCAAAGTGTCCCATACCACATTAAAGCTTTTAAAATTTTAAACCATTAATATCAATATAAATAAATCCTTAAAACCATTTTGAAGACATGGATATTAATGAGAAATATTTATAAGAATAAATCATTAAAACATTTAAAACGATATTTTAGTTAAAGGGTTTTTAACAAAATGAGAGACACTTGAATACAATAATTGAGGAATAACATTTAATTAGAACTTTATAATATCAGGAGAATAAATGGATTCATGATATAATATTCCAAAGGATATTATATACACCATATAAGAGTGAATTGGTGTATAACAAAAATGAAGTCTCAATAGAAATGTAAAATGATATGAAATCCATTATAAAGAAGGTATCCTTAAAATAAGGATAAATCAATCTCATAATTATGTGTGAAAAATATAAATACACCCAATATAAGTGGATATTAAGTGTAAAACAATCAAAGGTCATTCAAACATATTAAAAGGTTGACATATTCCATAACACTATGTTGAACCCAATGAAATCAAAATTTGGTTAAAAAGTTCCCTTGGTAAAATTTGACAGCCTAATGACTTCACTTTAAAATTCATAAAATTAGTTTATGAGAGAGAAAATGGTATCTCATCACTTGGAAATAAAATTTACATCAATAAGGATATATAAGAACATATCCCAACATAAAAAGATTTAAATTAAAAGCCATAACAAAATAAGGCTTTTTAAAAGAGGAGTGTGAAAGGTTCTCTTACGGATTTTGGAAACATTAGAAACGTACACCCCATGAAATAAGGGTCATACAATGAAGATGTAAATACCCAAATAGTAAAATAATGGGCAGTACATACACCACACAAAAAGAAATAGGGGGAAATGTAGCATAAATCTCACGTGAATAAAAAGTGAGATGAAAATCCCCTTATGAAAATTCGGCAGCCTAACGGTGCCACCTAAAACTTCCAAAAATGGATTGATGAGATCAAATAGGTTATCTCATCATATTAACATAAAATTTAATGAAATAGGAATATAAAATAACATCCCCCAACATAAGAAATATGAGATTAAAAGAAATTACATAAAGGAGAGTACTAAAAAAGGATGAGAGAGGTGGAATCCCTTACCTCAAGTCCGACTTGCCTTGTTCGTTTCTTTATATTCCTGAATAATAAACTTTGGTAAATTTATAATTGCTTAAGGACCTTGTTTAAATATTATTATTTGGTTAATATCACATATAATAGTGTTATAATAATTGGTTAATAATGTGAGTTCATATCAAACGTTTTTGTTGATGTTCGGTACATGAGTAAAAATTGAGCCTGTTGGAAAAGAATTTTCCATGAAGTTATAGTTAAATCATCTCCAGAATATTATCAATGATTTAAATATCATATATATATAGTATATATTAATTTTATTATATTCCATAAAATTTGGAGATAAAAAATGAAATGCACCGTTCATGGAGACGGTAGGCCATACGTACGCATGAACGCTACTTTCATTTCATTGTCATATTAATGGAATTAAAAAATGAGAGATATATATATTATAATTCCAGAATTATATCCATCATATATATACAATATATATATGTACTTATAATAGTACATAACATTTTGAGATAAGAAATGAAATTTACCGTTCATGGAGACGGTAAGCCGTACGTACGCATGAATGCTACTTTCATTTCTTTTTTTTGGTATTGAATGGAATGAAATAATAATGATATAAAGGTATATTATAATTACAGTAGGATATCATATGTAATACCATCAATTCCATCCTTTATATGTCCCACACATGGCATTAAAGAATCAAATCACTTTGAGCCAGCAGTAGTTCACACTTCCTAAAATGAAGATATCGCGTTTACCCATAATGGAAACCATAAAGGTATGCCATAAATGAAAAATACAGAAGCATAAGGAAAAAATAAATATATTATTTATCATATATAAATATAGTTACATATTCATGGACACCTTTTAAGGTGTTAAAATAATATTGAACAATAATCATTTCGTGAGGCAGTAATTCACCATCCACAGAAACAGTATGTTCTTTAACCATTAGACGAAGGTGTGTGTAAGTGTAGCTCAAATACTTCACATAAAAACATCTTTGTATATTTAATATACTGGTTTTGTTACAAAAGAAAGGAATAAAAAGAGTTTAGAGGGTTGGATAAGAAAAATAAAACAAAAGAACACAAGTGAAGACATTAGCTAAAAACTGGGTAACTCTTTTTGATTTGAGATCAAAGGCTTCCTTGGAAAGGATTCTTCCCAAAGTGAGGCTTATAGGAGCAAGAGAGGGATGTTGAGAGACAAAATGGGCAGGGTTTTTCTGAGCCAAAGGCATGAGAGGTGTGGGTAAGGTGGTATAGGTGGGGGCCTTTTATAATAGGAGAGGAGAGGCACTCTTGGAAAGTCTTGAAAAGTAACATTATTATTAAATTATTTTCGGATTTTAAAGGTCCCAAAATTATATATTTCAAGGATAAGGTGATTATAGTTCGAAAAAAACACATACAATAGGTTTTTGAAAAGTTTTGGTCTTATATTTTACATTATCTTTTCATTTTACTTAAATCGTTAAATAATGAGGTAATCGCTGCATCATCATGGTGTCATAAATAAATAAATTTATTTAATGTCTAACAATTATAAAAAAAATATCATGATGTAGAAAATATTATTATATTTCTAATGAATATTTATAGTAAAAAATATGACTTGTATAACCCCATGTAAAAATTGTTTTAGTAAAACAACACATGTTTGTGACATTTTAATTTTAACTCTAAATAACAAGGCATTAATGTCATTTTCCAACCAAAGTGGCTCCATGGGGTCCCCAAGTTGACCCATGGATTTTCTCAGTCGTCCATGACTCATCCAATAAGGTTAGGGCATGTTTCAAGGTCATTTCATATTACTAAAACATTATTTTACCTTAAATTACACTAATTACCATTAATCGTGATTAACAAAACTTAAAAGTTACTATTCACCAGAAAATTATTTTAATCTCATTGAATGACATTTTACTTCCTAATGACAGCCATGTATGTCATATTTTTGAAAATCAAATCACAAAATGGGTTAAGTTTCGTTTAAACGAAAACTCAGTTTCTTTAACTACCACTTAGTGGTTTCACTATTCATCAAAAATTGAAGTTTTTCAGAAATATATACCAAAAATTAACCCTAAGCTATTTTTGATATTCCGAATTAAAAAATTAATTATATTTTACAAAATTAAAAACATATTATTTTGATTAATTAATTTCATATTTAATTCCCACTGTCAAAACAAATAGCGTGGTTTTAAGAAACAATATCTATTAAAAGATTGACACTAGTTTATGTCCAATTTCAAAGTGAATTAATTCCAATGACCAACATTGGATTAAATGGTAAAAATATAATCTAATTGAACATTAAAATAAATTCAAAAGATAATATAATCATATAAATAAATTAGATTAAAAGGAGGTTTTGAATTCAAATACAACATTTTACACTATTCATTAAAAAAATGAAATTTATCGGAAAAATACCAAAAAATTATACAAAGTAAATTTTGATGTCCCGATTCTAAAAAGAATTTTATTTTGTCAAATATAACATATAAAATTGTCAAAAATGGATTTAAAAGGGGATCACCATCAAAAGGCGGTTAATCGACCTTTTAAAGAATATTAGAATATTTACGCTTAAAATTGGATTTATTCACATTTTAACATTTATTTTAAAAAGTAAAAATATTTGACAAAAATATATAATCATTTTTTAATTATTTCTATTCATTACCTCCATTACAACGGCTAGGTGTTAACTACCATTTAAAATAATATTATTTTATTATTAGAGTGCAATGTAAGATTCCCAAGAAACTCGTTATTGCGTATTGGGTACGCCATCGAGCATAGCATCCCGTTTAAAGTAATATTAATATTTTATTAAAAAATATGGATAAATATGAAAATGACATATTCTTTATTTACCTGGGGTGTTACACTAACAACATGACAAGACACCCATGGAGAACGAAGTTAATGATAAAATAACATAGTACCTCATACAGATTCTTACTATGTAATATAATACCTTTATCATTGTATCTTTAATCAAGATTTTTTCATGATGGTGCCATCAACCTATATGATCGAAATCAATTTATTTTTCTTTTCATAGATCATACTTTCCTACAGAACACCATTTACATGGATTTATTTACACTATTTCATTTCCATCAAACAGATCATGATATAAAATTCTGTTAAAGAATAGAAGTGATAAACCCTTTCTAGCATTATTTATTAATGAAATATTACTCAGGACACACCCAACATATCCTACCTATCCACCAACATATTTCATCATGTTTTTCATCAATACATCAAAGTAAGAAAAATAAAACACTCATTAATAATAATCTTAAAGTCTAAGGATCAATACACACATCTATAAATAGAAACATCCAATGACACATATAAGTGTGGATTTCCTACTGGTGGGTCTCATTCTTATAATATCTTACACTGGATATTACCAAGGGTTTACACCATGGGAAGGTTCCCCAAAGTACTATGAGTCTCCATACCTAATAGACTATACCATTTGTGACCCTCAAATTAAATCATCCGGTTGTAGAAAATATTTTTAAGAATATTGTCAGGGATCATCTATATTTTCATCATTGCAGTAAACTACTATGACCATTCAGTGTGAAAAGTACTCTTAGGACATTATCATAGACTATGTTTTATAGAATAATAATAAATATGTTATAAAGAGTATATTAATACTCAAAAAATATAACATATTACCATAAATTATACAAAAGTTAGTTTCAAGGCACCAAATCCACAGAATCCCACTTGAACTTGAGCCAACTGTTAGCAACCTATAGTCCACTATATCTCACATTATACTCATTATTCTTTTAAGACATTACATTAGTTAAGGTGTCCACCATGTTTACTTATGTGAGAACTCTTATTACTACAAATTCATCCCTATGAGAAAAATCCATCAAGATGTGATACTTTCAATGTATGTTCTTTGGATTTTGGTGTGACCATATATCTTTTCCAAGATCCACCACTGCAATATTATCACAATAGAATTTGATAGAGTATTCAATTCTAGGTACGTAATAAACATCTTAGAAAATATTTTGTATCCAAACTTCTTCCTGGGCCACATCAAATGCTGATATTTAATCAAACACCATTGTATAATCTGCGACAAATGGATACTTTGAACTCTTCTAGCTCACAACTCATCCCTTGTGATAGAAAAAATATCTTGACTATTACTTCATATCATTCTGAACCATTAGAAACTAGAGTCAGTATAACCCCTAATGCCTAGCTCCTCATCTCCTCTATACACCAGGAACATATCCTTAGTTCATCTCAGATGCTTGAAGGCAACCTTAATAACATATCAATACTTTTATCCTATATCTTCTTAGTATCTTCCTACCATGTTAAATGGATAGGAAACATCATGTATAATACAAAAATGACATAAATTATTTATTATATCGCCAAATCATATGGGATATTACTCATTCATTATTTCTCTTACTACTTTCGAGGACACATTTTATTTGAAATATGCATACCATGTGACACTGGAACCAATCATCTCTTAAATTTTTCAATAGGAAATATCATTAGTCTCTTGTCAATGTATATACATTGATTATTCTATGCAGTCTCTTGGTTGTATCATGAATGATCATGATCCCTATAATATTGGATGCTTTACCCATGTCCTTCTTAGAGAAACACTTGTTTAACCAATCCATAATTGACCGTAAGACTAGTGTGTCATTTACAATAAGTAATATGTCATCAACATATATTACTAGTATGATGACTGTATTCCCACTAAACCTATTGTAATATCATGGTTCAAATTCTTTCTTAAAGAAACCAAATTCATTTATTGATTCATCAAATTGAATGTTCCATGGCCTGGGTGATTTTTTCAATCCACAAATGGATCACTGCAACTTGAAAATATTTTTTGGCATCTCCTAAAGTCACAATACCTTCTGGATATGTTATATAGACATCTTCTCGAAGGTTCCCATTATGAAAATATATTATGAAAAACATCTTCCAAATTTAATTTTCATGGTAAGATATTATAAAAATTAAATTTATAATGGATTTAAACATGGTAAATATAAAAAAGGTTCATCATAGTCAATTATTTGATGTGGTTTAAACTGTTTAGCCACTTTCCTTTATTTATAGGTGTTTACCTTACCTTTCTTGTCCACATTTCTCTAGAATTACCATTTTCCCTCAAAGGGATTTTATTAACTAGTGAATCAAATAGAACCCAAAATTGGTTATGATGCATGGAATTCATTTTAGTATTCATGTATTCCTATCCATCATTTATCCTTTGAGCTCTCTACTTCCTCTTGGTAGGAATGAGGTTCATCATTTTCAACAAATAATTAGTCACCATCTTCAATGACCTGAAAAACATATCATTATAGTTTCTTACCTATATTGTGCCCCTATATAGTACTCCTGTTTTAGGAACTACTTATTTTTATGAGGAACTCTAGAAGCTATTACTGTACCAAATCTTGTGTATTTTGAGCATCAACATCATCAAAGTCAATCTTTCTCCAACTATCCTTTTTGTGGATGTGCTCCCTCTCAGGAAAGATGACTTTTCTGTAGATAATCACATTATTATTTAAGGGGTTTAATAGGCAGTATCCCTTTGCTTCCTTAGGATAACATCTATGGATACACTTTGGGCCCAAAAGTACTAGTTTCTTGCCTAATAAATCCTTATAAAATTCCTCACAACCACATACACGTGTACATGACAAAACAAGTTTCTTTCCATGCCATAACTCAAAGAAAATTATGTTTATTCTTTAATTGGTACTCATTTTAGTGTGTATGCCACAATTTGGAATGAATATCCCCAAAAGGAAAATAGAAGATCTACATGACTCCTCATTAACCTTACCTTGTCTAATAAGGTATGAAATCTCCTTTAATTGACACCATAACACTGTGGTGTGTAAGGTGGACTAAGTTGATATAGAATCCCAAACTCCCATAGAATGTGGATAATCTATTGGTTAAGGTATTTACCACCTTGATTCGAGTGAATATGTTTTATCTTCATTCCAAGTTTAATCTCCACTTCATTCTTGAATTATTTTAATTTATCAATGGACTCAAACTTATAACTCTTCAAGTAGAGATTTCCATATCTACTCAAGTCATCAGTAAATGTTATTAAGTAAGAATACCCACCACTAGCTTCTACTAAAAATTATTGACACATATCAGCATGTAGAAATCCTAAAATCTCTATGGCCCTTTCTCTCTATCCACTGTAAGGTGGTTTAGACATTTTTACTCATAAAAAAGTATGAAATATTTCAAGTGGTCTTATCTCAATAGAGCCAAAATAACCATATTTAAATATATTTTTCAAACACTTATTGTTTACATAACCAGGATAGTGATTCCATACCTAGGTGTTATATGTGTCATGTGAACATGATTTGTTATGTATTTCCAATACATTATTTTTATAATTTAATACATAAATACATTTATTTAAATTTTCCATACCAAAACATATTTTTCTGCTATAAAATGAACATATTTATTTCAAAACATGAAAATAATACCATTTTTATCTAGGAATGATACAAAAAATATTTTCTTGGTAATAGTTGGCAATATAAAAATAATCCCTCAAAACAAATATCCTTCATGTTGGAAATGAAAATTGATAGCCTCTAATGGATAAATAAGTTATCCTCACACCATTGGAATCTTATAAACTCACCTTTACTATTGCAATCATTTGGAATATACATGGATTTTTCATTTGGATACAAATTCTACCACCAAAACATGTATCTAATACCCAATGTGTTGATATTGAAAGATCAAAATCGATAACAAATGGCCCATTATCTTCCCCTTGATTCTCTATGCAGTTCCTCTTCTAGTGACCTTTCTTAACACATGTAAAAAATATTACCTCCTATTCCATTCCCTGTCTCTAGATGTTCCTCTTCGTGGAATGATGGTTCTTGAGAGCTATAGACTTGTTACGAGTCTTGTTCCCATTCACCTTGTTCTCCCTTTTCTTATTCATCATAAGGACCACGGTTTCTTTATGACCCATGCCCTTATCCCCTTGGGGAATTAGAGTAAGGAGTTATGAAAGTCTCTTATCCTTATTTCTCATGTCAAAATTAATAATAATACTAGAGAATGTCTTGGGTAGTGAGTAAAGTATGGTATCTATGCGTAAATCATCTGGGAATTAATCAATAAGATGTATAAGAATATGATTTAGCCAATAATCCTAGATACATTAGGTTCAACTAGTGCCAAATTTACAAGATTGTTGTAAAAAACATTGATGATATCACACATCTCTTGTATCGCCTTCTCTTGATAGAGATCCTGATGGCGAGACGTCATGCTATACACATCCATGTCTTCAAGTTGCTTCAAAATATCATTGTTCATGGATGATAACATGAAACACATAACATCTATAGAATCATTCAAATGTTTCTCATAGAGAGTCAAATCATCCTCTCCAACCTCATTACTAGGCGCATCAAGAATATATTCTTCAAACTCATAAAATTTTGTTTCACAGTATAGGATAATGCATACGTTCCTTTTCTACTCTTGGAATATTGTTGTAGTGAGAAGGTTATCCTCTTCATGTATATATCCTAGTGATATGTTTGAAGTCATTTTATTTTTCTAAAAATAAGATGAGTAGAGTTTTAGTACTATATCTAATAAAATTTAGACAAATAAATAATTATTATACTTAATAATCTCCCACAATTTTATCAAAATCCAAATATCCCTCAACAATGGCTTCAAAATATCATGTTGAATAGATATTCTAGTTGAAAGGATCTATATTCCCCTTCTTAGAACCTTGAATTTGGATGGTCATGAAATATTAAGGAGTTTAAATAGGAATTTCAAATGATAAATACATTAAATCAAGGTTCCCTGATCTGTTTAGTGGACTCCCCAATCATGAAATACTAAATTTAGATTTCCTCAATATTTTCCTCCTAGTTACACAAAGTCTTACTTTGGTAGTCAACCATTGATATGAACTATGTTAAGTTAACTAAAAACTTTTAGTTAAATTTTCCAAATAATTAAAATCACCCCAGCTTTGGTTAGTCAAGAAATTTGAAATATGGTTTCATTTTAACTATAATAGTGGAAGTCTATACGAACTTAATATTTATAATTGACATATTTTATATTTAACGTGGAAATTTATAATTATTATATTCATTACATTTTTTCAATATTATATTGATTTACTTAAATGGTTAACCATGTATTAGATAATATTTATGAATAAGACAATTTATTTTAGTTATATCTTGCATACTTGTAAACTCATTAATTCATGTGATCATGATAAAACATACATAATGAGATAAATATGAAACATAAACGAAATAAAATAATAAATTGGTATGATCATGTGCTTTTACTAATGCTTAGTTTTTCTAGTAGATGATAATCTAACCATTGACCTAAGGGGAAAACACCTTAAACCATTTACAGTTCATGTTGTTTCTTACCACCTATACACCTATGTATCTATCTTAGATTGATTTCTCCTCGACTCATAACTTTAAATCCCTCCAGTATATTGGGATCTCTATCCATTACATATTCTTTTACAAAAAACAGAGGTGAGGGAACTAAAGGATTGGTTAATTGGATTACACAAAACAACATGGGAACACCAACCTTTACAAAATAAGTGGATAGATGACACACATTCTAATAATTTAATTTAATAATAAGTTAAATAAAAACAATCACATACAATGGTCTGTTCTAGGCTCATGATCATCCAAATTCATGTAATGAGTTATCAATTTAATAAAATAGTATTTAATTTTAATCATTTTTATTTAAGATAAATCACACACAAATTAATTAATTATATTATTTAATTAATAAATTCTTTTATTATAATTCTAATCCATATTTCCTTGATATTCTCCCCAATAATAATTTTAAACAAATAAAATAAATTTATTTAAAATAAACTATGTACAAAAAATACCTTAGAGGAAACACAGTGAGTACCTTTCTGAAATACCCAATGTGTACTATACTCATACATTGTTCCCTTTTATGACACATGGCATACATTAATTATAATGTTATTTCATGGCATGGACTATTAACATAATTACCCTATGAAACACATGGTATTTAAGTTTCGTGTTATGATTCAATGCGCATAGAGTAATAATTGTAATATGAATTAGACAAGATATGAATAACTAAATATTACAAAAAATTAGTTAGAAATTTATATATATATAACCCATCACATGGAACGTACTACAAAATTAGTTAACACAAGAAAAAAAATTTGAAATCATTTTCATAGTATAATGATTTAAGTTTTTATTATGGGTATTTTGGTAAAATCACACAACATGTGCATTAAACCTACTTGATATGTGTTATTCTCATTGTATATTTGCGGTACATGCCTAGGGACTCAGCCTGTAACTATGACACAAAAAATATTGGAGTAGATGGTTTGTACATGGGATACATGCTGTGTGGTTTCTGAGTTACACAGTCACCAGTGATGTAGGATATGTAAGAGGATACATGGTCTATCTGTGACTAAGGGACTACATGGTGTGCACAGAAGTTACATGACATGTACTCAGAATGACCATGTGAGAGGGTGGAATTGTGAAGACGTATTGTATAATTAAAATCACCACTTGTAATAAATGAACATGAATTAAATTAATTCCAAATTAATTTAGCATGTATTCAAAACTAGTATGCAGTGTGTATGGATAGGTTACAGAGTGTGTAATCTTGTGTTATCTGGGTAGACTCATAAGAACCTCATGATGAGATATTAGAACTCATTTAATTCATAAAATAAATAAATTTTATTATATTTACGATAAAAAAATAATAAAGTGGATCTCATAATCTGAATTAAAAAAAGATTAATTTGGAATTGAAAAATAATGAAAAATTCAAAAATCAATCAAAAATCATTAAATAATTATAAATAATTATGTGATCCATTTGATACTACTTGTAGGTTCCAGTTATAATAGAAGTATTATATGGGACATTCCCAATATTGTTTTTGGTCATGATCAATGATTAATCAGTTATTTACATGATTATAAATGTCAAGATCAATGGAATTGAATCAAAGTATATAGATAATGGATTAATTCAAGAACCAAATAACAAGATCATCAAATATTATTTATAATTAATTTAATGAATTAAATAACTCAATTATGAGAAATTATTTCTTCATTGATAGATATAACAACATCTCTACATCATATCTTCATTTAATTGTTGGAATCATGAGTTCATTCCCTCCAACAATGATCTACACATTTTCCACGAACCTCCGAATGTCCCTGTAAGAATCTCCTGGTGTTAGAATAATAGACCCCAACACTTGAATCATTCACCTTAGATCACACCAAGAATCTTTTCCAAAGTATTCTCTTTAATTTCTCTCTATAATTGAGAGTGTAAGGTGGAAGAATATTGTTCTCAGTTCTTAAGAGTGTTATTGGAAAATGTTCTCTACAGGGCTTAAGAGGATTATCTCTAGAAGTCATTGTTCACAAAACAAAATTAATTGGATTACTTAATAAAATAATATAATTTGGTTTATATATAACTAGGGTTAGAAAATAATAATTGTACATGCTTCCTTTATTATTTCCCTAATCCCTAAAAAACCCTGTTTCTGTAATAAAAATAGTATAATTATTTATTGACATGCACTAAACTCACAAATAAAATTAAATATTTTTTATTTAAATAATATTCAATATATATTATTTATCCCCATACCATTAAACATAATCTTCCATTCCTCTGAAGTATTTATTGGCCTTAAGTAATGACTATTTATTTAATAAATAAATATCACTACATTATTTACCAATAAATAAAAAATGTATTATATTCACTAAATAGAAAATAAATATTTATTAAATACTCTACTCACATAATATTCTCTAAAAAAATGGTGGCATAATGAATGATTTCAAGAAAACATGAATAATTATTAAACTACATGTGGGAATAATATTTATTGAAATTGATAAATAATAAATTATTTAATGGAGTTTTTGGATAAAAATATTCTGTGAACCTATAGGAATCTTTCTTAGTGGAATTAGGCAATGTAGTATAAAGTATAAGTTCAGTATTTAACAACATTACAAGGCAATGATAGTGAAATAAGTTAATTCCAAAATTAAAAATACCTCTTATGGAGGCTTACTAATAAATATATTCATGTATTTTGGTATCTATAATCAATAAAGATATATGCTGGTGCCATCAACATATGTGTTTGATTTATCTTTATTTGAATTTTTAGAAATTGAACATTCCTATAGAACACAATAGCAATGGATTTATTAATGAAAAAATTATTTCTATCAAAGGTCTTGAGATATCAACATCTATTAAATATTAGAACGGATAAATACTTTCTCTCTTTATTCATTAATGAAACTTTACTTGTGACAAAACCAACATATCCTACCTTACTAAGAATATATTTCATCATTTTTTCATCAATACATTAATGTTCATGACTTATAACACTCATATGAGGATAAATACACTTTTCTAATAATGGGAACATCTAATGACACATATAAATTTGGATTTCTTACTAGTGGATCTCATTCTCATAATATCGTGCACTGGATACTACCAAAGGAATTCAATATGAAAAGGTTAATCAAGGTCCTATGAATCTCCACCCTTGATAGCCTATATAATTTGTTTCTCTCAAAGGATTTTATCCAAATATAGAATATATATTTCAGAATACTGTTATGTCACTTCTGGGTTCTCATCATAACGTGGAACTACTATGACCTTTCAGTGAGACAAATACTTTTAGAACATTATCACATGCTATGTTTCACATAAGAATAATAACTATATCACAAGGAGTTTACTAATATTAAAAGAATGCACACATGTTATCATAAATTAAACATAATTTGGTTATAGAGGACCAACTCTAACACACATCATATTCATTTCTTATAGTTGGGGTATAATTCATTGAATTTTTTTAAGTGAATTTAGTAAAAATATTTTAAACCATTAATAATGTATTTTTAACTGATAAATAAATAATTCAGGATAAAAACATAAAAGATATCATAGATATATATAATCCATTTATCACATAAATTTGTTATAAAACATACACTGTGAATGAATCTCATGCATGTACATGTTAGTCAAAATCTAACAATATCCCACTTACACTAAAATCCCATATGTAATTTATGAAAAAACACTTTGGATATATTTTTCATCAAACTCCTTTGGATATAGTTTTAGTAATCTCATGCATGTACATTGTGAATACATAAAAACTATTTTGTATATAGTAATCTCATGCATGTACATTGATATAGTAATCCATCCAGAATCCTTTGTGAATCCAACAATATCCCATTTTAGTAATCTCATGCATGCTCATTATGAATCCATCCAAACTCTTTCGGATATTCTTTTTCATCCAACTCTCTTCATTTTGAATAAAAACTTTTTCCAAATCATTATCCTTATCCAAGGTCCAAATTGTGGGACCCTAAGGGCCTTAACAACCTTAAAAACAACTATGAAATCCCAATTTCATAGATGTATGAAAATAACGGCCTCTAGAAAAACACCAATAATACTCATGCTACTAAGGGGTCTGGTGTGATCTACATCAAACATAATCATATCTTTATATAAGCATATACATGACAAGATGTATCATATACATCATATATATCCTATATGATCAATTTTTCTATGCCATACTGATACCACTAGACATGGAACATGTCAATCTAGTATTAGACTCTATTAATTTGTTGATTTTAAGAAAGTGACTGACTCAGTCAATGAATACATCAAATGTCATTCATTTAAGTAGTTGAACACATCATATGTGAAAAACATAAGTGTGGAAATTTATTTCCTTATTCTAATTCATCCAATAGCTACATTTCGTTATCTTTTCAAACAAGTGAAAAATCCTATCTTGGTTGCGTTCCAACCAATGAAATGATTAACAACATACCAAACTACTCCATGATTACCTAAGTTCATATGCTGACATACATAAGTGGGGTATCAATGTATGAATGTTATAATTCTTGGTCTCCCACCAACCTTAGGTAAATGAATTAATAAGATATATACACCTGAAGTATATCAATGATTGTATGATATTCCATGAGATATAATTTAGTGGATTAATCCAAGTAATAAGTATCCACATATAACCTCACGAATCTATGCATCATAACTTGTAGAAAAATCTTTACAACGATACGAGATTATATTCAAGATAACATTATCATATCATTAAAACCTATGAAACACTATAATGATCATTAGTTATGGAAAACTCAATTTTTCAAATTTAGGGGTAATTATAATTTAACTGTTCATATAAAATAAAATTACAGCACCCATTAATGAATGATAATTGGATATTTACTTTATTATAATAACAAGATACATTTACAACCATTACAATCAATCTATCATGTGTATAACACCGAGAGAATCTACATGAACCTCATTTTTCTACTGTGATAATGGTTTCATCAATGGATTCTCTACATTCTCTTTTATAGCCACCCAAATGATCTTTATATTACCGCTCTCAAAGATCTCCCATATTAGATGATATTTGAAAAGGATGGGTTTAGTCCTTTTATGATACTAGGGTTCCTTAACATGAAAACAACAAAATTTTTGTCACAATATAAATCAATTCACTTTTGATTCTAGGAACCACTCTATGTTTAGAAATGAACTTATTGATCCAAAAATCTTATTTTGAATCATTTAATGTAGTGATGTATTTTGAATATGTTATTTATTCTAAAATATAGATTGTATGAAACTCTTCGTATTATTTTATCCACCATTTAGACAAAATAAATGTATAGATTAATATTTCATATCATCTTTTCTGGATTAGTAACTAGCTTCTATGTAACCCTTTAAAAAAATCACACCCTCTCCTCCAAATACACGGAAAGTTTGACAGAGGAAGAAATCCCCTGACCATTTATTACATAAACGAAAAAGTATATAAGTGCACAACAAAGGATGGAGGAGAACAACTTTCCTTCATCTAGACATCAATACCAACAAATGCAACACACTTACATATCATAATACTCATAACCTTCCCCACCGCCATAGTCAGGGATTTCATATGTAGTAGCAGATTCCCATTCCGAGTTCATTTCATATTTCTTCAAGAGGTTGGCATACTACTCTCTGAGCTTCATATGTTCTAGTGACCAGTCCTCTTTGCTGGAATGTGCCCAAACCTTTTTAGACACAGGTACTGCTCCTCTTTCTTTCCTGGATGAAGACCTTGTGTTTACCAGCTTTGGAAGGTAAGAGTAATCCTTCCTTGATTTCCTCCTCAGTGGCACGTACTTAGTTCCATCACATTCATATGCCCTACTTCACCCAACTTGAACAATGTCACTATAAGAAGGTCTGCCCACTCCGTTGTTTTCTTTGTCACTACCCGAGCAGCTTCCCCAGTTTCCTATTTTCTTCACAGAGGCATAAATATTGACTCCATCATCCTTCCTCACCATGACATTTTCTACATCATCTAGTATCCCTCTCACTGCAGAGTTACTTTTATGCTCAGCCACTGTAGGAGATTTCCCTGCCTCAACATCACAACCATCATGTAGCTCCAGCACAGATTCAGTCATGCCAGACTTTATATGATTCTTGGGATTAATCTCCACCATTTCAGATATCATGGAGTCCTCCATCACAACAGTAACATTCTCATTTTCTAAGCAATCAAACCTATTTCTTGTTGCCCAGCATCCTTGCACCGCATTCCTATTATCCAACCCCAATAGGGAGAAATCAGCACCAATAGCCATCACATATATCTTCCCAAACCCAAGGTCACTCGCCAACCTCTCAAATACATACTTCACCGATGGGTTAGCATGAATTTTCATCTATTTTAGACCACTCCCATTCACAGGTTCTTCTACTAGGTTCCCCTACCTCATTTCCTACACCTCCACCTCAGCCAACACATCTTCATCCACCACTGCAACCAGAGAATCATCATCCACTGCTTGATCAGCCACAACATGTTCATTTTGATCACCCCTTGCACAAGTACCCTCATTTCTGACCTCCACCACCAGTTGCACCAGCTAAGATTCCTCACATCTAGATTTTGGTTCTGCATTACCAAATCGAACCTCTCTAGTACTAACACCCTCACTGCTACCTTCCACCTCCAGATGCACCAGACCCAGATCTTCAAGCATAGAAATTTCCTTCCCTGCCCACAATGAGTGGCTTCGACTCATCTTCCCCTTACGGAAAACCATATCCGTGTGACCAAACCTCAAACAGGAAGAGAAGTATCACATCCAGGATTCAAAAACGACTTCTTGCTTCCACAAAACTCATCTCCCTCAGTTATCGAAAGGCAGGTCACTAGATCCCTCACAACATCTACCTCAACATAGATCCTTGGGAAAATTGGATGAAACACCGCCTCAGTGAGGATATCCAAACACAAGTAACGCGCCACCATATTCCCAATGACACAAATAATGGATGGATTTTGAAAAGAAAGGGGTAATCCATGGATAATTACCCACGTCGCGATCATTGAAGGGTCATGCCTCATGTGAAGGTCAAAGCTCCAATGGAATAGGTAAAACAAATATTCCTTACAACGCCGAGGAGCCCTTGACCAAGCCTCATTCAAATCCTCCTCCCAATGAAACCGGATCATGAAATGCTTTCGGTCAAGCAAGCCAAAGACTGCGCGCTTCTGAAGATTCCAAGCTTCAGCAACGAAATGATCGAACACATCCACCGAGGGCCAATTCAGTCTGAAGCATGCAATCAGGGTGATTCGGCACATATCGGATGCATCGTTTAGCTCCGACGGAAGTAGAGTCATAATGGGTTCCTCGCTAAAAAAACCAGGAACCTTCAGAGACAAACGGATTCACGGGAATGGAGAAAGGGGATCAAATAGAGCTGAGAGAGCCCTTGCCTTCCCAGGCGAAGGAGGATGCGAAACATAGAGTTATTAAGATTCATGTCATGAAACACTGGTAAATAAACCATTTTGAGTTATCTATGTTAATGTGCTTTTGCAATTTACCAATATATGTGTTTTTAATTAGTTTATGAAAACTATTAGATCTATCTCAATTGATACTCATATTGAGTATGTAGGATTCTTACCCCATGTCTTTCCTTGAGAAATATTTACCAACCCTATCTTTATAGATTGATGTTTTGAGTTATCATTACCAATAATCAGTATGTCTTAAACATAGAGTATTATAAATACTACTATTTCCCAACTAATATTCTTGTATACACTATAATAATCCATGTTTTTTTATGAAATGAATCCTTTTGATTGCATCAACAAACTAGATATTCCAACTCTGATAATATTGTTTTAGTCCATAAATGGACCATTGCAACTTACAAACCATAGTATTTTCATTTTTAAATTCAAAACCCTCTAGATATATCATATGAACATAATGAAATAAATTATTATTAAATAAATATGTTTTGACATGCATTTGATATATCACATAATCATAATGATTTGTTTTGTCTAGGAAAGTATAGAAGGACATTTTCATTTCAACAAGTGAAATGGTATATTCATATTCATCACCATGAACATGTTTGTTGCCCTTTTCCATAAGGAATATGTTATAGGTAGAAAAAAACCATCTAGGTCAATTTTATTATGGAAAACCCACTTTATCCATATAGGTGTCACTCTTTTAGGGGAATTCAAAAAGTTCCAAACATGGTTAGATTTCATGGAGTCCATCTCAGATTACATTTCCTTTAACCATTTATCAGAATAAGAAATCTCAATAGAATCTCTGTAGGATGTAGGTTCATCTTATGGGAATATTTATTCAACATCATTATCCATTATAAATCCATATCACTCAGGCTTCTGATGAATCCCATCAAACATTTGAGGTTCTTGTGTAGCTTGAGTAAGGTTTTCTTGAAATAATATTTGTTGAAACTGATCAACTTTCATTATAGGAATACTTCCTATGATTTGGTATTTAAATTATCCATGTTAAATTTCCCCCCACTGAATCCTCTACTAATGTCTTACTTATCAAGGAATATTGAATATCTAGAAAAAAACACTTTGTTATTAGTAGGATTATTGAGATAATATCCCTTGGTTTCCTTGGCATAATGAAAAAATAAGTATATTTCATAATTTAGATTAAGTTTATCGAAATTAAAACATCATATGTAATCTTAACAACCCAAAATCGTAACATAAGATAAACTAGGATTATCCCCAAATGATATCTCATATGGTATCTTTTTGACTAATTTATATAGAATGTAGTTTAGTAGGAATACAATAGTCACCAAAGAATAACCCTAAAAACAAGATATGAAGGTTACATAAACTCATCAATTATCAAACCATGTCTAAAAAGTTATGATTCTTCCATTCAAATACACTATTATATTATGGTATTTTAGGTGGAGTGTGTTGTGAACCCATTATACAATATCTAATTTGAGCTATGAGTTTCTAGATCAAGTATTGACCCGTCTGATCCGATCATAAGGCTTTAATACTCTTTCCCAATTGATTCCATTCTTCATTCTAAAACCCTTTGAAATATTAAAAAGTTTCATACTTATGTTTCATTATAAATAATAACCATACTGACTAAAGTCATTGATAAAGAAATGAACTACATAAATCCATAATTTTTTGAGTAATCATTTGTCCACCAATATCACTATGTATAAGATCAAATATTCTACTATGCCTATCATATTTTCTCCCAAAAGGTGACTTTTTTATTTTTCCTAATAAAAAATATTCACATATATCAAATGATTTATAATCGATTGATTCCAAAAACCCATCTCTTTGGAGTCTTTGAACACTTTTCTTATTTACATATCCAAGGTGACAATTCCAATGATAGGTCAAATTAGAATCATCCTCGGCCTTATTATTATGATTTTCATAATTAGGGTCATCCATATGAATAATATATGAAATTTTTGTTAATTTTAAAATCTCATAAAATATTTCATTCTTATATAGAGAACAAATATTGTTCTTAATAAAGAATGACAATAAAATCTTTTCGAAAAAAGATATGTGAATCAAATTCCTATTTCTTGTGAGAACGTAAAAAAATATTTTCAATTCTTGGACCAACCAACATGCTAAAAGCAGATTATAAGTGAAAATAATCTAATATTGAAATTATTTCTCAATTTCTGACAGGAAGATATACTTCAACTTTCATCAGTTACCTCATATCATAGAGTCTGTGTTTGTCAGTAAAATGTGTGCTTAACACCCAATATTTTATACCAATGATTCAGAGTTAGATAAATAGATTTATATAGCATTCACACTTGGGTATTATAAATGTTTCTTCTTTAGAACAATTATCAATACTAGATACCATTATTTACCTATTTTATAGGTCATACATATTAATGATTTCAATATGAGTAGTGAAAATTATTCTATAATCTACAATAAAGACATATCCGTAGGTGAGTATCATGTATTATATCTTTTTATTAAAGGGTTTAAATGATATTGAATCCACTAAAAATGAAAACCCCATATATTTAATTCATTTAGTGATGCAAGATGCATATTCCATTATGCAATGAGACTGCTATGGTGTTACTCTGATCAATTAATTATTTAGATGAGGAATAATCCTAATAAAAACAATTTTGATTATTGGATAGCTGAGTGAATAGCCATTTCTACAACCATCATATGGTTCAACTGAAATTCATTCAACTGGTATACTTTCCAAGGTTTTCCCAGATAAGTTTATCCTAAAGAAAATATCAAAAATAGATTAATAAAAGAAAACATAGGGGAACCCATCTATGTAAGAACCTACCCAAGCAAGATCCATTGGTACCCATTACTTTTTTTCCTCATACAAGATAATTTATAGGTACCCTAATATGGTATAACCTACCATGTTGATGGACTGAGGTCCTAAAAAGGACCACTTTGAGAGGTATCTAATACATAGTATTTAAAGGGGATTTTAATCTCTCCCCATCATCTCATGTAATTCCATTTTATGTATGAATGCCTCTAGGGATTTTAGTTTGTAATCATATTCCCTCCACCTAATCTGTATATTAAAACCCTATTGATGTGTAACTCTTAACACAACAACATGTTTTTGGTACTTCCCCAAAAATAGAGTTCAAGAATATTCATACATATCCCAGTGAATCAGATTCATAACGTATAAGAACACTTCATGTAAAGACATAAAGTTATATGAGATTGAAAAACTTGTCATGAATATGCCCGTAGTGAAAGTTAGAAAACATCATTCACTTTACCAGACAATTAATTCCTCAAGGAAAGTGGGTTGTCCAATCCTAAGTCTTCCTACCCGATGAGACTTTACTCAATAGATAATTCAATTCATTAAAACACTAACTCCCAAAATGCACAAACTATTCCAATTAACTATTCTCAAGATCATAACTAAAATTACAAATCGAGGTCAAGGTAGATGGAAACAAAATTTTATGATATAAAACATATCATGATTTGAAAAGATCTATCACAGAAGAAATTTAAAATATAATTGGGAATTAGAAATATTAATACTACATAAACCATTTACTATACATAAATATCAAGGAAATTTAACAAATAAATAACCAATTTAATTATTTTCCGAAACATGAGACATTTATGACCTATTCATAAATAAATTCTAATTATAAAAATTTTATAATTTAGAAATAATATAAAATATTAATATTAATTTCAATATGATCCCCTTAATATTTAATATTAAATTGAATTTAGATGATATTTCATGAATTATAAACTTTTTATTATTCAATAACTATTATACACACAATTTATATAATATAAATATCATATATTTTTTAATTTATATGCATTTAATATATAACCGCTCGTGATTTCTAAATAAACCTTTTATTTCATGATCATAGGGAATTCAATTTAATTTATCAAAAGGTATTTTAAAATATTAACCTGTAATATTTGGTAAAAACTTTCATATCAATATATTTAATTAATTATAAACAATTTATAATTAAATAATTAATTTATAAAATCCTTATAAATTAAAATATGAAAAATTTACCATTATTATTATTTATAAACATTTTATAAACCATAAAATCCATTTGAATATATTAAAAAAATTAACAAATTTTATGCCTACCCTTGTTAAGCACCTCTATTCTATGTAAGGGTATCCACATATTACCCTTACATAGATGCTGACTGTAATGGTACTGATGTTTTTGGCTTCTACATGAAGGTAATATGTAGATTACGTTTTCAAAATTCCCTCATTTAATGGTACTACCATTACATAACTCATTTTCATAAGGCTATTCTGTAGGTTTTAGACACTACATAAGGGTAAACATCAATTACCTTAACTCAATGACCCTTTAACCATTACACATAAGAGTAAAATTAAAATGACCCTTACATGAACCCTTATTTATAAGTGTATTACCATTAAAAAACACATTTTGTTAATTATAACAATGATGCTACCATTTTACGGACCTTTTACTTAAGGGTATCACATAAGGGGAAATGAAAAACTACCTTTACACAATGTTGTTTCACTACTATGTAAGGCTACTGCCTTTACACAACCCATTTGCATAAATTTAAGATAGAGGATAACCTTTAATAGAACATCTGCAATAGGGTATAAACAATATATATTGGGCTTAGATAAAGGTAAATAAAATTTAACATCAGGAAGATCACTTAGGGTTTTTTAAACTTCCTCCTATTTTACAAAAACACCATTTTTCATTTTTCTTAGAAAACCAATGATCAAAACAACTATAATACATCATGAAAATTTCTTTAATACCACTTATGGGTAAAAGAATGTCTATTACTCATATGAAAACATCCAATTTTAAATACATATGAACCTATCAAAGAACTCAATTTCAAAAATTCTTTGGGAAAATAACGCTTTACATCATAATGGAAAACTTATATGGAGAGGAACACTTCATCAATGTTAATGTGTGAGAGTTCCAAGAAATTAGTTAACTATTTAACCTTTCTGTTGACACCACTCATAAATATTTTATTATAATTCAATTATAAATTTCAGTGGAAGAAAACCCAAAACACAGTAATATCTATGTTGAATAATAAAAATGTAAATAAAACTTTTAAATAATGTACCAAATATACAAAAGTTGAAACAACCATTTCTTCTATTTAGAAGATAATTCTTGAGGGAGATCCTGCGGGGTAGTGAACCAAAGTACCATTCCTTAGAGGAAGTATATCAGCCAATGGATCCAGGAATTATTTTGGAGGATACCCATAATCCGAAGGGGTGCTAGAACCTTCTCAAAAAATATAGATGAAGTTTCAATAGGGAGAGATTTTAGGTAGATTCTTATACACATCACACTACACACCCTAAACAAGTGTATCCCATTCTCTTATATATATGAATCTCGAGGCTCCTACAATGCATGATATGCATTTCTATGAGTTGAGTTATAATTAATTTAATTTTTTCAATTAATTTAATAAGAATAATGTAAAAAATTCAAAATTGATTAGTAATATATGAATAAATCATCCTAGGTAAATAAATAATATATATTTATATTATATATATATATAATATTCATGAATCACACGCATACATTATAAAATGTACACTATATATCTAATATAATATTATTCATATATATCATGCCTGATATGCATATGTGCATGAATATAATGCATGTAAAGTTTCCTTCAAATCCAATTAATTGTTCAAATTGTTTTTCCATAATGAATACCCTATAATTTATTCTTCTTATTGATGGGTTTTCACATAGATAAACAACCATTTGATTGCTAAGAAAAAAATATTTACTTTATTTGATACCCATTATTATATAAGGTGTGATTATCCTAAACTTTATTATCATGATTGAAGGATATTTACCAAGATAGAAACATTATTTCTTTATATGGGTGATCTATTTTCATGAGTTAATCATGCTATAATTTTTGATAACTTTATGATTATATTCAAATTCATGTGGTGCACATTTGAATGGATATATCATTATGTGATTGGTGGGAAAAAAATAAATATCCCTCTAATTCATTAGTTAATTCATTACATCTCATTAGATAAATATGTTTATTGGTTTGGGGAATAAACCCAATCCACTATGCATATGGGACTGGGGAGTAAACCAAATTCAGAATGTTATTATGGTTTTGGTAGATATCCATGACAGTTGTTATGATTTTATATGATTATGTAAATGATACATTCCTATTTCATATAGAAGGGGATACCATTAGGGATGGTGGTAATATTCCCACCCAAGATTTATAGTCACCCATGGATTACTCTAATTGACATATTCTTCTCTATCTGAATCATTCTATTATAGGTTTTATGCCATGATATATAACTATTCTCTCTTGACCCAAGATGAATTATTATAATTTTATGATCTTATTCTAATTAGCATGTAAATTTTCCCATGATTATGTATATCACCTATTTAAGACTTATTGACATGTTCTCCATATCTCATTGATCATGTTTTATCCATTTATGATTGTTTAAGCTCACTCATTTCTTATGTTTCCCCATTTTCCTAGTGAATTTTATGTGTTACTAGGATTTTCATCATATTATAAGTGGTCTATGATATATAATGAAATTATATTTTATGGTATTATATAGGTTTATTATGTATTACATTATCTTTCAATTCAACCTAAGTCACTCTTTATTAAATTAAGGTTTCTTTAGGTTGGGTTCTTGTATGACCCTTAACATATTTCCTTAACATAATTATTTAATATAATAAATATGTTATAATTGATTTTAAATAAAATTTTATTAACCAATTATTATCCCCCAACAGTGTCAAGCTAGGTGTGTAGTTAGGCGTCATTGTCCTGCACCAAGTCATAGTTGAGTTAATAATCAGTATGACCTCTTTGGGATTATTACCCTTAGGTATAATTATGCTAGAGATTGTATCCACATTTAGTAACTAGAAATAGATATATTTCTGGAAAAAAACACATACTATAGACATTAAAAATATTATATGATATAATCATATACTTTTACTCATATCTTGGCTTTTCACTAAGTTATCTAACCCTAACACCAAATTTAACTAAAAAGATCACCAAAATTAATCAAATTTAAGCTAAAAGATAACTAAAACAATATTTGATACCAACCAAACTAACCCAAACATGTATTCCCAAATCTGGAACTAAAAACTCATTCTTTAAACACTATATTGACATAAAGTGAGCTGAACTTATTTTTATTTTACAACATTTCCATAGTATAATTATTAAAACCCATAAAACATCTCACATCCCAATAAATGAAGGTTTAGTGTCTTTCAGGATAATCTATATAAGATACATATTTTTGATACATGATAAAATTTATCCACATTTGAACCATAGTATTTACACTTCTAGACATATCCTATATTTTACACATTCTAAAAAACTAGAGAAAGAAAACATAATAAAGTGATGACCTTGAATGCTTAGTAAGTGAAGACTAATCAACATGCTATCAAGGGTTAGATTAAAAGAAAATGATAAAATATGAGAATGAGAGGAATATCTTATTATAATAACTTCTAACAATAGGACTTATCCACATTTAATGATAAAATAAAATGAACTATCAAATTAACAACATATAACATTTCAAAAGAGTGTAAAATCCAGAGATAATAAAAATAATACATGGAGTATAATCATAGGCATATGTCTTGGAAATAAAACATTCTTTTGAAACCTAGAATAACAATAAACTATGAGTAAAACACAATCATGGGGAAATTATAAAATTCTGAACAAATATACTGTTCATTCTTAATGTTGTGATAAAAACATTGTCTACACTTCATGCACTCAATAAACAATCTACCGCACTTAATGTTGTGATCAAAAAAATTAATAGTATATTCAATAAATTACATTACTTGCTACTCCCAAAGTAAAAAACCACAAAATATTAAGATAAAATTATTAATTAATCTATAATAAAAATCAATATGGTTAACCATTAGAAGATATTACCTTTGTAAGATAAATAATCAATATGAGTTAATATTGAATATGTTATTTTCAATAAAATCCATATTCTTTATATTATGTATTTTATTATTAAAAATAAATTTAAAAATTATAAAATTTAGAATTTATAAAATAAAATTCATTTTTGAATGACTCCCATCAAAATTTACAAAGTATAAAATATCGATCTTTTTTGAAAAGGGTAGATTTTCTATAAAAAAATATGATTTTTAGGAAAATAATTTTTTTTATTTTATATTTAGGTAAACATAAACTAGAAGATTAAAAAAAATTTAGTCATTATATATATATCTATAGAATAAAATTATACATTTAAAAATATATGTTGGACTTGGAAAACCTGAGTCCAATATTTTTTGAACCAAGGCAAAATGATATTTTAATAAAAACATTTATTTTTAGTTGTTTCTTCAAATCAAAAAATTTTAAGGTGAAATTAAATTTTAGTTTTATTTTAATGCAACATAAGTTTTATTTTTTTTAAATAAAAATCAATTTATTCCATGTAAATCAGTAACTATGATATTTTTACCTTATACACAATTTTTATGCTTAAAACATGTTTTTTTCTGAAAATATATTTTCACTTGATTAAATGTGTTTATTTTTAAATAAATATTTTAAAATTATGGAAATTTTATATGATAAAAGTATTATTAAATTTGGAATCAAAAGTTTAAAATTAGGTCATAGGTTTAGTTTTAATTTTATTTATCAAAATTTATTACTAGGGTTAAAAGTTAGCTACCCTGATAAAAAGTTGAAATGGTAAAAAAAACTATTTATAAGGGAAAATGACTAAAATATTACAAAAATGATAAAAAATTGATTTTTGGGGATTAGATAAATAAAAAATAAATCCATTTCCTCATTTTTATTTTTAAATCTATTAAACCTTAAATAGTGAAATAAGATTATTGAAATTTAATGGGTCTTTTAATAACTACCCTTTTATTCACATATAAATAGAAAATTTACACCACTTGAAGAATAACCTATAATTATAATTTATTATTTAAAATATCCAAAATTTTCCAAATATAAGCCTATACCACTTACATAATCTTTTGGTTACCTTTAGTTCTCTTAAGGCCTTCATGTCTAAGGAGTTTCCCAAGAGAAAATTCATACATCTTACGTGAGAATTACTTTTTATTATTATTTTATTTTACTATAATCCTTAATAAAATTATATAAAGTTTTTAATATAAAGAAATAAATGTCATTAGTATTCTTAAATATCATTATATTAATTGAAAAAAATTATTCAGTACTTTCTATCCACTATGAAAAAGAAAATAACATCGATTGTTAGTACGTACTGACTACAACCACCAAAAAACATATTGTTCGTTTCTAATCACTACCTCTCACGGTTGGATTAAAGGATGTAATTTATGAATTATAATGTTTTATTTGTAAAATTTATAACGGTTAAATGATAATACATCGTATATCTTACTTCCATCCATTCATTGAGAAATGGGATCATTAATTGAGTGTATGTGTGAACTACTACCTCCACAAACAACAAATTCAATTTTCATCAGCCCCCATCATTGATGGTTATAAGAATGGATTTAATAAAGATAAATTATAATTATTAAAATTTTAATATTATTAATATTTCATATTATCATCATATAAATACATCCCCTTACTCATCAAAACATTATAAAATATTACTATATGGGTTAATTTGACCACCTATGAGAATGATGTTATAATGTTTATATCAGGGATGATAATGAGATGTCATATAATGGTAATATAATATGATAATGATGAATTTATATTATATTAATTATTCTAAAAACTTGTTACTAATATTTTAAATATTTATTAATATACCACCATTCGATCATTAAGCTTGAAAAATTAATTTTATCATGTTTCATATTTTCAAAATCTATATTAACATTATACAGTCAATGAACATAATAAATAAATAAATAAATAATTATTATCATATAATTACTAATTAGGTAATTATGAACATGAAACCACTTAGTAATAGTCATCCCCATTACCACAATATTTGAATGATACAAACAAACGAACATTCCAGCCCCGTAAGTGAAAATAACTATAACTATGGAATATATTTGTAATGAAGGATTATAAATATATTTTATAAAGGGTAATAAATTTTAATATTGTCCATAATTAAGTAATTAAGTATGTTATGATTACAATTCAAGAGGCTAGATAAAGAGTGAGTTAGAGGAAAATCAAGGTAGGAGTTTTTCATCTAAATTTCTCTGTATTGGGACATGTTATAATGTTATTCATAAAATTATTATTGATATGGAATATATATAAAATAATAATATATTTTGGTATAATAAATTATTTAATTCATGTTATTTAAAAACCCATATTATTTTTAAGCACCCTATTACTTTTGATTAAGAAATTACTAGAGCCATAATAGTTTTTTCATCTCAAATTTCCGTCATTGAGACAAGTTTTGAATTATGAACCTAATTTATTTTATGTGGTTAATATACTAAATAATTAAGAAGTTATATCGTTAAATATAATTTATTAATAGTAATTTGATATCAATTTAAAACTTACTCTCTTTAAAGGTTTTTTGAGTTAAACTCTTCTCTAACAGTAATGGGTATTCATGACTCAAATATTTTCGATGGGTTATAATCACTCCTCTTTTAAAATTATCTTACATGATTGATATATTCATAACTATGTTAATTTTATGTTTTTTACACCATAAATTCTTGGAAAAACATGTTTCACACCAAATACTTCTTCCTTGATGATTATATAGTTCTCTGAAAATTCTTTTTTGTTAAGAATAATTTCCATTTAATTTAATACATTTTTCTTCCATATCTATGTTGTTACTTCACAAAACTTTTATACTTATCCTAAGGGAAAATAATTTTTTTATCCCATATGATCCTTTTATTCCCCTTAATTCATTTTAAATCAATGGTATCATTATCCTTTTAACAATTTGGGTTTTCAGTAAAAGTATTTTAAATATCTAAATGGATTTTCCTTACCAAGATCTTATATTCATCCCTTATACATAAATTGTTGACATATATTTTATTTCATATTGATGTGTTCTTTAATTGAGTTGTTTTTACACATCATTTATATATTATTTTGATTATTTTATTAATTAAATGTTTCTTAAGTGTTAAATAATTAGATATTAGAAATTTTTTTATTAAAAATATTAATTTATCAATTTTGTGTTTAATTTTTAATGTTTAAATTTAAATTATTAATTATATTTGACTATTTTTTATTTATTTATTATTTATAATTATCTTATAAAACATTAATTTTAAGTGTATCTATTTAGTTTTGGTGTTTAGAAAAATAAAAAATATATGTTTTTATGATTTATATTAATATATAATTAATGAAATTTGTCTTAAATTTAAAATATAATATTTTTAATTTTAATATATTTTTTATTTTAATTTACAAATATTAATAAATATTTTGTTTTCAAAAAATCATAAATTTAATTGAATTTATTTAATTCTTTTAGATTTAACATTTTCTAAATAAACTTTTAATTTGTATATCAAATAATTAACTGAATCATTTGTTTAATTTTATTTTTTTAAATGTTTTATTATTTTTATTAATGTTAATTTCTATTTTTAATATATCTTAATTTAACATGTCCTAACTTTTTGAGGAATTTTGGATCTACCATTAGATGGAAGTAAAATAGTTGTGCTATCGTGAGGGGTATATACTCTTGGTTTCTTCCACAAATCAATTATCTTCCACCATGGGTATATTATTTTAGATTTTATAATTTCCTCATGACATTGAAACTATTGTTCAATATTAACAATTTTAATTTTCCTTTCAAAAAATATTTTATCCCCTTGGCACCACCTCCCATGATACTTACATGGATCCACTACTCCCTCACCGAGCTACTGTCATCTATTCATTCTGTGGATATTCCTGTTAAAAAAATACTACTTCCACAAAGAATCACATGATGCCATGTTTTAAGATGTATCTTGATCCAATGATGCAACTTTGATTATTGTTGGTACTCTACTGAACCTGATCCACTATCTACCATCACTACCACAGTTGAATAAACAAGGAATTGAATTTCGGTGAGAAACTTTACTATATATAGCGGTGTTGCTCGGAAGTTGCACCAGATTCAACTAGGAAAGGTCAAAGACAAACTGATACCTCCACTCGAACAACCAACGAACAGATCCTATCCTTGCTGAAAATCCACAGAATCCACCATTAGAAATCAGTGAAGATGATGATCCCAAGTCACATATTATGAGAGATCCGAGAAGATATATTGAGGAATATTACTATTGTAACATCCAAGGTAAATAAAGAATAAAATATTTTCATATTTATTAATATTTACGAATTAAATATTAATTTTACTTTAAAGGGGTTGCTATGTTAGATAGCGTACCCAATACGCAACAAAGAGTTTCTTGGAAATCTTACGTTGCACTCTAGTAATGAAATATTATTATTTTAAATGGTAGTTAACACGTAGCCATTGTATTGGTGGGAATGAATAGAAATAACTAAAATATGATTATATATGTTTGTTAAATGTTTTTACATTTATCGAATAAATGATAAAGTCTTAAAATATGAAAATAATTCAATTTTAGGCATAAATACTCTAATATTCACTAAAAGGTCGAACTATCGCCTTTTGATGGCGAACCCTCTTTAAATATAGTTTTGGTCACTCATATACATTATATTGGACCAAATAAAATTCTTCTTTAGAATCGGGACATCAAAATTTACTTTGTGTAAAGTTTTGGTATTTTTCCGAAAAAGTTCATTTTTTAATGAATAGTGAAAAATGTTGTATTTTAATTCAAAACCACTTTTTAATCTAATTTTTTTTATGATTCAATTATCTTTTGAATTGGTTATAAAGTGAAATTAGATTATATTTTTACCATTTAATCCAATAGTGGTCGTTGGAATTAATTTCACTTTGAAATTGGACATAAAGTAGTGTCAATCTTTTTATATATATTATTTCATAAAAACAAACTATTTGTTCTGACAGTGGGAATTAATTATTAAATTAATTAATGTAACTTATATGATTTGATTTTTTTAAAATAGACATCATTTTTGAATTCGGAATATCAAATATTTCTTAGGGTGAAGTTTTGGTATTTTTCTGAAAAACTTCAATTTTAATGAATAGTGAAACCACTAAGTGGTACTTAAAAAACTGCTTTTCTATTTAAATGAAAATTTACCACCTCTGTGTTTTTAATTTAAAAAATCCAACATACATATTTTTCATTAATAAGTAAAATGTGGTTCATTGGGATTAAAATAATTTATTTGTTAATAGTAACTTTTAAGTTTTTAGTCGCGATTAGAGTTAATTAGTGTAAATTAAGGTAAAAATAGTGTTTTAATAATATGAAATAACCTAGAAACATGTACTACCCTTATTTTATGTGTCATGGCCGACCAATAAAATCCATGGGTCAACTTGGGGACCCCATAGAGCCACTTTGGTTGGAAAATGACAATAAAAACTTTTTATTTAATGTTAAAATGAAAATGTCACAAACATGTGTTGTTTTACTAAAACAATTTTTACATGGGGTTATAAAAGTCATATTTTTGACTATAAATAATCATTTGAAATATAAAAATATTTCCTACATCATGATAGTTTTTCTATAATTTTCAGACATTAAATAAATGAAATTATTAATGACACCATGATGATGCAGCGATTACCTCATTATTTAACGATTTAAATAAAATGAAAAGATAATGTAAAATATAAGACCTACACTTGTCAAAAACATATTGGATGGGTGTATTTCAAACTATTATCTCCTTTTCCTCGAAATATATAATTTTGGGACCTTCAAAATCCAGAAAGCATTTTATAATAATGTAACCTTTTATAACTTTCCAAGAGTGCCCCTCCTCTCCTCTTATAAAAGGCCCCCACCTCTACCACCTTAACCACACCTCTCAAGCCTTTGGCTGGGCCAAAACCTGCCCTTTTTGTCTCTCCACATCCCTATCTTACTCTTAGAATCATCACTTTGGGCATAAGTCTTTCCAAGGAAGCCTTTGAGCTCAAATCAAAAAAAGTTACCCGTTTTAAAGGTAGTGTATTCTGTTGTGTTCTTATGTTTTATTTTGCTTCTCCAACCCCCTAAAATCATTATATTACTTTATTTTGTAAAAACACCTATATATTAAATATACTAGGATGTTGTTATGTGAATCATTTGAGCTACAATTACACACACCTTCGTCTAATGGTTAAAGAACATAATGCTTTTGTGGATGGTGAATTTCTGCATCACGAAATATTGATTGTTCAATATTATTTTAACACCTTTCATGGTGGCCATTAAGATGTCACTCTATTTATATATGATATATATTATTTTTATTTTTTCCTTATTCTTATGTATTTTTCATTTGTGGCATACCTTTATGGTTTCCATTGTGGGTAAACACGATAATTTCATTTTAGGAAGTGCAGACTACCGCCCCCTCAAAGTGATTTGATTTGTTAATGCCATATGTAGGACGTATAAAGGATGGAGTTAGTGTTATTATATATTATGTTATAATGGAATTACAATATACCCTTATTTAATTATGATTTTACTCCATTAAATACGAAATAGAAATGAAAGTAGCGTTCATGCGTACGTACGACTTACAGTCTGCATGAGCGGTGCATTTTATTTCTTACCTCTAAATGTTATGTACTATTATAAATACATATATATGAAGGATATATATGATATATATATTATTAAAATAATGAATATAATTCTGGATATAGTGAACCTTTGACCACATAAACAACATGTAATTGTAAGAAGTCCATTTTTGACTCAAGTACCAATGATCGTTAAAAAGATCGTTGTTAACTAAAATAATTACATAGTGTTAATGACATGGTAATAAGTGATATAAAAGGAATAATGAACTTGAAAAATGTTCTTAATGAAGTAGATATTAACTTTAGTTTATTATTCAGGAGATTAAAGAGCAATCGAGTCGCGTCGGACACGAGGTAAGGTACATCGTCTCAATCTCTTTTCATTGAGGCATATTTTGTTTTATACACCACTTTATTTTATACAGTGTATAAACCCCTTTGTCTTTTACGTTTCTTCAAAAGGAATATTTTTATACAAAGTGTTTACTAAATGGAAAAGGGGAATGTTTTTGTTGTTGTACGTATGCGGCGACAACAACTTCTCCGACGTCGTGACCATTATTTGAGTTTCGGCTTCCTCTACAAGCCATAACTTTTTTTGAATGAAAAATAAATACCATGTTTTACTTTTCTTTTATTTTGGTATTGAAAATGGTTTTCATAATGTTTTTATATCAATGTGTTGTATTGATATCTTGTGATTGAAAAGTGGAAATTTTATGTTTCCTTTATGCATGTTTTATGTGATAAGATTATGTTATGGTTCTTGGGCATTGTTATGAAGACAGGTGGTTCCATGATAAACTAAGGGTCGGTGAGCCTGATATATCACTCCAATGCATTGGGTAACGCGAAGGAAGTAAAATTTAAGGTTTATCAGAAGATATTTAGGGAATATACTGTGATGGGTATTCCAAACGTAACCATGAGGGTTACTCCCTACGTAAGAATGTTATGAATGCCCCAATTTACCTTTATGTCTTATGATTTCTATGATTTATTCATGATTTGATGAGGTATGTGATTATGTTTTATGAGTAAAGTATGATTCTATGCATTGACTAATGTTTTCATTTCGTACTTTTATATCCCTTACTGAACTTTTTATGCTCATCCCATGTTTTTGAAATGTTTTTCACAGGTCAATGGAAAGGTACATGATGTGATGATAGTGTCAAGGAAGTGTCAAGACAGAATCCATGTTTATTTTAAATATGATTCTGTTGATGGGAAAAATGAGTACTGTCTTTTATGTAACCACATTTTTTAAATGTGGAATGTAATGCATGTTTTATGATCTAATTCTCTAAAACTCTAAACCTGAAAAGATCCTCAATGTGTATTCTTGAAGTAACTCAAGATTAAGTAGTGTTTAAGGCTGTGGCCTTATAGTTGGTATCAGAGGCCAATTTAGATAACATTAAGAGTTATAATTCTATTAAATGATTCTCAAAAAATATTTTTTATGGTCAAATTTAAATGATATAGCATTTGAAGATCACCATGTTGCTTCATCTAAGACATGTTTGTTCAGAATGGTTTTCCACATAGGAAACAGGGAAGCAGTGCTAGGAAGGCATACATAAGGAAATGACCTTCTGAATCAGCATCCTGAGATGGTCGGAATTGGAACTGAACTATTTTTTGCAGTAATGGTGCAATTGACTCAAGCGATAAATGGTGGTGGTATACATGCACGAGATCAGACAGATCAACCGCAGAGGAACATGTCAGTGGTGGAACATTTCATGAATGAACATCCCCCATCATTCAGGGGATCATCTGACCCTGTGCTAGATTAAGGGTGGATTAAAGCACTAGAGAAGATTTTCGATGTCATGGGGTGTTCAAGAAATCAAAAGGTTATTCATGTTATTTATCGTTTGGAGGTTGAAGCAGATTAGTGGTGGTCGATGGTTAAAAATATCAGGGCCGCTGATGAGATTGATGATCTCGAATGGGATGAATTCAAAGGTATGTTTCATGAGAAGTATTTTCCTAAGGCTGTTCAACTTAGGATGAAAAAACAATTCATGGAATTGAGGCAAGAGGAATACTCAGTGGTTGCCTATGAAGAAAGGTTCACACGATTGGCTAGGTATGCTCTAAATTTTATATGAGACCATGATAGTAAAATCAATCATTTTTACTCAGGATTAAAGCCAAAATATCAAAGGGATTTAGTTTCTCATAAGTTCAAGAGTTATGAAAAGCTTGTTTGATGTGCTGAGAAGGTGGAAATGGAGTTTTCAAATGATCAAGTGTTCTATAACTACCAGCAGAAGAATAGACCGAGGTGGAATGAGAAATGAAAGAATTCTTCAAAAAGGTCTGATGGTAAGAAAACTAAGTTTCTAGTTTGTGATAAATGTGGTAAAAGGCATGCTGGGGAATGTCTTCTAAATTTAGGAAAGTTCTATCGATGTGGTAAGATGGGACATAAGGCTCGTGATTGCACTGAAAAAGATCAGGGTGATGTTTAGACCAAATTTGATTTACATTTAGTGAAATGTTTTAAGTGCAATAAGATGGGTCACTATGAAAATGAGTGTCCGACAAAGAGCTCGAGTGATGGGAAGCAGTTAGACTACAAGCAGAAAGGGGTGGTGAAATCATTTGCAACTACTTCAGCAGATGTCGGGCCATCAAATGAAGTTGTATGAGGTACTTTGTTTGTTTTTTCATATTTTGCCAGTGTGTTGTTTGATTCGGGGTCTACACATTCTTTCCACTCTGAAAACTTTTCTAGTAAAATGGGAATACCACCTCAAGAAATGACTCATGAACTTGTGGTAAAAACAACTAGGGAAAATGTTGAGGCAAAAAGAATTTATAAGAATCTTCATATCCTTATCCATGGAAAGAACATACTTGCAAACCTTATTGTTTTAACTCTAGTAGAGTTTGATGTTATCCTGGGTATGGATTGGCTCTCTGTTTACCATGCTAAGATTGACTGTAGAGCTAAAAAAGTTTCTTTTCATAAAGACTTTCAGTTTGTGTACAAGAATGAACCCTTGATATTAATAACATATAAAGAGGCCGAGAAACTTGTAAAAGATGGAAATGAATGTTACCTTGCACATATCATTGAAAGCAAGGGAACTATTCAGATTAATGATGTGCCAGTGGTAAATGAGTATCCTGATGTTTTTCTGGATGAGTTGAATGGAATAATACCAGATCGGGAAGTTGAATTTACTTTTGACTTAGTTCCTGATGCTAATCCAATTTCAAAACCCCCTTATCAAATGGCTGAAACTGAATTTTTAGAGTTGAAGGAGCAATTACAAGATTTATTAGAGAAAGGTTTCATTCGACCTAGCACACCACCATGAGATGATCCTGTTTTATTTGTTAAAAAGAAAGATGGTTCTATGAGACTTTTCATTGATTATAGAGCCTTGAATAATATCACTGCTAATAAAAAGTATCCTTTTCCTCATATTGATGATTTGTTTGATCAGCTCTAGGGAGCTCAGTATTTTTTCAAAGATTGACCTGAGATCGGGGTACCATCAGTTGAAGGTAAAGGAAGAAGATATTCTTAAGACCGCATTTTGAACAAGACATGGCCAATATGAATTTTTAGTAAAGCATTTTGGGCTAACCAATGCACCTGATGTATTCGTGGACCTTATGAATAGGATTTTCCATGAGTTCTTGGATAAATTTTTTGTTTTTTTCATTGATGATACTTTGGTGTTTTCTAAAAGTAAAGAGGAGCGTGAAAGACTTTTAAGGGTTATTTTGTAAACCTTAAAAGAAAATAAATTGTATGGGAAATTCAGTAAGTGTGAGTTTTGGTTGCAAAAAATTTATTTCCTTGGTCACATTGTTTCTAAAGATGGGATAACTGTTGATCCAGCAAAAACAAAGGTTGTTAATGAATGTCCAAGACCGACAAATGTAACTGAGATTCGTAGCTTCCTTGGTTTGGTAGGCTATTATGGAAGGTTTTTTATAAAAGTTTCATGGTTATCTAGTCCAATGACTAACATAACTCGAAAGGGTGTTAAGTTTATCTGGACAAAAGAATGTGATGATTGTTTTCAGGAAATGAAAAGAAGATTGGTGAATGCTCCAGTTCTGGCACTACCTTCAGGAATGGTGAGTTTGTTATATACAATGATGCTTCATTGAAAGGACTTGGTTGCATCCTAATGAATAATTATCAGGTAATTTCTAATGCTTCATGATAGTTTAAAACTAATGAGGTAAATTTCCCTACACATGAATTGGAATTAGCTGCTATTGTTTTCGCTTTAAAAACTTGGAAGGCATCATTTGTATGGGTTAAAGTGTGAAATATATACCGATCACTAAATTTTAAAGTATATATTCACTCAGAAAGAATTGAACATGAGATAGAGGAGATGACTAGAATAAATCAAGGATTATTATTGTATAATTCATTACCATCCTGGAAAAGAAAATAAAGTGGCTGATGCTTTGAGTCGAAAATGTAATGCTTCATTAACAATGTTGCGGTTGGAACATGATCATTTGGGTAAGGATTTGATGAAATTTGGAATAGAATTTTTTGGTGTAGGAAGTTATTCTATTTTGTTTCAGGTATCAGTGAGATCATCTCTTTCAGACAGAATTAAGCAAGCACAGAATCAAGACAGCGAGTTGCAGAAAAAGGTAGAGCTGGTTCAGAAGGGTAAGTTTCCTAAATTCAACATTGATAATGATTGTGTTTTGAGATTTTGGAAGAGATTGTGTGTGCCGTGTGATTCAAAGTTGAAGAGAGAGTCATTATGTGAAGCTCATAGTTCTCTGTTTTCAGTTCATCCAGGAAGTACTAAGATGTATAGAGATCTCCGGAAGTATTACTGGTGTGATGGAATGAAAAGGGATATTTCTGATTTTACTGTGAAGTGTTTGACTTGTCAACAGGTAAAAGAAGAGCAACAATTACCAAAAGGGATGCTTCAGCCTTTACCAGTACCAGAGTGGAATTGGGATAATATATCCATGGGCTTCGTTGTGGGATTGCCGAAGACACCTCGAGGTAATAATGCAATTTGGGTTATTATTGATCGCTTGACTAAATCTACTCATTTCCTTGCTATACGAGATACTTTTTCCCTAGATGAACTTTCCCATTAGTATCTTAAAGAGATAGTCAGGTTACATGGAGTTCCTCTCTCCATTGTATCTGATCGTGATCCCAGGTTTACTTCTAAATTTTTGAAAGGCCTTCAGACGTCGTTGGGTACTGAATTAAATTTAATACATATTTTCATCCTCAATCAGATGGGCAGTCAGAAAGAACGATTCAGAAATTGGAGGATATGATACGTGCTTGTTCTATGGATTATCAGGGAAGTTGGGAACAACATCTTTATTTGGTTGAGTTTTCTTATAATAACAGTTTTCATTCCAGTATACAGATGGCTCCATTTGAGGCATTATATGGTAAATGGTGTCGAACTCCAACTTTTTGGGATGAATTGGGTGAAAGGAAGCTGATGGGACCAGAATTGGTAGAAGAGATGGAAGGAAAAGTTCAGTTGATTCAGAAACATATGGGAACAGAACAGAGTAGGCAGAAGAGTTTTGCGGATAACCGGAGGAAGGATCTATCTTTCAAGGTATGTGATCATGTTTTTCTCAATGTTTCACCATGGAAAAGTGTGATGCGATTTGGTAAGAAAGAAAAGCTGATTCCAAGGATCATTGGCCCATATGAAATTCTGGAGAAAGTTGGATCATTTTCTTACTAAGTGGCTTTACCTCCGAGTTTATCTCAGGTACTTAATGTTTTTCATGTTTCGATGTTGAGAAAGTATATTCCAGATCCATCTCATTGATTTGAGCCCAGAGGTAGTTCAGTTGGAAGAGAAACTCTCTTATGAAGAACAACCAGTCCAGATTCTTGACGGAAGAGAGAAAGTGTTGCGAAATAAGGTAATTCACTAGGTAAAGGTTTTGTGTAAAAACTATATGGTTGAAGAGGCTATGTGTGAATCTGAAAATTCTATGAGGGATAAATACCCCCACTTATTTTGATAAGTGAATAAAATTTCAAGGATGCAATTCCCAAAAGGGGGAAGGATGTAACATCCCAGGTAAATAAAGAATAAAACATTTTCATATTTATTAATATTTACGAATTAAATATTAATTTTACTTTAAAGGGGTTTCTATGTTCGATAGCGTACTCGATACGCAACAAAGAGTTTCTTTGAAATCTTACGTTGCACACTAGTAATAAAATATTATTATTTTAAATGGTAGTTAACACGTAGCAGTTGTATTGGCGGGAATGAATATAAATAACTAAAATATGATTATATATGTTTTTAAAATATTTTTAAATTTATCCAATAAAGGATAAAGGCTTAAAATACGAAAAGAATTCAATTTTAGGCATAGATACTATAATATTTACTAAAAGGTCGAACTATCGCCTTTTGATGGTGAAACCTCATTAAATATAGTTTTGGTCACTCTTATAAATTCTATTGGAGCAAATAAAATTCTTCTTTAGAATTGGGACATCAAAATTTACTTTGTGTAAATTTTTGGTATTTTTCCGATAAAGTTCATTTTAATGAATAGTGAAAAATGTTGTATTTTAATTCAAAACATATTTTGAATCTAATTTATTTATATGATTAGATTATCTTTTGAATTGGTTTTAAAGTAAAATTAGAATATATTTTTACCATTTAATCTAATAGTGGCCGTTGGAATTAATTTCACTTTGAAATTGGACTTAAACTAGTGCCAATCGTTTGATATATATTATTTCATAAAAACACGCTATTTGTTATGACAGTGGGGATTAATTATTAAATTAATTAATGAAACTTATATGATCTTAATTTTCTAAAATAGACATCATTTTTGAATTCGGAATATCAAATATAGCTTAGGGTGCAGTTTTCGTATTTTTCTGGAAAAATTCAATTTTTAATGAATAGTGAAACCACTAAGTGGTACATAAAAAACAGATTTTCCGTTTAAATGAAATTTTACCACCTCTGTGTTTTGAATTTTAAAAACCCAACATACATAGTTGTCATTAAGATGTAAAATGTGGTTCAATGGGATTAAAATAATTTTTTTGGTGAATAGTGACTTTTATGTTTTTAATCGCGATTAGAGGTAATGAGTGGAAATTAATGTAAAAATAATGTTTTAATAATATTAAGTAACATATCCACATGTCCTACCCTTATTGGATGTCTCATGGTCGACCAATACAATCCATGGGTGAACTTGGGGACCCCATGGAGCCACTTTGGTTGGAAAATGACATTAATTACTTTTTATTTAATGTTAAAATGAAAATGTCATAAACATGTGTTGTTTTACTAAAACAAATTTTACATGGGGTTATTCAAGTCATATTTTTTACTATAAATAATCATTAGAAAGATAAAACGATTTCCTACATCATGATATTTTTTTATAATTTTTATACATTAAATAGATTAAATTATTTATGACACCATAATGATGCATCGATTACCTCATTATTTAACAATTTAAATAAAATGAAAATATAATGTATAATACAAGCCCCACACTTGTCAAAAACCTATTGTATTGGTGGATTTCTAACTCTTATCACCTTATCCTTGAAATATATAATTTTGGGACCTTTAAAATTCGAAAAGCATTTTATAATAAAGTTACCTTTTATAACTTTCCAAGAGTGCCCTCCTCTCCTCTTATAAAAGGCCCCCAACTCTACCACCTTACCCACAACTCTCAAGCCTTTAGCAAGGCCAAACCCTACCCATTTGGTCTCAACACATCCCTCTATTACTCTTATAATCCTCACTTTGGGCAGACGTCTTTCCAAGGAAGCCTTTGAGCTCAAATCAAAAAGAGTTACCCATTTTAAAGGTAGTGTCTTCTCTTGTGTTCTTATGTTTTATTTTACTTCTCCAACCCCCTAAACTCTTTCTATTACATTATTTTGTAAATAAAAAAGTATCTTATGTATACTAGGATGTTTTTATGTGAAGCATTTGAGCTACAGTTACACACCTTCGTCTAATGGTTAAAGAACATAATGTTTTTGTGGATGGCAAATTTCTACCTCATGAAATGATGATTGTTCAATATTATTTTAACACCTTTCATGGTGGCCATTAAGATGTAACTATATTAATATATGATATATATTATGTTTATGTTTTCCTTATTATTCTGTATTATTCATTTGTGGCATACCTTTATGGTTTCCATTGTGGGTAAACACAATAATTTCATTTTAGGAAGTGCGGACTACCGCCCCCTCAAAGTGATTTGATTCGTTAATGAAATATGTAGGATGTATAAAGGATGGAGTTAGTGTTATTATATATGATGTTATACTGGAATTTTAATATACCCTTATATCATTATGATTTCACTCCATTAAATATGAAATAGAAATGAAAGTATCGTTCATGCGTACGTACGACATACTGTCTCCATGAACGGTTCATTTTATTTCTTACCTCTAAATGTTATATACTATTATAAATACATGTATATGCTGGATATATATGATATATATGATATTAAAATCATGAATATCATTCTGGATATAATAAACCATTGACCACATAAACAACATGTAATTGTAAGAAGTTCATTTTTGACTCAAGTACCAATGATCGTTAAAAAGATCGTTATTAACTTAAATAATTACATAGTGTTAATAAAATGGTAATAAGTAATATAAATGGAATAATGAACATTAAAAAGGTTCTTAAGAAAGTATATATTAACTTTAGTTTATTATTCAGGAGACTAAAGAGCAATCCAGTCACGTCGGACACGAGGTAAGGGACATCGTCACAATCTCCTTTCATTGAGGCATATTTTGTTTTATACACAACTTTATTTTATACGGTGTATAAACCCCTTTGACTTTTACGTTTATTCAAAAGGAATGTTTTTATATGAAGCATTTACTAAAAAAAGGGAATGTTTTTTTGTTGTACGTATGCGGCGACAACGAATTCTCCGCCGCTGTGACCATTATTTGAGTTTCAGATTCCTCTACAAGCCATAACTTTTTTTGAATGAAAAATAAATAACGTGGTTTACTTTTCTTTTATTTTGTTATTGAAAATTGTTTTCATAAAGTCTTTATATCAATGTGTTTTATTGATATCTTTTGATTGAAAAGTGGAAATGTTATGTTTCCTTTATGCATATTTTATGTGATACGATAATGTTATGGTTCTTGGGAATTATTATGAAGACGGGTGGTTCCGTGATAAACTAAGGGTGGGTGAGCCTGATATATCAGTCCAATTCATTGGGTAATGCGAAGGACTTAAACATTAAGGTTTTTCCGAAGAGATTTATCGAATATACTGTGATGGGTATTCCAAACTTAACCATGAGGGTTACTCCCTACGTAAAAATGTTATGAATTCCCCAAGTTACATTTCTTTCTTATGAATTATATGATTTATTCATGATTTGATGAGGTATGTGATTATGTTTTATGAGTAAAGTATGATTCCATGCATTGACTAATGTTTTCATTTCGTACTTTTATATCCCTTACTGAGCTTTTTATGCTCATCCCATGTTTTTGAAATGTTTTTCATAGGTCAATGGAAAGGTACATGATGTGATGATAGTGTCAAGGAAGTGTCAAGAAAGAATCCATGATTATTTTAAATATGATTACATTGATAGAAAAAATGAGTACTATCTTTTATGTAACAACTTTGTTTAAATGTGGAATGTAATGCATGTTTTATGATCTAATTCTCTAAAACTCTAAACCTGAAAATATCCTCAACGTGTATTCTTAAAGTAACTCAAGATTAAGTAATGTTTAAAGCTAGGGCCTTATAACTATATCACCACCTATAGATCTAAATGTCCCACATCTGGAAAGGTTGAATGAAGAAAACATGAAACCAAAATATTTGAATGCCACCTCCATTGAAACTGTTCCAACTAAGACCGTGATGTGAATAATTGATCATCAAGAGTAAATCTGAGGCTTTTGAGGGAAGCTTGATCATTAATCATATGAGATTCCACTAAAGTTTAGCACCATAGTTGAGGATTTTTGAAGATGATTTCACATGGGAAATCATTAAAGCCTTAAATATCTATATATAAATTATTAAAATGGATAAAGAAAACCCAATTTTTTCTTAATATCTATGATTCATTGATAACCACAACAAGATTTAGTAAATTTGAGGTTTAAGGTAATAAAGATGAGATCATGATAATTTTTTACAAATCCATAAATTCTAAACCTTATATTTTTGAAGGACAATATTTGTTTTGGAATTTCATAATATGATCAAAGGAAGCTTTGGAATGAAATGAGTTCATTCATGTCAAGGGAGATGACTTGTGTTGACTGAAATTGAATATTGTCTATTGGATTTGTGATTTCTATTTATAGGGACTGATTTATGAAGATTATATCTCAATCATTCTACATATTCTATATCCAATTCAAATACTAGTATGGAGAGTGGGCAACCAATATCTTGTAGGAGAGGGAGGAACATAGTAGTGCTCATGATGAATAATTTCATGAGAGTTATTTCTCCTCTATTAATCTTTCATTTTTTTTGTAATTGAAGATAGATATTTTTTTATATAATTGGATTGAAAATGTTTTGGGGAAAATCTTATTGCTTTGTGAATTTATTCTGTGGGTTCTATTTTTACGTATTTTTTATTTCATTTCTTCAAATATTAGAATCATTTTGTGAGGTCGATTCGGATTATAAATTTTTTGTGTGACTCTCACATCTTATTTTAAAAAATTCATATTCTATCATAGAGATTGATTCTGGTGATGTTTTCTCAAAATTACTTTTATTTTGGATGATACATGATGTGGTGATCTTTGAGAATCATTCTTATGTAAGATTTTTCTCTTGGTGAAGGAGATAAATCAAACATTTTTTTTGGGATTTGAGTTTAACAAAATTTCTATAAATGAATAAATTTATTTAAACCATGTAATATAAATTATCCTTGCTATTGTCGCTATTATGTTTCCCACATTCCCTCCTCAATACTCGATAATATTTCCTGATATATCTTTTTTTAATCGATGTTTCATCATTAATTGTATTTCATAAATTAAAATATAAGTAAAATATTTTTTATATTTTTTTTTATTTTTTTATAAAATTCGTTTTATGATCACTATCACCCTTCTCTATTGTTTCAACACGCTACACACTATTATATAGTAGTAAATTAGATATATATATATAAATAATTAAATTTTCTTTTATGTTATGAAATACATGTCAGTTATCAAGGTCACTTGTCTGGATTTTTTTGAAGTGATGTTTTATGATGTTTTCTCTACACCTTAAAAAAATGTGTTTTAAAAAGAAACTTGAAAGTCATTTCTTTTTAAGATGATATTATGAAACTATTTTAAGAAAGATACATATTATGATATCTCTTCTATTTTCAATGTATTATTCTCTAATGAAGTAATGGATCATAAATAACCATATATGTACTATTCATAAATACTCATTTTTGGAAGATTATGTTTTTTAGTGTCAAATGATATTTTTTATGTGGTACTATTTAGAGAAGTTATGAAACCAATTTTATACTTTTAGGTTATTTATGATAATATGAATGATTTGATTTTTAGTGGACCTTATATGTGTGGATGATGATAGGTGGGGTCCTATATCACCATTAAAGGATTTGGATAAAGATTTATATCCCATGACATAAGATTTCTAAGCATGTATATTTTGTTTTTTCACAACATAAAGTATGGGTATTTTGTTTTATCAAAAAATGAAGAATGGATACTTTTTTATTCAGAACATGAAGCATGATATATTTTTGGTTTACAATTAAAATAAATTGAATTTTTTTTAATCACAAGATTAAATTTGGGTATTTTATTTGTTTAAAACATGAGGCGTGGGCACTTTTTTTATTCACAACATGCAGTGTGAATATTTTGTTTGTTCACAATGTTAAAATTACCACATATCTATGTTTGACCCAATATTATTTGTTATTATAGGTTTCAAAATCATTACATTTCCATGAAATATACCTATTATTACAATCCATGGATCATGCTTATTATATCATATTTCTTAACACTTTTTAAAGGTTATATGTTATTAATTTGAGATTACATGTCCTTCTACCATGAGTTGCGGAAAACTATTATTATCCTAAGTTCTTTTAATAAAATATTACTCCTATTATAATGTTTTATCATATGATTATGATCTTACCCATGATAAAACTTTTATTAGCCAAACCTTACTGAGTGTTTGAGCTAACCCAATTCGTATGTTTTCTTTCCCTAGCTTATAAATATGAGTATAACCTATGAGATTTCGTGAAGTGGATTTAGTGTAGTTCATATGTGGAGAAATGTTCTCATGTGTCAAAAAAATGTTTATTATTTAAGTAATACATAAAGACCCCAAAACTTCCATTATTGTGATTGTGAAATGTTTTATGAGTTTTAATTCTAATATTATGGGTTTTTTAAATAAATATAGGTTTTTCTCACTCTGTATCAAGCTAGTTTTTAATGAAAGTGAATTTAGCACCAAATATGGGAGTACGAGTTTGGGATGATTAATTATATATATCTCTATTTATTTCTAAATATTTTTAAGATGATTATATTATGATATTTATGTTTCCTTACCCTTCATTTTTTTTGGAAAATGCATTGCTATATGCTTCCCTTCATTTTATTTCTTTAAGTAAAAAACAATGAAGTTTATAAGGGAATATTTTCTAAAATATATCTTCATCTATAAGTTCCTTATAATTAAACTCAATTTATTTTTATGGAACAATAATTTATATATTTTATTAGTTAAATTAATTTTTTAAATTCTTATATCTCATTTTTAAAATTATTTCTAAACGTTACTTATTTTTTTATTTTTCCTGAAAACATCACAAAAAATTATGCAAACTCTTCTTATGAATTCTCTTACACGTTATAATTTATTTTTATTATGATTATTTTTCAAATAAATTATTTATATTATATAAAAACATTAAATTTTTTATAAAAAAATTATTAGGAAAAATCTTACATTTACGTCCTTTCATAGAAATGACTTTTTTACTTATGTAAATATTGTGAAAAAAGATAAGAATTATTTTTCTTAATACAATAAGAATTTAATATATTTTTCTAAAATTATTATCATCTATATCAATACCCTTTTTAAATTCCACCATTTTAAAATTAATTACATAATTTTATCTATTATTATACCCTGTCACAAGTTTTACTATGGAAATATAACTCTTTTATTTGTTTTCCTAATTCTTATACTTCCATGGTATTGTAGAAATAGAATAATTATGTGTATATAGATCCATCAATAATTTTTTAATGAAATATCATCAACAATGTATAAATAATGCTTTTCTTAAAATGTATTTATATAGAGAATTCCCTACATTCTTATTATTGAAGGTTATTGACCAAGTTGATCATCCATTATATTGAATATGTAAATTATTGAGTAGACTGTAGAAACACTTTACTATATAGTGTGAATATCCTAAACATAATTATTTTTATTAAGGGGTATATACCCAAAAAGAAATTTAATTTAAATGGATGTCCATGTTTTCATGAGTTAGTGATGTTTTGATTTTTTGATGGATTCATGATTGATTTAATATTTATATGACACATATAAATAGACATCTCATTATGTGATGGATTAATCTTAAAATATATATTCCTCCAATACATTAGGTAAATCTTTATATCTCATGAGATAACAATGCTCTGGGACTATGAAGTAAACTCAATCCAATATGTTAATGTGACTGGGGAGTAAACCTAATCCACTATGTTATTTTGGTTTTGTAATAGAGTATTGAAATTTATTATGATTTTCTATGCTTATGTATACACCATATTCCCATAGTATATTTAAAGTGATCCCATTGGTTATGGGTTAAGAGTCATTTTAGATATTTCAATCCCGTTATGGATTTCTCTAATTGGTATATTCAATTTTTCTAGTATCATTATTTTAAACATTTTATTCCATGATATACAAGTATTCTATCTTTCCTCATGATCAATTATCCTTTATTTCATGATTGTATTATGTTAGTATTTCAATTTCTCTAATTATCATGTATCTCACATGTTTATTAATTATTGATAAATTCTCCATTTTGAGTTGAATATGTTTTAACCCTTACTAAGAGTTTTTTCTCACTCCTTTCTTATTCATCCCCATTTCCCTATGCGATCGTTGGTGTTAAATATGTTGTGGTTAGTTCATAAGTGGTTTACAAAGAAGTATTTAATTATATTTTATGGTATGATATATGCCGATAATGAATTATGTTCCTTGTGACACAATGATATTTTAGAATAATTTTTTTCTTTACCAAAATTGTATGTGTTTGATAGCTTACATAACATGCAGCACTGATTATAAAATTAAAGATGATATATTGTAACATAATTGTTAAATTAATCGTATGAATAGGAATAAAAACCTTATATAAAAATATGTATAATATTTTCAAATGAATAAAATTTATTGATTAATGCAAAACAAATAAGTACTCAATTTTTAAAAGATTTATTTTATACTTCATTAATATATTTTCTTCAAAAGTGGTTTTTATTGCATTTTGTGCACAAAAATTATATTTAATTTCTACCATTTTAAATATATGTATTTAAGTTAATGAATATAATTTTTAAAATCACCATTTCAATATTATCTTATGGTGATGTTTTTAGTTTTTTCTAAAAATATGTATTTTATAGTGAATAGTGAAAATTTTGATTTTTGAAAGAAGGTAATTTATTTTTATTAAATAATGTAATTTAAAAGTACTAATATGTTTTAAATTTAATATAAAATTAACATAAGTATCTGTTAAATAAATATCATATAATTTGTTGAATAATAATCAATATTATATTTGACTTGGGTATGATTTTATTTTTGGGATTAAAAATATATTTTCTATAAATGGTTTTTATGCATGAAATGTGATTTTATCTTAAAAAATTAATTTAATATATATTGTGTAATTTTTTAATCAAATTTATATATTATATATTCAATAAATTATTTTAACATTCATCTTATTCTTTTTTCAATCCAGGGAATTTAAATAAATTATGTTTTGTGCTTAAAATACATTTGTCTAAAAATAGGTTCTCATTCGATTTCACAATCTTATTTAAAATTAAATTCAGATAATTATATAAATTTAATATATATATTGTATATTTTTAATAATAATACTTTATTTATTTTAATTTGTTCAAATTAAAATTTGTTCATAATGAATAGAAAAATCAGTACAATTTTGTTACCAAGGTTAAGGTTAAAATGTTTTTATGATGGGGGGGGAATCTAAGAGATATGTGTAGTAGTGCCACCTAAACTCATATAATTATTATTTTATCAATATATTTAAAACTTATATTACATTCTGTTTCAATCGTTTCATAATATTTACTTCTTTCTCTGAAAAGTGACCATATTTTATTTAAATATTTAATGTAATTCTATGTGTGTACCTCCCCTCACTTAAAAAGAGGCACCTCTTATCCTACATTTTAACACAATTTTATTATTATATATTTTTTGAAACCTGCTAAAAAACATGCTAGATTATTCACCCACAACCTTGATCCTCTAGTTCTCACCTAATACCGATCTTTTAATGGTTAAGGGGAAGGCCAAATGAGGTCTCTCATGGAAGCGATATAAATCTCAACCAAAATATTTGAATATTATAAATTATTAAACCCTATAAAAAGATATAATATCCATAAAACATGATTAATATAGTATAATAAATATACTCATATTTTATTATGTTGATGTAACAATTATTTCCCACCTCTTCTATATTAAATAAGAAATGAATGCATTGGTTGTGCATGTGGGTGGATTACCGCAACCACATAGAGATATGATTCATTTTCTACCACTATATTTCATCGATGGTTATTATAATGGATTTAATTTTAAAAATTAATTTTATTAAATAATTATTCTTCTATAATTATAATATATTATCTACCTTCTTACTTCCCAATCCATTGGAAAATTATAACGTCGCTCATGCGTACATGTGGACTACCACCACTAAACAAATATGTGATTCGTTTTTCATTTAAAATTTATGTGCATTGTATTAAGGATATATTTAATGAATATATATGATATTTATGATATAATAATGATTCCATAACTATAAATTATTATTTACTTTTCATTCATTCCATTAATCAAAAAGTTGAAGCCTCACTCGTGTCAACGTATGAACTACCGTCTCCATGAATTGATGTAATTTATTTTTCATAACTACTCTATATGAATGATTACAGTAGTGTATATAATTATTAAATATGATAATTATGAAATTATTTATATTTTTTATATGATATAACCATGATTAAAGTTCAAATAGAATCACTTCTAAACCAAAACATACATGAAAAATGAATATATTAACACCCTCAATTTTTTTTGGAAATAGAATTATTAACAAATAGGTGTTGAAATATTATAAGTGGATAATAAATGATATTATAATTATGAATTTTTTCTTGTAATAGAAATATAATAAATAAAAATTTATTATACATAACTTTAACATTCTCACTAATCTAGTTGGACAAAAGGTAGGGGCTCTTCATCTCAATTTTGTTTCATTCAGGCATGTTTGATTATATAAACCTATTTATGTCTATGAGTTTTATATAATGATCCTTTTAAATTTTAAATCCTTTAAATTTAGTAATTCATGGATTTTAAAATTATAATTCAAATTATTTCATCCAAGTGGTTTTTATTGAATGTTACACAGGAGGCAAGATTTTATCGTCTAAAATTGTCTTCTAGGGAACACAAGTTATGTTATACACTTTTACTATTTTATGTGTTTTATATGTTTCTCCTTTTATATTTTATATCATGAATATTTTTATATTAATTTAATTTAATGTTTCATTTGAATTTATTTCATTCATGGGTGTTATTATTCAATAGTTACCAAAGCATTATGGGTTTTGCATTAAAATCTAGTTTTATAGGTATTTTTATGCTTAAATTTACTGTGATGAAGATATATGATATATATTTAAAAAATATAATTTATTTCATTATCCCCTAGTTATGTTTTTAAATTTAATGTTTTTATTTCATTTTAATATCTTTATGTACTCTATAGAATGAAATAATTTTATTTAAGGAAAACCAAATTTATTTCTATTCGGTTAATAATGTTTACTTCCACTTCCATATTTTCATTAAAATGTTTTCAAGAATGATTTTACTTTTCCTAGAATATTATCTAAAGTAATTTTAACTATATTATACCTTCTTTACCATGGTTTATAAGAAATATTCTTATCATTTTCCAAATGGGGAACTATTGAATTTTTACTGAAAATGTGAAAGGAATATTTTTTATTATATACTTCATGAATAACTTTCCCCACCATCATGATTTATATTTTATTTAAAGATTCATTGATAATATTCCATTATGGTTTTTAAATAAATAATTTTCACAAAAATTCATGGAATATTTAGATTTTAAATAAGTGATCACAAAATTGAAATGGTATTTTCCTCAATAAATGTCTTAGTCATATTTTAAATACAATTTCCTATATAATAGTTTCCTTTAATATTTCGTTTTATTTACTAGGGATATGATCCAATGTTACCATATTTGTTATTATTATGGATGTTTTATGATTATTATGATAAAATATTGAGGAAACCAATTTTATTTTCTAGGATTTAAGATATGATGAAATTGTAAATGTTTTCTTTATATTAGGGAATAAATATCCATGTATTATGATTATGTGATGGGTGAGTATGTTACATCCATTAAATTAATTGGGTATAGATTAATCTTTTATTAGCTCACAGGGTACGTGAGAGGTTATAAAAACACAAAAATGGGGTAGACGGTTGGTTATCCAACACCCAAAAGAGGGTAAACATGAGTTTATCCCAAGCCTGAATAGGGACATGGGTGGTTTACCCAAGACTCACATGTGATGAATGTCATAGTGCATCGACTTTACATATTATTTATCTGATTATGATTATGCTACAATTGATTTCCCTAAATTTTGACATGTTTTCATAAAAAATATATATTCTCATGGATCTTGATCTTTGATCCTCTTATGAACTACCAAGGATATACACCACAATTCATGTTTATGATCCAATAATAGTTCGGTATGATTTTAAAATGATAATATCATTCTATCATACCCTTATTATCATCTTATTATGACTTATGATCATTGAATTATATCTCACCAGTTTTCCCTTAATTATCATTTGATCTCACACTTTATATTGTTTCCTTTTTCCCAGGTTATGAAGAATGGTTTATGTATGATATGTATAATAAGGTATCTAGATGTGAATAACTTAATGTGAGATGATGAATATATTTTATGTACCACTTATTAATGTATCCATGTTTCTGAAGACACTAATACTTTTGTATTATATTGTGTATCATAATTATATGTAATTAATGTTAATAAAATGAGACGTAACATTTATGTATGTAATTTTTGGGTTTCATAGTTGGTATTAGAGTAAGGTTTAGTCATTTTTGAAAAATAGAATGAGAAATATTTCATGACAACCCTTAGGATAAGCCAAAGAATATAAGAAAATCCTATGTTATGTTAAATAAAGGAGTGTGGTTTTCCTAGAAAATACATCCTTATCTTGATAATAGTAATTATATGCATATATAGTATAAATTCACCTTAGGGTAACAAATAAAAAAGGATATATTTTGTATTAACTTGATCATCACTGATGCACAATGAGTGGGTATAATACTATACACCTAGATAGAAACTCCTGGGGGATATGTTTTAAGTTAATAGACATTTTATTTATAAACCATCGTAAATAATTTGAATAGATAATGAACGTTGATTACATAGGATAAACCTACAATATAGTATATTAAAATGTTTGTGTCAGGATTTTGACATTCTATGAATGATATTTCATGATTATAAAATTACACGATACATATTATCACACTATGATTTTGATTTATTCAATTCATAGAACCATGAGGGAACATATTAATCATGAATATGTGAGATGATATAATGATTTTCCTCATGAGTAACCAAATAAAATAAGATATTGAATGTGAAATCTTGTAATTATTCATAATCATCTATGTTAATATATGATTAAAAACCTAAATATAAGTCATTTTATGAATGAACCAAATACTAGAAAAATAGAGTTTCATGAATTATATAGAGGAAAAAAGATCTATCTTTATACATATCTTAAATATAAAAAAAAAACTCAAGTTATTATCTCAAAGGAACAGGAAAATGTTTTATGCGTGGAAAATAAGGGCTTAAAGAAGAAAATTTATATAGAAAAATTAAAATTTTGGTTAATTCTATGGATAAGAATAATATTTTCCATAAGGTTTCATCTATTTTTGAATATTTTAGAAGTGTAATGTATAGTTATTATAAAAATCGATTTCATAGGTAAAAACATCAAACAATGGGCTGACATAGTCGTATGAGTAAAGGCTTTGCAATTGATGATGAAGAGGTTGACAATGACATATGAATGGTATGAATTATTTTATTAGTATTTCATATTTTAAAAATAGGAAACGTGATTAAATTGAGGGTAAATAATATTAATACATGATTTATATTCCATATTTTAGGAAGGACGTATTAAGGAGTAAAATGATTAAGCCTTGTTATTGTATTAAGAAGGAAGTGTAATGATTGATGTTTTTATGTATTTGGATTCAAGGATTATATTGGAGAAATATTTCATCAATTATATTAATTTCATAAAAATAAAGAAACTTTTAAGTATTTTAAGTATTAGTTTTTCATTATGGATTTCCATTCATATATGGAATGGTACCAACAACTAAGAAAAGTAATTTAGTGGTAAGGTTGTATCTTTAGAAAACCCATGAGTACGAGATAGATAAACATTAATATTTGTCTAATATTGAGATACAAATATTTATTTTCGATAAAGAGATTATTGATATTGATAAAATAATATTTCTAGTGTTTATTACATAGAAATTGATTAGTGATTTAATAAAAAAGTGATTTATGTAATCATTGACGAATCTTCATTTTTTAGATTTATAAAATATATTATATAGTCTAATATTTTATTTTAGAAAACAATATCGGTTTATTTTTTGGAACTATGTATGTTTTCATTGTAGTTATATGAAAATTTAGGTTATTAGAATGTTTTAGGAGAACATATGATCAAGGTATTCACATTCTTAGTATATGGCATTAATAAATACATTATGTTTATTAGGGATTAAAATTAAGTTGATTTTTAGAAAATTTTTGGCTTTTTTTATGATTATTTGGGGGTTTGAATTTCAATGAAGGATGATTGGAGGGATTTTTAAATTTAGATATCTGGGGAATGAATTAAGTAGATCATTGGGTATTATTTTTGAAATATTTTAGAATAATTTTTCAAATGATATTTTATTTATATTAGATATCATATAATTTACTAGCCATTCTGGTTTCAATAACATAATAGAGAGACATAGAAAAATGTTTCATCCTTTTATAGATATTATGATCTATTAGTAGTTTATTTTAGTTCTTTATTCCTGAAAAAAATCATATAGTTCATTAATTATTAGAAAAATGGGATGAAAATAGGTATAAACTAATTGAAACACATAAAAAAAGGTTGAAATTACATTTTTGTATTTGAAACAAATAATTATATTTCCTCATAATTTATGTTGAAACCATTCCTCACATCTTTGAAAAAAGATATTGAAAATGTTTTTTTAATTTTTATATTTTTTTCTAGTTAAATGATGGTCATTTTCACCCCTCATTAATTTATGGTATTGTGGTAATTACCTATTGTAGTGAATGTGTTTATTGAAAAATTTCTTCAATTTCTTTTCTATTTTGATGCTCACAAACACCAACGTCTAAATTACAAATGAAGTTGTTTTATGTGAATATTAGGATAATAATTATTTGATTTTTTTAATTTTGGAAGAATATTTCATTACTTAACCAATGGGAGGTTATTAGATTTCTCAAGGTACAATTAATTTCTATGTGTTTTATAAGTAGTGTAGAAACATTTTTTATACCCTATGTTTTAAGTGGAACGTATGGTTTTCAAACCCTATATTTGGAATAAAAGTAAGAATCAATAACCATTCTTTTTTAAGAAACCCTACATTTTAGGAACATACATATGGTTCAACACCCTTAAATTGTTAATCAAGTGTACGCTATCAACTATACTTTTTCATTTTGTCAACAAGAATAAAAATCCAACGTTTGACTTGGTCAAATATAAGGTTTTGAAATATGGATTGTTTCTACATGTATTTCAATATTATCAACTGAATTATATTTCAATTTAAATATGATTAAAAGATGATTAAAAGGATTTTATTAAATAGTTTAAATAATTCCTATTTCAAAGAGATGTTATGAAATTCTTTGAATGTTTTGAATTCAAATATTTACTTTTTATCATGATATATTTATAGAGATGTTTGACCAAAAAGAATTTGACCATCATGATAAATACAAGATATTCTTAATATGAAGATAAAAATGTTCATTAAAAAATAATCATATTTTTTTCCTCAAGAGATAATCAATGGAGAAATAAATATTCTGATTTTTTTCTATTTGATTGACTACTACTAATGATTTGTTTTCTAGTTAATATTCTACTATAGTGTTTCAAAATACATCTTAGAGCTATAATCTAAATATAGACATGTTTGATCATTTACCTATTTTTTCTCTAATTCTTTTTAAATAAAGGTTTTTAAATATTGAAGAATATTTCGATACTTCTATATTTTATGGAATATCATTTCATTTTTATATTTGCCTTGAAATTGTGAGATGAACTAGTATTCAACCCTTTAATCATAATCTAATCACTCTTGAAGTTTCAGCTTCTTTTAATCAACTGTGGTGGAGTTTCAACTTCTCATATTATGTTTTGGATATTTTGGTTCCCTATAAATGAACTATAGGTCCCTGTAAAATCCTTTATTTTTAGGTGTAACCTCCCATCACTCAGTTATTGATGTTCCTAGAAAAAGGACATGCTAGTGAAAATCCCCAAGATCGAAGAGAGAGCATTAGTGGTGTGTACATGGGGTTCTTTTTTAATAGAAACACTATACATTAATGTTATATTTCCATTATTTATTTTCCTCTCATTACTCATTTTAAATATAGAATGGAAGGATTTATTTAATTTCAATAGGGTAATATTGTTTCCATCATGTTTTAATGGAACACATTTCACCCCCTCTTATGTCTTCATCTGTGTTATTTTGACTGAAGAACATTCCCATAAATATGGTCCCTATCACTCTTTATTATTCTTTGAAAATTAGATATCTCATTCATTTCCATATTTTCACTTCCCCCTAATGTTATCCTAAATTCGGAACCCGATTATGTGTTATTTTAGGTAACCTTTATGTTTTCCACTTCCTCTTTTCAATGTGATTTTTATTATACCTTTATACGATGTGGGTTTTTAGGAATTTATTTTTTAAATATTAAAATTTTGATTACTATGATAAAAATTACCAAGAAATAATTTATCTAGGGTGGTGGGGGATGTTACATTCTATTATTTTAGAATATATTTTTCTTTAACTAAATTGTAAGTGTTTTATAACACACTTAACATGCAACACCAACCTTAAAAGAAATTTTGATATATTATAACCTAGATATTAATTTGGAGGTATGAATAAGAATAAAAAATTATAAAGAAACATGTATTAAATTATTACATAATACAAATTTACGGATTAATTCATAAAAAAATAAGTACTCAATTTTTAGTAAATTCATTTTATGTTTTAGGACTATATTTTCTTCAAAAATGGGGTTTATTACATTTTTATGCCTAAAAATTAAAATTAATTTATTCTATTTTCAAAATATTTATTTTAGGTAATTTATATCATTTTTCATATCATCTTTAAAATTTTATCTTAGGGTAATGTTTTTTATTTTTTCTAAAAAAATTTATTTTTAGTGAATAGTGAAAATGAATTTTTTAATCTGTCATATAATTCCATTAAATAAAGTAATTTTGAAGTCCTATTATCTTTTTAATTAAATATTAATGTAACATAAGTCTCATTTAATAATAAACAATATAATTAATTACATTATAAGTAGCAGTACCTTTGATTTTTTATGAGTTAATTTTTAGGCTTATAAACACATTTTGTAAATTCTGTGTGTATGCATGCAATATATATATCTTATTAATAAATTAAATTAATAAAATATTATTTAATGTGTTAATGATAATTATTTATTTTATAGTCAATAAAATATATGAAAAATAATAATAATTTTATTTTTCATAATGAAGGAATGGAAGTAAATACTGTTTTAGGATAAAAATTGTATTTATCTAAAAGCGGGTTTTCATTTAATTTTATACACTTATTCAAAATTTAATAACTCCCCTTATAGATATAATATAAAATAAAATTAATTCCATATTTTTAATCATCAAAATTAATATAATTTAATAGGTTAATCTTGATTTTTTTATAATAATAGTAAAAACAGTTAAATTTTGTTACTATAGTTAAGGTTAGTTTACTGATGGGTTAAACTAAGATATAAGTGTATTAATTCAATATAAGATGGTATAATTATTATTGGATAAAGATATTTAATCCTGATAATATCATATGTTCTAATAATTAGCTAATTATTTCCACTTTCTCATGAAATTGAACATATATTATTGAAATCTTTTAAGTAATTCAATGTGTGTCCTTACTCTAACTTATAAAAGGAAACTACTTATCATCACTTATTAACACAATTAGATAGTTCTATATTATCCAATTCTTGACCAAAAACATTTATAGAATCCATATATTCATCATTTAACCCTTTTTCGTCTCCTAAGAGAAATATTTCAAGGCCTCAAGTGTCATCCAAATGAGGTCTCTCTATGAAGACGTATAAATCTAATATAATCTCTTTAAATTTTAATTAAACTTACACCATTTATAAACCGGTTTAATCTTTTAAAACATAATTATTATAATATCATAAATATAATTATATATTATAATTATTATGGATCTACTATTTCCCTATGATTTTCCATCAAATGAGAAATGAATGTATCACTAGTGCGTATGTGTAGACTACCACCTCCACGTAGTGATATGATTCATTTTACATCACCACATGTAATTTTCAGTTATTATGATATAATTAATTTTTTATAAGATATTTATTAAATAATTCTTATTCTTTAAATATAATATCTCATAAAAATTATTAGCTTCAGATCAATTGTATAATGATAACATCAACTATACGTACGTGTGGACTACCACCTCCACAAAGCACATTGATTCAAATTTTTATTTACACATTACAAGGATGGTAATAAGAATAGATTTAATGAATATATATGATATAAAATATATAATAAATATTTTTTAAAGATTAATCAATATTTACCTTTCTTCTTTTCAATCAACCAAAAAGTGGAAACACTAACTGTGTGTACGAATACACCACCATCTTTATGAGGTGAAGTAATCTATTTTCATTAATACTTTATATAAATTATTATAAAAGAGTATTGAGTGATTAAATATGATACTTATGATTTTATAAAGATTATTGATATTATGTAACCATGATCAAAATGCAAGATCCATAAGCATCGAACCAAAACATACATGAATGAAAAAATAGTGAACACCCACAAATGAAGATTTTAATAATGAAATATTAATAAACATGTGTTAAAATGCTATAATTGGATTATATATGATATTATTAGTATTTATATGGTTATGTTATATAATAATAATAAACATAAAAATTTTATGTAGGTGGTTATAGATCTTATGAATCAATTCGTACATAAGGTTAGTGTTCTTTGACAAAATTTTGTTGGAGATATGTTTGCTGTTATTTACCTATTTATGATTATGAGTTTTATAAACTGTAGAAACCTGGTGATTTTTGGAAGTGTTAAAAAAATTATATTAAAATTTTTAGGTCTATATATATCTCTAAACATTAAATCCTATATACCCGAGTATAGATTCGTACATTGATCATATAAAAATTACTTAAGAATAAATAATATAATAAATAATTATATCAAAATATTACCTCATCTGATTTTTATCGCTAATGAATTTCACTCATAACTTGAAATTTTCACTAGAAAGATCAAAAACTATAACCTTCTAGATCATCCACACATGATCCTAAATATTTATCTACTACTATCCTATGATGTTCATGTGACAGCGTGTAGAATTAATGAATATTTGATATCATTATAATTTCCAGGATTAAACTAATGATCCTTAAACCTGGATAAATAGATCTTTGATCTTAACTTCAATTTCTCTAAGATTTTAGAGATAAAATTACATGAGATTTTATTTCATAAATTCATTCCCTCTTTGATTTGGAGCCTTAAAAGTAATTAAATAATTTGGTTATAATATCTATAAATTATATTTAGGACATTATGGAAGTTAACAAATTAAACGTACCAAAAATTGACACAAACAACACTTAAAACTCACCACAATTTTCAAATATATGTTTTTCACATATTTTAACACCTAAAATATAATACATGAAAAATATGGGTAATTAACTCTCCTCTTATATCCAATAAATCTTAAAAATACCCTGATCAATAATTATTTAATATTAATTTTATTTTCTTTCATTTTATCCACTAAATAACTTATGAATATAATAAGTAAATAAATAAAATTGTTATTATTAAAAGCTGAAATAATATTGAGTTTATTTATTTCATTTGTGATCATATAAACTTGGACATTACTCATATAACATCTTTGGGACCACCATGTCCTGAATCTAATTTACTATAATTTGCTAAGCATATAAATATGCTTTGTATGTGACCCTTTAGAACCATATCTCTATAGTAGTGAGTGATACTCACAGACCAGAAGTAGAGTGCATCATCAATTAAGGATCCTAATGAGATGAGGGTTATTCATACAATTTTTAACCTCATATAAATACCCATTGTGTAATATAATCTCTTTGTCTCTTGATATCTCATAAAGTAAGGCATACACTTTTTGACATCTTCTTTTATTACTTTATTGTTTGTGACCTTACTAAATAGAATTTCATTTAATCACTATTTTTATTGATTTAATAAAGGAACTACAATCCAATCAAACTAGGATAGAGCCATCTCATACATTCAAAAGAGACAAAACTTTCTTATACATTCAACCAATGTCATACCATCAATGAGACACCAAACACAAGATACCTTAGTATAAAATAAATGTCACGATTTTGTTCATGAATCATAGTAGATCATCAAGTATTAGGGAATGATAATGATCTCTTGTCTAAATACCGACATTCATGCTTGAAAATAGGAACCACTAGTGATACTTAAAACACATGGGGTTCCTATAATGGTCCAATCCTCATGATCTCATCTTATTGAGATCACATAGTGAAATCTTCATGAGAAGAGTTATAAATGATTATGATCCCCCAAAACCTGAAACATAGGAATCATCTATGACAAGTTAATATGATATATCTGGAAAATAAGATATATGTTTAATATTAATAGGTATCTTTAGGTTCTCATTATAGTTGGTAACTGATATAACTTTTTGATTCGACAAATAATCTAAGGAAATTACCATATAAATCATGGACACAAAAGTATTAACACTATTATAATAATTATTAATCATGTATAACTGTCTTTATAGAATTTTTTAACTGAAAATTACTTTTCAAGTTAGGTATAGGGATCCATCTTTTACAACACTACCACTTTCACAACATCAAAATTTCCAATGAATGACTAGTTAGCTATCACATGATAAGATCATACTTTTTCTGAGTTATGGATTTAGTCATTGGGATTTCCACATTTTCATACATGGATACTCTAGTATTTCTGATTTCACCTACATTATAAAATCATCCCAATATATTATATCACTGAGTATAACTTTTTTCGTTTTCATAATTTTGACATTTTGGTTAGTACCCAAAGTAATATTCCATGCACTTGAATAAATTATTTCATATTTTATACTTCTGTAGATATAATAAAAGATGAAAGATAATCAATATATGTTTATATGGATACCAATGGATTTAATGACATTCTCTTTCTCATTTCTTTATCCAAACTATGATATTAAATGATATTTATTTTTCAAAATGATAGTTTTATTCCCTATAAACTAGTGTTTTTTATCTATAATTATATTATATATATATATATATTTTAGTTTCTCAAGTACTTGTTGGATTTTTCATCCTATTTGTAGAATGATATATATGATATAACCATTACTAAATATTTCAGTGTTCTACTCACTATTTGATTCTCCTTTTATTTCTCATGAGTTCATTCTTGAAGAGATTTATTCCACATGAAATATGGTAACAATTATCACTCTAATTATTCCAACATTAAATTTTCAATGCGTTATCATTATATATAGATTTGAATTTCTCCAAGAAACCCTTAGATGATGTTAGTAGATATCACTCCCTAAAAATTGGGTTACAAATTTAATTCAATATTTAGAGAGTTTCCTTCATTCTATCCTTAAATAAATGTAAGACTAATAAACTATTTCCCATATGTTAACAACATATTGACTTGAAAAAATATGGTGCTACCACTATCCAATTTTACATTCATGGTAGATTTTGTTTGGAAATGAATATTATATGAACAAGATTATTTCATTAATACAGTAGTAGATATCAACAAATAGACTTCCTTTTTGGAATTCAATAGTGTAACAAACCCTTTTTCGTTGCATTGTATGGACACCGTCCAAGATTGACAGAATTTGAATCCAATACCCAATATAATGAAAGAATAAAGTTTCTATTAATATTGTTATTAAAGTGTATTTAAGCATAATGATTTGGTATAAACAATTGATCCTTATTGGAACTATTCATGTAACACCCATGTATAGATTCTCTTGAATACCCAACAATGAAATTACATCAATTTGATAAACTACAAAAATATAGAGTTGATTTTGGTACATGGTATCAATTTTTTTGAAATCATATGCACTTTTAAATTATAGATTTTGTATATTTACTGATTCCTTTTAGGATCTATTATTCTCATAAAATAATATATCACATACCATGGTGAATATAAAACCACCAAAATTGTTTAAAATTTCTTACATAGTATGTTTCTCTGGAGTATTTTCTTTCCATGAGTTCTTATGGAGCGTGTTCCTATTAAAAATATTTATACATCTCTACCCTTAACTTATCCCATGTAAATTTATCTCCCTCTAACTGAAGTATATTTGTAAACTATTTTATAGAAATATAGTCAATATCTTGACTACTACATTTCTATATTGTAGATTTATGTAATATTACAAAAAAATATTATGTAATTTTATGTGATGTAATTTGATAATTTCCTGATTGAATATTACTTATTGAATTATCCTTAATAAATTATTTTCATCAAGAACTAATGATTAATGACATAATCTATTTATTTCATACTATAAATCATATGGTATTCAATTTTCATTATAGTTAGAATATAGTTGAGGGTTAATACAACTATTTTCAAAGAATGTATTGAAAAGATAATGGAAGATTTTAAATGACTTATAAAACTCAACATTTACCATCCTTTTTCATACATCATTTCTATGATGCGTATTGGTAAATTTGAGTATAGAAATTAATCCACTCTACATTTTAATGATCAATGTTTTCATGTAAGACTCATCATCGATCAAACTTTAAAAAACATCGTGGCTCTAATGTATAGAAGGAAATATGAGTTTAGGAATAAACCAAATTTACATTTTCATGAATGAAGAGTTCTTGCTCAAAATATAATTCGACTCATGGTCCTGAAAAAAATCATATCTTATAACCATTAATTTTCATTTTCCCGTTTACAATCCATAAAACTATTAAAGGAATCACATGAAGTATATGAATTTACCTCAAAATGAAATAATTCCAAAATATTTGTTTCTAACCTTAATTTATAATGGTTTATGTATCAAAACAGGATAAGTAATTGCATCGATAAAACCAAAGGATTTTATATCCATAGATTTCAATTATTATACTGGGTATATCATTGAAAAATACATTTTAGTTTTAAATGAAAAAGAATCAACTTGCTACAACTATGTATTAAAGTCTTACATTTTATAATAAATCGCTATTTCTAATGATTCAAGAATTACATAACTATTAGTTGAGTAAAAGACACCACAAACAACACTAAATCCAAAATAGAATAATGTCTCCTTATCTCCAATGGTAATGTGAGATAATTTTTTTGGTGATACTTAAAAAAAGTTCAATTAGAATCAATAAACATTAAAATTAAATGTTTTTTACTACTCATAGCTGACTTGAGAATCACCCTTTCTCAACTTCTTATAGAATTATACTCACATCTTATAAAGTTTCTATAATTACTCACATACCGTATTAGGATAAAAATGTGTTATAAACATTTATTATCTAACAATAAATAATAAAAATTATAACATCACATAAAATGATGAATATATATTAATTCAAAACCTCTGATTTTCTTTGAAATCAAATCAAATAATTTTATCTTTTGTAGACTTATCTTGAGACATGTTAAGAAAATAACCTCCAATATGATGATTTTCCTCTTTTATTTGAAGGAAGCTGGAATAAGGACTTTGGAATCACACTTTATTGTGGAAATGTTTCCTATTCTTTTAGATTTTTCACCATAAGAACTAAATATTAATCTTTGTTTATGTTCTTGTCTACTTGGAAAACTTTACCCAAAAGGTAAGGAAGAATTTTCTATATTTTGGATACTTTAAATAATTCTAAAAAAATTAGAGAAATTTTTTGATAAGTATATTATAAAGGGGTGTATTGAAATATTACACTATACCTTTCAATTTACACATGTTTCGTGAAATCATCATCTCATTAATTTCTCACTTCAATTTCTCCTCATAGAGTTTTTAGATTTGAGACAATATAAAACCCCATCTGTGTTTAAATGTTTTTTACAACAAATTGGACATTGATGATAAAATTATGATATAAAAATCAAGTGAATCATCTATAGGTATCCTGTGATAATCATTTTCACCCTCACTTCATGACACTAGTGCAGAAAACATTTTTTACGGTGGTTATTTTTTATTTTTAACACTGGATTTTGGCCGATGTTATTACAAGAGACGTTATAAACATTTTTTTTAAGTCGGTTCTTTTACAACTGATGTAAAAAACACAAATCCAAAGCGTTTTTCACGCCGACTAATAAAACCCAAACGTGGAAAATGCATTGGAGTCATGGTTTATTATGTCTGTTATATAATAACTGGCTTGGTATATATGTTTTTACGTCTGTTATATAATAACCGACCTCATAAAGCACTCCTCTGAAGTGTTTATCACATAGGTTATTTTTATAGTCGACGTGCTAAACCTATCTGCCATGCAGTTTCTAATGTTGGTTATATAATAACCGACGTAAAAACATATCTATGACATCAGTTATTTTATAACTGACGTAAAAAACTATCCACTTCAATTTATTACATCAGTTATGAAATAAATGACATAAATACCATTTCCCATGAGGTTATTACATCGATTTCCAAATAACCAATGTTAAAACTAATTCCAATGCATTTTTTACATCGGTTATGAAATAACCGATTTAAAAAGATTTTTTTTCAAATAAAACCAAACCACTTCTATGCCCAACAAATTACTTGAAAAAGACCAAATGGTTATCAAAAACAGACCAAAAGAGACCAGAACCCCCCCTACCACCCAACTAGACATCCCCCACCACACCCCTAGAGACCCCCAAACCCATGGACTACCCCCACCCTCTGGATAGCCCCCCACACCCCTGGACTACCCCACCACCCCCTGGATATCCCCCACACCCCTGGACAACCCCCACCCTCTTGTAGACCCCCACCCCCGGGACAACACTCCCACACCACTGGAAAACCCTCCCAAACCCCTGAAACAGACCAAAAAGTTACCCAAAACAGACTAGAACCCCCCCCCCCCCCCATGGACAACCCCTACACACCCCTGGACACCCCCACACCCATGGACTGCCCCACCAACCCCAGGACAGCTCCCCCACACCCCTGGACAACCCCACCCTCATGTATACCCCCACCCCCTGGAAAGCACTCACGCACCCCTAGAAAAACCTCCCACACCCCTAAAACATACAAAAAAGTTACCAAAAATAGATCAATATAGACTAGAACCCCCTCCCACCCCCTCGAAAGACACCACCACACCCATGGACACACCCTCACAAACCTAGAATTCCCCAACCCCCTAGAAAGCCCCCCAAACCCCTGGACAACCCCTCACCCTCCTGGACACCCTGAAACCCCTTTAAAACCCTCCCACACCCCTGAAACAGACCAAAAAGATACCAAAAACAGACCAAAATAGACCAGAACCCCCCTCCCACCCCACTAGACAGCCCAAACCACACCCCTAGACACCCCCCACAACCCTGGAATGCCCCCACCCACTAGAAAAACCCCGACACCCCAGGACAACCCCACCCTCCTAGACACCCCCACACACCTGGACTGCCCCCACCCACTAGACACCCCCCCACACCCCTGGGCAACCCCCACCCTTATGTATACCCCCACCCACTGGACAAAACTCCCACACCAATTGACATACCTCCCACACCCCTTAAATAGACCAAAACGTTACCAAAAACATACTAAAACAGACTAGACCCCCTCCCAACCCACTGCACATCACCCACCACACCCCTGAACACCTCCACCCCATGGAATTCCCCCCACCCCCTGGATACCCCCCCCACACCCTAGACAACCCCCACCCTCCTGGACACCCGCACACCCCTGGACTACACCGACCCACTAGACAGCCCCCCCCCCCCACACCCCTCTACAACCCCCGCCCTCATGTAAATCCCCAACCCCCCTACACTATACTCCCACACCCCTAGACAGCCCTCCCACACCCCTGAAATAGACCAAAAAGTTACCAAAACAGACTAGTCCCCCACTCCCACCCCAATAGAAAACCCCCACCACACCCCTGGACACCCCCACACCCCTGGAATGCCCCCGACCCCCTGGACAGCCCCCACACCCCTGGTAAACCCCCACCCTCATGGACACCCCCCACACCCCTGGATTTACCCCACCCCTAAACAACCCCCACACCCCTATACTACCCCCACCCCCTAGATAACCCCCACACCCCTGGACAACCCCCACCATCCTGGACACCCCCACGCCCCTAGACTGCCCCCACCCCCCTGGACAGCCCCCACACCCATGGAAAACCCCCACCCTACTGTATACCCCCACCCCCAGGACAACACTCACACACCCCTGGAAAGCCCTCCCACACCCTTCAAATAGACCAAACTGTTACCAAAAATAGACCAAAACAGACCAGAATACGCCCCCCAAACCCCACTAGATAGCCCCCACCACACCCCTGGACACCCCCACACCCCTCGACTCCCCCCACCCCTGGAAAACCCCTGTATAGCTGTTGTGGGGAGAGGAGGGTCCACCATCCCTCGGGGGGCTAAACGCCACTGGAAGGTACTCATCACTCTCACATGCAAAGCTTGAGCTCTCGTAAATGTTTCACCAATGCTTTCTTCCCCCAATAAACATCATTCATTATATCACTTTGATACTAGTATAACACGGGGAGAAACGCCGTCACACATGAATACATTTTCCCTGGTTATATTGGCATCAAATAGATAGTATGAATGATGTTTACTGGGTTAGAAAGCATTAGTGAAACATTTTAAGAGCTCAAGCATCGCATGTGAGAGTGATGAGTACCTTCCAGCAGCGTTCAGCCTGCCGAGGGATGGTGGCACCTCCTCTCCCACCCCCTATAATTCCCCCCCATCCCCATGGACACCTTAGACCCCCCCCACCCCACTGGACAACCCTCCCACACCCCTGGAAACCCCCCTCACCCCACACGACAACCCCACACCCCTGGACACCCCCTGGACAACCCCCACTCCCCTGGACAACCCTTCCACCCTCCTAGAAATGCTCCCACCCCTGGACTTCCCCCCACTCTCATGGACACCCAGGACACCCCCACTCCATCGGACAACCCTCCCACAACCTTGGATACCCCCACCCCACTGAACTCCCCCACACCCTTGAAACACCTCCCCCAGACCAGAATGCATACCAGAAAAACAATCATAAGTAGATTAAAATAATAAGTAGAGAAAAATTAAACAATCACATATATAACATTCAAAACATACAATGTAAACTTAAAAGAAACTAAATAAAACCTAAACGACTACCAAATACACAATTACAATGACAATATTCAAAATTACATTTTACACTACAAACAACTAAAATTCAATCAAACCTGTAAAATAATTTGACCATTCCACTTGTAAGTGTTTGACTTCTTGAGCACTATTGGGTTTATGGACATCAAGTAGCTATAAATTAAATGGATAGTAGTTAATGTGTATAAGGAATAAATCAAATTAAATATTATGGAAAAGTTTAAAAGGAAATCTTACCAAGTAAAAGTTCACAACTGTCCCATTTGTTATTATTTCATACATAAATCTTAACATATAATATCTGCATTCGTTGACGCCTTGTAGTTCATGGAAATTCTCTTTGAATGAGTGTAAATTCAATATATTATTTTTATGTAATAAATCAAAAAGTACAAATTATAAATGGATATATACCATCACATTTACATATTTGATCTTCACACTATTTTTATTTTTCTTTTTTCCAAAGTATACCCATCCCCTGTTAGAAAATAATACGAAAGGGGTAAATTTAAAATTCATTATAATATATAAATCTATTTATAAATTGAAACTCACTTTCCCAACATTATCTTAAAACTTCCCCGCACATCTCCATGGACAGAGCATATCCAATAAAGTTTTTCTCCCTTGGGAAAAAAACCCCTAACATCCAATGAGCATTGATAAAAGAAAATTTAATATTAGAGGTTTTTTATGTTAAAAGATAATTAACTCTTTGAGAGAGATGTGTTTCATACCTCTCACAAAAAGGCATCATCCAACATTGTGTGACTATATTCTGTCCAAGTCTTTTAGCAATATAAAGCATTATTTGTGTAACACCCCAGGTAAATAAAGAATATGACATTTTATATTTATCCATATTTGTGAATAAAATATTTAAATGACTTTAAAGGGGACGCTATGATCGATGGCGTACCCAACACGCAACAACGAGTTTCTTGGGAATCTTACATTGCACTCTAATAATAAAATAATATTATTTTAAATGGTAGTTAACATGTAGCCGTTGTAATGGAGGGAATGGATAGAAATAATTAAAATATGATTATATATGTTTTTAAATGTTTTTACATTTATCCAATAAAGGATAAAGGCTTAAAATACGGAAAGAATTCAATTTTAGGCGTATATGCCCTAGTTTTCACTAAAGGTTCACTTATAACCTTTTGATGTTGAACCATCATTAAATATAGTTTTGATCACTCTTATACATTCTTTTGGACCAAATAAAACTCTTCTTTAGAATCGGGACATCAAATTTTACTTTGTGTAATTTTTTGGTATTTTTCCGATAAAGTTCATTTTTTTAATGAATAGTGTAAAATGTTGTATTTTAATTCAAAACCTCTTTTTAATCTAATTTATTTATATGATTAGATAATATTTTGAATTGGATTTAAAGTGAAATTAAAAAATATTTTTACCATTTAATCCAATAGTGGTCGTTGGAATTAATTTCACTTTGAAATCATACTTAAACTAGTGTCAATCTTTTGATACTTATTGTTTTATAAAAACACGCTATTTGCTCTGATATCGGGAATTAATTATTAAATTAATTAATGTGACTAATATGTTTTGAATTTTGTAAAACGGACTTCATTTTTGAATTTGGAATATCAAATATAGCTTAGGGTGATGTTTTGGTATTTTTCTGAAAAACTTTAATTTTTGATGAATAGTGAAACCACTAAGTGGTAATCAAGAAAACTGATTTTTCAGTTAAATGAAAGTTTACCACTAATGTGTATTGAATTTTGAAAATCCGACATACATGGTTGTCATTAGTATGTAAAATGTGGTTCAATGGGATGAAAATAATTTTTTGGTGAATAGTAACTTATTAAGTTCTTAATCGCGATTAGTGGTAATTAGGGTAGTTTAAGGTATAAATAATGCTTTAATAATATAAAATGACCTAGACACATGTCCCAACCTTATTTTTTGTGTCATGGCCTACCAAGACAAGCCATTGGTCAACTTGGGGACCTCATGGAGCCACTTTAGTTGGAAAATGACAATAATATATTTTTATTTAATGTTAAAATTAAAAATGACACAAACATGATATGTTTTACTAAAACAATTTTTAAGTGGGGTTATACAAGTCATAAGTTTGATTATAAATAGTAATTGGAAAGATAAAATGATTTCCTACATCATAGTAATTTTTTTTATAATTCTTAGACATTAAATAAATTAAATTATTTATGACATCATAATGATGCAGTGATGACATCATTATTTAACGATTAAAATAAAATGGAAAGATAATGTAAAATCTATGAACTACACATGTCCAAAACTTATTGGATGAGTGTATTTCGAAGCCTCATCACCTTATACACGAATTATATCAATGTGGGACCTTTTCAAACTGAAAAACATTTTCAAATAAAGTAATATTTCTTTACTTTCCAAAAGTGCCCCTCCTCTCCTCTTATAAAAGGCCCCCACCTCTACCTCATTTCACACACTCCTCAAGCCTTTGGATCGGCCAAACCCTGCCCATTTACTCTCTCCACATCCCTCTCCTCATCCTAGAGGATTCCCTTTGGGCAGAATCCTTTAAAAGGAAGCCTTTAGGCTCAAATAAAAAGGAGTTACACTTTTAAAGGTAATTCATTCTCTCATGTTCATTTGTTTTATTTTTCTTCTCCAACCCCCTAAACTATTTTTATTTATTTATTTTGTAACAACACCAGTATCTTCAATATACTAGGATGTTTTTATAAGATTTATTCGAGCTACACTCTCACACAACTACATAAAATGGTTAAATAACATATGGTTTCTGTGGATGGCGAAATTCTGCCTCTCGAAATGATGATTGTTCAATACTCATTTAACACCTTCAAAGGTGGCCATTATGATGTCACTATTTTTATATATGATATATAATATGTTTATGTTTTACTTATGCTTCTGTATTTTTTCATTTGTGTCTTACCTTTATGGCTTCCATTATGGGTATACGCGATATCTTCATTTTAGGAAGTGCGGACTACCGCCCCCTTAAAGTGATGTGATTTGTTAATGCCATACGTGGGACGTATAAAGGATGGATTTAATGTTATTATATAAGATGTTATACTGGAATTATTATATACCTCTATATCATTATTATTTCATTCCATTAAAGTATGAGATAGAAATGAATGTAGCGTTCATGCGTACGTACGGCTTACCGTCTCCATGAACGGTGCATTTCATTTCTTATCCCCAAATGTAATGTACTATTATAAGTACATATATATAATGGATATATATTATGTATGATACATCTAAATGATTAATATAATTCTGGAATTAAAATATACATACCTCTCATATATTTTTAATTCCATTAATACGACATAGAAATGAAAGTAGCGTTCATGCGTACGTACGGCTTACCGTCTCCATGAACGGTGCATTTCATTTCTTTCCTCTAAATGATAATGTGATTTTATAAATACATGTATATTCTGTATATATATGATATATATGATATCCAAATCAGGAATGTCATTTTGGATATAAAGAACCTTTGACCACACGAACAACATGTAATTGTATGAAGTCCACTTTTGACTTAAGAACCAAATATCGACAAAACAAACATGATTAACTTAAATGATTAAATAATGTTTATAACATGGTAATAAGTGATATAAAAGGAATAATGAACTCTAAAAATGTTCTTAAGGAAGTATAAATTAACTCAAGTTTATTATTCAGGATATTAAAGAATGATCGAGTCATGTCGGACCCGAGGTAAGGGATCCTACTCCTCTCTTTCTTTTTAAGTACACACTTTTATGTCATTCCTTTTAAAGTTCATATTTCTGGTTATTGGGATGATATTTTATATTACAATTACTGTAAGTATTATGTTCATGTGATGAGATACCCTATTCTCTCTCATCAATCAATTTTGGATGTTTTGAGTGGCGCCGTTAGGCTGCCGAACTTTCATAAGAGATCTAACCTCTCTCTTTCTTTTTAAGTACTCTCCTTTATGTCACTTCTTTTAATCTCCTCTTTGTAATGTTGGGGGATGTTATTTTATATTACTCTTGCTGTAGATTTTGTTTTAATGTGATGATATACCCTATTTGATCTCATCAATCCATATTCGGAAGTTTTATGTGGCGCCGTTAGGCTGCCGAGTTTTCGTAAGGGATTTTTCATCTCACTTTTATTCCCGTGAGATTTATGCTACATTTGCCAAAAATTTCATTGAGTGGTGTATGTACTGACCATTATTCTACTCCTTGTGTAATATAATTTCGTTTATGAGTATTTACATCAATGATCTATTGTCCTTCTTTCATGGGGTGTATGTTTTGAAAGATACCCAAGTCGGTAAGGGAACCTTTCACCCTCCTCTTTTTAAAAGACTTATTTTGTTGGGTCTTTTAATTTACATATTGTTATATTGGGATATGTTCTCATATATCCTTATTGATTTAAATTTTATGTCCAAGTGATGAGATACACTTTTTATCTCTCATCAACTCATTTTGATGTGATGCCGTTAGGCTGTCAAGGGAACTTTTTAACCCAATTTCGATTTCTTTGGGTTCAACATGTAGTTATTGAATATGTCATCCTTTGAATATGTGTGAATAACCTTTGATTGTTTTACACTTAATATCCACTCATATTGGGTGTATTTATATTTGTCACACATAATTATGAGATTGATTTATCCTTAATTTAAGGATACCTTCTTTATAATGGATTTCATCTCATTTTACATTTCTTTTGAGACTTCATTGTTGTTATGCACCAATTCACTCTTATATGGTGTATATACTGTTCTTTGGAGTATTATATCATGAATCTATTTATTCTCATGATATTATAAAGTTCTGACTAAATGTTATTCCTCAATTATTGTATTCAAGTGTCTCTAATTTTGGTAAAACCCCTTTAACCAAAATGTCGTTTTAAATGTTTTAATTATTTTTTCTTATTAATATCCATGTTTTCAAAATGGTTTTAAGGATTTATTTATATGGATATTAATGGTTTAAAATTTTAAGTTTCAAGGTGGTATGGGACACTTTGATTCAAAAATCTATTTATTAAATGTTTTAAATGGTTTTGAAAATGGTTTTGATAAAGGATTCTATTATGATATATTGTGATGTGGAAATGTTATCATTCATTTATATTGGTTTTATGTTTTATGATTTTATATTGGTACTTGGACATTTTAACGGGTGGTTACGTTATAAACCATATGACGGGTGGTGCCGTGAATACCAGGATGGGTGGTTACGTTATAACCTCCAATGCATTGGGTATGGAAGTCGGCCGTATGGATATTCCATTAAGTATGTATGGAAATTGGCCGTATGGCTATTCCATTAAGTGATAAGTGTGGAAGTCGACCGTATGGTTATTCCACTTAAGTATGTTTATGTCCCAAGTTACCTTTATATATGTTATGTGTTCTTTATATGGGTTTTATGGTAATCCTTTGGTTACAAAAAGGTAAGTAATGATATTTTATGCAGTGAAGAGTTTTTACTACTTCATAAAGGTGAAAAATATTACTTTGATAAAGTATACATGGTTTACTTTTTGTTTTGATAAAATAACAGTTTTTATTCTTTGTGTATCCCTTACTGAGCTTCTTATGCTCATCCCATGTCTTTGAAATATTTTTCACAGGACTTAGCGTGGAATAGGGTCAAGGATGGGATCAAGGTAAAGTCATGCTACCTAAAACATGGAACTATACATGTTTCTTTTTAAGAGTTTTTATTTTATGGAAATTTAGTAGAAGCGACTACTTTGTAATCTTTTGAGATGTAATAGTTATGTCCTAATTCTCTAAAACTCTAAACCTAAAAATATCCTCAATGTGTAATCTTGTAATAACTAAAGATTAGGTAAGGTTTAAGGCTGGGGCCTTATAGTTGGTATCAAAGGTCGGTTTAGATAACTTTAGAGGTTAGGGTATTCTTTAAGCATAAGTGACATTACCATAATGGTTAGGATTTCAGAAAGAGTCCTAGTTTTAGATAAAGTGAATGAGTAAGTGTATCTTACTGTTTACCTTACTCATTAGTACATGATGGTTTTGTTGATATACTCACACTGACATTTATATTTTTAGTGAATGGATGGATCTAGCAGGCACCAAAGAGACAACAGGTTTGAAGGAAACTGTGGTGGTTCTCTGATTAAGATACTAGATAAAATGGAGGATTCAATGAGGAAACTCGTGGTTGTTCTAAACCAAATATCAAGGAGTTATGATCAACCACTTAAAACTTGGTGAGATCTCTAATGCATCATGTACGAGATGGCCAACCCGATGTGGAAATTGAGGTAATAATTATTAAGGTAACCATTAGGGTTTATATGATACTTAATTTATAGGTAATTATGGGTTAATATATGTTATGATTGAAGTGAAAGGCATGAGATAAAATTGAGGATAAATTATGTTATGGTTATTTTTGATGATTTTATCCCTTTTTGGGGAATGATTTAAGAATTATATAGTTTTGGAAAAAGGACAACACGTAGACCGTGTGACATCCCGTCGCGTCGGAAAAAGCTGCGGGAATCGAACCCACAACCAATGTGCGACTGGTATTTATCGCCTACCACTGGACTACGTGAAGTCCCTGGTTAGTTTGACTGATTCATTCTAGTTATGTGATTTTATTAATTAAGAGTAAGTTGATTTTGGGTTATTTATGAAAATGATTAGCCTATCATAGAGGATATGTGATTAGGTTAATTACTTTTCAATACGAGACTTTAGGAGCAACTGATGTTGTTTGGAGATAAATGTTACGATTTAACTTGGAAGACTATGTGACTAAATCCTTCAAATATTTGTGTTTCAATCTTATATTGGTTTACGTTGAATAATTTTATGGAAAAATTGTTTATCAGATGATCCTTGTTGAACTTTGGGTTTTGTTTGACAAATTTTGGAGATTAAGAATAGATTTTCTTTTTATAAAGGGTTATCCTTTTCTGGATTATCTGATCTTGTACTAGCCTATTTGGTTTTGGTTAAAGTATAAAGACATGGGAAGTATATAGTTCTCTTTTGTGGATTAGGTGATTCTCTAGAAGTTGATTATAGTACTCTTAATGTGAACAAGTCTTCCTAAATACTCGTCTTTTGGAGAAAATATGAGTTTGTGTAAGGAATCTAATAAAAGTTAAAAGTCAATATGATAAGTGATTATGTTTCCTTATGAATAAATTCCTCAATAAAAAGTAACTTAAAACAAAAATGTTGTCTATTATCTTTTCCTACTGGGGAATCGAATACCGTTTAACCCATCACAAGTTTGTGATTTTTTCATTGTTAACTTTCTCCTAAACATGTTTTCTATCACTCTCCATCAGAACATGACACTATGTTTTCTCCTCCATGTCCATGTTTTCCTACATGGAGTCCTCGTATGGGTTAACTCGGGTGACCTCTGTACTTATCTTTCTTTATTTTAATGTGATTGTTTTACTGACTCTTGTTCCGATGTGAGACTTTCAAGGATGTTTCCAAGCTCAATTTTTTTAAAATTGCGAGGACGCAATTCCCAAAAGGGGGGAAGGATGTAACACCCCAGGTAAATAAAGAATATGACATTAAATATTTATCCATATTTGTGAATAAAATATTTAAATGACTTTAAAGGGGACGCTATGCTCGATGGCGTACCCAACACGCAACAACGAGTTTCTTGGGAATCTTACGTTGCACTCTAATAATAAAATAATATTATTTTAAATGGTAGTTAACATGTAGCCGTTGTGATGGAGGGAATGGATAGAAATAACTAAAATATGATTATATATGTTTTTAAATGTTTTTACATTTATCCAATAAAGGATAAAGGCTTAAAATACGGAAAGAATTCAATTTTAGGCGTATATGCCCTAGTTTTCACTAAAGGTTCACTTATAACCTTTTGATGTTGAACCATCATTAAATATAGTTTTGATCACTAATATACATTCTTTTGGACCAAAGAAAACTCTTCTTTAGAATCGGGACATCAAATTTTACTTTGTGTAATTTTTTGGTATTTTTCGGATAAAGTTCATTTTTTTAATGAATAGTGTAAAATGTTTTATTTTAATTCAAAACCTCTTTTTAATCTAATTTATTTATATGATTAGATAATATTTTGAAATGGTTTTAAAGTGAAATTAGAAAATATTTCTACCATTAAATCCAATAGTGGTCGTTGGAATTAATTTCACTTTGAAATCATACTTAAACTAGTGTCAATCTTTTGATACTTATTATTTTATAAAAACACGCTATTTTCTCTGACAGCGGGAATTAATTATTAAATTAATTAATGTGACTAATATGTTTTTAATTTTGTAAAACGGACTTCATTTTTGAATTCGGAATATCAAATATATCTTAGGGTGAAGTTTTGGTATTTTTCTGAAAAACTCCAATTTTTGATGAATAGTGAAACCACTAAGTGGTAATCAAGCAAACTGATTTTTCAGTTAAATGAAAGTTTACCACTAATGTGTATTGAATTTTGAAAATCCGACATACATGGTTGTCATTAGTATGTAAAATGTGGTTCAATGGGATGAAAATAATTTTTTGGTGAATAGTAACTTATTAATTTCTTAATCGCGATTAGTGGTAATTAGGGTAGTTTAATGTATAAATAATTCTTTAATAATATAAAATGACCTAGACACATGTCCCAACCTTATTGGTTGTGTCATGGCCGACCAACAAAATCCATGGGTCAACTTGGGGACCCCATGGAGCCACTTTAGTTGGAAAACGACAATAATATATTTTTATTTAATGTTAAAATTAAAAATGACAGAAACATGATATGTTTTACTAAACCAATTTTTAAGTGGGGTTATACAAGGCATCATTTTGATTATAAATAGTCATTGGAAAGCTAAAAAGATTTCCTACATCATAGTAATTTTTTTATAATTTTTAGACATTAAATAAATTAAATTATTTATGACATCATAATGATGCAGTGATGACATCATTATTTAACGATTAAAATAAAATGGAAAGATAATGTAAACTCTATGAACTACACATGTCCAAAACTTATTGGATGAGTGGATTTCGAAGCCTTATCACCTTATACACGAATTATATCAATGTTGGACCTTTTAAAACTGAAAAACATTTTCAAATAAAGTAATATTTCTTTACTTTCTAAAAGTGCCCCTCCTCTCCTCTTATAAAAGGCCCCCACCTCTACCTCATTTCACACTCTACTCAAGCCTTTGGATCGGCCAAACCCTTCCCATTTACTCTCTCCACATCCCTCTCCTCATCCTAGAGGATTCCCTTTGGGAATAATCCTTTCAAAGGAATCCTTTAGGGTCAAATAAAAAGGAGTTACACTTTTAAAGGTAATTCATTCTCTCATGTTCATTTGTTTTATTTTGCTTCTCCAACCCCCTAAACTCTTTTTATTTATTTATTTTGTAACAACACCAGTATCTTCAATATACTAGGATGTTTTTATAAGATTTATTCGAGCTACACTCTCACACAACTACATCAAATGGTTAAATAACATATGGTTTCTGTGGATGGCGAAATTCTGCCTCTCGAAACGATGATTGTTCAATACTCATTTAACACCTTCAAAGGTGGACATTATGATGTCACTATTTTTATATATGATATATAATATTTTTATGTTTTACTTATGCTTCTGTATTTTTTCATTTGTGTCTTACCTTTATGGCTTCCATTATGGGTGTACGCGATATCTTCATTTTAGGAAGTGCGGACTACCGCCCCCTCAAAGTGATGTGATTCGTTAATGCCATACGTGGGACGTATAAAGGATGGATTTAATGTTATTATATATGATGTTATAATGGAATTATTATATACCTCTATATCATTATTATTTATTTCCATTAAAGTATGAGATAGAAATGAAAGTAGCATTCATGCGTATGTACGGCTTACCGTCTCCATGAACGGTGCATTTCATTTCTTATCCCCAAATGTAATGTTCTATTATAAGTACATATATATAATGGATATATATGATGTGTGATACATCTAAATGATTAATATAATTCTGGAATTAAAAAATACATACCTCTCATATATTTTTAATTCCATTAATACGACATAGAAATGAAAGTAGCGTTCATGCGTACGTACGGCATACCGTCTCCATGAACGTCGCATTTCATTTCTTTCCTCTAAATTATTATGTGATTTTATAAATACATGTATATTATGGATATATATGATATATATGATATCCAAATCAGGAATTTCATTTTGGATATAAAGAACCTTTGACCACACGAACAACATGTAATTGTATGAAGTCCACTTTTGACTTAAGAACCAAATATCGACAAAACAAACATGATTAACTTAAATGATTAAATAATGTTTATAACATGGTAACAAGTGATATAAAAGGAATAATGAACTTTAAAAAGGTTCTTAAGGAAGTATAAATTAACTCAAGTTTATTATTCAGGAGATTAAAGAATGATCGAGTCATGTCGGGCCCGAGGTAAGGGATCCTACTCCTCTCTTTCTTTTTAAGTACACACTTTTATGTTAAAGTTCATATTTCTTGTTATTGGGATGATATTTTATATTAAAATTACTGTAATTATTATGTTCATGTGATGAGAGACCCTATTCTCTCTCATCAATCAATTTTGGAAGTTTTGAGTGGCGCCGTTAGGCTGCCGAACTTTCGTAAGAGATCTAACCTCTCTCTTTCTTTTTAAGTACTCTCCTTTATGTCACTTCTTTTAATCTCATCTTTGTAATGTTGGGGGATGTTATTTTATATTCCTCTTTCTGTAGATTTTTTTGTAATGTGATGATATACCCTATTTTATCTCATCAATCCATATTCGGAAGTTTTATGTGGCTCCGTTAGGCTGCCGAGGTTTCGTAAGGGATTTTTCATCTCACTTTTATTCCCGTGAGATTTATGCTACATTTGCCACAAATTTCATTGAGTGGTGTATGTACTTCCCATTATTCTACTCCTTGTGTAATATAATTTCGTTTATGAGTATTTACGTCAATGATCTATTGTCCTTCTTTCATGGGGTGTATGTTTTGAAAGATACCCAAGTCGGTAAGGGAACCTTTCACCCTCCTCTTTTTAAAAGACTTCTTTTGTTGGGTATTTTAATTTACATATTGTTATGTTGGGATATGTTCTCATATATCCTTATTGATTTAAATTTTATGTCCAAGTGATGAGATACACTTTTTATCTCTCATCAACTCATTTTGATGTGATGCCGTTAGGCTGTCAAGGGAACTTTTTAACCCAATTTCGATTTCTTTGGGTTCAACATGTAGTTATTGAATATGTCATCCTTTGAATATGTGTGAATAACCTTTGATTGTTTTACACTTAATATCCACTCATATTGGGTGTATTTATATTTTTCACACATAATTATGAGATTGATTTATCCTTAATTTAAGGATACCTTCTTTATAATGGATTTCATCTCATTTTACATTTCTTTTGAGACTTCATTGTTGTTATGCACCAATTCACTCTTATATGGTGTATATACTGTTCTTTGGAGTATTATATCATGAATCTATTTATTCTCATGATATTATAAAGTTCTGACTAAATGTTATTCCTCAATTATTGTATTCAAGTGTCTCTAATTTTGGTAAAACCCCTTTAACCAAAATGTCGTTTTAAATGTTTTAATTATTTTTTCTTATTAATATCCATATTTTCAAAATGGTTTTAAGGATTTATTTATATGGATATTAATGGTTTAAAATTTTAAGTTTCAAGGTGGTATGGGACACTTTGATTCAAAAATCTATTTATTAAATGTTTTAAATGGTTTTGAAAATGGTTTTGATAAAGGATTCTATTATGATATATTGTGATGTGGAAATGTTATCATTCATTTATATTGGTTTTATGTTTTATGATTTTATATTGGTACTTGGACATTTTAACGGGTGGTTACGTTATAAACCATATGACGGGTGGTGCCGTGAATACCAGGACGGGTGGTTACGTTATAACCTCCAATGCATTGGGTATGGAAGTCGGCCGTATGGCTATTCCATTAGGTATGTATGGAAATTGGCCGTATGGCTATTCCATTAAGTGATAAGTGTGGAAGTCGACCGTATGGTTATTCCACATAAGTATGTTTATGTCCCAAGTTACCTTTATATATGTTATGTGTTCTTTATATGGGTTTTATGGTAATCCTTTGGTTACAAAAAGGTATGTAATGATATTTTATTCAGTGAAGAGTTTTTACTACTTCATAAAGGTGAAAAGTATTACTTTGATAAAGTATACATGGTTTACTTTTTTTTTGATAAACTAACAGTTTTTATTCTTTGTGTATCCCTTACTGAGCTTCTTATGCTCATCCCAAGTCTTTGAAATGTTTTTCACAGAACTTAGCGTGGAATAGGGTCAAGGATGGGATCAAGGGAAAGTCATGCTACCTAAAACATGGAACTATACATGTTTCTTTTTAAGAGTTTTTATTTTATGGAAATTTAGTAGAATCGAATACTTTGTAATCTTTTGAGATGTAATAGTTATGTCCTAATTCTCTAAAACTCTAAACCTGAAAAGATCCTCAATGTGTAATCTTGTAATAACTCAAGATTAAGTAAGGTTTAAGGCTGGGGCCTTATAATTTGTTCCTTATCCAATGCACATGCTTCAGGGGAAATCAAAAGCGGGTCCATGAATCCATATACATATGTCCACTCATTCTTCTCACGAATGTTATAAAGATACCTAATACAAAATAGACGTAAGTATACATTTTTAATAAATATAACGCATGGAAAAGGTGTTAAGACTTATATAGAAAAAATATTTCACCACGTTGATGCACATATTATCTACAGTAACAAGCTCAATGATATTAGTTTTCACAATCCCCACTGTCATTTCACATCCAAAAACATGAGCTTCCATTGGAAACTCATAATGACCCACCAAAAAATTCTGAATATCATGATAATCTATCAAGACTACTAGAATCTAAATCTAATGTCATAGCCATTTGTCTTTGTTGTTGTCTATACAATATTTCTTTACCTTTGAAGTATTATTGTAAAAATAAATAGAAAAATATATTAGTTTTCAAATGATAAAACATCTTTAATAAAAAAATAAAAAAGAATATATAACATACATACCTCTATGGTAATGAGTCGAAGAAGTCTGGATGGACAAATTAAAAAATGGCCGATACTATGTCCAACTATCATCACTTCATATGTAGGTAATGGTACTCAAGATGTTCTATCTATAATATCTTGTACAGTGACCCTATGATTCTTTACCTTTAATTTTCGGTGATGAATTGTATCTCCTACCCAATATACCAACCCATATGAAATTATATGATGTTGTGGATCATCAACATATAAATCACAATAAATAGGAAGTTTCGGCGGAGGAGTAGGATATAAATGGGGTCTGCAGGATGAGGTGGGGGAGTGGGAGCTACTGGAATAGGTGGAGCATAAATAATTGGGTCTGCAGGGGGAGGTAGAGGAGTGGGAGCTGCAGTTTGAAATTTTCTTCGCATGTCTGCAAACATAGATTGTAGCGATGCTATAATATTTTCCTCCATCTTCACATTAATATTATGAACTTTAGCCTCCAATGATTCTATTTTTTTATAAACACCCTCAACATAAGAAGTTGACGAATGTGGCAACACTTTTCTTACTGATACACCAGCCGGATATCCTCTAACATGACCAGGATGTTCAGGCTTTCCCAATGCTGCAGATAAAATATCTTGCCTCCCAGTAGCTGTAAATACCCCCTGTGATCTCTGCTCCTCAAGATAATCCTATATTAATTAATTTAACATTTATGAAATGATTGAAATTATATGAATAAAGTGGTTAACTTAAATAAATAAAATATATTTCCTACAATCCTCTCAGCTACGATTCTCGAATCTTCTGAAAGATATTTCCCTTTTTTCCCATCCAAGCTCTCTTCCATTTTTCATGTCTAGATAGAGGGGATAGAGGGGCCACCTCTCCAAATCTTGAAGACTCAGCTCTTAGTTTTTGTAATATTTATGCCATCATTTGTTCTTCAAATAATGTATACCCTCCCCAAGATAAACTATGAGGGTTTACATTTTTTGATTGGATCTCTTCATGATCTCTCCTTGTTTTCTATAAATTAAGAATAAGAAATCATTAACGAAACATTAATAAGATCATTTATATAAGAAATATTATAAAAGTTTACATTGACCTTACCAAAAATGAATCCTTTCTTCTACTTTCAACAAACTGTCTCCATGTGTCTTTATCTATGAAAGGATATATATGACATGGATTGTCATGAATCCTATGAACAAAAATAAAATCAGACCAGAGGGTTGATTTGAAATCCCTCCATCTCCTGGAATCCATGGATAAGCATTTATTCCTGATTCCTACAGTGTTAGGAATATCAAATGTCATCTGATAAAGAATAGTTTAAGCATATTATATATACTAGAAACATTTAAATAATAGACAAAAAATAGAAAAAGATATTACCAATATCATATCCCAAAACTGAGAGATTATCGCTTTGTCCGCACTTCTCCAGTCATCATAAGTTGATACAAAACTCTTAAAATATTTTACATTTGGACCTCTTACAATATCATCCTCATCAAAATCAATGACTATCCTCTGATCCCGCATACGAGCAAGTGAAAATTTTGGTAAAAATGTGCACTAACGTTTACCAACTCTTGAACTCTTTGTCGTAATGGGAGCACATGAGGAAGATTAGGGAACATCAAGAGGAGCATGTGAATGTTCCTCCCCAGAGGTATGACCAATATGATCATCTCCTGAATCATGTGGTTGATCAAATGATTGATCTATCATTATCCTTCAAATAAAAAAAACAAGCATTAGTTCACAAATATACAAATTGAAATATTATAATACTAATGTAAATAGAAAATAGAAAATTGTACTAAGTTACGTAATACTAAACATGGTTAATATGGTAAGCATGTTAAGCTATGGTAAAGATGGTGTAGATGGTATAGATGGTAAAGATTGTAAACATGGTAAACCTGGTAAACATGGTAAAGTAATTGTCACTAAACAGAAATAATTGATATATAATTTAAATAAAGGTAAATATGATAAATTAAAAAAAAAATTAAAACAAACAAAAACTTATACTTATTATGTTTTAATACACGTTTTAATTAAGAAAAAACATACAATATCAAAAAATTTATGAAATTAATAAATGTAAACAAGAAATAAACAAATGTTACATGTAATTTTAGGAATGTACAAATGGATTGTTTTCGCGAATACCTTCGTCGTGATCGTTCTTTATGTCAAAAACCATGTCTTCAACATGCTCGTCATTATGTTCTATTAATCTTTCCATGTAAGTAGGGATCTCACATAAATGAGCATCTTCATCCAGTTCATCGTCACCAACATATTGTTTTTTCCCTTGTAAAACAACAACCCACTGCATATCTGATTGATCTACTACATTGAAAATTTGTTTTTCATGTGTTTCAATTATAAAATAATTAGCTGTGTATTCCAATCTATTTATATTAACAACTATCATTCCAAATTCATCGTGTTTGACACTATTTTAACCGATAAACCATTTACAGTTAAAAATAAGAACATTAATTTTAATGTAATTAACCTTCCATATGTATTCAATCACTCCATAATATACACTTTATGCATAAATTGGGTTTTTTCTTTAGCAATCAAAAAATGAATTTCTTCTGTAAACACCAATACACCATTATTCTAAACTGCACTTCTGTTGTCCTGATCTTTCGTATGAAATTTATAGCCATTAATGTCATAACTGGACAATGTAATCGAATTTAAACATGGACCACTAACTACCCACTTTAATATCTCTGAAACATATGATCTACCAAGAAAGGACTTTTTAAACCATAGTTTTTTTTGTTGTTGTGCTCATTCAAAATACACATTTCTTTCTTCTTTGGATGACATTGTCTCAACTCATTAATATGCAATGTGATATACAGTTTAGAATCATCTATGTTATTCAAGATGTATGATTCTAACTTCTTCATCTGTTTAGCTGACAATGATTTGACTTTCAATCCTGGATTCCCCTTTCCCTCATTATTAACTGGTTCATGGTGAGATGGAGGCAAACCTACGTGCTGCGCTGCAGCCAAGTATCTCATACAAAACTCTGTAAGCTCCTTACAAATATACTTTTCAATAATGGAGGTTTCAGGTCAATATGGAATCTTATCATACCCCTTCAATATTTTCATATACCTTTTAAAAGGATACATCCAATGAAGATATACAGGTCCACAATGATTTATTTCTTAAACTAGATGAATCATTAAATTCACCATTATATCAAAACAATTGGAGGAAAATACATTTCCAATAGACAAAGTATAAAAATTGCATCCTTTTCCAAAATGTTCAAAGAATTCAAATCAATCACCTTATTAAAAATTTAATTGAAAAAATAACACAACTTCATTATAGTCTTTCTGACATGGATGGGAAATATTCCACGCAATGAAACTGGTAGAAGTTTTTTGCATCATGAAGTGAAAATCATGATATATCATACCTATCAACTTCAAGTCCTTCAATGAGACAAATTTTTTTACATTTGAAGAATAACCTTGAGGAACATTGATATCATGAAGACACTGAAAAAAGATAATTTTCTCCCTCTTGGATAATGTATGACAAGCCAGGGGAAGAAATGGTCATCCTCCAGTAGGAGTGGGAGCTAACTCCAAACGTATTCCCATTGATAGTAAGTATAATCTTGAATTCAACCCATCTTTTGTCTTTCCTTTAATATCTAACAATTTTCCAATCAAATAGTCACAGATATTCTTCTCCACATGCATGACATCAATATTATGTTTAGCTTCATGATATATCCAATATGGTAGCTCAAAAAATATTAACCTTTTTTTTCCAAATATGTCTATCATTATAAAATTTATTTGTCTTTCCCAATGTCAAATCAAGATTCTCCACCCTCCCATAATAATGATCAGGGGATAAAGGTTTTGGAGAAATATCAAATTCTTGTGAGCCATTGAAAGCCTTTTTTAGTATTTTATAAGCGTGATCCATAAGAAAAAACATTCGATGACCCATGTAAAATGTTTTCCCCCATGATGAAATTGACAATATGAAGTCTGTTGTTCGCCAATTATACATCCTTTATGCCCTTTTACACTGTATCCAGAAAAATTTCCATATGCTGGGAAGTCATTTATAGTGAACAAAAGCACTGCATACAATTGAAAATATTCCATTTTATAAGAATCACAAACCCTAATTCCATCCTCCTACAAAAGTTTCAAATCCTTAATCAATGGTGACAAAAAACATCAATATCATTGTCGGGTTACATCATACTGGAAATCTGTATACTCAACATGAAATATTTACGCTTCATACAAAATTCAGGAGAGAGGTTGTAAATTACCAATAAAATAGTCCATGAACTAGGTGTGCTACTGAGGGTTCAGTATGGATTCATTCCATCTATGCACAACCCTAGTCTGAGATTTCTAATTTCATTTCCAAATGTTGGATACTGCTCATCAATTTTCTTCCATTGTGGACAATCAGCAGGATGATGTATTTTTTCATCAAATAACTGCTCATCAGTATTCCATCTTAACCTTTTTGCATCATGTGAATTAGAAAATAAACATTTGAAATGATGAATTATAGGAAGATACAAAAATACCTTTGAAGGGATCTTTGTAATCTCCACATCAGCCCGTGATTTTTCTTTCACCTTATACCATGATGTCCCACATTTAGGACACTCTGATAGAAATTCATATTATTTCCTATATATTATATAGTCATTCGGACAGGAATATATTTTCTTGTACCCTAATCCAATCGAGCATAATATTTTCTTGGCCTTATAATGTGAATATGGAATATCGTTATCTTTTGGAAGAATGTCTTTCTTCAATTGTAAAAGCTCTATAAAACTTCTATTACTCCACCCATGTTTTGCCTTTAGGTTAATCAATATTAACACCGCCGAAAAAACCTGAAAATCTGCACAACTAGGATATAATGGTTTTTCATCATCACCATTTAGACGCACAATTTTCGGTTCTATCTCAATTTTTTCTACTAAAACATCTCGAATAATTTCTTCATTTCCATCGGAGTTACCATCTTGTGAATCATCATCATCAATGACATTCCATCCAGTTTCACCATGCCAAATCCAAGGGTTGTAACTCAGATTAAAACCATGACAAATCATATGATCTTTTATCTCTCTACTTTTTAACTTCTTTATATTTAGACATTTCAGGTATGGACAGAAAAAAAGGTCACTACTTGGAACATTCCGTTTAGAAAATTCTAAAAAGTCATCAATACCTTCCTCATATTCATTGCTCATTCGATGTGTTGTAATCCAACTTTTACTCAATATTACCTATAACAAATATCGAAATCATACAACTTTTTAAGATAAGACAAATATACGTTTATATAAAAAAAACATAATTTGAATTTAAATTTTTTTTGAAATTTAAAACAAATCTATGAATATTTAAAAAAAATGCATGAATATGATTTTAAAAAGAAAATGTAGTTAGGTATAATGGTTTTAAATTCATATTGGATCCTTTCTTCTTAATTTTCACAAAGAATACATCCTAGTGAAACTAGATACAAAATTCACCCTTCCATAGGAAAGAAATATGAAGTATAAATATTAAAATATGTATACATTCACAACTGAAAATTACACAGATCCTAATGATTTGAAACCTCTGGACAGCCCCCACCCCCTAGACACCACCCCCACCCCTGGACATCACCCCCACCACCTTGGACACCACCCCCACCCCTTGGACACCCCTACCCCCTTGGACAACACCCCCACCCCTTAGAAACCACCCCCACCCCCTTGGACACCACCCCCACCCCCATTGGACACCCCCTGGACACCACCACCCCCTTGGATAGCCCCCACCCCCTGGACACCAGCCCCACCACATAAACACCCCATCCCTCCTAATATCCCTAGAACACATTGATTACTATTATAATGTCAATTTAAAAATGACTAAACATCCCTAATAATAGAAGGAACGAAGGAGAAGAAGAAGTGGACGAAGAAGGAAAAAAGAAACAAAGATTAAAGGAAGAAGAACATGGGATAAGTAACATATTTAATGAAATTCCATGAAATCAAAGAAAACCATGGGGCCTCCAATGGTTGATAGAAAATTGGAGAAAATGGAGTAAACCTGAGAAACAAATCATATTTAAAATAAAAACTTAGATGGATAAAATCACCATGTAAAGTCCATCATCACGGCACAATGGGGTTCGGATAACTGTGCATCCTTGAAAACCACAACATGGTCTCCCCTATAACCAATATTTTTCTTATGTTCAATTACTAGTAAAAATATATATAACCAAATAGAGTCATATTGCAAAACTAATATCAATGAAACAATACAATCATCATGTCAGAATCTCCCAAACCATGATGTAATAGTCAATCCCAACTGACACGTATCCCCCACCCCCTTGGACACCACCCCCACCCCCTTGGACACCACCTTGACACTACCACCCCCTTTGATAGCCCCCCCACCCCCTGGACAACATCCCCACCCCCTGGACACCACAACCCCCTTGGACAGCACCCACCCCTATGAACGGCCCCCACCCCCTGGGCAGCCCCCCCCCCCCCCCCCCACACCTCTAGACACCCCCACCCCCTTGGAAATCCCCCAACCCTCCTGGAAACCACCCCCACCTCCTACCCCCTTGGACACCCCTAGACACCCCCAACCCTTTGGACAGACCTCCCGCCAGGATAACCCCCCAAACTCTTTGGATAGGACCCCAATCCCATGGATAGCCCCCACCTACCCACCCACCCCCTTGGATATCCCCCACCCCCTTCGACCCCCCCACACCCCTGGACTGCCCCCCCCCCCCCCACCACCATGGACACCCTCGACACCCCCCAACCATATGGAAAGCCCCACGAACCCTCCGAACACCACCCACACCCCCTTGGACACCCCCTGGACACCACCACCCCCTTGGATAGCCCCCCACCCCTCCGGATAGTCCCCCACCCCTCTAGACAGCCCCCACCCCATTGGACACCCCCACCCCTCCTAATAAGCCTATAATACATCGATTACTATTCAACAGTCAATTTAAAAATAACCAAACATTCATAATAATAGATGTAATGAAGGAAAAGAAGAAGTGGATGAAAAAGAAACAAAGAAACAAAGAATAAAGGAAGAAGAACATGGAATAAGTAACTTATTTAAGGAAATTCCATTGAATCCAAGAAAACCATGGGGCCTCCAATGGTTGATAAAAAATTGGAGAAAATGGAGTAAACCTAAGAATCAAATCAAATATAAAATAAAAACACGGATGGAAAAAATCATAGTGTAAAGCCTATCCTCATGGCACAATGGGGCCAGGATAACTGCAAATCTTTGAAAGCCACAACATGGTCTCCCCAACAACCCATATTCTCTCATAGTCAATTACTAGTCAAAATATATATAACCAAATAGAATCATATTTCAGCACCCCCCATCTTTTCATAATGCTTGAATCCCTAAAAATCATAGTGGAAACCTCAAACACAGACTGTACCGACCCCCTTGGACACCCCCCCACTATGGACACCTCCCCCACCCCCTTAAACAACACTAATAAATTATAGTCTAATATTGATGAAACAATACAATCATCATGTCATAATCTCACAAACCATGATGCAATAGTCAATCCCAACTAAAACATACCCCCACCACCTTGGACACCACCCCCACCCCTTGGACACCCCCTGGACACCACCACCCCCTTGGACAACCCCCCACTCCCTAGACACCGCCCTCCCACCCCCTTGGACACCCCTAGACACCACCACCCCCTTGGATAACCCTCCCCCCTCTGGACAACCCCTCCCCCTCCTGGACACCCCCACCCGTCTTGGACACCACCCCCACCTCCTACCCCCTTGGACACCCCCTGGACACCCCCAACCCTCTGGACAACCCCCTCGGACAACCCCCCAAACCCTTTGGATAGGCCCCCACCCCCTTGGAAAGCCCCCCCACTCTCTTCTCACCCCCTTCGACACCCCCACCCCCTTGGACCCCCCACCCCTAGACAGCCCCCACCTCCATGGAGACCCTGCCGAACCCTCTAGACAGCCCCTCAAACCATCTAGACACCACCCCACCCCCTTGGACACCCCTTGGACACCACCACCCCCTTAGACTGCCCCGACTGTTCGGTACATCCCCCCACCCCCTGGATAGCCCCAACCCCTCTAGACAGCCCCACCCCCTTAGACACCCCCACCCCTCTTGGACACCACCCCTCACCCCCACACCTTGGAAAACCCCCTGGACAACCCCAACCCTCTGGACAGCCCCCCCGGACAACCCCTCAAACCCTTTGTACATGCCCCACCCCCTTGGACAACCCCCACCCACCCACACCCTTGGATAGCTCCCCCACACCCTTCGACACCCCAACCCCCTTGGACCCCCCCCCCCCTCACCACACACACCCCTAGACTTCCCCCCCCCCCCACCTCTATGGACACCCTGGACATCCCCCAACCGTTTGTACAGCCCCCCGACCCCTCTAGATAGCCTTCTCCCCCTTGGACAACCCCTACACCCCTATGGCCAGGACCCCACCCCCTTTGACATCCCCCACACCACCTTGGACACCCCCAACCCCCTTAGATAGCCCCCAAACCCACCTGGACCCCACCCCCACCCCCTTTGACACCCCCTGGACACCCCCACCAAACTGGACAGCCCACCCAACACCCCTGGACACCCTCACCCAATTGCACAGCCCCCACCCCCTTAGAAACCCCCTGTACGCGCACACACACATGATAGAACACACAAAAATTGTAAAATTGCATGATATCACTTCCATAGGTTTATTTTACCAGAAAATCATTTAGCATGGTATAGATGAACACTATGAAACTAACCATGATAATAAGAACAAAGAAAAATACCATCTCAAAAATTTAGTTTAGGACATCACGGGAAAAAACTGAAAATGAGTCATGCGAGGCTTACTTGAGTGTTGTGAGACGACCTGACAGATATGATTATAATAAATATAAAGAAAGATGTTGGAAAAATGAGGCTGGAGGGCACAACATCGATGAATTGATTCTAGGTTTTCCGCACGAGGGATATGAGTCGCAGGTCGCCCGATCGAAGAAAAAAGAATGACTACATATGAGGTTAGATAAATCATTTAAAAGATTTATCACATCGGTTATTTAATAACCAACGTGGTAAATTAAATTTTTTAATTTTTATAATGTCGGTTATTTAATAACCATCATAGAAAAAAATTTATCACATCGGTTTTTTTATAACCGATGTGATATATGTCGCTTTATACCGACATGATAAATTATTGAGATTGGCTTCAGCACGTCGGTTATTTATAACTGACATGGTAAAGCTCAGAGATTTACTTTATCACGTCGGTTTTTTATAACTGACATGATAAAGCGCGCCAGATTCGATTGTCACATCGGTTATTGAATAACCGACATAAAAAAAGCTAATATTCGTATATATCACTTCGGTTGCAAAATAACCAACGTAAAATATGGATCCTGATGGATATATCAGGTCGGTTATAAAATAACTGATGTGGTATATAGATCATTACATCTTTGCACGTCGGATATATAGAACCAACATGAAAAATGCCGACGTGTTAAAATTTTTTTCCACTAGTGTGAGGAAAGAAAAGAGATTATGTGAACCCTAACATGTTGAATTTCCTTTCACATCATAGTACTTTTCACAAGGGCCTATGATATATAAAGAAATTCATGTTGGTTAGGACATGTTATTTGACTAGAATTTATCAAAGTGAACTTGTGGAATTACTATTCATTATTCTAAAATATAAAACCTAAGAAGAATTATATTTTTTATTCCAAAAGTGTTATTAATCATTATATATTTAATTCTCTTAAATGTCTCAAACTATTATATAAAAATCTAGTATTCCTTGACTAGTAGATTCATAATACTCAATTTCTAGAGCATTATAGTGGAAAGGATCCTAGAATCCACTCATTATTTTCCAAGACATGGCTATTCCACTATATAGAGAGTATCAAGTTAGGATTTCAGCTGGCCAACTGTATTGACTTATAGCTCCTTGATATGTTGAGTAGAGTCCCATCTCTTTTAAAGTATAACTTTTTATTTCTAAACACATTCCACAAATGTTTACTAAAAAATATATAGTTATTTATTTTCTAAAAAAATTACTTAAGTCAACTCACTACACTAATAAGAACTCTCCAATAGTAGGAGGCACCCTAAACAGTTTCATACAAGCACCCCATAAAATAATTTTTGTTTTAAATTAAACAATGGAAGGAATTTTGACATAATATATCTTTTAGGGTTTTTATTATTCTTGGTGAATGAAATAATATTATATTTATAATTTCTTATTATATGTAACCACACCCACATATTTACTATAATATAAATATAAAAACATTCACTATGAATGTTCACTTTATTCACACATTCTCAATTATTATTTTATGGGATCATGTGTAAAAATTACACATTCATAAAATATTTAACCGTGCATAAATAAAATTTAAAAACATGATCATGAATTAATTATAATTTTTGGTCCATTGAGTGAATAATAGATTAACCTAGACCATAGTGGTAAATACTTCAGTCATGTTTAATGTGACTTGAGTTGCAGTGATCACCTCATCCAATGCGTCATTGTCCCATTTGGTGTCTCAGCATGTCTCGATGTCAAATGAATTACTTTTCATCATTATCATTTTATCATAATATTTTCATAAAACCAAGAAGATATTACATATTCAGAATAAAAATAAATAATGTTTATTTTGGATGTACATACCTGTATATAAATTATGATTAATGAGGTGATGAAAACGTCACCATTTCTTAAATAATTATTACAAATAAATACATTGAAATAAATAAAATAATTAAATAAATAAAACTCTATAATAAAATTTAGTCTACAATGTAGTATTATCAAGTGCACATTAAACTCATGAAAATAAATTAAATTTGTTTTCGAATCATATTGATGGTATTTTTCATAATTTAAAATAAATAAAATTTAGTTTTAATCCCAAAAACTCTTGAATCATGGTCCCAAAATATATTTAATTAAATTCAAAATATTTTTAAATATTTTCAAAAAATTTATTTATTAATTTGGGCTCCTGGGAATTTTGGACCCTCTCTAAGGGATTTCAGGTCACAGGGAAATGCTCAGAAGGGTTGGATGGGTTAGGAAGTACCTGACCCAGTCTAAATGGGGTTGGGGCAACCCAGTATGGGTGGCAGGTTAGTGGAACACACAAACCCTTGCACTTTACACATGGACAGGGGGGATGGTACACCTTATAGGTCACCGCATTATAAGAAATGTTTTTTCAAAAAATGTAGTGCCTTAGGAAAGACCACATACTCTCTCTTCAATGGGGTGGATTCTTCCATGCATGGCGGGGAAGGTATCTGATCCAAACCCATATTAAAAAAGATTTCTTTTTTATTTATAGCAAAACCTATCATACCCCACTAAATTGGGGGGTTCTTTTTCCACAAAGGTGCTAGTGAACCTCTCCTAATGGTTTTCCCTTCCCTATTTTTTGTTTTTTATTTTTAAAAAAAATAAAGGACTTACTTTAAAAAAAAAAGGTTTAGAAGGGTTCTCCTTCCCCAAATTAGCGCTTATACAAACACAAAAATAATATATATATATATATATTATAATATATATATATATGAATATATATGTGTATATATTCATCTATTTATATGTGTGTGTGTATATATATGGGATATACATATATTACAATATATTTTATAATTATGTCTGTATTGACTTGAAATTCCTCAGAACTAAAACTTAGCTAGAAAGATCTAGCACATGTATGGTTTCAACAATTTCTTCCAACCAGATAACACTAGTTTTTGGTAAAATAGTCCCACATAGGTGATATATATATATATATATATATAATATTCATTCATAGTATTAAGTGAAAAAAATTATAATTTTGATATTTGTATGATCATAACTCAGTCACTCGGTATCCAATCGATGCCCTGCTTGTGGAAATGGGACCGTGATGAAACCCTCTAGTAAAATAAATGAGCATTTAATTTTTAATTCGAATTAATCAAATGAAATATTTCTCTAATACAAATTGAAGGATACTAGGGATTTTTAGAAGCATGAAAAAATGTATATTAGAATTTTCAGGTCTGGATTTTTGTCGAAACATAATATAAATTTCACTTCAACCTATATTCATCCCAAAATATTATGAAAATATATTTATCTTGAAGAATTATATTAAAAATAAAATAAAAATCATACCTCATTCTATATATATTGCAAAAATGTTTCACACATCGTTCAGGACCATCACACGAAGGAATCAATACTGGAACTCTGTTTATCATCCACACACATTCATAGACCTTCATTGATCATTGAACTATGAAACATGCTCACTAATAATGAGAATTGGAGGATCTTTTATGTTGTCACTATCTCATGAAATCAAACTAATGATCATTGAACTTGGATAGATCGATATTTTATCTTACCGTCACATTCTCTGTTCATGACTTAAAAGAGATCGGGAGAGGTGAGATAATTTATGAAAACCATTACCTCTCCCATTTTTGGCCTTAAAAGGCATAAATACATAGGTTATAACTTACAAGAAATATATGTAATTCCTTATGGTATTTAACCTCAAACATACCCAAAAATGATAGTAACAATACCTAAAACTAATCATAAATGTCACAAATATTTTATCACAAAATTATAACAGCTAAACCATATTACATGATAAAATATGGTTCATTAAATCAAGTTACCTATCCCAAAAATATTAAATGGTTAATATTTGTTTGAAAACTAGTTTTCATTATATTCACCAAATAACCAGTGAATATAATAAGTAAATAAATTCAACAATAATTATTATAAAATCGAATAATATTGAATTTGTTTATTTCCATTATGATCATATAAACTTAGAAATTACCCAACCACGACCACGGACCCCACTATGTTCTAGACTCTAATTAACAATAATTTGAAAAGATTATAAATATTTTCTATTTGTGACCCTCTAGGCCCTTATATCGATATCTATGGGTGAAACTCATAGACCATGAGAAAATTCTAGAAACCCATCAAGGACCCTGTAAGATAAGTTTTAGTCACAGTAACAATGACCACCTATGAAGGGAGATTGTGCAATATAATGTTTTTGTCTCATGATATATCATAAAAGTATGCACAATTTTTTGTAATCACCCTATATATGTTATTTATTCATGAACATAATATAAAAAGTAATCTTTAATCACTATGGACACATGTTTTAACAAAGGTACTACCATCTTGGTCAACTGGACCCATGGAATCTCATTCTTGTGGAAGTGAAAAAAAACTTCTTTTAACATTACACTAATTCCCAACCACCAATGACACACCCCACATGAGATACCTCTCCACAACCTAAATTCCATGGTTTTTTTCTCAAATAATAGTATGTCACCAAAAGTTACACAATGATAAATATATAAAATCGAAAGACCAATACATGTTCTCATATATATGAACAAACAATGTTACATTAAACATGTGGTGTTCCTATTAGTGGGTCAGACATCATGATCTACTCTTATTGATATTTCCTAGTTGTATATTCACGAGACTAAGTATCAATGATTATGACCCATCATCAAAAAATTTCAGACTCATCAATTTATAGTCATTATGATGTTTGTAGACCATATCACATATATTTTTGATTAATAAAATATTATCTTCAGTTTCTCATTTTCCCTGGGAACATCTATAAACCATTGATATGAAAAACAATATAATGAAACTACCATGTAAATAATAGATGAACTTGCATTGACACTATTATTATAACTATTCACTACACATAATGTAACACCCCAAGCTTCCACGGTACGTTTCCCTTCGAATAATGCAATGGCGTGCATTGCACGCAACTTCGAGATTCTAACACACCACAACCAATCAAACTAGCCGTTATGAATAGTAATACCTACTTTTTGAAATTTTATAAATTCTATCTCTCAAAATGGACTTCATTTTTGGATTCGTAATATCAAATTTATCCTAGGGTGAAATTTCGGAACTTTTCGGATAACACTTATATTTTGATGAATAGTGAAAATTACTAAATTTTAATTAAAAACATCTTTTTAAATCAAAATAATTTATAGTGATAAATTATATTATTGAGTGGTTTTAAAGTATAATTAGAATATATTTTTACCATTTTATCCAATGGTGTTTATTATAATTAATTTCACTTTGAAATTGGACCTAAACAATTGTAAATCTTTTGATATATATTGTTTCTTAAAAACACGCTATTTGTTGTGACAGTGGGAATTAATTATAAAATTAATTAATGCAACATATATGTTTAGAATTTTTTATAAGAGGCATCATTTTTGAATTCGGAATATCAATTATAGCTTAGGGTGAAATTTTGGCATTGTTTTGAAAAACTTCTATTTTTTGATGAATAGTGAAACTACTAAGTGGTAGTTAAAAAAACTGAATTTTTTTCATGAAACTTAATTTTACCGCTTCTGTGAATGCAATTTCGAAAATCTGAGAGACACAGTTAATATCAAGAAGTAAAATGTGGTTTAATGAGTTGAAAATAATTTTTGGTGAATAGTATCTTTTTACTTTTATTTACCACGGTTAAAAGTAAATAAGGTAATTAAGGGTAAAAATGATATTACTATTACCCTAACACAAGTACTAATTCTATTGGACAAGATTATATCGACCAAAAACAACCTTAGAATAAAATATTATCATTTAGGTCCACTTGGATTAGATTAGGACATTTATTATTATTTAATTCAAAGAAGAGTTAAAAGAGTTAAAATCGAATTTTATTTTCTAAAACATTTTTAATATTGGTTTATACATAAGATAAAATCGATTGTAAATATTAATTAGAAAGCTAATAAGATTTCTTACATAATGATATTTTATTTATAATTTTTAGACATTAAATAATTTAATATATTTATGACACAATGATGATGCTGTAATTACCATAATAGTGAAACATTAAAATAATTGATATTATAAATATCCAAATAAATATAATTTAAGACTTTTAATTAATTAAACAAATTTTCTAGGATAATATGACATATTAGAATTTTATTAATAGACATTGTTCGAAGTAATAATTCTGTTATGAGTTTCAAAAAAATCATCTATTGAATTGTGTCAAAATTGACATAAAAAAGTTTTTAAAACAAATATTATATTTTAAAATTGATATTAAATTCCTAAAAATCTAAGGTTCGGCCAAGAGACTTATATCATGATAAGTATATTATTAATGGACCATTTTGCGGTCACTTGGATGTATATAGTAAGTTTATTAACTATATAATATAAAAATACAAAGTGATATGGTAAATGTCAAACTAATTATCTAAGAGTTAAAACTAAATGATAAGGTTAATATAGTAACCCAAACCTATCTAAATTCTATTGGATGAATGGTTTGCGACCTATCCCTACCTTAAACTTTTAATAATAATCTTTGGAGCCATTAGAAACCGAATATGAATTTATTATAAATTAATATTTCTAGCTTTTCCAAAGGTGCCCCTCACCCCTCTTATAAAAGGGCACTCCTCCTTCTCATTTCTTCACATCATCAAAGCCTTTTGGTTCGGCCAAACCCAGCCCAAATAATCTCCCAACTTCCCTCAATACAACCTATAGGCTTTAGTTTGATCATAAAACCAACCTAAGGATCCCTTTTGATCAAATCAAAAGGAAGTACCCGAAGAAGAGGTAATGTTTTCACCACCCCTTTTCAAGTTCCTTTCTTCTTCCACTTCTTCTTTCTTTGTTATTACCATTCTAAAATAATAACTCCAGTATCTCATATATACTGTGATGTTATTATAAATATGTTACAACCATATTCATTATTCTATCCACCCTTTGAATAACATGTCACCATATGTGCGTACGTACGGCTTACCGTCTCCACGTCGTGGTGTAATTGTTATTCAATATATTATTATTTGGGTGGGTATAATAATGATGTGTAACTCATTTAAATAATAAATATAACATGATAATGATTCTGTATATATGATATACCATCCAATTATATATTATTTTAATATCAAAATAATGATATTGTCACTTGTGCGTACGTACGGACTACCGTCTCCATGAACGCGATGAGATTCATTCTCCATCATATCCATTAAAGTATAATTATAATATTATGATTTAATAATAATGTTTAAGAACTTTATATAAATCTGTATATGAATTAGATACAACCTATCCATGACAAACATGGCTTACGTAACAAAACATATAATATAAAACGAGTAAGTTGACACCCGAAACGACGATAATTCTAAGATATTAATAAAAAAGCAATGTTAAAAGATCATATATGATATAATATTAACGTATATGATTAATGAATAATTTAATAACAAGTATTTAAACATTATAAAAGAGGATAACCTACCCCCAAACAAGGAATAGAACAAGGTAAGGGGTTTCTTATCTCACTTTTAATTTCGTGAGATTTCCATTGTTCACCACTTATTTATTGTATGTGGTGTGTGTACTTCCCATGATTGTATTCATTTTGTAATATACATTAATTTATGAATGTTTACATCATCATTGTATGACCCATATTTCATGGGTGTATGATTCTAAAGTTACCAAATTGATAAGGGAATTTGAAATTTCAATTTCCCCTGATTCGACTTTACGCATACTTCATTGATTATTTTACTCCAAGATTATGTGTGGAATCACTATTCATTTGATTATGTCATAACTTCCACTCCCCTTTCTGTGTATATACTTTTTATACACATAATCACTCCATTGATAAATTCTCAAGTCATCGGTATGAACTTGATAAGAGTAATTTTTACTCAATCTCGATTTATTGAGATAAACATCCAATTCATTGGTGTTGTTTTTACAAGAATATGTGTGAATGTACTTTGATTGTTTTACACTGAATTTCCAATCATATTTAGAGTATTTATATTTTTCAGACATAATTATGTCGTTGATTTATCCTTAACCTAAGGATACGGCCTCTATGAGAGATTTCATCTCAATTTACATTCCATTGAGACTTCTTTGTTGTTATACACCAAATCACTTTTATGTGGTGTATATAATGTACTTTAACATTGTTTATCATGAATCCGTTTATTCTCATGATATTAATAAGTTTTTATTACCTCAACTATTTGTATTCAAGTGTCTCTTTCTTGGTTAGAAACTCTAACTAAAATACCATTTTTAAATGTTTTAAAGACTTATTCTTCTAAATTTACTCATTAAGGTCCATGTTTTAAAAAATGGTTTTAAGGATTTATTTATATGGACATTAAAGTTTACAAATAAAAATTCCTTTTAAAAGTTTCAAAGTGGTATGGGACACGTTGATTCAAAAATCTATTTTAAATGACATCTTGACAAATAGTGTGACTTTTAAATGTTTTCAAGAAAAGGGGGATATTTCTCTCTAATAGTTTTGGTGATTATTTTCATCTATGTCAATAATCCTTCATCATTCTTGATTGAGGTTATTATGATACAATACAATCTTCCATATTATATCTAATGAGTTATGTTTGACTGTGGATGTGCTATTTTTATACCATTCATGGTTTGTGGATAAAGTACTGACATTTCGTATGCTAGTTTTAATACGAATGTTTATGTTATGTTTAAACCTGTTCATATGAGGAATGCATTGGACTTAGTAAGTGAAGGGTGGAGCCCGCTATAGCTCCTTGATGCATCGGTAGGTCTCATGAGACAAACTAGTGTCTTGGAACAAGGCTTTGGAAAAATCTTATTTGTAGTCTTGGCATGAGGCCTTGGCTATGTGGTTATGATAGTCTAGCATTATGCATTCCATCATTATGAAAGTGGTTATTAATATTGCATGTGATCATTCGACTAGTAGAATATCCATGTGAATAAGTAAATGGAATTATTTTATTTTATCTTTTCCATTTTATGCTGAAGTTCAAGTTTAAAAGGCTTTTGTTTTAGTTATAAACTGCCTTAAGTGTTTATGCTTATCTATGAAAGTTTCAGCTATAATGTTATCCTTACTGAGCATCTGAGCTCACCCCTTTCAATGTTTTATTTTTTCCAGGATTATGAAGAAGTAATTTATGAATAACCTGCAGGGATAGTGTGAGGGTATATGAAGACAAGATGTTGTTGTAGTTTTTTTTACCTTATGATGTAATGTAAGACTTATTAATATATCTAGTGTTTCCAAGACTACTAAACTAATCGGTCTTTTGAGACTTGATCCTTTGTGATCATGCCAATGTTATGTAATAATGCACTGACTCTGGGTATCTAGGGTCGGGGCATTACATTTGGTATCAGAGGAAGTTTAGTACAAACCTTGGAAGCTATATTTAGATAAACTCTGATTAGAGAACGTATACCTAAGATGAACATTGAGGATTAGTATAGAAGAACTTCCTAGAATTTTGTTATTGTAGAGATTTTGTGAGTTTTCCGAGAAATACATCCCTCTCTGGATACGAGCAGGTAGAGGCGGCTCTGGCACAGATGTTCCTAGGTGTAAAACCCAAAAACACCGCTTTGAGCTAGACTCGAACGGGAACTGGTGCACGACAACGGGCCTTGCTGCACTCTTAGTTACGACACTCCCGGGGGATATGCTTAGGATAATTTACATTTTCTTTACAAACCGATTTAAAGTATTATATATATAAGATGAGAGTAAATGACATTAGTTAATCCTAATGTGTTTCAAATTGAGAATATGGTGACATGTTAATCTCTAAATTATTGTATGACTAATATTACTCACACAATGCTTTCTAGTTTTAGTCAATGGCTGGATTCCAAGGAAGTCATAGTGACTTTGAGAATGATGTACAAGGTGGGAACGGTGGTGGAAATGAGCAACGAAATGGATTGTTGATAGGAATAAAAGATATCATCTTTATTCCAAATCAATTTTCCAAAAATTTGATAAAAAATATATATATTAACCAATTACTGGACTCAACAAAGAAGAGAAAGGTGACGAATGATAAGAGCTCCAGTAGTGGAGACCATGGAGAATGAAATCCTAAATTTCCATCATGCAGGAAATGTGGAAGGAGACACCCAAGAATTTTTCTCAATGGGAAAAAGAAATGCTTTATGTGCGGGAAGGAAGGACTTAAAGTAAAGAATTGCCGAAGAAAAATGAAGAGTACTATGGAAGAAGATAAAAATGGTCCCAAGAATCCATTTACAGTCATTTGTCGTAAATGTTGGGGACCTAGCCATTACCCGAGTGAATGTCCTATTCTATAGGATATTTTCTCGGTCAGAGAAGAAGCTATGTGGAAATAAATTGTTGGATAAATGTTTAAAAATTATTAGTGATCCTTCTTGAAGGGTTTACTTTGGAATAATTTTCTCTTGTTTTTGTAACCCTAACGTTTTCCATGTGATAATGATATTTATGGAAGAATTATCTTTTCTCTTGTGGATATAGTTATAAATAACCATTTGGTTTTATATGATCATTGGGTTTGAGGCAATTACAAATTATTCTAATTTAGGATGAAAATGCAAGGTATGAGATAACATTTGTGGTTAAATTATGTTATGGTTATTTTGAGGAATTTATCTCATTTTGGTAATGTTATAAAATATAGTTTTTGAAAAAGGAATACACGTAGACCGTGTGACAACTCATCACGTCAGACAAAGCTATGGGAATCGAACCAAGAACCAATGTACGATTGGGATTTATCGCCTACCACTGGACTACGTGAAGTCCCTAGTTAGTGTGACTATTATTTTTAGTTAAATGATTTTATTGATCAATAATAATTTGATTTGGGATCTTATGTCTTATCAAATGAATACCCTTAGTATAAGAAAATGATTTGGTGATTAAGTGATAAATTTTATTTTGGAAGTTGTTCTCTTTGTTGAGAACACTATATGCCAAAGGAAAATAGAGTAGTATGGGATTTTATTTGAGGAGTAATGGTGGATTTTTATCTATGTTTTTATTGTGGATTTATAATGATTTGGGTTATTTATTGAAATTATTAGGTTAATTACTTTTATGTATGTAACTTTAAGAGTAATTAATGTCATTTGGAGACACAATTTAATGTGGAAGACCAAATTCTTAATAAGTTTTGGTTTTCAATATTAGTTTTGATTATATTAAAGGATTTTGAGGACAATTTATTATTTAATGGTATTTATTTAACTTTGGGGTATTGTTGGTTTAATTTTGGAAATTAAGATTAAGGAATATCCTTTTGGGGGATCATTAGATCTTGTACTAACCATTTTGGTTTTGATTAATCTCTAAAGACAATGTAAATATATAGTTCATCCTGCATGGATTATGTGATTCTATAGAAGTTTATTCTAGCTCTTCCAGTGTGACCAAGTCTTCTTGAATACTCATTGTTTAAAAAAATGAGTTAGTGGTGTAAATTTATTAAAGAATGAAACTATAGTTAAAATGAACGTATATATCCTTATATTATTAGTCAATATCATAAATGAATTCCTCATCCTTATGTAATGTAACTTAAAACAAAAAAATGTTGTCTGTTTACTTTCCTACTAGGAGACTAATTGCCATTTGTCCCAACATAAGTTTGTGGTTTTCTTATTGTTAACTTTCTTCTGATCATGATTTCTATCCCTCTTCATTAGAACTTGACACTTAGTTTATCATCCATATCCATGTTTTCCTATATGGAATCTGAGTATGGGTTATCTTGGTTGACCTATATACCTCTCTTTCTTTCTTTTAAAGTTATAGTTTTATTGACTCGTTTTCCGATGTGGGACTTTCCATTATATTCCAAAGCACAATTTTAAAAATTGTGAGGACGCAATTTATTGAAGGAAGGGAGAATGTAACACCCCATGCTTCCACGGTATGTTTCCCTTCGAATAATGCAATGGCGTGCATTGTACGCAACTTCGAGATTCTAACACACCACAACAAATCAAACTAGCCGTTATGAATAGTAATACCTACTTTTTGAAATTTTATAAATTCTATCTCTCAAAATGGACTTCATTTTTGGATTCGAAATATCGAATTTATCCTAGGGTGAAATTTTGGAACTTTTCAGATAACACTTATATTTTGATGAATAGTGAAAGTTACTAAATTTTAATTAAAAACATCTTTTTAAATCAAAATAATTGATAGTGATAAATTATATTATTGAGTGGTTTTAAAGTATAATTAGAATATATTTTTACCATTTTATCCAATGGTGTTCATTATAATTAATTTCACTTTGAAATTGGACCTCAACAAATGTCAATCTTTTGATATATATTGTTTCTAAAAAACACGCTATTTGTTGTGACAGCGGGAATTAATTATAAAATTAATTAATGCAACTTATATGTTTAGAATTTTGTAAAATATACATCATTTTTGAATTCAGAATATCAATTATAGCTTAGGGTGAAATTTTGGCATTGTTCTGAAAAACTTCAATTTTTTTTGATGAATAGTGAAACTACTAAGTGGTAGTTAAAAAAACTAAATTTTTTTTTCATTAAACTTAATTTTACCGCTTTTGTGAATGGAATTTCAAAAATCCGAGAGACACGGTTAATATCAAGATGTAAAATGTGGTTCAATGAGATGAAAATAATTTTTGGTGAATAGTAACTTTTTACTTTTATTTACCACGGTTAAAAGTAAATAGGGTAATTAAGGGTAAAAATGATATTACTATTACCCTAACACATGTAATAATTCTATTGGACCATATTATCTCGACCAAAACCAACCTTAGGAATAAAATATTATCATTTAGGTACACTTGGATTAGATTAGGACATTTATTATTATTTAATTCAAAGAAGAGTTAAAAGAGTTAAAATCAATGTTTATTTACTAAAACATTTTTAATATTGGGTTATACATAAGATAAATTTGATTGTAAATATTAATTAGAAATACAATAAGATTTCCTACATAATGATAGTTTATTTATAATTTTTAGACATTAAATAATTTAATATATTTATGACACAATGATGATGTAGTAATTACCATAATAATGAAAAATTAAAATAATTGATATTATAAATATCCAAATAAATATAATTTAAGACTTTTAATTAATTACACTAATTTTCTAGGATAATATAAAATATTAGGATTGATTTAATTGACTTTGTTCGAAGTAATCATTCTGTTATGTGTTTCACAAAAATCAACTATTGAATAGTGTCAAAATTGACATAAAAGCGTTTTTAAAACAAATATTATATTTTAAAATTGATATTAAATTTCTAAAAATCTAAGGATTGGCGAAGAGACTTATATCATGATAATTATATTATTAATGGACCACTTGGTGGTCTCTTGGATGTATATAGTATGTTTATTAACTATATAATATAAAAATACAAAGTGACATGGTAAATGTCAAACTAATTATCTAAGAGTTAAAACTAAAAGATAAGGTTAATATAGTAACCCAAACCTGTCTAAATTCTATTGGTTGAATGGTTTTCGACCTATCCCCACCTTGAGATTTGAATAATCAACTTTGGAGACATTAGAAACCGAATATGAATTTATTATAAATTTATATTTCTAGCTTTTCCAAAGGTTCCCCTCACCCCTCTTATAAAAGGGCACTCCTCCTTCTCATTTCTTCACACCTTAAAAAACTTTTTTTTCGTCCAACACCTGACCAAATACTCTCTCAAAATCACTTAATACAACCTAGAGGCCTTAGTTTGATAAGAAAGACAACCTAGGGAGCCTTTTTTATCAAATCAAAAGGAAGAACCCGAAGAAGAGGTAATGTTTTCACCACCCCTTTTCAAGTTCCTTTCTTCTTCCACTTCTTCTTTATTTGTTATTACAATTCTAAAATAATAACTCCAGTATCTTATATATACTGTGATGTTATTATAAATATGGTACAACCATATTCAGTATTCTATCCACCCTTTGAATAACATGTCACCATAAGTGCGTACGTACGGCTTACCGTCTCCACGTCGTGGTGTAATTGTTATTCAATATATTATTATTTGGGTGGGTATAATAATGATGTGTAACCCAATTATATAATAAATATAACATTATAATGATTCTGTATATATGATATACCATCCAATTATATATTATTTTAATATCAAAAGAATGATATTGTCGCTCGTGCGTACGTACGGACTACCGTCTCCACGAACGCGATGAGATTCATTCTCCATCATATCCATTAAAGTATAATTATCATTTTATGATTTAATAATTTTTTAAGAACTTTATATCATTATGGATATGTATAATATACAACCTATCCATGAAAAATATGGCTTACGTAACAAAACATATAAAAGAATACGAGTAAGTTAACAACCGAAACGACGATAATTCTAAGATATTATTAACAAAGAAATGTTAAAAGATCATATATGATATCATATTAACGTATATGATTCATGAATAATTTAATAACAATTATTTCAACATTATACAGGAGGTTAATCTACCCCCAACCAAGGAAAAGTACAAGGTAAGGGGTTTCTTATCTCACTTTTAATTCCGTGAGATTTCCATTGTTCACCACTTATTTATTGTATGTGGTGTGTGTACTGCCCATGATTGTATTCATTATGTAATGTACTTTAATTTATGGATTTTTACCTCATAATTGTATGATCCATATTTCATGGGTGTATGTTTCTTAAGTTACCAAATTGATAAGGGAATTTGAAATTTCAATTTCCACTCATTCGACTTTACGCATACTTCATTGATTATTTTACTCCAAGATTATGTGTGGAATCACTATTCATTTGATTTTGTCATAACTTCCACTCCCCTTTCTGTGGATATACTTTTTATACACATAATCACTCCATTGATAAATTCTCAAGTCATCGGTATGAACTTGATAAGAGTAATTTTTACTCAATCTCCATTTTTTGAGATAAACATCCAATTCATTGGTGTTGTTTTTACTATAATACGTGTGAATGTCCTTTGATTGTTTTACAAAGAATATCCAATCATATTTAGTGTATTTATATTTTTCACACATAATTATGTCGTTTATTTATCCTTAACCTAAGGATACAGCCTCTATTAGAGATTTCATCTCAATTTACATTCCATTGAGACTTCTTTGTTGTTATAAACCAAATCACTTTTATGTGGTGTATATAATGTACATTAAGATTGTATATCACGAATCCATTTATTCTCATGATATTAATAAGTTTTGATTAACTCAACTATTTGTATTCAAGTGTCTCTCTTTTGGTTAGAAACTCTAACTAAAATACCATTTTTAAATGTTTTAAAGACTTATTCTTCTAAATCTTTCTCATTAAGGTCCATGTTTTAAAAAATGGTTTTAAGGATTTATTTATATGGAAATTAAATTTTCCAAATCAAAATTCATTTTAAAAGTTTCAAAGTGGTATGGGAAACATTGATTCAAAAATCTATTTTAAATGACTTCTTGAAAAATAGTGTGACTTTTAAATGTTTTCAAGAAAAGGGGGATATTTCTCTCTAATATTTTTGGTGATTATTTTCATATATGTCAATAATCCTTCATCATTCTCGATTGAGGTTATTATGATACAATAAAATCTTCCATATTGTATCGAATGAGTTCTGTTTGACTATGGATGCGCTATTTTTATACCATTCATGGTTTGTGGATAAAGTATTGACATTTCATATGCTAGTTTTAATATGAATGTTTATGTTATATTTAAACCTGTTCATATGAGGAATGCATTGGACTTAGTAAGTGACGGGTAGAGCCCGATATAGCTCCATGATTCATCGGTAGGTCTCATGAGACAAACTAGTGTCTTGGCACAAAGCCCTGGAAAAATATTATTTGTAGTCTTGGCACGAGGCCTTGGCTATGTGGTATGATAGTCTGTCATTATGCATTTCATCATTATGAAAGTGGTTATTGATATTGCATGTGATCATTCTACTCGTAGAATATCGATGTGAATAAGTAAATGGCATTATTTTATTTTATCTTTTCCATTTTATGCTGAAGCTCAAGTTTAAAAGGCTTTTGTTTTAGTTATAAACTGCCTTAAGTGTTTATGCTTATCTATAAAAGCTTCAGCTATAATGTTATCCTTACTGAGCATCTGAGCTCACCCCTTTCAATGTTTTATTTTTCCCAGGATTATGAAGAAGTAATTTATGAATGACCTGCAGGGATAGTATGAGGGGATATGAAGACAAGATGTTGTTGTAGTTTTTTTTACCTTATGATGTAATGTAAGACTTATGAATATATCTAGTGTTTCCAAGACTACTAAACTAATCGGTTTTTCAAGACTTGATCCTTTGTGATCATGCCAATGTTATGTAATAATGCACCAACTCTAGGTATCTAGGGTGGGGGCGTTACAAATAACTCTTTATATATAAAGATTTTGGTAATTGAAAATTAATTTTCATGTCTGTTCTAGGGAACCCACTTTTACAATATTTAATAAAACTTTCACATGTCATATCATTAATCCTTATAAATTCATGGTATTTTAAGTTATACATAAAATTATTACATTCAAGGTATTTTATTGGAATATTTCCAATGTGGTATGGATTTATTGTATAAAATGTCCTTCGATGGGACATATGTTATATCATAATCCTATCTGGTTTTATGATTTTTATCTAAACCCCTTTGATATGTTTTATCAGGAATCTCTTTATATTCTTGGTATTAAAAGGTTTATATGAAGTTATTAAATTCATATGGGTTATGATTCAAAAGTTACTTAACCATTAAAAGTTTTACATGATGATATAATTTTTACCATATTTTGTTTTTCGTAAATTTAAAATGAAGAATCTATATGATCTATCTCTCATAAATGTAATGGCTTTTTTCTATCAATAACTGAGTAGTATTTCTATCCAAACTGACAAATGGCCTAGATAATGGGAAGGTACGAATGGCTTTCCTAATTAGCATGATACAAAAACTAGTGATTGGTCATCAAATATCATAATTAGAAATAATTTCTTCCATAAGAAACAACTACAATAAGGATTAATAGAATTGAAAATCACATCATAAGCATTAACCATAACCAAAATAAGCTCAACTATCTCAAGTTAAATAGTTATTATCTTCAACAAACAAAAAAATACAAAGACTGGGATGGGATCCAACTACACAAGAAATCCTCCATGCAACAAGAGGGTCAAAACCCTACTACTAACCCAAATAATTGCTACAGTAAGGGGAACTAGTTACAGCTAAATCCACCACCACCACCATGGAACAAATTTCTATTACCTAGTTAAAAAATAACAAGGTTAACATACACTCAAGGGTGTATGTACAGTGTGATCCAAAGACCAATTAGATACCAAAAAAATATATTCTATTATATAACATCACAAGACAAATAAATATTATCATTTTTATGAAAAAGAAGGAATATATTTTTATGGGAAATATTCTTTGAAACTTAATACGGAAATTAAACATGACAATAAGATGAATGATAAGCATAACATCACAAAAAAACCATGGGTAATTCTTAAGGCACTAGGGTTGGTGGGGTCCTAGGATCCTCAAACCTCAACAATAAGCAGATACAAACCAAAACCCACAATGTCCTCAAGCACAAGCCCCTAGAGGGGATCACATTCTAATGTCTAGTGGTCTCTGATCATCATTATCTGTTTAGTTAGTGTTGTACTATCAATACTTCTAGGCTAACCAAGCCGCAACACCATTTGACTACCTAGTGTACAAGACCTATACTTACCTACCTAGTTACCAAGGATTACCTTTGTGATCAATTCTTTTTTCCAATGTCACATAAATCTCCACTTGAACATTCACAAATCCAACAATGGAAACACACATGAAATAAACATTTTCAATATGAAAACCCCATTTAAAACCTTTGTACAAACAAAAAACCATTAAAACTTGTCTTCACCACTAAAAATATTCATAAAACTCATATGGAAAGTATAAAATTCATACCATATTATCCAACAATGTTAAAGCATGGAACCTCCAACCTTTGTCTTGGAAACTTCTAGAAATCAGTGGAAAACCAAAACGACACCATAATGAGACCCTATAAAGGAAAGATCAAACAAGAACCATCAATATTTCACCTAAGGAATTGATATTGTACCCAAATTTGGTAAATCAATATTTTGTGGAAAGGATAACCCAATAGAGAAGGAGAAAGTGACCAAGAACAGGGAAGAAACAAGAAGTATAGTGGATTACTTGAAGAAATCTTGAAGATACAAGGCCAAAATAACCAATGTATTGTGGTATATGGGATCCAAGAGGGACAAGGAGGCACAACTAGGGATGGAAATACCTAATGGGGCAAGTTAGGCTACTTTGGGGTTAAAATTGGGGAAGGTTAATTTAAGAAATTAAACTTTTTAATGTTATGGGAAAGTTCCTCTATTGACCCATGCAATTTTCAAAATCGTGTGCAAAAAAATGCAAAACATATATCGAATGGGAAAATAGGCCACACTGTTTTTCCTATATGCTCGTGCACTATGAAGTGTTGTCTAGATTGTCCCACTATATTGGGTGCTAGTTTCCCTAGGATGGTCTATAGGTTATACTGACCAGGTTCTATCTATAAACTACCTATTTTCAGGCCTAAAGCTATTATTTTTCACTAAAATCATATAGCAAATCCAAATAACCAATATAAGACAAAAATAAATGAAAAATAATGGCTAAATGAAACCATGGAGGTGAATATTCTCCCATCCATGAAAATTTTCTTCCCTTGTAAAGTCATGGTACTATTTCATCAGAAAGAAAAAATGAGTACTACTCCTCATCCAAAGGTTTACAATCCCATGTCTCATGATCATCATTCCCATGATTCTAAATAACATTAACCAATGGTATGGATTTCTTTTAAATCTATTTTTCTTGGAAATCCCCAATCTGCATTGGTCTCTCAAACATAGATAGATTCAACTCCAACTCTTCCAAAATCAACATTTGATACAAGTATATATTATAATTATTTAATTGGAAGACATGGAACACATAATGTATTGTCATCAACTAAAATAGAAAATATAGATGATATTCCACCTAACTAACTATCTCGTTAACCTCAAAATCTATGAAATACCTCAACATTGGCTTCCCTTTCTTAACTAGTTGACAATGAACCATGTGATGGGAATCCTTCAAAAACACCCAATCACCCATAAGAAATTACATGGCTTTGCGCCACTGATCATAATAAGTCTTATGTTTTCTATGCACTATCAAAAAATTCTACATGATAAAATAAACATTCTTATATGTATCACACACAATTCTTAAACCCAATAGATAAGTCTCACCCAAATTTTTCTTGAATATATGTAGTCGACATGGTTGAACAAAAAAACACCTCAATGGGGGACACTCTTATTATGGATTGATAGCTATTACTATACTAAAACTCAACCAATACCAAATGGCTATACCATGAGCCTCCAAAATCTATCACACTTGAATAGAGCATGTATTCCAGAATTTGATTCTCCCAATCCATATAACTGTCTTTTTGAGGACGGTATGTCATGCTTAACTTGACTTAATATCCCATTTCCATCTAAATACCTTCCCAAAAACCATGAGTTAAAATGGATTCACTCTCTGAACTGACAATTGATGTCACACCATGAAGACTCACTATGTCCTAGAACTACACTCAACCTAACTCCTCCACCATTGCTCAATCAGATTGAGATGGTCTGATTTTTTCTGATTGTTAAACACTACCAAAAACATGTTACTTTTCAATTTTTTACAAGGAAACCTGATGATAAAATCCATGGTGGTGTTATCCCACATCTCGATATGAGTAGGTAGGGGATAAATCATATCAAAGGGCCTCTAGTGCTATGAGTTAACCTACTGACAAATATAATTATTGGATATAAATTCAACTATATCCCACTTTATACATGGACACAAAAATTGATGATTAACATCCTAGAATATCTTTGTGTATCTGATATGAAATACCCACTAAGATTGATGGATATCCTACATCAACACATTCTAAAAAGACAACAACACCAGAAGAAGACCTTTGAAGTAATGAACTCCCTTCAGAGACAACAATAATTCACAAGGAACCTCCACACAATTAAGAAACTGCATAGAATGATGGAACAACACGTTATTAGGATAATTCTACCATATCATCTCTAGGATGGACGATCTTAGTAGAACACATGAGAAGAACATGCCTCCATTTCACTCCTTAGTCTCTAGATGCATCTAGGCAAGAATCCACACGAAATTACACTCATCACAGGACTATTTTATGTCTTTCACCGACATATTTATACTCATGCAATATTTTACCACATCACCTTTTCCAGGGGTATACACGATATCAAAAAAGAACCCCCAAAAGCACTCAACATAATGGTTTTGCCTAAAATTCAGATCATTATATTAGAAAATATTGGCCCAAATATTATGAACTGAGTATATAACAAAAGTTTCACCAAATATATGTGATTCTATGTATTCAAAGCATACATCACCAATTCTAATTTCATGTCATTTTTTGGGTAGTTCTTTTTACGTGGTCAGATCTGGCGAGAAAAATACGCCACCACATGATCATCTTGCATCAAAACAAACCCATGACCTATACTTGGAATCATTTAAGACCACATACCCCATTCTAGATTTTTATAAGATCAAAATAGGGGCTATAGTCAACCGCTGCTTAAAGTCCTCAAAGGACACCTGCCATTATATGATCTATTCAAACGTTACCCCTTTCTGAGTAATCACAGTCATGGGTGATTAAATATAAGAGAAATATCGAATGAAACTCATGCAATAACTTCATGTAATAACAAAATACTAATCTAGAAAACATTACTTGGTTACTCTGATGACATATCTGATTCGATCTCCTCAGGGTCCACCGAAACCCCACATTATGAAATCACATGGACCAAAAACATCACCTTAATAATCTGGAAGCTACAATTGGAGATATTAGTATAAAGGTGATGATCTTGAAGTGTTCCCAAAATGATCTTAATGTGTCTCTTATTATCCTCTTTATGTCCATAATAATCTATAATTTCATCCATAAACATAATTATAAATGAATTGAGGTACTAATGGAATCCCCGATTCATAAGGGCCATGAAGAACACAAGGGAATTTATCAACTTAAATGGGATGACCAGATACTCAAAGTGGTTTTACCTATTTATAAATTAAATATTAGGAATATTCTCCTATCTAACTCTATCATGGTGGTACATAGAACACAAATCAATCTTAGATAACCACCTTTCCCCCTTGACCTGATAAAAAAGTTCAGCAATGCGGGGAAAGGGGTATTTTTTCATGAATATTACTTTATTAAGCTTCTGATTTTCGACACACAACTAGAGTTATCCATTGGCCTTCATAGAGAATATGATAGGTTCATCCTAAGGTGAGATGCTCGAGTGAATGAATCTTTTATATTCTAAAACATCTAGATGTATTTTTGATTCCCTCATATAAGTGAGGGATATGAAGCATGAGGGAAGAGATATCAGCTTTCTTCCTAGTTCAAAATAAATGGTGAATGTCAAATCTTACTATAGAGGAAAACCAGGGGAATAATATAGGAAAACCCTGATAAATTCATCCACCACTAGAGGAAATTCACCCTCAAGACCCCTACTACCATCATCCAATTTGAGCAACGATGCAACAACCCAGAATTATATCAATGAAATTTCCCTCCTTATAATTATTTCATATAGTATAAGTCACATTAAATCACATAAAGAACACAATACACACTTTATTAATGAATTATAAATGAAACAAAATGTTTTTTCAAAAATTAAGGAACCAAAACCAATGGAGTAGTAACATGGAATTTGGAATAGTAATATGAACCTTTGGAATAGTAATCTAGCCATAGAATAGTAACCTCAACTATGAATGTATAAATAAAATTTTGGTATCTTATAAATGTATATATGATATATTTATATCATGGTAAAAGTAAATAAATGTTTAAAAAATGATAAACTATGTATTCGTATTTTTATGAAACCAAAATTTTATGTTCAATTTTATAATTAATATAATGACTTAAAATAAAATAAATTTTTATAAAATAGATTCATAAATTAATATTTATTTTTCTTATGATTATAATATAATTTTACGAGCTGTTATTTTTTTTTCATGGTGTTATAAAATCAGTAGTAATTTTAAAATCTGTATTTTTCAAAAAAATGACGATTTTAATTAATAAATAAATTTATCATATTTTTGAAATATTTTTATAAAATGGAGTCATTTTTTAATTTTAAATATTAAAAATATGTTAGGCTTAATTTTTTGGATTTTTCTAAAATAGATGAATTTTCAGTGAATTGCGTAATATGGTAATTTACAGTATATAATATTTTAAGATAAATACAATATTTATTTAGTCATTGATGATTTAAGAACAATAACATTTAAATAACCTTATTTATTTAATATATTAATTGATAAAGTTCTAAATAAATATATTCTTGAGACAAAATAATAAAATAATGAATAAAATAATAAAAAAACACCCCCTCCTCCACTATAAATACCACCCCTCAACACCCTTTATCCTCACACCACAAAAGTCTTTAAGCTTGACCAAATTCTTCCAAAAACTCTCCCCAGTTTCTAAACCATGTATAGGATCCTTTGGTATCAATAAAAGACAAAATATAAAGTTCCTAAAGGTGGTTATCAAGGAGAAGGTATTCAAGAGGTAAAATCCTCTTCCGTTTTCATATATTCTCTTTTTTTTCTTCTCCTATACTAACCACCCCTTATCTAAGTGACATGATAACTCCATAATATTTTAAATAGTTTAATGTAATTTTTTTTAATGGAACAACCCATCATCAATTCTTTTCCCATCTTTTAAAAAAAAATAAAAACCTCGCCCGTGATGCGATGATTTATCCCATTCAAGGATGAGGAGTTTTTCATTTCCATGACCACCTTCAAGGATGGTCTTAAAATAATCTCTATGGTTAAAATAGATTGTAATATATGTATTATAGATTATTTTATTTTATAAAACTACTATATATATGTATTATTAATTAATAAAACAAAACTAGTTTGTGATGATTCAAAAAAACAACAAAATAATCTAAAAAGTTATCATTAAAATTTTATATTATGAATCAACTTCACATTTGGAATAAACATGATATATAAGAGAATTTAATATTATATAAGTTTATTAATAAAAAATAATTTCAAATTTGTACTACTATTCTCATTTTAGATAATTTTCTATACTTGTAAACAAGTAAATCGAACATTAGAACCAAGGAAAAGAACGATTCTGGAATGATGAAATTGAATATTATAAATCAAAAAAAGCCCATAAATGATATTAATAAAATTAAAATAAATATAATACATGTTATAATGTCTTTTAATTAACTAACTAATGGATTTAATTTTATTATCCAATACATTATGTTCTTGTCCAAAACACTTTCAGACACAAGGTAAGTGATTATATGTGAACCCTCATTTTTTCCTTTGGGTTACTCTTACTCTCTCTATAACCCATTGTAATTCTAATTTTTTATTTAATTATTCTAAATTTGGTTTATATGTTTGAAAATAATGTATCCATATTAGATCATATTTCTTTCATACGGATATACATGTTTTTTAAAGATCCCTTCCCAACCCTTCCTGATAAACATGTCCGATTAAAGGGAAGATCCCAATTTCGTATCCATTTTCAAGAAGCATCCATAATATATTTTAATCTCCTATAATAATTTTAAGATCAATAATTTTATCATAAAACCTATCTTGGTTCATTTATAATTTTATATAAAATATCATTCCTTTTCTGTTTTAATTACACTTTTTTATTTTTCATAAAACGCACTAAAATGTTTCATTTCTAGTGTTTCTTAAACACTATTGTCACATTTTTTACTTAAATTTGACATCTGATATCATGATATATTATTAGTTTTTCTTATGAATGTCAAGTAAGCTTTAAATTCATTCCTTCATGTAAAACATTATGATATTCTCTTTTGTTATACCTTATGACATGTCAATAATATCTAATTCTCCCATAGGCAACCCTTAGGCTTAATTTGTAATGTGGATCACATATTCAGGAACATGTTATGATGGGTGTGCCCAAGTAGTGCTCCAATACATTGGGTAATGTTTTGTTACATGATAAAACATGTTCACTGGTCTTTGTGGTTATCCTTTACTACTACTACTATATATGAAATATTTTGGGTGGTTAGACTTGACTCATGATCCTCAATGTGCAATGGTCTTGGTGGTTAGCCTAGAATCATTCTTATATCATGTTATATGTAGTTTAAACATTTATTCTATTACATTATTAAATGATACCATGTTATATAAGTTATGATTTCATTTGTTTAATCATGTTCCGTGACATTTTATGTCATCATGTTATACCTTCTTACCCATGTGCTATGCTTATTCCCTTATTGGGTTTTCAACTCCTTCATTTGTTCATGTATTCTATAAGTGACCCATTGTACATTTAAGGGATCAAAGGAAGATAGTATCTCATTATGTATATTAAATAAAATATTTTTCTTTATTTTGGTTCCATTTTTTTAGTTTTATGTACCAAATCTTTCTAAGACACTAGATTTTATGATCATAGGTTTGAATTTTAAGGATAGTTATGCTTAAAACAGTTTAATAATATGTGAAAAGAGATAGGGTTTTTATATTTGTTATTAGAGTAAAATATAGTTATTTTTTGATATTAGTACTAGAAAACATTATTAATAACTCGAGAGATAATTTTATCACCATATATAACATAAATTTAATCAATGGGAATCAAAAGTTAGGATATGATTCTCTTTTAATAGTTTACCCCTATATGTTTAATGTTTACTTTTTATATTCTTATTAGGTATGTATTCAATACCATATAATTGTAATTTACTTTCTTAGTCAATGGCTTGAAATCAAAGAAATCATGCCAAAAATCAATGTGACAGTAAATGTGATAATTACCCTGATGAAATGCCGAATCAGATGGGAACAAGATCTCCAAACCTTATTATAGTACTTTCTCAAATGCCTCAAGTTATGGATAATGACTTCAATTTTATATAATTTCTTCCTTTTATTAAGAGATAAAAATTTCGGTATAATCCTTTAAGTGAAAAATGTCTCCCATTTTTTAGTGGATCTTCCGATCACTCCCTCATAGACCAACAGATCAACTAAATTGATAATATAATCTCTATATTTAAGTTCTCAGAATGTGTGAGATTACACTGGAATAATATTATATTTATAGGGAAGCTAATGAGTTGTGGAAACTAATAAGGAACCCAAATCCTAAAGAGGAAACTAATTCCATGTATTGGAAAAAATTAAATAAAATATTTTCCAATAAATATTTTCCACAAACACTTTGTCTCAATATGGAAAGAGAGTTCCTTTGAATAAAGTATAAGGAAGATGAGTCTATCAAGAATTATGAATAAATATTCACATGGCTTGCAAGATAAGACTTTTTATTTTTTATGATCACCAAAATCAAAGTTGATCACCTATTTAGAAGACTAAATTTGAGTCTACAAAAATCATTGGTGATACAAGACTTTGATATCTATAAAGAGATTGTTTTTTGAGTCCTTAAGGTTGAAATGGAGATCAGAGACTCTTAGTGGTATTGTGGTCCCATAGATAAAAAGCGTAAAATTGAGTTTAATATGGTAGGATCAAAAGTTATATTTTATATTGGAAAGAAAAACCAACATCCCATGTGGGAAAGTTGTGGGAAGAAGCATCCTGGGAACTTTTTAATGGGAATGAGGATATGCTTCAAATATAGAAGAATGGGGTCTTTGGAAAATATCTACAAAAGAGATATGCAGAATCCCTCTAATTTAGAGGACGAAAAAAAAGGTTTAGATAAACACTCAGCATGTAGTGTAGTGTCTCAACTGCAAGGAACATGTTAATTATGTGAACCATTTCTCTAAGATAAGGGTTGTTGGAGGTAATGAACAACAAAAACCTCCAAGCTAACAAGGAATGACATATGATATCACTACTTCTAAGGAGGATCCCGACAACAATGTGGTGATAGGTACAATCGTAATTCATTCACGAATAGTGAACATACAATTTGATTCTAGTTCTATGAATTATTTCATATATTTAAATCTTAGTAGAACTATTGAAAAAACACCTTAATATATGGAGGTTGAGTTATTTATGAGAACATAAATTGTGGAAAATTAATGTATCAAAAGTATATAACTTCTTCCTAGTTAATGGCCGCTGAATAAACCTACCATAAAATCTTGTGTCACTTCATTTGATGTGCTTTGATGCAATATTGGGCAGGTATTGGTAATCTTTATACAAAGAAAACATTGATTATTAAGATAGGGATATTACTCTTCACATACTAAGGTATAATCTAATTTTTTACAAGTTTAAATAGTAGGATGTATCTCTATTAAAATAATTTTCCTAATTTTGGATATTATTTCCTTATGAGAATGAATATCTATATATATCTCAAATTATTCAGAGAAAGGAGTGGATCATTCTCAAAGGCATTCCCAGAGTGAGGGTATACATTAATTTGTTCCCTAAAGAGTTTTTTGGTCTTCCTCTTGACTGTGAAGATGAGTTCTCAACTGAAATTATTCCTAGATCTCTAACTATATCAAAGACACATTTTAGAATGGATACCATTGAGTTTGAAGAACTGAAGAAGTAATTATAGGAGATTCGAGACAATGATTTTATTTGACCGAGTGCTTCATCATGAGGTTTACCATCATCTTCATAAAAAAAGGATGGATCAATGCAAATCCTAATTGATTATCTTGAGCCAAAAAAACACGATAATGAACCATTATCCCAAACTGAAAATATATTAATTATTCAATCAACTATGTGAGGACATGTATTAATCTACATTAGAGCTTCCTTCATGATATCTCTAATTAAAGGTGAAGAAGGAAGATATTCCTAAGACTACCTTTAAAACAAGGTATAGACACTTTTATATCATAGTGATTATGTTCTAACTCACTAATGCTCCAAAAATATTCATGGACTTAATGAATAGAGTCTTTAGATATTACCTCAAAAAAATTCTTGTAGTATTTATTGATGATATTCAAATATACATAAAGAGAAAGGGGGAACATGAGGATTATTTGAATACTGTTCTAAATTCTTTGTGAAGTGATAAAATACATAAAAATTACAATAAAAGTGAGTTCAATATAGAGTGTGTATCATTGATGGAGAATTTTATCACTATCAAAGGAATATTTGTGGACCCTTCCAAGAAAAAGGAAATCAAAGAGTGGCCCAGGTCAATATTTTTAAGAGAGATCCATAGTGTCTTTTTTCTAGAAAGGGAGTACAGAATTGTTTTGAAGAACTTCTCATGGTTTTAAACCTACTAACCATTCTGACTGCGGAGGGATTAATGAATATCTAGACCCGTTAATGTGAAGTCTTCTTCATAGTGTTGAAAATTGGATTTACACTACATAAATACTCACACATATTACAAGTGGGGATATATTTATTGTATACAATGATTCTTCAAATAAGGGATTATGTTTTTTACTAATGAAAAATGATAATGTGATAGCTTACATCTCCAGGAATTTCAAAATTCAAAATAAAAACTATTGCTTTCATGATCTGAAGTTTGTGGATATAGTCTTCACATTGAAACTTTGGTTGAATTATCTCTATGGGAAGTTGTGTGAGATATATACTGGTCATTAGAGCCTCAAATATATATTCACATAGAAGGATCTGAATATGAGCTAGCATAGATGGTTTTAACTCATAAAATATTATGACTGATCAATACACTAACATCCTGTTAAAGAAAATAAGGTGGAAGATGATCTATGTATAAAGGATCATGTATCTCTATTAATGATGGGAGTTGAGAAGCATCCAATCTTCTTAGACATGAAAAGGATGTAAATGGGAATAATTAATAAAGGAATGTCATTAGTAATTTCTTAAATGATTGATCGACCATCCCTTATACGTAAAATTAAGGATTATCTTAGAAATTATGAGAAAATTCAGAAAATAGTGGATGATATTAAAAATAGTAAATCCTCCGAGTTCAAAATTTATGAGGAATGAATCATAAGATTTAGGTCACAAAAATGTGTACCATCCAGTCTAATGATAAAGAAGGAACTTCTGAATGACCCAAATAGCACATCCATATCTATTCACCTTAGGAGCACAATGATCTGTCGAGATCTCCATGAGAACTATTGGTGGACCAATATGATGAAAGATATCACTAAGTATACATTAATATTCCCATTATGTCAGTAAGTGAAGGCTAGAGGAATAATTCAAAGGGGATGTTGCAACCACTATCCATACCAATATGGAAATGGGAAAACATAAACCTGGAATTTTCCACTGAAAATCCAAAGGAATCTTGATAAAATAATGATATATGGGTTATTGTTGATCATTTTAAAAATATAGCTCAATTTATCAAAATTTTAGAGGACTTCACACTAGATCGACTTGAATAGATATAAATCAGAGAAGTGGTAAGGATGAATAGTGTACAACTATTGATTGTATCCGATCGAGATCTTAGATTCACCTCTATGTTTTCGAAAAGTCTCCAACATTATCTAAAAGATGAGATTAACTTCAGTACAACCTATCATCCTCAAACTAATGACCAATCTGATCAGAATATTCATACACTGGAAGAAATGTTGATATCATGTTCTATAGACTTCAAGGGAGGATGGGACCAACACTTACCTCTAATTGAGTTCTCATACTAAAATAGTTTCCACTCGAGCATCAAAATGGCCCCATATAAATTCCTTTATGGTAAATGATGTAGAATAACAACATGATGGGATGATGTTAGTAAAAAAATGCTTCCATGACCTAAAATGTTCAATGAAATAGAAGAAAATGTGAAAACTATTCCGCATCACATCAAGGAAGCCCAAAGCCAATAAAAGAGCTATGCAGAAAATTGTTGATTGAGGAATAGTTTAAGGTTAGAGACATGGTATTTCTATGCATATCTTCAAAGAAGAGGATCATGATTTTTTGGAAGGAATGAAATAGAAGTCTAGGGATCATTAACCCCTTTGAGATTCTTAATCATGTCAGAGCTATGGCCTATCTACTAGCACTTACACCAAACATTTATCAAGTACAAAGTGTATTCCTCATATTCTTCTTGATGAAGTAAATACTAGATACCTCACATTTACTAAACTCAGAGGTGGTATAGTTGGAAAATGGTATCTCTTATGAGGAGCAGCTAGTAAAAATCTTGGATCATAGAGATAACGTTCCCTGCAATAAGACCAATCACTTGGTCCAAGTACTATGGTGGAACTATAAGTATGAAGATGTAACATGGGAACTATAGGAAGCAATTCAAGAGATGTTCCATCAACTATTTCCACCTTAGTTCATAAAATTAAATCATAAAGGAGAAATTTCATAAGGGGGAAGAATTTACCGACTCAAAATTTTATCAGTGGAAATTTTCTCCTTATAACTATTTCATGTAGCATAAAATCACATAAAATAACATATAAACACAATAAAAACATTAAAAATGGTGAATGAATAAAAGAAGAGGCTTTTTTTGAAATTATGGAACACAAACCAATGGAATAGTAACGTGACCTTTGGAATATTATTGTGACCCTTAGGAATAATAATATGGCTAATAGAATAGTAACCTCACCAATGAAAGTATAAATAAAATTTTGGGATCTTATAAATGAAAATATAAGATATTTTTTTCCATGAATAAGTAAATAAATGATTTAAAAAGGATAAACTAAGTATTGGTATTTTTATGAATCATAATTTTTTATCTACAATTCTATAATAAAAATAATGACATAAAAAAGAATTTATTTTCATAAAATAGATTCATAAATTTATATTTTGTTTTCTTGTTATTATAAGATAATTTTATGAGACCTTAATTGATTTTTTGAAAGTGCTATAAAATTACTTCTAATTTCAAAATGGATATTTTTGGAATAAATGATGATTTTAATTAAAAAATAAATTTAGAAAATTTATTTAACCAAATGGGGTCCAATTTTTAATTCTATACATCAAAAAATGGATGGGGTGAATTTTTGGTATTTTTATAAAATAATTAGATTTTTGACGAATAGTGAAATACTTTAAAAAAATTCAGTACAACTGTGAAAGTGGAACACACACAAGAAAGAAAATTACATGTAAATCACAAGCCCAGGGACTTGACCCCGCGACCTGCCCCTCACCCTCCAATCCCTTACCACCCCACAACCAACGGTGGGGGAAAACGTGTTATCAGTTTAGAGGGTATTGAGGCGGCCTTACCCCACCCCCTGTCGCACGTCCCCAGCTTGGCCCAAGGTGGCCAATCTTGGGCTTGGGCCAGTTCCCACGGAGTCGAGGGGATGAGAGGATCGCTAGCATATGGTCCACATTGCCATTGTGAGGACTCGAACCCGGAACCTCAACGATGGGATGCCACCGCCTTGAACGAACTCACCCAGCCCCCGCGGGCTAAATAGTGAAATACTATAATTTACAATATATATCATTATAAGTTAAATAAACTATTTATTGAGAAATTTCTAATGTAAGAAAAATAATATCAAATTAAACTTATATATTTAATATATTTAGTGATAAGGTTAAAAATATTGAAAGTCTTGATCCAAAATAATAAAATAACGAATAAAAATATGAAAAAACACCACTCTTGTCCACTTTAAATAATACCCCTCACCACATATTCTCCTAACACCTCAAAATACTTGATGCATGTAAAACATCAACTGAAACCACTTCCAAAGTATCAAAACCACATTCAACGGACTTTGGTATCAATAAAATACCAAAAATCAAGTGCCTCAAGGAGGTTCTTAAAGAGATGGAATTCAAGAGGTTAAATCCTCAATCATTTTCATTTTTTTTCATTTTTTCTTTTTTTTCATATCGTATCCTCACATCCCCTTATACGAGTTAAATTAAAACTCCAAAATATTATATATACTATAATATTATTGTGTTCATATAAAAATTCATAAAAACTTATCTTCTCCCGTCGTTTTGTTCTAAAAACGAAAACATCACGTATAATGTGTTGATTTATCACATTCAAGGATAGGGAATTTTCAATTTTCATTACCACATTCAAGGATGGACATAAAACCATTTTTATGGTTAAAAAATATTACAATGTATTAATTAAATCCTATTTAATGATATGTAACTTGTATATCTACATAATATTAATTAGTAAAACAAAACTAGTTCGTGATGATCGAAAAAGGAAAAATAATCTAAACTATTATCATTAATGTTTTATCTAATGAATCCTTATCACATATAAAAAATGATATTTAAGACCATTTAATATTATTTATGTTCATTAATAACATAAAATTTCCATTCTAGATATCTATTCTTATTTTACATGATTTTCCATACCTATATACAAGTAAACTGAACATGAAAACCAAGGAAACGAACACTCCCGAAATGATGAAATTTAATCTTAATACTAATAAAAATGGTCATAAATGAAATTAATAAACTCATATTATATCAATTAAATGAGTATTTTTTTGAATTAATTAATTAACGGATTTAATTTAATTATCCAAGACATCAATTTCATGTGCAAAACACTTTTGGACCTAAGGTAAGAGATTCTCTCCAAACCCTCAATTTTATTTGGGTTATGATTACTCTCTCTCTAACCCAATGTAATTATTTTTTCTTTTTATGTACATATAAATTCAGTTTATATTTTCTAAAAAAATTTATTCATATTATATCATCATTATTCTTTTGGAAAATATATGTTTTATAAATATCCCTTCATAATCCCCCTAACAAGAAATCCCAATTAAAGGGAACTCCCAAAATTCATACCCATTTTCATGTACAATCCATAATTTGTATTAAGACTATATTATTCTTCTAAAATAAAAAATTTTATAAAAAAAACCTATTTTGGTTCATTTTTTGTTTTATATATAATATTATCCTTTTTCACTTTAAATCCTCTTTAATATTTTCCTTCAACCACAGCAAATTGTCTCATTTATAAAGTTTCTTAAATAGAATCATTACATGTTTTCACATAAATTTGACATCACATATTAAGACTATTCTTATTTACCCTTATTAATGTCCAAGTATGATTAAAATCAATTCATTCATGGAACCATCATGATATTCCCTTTGGTTATTCCTTATAACATGATTACGATACCCAATTCATCATTAGGAAACCCTTATGATTGATTGTTCATGTGGAAAATGTATTCATGAAAATGTTATGATGGGTTCACATATATATCACTCCAATAAATTGTGAAATGTTTAGTCTCATGAGATTCCTTGTGTAGTGGTCTGTTGACGCTCCTTTTCGTCAGATTGTTTAAAAGAATGGAAAGAAAAATGACTTAGCACAAATTGATTCATCCTTTGAAGAAAACATAAAAAATCGACAAAGGCATGAACAAGAGATCAAAAGAACATGTGCCGCGCAAGGTCTATCACTGACACGCAAGTCCCCTTGCGCGCCGCCTAGTGGTCGTGCAAGTGACTTGCTCGACCTAAAGGATAACCGCCCGGGTCTTCTTCAGCGGATAAATAGATCCTGTGGGCCCCCCATTTTGGGTAGGATATTTTTCCAGAAACTCAGATTTGAGCTCCTAGCGCCCTAGTCTCTTTTCAAAGCTTCCGAAACACATCTAATGCAATTTCTTACCTAGAACAGATGATCTAAAGAGGGGGAGGATGGCCTAAGTGTTGAAAGTCATCAACACTTGCGTGCCTGAGTGGCCAGCCCTTAAGGGAAAAGGCCACACTTGTGCGCCGCCATACTCATTCAATAGAACTTTCGAGCCCCTTTTCTGGAAGAACCTCAAGAGGATTCTAATGGCTTTAATCAAGAGTCACTCAAGTAGTACCATGCCAGTTAACCGTCGCGCAAGTACACATGCGTCGCGCAGGTATACCTGCGTGACCAGGACTTGCGCGCCCACGCAGTACCTGCGCGCCTCCTTGGACATGTGCGCCCCTGCCTTTTTGGGTGCCCTTCTTGCCCATTTCACCCCTCTTAAGCCATTCCACCTCTCCTATTCAATATTCAATCTTCATGACACTCTTCAAATACATTTATGGCATGATTTCTTGATTTGGATTCCTTATCTGAAAGGAACTCTGGGGAATATCTCTCAAAAACTAGTGATTTACACATCTTTATGTCACTAAAAAATTGAGATTTCATTCATTAAACCTCATCATTTAAGATGAGAGAACCCTTTAACGTGGGCCTCCTTTTCAGGAATATGCCCCAGCCATAATTCTCAAATCTGGGCATCCTCCTTAGGAGTAAGCCCCAACCATAATTCTCTTAACCTAAGACTCCTCTTTAAGAGTAAGCCCTAGTCTCAAATATGGGCATCCTTTTCAGGAGTAAGCCCCATGTCCCTTAATTTTTTAAATCTCTTAACCTGGGCCTCCTAATCAAGAGTAAGACCCAATCTTAATTTCTTTTAACCAGTCCTAATTTACCTTTGATCTGGGATTCCTTTTCAGGAGTAAAACCCAATCATAAGTCCTCTCCTAATTTGGGCCTCCTTTTCAGGAGTAAGCCCCAAGTTAGAGTCTTCAAAATCTCCACGAAGCACATATACCTTTATGGACCCTGTTCCTGGATTTCTTCCCTAAAGTAAATTCTAACCTTCATTTATCTGGGCAGTCATACATACATAAGTCCCACATTATTTCTTATGATTTCAACTTTCATGGCACAATTGTCTGATTTTTTACCAATACCTCTTGTTTCTCACACCGAGAATGACTCACGTGAGCTTATAGTGTAAAAGTAATTATGAAATCCTTCTTTGAGCCATCAAAAATAAAAATCATACTCCCTTACTCGAACTACATGGGTTCTGATTCCTTTTATAAACGAAGGATATGCAGGTAGCCCATCTGCGGGTTCGATCCCAACTCTGAAATAATTCATGTCCTACTGAATGACAATAAACTTCAAGTGCCCCACTAAGTGGATTTAAAACCAGTATGGTCATCATAAGGACCAAGATACTTTTACGTATCAAATGATTCCATTTACTAAGAATCTCTAACAAATACAGATGATTCTTTGTCAGTGAAGAACCTCAAATACATATAAAATATTCTCTAAATTTCCTACATATCGATCATTGATTGTTAGATATAATGGAAAACTAATTTTATATTTGGTAATGTAATAAGGATTCATGAACATAACTTAAATCTATAAATAGAGTCCCGGAGTAGACAATAATTCCCCTCAAAAAGGTGTGATGAGTTTGACCTTCCATCCTCTAGACCAATGAATGTTCCTAAGCCTCATCAGTCCATTAACTAATGAGAACCTACCTTTGGAAAGTAGGTCCGAATGGATGTGGAATCATTGGATGTTTCCGGTTCTACGAACAAACCCGTTAGAAACCAATCAGAATGTTTGAACCTCCCATCAAAGGAGGTCATCCCTGAAATTCGGGGGAAACAAAAAAATGGTGAACCCAAGGTGAATCCTTAAACTAGTTAAAATGATGTTTTACCTATTTGTTAGGCCCCTATTTAAAACTCAATAAGAGGGACAACAAAAACAATCATTGACATATGTGCTCATCCAAAATATGTAGTGGCTGAATTTGTCTTGATTACATCTATTATATCAAACTGGAACTCTTTTCCAAGATCTTCTGCATTTCTAGAATGGCTGCTCCCAAGTTCACACCTGTGAATACTGCTGCTGCAAATGCCACTGATGCTACTCCTGCAAGATCGTCGTCTGCTCTTATGATGATATCACCTACTCAGCTTCTTCAACGCTGGGTATCAAACGCGCTGGTTAAAGAGTACCGTCAACATGGTACCATCCCAACTTAGGAGGCTTCCCAACAAGCCCTCCAAGTAAACAACTCACATCGGTCGTCCGGACAACGACGACCAGTGATCAAGAAGCAGGCGGTTCTGACTACCGTCTCCAACCATTTCGGGTCATTATCCCCAGAACGCAATCACCATTCGCTCCCTTATTCTGGGGAGGTGAATGACCAGGTCCCTTAGGGCCTTAATTCAAACAGACATGAGTCCTTCCTGAGGTCTCCCACTAACAATCACTGCCAGACTCGTGCGGCAGTGCGCCCTCAACATGATGAGGGTACCGACTCTAGGCGTTCGGCTCAGGTTCCTCCAACCTGAGCAGGCAAGACGAATCGCCAGAGGCGAAGTCCGGTTAACAGTGAGTAGGTTCTCATCTGTGCCATCTCCAGAGAAGTCCACCAACCCAACATGGTGGCAAGAAACGAGCAGGCACACACACCTGCCTATTTTAATTCCACTGTCTAGAAGACTCGTCTGGCAGCATCACGCCAATACCACCAGGCAATTCCGGCGAAGTAATTTAGGTAGGAACATACACCTGTTTATACATCATCATCTAGTCAGCAGGCTCATCTGACTACATATGATGGATGTCATCAACTACATTCGGTGAATTGTAATTAGTAGACACATACACCTGCTAGTAATAGTCAAGGCTACCAATAGTCTCACTTGGTAGCATTCAGAGAAGTTAGTCGGAAAGCCCCAGCAACAAATAAGAGGCAGACTCAACTCTCTGCCCCCACACTTGAGTACTGTCAGGATTCACTGACAAGAAAAGGAGGACATGAGCTGGAACATACACCTACTCCAAGCCCGGAAAGGACATATATTCTCGTTCCGGCAGCTGAAGTCACCAAGCATATTCTATCAATGGTGAAAGAGCAGAAGCAAATCCCTGCTCATATTCTGGAGGCCTTCTAGGATATTATAACAACTTCAACGACATCTCAGGGAAAGAAACATAAATCTATCCCTACCAATGGAGTGACACATCAAAAATTCACTCCAAACCAGACACACACATATTTTCTAGTCCAAGAGGGTTGTGGGGAATACTCCCCCATATCATACGGAAAACCAAGTCAGGCACATACACCTGATCTGAGTGCAGATCGTCAGCCTAACCTAGCCATATTTCATGATCAGGCATATACACTTTCTCAGAGCAGCCACTTTCATCAACAAGTGGTTTCCAAGGTGAGTAAGAAGGCGTCTAAGAAAAATACCCGCCCAGCATAGTCAGGAGATCAAGAGCCAATCTGTAACAAGGCCTTGCTCGATGCTGGAGTTCATGAAGCCATCAGACAATTATCTATTTAAATTCAAGATTCTACTCCCTCATTTCCCAATAGTGGTAACATTAATTATGAAGGTCTTCAATAGACACTTCCTCATGAAGGCTTGATTCATGAAAATTCGGTTGATCTCGACGTTTCATCTTCAGATGAGAGCCACAAGAACCCTCTATGTGGCCAGAAGACCAAGGAGAAAGAGATCTCATCTTTTACTATAACCCATTATGGTGGTCCTCCCCATGATGATGAATTTTTCTATGAAAGTCCACTCCGCAGTAGTGATGCACATTGCCCGGAAAATGCTCTAGTGGACACTGTAGTGCCGAGAAAGCCCTCTTATCTTGAGGCACTTGCAAATGTGAAACCAGTCATGTATGAAGCTTCATCGCTAGCAGGTGAAATACTTTCTCAATCAGAAGATAGCCCATGGTGTAGGTCATTCTCTGAACCACCCCTAAGTCATGCATCTTCTAGTTTGATCAATGATTTCTCTACCAATCCTATTTAATCCAATGAAGAAACAAAGAAGCACCATCTCTGGTCAAATCAGGTAGAAGAATCTTCATCAAATAATAAAGAGGAAATGATGAACTTGAGAAAAAAACTGGCGAAAGGTGAAGTGCCAGTCATGTTTTGGCCTCTGACTAACGATCAGTATGACATTCCAGAAATGTTGACAGAAGATGAAATTCAGGATATTCGTCTCAACATATGGAAAACTCTTTGTCAGTTGAAAATGAAAGTATTATATTATAATGAATATGAAAATCATCTTAAGATAATAGAAGGTTTACAACGTCAGATTGATTTATCGTCTCTATCAGTCTCTCGATATCCGAAGGCTGAAAAGTAGCAGAGAGCCCTTCAACATTCATGCTTTGGCGCATTAAGAAGATTGCGTCAGTTAATTGCTGATGCCCTATCTGGTATTCGTGTCAGAGGATGGGGTTTTCATGGAGAACTGCATTTCACGGTGCTCTCCAGTCAACAATGCCCACCGAAAATGGTATCATGCAATGTTATGGCCCATGGCCGACCACAGTCAATGGGCATTGTTTGTAATCAAAATCTTTCCCAATAACAGGCTTCAACTAGTTTCTCCCAAAATCAAGAATACAGAGAACAAGTTGTTGAATTACTCTTGCATCAAGCAAACGAGAATATTGAACAGGACTCTCATTTGGAGCAAGCACATCACCAAGTGACAGAAGTGTTAGAAATCATCCAACGGTCTTTTCAACCAGGTGATAAAAGTGGATACATGTTAATGCATCCAGCAAATTTCTGGACTAAGGTTCGCAAGATCAGGAGAGCTTTTAAGAAAGTCTCAGACATAGCATGTCAAGAGCTACCCCAACTCGCCAGACTGGGGACTCTTTTAAACCAACCCTTAGAATCAAAAAACAAGATTCGAGGAGTTGAGAAGGAACAGCCCCAGTCCACTGGACTGGGGACTTTTTCAAATCATCAATCCCCTCCTCAGAAAAAGTTGGTTTTTTTTCTCGATTGGGGAATAATCCTCAAGAGGAACGAAGAGCAAAATTATCAGGAGATTCCCTCCAAATTACGGTTCGTCAAGAAGTTCCTGAGGGATCAAATGAAAAAAAAGTCAATGTATCATCAAAGAAATGGAAGAAGACAATATCACAGAAATGCTGATAGAATGTATGCGATGAGTTATGCATCAATCAATGTCATCAATGCCGTTGTTGCTGATCCACCAGATGAGGCTCACTCAGGGGACTCCGATGAAGAGGTTCCTACTCAATAAGATGTACGCACCGACACAAATGAAGAAGGTGTCTATACATGAAGTCAAATGATTACTCAGAACCTAGGTAATCCTTCGAGTAACCCACTTCCCCCTATCCGAAAAGGATCCAACAAAGGGAAGGGAAAGAACTAGGTTACATATCCTTCCTCTGGTGAAGGTCAATCTCTCTCACAAGAGCAAAGGTTTGCACAACAGGAGGAAGGAATTAAGAAGGTTGAATGAAGAACTTCTTCAGAGTAGCCTTCTTCTTAAGCATGCTGGAGTTATTCAGCCAAAAGAATTTGTTGTAGCTACTGAGATGGATCAAGAATATCCTACTATATTAGTACACCATCATAGGTCTAATCCTACGGGTCAAGTGCAATGACAGTTGGAAGTGCTACCATCAATTGCAGCACCAATAACCACATCTGTTCAAACTCCAATCATCACACCTACCCAAGTCTAAGTTCAACAGGATGTTTCTAAAAAGTTAATAACTACTATTGAGTCATTAATAGCTCGGTTAGAAACCATGGAAGGGAAACATGCGCATGTTCAACCAGAAAAGAAAGATTACCCTGAATGGGTAGATTCAATCTCTCCTCCGTCCAGTTTTGGGAACCCTGTATTTCCTATTTTCAATGGATCAGGCGATCCTGAACAGCATTTGATGCATTACGTGTCTTATTGCAATCCTATAATGGGAAATCTGGAGCAGCAAGAAGCAGTGAAACTCAGATGCTTCGTGCGAACCTTGCAAGGACTAGCTTTTGTTTGGTATACAAGCTTGCAATCCCGATCAATTATCGGATGGGGGGATCTTCGCCAAAAATTCATCCTTCAATTCAGCTCAACTTTTCTAAAGAAAACAGTTTTCGATCTGACAAACTGTAAGCAATGGGAGAATGAAAGGGTCTCTGATTTCATTAATCGATGGAAGTTATTAACATATTCTTTGAGTTTAGCACTCCCTCAAGAAGAATTGTTGCCAATTTGTGTAGAAAATCTGCATGATGAATTATGCATGCCGTTAAACCCTGTGAAATACACAGGAGGGTTTTGAGACCTTACTAAAATCGCTCAACAGATTGAAGATTCCCTTATATAGGCTAAGGCTAAATCTCGTGTAATTCTATCAGCTCCAGGACGGAGAATGGGTAAAGTAGAAACTGCTACAGTTATGCTTAAACAAGAACCTGTACCTGTTTCTACCTCAAAACCTTCATCTTCTTGAAGGGCTCCACCTTCTGAGTGCCAACAACAAAGGATGTTTCGTCCAAATGATCAAAGAGATAAAAGAAGAAAACAATTTGAGGATCTAAAGAGAAAACATACACTTTCTGAAATGAACAAGTTCTTGGTTATTTAATTTCAGCTCTGGAAAACAATTTGGTTCAATTGAAAATGCCCGAGAGGCCAAACAAGAAAGGAGATGAAAACCGTCCCAATTATTTCCATTTTCATCAAATGTTGGGGCATCCCATCCAGGAGTGTTTTGTCTTCAAAGACCTCCTGCAAAAGATGGTCGACTCAGGACAAGTGAAACTGAAAGGTTATTTAGCTCAGGTAGCATGTGTTACTGCTACAGTTCCAGAGGAGAAAGGTGAATGTCAAGTAGTCAAAAGCAAAAATGCACAGAAGTATGATGATTGGATGGTCAGAAATACAATCAATAGAACACATTCTATTTTGCGAACACAATTAAAGAAACCAATTTTGTCTTCTACCATGAATGTTGCGGCACAACCTTCTTCGTCAGAGGGAATGTCCTCAAAGAAACAACATGATTCGAAGAAAGAAAAAGAATCAGAAGAAGATGAGTGTGTGTCAAAGCCTACATTGTCTTTGAATTTGGCGGACTTCATGCCATATACTTCAAAGACACGGTCACCGTCCCACCAAACGGCATAGCCTAAAAAGGCTAATCAGGAAGAGTCTTCATCAGACGAAGAGTTAATATTTGGCTCTGTTAATATGATTCAATTAACAGATCCATATTCCAGTCGCAGTTTCGATTTCAATGAGTCTGAATTCAATGTATCAACCAGGGGAATCAGAGGATGTTCCAGGGGCTTAGGATACATGGGATTATGTGGATCTTTCAGAATCTACTATTCCAATTCTTCCCCTGATAGAACTGTGTACGCGGCAGAAACTTGTGGTAGAGCCCTTCAGCAAGCTCAGCAGGAACAAGCAAGTTCTTCTACCAATAGAAAATTCAGTCCTAACATAGTTATTTTGGAAGACCGGTTGAAGGTTCCATCTTCTTCCTCTCAGCATGTAAAGGGATCTAATCGGTCTAATCTTCCAATACCAGGAATATTGCCAACTCCTATCCCAATACAAGATGCGTCAACTTCCAAAGCATCTTCTTCCAAGGTAACTTCTAAACCACATATTCTTATTGGGAAACGCAAGCCTCTAGATCAAAAGTATGATATATTGAAACACTTGGCCCATGAACCAGCCATGTTATCAATTTTGGATGCTCTGAATCTGTCAAAAGATCTTGGAGAAGCACTCATCAAGGCTTTGTCAAGTCCTCAGGAGTTTGAAACTGAAATTGCTGCAGCTGAATTCTATCACATAGAGAATAATCCTGTAGAATGTCATTCAATAATATATTTTACTGATGAAGATGAAGATGATGTTGTTCATGGACATATTAGACTATTGTGCTTGTCTGGAAAGGTCAATGGCGTAGACATCCGAAGAGCTTTCATTGACAATGGTTCAGGAGTCAACCTCATGCCCATTCGTAAACTTCGTCGATTGGGCCTCACAGAATCTTATTTATCTCCTTCTACCGTGATGATACAAGGATATGTTAAAAATGAACTAGAACCACTGGGCGAAGTTACACTCAGAACTCAGTTTGGAGATCTTGTATCCTATTCATATTTCATGGTTGTTGATCAAGACTCATCCTTCAACATCTTGCTTAGAAGACCTTGGCTACACCAGCATGCGACTATCCCTTCATCATACCATCAATGTCTCAAATATTGTTTTGATGGTCATGTTGGGACATTTTATGGTGATAAGTCCCCGTTCAAGACATGTGAGTCTCAATACATTGAGGCAGAATTCTATCACATGAAGGGAAGGGAGAAATCCATAACAAATTAGATTACCAAAGTTAATACTCCATATGGTTTGGAGAAAATTCCAGTAAATCCATTTACACATGTGAGTACAAATTATTTTTTTCCTATCAGTCAAATTGACAAGATAGACCCATATAAAAATACTCTTATGGAGAGATCCATAATGTCAATTACGACAATCGAGTCAGACAACATGGGAGAAATTGGTAATCCACCAAGCAGTGATGAAAGCACAAATGACGACGTCTTCATTTCATCTGCTGAAATCCAACAAGTCTATGCTTCACCAATTAGGCTAGAAAAATCTATAGCAACATCAGAGGTGAACAATGATGTCGATTCTCAATCCATCATCTCCTCTTTATTACCAAAAGAAGACCCTTCATCATCAATCGGGTCGGAAATAGAAGTTTCTTCTAAAAGATATGCAAATTTTGACATTTATTCGGATCATGAAAATTATAATTTATCATCTACTATGCAAGTAGAAACGGAAGAAATAATACATGATGAAGAAGAAGAGGAAAATCTCAGAGATGCTCCTCTAGCATTTGAAGAGGGTATCTCTACCACTGTGGATGAACTCAGAGAAATAAATCTAGGTACAAAAGAAGATCCACGCCCCACTTTAATCAATGAGGCCATGACTCTTGAAGAGAATGAAATGTATATTTCTTTTCTAATGAAAAATAGAGATATATTTGCCTGGAACTATACAGAAATGGCCGGGCATGATCATGATGTTGCTACTCATCATTTGGGTTTACCAGAAGAACATCGAGGATTGAAGCAAGCCACGAGAAGAACACACCCAACTTATGCTTCCAAAATTGAAGCTGAAGGGGATAAGCTTATCAAAGATAACTTCATCAGAGAAGTTCAATATCCCAAATGGTTGGCTAATATTGTCCCTTTAAAGAAAAATAACGGACAAATTAGAGTTTTCATCGATTTCAGAGATCTTAATCGACATTGTCTAAAGGATGATTTCCCAGTTTTGATAATAGAACTTATAATTGATGCAACAGCTAGCTATGAAGCACTATCCTTCATTGATGGATATTATGGATATAATAAGATCCCAATGGCCCTATAATATGAGGAATCTACAGCCTTCAGAGCCCCTCATGGTGTGTTTTGCTACCGGGTAATGCCCTTTGGCTTAAAGAATACAGGTGCAACTTATCAGTGTGCCATGCATCGTATCTTCAAACCCTTCATAGGGAAGTTTGTTGAATGCTATTTAGATTATTTGGTAGTTAAATCCAAACAACGTTCTAATCACATGGCTGATTTGGAAGTCATATTCCGCAAGCTTTGACAACATAATTTGAAGATGAACCCCTTAAATTGTGATTTTGGGGTAACCTCAGGAAAATTTCTCAGCTTTGTTGTACGCCATCATGGTATTGAAGTCTATCCTGAGAAGACCAAGTCAATACTTGGTAAGTCACCTCCTCGAAATTTGAAATAATTAAGAGGACTTCAAGGACACTTAGCCTATATTCAGCGTTTCATCGCCAGTTTTTTAGGCAAAAGTTTACCCTTCACGAAATTGATGAAGAAGGGAGTCACTTATCAGTGGACTGAATAATGTCAAGAAGCATTTGACATTCTCAATAAATACCTCTTGAGTCCACCGGTACTCATGCCACATATTGAAGGAAGACCACTTATCCTCTACGTGACAGCTCTAGAGCGATCATTGGGTGCCTTTCTTGCTCAAAAGAATGATGATGGGAATGAAAACAGCCTCTACTATCTCAGTCGAACCATGCATAAAGTAGAAACCCGGTATTCAAGTTTTGAGAAGTGCTTCTTGGAATTAATATTTGAAGTTCAGATGTTGATACACTACTTGCAACATCACGTGGTCCAATTGGTATCTCGCAATAACCCTCTCAAATTTATCCCCAGTCGTCCAATGCTTACAGGATATCTGGAAAGGTGGGTAATTATTTTGTAGCAATTCGACATTCAGTATGTGTCTCAAAAGGCAACAAAGGTCGAAGATCTGGATGATTTCCTAGATGAACACCCTTCAGTGGAAGAAACATCTTCAGATATTGAACTCCCTGATGAGGAAGTCTTCTCTATTCAAGAAAGTCCTCAGGCTGGGGAAATGTATTTTTATGGTGCTTCCAGAAGTCCAACCGGGAGGAAAATGGAAAATCCTAAATTCAACAAAGTTGTCTTAGGAATTCTGCTCAATTCTCCATAAAAGGCAGTGTTACCTTATTCCTTCTTATTGTGGGAAGGTGGTACCAATAATGATGTAGAATACCAATCTCTCATCGTAGGCATGGAATTAGAACTTCAAGCACAAGTAAATCACTTAAAGGTGAAAGGTGATTCAGACCTGGTAATCAAACAAGTCAATGGGGAATATTCCATCAGAAAAGAAGAAATAATCCCTTTGTATGATTACATCAGAGAGTTAATGGTGGAATTCCATTTTGGAACCAAAATTTTCTTATGTCCCAAGATCACAAAATGCTCAAGCTGATGCACTGGCTAATATAGCCACAACTCTGGCATATCCAAATCGGGATGAGACAACCATCAGTATTTCCCACCATCATGCAATTTCACCTTATGTTCGAATTAGAAGAGAGAAAATTAATGAAATTTGTCCCATTCCTGAACCGTATGGTCATACTACAGGATGGATGTCACCTATTAGGTAATATCTTAAAAATGGAACACTTCCACCTGATAGTGCTGAGAATGAGCAAATCTGGCGATGTGTGGTCAATTTTACTCTTTATGATAGCCAAGATCACCTAGAGAAAATTCTCTACAAATGTGGTTTTGATGGAGTCCTCTTCAGATGCATTGATGGTGAAGAGACAATGTCTGTCAAAAACGAAGTGCATGCAGAAGTCTGTGGTGCCCACCAGTCTGGACATAGACTGTCTGATCAGATTCAAAGGCTTGGATACTTTTGGCCTTCAATGATATGAGATTGTGTCGATTTCACAGAGAAGTATCATTCATGCCATGTACATGCTAACTTCATTCATCAACCTCCAGAGTTTCTTCATACAGCTAAATACTCATGTCCATTTTCCAAATGGGGAATGGATGTGGTGGGACCTTACCCTTCGGCTACGACCAATGAGTTTAAGTACATTCTTACTATTACTGACTTCTTTTCCAAATGGGCAGAGGCAATACCTCTCAAAGAAGTCAGTTCTAAATGTGTTGTTAGATTCATCAAGTCTAACATCATTACCGGATTTGGTGTCCCTCATACCATATTGACGGACAATGGGACCAATTTCTGTTCATCCGAGGTGAAGAAGTTGTATCAAGAACACAACATCAAATCCAACCATTCATCTCAGTATCATGCAGCAGGCAACAGCCATATAGAAGCCTTTAACAAGACTCTTTCAAATATACTGCAAAAGATGGTGGATAAAGATAAGAGGTCATGGCCTGATAAACTCTTTCATGCTTTATGGGCTTATCAGACTACCACCCGCACTGCAACTCAGTCAACTCCATATTCATTGGTATATGGAAAGGAAGCCGTCTTTCCCATTGAAGTTCAACTACCCTTGCTCAGAGTTGCCATTTGTGATCAATAATATACAGATGAACAATCTCAAAAGCGATTGAATGAATTGGAACGGTTAGATGTGAAAATATTTTTCACTTTTCACCACTTGGAAGTCTATCAGAATCGAATAGCACGAGCTTTTAATAAAAAAGTTCATCTTCATTCATTCACTCAGGGAGAATTGGTATTAGTTCTCAGAACTCCAATGATACCAGGAAAGAAACCTCCCAAGCTTGAGCCAAAATGGGAAGGAACTTATTCAATACAATGTTTCTACTCCAATGGAGCTTATTCATTAATCTTGATGGATGGAGAACTCATCACTAATCCAACCAATGCCAGATTTTCGAAGGAGTATTTTGTATAAACACAAAATACATCCCTAAATGGTCCGGTATGAACTTAAACTACACAACCATCCAGCAAGACGTTAAACTGCATAACCAATGGTCTATACATATGACCTTAAACTATTTGTACTTTTGTCCTCACTTCATGACATTAAAATGAAAATTCCCTCTTTCATCCTTACTATATGACGTTAAACTACACAGCAATGGTCTATGCATATGACCTTAAACTATTTGTATTAATTTCCTCCCACATGACGTTAAACTGTGAAAAAGTTCCCTAAATGGTCCAGTATGACCTTAAACTACAACTAGGTCCTGTATGACCTTAAACTGCACCATCCATGGTCCATGCATATGACCTTAAACTATTCTCACTTTCATCCAACATGATGCTAAACTGTGGAAAAAATCCCCAATTCATCCAACATGACGTCAAATGGTGTACTCTTTTGTCCTCACTGCATGACATTACACTGCACAGCCCCCCTTTCGTCCAACATGACATTAAACTATATTGTCCCCATCGTCCTAACTACATGACGCTAAACTGTACAGAAAGTCCGTGATACGTCCTACATGACATACTTTGTCCCTGCTACATGACACTAAACTGTGCAGCACCAATAGTCCTAACTGCAAGACTTTAAACTGCATAGTCCATTTATATGTCCCACATGACATTAAACTAAGCATTATTAAGGTTGTTGTTACCCCTTGTTTCTCAAACCGAGTATGACTCACGTGATCTTAGAGAAAACCTCAACCATAAAACTCTCTTTGGGCCGCTAACCATGTGTAATTCCCAACAACATCATTTTTTAGGTCATTGTCCCCAAGAACAACTTGATCATTAATTCATTATTTAATTGAACTACACGGACTTTGATCCTTGCCTTCTAGGCTGGGTATGTAGGCAACCTCCCAAGGTTCAAGCCCAAAACCAATCTCTTCACGTTGGTACATCTCCATCTTATACGATGTTAATTCGTGAAACCGCCCTTATAATCAATATCTTTACATTGGTTCAATTTTGTCCTTACTATACAATGTTAAACTATACAACACTTTTTTCCAGTATGAAAATAAACTACAATATTATTTGGTACCATCACCTGAGAGGGAACCATTATTTACATTGATTTTTCAATCATGTTTCATTTCAATGACTACGTGCATACATGGCAATGCCCAAACCTTATATCTTGGGTTAAACCATCATTGTACTAAAGTCCCCTTTCACCCTTCACATGTACAAACCAAATTTGTACAAAGGGTATTTCTATAACTACATGGGTTTGATTCCCATCCTTATGGGATACGTAGGAACGTTCGAGTGTCCCTCGAATCTAGCCCCAAGTCTTTGGGCCTAACCCGAAATTCCACTTTCAGTCCCTTGGCTTAAAAGTCCCCATGAAAACACACATTGTGTATTTCTTACAATGGTCCATGATATATGACCCTAAACTAAGATCTCTAATCCTTTTGTCCCACACGATGTTAAACTATAATTTAATAACTACCTATGAGCTTGATTCCCATCCTTATGGGATACATAGTGAAGTCCAACATTTCAATTCAGGACCCAGCCACAACATGATTATGTTTAGCATTGATCTGTGTATCTCTGTATACATTAAAAAATAAACATCTTTATGTGTCATAATCCTAACCTTCAATATTTTCAGATCTTTATAACCCTTTTCATGACATCTAGTCCCAAAAATGTCAAAATTCTGAGAGTTATTTTTCCTGACTATACAGCACGTGGCCATAAGAGGCCTTGCATAAACAATCTACATAATAGACTTATTATCCAAAAGATACTATTATTTGACTATGTAGCCAATTCCCTTAGGTGGCCCTGCATAATTCAACCCCCTAATGGGTTTTTCGGATATTGGTAACTTCATTCTTGGGAAGAATGCTTCTTTTGTCCTTATTAGTCTTAAATGACAGTATGTAGGGATCCGCAAAAATAGCCATCCTTAACATATTTGTCTCATATCTTTTTTTTTCATGATCTGAAAAGTATTCAAGTTTGTGGTTTATATTCTCCTTCCCTACGTTTGGGTCAGACCTCTGTAGGAGTGATATCTATTCAGTTCTTCGATAATCTTGTTTGGAAATATCTTCTCCATATTCAAGTACCTCTTTCCATACATCAAACTCTATACTTTGGAAGATTTGAATCTCCATAAACTTTCACTGGCTTTTAGCACTAGGAAAGTAAATTTCTGAGAGTTCTTTTTCCTGACTATGCAGCATGTTCCCATAGGCGGCCTTGCATAAACAGTCTATATAACAGACTTGTTATCCAAAAGATACTATTTTATTTAACTATGCAGCCAATTCCCTTAGGTGGCCCTGCATAATTCAACCCCCTAACGGTTTTGTTAAATAATGGTAACTTCATTCTTGTAAACTACTTATTCTAATGCCTTTTTGCTATTTTTCATGTCATTCCTCAGATTCAAATATTCTAAAGTCATAGCATACATATTTTCCCTCATACTTGAGTATGGTAATATGTTTTCAGATGATTTTTCATGGAATTGAGTCAATTCTAATCCATTTCGGTCAAAGATATTTAGACCATAAACATTATCCTTTTTATGTCCGACATGCATGACTTTAAACTGCCCACAAAAGACAAGGGAACTATGAATAAAAGTCAAGTTACAAGCTCACTAAAAATACATTTTGTATGATTTAGGTAATATTGAGTAATTAAAAGTCCCTATATTTATAGACGTGGCCAGAACCCTGTGCGCCGTACCCTGGGTGACTAAAGGCTGTACCCCTGCGCGCCAGACCCTGTGCGCCCGAAGGTCATTTGCGTGCCCAAACTTGTGCGCCGCCTTTCCATTGCTTTTTCTTCTTTTCCTCAGAGTGAAATCCTCTTTTCTCTTCAGATACAACTCTGAGGGGGGACTTTTGTTGGCTCTCCTTTTCGTAACATTTTCTAAATGAATGGAAATGAAAATGACTTAGCACAAATTGATTCATCCTTTGAAGAAAAAATAAAAAATTGACAAAGGAATGAAAAAGAGATCAAAATAAAATGTGTCACACAAGTTCAATCACTGTCACGTAAGTCCCATTGTACGCCGCCTAGTGATCACGCAAGTGACTTGCGCGACCTAAAGGATAACTGCCCGGGTCTTATTCATCCTATAAATAGACCTTGTGGGCCCACCATTTTGGGGAGGATTTTTTCCAAAAACCCAGATTTGAGCTCCTGGTGCCCTAGTCTCTTCTCAAAGCTTCTGAAACACTTCTAAGGTAATTTATTACCTAGAACGGAAGATCTAAAGAGGGGGAGGAAGGCCTAAGTGTTGAAACTCATCAACACTTACGCGCCTGAGTGGCCAGCCCTTAAGGTAAAAGGCCACACTTGCACTCCGCCTTACTCCTTCAATAGAACTTGCGTGCCCCTTTTCTGGAAGAACCTCAAGAGGATTCTAAAGGCTTTAATCAAGAGTCGCTCAAGTATTACCCTGCTGGTTAACCATCGCGCAAGTACACATGTGTCACGCAGGTATACCTGTGCGACCAGGACTTGTGCGCCGACACAGTACCTACGCGCCTGTCAGGACTTGCGCGCCCCTACCATTTTGGGTGCCCTTCATGCCCATTTCACCCCTCTTAAGCCATTCCACCTTTCCTATTCAAGATTCAATCTTCAAGGCACTCTTTAAAGACATTTATGGCATGATTTCTTGATTTAGAATCCCTATTTGAAAGGAACTCTGTGGAATATCTCTCAAAACCTAGTGATTTACACATCTTTATGTCACTAAAAAATTGAGATTTCATTCATTCAACCTCATCCTTTAAGATGAGAGAACCCCTTAACCTGGGTCTCCTTTTCAGAAATAAGCCCCAGCCATAATTCTCAAATCTGGGCATCCTCCTTAGGAGTAATCCCCAACCATAATTCTCTTAACTTGGGCCTCCTCTTCAGGAGTAAGCCCCAGTCTCAAATATGGGCATTCTCTTCAAGAGTAAGCCCCAAGTCCCATAATTTTTTAAATCTCTTAACCTGGGCCTCCTTTTCAAGAGTAATCCCCAGTCTTAATTTCTCTTAACCAGTCCTAATTTACCTTTGATCTGGGATTCCTTTTCAGGAGTAAAACCCAATCATATGTCCTCTCTGAATTTGGGGCTCCTTTTTAGGAGTAAGCCCCAAGTTAGAGTATTCAAATTCTCCATTAAGCAAATATACCTTTATGGACCCTGTTCCTGGATTTCATCCCTAAATTAAATCATAAACTTCATTTACTTGGGTAGTCATACATAATAAGTCCCACATTATTTCTTATGATTTCATCTTTCATGGCACAATTGTCTAATTTTTTACCAATACCTCTTGTTTCTCACAAAAAGCATGACTCATGTGGTCTTAGAGTATAAAAGTATTTATGACATCCTTCTATGAGCCATCAATCATAAACATCATACTCCCTTACTTGAACAATGTGGGTTCTAATTCCTTTTATAAACAAAGGATACATAGGTAGCCCATCTGCGGGTTCGATCCCATCTCTGAAATAATTCATGTCCTTATGAATGACAATAAACTTCATGTGCCCCACTAAGTAGCTTTAAAACGAGTATGGTAATCATAAGGCCCAAGAGACTTTTACGTATCAAAGGATACCATTGACTAAGAATCTCTAACAAATACAGATGATTCATTATCAGTATTGAACCTCGAATACATATAAAAGATTCTCTAAATTTCTTACATATCGATCATTGATTGTCAGATATAAAGGAAAACTCATTTTATATTTGGTAATGTAATAAGGATTCATGAACATAACTTAAATCTATAAAGAGAGTCCCGGAGTAGACAATAATTCCCCTCAAAAAGGTGTGATGAGTCCAACCTACCATCCTCTCGACCAATGAAAATTTTCAAGCCTCATCAGTCCATGAACTAATGAGAACCTACCTTTGGAAAGTAGGTCCAAATGGATGTGGAATCATTGGATGTTTCCGGTTCTACGAACAAATCCGTTAGAAACCGATCAGAATATTTGAACCTCCCATCAAAGGAGCTCATCCTCGAAATCTGAGGGAAACATGGTCTTAGTGGTTATCCTTGAATCACGCTCCTCCAAGTGTAAAGTGCTTGGTGGTTATCCTTGAATCATGCTACTCTATGTGAAATGGTATTGGTTATTATCCATGAATCAAGATTATTTCATGTTTTATGGTGTTGCAATATTTTTATGATTCAGATATTACATGATCCCATGTTCTATATGTTATGCTTCCATATGATTAAATATGTTCCATGGATTTTTATGTCACCATGTTATGCCTTTTAACTCATGTGTTATTCTTATTCCCTTACTGAGAATTTCAATTCATCCCATTGTTAATGTATTTACAAGGTTATCCTACGCATATGTAAGGGATTAATGGAAGTTAGGATCTCATTTTAAGTTTAAATAAAATATATTTTTTATTTTTCTTCCATATTTTTAGTCTTATATACATAATCTTATAAAGATAATACAAATTATGATCCTTGGTTTTAAGGCTACATAATCATAAAATCATGAAATAATTTGTGTAAAATAGTAGGGCCGTCATATATTACGTATGATAAATAAGACTATAAAATTTTGAAAGTGAAGGTCCAACACGTCCTGAATGAGGATCCCTCTCACATTGAAATACTAAAGAACTCATATCATATAGTGACCCTACATTTTCTCACATTACTATTAAATCATTTAAAAGATAAAAAAATAATATTATTACACATAGAGGATCTAATGGTTTAGTGTCTTGGGAAAACTAGGACCGTTCAAAACAAATACAACATCAAGCAGAAACATTCATTTAATTTATTCTTCTCTAGCTTCTTATTGGAACCTATCCTCTCTTTAGTACATGTAGCCACCTGAGGATATACATCAAAAGGGGTGAGACAAAATCCTAGTAAGAGGATATATAAGAAGAATATAGAATGGGGTGATCATAATCATGACATAGGAAAAATATCATGAACATGAAAGGAGTGTAATTAAAAGACTTGAAATGTGGCAATGCTTAAAAATGAAACATCATGTATTAGTGGTTAAATACCGCACATACTTTTGAACCAAGATAGCATCTTCTTTACAAATCATTTAACCTTTACTCATGAGATTCATCTCTTTACCTAATGCATTGGAGTGCAGTATAATTTCGGGCGCACCCGTCACATTCAAACATTCATATTGCGCTATTTAATTCTGGGCTCACCCATCACATCATAACATTATCATTAACATGAATGACACATAGAACATATATCAATAATGAATATAACTAACCCAGGGTATGGAATGGGTTTAATCTGAGAATAATACATTCATATTCTTCGGTTTCCCAAAAGAAAGAGGGAACAACATACTTGATACAAGAACCATCAACCATGAATGAGTGGTAAAAGTAGAGTTCTTAAAAGAAGAGTTCTTTTGGAAAACATTTGGATTGACATAAACATAATTAGAAAACATGTATATCCCAGATATGGAAGGAAAATTATTAACAGATGATCTTTAATGAGTGACCATATCAGAAATGGAGTGAAAGAGGTAAAACCTGAAGGATGGAAGTTGGGTTCGAGAATTTACCCTTACCTTGTATCTGAATGCTTCCTTCTCTTTAATGGCCTATATAATGGCATTATATTCATTAATAAGAAATAAAGAACCTTTTTTACATTAATAGAGTTCATTATGGCTTCATTATTTGATTTTATGTTCCATTGGATGAGTTGTAGAGTTTAAAAACATTATTCGGGAATGTTTGCTTTTATGGTTTTCTTGAGTGGTTCACTTGTATTTTTAAATTGAAGATTGGGTAGAACACGGGTAAACATATAGAACTGATATTACATGTTATTAATGATATTACAAGAGTTTGAATAATCTTATAATTAATTATATTAGATCAATGTGGATGAATCATTAGATAATAATTAAATTGTGATTGTTTGAGTTAATTTTGGCGGTTTTTGGATCACACCGAACTTTTTTTAACTTATCACTTAGTAATATGGCCATATGTTATTTAAATAACTTTAAATAGGAAATAACACATATAAAATATTTTGGTTCAACCATAAAAATTGTTTCATGAACAGATCTGAATGTAGAAATGGAAGAAGAAAGCATGTCGTTCATGAAGGTGATAAATTAACACCTAACGAACAACATTCTCCTTAATAAAATAAAAAGAAGTGGGAAAGGGGGTTGGTTGATATATTATCCCATTATAATCATACAATTATAGTATATGTATAATAATGGAGTTACAATACAATTTGGATGATGATAGGTGGGGAGAGATCAAGAAATGAACTTGAACTTGAAAAGAAATTAAAGGAGAAGAGGGAGGGAAATTACCTCCTGAATCCTTCTCTTGCGAACCTCCTTAACGGCCTAAGCTTGGTCTTTTTATGAGAACAGAAGCTCCTGGACGTGGATAAGGGTCTATTTAAGGTGTTTCGGCAGAGTTAAGAGAAGTCTTGGAGCTTGAGAGGTGTGAGGAAATGAGGGTGTGAAGGGTGGATTTTATAGTGGAGGGGTGAGGGGTTTCCTTAATATAAAATTCATTAATTCATTAATTTCACCTAAGACAAGGAATAGTGAGTATTGAATGACCAAGAATAGTAATTTTATCATGTGATCCCAAACAAAGCTGTCTTACACTAGCAAAGCATCATCGATAACACAATTAACCCATTATTTAGCATTTATTGTAAATTATCAGATTCCACTATTCATAAAAAATTCAAGTGTCTCAGAAAAATACCAAAACTTTACCCCAACCATTTTTGACATGTAGAATCCAAAAATGAAGTCCATTTTTCAAAATAATTTTCTAAATATTATAAATTTAATATTTAATTAAAAGCATAATTTACTAAAAAACAGTTTATAAGATTAAAACTGAATTTATAGTTCTTACAAAAATTACGTAGTGTCTTATAAAATTACCTAAAAACTAAAAGAAATTAATTTGATAAATAATGAATACATTTTAAGAAACTAAATTTTCTTTTAAATTAATTAATTAATTATTCATGACTTACAAAATTCCAAAATGTCTACTAAGGTCAAATTGTCACTTTCTAAGATGTCTAAATTTTATTTAATTATTAATAGTTTACGTTACCCTTATGGTGGATGATTTACTATTCATAAGAGTCATATTAATATTCATAAGGGTATGCTACTATTCATATGGGTATGTCACTATTCACCAAAAACTATTGTTGTTTCATTAGACTCCAAAAATCATCTTGAACAAAACAGTGTATGTCATATTATCAAAATTCCAAACACAGAAGTGACAAACTTATGTTTAAAGGTCACTTATCACATAGTAGTTCATTATGTTGAGATTTCATGTTATTTTATGACATAAATATAAGAATGGAATTTTCAATGAAAAACTTTGGGTCGTTACATTCTTCCCCCTTAAGAAATTTCGCCCCCAAAATTTCACGTTACACAAACAGGTGAGGGTACTTCTCCTTCATTTCCTCTTCTGGTTCCCAAGTTGCTTCCTCAAACTTATGGTTCCTCTAAAACATTTTGACAATATGGGTTGTCTTGTTATGTTGAACCTTATCTCTCTGATCCATAATGTTTAATGGCAGCTCCTTATAGGAGATATCATCTTCCAGCTGCACCACCTCTGAGTTTAGTACATGTGAGGGGTCTGGTATGTACTTCCTTAGTAGTGATACATAAAACACATCATGAAATTGAGCCATATTTGGTGGAAGTGCAAGACTACAGGGCATGGCTCCTATGTGGTCAAGGATCTCAAAGGGGCCAATATACCTTGGGCTTAGCTTCCCATTCTTCCAGAATCGCATGACTCTCTTCCATTGAGATATTCGAAGGAAAAATTTATCTCTGATGTCAAACTCCAAGTCCCTTCGATGGTTTTCAGCATAGCTCTTTTTCGACTTCGAGCAGATTTGATCTGTTTCTGGATGACTTAAACCTTCTCTATCATCTCTTGAACAAGATCAGGTACATGTAGCTTCCTTTATCCAACTTCATCCCAACAGGTTGGAGTTCTACATCGCTTTCCATACAAAGCTTCATATGGAGCCATCTGGATACTAGAGTGGAATCTATTGTTGTATTATAACTCAAACAATGGGAGATGCTGATCCCATCCACCTTTTAATTCTAGAGAGAATTCTCAAAGGATATCTTCATGCATCTGAATAGTCTTTTCAGATTGGCCATCAGTTTGGGGGTGATAGGCCATGCTGAAATTTAAGTCAGTACTCAAAGCATGTTGAAGGCTCCTCAAAAATTTAGATGTGAACCTTGGATCACGATCAGAGACAATTGAGAGTGGAACACCGTGCAATCTCACCACTTCCTTCACATATATCTTTGCAAGTTGTTCAAGCGAGAGATCTTCTCGAATAGTGATAAAATGGGCAATCTTGGTGAGTCGGTCAACCACAACCCATATCGCATTATTTCCCCTTTTTATTTTTCGGGAGACCCTTTACAAAGTCCACAGTAACATTTTCCCATTTCCACATGGGTATAGGAAATGGTTTCATCATACCTTTGGGCTTTTGTCACTCAGCTATAGCTTGCTGACATACCAAGAACCGCGATATATATTCCTCAATCTCCTTCTTCATGTTATCCCACCAGAAGTGTTCTCGGAGATCACAGTACGTCATGGTACTCCCAGGATGGACAGAGAAAGTTGAACTATGTGCATTATCCAAAAGATCCCTCTTTATCCCGGGTGATTAAGGCACAGAAAGCCACATTCCAAACCAAATCACACCATCAGTGTCAATATGGAACTCTTGCATCTTCCCTTCATTTACTGCATTCACCATCTTTTGTATCTCCACATCATCCCTTTGTGATTCCTTAATCATCTCATAAATAGATGGTTTCACAATCGTTTGGGAAAGATAGGATGTATCCCCTACACTTATGATTTCCAAATCCATCCTTTTCATATCTAAGAAGATAGGGTCTTCCTGAATCCGTAACATGGATAGATTAGAGGGTTCTTTTCTGCTTAGAGAATCAGCTACCTTGTTCGCCTTTCCTGGATGATAGTGAATAGAGCAATAATAATCCTTGATTAGCTATAACCATATAGTTTGATGCATGTTGAGCTCCTTTTGTGTGAATATATACATTAGGCTCTTGTGGTCAGTGTATATGTCACACTTCTTGCCATAAAGGTAGTTCCACAAGGTTTTCAAGGCAATAATCACGGCTTCCAGCTCTAGATCATGCGTCGGGTAGTTATGCTCATGGATCTTCAATTTTAATGAGGCATAGGCTATCACATTGTCATTTTGCATGAGTACACAACCCAATCCTTTCTTTGAATAATCACTATATATCACAAAACATTCTCCACTTTTTGGTAGTGTGAGTACAGGTGCAATGATTAGCCTTCTCTTTAGCTCCTTGAAGCTTCCCTCACATTCTTCTATCCATACATACTTTACCCCTTTCCTTGTTAACTTAGATAGAGTGCTTGACATTCATGAGATGTTTCTCACAAAACGTTGGTAGTACCTAGCTAATCCAAGAAAACTACATATTTATGTGACACTAGTGGGCCTAGGCCATTACTCAATCACCCTTGTCTTTGAAGGATCCACATAAATTTTCTCACTTGTGATCACGTGTCCCAAGAACATGACTTGCTTCATCCAAAAGTCACATTTTCTAAACTTGGCATACAAATTCTCCTTTCTCAATGTCACCAACAAAAGTCTTATATGTTCTTCATGTTACTCTTTTCTCTTAGAGTAGATAAGAATATTATCGATAAACACTTCCAAAAATTTTTCGAGGTAATGTCTAAAGACTCTATTCATCAAATACATGAAGATTAAAGGGGCATTAGTATGTCTGAAGGGCATCACCAAAAACTTGTAGTGCCCATACCTTATATGGAAGGAAGTCTTCTGAATATCTTCCTTCTTCACCTTTACCTGATGATATACAGAACGAAGATCCACCTTTGAGAATTATTGATCACCTCTTAACTGGGCGAAAAAGTAATCAATCCTTGGGATATGATACTTGTTCTTTATAGTGATCTTGTTGAGTTCCCGATAATCGATACACACCCGCATTGTTCCATCCTTCTTCTTCACAAAGTGCACTGGTGCACCCCAAGGTGATGCACAAGGGTGTATGAAACCTTTGTCCATATTCTCTTGTAGTTGTTTCTTTAACTCCTCCAGTTCGATAGGAGCCATCCTATAGGGACACTTTGATATAGGAGTAGCTCTAGTTATGAGTTCAATTGAAAACTATACCTCATGATCCAGGGGAATTCCGGGTAACTCTTCGAGAAATACATCGTCGTATTCCCTCAAAATGGGCATTTCCTCAAGGTTGGAACATTCCTTCAACTCAACCATTTGGGCGAGGTATGCTTCTTCATAGGGAATCATAACCCACACAATTGAAGTATTTTTCAAAGGAGATTCATGATCTTCATTGCATTTGTAGAGGAGCATTGGATGGTTTGGAATATGAAAAGATATTTCCCTTTCCCGACAGTTGATATGTGCTCTATATAACGAGAGCCAATCCATTACCATTATAACGTCGAATTTCACCACGGGAAGTATTACGAGATTTGCTAGAATAATCTTCCCATATACGCCAATAGGAGAAGAGTCAAACACTTGGGTTGCAATGATTGCACCACTTAGTGTTTTTACAGATATCTCTACTTCAAGGTTTCAGGGCATCCATCTTATAGTTCTAGAAAACTTGGAAGATATAAAGGAATGCATAGAACCTGAATGAAATAAGAAATTTTCCATTCTTGAGTGAATAGAAAGTTTACATTTTATGGATTCATTATCATGCTTCAACTTCGATGTAGTGATGGCATAAGCCTTCCCTTGTTCCTTTGGATTTGGTGGTTTCTGATGTTGATTACCCTCGAGAACTCGAGGTTTAGTGCACTGGTTTGCATAATGCCCCATCTCCTTACAGTTGTAGCATTGACCCATGAGTGGTTCTCTCATTCCATTAGCTACATTCTCCTTCCTTTTCGTGTCTTTTCAACACTCTTGAGCATGGTGTCCTTCTTTCCCACACTTGAATAATTTCCCCATCCCTTTGAGGCAGTTTCCATGGTGCAACTTCACACATTTCTGGCATGTGGGTTGTTGATTTTCTTCCCACCTTTGTCATTATATCCACCAGATTGAAAATCCATCTTTCTTTTCTTATCCCTATAGCCATGGGACTATTCTAAAAACTCCATCTCCACTTTGAGAGCACATCTAACAACTTATTCATAACTCCCAAAGTCTCGAATTTCAAGAGTCTTTCGAAGGTGCGGCTTTAACCCACTAAAGAATCTATCAAATTTTCTATCATTATTGATAAAAAAACACAAATAATACATTGAGAGCCTTGTGAAATTTCCTTCACAGTTTGTGATAGATTCTCCTTCTTTTTTCTTGAGCTCTATAAATTTTCTCTCCATCTTCATGTGAAGAGTTCGTGAGAAATACTTATTTAGAAACATTATCTTAATGTCTTCCCATTCTATCTCTTAAATTTACTCCCTTGGCATGGTGTTCTTAATCAAATCCCACAATTGATCGGCTTCTCCATCTAGACGATAAACGGATAGAGTCACCTTCTCTATCTCAGAATAGTGAATCATAGAAAATATCTTCTCCATGGAGTTGACCCACTATTCCACAACTATTGGATCAGATGACCCACAAAACTTCAGTGGTCATTGCCGCATAAAACATTTGATAGCCAGTTTCTCCCTCTTTGGTGAAGGAGGAAGTTCCCCATTATTATGGATATAGTTCATAACCTGAGATAATTGGGTAAGAATCACCATGAAGTTTTGAACTCCACCTCCCAAATCATTGGGGATGTCGTTCGAGCAATCGTTGCATTGGACCTCGCAAGAGTTGTTGGCCTGATTTCTCCGGGTTCCCACCATTTTCTAAAATAGAAATGGATAGAACAAAACATAAGTAAACAAGTCAAGATTAAATTAATTATTCATTTAAACAATTTACACCAAAAACATAACATATGGGATCCCTATGTAAATATTCTTGTGTGCATATTTGTACGTAGTCTCATGCTAGAGGTTTTCTCTAGGGTTCACTAATCCTAATTCCCAAATCAACAAAAATTTTCCTCTGATACCAACTATAGAGACACAAAATTTTCTTACATTAATATTACATCATTTAAAATATAAAAAAAATAATAGTATAACACATAGAGGAACCAAAGGTCTCGTGTCTTGGGAAAACTAGGATAGTACAAAACAAATACAACATCATGCATAAACATTCATTTAATTTCTTCTTCTCTAGCTTCTTATTGTCACTTGTGCTCTACTTAGTACATGTAGCCACCTGAGGATATACATCATAAGGGGTGAGCTAAAATCCCAGTAAGAGGATAGATAAGAAGAATATATCATGGGATGAGCATAATCATGACATAGGAAAAAGATCATGAACATGAGAGGAGCATAAATAAAAGACTTGAAATGTGGCAATTCATAATAATGAAACATCATGTCTTAGTGAATAAATAACACAAATTTTATGAACCAAGATAGAATCTTGTTCACACATCATTTAACATTTACTCATGAGATTCATATCTTTACCCAATGCATTGGAGCGATGTATAATTCCGGGCGCACCCGTCACATTCAAACATTCATATTGCGCTATATAATTCCAGGCGCACCTGTCACATCATAACATTATCATTAATATGAATGCCACATGGAAAATATATCAATAATGAACATAACTAAACCATGTTATGGAATGGGTTTCATCTCATTTGAATACATTCATCATCTTTGGGTTCCCAAAATAAAGAGGGAACAACATACTTGATACAAGAACCATCAACCATGAATGAGAGGTAAAAGTAGAGTTCATAAAAGAAGATTTTATTTGGAAAACATTTGGATTGACATAAACGTCACTAGAAAAAATATATATCACATAAAAGTAAAGGAAATGATGAAAAAACGATCTTTAAGGAGTGACCATATCAGAAATGGAGTGAAATAGGTAAAACCTGAAGGATGAAAGTTGGGTTTGAGAATTTCCCCTTACGTTGTTTCTCAATGATTTCTTCTCTTTAATGTCCTGTATAATGACATTATATTCATTAATTAGAAATAAATAACCTTGTTTAAATTAATAGGGTTCATTCTGGTTTCATTATTTGATTTTATGTTCCTTTGTATGAGTTATAGAGTTTAAAAACATTATTCGGGAATGTTTGTTTTTATGGTTTTCTTGAATGGTTCACTTGTATTCTTAAATTGAAGTTTGGTCAGAACATCGGCAAATAGCCAGAACTGATATTAAATGTTATTAATGATATTACAGGAGTTTGAATGTTTTTTAATGAATTATATTAGATCCATGTGGATGAATCATTAGATAAGAATTAAATGATGGTTATTTCGGTAAATTTGGGCGGTTTTTGGATCACAATGAACTTGTTTTAACTTATCACTTAGTAATATGGCCGTAGGTTATTTCTAGAACTTTAAATATGACATAATACATATAACATATTCTTTTTAAACCATAAAAATGGTTTCATGAGCAGATCTGAAGGTAGAAATGGAATAAGAAAGCATGTCGTTCTTGAAGGTGATAAATTAACACCTAACGAACAACGTTCTCTTTAATAAAATAAGAGGAAGGGAGAAAGGGGGTTGGATGATATAATATCCCATTAGAATCATAAAATTAAATTATATTTATAATACTATGGTTACAATACAATTTGGATGATGATAGGTTGGGAGAGATCAAGAAATGAACTTGAACTTGAAAGGAAATTAAAGTAGAAGAGGGAGCGAAATTACCTCTTGAATCCTTCTCTTGAGAGCCTCCTTAAGGGCCTTTGATAGGTATTTTGATGAGACCATCAGCTATTGGACGTGGGGAAGGGGATAGGGAAGGTGTTTGGGAATATTTTAGAGAAGGCTTGGAGCTTGAGGGGTGTGAGGAAATGAGGGTGTGAAGGGTGGCTTTTATAGTGGAGGGGAGAGGGGTTTCCTTAATATTAAATTCATTAGTTTATTAATTTCCCCTAAGATAAGGAATAGTGAGTCTTGAATGACCTATAATAGTAATGTTATCATGTGATCCCAAACCAAGTGGTCTTACATCAGCAGAGCATCATCGATGACACAATTAATCCAATATTTAGCATTTATTGTAAATTATCGGATTCTACTATTTTTCAAAAATTCAAGTACCTCAGAAAAATACCAAAAATTTACCCCAACCATTTTTTTGACATGTATAATCGAAAAATAATTTCCATTTTTCGAAAATAATTTTCTAAATATTATAAATTTAGTATTTAATTAAAATCATAATTTACTTAAAAACAGTTTTTAAGAATAAAAATGATTTTATAGTTCTTTCAAAAATTACGTAGGGTCTTATAAAATTATCTAAAAACTACAAGACAGTTATCTGATAAATAATGAATACATTTTAAGAAAAATAAATTTTCTCTTTAATTAATTAATTTATTATAATTAATTATTCATGACATACAAAATTCTAAAACGTTTACTAAGGTCAAATTGTCACTTTCTAAGATGTCTACATTTTATTTAATTATTAATAGGTAATGTTACTCTTATGTTGGATGATTTACTATTCATAAGGGTTGTATTACTATTCATAAGGGTATGTTACTATTCATAAGGGTATGTCACTATTCACCAAAAATTATTTTTGTTTCAATCGACACCAAAAATCATATTGAAAAAAACTGTGTATGTCAGATTTTCAAAATTCCAAACACAGAAGTGACAAACATATGTTTAAAGGTCACTTGTCACTTATCAGTTCATTTGGTTGTGATTTCATGTTATTTTATGACATAAATATAAGAAGGGAATTTTCATTGAAAAACTTTGGGTCGTTACATACCATGATCCAAAAAACTCACTCATTGATGGTAACAATTTATGTTCACCTATAAACACACCATCCAATCCCTACTAAGGATCAGGTTAAAGTGGTCCATCCCCAAAACTAAGAAATACCATAATATCTGGAACCCTGATAGAGTTAGATCATGGTATGGGAATCTGAAACCCTAATCCCACTTCTTACCAAGTGGTGTTAGTAACTCCACAAACATACAAAAATATATTGGTCGATAATTTGAGCAAATCCACAGGACAGAAAGATATAAAGGAGAAATAATCGCCTTTATAAAATAAGGAAATCGAAATAGATGATGCATTAAAAAAGAACCTCAAACTATTTTAGGTCCTTCATATTATTTTTTTAGTGGCTGATCCAAAGAATGAAGTTTTATGGTCTCTACTTGGGCCTGAAAATTACTACTGACATTTGGATTTGAGTTATGATGGATCTGTCCAGAAGAATATCTAACCCTATTTCCTTGAAAATAAAATCTATAACCTCTTATATTAGATGATTTTTATTAGGATAACATTCCCCTATGGGCTATATAATCTGCACCACCTTTATATGGTTGTGAACCCTTACAACAACACAACAAGTAACTCATAGATCCACACCGATGAGGGGCCTAGGTAGAGTAGGACACACTGACCGCGTATGCACTGAACATCCACAATGATGTCACAAGAATGATATAACATCATAAGCAATAGAAAAATATTTCTAGGAAGAATAGAATATGATAATACCCCCCTCTTCACTTACTCATCATGACCCCTCTTCTTTTTAGATGAAACACATATTCCTTAGACCACTTCTGAAAATGCCCCAAAAAACGTAACTTTCCACTCCGATAAATCTTGACCATTAGTTCACGAATAACCACATAAGTATAAGGCCTAAACATAAACAAGAATACCAGGTATCAAATGTACAACCATAGCCCTATTTTAAACTATTGAGACTTTAGCTACTCATTATAAACTACCTCAAGTGTGAACAAAACCAACTCTACAAATCGGTTGGTGTACTCCAACATGATATGACCCCTAGTAGATATCTAGAAACTCATGGGTCTTGATGATGGGAAAGGTCTCAAGGAAATACTTCTCATTATAGATGAACATTATTTCATTCCAACTCATCTGCGCCTGCTTCATGAATTGAACAACTAAGTCCCACCACCTATGAATGGGACCTTCAAAGAAGAATGAAAAACATTTCACATTAATTTCCTCAGGAGTATCAAGGAAACTAAATATTCTTTCAATATTTTTATTCCAATACTCAACATCTTGGAAATCTATGATACCTCATAAGGAATGAGGCTTGTTCTTGAGAAACTCTTAATCTTTGTCTTTTCGTGTACCTGGATGGGCTTATCAAATTTGAGTAGGACCAGAGCCCATTCCTTGATCCAATGGTTAGATAACCCTAACCACTACTTCCACTGGTATCTATTCATCTTTTGGGGGAGAAAATTCTCTGAACTCTTCCCATAGTTTTATAGGTAGTAATCAAGGAGTCACGGTTCTACAAAAACTAACAAACCTAAGGAAACCATATACACATTGTCAATAATATTTACTGAAAGAAAATCTTCCAAAAAGTCTGATTAATCAAAATCAAAACCATATCAAGAACAATAAAAATACTAACCACTTTACCTCTAGTCGGTGTCAGTGAAATGTCTTCATCCTATACAAATCACCTATAAGAAGAGTCAAATGGAATCACAAACATCCCATGGCAACTGAAGACTTGTCACGAGGTGTGTTTGACTGACACCCGACTTGAAACTAGAACATCAAGCCCGTAAAATCCAAGCTCTTGTCCATATAGACTCTTCCAAAATATCTAGACCATAATAAAGGGAAAACCTATATTGATACAATTTTTTAACGATACAAGCTGAGATTCCTACTAAAACGACATTTGACATGACATGTTGAAGGACATGAAGGGTGTTCTCAATCCACACAGTCTCAAAACATGTTTTTGGGTATCAACCATAACTTTTGGGAATGCATTCACCACTAAAAACAACCATAATCAACCCAAAAGAATACTATATGACATCATTGGCATTAACCATAACCCAATGAAGTAAAACTATCACAATTTAAATAGTCTACATATTCAGAAAAAATAAAAAATATAAAGATGAGGATGGGATCTTACAACATAACCAAACCTCCATGAAACAAGATGGTCAACACCATCATACCACCACCACCAACACCTACATGAAGAGGAAACACAAGCATCCAGATCCACCATCACCACCATAGAACAACTTTCCTTTACCTAGGTCAAATATAACATGGTCTAAATACAAACAAGGGCATCTGTAGAGTGTGATCCAATTCCCAATAAGATAAAATAAAAAGAGATTCCATGGTCTAACATTATAAAACAAATCAACATGTTAGTTTTTTTAAAATAAAGAAGAAAATTTTAAGTTAAACGTGTTTTGAAACATAAAAAAGAACTTAAAGATGAAAAAAAAAGATGAATGATAAGCAGAGTATCAAATGTGAACAATACGTAATCCTGAAGGCACTAGTTTTAGTGGTGTCCTAGTATCCTCATACGTTGGTGGTATGTATATAAAACAAAAACTCATAGAATCCTCATGCACGAGACACTGGAGGGGATCTTATAACAAGGTCTAGTGGTATCTGATTGTCATCATATGTTTAGTTAGTGCTGTAGAATCAATCCTGCTAGGGGAACCAGTCCTTATCCCTAAAACAATGCTTACCATAGAAGACATATTCTTCCATACTTAGTTACCAATGATTTATTTTATTCACAATTTATTTTTTCCATGTAACATAAATCACATCTTGCATATAAAATCATCCAACAATGGAAAAACACATGAAAAACACAATATTAAATTTGAAAACCCCCATTTAAACGTTTAAACATTTCAAACCCCTTTGAAAACATGTTTTAACCACTCACACAATTCATAGAACTCATATGGAAAGTATATAAAGAATTCCAAAAATCATCCAACAACGTCAAAGCCTCGAATCACCTAAATTTATCTTGGAAACATCTGAAAATTGGTGTAAAACCACAAATGCACCACAAGGAGACCCTATAAAGTCAATAACACATAATATCCATAAATATTTCACCAAAGGATTCAATATTGAACCCACATTGGTTCAACCAATACATTGAAGATAGGAGATCCTAAGAGAGAAGGATAAAGAGACCAAGAAGAATGAAGAAAAAAGAAAATGACTGGATTGTATGAAGACTTATTGATGATCCAAGGACAAAATCACCAAACAATAAAGGTACAAGGGATAAAAGAGGGAAGGGGGTGCATGGATAGTGATTGAAATTCAGAACGAGCCGATTTAGGGTAGTTTTGGTGGTATAAATGGGGATGGTTAGATTAGAAAATTCCGGATTTTTAATGTTCTCGGTAGGCCATACATATTGGATGCATGGTTTCCCACACCATCCGTCAACCATGTGCTACCTCTATTAAATGGGAAAAGATGCTACAATGTTTACCTAGATGGGGAACATTCTCACGCACCTAGCCATACACCAATGATAAACCCATTATACGTGGTTCATGGTAAGCCCGCACACTCGTGCACTAGTTTATGTGGCCTAGAATGCCCCACTATCCAGGGCACATAGTTTCCCCTGGGCGGGTGCATGGTTTCTACTAACAGTGCTTCAACTATACGCCCCTACTATTGTGCATGAAAATAGATATTTTTTACTCAAAGAAATAAGGAAATCATAAAGATCAAGATAAGTCCAAAATAAAAAGAAATGTACCTCTAAATTAAACCATGGATGTAACATATTCTCCTCTAGTTATTTTTTAAATTTTCATATTTTCTTTTAATTTCCCTCATTTTATTTTCTCTACAATTTCAAGGAATGTTTTTAAGGAAACCTTAATTTTTTTTCTCTTCATTCAAGAACCATTTCTTACATGTCTATATTTTATTTAAATTTTTTCAAGAATTATTTTAACATTTTTTAAAGACTATTTAAATTTATTTTAAACTATATTTTACCTTATTTACCAATTTTTAAATAAAATCTTAGTGTCTTTTAATAAACAAAATACTTTTGAATTTTTATAGAAAATGTGAAAGGAGTATTTGTTTTAATATAGACCATATAAACAAATTTCCCATTATTAGGAATAATATTTTCTTGGAATCTTCCTTTTTATGTTTTCATGGTTATTTTAAAATATATTTTTTATAATATTATTTATTTCCTTTGATTTAAAATAATTGATTTGAAAATTAAAAGGTTATTTTCATCATTAAATGTTATAGTGATATTGTAAATGTATTTTAATCTATAACAAAATTCTTTTGATGTTTCTTATTCTTTACTAAGGATACAATCCAATGTTATTATATTTAATATTTCTCTATATGGTTTAGGATTATTACGATAAAAAATTGTTGAAACAAGTTTTCTTCTACATAGGATATGCTATGATGAAATTATAAATGTTCTAATAATCTTATGTAACACATATGTTTGGATTATAATTATTTTATCAGTGATTTAATTATATCCCTCCAATGAATTGGTTAAATATTAATGAATTATGAAATTAAATGTTACATGAGAGGTTATATCAAGATCAAAATAGGTTGCAGATGAAGTTATCCCAAGCCAAAAAGAGTGTACATGAGATATTATCCGAAGCATAAAGTAGGTACATGGATGGTTATCCGAAGCCTAATATGAGATAAATTTCATGATGGGTAGTCTTGCCAAAATATTATTATTATTATTACTATACCACATTTATACCACTCTCTTATGACATTATCGTATAAAAAATTTGCATTCTTAGGGATCAAGATCTTTGATTCTATTATAAATTAAGTCTTAGGAAAAACCAAAGATTTATTCCAAGATTTATATTTATGATCTATGAATTTCTAGGTATTATTTTTTAATGATAATATCATATTTTCATAACCTTCTAATCATCTTATAATCATTTATTATTATTATTTTATATCTACCTTATTTACCTTTACTGGGAATCTGAGATCACCCTTTATTATGATTCGTTTTCAATTGGTTATAAAGAATGTTTTTTCATGTGATATTTTTAAGAAGTGTAATAGTTGCAATGAAATTTATGGGGGATGATATGGATCATTTATTTTTTAATTTTTTTATGTATCCAAGCAACCAAATACACTAAACATTTATTGTTCTGGCATAGATCGTAATAAACAATAGTGAGTATTAATAAAATATGATATAATATTTTTAAATGAAATTTTACAGGTAAGTATATTCCAAGCTCCCAATGTCACTAATATTTTGATATTGGGAGTGGATTTTAATTCTTGTGAAATATGTACAAGTAATAATGTTTAGCACTAGATTCAGATGTGTGAGTCGAGGGGAATCATAAGGGGATCATTACTACATGTTGAGAAATTTAAAAAATCCATTTTATTTCCCTCAAAGGAGGTATAATTAATCTTTTTATGGATCTCAATTAATATCATGTAAAAAAATATTGGGCAGATCAATATTTTTAGAGGAAATGTATATTATTTATTTATATTTATTCAATTTAATCTTATTAATCTATCTTGTGTAATTATGGGTTTTTGTGATTTAATTTTATTGCGCTTAGATATGGGGTTTCCCATATAAAACATTTATTTGTACAAGAACCTCTTTTATTTAATTTAGAATGATGTTTTAAATAGATAAATAGATTTGAAAAATGAATTTTTCCAAAAAAAAGTGTTTTATGAAAAATGGTCTTGTTATATGAAGATTTCCAAAACCATGTTTCTATTAAAATAAAAAATGTAGTTTTATTAATTTTTTAAAATAAACCTTGGGTGTTTGAAAAAATAGGCATGGTTATATAAGAGTTATTAAATTTCATATTAGTATAATAAAAATGGGGGTGAAAACTTTTAAAAAAATAAGGGAATTATAAAATGTGTTTTCTCACATCACAATTTTATAAAAAAAATTATAGAGGTTTATATGATAATGTGAAATCAATAAGAAAATCATGATGTTATTGAATAAAACCATTCCTTTGTGGGTTTAAAAATTGAATCTTTGAAGGATCTACTCTAAAAATTAAAAAAAATCATCATTCTCTTATAAATGTTTGTTGCTTTTGAAGAGACTGATATTCCCAAACAATGGTCCGATCACCCTAAGGAGAGGGGGAGGGGGTGAATCAGGGGTTACCAATTTTACTGATTTAGTTCAACATATTTTTCCCCTACCTTTATGTTAACTAAAACATTGATATCAGTTGGGATGTATGGTTATTTAGAAACTCACACACACCACTTTTCCCTTATGCTATGTTGATATGGAAAGTTAATATCACACATGTATTTTTACAAGGTTGAACTTCAATATGAAAACCTAATCCTTATGGTGATTGAAATAACCCATGAAATGAATTTTTCAACTATAATATTCATCCAAAATTACAATTGTGGTTGGAAAGAATCATCCATAACTCTCAGCATACACCACACACACATCCTTTGAATGGTTTTCACCCCAACCTTCGATCCTCATAAAAAAATATTTATAATCCCCACCGCAATTTCCTTCTTCAGTACCATTTTTATATTATAACCTCTAGTCTTCATGTAATCACCTAAAACATCCTCATGGAAAAGTATCAAAATTCCATATATCTTAAACTATACTCAATATGGAAGTATTATATATAATTTATAATAAACCACACTTTTTATACATAAATATTACATCTTATTACAAGAATATTCATTACATAACATAACAATCCATATGAGCAATGTATATTTCTAGTTCCTTTGAAAACATGATTTCACAAAAAATTTTATAAGTGAACTAAATAATCTCCCACTATGATCTTCATAACTAGAACCCTTCTTGTACATATCATACAAAATACCATTCTTTATAACAAGGGGAATGGAAACATAATAATAGAGATTATAATATTCTTAGTAAAGATCAATAAGGGAGATATGATTGATCAAATAAAAACACCATGATCATAAGTGTATTAGAAATAATCTGTATCATTTGAAAACTATAACCCGCAGGTAAAATATTATGATTTTGAATCATGGATTAAATATTTTTAGTTCATAAGACATGAATAATAAAGGAATAAAAAACACAATCTATGAGTTCATAGCATTGTCATAAGACATTGATTTTTGGAATATAAATAATCATAGAAAATAATATTTCAAGGATACCCAAAAAAAATTCATAACAAGTTCATCTTTGTCTAACCATCCATGTACATACTTTGATCTTGGGATAACCTCCAGTGTTCCATCTTTTAGTCTCGAGATAACCTCTCGTATACCCTTTTTTGGTATTGGGATAACCTCATGTGTAACCTTTGAGCTCATAGAACATTATTCATTACCCAATGCATCTATGGGAGATATAGGTACCACCCATCAAATAATAAAAAACATATATTTGTGTTCTATAAGACCATAAAACATTTATCTTATGATAACCAATGAAAAAAGGGTTTTAAAATCATTTCATCAATACATTATATCATAATATATAGAAAATAAATGGGTTCCATAAAAATAATATTAATTCAAATATAACCCATCCAGAGAAAGAATAATGTTTCTATCATTTGATCATATCCACAATAAATCTTAAGTAACACAAATGAATTCCATATTATATGGAAAATGATTTTAAAAGATCACTTAGTACATTTGTTGGGGAAAATAACCTTACCAATTTAAAAAAACATATTTAAACTCTAAAAATTTACAAAATTTTAAAGAAAAATATTTCATTGAAGATAAAATTGGAAAAATTTAAAGGAATTTTTAAATCATTGAATGATAATAATGTTAGGAAACATCATTCATGATATAAATGTTTTAAAAAATATTCCTTTTATATTTTCAATAAAATACCAAAAGGTACTTGTTTAAAAACTACCAAAAATATCCCTTTTAAATGATATTCTAAAAAGTATAACATGGATAAATTTTTTATAAAAAATTCATTGAATAATATTAAAACATTTCTTTAATTTTTTTAGAATCATGAATATAGATTAATAATAATTTTTGACCATAGATAGAAATAAATACAATTTTATTGAAAACATTCTTTTGGTATATTGTGTATTTAAAGGGAGAAAAATCAAAGAAAAACATGTATTATCCAGAAATAACAAGAGGATAATATAATTGTTGGGTTTCTTTTATAGATAGATCAGAATATATTAACATGAGAATCATAATTATACTTAATCCCAATAAACATTGAGATTGTAACATAAAACCTTTACCACATTGATAATTTTATAATCATATCCCCATGAATTAAATAACCTTATATATATATATATCCCTTAATTTTAGTAATAATAATCATAAAATACATTCATGTGAATTATATACAACACAAAAAATAAATAAGTGGCGAATATGGAATTTTTCCCATAGAAATTAATGTTAGACAAAAATCCATTACCTCAAGTCCTGAGTGTATCATAAATTTTAAATCCACCTATATAATGACCGTGACCCTAGTACCCTAGAGCTGGTGGTCACTTTACTACATTGACACTAGATACAAGTGATTTCATCCCACGGGACTAAAAAATTATTAGTGTAGGTAAACTAGATTCATACATCATTATTATATTATATTTGAATACACAAATTACATTTCTTGAGAATATCATTATTACCTCTAGAATATCATTGAATATATTTATTAGTACACTTTACTTATTCATTGTAATTGAAAAAAATAAGGGTTAGGGAATATTCTCAATAAAATTTATGTAAAGTGGAATCTATCATCAATTAATTATGACAATAAATACAGAAAGGGAAATAAAAACACACACATATCATTTAAAAAATTTGATTATCATTATCTGATAAGGAATATTCAATCAGGAAGGGTAAATAACTGAACAGATATTCCATTTAATAAATAATTTTTTTCATGATTAGATAAGTCATAATAAATATATCAAGGAAAAAATCTTAACAGACATTCCATTTAATCAATAAATTATCTATCATAATTAGATAAGGCATAATCAATACTGTAAGATAAATAAATGAACACACTTTCCATTTAATAATTAACATGACTTTCATGAATAGATAAGGATTAATCAATATAGATAAGTAAATATATGAACACATTTCCATTGATTAAATAACCTGAATATTTGGATTAGATAAGTAATAATCATTATGGGAAGCTAAATATCTATACACAAAATTCGTACAAATAACTTCACTATCATGAATAGAAAAGACTAAATCAATATGGGTAGGTAAATAACTAAAAAACATTACATTTAATCAATTAAATAATAATTAAATGTATTCATATATAATATCATTGAAAATATATTAGGGATAATAATAACTGAATTCTAAATAAAGGAAATTCTTAATTATTAGAGGTCACGATCTTAGGCATAAAGATAACTATATCGTTAAGGCCTTTACCAAGATGGATTAAAGCTACATGTAGAAACCTTTTTAATTCTATAATACTAATTCACCTCATGTTACTGTTTATGCATAAATGAGCTATATAATTCTAGGCCCCAACTATCACTACATGTCCAAATGATTCCTCATAAATCATGTAATTTATTACATTCAAGGAAAATGGGCCTTATCATCAAATATATGTATTGATTATAGGATACAAAGTTATCAATATATACCGATATAAAAAAATTAAATTTCAATGTAAAAAACCATATATATTAATGATATATTGTATTTTCAATAAAAATATCCCAGATAAATAATATAGATATTTTGGGGAAAATTAATGTCTCATGATCATAAGAAAGTGAATATTTAAAGGGAAAGTTAGTGTATATAAAAAATAATCAAGAAAGTTAATGTAAATACATTACTTATTCACAATTATCATAAACCATCCATATAATGAATAAGTATTCAATAAATACAACATATCCCTAGTAGAGTAAAATAAAGGGTTATTGTAATTGATGAATCGAAATACCAAACAAATGTCATTAAAAACATTATTGAGGAAAATATCCTTTTTAATTTGTAAAAAAAAAATCAAAAAGTCTACAAAATATTTTTAGAATAATTTTCTTTGAAAATATCATTTTTATCATAAAAATGAATAATTAAAACAATGATCATTCATGTTGATGAGAAATTATTTATATGATGTATATATTAAAAAAAGATTCTTTTCACATCTATGATAAAAGAAAAATTGTCCTTTTTTTAAAAAACATAAAGATTATATTCAAAATAAATTTATAAAAAGAATAAAATGAGTAAAAATTTCTTTAATAAATAATTTGGAGAATTTTAAAAACATTTTTAGAAAACATGGTTTCAGAAGAAAAATATGTTTTGGCCGAAGAGAGAAATAAAGTTTTATTTTATTTAAAACATCATCACAATAATTTTATGTTAAAAAGGGTGGTAATATGGTACTATTACTTTATAAAGTCATTAGTAACCATATGATAAAAAATTAATGGGTTATATTTGTTAATTATTAAATAATTTCCTTCAATGAAAATTCAAGCTTAAATAATCACGATAAAAATGAGATTGAAAAATAAACCCTTAAAATGTTCATAACATTGAAGTGAGAATTAAATAATGAACTGGTTATGTGTACAAAATATAAATCCACATAAAAAATTATAAATAAAACATAATATAGTCCAAATTTATTACACACATAACTTTAGAATATCAATGACAATGAAGAAGTAGTACAACCCAATGAAAAAATTGAGATTGGAAATTATTTACCACCTGGTATATTTTATGTAAAATAACATTAAAATACCATAAATTATTAATAAATCATGATATTAAATGTCAATGGGGAAGTATATAAACCATATAAAGGAAATTACATTCATAACATTACAGTATTCCTTAAAGAATGGAAATTGAGATGAAGTTCCTTACCTCACATTTCCTTTTGGTTGAACATGATTTTACCTAATGTATAATGGTTTTAAGACTATTTTCAATACATAAAAAAAGAATATTAATATTTTTCATATCATATATGATCATTTTATAACAACTTATAACCCAATTTTTAAAAATCGTTCAATTTTACTATTGTTTTGAGTGATAACTGCCATGTTTTCTCATACATGTTTTCCCATGAATGTTATTGTTATTGAGAATATTATATAGTTACATCATATATAGAACTATATTAATTTTTTAAATATCAATTTTAAATCTGATAAAATTTTAGAATCATTATATAAATTTGAACATGGATAATGGATCACCTTGGTTGGTTGAGATGATTTGTTGTACGTACACACGAGCGATGTTATAATTCTGTTAACTTTTGAAAGGCTAATGAAGTGGGTGATATATTAATTTTAAATAATTAATATAATTTTATATATATCACATATATTAATTAAATTTATCCTTATTACATTGCTTGTAATTTGTAAGTGAAAAAAACACATAGGTTTGCGAGGTGGTAGTCCACCGTATACACGATTGACATTATAATATTTTAAATAGCATGAAATGTAATAAAGAATTTTTTCTATTATAATTATGTAAGTATAATGATATAATAAATATATTATAAATGTGTTAAATCCATCATTAATTCCATCCTTAAAATGCGGTGATGTGTAATGAATTACATCTATTCGTGATGCTATAGTCTGCTGTACAGACGATCAATAGTTTTGTTTCCCATTTAATGGAATAAATGATGGAAATATGTCATGAAATTAAGATAATAACATATAAGTATATAAAATATAATAAGTTTGTTATATAATCATATTATAATAATATTTTATGGGTTTTTAAGAATAAATAAAATGAAAACACACTTTTAAGAACCATAACACTTCTTCAGACAACTTCTTGAGGTTTACAGCAAAATCCTTCCAAGATTATATTTATGATGAAACCAAGGGCTATAGGATGTTTATTTGGTATTATAAAAGTGATTTATTTAGTTATTCACTGAACCAAATGACCTTTTAAATGTGAATAAGGGATAATAGGGGTAACCTTTTATAAGTGGGGGTGAGGGCACACATGGATATTTTGAAAAGAGTCAACTGCATCGATTTTTATCATGAAAAAATAAAAAACACTAGTTCATTAGAGTAAATTATTGGTGATAAGGTCAAAATATTTCAATAAAATCATTGTGGTGGTAGTTGGTAATCTAGTTTAACTCTTATGTTTTTTGTTTAACCTCTGATAAATCTGTTTTTACCTTAACCATGGAAATTAATTTTTACTACTTTTAATATTCCTAATGGTAAAAAGATAAGATTAAATTATTATATAATATTAATTATTATGATTAACAATATTGAATCCATTTTTCCAAATTTAATTCAAAAAATTAGAATAATCTAATTTAAAAATATGCCCACAAACACGATGAAAAAGTGCATTTCTAATGAGAAAATTATCATATGTTTAGAATAGTTTGATATAAAACTTCAAGATTAAATTGATTAAAAGAAACTAAATTTGTTAAATAATAAAATTATTTAACTACTGTTACATTAAAAAAAATTTAATTTACAATTTAAACATGTAATTTATTAAAACAAAAAGGAATCTTTCAATAAAAATCATATTTTGTTTATTAATCGAGAAATGAAATAGTTCAGAAAAATCCATAAAATTCACCCCAATATAATATTGATATTATGTGTTCAAAAATGAAATATATTTTTTCATATATATTTTTTATATGTTGTAAAAATATATTTTCAATTATGTGTGTAAAGTGTGACTAAACTGACTTTTTTTAAAAAAAATACAGTTCTCAAAAAACAGTTCTTTTTCTTTTAAATGATTCTTATTATATTTCTAATCAATAAAAAAATATAATTTTTGAAATTATGATAGTACTATATATAAATAAAAATTTAATGCATATGTAATAACTATATACTATATTATGGTTCCTGTTGTCTCAGTGTAGCGTGTTGGACAAGAAATCAATGAAATTAAATTTAAATAAATATATTTCATGGGTGGCTTTAGATTGGTGTTTCGTGTAGCATGTGATATCCAATAAAATGACGTTTTTTATAATTTATTGGTGTTAAATTTTTCATACCTTTAATAAATTTCATCCTTTAAATTTGATCTTATGATCAGATATCAATAGTTTTATATTTGAAAATTTATTTTTCGAAAACCCACATCGTAAAATGAGTTAAAAAACACCCTCTTAATAATAGAGAAAGGGATGTAAAAATTTTTATATAGAATAACACATAACTTGGTTTCAAATAATTATAATTTGTTTGTAAAGTGATGATATCGACTTGGAAGAAATGTGTAAATAATTATGTTGAATGATAGAGGTCACTGTCATAATAAATTGAACAGTTAATAGAAGGTTATGAACCAAAAAACCATAAATCTGTGATGATTTCAAATACCATTTGATTAATCATATATCTATGTAATAGTATATTTTTTTGTTTCAAGGTACTTTTCTTAATGTTGAATAATTGTCTTACTATCAAAAAATATAAATAAACACATGTAAGTATTATATTTCTATTTCATAATAACAATTTCATAATTTGGTTATGCCTTGAAAAATTTACAACTCATATCTTAATCCAAGAAATTAATATCTAAAAACTGAATTTTTTATGCTCGAATCACTAAAATTCACATCTAATAGGTCATAAAATCTATTGAGGAGTGACTAGTCTTTCTGTATCTCTCTAAACATTTTTAGAAACCAATATGGTTATCATAAGTCATCCAATATAATAAATTAATCTCTAAAAATAAATGGTAACACCATTGGTTAAACATTAATATTTATCCATTAAATAATTCAAGTAAGAAAAGATACACATTAACGAGAACATCACATAGGCCAATTGAAGGTGTAATACCCTAATCATCCTTTGGTTATGAGTTCAAGCCTCATGGACTTATCTAATGTGATGGGTTTTCACTCGAAAAATAGACTGTCCTTTTTCTAAAATTATATTAATATAATTATTATAATGTTCCCAAAATGTAATAACCCATACTTAACTCAACATAAAGATACGATGAACCCTGAATGTTATAAATATCTTTAAATTTATGTCTACAAAATGTAATTTCATTCTCCGTTAAATAACTTTTTCACTAAAACATATACTAAACCAATGAGTTGTTTTGCCAAAAATGTATCCTAAATTATCTTTAATATTGGTTGACTGCCATCACATAAATACTAAAAGGGGTGTTTATGACATTGAACTTATGATCAATCTTAATCTTAAAAACACATGACGGTATCTATAAATTCTATGTTAGTAAATAAATATATGTTTCCAAAATAAACCCAATTCATAGATGTTTTGTGATTTTTATAATGAAAATGCCATTTTAAAAATACTTCTACAATTTAATTATAGAATCCAAATACATAAATAATTTAACCTTATTATTTTAACAAAGTTCCTTTCTTTGTATCAGGGTTAATATTTTGAAGAATAAATTCATTTGGATAAATCTTAGGTTCCCACATTTAAGAAAATAAACTATAAATGTATCTGTAGGATGAATTTCTCTTCCTTCTATCGAAATCTTCATTTTTATTAATCAAATCATTACTTTATACCCTTGTTTTCTTCACCTAAAATATTTTTCTATTTCATTGTGAAAATTTCCTATGTGTCTCCTTCTATATTTCTATCATGATGGAAATCAATCCCTCTTTCATAGATGGACTCCACCACTTTAGATCTTAGAAAACTCCACAATTACATTCTTTTATGATTCTGAGAGTAGGTTAAGGTAAATGTTTTAGATCATATTTCATGATAAATGATTAGGCCCAATCAAGAAATATTTCACGCCATTCATCATCCCATTTTTTTTCTCATAGTCAACACATTGTCCTTCATAATCAGTTTTAAAATGATTCCATTATGATCCAACCATTGACTAATAAAACATAATGTGAGTAATAATAATAATATTGGGAAACCCATAAAATCATTTATAGAATTTCAAAATCATGAAACATTATTTTCAATCAAGGAAACATTATTATTAACCTAGTTAATTGATTTTTATCATCTATTAATGTCATTCATAACAGTTTGTAATGAAAATATGAACTATCCAAAGCATATATCCTTGGAGTGTCAAAGAAGAAGCACATTTTTTCCATTTTTGAGTATCTTGAAAAACTCAATTCAAGATTAAATAACCTTTTTAGAGTTATTAACTATATGTACATCTGTTCCAGAACCACATCCGCATGTAGTATCCACAAATTGATGTATTTATTAGAAAAATCACATAATATCTATATTAAAAAAATATTATGACATTCTTATATAATTATTCTCATAATCTATAAGAGGGTTATGATCCCTGATCTATGTGTTCCTATATATAGTTCCCATTTTTCTACTAAACATGCTCTGATACCAATTGTAATGAACATAACCCTAGTTTCCTAGATCTGATGGTAACTTTAACACATTGTCACTATATACATGTTATCACACCTGAAAGGACCAAAAATTTCAGTTGTCTCAGTAAACTTGATAAATACATGATTCCCATACTACATGTGAATTAAAAAATTACAAAATATTTTTTAAGAATATCCTTAGTTCCTCTAGAACATCAATTAATATCATTATCTATACAGTTTAGGGATTCTTGGGAATGCAAAAATAAGGGTGATCTTAGATGCTCAGTAAGAGTTACGTAAATCAGTAGTTATCCCAAATCAATAAGAATAATCAATATGGAATGGTTCATAATTGAATACAAATTCCATTTAAATAATTTTAATATTATGATTAGATAAAGCATAATCAATATGAAAATTTAAATATATGAACATACATTCCATTTAATCTATAAATTCACTATCATGATTAGATAAGGCATAATCAATATGGAAATGTAAATATCAGAACTCACAATCCATTTAATCAATAACTTTACTATCATGATTAGATAATGAATAATCAATATGGATGGTAAATAACTAAAAAAAATTCCTTTTAATCATAAAATTGACTGTTATGAATAGATTGGGCTTAATAAATATGGATAATTAAATATTTGAACATACATTCCATTTAATCAATAACATGACTATAATGGTAGGTGGAGCTCTTGGGAGATCTTCTCTTAGCAGATCCCCATTTATTCTTTTTCCCACGACATTAATTTTTGGCATTATGACCTAGTTCCTCCAGGTTTTCTTTCTATTTATTCTTAGTAGAGCCAGCCTTGCCATATATTACTAGATCTAGGGAATATATAGCTAAAAAGTCCTCCAAGTGGTTTTCCCCTTCCACATTCCCGCTGGTAATCACTATATCTTTCTTACTCTCCTCCCACAAACTATGTCAATCATAGATCCCTCTCCTCATATAGGGAGTTAATGCGGTGGGAAGATCATGTTTCTTTGGCGACATAGTGATCAATATAGTCACTTTTAGTGGGAGGTGTTTGTGCAGTTTACACCAATATCCTGAGGATGGGGATCCTTCATAGAGGCATTAGTGACTGGTAGTGCTAGCAGACGAGGTTGGATGTGGTGTCAATGGTGATGGAAGTAATTTATTTAGGGATTAATGGTGGCAGTGAAGAAGGAAGGTGGTTTTATCCTTGATGACAGTCATGATCTGATTGGGGATTCATGGTACCGACGGTCAAGGCAGATAACACATTGCGGGGGAAGAGGTTGAGGAATTCAATCACATATTCAGCGATGTGAGTGATGGTTTGTTTCCATGGGTAACATTTCCCCTATGTTTGGGCCATGTTTGTTTGGTTATAGGCATTAGATCCATATTTTATTAGGGAAAGGGGTCTTTGGGTATTTTGATCTTGTTAGGGGTACCTATCAACCATATTTAATATTGAATTTAATTTTTTCTAATAAAATGGGCCTCAATCCCAACCTATTAAAATAAATAAATAAATTGACTATCCTGATTAGATAAGGAATAATAAATATAGAAAGGTATATTACATAACACATATTCTATTCAAATTACTTTATTATCATGATTAGATAACTATTAATCAATATGGAATGGTAAAAAGTATGAAACAAATGGCATTTAATCAATAAACTGAGAATGAAATTTGTAACACCCAGAGATTTCAATGTACGCTATTTCTTCAAAGTAATTCAATAAATTTCACTACATGAAACACCAAGTTCAAACACACCACAACTTACCAAACTAGCTGTTCAAAAGCAGTTATGAATATTATTAACTGAATTTTGAACTTTATATAATCCTTAAAATTTTAGAATCCATATTATGAGTTTCTTAGACATAATGTAACAACAAATACATTTTTTCAGATAAAAGAATTGTTTTTAAAAAAAATGAAACTCTACCACATTTTAATGGAGAAACCTTTTTAAATCCAATATTTCAAACTATTATATATTAAATTTGACAAAATAAACTTCTTCTTTTGAATCGGGACATAAGAATTTAGTTTCAATAAATTTTTGGTGTTTTTCTCATAACTTTCATATTTGGGTGAATGTTGAAAAATACTGTATTTTAACCGAAAACAACTTTTTTAATCAAAACAATTTATAGTGTTAAATTTTACATTTTAATGTTTTTGAAGTATAATTAGATTATATTTTTACCCTTTAATCCAATTTCGGTCATTGGAAATAATTTCACTTTGAAATTATACATAAACAAGTGTCAATCTTTTGATAATTACTGTTTCATAAAAACATGCTATTTTTTTGACAACAATAATTAATTTAAAATTAATAAATTCAACTTATATGTTTTTAATTTGGTAAAATAGACTTCATTTTTTGATTTGGAATATCTAAATTATCCTAGGGTGAAGTTTTGGTATTTTTCTGAAAACGTTCAATTTTTGATGAATAGATAAAAAACACTTAGTTATCGTTTAAAACCGAATTTTTAGTTAGTTAATTATTTATTTTATTTAAATATATTTTAGTTAAAAAAATAAATAATACCTATATAATTTCATTTTTATTCATTGGAGTCAATTTATAATAATTTTAGATATATAAAAATTTTATCGAACTTTTACGGTCTTTTACCCACCTCCTAGGAGCATTTGCAAATTTGCATAAAACTAAATTTTAACACTTCTGTGAGTTGAATTTAGAAAATCTGAGAGACACGGTTAATATCAAGGAGTAAAATGTTGTTTAATAATATGAAAATAATTTTTGGTGAATAGTAACTTTTTACTTTTATTTACCACGGTTAAAAGTAAATAGGGTAATTAAGGGTAAAAATGAAATTATTATTACCCTAACACATGTCCTAATTCTATTAGATAAGTGTTATTAGACCAAAAATAACCATATAAATAAAATATGACCCTTTAGGTCCACTTGGATTTGATTAAGACATTTATTATTTTTTTAAAGAAGTGTTAAAAGAGTTAAAATCAAAGTTTAATGACTAAACCATATTTAATATAGTGTTATCCATAGGATAAATTCGACTATAAATATTCATTAGAAATATAAAAACATTTAATACATAATGGTATTTTATTTATTATTTTTAGAGATTAAATAATTAAATTTATTAATGACATAATGATGATGCAGTAATTACCTTATTAATGAAAGAATCAAATAAATGGTATTATAAATATTAAAATAAATATAATTTCAATATTTTATGACATACAAGAATTTTATAGGTGAATATGACATGTATTAATTTATTCAATGTATTTTTTTGAAGTAATCATGCTGTTATTATTTTAACAAATAACAAATACCAAATATTGTCAAAATTGAGATAAAATAATTTTTAAAACAAATATTGTATTATTAATTGATATACTGGTCCTAAAAATCTAAGGTTCGGAAAAAATACTTATATAATAATGTATATGAAAATTGGGGTTATATTGGCAGTATATAGTAAGTTTATTAACAATATAGTGTAAGAATACAAGATGACACGGTAAACGTTAAATTATTTAACTTAGAGTAAATCTAAATGATAAGGTTAAAAAGGTAACCTAAACATTTCTAAAACCTATTAGTTGGGTGGTTTTCGACCCATTCCCACATTATACTTTAAATAATACACTTTGGAGCCATTATACAGTGAATATAAATTTATTATAAAATAATAATTTAAGTTTTTCCAAATGTACCCCTCACCCCTCTTATAAAAGGGAACATCCCCTTCTCTCAAATGCAAACCTCCAAATTCATTTGACTCGACCAAAATCTTCCCAAATACTCTCTCAACTATCCTCCATTCATCCTATAGGCCCTCCTTTAGTCAGAAATCCATCTTATGGAGCCCTTTTGATCAAATCAAAAGGAAGAACCTGAAGGAGAGGTAATAATTTCACCACCCTCATTCATGTTCTTTTCTTCTTCCACTTCTTATTTATTTGATATTTCCATTTTAAAATAATAACTCCAATATCTTCTATATAATGTGATGTTATTATAAATATGTAACAACTTTTTTCATTATTCTATCCATCTTATGAGTGATAATGTCACCATGCATGCGTATGTACGGCTTGCTGTCTCCACGTTGTGGTGTAATTTGTTATTCAATACTATGTTATTTGGATGGACATAATGATGAGTAATATGTAAATAAATAATGAAAATAACATGCTAATGTCTCTGTAAAATTAATATACCATCCAATTCCACACTTTTAATGAAATTATAGTGCCGCTCGTGCGTACGTATCGATTACCATCTCCATGACGCGATGAGATTCACTTCCACGTTCACCATTCATCAACAATTATAAAAATATATATATTACTAATAAGTATGTAATATATGACATAATAATTCTACTGGAGATATATATATATATATATATATATATATATATACTTAAATATATCTTATTCACTTAGTTTCGTTCAACACAATATGAAAACAGAAACAACGTTTATGCGTATGTACGGACTACCATCTCCATAAATAGTGTTTTTCATTTCATATATATATATGTATATTATAAATATTTATATTCTAAATAGATATGATATATAAATCATGTTATATATTCCGGATGTATTTAAATCTTGGTCTATGTGATACAATCAAGAGTAACAAGTTAAAACACGTACGATAAAAAAAGCGATTATTACCCAAAATGTTAATTTAACATGAAAATTATTATTAAATGGGTAGTATAAAGTCATAAATAAATCATGTATGATATCATAAATATTAATATGGTTATGGTATAATTTAATAACATACTATTCTCTTCATACAAGAGGTTAAACGTACCCTTGACCAAAGGAAAGTGCAAGGTAAGGGTTAATTCCTCAATCTCATTATTATCAGAGATTGTTTATGTGTAATTATTTACTGGGACATTTTTATCATCAATTAAAATTTTTCATAAAAATGTTTTCAAAATGAATATCTTAATGATTTTTGAAGGTTACTCTTTATCAAGATCATAATTTTAATTTTTTTTAAAGATTTATCTTTATAAATCTTTTTAATTAATGTCCATGTTTTCAGAATGATTTTAAGGATTTATTTATATGGACATTAATGTTTTGAAATGACAATTCTTTTCAAAAGTTTCAAAGTGGTATGGGATGATTTTATTCAAAAATATTATTTAAATTACTTCCTTTATAAATGTGTTACTTTTAAATCATTTTACAAAAAAAGGATATTTCTCTTAAAAAGTTTTACTCATCATTTTCAACTATATCAGCATCCCTTACTTGATATTATTTTTGATTGAGGTTGAATTATTATAATACAATATTCAATATTTTATTGAATGAGTTACAATATGTTTGACTGTGGATGTTATATTTTTATACTATTCATGGTTTATGGTTAATATATTGATATTTCATATGCTAGTTTTAATACGAATGTTTATATTATATTTCAACTATTCACTTGAGGAATGCAGTGCACTTAGTAAGTGATGAGTGGATCCCACTATAGCTCCTCGATGCATAGGTAGGTCTCATGTGACAAACTAGTGTCTTGGCACAAGGCCTTGACAAAAAATATATTTGTAGTCTTAGCACGAGGCCTTGACTATGTGGTAATGATGTCCAGTATTAGGCATTCCCTCATTGTGAAATTAGTTATTACATGTGATTATTCGACTAGTAGAATATCCATGTTCATGTTTATAAAGTAATATTTCATTTATTTTTACCATCTTAAGTTCAAGTTTTTGTTTAAAAGCATTTTTTATTACACATCTTGCCTTAAAATTTTATACCTTCTGCTAAATTATATACCCTTACTAACCATCTGAGCTCACCCATTTCTTATGTTTTATTTCCCAAGGATTCCAAGAAGTGTATTATGATTGATATTCAGGGAATTCTCAAAAAACTATCTATGCTGTGTTTTATGTTTCAAATTGTAATGTAAAGTTAATGCATATAATCTATTTTCCAAGACTGCTAAACTGATTGGTCCTTTGGGAGTTGATTCCTTGTAATCATACCAATGTATTAAAATAATGCACTGGCTCTGGGTAACTGGGGTCAGGGCATTGCAGTTGGTATTAGAGGAAGTTTAGAAATAACCTTGGAAGCTAGATTTAGATAAACTCAGATTAGAGCACAATGACCTAAGATAGACTTTGAGGATTAGTATAGAAGGACTTCCTAGAATTTTGGTAATTTAGATATTTTGTTAGTTTTCCAAGAAAATACATCCCTGTCTAGATACAAGCAGGTAGAGGCGGCTCTGGAATAGATGTACCTAGGGGTAAATCCCAAAAACACCGCATTGAGCTAGACTCGAACAGGAACTGATGCACGACAATGGGCCTTGCTTCACTCTTTCTTACGACACTACCACAGGATATGCTTAGGATAATTCTTGTTTTCTTTACAAACACTATGAAGGGTTTAAGAGTATATACCTCCTCAAAGATTTTTTTTTGTGATTATGGATTATATCCATAAACTGTTCAATTTATGGTAGGTATATTACATGTTTGAATTATGAATTTTGATTCATAAACTGACCTAGGGTATGCCATCGTTTAGTAATGGCACCCAGTAGAAGGAATGAGAACTCCAACAATACATATGATCTAAAGAGTAAGAAGGATCATATCTTTCATGGTAATAAGACAAAATTTAAAAGGTAAATAGTCTCCCAAGTATTTTCAACATATGAAGAAATAATATCTTGTGTTAATAAGAAAATTAAATAATTATCTGAATCCTATGGCTTTGAAGGGATTCTTGAGAAGAAAAGGATGTTATAAAGAAAGATGGATAAAGGGAAAGAAGGATTTTCCAATATGTGATAAATTTGGAATGAATCACCTTTGTAAATGCTTGAAGGGAATGTGAGTGTGTTATAAGTGTGGACAAAAGGACTCCATGTACGTGATTACGAGGGTAATAAAAAGTTTTCAAATGTAAAATGCTTCATCTTCAAGGCGTTGAGACACTACGTGAATCAATGTACCATTCATAAGAGTATACCACAAATGATGTTATTAGATAATAATCAAGTTATGATACTACCTTAGATGAAGAAGTATGACTAGTGTTATTATGTTTTCAATATAGAATTATTTCATTTGAGTGTTGTATCAATTGAATACTAGTAACATGAATTATGGAGATAAATAAGGATTGTACTGCAGTACTATTTCATTGGGAATTTTAGATTATATGGTTCTGATACTAAGTTAGTAATTTTGTAATAAGATATGGTTGATTTTGGTAATATAGGATGTCGCGGTGTTGTAAAAGAATACACGATGAAGGCATTCACATGTTATTACCTGGAAAAAAGGATCCTCTTTATGTTTAACTTCCTTATAAACATTGGACTGAGTGTTTGGATATAAGTATTTTGGATAATTCTAATGGTTGTAATGGATTAAGTTTGAAATTGGATACTATTGTTAAGGTTATTTTTGGATTTCCATAAAAAGGACAACCTGAAGGCCGGGCGGCAACCTGTCATGTCTGGAAAGGCCACGAGACTTGAACCCGCAACCAAAGGAAGGCAAGGGTTTATCACCTATCACTAACCCATGTGATGTCCCAGATTGAGTATTGTAGTTTTTTAAAGGGTCTGATATATGAATTATAAATTCATTATTTTTTTAACCCTTTAAGATTAGGATAAATAGAATATATATATATATATATATATATATTTTTTGAAATCTTTTAGAGTGATAGATGAGTTTGTGGTAGGAATTAGTTGAAGGATGAAACTCTACTGGTCAAGTAGACACACACACACACACACACACACATTTATATATATAAATTTTCCCTCTTATTTTCATGATAAATTAATTATTAAAATATAGGGAAGGTATCTTAAATCCAAAAAATGTGTTATCCTAATACCTTATGTTTTGTTGAACCGATGGTATTTTAAATCATCATAGATTGGTGGCTTTGAGACCCAAAATTCTAAAATTGTTTGTGATTGATAACCTCAATCACGCTTTATAAATATTTACATTTTTCGTCCAATTATGTGTCTCTATTTTCCACCAATGCTCTCCTAATCAAAATCATAATTTTTTTGTGACTTTTTCATTTCCCTTTTCCTCTTATTAATACTAAATTTTATTAACCAAATTTTTTATGTGGGTTGTCCCACAAAGGTATTTTCTATTTTCAACCTTTTATTTTCGAAAAACAATTTCAAATTGCGAGGATGCAATTTAATTATGGAGGGAATAATGTAACACCCCAATATTTCAAAGTACGATATTTCTTCAAAGTAATTCAATAACATGCACTACATGCAACACCGAGTTCAAGCGCATCACAACTTGCCAAAATAGCTGTTCAAAAGCAGTTATGAATATAATTTACTGAATTTTGAGCTTTATATAATCCTTATAATTTTAGAATCCATATTAGGAGTTTCTTAGACCAAATGTAAGAACAAATGCATTTTTTCATATAAAAGAATTATTTTTCAAAAAAAAAGAAATTTTACCGCCTTTTAATGGTGAACCCTTTTTAAATCAAATATTTGAAACTTTTATATATTCATTTTTAAAAAATAAAATTCTTATTTAGAATCGGGAAATAAGAATTTATTTTCAATAAATTTTTGGAGTTTTTCTGATAACTTTCATATTTGGGTGAATAGTGAAAAATACTATATTTTAACTGAAAAAAACTTTTTTAATCAAAATAATTTATAGTGTTAAATTATACATTTTAATGTTTTTGAAGTATAATTAGATTATATTTTTAACCTTTAATCCAATTTTGGTCGTTGGAAATAATTTCACTTTGAAATTATACATAAACAAGTGTCAATCTTTTGATAGTTACTGTTTCTAAAAAACACGCTATTTTTTAGACAACGAGAATTAATTTTAAATTAATAAATGAAACATCTATGATTTGAATTTATTAATATATAATTCATTTTTGGATTTGTAATATCGAAATTATCCAAGGGTGAAGTTTTGGAATTTTTCTGAAAACGTTCAATTTTTTATGAATAGTGAAAAAACACCGAGTTATCGTTTAAAACCGAATCTTTATTTAAATAACAATTTATTTTATTTAAATTTATTTTAGGTCAAAATAGAAACATAATACCTATTCATTTTAATTAATTGGAGTTAATTTATAATAATTTTAGATATATAAAAATTTTATCGAACTTTTACCGACTTTTACCCACCTCCTAGGAGAATTTAAAAATTTACATAAAACTTAATCTTACCACTTCTGTGATTTGAATTTCAAAAATCCGAGAGACACTATTAATATCAATGAGTAAAATGTGGTTCAATAAGATGAAACAAATTTTTTTGAATAGTAACTTTTTACTTTTATTTACCATGGTTAATAGAAAATAGGGTAATTAAGGGTAAAAATGATATTATTATTACCCTATCACATTTCCCAATTCTATTGGATAAGTTTAATTTGACCAAAAAAAACCTTAGAAATAAAATATGACCCTTTAGGTCCACTTGGATTAGATTAAGACATTTATTATTATTTTGTTTAAAGAAGAGTTTAAAGAGTTAAAATTAAAGTTTAATGACTAAACCATTTTTAATATAGGGTTATACATAAGATAGATTCAACTATAAATATTAATTAAAAAAATAAAATTATTTCCTACATAATGGTATTTTATTTATAATTTTTAGAATTTAAATAATTAAATTTATTATGACATAATGATGATGCAATAATTACCTTATTAATGAATGAATCAAATAAATGGTATTATAAATATTAAGATAAATATAATTCCAATGTTTTTATTACATACACTAATTTTCTAGGTGAATATGACATGTTAGAATTGATTCAATATTTTTTTGAAGTAATCATGTTGTTATTATTTTAACAAAAAACAAATACCAAATAGTGTCAAAATTGACAAAAAATAGTTTTTAAAACAAATATTATATTATTAATTGATCTAATAGTTATAAAAATCTAAGGTTCGGCCCAAAGACTTATATAATGACGTATATGACATTAATGAACTGATTGGGGTTTGAGTGGTAGTATATAGTATGTTTATTAACCATATAGTGTAAGAATACTAGAATACATGGTAAAAGTTAAATTATTTAACTTAGAGTTATGATAATGTTAAAATGGTAACCTAAACTTGTCTAAAACCTATTGGTTGAGTGGTTTGCCACCCATCCCCACCTTATAATTTAAATAATATATTTTGGAGCCATTATATACCGAATATGAATTTATTATAAATTAATATTTTAAGGTCTTCCAAAGGTGCCCCTCACCCCTCTTATTAAAGGGCACTTCCCCTTCTCTCAGATTCACACCTCCAAATCCATTTGGATCGGCAAAAAACTACTGAATTACACTCTCAACTATCCTACCTTGATCCTAGAGACCCTCCTTTAGTCAGAAAGCCAACTCAAGGAACCCTTTTGATCAAATCAAAAGTAAGAACCCGAAGAAGAGGTAATAATTTCACCACCCTCTTTCAAGTTCTTTTCTTCTTCCATGTCTTATTTCATTGTTATTTCCATTCTAAAATAACTCCAGTATATACTATATAATTTTATATTATTAAAAATATGGCACAGCTTAATTCATTATTCTATCCATATTAGGAATGATAATGTCACCATGCGTGCGTACGTACGGCTTACCGTCTCCATGCCGAGGTGTAATTTTCAATTCAACACTATTTTATTTGGATGGAGATAATGATGAGTAATATGTATAAAAATAATGAAAATAACATGTTAATGTCTTTATAAAATTAATATACCATCCAATTCCACACCTTTAAGGATGTGATAGTGTCGCTCGTTCGTACGTACGGATTACCGTCTCCACGACACGATGAGATTCATTTCCACGTTCACCATTCATCGACAATTATAAAAATATATATAACTAATAAGTATGTAATATATGACATAATAATACTACTTTAGGTATATATATATATATATATGTACTTTTATATATCTTATTCACTTAGTTCCTTTCAACACGATATGAAAACAGAAAGAGCATTTATGCGTACGTACGGACTACCGTCTCCATAAACGGTGTTTTTCATTTAATATATATGACTATTATACATATTTATATTCTAAATATATATTATGTATAAATCATGTTTTATATTCTGGATGTATTCAAACCATGGTCTAAGTGATACTATCAAGAGTAACAAGGTAAAACACGTACGATAAAGAAAGTGATTATTACCCAAAATGATAATTTAACATGGAAATTATTATTAAATGGGTAGTATAAAGTCATAAATGAATCATGTATGATATCATAAATATTAATATGGGTTTGGTATAATTTAATAACATACTATGATCTTCATACAGGAGGTTAAACGTACCCTCGACCAAAGGAAAGTGCCAGGTAAGGGTTAATTCCTCAATCTCATTATTCTCAGAGATTGTTTATGCGTAAGTATTTACTGGGACATATTTATCATCCATTACCATTTTTCATAAAAATGATTTCAAAATGAATATTTTAATGATTTTTGAAAGTTACTCTTTATCAAGATCAGAATTTTAATTTTTTTTAAAGATTTATATTTCTAAATCATTTTAATTAATGTCTATGTTTTCAAAATGATTTTTTAGGATTTATTTATATGGACATGAATATTTTGAAATGATAATTCTCTTAAAAAGTTTCTATGTGGTATGGGAAACTTTGACTCAAAAATCTATAATAAATTACTTCCTTTATAAATGTGTGACCTTTAATTGATTTTACCAAAAAAGGATATTTCTCTGAAAATGTTTTACTCATCATTTTCTACTATGTCAGCATCATTTAATGGATATTATTTTTTATTGAGGTTGATTTATTATAATACAATATTCCATATATTATTGAATGAGTTATGATATGTTTGAATATGGATGTTCTATTTTTATACCATTCATGGTTTATGGTTAATGTATTGACATTTCATATGCTAGTTTTAATACGAATGTTTATGTTATGTTTCAACTATTCATACGATGAATGCAGTGGACTTGGTAAGTGACGAGGGGAGCCCGATATAGCACCTCGATGCATCGGTAGGTCTAATGAGAAAAACTAGTGTCTTGGAACAAGGCCTTGACAAAAAATTTATTTGTAGTCTTGGCATGAGGCCTTCACAATGTGGTAATGATGTCCCATTTTAGGCATTCCCTCACTATGAAATTTGTTATTACATGTGATTATTCGACCAGTAGAATATCAATGTGCATGTTTATATAGTAATGTTTCATTTATTTTTACCATATTACGTTCAAGATTATGCTTAAAAGGCTTTTTTTATTACACATCATGCATTAAAATTTTATAGCTTCCACAAAATTATTTACCCTCACTGAGCATCTGAGCTCACCCCTTTATTATATTTTATTTTCCCAGGATTCGAAGAAGTGTATTTTGATTGATATGTAGGGTTAATATATAGGGAAATATGGAAATATCAAAGAACTATCTATGTTGTGTTTTATGTTTCAAATTTTAATGTAATGTTAATGTATGTAATCTATTTTCCAAGACTGCTTAACTGATTGGTCCATCAGGACTTGATTCCTTGTAGTCGTGCCAATGTATTGAAATAATACACCGGCTCTGGGTAAATAAAGTCTGGGAATTTTGAAATGCATCGAAGATAATATCATTGCAAAGATCTCATGGATAATAATAACTAAAATCTTAATGAAGGAAATTATTAATTATTGGATTTCTTGATCTTAGGCATCATGATAACTTTACCGTCACTACCCTTCACAAGATGGATTAAAACTATAGGTATAAACCCATTTAACGGTATCTTATTGATTTTCCCCATGAGACCACTAATGCATCAAGGATGTGTTTAATTCTGAGCCCCACCCATCATTCCAAGTCCAAAGAATTCTTCATAATCAAATAATTTTGTTAATTCATAAAAACATTTCTTTTTAATTATATATCTTTATTGATTAAAGGATAAAAAATTATTAATATTTATTGAGATAAAAAAATAAAATTTAATGTATAAAAATTATGTATAAACAATATATGGGTTTAGAAAAAATCATATCCATGATAAATAATATAGATATTTAGGGTAAATTTAATGTCCAATGATCACAAGAAAGTGAATATTTCAATGGAAAGTTAACGAATCTAAAAATAAATAAGGAAATTTAAACTACATAAAAAGTACAATAAATGTGAGTTCAATATAGTTATTGTATCATTCTTGGAGAATTTTATCACTTTGAAAGGAATATATATGGACCCTTCCAAGGAAAATGAAATCGAAGAATGGCCAAGGTAAATATCTGTAACAGAGATCCATAGTTTCCTTTTTCTAGCAATGTATTACAACATTGTTTTGAAGAACTTCTCATGGTTATCAAACCTACTAACCATTCTGACTCAGGAGGGATTAAAGATTATCTAGAATAGTGAATTGGAATTCTTCTTCAAAGTGTTGAAAAAACTTTTATTACTACATTAGTACTCACACATATTACAGGTGGGGAGATTTTTATGGTATACAATGATGATTCAAAGAAGTGATTATGTTGTGTACTAATGAAAATGATAAATTTATAGCCTATGCCTCAAGGAATTTCTAGATTCAAAACTAAAACTATCGCTTACATGATCTGGAGTTGGTGGATATAGTCTTCAAATTGATACTTTGGTGGAATTATCTCTATGGGGAGACGTGTGAGATACATACTGATATTTCGAGCCTCAAATATATATTCACATAGAAGGATCTCAATATGAGCTAATATAGATGGTTTTATCTCATCGAATATTATGACTTCTCAATACACTACCATCCTGTTAAAGAAAATTAAGTGGAAGATGATCTAAGTATAAACGATCATGTATCTTTATCAATGATGAGAATTGAGAAGCATCCAATATTCTTAGACATTAAAAGGATAGAAATAGGAATAATTAAGAATGGAACATCATCAGTACTTTCTTAAATGATTGATGGACCATCCCTTAAAGGGAAAATTAAGGATTCCTAGACAAATGACATGAAAAATCAGAAAATAGTGGAATATATTAAAAATGGTAAATCCTCAGAGTTCAAAATTTATGAGGAATGAGTCATAAAATTTGGGTCACAACAATGTGTAGCATCCAATCTATAGATAAAGAAAGAACTTTTGAATGATGCACATAGCTCAACCATATCTACTCACCTTGGGAGCACAAAGATGTGTCATGATCTCCAAGAGAACTATTGGTGGGCCAATACGATGAAAGATATCACTAAGTATACATAAATATTCCTAGTATGTCAGCAAGTGAAGTATATGGGAATAATTCTAAGGGGATGATGCAGCCATTATCAATACCAATATGGAAATGGGAAAACATCAACATGGAATTTTCCACTAAAAATACAAAGGTATATAGATAAAATAATGATATATGGGTTATTGCTGATCGTCTTAAAAAGATAGATCAATTTTTCAAAATTTGAGGGGACTTCTCACTAGATCAACTTGTACAGATAAACATCAGAGAAGATGTAAGGATTCATGGATTACCACTGTTTATTGTATCCGATCGGGATCTGGGATTCACCTCTAAGTTTTTGAAAAGTATCCAACATTCAATAAAAGTTGAGATTAACTTTAGTACAACCTTTCATCCTCAATCTGATGGCCAATTTGGGTAGACTATTCATACATTGGAAAAAATGTTTAGAGAATGTTCTGTGGACTTCAAGGGAGGATGGGACCAACACTTACCTCTAATTGAGTTCTCATACAACAAAAATTTCCACTCTATCATCCAAATGGCTCCATAAAAATTCCTTTGTGGGAAAAGATGTAGAAAAAAACAGAATGGGATGAAGTTATAAAACATAAGCTATTAGAACCTGAAATGGTCAACAAAATAGATGAAAATGTGAAATCTATTAAGAAGCACGTCAAGGAAGCCCATAGTCAATAAAAAATCTATGAAAATAATTGTTCATGGGTTAAATAGTTTAAGGTTAGTGACATGGTATTCCTATTCATATCTTCAAGGAATAGGATCATGAGATTTTGGAAGGAATAAAGGAGAAGTCCAAGGTTTATTAACCCATTTGAGATTCTTGATCATGTTAGAGATATGTCCTATCTACTAGCACTTACACCAAATATTTATCAAGTACACAATTTATTCCTCATATCCTTCTTAAGAAAGTAAATACCAGATACCTCACTTGTATTGAACTCATAGGTGGTACAGTTGGAAAATTATATCTCTTATGAGGAGGAGCTAGGGAAGATCATGGATCATAGAGATAAAGTTCTATGCAATAAGACCAATTAATTGGTCAAAGTACTATGGTGGAACCATAAGTATGAAGATGCAACATGGAAACTATAGGAAGCAATTCAGGAGATTTTTTATCAACTATTTCCCCCTTAGTTTATAAAACTAAATCTTATGGGAGAAATTTCATAAGGGGGAAGAATGTACCAACCCGAAATTTATCAGTGAAATTTTTCTCCTTATAAATATTTCATGTAGTGTAAAATCCCATAAAATTACATATAAAACACAATAAAAACTTTATAAATGATTACTGAATAAAAAAAATACTTTTTTTAGAAATTAAGGAACATAAACCAATGGAATAGTAACGTGACCTTTGGAATATTAATATGACCCTTTGGAATATTAATCTTTCTAATAGAATAGAAACCTCACTAATGAAAGTGTAAATAAAATTTAGGGATCTCACAAATGAAAATATGATATATTTATATCCATGTATAAGTACATAAATGATTTAAGAATGATAAACAAAGTATTGGTATTTTTATGAACCATAATATTTTATCTACAATTCTATAATAAAGATAATGAGATAAAATAGAATTTATTTTCATAAAATATATTCATAAATTAATATTTTGTTGTCTTGTGATTATAAGATAATTTTATGAGACCTTAATTGATTTTTTCAAAGTGTTATAAAATTAGTTATAATTTCATAATCAATATTTTTTGAATAAATGATGATTTTAATTAAAAAATAAAATTTAGAAAAGTAAAAAAATTGATTTCACAAAATGGGGTCCAATTTCTAAATCTACAGATCAAAAAATTGTTGAGGTGATTTTTTGGTATTTTTTGAAAATTGTTAAATTTTTGATGAATAGTGAAATACTATAATTTACAATATATAACATTATAAGTTAAATACACTATTTCTTGAGTAATTTCTAATGTAAGAAAAATAATATCAAAATAAAATTATTTATTTAATATAGTTTGTGATAAGGTTACAAATAATGAATGTCTTGAGCCAAAATAATAAAATAATGAATAAAATAATACAAAACACCACTCTCCTCCACTATAAATACGACCCCTCACCACCTATTCTCCTTACACCTCAGAAGCCTTGATGAATGTAAAAATTCTACTAAAACCACTTCCAATGTATCAACCTCACAAACAAGGGACTTTGGTAATAATAAAATACCGAAAATCAAGTGCCTCAAGGAGGTTCTTAAAGATATGGAATTCAAGAAGTAAAATCTTATTTCACTTTCAATTATTATCTTTTTTTTCATATTGTATCCACACATCCCATTATATAATTGAAATAAAAACTCTAAAATATTTTATAAACTAGAATATTATTGTGTTAATATAAAAATGCATAAAAAATTCTCTTCCCCTCTCCCTTTTTTCTAAAAGTAAAAACATCACCTGTAATGTGTTTTATTTATCACATTCAAGGATGGGGAATTATCAATTTCCATTACCACCTTCAAGGATATACATAAAACAATTTTTATAGTTAAAAAATATTATAATTTATGAATTAAATCCTATTTAATGTTTTTTAACTATTTTATATACATAATATTATTTATTAAAACAAAACTAGTTTGTGATGATTGAAAAAATCCAAAACAATCTAAAATGTTATCATTAAAATTTTATCTAATGAAACATTATCACATCTAAAAAATGATATGTAAGACCATTTAAAATTCTATATGTTCATTAATAACATAAAGTTTCAATTCTGGATAACTATTCTCATTTTACACGATTTTCCATACATGTATATAAGTAAACTGAACATGAAAACAAAGGAAATGAACACTCTTGAAATGACGAGATTGGATCTTAATACTCATAAAAGTTTCCATAAATGAAATTAATAAAATCATATTTTATCAAATAAATGTGGAAAATTATTTTAATTAATTAAATAATGAATTTAATTTAATTATCTAGGACATTAATTTCAAAAGAAGAACACTTTTGGACATAAGGTAAAAGATTCTCTCCAAACCCTCAATTTTCTTTTGGGTGATTCTTACTCTCTATTTAACCCAATGTAATTATTGTTTCTTTTTATGTACTTATAAATTCAGTTTATATTTTCTAAACTAATTTATTCATAATATATAATCCTTAGTCTATGGGGAAATATATGTTTTATAATGATCCCTTCACAATCCCCTTGACAAGAAAGCCCAATTAAAGGGAACTCCCCAAATTCTTACACATTTTCACGTACCATACATAATTTGTTTTAATACAATATTATTCATAAAAATTAAATACTTTTACAATAAAAAACTATTTTGGTTCATTTTTTGTTTTATATATTATATTATCCCTTTTTTACTTTAAATTCTCTTTAATATTTTCCTTAAATCACAGTAAAATGTTTGATTTATAACTTTTATTAAATATTATCATTACATGTTGTCACATAAATTTGACATCACATATCATGTTATATTCTTGTTTCTCCTTATTAATGTCCAAGTATGAATAAAATCAATTCTTATATGGAACAATTATGATATTCCATTTTGTTATTCCTTATGACATGATTAGGATACCCAATTCTTCAATAGGAAACCCTTATGATTGATTATTCATGTGGAAAATGTATTCATGAACATGTTATGATGGGTTCACATAGATATCACTCCACTAAATTGGAAAATGTTTAGTCTCATGAGATTACTTTTGTAATGGTATTGGTGGTTTGCATTGAATCACACTCCTTCAAGTGTAAAGGGATTGGTGGTTACCCTTGACTCATCCCCCTCTATGTGAAATGTAATTGGTTATTATCTTTGAATCATGCTTATTTCATGTTGTATGGTGTTGCAATATTTTTATGATTATGAGATTACATGATCCCATGTTCTATATGTTATGCTTCCGTATGTTTAAACATGTTCCATGAATTTTTATGTCATCATGTTATGCCATTTAACTCATGTGTTATTCTTATTCCCTTACTGGGAATTTTAGTTCAACCCTTTGTTAATGTATTTACCTGGTTATCCTATGAATATGTAAGGTATTAAAGGAAGTGAGGATATCATTATAAGGATTAAATAAAAGATTTTTTTATTTTCCTTCCATATTTTTAGTTTTATGAACTTAATCTTATAAAGAAACTACAAATTATGATCCTTGGTTTTTATTTTAAGGCTAGTTAATCATAAAATCATGAAAAAATTTGTGTAAAACACTACGGTCATTATAGATGACATATGAGAAACAAGACTACCCAATTTTGAAAGTGAAGGTCCAACATGTCCTGAATGAGGACCTCTCTCACATTAAAAAACTAATGAACTCCCACAATGTGCCATAAAGCTCACTCATTGATCGTAACAATTGATGTTCACCTATAAACACACCATCCAATCCATACTGAGGATCATGTTAATGAGGTCCATTCCTGGAACTAAGAAATAAAATTATATCCTGACTCCTCATAGAGTGAGATCATGGGATGGGGATCTAAAACCCAAATCCCACTTCTTACTATGTGGTGTTAGTAACTCCATCACATACAAAAAGATAATGGTCAATAATTTAATCAAATCCACAAGATAGGAAGATATAAAGGATAAATAATCACCTTTATAAAATAAAGAAACAAAAATGGATGATGAATTAAAAAAGTACCTCAAACTATTATACGTCCTTCATATGATTTTGTTATTGCCAGATCCAAAGAATGAAGTTTCGTGGTCTTTACTTGGTCCTGAAAATGACTACTAACATTTGGTTTTGAGTTAAGTTGGATCTATCTAGAAGAATATCCAACCATATTTCCATGAAAACCAAAATGAGAACCTTTTATATTAGATGATTTTGATTGGGCTAACATTCCCCTAGAGGCTAAATAATCTACACCACCATGATATGGGAGTGAACCCTAACAACAACACTATAAGTAACCCATAGATCCAAACCGATGGAAGGGCCTAGGAAGAGTAAGACACACGGACCGTACATACCCCAGACATCCACAATGATGGCCCAAGAATGACCTAACATCTGAATCCATAGAAAAATATTTCTAGGAAGAATATGATATGATAAAACCTCTCTTAACTTACTCATCATGCTTCCACTTCTATTTAGACAAACCAAATCTTCCTTAGACCACTTCTGAAACTGCCCAAAAAAACTAATCCTTCCACTCCAATAAATCCTGACCATTATTTCATTACTAACCACATCAGTATAAGTTCTGAACATAAACAAGAATACTGGGTATCAAATATATAAGGACAACCCTATCTGAAATGTTTGAGGCATTAGCTACTCATTATAAACTACCTCACGTGTGAACAGAAATAACTCTACAAAGCGGTTTGTGTACTCCAACATGGTATGATCCCCTAGTAGATATCTTGAAACTCATGGGTCTTGATGAAGGCCAAGGTATCAAGGAAATAATTGTCATTAGATATGACCTTTATTTAATTACAACTCATCTGCTCATGCTTCTAGATTTGAACCACTAAGTCCCACCACATATGAATGGGATCTTCCAACAAGAACAAAAAACATTTCACTTTAATTGCCTTAGGTGTATCAAGGAACCTAAATATTATTTCAATATTTTTAATCCAACACTCAAAATCTTGGAAAACTATGATACCTCATAAGGAATGAGGCTTGTTCTTAGGAAACTTTTAATCTGTGTCCTTTCGTGGACCTGGATGGACTTCTCAAACATGAGTAGGACCAGAGCCCATTCCTTTATCCAATGGTTAGACAACCCTAACCACTACTTCCACTAGTCTCTATTCAACTTGTGAGGGGTAAAACTCTCTGAACTCTGCCCGTAGTTTCGTAGGTAGTCTTTAGGGAGGCATGGTTCTACAAAAACTAACAGACATAAGGAAACAATATACATAATGTAAATATGATTTACTGAAATAAAATCTTCCAAAAAGACTCATTAATCAAAATCAAAACCATAACATAAAAAAAATAATCCAAACCACTTCACCACTACTCGGTGTCTGTGAAATGACTTCATCCTACACATCTCACCTATAAGAGGAGTCAAATAGAATCACAAACATCCCATGAAGATCCATGACTTGTCACGAGGTGTGTTGAAGTGACACCCCATGTGAAACTAGGACCTCAAGCCCGGAAAATCCAAGCTCTTGTCCATACAGACTCTTCCCAAATACCAGGACCATAATAAAGGGAAAACCTACATTGATAAGATTTTCTAACGATACATGCTGAGCTGCCAACCAAAATGACACATGACTTGAAATGTGGAATGACCTGAAGGGTGTTCTCAATCCACACGGTCTAGAAACATATTTTTGGGCATCAATCATAACTTTTGGGAATGAATTCATCCTTAAGAAACAACAAAAATCAACCAAAATAATACTGTATCACATCATTGTCATTAACCATAACCCAAAGAAGTAAAACTATCACAAGTTAAATAGTTTACATATTCAACTAAAAAAATAACAAGATGAGGATGGGATCCAACTACATAACCAAACCTCCATGCATCAAGAGGGTTAACACCCTCATACCACCACCACCAACACCTACATGAAGTGGAAACACTAGTATCCAGATCCACCATCACCACCATAGAACAACATTCCTTTACCCTTGTCAAACATAACAATGTCTATATAAAAACAAGGTAATATGTAGAGTGTGATCCAATTCCCAATAGTTTAATGAAAAAGAGATTCTCTGCTATAAAATTATAAAACAAATCAATATAATTGTTGTTTTGAAAAATAATGAAGAAATGTTTAAGGGAAACATGATTTGAAATTTAAAAATGAACGTAAACATGAAAAAAGAAGAATGATAAGCATAATATCACATGTGGACAACAGGTAATTTCCCAAGGAAATAGGTTTAGTGGTGTCCTAGTATCATCATACCTTGGTGATATGAACATAAAAACTAAAACTCATCGCATCCTCAATCATGAGACACTGGAGGGGATATCATCCCAAGGTCTACTTGTATCTGATCAGCGTCATATGTTTAGTTAGTGTTGTAGAATAAATCATGCTAGGTGAACCCAGCCTCATCCTTGAAAGAATTATTAACACACAAGACCTATTTTTCCCTTCTTTGTTACCAGTGATTCCCTTTATTCTAAATTTATTTTTCCCATGTAACATAAATCACATATTGCATATAAAATCACCCATCATTGAAAACACACATGAAAACCACAATATTCAACATGAAAAATCCATTTTAAACATTTAAACTTTTTAAAACCCTTTGAAAATATGTTTTAACCACTCACACAATTCATAGAACTTATACAGAAAGTATATAAAGCATAATAAAAATCAGCAAACAACGTCAAAGCCTAGAATCATCTATCTATATCTTGGAAACTTCTAAAAATTGGTGTAAAACCACAAATTCACCACATAGAGACCCTATAAAGTCAATAACACATAATATCCATCAATATTTCACCCACAGAATCAAGATTGAACCCACACTAGTTTATCCAATACATTGAAGATAGGAGAACCCAAGAGAGAAGAAGAAATAGACCAAGAAGAAGGAAGAACAAAAGAAGAGGAGTGGATTGTACGAAGAATTATTGAAGATCCAAGGACAAAATCCCTTAATGATAAAGGTATAATGGAGACAAGAGGGAAGGGGAGTCATGAATAGGGCTGGAAATCCAGAAAGAGGTGAGTTTGGGTAGTTTTGGGGGTTAATATGGGGATAGTTAGTTTATAAAGTTCTGGATTTTTAATATTCTACATTTTCCACACATATTGGATGCATGGTTTCCCAAACCATCTTCCAACCATGAAATTCCTCTATTTAAAGAGAAAATATGTGACAGTTTTTACCTAGATGGTGAACATTCTTGTGAAACTATCCATACACCTATGATAAACCCACTATCCGAGGCTCATGGTGACCCCACACACTCATGCACCGGTTTTTGTGGCCTGGAAAGTCCCACTGTCAAGGGCACATGTTTTCCCCTAGGCTGGCGTATGGTTTCTTCTAACATTTCACCAACCATACGCCCCTACAATTGTGCATTAAAATAGCTATTTTTTACTCAAAGCACTTATAAAATCCAAAAGACCAAGATAAGTCCAAAACAAAAAATATACCCTTCAACGAAACCTTGGATGTATCATATTCTCCACTGGTTATTTTTTTTTTAAATTTCATATTTTCTTTTAATTTCCCACTCTTTATTTTGTCTAAAATTTCAATGAATATTTTTATGGAAACCTTAATTTGTTTTTCTATTCATTCAAGAACCATTTATGAGATGTCTATATTTTATTTAATTTTTTTTCAAGAATTATTTCTACATTATTTAAAGACTATTTAAATTTATTTTAAAATATATTTTACATTATTTACCAATTACTAAATAGAATCTTATTATCTTTTTATAAACAAGATAATTTTGATAATTTATAGAAAATGTGAATGGATTATTTGTTTCAATATATAACATATAAACAAATTCCCTATTATTAGGAATAATATTTCCATGGAATCTTCCTTTTTACATTTTCATGGTTCTTTGAAAATATATTTTTTATAATATTTTTTATTTATTTCGATTAAAAATAATTGATTTGTAAATGAAAATGGTATTTTCATCAGGAAATGTTATAGTGATATTGTAAATTTATTTCCATCTATAACAACATCCTTTGATGTTTCATATTCTTTACAAAAGATATGATCCAATGTTTTTATATTTAATATTTCTCTATATGATTTAATATTATTATGATAAAATATTGCTGAAACATGTCTTCTTCTACACAGGATATGATATGATGAAATTATAAAAGGTCTAATAATCTTATGTAACATATATGTATGAATTACAATTATTTTATCTGTGATTTCAATATATCCCACCAATGAATTGGGTAAATACTAATTACTTATGAGATTAAATGCTACATTAGAGTTTATAACAAGCTCAAAAGAAGGTGTACATGAGGTTATCCTAAGCCTAAAAGAGTGTACATGAGATGTTATTCGAAGCCTAACGTAGGTACATGTATTGTTATCCCACACCTAACATGATATGAATGTCATGAAGGGTGGCCTTGACATAATATTTCTATTACTATTATTATACCACATTTATACCAATCTCTTATGAAATTCTATTATAAAAAATTTATATTCTCAAGGATCATGATATTTGATTCTAGTATAATAATATCTTATGAAAAACCAAATCTTTATTCAATGATTTATATTTATGATCTATGAATTTATTGAAATTATTTTTTAATGATAATATCAAATAGTCATAACATTATAGTCATTCTATAATAATTTATGATTATTGATTGATACCTACCATTTTTACCTTTATTAAGAATATGAGATCACCCTTTATTATGTTTCCTTTTCAATTGGTTATCAAGATAGTTTTTTCTTTTGATATGTCTAAGAAGGGTACTAGTTCAGAAAAAATTGGTGGGAGATTATATGGATCATTTATTTACCAATTGTTTATGTATCCAAGGAACCAAATACACTAATAATTTATGGTTCTAGTATAGATCAGAATAATAAATAGAGAGTATTAATAAAATATGATATAATATTTTTAAAAGAATTATTGGGGTCACTATATTTCTAGTTCCCAAAGTCACTAAAATTTTTATCTTTGGAGTGGATTTTAATTCTGGTGAAATATGTAAAAGTAATTATGTTTATCGCTAGATTCAGATGTGTGAGTCTAGGGGAATTTTAAGGGGATCATTACTATGTGTTGAGAAATTGAAAAAATACATTTTACTATCCTAAATGGAGGTATAATTATACATTTTATGGATCTCTATTAAGATCATGTAAAAAATATTTGGCAGATCAATATTATTATAGGAAATGAGGATTATTTATTTATATATATTAAATTCAATGTTTTTGATATGTATTTTGTAAAAATGAGTATTTCTGATTTAATTCTATTGCATTTAGACAAGGGTTTTCCCACATAAAACTTTTATTTGTATAAGAATCACTTCTATGTCATTTGGATTGATGTTTTAAATAGATAAATTGATTTTAAAAATGTTTTTTTCCTAAAAAATATTTTTTTTAGGAAAAATGGTCTTGTTCCATGAAGATTTCCAAAACCATGATGGTATTAAAATAAAAAACATGTCATTTTATTAAATTTTTAAAATTACCCTGTGGTGTATGAAAAAATAGGCATGGTTATATAAGAGTTTTAAAATTTCATTTTACATTAATAAAAATGCACGTTAAAATTGTTTAAATAATAAGGGCATTATAAAATGTGTTTTTTCACATCTCAATTTTATAAACAAAATTATAGTTGTTTATATGATAATGTGAAATCAATAAGAAAATCATGAAGTTGTTGAATAAAACCATTCCTGTGTGGTCTTAAAAATATAATCATTAAAGGATCTACCCACAAAATGATACAAAAATCATTATTCTCTATGAAATTTTTGTTGCTTGTGAATAAATTGATATTCCCATAAAATGGTCCAATCACCCTGAGGAGAGGGGTATGAATCAGGGGTTACCAACTTTTACTGATTCAGTTCAACTTATTTTTTCCCTTCCTTTATGTTAACTAAAACATTTATATCAGTCGGGATGTATGATTATTTAGAAACTCAATCTAATGACTTTTACCTTATGATATATAGATATTTAAAGTAAATATCATATATGTATTTTTACAAGGTTGAACTTCAACGTGAGAACCTAATTCTTGTGGTTCTTGAAATAACCAATGAAATGAATTTTTCAAAAATAATATCCCTCCAATATTATAATTGGGGTAGGAAAGAATCGCCCATAACTATGAGCATACACCACATGCATCCTTTTAATAGTTTGACACCCCATCCTTATATCCTCTTCAAAAAACATTTATAAACCCACCACAATTTCCTTCTTCATTACCATTTTTTATACTGTAACCTATAGTCTTCAAGTAATCATCTCAAACATCCTCATTTTAAAGTATCAAAATTCCATAACTCTTCAACTATACTCACTATGAATGTATTATATATAATTTATAATAAACCACACTTTTTAAACATAGAAATTACATCTTAGCACATGAATATTCATTACATAACAAAAAAATTCGTCCCAGTATTGTATAGGTATAGTTCCTTTGAAAACATGAGTTCAGAAACTATTTAATAAGTTATCTAAATCATCTCCCACTATGTTCTTCATATATATAACCCTTCTTGTACATATCATACAAAATAATATTCTTTATAACATGGGGAAACGAAACATAATAAAAGAGGAGATAATATTCTTAGTAACTCTAAATAAGGGAGATATGATTGATCAAATAACAACAACATTATCATATGTGTATTAGAAGATGTCCATAACATTTGAAAACTATAACACATATGTAAAATAGTATGATTTTGAATCATGGATTAAATATTTTTAGTTTATATGACATGAATCCTATAGGAATAAAAAACATGATCTATGAGTTGATAACATTGCCATAAAACATAGATTTTTGAACATACATAATCATAGAAAATTCTATTTCAAGTATTCCCACCAAAAAATTCATAACAGGTTTTTCTGGGTTTAACCATCCATGTACATACTTCGATCTTGGGATAACCCCTAGTGTTTCATCTTTTAGTCTTGAGATAACCTCTCATTTACCCTTTTTTTGTATTGGGATAACCACATGTGATTCCTTTGAGATCATAGAACATTAATCAATACCCAATGCAATTGGGGGAGATATAGGTACCACCCATCACATAATAAAAACCATATATTTGTGTTCTATAAGACCATATAACATTTATCTTATCATAACCCTAGAAAAAAGGGGTTTAAAATCATTTCATCAACACATCATATCACAATATATAGAAAAGAAATGGGTTTTGTAAAAATAATATCAATATAACCATAACCCATCCAGAGAAAGAACAATGTTTCAATGATTGCATCATATCCCCAGTAAAAATTATGTAACACAAATTAATTCTATATTATATGTAAAATGATTATAAAAGATCACTTGGAACATTTCTTGAGGAAAATAACCTTTCTACATTGAAAAAAAATATTTAAAATCTAAATATTTAGAAAATATTAAATAAAAATATTTCATTAAAGATAAAATTGGAATGATTTAAAGGAATTTTTAAATCATTGAACGATCATAATGTTAGAAAACATTGTTCATGATATTAAAGTTAAAATGAATATTCCTTTACCATTTTCAATAAAACTCCAAAAAAGTAATTTTTCCAATACTACCAAGAATATCCCTTTTTAATGATATTAAAATAAGTAAAAAATGGATAAAAATTTATTTAAAAATTAATTGAATAAAAATAAAAAATTTCATTAATGGTTTTAGAAAACATAGACATATATTAAGAATAATGTTTTACAACATATAGAAATAAAGTAGATTTTTATTAAAAACATTCTTTTGGTATATTGTGTATTTAGGTGGAGAAAATTGAAAGAAAAACATGCATTATCTAGAGATAAATAGTGGGTAATAAAATTATTTTTTTCTTTAGATATAGATCATAATATATTATCTTGAGAATCATAATTATAATTAATTATAATAAACACTGAGATCGTAACATTAAACCTTCTCCACATTGAAAACGTTTAAATCATAGCCCCATGAATGAAATAACTTTATATGGATATGTATATCCCATAATTTTAGTGAGAATAATCATAAAATACAATCATGTGAAGTATATAAAACACACAGAAGAAATAAGTGGTTAATATGGAATTTCTCCCATAGAAATTAAAGTAAGACAAAAATACATTACCTCAAGTCTTGGGTGTTTCATAAATGTTAAATCAACCTGTCCAATGACCCTGACCCTAATACCATTGATTTGGTGGTCACTTTACTTAATGTACACTAGATAAAATTGATTTCATCCCAAGGGACCAAAAATATTTTGTATTCTTGGTAAACTAGAAGTATACATTATTCTTATATTATATTTGAATACACAAATTACATTTTTTTTTATAATATCATTATTACCTCTAGAATATCATTAAATATAATTATTAGTACACTTTCATGATTCATTGGAATGGAAAACAATAAGGGTTAGTGAAGATTATTTGTAACAGATATGTAATGTTTAAGTAATCATGAATTATTTATAATAATCTATATGTAAAGGGAAATAACAAAACACACATAACATTTAAATAATTTTACTATCAATATTAGATAAGGAATAATCAATCCAGAGTGGGAAAAATGTGAAAAAATATGCCATTTAATCAATAAATTGACTATAAATATTTGATAAGGCATAATAAATATGTCAAGGAAATTATCTTAATAGACATGCCATTTAATCAATAAATTAACTATCATGAGATAATGAATAATCAATTTTTTAATATAAATAAATGATCACACTTTCTATTTAATAATTAACTTGACTATAAGGAATACATAATGATTAATTAATATACAAAATTACATATATGAACACATTTCTATTGAATAAATAACCTGACTATTCTGATTAGATAAGGAATAATCAATATAGAATGCTAAATATCAGAACACACTATTTGTATAAATAACTTCACTATCATGAATAGAAAAGTCTAAATCCATATGGAAAGTTAAATAACTAAAAAATTCCATTTAATCAATTAAATAATAATTAATTTTATCCATATATCATATCATTGAAAAATATTATGGATAATAATAACTGAATTCTTAATAAAGGAAATTCTTAATTATTTTAGGTGACGATCTCAGGCATCAAGATACTAATATCGTTAAGGCCTTTGACAAGATGGTTAATGGTACATATAGAAACCTTTTTAATTATAGCATACTAATTCCCCTCATGTGAATATTGATATATAAATGATCTATGTAATTCTAGGCCCCACCTATCACTATATGTCCAAATGATTCAATATAAATCAAGTAATGTATTTAACTCAAGAAAAGTGTGCCTTATCATAAAATATTTGTATTGACTAGAGGATAAAAATTTATTAATATTTACCTATAGAAAAATAAATAAATATAAAACACCATAAATAGAAACTATATATAGTATTTTCAATAAAAATATCCATGACAAATAATATAGATATGTTAGGGAAAATTAATGTCCCATGATCATAAGAAAGTGAATATTTCAAGGGAAAGCTAATCTCTACAAAAATAAATCTAGATAGTGAATGTCAACACATTACATAGTTAAAATGATAATAAACCATCCATATAATGAATAATAATTACATCAATACTACATATCCCTCGTAGAGTGAAATAGAGAATTGTTTTTATTGATGAATAGAAATACCAAAAAAATGTCATTAAAAACATTATTGAGGAAAATATCTTTTTTAATTTGTAAAAAAATTAAATCTATAACATTAAAAAATATTTTTAGAATAATTTTCTTTGAAAATGTCTTTTTTATCATAAAAATTAATCATTAAAACACTTAGCGTACATGATGATGGGAAATTCTTTATATGACGTATGAGTTAAAATAAGATTATTTTCACATAACTGATAAAAGAAAAATTGTCTTTATTTTGAAAAAACATAAATATTATATTCAAAATAGTTTTATAAAAATAAAAACATGAGTAAAAATATCTTTAATAAATCATTTGGAGAATTTTAAAAATATTTTTAGAAAACTTGGTTTCGGAAGAAAAAGTTGTTTTGGCAGAAGAGTGAAATAATGTTGGATTTTACTTAAAACTTCATTTCAATAATTTTAAATTAAAATGGGATGTAATGTGGTACTATTAAATTATAATTTAATTATAAATAATAGGATAGAAAAATAAAATGGTTTATTTTTCAATTATTAAATAATTTAATTCAATGCAAATTCAAGCTTAAACAATCCCGATAAAAATGATATTGAAAAATAAACCCTAAAAGGCCATAACATTGAAGTGAGAATTAACCTATTAATCGGTTATGTGTGCCAAATATAAATCCACATAAAAAAGTTTAAATAAAACATAATATAGTCAAAATTAATTACACTCATAACTTTATAATATCAATGACATTAAAGAAGTAGTACAACCTAATGAAAAAATTATGTTCTGAAATTATTGGCCACTTGGTATATTTTAAGTAAAATAACATTAAAATACCATAAATTATTAATAAATCAAGATATATAATTTCAAAGGGGAAATATATAAACATATAAAGGAAATTACATTCATAACATTACAATATTCCTTAAAGAAAGGAAATTAAGATGAAGTTCCTTACCTCACATTTCATATTGGTTGAAAATGATTTAACCTAATGTATAAAGGTATTAAGCATGTTTTTAATATATACCAGAACCATATTCATATTTTTAATATCATATATTATCATTTTATTACAACTCATCACCAACTTTTTTAAAATCATTCTATTTTAATATTGTTTCGAGTGATAACTGCCATGTTTTCTCATACATGTTTTGACATTAAAGTTATAGTTATTGAGAATATTATAGAGTTACAGCATATATAGAATTATATGAATTTTAAAAATATAATATTTTCTCCATATAAAATTTTAGAATCATTATATAAATTTTAACATAGTGAATGGATCACCTTGCTTCGTTGAGACGATTGGTTGTACGTACACATGAGCGATGTTGTCATTCCATTAACCGGTGAAAGGGTAATGAAGTATGTGATATATTAATTTTAAATAATTAATATAATATAATATATATCACATATATTAATTAAATTTATCCTTATCACAATCCATGTAAATTGTAAGTGAAAAAAACCACATAGCTTTGTGAGGTGGTAGTCCGCCCTACACACGAGTGACATTATAATATTTTCATTAGCATAGAATGTAATAAGAAATATGTTATATTATAATCATATAAGTATAATGATATAATAAATATCATATAAATGTGTTAATTCTATCATTATATCTATCCTTTAAATTCGGTGATGGGTAATGAATTACATCTATTCGTGATGTTATAGTCTACTGTACACACGATTGATAGTTTTGTCTACCATTTGATGGAATAAAAGATGGAAATAGGTCATGAAATTATGTTAATACAATATCATTATATATAATAGAATAATGTAATTATATAATCATATTAGAATAATATTTTATGTATTTTCAAGAATAAAAAATAATTAAAACTCAATTTTAAGAACCATAACACTTCTTCAGACAACTTCTTGAGATTTATAGAAGAATCCTTCCTAGATTAAATTTATGAAGAAACTAAGGGATATTGGTTGTTTATTTAGGATTATAAAATTGTTTTATTTAGTAATTTACTAAATCAAATGACCTTTTTAAAAATGATAATAGGATAATAGGGGTGGCCTTTTATATGTTGGGAGAGGACATACGTAGATATTTTGAAAAGAGTCCACTGCATTGATTTTTTATCATGAAAGAATAATAAAACATGGATCATTAGAATAAATTATACGTGATAGGGTAAAAATATTTCCATAAAATGGGTGTGGTACTAGTTGGTAATCTAGTTTAACTCTTATCATTTTAGTTTAACCCCTGATAGATATCTTTTTACCTTAACAATGGAAATTAATTTTTTCTTCTTTTAGTATTCATAATGGTCAAAAATTAAGATTAGATTTTTATATAATATAAATTATTGTGATTAAAAATATGGAATCCAATTTTACAAATTTAATTCAATAAAGTGGAAGAATCCAATTTAAAATTGTACCTGCAAACATGATAAAAATTTGCATTTCCAATGAGGAAATTACCATATGTATAGAATGATTTGATATAAAAATTAAATATGAAATTGATTAACAAAAAATAAATTTGTTAATTAATAACATTATTTAACTAAAATAACTTAAAACAAATTTAATTTAAATTTTCAATTTATTAAAACAAAAAGGAATCTTTCAATTAAAATTATATTTTTCACAATTAATCGAGAAATGAAACATTTCTAAAAAATCCATAAAATTCACCCAAATATAATATTGCTATTCTGAGTTCAAAATGAAATATATATATTCAGATAAATGTTTTATATTTAGTAAATATATATTTTCAATAATATGTGTAATGGGTGACTAAACTGACTTTTAATAAAAAAATATAGTTTTCAGAAAACATTTCTTTTTCTTTTAAATGATACATATTATATTTCTATTCAATAAAAAACCATAATTTTTGAAATTAAATTAGTACTATAAATAAATAAGAATTTAATGGCTATTTAATAATTATATACTATATTATGGTTCATGTAGTATCAGTGTTTCATGTTGGACAATCTATCGATGAAATTAAATTTAAATAAATATATTTCATGGGTTGATTAAGATTGGTGTTTCAGGTAGCATATGCTATAAAATAAAATTATGTTTTTTATAATTAAGTGGTGTTACATTATTAACACATTTAATAAATTTCATCCTTTAAATTTGATCTTACACTCATAAATCAAGAGTTTTATATTTGGAAATTGCTTTTTCAAAAACCCGGATCGAAAAAGGAGTTAAAAAACATCCTCTCAATTAGAGAGAAAGGGAAGTAAAAAAGATCATATATAATAACACATAACTAGGTTTCAAATGAATATATAATTTTTGTAAAGGGGTGATATCAACATGGAAGAAAAGCGTAAATAATTATATAGAGTGGTATAGGTCACTGATCAGAATAAATTAAACGGTAAATAGAAGGTTAAGGGCCTAAAAACATTGATTCTTTGATGATTTAAAATATCATTTGATTCATCAGATATCTATGTAAAAGTATATTTTTTGTTTAAAGGTACTTTTCCTAATGATGAATAATTGTTTTACTATCAAAAAATAAAAATAAACACACATACTTATTATCTTTACATTTCATAATCACAACGTCATCATTTGGTTATGCCTTGATAAATTTACAATTCATCTCTTAATCCAAGAAATGAAAATCTAAAAAATGAAATTTTTATTCCCAAATCATTTAAATTCACTTCTAACAGATCATAATATCCATTAGGTAGTGACTTGTCTTTCTATACATCTCTAAACATTTTCAAAAACCAATATGGTTTTCATAAGTCATCTAATATAATAAATTAATCTATAAATTTAAATGGTAACACCATTAGTTAAACATTAATATTTATCCATTAAAGTTTTCAAGTAATAAAAGATACCCATTAAACAGAACATCAGAAAGGCTAGTGGAAGTTGTAAAACCCTAATCATCCATTGGTTATGCGTTCAAGCCCCGTGGTCTTATCGAATGTGATGAGTTTTCACTCAAAAAATAGATTTTCCTTTTTCTAAAACTATATTAAAATAATTATTATCATGTTCCCAAATTCTAATAACCCATAATTTACTCAACATAAAGATATGATGAACCTTGAATGTTACAAATACCTGTAAACTTATGTCTACAAAATGTAATGGAAATCTTTGTAAAATAACTTTTTCACTAAAACATATACTAAACCAATTAGTAGTATTGCCAAAAATGTTTCCCAAATTATCTTTAATATGGGTAGCCTCTCATCACATAAAAAATAAAAGGGGTTTTTATATCATTGAACTCATGATCAATCTCAATATCAATAACACATGATGGTATCCATAAATTTTATGTTAATAAAGAAATATATGTTCCAAAAATTATCCCAATTCTTATATGTTTCATGATTATTATAATGAAATTTCCATTTGAAAATTACTTCTAAAATTTATTTATTTAATCCAAATACATAATTATTTCAACCATTTTATTTTAACATAGTTCCTTCTATAGTATCAGGGTTAACATTTAGAAGAAGAAATTGATTTGGATAATTCCTAATTTCCAACTTTTATGAAAAAAGAAATAAATGTATCCCTTGGGTGAATTTCATTTCCTTCCATATAAATTTTCATTTCCCTCACCAAATCAATACATTCTACCCTTGTATTATTCACCTAAAATAGTTTTCTGTTTCATTTAGAGAATTTCTTAGGTGTCTCCTTCAATATGTATATCTTGAAGGAAATCAATCCCTCTTTCCTAGATGGTCTCCACTACTTGAGATCTCAACAATGTCCATAATTCCATTATTTTATGAGTATGAGAGTTGGTTAAGGTATATGTTTTATATCATATTTCACGATAAATGATTAGGCAGAATCATGATATCTTTCACTCTAGTCATCATCCCATTTGGTTTCTCAAAGTCACCACATTGTCCTTTATATTCAATTTTAAAATGTTTCCTTTAGGATCCAACCACAGACTAATAATATATAGTGCGAGTAATAATAATAATATTGGGAAACCCATAAAATTATTTATAGAATTTTGAAATCACTAAACCTTATTTTCAATCTAAGAAACATTAGAATTAACATAGTTCATTAATTTTTATCATATATTAAATTCATTCATAATAGTTTTTAATGAAAATATGAACTATCCAAAGCATACCTCCTTGGAGTGTCAAAGAAGTTGCATAATTTTTTTCCAACGTTGAGTATCATGTAACACTCAAGTCAAGACTAAAACAATTTTTTAGAGTTATTACATATAGGTACATATGTTCCAAAACCATATCCACATGTAGTATCCACATATTGTTTTATTTATTAGAAAAATCACATAATATATAGATTAAAAAATATTAGGATGTTATTATATAATTATTCTCATAATCTATAATTGGGTTATGAACCCTAATCTATGTTTTCTTATATATAGTTCCCATTTGTCTACTAAACCTGCTCTGACTCCAACTATAATGAACATGACCCTAGTATCCTAGATCTGATGGTTACTTTAATAAATTGTCACAATATACATGTGATCACTCTCAAAAGGACCAAAACTTTCAGTAGTCTCGGTAATCTAGATAAATTCATGATTCCCATACTACATGTGAATTCACAAATTACAACATATTTTTTAAAGATAACATTATTCCCTCTAGAACATCGGCTCATATCATTATCTGTACAGTTTATGGATTCTTGGGAATGAAAAAAATAAGGGTGATCTTAGATTCTTAGTAAGAGTTACGTAAATTAGAAGTTATCCCGAATCAATAAGAATAATAAATACAGAAAGGTAAATAATTGAACACAAATTACAATTAAATAATTTGAATATTATGATTTAATAAATTATAATCAATATGAAATGTTAAGAATTTTAACATACACTCCATTTAATCAATAAATTCACCATCATGATTAGATAAGGAATAATCAATATGGAAAGGTAAATATCTGAACTCACAATCCATTTAATCAATAACTTTACTATCATGATTAGATAATGAATAATCAATATTGAAGTTAAATAACTAAAAAAACATTCCATTTAATCATAAAATTGACTGTTATGAATATATTAGGCTTAATAAATATGGATAAGTAAATATATGAACACATATTCCATTTAATCAATAACATGACTATAATGGTAGGTGGTGCTCTTAGGATCTCTTCTCTTAGAGGGCTTCCCATTTAGTGTTTTTCCCATGGCATTAATTTTTGTCATTGTGACCTAGTTCCTCTAGGTTTTATTTCTATTAATTCTTCGTAGATTCAGCCTCACCCTCTTTTACTAGATCTAGAGTACATACAACTGGACAATACTCCATGTGGTTGTCCCCTTCCACATTCCCCATGGTACCCACTATGTCTTATTTCATATCCTCCCACTAACTATGTCAATCAAAGATCCCTCTTCTCATATGGAGAGTCAATGCGGTCGGAAGAACTTATTTCTTTGGCGACAGGATGATCGGTATAGTCACTTTTAGAGGGAGGGGTTTGTGCAGTTCACACCAATAGCCTAAATATAGGGATCCTTCATAGAGACACTAGTGGATGGGAGTGATTGAAGATGAGGTTTGATGTGGTGTCAATGGTGATGTCAGTGATGTCACCAGGGCTTCGTAGTGGTGGTGGAGAAGGAATGTAGTGTTCTCTTTGATGACAGTCATGATATGATCGGTACTTCATGGTGGCGATGATCGAGGCCGATGGCACATTGTGGGGGTGGATGTTAAGGAAGTCAGTTGTATATTCACTAATGGGAGTGATGGTTTATTTCCTAGGGTAACATTGCCATTGTGTTTGGGCCATGTTTTTTTGTTTTTTGTCCTTCGATCCAAATTTTTTTAGGCACAAGGGTCTTTGTGTATTTGGATCGTGTTAGGGTTACCAATCAACCTTATTTAATATAAGATTTATTTTTTTTCTAATAAAATGGGCCGCAATCACAACCTCTTAAAATAAGTATATAAATTGACTATCCTGATTAGATAATGAATAATATATATGTTATGGTAAATTTAATAACACATATTCTATTTAAATTACTTTATTATCAAAATTAGATAACTATTAATCAATATAGAAAGGTAAATAGTTGAAAACACCTGGAATTTAATCAATAAAATGATAACGAAATGCATCAAAGATAATATCATTACAAAGATATCATGGATAATAATAACTAAAATCTTAATGATGGAAATTATTATTTAATGTAATTCATGATCTTAGGCATCATGATACCTTTACCATCATGACTTTTCACAAGATGGCTTAAAACTATAGGTAGAAACCCATTTAACAGTAGCTTACTGATTTTCCCCATGAGAACACTAATACATCAAGGATGTATTTAATTATATGCCCCACCCATCACTCCATGTCCAAATAATTCTTCACATATCTATTAATTTATTTAATTCATGAAAACTTTGCCTTTTCATTAAATATCTTTATTGATTAAACGATACAAACTTATTAATATTTATTGAGAAGAAAAATAACATTCAATCTATAAAAAAGTATGTAGAAAAAATATATGGGTTTAGCAATAAAAATATCCATGATAAATAATATAGATATTTATGGTAAATTTAATTTCCAATGATAAAAAAATGTGAATATTTCAAGGGAATGTTAATGACTCTAAAAATGAATCAGGAAAGTTAATTTGAATAATTGTTTTACTAAAATTGATCATAAACCATCCATGAAATTAATAACAATGGTACTTATACAACATATTCCTGGTGGATTAAAAAAAGGATTGTTGTTAGTGATGGATATAAATATCATAAATTTAATTAAAATCTTTCTTGGGGAAAATATCCCCTTTTAACATTAAAAATATTTTTAAAACAAAAAATAACAAAATAATTTGAAAATATTTTTTTTAATAATAACATTTGAAACTTATAAAAAATCATTAAAACACAGAGTTCTTTTGATGGTGGTAAATTATGTACTTTCCATACATGTTAAAAATATTACTTTCACAGCTTGGGTAAAATCTAAAAAGGAACTGTTTGGGAAACAACCTGAATATTACATTAAATGTATTTTGTAAAAAGTAAAACATGGTTGAATGTTTTATTAATAGATTATTTGGTGATTTTTTAAATGATATTTTAATTTTTTTAGAATATTATTTTGGAAGAAGATTTATTTTCGACTGAAGAGGGAAATAATGTTAGATATTTATAAAACATTTTCTAAATTATTTTAAGTACCAAAGAGTGAAAGAATGGTACTATTGCTTGAAAAATTCTCGAATAACCAGAGGATGAAAAAATGAAAATTTTATATTATCCAATGGTCATATAATTTCCTTTAATGGAAATTCAAGAATAAACAATCTTTATTAAAATAGGATTATAAAATACACCCTTAAAGAAAATATAATGTTGAAGATAAAATTTATAAATAAATAGATTATGTGTATAAAATTTAAATCCATATAAACTAAGTTTAAATACAACATAATACAGTAAAATTTATTCACACACACAATATTAAAAATATCAAATATAATGAAGATGTAATATAACCCTATGAAAATAAAATGAGGTCAAAAATTCATTTTAACTAGGTAAATTTTAATTAAAATCCCATTAAAATACAATGAATAATTAAATAATTAGGATATTTTATGTAAGAGGGATAGTATATAAATCATATAAATTAAATTAGGTTCAAGACATTATAACATTCCTCAATGAATGGAAAATAATATGAAGTCCCTTACATTTCACTTCTTTTTAGTAAAAGAAATTTTATACTCCTGTATAATGGATTTATGTATGTTATTAATTTATAATAAAACCATATTCATATTTATAATATCATAAATTACCCTTTTATAAATACTGATCACCCATTTATTAAAAACATTTCATTATTACTACTTTTTCGAGTGGTAACTGTCCTATTTTCTAACACATGTTTTAATATAAAAGTTATAAATCCTGAGAATATTATATAGTTTCATAATCTATAGAATGATATTAATTTTTTAAATATCACTTTTTTCATAATTTTTTTTATAATCATTATATATGTTCTAACATAGGGAAATGGTCACATCGCTTCGAAGAGATGGTAGGTTGTACATACACACGTGTGACGTTATCATTATCTTACCAGTTTTAAGGGTAAGAAATTAGGTGATAAATTAATTTTCCATAATAAATATCTTGACATATATGTCACATATATTACATAAATTTATCCTTATTACATTCCATGTAATTGATAAGTGAAAACAAAATCACTTCATTTCGTGTAGTGGTAGTCTGCCGTACACAAGAGCGATGTTATTGTAAATTAAATGGTATGGTAGGTAAGAAGATATTTGTGATATTGTAATTAAATAACTATTAATATAACATATATAATATATATATATATTTATTTGTGTTAAATACATCATTATTTACATCCTTGAAAGGTGGTAATAGAAAATTAATTACATTAGTTCATGGTGCGGTAGTCATATATACACATGATCAATGGTTTTATTACTCATTTTATGGAAGAAGAGATGGATATAGGCCATTCCATTAAGAAAATAAAATTTACTATATATAATATACTATTTTTATTATATTATCATGGTTTAATAATATTTTATAGAGGTGTAAGAAAATTAAAAAAATATCATTTAAGGACATTACATCTTCTTCATACAACTTCTATAGGTTTTAATCAAAATACATCCTAGGTTGGATTTTTGATAAAAAAGGGATATAAGATGTTTTTATGTGATTAATAAAGTTATTTTGATAGGTATTTTCTGAACAACGTTACATTTTAAGTATGAAGAGGGGAGGATAGGGGGTGGCCTTTTATAAGTTGGGAAGATGACACAAATGGAATTTTTGAAAACAATCAATTGCAGCTACATTTTTATCATTACAAAAGCCTCCAAAATGGGTAATTATCTACCCTTATATTCTATAAAGTTAAAATATGGCCATATAATGGTTTTTTAAATGTTAGTAGTTCATTTTAATCCTTATATTTTTAGTTTAACTGCAAGTAAATAAGTTTTTACCATAATCACCGTAATTATTTTTTATAACTTTTACTATTCATAATAGTCCAAAATTAAGTTAAACTTCCTTTTATAATAAAAATTGTATTTTTTTGATATATGGAATCCATTTTCGAAATTAAATTCATATAATTGGTAGAATCAATTTTAAAATTATTCCCACAGATGCGAGGAAAAAGCTGGTTTGCAAAGAGAAAATTGCCACATGTATAGAATGTCTTAATATCAAAATTCAATATCAAAATGATTAAAATGACCTAAATATTTTTAATGTTAATATAATTTAATAAATATCAATTTAAAAATATTTTAAATTATAATTTAAACTTATAAATTATTTAAATGAAAAGATAGTTTTCAATAAAAATCAATATTTTCACTATTCATTAAAAAATGAAACATTTCTCTAAAATATTCAGAATTCCCCATATGGTAATTTTGATATTAAGAGTTCAAAAAATAAAGTTTATTTTTTCAAATAACTTTTATATGATCAATAAAAATTAATTTTAAATTATTTGTGCAAAGTGCTAAAAATCATATTTTAAAAAATATAGTTTTTCCCAAAACATTTATTTTTCTTTTAAATGATTATTATTTTATTTCTAAAAAATAGATAGCCACAATTTTCATAATTTAGTAAGTGATTCTAATAACAACTAATTTAATGGCTTGTTTATACTAATACACTATATTATGTTTCATTTGGGAACAGGGTTACATGTTATGAAAGCTATCAAAGAGATTGAATTTAAAGAAATATATTTTGTGGGTTGTTTAAGCTCGGTGTGGCATATCACATATGCTTTTGAATAAAATATTCTTATTTTATTATTTCAAATTGTTAATAATTTATAATAAATATTTATTTATTATACATATATTCTAGAATCATATTCATATATATCATTAACATATATGATTTACTTATAACCTTTTATCATTTGTTAATTAACATGTCTTTATTATAATCACTATTTTAGGTATCAAAAAATGTTTTTTTCATGTATATTCTGGTTTTTTAGTTTTAATAATTACAATATTATTATGGTTAACTAATATAAAAAATTTAAGCTTGTTATAAATATCTTATAAATACATTATATACATATTTTTATTCATTCCTAAATTTTATAGATGGGAAAATGAATTACACTGTTCATGGAGATGGTATGATGTATATACACATTTAATAAGTTTTTTTTTCAATGGATGAAACAAAAGAAAGGAAAATATTAATTATCCTCTATAATAACTAATATATATATATATATCATATATATTCAATAAATATAACATCGTTACAATGATTTCAAAATAAAATGAGACATATTGCTTCGTGGAGGCCATAGTCCACGCATACACATGAGTGGCATTATCATTTTCAAAGGATTTGAATATAAACTGGTTTTTATAATATTATAATTATATATCTATAATTATTTTATAAATATAAAATATTAAATTTGAATCTATCATTACATCAACCCATGAGAGGTGGTGATTGAAAATTATGTACATCAATTCACGAGGTGGTAGTACTATGTACACGTGATAGGCAGATTCGTTTCCTATATTATGGAAGAGGGGATGGATATAGGTTACATAATTAATGTCACGAACCAACCAGGGTGAACCCTGAACCGGTCACCCGAGCCGGTCCGCGACATGACCCGAGAGGCGTTACCGATCCTCCCGGGCTGGCGACAAGCACCAGGGCATCAACAGTGAGCAAGTGGGAACGATTTCGCCCGGTAAAAATAAATAATTAAAGCAGCAGAAAATAAACAGAGCAGCGCAAAATAAATAAACAAAGTAAAGTAACTAACAAGAACAAAAGAAATCAAAACTAACCAAAAGAGACAACCACTATCTCCGTGTGACCTCGCGGGTCACTCTCCAACTCACGACCAAAGATCGCCCACGGTGAACGCACCCAAGCTGTAGCCTGCACAACACTAAAAACAGAAAGGAACTATAGGCGTGAGCATTAAAACTCAGTAGGCTAGCCCGATATCTATTCCCAATGCACTACCTTTAAATAAAGAAATTTACTAATTCTAGGTTTGAACTAATATACAAAATTTTGGTTTTCACTCACATTATCATTTCTAAAAAATGTATCAGTCCATTGCCCTTTTTAATTTAAAAACAAGTTTAATGTTTGAAAGGAAAAGATACAATTCAATTTTAAAACATTTTTTTATAAACAATTTAGAAAACTAGACTTTAGTTATTAACCAAAGAAAAACCACACATAGCACACAACACACAACACATACCAAGGGCAATGGAAAAAGTGGCGCACATAGACCAGCAACCGAACTTGACCTCTCGATCGTCTGCCACACACAAATACACAATAATGGAAACATGGGTCGAACCTAGGAGATCGTGAACAATCCAGAACGTACTATACATCTGACTCATCCTGATGGCATGCCCTAACTCGATGACGTCATAACGCCCAAACGCCCGGTATAGCCCTGCATGGCCTAACCGAGGGGCCCAATCCCCATAGCAGCAATAACTCAGTATTCCCCTGCTATGGGGCCACTAGCCAGTGCGTAATCTAGACTAGTGCAGCAATCGTTCTCAGAAAATTCACTCAATATGCCAGGTTCCCATGTCATCACAAGCAATAAAAAGGGGGTGCGTCCACAATGTAAATTAAGCAGTCACGATGCACCAACATCACATACAGCTCACGAAAACAACTCACACCAAAGATCACCCCCGAGTGGGTTTTCCAAAATAATCTCTTTTTATTAAAGTGCCAAACGGGCCTTCGCCAATTTTAAAGTAAAACTTCATTTCTCAAAAAGCTCAAAACACTTGTTCAGAAGAAGTCATTTATCTTTAAATCTAGAAGTACATTTGAAATGCCATGAATTATGTTTTAAGGACAAACATGCATTCTTTCAAAACTGGGTGTCCGCCCGTCAAGAAAATGTTCCAAGTGTTCGGTATAAAATAAACGGCTCTTTTCACACTAAAAATTCATTTAAAATTTTATTATCTAATATTATTTATCATTCATTAAAATTCACAAAACCTCAAGCAATTAATAAATTATAAATTTAAAGGTAAGTGCAGTGGGGGACCTACCTCAAGACCAAGGCGCGACGATGACGCAAGCTCGGAAACCAGGCGCGATGACGGCGCTCACGTGGAAACAAGTGCGACGACGATGCTCACTAGGAAGCAGGCAAGACGACGACGCTCACTCGGAGACAGGCGCGACGTCGACGCAACCTCAGAAACAAACCGCGGCGATGGCGCTCACTCAGAAACGCCCCGCGCGGGTCCTAGAACGTCAATCCAACACAGATAAAAATTAATTAATAAAATCTCTAATCAACCCAAGGCATATATATATGTATTTCAAATATAAATATCAAACAGGAATAAAATAATAGGGTATACGCATCGGGGGGTTGCGACAAGAAAATGACCGCTGGAGGGCATCGCACTGGAACAGCGGAAGGCGCGCAGCTGGACGCGGTCTGACCAGGGGCTGCGGCAAGGGTCGCTGGACATCAGCAATGCGAGGCGGCCGATGGGAAGGGTGCGAGTGAGCTGAGAAGTGGTCTCGCGGCTGGATCCAGGGCAGAAGGACAGGGAAGGGGGTTGCGGGTCACTGTAAAAGAGTGGAGCATGGGCTGGTCGGGAGGCACTGCAGGAGAAAGAGAGGCCGAGATCGGCTGGGGGCTGGTCGGCGGTGGCAGGCCGGGACTAGAGGGAGTCCGTGCAGGCTTAGGCAGCGCCGTTGGGGCTGGTGTGCGCAAGGCAGGGGGTGGCGCGGGGTCCCAACAAGCAGGGAGGTCGGAACCGAACGGCTGGATGCAGGGAGTGGAGGCGGAGCCTGGCGGAGGCCTGGAAGCAAGATGGAAACAGGAGGGCGCGGTGAGTAGATATGGGTAGCAGGGGAGCCGAGGGGGGTTGGGGTACTAGCTACTGGAAAGGGCCGAGGCGCCGGGCTGGATCGGGTTGTAGAGATGGGATGAGGGAGGCCAAGCGGGCTGGTTGCTGTGTGTAGGAGTCAGCAAAGAGGGAGGGGCGGCAGCTATGTGTGGTGCATGCAGGAAGCGCCGAACAAGGCTGCTGGGGGAGTCGGCCGCGTTGGGGAGCTGTGCTGAAGAAAAGATGAGGTGTCGGGAAGGCCATATGGGGCCGCTGCAGGCTGCTGTGCAAAGAAGAGAGGCTGAGTGTAAGGGAGGCGCTGGATCTGGCTACTGGGCGCTGCTGCATGGGAAGGCAAGGCTGGTCATCGGACAGCAAGAGCCAGGCGAGGCAGAGGCGGGTTGAGGGATGCAGGTTGCGTAGGTGAAGCGACTGTGCATAGGTACTGCAGGCGCGCTATAGGCGGGGTGAAAGCCAGGAGGAGGTGAGGGCCTCGTGTGGCTGGCGCTGGAAGTGCCGGACGGGGTGAGCAGCTCCTTGGAGTAAGAGGCGGTGCTGGGGAGCTGTTGCAGGTCCGGCGTGCATCGGGGAGAAGCAAGGGAGAGGGAAGACCCGGGGGAAGACCTGGGTGTGGCCTGCGCAGAAATAGGGGGAGCAGGCGGCTGGGGCGTGATCTCACCAGGGAGAGCACCGAAGTGAGGTGCTGCAACAGGAGGGTGGCATGGCTGGCGGATAGGGATGTCTGCAGCAGGAGGCGCCGGACCAGGCTGCTGGGAGCTGCTGCTACACGACTGCAGCAGCGTGCAAAAGAGAAAGAAAAAAAAGGAGAGAAGGGAGCAGGTGGGGCGCAGCGTGTCCGGGTCGCACGGGAGAAGAGAGAAAGAAGGAAAAAAAAGAAAGGTGGGAAGGGGACACCCGCGTGGAAGAACAACAAAGAAGAGGGAAAAAAGTAAAATATAATGAAGAATGAGATAAAATAAAAAAAGTAAATAAATAAAATAATAATAATAATAATAATCTGACTAATAATAATAATAATAACAATAATAATGATAATTCTAATCCAATAATAATAATAACAACAATATTATAAATTATTGTTATTATTATTATTGAACATCTTATGAAACTATTTTAAATTTAATTTATTCATTTAAATTTTATTATTTATTTAATCAGTTGAGAAACCGCGCACTCACCAAGTCTAAACACATGATCGGACCGAATGCGTGGTGACCGCGCACCACCCCGGACCGAATGCACGGCGACCGCTAGCAGTGCGGTGTCTATGCACTGGCCCGAAACCCACTGAAAACATCAATGCTTCAACGAAAATTCAAACCTGGACCCGCCGAAACTCTGCCCAAAGTCGCGGGACTGAGAAAATAGTAAAAAAATGGGCATTCGTGGTCAGGGTGTGACAATTCTCCCAACCACAGACACTTTCTGCCCCCAGAATGTCACCAAGCCAACAGTTGACACAACATAATTTCATTCCCAGACAAAAATCATAGAGAACAGAGAGCTTCGGGGTGACCATTCCCAACAAACGTCACACCCGACCAATTCAAGAAAACCCACCACCTGAGATTGAGGGGAGAACATAAGAGGGTTCTCCCCACCACAAGAATTTACTAATACAAAAAACCCATGAAACCTGAACAAACAACCCCTGAGTGGGGGGCAATACGGGAACTCCCAAACCAAACTCATTCATTTTTCCCACATGTACCGAACAACACACCTGAGACTTGATAAAAAGCTTGTCACGGAACAATCCAGCAACTTGAGGATGAGAAATTAACTCAACACCTCCCATCAACTTTACAAAACGAATATTACCCTACTGAACACAGCTAGGACCAACTCAAAGATAGAACATGTCCGTTTATTCATGGGCCCACACCATTCAAAGAGACCAAACAACTTTAAAACCACACTGAGAGCAAATAAGACCACTTGGATTGTGGGAGAATGCGCTCCTCATGCCACCACAACAAGGATAAGATTACGACAGTGATGAGAATAGAAGAAGGAAACTTTGGATATTTCGCCATTCCGATGCCGAAGACATTATCTGGACTGAGGTTCCACACACCCTCAGCAATTCCTGACTGCGTGCGAGCTTCACCCCGAGACCTGTGGTTGGGGCCCTAATGGCTGAAGCATCTCCTGCCTCGCAGTCAGGCATTTTCATCTCCTGGTTTCTAACTCCTTCTGTTCGATGATTCCAACAACCACGATGGTCGTACATTTTCAAAGGTATGCAACAGGATGACTTAGAATGTCTGGGCAGGCCATACTAGTGGCGCACAAGAGAGCGATCCAACGAACTAGGAGCCGGTACCGATGATGATAGTTTCTTGGGGACAGGTTCCACCGGCCCGCCCTCCTTTCCAGATGAGGAACCTTCGCGGAAGCCGACTACCGTTAATCACACCCAAAAATCTAATGAAGATGAGACATTTCATCTTTACTAACCCAGAACTGAACCCTAAAACAACTCTAGGGCGGTACGAACCTTATCTACCCTGGGAGTTCCCAACAACCTGAAGACACACTATCTTTCAGGACTATACAACTACCTCTAATAGACTTCGACTACCTCGCTAAGAAAGAAACACACAAAAGGAACTGAGAACTGAAAATAACTTATTGAAAACTTTGGGAGGTTTTCTGGGAGGAATACTAATGACTATCACGAAAAACACCATCGAAACTGGCATCAAGCCAAAACTCAATCAAAGCAACAACACAAGCTAAGGGAAAAAGGCCCATAATCCAAACATATACAACACAAGGATAAATCACTTTTCCAAAACCATTTTCTCTTTACAATTTAAAAAAAACTCACCTATGGCACCTTATGAACCGTCACATGTGCGTTCATTCAATCTCGCTCATATCAGTTGCAAACAAGTGCCTCCACGCACTTTCCACACATACCCACGCACGTGTGACCCTCAATAAGGAGTGCCAAGGTTCAAACACTTATTTTACTTACCAAATCCAAACACATACCATGTTTTTCCAAACCGATACACCTTCTAAAAAAACCCCACTTTAGTAATTTCAAAAACAATTTGGAAGAAACCCCCCTTTTTTTCATTTCGAAATCACTTTCATTTTCAACACACACACACATCAACCGAGTTCAAAACGAAACACAACCAACAACAAAACACTGGAACGAGGAACTAGGGAATATGCCTAACTCGGCGACATGGTGGTGAGCCATGCCCCAGGTAAAGCATAACACTAAGAGGACCTTGAGCCGGACACTTGGACTCCACATGGGTCACCACCCCTTGTGAGTCCGCAAAGTGAACCGATTCGCCTCCATTGTCATCCCTCAATCAAAAGAAACCAAACAAAAAAGACTCAAATCACGGACTAACCATGGTGACTCAGGTCTCGTCACGAGTGGTGGTGATCAGGCACCAACCCGAAACCTACCTCCTGAGCCCCGACAGTCCTAATCTCCTTCTATCGGACATCCCAAATAACAAAGGGCGCTCTGAAAAGCGAGGTCCACTAAGAGATGACCTCCTCTGATACCATTTTGTCACGAACCAACCAGGGTCAACCCTGAACCGGTCACCCGAGCCGGTCCGCGACATGACCCGAGAGGCGTTCCCCATCCTCCCGGGCTGGCGACAAGCGCCAGGGCATCAACAGTGAGCAAGTGGGAACGATTTCGCCCAGTAAAAATAAATAATTAAAGCAGCAGAAAATAAACAGAGCAGCGCAAAATAAATAAACAAAGTAAAGTAACTAACAAGAACAAAAGAAATCAAAACTAACCGAAAGAGACAACCACTATCTCCGTGTGACCTCGCGGGTCACTCTCCAACTCACGACCAAAGATCTCCCACGGTGAACGCACCCAAGCTGTAGCCTGCACAACACTAAAAACAGAAAGGAACTATAGGCGTGAGCATTAAAACTCAGTAGGCTAGCCCGATATCTATTCCCAATGCACTACCTTTAAATAAAGAAACTTACTAATTCCAGGTTTGAACTAAATATACAAAATATTGGTTTTCACTCACATTATCATTTCTAAAAAATGTATCAGTCCATTTCCCTTTTTAATTTAAAAACAAGTTTAATTTTTGAAAGGAAAATATACAATTCAATTTTAAAACATTTTTCTATAAACAATTTAGAAAACTAGACTTTAGTTATTAACCAAAGAAAAACCACACATAGCACACAACACACAACACATACCAAGGGCAATGGAAAAAGTGGCGCACATAGACCAGCAACCGAACTTGACCTCTCGATCGTCCGCCACACACAAATAAACAATAATGGAAACATGGGTCGAACCTAGGAGATCGTGAACAATCCAGAACGTACTATACATCTGACTCATCCTGATGGCATGCCCTAACTCGATGACGTCATAACGCCCTAACGCCCGGCATAGCCCTGCATGGCCTAACCGAGGGGCCCAATCCCCATAGCAGCAATAACTCAGTATTCCCCTGCTATGGGGCCACTAGCCAGTGCGTAATCTAAACTAGTGCAGCAATCGTTCTCAGAAAATTCACTCAATATGCCAGGTTCCCATGTCATCACAAGCAATAAAAAGGGGGTGCGTCCACAATGTAAATTAAGTAGTCACGATGCACCAACATCACATACAGCTCACGAAAACAACTCACACCAAAGATCACCCCCCGAGTGGGTTTTCCAAAATAATCTCTTTTTATTAAAGTTCCAAACGGGCCTTCACCAATTTTAAAGTAAAACTTCATTTCTCAAAAAGCTCAAAACACTTGTTCAGAAGAAGTCATTTATCTTTAAATCTAGAAGTACATTTGAAATTCCATGAATTATGTTTTAAGGACAAACATGCATTCTTTCAAAACTGGGTGTCCGCCCGTCAAGAAAATGTTCCAAGTGTTCGGTATAAAATAAACGGCTCTTTTCACACTAAAAATTCATTTAAAATTTTATTATCTAATATTATTTATCATTCATTAAAATTCACAAAACATCGAGCAATTAATAAATTCTAAATTTAAAGGTAAGTGCAGTGGGGGAGCTACCTCAAGACCAAGGCGCGACGACGACGCAAGCTCGGAAACCAGGCGCGATGACGGCGCTCACGTGGAAACAAGTGCGATGACGACGCTCACTAGGAAGCAGGCAAGACGACGACGCTCACTCAGAGACAGGCACGACGTCGACGCAACCTCAGAAACAAACCGCGGCGATGGCGCTCACTCAGAAACGCCCCGCGCGGGTCCTAGAACGTCAATCCAACATAGATAAAAATTAATTAATAAAATCTCTAATCAACCCAAGGCATATATATATATGTATTTCAAATATCAATATCAAACAGGCATAAAATAATAGGGTATACCCATCGGGGGGTTGCGACAAGAAAATGACCGCCGGAGGGCGTCGCACTGGAACAGCGGAAGGCGCGCAGCTGGACGCGGTCTGACCAGGGGCTGCGGCAAGGGTCGCCGGACATTAGCAATGCGAGCCGACCGATGGGCAGGGTGCGAGTGAGCTGAGAAGTGGTCTCGCGGCTGGATCCAGGGCAGAAGGACAGGGAAGGGGGTTGCGGGTCACTGTAAAAGAGTGGAGCATGGGCTGGTCGGGAGGCACTGCAGGAGAAAGAGAGGCCGAGATCGGCTGGGGGCTGGTCGGCGGTGGCAGGCCGGGACTAGAGGGAGTCCTTGCAGGCTTAGGCAGCGCCGTTGGGGCTGGTGTGCGCAAGGCAGGGGGTGGCGCGGGGTCCCAAAAAGTAGGGAGGTCGGAACCGAACGACTGGATGCAGGGAGCGGAGGCAGAGCCTGGCGGAGGCCTGGAAGCAAGATGGAAACAGGAGGGCGCGGTGAGTAGATATGGGTAGCAGGGGAGCCGAGGGGGGTTGGGGTACTAGCTACTGGAAAGGGCCGAGGCGCCGGGCTGGATCGGGTTGTAGCGATGGGATGAGGGAGGCCAAGCAGGCTGGTTGCTGTGTGTAGGAGTCAGCAAAGAGGGAGGGGCAGCAGCTATGTGTGTCGCATGCAGGAAGCACCGAACAAGGCTGCTGGGGGAGTCGGCCGCGTTGGGGAGCTGTGCTGAAGAAAAGATGAGGTGTCGGGAAGGCCATATGGGGCCGCTGCAGGCTGCTGTGCAAAGAATAGAGGTTGAGTGCAAGGGAGGTGCTGGATCTGGCTACTGGGCGCTGCTGCATGGGAAGGCAAGGCTGGTCATCGGGCAGCAAGAGCCAGGCGAGGCAGAGGCGGGTTGAGGGATGCAGGTTGCGTAGGTGAAGCGACTGTGCATAGGTACTACAGGCGCGCTATAGGCGGGGTGAAAGCCAGGAGGAGGTGATGGCCTCGTGTGGCTGGCACTGTAAGTGCCGGACGGGGTGAGCAGCTCCTTGGAGTAAGAGGCGGTGCTGGGGAGCTGTTGCAGGTCCGGCGTGCATCGGGGAGAAGCAAGGGAGAGGGAAGACCCGGGGGAAGACCTGGGTGTGGCCTGCGCAGAAACAGGGGGAGAAGGCGTCTGGGGCGTGATCTCACCAGGGAGAGCACCGAAGTGAGGTGCTGCAACAGGAGGGTGGCATGGCTGGCGGATAGGGATGTCTGCAGCAGGAGGCGCCGGACCAGGCTGCTGGGAGATGCTGCTACACGACTGCAGCAGCGTGTAAAAGAGAAAGAAAAAAAAGGAGAGAAGGGAGCAGGTGGGGCGCAGCGTGTCAGGGTCGCACGGGAGAAGAGAGAAAGAAGAAAAAAAAGAAAGGTGGGAAGGGGACACCCGCGTGGAAGAACAACAAAGAAGAGGGAAAAAAGTAAAATATAATGAAGAATGAGATAAAATAAAAAAAGTAAATAAATGAAATAATAATAATAATAAAAATCTGACTAATAATAATAATAATAACAATAATAATGATAATTCTAATCCAATAATAATAATAACAACAATATTATAAATTATTGTTATTATTATTATTGAACATCTTATGAAACTATTTTAAATTTAATTTATTCATTTAAATTTTATTATTCATTTAATCGGTTGAGCAACCGCGCACTCACCAAGTCGGAACACATGATCGGACCGAATGCGCGGCGACCTCTAGCAGTGCGGTGTCTACGCACTGGCCCGAAACCCACTGAAAACATCAATGCTTCAACGAAAATTCAAACCTGGACCCGCCGAAACTCTGCCCAAAGTCGCGGGACTGAGAAAATAGTAAAAACATGGGCATTCGTGGCCAGGGTGTGACAATTAACATAATAAAAAATCAATATATGGTATATATTTATTTTAATATATCTTCATATTATAATAATATTTTAATAATGTTGAATATGAAAAGAAATAAAAATGTTCGGTTAATAATGATAACTCTTCTTTATAAAGCCTCAAGTTAACACCAAAATCTTTTTTAGGGGGGATTTATAATAAATTTAAGGACTAAAGGATTTGGTAAGGTAATTAATGATTGAATTTAGATAGATATTTCCCAATAAAATAGGTTCTTGGAGTGTAGAGAGGAGATAAGAGGACATTTCCTTATATAATTGGGAAAAGGAACCCACTTTAAACTACATTTAAATATCCCTAAAAAATTAAAAATTATAAAGTCCCACCCAATAAAAATTCATCCAAATGAAAATATATTATACATTTTGATAGTATAATATTGAAATATGGCCATATAATAGAATTTATATGTTTGAATTGGAAATATTACCCTTATCTATTGTTTTAACACCCCTGGTAAATAAGTTTTAACATTAACCGCTATAATTAATTTTATTGATTTTAAAATTAATTATGAAAAAAATTGTGTTTTTTATTAAATAATATTAATTATTTTTATTCCAAATATTAAATAAGTTTTTATAAATTTAATGAATATAATATTTTATTTTTTATTTAAAACTAAACCAGCAGACGTGATGAAAAAATGTTTTTCTAATGAAAAGTTTTTCATAAGTTTAAAAGGTTTTTATATCAGAATTAAATGAATATTTAATTAAAATATTATAAATTTGATTATTAAAAAACTAATAAAAATAAACTTACTTTTAAATAATTTTGAATCAAGGCTTATATTTATTAATTATTTAAACGAAAAGATAGTTTTTAATAAAATTCTATATTTCTCACCATTCACCAAAAAATTAAACTTTTCCTAAAATTTTCAACAATTAAAACTAAAATTATGTTGATTTTTTTTAAAATAAATTTAATTTTTTCAAATAAATTTTATTAAATTATAAAAAATTACTTTTATTATTTGATTACAAAAATCAAAATCAACATTTTTTTGAGAAAAATGTATTTTTGAAGCATATTAAAGACCTTACAAGAAATATAGTAATTATTTATATATTTTATATATTTATCTAAAACATTCATATATATGTTTTTAAAATATAATTATTCTTATTCCTACCCCCATATTTAACATCTAGTTTATAATTATCACATTATTTAATAAAATTTTAATAGTAGATTTGAGGTTATTTTAAACATTGTGTTGTGTGTAAGGAAAGATATTGAAGAAATTAAATTTATTTGAAAAACATATTTCATAAAATCACAGGTTGTTAAATTATAACCCCCTTGAAATTAATTTATAATTAATCACATGCTGAAGTTCCAATTAAGTTTTCTCAAATTGGTGGTTTTACTATAAAACATTGACCAGGTGAACAGTCTTGTTTTGTAGTACTTTATCTCTGTGATCTGAAATGTCAATAGGTTGTTATTCATTTGAAATATTATTATATAATTGTTTTACCTCTATGTTCAATAAATTTTAAGTATTAGGTATATAATTTACTAAATGGATATACAAAGAAGACATCAATGACTTGGGAGAGGTTCGGTGGAAGCATTGAGCGATAAGAAACCGTCCCTACACAATCAAGAATCTCAAAGGGGCCAATATAACATAGAATGAAATTTCCATTTACTTGAATATCATAACATTACTCCATGGATAAATTCATTGAAACCCCATTTCAGAAACATCGAACTCCAAATCTAATGAAATATTAATATTATAAATTTTCTATCGGCTTTATGATGCCCCTATGTGTTACTGGATGTATCAAATATTCTTTACCATTTCTTCAGACAAACTATTCTCCAATAGATTTATTTATCTAAATTCATCCTAGAACATTGGAGTTCTACACATATTTCAATATAGTGATTAATAAGAATCCTTCTAAATTATTGATTGAAAGTTATTGTTGTTGTAAAGCTCATCTAAATGAATGTGTTGAACCCAACCACCCATGAAATCCATAGAACTAGACCAAAACATATAATCTAGGGTTTGAATGGTCATATCAAACTAAAAATTTAATGAGGGGAATGGGTAGTAATGAGACTCAACTCTCTATCCAAAACCTACTGAATATTTCACCAGAACTTCGAGGTAATCCTCATATCTATAAAAGATACAATAGAATATGGTACTCAAAAAATGTTAATATTTTTCTAATGTATATCCTTGAAATATGATCAAAAGACATATATTCTTTAATTAAAATAAATTATGATGAATTTTTAAGATGATTGACTATAACCCATATAACATTGTTCCCTTATATGATTTCCAAAGTATGATGAAGGAAATACATAGTGTTTTTCCCATTTCCATTATGGTATGAGAAATAGTTATAAAAGCCCCTTAGAATTTTTCTCACATCCTTAACTTGTTGACATTCCAATCACTAAGATAGAAATTCTATAATATCTCTCTTTATGATATCCCACTATAAATACTCTATTATATCTATAAACATATTTTTAAATTCTAGGATGAATAGAGAATAAAGAACAATGAGCCTCCTCTAGAAGCTCCTTCAAATCAAGTATGGATGAAAGACATTAATGATTATTAGAACTAATAATTATAGAATAATCAATATTTATCTTAGAACATTTCTAACCTTATTTTACTTCTCTAAATCATCCCTTTTCAACACTTTAGTGTTCACCTGGATAGATGGTTGGACATTCACTTGAGAAATATAATCTTTATCCCCTTACATAAAAATTTCCAAATCCATCCTATATAAACAATAAATATTGGATCATTATTTATCCTCATCATAGATAAGATATCATGATCCTTTATACTAAAATCATCATCCACATTATTACCTTTCCCCGTGTAGTAATGTATTTAGTTTTCAAAATCACTATTAGGGTCCAAACATCTTCACCATAACATGATCAACTTTTTATATTTGAATATATACACATAAATATTATTATCAGTATATATTTCAAACATTTATCAATAAATATAATGGATCCATATCCTAAATAAAAAAATTACCACATCTAACACCAATCCTTGAGTTGGGGTATTTTATCATGAACCATCAATGTTCATGATGCATAATCTATAACCATGTAATTCAACATGATAATTCATCCTAATCCCTCCTTTAATTCTCCATGAGATATTTAAAACCCTTATAAATTATAGTGTAATTTAATAAAAGTTGAAATGACTAACCTTCTCTTTAATTCCTTGAAATTTTCCTCACATTTATATATCGAAAGAAACATGGACCCCTTTTTAGTTAACTTTCTAAGTGGATTAGATAGTCATGAGAAATTCTCAAAAACCCATAGATAATATTCGTCTAAACAAAGAAAACATCAAATATCAGTCATAGTGGTTGGTCTGGGCCAAAGATCAATAGATTCTATCATTGAGGTATAAACCAATATACCCTTTTTTGATATTATATGACCGATAAATGAGACTTTTTGTAGGCCAAATTGACACATAGTAATTTTTTCATACAACTTAATCCTTCCATGAGGTCTTCAGTAAAATCCTCAAGTGATCTTAATAATATTCCCTTGTCTTAGAGAATATAAGATTATCATCTATAAAGACTACCACAAAATGATCAAGGTAATCTAAAAACACTCTTTTCATTTAACCTGAGAAGATAGTTTTGTAGTTGGTGTCCCAGGACTAATTTTTTCGACATTGATTTCATGTATATTTAATTTATTGAATATTAATAAAACATAATATTATAAATTATTCATTTTTTTAGTAATATAATGAAATGATGTTTTAGAGTATACTTCGAATTAATAAGGTTATAATATTTCCCACTAGGAAAAGATCCCTAATGTGCTATAAAAAAATTCTTAAATAATGTTATGTCTTCAGATAACATACTATGATGTTAAACATAGTACATAGAGAGTTAGTTGTGAGAACCTATAAGGAAATGAATTTTTTTCTCATGATGTTCAGAGTAGGTAATTTTTAATATGATATTTTATGAGAACAAACCCGATAGTATGAATTTTGCATATTTATTTCATCATATGTTCACATATGTGAGCATGTGTGATGGTCCTTAGACGTTACGAATATTATTAATGCATGTTTCCACTCATGTACATAGATTTATTTTATAAACCATGATGATAACAATTCATGGTGAAGTTGGATACAGTGGGCACATCATGAGTGGCATGTCATTAATGGATAAGGTAAAGAAGTATTTGCAACTTCCCTCTTTTTGGAAGTTGATATTCTAACCCTTTGATTAGATTAGAACAATCACATTAAATTCCATGGAGTAATGACATGTTAACTTTCAAAAGTCAAAGAAAGACATATCAATCATATATGTTGCTGACAAGGATGTGCAATATTCGTGATGATATATTGTTATAAAGGGATTATATTATACAATGAGTGTCTGTATATTGTTTTTGTCATCATAAAGTTAGGTTCTTTTTTATGGCTACCTTGGCCCATTACTAGATAGAAATCTTGGACTTTTGGTCATCCCACCAAATGTCAATGAGAAATAATCCTAGGGGATCACAGACTAAGAGTTTCCTTTGATCTATATTAAATAAAATTTGAATTTATTAATGGAATAAATATTAATCTCAAGACTCAGGAATAATTTTATTCATGTTTTATCTATTATATAAAATAACTATTTATTCACTAGAATGCGAATAAAAATATATTTATTCATTTTATTGAATATTTAATAAATATTTATTCACCAGTTTGTGAATACAATATCTATATATGAATGAAATATTTATTAGGGTTTTCAATAAATACTGAGGAGTCCTAGTATACAAATACCACATCTAGTGCTAAATAATTATTTATAAGTCAGTAAATATTATTTAACAATTCAGAAAAGATGGAACAATCAATGAAATAATACAAATATTATTATTACGTTTAGTGGGGTTTATTAAATGGTTTAAATGTTTTTTAATGGTTGACATGAAATTAAATAATATTTTAACATAATCCCTAACTCTATAAATAGACAGTTATGTACATTTTGTACTACCAAAAAAATTGAGAATAGAGAACTGTTACGCATGATGAATTCTCTTTCAACACCTAATTCTGTATCCCTCTCAATAATGATAATCCCAAGAGATATTTCATTAGGGCTTAAGAATGACCAATCAAGAATACAAAACACAATAAATTCTATTTTTCTTACTATCACCCGAAATCTAGTGGCATTTCTGGGAGACCATTAGAGAATGTGTTGATCACCACTAGAGGGATTCTACTATTGGATCCCCAAAAGCATAATGAAGGCAATGTAAAAGGGTCTATTTAGATGATTATCATTCATCAATTTAGAAATTTACAAATCACGAGTATTAATATCATCAAATCTTTAAAAATTAATTATAAATATTACATGTATGATCGTTGCTCATGGTTTCAAGCAATGATTATTAAAATAAATTTTAATATATCTCCCACCACCCCATGCTTTTACTATTCCCAAAAACATCAAGAGGTATTAGAGTGGTCACATTTAAATTTATAATTATTCATTTCATTTTTGATATATGTGTAATTATTTTTATATTTAAATTTAATGGTATTCATTCATTAATTTGATTTGAATCAACAAGTTATCGGCATATTAATCATGTTCATTAAGTGTTTCATTTTATTAATGGTTTAATAATTTATGAAGAATGACTGGAGATGCCATTGGGATATTCCAAATCATTGGTTGGTAAAATTGGGTGAAACAGTGTGTTTCTGGAGTATACGTTGTGTACCCATTCACATTGTATATTGATGCGCCAAGTAGCTAATTAAACGAAGTGAATTGTTTTTGTACAACACATGTTGATTTTTCCAAACTAGTACATGCAAAGCAGATACATGTAATGTAGCTAGTTTATACATATAGTGTAGTTTGGCTAACAAAACATGATAAAGCCTCAAGAATATGAGTCAGATACACAACAACCAAGGTACATGACTTGTCATTGGATTCTACACGCTGTGTAGCAACCCAATTAAAAGAACAAATAGATTATATTAAAGTATCAATTTTAGAATTAAAACATTATTTTATTGAGTCACACATATTGTGTGTTTGAAAATTTATTAATGTGTTTAATTTATTTTAAATTATCAATTATCTTATTGTAATAAATATTTCATATTTGGTTCTTCCATTTATTTTCCATAAATGATGGGTATCTCTAATTAAGTTAATATGATCAGTACGATGAAAGAGTATTAAATAATTAATTAATATAAGTACTTTTATCTAAATAATAAAGAACAAAAATATAAATGAATGTTAGCTGGTTAGTTTTTTGCGTATTCATTGCATGAATGACCAATATTGAGTTTGACCAATACCTATATATGTGTTGGAATTAATTAAATTTAATATATATAATGGGTTTGAAAATATTTAATATTAATTTAAATAATTTTTTATGATTAATACCTTCCTCCATTATTATGTATGATCTACATGTAAATGGATATTTATGTAATCCCCTTTAACCAATCCTTTGGTTTCCATCACCTATGTGTTAATTATAAATACTTTTAATTAATAGAGTATCCTAAGGTGTGTAAAAGTAGTTTAAGGTAGAATAATTATGATTACAACTCGGTGATACAAAAATTTACATGTGGAATGATGCAACTCATTCCATGATAGACAAATGGAGTTATTTCCCTAGGTTATATGTTGATTTAATGTTCAACATTTAAATTAACCATTAGAAAATCTCATGATCAAGTCATTTAAATTATTTATTTATTTATAACTATGGATTATTTATATTATGTATGCAAGACAATAATCACAAAAATGAAAGAATTAATATGAAATAATAGAAATTAGATAAATCAATTATGCATATATGTTTTATCCAACATGGTAATTTAATTAATTAACATCCACTTAATACAAACAAGGAATGTAAATGATAAAACAAGATTAAATGTATTCATAAATTAAGTAGAATCCCTCAACCTAATATTAATTAAAACTAAGACTTCCATTACATAATCGGGAATGAAAGCATAGAACTAAGTATAGTAAAAGGCCAAAGTGTGGACACATACATTGGTAAGGGAGTTATCATTAGAGTTTGGGTTGCGTTAACAAAAACTGTATAGAATTTAATGGCCAATGTTGGTTAAATACAAATTTATTGAATGCGGTCAAGAAATCTAATTTAGGATTTCAAGATAGGGGAATCCACTCAACATATCAAGGAGCTGCAAACCTGTAGTAGGAAATACTTCCTACCTAATTAAATACTTATGGTATTCATGGAAAAAGTATGGATCAATATGAAAAGAAATGGGGACCCTTTCCACTAAAATTTCATATATACTAAACATTATAATTTCAATATTGAGGTCTATTAAGACTTGAAAAAATATTGGTATATTTAATATAATAAATTAATTTATTATATCTCACCTAATTTTCAATCATGTAAATTACTAATAATCTACGCCATTAATTGTGAAATAAAATGTAAAGATCATCATCCAATTTATCCCTAGAATCAATATTGGATAAATACAACCTACTAATCGAAAGTTACATCTAGTAATAGTAGAGACACCTTTGGGTTGTGTTATACGATGAGTGAACAAATTAAATTATTGAATCCTTATTTCCTAATCGGCCAACTTAGGAGGCGAGTGATGAAGAGATACTAGTATATGAGAATTATATGAATGATGTAGTAAAAATGAAATATTTGATGATTTATTCTATGTATAGTGAACTCGTGAGGTCTCATGAAAACATAGATTCTTATAGGATGCCTGATCACCTCTATGGTCTTTACTATGAGGGATATAAAAAGAAACAATTTGATATTTCCAAGGTTATATTTTAAGGAAATCTTAGAGAGGGTTCCAAATATTGGCATCACATTGTCAAGCTTTATGACTATATTAAGTTCCTAGAGGTTCTAGGGTTTAAACTCCCAAAAGAACTTGGCACCGATCTAATTCTGGAATTACTCCCTTATAACTTCTATAGGTCTGTTGTAAATTTTATTATGCATGACATTGATAAGTCTCTTCAATATATTCTTATTGTCCTTTACGGAGTAGATAATTTTATAAAGATCAAAAATATGTGCATACTTATAGTGAACTAACAAAAAAGGAAAGTGAAGATATTAAAAACAAAAGATTCTTCATACCCTTCAATGAAGAGGAATATCCAGTGGAATGAAAGGAAATATGAAGTATTCTATTTTGCGTGTGACAAGAAGGGCCACTAGAATGAAAATTGAACCCATCCAAAGAAGAAAAGGGACGTTTTAGGTGATTTTGTTATTGATTTAATTTTTTATGTTTCTAAAAAATGGTAATTAGATACATCTTGTGTTTCTCACATATGTATTCAAATATAGGAACCAATTACATTTAGAAATAATGACAAAGGGTAGGTTGATCAACGAGTAACCAACAGATCTAAACTTGCTACTATTTCTACAAGAGATTACAACCTCATTTTGATATTTGAAATGATGCTAGGTTTAAATGGTTGTTATTATATACATTCGGTTAATAAAAAAATTACTTCTGTATCCAGAATAGATATATATGGATTTATTTTCAAATTTGGGATTAAAAGTGGCTTCTATATTAAAGACAATATTAGTTATGGTATGTAACATTTAAATAATGGTCTTTATATGTTATATTACACGAACCAAGTAATGGAATTCAATAAAAATGTTAATTCCCATGAGTCATACCACACCGAACTTTGATATCACTATCTAGGTCATGTAAATGAAAGACGGTTGACTAAAATACATCAAGATGAATATTTATATTATTTCTAATTAAAACCACTTGGTGTACGTAACACATGTTTATAAGGAAAATGAAAAAATCCAAATTTTGTGGGAAAGGTTAATGGGATAAAAACTATGTAATTAGTTAATACATATGTTTATGTATCATTTACTATTTAGAAAAGGGACAGATACTCATACTTCATAACTTTTAATGAATATTTTAGTAGATATGAATATGTCTACATAAAGAGGTATAAGTTTTATTATTTGGATAAATTTAAGGAATACAAGAATGAAGTTGATAACTATATTGGTAGGAAGATTAAGAAACATCACTCATACCATGGTGGTGAATACTGTAATCAATACTTCATCAATTATTTCTAGGAATTTGGGATATTATATCATCCCACTCATCCTTATACTCCTCGATTGAATAATTTTTGATAAAGGAAGAACGAAAAATTATCATACATGGTCAGATCAATGATGAGTCATGCAATTATTGCATTATCCTTTTGAGGATACAAATTACAAATAGAAGCATACATACTAAACCAAGTTCCAACTAATGAAACTGAAAGTATACCATACCCATTATGGAAAGGATAGAAAAACATGTTCTCTTAAATGAACGTATGGGACTGCGAAGTGTTTTCTAATGACTCTTTACGTAATGAGATTTCCCACCAATGCACAATGTTTATCTTTATAGGAAAACCAAACAAAAAAGGGATACTACCTATAAAATCCATCAGAAAAAAATGTTGTGGTTGAAATTCGTCCCAAATTTTATGAGGATATTTTCTCTAAAATAGATAGTGGGTGTGAGATAGACTTTGATGTAGTCCATGATCAAGATACAGAATAGTTGTCACCTGATGAAATTCCAAAAATCATTGTGGAAGAAGAAATTATTCCAGAGACACAATTACCATGTAGAAGTGCTAGGGAGGTTAGAGAACTAGAAAGGTATGTTTTTCTAGTCACTAAAGATGGTGACTCATTATTAGTTGATAATAATGATCCTCTAATATACAAGTAAGAAGTAAGTGGAATAATTATTTCAAACTGAAATGAGGCCATGAGTTTTAAAATGGATTCTGGTTACCAAAACCAAGTCCATATTTTGGTAGACAGTCTAATAGTTGTAAATCCCATTGGTTGAAAATGGGTATTCAAGAATAAAATGTACATAGAAGGAAAAGTCAGTACCTATAAGTAATGAATGGTTGGAAAATTGTTTAAACAACATCAAGTAATTAACCATGATGAATCCTTTTTAGTATATGTAATGCTAAAATCCATCATAATTTGAATTGCCATTGTGCATTTCCATGATTATGATATTTGGAATATGGGTGTTAAAAATTACCTTCCTTAATGGGAACCTTTAGTAAAATGACTATGTTACACAACCCAAAGGGTTTTTTTTACTAAAAATGATGCCAAAAAATATACAAGTTTCAAAGATCCATTTATTGATTAAATAAAGCATCCAAATCATAGAACATTTTTTTGATGTGGAAACAACAAAATTTTCATTCATAAATAATAAATTATAGTTTTGTGTCTATAAATGGTTTAGTGGAGTGAAATTGTTTTCTTAATAGTATATGTTGATGACATATTACTCACTAGAAATGAATTTCCAATATTACAGTTTGTTAATGAATTATTGAATAAATGCATCTCTATGAAGGACTTGGGTGAAGAAATATATATCCTTGGTATTAAGATATATCGTGATAGATCAAAGAGGTTTCCCAGCCAATGTCAAAGTACATACATTTACAAGATACTATAGAGATTCAGTATGGAACAATCCAAGAGGCTATTGTTTCCAGTGACACATGGAATCCATATTTTCAGGAAAATGTGTCCTTTGGAACATGGGGAATGAAGAAGAATAGAAAATATTCTATATGAATCATAGATTTGGTCAGTCATGTATTCTAGTTTATATAATAGGATATCTGTCACCTATAGATTAAGTGTAGTAGGAATAAATCAAGATGATCCATGTGACCTCCATTGGATGGAAGTAAAAATTGTAATTAGGTATATGAGGTATAATAAGGATGTGTTCATGATTTATACTGGAGATAAGGAACTATTTATCAGAGAATATAAAAATTCTAGTTTCTAAACAGATCAAGATTATATTAAGTCATTGATAGTATACATATTTACTTTCAATGGAGGTTATGTGTGCTAGAAGATCTCAAATAAGTCTATTGTCACATATTCTATAGAATATTATAACTATACAATGGATTTTGAGTCATGAAAAGAAATAGTATGGTTGTTCAACTTCATCTAATATCATGATGTGGTACCTAGAAATAATGATCCTATCACACTCTATTGTGATAATATTGCAATGATGGATCTTTAAAAATAGACAAGATCACATTAGCAGATGAAGAACATAATTTGGAAGCATCATCTCTTAATTTATTTTTCTCAGAGAGGTGAAGTTTCAGTGAGAAGTATTTCCAAAGAAGGTAACTTGGAGTAACCCTTGTCTAAATCCTTAACATAGTATAAACATGACTACCATCTGAGGTCTAGATGGTTGTAGGTTATATTTAGTTGGCTCTAGTCTATGTCAATGTTTGTTGGAGTTGTTGTATTAGGACCAATTCATGGTACTTTGATTACATATATATCCCTTATATCAAATGTTAATAAAACTTATTATTACATAATGTTTGTTTTTATTCATGAATCTAATGTAATATTTATAAGAGAATGTTTCACTTTGATAAGGTCATAATAGTTACCCAATATGATGAGAACCTTGATGTTTTATGACGATAATATTAAATAATGTTCTTCTATTAGATAACATGATACAATGGGACACATAGTTCATATACTATCAGATGACAGTTCTCATAAGTAGATAATTCTTATTATCATGTAGTTCACACTTTGTAATCTCTAATACGAGTGATTATAAGAATAGTCTCGCAAGTAGGAATTCAACATGTTTTGGTTTCATTGAATATTACTATCTATGAGCATGTGTGATGGTCCTTAAAATTTAAGATTATTATTAATGCATGTTGTAACTCCCATACATAGATATATTTCATAAACCTTGATGATAACATTTCAGGGTGAAGTTGGATACGTTGGGTTCTTCATGAGTGACATGTCATTAATGGATATTTTGAGGTAGTATTTGTCCCTTACATATTTATCGAAGATAATATATCATCCCTTTGATTGGAATACAATCATCACATTAAATTCCATGGTTATGGTGTAACAATGTGTTTATTTCATATTGTTAAATAATCACATACCAAGTATACAAGTTGATGACATGGATGTGCAACTTTCCTGTTGAGATATTGTGATAAAGGGATTATATTACATAGTAGGAATTCATATATGTTTTTCATCGTTGGGATAATAAGTTCTATCTCTTAGGTTCCTTGAATCATTTCTAGAGGGTAATATTGGTATTTATGAAAGCCTTCCTAATTCCATTGAGAATGAATCCTAGAGGGTCACACACTAAGTGTTACTCTTGATCTCGATTATATTCTTTTTACAATTAATTAATGGAATAAATATAATTCTCAAGACTAGGGAACAATTTTATTCAATTTGTATTGATCTTATAAATTAAATAAATATTTATTAACCAGATCATGAATAAAAATATATTTATTTGTTTCGTTGAATATTTAATAAATATTTATTCACTGGTATGTGAATTAAATATTTATCTATGAATAAAATTTTTATTCAAGTATTCAATAAATACCAATTTTGAATAGACCAAGACTACATCCAATGAAAAATAATTATTTACAATATGATAAAAATATTTATCAATTTGTGCCTGTTGTTGTTTGAATAATAATATTATTATTATAATAATTATGTGGCATTGGATTTATTAATGATTTAAAATGTTATCGAATTTTCAAAATACAATTAAATAATCTAAAACCTAAAACCTAATACTATAAATAGACAGTTTTTTCTACTGTGTATTTCATCTAAAAATTAAAAATAGGGAATTTCTACAAAAAAAAATTCTCTTTTGGATCCTACTTATCTTTCCCTCTCAATAACTTGAAATGAAAGAGAGATTTCACTAATATTAAAGAAAAAATGATCAATAAGGAAAAATACATGACATCTGATTCATATTGCTTGCACTCGAAAATCGAGTGGCATTGCTCAGAGATCAGAGGAGCATATTTGCATCACCACTAGAGGGATTCTACTATTGGATCCTCAAAAGTGAAACAAAATAAACCCTATGGGGTCATTTATAATGATAATAATTCATCCATGAAGAAATATCCTACACCTAGTTATTTATTTCTTTAATCATTAAATAAATAAATAAAAAATTTTACAGAAAGATCATTACTCATGGATCTGAGAAACAATTATTATAATAAATTTTAATATATCACCCACCACCCAATGCTTCCATTATGACCAGAATAATTACATAGTGGGAAAATTATTGAGACCTAATGTAAACAATATATATTCATAGTGTTCACACCTCATTTGAAATATTTTCGTGTGTATATGATCCTTCTGAACCCTCAATTGATGATATCCATAATGAAGATCAATATTTTAAATTTATTGAGATCTATATAATTTTTCAATAAAGTCCTCAATAAGAGTATATGATACTTTTTCTTAATTGTGATCTTGTTATATTCTTAATAATAAATGCATAGTTTCTTATAACAATATTTCAACATAATAAAAAGAGCATGTACACCCCTTGGTGACACACTTGGCTGAATTAATCCCTTTTAATGATTCTCCTAGAGTTTATTCTTCAATTCATGGAACATCATTGGAGTCATTATATATGGAGTCTTTGAGATAGTGGAGTACTTTGTATGATTTCTATTAAGAACTCAACATCCTGATTTAGTGGGACACTAAGATATCTTCTAGAAAGATATCAAAGAAGTCATATATAATAGGCATATCATCTACGTTGAATTTCTTCCAAACCATCAGAGATAATTAACCATTTTAAGACCAATGTTAGGGATTTGATCTCCATATAAAGTTAAAATATATATTTATAATGATATATGATTAGAGGATTTTTTATAATATCAAACATGAATTCCCATCCAAAGAGATTGATGTGGGATTTATTTATTGAAATTTAATATATGCCTAAGATAATATCAAATTTAACTTTGGGAGAATAATAATATTTACCGGAAACACATAACAATAAACTTCAACTAGAGTAGAGTCGTCCACTTGAAATGAAATCACCATACTAATTGGTGGTTTGAATACTAATTCAACATATAATAATCGAGGATAAGAATTCATATTCCAAAATACTTTTCATGATATAATTTAATTTATATTAATAATCTAAATTAAGTTATTTAAATATTTTAACATACCTATCACCGCCCTAACTTCATTATTCTATCAAAAATATCTTAGTAAAACTAAATTGGCCAGCACAACCATCACACATCATTGATTATAGTGATATATTATTCATAGGATGTTTAAATCATGAGACATAATTTTTGACTAATGGATCATTACATATACCTAGGTAATTCACAGTCATCTTCCATTCAAATCATCCATAATGGTTTATAAATAGTCATTGAATTAATGAAACATATCCCAAGTGTGTGTCAAACTAGGTGTGTATTAAGGCCCATTATTGTGAATCTGATGATGATTGAGTTAATAAAAATACTCTATTCTTAGAGTTATTAGCCATAGGGAAAAATATTATAGAGTCTCATCCATGTGTAGTATCCAGAAAAGGATGTAATTTCTTGGAAACCATTCTATCATTCTCTAAAATTCTAGGTTATTTTCTTATACATTCACTTATAAATAGGGTTCTTGATAAAGTTTTCCAATAATAGTATCAAAAAGTAAATTAAACTCTGATATTATACCAACTATAATGTACCCCAATTTTCATATATAGATATTACATCTTAATATATGGAAAATCATTATAATAAAAAAATGTTTCACTCTAGAATCGTATATGCCTAATGCCATTGGAATCTTGGGTATAAAAACAACCGGTTCATAAGTGAACTACATCATCTCCCACTATGTTCATCAAAACTAGATTCCCTATTATACATTTCATATATATTACCTTTATATATAACATAGGGAAATTAATCATAATAAAGGGTTAGCTCTGAATCCCAATAAGCATAAAAAAATGGAGACATCAATGATCACTTAAGAACAACATGAGCATTATGGTATGATAATACGATTTTAACATTTTAAAACCATACCTTACATATTAAAGATCATAATCTAGAGTTGTGGAATATTTAATTGTATTTCATAAATTGGAATAATAAAGTAATAGAGAAACACAGTCCATGAGAGAATAACATTGCAATAAGACATAGATTTGTGACATACACATTAGCATAAATAGTATTATGTCAAGGATACCCAAAAAGACACTAATAACATGTTATTCATGGGATAACCACTGGTGAACCTACATCATTCTTGGGATAACCTCCTACATACCCTCTTCTGGAATGGGTATAACTTCATGTTTTCCTTTATTTAGGCTTGGGATAACATCCTTGTACCCTTTGAGATCATTGAATATTAATCACTACCGAATGAATTGGAAGGAGATATAGGTATCACACATCAAATAACTAAAATCATACATTTTGGTGACACAAGATCATAAAACATTCATGAAATCATAACCTGTGGAAATAAATGAGTTTTATAAGCATTTTATAAACTCATCATTGCATAACACATGGAAAAGAAATGATTTTAATAAACATACTATCAATATAATCAAAAACAACATAGAGAAATAATAAGGATGGTATCATTATATCCTATCCCCATTAAATCTTAATTAACATAAAATGATGTCATCGTAGATGGAAAATGAGTTTAAAAGATCACTTATAATATTTCTTAAGGAAAATAAACTTTCCACTTTGGAAACACTTATTTAGAATCTAAAAAATTATTAAATATCAATGGAAAACATTTTATTTTAAAATTAAAATGGTTAATTGTAATTGAGGTTTTAAATCATTAAGAATTCATGAAAATAGGAAATACGATTCATGACATACATAATAACATGAATATTCCATTCAAAATTTCAATAAAAAGTCAAAAGAGAATTGTTCATAGAAAGATAAGAAGAATATTTTAAAACATATTGTATGAAGTAATACATGTGTAAATATTTATTTAAAAATCAATTTTATAATAGTGAATAAAAATTAAAACATTTTATAAAACATAGTCATGTATGAGAAAGTATTGTTGACCAAAGAGCGAAATAGTGTTGATTTTTATTAATAAAATTCTTTTAGACACTTGAGTTATTAAAGAGAGGATAAGGAAAGGAAAACATGAATTATATAGAAATAACTAGAGGAGACTAAAATTAATGAGTTTAGTGAGATATATAGTATAATATTTCATTATTAGAAGCATAATCATAAACAATCCAAACAAACAATGATATCGTAACATAAAACCCTCACCAATTAGGTAATGTTTGAATCATAACCCCCATGAAATAAATAACATTTAATATATTTTTTGATCCCATAATTTCCAAGATATGAATCATTAAATTAATTCATGGGAAATATATCCACCACACAAAATAAACAATTGGTGAATATGACATGTGTCCACGGAAATAAAAGGCAAATGAATATCCTTCACCTCAAGTCTTGAATTTCTTCATAAACATTTTAACCTGTAATATAAAAAATATAGATTTATTATAAATATATTACAGAACCATACTAATATATATAATACAATATATTAATTACTTATAACCATTAATCAATATTTTTTTAGAATTCTTTTTTAAAATCTATATTTTTGGAAATAACTACTTTGTTTTCTTGTATGTTTTAGTTTTTTAGTTTTCATCCTTGTAGATTCATTATGGTTAAATCATATATATATTGTTAATTAAGATATAAATTTTATATATATTCATTATATACATATATATATTCATTCATAAAATTTAGAGATGGAAAAATGAATTACACCTTTCTTAGAGACGGTAGTCCGTACAGACACATGAATAATATTTTCAATTTATTTTAATGAATGGGATAAAATAAAGGTAAATATTAAATAAATATTAAATAATTATTTTTATATCATATATATAATATATATTCATTTAATATACAATTATAACCTCCCATTTCAAAATAATATGAAAAACATGTTTAATCATTTCGTGGATGCAGTAGTCCATACATATGATCGAGTGTCATTATCTTTTTTATAAGGATTTAAATATATGAAGATAAATGTAATATTATAATTTAAAAAAACTATTATTTCATATATATCACATATATATTTTTAATCCATCATTATATTCACTTTTGAGAGTTTATGATGGTAAATGATGTACATCGGTTCGTGAGGAGGTTATCAGCCAAAGACATTGTTGATGGTTTACTCTTACATTTTATAGAAGTGTAGATAGAAATAAGATTTAAAATTAACATATTAAAATATATTTATATGGGATATAATGATTTTATTATATCGTCATAGTTTATTAATATTTTAATGAGATGGAAGAAGAAATAAAATGAAAACGCTTGGTTAAGAATGATACCTCTTTTTCGGACAACCTCTTTATGTTAACATAAGCAGAATTCTTAAGAGGGTTTTATAATAAAAATAATGAATATATTAAGTGTTAATGTAATTTATTAATGTATCTCTATATTTATTTTTTGAACCAAAAGGATATTGGAGTGTCTATATGAGGGAAAAGGAGTTGTCCTGATATAAGTGGGAAAATGAACCCACTTAGAAACTATTTATAAATTTCTAAAAAGAATCCAAATGATAAATTCAATCAAAAAATAATAATTAAAAATGACCAAAGATTAAAATTTTTTATATGATAATTTTTAAATACTTCCATATAATTGTATTTATGCAAGTTTTATTGGCAAAAATACCCATATCTTTTGGTTTAAACCCCGGTAATCCCATTTTAACATTAATCACAATAATTTATTTTACCTTTTTTTACTGTTAATTATGAAAAAAAATTATGCTACACTAATTTTATAATATTAATAATTATTATTAAAAATATGGAGTCCATTTTACCAAATATAATTCATAGAAGTGGAATTATCTTAATTACAATTAATTTCTAAGACGTGACAAAAAATAGGTTTCTAAAGAAATTGTTTTGATTCCTATAGAAAACTTTTACATCAAAATTCCACATGAATTATATTCTTATATTATAAATTAGACTAATAATAATATAATTGAACTAAATTTACTTTTAATAAATTTTAAAACAAATACATAACTTTTTAAATTCATTAAATTTAAAGGTAGTTTCTAAAAAATAATTATTTTTCATTATTCCTCAGAAAAATAATCTTTTAAAAATATCAAAAAAAATTACTATATGATAATTTTAACATAATTATTTAAAAAATGAAGTTATTATTTTAGAAATTTTATTCTAATATTGGGAAAATTACAATTTTTTTCAAAAAATGGAATAAAAAACATTTAAAAAATGTATTTTCGAAGAATATGAAGATCATAAAAAAATTAAGAATTTATTTATCAATATATTTTATTTATATAATACCTTCATAATTTATTATCAAAATATGGTTATTCCTATTCATAACATAATATTTAATGGCTTGGTTATAAATGTCACATTAAATAATAATATTTTAATAGTACATCATGGTTTATTTAATCTCTGTGTTACATGTAACACAATCTAACTAATAAATTAAATTTATTTGAATAAAAAAACATAAAATATAGGGTGTTATTTTATTCTGATATCATTTGAATTTTATTATTATACAATTAATGTATGCTTCTAAAAGAATGTAATTCCAAAACTCTTCATTCCTAGAACATTAAATTTCTAAAATCCATAAGCTGATGTTTGATGTCAGTTTGGGTTTCCTACATCTAATATTTTAAATCCACAAAACATACTCATTACATTAGAACATCATGTTATGGACTTCTCAACTTCGATACTTCTGATCTTCTAATGAATGTGCTTTGTTAGATTCTTTTTCTCCTTTATATTTACCATCTCTCTCAATTCATCTATTTTGAAATAGATTATTCACTCAAGTCATGTCCCCCTTTATATAAGAAATGTTTATTTAAAATATATGAGGAACGAGTGAGATTTAATTTGAATTTTCCTACTCAACTCTTCAGTCAAATTGATTTACTTTACTATCTTATGAAGATATCACTATTTTGACTTCATTGGAGATCCTATAAATATTAGCATAATATATATCCATTTCTTTTTAATAATTACAATAAAACTGCTCTATTTTTTTATCATGAATTTCTAATATTGAAAGAACTCCTGGACATCATCAGAATGTTTAGGCTTCATAATGTAAATAAATTTTATCATTCTTCTAGAACTTGTTTTTATGACTCAATATGATCATTACTATTTCAATTTTTCCTTAACTCAACATTTTTCATTCCAGAATACTTCGAACATTCTCCAGATTGGTAAATCAAATTTTGATCATCTTAGATTTCATCATCCAATTTTATTCCATCAATTAATTTGGACTCATATATACTTCATGCTTCAGCTTATTATTCTTATTTTATACACTTTCAATCAGATCCTCCTTATCCATTGGTTCATTCTTATAAATATTTATCTTATAGAGATAATTTACATGTTTATTACCTAGGAATGATCTTGTGAATAATATCACATCATCTAACATTTTTCTTTCTTCTAAAGAACTCATCTTGGATCACATATTGTCTCTTTATGATGTGTTGTTCTTATGATGTATGATCAGAAAAACATCACATAAATGTTTATTTAACAACATTCAATGTATCTATTTTCAAATCATATTATTCTAGAAATATTAAATATTATAGTCCACCTACTATTGTGTTTATATTTTGAATAATCCATAAAATATATTTTCAAAATCACCTAGAATATATTTTAAAATATAATTTCAAAAATTTTGAGTAGTTAAAGTTTCTCAACATTATCTATAGAATAATATTTTAGATATCATTAAGCATATTAACATCAATTACATCTTATGGTAGTACCACACTTCATGACATTTTCATATTTATGGTAAAAAATATTCTTTTGATTATTTTACCTATAATATTAAATTCTATAGCAATATTTATTCTTATTATGAATTCGATAGAACTAAATTATTCAACTAAAAATTATGTTTACAATTCATCTTCATCAATTAACACAAGTCATGAAAAAAATTAATATCAGTTTTACAATCATGTGATGTAAATGGATTCTTCTATATAAAAATATTTCTATTTATTTCTCTGTTATCCCTTAGTAACCCTAAATCATATTAAATACTTTAGATAATTTTCCAAAAGTATATATCACATCAATTGTGTTCCCATTTCTGATGATACCACTATACATACAATGCTCTTCTGGTGGATTTTTTTTGGAACACCCATTATCATAATTCTATTGATACATACTTTTAATGGTTCCTCCATATAGAAAATTTCGTTACAGATTATTATTTTTTGAATATCCTTAAAAAATATTCTCATTATTCTAGAAATACCATAGTAAACATATCCTTCTTCACCTTAGTCATTGAATTTTCAACAAACTATTAACAAAAAATCCATCATCATCATCATTCAATAGACACAGTAATATTTTATTTTGGATTTGTTGAAAATACCACATTTTCATTAATGTTAATTGTTTTCCTCTCCAAATTATTGAAAATAAATAAAAATAATCATTTATATTCTTCTAATGAGAACATAAATTAAGGGCATTCCATCCTTTATTGATGTGGATTTTAAATCCCTCTTACTAACATCTAGGGGTGAGGGATGAATTTTTTAAAACTTCTTCTTCATATCCGATTTCAATTTTTTGAATTGAATTTAAACTTTTGTTCATTAAAATAAATATAAATATATTTTTTAAAATAAATAACCCCTAAATCAAGAAACGAAAATTTTACTTGGGACATGGTCGATGTATAAAATTAGAGTTATTAATCTAAACATTAATCATGTACATAAACATTACCCCATGATGAAAGTTTTTATAAAACCTTTATTATGGGAATTTTAATCAAATTTTTCATTCAAATTAATTTACTTTATCATTATAAAAAATAGATTAAAAAAATAAATTATAAAAATTAGATTTCGCTCCCTTTTAAAGAAAATTAGTACTTTTTCATCAACAAATTAGTCCCTCCATTCATTTAAAGTCTTCTTTTTAAATGAGAATGAGATTTTATAAACAACATAACTCAAGGATGATAACACCCTTCAATTCCAAAAAAATATTTTATCCATAAATTCTTTATCAAAACCCAAATATGTAACTTAAAAATACTTAAATTTTCACTTTATTAGATCTTTAGAAATTGAATTCCTAAACTTTTGTAATTTAGAACATGAATGTTTGACTTTAGATCATAATGATTATGAAATAGCCAACATCAACTTCACTTTAGGGATCACCCCTGAATAACATCACTTTTAATTCCATTTTTCATGTAGATTCTCAAACATATATGACAGAATATGATGTAATTTTTTAGTTCATCAGTTAGGGAAATAGGATTGAGAATGTTTTCTATACCCAAAAAATACCTTCAATTCAGTTCCCTTTTTATTCAAGATTTCACCCTTTTTTTTCTAAGTAGTAATCTTCATGGGTATAATTTATTTCTTCAGTTTACCTTCCTTTTTTACTTTTGATAGTAATTTCTTCTTAGTTTCTTCTATAAAGGAATAATAATTATTCTTTTCTTCTTCTTCCAACCTCCTTGCTTCTTCCAACCATTTTGTCCATACAATCATACAAGAATTTGGAAAATGTTTTTCCTTATTTTTCAACTATGAATTCTCTCTCAAAAAAACCATTGTATTATATGATGTTTTTCTTCTTTTATTTACCAAATTATCTTGCCTTGGTAAAATTTATATGTAATTTTCTGCAGTGTGTTTGGCCAAATTAAATTTTCCACATAACTTCTTCTATTACAATAAGTTACTATTTAGTGGTAACTTCTAGTTTACATTAACTTATTCATTATAGATGTGTTCCAGCATTCCATTCTACTTTTTCTTTATCATATTGGTTAAATGATTCAATCAATACCATTTTTATTAACTCTAATATGTATTGATACTTTTCAAAATTCCATGATGTGGATTATTTTTCATATAAGTAAAATCTATTCTATGTCATGAGATCATACAAAAAAAAATTCTTGAGTACAAAATTCTTTAAAGATTTTCTATTTTTGTTTCCTTAAATAAGGATTATACTATATCTCCCTTTTTATCTGCGTATTTTGTAGCCTTTTTCCATTATAAATAACTATTTTGTTCTTAGGTCAGATACTAGTGGAACTATATTTTCACAAATGGGGGTTTTTGTGTCATATTATTTTAAGCATTCACTTGAAAGGGTTTAGTGAAATTTATGCATACGATGCATTTAGATATGTTTGTATATAATTAAATTTTATTTTTGATAAAGTAACACAAATCATGGTTGGTATACATTGGTATACATTAAATTGTTTTTGAATATATTAATTTGGTTCAAGTTATAGGACAAAATACTAAATCATTAAAATTATGCATAAAATATGGGAATGCATGAGATAAGATGGTGAGATTAAAAAACCTGTAAAATATTAATTGTAAATTTCATTTCAAATAAATCACATGTTAACATCTAAATCATCAAAATAGATAGGCAATGAAAATTTTGGTTGCCGATGGATTATCTTTTGTAAGGAAAGAAAAATATAGGCGAACAAAATATGAATAAGTTCTTATATTTGTTGAGAGATATGGGTTACACTTATTTGGGTTACCCTAGAAGGATTTGATGTTTGGAGGAATAAATTCAATAAAATCTATATGATAGATTTGGGTAAGATGGTTTCCAATAAACAATCCAAGATTAATAAATGATATAATTTACATAATGATCTAACTAAATAAATAAGGTTTGAGAGAAACACTAAAGAGACCCAAATATTTTATAAATATATATTGGACTAGTAATTGATATAAATTAATAATTTAAAAGGGGTCATAATTTTAATGGGTACACCTTAACGGTTTTGAGAAGAAACATAAAGTATCCACATCTGGTATTAATGTTTTAGAATCTAATTTATTTATTTTAGATGGTATTTTATGTTGACTATAAATTATAATACTATTTTGGACACACACACACACACACACATATATATATATATATGATTATAAAACTATAGATAATTTTATGGATATATCTTGGAGTTTGTAGGATAATTATGAAATAGATGGTTGGTATATCTAGCAGGTAGTTGCAATTGATTACTTCAATGCTCAAAAGGATTTAAAAATTTTAAAATATGTGATTTTAATCTTTTTTTCATAATTGGTAAGATAGTTATTAATGTAAATATTTTTTTTTATAAAAAACGATATGATTGTTTTATACCCATGCTTTAGGATTAATCTTGTTATATTAAATTGATTTGATTCCGGATAAAATCATAGATGCCTCCATTGTGGGATATTTCTAGGTCATTTGTGGCTGATGATGTAGGGAGTGATGCAGGTAGGGGTGCAGATCTAGGTACATGCTATCATAGTGTAGGATGTTGGCAGGAGGTCCTTTGGGCTAAAATATTGGGCCTTAGGTATAAGAAGAAGTAATTTCAATCAATAGGTTTTTTGAGACATTAAATTCTATGGGTTATCTTTTTGTTTCGATCTATCCTTAGGGGGTATGAGGTTTGATCCAGGATATAACAACAAGGTTTCAAGTGTATTTCTTTATGATTTGTAACCCCAAAAACTTCTAATGATTAAATAAGTTTTATTTTGGAAACTAGAGTATATATTTGAAGGGAAGCGTTCCACCCCCAATAATGACATATTTCGATGACTAAAAATATTCTTTTTAGAATACCAATATAAAAAACATATAATTCCATATAAGATATGGTTGTTAATATTATATTTGCTAATTATTTCCCTAAATTAAATAAATATTATTTATTAATATAAAATAATTTATTTTTGAAAATAAATTTGGGTGAAAATATAGTTTCTAAGAGGCTTGTGTGATTGCGTTCAGACTTTTAGAAATTAAAATTTTAATAAATAAAGGATTATAATATTATAATTAAAAGTGAAGGGCACTATATATTCTAAATTAGTTCAAGATATGTAGGTAATGAATGAGATTAATTTAAAGAGTTATATTGTAATATGAACACAAATTATCTCAAAGAAAATTTTGAATGGAAATGTTCCAAAGATAATGATGAAATTATGAAGGGTTTTTTGTATTTAACTAACAAAAGTTATTGACATTGTACAATTTGATGGTGCAAAGTAAAAAATTTTAAGTATTATTTATAAAGTGTTTAACATGAAGATTAATAATCTTAATATCACTATTATTCAAATAATATTTTTTTTATAAATGTTAACACATTAAAGGCGTTTGGTGGAATATTTTGTCAATGACATAGAGATGTAGTAGGAATTAAATACTGATGTAATGAGTTAAATAAATCAAAAAATATTAAAAAATAACTTTTTAGTTTTCTATCATATGAGGTATGATTATGTTGGTTCTTATGTGTGGTTTTTTAGTGTTATTAATTGTTTTTTAGGAATATAAAAAATATATCATGTTATATAAAACACAATCTCCACTTTATCATTCTTTTAAATTGGCTATATATATTATATGTTGTGAAATTTAACCTAACCTTTCGATATATGAATTTAAGTGAGGCCTAGTTGATGGTCATAATATATTACTATATGGTGTGATAGAATGAGAAGACAAACACTGGTTAGATTTCATATAGATATATTTAATTAAATTAATATATAAAAAATTGTTCTTTGTTCTGGAGAACCCACTCTACATACCACATGATGTATTATACATTTTATATTTTTTATACTAGAGTTACATTTTTAATATTGAATACACATAACCTAAAAGTGACTAGATATCTATCATCATAAACTTTATTCATTGATACCTTTACTACCCCTTCATTAAGGATGAATAAACTAGGGGTGGTTGGGTTTGTGGCTGATCGTGTAATCAATTTAGAATTAACATAAATGATATTCTTCCTATTGTATGAAAAATATGACATATACTCCCTTTATAGTGATAATATAAATAAGTGTATTTATATACTTAGATATGTGAGATGTGATGTCGTTGTATATTTATATTACAAGAATGTGATACTCTTGTCCCTATGGGTGAACGACATGTGATGCATTTATCCATCAGGGTTATCTATACATCGATAATCTAGAATATCGATAATCTAGAATATATGTATACATTATATAAAAATGACATACTCTATATCTCATGGTCACTAGATATCTTAGAAAAGGAAATTTTGTTATTATGCATATTATATATGATACAACTGGTGAGCATATTTATGATGATATATGAGTTTGATAAAGATAATTTCAGATACCTTTTTACCTTGAGTAGTAAATATGTTTTTCTAAAATCTATACATTACATAAAATTTTTTATTTAATAATTCACAATCATTTTCAATTATATAAATACTAGTGGGGTAAAAATTCGTATTAGGGTGAATGAGAAGCTATTTCTGATACAATGTTTTAGTATAAAACTATAAGATAAAATCTCATAGTGTTTTAGAGTATACTAAAATGATGTTTTGTATATATTTTTAAAGGTAACTATATATGATGAAACATGTGGTGAAAATGAACAATATATTTTTGAAAAGGATTTTGAAATATATACAAAAGATTTTCTTGGATATAGTTTCACAAGGTGTAACACATACATTATTATATGTCATCAGTGTTCTGATTTTATGAGGTATTAGTGTCATTGGGAGATTGATATAAATATATACTTAATCAACACCATTATATGGTGGAATAAATTATGTCATGGTTTGTGGTGGTGTAAAACATGACATTGTGAAGGCTACTATTCCATGATATTATGAATGGATGTGGATTAATTATAACATAACACACATTTCATCAACTTTATTCAATATAATACATCATGATATACTTATAATATCATATAATTATATTCCAAGGAGTTTGAACATTTGAATAACTATTTAATGGGTAAAAAAAGATTTAACAGTTTGATCCATAAGTTACAAATAAGTTGTAACATTTTAAACAATTATGGAATGATTCATAATGTCTAAATATTTGAGAAATTATTGAGATATATGGAGTATACATGAATGGAAAAGAAGTGATCCAACATTTTTTTGGGAAACATGATTCATGAAATACAAAAATTTGAAATTCTCTCTATCTCTATCTCTCTATTTTGTCTCTCTCTCTTTAACTATGGGTCTTGTAAATTTCGAGGAAGTGGGTTTACTCCCCAAGTGTTATATGATTAATAATAGGCTATGGATTACTTTTCAAAGTAGGGATCATTTTTCCTCTGTGGTATCTTGATCATTATCATATATGAAAAGATTTGAAAAATTCATATCATCTTAAAAAATCGGTTTCCATTATTCATCTTTGCTCAATTGAAATATATAGATGTATCTTATAGAAAAAGGTGTTTTGTGATTTATTTCCACTATGTTTGGAAAAGTTTTCCCCCTCTAAATCCCTTTATGATTTTACCATGTGATACTTAGATCGCGATGTGTGGCTGTAAAACATTGAAAATGGTAATCAAACACAATATAATTATGTTAGAAATATGTGCTTAACATGTGTAATGGGTAGTCCACTTGATGTTTGAATGTTATGGGTTCAAACCACCAAGGTATTTTTTTGAGTTTTTGAAATCATTGAAATATGTAACTTATTATCGTTGGTACATATGGGTGGATTTTTTTCTCATTGAAATTCATGATATTGTTTTCATTGTGAGGGATTAACTTTTGAGATGACTTATTTTGGTCTCAGTTAGAGTCTTTTCTTGGTCATATACTTTACAAGGGCTTTAGGATGGAGATTTTAGTTTTTTAGGGTAACCATGAACTTTTATTATTTATACTATGGTAGAATGGGTCCCTTATATGGTCCATACTTATAAATGTCAAGAAATTGTGTGTGGTGGGATGGAGAATATCCCCCTTTTTAGCATTAGAGGTTTTCACCTTAGTAACTTTTGTGGGAGAAATGATTATGATTAGACCATGGGGTTTTCAGATTTTGGATATATAAAGATATAAATAATGTTATTAGTGAGATATTTTCCATCTAGTAGGACTGTAATGCCATGGGGGACATACTGAGAATTGATGATGTATTTTATATGAGAGAATGATGGAAGTCAAAATTTATGGTGTATCCTTAAGGATGATGTGAAGACATTCAAATGACACTAACATTTAATTATTCCAAAACATATTGTAGCTTGTTGGAGGAAATATAACTAGAGGTATATTTGGAGTAGATGAAACTGGCTAGGGATGAAATTTCATAGTATAATAAAAGTGGGAAAAGTAATTTCCTTGAGTTAATGATAGTGATTTTAACTTTTCTTCACTGGGTGATGAGGTGTCTTACATTTTCATACATTTTAATGTAACATTATAAATGGGATTCCTTATAAAAGGTAACGAATAGAACATATTAAATTGTAATTTAATGGTTATATTCATCATGAAAAGGAAAGAGGTTTCATTATAAAAAATTGTAAATTAACCAAGTTGAATTTAAGAAGTGGTTAATTTTTAATTTAACTCTATTTTCATGAAAACATGGATACATTAGTCACATTTTAAAATGTGGGAATTTTAAATATAACCATATTTCCATAAAAATATTTATAGTTTAGCCGTGGTTTTATAAAAACATGGCTAATTTAGTCTCATTTTATTACCACATTTTAAAATGTTGTTAATTTCAAAATGACTACAATTTTCAAATATGGATAAATTAAATATGAAATTAAAAGCTATTTATTTCACACACAAACACAAACACACACTCATACATAAATTCATGGATACCTATGTACATGCATATATATGAACTCACACATAAGTTATAACTAATAATAAATAAATAAATAAATGATCATTATTATAACATATAGGTTATTATAACACCCTCACACACACATATTATTTTATATATTAATATATATATGAATATATAAGTATATTTATAATATATATATATATATATATATAAATAATACAATCTATATAATTCTATAATATTGATGTAAAAATAAATTTTATCTATATAAAATTAACATGCACACAAACACATACATACATAAAATAAATATAAAAACATAAAAATAAGAGAAAATTTATAATATATATATATATATAATAACATATGATAACATATAAATATATATATGTAATAAATAATAACATATAATAACATATATATATATATTAATATATTATATAATTTATATTAATTTATATAAAAATATATTACAACCTATATTAACCCACATATATGTAATACATAATAAATTATATGTTAATATATAATAATATATATATATTAATTTATATATTATTATATAACATATATGTTAATTTATATGTAAAAGTAAAACATGACACAACCCAACCCAACGGGGCTCAACCCGCGACTCCCCAAGCCCGCCTCCAATTGGCAAGGGGCTGGCGTCTAGCACTGAGTTGGCTATCACACACAAGAGAGGCATTAGCCTAAGGTGACTATACACATGCACCCACATACACCTCCATGCAACAGTATAGAGATATGTAAAACTGAAAAGAAAATGTATGCATACATCTATCCCAAACCAGAGAGCAATAGTAGTACAAAAAGGAAAAAACATGGCCCACTAAAGGAAAACTACAAAGTGTCCAACCTGCTCAGAAGGAGGGAAAACATTGCCAAAAACACATGCCAGTAAGCTCCTCAGCACAGCTCCGGTAAACACCCCAATCAAACCCGCTCACTAAGCTCTGCCTTCTCCGAGTCCTCTTGGGACTCTGTCAAAAGGCATGTGGTCTGCACAAGACATAAACATGTGCGGGCAAAGCCCGTGCACGGGTGAGTATAACAATACTCAGTAAGAATCCCAAAAACCCAAAACGAAAGAGAGAAACTGAAAGGAAATGGTCCACTCATCCCAGCCAGAGGGAACCCATATGAGAGAGAATGTCCATCTCGTGACCATCCTCAACCAAACACAACTAGTCAGCTCCAACCAGGTGTATACCCATATATAAACCTTGAACATCCAGATATACTCATCTCACACACCAAGCCACATGAGGTACCAACCTCATCACTAGTAACTGTCCACAACCAAGAGAACACACTCCATGATCACTGTCATCCTAGATGACACCCGTCCAATATATACACTCCAACATGTCCCAGACAAACACCTCAGACCCTGACCCGAGAGATCACGCTCGTCGGATACCGTCACTGGGGAAACCTCGCTGAAGAAACATAAACACCAAACTCCCCAGATAGGGGATCGCTCCTAGGGTCCGCTAGGGGATACCATAAACAACACCCGTATATGAAGATATCAGAGATAGGGGATCACTCGTAGGGTCCACTTGGGGATACCACAACCCGATCTAGCATTCGTAGATCTCACATATAGGGGATCACTCCCAGGATCCAATGGGGGATACCACAAACCGATCTAGCGCTTGACAGAAACACATCACTCAGATAGAGGATTTCCATCCGTGTCACGACGGTCATGATGATACCAAAACCCTATCTGGTACATCTCGCACTATAGGGGATCAAACTGACAATGCCACAACCCTACTGACACCACACGCTGAGTTGGGGATCGTATCACCAACGATACTGCAACCCTACTATAAACCTCACAGTGAATAGGGGATCGTATAACCGACGATGCCACAAACCTACTGAGCATGGCCCACTGCCTAGGGGGTCCTAATCCTGATGATACCACAAACCCTATGGGGTTAACCAGCTAGATAGGGTATCGCCATCCGTGGATATGCGGTCACAGTGATACCAAGAACCTGATCTAGGTAAATGATGCTAGAGGATCCCGCTCTGGGCCCACTAGTGGGATGCAATAACTCTAATAGATTAAACATCCCATCGATAGGATCACAAAGCTATAATAAGGTTGTGATGCCATGTGAACCCTCATAGGAACTAACCAAGGGAGTACCCTCAACTACCGCAGGTCCAAACGTCGCTAACCCGAGCGACCCACCACAACACCACCCCACGCAACTCCAAGTCTGATACTGAGGCCACCATCATGATCCACAAGAAAAAACACGCAGGATAGGCTGTTTACTCGCCCGAAAAGAACAACCGGTGGAAAAGTAACTATTCACCGTAGCAACCCCATGTGGGGCCCACACAAAGATCTTGAAACTAATCAATAGAATCATACCACTGCAATCCCCTTGAAAAAAACACGGGATCCACTACACATTCATCCAAAATAGACCCCCTGTGAAAAAGGAACTATTCACCAAAGCCATCTCGGGTGGGGCCCACTCCTCGATCTTGAAACTCATCTAACGGATCGCACCGTTGTGATCTTCTCGGAAAAGCAAACAGGGTCGACTATTCAAACACCAAAATCAAAACCATGATGAGAATGTTGTGTTTCTCCGTAAACGCCCAAACCGGGCATCGTGGGGCCCACACCTAAAACTCAGTCCCAAAACCTGGAAACCGTCAAGAAATTTCTTCCGTATCAATAGGGTCTCAACACCACTGACGACACATCAATTTGAGGCTTTGTGTACAAGATACAACAGCCCGACATCGAATAATAACAAAATATTATTATTTTATTCAACGTTTCAAGATCCCGGGCCATGATCCCGAATCTTAAAACACCTGATCCCACACCAAAGGGTTATCCTCATCCCCAGGGTCATGTCGCTGTAGATAGAATGTGAAACAGACTTACAGAGAGCAAGATACTAGGGTTTTAATACCCCCATGTATTAAAAGAGGGTCGGCCGGCCTAGGCCGGCCCACGCCGGCCGACCCAGCCGCCACCACCGCCGGCCCACCCCAGCCCTCGGCCCTCCACTGCAGGGTGCCCCACGCCGTCGCGGACCGCCACTGGGCTATCGGCACCGGCGCCGATGTCGTGCAGGCGGAATTTCCACGGACCACCGGGGGCACCCCTATAGTCCGTTTTGCAATCCGCAACCTCCTGCATGACCCTCAGGACCTGACCTTCCCTGCTAGGACCAAACAATGATTAAATTCAATGAAAAAACTGGTTCAGGGAATTAAATCTCAAAAAGACTACCTCACGGGCGGAACGCCGAAGCCTCCGGTGCAGAACGACGACCTGAAGCTCGATCCACTGATGATCAGCATAGAAAATGGACAGTTACAGCTCAAATCAGCAAAGAATGGAGGGAGAGGAGAGGGTGTCGTTCCACCTACGTGTAGGAGGAAATGGGAGGGGGGTGATTGATTTTTATTTTTTTTAAATAAAACTTCATTTCATCTCCCTGCCAAACTGCCTCCGACCCGGCACCCAACGCCGACCAAAATTTTTTCGTGCCTATAGGGTAAACACAACATTCTAAACACAATAGAAGACTATGATTTTTGATCTGAGACTTATTTCAGAAGTTATTCGAGCTGACGCTAATAAATAAACTTTTCCATTTATTGATTAAAATGCCCCTGGTGACTTTTCTCTCAGCAGGCTCATGCTCTCAAAGTTTACACCCTGCCTATGGTAAACGGCATGTTTCGAACGCAATCGTGTCCTCATATTCCTATTTTGAGCTACCATTTAGGAGATAACACACCCCTTCCACATGAAAAGTATAAAAATACTAAATATTTTTTTATAAAATTAATTCCGAGCACACGAGGACTCGGAATCGCACGCCGTCTTTGCGCCTAGATCTGGAATTATTCATAGAAATATTTCGAAGTCTAACAAGGCCAAAACCCGAGTCGCTATATCCTACCACCTAGAAATTTTCATCACCGAAAAACCATAAGGACAAGGAAAGAGACTGAACTCTCAATTGGGTCTTGCACGCAAGCGAGTCATCCAACAAACTCCCATGCTCACACACATAAGTCTGAGGGACTCATCCACCACACCTGAACACTATCCATTGTGGGTGGCACTGACTCTACTGCACATTTTTAATCGCGTCACAAAAACACATCACGATGGGGGAAGTATCCCTCTTCCTCACGCATTCAAAGCACGCCGAACAAAACCCACACAGGGTCATACCAATGCCCTGAACAAAACTGAAGAAAGCAATAAAAAGGAAAGAGTACTGTTAAACAGTATCTATCAAACTACTACATAAATTATGAAGGACACAAGTTGTACCTCTATCCATCCGCGGAGCCTCTAGGTCAATAGCCTCTAGGGCATGAAGATGTACTTTCCCTTGGCCACCAGATTCCTGAGCTTAGCATAGACAACCTAGGGTTGGGGGTGGTGGAAACTGATACTGCCTACCACCTCCGCTGCCCTACAGAAATCCTTGCTCGAGACACTGCCTCTTCTAAGGCGGTCGGTTGACCAGCTCCGTCTTAGTAGCACGGCGAGTCGGACAATCACTAACAAGATTTCCCCGATCGTCGCATGCATAACATTGCGTCTCCTGCAGCTGACCAAATATGGCATGCGAACCCTGTGTGCCCTGAGCCTCTGATCTTCTATCCTCAGGTCACCTCCTAAAACATCTCCCACGTCTAGGCCCCTGATTCTATCATCAGTTACCAGATGCCGATCCGAATGATGAAGTCTCTGTTATCCCGTGCCCAACACTAACATGAGGGATCTGCTCGACTAGAAATCTCTCCACCACAAGGGCCCGCTCCAGCACTCCATCATAGGTGGGTAGACACAAAAGAGCCACACCTACCCATATGTCTCTGCATAGTCCCTGCTCGAAGTTCTGAGCCCTAAAGAACGAGTCTCGACCCATATTCAGGGAGTAGCACGATAGGTCTGTAAACCTTGTTGAGTACTCCGACAGAGTGATGCCCTCCTATCGAAGCTTCAAAATCTCCTAGATCGGCACTGACATCAGTGTCACTGGATAGAACTCCTCCCTAAAGAGCTGCTCAAACTCTGCCCACGCGAGTTTCTCCCCATCGTGGGACTGCATCACCAAACCCCACCATCTCTCGACCGAACCATTCAGAAGGCTCACCGCTAGGACCACCATCTGATCTGGAGGTTTCCTCACTATGCGGAAAACTTTGGTGACTACTTCGAGCTAGTCATCAACTTCCTGGGGGTCTGGATCAACCCGAAACCTCAGAGGTCACTACTCTAGAGCTCATGCAGTGCACTCAGCCTGCGCGCAACCTCATCCTACACTGCCAGCATAACCAGATGCTGGACAGGTGGTGGCTCAACTGGCAGACCACCTAGAGGTCTAGACTTAGAACCTACGCCCTGGTCCACAACCTCAAGATGGGGAGGATCATCACCACAATCCCGCTGCAAAACCCTCACTGGCTATCATCATGGAGGCATCATGAAATACTTTCAAGACGAACCACAATCCAAGAGTATATCTGGTGAGCTGAATCAAGAAGGACAAAGAAAAATCCCAAAACCCAGTCCTATATGATGGAGGTACTGTTTTTTTCCTATGACTAGTGTATGAATATCCTGAGTTGAAAGGCAGGTCATTAGAGTCCCATTGTATGGATACGTCGATAGCCACAACAACATTGGAGTCTCTGGCCTGAAATCCGAGCTAGAAACATCATAACAATGCCGTTATGAAAACCAAACCAATCTCACAGCTAGACCAGCTACGCTCTAAGATCCCAAAGGTGCAACCTCCTCTGATACAACTCTGACATGACCCGACTCAAAGGGGACCAAGCTTCGACTCCCCAAGCCCTCCTCCAAAATTCCAGGGGCTGGTGTCTAGCACCGAGTAGGATATCACACACAATGGAGGCATTAGCCTAAGGTACCTGTACACACGCACCCACATACACCTCCAAGAAACAGTGCAGAGATGTGTAAAACTGAAAAGAAAATGTATGCATACATCTATCACAAACTAGAGTGCAACAGCAGTATAAAAAGGAAAAAACAGGTCCCAATAAAGGAAAACTACAAAGTTTCTAACCCACTCAGAAAGAGGAAAAACACTACCAAAACACCTGCCAGTAAGCTCCTCGGCACAGCTCCGGTAAACACCCTATTCAAACCCGCTCACTAAGCTCTGCCTACTCGGGGTCCTCCTAGGACTCTGTCGAAAGGCCTTTGGTCTATACAAGACACAAACATGTGCGGGAAAAGCCCGTGTAGGGGTGAGTATAAAAATACTCAGCAGGCACCCCAAAAACCCAAAATAAAAGAGATCAATTGAAAGGAAATAGTCCTCTCATCCCAGCTAGTGGGAACCCAGGCGTGGGAGAACCTCTATCTAATGACCATCCTTAGATAAACACAACTAGTCAGCTCAAACCAGGTGTATACCCATACATACACCTTGAACATCAAGATATACCCAGCTCACGCACCAACCCACATGAGGTACCGACCTCATCACAAACAACTCTACCCAACCAAGAGAAAACACTCTATGATCAATGTTATCCCAGATGACACCCGTCTGAAAGAAACACTCCATCGGGCCAACACAAACATCTCAGATGCTATCCCGCGAGATCACGCTCGTCGGATACCTTCACTGAGGAAACCTCGCTGAAACAACAGAAACACCAAACTCCCCGGATAGGGGATCGCTCCTAGATTCCTCTAGGGGATAAAATAACCCACAATGGTATACGAAGATCTCACTGATATGGGACCACTCCCCGAGTCCACTAGGAGATACAACAACCCGATCTGTCATTCGTAGATCTCCTAGATAGGGGATCACTCCCAGGATCCGCTGGGGGATACCACAACCCGATCTGCTGCTCGACAGAAACACGTCACTCAGATAGAGGATCATCATCTGTGTCATGATGGTCACGATGATACCAAAACACTATCTTGTACATCTCACACTATAGGGGATCAAACTGACAATGCTGCAACCCAACCGACACCACGTGCTGAGTAGGGAATCATATAACCATCGACACTGCAACCCTACTATAAACCTCATGCTCAGTAGGGTATCATATACCCAATGATTCCACAACCCTACTGAGAACGGCCCACTATGTAGGGGATCATAATCAAAATGTTGGAACAAACCGTATGGGGTTAAACAGCTAGATAGGGTATTTTCACCCTAGGATAAGTGGTCACAACAATACCCAGAAGCCGATCTAGGGAAACGATGCTAGAGGATCCCGCTCCGGGCCCATCGGAGGGATGCCACAACTCTTACAGATTAAGAATCCCATCGAGAGGATCACAAACCTATACTAAGGTTCAGATGCCGTGAAAAACCTCGTAGGAACTAACCAATGGAGTACCCTTAACCACCGCTAGTACAAACATCGCTAACCCGAGCAACCTGCCACAACGCCACACCGTGTACCTCCAAGCCTGATACCGAGGCCACCATCGTGATCCATGTGGAAAAACATGCTGGATAGGCTGTTTACATGCCCAGAATGGAGATGTGGTGAAAAAGGAACTATTCACCATAGATATCCCGTGTGAGGCCCACAGAACGATCCCAAAACTCATCAAGAGGATCATACCTCTGCGATCCCCTCGGACAAACACACGGGATCCACTACTCGTTCGTCCCAAACAGACCCTTGGTGAAAAGGCACTATTCACCAAAGCCAGCTCGGGTGGGGCCCACACCTCGATTCCAAAACATATCGAATAGATCACAACATTTCGATCCTCTCAGAAATACACAGAGGATCGACTATCCATCTTCCAAAATCAGACTCCTAATGAGAAGGTTGCGTTTCTCCGTAAACGCCCAAACCAGGGCTCATGGGGCCAACACCCAAATTCAGTCCCAATACTCGGAAACCATCAATAGAATCCCGTCATGTCATCAGTGTCTCAATGGCACAGACGACACGTCAATCGGACGCTCCGGGTAGAACATACAGCGGCCCGAAGTCGAATAATAATAAAATAATATTATTTTATTCGACGTTTCAAGCTCTCGGGCCACAATATGAAAACATAAAACTCCCAAACCCACACTAAAGTGATCGCCTCATTGACAGGGTCGCGTCACCACAGACGGCACACAAAACAGACTTCGAGGGAGCAAGATACGGGGGTTTTTAAAACCCCCATGTATTAAAAGAGGGCCGGACCGGCCTAAACCGGCCGGTCCGGCTGGCAGCCCTCCACCGCGCGGTGCCCCACGCTACCGTGGACCACCATGGGTCCACCCTGAACTACTGCGGGTCCACCGGCACTGGCACCGCAGCGCCGGTTCCCCACTGGCGGAACCTCTACGGACCGCTGGGGGCACCTCAGGGGTCCTTTTTGCGATCCACAACCTCTTGCGCGACCCTCGGGACCCGATCATCCCTACTACGACAAACAAATGAAGAAATTGGAAGAAAAATGGGTTCAAGGAATTAAAACTCAAACCGCCTACCTCGCAGGAAGAACACTGAAGCTTTTGGAGCAGAACGACACCCGTGACGCCCTAAAGCTCGATCCATTGACGATCGACGCAGAAAACGGACAGTTGCAACTTGAATATGAAAGGAACGGAGGGAGGGGGGAGGGTGTCAATTCCGCCTGCGCATAGGAAGAAATGGGGGGGGGGGGAGGGGATTGATTTTAATTTTTTAAATAAAACTTCATTTCATCTACCTGCCAACCCGGCTCCGACCCGGCACCCGACGCCGACCTAATTTATGTCGCGCCTAGGGTAAACATGGTGTTATGAACGCAATGGATGACTTGGATTTTTTATTTGAGACTCTGTTCATATTTTATTCGAGCCACTTCTCCTAAATAAAATTTTCCATTTATTTACGAAAATGCCCCCGGTGGCTTTTCTCACAACAGGCTCGCACCCGCAAAGTTTACAACCCGCCTAGGGTAAACAGAATGTTCGGAATGCAATCGTGCCCCCAGATTCCCGTTTTGAGCTACTATTTCGAAGATAACTCACCCCATCCACATGCATAGTATAAAAAATACTGAATATTTTTATAAAAATAATTCCGGACACACCGGGTCTTGGAATCGCACGCCCTCATCGCGCCTAGATCTAAAATTATTTATAGAAATATTCCAAAGTATGACAACGACAAAACCCAAGCCTCTACAAAACATATATTAAAAAATATAATAAATTATAAATATTTATTTAAGAATATATATATAATTTTATATGTGTACACACAATAAATATATACTAACAAATTATATATATATATATTATTAATGTATATATATAATTTTAAATTTATAAATATAATCATATTAATTTATTTATATATATAATATTAATATAGCTATAAATATATGTATATTAATATATATAGATATATAATTATGTAATTATATATTAATTATATTAATTATATATATATATTAAATTGAATGTTAATATAGTGTGATAGACAATTCATACAGATAAAACACACAGACACATTGGATTGTGCATTTGATAGGACCAAATTTTAGCATGATTGATGCATTTAACCATCATATTTAATATACCTATGGTTTTGGGATGAACTATGAAACTATGAGGGGATGGTTTCTAGGATGTGATTTACCAGGGGCGGGGGAGCGTGAGATTCTTTGACATGGGGGAGCAGTGATATCGCGTGACGTGGGGGTGACGTGGGGGAGCTGTGAGGTTGCATGACATGGGGGTAACCTTGGTAGGGGGATATTTTTTTAAAAAAATAAAAATTTAAATATAAAAATAATATTTCAAAATTTGATATTACAAAATAAGAAATAAATTTACTGATGTTTATATAAACACGAGTAAATATGAGGCATTTACCAACACCCTGTTTATTCACCTTTCTAAAAAACATGAGAAAATACATTAGTGACGTTTATAATTACTGGAAATCTAAAATAAAACATTGATAAAGGAATTTTTTATAGTTATTTCAATTTGTTTCGGACCTCTATTGATGTATACCTATGTGTTATAAGGATTTACCGTGTGTTATATATTCGATAGTTAGCCTTTATTTTTATCTTTATAATTATAAAAAAAACATATTTATATTATTACTTTTCATGTGATTTATATTTTTTGAATTAATTATTTAATCAATAACATGTTTAATGATTGTAATATGTTGTCTTTAGGTGTTGTTTGGATGGTATTTAATTGATGATCTATATGAAAAGGTTTCTTGTTTGATGTTTGAGATTACTTATTTAATGTAATGTGTTTATCAGTGTTATTCTACAAAATTGAATACTATATATCATGATTTATGATATAAAGTAATTGTAGAATATGAGAGAAAATATTTATCCAATAGTTGTATATTATTATTAATCATATAGAGATATGATCACTAGTCCATTATTTTAAATAGCTAGACTTTAATGGGTAATATTTTTCTTTTATTTCAATATTTTGAATTATATTTTATTACATTTGAGGTACTTTTGATGTTGTGAAAGAGGTAGGAGGGGTTTAGATGGAGAAGAAAGAATTAGGGGAAGTTCCCAAAAATATTGGATAACACTGGTTACCTAGTGTACTAGTACTGGGTACTCAATGGTTGTAGAAGAACTAAAACACCACTATTCGCACCATTAGACACTGGGTACTATTGTACTGGGTATTTGGTTTCACCATAATTTTTAAAAATCTTTTGTGGTATTTTTACCATTTCTGCCTAAATCATAACCCAATAAATGTTAATTTCTTGATATTTCAATCATATTCAATCATTTCTAAATCTCCTTGGATATCCTCCTCTACTCTCAACCTAACTAAGTGAATCCATTTTCTAAATGTGATCCTTCTGTATTTTAGTGGCCTCAAGAATCTTAGTTTAAGCATGTTGAGGGGCATGAACCTCCCTAAAAAATATATATTTTATTATTTCTTCACGATGTAGGGTGTAAAACCTGGTTGTCCCAATCAACAGGTTTTGAATCCATTTGATTCTCTAAATCACTCTTTTAATTCGTTTTTTTCATGGTTATGGCTAGGTGAATCAGTGGTAAGCATACAACATCACTTCCTGAATTTCACCTTCTAATCCCTGAAATCCTAAATTTCTTCCACTATTGGTTGGACCATTGGTCAATGTTGTGAAATTTACACTTCCAAAGATCTTTAATGAATATTTTTTAAGTTAATATCTTATGTAAACCACTTATTTATCTCATACTATCAAGAGTTTATCAAGAAACAATTTTAGGATGAGTGATCTAATTTAAAAATTAAAGTTTTTATCTAATAAAGTGTTTTGTTAATCTCGTTTAAAATATTTAGGGTTTTCTTGATTTAATTGATATCTAACAATTTTATTGGAATTCCTTGGGTATTATATATGTCTTCGAAAATTTATTACTTCCATTCTTAGAATGACTACTTGTTACACATATTTAGTGGCTAACCACCCTGATCTCTAGTCATATTTTACCACATCAATTTATTTTTAAATTGATGAATTTTGCATGTTCATAGCCCTTCCCTATTATATATTAAGGCTTTATGTATTTATTAATACATATGAAACATTATCATTATAATTCATGTTAGAATGGGACATATGATTTCTATATAAATCATGTAAAAATATCATTCCCATTGATGTGTATGTCTGTGGTTAGGATGAGATCACAACACCTTGAGTCATTATACCCCCTTCCTCCTTACACTGGGATAGGAAACTGGGTTTTACTAACTCATTATACATGATTCCCTCTTCTATGGGATGGTTGTTTCACCAATACTCTAGAGATATGTTTTTAACCTGATACTAATATATCCTTCATCTCAAATCCTAATATATTCTCGAAGTAGGTATGCCAGGTATGGACCCTTTATTTATTTTTATTTACTTAATGATTATGTTTATATTATACATGTCTGATATAGCATATTGGATTTTGATCCACTTATTCCTCTATCATTATATTTTTATTTCATACAAATTAGAGTTGAATAGGGCGGTAGGTGTAGGGTAGTGAATGAATACAGGATATTTTTATATTCATTCCCATCACCATTCATCATCTGAAATGTCCCCTTATTAGAAACAATCACACCATATCAATAATATAAATTTTATCCTTCCCCTGATAAGAATGAAAGGTAAACCCTTATCCCATATCAAAAATACATGTTGGAGGATAGTTGGTTGAAAAGTGTTAATAGCCCATTCTCTCTTTTGATCCTCCCACTGCGTAATGCATTTATGGTGCCCTTCCACACCGTCTACCGAGTCGCGTATTGTCATCCAGTAGGTTCCACTGTACAGATCATCACATAGTAGGTTGCCCTTACATCTCGTAACATTAGTTCTGGATTATATATGATCAATTCATAGGTAAAAATACACCCATCTCTCATGCGAGACGCCCTCCCATCTAGTTTTTAGGGTTGGATTACATTGGGTTGTTTTAGGCACACATGGGGGAAGGGGTCTGTTTAAAAATATTGTTAATTATATCAGAATTTTTTTAAGGATCTAATAAATTTTTGTTACATAATATTATTAATAATTTTAATAATAAATTTTATAACTATTTTATTAATTTAGTTAATTGTGTTAATTGTGTTTTGTATGTATCTCCCATTTAGTGGTGGGGGATGGCTATAATTTCAAGATCTTATTCCACTAACGTGTGTTCTGGTTGCAATTTTCATGAGGGTTGTTTATCATTATATTCTATGAAATAATTATTATGAGTGGTTCATCAAAATAGTTTTTCTTTTTTAGTCATTTTTATCTTTTTTATGATCGATGACTAGTTATTGAGAATGATATTATGGAAATCCAACATAAATTCTCCTTGTCTAAGAAGGGGAGGTCGATTTTTGTTCACTCAAATTATGGGGTAATGGAAATTTTAATAATTGAATCTCAATTTTTTATTTTTAAAATATATATCTTAAAAAAATTGAGCATTCATACTTTTATAAATACTCTGATACAAATTTAGCAATTAAAATAGGGGTTTATAATAAGGGAGATCAGGCCAATTATTTTTATTTCTTGTTTTTTAAAATATGATAAGGAAATATTTTTAGAGGGAAACCCTTATAATTTTGATAATTAATTTATTGTGATTACCATAGAGTCTTTTGAAAGTACTATTTTCATTTTCATATTTCTTATGATCCCCATTTAGGGTTAGGGTTGAAGAGATTCCATTTTTATTCAAAAACCTTAAAAAATGTAACCGATTAGAGAGCTCTAGGGGGAACCTATTGAATGGGATTAATCTAATCTCATTAATAGGTGAAAATTTATTAGATTGAAAGAATTAAACAACATAGATCAACCTTTAATTATAGTTCTATCATTAAAGAAAAGGAAAATAAAAAAACGAAATTATGGTTATTATTGTGGGATATTATGGCATTAAAAAATAATAATATTTCATGAAGGTGGTGTGTTCAAATAGAAACTCAGAATTCAATAAGCTCCATGGTTAAATAGAAATATTTTTAAAACAATATTGATTTTTTGAGATGGTATTTAGTAAGACAAAATGAAAAATACAAATTTTATATTTTATAAATCTATTAGTGGTGTAAATAAAATTGAAGTTGTTAATAGTATTCCACCAGTTTTCCACATCATGGTAGTAAAGATATTTCACATTTTCTTGAGAGGGATACTATCATATAAAAGGGGGATTCCTAGATTTAAATTTACATAATTTTCATTGGATAATTATTCCACTATAACTATTTTTTTATATTTTGTGCCAATGCGAATTCTTAGCAAACATTGGTGCATGAGATGGGGATTGAAATCAATATGGTAGGAAAGGTATCACCATCCAAAAAAGATTATTCCTAAATCCATATGGATTTTATACCCTACCTGTGTAGCATTCAGGATAGTGGTAGGCTTACAATCTCTTGAATGTTCTAATATAACACTATCCATCTGAAGTCTCCACCACTATGTCACATTATTCTGTGAATGTTATAGTGTTATATAACAATAAAAATATATAAGAAGACATTCACATAGAAATTTAATTTATTTTTTTAACTATTTAATCTTTATGAATATAACTCTAATAAAATGTTTATTTTTTGTGATCCATAAATTCAATCTAATGGATTCTCCCGAGTTCATGGGATAGAATTTACCTCATTCCAACCCCCTAAAAGACATCTAACATGTTGCATATTATTAAAGGATATACAACATAATTGATTACATTTAACCCTTTATTGGAATGGGGACATTAAGAAATTTTAATTTGTAAAAATTACTTTCAGAAATTGTTTTGTGATAACAAGAAATTGATTTTCCAAATTTAGAGGTCATCCCTTAAAACCCATTTCCTTATCATCTAGTGAAAAAACTGGATGTAAAAAATTGTAGGCCAGATTTCCATGATAGAAATTCCACATTCATTCACTATATTTATATTTTTTTATTTCCATATTATATAATGTTAAATTTTCATTTGGATATATATATTCCAAATAACTTAAGTGATATTCACAAATTCATATTATCCCATAACGTCTGAGAGATCAACAATCAACACCAACTTCTTAGACAAGGATAATTTATTCCCATTTTCTATAAATTCTCTATAACAAGTCGTCAACCATAAAAACTAAATAATTGAATATGAATGAAAAAAATAGATTGAAGAACTAATCATAAAAATGATATCTGAATAAGATCACATCCGACAATCCTCAAGGAAATGTTCATAAAAATCAAACATTGATGTAAGAATTCCTAGAAACAATAGACACATCTCTCACTGAAAAGAGGTAATTTGGTTGGGTCTAGAAATCATTATGATTAAACCTCAATAAGTTACATTGAATATACAATCTAAGATAAAATAGTTGATTAATAATGAACCCCATACAAGGATTCCTAGAACATAGAATTTTTACACACCCAAATCATGAAGAAAAACATAACCCTCTTAAATAAGTATTGAAAAATACTATTAGAATCAACAATATAATGAAAAATAAAAATAAAAAATGAAAAAACTATTTAACATGTTTTAGACTCATGTTCTAATCCATGAGGGGAATTTTAATTTCCATTATTTAATGAATTTAAGAGAGGGATTATAATGATTGTGTATGACACATAATGTGATTACAACCTTCTTAAATAGTTAAAACATAGCTGATTATTCTAGTTGAAATCATTATCCTATATTTATTGAGCAAATTACTCCTCCTTTAACATTCATAAAAGAACCCTTCATTTGGTTAAGGCCTCACACAACCTCAACTTTCATTATCCTTTAAGAGTGTATGCCACTATTTATCTCACCACTCCCCAGTTTCTTCCATATTTATTCAAAAAACCATGATATAATGGGTTAGCTTCTAGTGATCCCTTCTGTGACAAGCATCCAATCTATAGAGCTTCTATTCCTCTAAAATTGACCACTAATATTTCTCCATCTCTACCCAATCATCCAAATTTCAACTTCCAAAGTTCCTCTTTACGAAAATCTAAACTTCTATCCAAATAATGGTTTTCAAAACTAATCCTAACAATATTTGAATTAAGAATAATTTTAAGGCCTCATCACTAAGTCAACCATTTCCCCACACATATTTCATAATACTTATTTATGGTTTCCCCCACTACGATTTTGATAACCAAGTCCAAATAAGGAATAGTACCACCCTAAGACTGAAAATGAAAATTTCAAACATGTCCAATAGATTTCATGTTCTTCAAATATTCTAGTGATCCTATACTATATTCTTCAACAGATTCAAAATGAAGTAAAATCTACATTAATTTTTCATCATTGAAGAATGAAACATCAGATTTCTATCCAGGTGAATTTTTTAGTGATTTATAATAATAACAATCCAACCTTAAATCTTCTTCCAAGATCCTCCAACAACACCTTCATCCAAAAAAACCATTCTTAGCTTCAATTAAGGAAATGTAATCCACTTCCTTGTTCAAGAGTGATAACACCAGTTGAATTAAAATAATGATTAGACAAACTTCTTTTTCCTTGATAACATAATTAATGCTTGATGCTGTGAGTTATAGAATCTCATTCGATTAATTAACATTGTAATTGATTGAATGAAATGTGTCGTGATCACTTTTATAATGCCATGGGTGTTTCTTAAGGACTTAATGTTGTAGTAAGTGAATTACATTATAATTACGAATGTATATTCACATAAATTATTTGATTTATTACATTTAAATTTTAAATGGTGTGATATAAAATTGAAAGCTAACATGGATACACTCATTTCTATAAAACATGTTTCATGTAATTTTCCCCCTTGTTGTAACCAAACAATCCTTATAAGAAGTTTTGAGTTAGATTTTGTAAATGTCATAGTGTGAATTTTGGAAATGTATTAAAAACAAATCCCTTATTATTCATGGTAATGACATCCCTTATTATTCATGGGAATGGAATCCCTTATTATTCATTGGAATTTCATCACTTATTATTATTATACATGTAATCCCTAATTTTTCCTGGGCATGGAATCCCTTATTATTCATTAGCATGTCATCCCTTATTATTAATAGGCATGAAGTTCCTTATATATTATGATACCTAGTTATGGATTTGCTTATAAATTATGATACATTGTCCTGGCTCCCCTTATACATTATGTTACATAGTAATTTTTTCCCTTACTGTGATACTCATTCATGTTGTCCCTTTGTATTATTTGTGAGAATATCGTGACTATGCATTGATTCTTGAGTTAAGACACATGTTCTGGATATCAATGCATATATATATATATATCAATATAAATGTTACTTCATTTTTAGTGAATATATATATATATATATGTTGACACATTATCAAAGATATTCCAACTTAGGCTAATGTTGGTATTGTCAGTCAGGTGTCCCTTGGGGAACCCATGTTTGAGTTATTATTATTTACTCACTTAATGCCTTATTGATATACCTACAACCTAATGTATTATATATTCATGATCTAGGTATAAATTATAAAACTTTTATGGTATCCTACTGAGTATATATCACAACTTGTTCGAGCCACTATTTGGTACCCAAACACACCACATGGTTGTAGGTTCATGATTATGAATTGTTCTTGAATATTGTCACCTTTATAGTCTAAGATGTAGTATTAGAGTATGGTACCAAGATTGGTCTCATGGTGTTTTTGGTGATAGCTGTTGAGTGTTATATTTTTATATTTCCATTTTCATTCTATCCTTGAGTATTATACAGTATGCCTTCTGCCATGTGTTCATATTGTATTTTTGTCACTTGTATGGTGTAACATGTTCATGCATGATTATTTATTCATTTATTATTGATTTTCTATTATTAATTTACATTTATCTATTCATATTTTCTACTTTTCATTATTTATACTTCCATTAGTTATTTATTATTGATCCATAGGATATATTCTCTCTATTACACTTCTGATAGACTCGCACTACTAGTTGGTAGCCTCTAGCTTACAAGGAGGTTACCTTGAGGCAAAGTGGCCTATCATGTAAAGACCCGTAAAATTCAAGGGAAATTTTTTCTTAATTTTCTTTAGAATTTTACAAGAGCGCGGTTTCAGACGGCACCTGATTCCGAGGCCCGGAGTGCCCGGAATTAATTTCCGAAGTTTGGCTCGGGTACGTTCAGTGAACGAACGAGCGGGAATTCCTATCTTTTGATCCGGTGCTCGGAATTGAAATCCGAGGGCACCGATGAACTCGCAGCGCCGATATTCTCTTAAAGAGTCCTTTTCGGGAGTTGCGTTTGTTGCGGGTTGAGAGTTTCGTTTTGGGGTTTTTAGTTTGAGTTAAATAAAATTGTGTAGAACAATTTTATTTTTAACTTGTTAAAACCTATCTAAGGAGGTTGGGAGTGGGACCCACACCCACTTAACCTCCCTTGGGAGGATTAAGTGTGGTGGGGCCCACACGAACCCCCCACCTTTTCAACTCCCCACTCTCCCTCTTAATGGCTTGACAAGTTAACTTATTTTTAATTATACAACTCTTGTATATTAAATAAGTGAGTTAATTTTGGGGTTAGCCATTTTGAATTTCAAACTTTTGAAATTCTTTTATGTTTTGTAATAATAAAATAAGATGTTATCTTATTTTATTTTGGGTTGATCGTTTGTCTTCTTGAGAGGTGGAGAGCTCCTCTTCTTCTTCTTCAACCTCAACGAAGAACGCGAAGAACGTCGTTCTTCAACGAAGAACTTCTCCGCCGAAGAACACGATCCATCCGCGACGCCGTATCCGCGACGCGACGTTCTTCTTCCGCGTCATCCCTTCCGCGACGGTTTTCCGCGACGAACGCCTTCGACAACGACTCTTCCTCCGACGTCAAGGGAATCGACACCGATATTCCACGACTCCGTCACGTGCGACTATCGAGGTAGGGGTCCTTGAGTTCGTTGTTCTCTTTATAATTTGACTTTCCTCAAGACTTGACGAGGAACGCTCTCTTTTCCGACGAAGAACGCCGCAACTCCTTTCTTCGTTCACCGTGACAACGAAGGGGACGCCATCTCTTCTTCGGACAACCTTCGTCGGCAAACGAAGATCCGCCAACGTCGTGTCTCTTCGGGCATAGCACTTCGTCAACGGATTTGACGAACGACGACCGCGACACCCGACCTCCGCGACGCCGTCTTCCGCGGAGCGTAGCAGAACCTTTGAATCCTAAACCCGAGGTAGGGGTTGTCGAATTTCTTTTGGATTCCTCATTTTATTCTTGATCGTGCTTTTAGCAAGATTAACGTGTGACATGTTTTTCTTTAAGTTGCGTTATTATTATTAACGCGAGGGGGGCCGGACCACACGAACACGGCCGAACCCCCCTCCAACGTTCTTGTTTAATTCTTGTGATGGAAGCAAAGTGGCGTGGTGCCGTCGCACCACGCGGTTTACCGTGCGTTTAATTTACGCAACGCCGTCGCGCTACGCCGAGGAGAATCTTCAAGAACGCGACGCCGTCGCGCCGCGTTGAAAAGAATCAAAGCACGGCGAAGGGGCGCGGTGCCGACGCACCGCGCCGGATGACGAACGCCGCGGCCGGTTTCGGGCCGCGGCGGGACGAGAAGACCGCGGCCGGTTCCGGGCCGCGGCGGGACGAGGAGACCGCGGCCGGTTCCGGGCCGCGGCGGAAGAGCAGACCGGCGGCCGGGCCGCCGGCGTCGGAAGCCGAAGAGGGGACCGGATTTTCCGGTCCCGTTGGAGAAGACCGGCCGGCCAGCTGGCCGGCCGGATGCCATAAAAACCGGGGAATTTAATTCCCCGGCCGGTATAATAAAACCCCCCTCTTTTAAAGAGGGGGCGGTTCTTTGAAGGGAGGGGGCAACCGGCCCCCTCGGCTCGTTTCCAGCAGGCCCCCCACGTGGGGGGGCTTCTTTAAAAACAAAAGGGGCACGACCCCCTTTGTGCCGCGCAGCGCACAAAAGCCGCGGGGCTGAGCCCCCGCGTGCGCCGCCGCCGCCGCCACCGCGGCCCGCCGCCGCCGCCACCGCGGCCCGCCGCGCCGCCGCCGCCGCGGCCCGCCGCGCCGCCGCCCGCCGCCGCCGCGCGCCGCCGCCGTCCGCCGCCGCCGGCCGCCGCCGCCGGCCACCGCGCCGCCCGGGGGGGGGGGGGGGGGGGTCGGGCCGGGTCGGCCCGGACCCGGACCCCCCGTTTCGAACCTGATTTGGTTTTTGGCTCATAACTTGAGCCTCGGACCTCCGAATGACGAACCGTCTGCGGCAACGCGATCCTTGGATCGAGACGGTCGTTTCGGTATATCGCACTCAAGGTTTCGGGTTACTTTGAGTTCGGCCGGGTTGGTTCGTTCACGAAACCAACCGGGCCTTCGGAGCGGAAACGCTCATATCTTGAGCCACGAACGTCCGATTGACGCGCCGTCAGTCGCGTTGTGTTCCTCTTAGTGAATCGGATCTTTTGGCATACTCTGCCCGAGGTTTGGACGCAGGTGGAGTACGGTCGGGTTGGTTTTTCCTTAAAAACCAACCGGGCCCCGGAGACGAAAATGCCAATAACTCACAGACCGGGTGTCCGATTGACGCGCCGTCTGTTTCGTTGACTTCCTCTTGATGAGACGGAACTTTTGACATACTCCGCCCGAGTTTTGGATGCAGTCGGAGTATGGCCGGGTTGGATTGTTCCCGAAAATCCAACCGGGCCCCTGGAACGGGAAAGCTGATATCTTTCAGACAGGACGTCCGCTTGACGAGCCGTCAGCGGCGTTGGTGGTTACGTTGAGTAACGGTCCCTTTGAGTATACCCTATGGGAGTTCGGGGTACAGTTGAGATACGGCCGGGATTGGTTCGCACTCGAAACCAACTGGGCCCCTGGGACGAGAAGGCTAATAACTCACAGACCGGGCGTCCGATCGACGCGCCGTCTGTTGCGTTGAGACCCCTGTGACGAGACGGACCTTTGAGACACTTCTTCGTGGCACTTTGAGATACTTGGAGTATCGACCAGTAGCTCGTGGAGCGGACCCTCCCGGAGACGAGCGTGCAGAGTACGGAGACCGTGTAGCTGGCTGAGACCTGACGACTGCTTGACCGACTCGACTTGGAGTGAGTCGACTAGCCCAGTGGACGGAGCACTACTTTCTGAGGTGCAGACCCATGGCGGACGGAGCACTACCTGAGTGACAGTGCAGACCCGCGGTGCTCGTCCGGAGAGTACCTCAGCAGGCTACTAGGGGGTGTGCACTTCGGAGTTTGGGTGTCATACCTCGGCGGGAAGCACTACTGTGTTTGGGTGGCTGGCCCGCAGTACTCGACAGGAGGAGTACTTCAGCAGTCTTAGGTTAGTGAGCAGTACCTCGGAGTCGTGACAGGACCACTGCACACTCCAGAGACGGAGCTCTTCAGCAGTTACGGTTTCGATAATGAAAATCCTGGTTTGAGCTGAGACTTTTGACCTTGTGTATACCTCATGATTTAGATGGGTCACTTGCTAACTTTGGTATATGTATGGGCATATACCCGGGTAGTGGTTATCCGTCGTTTTCACAATCCTTGTGTTTCCTCATGATTGAGATGGGTTACTTGATAACTTAGGTATATGTATGGGCATATACCTAAGTAGAGTTTATCTGTTGAGATCTTCTTGTGTTTATCCTTGTTGGTTTTAGTGAGACCTTGAGGGTCTCGGGGTCCCTACTGAGTATCGTTATACTCACCCCTGCACGGGCTATGCCCGCACCTCGTTGTGTTGGTTGCAGACGACGGCCAGTACTGGCAGAGGCCGAGTGTTCGAGGACTGGACGGTACCTGGAGGTGGACTATACGACGAGGCGGTACCCAGAGGCAGACTACTGGGCGGGTCATACTTGGAGCAGACGGCGGGACCCGAGGAGCAGAAGAGCTATCTGTACCCACCCTTCAGGTGGGATTTCCAGTGGACATCTCAGCGTAGCAGCTTTACTTTTCAGTCGCTGTTTTCCCTTTCGAGTTGTACTTTACAGTTGGGCTTGTATTTCCGGCCCCTTTTTACTTTTCAGCTCTTCTTTTGTACTTAGTGTTTTACTTCCGCTTGTACTCTGTGGTGCTTGTTTTCTTTATAAAGGCAATGCCTTCCCAGTTATCGGGATTTTACGCCTTTGGTGCTAGTCGCCAGCCCCTGGCCTATGGAAGGCGGGCTTGGGGTAGTCACGGCACGGGCCCCGAGGACGGGTCGTGACAATTGGTATCAGAGGAGTTCGGTTCTACCGCAGAACTTATAACTCTGATCTTTCTTTCTCTGAAGCGATAGTGTTAAGGGTACCGAGTGTGGTTTTCAGTTCAGGGAGTCCAGTGTTGGTGCGGGCGGCCGACGTATCCATACACCAGGACCCTGACAACTGATTTCCGACTTTGTGCACGAAAACACTGATTTCGTGTGTGTTTTCAAAGGTTTTCCCCCTTAAAACAGCTCAAACCAGGTCAGCTCACCAGGTATAATCGTTTGATCGTGTTACGTTGTTTCTTTCATGATGGCCCACCGAGCAGCGAGACTCCAGTGCAGGGCCCTTTTTCAGTGTTGGCACCTTCGGGTGGTGTACCAGCAGCACCACCACCCGTTAGGCAGCAGATGCCACTAGCTGACGGTGCACGCTAGCAGAGCGCGATGCACGAGTTCCAGCAGTAGAGGCCTCTGAGGATACGAGGCGAGACAGATTTCCCAGGCAGCAGTGGACTGGATGGAGACGAATGCTAGAGTTCTACGCCTAGCTTGGATACTAGTAGAGCGGATGATGATCTTAGCTCCAGGTGTTTCCAGAGAGTGACCATGAGGTTGGTCCTTATAGTAACGAGGCTTCGGTACGCGAACCGATACCTGGATTAGTACCTACGGGTAGAGCGCCAGCTATGTCACTACCTGTTGGTCAGCAGACACTACCGGCGGTACCGGTAGCAAAGACTCACAGGCTTAGTGCCTTACTTATGTTTTAGCATCTGATATCCCTCAAGTTTCGAAGTGAGCCTGACTTGTAGGCGGCTGAGGACTGGCTTGAGGAGGTGGTTGTGAGTTTTCTGGAGCTAATACAGCTTCGACAGTACGACATGTCGGAAGCAGAGCACTCAACGTGGCTTACCAATCAATCTTGGTACTCGTTGGTTACGTTGTGATCAGTTCTTTAGACTCGAACTTCTGAGCGAAGTGTGTCTAAAGGACATCCGAACCATTTCTTTTCCTCTATGCATTCCTACCTATGCTAGGATGCTAGAGAGAACCTTTGTAGTTGTGAACGTTAGCAGTGAAAGGCAGGAGACTAGCGCCAGTCTCAGAGACTCGGGCGTGTAAAATGTTTCAGGAGGAGGAAGTGCTAAGGACAGATGAATCTGCAGGGTAGCAGACGTGGAAGCAGAGCTTGGAGAGCAGCATGTGGTGGTGTACATTTCGACATGTTACGACCACCTGACTTAGTAGTCCCCGCCAGGCTCAGGGAGCAGGAGGGCTGGGGAGGAGAATAGCTGCATTGCGGTCAAGGAGTGTGACCCAGGAGCTCTAAGAATGATTCGGGGTACGAATTATGTCTACTACGAGCTGCCATATCTATAGACATAGGAACCAATCATTCTACCCTTCCACGAATCATGTCCCAGACCTAGAGGTTCCGGGTAAGCCGTAGACTTGGCCCTCACGTCTGGAGATACCTTTGGGAGGAGACTCGATAATCACGCTTACGCCGACGGTGTGATTTGACCTCGAGGCGAGAGTTTCGGTTGGAATCTCTTGGTGGCAGCGTAGAGGCCTTACGACGTTGATCTGGGTATGGTTTTGATTCACAAATCATACCCCGGTTGACTGTTTTAGGCAAACGTCGGAATGGGTTTTCCTTGGTCGGCGAAAAGGAAACCCTGGGCAGCTCATGTTAAACTCAGACATAAGAGGGTGTGACCGATCACTCTTGAGTTGGTCAACCCTACCCCTGTGGCAGCAGGAGTTTGAGTTCAGTTCTAACCTAAAAAGGGAAACCTCTTGAGTTCGAGGGTGACGAACACGTTCTTATACGGTCTCAACCCGATGAGGTTTCGGAGATGTGGCCGAGGCGGCATGTTATCTCCGAAGTTCGATGGACCCTTTTGATCTTCAGCAGGGTAGGCGAGGAGGTTTACCGCTTAACCCTACCACCTCAGTCGCACCGGGTGCATAGTGTCCACCACGTGTCTCAGCTGTGGAGATACGTGTATGTTTCTTCACACGTCATCGACCCCGGAGTTGGACGTCGATGACAGGGCGATAAGCACAGAGATTCTAGTAGAGATTGAGGATCGGCAGGAGTAGGTTCTACGTGAACGGCTGCTTCCTCTGGGGTGCTTCTCGGGTAGCACGAGATCTTCAGGTGAGCATATGGGAGCGTAAAGCTCAGTTGCGTGCTCAGTACTACTTTGTTTCCCTTAAGTGTGAGTTGAAGCTTTACGGGGACGTAAATCCCTGAGGTGGGAGTAATGTAAAGACCCGTAAAATTCAAGGGAAATTTTTTCTTAATTTTCTTTAGAATTTTACAAGAGCGCGGTTTTAGACGGCACCTGATTCCGAGGCCCGGAGTGCCCGGAATTAATTTCCGAAGTTTGGCTCGGGTACGTTCAGTGAACGAACGAGCGGGAATTCCTAACTTTTGATCCGGTGCTCGGAATTGAAATCCGAGGGCACCGATGAACTCGCAGCGCCGATATTCGCTTAAAGAGTCCTTTTCGGGAGTTGCGTTTGTTGCGGGTTGAGAGTTTCGTTTTGGGGTTTTTAGTTTGAGTTAAATAAAATTGTGTAGAACAATTTTATTTTTAACTTGTTAAAACCTATCTAAGGAGGTTGGGAGTGGGACCCACACCCACTTAACCTCCCTTGGGAGGATTAAGTGTGGTGGGGCCCACACGAACCCCCCACCTTTTCAACTCCCCACTCTCCCTCTTAATGGCTTGACAAGTTAACTTATTTTTAATTATACAACTCTTGTATATTAAATAAGTGAGTTAATTTTGGGGTTAGCCATTTTGAATTTCAAACTTTTGAAATTCTTTTATGTTTTGTAATAATAAAATAAGATGTTATCTTATTTTATTTTGGGTTGATCGTTTGTCTTCTTGAGAGGTGGAGAGCTCCTCTTCTTCTTCTTCAACCTCAACGAAGAACGCGAAGAACGTCGTTCTTCAACGAAGAACTTCTCCGCCGAAGAACACGATCCATCCGCGACGCCGTATCCGCGACGCGACGTTCTTCTTCCGCGTCATCCCTTCCGCGACGGTTTTCCGCGACGAACGCCTTCGACAACGACTCTTCCTCCGACGTCAAGGGAATCGACACCGATATTCCACGACTCCGTCACGTGCGACTATCGAGGTAGGGGTCCTTGAGTTCGTTGTTCTCTTTATAATTTGACTTTCCTCAAGACTTGACGAGGAACGCTCTCTTTTCCGACGAAGAACGCCGCAACTCCTTTCTTCGTTCACCGTGACAACGAAGGGGACGCCATCTCTTCTTCGGACAAACTTCGTCGGCAAACGAAGATCCGCCAACGTCGTGTCTCTTCGGGCATAGCACTTCGTCAACGGATTTGACGAACGACGACCGCGACACCCGACCTCCGCGACGCCGTCTTCCGCGGAGCGTAGCAGAACCTTTGAATCCTAAACCCGAGGTAGGGGTTGTCGAATTTCTTTTGGATTCCTCATTTTATTCTTGATCGTGCTTTTAGCAAGATTAACGTGTGACATGTTTTTCTTTAAGTTGCGTTATTATTATTAACGCGAGGGGGGCCGGACCGCACGAACACGGCCGAACCCCCCTCCAACGTTCTTGTTTAATTCTTGTGATGGAAGCAAAGTGGTGTGGTGCCGTCGCACCACGCGGTTTACCGTGCGTTTAATTTACGCAACGCCGTCGCGCTACGCCGAGGAGAATCTTCAAGAACGCGACGCCGTCGCGCCGCGTTGAAAAGAATCAAAGCACGGCGAAGGGGAGCGGTGCCGACGCACCGCGCCGGATGACGAACGCCGCGGCCGGTTTCGGGCCGCGGCGGGACGAGGAGACCGCGGCCGGTTCCGGGCCGCGGCGGAAGAGCAGACCGGCGGCCGGGCCGCCGGCGTCGGAAGCCGAAGAGGGGACCGGATTTTCCGGTCCCGTTGGAGAAGACCGGCCGGCCAGCTGGCCGGCCGGATGCCATAAAAACCGGGGAATTTAATTCCCCGGCCGGTATAATAAAACCCCCTCTTTTAAAGAGGGGGCGGTTCTTTGAAGGGAGGGGGCAACCGGCCCCCTCGGCTCGTTTCCAGCAGGCCCCCCACGTGGGGGGGGCTTCTTTAAAAACAAAAGGGGCACGGCCCCCTTTGTGCCGCGCAGCGCACAAAAGCCGCGGGGCTGAGCCCCCGCGTGCGCCGCCGCCGCCGCCACCGCGGCCCGCCGCGCCGCCGCCCGCCGCCGCCGCGCGCCGCCGCCGTCCGCCGCCGGCCACCGCGCCGCCCGGGGGGGGGGGGGGTCGGGCCGGGTCGGCCCGGACCCGGACCCCCCGTTTCGAACCTGATTTGGGTTTTGGCTCATAACTTGAGCCTCGGACCTCCGAATGACGAACCATCTACGGCAACGCGATCCTTGGATCGAGACGGTCGTTTCAGTATATCGCACTCAATGTTTCGAGTTACTTTGAGTTCGGCCGGGTTGGTTCGTTCACGAAACCAACCGGGCCTTCGGAGCGGAAACACTCATATCTTGAGCCACGAACGTCCGATTGACGCGCCGTCAGTCGCGTTGTGTTCCTCTTAGTGAATCGGATCTTTTGGCATACTCCGCCCGAGGTTTGGACGCAGGTGGAGTACGGTCGGGTTGGTTTTTCCTTAAAAACCAACCGGGCCCCGGAGACGAAAATGCCAATAACTCACAGACCGGGCGTCCGATTGACGCGCCGTCTGTTTCGTTGACTTCCTCTTGATGAGACGGAACTTTTGACATACTCCGCCCGAGTTTTGGATGCAGTCGGAGTATGGCCGGGTTGGATTGTTCCCGAAAATCCAACCGGGCCCCTGGAACGGGAAAGCTGATATCTTTCAGACATGACGTCTGCTTGACGAGCCGTCAGCGGCGTTGGTGGTTACGTTGAGTAACGGTCCCTTTGAGTATACCCTATGGGAGTTCGGGGTACAGTTGAGATACGTCCGGGATTGGTTCGCACTCGAAACCAACCGGGCCCCTGGGACGAGAAGGCTAATAACTCACAGACCGGGCGTCCGATCGACGCGCCGTCTGTTGCGTTGAGACCCCTGTGACGAGACGGACCTTTGAGACACTTCTTCGTGGGACTTTGAGATACTTGGAGTATCGACCAGTAGCTCGTGGAGCGGACCCTCCCGGAGACGAGCGTGCAGAGTACGGAGACCGTGTAGCTGGCTGAGACCTGACGACTGCTTGACCGACTCGACTTGGAGTGAGTCGACTAGCCCAGTGGACGGAGCACTACTTTCTGAGGTGCAGACCCATGGCGGACGGAGCACTACCTGAGTGACAGTGCAGACCCGCGGTGCTCGTCCGGAGAGTACCTCAGCAGGCTACTAGGGGGTGTGCACTTCGGAGTTTGGGTGTCATACCTCGGCGGGAAGCACTACTGTGTTTGGGTGGCTGGCCCGCAGTACTCGACAGGAGGAGTACTTCAGCAGTCTTAGGTTAGTGAGCAGTACCTCGGAGTCGTGACAGGACCACTGCACACTCCAGAGACGGAGCTCTTCAGCAGTTACGGTTTCGATAATGAAAATCCTGGTTTGAGCTGAGACTTTTGACCTTGTGTATACCTCATGATTTAGATGGGTCACTTGCTAACTTTGGTATATGTATGGGCATATACCCGGGTAGTGGTTATCCGTCGTTTTCACAATCCTTGTGTTTCCTCATGATTGAGATGGGTTACTTGATAACTTAGGTATATGTATGGGCATATACCTAAGTAGAGTTTATCTGCTGAGATCTTCTTGTGTTTATCCTTGTTGGTTTTAGTGAGACCTTGAGGGTCTCGGGGTCCCTACTGAGTATCGTTATACTCACACCTGCACGGGCTATGCCCGCACCTCGTTGTGTTGGTTGCAGACGACGGCCAGTACTGGCAGAGGCCGAGTGTTCGAGGACTGGACGGTACCTGGAGGTGGACTATACGACGAGGCGGTACCCAGAGGCAGACTACTGGGCGGGTCATACTTGGAGCAGACGGCGGGACCCGAGGAGCAGAAGAGCTATCTGTACCCACCCTTCAGGTGGGATTTCCAGTGGACATCTCAGCGTAGCAGCTTTACTTTTCAGTCGCTGTTTTCCCTTTCGAGTTGTACTTTACAGTTGGGCTTGTATTTCCGGCCCCTTTTTACTTTTCATCTCTTCTTTTGTACTTAGTGTTTTACTTCCGCTTGTACTCTGTGGTGCTTGTTTTCTTTATAAAGGCAATGCCTTCCCAGTTATCGGGATTTTACGCCTTTGGTGCTAGTCGCCAGCCCCTGGCCTATGGAAGGCGGGCTTGGGGTAGTCACGGCACGGGCCCCGAGGACGGGTCGTGACATATCAAATTCAGGCCCCATCTCAGTTGATCCTGGGATGGGATGCTATAAGTGGTATTAAACCATCTTTTTATTTTGTATTACTATTTCGGGATGGAATATAGGAGAATATGAATGTGTTAGAACTTTGTAAATAGGTTGTGGCTAGGTTTGGCCAACCCACACATAAGGGAAAGATCATGGTTCCATAGATGGTATTATTTTCTATGATGATCTATTACTATAGTTGATTATTATCTCAACTTTAGTAATTTATTTACGTCCACTAGTTATTAATTTATGAACATTTACTTTTGGATAAATTTAGAAAGGATGTGTTGTTACATGAAACACTATAGGAACATAGAGATTCACACATAATTCATATGACTGGAGATATAGATTTTGTTGTAGATTTCATGATGCATGATGATATGTATACCGTGCATTTGTGATTACTTTTCTTTCTTAGTTATATACCATTATTATGTGATTACCTATTATGCCTGTATTTATTTTTTTATGATATCATGGATTTCTATAATTATGATTTATTATTGGTTATTAAAGTGTCTCTATCAACCAAAATAGTGTTTTCTTGTATAGAATGATGGTGGAAACATAACCTACTAATCATGGAATGTTTGTGCTAAGGACCATTTTTTTCACAGGCAGAATCATTAATTTTTACAATTAAAAGGGATCCAGCTATCTAATTAATAGAATTTAGGGGACATTATAAATTATATAATGGTAACCCATATAATTGAGACAACATATAATGAATTTCTATATTCTAAGACCAAAGGTAAAAACCTAGTTTTAGTTACATGAATTCCAATTGTAACTTATAGAAGAAGGTATCATTATAATTTGGAAATTGTAATGCAGATAACTAAACCATGGTATGTGATAAATTGAAATTCTTATATAAAATGGCTACCTTAATAATTGATACTTCTTATATTACTTGGGCATGAAGACCTGTATGAATAATTCCTTAAACTCACAAATAGACCCAAGTAGGTTATTTAAGACATGTTTCTCACGAGATAAACCCACTAGGGGTGTTTGAAACATATTGGTTAAAATGACAGGGCCCTAACAGGTTGAACTTATATTTATATGAATTAGTACTTGAACACATGGGGTTATTATTGTCATAAATATGGGATGGTTTTTTAATGTGTCTGTAAAAAATTATATGGTGTCATGAATAAAATTACATGTTATATTACTTAACCAATTCCCCATAAAATGATAAAAAAACTATTATCTACTTTTGTACTTTATTATTATTATTATAAGGAATTATTTAAATAAAATTTCAATTACAACCTAGAGAATGATTCCATATATAATTTGGAATTGAATTTTTCTTCAACCATGACTTGTTATGTGAACATTATGTTTAAAGGGATAGTTTAAAATAAACTGTGAGAAAAACTCTTAACACTTCATAGCATCAGGAAAATAAATATCTTACTCTAGAGCTACCAAAACATTGTAATAAATTAACAATAAACAAATTCATTAAAAGCAAACCTTTTAGGGTGTTTATAGTGTCAACCATCATGAAATGATTTGATTTAGTATTCATTGAGATATTGTTTGAGAAATAATGTAAACATTTCCCATATCCCTCATTTGGCCTTTTACACATTGGTATATTTAATTTAAAGGATAGGTTGTAGAGCCTTGGGACCATTTTTGGTGTGGCTCAAGATTTGAAATTCAATGCGTTGTGTAAAAGAGAAGTTATCTCATCGAGTTAATGCCCTTTGAAATAGTAAATCAATAGACTATAGAGATGAGTTTCAAGGAACATTGTGTAATGATCATTTGATCTAGTTAAGATGGGTGGGGCACTTAAATAATGAAACAGTACCCCTGAGTGGATGGGTGGTTGTCCAATAAGTGAACCTCAAAAGGGGTATTACCATAGGTAGATACCTAATGAGTATCATCTTCAAATACTTTACACTAACATTGTAAACCTTGTGTGAGAAATCTCTTATTAGTATTCATATAAGAGATAATATCATATAATTCTGATACATATAATGTAATGGTTTATTCCTTGTTGAAAGTTTTTATCTAAGTTGGTCATCATTCATTTTTTCATAGTTCACCCTATGAGAGATTTATCCAGGGGTTTACATTTTTCGTAATGGAAATGAACTTGGTTTACAACTTTCACGAGACCAAGACATGAAAGGTGATCATGTTTTTCATTAAAGGCATTATAATACATTATTTTTCAAGCAAGCACCTAGGGAAAGTGGAAATATGAATTGGATTAAATGGGTAGGATTGTTTGAATTCCTTGAATAGTTAACTAGTGTTTGTATAGTAGACACTTTAGTTTTTAAAAATGATTCCCTGAGGTTGGAAGTTGTTTGATAAATCATGGAAGAGGTTGGTGCCTTATTTTGAAGAGCAGTGCCAATGGATATCCTAGCATGTTAGAAACTGACATGCCTTATAGCACAGTATTCTTGATGTTGTTAATAGATGAACAACTAGGGCATGATTTTGGTCTCAAACTGTGTGTTAAAGGATTGTACACATTCTAATAATGATGAATTATCTCATTACTATTTCATGTTGTAACTATTTTTAAATTTAATATTGGTGAATAGCCATGTGTGAGTCATGGAAAAATGGTTTTAAAGAAGTGACAGTTGTGGGCATGGTGGCCCAGAGAATTAGTTAAATTAAAGAAAGTTCTCATAACTGATGTGATATAGTTGACTCATAGTTTATCACTGGCACTCAGTGTCGGGAGTCGTGGTATCTGGTGTCTGATAAGTAAAATTTAGACTTTTATATGATAGCATGGATCAATATTATCTATACAAACCCATCAATAAAATCATAGTGTACATCTAGTTAATGACGACTAGTACCCTATATTGATATCTTAATGGGTATGCAAAGTTAACATCATCTATATATAGATCTACCCATATATCCTCTTATGTTTTTAAAAAATGACTCATTGGGAGTTATTCTCAAGGGGTTTTTTTTTCTAGATTAGCAATAAAGTGTGGAGTAAAATGACGTCCCTTTGAGGGTGATGACATTCATTGTAACTTAAAATCAGTAAACATCATAAAACTATTCTTAGGGTGTAGTTATGGGTGATTAATGAAATTTACATTAGAACATAGGATTAGTGGGTTCTTATCTATGATGTCAATTATAAATCGGCATGAAATATAGTAATTTTGAAATCATTTCACTATGGAAATAAAAAATATAATCCCAATGTGGGAAGTGGAATATCAGTCTCTAGTGGATGGTCGTCATGTGATAAGGGTCCCCAGATCATGAGGTCAGCCATTAGATATTCTATTTAGATTTTTATTCGACTTGATATTTTGATCGATGTATGACTGGTTTTCATAGTGGATTCCAGTTATAACATAGAATAAAAAATAAATTGAAATCAAGATTTTATAGTTAAGCCTAGAGTAGCTTATGACTATCCAAGAATACTAGATCTGTAATGTGATGATTCATAGGTTATAACATGATGATGATTTTTTAGGGGACATGGTTCAACTAGGTGGTGTCACCTAAAGTCATGCATAGTATTTAGTGAGCATGCTCAGGAAAATCATAGTATTCCATGGGATAATGATTCAAAATCTAGATTTGGTTTTGTGTCAGCTGTATGACCTGGATATTTTTGAAATAGGTTATCTAAGGTAGTTCAACTAGTCGTTTCTCAAATATATGGAAGATGTTAGTTAAAAAATATCATCAGGAATGCTCTCAGGTAAGACATGGTAGTCTAAATATGGGATGCTAGATTCAAGGAAAATTTGGTGTTTGTAGTGTGTGCATGGTTGATTATAGTTATGCTATTTTGACCCAATCAAGGACTGAAAATGGTTTCCTTATGTATGATATGTTAAATGTAGTGAGAGTGTCTCTAGGAAACTTAGGACATGCTTAAATAACCAATTCTGACAATGGAGGTACAGTGAATTGGAATGTTTTGTTGAAAGTTAGAGTCTATGGTGGAAAGTTCTATATGATAGATGATAAATGATACATTGGAATGCTCATATATCTGGTTAGATGTGCTCATGTGAGAAATGTATTGATTATTTAGTTTTTATTATTATTATTGAATTGAGTTTTAATGTCTTAGGTACTGTGTGTTTAAGGCATCCCGTGAAGGTGTTATGGGATTTGGAAACATGAAAAAGAATTTGAATTGGAATTCATGAAACAAGAAGGTTGGGTGATGTTTTTGTAGTTCCCTAGGGCTTCTCGAGGGTGATACATTCCAAGGTGGGTGTAAGAACCCAATTCTTCTTTGAGGTATGGGTTTTCAATTTTCCATATTTTCCTTGTTTAATTTATTTAATAGTGACTCATTTGGATGCTTGTTTGGGTCATAGAGGTCTCTAGGGTTTTTGGGGCTGGTTCGGAGCCCTAAACCCATGTTTTGGGTGAAAAGAGGGGGTCACATAGTTAGTGAAAACCATACAAATTGGGGTCCATGGCCATGCCAACATGTATTAAATTTTAATAGACTTTAAAGATGAATCTACATGGTCACAACATGGTTATTAAAACCATGTGGGGGTAACCATGAGATGTGCCCCAGAATTTAAGTGAACCGAGCAGGGATTCTTCACAATTAGGATATCCTTGTGCAGAAACCGTGCGACCCAGTTAATTTTGGCTAAAATTTCCAAATTTCCCCTAAAACTTTTTAAGTTAAAATTACTTCTTATACTTTGTTTCATAATATATTAACATGGTTTTGGATCCCTTTTTAATGATATTCAGGGTTTTTAGATCCCTTCTTTGTATGTTGTCTGTTTCGACTGTCGTTCGTCTCCATGGATTCGCAAGGGTAATGCCTCGATTCCTTTTTATCCATATTTGATTATTTTGATTATGGAATGCACTATTTGGATTTACAGTCATATGAGATAATATATTATTCTTCATCCGTTCTTCATATTTCTCCTAAAACCCATAAAATCAAAGCTTGATACTGGATAGGTTCTCTCATGCCTTTCACCAGTTGTGAGGTAGTTTATTTATACCGGAGTACTGCACACACTTTTTTTGGGGTGTCTCATGGATTTAAAAATCATGAATATTATTTCCTATAATATATTAGGTATTTATTCAAGTGCTTCAAATCATGTATTAGGTTGTATACCAAGATTTAGGGCCACCCCTTGGATGAGTGCCCGTTTTGACCACTTTATGCATTTTTGGCCTGGGATACCTATGTGGTATGCCTTGAATCTGTTCTTTTGGGTTAATTAAAATGGAAATGATTATCTATATGTTTGTTCTATGTTGTTAGATAGATTTATAACTGGTTAGGGTTCAAGATAGATAAATTTTCCCTTTTACCCGTGTTATGCCTATACTTGGTAAAGCATGATTGGACTGTTTAGTTCCAACTATGAAAACACCCACATGATTTATGTTATGTTAAAACTTGGTAATGATTTAGATTTAATGATGTTATTGTGATGTTAAATGTTCCCATGTGAGTAATGTTTGGCATATAAATTGAGTTTGGCCCTAGTTGAGACACCCTTAGTGGTAAAATGAATGTTGGATGCTTTTGGTGTTGACCCTATAATGTCTAATGGAACTATTTATGAACCTATTATAGTGAAATGATAAATATCATTGTCTGAATAATATATTCTAATGTAATTCCATGGATGGTATTATATGTCTATTTTTCCTTCGTTTAATGAGTGATCCTTGGATTCTCTTGAATTCCTTACATATGATCAGTGGGTTTAATAATTAAATGATAAGCAGGGAGTGAACCATGAACACCATAGACAAGCTCACAGATGCTCTGTAAATACTAAGTGAATCATGGATCCCTATAGGATTCCATTGAATGACTCAATAGGTAGGGATTATGTCATGGGTGATACTTGGGCTCCCTATAGGACAACCAAGGATGGTCTTAGTGACATAGGTTATACCACACCTAAAGTGATATCATATTTTCCTCTATGAGTTTTTCCAGGGACATGCTTGTAGGGTGTCGATGGATTTTCACCTTGAGTGACCCATGAATTAGCCTTTGAGAATGGTAAATATGGGGTTATGTTTTTTAGATACGGAATGATTTATGACATGATTTTCAAGACAAAGCACAATCTTATTTTCAGTCATTTCCAATATTTTCCTAGACAAACTCCTTAGTCATCTATAGTGCTTACTACTATATGGGGGATTTCCATGATTAGGCTAGATATTGAGACGTATACAGTCAATGTAATAAATTTTTAACTAAAATTAAACAGAATGTAAATGGAAAACAATCGTTTTAGGACTATTTACATTGGAGTATTTCCTAGATTACTATTTTTACTATTTTACACTGCCTGTTATATATACTCACTGATAGATTGGCACAGACCTTGGGTGGTTTCCTACTAGTATTTTGCCTCACACTCTATTTGGGTCATTCTTTGGGCATATAAAGATTATATGGTTGTAGGTGTTGGAAAGATCAATTTCCATCATTTAGGTACATGATATGAGATTTAGGATTAGAAGAGTGTGGGACCATTCCTAGGCTTTCAATGTTGCATGAACACTTTTTCCTTTTTATACCCTTTTGGATCATGAATTTTATATGATATCCTTCTAACTTGTTTGTATTTTTTATTATAAACACATGACATGAATCATTTTGTACATGATATCACACTTGATCATTTTTATTATCAGTCTTCCTCCACTTACCTATGTTGTATGGTATTACTCTTTCCATTATCTATTTCTTCTTTCTACTATGTTACACATTTCTAATAAGGGCATAGTCTCCCCACTATCACACCTAGGCTCTTGATTCTATTCGGCAGTATCTAGTGTTTTGGGATATTCTCTTGAGTCCATGTGGTCAACTGGTCATGAGGAACACTTAACTGGTATCCAAACCCAGTATGTTATAGTGGGGATATTTTAACGTCCACTATTTTGGACCGGCTTTAAAATTCTAAATGAATTTTCACTTTTCATTTGTTGGATGGGAAAAATTATAAATTAATATTCATAACTTAATTATGAGAGTTGAAAACCAAAAATGAGATGTTTTAATATGTTTTTTAAGGCGTGATAAGTGAATTGGGTGTTCATTTGAATTTGGAAAGCATCAAACTCCCAAAATTTAATTTTGGGAGAAATAGATAGGGGTGTACAGTTTGAAAATAGTTATACATAACAGTGTGGCCCAAATAATGTGGATGGTCTGTATAGGGACATGGATTGATGAAATTGTGTGGCCCTCTTGGTTAAACCATGTTTCTTGGTGTAGGGTTGAAAAGGGTGTAACATGGTTTGTTTAATCATGTGACGAGGCCTCACGACCATGTGAGATGTCTGTATAAAATTGTAGAGGTTGGTTCACCGGCTATAGAATGTTTCTAAAATCATGTGACTAGACATGAACGGGTGTGTCCATTTGGAATGTATCCCTACATGGATGGTTCAAGATTAAAAAACCATTCGTCCAAACTGTGAGGATCATTAAAATTAATAAATGGCTATTTTCCCCCTCTGACCTTAAATGGGATTTCACCCCATTTCCTCCATCATTTCATCCAAATTCCCTCTACACATGCTCCCTTATTCATCCCACATTCATGGATGGGTATACCTCATTCGTTTTCAAAATTTAACCCTGTTGGGATCAATGGACGCATATTGGTATGACTATAATTACTCTTCCATCTTTTCTTCATTTATCTTTCTGTACTGGATTCTGTTTTCCATTCAACCTCATATCCCTATTTTTAGGGAATATTTACAAATATTTTGTTAATATCATTCTATAAAATACAAAATACCAACAATTTTTGAGTAAATCATCATAATAATGAGGTTGGTGGTCTAATTTCTTTTACCTAGAGTCTCACTTGTTTATAAAATGCACCATTGTACCGCACATCAGACATTCCACAGATCGCTTCTCAAACTTGTAATTAATTAATTTAAATTCATATTCCATGAAAAAACCCTCTTATATGGTTGGCATTCTAATACATCAATCCATATAACGTCTTATGGTGAGTCCGACAACATGATTCGGGTACCATCCTTGAAAAGTGATTAAACCACAATGCATGTGTTCTCTTTAAATTCCTTGTAACATTTAAAAAATATTTAATGATGTAAAATGTTTTAAATATACCTTTTAGTCATTTATTAAAAAATTTACTCTTTAAATTTTTGGTGGTAGAATCACTTTAATTGAATTAAAATTGGAATTAGGTCAATGAAATGTGCCAGGATAACTTATAATATTGCATGGATGTTTCTCATGGGATTCATGTTATTTTAAATGAACTAAATTATAATTGGGAATGAGTATTAACAAGTACCATTTGATTTAAATAACTAAATTTTAATAGTGAGATATGAAATTGTATTCTAGGATGGATATTCTCTTGGCCTATAAAAATTATTTCTTGCATGATTACCCTTCTTATAACCAAACAATCCTTCTTTGTAAATTGGGTTTATATTTTTAAATGTCCTACAATGAATGCTAACACAAAATTAAGAACATGTCCCTTGTTTTTCATGGGAATGTTGTCCCTTATTCATGTTCATGGCATCCCTTATTAATCATGGGAATTAAATCCCTAAATATTTGAGGGCATAGAGTCCCTTATTATTGAATATCATTATGTCCTTTATAAATTATGATACTTGGGCATGGAATTACTTATAAATTAGGATAATAAAGAATAGTGACCCTTATTAACTATGATACCCAAGAATCAGGTCCCTTACTATGATACTCAGTCATGGAGTCCCTTAATATTGTTGAGCAAGTGTTGTTTTTAGCAATACATAAATTTATTATTAAAAAGGGGGAGATTGATGAGAACAATACTCTATCTCTTTATGATGATTTTGATGCTCACAAATAGCGTTGTTTGGTATTTTAATGATTTTACATTAAGTGTATTTTAGGAATTTAATGTTCGATATATTCTTATTTCTGGAAGAAATATTTAAGTATTTGAACATTGATAATTAATTGCTAAAGTATTCAGAAATTGTTTTTAGCATGTTCTAGAAACACTGTTCATACCCTACATTGAGAAGCATAGTGTAAGGATGGAATGCGGTGTTTACTCTATGAGATATCAAAAAAGTATGGTAAAACAACCATGTATTATCAGAAAAGTATGAAGGAAGTAACCTTATGTTAGTAAGGAACCCTACGGTTGGAAGGAACCTTATGTTTGGAAGGAACCTTACATTTTGGATGAACCCTACCTATGGAAGAAACCTTACATTTGAGAAATAAGACAAGTATGGAATTTTGTAAGTATGAAATGATAAGTTTTTTTCTTAAAAGTATGGTTCATCAACCTTACTTTTTTGAACAACCATACGTTTGAATGCTAAAGATAAAGGTTTGGTTCATCAACCCTACTTTTATGATCAACTATACATTTTATTGAAAAGTATGGATTATATACCGTATGTTTGATAGTTGAAGAGAAATGTTTGAGATCAACCTTAAGTTTGAGATCATCCTTATGTTGTGAACCATAAATTCAGAGAATGATTTCTATACAGTTCAACCCTACATTTGATGTCGAATGTTTAAATTACAACTTTATTAAAGCAATGGTATTTATGAGTATTTTCAGGATAATTTCATTCCAGATTAAAAGCCCTAATTTAAAGCGAGCCTTTTAATAATTCGAAGCTGTTTATTTGTGATTCAATGGATCAGTTTAAGAGGAGATTTTCATGATGAATTTTCATAGGATTTATGACTACTCTACTATTTAAACTTTTGAATATCGCGATTCTAAAGGCAACATTTGTGGATCTAAATTTAAAATGAGATTGCTTGACTTTATTCTATATATATACCTATATTATTTTGTTTCACACAAGGGGGAAAATTAATGAAAACAAGATATTCTGTTTCGAAGAGCGAAAAATCTCTATTTTCAGAAGGAGATGAAACTCATCTAAAGATTTACTGATCTACATAAAATATCATTTTGTGAATCAACTACTGTTAAAGTAGAGAATGAAATTTCAAGATCTACAGCAACTGGATCAGTTCAGAATTACATTTACCCAAAGATCATCATTTCTAAAGACAAAGATACATCTACTGTCAATTGCGTGCTATTGAAATTGTGTAGAAGAACTAGGAAAGTATTTTCAACGAACAAAATACACTTTTATCTTGAGTGATCAGCTTCTCATTCTAAGCTGTGTATTAGGTTTTTTGTATGATCCCAAAGGCTTTTTTTAGCCCTAATATTTTAATGGTGCCAACTGCCTATACTCAGTTTTGGAATGGTCTGTTGAAAAGAGGTCCAAATAGTGAAAATCACAAAGCTCGTGGAGTAAAGCATTGGTGGAGTGGATTAGGGATATTCTATTCCCCGAACCACTATACATCATGCTTCCTTTGCTATTTATTTTCCACTGCTAAATATTTGATATAAAGATAAAAGGAAAATCACGATCATTCAAAGAAATTGAAAATGACACAATTCACCCCCCTTATTGTGCGTATCTACTATAACCTGATCCAACAATTGGTATGAGAGGTGAAGCTTTTGTTAAAGCTATAACAAGATAAAAGTTTTAAAGTATTATACTCAGATGAATATGGATGATACAAGAGAAGGAATTCCTATGGTCAAAGATCCATACATAAATGGTGAGAATTATGGATGCTGGAAATCAAGAATGATAATCTATTTGAAAAACCTCAGATACATAGCCTACTAAAAAATACAGACTCCTTCTGAAATAACAGAGAAACCTGAAACATGGAGTACAGCTGTAGAAGCTGAGTATGACATGAATTCGAAGGCTATGAATGTAATAGTATGTTGTCTAGGACCAGCAGAATTTAATATACTATCTCACTACCTGAAATCATATGAAATGTGGCAGACAATTGTAGTTTCTTAAGAAGGAACTAACAATGTCAAAAAGATGAGGTAAGATACTGCGAAACTGAAATTCTATACATTCAGGATGATTGAAGGAGAAATAATCACCCAAATGAATGGAATATTGATAGAAATTTTCAAAAAATTAACTACTTTGGGAGACCCAATCAATCCACCTGATCAAGCTTTGAAATTATTGAGAGTACTACCAACTCGATGGAATGGAATTTCCGCTGCTATCAGACAGTCAACACCTGTAAAAGATTTAACAATGAGAGAGTTAATTGGAAGTCTCATGATGTATGAATATGGAATGCATGATGAAGAAAATGAGCATAATTTTCTGATCGCGAGAGAAGACACTACCTTAAAGTTGTCATCTCAAAGAAAATGCAGAAAGCAGAATAAATAAGAAATAATGTAGTAGGGGTTTTTCTTAGTAGTAAGAACCTCGTAATCCTACATGTAAAATGGGGGTACAAAACCCACTGGGAGCAGGTGCAGTAGCAGTAATGTAGTTGTACTATAGCAGTGGAAGCACTGTTCATCAGCGGGTACTGTAGCGGCGGCAGGGTACTGTAGCGGCGGCGATACTGTGTAGTACTGTAGCAGGCGGGTTACTATTCACAGAATGTGAATTGGGCCAAATATTTAGGCCTACGGGATGTGTAATGGGCTACAAGCCCACTAGGCCTTCGGGCTGTGTAATGGGTTTTCTCTTTATCCAGTTAAAAGTGGTCTTTACATTGATTTAATAATAAAAATGAGGCTTCAGCCCCAACATTTAAAAAAATAAGAAATAAAGGTGAAATAAAAAAGCTCAGATTCATCCAATTCAGATGTGGAACTAGATCAGCTGGCCAGAAAATTCAGTAAGATTTATAGAAATAAGAAATGATTTAAAAATTCTTTTAAAAAGGATGAAAAAGAAGTTAGATGCTATGAGTGCAAGAAGATGGGTCATATCAGACCTGACTGTCCACAATTAAAGGAAGATAAGAATAAGAAATTCTTTAAGAGAAATTATTATGAGAAAAAAGACAAGAGAGAAATGAAGGCTACTTGGATTATATCTGAAGACTCCAGTAGCTCCCCAGAGTCTGATTCAGTAAAGGGGGACGTTAATCGGAAAGCCAATATGTTCTTTATGGCCAAAACTGACGAGGTACAATCCTATTATTCTTCTGACTCTAATTTTGAATCAAGCTATACAAATGATAAACTTGCACCATACTACAAAATGCTTGATCAAAAATATTATTCTTTATTTAATAAACCCAAATCTTTAAGGAATATTCATAATGCAGTTTTCGGAGAGAGAGATAATCTTCTAATACAACATCATGAATTTCTGGAATAATATAACTCAATGAATACAAACAATACAGATCATGAAGCTAAACTAAAAACAATAAAAACTTAAGTAGAAACATATAAAAGTGCAACCCTTACTTTTACAAAAGGATAAAATACAATAAAATAAATTCTTATAAAGAATGGGATTAAAAAGGAAAGATATGGAATTGGTAGTAAAGGTGAAAAAACTAAACTGTACAAGAATTACTTAGTTCCATGTACTAGAAAAGTAATCTGTAACTATTATGGGAAAAAATGACATCTATCTAAGAATTTTTATTTAAGGAAACCCCAAATAAGTGAAATAAAGAAAACCTTTTTTTCAAAAAAATTTAAGATTCTATTGATTTTTGAAAAAAAAGCATGCCTGGATTCCCATATCATTGTTGGCTAACACAACGGGACCCAATAGAATATGGGTACCAAAAAAATCTTTTTAAATGCCTTTCCAGGAAGTAGGACACATGAGAAAAAAGTCTGTATGGTATAAGGACAGTGGCTTCTCCAGGCATATGAGTGAAAATTCATCTAATTTTAAAATAGTAACACAAAAGGATGGTGGTCTAGTCACATTCCGTGACAATGTCAAATGCATGATTATTAGAATTTGAACAGTTCTAGATCTAGAAACTGTCTCAATCAACAAAGTACTGTATGTAGAAGGATTGAATCAAAATCGAATAAATATCTTTCAACTTCATGATGATGGTTATATTGTTAATTTTTCTAACAACTGATTTTCAATTTTCAATGATAAATTGCTTAAATTTAGAGCACCCAGAAATGATAATGTGTATACCCTATATTTAAATTCCTTGTGTAAACAACATGAAAAATGCTTAACTAATAAGATAAATGAATCATGGATCTGGTATAAGAGACTTGGAAACTCGAATTTATCTACATTAAATAAGTTATCTAAGAAACAATTAGTTTCTGATTTTCCTAGTCTCAAAATTGAAAGTGATTGATTTTGTGATGCATGTGAAGTTGTCAAAAAGCACAAATCATCCTTCAAATTAGTTAAAAAAAATTACTACATCTAAAACTCTAGAACTCATCCATATGGATTTTTTTGGACCTTCAAGGGTAGCAATCATGGCTAGTAAATTATATATATATGTTTTAGTTGGTTACTATTCTATATTTACATGGATTTTCTTAATAAATATAAAAATGAAGATTTTATAATATTTGAATGTTTTTGAAAAGTTGTTCAAAATGAAAAATATTTTAAATCAATTTCATTAAGAAGTGCTCATGGTGGAGCATTTGAGAATCTGGAATTCAATTCCTTTTGCTCAAATATGGGTATTAAACACACCTTCTCTGTACCGAGAACACCTCAACAAAACGGAATTGATGAAAATAGAAATAAAACTATTTAATAAATGGCTACAACTATGTTAAATGAATATAGTTTACCTGCCTATTTAAGGGATGAAGTTGTAAGTACAGCCTGTAATATAATGAATAGAGTTTTAATTAGACCAATTTTCAAAAAGACACACTATGAACTATAGAATAACAGAAAACCTAAAGTAAATTACATTATTATTTTTGGATGTAGGCTTTATGCCTTAAACACCATGGGCAATCTTGGTAAGTTAGATCCAAAATTTGATCAAGGCATTTTATTAGGATATTCTGCTACTTCCAAAGACTAGAGAGTTTTTAATAACAAGTAAAAGACTATTGAAGAATTAGTTCATGTAAAATTTGATGAATTTTATCCTATTGAGTAATGTAAATACCAAATTGATGAATCTAACTCTAATGATAACATGAGACTTGAGAACTTGATAAATGAATTTGAAAAAGATATAAATGAAATTCAGTCCAATCCAAAAGAACATGAAACTTAAGAACCTATAAGTTCAATACCTATATAGCGAAGAACCCTAAACAATCACCATTTAGAAACTGTAATTGGAGACTTAGATAGAGGAATAAAAACTAGAAGTAACATAGGAAATCTTGTTGATTTTTCTACCTTTCTATCAAAATTAGAACATAAAACAGTAGAATAATCCTTACCGGATTAAATCGGGGTGAGGGGGGAATCAAACCCCCGAAACCGTGGTTCGTAGCCACATTCTCTAATCCTCTGAGCTACAGGCCCTGTCTCCACTGGGTCTGTTTCCGGTAGTACCCTCCCTCAACTCACCCCTTTCCTCTCCCCATCCATTTCCATTTCGGGTTAAGAAGATGTGAAAGTTCTCTATAGACTATAGAGAACAAAACGGTGCATTGATGAAGTGGTATATAGGGTTTGAATTGGGTTTTTGAATAAGACGACCTTCTTTTCATTTTTTTGATTATATATAATAAGAATGAGAGGTGTTAAGCTTTTGATCATCCTGGTGTCGAGCTATTTTTCCGCAGGACATCCCCTACAGTATCGTCACCGTAGTAGAGTTTAACCACCAAGTTCGGGTCATTCAAGAATTTTTGATCCATTCCATATGAATCAATCAAAAAGGCAAATCCCTTATGATACACTAGATCCGGCTCGGTTATTAATAGAGTGAATAGATCTTCCATTTGAAATATCTCTTCTGATTCAAAATCATGGTGGTACGTGTATCCCCCCCTTTTCCGGTCATGAAATAGATGAAATAAATCCAAAAATGGATTGTTGTTAAAGAATGAAATCTGATCACTTTCTAAACCAGTTCAAAATAAATGATGTTTGGAATTTAGTTGAATGACCTCATAACTACCCAGTTAGAGGAATGAAATCGGTCTTTAGAAATAAAAAAGGTGATCAAGGAATAATAACTATAAATATTGAAAGACTAGTAGCTAAAGGACATAATCAAGAAGAAGGTATAGATTAGGTTGAGACCTTTGAACCTGTAGCAAGATTAGAAACCATTAGAATCTTTTTAACATATGAATCTCATATGAACTTTAAATTATTTCAGATGGATGTTAAGTCTTCCCTTTTTAATGGTTATTTATTGGTGGAAGTTCATGTTGAGAAACCTCCTAGTTCTGAAAATTCACAAAAACTATATTCTATTTTTAAACATTCTAAAGCTCTTTATGTTCTTAAACAAGAACCTAGAGTTTGGTATGAATGATTATGTTATTTTATTTTGAAAATTTATTTTATTATTTTTATGCAAAATCAAACACTATTTAAGAAAACTGTCAATTCTAATATTTTATTAGTTCAAAATTTATTTTGATGATGTAATTTTTGGTTCAAAAAATAAAACTCTTTGTTATGAGTTTTCAAACTTAATGCAAAAAGAATTTGAAATGAGTATGATGGGAGAATTAAATTTATTTTTAGGACTTCAAATTTTCCAAAAAGATTTTGGAAATGTTTTGAATCAAAGAAAATACATTATTGATTTACTAAAGAAATTTGGACTTTAAAACCATAATATATATAAAAATCCTATGTGTACTAATGTAAAACATGATTTGGATGAAGCTGAAAAATCAGTAGACAACTAGATATATAGAGGTATGATTGGTAGTTTATTATATCTTACTACTGGTAAGCTAGATATTATGTATTTAGTATGTCTTTGTGAAATATTTCTATCATATCCTAAATAATATCATTTAACTGATGTTAAAAGAATTTTTAGATATTTAAAAGGAACTGTTTTTCAATCTCTACATTATCCCAAAATGTATGATTTTAATTTAATTTAATATTCAGATGCAGTCTTTGGGAGTTTTAGATTAGATAGAAAATGCATCTCAGGAACATTCCACTTTTTAGGGAAATCCATAGTATCATGGTATAGTAAGAAACAACACTCAATAGCCATGTCAACAGTCGAGGAAGAATATGTATCTGCTGGCAGTCTCTATGCATAGGTTTTGTGAATGAAAAACACTCTTATGGATTTTGGACTAAATTTTAATAATACACCTATTTTATGTGATAATACAAGTGCTATAAATATTTCAAAAAATCATATTAATCATTCTAGGACTAAGCATATTGATATTATAAATCACTTTTTAAGAGACCATATTATTAAAAAGGATATATTTTTAGAATTTGTGAATACTGATATTCAATTAACTGATATTTTTAATAAACCATTTCCCACTAAAAGGTTTGATTTTATTAAGGGAGAGTTAGGTTTATTTAATTTTAAGTGTTTCATTATACATTGGATTATATATACTGACGATCGAAATTTTTCAATCTCATCGGTGGAAATCGCAAAAATTCTAAACTACCCTCATTAGGGAGTTTATCATTTTGATTTGAAAAATATTGGTGATAGTGTACATAAATATGAAGATATTATATTGTTTCTATTTGGATCAACTAATATCAAGAAGATGTTTGTAAAGGATTTGGATCTGGACCAGAAGATATTGGTTAAGTTTGTGCAAACAGGTACTGCACCTAGGATGTTTGAAATGGAAAAAATTCTTTATCCAGATATGTATTTAATGTTTTTGCTGATAAGTGATAACAAATTTATCATTCTGAGATACATGGTGTGGTATCTCAATTATTGTTTCCCACCATAAGAAAGAATGAATTTTTGTCCTTTTGGAAGATTCATCTCAAAGATTCTATTTACAAAAGATATGATAAGATTGGTCGATGCTCTGGTGAGATGTCACCATTGTAACAACATCAATGCTAGTACATTGAAAAAAATTGGATATTTCATGAGAAAAATAAAAAAAAGATGCTTACTATTAGAGATGAAGTGGATGAAGAAAGTGCTCAGGCCCAAACAGCAAAATCAAAAGAAGGACAAGATGGATCAAGAGTCAGTGATGTATTAACAAGTCTCAGGTTTGAGGATACGGATGTATCTAAAGAATTAATTCCGGAAGGAATTCAGTTTAAAAGGACCAGGGATCAAAATCCTATTGAAGAGCCTGCTGTAACTTTGAATATTTTATCATCTAGTGATCTCTTAAGCTATAAGTTTGTAAGCAAAGCTGCAGTTGAAACCGAACCAGTAATAGAAAAATAGGCCGAGATAGTTTCTTGTGAAGGAGAGGTAGTGGCCCGAACTCAAATTTATCAAGTAGAGGTTGATCAAGAACAAATTATTTTAGAGAATCCAGTTATTAATGAAGAACATGCAGATGATGCTCATGATGAGAAACCACCAGTACTTGAAAACCAGGAAAAGAATGATTCTAAGATATATTCTGAGGTATTGAATGATATTTTCTCTATTGATGAGTCTAGGAAAGGCTCAAAGGAAAAGACTGTTGTGAAACCAGTATGGGGAGGGACTAATGAAAAATCAGATGCTGAATCCATGAAATTAGTGTTGTTGCATCAAGTTGAAGCTGAAAATGAGAATCAAGCACAGGGTTCCTCTGATTCAGTAAATACACATATGGGTGAACCAGAATGTTGACTGAAACTGAAAATGAGAATGCTGCTCTATGGAGAGCATTAGAAATTAAACATTTAAATTTTCAAAGGCTAAAAAAGTACTATTTCTAAATAAGAAGTTGAAATTTTTAAGAATGAAATGTTAAATGTAGTTTAAAAGTTAAAATCAGAGATGATTATGATGACATAATTAATGGAATTTTGATCTTTCATGGAGCAACAATTTTCATCTGTCAGAACTAGTGAGTCCAGTACATCAGGTAATTCACCTAATTTAATCAGAATATTTCAGGCCATTATAGTGGATATAGAGAATATGAATGCCATACAGTAGGAATTTTAGTGAAATAGTTCCCCTCTGTCTGTACTGTTAAATAATCAGATGTTTTTAGTTGACTAGTTAACTTCTAGTGATCCAGGGATTAGAACCATGATGAATCAGTTCACAGAAAAGTTTATTGTTTTTTTGGAGAAGGAATAAAGACTTTAGGAAATTTTTAGAGTAATTCTGATTGAAGATATTCATTTTTCATAGGAAATTAGTGATATAATTATCATGTTGGGAGATGGATTTGATGAGAAGATTAAGGGAATAATTGACAGAGAGAAAGGTAATAGTTCTGAGGATATGAACCCTATCTCACACTCATACCCAACCTTGATTCATGTTGTTTTTCATTATTGTATTTTTAATTATATGAAATATCATTACATATCATTTTAATTTGTTTTAATTTGTTTTAATATACTGTCTATGATTGAAAAGACAGTAACCCATGTTTTACGTATTTATAAAAATTTTATAATAGCACTTACATAAGTTCAGTGCTACATTCAAATGTGTTATATTTGTTCTTCTATCATTCTTTTTTATATGAAAAAAAGTTGTATATATTAGGATAAACACAACATTTTATTTTTATATATTTTAATTTATTTAAAAAATTACTTGATACATCTTAATTCTTTAAGGGGGAGAAATTATGTTAAACCTAACATTGTATTTTGATGTTATATAAATTTTTTAAAGAGATATATGGATAACCATAATCTTTTAATGGGGGGGAATTTTTTTTATTTTTAGGACATTGGATAATATAATGTTAATTTTTTTTAAAATAATTTTGTTAAAATTAAATATTTTATTTATCTTTGAAAAATTCCAAACTATATGTAATTAATTTTTTATGTCAATTTCATTAGTTATTTTAGGGGTTTTGTGATCATCAAAAAGTGGGAGATTTTTGAGCATTTGTTATAATAAAAAATACATAATTTTATTATTAAAAAGGGGGAGATTTTGAGAAAAATAATCTATATCTTTATAATGATTTTTATGCTCACAGATACCCTTATTTTTTATTCTAATGATTTTACTTTAAGTGTATTTCAGGAATTTAATATTCATTATATTCTTATTTTAGGAAGAAGTATTAAATTTTTGAACAGTGATAATTAATTTCAAAAGTATTCATAAATATTTTTTAGCATGTTCTGGAAACACAGTTCATACACTATATTGAGAAGCATAGCGTAAGGATGGAATGCGATGTTTACTCGATGAGATTTTAGAAAAGTATGGTAAAAAAACCATACGTTATCGGAAAAGTGTGAAGGAAGGAACCCTACATTTGGAAGGGACCTTACATTTGGATGGAACCTTACATTTGGAAGGAACCCTCCATTTGGAAGAAACCTTATGTTTGAGAAATCTTTAAAGTATGGAATAAGATCATTATGTAAGTATGGAATGATAAGTTTGTTTCTTAAAAGTATGTTTCATCAACCATACTTTTGTGAACAACCATACATTTTAAAGATAAAGATAAAAGTATGGTTCATCAACCTTAATTTTATGATATACTATATATTTGATTGAAAAGTATGGATTATATACTGAATGTTTGAGAGATTAAGAGAAACGTATGAGATCAACCATATGTTTGAGATCAACTTTACGTTGTAAACCTTATGTTCATAGAATGTGTGCATTGTTGTTCAACACTACATTTGAGGTCAGATGTTTGAATAATGACTTTATTAAATAATGGTATTTATGAGGATTTTCACGCTGATTTCAAGCCATATTAAAATCTCGAATTTGAAGCATGTCTTTGATAGATTCAAAGCAGTTTATTTTTTATTCAAAGGATCAGTTTAATATGATCTTTTCATGATGATTTTTTGGGGAGTTACGACTGCTCTGCTATTCAAACATTTTCATATCATGATTCTAAATGAGAATTTTTTGATCTAAATATAAAAGGATAAATCTAGTATTATATATATATATATACACCTGAATTATCTTGTTTCACAAAAGGGGGACAAATTATTGAAAAGAAGATGTACTGTAATGAAGTGTGAAAAAGCTCTGTTTTCTGAAGAAGAAGAAACTCGACTAAAGATTTACTAATCAATATCGAATATATTTATGTGAATCAAATACTATTAAAGTTGAAAATGGAATTTCAAGATCTAATGAAACTGGGTTGGCTCAGAACTACTTTTACCCGAATATCATCATTTCTAAAAATAAATATCCATCTATTATCAATTGTGTGCCGTTGGAATTGTGAAGAACAACTGGAAACGTATTTTAAATGAACAAAATACTCTTTTAACATGAGTAATCAGATTCTCATTATAACCTGTGTATTCAGTTTTGGGTATGAACCGAAAGGCTCTTTTTTATCCTTAAGATTGTAAAGGTGTCAACTTCTTGTACTCAGTTGTGGAACGATCTGTTGATAAGAGGACCTGATAGTGAAAATCACCAAGCTCATAGAGTTGAGCATTGGTGGAGTTGACTAGGGGCATTATTTTCCCCGAACCACTATACATCATACATCCTGTGCTATTTATTTTCCACTTCTAAATCATTGATATAAATATAAAAGGAAAAACAATGATAATTCGAAGAAATTGGAAAAGGCACAATTCACCCCCCCTCTTGTGCGTATCTAGAATAACTCGATCCAACAAATAATATCTATGAGACTCTTATAACCATTCATATATAATTAATTTATGCCTTGGGTATGGGATAACTCTACATTTATATATCTATAAATGTTATAACACTTATAGTGAATATATATATTCATACATATTTACATTCTTATATATATATATACATGGTGACACATAATCAAATATATTCTCGCTTAGGCTGAGGTAGGTATCGCTAACCATGTTTCCCATGGTGAACCTGAGTTCTAATTGCAATTATTTACTGAATTAGTATCTTATTGATATAACTATACACTAATATGTTTTATTTTGATAGGATGGGTATACATTATACAACTTCTTTGTTGGTCTACTAAGTCTATATCACACCCTGTTCGGGACGCCGTTTAGTACATGAACAGACCTAACTGTTGTAGGTTCTAGATCATGAATTGTGCTTTCATACTATTACCCTTATGGTATAGGATAAATTATAGGTTTAGAGGATCAATGTAGTGTTTTTGATGTTATTAAATATAGGAATTAATTATTTTTCCCCTTGTTAGTCTATCCCTGTGTATTTTACTATATGTTCACTACCATGTGTTACTGTTTTATGTTTTCACTTATACATTGTTTCATGTCCATAAATGATTATTCATTAATTCATTTTTTTATTTTCAGTTATTATATTTTGTTACTCTCTTCATATACTTATAATATTATTTATTTATGATGTCACTAAGTATTTATTATTAACCCAGAGGGTATAGCATCCCCACTTCACTGCCTTTAGACAATCACTTCAAGTTTGCAGTCTCTGGAATAAAGAGAGGGTGTTTGAGGCATAGTGGCCTATCAGCTCATGGCACCAATTTAGTGGCTCTAAGGCTAGGATTTTACACTTTTACATAAGGGTAATCAGGCTTATGTAAGGGTCGTTTCTTGTTTCATATAAAGGTCATCGTGAATTGGATGAAGGTCATTTTGAGTAGTATAATGGTCACCTCGAGTTGTATAAAGGACATTTGAATATCACATAAAGGTGATTTGATTTCATGTAAGGGTAATCCTATTTGTAAGGGCCACCCAAATCAAATAACATATATTCATAAGATCTTGTAAGATTCATTGCAATAATTCCATATAATAGACAAATATTTAAATAAAATATTTATAATAAGAGTTTCATATTCTTATATATTTATGATCAATTTGTTTTAGAGTTTTATATAATTAGGAAAAACTATTATATATCCAAATATTATAATAAAAAGTATAAAATTCCATTAAATGACTATTTTTCCCAAAAATAAGATTCTTATATTTAAACACTTTTTTCATTCAAAACACTTTTTGATATTTTAATATAATTCACCATATCAGAACGATTCTCTATAGTTACTACAAATCCTTTGATCCTATGAGAAAAATGAAAAATATGGAATGATAAAATCAATTCTCTGTTAAGGATATAAAAAATTATTTTTGTTAGCTCATTGGATAACATTAAAATCTATGATAATGTTTAGCATTTTGAAAGTAAAACATTGTTCCAATTAAAAAAATATCTTCATGAGAAAATAAAAATTATATTAAATAAAAAATTTTAAATCCATTAATAATCATTAGAAAAACATGAAACCATCATGAAATCATTTCTTTGGAAAAAAATAAATTTAACCTTTAACATTTCACAAACATTCTATACCTTTTAGAATATAATGATTTCCCAAAAAATCAATAGCCTAAATATAATTTCTATATTGGATCATAATATTCCTAATATATGTTCACTAATGTTTAAACCATGTATGAATAAATGATGACCTATTAATTCTCTAAGAGTAACCTACCTGGTTATCTCTCTCATTTTCACCTTTATATACTAATCATTACCCCCTGAATTAGAGATTTATATCAGGCTCACCAAACATTATGAGCTATGTTAGGCTCAGTTGTCACCATATATAATTACCAAGTACCATATCATGGATAAAAAATTTATAAATTTTCACTTTTTTTCATATAACCTTTGAAAAACTCAATTAAACCCATAGGTTAATCACTTTGCATTTCAATTTAAAAATAAACAGAAATATCTTTTTTATTGGAAAACTAATAAAAATGAAAAACTACCTAAAAAATGGGAAACTAAATTTTCATTTTAAAACCATGAGATGTTGTATTGTAATTTTAATACCAAATAAAGGTCATTATGGGAAGAAAATATGTTCATTTTGTGTTTGGTAAAAAAATTTCTTTTTCAGTTTGGTTAAAAAATTCAAACATGGTCCTTATGGAGTATTTTTAAAAATAAAATATTAAACCATTATAGAGAAGGAAAAAATTTACTGAAAATAAAATTTTAAAACCTTTTATGTGTAAATAATAACATTCATAAAACATTTTAAAGAACACCAACATTGAGGAAAAATATTTTAAATGAATATGTTAAAACTACGTTTTAAAGAGAAATCCTAGACCACTTTTGTAACATTTGAACTAAATGATAATTGAAGAAGTTAAATTGAAAAGTATTTAAAAAAACATGAGTTTTAATAAAATAATGATAAAATAAATAATTGTGTAACTATATACACAACATAAAATGAAATATTTATTGAACATGGAATGTGTATTAATGAAAGTAAATTTAGATGACAAATCCACTTAGATGGAGTCTAGATATCCATGTACATTATTTAACTAATTCATAATAAACTTATATTAATTACTTAAATGTTTGGAAACTTCTATATGGTTTATTCCCTTATAATAATACATTTTATATCCTTCAGTACCATGTATTATAAAGTTACTAAATTGATTAAGTTCATGTATATCATTTTCAGGATGTCTCGTTCATAATCCCAAAACCACTTCAGTAGATTTACCAATGTCAAATTGGTCATTTTTTCATCATATACTGAATATTAATCTGGAAATAATTATCATTCATTATATATTAAATAAAATATCATAACCATTAATAAAAGGAAGTCATGAAAAAAGAATTACATCACTTTGTTGAGGTATAGTCCACATATATGCATAAAAAATGTTATCATTTTCCAAAAAATGTATGGGTAAGAAATTAAGTAATATATAATAATTTAATAATCATAATTATGTCATTAATATAATATTTATTCTTTAAATCCATAATAATAACCATCTTTGTGAGGTGGTGATGAAAAAAACACATTGCTTCGTGGAGGTTGTAGTCCACACTTACGCACGAGTGATATTATCATTTATTATAGGAATGAAAAAGAGATGGAAAATGGTTGTTCCATAAATATAATAAAAATTATGTATATGGAATATACAAATGTCATCATTTCATCCTGGTAATTGAATATTTCAAGGAGTTTGATGATGAAATAATCATGAAACACCCGGTTAAGAGTTATACCTATTCTTTGGAAAATCTCATTTGGGTTTCACTTTAAGCCTTCTTGTATTGTTTTTGGAGAGGTCATAACCTCTAAGACATGATTAGGAAGTATTTGAAGGTATTTTGGTAGATGATGTTTGAGGAAAATGAATCAATATATTTGACAGATAAAGTAGTTGTCCTTTTATAAGTGGGGTGGGTGAAAATCTTGGAAATAATAAAATATTAATATATAAAATGTTTATAAATCCTCTAAAATGGATAATAAGTGTTATATAATAGAATATAAAGATTATAAGGTATAAATAAAATCATCAAATAAAATTTATACAAGCTTAATAGGAAATTTAAACCTTATGATTTGGTTTAATCCTTCGTTAAGCCAGTTTAACCTTAATAGCTGTAACACAATTTTCAATATTTAAGGGTAAAGAAGGTCCTTTTAAAAATTAAAAGTGGAACATAAATGAAAATTTATGGATCTAAAATTTAACATCAATTTCAGTTAATATAGAATTTTTATCATTTATTATATATTTTTATATTAATAATTAAATACCCTTTAAAGTCATTTTCATGATTATTCACAACATTTGACTTTTAAAAATACTAATAAAATAATAGAATTTGAATTAAAAATACTTTATCAACACTTATAAATTTTAAATATCCAAAAAAATTGGTGCCTTACAATTTTTTAAAACATATTAATTTTAATGTTTTTAGAATAATTTGTTTTTTTTAATATTTTCACTATTGGTAAATTGGTGTTGCCTATACATTCAAGGTAATTATAGAATAAATAAAAATTAAAAAAAATTACTATCATAAATATAGTTTATAATTTACTTTTATCATATATATTCATAAATATTTATATATTATCTATATCCATATCATTAAAATATAATATGTGAGAAAGAGTGACATTTTTGATTTACTCTTAAATTCAAATAATATAAAGAAAGTAATCAAAGGTAAGTGGAATTAAAATGTCATATTTTTAAATATAAAATAGTTGTAGTATAATTAATTTCATATTTTGAAAGAAATGAAATATTGGGGTTGATGTTTTATACATTATCCCATAGTTTTAACCATGTTTACCCCATTTCACTTATTACTATGATAATAATTATGACAAAAAATTGAAGGAAACATATTAAATAATTTGAAACTCATGGTTCCAAATATGAAATACATTTTTTATGATTCATATTTTCTAACTTAAAAAATATAATTTTAATATACGTGCGTGAAACTCAATGAATTATTTTTAACAAAATACTATTTTTATGAATAAAATTGATTTTATACAAAAATCATGTATAATTTTGATTCCCATAAAATTATTTGGTTTATGTTTAATAAAATGAATATTATTTAACTTTTAAATAAATTATAAATTAAATGTGACATTGAAATTCCATTTATTAAAAGTAATGAAAAGACAGCCTTTGGAAAGTCAATATATTTCACTATTCTTCCAATAATCAACATTTTCAGAAAAATCAGACAAATGAATCATATTAATATTTTTAAATCCTTATTTTGAAATGATTTCTATTTTATCAATATATTTTTTTTAACATTTTATTAAATTAATCATAATATATGCATTTGAAATGTAATAAAAATGGTTTTAGAGGAAAATGTATCTTTAAAGTGTAAAATTAATTTACTCTCATTCCTTGTATATGAAACACCATAAAATGAATTTTAATCTATTTTAATAAATATAATCCCTTTAATCACCAATAAAATCATTTTTCTATAATAATCAACTTAATTTCATTTTATTAAAATACAGTACAAAAAAAATATTGTTTTTAAAAAATGTCTTCTTTAGTCTTGTAAGATTTAATTTAAAATTGAGTTCTAATTTTCTATGAATTTATCAATACATTTTTATTATGTAAAAATTTTCTAAATATATTTCATAATGTGGTTACTCATTCTCACACCCTCTAATATAACATATATGTTATAATTTTCATATTTTAATAATAATAATTTAAAAATATATAACAGTTCATATTAAGTTCGATATTGCATATTCCACACAATATCAAATGAAATAATATTTAAAGAAAATAAATTATAAAATCTTGGGGTGTCACATTCTATGCTCTTAATGAAATTGTGTTTCCAAATTATCTCATGTTTGATAGAATTGGTTTGGGACATTTTATGAATAAATTCCAAGAATTTGAATAAAATATAAATTAACTCCAAGAATTATATTTTCATTCACATAAATAACATTTAATTTTGAAAATAAATTTAATTTCAATTTTAAAAACAGGAAACTTACCATTTCAACGATATTTCATAAAAACATTTAGCATTTTGGGACTTTTACTTGTGAAAGTGTTCCTAAAAGTGTACCTAAATATATGAGTGGTGGAACTTGATAGATTTATGTTCATCTTTATTGTGATAGAGAATTATTTTACAATTGATATAGAGAATATGAAAAAATATACATTGTTTATATCTAAAATATATTTAAAATTTTATTCTATGGTTGTTCATTGTGAAATTTCATCATTTATTTCATTTCTCACTCCATTTAATGAATTTTGAAGATTATTTTTTCATTCTTGAAGAAATAAAATAAACTTAAAACACATCACAAGATCCACAAATGTATAAAATGTTATCCCTCCAATATTTAGAATTTAACCCAAAAAAATATGGTTAAAATTAGGTAAGATAATATCAAATATGTACAAATACTACAATAATATCTAAATATTCAAAAACTTACACCTAAAGTTTAATATAATTCATTTGATAAATAAAAAAACATAAAACCAAAGGATCTTAGGTCATATAAGAAGTGTGAAAGAGATGATGTTTAAAATTGTTGGTATGTAAATATGTTAAAATCAATAAATACATAAAAAAATATTTCCCAAATTTCTTTAAGGATAATTTGTAAATTAATTTAAGCATGAAAAATAAAAATCAAATGAATGCACAAACTATACCTCATCCATTTGAATTCACAAGTTGTATTCTCTCATTATTGATCTATCATCGCCGAAAGACACCAACCTAGATATCCTTTTGATCATACAAGGTTTCTTCACAATTCTTGTATAACCAATCTACATTTCCAAGGTGGTAGAATGGTAAATTGAAGTTTGTTATGATGTACCTTCAATTGCCAGAAGAACACTGGATCAATCAAGAAAGTTTGGTCAATTCGACCTTGTTCTTCCTTAGTAATATCTCTCTATGAAGTTGAGAGGAGTTTATAGGAGAAATTATCTCTCTAAACTCATGAAACTGGTTTAGTTTCTTCTTCAAGATGCTAAAATTATCCTTTTAAAAGAGTTTATACATTCTAAAATTTTTCATTGGTACTTGTAAAGTAATAACCATTATTTTTGACATTTTTGCATATATATGAATTAATAAACATGTCATAAAGGTCACAAATATTTTATCACTCACTTTTAACACTATAAAATGTTACGGGATAATAGAAAATCATTTACTTGGACCGTGTCATCAAAAAATAATTTAACTATCCTTGAACAACTTTTGTTTTTTTTGAAAACTTATATTTATCATATTCACTTTTATGATTAAAAAAATTGAGAGTAACATGATAAGTAAATTCAATACTCATTATTATAAATTTGAATAATATAATTGAATTAGTTTTAATTGTGACTGATCATACCAGAACATTCATCAACCCCTGTATGTGAGAACCACTTATTCTTAAACTCTTATTCATAAGAATAGATAGAACTTGTGGATAAACTTAGAGTGTGATCCTCTAGGTAATTGTCTTGATATTAATGAGACCAACCCACAAACCAATATCTGAGACTAGAAACTGATCATAGACCCTAAGTTGATATGAAATGTCATATCTATGACTTCCTCCAATGAACACTTATATTTAATATAATATTCTTATCTCATTATATCTCATAAAGTAGGATTAACATTTGTTTCACCATCCTTTAGTTTCTTTATATATTTCATGACCTTACTAGATGAACATACCTTGATTTACCATATCCATTGATTTATGAAGTTACTACAATCCTAGTCAACCAAGGCCCATGTGAAATCTCTTACTGAACTAGGAAGCGACATATTATATCTTTATCATTCAACAAATTACATACCACCCAAAAAACACCAAAAAAACTAAATCACCATGATTTCATTATCACAGTTTTTTCCTCAAAATAATGTTTATGATCAAATGAAACATTATAATAATGATCTCAAGTCTAGAGACTAATACACATGTTCATAGACAAGAACAAAAAATGAAACCTGAAACACAAGGTGTTCTTATTGGTGGTTCTATCACCATAATATCATTTTTTCATCATCACCAAGTGTGAACATCATAATGAGAAGTCTCAATACTTATGATCCAAAAACACCTGATAGTAAGACATCATATGTTCCTTATCAGTATGATGTAACTAGACCAAGAGACATATGTTTAACATTACTATTATAGCATCTTGAGGGTCTCATTATAGATGGAAAATTCTATTACCATTTAATATAACACATAATTTAAGGACATTACCATGTAAATATTGGATGTAGAAATCTCAACACTATCATGGTAATAATAAATAGACACATGTATATATCAATTTGTATACTTGTTATGGAAATCAAAAGAACTATTCGATTTGGGTCAAGGTCAACCGCTATTTCAACACTCCCACTTGCACTATATCCAACTTCTTAAATGTCCCTGTTGGATCTAAAATTATTAAGATCATTTTTTTTCTATGTCAAGAATTTATTTGCTTGGGCTACCACGTCTCCAAAACATAGAAACGTTTCTCTGCAAGTCCTCATTTCCTTGAGTATATTTTTCTAAGAGATGTATTCCCCCATTGTATACCTTTTTCCACTGTCCATACTTGAAATATTGGCTAGTGAAAGTATCATAAATTAAATTATGATAATACTTTACATACTAGGTGTGATTCTAAGATCTGGAATAAATTTTTGTTTATTTTACACTTCTTATTAGCTTCTTTATAAACTAAAACGTATTTAGTATTTATACAGAAAGATAACACTATTTTTAATGAGCTTTTATTTCTAATTTTCTTATTGTAACTTCTATATAATATCACAATGATCCAAAAAATACTAGTCCCCCCCTTAAAACTAGTATCATTTCCTCTCCACATTCTAGGTACATATCTTTTGTACTTACTCAAGTACAATCAGGTAGTTCTAATTACATACCTTGTAGTTCCACTAGTTACAAATGATATTTTCCTACTATAATGTATACCAATGTAATATAATTTTTTTAAATATAATGGAATATGTGATTGATCCATCGATAAAGAATATAGAATACAAACTATCCTGTAAATATCTTCCAATATACTGTACATGACCTCCTAGAGAGGTATACAACAAGTGACATTTTTAAAAATTCTATGCCAAGTTGTTGTAAGTTGTATATTTCAATACTATGTCAGTATATGCACAATTGACTAGTTATAGGAAACCTTTATATTAACATTATTAAATATAATTCTCTCGAAATCTAGTTTCTACATTATGCCAGACTATGGAGAGTTATTCTTCATTATAGTCTTCACTAACTATAATACCAATTATTTTTCTCTATATGTTAAAAAAAATATTTTACTTAGAAAAATGGTTATTGCACTAACGCCCAGAAGATACGTCGAATCAGTTCATTCCAAATGAATATTCTATGATCTAGTTTCTTACATTAATCATAGACTATATTCTTGAAACATCCACCCTTATTGGAATTCTATGATGTCACCATCCAGTTTTGGTATCATCATATAGAGATCTTCTAGGATTTGTGGTTTTGAAATACAATGCTGAATGAAATGGTCATATAGATTATATATGATGAGTAAAATTGTAATGGTTTTTGGAATAACGACTTGGTATAACCAATCAAGCCTTATTGGTACCACAATTTTACCATCCATGTATAGTCTCATTAGAATACCCACCACAATATTCAAATTAAAGAATCTCTTGATTGTGATACATGGAAACCATTATTAAATTGTAGTTAATCTTGTCAATCTTAGATAATTGACATATAATACCTAAATATGGGAATCATTATTCTAAAAGAATGTATCACTGACAATGGAGATTATAAAACCATCACCCATGTTTTATTCTTCCAATTCTATATATGTCTCTCGAACAATCTTCTCACACAATCTTGTGGAATTTTTTCCTATGAAAACTACTGGTACACATTTGGAATTGTTTAAAACCAAGTCAATATAGCTCCCACTATCTCAAGTATATATGTGAAACCTCTTATAGAAATGTGTTGTATCACTTCACAACAACTTTTCTATCATATTTATTTTTTTTAATATCCAAAAAAACATTTTGGATAATTATATTATATGTACAATGTGTTTTACTTGATGCATGTTTTTTATATCGTTGACGATAATTTTTCTTTGGAACACATATTATATTGACATAATGGATTTAAATCATACTATAAATCATATGATTTCAATTTTTCATGATATTTTAGATATTATTATTTGATAACATTGTTAATTTTGAATCTTTTCTCGAAAACTAGAAGTATTTCAAATGCATGGTTTTTAACATTGACACTCCTTTTACATACATCATGAAATTGATGTGTATGAGGAAATTTGTGTTTAATAATAGCTCCACAATCCATTTTATTGATAAATTATAACATGAATGGCTCATCATCAATCATCCTTATTTTCACCAATTCAATGATGTGGATGAGGTAATGTGAATTTTGGAATTACACCACACAACATTATATTAATCGATGAATTCTTGGTCAATATATTATTTGGCACACTATCCCAAAGAATATCATATATTCAATAAATTCATATACAATAATTTACTTTTAAATTACTTAAATACATGAATGATTCTTAAGAAGTATACATACCACTAGCTTACCCTTGGAATAGTTCACTCTCTCTAGAAAAACTAATTATGAAATCTTTTTGGATTTCCTTTTTAAGGTTTCTTTGACCAAAATAATTGACATAGGTATATAGATAGTACCTAAGGACTTTAACTACAAAGAGTGGAAATAAATACTAATTATATCATTGAAAAATATTTAGTTTATCTTGAAAAAGTATTATATTTCCAAAAATGGGTATACAAGTCTTTCATTTTATACTCATCATATGTTTCACATGATTCATGTATAAATAAACTATTGTTTGAGTATGAAACACCAAAAAAATGGTTCCAAACTAGAATAATTGGTCTTTATTTACAAAGGGAATGTGAGATAAATGTTCTGGTTATACTCGACAAAAGTTATACTAGAATCAATAAACCTGTAAATAAGAAGTAATGTACTTATCAACACTGACTTAAGAACCACCCATTCTCAGTCACTTGAAAAAAACAACTTACTTCTTCTAATTTTTTTAAATACATGGTTACTATATTTATGATACACATATGTGATAATAATATAGTATTTATTAACAACAATGTATAATGAAAAAATTACTTTCATTTTATGAATACTCTTGAAGAAGAAGAGACTACTTTCTTTTTCAATTCATTTCAGTTCATTTAAACTTATATAAATATATTTAATGATATGAAAATAAAATAATATCTTGTTTAACACCACTTTATTTATTGGGAATCGGTAAGGTTCCTCTAACATCACTCTTATCATTGGCCTTTTCACATTTTCTCTCAACTTATTTTCCATAAGAACTAAAGATTAGTCTTTCTTTAATGTTCTTTTTTCTTGGGCAACCATACACAAAAGATAACGAAGTGTCTTATCCATACTGTTGATTTTATAATTTATAAACAATTTATAGTAAATTTTTGAAAATAATATAAGAAATAGTTTAATTTTAATATCATGATCCATTATTCGATTTAAATATATCCAATGTAAACATAGCCAATTCATATGTCACTTACATTTCTCCTCATAATCTTCTATGAGATGAGATAACGTGTGAAATCATCGATGTTCATATTTTTTATCCACAAATCACATCGGACATCAATGATATCATTATGAAAAACCATAATATTTGTCATACACTAGTATCATATAACTATTACGAAATCCCTCACTTCTTAATGTGTATTAATAGGTATTGGGGATTCCACTTCCTTGAATTTACTCTATTATAGTATTGTGTGCAAGTACATGTGTAACTATTTGGGAATTAATGATGGATATGACAGTTAATATGTCTAATTATTATATTAGTGTGTCTTGAGTTATTTACATGTCAATTTTATACAAAAATAAAATCTACCAGATTTTAATTTTATCTTTATTATTGATTTAGACAATACCGATTTATTCATTAAATATATGACATGACCTGTTTTCATTCTATTAAATCTCTATAAAAGAATAAGAATAACTGTCACTTGAGTATTATAGTGTCAACGATCCTTGAACCCCCACCTTATAACCTACTTTATTTGGTTGTACCCCTAATCAGAGAGTCTAAGGTATGCACTAATCTGGCCAACTGTATTAACTCATTTTTCTTTTGTCTGTTGAGTGAAGTCTTATATCCTGCAAAGAATTACATTAAATTCATCATAAAGTTTTCTATAAATTGTCAAAAAGATAGATTTTTCTACCCATTTTATGGAAAAAAATTTAAGTAGACCATTACCCTCATATGAACTCTCTGGTAGTTGGAGGAACCCTAAAATTTGGATGATCGGGAACCCCATACACCCGATTTTGTTCAAATTCCAATTATGGGAGGATTTTTTGACTAAATATTTTCATTTAGGGATTTGGTAAGTTAATCGCCTCTAATTTTATCCATGTCTATTTATCATGTTTATTCTATGTTATCGCATGCACAACATAACCATGGTTTTAAATAGAAAACATTCACCACACAAGTTTAATTTTTCTTTTCAATAATGTTTAGTTTTAAATATTTCGATAGTATATAATTAATCCAAATTCATGAAATAATTAACCATGCACATGATACAATAAATAAATAATTACTTGACCATGATCTATTAAATATTTTTTAATCCATTGAGGTAATAATGGATTAAACATGACCCTAAGAAAATTTCTTAAGTCAATACGTGACGTGAATTGTAGTGCTCGTAACTCCCTTTTACTTCACATTTTATGTCTATGTTAGAACTCAAATTGAAACTCACATCCCTAAACTCCTCTGATAATCACAATGTATATCCCACATAGGTGAGTGGATCTCGGAGTGGAAAATTATATTTTATCACTAAAATGTGGGCACACATGCACTTATACAAATTAAATATAATGATACGATGCACGAATCATTAAAATAAAAAAATAATTATTAAATTATATAAAACCAAAATGTGATAAATAAATTATATTAATAATAAACCAAAAATTAATGAGTCAGTCAAGGATTATGATCAATCAGCAAGAAATTATATTTCAAAAGAAAAATTAAAATTATTAAAATACAACTTTAGGGTTTTTAATTCATTGACATGCATTAAAATTATTGCAATTAATTATTGATTCGTCTCAAAAGACCTGAAATAAATTTATTATATCCTAGAAAAATAAATTTAATTTCTGAATTTTTTATAATTTTATTCAGAATTTTTGTACTTAATGAAGATCCCCAAAAATAAATTTTGGATTACTGTTGAGTTAAATGGGTCTGGCCTAATGGACCCGGAAAAATTTAGTAGAGACTAAGATGGGAATCCATTTAAAGGATATATATAAATATACACATATATATAATAATAATAATAATATAAAATTATAGAATGCTACTATTGGAAGATTTGTCCCTTTTTATCGATATTTTAAACAGGCTTCCCTAGAAAGCTTCAAATAAGATTCCAAGGTAAGATTCGTCATTTTAATTAAATGATCTTCCAAGGGAAGTTTCAAAATAGAATCTATGATAAGATATATACGTTTAATTAAAGAATATTACATGATAATATATTAACTATATTTAAGGGAAGTGTTATCCTTTTAATTAAACAAGATTCCATGAGAATCTTAAAACTAAAGTATCTATAGGAAGCTTTATCCATTTAATTAGATAAGTTTCCATGGAACAATTATATTTAAAATAGTCTACCCCAATCTTATTTCAGATGATATAAATAATATGAAACATAATTTCATTATTATCTAACTAAATATCAATCACATTGATATCCATTGACATGAATAAAAAATATAACCCTTAATTTTCATAGAAACCCTTTTTTCAAAAAAATAATTGATCATCAATTGACTATATTTTGTAAATATAAAATCAAATCAATAAGTCGTCATTTGAAATTGGATCATATAAAATACGAATTTCATATTAATATAATATTTTATTGAAATTTCAATTTTTTTGAATAAATTATTACATTTTCTTTATGATTCCACTTGAAGGAACCCTAGGAACAATGGAAACGTGAAAGAGACGCGGTTTAAAATTTTGGGTGTGGATTCATGTTAAAAACACTAAATAGACAAAATTTATTTCCTAGGTTTCCTTAAGGATAACATGTAATTCAATTTAATCCTGAAAAATTGTAAAAAAAAATATCTTCAATGGTTCCACGTTTGTTTGATGTCTCTGGTTTGATTCGCTGACCATCGATGTGTCGTGGATCAAGGACCCCAACCATGAAATATTCTAGATCATACACACATTATAAATAATTTCTAGACCATATATATACATTTTCTTGGTGCTAGTATGTGAAATTGAATAGATTTATGAAATCCCTTCCATCGCCTGGGGAATGTAGACTCGATCAAGAAAACAAGATCGACCCGACCATATTATTCTTTCAGAATCAATCTCTATGAACATTAGAGGAGATGAGAGGAGATATTATCCCTCTAAATATCATTAAAATTATGTATATTCCTACTAAAGAGGATAAAATGATATTTTTTTACATAGGTTATAATTTTCAAAACATGACTTCGTTCACTATGAAGAAATAACCTTCATTTTAAACCATTACACATACTTATGACTTAATAAACTTGTAATAAACGTCAAGAATACTTTAGCTCTCACTTATAATAATATAAAATGTAATGTGATAAAATATGATTCATTAACAAGGACTTTAAGATCCCAAAAATAATTTAATGAACCATGAAGAACCTATGTTCATTTGAAAAATTATATTTTATCATACTAACAATTATGATCAAATAGCTTGTGAATACCTTGATATATAAATTCAATCCTCTTTATTATAAACATTAATAACATAATTGAATTAGTTTTACTTGTGTTCAATAATACCTGTACATTCAATAACCCCCATATGTGGTGCCAACTTTTTTTTCTAAACCCCTATTCATTAGAATATGGGGGAACATGTGGATACACTTCATGTGTGACCCTCTAGGTCATTATCTCAATAGAAGTCAGTCCAACTGACAGACCAAGAGTAGAGTCTAGAAACCCATCATGGACCCTAAGGAGAAAAATAATGCTATATATATAACATAATCTAATGAACACTTACTGTGTAATATAATCTATTTATCTCGTGATATCTCAAAAATTTTCAGGCACACTTATTCCATCATCCATTTATTGATCTATATATTTATTAACTATACCATATGGACTTACCTTTTTGTATCATGGTAATGTTTTTATAAAGTTACTATCGTCCTTGACAACTTGGTCCCCCAAGATATCTCTTCCTCAACTAGGAAGTAATAAATTATATCTTGGTCATCCAAACAATGCCATACCATCAATGACACATGCAATAAAAACTACCTCACCGCAATTTCATTATCTCGGTTTTCACCTAGTATCAAAGTACATGATCAAATGGAACACACCGATAATGATCTCAATTCCAAACCCCAATACACATGTTCATAGAAAGGAACATTCAATGACACCCGAAGCATGTGGTGTTTCTATTGGTATATTTTTTTATCATGATCTCATCTACATGTGATCACCAACTACAAACTTCATGTAATAAGACTCAATGAATATGAGCCCCAAAAAATAGATATTCAAAAATAATATGTGTAGAATAAATATGATGTATCTAGACCATATAACATATCTTTAATATTACAAATATAGTATCTCTAGGTCTTCATTATAGATAGGGAATGAAATACCCTTTTGATAAAACCCATAATCTATGGACATTACTATTAAAATAGTGGATGACGAAATTTAAATACTATTATGATAATAATAAATAAACACATGTATATATCAATCTGTATACATGTAATGGTAATCAAAAGTATTTTTCAATTTTGTTCTACATAACCCACTATTACGAAAATAACTCTTCAAATATTCCAGATCAAAATTGAAAATCAATGATTATATTGACTTTATCACATAATCTTCCAAGGCGAACATTACAATTATATTCAAGTAACAAAATTCACTCCAAAATTCCCATAAAAATGTATATTCCTTAATTATATATGCTCTGAAATAAGCTAATATTTTTAATAAATAACATGAATAACCATAAATCCATAATAAAATCATATATTATACCCAAAAAATAACTGTTTACCCTAATTAACCATAATCCACACTATATAAATGATCATATTAAGCATAAGGGTTATCAATATCTTTCAACTTATGTTGAAATAATATTAATATGGTGTTCTTTAAAAAACATTTTCACGACAACACAAGTTAAATGTAAGGGTTATATATACATTAAAAAATATTATCACTCAATAAATGTCTTCCATTGTACTCCAATAATAATAAACATTAAAGGGGTTTCTATGACATTAAACATATGATCAACCATAGAATTATTAACCAATTATAGTTCCAAAAACACTTAAAATATGATTAATAAATTACTTCATAACCTCTAATTTATGCTAATCCTTTCCTCTAATTCCAATTATAACACTATAGAACATAAACAACTGAAAACTGCTTGATTTATAACAAGGGTTGAAAATTATTACATTTTGAGTATACATTATATTTAATGTTTTCGAGAATTGGAAAAAACTCATACATATTAGACCCTAAAAATAATAATTGGATACTTCCTCTAATTTCCTATTTTTTCATAAAAATGGATTATTGAAATTAAACCCTTGTTTAATTAGAATAACTTATTCATTTTTCATGATGAGCCCCCATATAAAAAATGATTCACCATTTTATAGTTCATACACATCCTTAGATCATATGAAGAATATTTGAAGCATGGGATAAAAAACAAGTCTCAGTAATTGATATAGAAATAAAGGAATCCCATTAATCTAGTGGACAACATGAAAACATGTGATAATATTTACAAATTTCAAAACAATAATTTAGGAATAAAATAAAATATACCCACATTATAAAATAAATATTGTCTAAATGAAAACCATTTTATCATATTATCAATCATATTAAACCCAATAAAACATCATGAAAATAACTCTTTGAAAAGCAACCCTTTCACATTGAAAAGTTCACAAATGATCCTTACCCAATCAAATCAATATATTTCCATGAAAACCTTTAGCAAGAATAAAATTTATATATTAGAGAATTATATTCATAAAACTTGTTCACTCATGTTTAAACTATGTTAGAACAACTGATTCCCTATTAATTTAATAATAGTAACCTACCTTATTATCTCCCTTGTTTTTAATTCCAAAGACTAATCATTATCCAATGCATTGGAGATCTATATCAGACTCACCCATCCTCATCTAATATATTGGGCTCTCCCATCATTAAATATAATTACCAAATATTTTATAATAATTAAATTCTTTAAAATTTTTCTCCTTATATCATAAAACCATTGAAAAATTCATTTGTACCCATAATAAAATCACTTTCCATTTTTACGTAAAAATAAAAAGAAATATCATATTCTTTGGAAAACACTTAAAAATGAAAAATTCCCCAAAATAATGAAAAATTTAATATACATTTGGAAAACATGAAGAATTTCAGTGGAATATCAGTAACAAGAAGTTTCATGATTGCAGAATTGTTTTTGTTATATATATATTGAAAAAAATTCTTTTCCACTTTGGAAAAAATATTCAAAAGTGATCCCAAAATAAAATGATAAAAACATTAATTTTTAAACCATTGTTAATATATGGAAAAATAGATGAAAATTAAATTTAATAAAATTGTTACTATAAATAAATGATTTTGAAGCATTTTAATGAAAATAGAGATTGATGAAATAGATTTGAAATGAATTACATTAAAGCATGATTTTAAATAAATATATCGTATCAATTTATTAAATTTTGAATAAAATGATCACTAAAGGAGATTGGTTGAAAATTATTTTTAAAAAACATGAATTCTAGTAAATTAATGAATACATAGATCCATATAATAGTATAGACACCACAAAATATAAAACAGGTCGTACTCATTAGACGAGTCTCAAATAATGAAAATTGAGATGAGAAATACCATTAACCCAAGTTTAAATTCTCATGTACATTCATAAAATCCTATTGAATAAAAATATATTAATTATTTCTTGATTAATAACCATTTATGGTTTATTTAATTATCATAATACCTATTATTTCATTTATTACAATGTCTTTTATAGTTACAAAAAATTATTATGTCCAAGTTGGGAGTTTTGAGGACATTCGGTTTAGAATCCCAAAAAAAATCAAAGGTTAGAAAAGGTCAATGGGATCATAGTTACACAATTTATAGAATACTAATCGTGAAATTATTATCAGGTTTATAAATTGGATACATTTTTATAACTATTCATGAAAGGAATGCATGATAACCAAAGCACATTTCTTCACGGTGGTGGTAGTCCACGTGTATGCATAAGTGACGTTATAATTTTCCAATGGATGGAAGGATATGAAATTGAGTAATGTATTATATTTTTATAATATTAATTATGTCCTCAATATTATATATATTTCTTAAATCCATCATATTAACCAATCTTGTGAGGTGGTGATTATAAAAAAACCAATCGCTTTATGGAGGTGGTAATCCACACATATGCACGAGCTATGGATTCATTTATCATAAGATATAAAATTTAATATCATATGTTTCTAAAAGATCACTATGTTTGATATCGTACACAACACATAAGACCATGCCTAAACGAACCATGCGATATTATTATTTAAATTTGACTTTTATAATGCAGTTGTCGAATTGGAAGGTGCGAATAAGAATAACCACCTTTTGATATATATATGAAGGTTATAATTTATAAAAATTTATTTATTAATTATTTATAAATAATAACTCAATTTTTAGTAAATTATGTTTCTTCTTTAAATATAGATTTTAATTAAAAATTATTTTTATTTCTTTTTTTGGGAAAATAAGATAACTATTTGATGAAACTTTTTGAATCCCTATTTGATAAAATTAATTTTTTTTGAAATCATCAGATAAAAATTGTATAATTATAAATTTTTGTGATTTTTAGAAAAAGATTGACTTTGAGAGAATAGTGAAAAATACTTCTTTTTATTGAAAACTACATTTTGTTTCTAGCATTTATTATAGAACATTTTTTTTACAATAGATTTAAATTTAAAATATATTCTATAATATTATTAATAATTCAATTAAGATCATCAGACTAAATTTTATAATTTTTTTTGCGTAAAAATATTATACTTAAAACGACATTTTCTGGAAAAAGGCTTTTTCTTTGGGTTATTTAGTTTAATAATAAATTAATTTCAAGAAAATTTTGAAATTTAATATTGAAAAATTAATTCAATATTTTAAATTCATAGGTATAAATATGGTAAATAGGTCCCCATTATTTATTGTCCTTAGGAACTATAACCATAACAGATAATTCTCAACACGGAAAGGGTAAATTATGTAAATAAGGTTAAAAATAATTTGATAATGCATTAAAAATCAACCCAAAGGTGGAATTAATTTTGTTGTATGAGTTTATTTCATCCCTAAGCATCTATAATTATAAATATGAACCTTTTTGTTTTTCCTATGATTTTTACCTGGATAATACTTATGTGAGAGATAAAGACAAAAATATCACTTTTATTATTTTATTATCTATAATATTTTTTGATAGAGATAAATAAAAAATATGTTTGATTACAAATAATAATTTGAATGATAAATTATTTTTTAATCTTGTTAATATATTTATAGTTTTAGTGATGGTGTAATTACTTTAAATAATTGTGCAACATCGGTTCATCATTTATTTAATTAGTAGTAAAATAAAATCAGGGGTCTGAGAAATAATAAAAATAACATAATTTGAAATAATTATTGTGTTAAACGAATTATATAGATATATATAATAATATTGTTACATTATAATGGATTATATTTTAATTAACCCTTTTTTCGTGATGCATTTAAAGTCATATTAAATGAATAGTGTCAAAATGACATAAATAATATGTCGTAATTAATAATATTTTATAAAATGATTTAAAATTTATAAAAATATAAGATTCATCTAAATAAGTGGTGTACAATTGAAACAAATAAAACATGGTTCTATATGAGTATTTTTAATTTTTTAGTAAAATTATTGACCCTTAATGGGTAGAAAACATTAATTCTAGAGTAATTTTCAGAAGGGTTAATAAGGGTTAAAACTAAAATATAATAGAAAAAACATAACCAAAAAATTTATAAATTTAATTATATGGTTGTATTAATATCCATATCCTCATATATTTTAATTATATCATTTTGATCCATTTTATATGAAAATATATTTTTATTTATTTAATACATTAAAAAATTATTATAGAGGACCTCCCCTCACTTATAAAAGGGAACCACGTCTCATCATTTCATCAAAATAAATTTTTTTTAAAAAATATATAAAAACATCAATAAGATACCCACATAATAAAATCCTAGAGGAATTTGTTTTAACATAAATCAGTCTAGGAAGCCCTTAGGTATAATCCTAAGGAGGTTGTATCAAGAAGATGTATAATTCTTATCCGAGCATTTAGGTTTTATTTCTACTTATACCGCCTTCAAATACATTTAAAAAATTATAATAGTATAAAATAACTGTCTAACATATACTAATATGTTAATAGGTTAATTTAATATCCAAAATCTATCTTCACTCACATCAAATGGAAAATCAACCAATATTTCGTGTGTACGATGAACATTCACATTGCGAACCGACGTAATTCATTTTATGTCACCACCTATAATAGATGGTTATAATTATGGATTTAATATATATATATATATATATATATATACATTCATGAAATATTTATCATCATATAAAATCAATATATCATATATTTTTATACCTTCACATTCATTGGAAAAAGATAATGTCGTTTTTGCGTACATGTGGACTACCATCTCCACGAAGCGGTGTGATACATTTTTCACCACCACATCACATGAATGGTATTAATAAGTTTATTTAAAGAAATATTCTTATACATATAATATTATTTTAATTATATAATGATAAAATAATACATACTATCAATCAATCCCTATTGTTGGAAAATTGATGACGTTACTCATGCATATTTATGACATACAGTCTCCATGATTTTAATGTAGTTAATTTTTCTTGACCATATTTATTTATTGTATTTAAAATTATAAATAATGAATAAAATTGATAATTATTTCCACATTATTATTATTAATATCATTTAATAATGACCAATTTGACCATAGTCAACCACTGATGTCATTCTGGACAAATGAGCCGAATATCATCAAAACTTACGATGTGAACATAATTGAGTAATTTGTTGAATATAATATGGATATAAATAAAATAAAATGAATAATAATGTTGAAATATATTTTTAAATTAGTATATAATTAACATAATTTTATTATACGAGAATTTAAAGAATGTATGTGACAAGTGATACATGAGGTAATACATTTTCATCTCCATTTCCACTAAATTGAGAATAATTTGGAATCAGACACCCTTTTAATTTTATGTGGTATATTGAATACAATTTATAGGCACACAAAAATAATATGAATTTACAAATTAATATTAATTATTAAATTAATGTTACTCTTTTTTATAAATGTTTAAAATGAAATCTGAACTTTTTTATCCTTTTGATCGAGCATTTTTTTTCCATTCTATATTTTTAAAAAATATTTTACCAAAAACTTTTTAATTACTCAAATTGATTTATTAAGGAAATTTTATGTTACCATTGAATTCTTTAATGGTTTTAATGGAATCATTCTAATATTTTCTTGAATGGTTCATTTACAACTGTCTTTGTAAAAAGTCAAGAGGAATGTTTTCTTTTTACATATACAACTTTAACAAACAGTCCCATCAGCATAATCATTTGATGCACTTTAGATTATTCTACATCTTTTACATGTTCTAAAAATAAAAATATTTTATTAGAAAAAAAAATTAAATTTTATTTTCAATTTTCATCTTTTTCTTTAAAATAATATAGTTTATTATAAAATATTATTTTTTTGATAGTAGTCTCTCATATATTGATTATTCTCATGGATATTATATATATATTAAAAATTAAATTTAGTATAATAATTGAACTTTAAATTTCACATAAATATCCATATTCTTTTTATCGTAGACATGGTTATTTCCTAAACCATATGCCATTGCAACATACGATGTTATACTTTGAAAGTAATTTGTTTTATTGTTGAATTATTGATAATATTCATTATTTAATCAATAATTTTTTTTGTTAGAATGAAATATTATTTATGAATTTAAGTTCCCCATTAAAAATATGAGGCATTTATTGGACATATAGTGATGGGTGAGGCATGAAATTATATATCCTTTCAATGCAACAATATGTCTCATGAGACAAATAATTAAGCTGCTGTTAAATGTGTTTTTGGTGTACAATTACCTATCAATTAATTGATCCTGGTATAAGTTATTAATGGTATAGATATCATGATATCTAAAATCATGATATCAAATATTAAATATTTCCTTCATTGAGAATTTAGTTATTATTATCCAAGATATTAAAATTTTGATATTATCCATGGATACATTTTGAGATTAATTTATGGATTAAATGCAATGCATTTTCTGTTATTTACCATTCCATATTGATTATTCCATATTGATTCATGATAGATTCTTATATGCGTAGAACTTACTGAGCATATGATATCACCTTTTATTTTTTTTCTTTTCCCAAGGATATGAGTTGTATATTTTGAATAATTTATAAACATAATGAATGTTTTTTATTTTTATGTATTTTAAATTTCTAATTTAGTACGAGAATCATGCTTTTATCTGATTATTCAATACTAAAAAACTAATCATTCCTTTGAGATTAGATTTTTTTTCTTAGTACATAAATTTTTATTTTAATAATCTGAAATCATGGTTATGTTATTTTTAATCGGATTTAGGTTTTATAAAAGTAAATTCATTTTTATGAAATGTATAGAAATTTTGTTAAGTATATAATTGGCTATATGGTATATGTGATCGGCCACATGGACACCTAATTAACCATAATAAATTTATGAAAGAGGAAGAAAGAGGCCAAACGAGGAACTAAAAAAATTCATGTTTTCTAAGGATAGAATCATGATCAAATTTTAAATGGAATGGATCAACCACATGTGTACTCTGAACGACCACAGGAGAAGCTTAATCGATCACATGAAAAAACATATGACTACAAAACAAAATGAAAGAAGATATAATTTTAATATTTTCAAGTAATCTATCATTTTTAAGATTGAGTTAAGTCACCATGGTCAATATTCTAAAAATTAACATATTATTATATAGAAGGAAGGTGAAAAGTGATTGAACAAAAATAAGAAATGATCAACTTCAAGTAAAAATTATTGACCATATGAAAAGATGATTGGTCATATGAACAAGTGATTGTACACACAACATATTAGAGGATTATAAAAGTATAAAAGTGACCATGTATTTGGACATGGAAATTTTAAATCAACCATGTACAAAGATATATATTACAATATTTTATCATTAAATATATTAACCCAAACACTATTTTATGGAAAATTAATTTTCGGTGAAAATAAATTAATCATCAATATTTCCTTCCAAAGTAAAAGGATCTTTATAATTATTTCCCAATGTATTTTTATAGAGAGTTTGAAAATAAAAATTAAGATAAAGTTAAAGAGATATGATGAACATACATGCATTTACACATAGACATTGGAACTTTTCATGAATGAAAATGAAGAACATTTACTATATTATCAAAAATATACGACACAATTTTCTCACAAGAATTAAAATGATTAATTTGATAACAACTAAATGTATTTGTTCATTCATTCAAATTCAAAATATAATTGTGAGAATAGAAGAGATACCTGTATAAAAATAGAACAACATACTCTAATTCACTGAAGTTTTACCCTCTCTTAGTTGGTTTTATTTACTTTCGAGCCTTATGTGTTCTATTTGATGTTTATCATTTAACAAAACCTCAAATACTAAATGAATATTTTGATACACTCTCTTTAATTTATATATCTTTACTCCCATGAATAAAGGTAGAATAAGATATTTATCATAGACTACCTGTATGCAATTGTTATTTTATTTAACCCATGTCAAACTATGGATGAGGATCTCTGTTGAATAGAAACCCCTGTGTGATATTGTGTAAAACCTGGTATTGGTTGGGTTTTATATTATTTTATAATAAAATTATTAGTGGTCGTTGATTTCCAATTGGATGGGATTAGGTATTTACTTGAGACTGAACCCCTTGTTTATTACGCTATATATTTTATCAGTTTTGTTTTACTTTGTTTTTCAAACAAACTAGTATTTATTTTCAAAAACATATAAAAAAATATTAATTAGGTAGTTAGATTTAATTTTCATTTTATATATCATGTTTGATACTAATAAATTAGCTTCAAAATTTGAAGTGTTTTCAATATTATTTTTTACATCTTTTTTATTAATCATTGAAAATATTTTTGAAAATATCAGATTATATAACTCTACTATTTTTTTAACATGGTGTATTTTATAAATTATGGGATTTTATTATAATTAATATTTAAATTGAAATTTTAATAGGAAAATGAATCCAAATACCTATTAGGTGTTCTACTTGGACCAACATTTAGTATCATAGGAATTTAAAATACATTTTCATATGAAATTGTTTTAGCTATTAATCTCAAATTTCTATTAGAGATAAATTTCCATCCATTTGGGTAAAAATATAAAATAAAAAACATCCACTAATTAATCTATATATTTTAATTGAACTAATTTTTCTCAATGGAAGATCAAGATTGAAATTCATTTAGAATGCATGATCTTGTATATTTGAACTGATATCAAATATAAACATGAAAAACCCAAATCTCCTAGAGCCAAATGGGGTGATGAAAATAAGGCCTCACATAACTATAATTTTAAATAAATGGATTTATTAAGGTTTGTATTAGGATAATGAAAATTTAATGGAATATTGGCTTTCTCTACTACATTTTAAATTTTGGATACTATATCTATATCTCATGAGGGAACCACAAATATTAAAGAGATGCACTTAAAAACTTATACTATTAATCCTGAGACATTAAATATGAATTTTGATGAAACTATTTCATAATTGTATCTCATGTTTAATGATATTTAAAATAAAATTTATGGACTTGGGAATAAAATTGTAGAAAAATATCAAGTGATTCCACTATTGAGATATATTCCTGATAGGTGGAGAGGAACCTACATTTCCCTTAGAGAATACAATGACATAAGTAAGTTAACAGTGAAGGATTTTATTAATAATCTTATGATTTATGACGAATAATTAAAATTTAATAAATAAGGTGAAGATGAAACAAAGATAAATTCAATATATTTCAAGAATTTTGACTCAAAGATAAAACAAAAGAACAAACATGATATTTCAAATGATGGTGAAACACCCTCAGACAGTAATGAGGAAATGGATAAAATATCTTGGAAATTTAAAATTTTCAACAAAAATAATGAATCATTTAAGAAATCAAATTATAGTGGAATGTATGACAATAATGGAAACTAAATAAAGGAGAATCAATTAGGAAAAGTAACTTTTTATGAGTGTAAACAACAACAATCCATTTGGAAATATTATAACAAGTTGAAATATTATAAAACGTATGTGGAAAAGGGAAAATTGGATAAAAAGTCAATTAAATATACATGGAGTGACCTTGAAGATAGTTCAAGAGACACAAGATTGAGTAGAGAATAAAAAAATGATAGAGACAACATGTGTTTTAGGATAACCACATCCATGTTATTACATATCTTTCTTTAATATCCTATTCATATTTCGAATATTTTTTAGAATTAAAACGATTATATAAACATGATCATGTACGATATATTAGTGTATTATAACATGCTAGAGGATAAATCAATGTGATGAAAGATAAATACAAATGTTTAATGTAATATCATGCACTAAAATATTACATTAAATAGGTATTTTTGGTAGAAGAGGATAAAAATTATCAATTTTTTAAGGAAAACAATGAAACTAATGTAAACTAAAAAAATTGAAAAAGTATCTATAAACATTCACAAATGCTAGATAAAATATTACGTGGATTATTGAAAAAAAAGAACACCCAGGAATACCACTAGGTCTGGTTACTATCCTAGACATAGGAAGATTTATAAGACTAAATTTTTTATCAATTCTAGTTCTAAAAAGCCTATAAATAGCTCTTATTTTTATGGATCTAAATAATATTTTATTTCATAATGTTTAAAATATATTTATGGGATACCAGTTAAACAATGTTCGATTCCTTGAACTTTTTTTGCTAACATCACTGGACCTTGGAAAATATGGGTACCCAAATCATTAATTATTTAAAATTTAATGTATGAAACCTTTTTAAGGAGTACAATTAAACATCTATGTTAACTAGAAAGTGGATGTTCTAGACACATTACTCGGCTATTATCGATTTTCAAGAAACTTATCAAGGTAGATGGTGGACATGTTAATTTTGGAGATAACTCCAACGGAAAAATAATTTGACTTATAAAAATCATTAATTATAGTACTATTTAGATTTAATAAGTTTTTTTTATTGATATATTAATATATAATCTTCATATTATTTCAAATTTTTGTGATTATGGGAATCATGTTATGTTTTAGAGTCATTCTTGTAAAATTTATGATTTTAGGCGTTCTTTTTTTACTTCCTTGAGTAATGCCAATGTTTATGTTTTTTATTTAAATTCATTATTTTATCAAATTATTTCATGTTCACATGCCTTTGTTAAATAGTGTTGTATTTGGGAGACTATTCCACTATAACCTACACTCACTTATAAATTTAACTAGGAATGGATTAGTCCAGGATCATCCTTTACTAGAATTCCCTAAAAGAAAAATTCAATAACCCAGTCAAAAAGAGAAGCATCATGAAATATCGATAAAAAGTTATGAAACCTCAAATTATAAACCCATTGAGTTGGTACACATGGATTTTTTTAGACCCTCTATAGTTTTATCAGAAATAGGAATCTCTATACATATATTCTTGAATATTGTTTAGATACACCTTGGTACTATGTTTAGATCAAAAAAGTAAAGCTTGTTCTTATTTATCAATGTATGAAAAAAATATAGAAAACCATAGTTGAATTACAATTATGAACATGAGAAGAAACCATGTATACATGTTTGAACTTTGATATTTTGAATCTCTATGCTCACAATGATTTTTCTGATCATGGGGCACCTAAACAGAATGTTGTAATAGAATGGATTAGGATAACTCTTCAAGAAATATCTTAGAACATTCTCAATATGTAGGATTTACCTCATAGATTTTCGGAATAATGTATTAATACATCTTTTAATATTATTAATATAGTTTTAGTTAAACCACTTTTAAAAAAAACCCCTAATGAGTTATGGAATTGTAGAAAATCAAATGTTAATTACTTTAGATTTGTTGGATGAAAAGTATTTATATTTTATAAAGTGTAGAATTTAGATAAGTTTGCATCAAAAAGTTATAATGGAATTTTTACTAGTTATTCAACAACTAGTAATTCATAATGGGTATTTAATAAAAGGACCAAAATTATGGAATAATTTTTACATGTAAAATTTGCTGAAACATATCCAGGTGGACCTAAAAAATCATTAGAAAACCTTGAGTATGAAATTTATAATTTATGTATCAGTGCCAAAAATGTAGAGAATTCTTTGAAACCTATAGAAAAATTACCCAATTGTATGTAAATATCTATACCTAAACCTATTGAATAATATTAATTATCAAATACCTATGTTCATAAATCAATTAGGGATCATAGATAACATATCTTATATTCCATAGTTGGAGAACTGTATAATGGATCTCAAACTATAGATTCACTTAGAAACAAAGTTAAAAAATAGTTTTATATAATATCTTGAACCTATGATAATCAATGAATTAATAGATTATGAATTCTAAGTAATTTCTAGGCAAGAAGATCCAAATTAGGTTTATAAGAACAATGTCTCTGATATAGTGGAAATGAATAAGGACTACAAAACTATTGGAACCATTTGGGTTTTTACAAAAATGTTGATAAATGTGGTATAATAATTAGAGACAATCCCAGATTGGTAGTACAAGGTTATAATCAAGAATAATGTATTGAATGTGAGGAAGAATTTTCACAAGTATTTTGACTTGATTCTATAATAATATTACTTAACTATGTGGAAAACATGGATTATAAATTTTTTCAAATGGATGTCAAGCATGAAATCATAAATTCTTATATTATTGAGAATTTATAAATTGATAAAACTCCTAGATTTAAAAACCATAATTTTAAAAATACTATTTTAAAATTAACAAATTCTTTTTTTGGTTTCAAATAATCTCATAGAGATAGAATGATAGGCTTAACTCATTTTTGATTTTTTAATGTTTTTCCAATGGAATAGATGAACCTAATTTATTTATTAGAAGAGTTTACAAAGACATTTTAATAAAACCAATATAGGTTAAGGATATTATTTTCCCATATTCCAAAAACTACTTGTGTTCATACTTTCCATAAATATTATAAAATTAATTTGAAATGATGTTGATGGGTTAGTTAAAATTCCCACATGTTTCTCATATTTTTTATAATCATGAAGAAATTATTTTAAATTAATGAATATACACTACGTATCTTTTAATTTTTTTACTATGGATAGTTATAATGGTAGTGATAAAACCATGAGTACAGGTTTTAAACTTGATCATGATAAAACTAGGAAATTAGTTAATTAAAGTATTGAAAGATATGTGATTGGATGTTTATTTTACATAATTATCGTCCGACTAGATATTATGTTAAGTGTGTTTGTCTGTATACATTTATAATGACATCTAATAGGTTTACATTTATATTTCGTGAATTTTTTAAATATCTCATAAATACAACAAAAATAGGATTTTTTTTACCCAAAAGGAAATTCAATCCATTTTTTTAGTTTTTTGGATTCTGATTTCAGTGGTTGTATGTTACACAAAAAAAAAAGGAAATTTTGGAAAATATAACTTTTGGGAAAGTATTTAGTTTCATGATGTAGTAATAAACAAAATTTTATTTCATTATTTACATCTAATGTTGAGTACATAGATTTACGTGTTTGTTGTTCGTAGATTCTATGGATGAAACAAACAATATTAAATTATGGATAAAAATTGAGATATGTCCCTATAAATTGTGACAATAAAGTGTTATCAACATTAACAAGACTCTGATATCAATTCCTAGAACAAAACATATTCATATACACCATCACTTTTTGAGGGATCATTTTCATAAAGTAAGTATCACTTTTGAATTTAAAAGCATAGAGATTTTTATTACTAACATTTTCACAAATCCATTAAATTATAAGAGAATAGATTATATCAAACATGAATTAGGTATGATTAATTTTGTTTAAAATGTTTTTTGGAATATTGTAATTTAATTTTTAATTTTATTTTAAGTTGTTTTATAGATATATTTATGTTCTATATTTAATTAGTATTTTGTTTAGTTTTTTTGTTTAAAAATATTTCTTATCGGTTTTATAAATACAGTATATATGTTTCCTTTTTCCACATGAAATTATATGATTAAAATACATAAATTATTAATCTATCAAACCCGAGTTGAATAATTTCACCTTTTCATACCCAAATTGAACTCTCTTTTCAAACCCTATTTCAAAATGCACCTTTTCAAATCTCAATCTCTCATATTACATTTCTTAGTCTACTTAATAGAATATTAAGAGATATTTTTGATATGATGTTCCTATCACATCCATTATATTGAATACTAACTTTCGAAAGTCTAAGAAGATTTCAAAATTGGTCCTTCTATGTCATGAAGTTATGACTTAAAGAGAAGTTTACATTTAATGGTTTTGGAGGATTTAATATTTCGTAGAGAGATATATTCTAAATCAAAACTGGAAAAGATGAGTTTCAAATGAAAATAGGCCACTATATATATGCCTTGAAAAGGATTTATATCTAAAAATGGAATTTGATGATATGGAGTAAGAGGATGTGATTCCAAAAGACATTTATGGTTAAGAATGTGAGTTCACCTCTACTATCTGGCATCACTATCTGTGATTCCCAGATATTGGAGAATATGGGGACTACTAGAGATCATTCCCTATGAATCAACCTCATTTTGAAATTATAAATGTTCTCTAGGAACATACTAATGACATAACCTATTGAAGACTACTTGCAAGTGATTAGAGTGAAAAATGTAGACTTTTGTTGAAATTAATTCAAAACTCTACATACTGTAGGATGGGAGAGTTTGGATCATTGAGGACTCAAGACTTCATTTTATACCTGATGGTGCATGAAAATAAAATTATTTTTCCTTTTTTTATTAATGAGACATATGGAAGAGTTGACCGAAAAAATTTCATGGTATAAATCACTTCTATACTGGAATATAATTTTTATGTTCCTAGAATAGGTAACTTTAATCCCATTAAGTGTTTAAAGGAATATTTTTCTAAGGGGTTTCTATCTGAATCAATATACCTATAAGAGGTTGAATATTGAATGTAATGTTTTGAGAAGGATGTGGATAGATGATGAGAAATTTTGTTATGAGACATTCAATCCTAATGCTAACCATATAGTAAAATAGATTTAATTGATCCTAGTTTTAAAATAGATGATATTATAGAGGCTGAGTATTTATATGAAGAGGACGTATCTCAGATAATATATGTTTTTCTGAATAATCAAAAAATTTATAATAGTTTAGAATGGGTTCATGTGAATGAAATTATAGATAAAGAAGAACCCATGATATGAATTATATCTCTTTCTGATGGTTATTAATGGTTCTTGATGTTTTAGTTAAAGCTATAAGAGAACATAATGTACCTTTGATAGATGAATCAATACTAAAGGATATACCTCTAAAGGTATAAAAATTTCCGAGGTCAATGTTGTTTAGACCATCCCTTAAATATTATAGGAGTGATAAGTACATGGATCCTACTATCGTTGATATTCCAACAATGTTTGAAATATGAAGATCTCTTATTTTTTTATTCGTCTCATTCTAGGGAAGAAACCCCTTTAGATAGTCTTTATTTGGTATGGATGTATAAAATCCTATTGGTGTTAATGCAATAAAGGATAAAATGGATGATAAAGAATATAAGAAAGATGACATGAATGATAATGATAACAAGGATGAAAAAAGGATGATAATGATGATGATAAGACATAAGTAAATCCCGAAGTATATGATATTTTTATTGTTTCAACAAAATAATGATTACTTGAGAAAATAATTCCTGCTACTCCAAATTTAGAAAGACTAGTAAGACCCAACTCTTCTGAAAATATATTGAAATTATTTGACAACCAATGTTATCCTAGAGATATTCTTGAAAATATTTCTCATAAAGAACCTATTTATAAATTGACTCATAGAATAGAGGTTGTGGCCATGGACGATTATGAAGATAAATATTTGTCCTCTATGAGGGAAATTGAGAAACCTACTAGGGTTTTCTCACCTAAAGATGAGTCTTGGATAAAAAATTGATTTTAGTGAGTATTCTTTTAACTAAAATGGAAATTCATTCTTTAAAGAATTTGATCATGATCAAGATAAATATACTATATATTAATAATATGGAGCATATTATACTCAACCCTCTACTATAACCTCATACGACATCATAGAGTACAAAAACGTTTTTTAGTATTTAATTAGGTGTTTTTTAGTGTCTGTTTGGCCAATACTCTTGAAAAGGAAGATTTCATTACATATATGATTCCATATTTTGTTGCACAATCTCAGCTAATAATGGTTATAAAAATTTATCGTTTTCCTCAAGAAAATTTATCTTTTAGAATAGAAATAGATAGTTTTAAAAGTCAAATTGGATCCATAAGACATGGGTTTTTAGACATGATGGTGACCATGGATTCTGGTTATCTTTTAATGTTGACTAGTCCATCCAATCCATCAACCTTTTTTTGAACACCTCCTCATGTTTCAGTTTCTATTGATGATAATTTAACTTGACAGTTGATTCAAGAAGAGATTTAGAGTATTCTAGATAGTATAAATGATGTGATAAATCAAGTATATGGTTTTTTTAAAATCATTAAGAAAATAAATTTTATTTGATTAAGGATGAATCTGTTAGGTCTACTAAGGATAAATTTTTAATTAAGGGAGAGATAAAGTATTATTTGGGAAATATTTACTCTAAATCATACCTTATAATTCAATTATTATCTTTAGACATATATTTGAATATTTGAACTCTGATAGCTTCTTTAAAATCCGTTGTATAATAATTTTTTTAGTGAATCCTCTGATTAATCAATTCATGTCAGGAAAATATAAATTTCATCAAGTGATGCAACATGGAACAGGTTTTGTAGAATATATTAAAATGATCTTATATCCACACAATTATGTTTCTAATGCCCCTAGGTTAGCACCACCTTCTCTTAATTTAACTTGTGTTTCTATCTCTCCTACCCAAGCCTCAATATATTTTTCTTCTTTTTCAATATCTACCTCACCTACACCTCCGACAATATCTTCTGGACTCACTCATTCCCATGCCCGTCCTATAATTACTCAGACTACTACTCCTACACCGGCTCTAGTTATTGGAAAAGGGAATGTTTTTTTGACCCATCTATCTTTCTAATGCCTCAATATTCATATTATGAATAGACAATGACATATATTTCATATGTATTTGTGAATAATTTATGATAAATAATTTATATTCCTCTTATTTATATGTTATTTTATTCTATTTTATTTCTTTCTTATTTATTACTTATTTAATCTATTTCAGCATTTATAAATTATTTTTATTAATTTTTAATGGGGGGTAACATATAATGGCATTAAAAATGCATTCAAAAAGTAGGGTAAACTAAAATACAAAAAGAAAAAATCAATTATTGTAAAATAGAATATTTCCAAACATACTAGGATTATTCATTATTGTAAATTTCTACAATAAATTAAACTATTACATTCCTAAAATTTAATTCATTGAATAATAATTTATGACATTATTTGTGTTGGTCGGAGTAGTTCACTCAAGTTGGGAGGGGTGAATTGAGTAACTAAAAATATTTCTGTTACAAAAATATTATTTTAAAAGAAATGGATTTCCCCAAAAATAGATACAGCCTAGATAATCACGGTTAAACTGTTACAAGAGTTTGACTATTTAAACAACTTCTTAGAAGATTGATTAATTCTTAGTAATATTAAAATGTATTACTAATATTACTTTTGATGTTATCCTACTAAGACAAATCAATTATAACTGCTTTCCAAGACTAACTATTCAAGTGAAATTAGTTTCTTCTGGATTATGCAACAAAGTAGTAAAATAGGGAACACTAAATATAAATAGCACAGTGGATATGAAACACGTGGTTCCATCTCAAGACGAGACCTAATACACTCCACTTGGTGATCACCTGCCACCATGTAGTTGATATAAATAAACATTTATCCACGCCCTGGATCGAGGTTAACAACAGTACACAGACTGTTTAGGTCACACAGGGACTTCTTCCATAGTTTTCGTGGGAAAGAAATATTAACCAGGCCACACATGGACCTCTTCCATAGTTGTCGTGGGTAAAAAACAATATAAAGAGTTTGGTGTAAGGATTTAGAAACCCTTCAGTTTAGCACAGGAGTCAGTGTGTGTATGGAATATACAGAGTATACACACTTCTCAAAATTAAGTAAAATAATCACTGAGAGAGAGTAGATATGAGTTTAGAATGCTCTAGTGATTTGAAGTGATGCTCTGGACTCCGTTGATTAAACAAAAATGCTTCTGAGTCCTTCTTTTGTTTTTGTCTTGAAAAAAGAGTGTCGTAATTTAGCTTGTGTTCTTCATGAGTGTTGATAATGTGTAGATGTTCTCTAGATTATAGTGTAATTCATATTTTCTTCAATAGAGTTGGATTGCATGTATGAGACAATGCTTTCTTTGAAAATCTTTCAATGTGTTCTTCGTGGTTGTGCTCATAGGCTTGTTTTTCGTTTAGTATCGAGCTCTATAGTTGTGGGGAACTCTCCACCCTTTATCTTTGAATGCATGTATTTTAGCTGTCAGGATCCATGTGTTTCATACCTCGTACCATGTACTATATCTACAAAGAAACATTAATTATGTCTGTGAATTAAAGGCATCAAATATGACCTTTAAACATTAAATTGAAAGTTGAAAAAATAGTTTAGGAAACAGTGTCACAGTATGTTATGAAAATGGTGTCTCCTTCACACGTTGTCTGAGTGTCCTAGTTTGAGTGTCACAATGTCTTGTTCATGGTCTATTGTATTCATGGTGTCTTGCAAATGGTGTCTTTTCTTCACGATGTCTTGTTCACTGTGTCTTGTCTTCATGGTTTCTTACTTCACGGTGTCTCTCTTATGATGTTTGGCTTACTGCGTCAGGCTTCATGGTGTCTTGTACGTAGGCAAATAACAGTATTCAGACTTAAACACTAATATGCATGAAATGGATTTTTCTTAACCATTATAAATCATGAGGGAACTTGAAGCATAAATACACATGATTGGATAAAATTTATAGGATTTAACTAGGTTGAATAAGATTTATGATTATTGCTGAGATTTGTGATCATTGATGAGATTTGTGATCACTAAACCATGATTAATACATGAGGAGTCCAACAATATCCCCCTTTTGATGATCATAAATCATGCATAATTAAAGTGTAAATTAGATGCAACTATAGATAAAATAACATATATAGAAAAATTATCCCCCTTTTTGGGATTATCAAAAAGGAGGAATAAGAGAGGGTAAACATTACACATTCCATTAAGAGTAAATAGTTCTGTACAAAATAAAAAGAGATACAAAAAGACTGACATCCCCATCAAAAAAGAGTAAGCATTGGTCTTCTTCTGGGATTGGCCTTCTCTGTGCCTTTATCAGCAGTAGAAGAGGAAGCCATATGGGTAGTGTTTGATGTAGAATAAGGCATAGAGGTTGTAGATAGAGAGGGTAAAGGGAGTCCTTCAAAGAATAAGGGAGCCAAGGTTGGAGTAGTAGAAAATCAAGGCAGTTTCTGATCAATAATGACAGGCCTGATCTGACTGAGGGCTTGGCCAATAGAAATGGTAGTTGAGGCTAAAGCAGTAGTGAATGTAGGCAGCCAAGGTCTGAGAGATTCACCTACTGGAGCAACAATTGTTTTACTCTGGACATGAAGATAAGGTCTCAGTAGTTTGATGAAGTATGCAATAATCTCTCCACCATACTTCAGGGCTTTTTCAAAGTCATATTTGTTTTCCATGAACTTGTCCAACAATTGTGTAAACTCGGTTAGCTTTTGGATTTTGCTTTTAAATTCTTGAGTTATTGGAGGAATTCGCAGATTCTCTACATGGTATTTGAAGTGGTTTGTCATATCAGTCTTGGAGAAAATTCAGTTGAAATAGAAATCCACTTTCTTATAAATCTCCTACTGGGAAACATTTGCAATCTGGGAATGAATTTTCCCAAGGTCAAGCACTTTATCACTGTTCTTGACAACTTCAGAGAAAGATGCCACATTAAAGCCACTGAATGCATTCTGAAGCTCTTCTATGAGTATAGATCTGAGGAAAGTACTGTCCAAGTAAGGTGTAGAGGATTCACCAGAGGTATTAGAAGCTTTGATGGTTGTGTTCAGAGATTTGAGTGGACTCAAAACCTTTTGAAGACAACCAATTTACTCCTCAGTGAGTTTATTCAGGTTCACCACAAGCTCTCTCATTTCCTTCTACAGCTGTTTGTGCCTTTCTGCAATCTTTTCATCAAAGGATAAAGGGTAAGGGTGAATATGAGACACAACATCTTGAGAGATTTGAAAAATAGTGGGTTCTAGAGGAGCAGTATTAGGATCGAATCCCTAATGTAGCTCTTTCTGTATGTCTTCAACCATGCTTCTCAGGGTTGTGACTTCATTACTGAGCAACTTATTTTTAACTCGTACTTCATGAATCTCATCGATCATTTTAGGTTGTATCTTCCAAATGATCTTCTCCAAAAGCAGTGAGGCATCTCTCTCACTCATATTTGTCACAGCACGAGGTTGAGAGATCATAAACTTCTCAACTCCAGATAAGATAGTATATCTAAAATCTTTCAAATCATCCTTACTGACAAAAGGAAGCTATTCAGGTAAAGGTTCAGGTGAAGGTTGAGGTGAAGGTTGAGGTGTAGGAATTGGTATAGGGGCAGGTTCAAGTTCTGGTTCCTTCTCAGGGGAAAAGATAGAAACTGACATCAACTGAAACTGGGAAGAGAGATCAATCCCGGTTGTAGTAACCTTCTGAGACTCACTCACATTATAAAAACTAGGAAATTTGTATTGAGTGTCTACAGGACTTGAATCAGTCAGGTGTGAGGCTTCATTAGACTCAATATTTTGGGTTTCCTCCAGCTCAACATGTTCTTCCTTTTCAGGATTCAGATGCTCAGGAGCTCGGTCTAAGTTCCTCATTCATCTCTTGTCTATCCAGCTAAAAGGCTATCTCTATCCTCTCTTCATTAGAGGGTATTATTTTAGGAACAGGTTGTTCCTCAGGGAGTTCTTCCATATTTTCTCATTTCATGATAGGGAGTTCTTCTAGATTTTCATCTTTCATAATAGGGAGTTCTTACACAATAGGCTTATCCAGGACATGCTGCTCAGATTCTGTCAACAATAATTCTTTTTCAGCCTCGGGTTGGATTTTTAGATTGATATCTTCACTAGGGGTATGAACTTCTTATTCATGAACAACAAGAGGAACGATAATACTTTCTTCCTCAACAGTAGCTTCTTCCCAATCAGAAACTTCATCTTCTTCTTTTGCTTTATATGAATACTCACCAAGTTCATCTGGTTCCAAACTAGGATCAGAAATGTCTTTCGGCCTTGATGGATAATCCACATGATTAAACTTCTCACAAACCTTATCATTTTCTTTCACCCACTCCTTCTTCCAAGGGTTCCAATTTATCTTCATTCTCCTCATGGTGGATATAGAGAGATAGTACTCACAATCTATAAGCACTTCTTCTTTAGGTCTAACTATGCATTTTCGCAACATGCATAGCTGATATCAGCTGAGTGTAGAACAAAGAGGTGGAATTGGATGTACCCTTGATCAACTCACACATATTGTGAATGATGTACTTTCACTGGTTAATCTTGTATCCATTCTTCATAAGATGAATTAAGAACACATATTGATACATTAATATAGAAAAGTCACCTTTCCTTGGAGTAACCATATTTTGAAAAAACTTAATCAACAGCCTTGTTTCCCCATAAAGTTCAGAAGCTATGGCACTTCACTTTGTTCCATTTTCGGTTAGGGTTTTCAGAGTATCTTCAAGGTCAAAGAAATCCGTTGTAGGTGGAGGTTCTCCATGATAATCATCACATATTCCTTAATGAGGTATCATAAGGCATACATCCCATAACCTCGATGGGAAGGAGCATCTTTGGCCATTAATACAGCTCCTCACAATAAAGCTTTCACCAGAGTCAAACAAGAACTGTGAGTGCTAGTAGAACTATGATACTAGCCTCAGATAGATGGGTATATTCCCCCTTGAGAAACATTATAACCAACATTTTTATTTTAACACATTTAAGACTAGAGATTTTCTAGATAAAATCCATTCGGGGAAAATTTCTTTCTTAGGAACAACACTGTGATTAACCAGGTTCGGATTTAGAGGCCCTTTGGGTGTCAGCTTGGGTGTAATCTTCTTGTTTTTTGGGAGGCACTTCTCACGTGTGGATGATGAAGGACGTTTCATTCTTGGCATCCACTTAATGTCAAGAGAGAGAGAGAGGGTGTCAAGGTTGAGAGGGTTCGAAACGAGTGAGTAGGAGAATTTTCGGGTGAAGAACCGAGTGAAACTTTTTGTTTTATCATTTGGGAATTCCAATCATCACAAAAGTAAAAATGCGGGATATTAAAAAAGGTGAAATAAAAATTACCGTATTATGGGATTAAAGGAGATCATAAATAATTTTCACGGTGAGACCGTGAATAGTTGTTACAGTGAGACAGTGATCGGTCTTCACGGTGTGATAGTGAGCGAACGTCACGATGAGACGGTGCGTGGTCGTCACGATGACACAATAAGTGAACTTTTCAGTGCGCATTACGATGAGATAGTAAATGTTAGACCATGAGTAAAAAGTGCTAATGGTGAGACCATAAACATGAGAGACATTAACTGAGAAACCATAATCATGAAAAAGTAAAGTAATACATTGTAAAATATTGAACAGTAAGACAAGTAAGATATCTATTTGAGATTTATCATGCCAAGGTCATGTATGATGTAGTCTATTCTCTCAGAATTTAATGGTTTAGTGAATATATCAACAAGTCGATATCCTGTACCAATGAATTCCAAGGTGATATCACCTTTTTGATAATGATCTCTCAAAAAGTGATGTCTTACATCAATGTGTTTTGTCCTAGAATGTGAAACATGATTTTTGAGATGTTAATAGCAGTTGTGTTATCACAATTTATTCATACATGATTGAATTAATATCCATAATCTAGTAATGTGTGTTTCATCCACAATATTTGTGCACAACAACTGCCAAAAACTATGTATTCTGCTTCTGCAGTAGATAATGAAACTGAATTTTGTTTCTTACTAAACAATGATACTAATGACTTGCCTAAAAGGTGACATGTTCCAGAGGTTCTCTTACTATCTAAATTATGGCCACCGAAGTCAGCATTAGAATAACTAACTAGTTCAAATGATTGACCTTTAGGATAGAACATTCCTTGATTGGGTGTATTCTTGAGGTATTTGAAAATTCTTTTTACAACATTTAAATGAGATTCTTTAGGATTTTCTTCAAAACGAGATCACATACAGACACAAAACATAATATTCGGACGCCTAGAAGTTATGTAGAGTAAACTTCCAATCATCCTCTATAAGTGGCTTGATCAACAGATTTTCCATCATCATCAAGATCCAACTTACAGGTGGTACTCATGGGAGTGTCACTACTTTTAGTGCTATCCAATCCAAAAAGTTTTGGAAGATCTCTAGTATATTTACATTGATTTAAAACAATTCCATCATTATTTTGAAAGGTTTGAGATCCAAGAAATAATTTTATTTCACCCATTAAACACATTTCATATATGTTTTGTATCATTTTAGAAAAATCAATACATAATGAATTTTTTGAAGATCCAAAAATAATATCATCTACATATATTTTAACAACAAAAACATCATTAGAAAATCATTTTATAAGGAGGGTATGATCATATATTCCTTTTGTAAAACCTTTTGAAATAAGAAAATTACTCAATCTATCATAGCAAGATCTTGGAGCTTGTTTGAATCTATATAAATCTTTTGATAGTTTGAAAATATGATTGGGAAAATGAGGATTTGTAAATCCAGGGGTTTTTTCAACGAAGACATCCTCAGCTATAAACCCATCTAAGAATGCACTCTTAACATCCATTTGATATATTTTGAAATTCAGATGTCCAACATAAGAAAACATGATTTTGATGGCTTCAAGTCTGGCTACTAGAGCAAAGGTCTCCTCATAGTCAATTCGTTCTTCTTGAATTTAGACTTGTGCAAATAATCTAGCCTTATTCCTAACTATATTTCCACCTTCATCTACCTTATTTCTAAACACGAATTTAGTGCCTATGATGAAAGTTTCCCTAGGTCTTTCAACAAGTTTCCAAACTTCGTTTCTTTCAAACTGATTAAGTTCTTCATGCATAGCCATTACCCAAAATTCATCATCGATGGAATCATCAATGTTTTTAGGTTCAAGTTGTGAAAAGAATGCTTGATGTTCAACCTGATTTCTAAGAGAAGCACTAGTTTGTTTTCCTTTCTCAAAGTCTCCTAAAATAGAATCTAAGGGATTTTTTTAAGGGTTCTAACCTTTCTAAAAAAATATGGACTTGTGATTTCTGGTTCATCAACAGATTCTGGTTCATTATGACTCGATTGAAGAGAATTTCTAGAATTGGATGTTTTCACAGATTCTTTCAATGGGGATTTTGAGGAATTTGAGATTATATTTAGATTTGATACATCATCCTCCAGATTTTCTAGGAGGTTCTAGGCTCATGTTGATCAGTTTCATCAAACCTGATATGAACAGATTCTTCCACACATTTAGTTCACTTATTGAATACTCTATAAGCTTTAATTAATATTGAGTAACCTAGGAAAATTCCTTCATCGCTTTTAGATGAATATTTGTAAATATTATACTTAGTGTTGAGAATAAAGACTTTTCAACCAAAAACTCTAAAGTAATTAACGTTAGGCTTCGTATTGTTCCAGAGTTCATATGGGTTCTTTTTGAGAATTGGTCTAATCAATACATTATTGATTATGTAGCATGCTGTATTAATAGCTTCCGGAAAAATTAAATAGGTAAGTCATGTTCACTAAGCATTGTTCTAGCAATTTCTTGAAGGGTTCTATTTCTTCTTTCCACAACACCATTCTGCTGAGGTGTTCTAGGGGCAGAGAAATTGTGACTATAACCATTTTGTGAGAAAAAGGATTCAAGACCTTGATTTTAAAAATAATGGCCATGATAACTTCTTAAAGATTTAATCTTAAGGACACTAATATTTTCTATAGTCTTCGCATACTTAGTAAAAGAAAATCATGCTTCACTTTTGTGAGCTATGAAGAAGGTCCAGGTATATCAAGAAAAATCATCTACCAGAACACAAACCATAGTGCTTCTGATTTAATCTAGAAACTCTAGATGGTCCAAACAAATCCATGTGGACCAATTCGAGAGGTTGAGAAGTAGAAACTTTAATCTTTCATTTGAAAGAGACTCTGTGTTGGTTTCCCTTTTTTCAAGGATTACACACTTTGTCAAGTGGAAACTCAAGTTTGGGTAAGTCTTTAACTAGTCCTTTTGTAGTTAGCTTTCTATGGGAGTGAACATTATAGTTTCCTAGTCTCCTATGTTAGAGCCAAGAATATTTATGAAATTCACATAATCATGAACCATTTTGAGAAGATAAAGAATCTAAATTAACATAATAAACATTCTCATTCCTTGATGTAGAAAATACTAATTCATCTTTAGAATTAAAGACATTACAGGCATAATTTTCAAATTTAACATGTTATCCATCATCACATAATTGTGATATACTAAGAATATTATATTTTAAGCCATTAAAAAACAGTACTTTAGAAATTAAAATCAAATCAGAGTTACCAATCTGGCACAAGCCAATGATATTCCCTTTGGCATTGTCACCAAATGTGACATGTCCTCTATATACTTTTATCAGGTTCCTGAAGCAAGAGTAGTCTCCTATCATGTGCCTTGAACATCCACTATCCATGTACCATAGATTCATGTAGGAGTTCTTTAGGAAGCTTTCCTATAACATGATCAAGAAAAGATAGATTTTTGTACCCATACTTGTTTGGGTCTAGTAACATTAGTAATAAGTGCTTTAGGAACCCATATTTTCCTAATAGGTTTCCTAAAAGAATTATGAAACGTATTTGAAAAATAAACTATATTTGGTCAACAAAAACATGAAACAGTAGAGTATGTATCATGACTTGAGATAGTTGAGCTATGTCCAGAACTGGGAAAAAACATATATGTCCTAGACTTTGAAACATGTTTTGTTCTACCAATAATTCTTCTTCCAGGTTGATAACCAATGCCAGTATTGTATTTGGGGGAAATTTGTTTTCCTAGAATTTGTTTAAGGGTATTTTTCCCATTAGTATTCTTTTATAAGTTACTTTTTAATTTTCTCATTAGAAATTTTTAATTCATTTTTTTCTTTGAGAAGTTGAGAATTTTTCTCCCTTTTATAAGTATGTTCAAATTTGACATTTATAGTGAGAGCATGTTGTTTCATCAATGATTTATATTTATCTTATAATTCATTGCATGATACTTCAAGCATGTTGAAATATTCAATCATTTCTTCATTAGTCATATTTTTATAGTCACTTTAATCTTCATAATGGTATGAATTATGTATAGAAGAGTTCAGTGTTACCTCATATGTGTTTTTCATAAAACACATATTGCCTTTGTTATCCTGTTCATCATGTGATGTCTCTGAGTTGCTTGAACTATCCTCAGAGTCACTCCATATTGCCTTCATTGAGTTTTTGTACTTCTTATCCTTGTCCTCATATTTCTTCTTATACTTGAGCTTTGGACAGTCAGCCTTTATATGTTCTTTTCATTTACATTCATATCACACAATTTCATCAGTTTTATCACTTCTTTTCCAGTCCTTTTTACAGTTTCCTTTTAGATCATACTTTCCCTGAAGTTAGGCTTTCTGAAAAAGTTCTTCTTTTTGTATAATTGTTTTAATCTTCTGGCCAGTTGAGCCATCTCCTCATCACTGTCATGTGATGATTGTTCAGTGGTGGAACTTTCTACATAAGCTTCCAGTTTCCCTTTGTCATTGTGCTTTGAGAAGGTGGTCTTGAATGATACAGTTTTCCTCTTTGATTCATCCTCCTCTTCTTTGTTTACTTTTAGATCTTCCTCATACATCATTAGTTTCACAATGAGTTCTATTATAGGTAGCTTACTGATGTCTCATGATTCTCTAATTGAGACAGTGGTTCCCCTCCATCTGCCAAGTAGAAATTTAAGGATTCTCATGATCTGTTCTTTGGTAGTGACTTATCTTCAAAGAGAAATAATTTTTTTGACAATCTCATTGAACCTGATATACATGTAATAAATAGGGTCATCAGGTTTCATTTTAAAATTATCATATTTTATAGTATAATTATTAAGCCTCATTTCCTTTACACTATATGTTCCTTCATGTGAGACAGACAAGGTATCCCAAATTTCATGGGCAGTTTACAAGCAGAAATCCTATTAAATTCTTCATCTCCTAAGGAACAGTATAGAGAATTCATGGCTTTGCATATTTTTTAAGCATTTTTTTAGGTTCATCCCATTTAATTATATCAGTCATAGGAAGTTTGTATTCATCTATAATGGATGACAAAATTTTAAACCTCATACTCTCTAGATGCATTTTCTTTTTAATTTTCCATTGAGCATAGTTTGTTCCATTAAATAATGGTGGTCTGTTGGTTTTAGGACCTTCCAATATATTATCCATACTAATGAATTACTTTAAAAGATCTAGAAATTTAGAATTAACAGAAATGTATAGATCTTTAAAGTACAACTACAATCACAATTGAGTAAGATTACACAGAGTCCTAATAAAGCAACCTCAGATACCAAATGTTGGTTGGAGTAGTTCATTCATGAGGGGAGGGGAGAATTGAGTAACTATAAAAATTTCTGTTACAAAAATTTTATTTTATAAGAATTTTTTTTTACAAAAATACGTACATCCTAGTTAATCAAGGTTATATTGTTATTAGAGTTTGACTGTTTAAACAATTTCTTATAATATTGATTAATTCTCAGTAATATTAATATGTATTATTAATATTACTTTTGAAGATATTCTACAAAGACAAATCAGTTATAACTTCATTCCAAGACTAACTATCAAGGTGAAATTAGAGTTTTCTGGAGTATGCAACAAAGCAGTAATACAGAGAAGACTAAATTTAAATAGCACAATAGATTTGAAACAAGTGCTTCAGTCTCAAGCTGAGACCTAATACACTCCACTTGGTGATCACCTGCCACCATGTAGTTTATATAAATAAACGTTGATCCACACCCTAGATCGGGGTTAACATCAGTACACAGACTGTCCAGGTCACACAGGGACCTCATCCATAGTTTTAGTGGGTAAAAAATAATAATAACCAGTCCACACAGGGACCTCTTCCACAATTATCCTTGGTAATGAAAAGTATAATATTTTTTTGTATGGATTTAGAAACCCTTAATTTTAGCAAAGGAGTCAGTGTGTGTATGAAATATAAAGAGTATACACATTGCTCAAAATTAATTAAAATAATCACTGAGAGAGAGCTGATATGAGTTTAGAATGATCTAGTGATTTTTAGTGTATCTCTAGACTCATTTCATTAAATAGAAATGCTTCTAAGTCTTTCTCTGGTTTTTGTCATGAAAAACAGAGTGTCGTAATTCAGCTTGTCTTCTTCACGAGTGTTGATAATATGAAGATGTTCTCTAGATTCTAGTGTACTTCGTATGTTCTTCATCATATTCGGATTGCATGTATGAGACAATTAAATCTTTGAAAATATTACAATGTGTTCTTAGTGGTCGTCCTCACAGGTTATTTTTTCATTCAGTATCATGCTCTATAGTTGTTGGGGACTCTCCACCCTTTATCTTTGAATTCAAGGGTTTTAGCCCACGGGTTCCATGTGTTTCGTACCTCATACCTCGTATTATGTCTAAAAAGCAACATTAATTATGTCAATGCATTGAAGGCATCAAATATGACCATTAGACATTTAATTGAAAGCTGACAAAATAGTTTAAGAAACGTTGTCACAATATGTTATAAAAATGGTGTCTCCTTCACACGGTGTCTGAGTGTCACAGTTTGAGTGTCACAGTGTCTTGTTCACCGTGTCTTGTCTTCACGGTGTCTTTCTCACGATGTCTTGTCTTCACGGTGTCTTTATCACGGTGTCTTGTCTTCACAGTGTCTTGATTCACGCTGTCTCGCTTACGGTGTTTGGCATATTGTGTCAGGCTTCACGATGTCTTGTACCTAGGAAAATAATAGTATTCAGACATAAACAGTAATATGCATGAAATGGATTGAGCATAACCATTATAAAGCATGAGCGAACATGAAGCATAAATAAATATGATTGGATATAATTTATAGTATTTAACTAGGTTGAATAATATTTATGATTATTAATGAGATTTGTGATCATTGATGAGATTTTTGATCATTAAAACGTCATTAACACATGACGAGTCGAACAATTTGTGATCATCAAAAAGGGCGATATTATGGGATTAGTAAAAAATTTCATATTTCAATAATTAAAATACATTTATATGTTATTTATAATCTATAAAAATTATTATTATAGTAAATTCATTTTATGGAAAATTTTGGAAATTTCATTAAATATGGAATCAGTCACATAATATTTTTGATTGACTGCATGACCACATGATGAACCATGAAAATTTAAAGATAACAACTTAATGGACCATAAGAATAAATGAATGGCCACACATTGTCTCAAGTTACCTTTGTGATCAATGTTTTCATGGAAGGGATAAATCATACACCTACCCAAATCTTCCACAAGACTATCCAGATCAACAACATGAAAAAACATGTCAACACATGTCCCAATGAATGCTACTATAAGTTTAAGAACTTTATGTAAAGAATAGACCAAAAGACCATGTGAAGAGAACCTTCCCAGTAGTCACCAAATTGAAAAATTCATTGGATCAACCACAAGTAAAAATCGATTTACCATAAATACAAAGTGTTCATCCCCAAGTAGAAAATGATATACTGTAATACAAATTGATTGGACATATAAGCCACTGATTGAACAGAGAACATATTACATAATTCAAAAAGATAGTAAAAACTATGGATTCTTATATGAAAACTGTGAATTGGCCATTTCTAAAAGTTTGTATTTTATTATCATATCATAAAATATACTATTCCAACAACTTTTCTATACCGAATAAAATGCCAGTCAAAATCATTTAATGAGTGTCATTTCTTACCAAAGTAAAAGTATATTAATGAATATTTTTATATAGATATTTCCATAGGATTACATCATTTTAATAGAAAAATTAAGATAAAGATAATGTGAGATTATGAACAATCACATGTGAACATAGAGACATTAAAACATTTCCTGAATAAAAATGATAAAGATTTACTCTTTTTTCAATAACCTAAGATGTACTATTCTCATTAGAACATTGAATATGCTTCTACAAAATACTATTCACCATCATTAATTAATTTAAAATAAAAGAAAGGCTATGATAATATAAGAAATTCTTGATGAAATAGAACTATATACACTATTTTAAAAAATTCATTATATTATCTTACTCTATTTTATTTATTTATGAGATATTTGTGATATATTTTATTTATCAAATAACACCATCTCCAATACTAAACTGGAGAGTAATAGAAAAACTCTCTAATTTCTCTATATTTACTCCTATTACAAATAGTGGAAGAATCTTTCTAGCATGGATTATCTATGTAATTATTATTCTATTTCTCCTATATAGAACTATGGAAGTGGCTCTTCGTGTCCTGTACATCCTTGTTTGATATTTTGAATCCTGATTCATGTTGTGGATCAATTTATTTCATAATAAGCTTCTTGGAAATTATTTATTTCCTTTTGTATGAGATAGGGTCTCATCTTGAGATGGAATACCTGTATTATATATTTGTTTGTTTAAATTATTTTTACTTTTCTTTGTTTTTTCAAATAAATAGTATATATTTTCATAATAATATAACAAAAAATTACTTTGATATTTAACTTTAAATTATGTTTTTTATATATAATGTTTGATATTAGTAAATTAGTATAATTAATTTAAATTGTTTTCAATATTGTTTTTGACTGATCTTTGATCAAGCACTGAGATGCTTTTTGGAAAGATTAAATTAAATAACTATAATGTCTTAGTTATCTAGGATTATTTTATTTATTGTGATATTTAATTATAAATCATAGTTAAATATAAATTTTAATTATAATCTCAATTCACAAACCTCTTGAGTGTCCCAATCCGACCAAAACCTTGTATCTATGCCAATTTAATAAAGTAGACACTGGATAAGAGTTGCTGCAGATGGGGATGTTATAGTTTGTTTTAGATAAATTTTTGTATAAACATTGACAAATAGATTTTAATGTATATATATAATTACAGAAATGTGTCAATAACTTATATAAATTTAAAATATATACAAATTGGAGGGTATTTTTATTTTATGGATCAATATTCATGATTATTGTGCGCTAAATAAATGTAAAAAATGAAATGGAATTGACACCAATTGAAAATCTAGAGATTTCCCTACAGATAAACCCAATACAAATGATATTGGATCTAAATATATATTAGAAAAATAAGGGATTCATATTTAGGTTATGATAAATAACCATTCTGGAATAGATCAATCTATTATTCCACACCATGATTCTCCTACATTGGATTACATAAAAAAACCTATTTATTTTAATATAACTACTAATTCATTGGTAACTGAGCAATGAACTGAGTCTTCCAAAGAAATATTACATGATTTTGGATATGATAAAAGTGAAAATTTTATTCCGGAAAGGTATTTTTTGAAAGGAGACAACAATCAATGGTGGTAATTGTTCCAAGACACTAAATATGGTAAAGAAATAGAAATAATGGAATGGATAACTTTTAAAGTTATTTTTTGAGAAATAATTTCCTTAAGAATAACGAGTTGAAATATAGAGTAATTTTCTCACTTTCAAGAAGAGGGAAAAAGAAATTGTGGTAGAGTGCAAGGATAGATTTACAAGATTGAATATGCATGACTCAAACAAAATATGAAATATTGAAAGAAATATTGACCATTTATTTAAAGGTATTAAGTTGAGTATATTAAGGGAAATAGTTTATCAAATGTTCACATCATATGATGATAATGTATTGTGTACCATTATGATATATAAGTAATTTTATAGTTCTTAAATATTCATGGGATGTTAAGAATATAAGAGGGCAACATAACACCATGAAAAATAGAAAAGTTCAATGAATAATAATATAATTAATAAATTTCCATCACATAGAAATTTTGGAATGAAACATCATATAAAATTGTTAAAGGTAATAGGAGGTTATTACAAGTGTGAAGAAAATTTTCATCTAGATAATTAATTTAATGTGAATTGGGAGACGACAACTATTCAATGCTTCAATTGAGAATAAATGGGGTATTATTAAAAACAAATGTACCATGATTCTAGGGATTATACCACTGAAGAGGCCAAGGGGTGAAGTCAAAGAATGTGAAATTAGTATAGAAGAAGTATAAATTCTTAAAGATATGGTGGAATATACGTAAATCATTTCCTGAAATGCTTATAATTATTCATATGATTTGAAATGCTTACACTCTTTTATATCTACCCAATTTTCCTAGAAAATTATATATTTCTCTTATACAATAAAATGAAGTTACTAGTTAGTAATCCCGGTGGAGGTCTCACTATAATAAGGAAGTGTCATTCTATCCCCATTATGACACAAAAACATTCCCCGCGTGTAGGCTTGATTATTATACCTATGGTAGGTTTGGATATAATAATTTATATGGATTGGATTTAAAAATTTAATGAAAAAATATACCATAAAGTGGAAAATAAATCTGATTCATGATGAGGATTTTTAATTCTTTATCTTTATAAGGTATACTTAATCATCCATGTCATGTATAGATCCACCTCTAGTAGATCTTATAAATTAAATTCTTAGGTAATAAAGAAGACATATTCTACATATGAAAAAAATTGTCTTAAAATTTTGGATGTACATATTTTATAAGAATATATGCAGGTATTTCTTGAGGAATTACCTATATAGCCACCAGAACATGAAGTGGATTTTTCAAATGATTTAATCTTGGATGCATGACCAATATCAAATAATTCTTATATATTGGATATACTGAAATTAGAGGAGTTAAATAAACAAAAACCTCAGTTGTGTGAAATGGGATTTATACACCCTAGTGTTTTATCTTGGGGAGCCCCTATTATTTTTGTTAATAAAAAGGATGGGTTTATGAAGTTTTGTGTTGATTATCAGGATATCAATGCTATTATGATAAAAAAAGGTATCATCTACCGTACATTAGTGACTTAATCGATCAACTTCATAGAGGAAAAATATTTTTCAATGATTGAAATTTGTTCTGGGTATCATCAATTGAAAGTAATGAAGAAATATATTCAAAAGATAATATTAGAATAAGGTATGGTCATTATGTGATTATTGTATTTCAATTTGGATTGACTAATTCACCCTTTATTTTTATGGATCAAATGAACAGAGTATTCAAGGAATGTCAGGATATTTCATTTGTGGTTTTTATTGATGAAATATTAGTATATTCTAAAATCAATAAGTGAAATAATAATTAATTGAGGATTATTCTCAAGACTCTTCATAGAAAATTGTTATTTATAAATTATGAATTCTATCTTTGTAAATTTTCTTTTCCTGTCGATATTTTCTCTAAGAATAAGATATAATTAAAAAAAATCAATGATTTTCTTGCATTAATGAATATTACTGAGTTATGTTGTTTCATTGGATTTTTAGGTTAATATTGGTGATTTTTTCAAAAAAAAATCATTATTGGATAACCTTTAACCAATTTTACTCATTAATGGGTTAACTTCATATGGATAAAAGGAAGTTAATAATGATTCAAATATGTAAAGTGGATATTGTTGAATTCTCTAGTTTTGACTATACATTAAGAAAGTGAATGATTTGTGATATATAGTGATACATCAAATAAGGGACTTCGTTGTGTCAATATATAGAGTGACAAAGTTTTTACATCATCACCAAGGTAGTAAAAAACTCATGAGAAGAACTATCTGACTCATGATCTTATGTTAGAAGGTGTAATATTTTATTTGAATATATGGAGACATTATCTATATACTGAAATATGTGATATATACACAGAACATAAGATTATGAAATATATTTTATCATAAAATTATATCAACCAAAAGAAAATTGGATGGCTTGAGCTACTCAAGGATTATGATTGAACAATACACTACCACATAGGGATAGACAATTAGGTAGAAGATACATTGATAAAAAAATATCATGGAGTTCCATACAAAATGATAATTGATATTGATCATATATTCATAGATTTATTAAATATTGATATGATAATTATTAAAAAAGGGGAAACATCAATCCATTTTAAAATGATTTCAAATCCAAATTTATTGGAAAAGAAATAAAGTTATCATTCCGTTGATGAGAATTTTCAAAATTAAAATAAAGTCATGAATGATGGGAAATTGGAAGACATTATATTTGAAGATGACATTCTAAAATTTGGAAAGAAGATATGTTTTCAATAAATACTTAGGCTAAAAATTTAATTATTAGGTGATTTCCATATCTTGAATTTCTCAATATAGCTTGGAATCACTCAGATGTATAAATATTTGAACGAACATTTTTGGTGGGATAAAAAGAATTGAGACATATATGGATATGCTTCCAGATATTTGGTTTTTCAATAAGATAAGTAAAAGAGATAAAACCATAGCGGATTCAAGAAATCCTTACCAATTACCGCATTGTATTGTGATGACATTAATAAGGAATTTGTAACTAGATTACTAAATGATCATATAGAGAATGATTCGAAATGGGTTATTGTTGATCACAATACCATATATTCACACCTACATGATATAATAGATGTTTTAACTCTTGATCTCCTTCCAAGGATCTATATTAATGATGTTTTATGAATTAATGGTGATCCTCTATCAATTATGTCAGATCAGGATCCCTGATTTACATCAAAATTATAGAAAAGTATTTGAAGGTTCTTAATACTGAACTATATTTGCGAATTTCCCAACATATCCAAATTGATTGGAATTTTGAAGCATTATAAGTAATGTTGAGGTCATGATCACTTGAATTTCAAGTTATGTTGGATCAATATTTACCTATAATAGGATTTACCTGTAATAATAGTGTAACGACCCGTTCTTTTGAATGATTTTTGTTTCCAGAATTTTCGTTTTATTTTATACTCAACTAAATTATATCCTTTAAAAAATTAAGTAAGTATAATTAAAATAAGACCATTGGGTTTTTATTGTTATATGATATTTTCTCAACATGACCATTTTAAACTATATTCTTAATGTTATGATTATTGTTTATAATATAACTGATCATGATTAATTAATACATAAATTGGAGTTGATGTCCTCATATAGTAGACTTGGGCCATATGCAGCCCATATTTATGAGCTTGGGAAAGAGGTTGTGTCACTAGGTGTTTCTCTGGACCAATCCCAAGATGAGCCTCAACATGTGAAGCTTGAATGGAATCACCTATGGGAGCAGTTCAAGATGATCGAAATCACCACTTGGGCAATGTTTCCAGAGCCACCCCTAGATTATATCACCATTGCACACCTTATTCTTAGGTCCCATATAGGTGTAATAATGTGCAATGTAATGAGGAATTAGATACATTGTGTAATCCCTTTGTATAAATAAAACTGTTATTTCAATATTCCTATTTTTTGGAATAGCTTTTCTTAATGAAGTATATGTTTATTTAAGAAAAACTTGATAAATTGATTTTATAAGTAAAAAATTGTACTTTTCAAATATTTCTCATTCATAGAGAATTATTATGGAAAAATGAACACCGTTTTTGAATATCAAATGTCAAAAATAACCTCAGCTGAATTTTTAGAAATTTTCTATGAAGTTTCAATTTGATGAATAGTGTTTTATGAATAGTTTATTTTGATGAATACTATTTTTTATTAATAGTATAAAAACATTTTATTATAAAATAACTTGAAAATTGGATATACATGATTTTAATCATGGTGAAAAATGTGGTTCAATAAGATCAAAATAATTTTTTTGGTGAATAGTAACTTTACCCTTTGGAATAGTAATTTTACCCTTATGAATGGTAATTTTACAAATGGAATAGTAACATCAACTATGGAAGTATATATATGTTTTGGCCATCTTAAGTGGTAATGTGATGAAATTCTATCATAGTATAAGTAAATATTTTTTTTAGAAATTATTAGTCAAGTATTAGTATTTTATTTAATTTATTTAATTTAAAATTTAATTAATTTTTAAAAAATTTAGTTCACTATTTGGTTCTATATTTAGAGAAATGGTTACTGTAAATTTTTGGGATATTTCCGACATAGTTGAATTTTCAGTGAATAGTAAAAAATCAGTTTTGAGTTTCGGTGTGTTTATTGATATAATTAATGATTTAATCATGATGTAATAATTATGGAATACTTTTTTAAATTATGATATGTTATGAGGCATTCCATGTAGCCAATACCATGGGAAACCCATGGTTTTTCAAATACCACTAATGAGGTGTTCCTAGGAAATTAATAAAATATTTCCCCAATTTTTCTATAATTACCAACCCATTCATTCATTAATTTCATTAAAAATTCATACTCAACGAATATATAGTGTTTTACCTCCCAAGGAGTCCTCCCAAGGATTCCTCAATCACCCAAGGTCACAACCTTTGATTTTTTTGAAGTTACACTTCAAGGTAAGGGAACCTTTCTCCCTCATCTTTTAGTTATGACTTCCTTTATGTTATGTCATCTAATTTCAATTTTATTATGTGGGAGTATGTTATTATATTTCCTTAAGTATTTTAAATTTCATTTACAATTGATGTGATACCCTTTCCACTCCCATAAACTAATTTTCTGAGTTTTTACATGACGTCGTTAGGCTGTAGAATTTTGGTAAAAGAAATCACATCTTCTCTTTTCTTTAATGTTTCCTTTTCGTGTGGTATGTCATTCAAACATCCATACGATGATATTATTGAAATTTTATTCTATCCCTATACTGTATTATGAGTTATTTAGGTGTGGGTGACCCTTGTCCCCTCTCTTTTTTATGTTTTCTAAAACCATGTTATATAGCTGTTATGCTGCAGAAATTTCCTTTCAAAATCTCTATCTTCTTTTCTCAAGAAATTATCTTATCATATGAATACCCAAACCTGTTTAGATTCTATGATTATTCATAAAGACATTAAATTTTTATATTTTATTCGGGAATTGAAATACATGAAACTATCATTCCTTTTCCATGGGTTATAAATGACATAATGATCTAGTTTTTAAGAACTCTTAAAACATCATGATTTTGAAATGAAACCCATTTCTTTTATTATTTTTTGGGTTATTTATGAAATGTTTGTTTATGATCTATGTGGGTCACAGTAAAATTGATACATATTAATGTTTTTCCCTTATAGCACTCTAATGTGTTGGGTAAATAATTTAATCTCAAGATATGACAAGTTTTACAATACCTCAGTGAATAACCTTGGAAATATTTATGACACCATAAGGATGGACCTTGGTTATATGTTCATGAATGTATAAATTAAATGTTGTAGCCACATTTTCAAGTTATTAGTCATGTTATTATTGTTATTATATTCCTATTTATCATTCCTTTAAAATATCCCTCATGTTGTTTTTGATATCGCTCCAGTTCCCATGTAAACTGTTTCACTTGTTTTCCTTACTAGGCCTTCTGCTCACCCATTCCATTGATGTATTTATCCATGTTATGAGAAGAAATAATTTTAAATAGAATTGAACTATGGTAAATCCATACAGGTTGATTATAATACTGTTTTATGTTTTCATGTATTTGGTTCCTAATTTCCAAGACACATGACTTTAAAGATCCTCTTTTTGTAAAATTTAATGAAAATTATGTAATAAAAAGGATGGATTCCATAGTTGGTATCAAATTATAGCTTACTTAAATGTGGAAAATAAGTCTATAAGGAAATTAGGAAGAAACCTATAGAAATATTTTAATATAAGAAAACTTCATGGTATTTTGGTGAAATATTATTTAAGTGGTTTCCGAAAAAATAACTCACTGTCTGGATACGAACAAGTTGATGTGACTATGGAATAGATGTACCTAGGAGTCAAAAATCAAATAAGGAGTTTCAGGATTGACCTATTGTATCCTAGTACACGATAATGGTCCTTGATTCACTCCTGGTCTGAAACTTTCGGGTGATATATTCGGTTAATCAGAAGCTTTTTATGAATTATTATGAAGGATTTATAGAGAAATGTAATTGTTATTAAATAATAATGTGTTTACACATAATGGTTTAAGACATAAAATCTATTTATAGTTAAATGATTTATAAATTAAATAATTTTCTATCCAATGATTTATTATTTTTTATAATGGAAACCAATTGGAGGAACCGTGCAATTGGTGACCATAATGGACCATGTGCTGATGACCCTCCGATGGAAGCCGGAATAGAAACTTCCATGAGAATGATGAACCAATTTACTCAATTTTAGGGAAATAAATTGCATCATGCTGAGACACCGATTTCACCGCAAAGGGAACAAAATTTGGTTGAGTCCTTCATGCATCAAAGACATCCAACCTTCCATGGATCTACCGACCCATTTATTACTGAATAGCGGATAAGCTCTATCAAGAAGATCTTCTTGTGCTCCACTACTCGAAAAAAGAGAAGGTCACCCTTGCTATTTGTTTCTTAGAGGGAGAAGCTGACCAATGGTTGCATCTTATTAAAAAGATGAGGAAATGAGTGGATGTTGAAGCTATGAAGTGGGAAGAGTTATTTGGGATCTTATTCAATAAGTATTTCCCTCATTCTATGATAAATAATTGAGAATGAATTTCTCGAGCTAATGCAGATGGAGAATGAATATATGGGAATCTACAAGATGAACTTTACAAGGGTTTCACGTTACACCTCTAGAATTATCATGGATCCAAATGGTATGGTTGATAGATTATTTGGTGGATTAAGACCACATATACAGAAGAATCTAGCCAACCACAACTATAATAGCTATGAATACATCACACGAAGTGAAATTAAAGTCAAACTAGAGTTTTGTGGGACACAATGGTCTTATAAATCCAATTAAAAGAAGAGATCAATAGAGCCCAACATTGGGAGGACCATTGATCAGGGTATCGTATAAAATCAAGTGAAACATCTGACATGTAATAAGTGTGGGAGGAAGCAATTATGGAACTACCTCATCGTGAGCGGGAAGTGCTACAAGTGTGGAAGAGATTGCCATATTGCACGAAATTGTTGTAGTGAGGTGTAGTATCAACTCTCAAACACTAACGACAAATGGAAGATGGCGTAGGACCTAACTAATGTAAAATGATATATTTTTAGACAATTTTGTCACTTTTCCAATTACTTTTCAAATCGGAGGGCAGAGGAGGGGAATCGTGTCACGACCCGTCCTTGGGGCCCGTGCTGTGACTACCCCAAGCCCGCCTTCCATAGGCCAGGGGCTGGCAACTAGCACCAAGGCATAATTCCCAGAAAAAAAGGAAGGCATTACCTTTGTAAAGTAAACAAACACCACAGATCAAGCAAGCAGTAGAAGTAAACAATAAGTAAAAACTGGGTACAATAGTAAGTCCAGAAAAGTAAGTGGGCCAATATACAAACCCAAACTGAAAGTAATGTACAACTGGAAAGGGAAAAATAGAAACTGAAAAGTAATGTCGTAGCATCGAGCCATCCACTGGAAGTCCCACCTGAAGGGTGAGTACAGATAGCCTCCACAACTCCACGGGTCCAGCCGTCTGCTCCGAGTATGTCTCGCCCAGTGGTCCACCTCCAGGTACCGACCTACTCCGCAAGCCTCAACCGCGATCAGCGTTGTCCATAGTCTACAACCAACACAACATAGTGCGGGCATAGTCCGTGAAGGGGTGAGTATAAGCTACTCAGTAGGGACCACGAGACCCCCGAAGGTCTCCCAGAATCCACAAAGGATAAACCAAAAAAGAAAGATACAATCACGAAGTAACATCCGATACTGCTTAGGTATATGCCCATACATATACCTATGTCATCAATTCCAGTATGCTCCAAATTCTGAGCTCAAGTACAACCTAGTCCACACAGGAAAGCAAAACATAAATCCACACAGGATAGCACAACAAAATCCACATAGGAATGAAAAACAGGATTCAGCTCACACAGGTATACTTCTTTCGTATGACGATAGAGATGATCATATATATATACTAATTCATCTCAGTCGTCAGACCCAAAAAGGATTGATAGGTACTAACCCCCGCAATAACCCACAAAGGATCATACCCACACAGGATCGATAGGTAACTAATCCCCGCAATGACCCACAAAGGATCTGACCCACACAGGATCGATAGGTAACTAACCCCCGCAATGACCAACAATGGATCTGACCCACACATGATTGATAGGTAACTAACCCCTGCAAAGACCCACACAGGATCAGACCCACACAGGATATGTAGGCACTGGCCCATAGAGGACCGCTGAGCGCTGACCCACACAGGATCAGACCCACACAGGATCGGTAGCACTGATACACAAAGGATCGCTGAGTGCTGTAGTCGTCATCGTTGAATCCACTGAGGATCTCTGTACAGTCGTCGTCGTAGTCGCAACCAGCTCTAGGGTTCCCGCACACATCAAGCTCGTTCAGGAGGGTCTGCTCCATGACCCGAGAGGCTGATACATCAACTGACACAAAGTCTGGAGTTGATGTATCCAAAAGTTCCGTATCGTCAAAAGGAACTCAACGTCGCAGACGGCGCATCAATCGGACGCCCGGTCTGAATGTTATTGGCCTTTTCGTCCTAGGGGCCCGGTTTGTTTTTAAGTCAAAACCAACCAGACCATACTCCACCTACATCCAAACCTCAGGCGGAGTAAGACAAAAGATCCGTCTCACTAAGAGGAATCCATCAAAGTCGATGGCACATCGGTCGGACGTCTGGAGCTCAAGTTATGACTGTTTCCCTTCTGAGGGCCCAGTTGGTTTCGTGTACGAACCAACCCGGCCAAACCCAAAGTATTCTGAAACCTTGAGTTCAATATACCGAAACGGCCGTCTCGATCCAAGGATCGCATCGCAACTGACGGTGCATCGATCGGAGTCTCGTAGCTCATGTTATGAGCAAAAGACAGAAAACGGTTTGAAAATGGGGGGTCTCGGCCCGGACCGACCCGGCTGGGTGCGACCCGGCCTGGGCGCGACCCGGCTGGCGCTGGTCGGGTGGCCAGTGGGTCGGATCGGCCGGTTACCGCTGAGCAGAGCGGGGCGCACGCTACCCCCACGTGATGGAGCCGCAGGTATAAATCACAAAGATTTAAAAGAATCAACCCCTACCTCAACGTTGTCGTCGAACATGAGTTCATCGCAGAAAGAGCGTCATGGAAGGAGGATCGTCACGTCGCGCCGTCGATCTCTGAGGATCCGGCGTTCTTCGTCGCCCTTCGTCAGAGGCCGGCGTTCTTTGCGAAGAAGGATGAAGATCTCCAAGACTTAGAGCTTCCTCCAATTCCTCTCAACAAGAAACCCTCAAGTAAACACGTGTTGGTATTATTTTATTCCCAGGCCATAGATTTGAAATTCAAAGTTAAGAAATGAACCATTAATCTGATGAATTAATGGTAACGACTTAACTACCCATCAAATGAGGTGTTTCTTAACTCAAAAAAATGCACGGTTGACTTTAATTAAAAGAGGTTTTCGCGGGTGCATTACATAGAGGAAAAGAAATGGTGGGGCTCGTGCGGGCCCCACCTCACAAATATCCTACCAAGTGGGTAGGATATCGGGGATCCCACCTTATCCGCTTAACCTGGCTTAAGTGGCTTTAAGTGGCTTTAAGTGGCATTAAGTGAAATAAAATAAAGTGTCGCATCGCCTTTATTTTATTTCATAACTTAACCCCAAAAATTAAAAACCACACCTGGGAAAATGAAACTCCAGAAAAGGCGTTTCTAAGAAAATACCGGCGCTGCGATTCCATCGGTGCCCTCGGAATTCGATTTCGAGCACCAGTTCAAAAGTTAGAAAAACTGGCTCGTTCGTTCACTGAACGTACCCGAGCCAAACTTCGGAAAATGATTCCGGGTACACTGGGCCTCAGAATCAGGTGCCGTCAGAAACTGCGTTCATGTAAAATTCCAATGAAAATTAAGAAAAAAACATTCCATGAATTTTATGGGCCTTTACATCACTCTCACCTTAGGGATTTACGTCCCTGTAAAGAAACAACATAAACTAGGGAAACAAAAGTCGTTCCTCAGCACGCATCTGAGCCTCCCGCTCCCAAGTTCTCTCCTGGAGGTTCTCGTGCTGCCATCTGATGCGTACTAGAGGAATCGACCATCCACATAGGACCCGCTCCTGTCGATCCTCGATCTCCACCGGGACCTCCGCAAAAGTCTCCCCATCATCAACGTCTCGCTCCCCATGGTCAATGATATGCGTCGGGTCGTGCACGTACCTCCTCAGCTGGGATACGTGGAAGATGTCGTGCACCCGGTGCAACTGAGGCGGTAGAGCCAGGCGAAAAGACACCTCTCCAATCCTGCTATGGACCTAGAATGGTCCGATGAAGCGTGGAGACAACTTTCCACCTCGGCCAAATCTCTGTAATCCCCCTCGAGGTGAGACACGCATGAATATGTGGTCGCCATCCTCTAACTCTAGTGGCCTCCGCCTCCTATGAGCATAAGACTTATGCCGGCTCTGAGCTGTCCTCATCCACTCCTGGATGACCTGGACCTTCTCTGTCGTGGCCTGGACCATCTCTAGTCCCACAAGTGCTGACTCCCCAGGGTCTGTCTAGCACAAAGGATATCTGCAAGTTCGGCCGTACAACGCCTCGTATGGTGCCACCCTGAAGGTGGAGTGGTAGCTATTGTTGTACGCAAACTCCACCAAGGGTAGGTGGTCCTCCCAGCTGCGACCAAAGTCGAGGAAACATGCGTGGAGCATGTCCTTGAGAGTATGTATTGTCCTCTCCGTCTAACCATCCATCTGAGGGTGAAAGGTAGTGCTCAGACATAAATGCGTCCTGAACGCCCCTTGCAACCCTTTCCAAAGCCGATAAGTGAAGCGAGAATCTCAATCAGAGACGATATATGATGGCACACCGTGAAGTCGTACAATCTCCTAAACGTAGAGACGTCCCAAGCTCTCTACTAAGCCCTGCTCTCTGATGGGAAAGAAGTGAGCCGACATGGTGAGTCGGCCAACAATCACCCAAATAGAGTCGTGACATCTGGAAATGCGTGGAAGTCCAGTCACGAAGTCCATAGATATGTCGTCCCACTTCCACTCTGGGACCTCCAAGGGCTGTACCAAGCCTACTAGTACCTGATTCTCTACCTTCACTTGCTGGAAGGTGAGGCATCGAGAAACGAACTCTGCCACAACCTTCTTCATGCCCTTCCACCAGTGCTGTCGTCTGAGGTCCTGGTATGTCTTTTCCACTCCAGGATGTACCGCCAAGTGAGAAGTATGAAACTCTCTCAGCACCTCCTACCACAAAGAAACTGGTACCAATGCACGTCCTCTGAAAAGTACATCGTGCTCTGCTCCAAAGGAGAAACCATCAGGTGCCTGTCTTGAGGATATCTGCGCACGCCGCATCTCATAGTCGGCATCCCCATTCTGTGCCTCTATGACCCGCTGCAGTAGTGGAGGGGTGACTGTGAGAGACTTAAGGAAGGATGCTCCATCTCTATCCATGAAGGATATCTGCAAAGAGTCTAGCTGTTCTATAGACTCCTCAAGTAGTTGAATGCCCTTCCTCCTGCTGAGAGCATCAGCTACTACGTTCTCCTTACCAGGAGTATAGACTATCTCAATGTCATAGTCCTGGAGGAACTCGATCCATCATCATTATCTCAGGTTCAGGTCCTTCTAAGAGAAGATTTACCTGAGACTCTGATGGTCAGAAAATACTGTAAAGAGCTTTCCCATTAGGTAGTGTCTCCATGTCTTCAGAGCGAAGACCACTTCTGCTAACTCCAGGTCATGGGTAGCGTAGTTCTGCTCATGCGGCCTCAACTGACATGATCCATAGGCAATCACTACCCACTCTTGCTTCAGTACACATCCGAGTCCGGTCCCTGATGCATCGCAGTAGACTACGTACCCTACTCCCTCTTCCGGCAACCTCAAGATAGGTGCACTGGTCAATCTCTGTCTCAGCTCCTAGAAGCTCCACTGACATCTGTCTGACCACAAAAAGGGTTTCCCCTTCTTTGTAAGAGTCTGAGAATGGTGTCGTAACTCTAGAGAAGTCTGGCACAAATCTTCGATAGTATCCAGCTAGTCCAAAGAAACTCTGCACCTCTGTCATGCTCCTGGGTGGCTCCCAAGATAGCACTTCCTCGATCTTCGCAGGATCCACTACAACTCCCGCCTAAGAGATGACGTGCCCCAAGAAGTGGACCTCATGTATCCAGAACTGACACTTAGAGAGATTTCCATAAAGCTGGTTCTCTCAGAGTGTGTCTAGTACAACCCGCAAGTGGTAGGCGTGCTCCTCCTCAGTCGTCGAGTATATCAAAATGTTGTCGATGAAGACCACGACAAATCGATCGAGGTATGGCTAAAAGATCCTGTTCATGAGGCCCATGAACACTACTGGAGCGTTGGTTATGCTAAATGGCATAACCGAGAACTCATAGTGGCCATACCGACATCTAAAGGTTGTCTTCTGCACGTCCTCATCCTAAACTCTGAGCTGATGATAGCCTGACCTGAGGTCTATCTTTGAGAACCACCATGATCCCTTGAGCTGATCGAAGAGGTCATCAATCCTCAGTAGTGGATACTTGTTCCTCTCTGTCATCTAGTTCAGGCGACGATAGTCGACACACAGTCGCAAGATCCTGTCCGCCTTCTTGGCGAACAATATCGGGGAAGCCCAAGGTGTAACACTGGGTCGGATGAAACCCTTGCCCTACAAGTCCTCCAACTGTACCTGTAGCTCCCGAAGCTTGGAGGGAGATATCCGATATGCTGGAGTGCATATCGGGGCTGTCCCGGGGTACAGATCAACATAAAAGTATACCTCTCTGTGAGGAGGTAGTCCTGGAACGTCTTCGGGAAAGACGTCCACATACTGACCCACCACTGTAGAAGCTCTCGCCTCCTAGAGTAAGATCACACTGCTGGAACCAGTGTGTAATCGTCGAGTCTTCTCCCGTAGGAGTCTCTAGCCGTAAGGATCGTGCCAACGGCTCTGTCGAAATCTCCGTGCTCCAAACAAGGGCAACGACTATTAAAAAGTGACTCGTTCCTGTGTCTATAAGAACTGCAGCAAGGGTGGAATAGACACATATAGTACCTCGAATCATCTCGGGCGCGTCGTGGTCATAGGCCTCCGCTGCCTGGAGTTGTGCCTGTCTCTATTTGCCAGCTCCCTGTGGCCGGGGTGGACCTCATTGTGGTGGTGATGGTAGAACCTCAAAGCGTCACCCACCACCTGCTGCTCGGCCAGCTCCTCTGCCTCATCCGCCTGCTCCCTGCGGACCGCCACGGTCGACCCTCTACCTCTGCCTAGGTGGCCCCTCAACCGTCTGCTGCTCCTCGGCACGGTGGGTCGGGCAGTCAAGAGCCATGTGGCCCAACCCGCCGCATGTGTAGCACCGCCTGCCTCTCGAAAGACTGGCTCCACGTTGTGTGCCCCGCACTGCTGTGCCAGTGTCCTGAGGTCATCTGCATGGGGGTCTAGTCTACCTAGACCCATGAGTCATCCGACCACTACCTGCTGCAGAGGACTCTTCTACGTGCTGCCCCACGGTAGGTCTCGCTGCTGATGAAGGCTCAGCAAGGAAGCTCTCGATCAAAAGGGATCGCTCCAGTACTCCTGCCTGAGTCGGAATGCTGAAGGAGATCAGTGATTCCCTAATCTAATGTATCAATCCCTTCTCAAAGGTCCAGGCCCGGAAAAATGGGTCCCGTACCATGTCTGTCGAGTAGCGCAAGAGATCGGTAAATCTCGCTGAGTACTGGGCGACCGTCAAGCTGACCTGCCGTAGCTGAAGAAGCTCCTGGATGCATACCGCATAGAGGGTTACTGGGACGAACTCAAAGAAGAAAAGGCTCTCAATGTCCATCAAGAGGAGAGATGCCCCATCGTGCACCTGGAGCATCAACCTCCACCATCGGCCTGCTGCCACATACAGTAGGCTCGCTGCGAGGATCACCATGAGGTCTTCTGGTGTCCTCACTAACCTAAAAACTTGTACAACTGCCTCCAGCCAGTCCTCAGCTTCTTGGGGGTTTGTCTCCCCATGGAAGTTGGGCGGTCGCTGGCGCTGGAACTCGTGCAGTGCACTAAGGTGACGTGCATCGTCAGCGGCTGGGGCTGGAAGCATCGGTGGCGTGACGGGTAGTGGTACCACTGGTGCCTCAGCTGTCAAAGGTAACTATACCGATGCCTCATCACTCAGTGAGCTGTTGTCACGCTCAACTCTCGGAACCATAGCTGGCTGTCATCGTGGAGCCATCCTAAAAAGGAAACAGGTGCACCATGGTCAGAACAGTATACCTGGTAAGATGACACAAAGTAATCACAAAGAAAACTTGAAACAGACATGCAATCAATGTTTTTACGCATTAAGTCGGAAATCAGAAGTCAGGGTCCTGGTGTACGGATACGTCGACCACCGCACCAACACCGGACTCCCTGAACTGATAGCCACACCCAATACGCTTAACACTATTTCTTCACATAGAAAAAGATCAGAGTCCAAAGTTCTGTGGTATCACTGAACTCCTTTGATACCAATTTGTCACGACCCATTCTCGGGGCCCGTGCCGTGACTACCCCAAGCCCGCCTTCCATAGGCCAGGGGCTGGCGACTAGCACTAAGGCATAATTCCTGGTAAAAAGGGAAGGCATTGACATTGTAATGTAAACAAACCCCACAGAGTAAGAAAGAAGTAGAAGTAATCACTAAGTAAAAACTGGGTACAACAGTAAGTGCGGAAAAGTATGTGGGCCAGTATACAAACCCAAACTGAAAGTAAAGTACAACTAGAAAGGAAAAAACAGCAACTGAAAAGTAAAGCTGCAGCATCGAGCAGTCCACTGGAAGTCCCACCTAAAGGGTGAGTATAGAAAGCCTCCACAGCTCCTCAAGTCCAGTCGTCCGCTCTGAGTATGTCCCGCCCAGTGGTCCACCTCCATGTACCAACCTACTCCGCAAGCCTCAATCGCGATCAGTGTTGTCCGTCTTCTGCAATGAACACAACGTAGTGCGGGCATAGCCCATGCAGGGGTGAGTATAAGCTACTTAGTAGGGACCCTGTGACCCTCGAAGGTCTCCCAGAATCCACAAAGGACAAACCAAAAAGGAAAGATACAATCACAAAGTAACATCTAACACTGCTTTGGTATATGCCCATACATATACCTAAGTCATCAATTCTAGTATGCTCCAATATCCGAGCTCAAGTACAACCCAGTCCATACCGGAAAGCAAAACGTAAATCCACATAGGATAGCACAACAAAATCCACATAGGAAAGAAAAACAAGATTCAGCTCACACAGGTATACTTCTTTGTATGACGATAGAGATGATTAGATATATCTACTAATTCATCTCAGCCATCGGACCCACAAAGGATCGATAGGTAGTAACCCCCGCAATGACCCACAAAAGATCTGACCCACAAAGGATCGATAGGTAACTAACCCCCGCAATTACCCACAAAGGATCTGACCCACACAGGATTGATAGGTAACATACCCCCGTAATGACCCACAAAGGATCTGACCCACACAGGATCGATAGGTAACTAACCCCCGCAAAGACCCACACAGGATCGGACCCACACAGGATCTGTAGGCACTGGCCCACACAGGACCGCTGAGTGCTGACCCACACAGGATCGGACCCACACATGATCGGTAGCACTGATCCACAAAGGATCGCTGAGTGTTGTAGTCGTCACCATCGAATCCACTGAGGATCTTTGTGCAGTCGTTGTCGTAGTCGCAGCCAACTCTAGGGTTCCCGCACACAGCAAGCTCGTTCGGGAGGATCTGCTCCACGATCCAAGAGGCTGATACATCAACTGACACAAAGTATGGAGTTGATTTATCCAAAAGATCCGTATCGTCAACAGGAACCCAACGTCATAGACGGCGTGTCAATCGGACGCCCGGTTTGAGAGTTATTGGCTTTTTCGTCCCAGGGGCCCTGTTGGTTTTTAAGTCAAAACCAACCCAATCATACTCCACCTGCGTCCAAACCTCGGGTGGAGTAATCCAAAATATCCATCTCACTAAGAGGAATCCATCAAAGTCGACGGCACGTCGATCGGATGTCAGAAGCTCAAGTTATGAGTGTTTCCCCTCCGAGGGCCCGGTTGGTTTCGTGTACGAACTAACCCGGCCAAACCAAAAGTATTCTGAAACCTTGATTGCGATATACTGAAACGACCGTCTCGATCCATGGATCACATCTCAATTGATGGTGCGTCGATCGGAGACCCGTAGCTCATGTTATGATCAAAATACCGAAAAGGGTCTGAAAACATGGGGTCTAGGCCCGGACCGACCCGGCCCAACCCCCCCTGGGTCGGCCCGAACCGGGTCGACCCGACCTGAGTCCAGGCCCGACCCGGCTGGGCGCGACCCGACCCGGCCCGGCCAGGGCGCGACCAGGCTGGCACTGGCCGGGAGGCCAGTGGGTCAGCTTGGCCGGTTACGACCGAGCGGAGTGGGGGGCGCGCTGCCCCCGCGTGAAGGAGCCGCGGGTATAAATCACAAAGATTTAAAAGAATCAACCCCTACCTCAACGTTGTCATCGAACATGAGTTCGTCGCAGAAAGAGCGTCGCGGAAGTAGCGTCGCGGAAAGAGGATCGTCACGTCGCGCCATCGATCTCTGAGGATCCGGAATTTTTCGTCGCCCTTCGTCAGAGGTCGGTGTTCTTCGCGTTCATCACGTTTTCACTAAAAAGGATGAAGATCTCCAAGACTTAGAGCTTCCTCCAATTACTCTCAACAAGAAACCTTCAAGTAAACACGTGTTGGTCTTATTTTATTCCCATGCCAACGATTTGAAATTCAAAGTTAAAAAATGAACCATTAATTCGATGAATTAATGGTAACGACTTAACTGCCCAATAAATGAGGCGTTTCTTAACTCAAAAAAACGCACAGTTGACTCTAATTAAAAGAGGTTTTCACGGGTGCGTTACTTAGAGGAAATGAAACGGTGGGGCTCGTGCGGGCCCCACCTCACAAATATTCTACCAAGTGGGTAGGATATTGTGGGTCACACCTTATCCGCTTAACCTAGCTTAAGTGGCTTTAAGTGGATTTAAGTGGCTTTAAGTGAAATAAAATAAAGTGTCGTATCGCCTTTATTTTATTTCATAACTTAACCCCAAAAATTAAAAACCACACCCGAGCAAATGCAACTCCGGAAAAGGAGTTTCTAGGAAAATACCAACACTGAGATTCCATCGGTGCCCTCGGAATTCGATTCCGAGCACCAATTCAAATGTTAGAAAAACCGGCTCGTTCGTTCACTGACAGTACCTGAGCCAAACTTCGGAAAATGATTCCGGGCACACCGGGCCTCAAAATCAGGTGTCGTCAGAAACTGCGTTCATGTAAAATTTCAAAGAATGTTAACAATAAAAAATTTCCATGAATTTTATGGGTCTTTTAAAAACTGCCCTCTTCCTCATCAAAGGATAGGGGAGAAAGGTCATGCTTTTACTATCATGACGGCTAAAATTGAAGTGAAAAATGATGTGGTGGAATGTACTCTTGTTGTTCTCTCCAAGATTACATATACATTATTTGATTATGGTTCTACATATTCCTTTATTTCCTAGAAGATTGCAAATAATTTAGAATCAACACCTAAATTTCTAAAGGTAGAGTAATCATTTAAGACTCCTGGTGGGATTATCCAACAATTGTCAATGTATAGAAAATAATGTAATTACTCTAGTTAGAATAATATTATCACAAATCTAGTAGTAATTTCCATCCTTGAATTCAACATTATACTAGGGATGGATTGGCTCTCAAAGTATAATTCTAATATCAAATGAAAAAGCAAGGAAATATAATTATTTATGAATGGAAACCGTACAGTTATCTTTCAAGGAGAGATAACTCAATTTGATCTTTGTCTAGAAGATCATCCTATATACTTATTTATGGAGTTGATCGGTGAATAAGAAGATAGAAATGAGAGTATAAGGATTGAAAATGTCCCCATCGTCTAGGAATACATTGACGTGTTTCTTAAGGAGTTACCCTATCCTCCCCCGGAAGGAGAGGTAGAGTTCTCTATTGAACTCATACTTGGACCTCATCCAATATTAGAGACCCCATATTGGATGGAAAATGTGGAGTTGTAGGAATTAAAAATTCAAATCCATGATCTTTAGGAGAAGGGGTTTATCAGACCGACTGTGTCTCTTTGGGGATCACCTATTCACTTTGTGAAGAAGAAGGATTGATCAATGTTGTTATGTATTGATTATAGAGAACTCAATGGGATCACAGTGATGAAAAAATAACCTATTCCAATAATTGAGGACTTATTTCACCAACTTCATGGGGCTCAATTCTTCTCTAAGAATGATTTTTGTTCTGGTTAACATCAATTGATGGTGAAGAAATAAGATATTTCAAAAACTGCCTTCCGATCAAGATATGTGAATTATCGGTTTGTTGTTATTCCCTTCATACTAAATAATGAACCTTCATTTTTTATGTATTTGATGAATATATTCTTTAGGGACTACCTTGAAAACATTGTTGTATTTTTTATTGATGATATTATGATATCTTCCAAATGTTTTGAGGAGCATGAGGATCATCTAAGGGTTATTTTGAAAACTCTACAGAAGGAGTGCCTTTTTGGAATGTTCATTAAATGTGAATTTTGGTTATAACATGTTTCTTTCTTGGGGAACATTGTGACCAATGAAAGAATCACAGTTGACCCAACAAAGAGAAAGGTTGTAGAGGAGTGGCCTCAACCTACCAAAATAACTGAGATTCGTAGTTTCCTTGTATTAGTGGGATATTATAGGAGGTTTTTGAATGACTTTTCATGAAATTCTAATCCATTAAACAAGTTAACTTGAAAAGGGGTCACGTTCATCTAGAAAAATTAGTGTGAGGAATGTTTCCAAGAGTTGATGAAAACATTGGCCACTACACCCATGTTAACTCTATCCTAAAGTGGATAAGGATTCGTTATTTTTAGCAATGTATATCTGAAAGGTCAACATTGTGTCCTCATGAAAAATGAAAAATTCTTTTCTTATACATCTCTATAGTTGATCACTTATGTGTAGAAATATCCTATGCATGATCTTGAGCTGGCTGTTTCCATTTTTGGTCTAAAGACATAAAGGAACTATCATTATGGGGAGAAATGTGATTTATACATAGACTATAAATTTTTGAATTATATTTTATTTTAAAAGGAATTGAAAATGATATAAAGGAGATGGTTGGAACTTCTTAAAGACTATGATTATTTAGTTCATTGTCATCCTGGAAGAGAAAACAAAGATGTTGATGCATTAAGCAGCAACATCCAAATTGTTCTGTCCATGAGGAGGATTCAAAGAGGACCTTTGATCAATGACCTAGTAAAGCTGGACATGGGAATTATAAGGGAAGGGACAACATCAACTCTAACCCAAATGATTTCTCAACCATCATTACTAGAGTATATAAATAAAGCTCAAAAAGAAGACCCTTTGTTACAAAAGAAGTTTGAGGCTATGATGGAATGGAAGCTTCCTGAGTTCAATTTTGATCAAGAAGGTGTATCGAAATTTTATACTGGACTATGTGTTCCGTCAATTCTATAAATAAAGAAGGAGATGATGGATTAAGCTCATAGCTCTACTTTCTCTATACCTCTGGGATGTATGAAAATGTATATGGACCTTCGTGATCATTTTTGGTGGAATAATATGAAAATGGAGATTACTGACTACACTTCATGGTGCCTGGTATGTCAGAAATTGAAGGCAGAGTGAAAACTCCCTAAAGGGGCATTACAACCACTTCCCATACCAGCAAGGAAGTGGGACAATATCACAAAGGACGTTTTCACTGTTCTCCCAATAACTTCCAATGGAAACAATGAGATATGGGTTATTAAGGACTCTCTCACCAAGACTAACCATTTTATCTCTACTCAGGGAGATTTATCTCTTCATCAACATACTAGGATTTATGAGAAGGAAGTGGTATGGCTGTATGGAGTTCTACTTTCTATCATATTTGATCATGATCGATGGTTCAAATAAATTTTTTGGAGAAGTATAAACCATGCACTATGTACCGAATTGAATTTCAGTACGTCTTATCACACCCAAACTAATGGAGATCCTGAAAGGAATATTTAAACACTAGAGAACATGCTGAGAACTTTCTCAATGGAACATAAAGGTTTATGGGATTGATATCTTCCATTAGTTGAGTTATATTACAAAAAATTATATTCCACTCAAGTATTCAAATGGAACCTTCAGAAAATATTTATGGGAATCAACGTAGAATAACTACATGTTGGGATGACGCTAGTGAAAGAAAGATTCTTTGGCTAGATCCTATGCAATAGATGAAAGATAAAGTCAATGCCATCTAGAGACACATTAAGGCAGCTCATAGTCAGCAAAAGAGCTATCCCGACAACCATTGAAGGGACATGGAGTTCGTGGTTAGGGACAAATTCTTTCTTCGAATTTCACTGCGGAATAGAGTCATGAGGTTTGGGAAGATAGGGATGCTTAGCCCTAGGTACATGGTCCCTTATGAAATTCTTGATCATGTGGTAGCAGTGGCCTATTAGTTTTCACTATCTCCAAATCTAGCACATGTTAATGATGTATTACATGTATCCCTCTTCAGAAAGTACATACCTAACCCTTTACATGTAATAAATATAGAGGTGGTACAACTGGAACATGACCTCTCTTATGAGGACCAGACGATGGAGATCTTGGATTATAGAGACAAGGTTCTACACAACAAGACTACATGACTTGTTAAGGTGTTGTGGAGAAACAAAAAATGTGAAGAAGCCACGTGGGAACAAGATGAGTCTATTAGGTAGAAGTACCCACACCACTTCTTTTCAGAGGGTATACGTAAAAAATTTGAGGAAGAAATTTCTCAAGGGGGGAAGAATTTAACGACCCAAACTTTTGAATAATCTTTGTTTCCTGAATTTTTGTTTTATTTTATAATCAACAAAACTATATCCTTTTGTTAATGATGTGGGTATAATTTAAATGATGTTGTTGGGTTTTGACTATTATATGACCATTGGTCAATATGACTGTTGAAAAATATAATCGTAACATTATGATTATTGTTTATAAATACAAGTGATCATGGTTAATTAATATAGAAATAGGAGTTGATGGCCTCCTCTAGTTGACTATGGCCATACGAATCCCATCGTTTGGAGCTTGGGAATGAAGTTATGTCATTAGGATCTACTATGAACCAAGGCCAAGATGAGCTTCAACATGTGAAACTTGAACAAAATCACATATGGGAGAAGTTCAAGCTGATAGAAATCTCAAATCGGGAAATGTTGTATGAGCCACCCCGTTACTCTATCACCATTAGACACCGTACTCTTATGTCTTATGTAGGTGTTATAATGGGCTATGCAATGTGGCCTTAGATACTTTGTGCAATCCCTTGGTATAAATAATTTTTTTAATCATTCCTATTTTTTTAGGAATAGCTTTTCTTAATAAATTATTTGTTTAATTAAGAAAATTTTCATAAATTGATTTTAGAAGTAAAAAATTGTACTTTTCCATGATTTCCCACAAATATATAATTATTATAGTAAAATAAATAGCATTTTTTAATTTCAAAAGTCAAAATTATCCTCTGATTAATTTTTAGAAATTTTCTATGAAGTTTCAATTTGATGAATAATGTTTTATGAATAGTAAATAATGAATAGTGTTTTTTCTAATGAATAGTATAAAAACATTTTATTAGTAAACAAATTTTTCTATGAAATGATTTTCGAAAATCAGACATACATGGTTGTAATAAGGGTGAAAAATGTGGCTCAATAAGATCTATATAATATTTTTGGTGAATAGTAACTTCACCCTTTGGAATAGTAATTTTACACTTACGAATGGTAATTTTACCAATGCCATAGTGACATTACCTAAAATGGTATAAATATGTTTTAGTCATCTTATGTGTTAATATGGTATAATTATATCAGTGTATAAGTAAATAAATGTTTTAGAAATTATTAGTAAAGTATTATTATTTTATTTATTTAATTTAATTAAAAAATAAAATTAATTTTTTTCAAAAAATGGAGTTCTCTTTCAGATTCTACAAGTGGAAAAAATGGTTATGGTGAATTTTTTTGATTTTTCTGAAACTGCGGAATTTTCAAAGAGTTGTAAAAATACAATTTGGAGTTTCATTGTATTTAATGACATTACTAATGATGCAATCATGATGTAATAATTCTTGTTGACTTGTGAATAGTAAGATATGTTTTGAGGTGTCCCAAGTGGCCATTACCATGGGAAAATACCATGGGAAAGCCCATGGTTTTGAAAATACCACTAGTGAGGTGTCCCTTAGAAATTAATAAAATATTCTCCCACTTTTGCTATAAATACCAAGCCATTCCTTTATCAAATTCATTCAAAATTCATCCTCAATGAAGATCTGGTATTTTTACCTGCCAAGTTGTCATACCACGGTGCCCTCAATCCCCAAAGGGTCACAACATTAGTGTTTTTGAAGTTACTCTTCTATGTAAGGGAACTTTTCACCCTCTTCATTTAGTCATTACTTCATTTATGTTATATCTTCTAGTTTCCATTTTATTATGTTAGGGTGTGTTCATAAATATCATTATTACTATCCATTTCATTTTCAATTTAATAGAGAAGGTTTCTGATCTTATCAACTGATTTTATGAATTTTTAAGTGATGTCGTTAGGCTGCCAAATTTTCGTAAAAGAAATCACATCTTTTCTTTTCTTTCATGTTTCCTTTTCATGTGGTATATCATTCAAAAATACATACCATGATATTATTTAAATTTTATTCTATCCATATAAGTTATTATGATTTATTTATGAGTGGGTGAACCTTTTCCACTCTCTTTTTAATATTTTCTAAAACCATGTTATATTACTGTTATGCTGTAGAAATTTCATCTCAAATCTATCTCTCTTTTTCTCATGAAATTATATTATTTTATGAATACCAAAACCTATTTTGTTTCAATGGGTATTCACATATTCATAAAAATGATATATTTTATTCAGGAATTGACACACATGAAACCCTCATCCATTTTCAATGGGTTATAAATGACATAACGATCAAGTTTTTAAGAGATTTTAAAACACCTGGATTTTGAAATGAAACCCATTTGATTTATTCTTTTTGGGTTGTTGATGAAATGTTTGTTTATGATATATGTGTCTTAAATGAATATAAAAACATATTAATTGTCCACCATGATAGTTCCCCAACACATTGGTTAAGGAATTTAATCTCTATATATGAAATGTTTTATGATACCTTGTAGGATAATTGTTGTAATTTTTATGAAACCATCGGGATGGACCTTGTAGATATGTTCATGAATGTGTATATTAAATTTTGTAGCCACATTTTCAAATTATGATTAATTTTATTATTTATATTATATTCCTCTTTATCATTTCATTATGACATCCCTCGTGTTATTTTTGATATTGCTCAAGTTCACATGTAATCTGTTTCTCTTGTTTTCCTTACTGGGCCTTCTGCTCACCCTTTCCTTTGATGTATATATCCCGGTTATGAGATGCAGTAATTGAACTTATGATGAACCTATGGTGAAGCTTTACATGTTTATTAGAAATTTTTTTATGTTTTCATATATTTTCTGCCTTATTTCCAAGACACTAGACTTTATAAATCGTATATTTGTAAAATCTAATGAACTGTTAGGTAATAAAGAGGTGGAAATCCATAAATAACTAGCATTCAAGTATTCAAATAAAATAGTATGAATCATTATATGGAAAGATATGTCATACTCTAACTTGTTCTGAATATGTTGTTGAAGGAAATCATGTGGGTCTAGATCCTGTTGGGGAGATAATGATAAAGGAAAGGGATATTCAAACTTATATTAAAATAGGTGAAATAAGGAATGATAGTTATGATGATAATCGAAGGAAATACAAGGAATTTCAAGTATAAGATCTCGTTTTATTGAAAGAATCTCCATGAAAGGGTATAATATGGTTCGATAATAAGGAAAAAATGACCCCCAAGTACACCAGACCTTTTTAAATTCATGAAAGAATTGTAGTTATGGATTACCATTGGAAATGCCTACAAGCCTCTCTATGGTTCATGTTGTTTTCAATATATATCAATTAAGGAAGAATATGCCAGAACCAATGAATGTTATAACCATTTTATAACTATAACTTGAAATTGATCTATCATACAGTATATATCCTATCCAAATTCTTGACACTAGAGAGAAAGTATTTAGGAATCATAAGACTAAACTGGTAAAGGTACTCTAGATAAATCATAAAATAGAGGAAGAAACATTGAAACCTAAGGATATTATAAAGAAGAACCACCATTACTTGTTTAATCCGTAATATGCATGAAAATGTTTTGGGCAATAATTTTTTTATATGGAATAATGTAATATATCATGTTTTTAAAATAACCTTATATTCGATAGTGTATATAACACACATCACTAATCCTAAACGAAGCACAAAATATTATAATTTAAATATGAACATTATAACCTAGGAATTGAATTAGAGGGTAAGAATAAGAATAAACACATCATTTAATATATATAAAGTTCATACTCAATACAAATTTACTGATTAATTATTAGGAAATGAAAATTAAATGTTTTAGTAATGGCATTTTATTATTTAAAATATGTTTTCTTCAAAAATGGTTCTTTTTCTTTTTGTGAGAAAATATTAAATATAATTTTTCCACTTTTATAAAATTTATTTGATAAAATTAACATCATTTTGGAAACAATAATATCAAAAACATCTTACGGTTAATTTTTTCGATTTTTCTAAAAAGATTGATTTTTCAATGAATAGTGAGAATACTACTTATTATTGAAAACTACATTTTGGTTTCAAGAAATTACAAAGTCCCGTTTTGTTTAAAAAAATTCGTTTAAATAAAAATTAATTATTTCATGTTTTTAATAATACAATTATGTTCATTGGAAAAAAATTTATGAGTTAATTAAGAATAAAAATATTTTTATACATGAAAATGAATATTTCTTAAAAATTGTTTTTCTTTTCACTGTCTGTTTTAATATTAATTAAATTCTACCAAATATTGAAATTAAATTACTAAAAATGGAATAAATATTTTTAATCATTTGGTTAAAATTAGGTAAAGAGGTAATTTTTATTTGTATTCATTATTAATAATAATCATAGTAAATAATTGTTACCAAGGTAATAGTAAAATGCATAATTAAGGTTAAGAATAATATGATAATGCATTAAAAATCAACCCAAAACATTAATTAATTTCATTGGATGGGTAAATTTAATCCATAATAATCCAAAAATCATTTAAATCAGCCGTCACTTCCATTCGAATATTTTTTTACTTTTATAATAATTAATTGAGAGATAAATATAAAATCAAACTGTTTCTTTTAAAATATATAATTTCTTTTGATAGTGATAACACAATTATATTTGGTTATAAATTGTTACAAAAATCATTAATTGTTTTTTATCATGGTAACTTGTTTCAAATTTACTAGGATTAAATAATTAGTTTAAATGATTCTGCAATGCCAACACATAATTTATTTAATTAACAACAAAGTAAAATAAAAGATTTTAAAAATAAAAAAACTAAGAAATTTTGAAATAATTATTAAGTTCTCGAAATTATGTTGATAAATATGACACTATAGTAATGTGTTAAAGGATAGTATTTGAATCCCCCATTTTCAATGATTTATTTAAAGTCAAATTAAATGAATTATCTCAAAAATGACTTTAATAAAATTTTATAATAAATAATATTTTATTAAATGATTTTGAATTCATAAAAATACTATATTAATCCAAATCAATGTGATGTGGTTTAAAAAATCATCCACATTTTTATGGGTATTTTTTTTATTTTATAGTAATTTTATTGGCCCATAAATGGAAGAAAATATTAACAAAATAGTAATTGTTAAAAGGGTTATTGGGGGTTAAAACAAAATGATAAGGGTAAAAAACAAATATATATATAGATTTTATTTTATGAGAGTTTATATATTAATATAGATCAAATAATCTAATTATATATGTATTAATCCATTTTAATATGAAAATTATTTTATATTATTTTCAAACATAAGGAAATTCTAAAAGAACCCATCCCCCAGCTTATAAAAGGGAATCTCCCCTCCTATTTTCTTTAAACATCAAAAAAACAATTCTGTAAATAACTAACAAAATAAATTAGAAAAAACACTTACCAAATCCTAGATTCATTTTATTCACCATAAATCCAATCTACAGTGGCTTTTTGTGTAATCATAATGTGGTTTCCCATAGAAGATGTATCATTCTTAACCGAGCATTTTTTGTATTATTTATTCTTCGATGTCCTTGAAATATTATTCAATAGAGACAATAGAATAACATACTTACATCCAAAACACTATGATGTTATTATGATTATTTAATAACCTACATACATATCCTCTTCCATCAAATGGGAATAGAAATAATCTTTTGTGTATAAAATGGACTACCCCCTCACGAACCATTGTAATTCATTTTCCATCACCATTTCATATGGATGGTTATAATTAATAATTTAACACACACACACACACATACATATATATATATATATTACTTGAATGACATATTTATCATTCTATAAACATAATATATCATATATTTTCTTACGTTCACATTAACGAAAAATGGTAAGGTCATTCATGGATATGTGTGGACTACCACCTCCATGAAGCAATGTGATTCATTTTTCACCACTACATCACATGAATGGTATATATAATTTTATTTAAAAAAATAATACAATATTTATAATATAAAAAAAATTCTAAAAATATAATATAATACTTACCTTCATTCCATAAAAATAATAAATTTTACTCATGCATACCTATGGCCTACCATCCTTATGATTCTAAGACAATTAATTTCTCAAAAAATATTTATTTATTCATTTTAAAATTATAATTAATGTATAAAAATTATCATTCATTCATGATAATTATTCTTGATATGATGAAATAATGACTACTTTGACAATAGTTAATCTAAAAAAATCATTTCGGACTATGAGTCGAATATTATCAAAATATCTGAGGTGAGCTTAATTGAGTAAATAGATGATTATAACATGATAATAAATGAATAAATTGAATAATAAACTTAAAAAATTTTCTTAAGAAGAAATTTAATTAAACAATGTTTATTATCTATGGATATTAATAATATAAGTGATAAGTCAGACTCGAGGTGAGGGATTTGCACCTCAATTTCCACTCCATTGGGACTAATTGGATATTATGAACCTATTTAATTTTATGTAGTGTATATATTTATATTTTGAGGTATTTTACATGAATATAAATTTATTCATGAAGATTAATGATCAAATTTATGTTTCACTTTCATGTGGAATTTTAAAAAAAAAATATGATCTGATTTCACTTTTTGATCAAGTATAATTTTCTTCCATGTCCATATTTTTAAAACTTATTTTACGAAAGTATATTTTTATTAATAAAATGATTTATAATGGAATTTTTAATTTAGTATTTAATTTTCTCATGGTTTTAACAGAATCATTATAATTATTTACTATAAGTGTAAATTTAAACATTCATTACAAAAATTCCAAATGAATGTTTTCTTTTAACATATACAGTTCTAACAGAATTTCCCACCACCATAATCATTTGTGCACTTTATCTTATTCTAATATGTTTTTATGGTTTTAAAAGGAAAAAAAAATTAAATTAAATTTTATTTTATTTTAAATTTCTAATTTCAATCTTCATAGGAATCTATTTTACTACAAACATTACTTTTATATTGTAATCTCTTATCTCTTTATTATTCTCATAGGAATTAAATTTATTTTGAAAAATTAAATTTATTTTTACCATTGAACATTATGTTTACATTAAATTTCCATATTCTTTGTATCATGTATATTCTTTTTCCATAAATTATATACCATTTCTACATATAGTTTTTTTATTTTAATTTTATTGGATTGAATATGGAATTATTGATAATCTATATTAATTACTCAGTTTGTAATATTTTAAATAAGTCATATTTTTTATGTATATAAATTTATCATTTAACATATAAGGAATGTATCAGACATGGAATGAGTAGTGGGGCCAAGAATTATTTTCATCCTTGATTAATCAACATTTCACAAGTGGAAAATCAATAATATTTCATTTAATAGGTTTCAGGTGTATACCTACCAATCAATTAAGTTATATTTGATCAAGGATTTGATTGTATAGATACCATTTTATCTGAAATCATGATTACTGATACATAGAATTTCTTTCATTGGGGACTCAGTTATTATAATCCATGAGATTATAAGACTGATATTTTCCATGAATGCATTTTGAAATAATTTTATTGATTATTTATCTCTTGTTTTTAGAAATTTACCTTACGATATTGATTATTATTATTTATTCATGAAAACTTCTTATGTATTTAACTCTTATTGATAATATGAGATAATAGTTTATTTCTTTCCATTTCCTTATGATATGAATAAGGATATCATGAATTATGTTAAATATTCCAAAAAATTATGATATGTATTTTATATTTATGGTGTAATATAATAATTGTGTATATATTTGGTTCTTCAAGTCTACTAATCTAATCGGCCTTTCTTGTTTGGATCCCTTATAGCAATGAAAATGTAAAAAAGTAGACATTGACTCTGGGTTACTGGAGTTGGGGATGATGTAGAAGAGGTAATAAAAAAGGGTTATAACATCAATATAATAACATTTAATTATATTTAAGATACTGATGTGACCATATCATATTGTTTGTATAATATTTAAATGAGATGGAAGAAGGTATAAACATGAAAGCATGTGGTTAAGAGTTATAACTCTTCTTTGGGAATCCTCCATTGCCTAAAACCATAAGCTCTATAGGTTGGTCATTTTTTGAGAATATAACCTAGAGGACATGGAATTGAATGTTGGGAAGGGTTTTTTTGTAGAAATTTTTTCATCTAAATGGATAAATAGGTGTGAGGAATAATGGAGAGATGGTTCCCTTATATAATTTAGGTGGGTGGAAATCAGTTAAATATATGAAATATTAATATATAATATGTGTCTAACTCATGTAAATTTATTTTAAAGTATTATGTTTTTCAATAAATGGACGATAATCTAGATTTTCATGTAGGATTAACCACTTCGAGGGGAGGGAAAATCGGTGGTTTTTTTATGAAGCCCTTTTAATTCAAATCCATAATTTTAAAATTATAAGCTTCTCGATCCACTAAATATTATCTCCCAAACAGACTTCGTGTGGAGTGGTAGTAATATATAGATAAACACAATATATTTACAAGGTTATGTATAAAAACATAATCCTTTCTATGTTGGTCTCCCAACATGGATTCTTCACTATCCAAGATGTGATTATAATGCATTGGATCCCACCACGAGAATATGTCTTCTTATAGCTCCAAATGAATGAATTCTACTATAGCTCCAAATGAGAGAATCCATAGGCCCCCAGAGCCAACCAGAAGAAATCAACTACTCTCATCTCCAACTAGAATAATTCACCAATGATGAATGGCTTGATCCATTGTAGTTTGATTCTCTAATATTCCTCCACGAGCTTATAGAATTTGAGTTTTTCATGAACTTATTTAAGTACCTTCACAATATGATGGTATTTCCAAATCAATATAGATATCATATTCTTGATCAATTACTTTAGTAAAACTGTGATCATGAATTTATTTTTTCTATATGATGTCCCAACCTCAATGAATTTTTTGTACACAAAATTCCCAAATAGTTCTTCAAAAATAAATGCATGATATACCATGCAAAATATAAAAATTAAATTACCTCTCAATTTATGTATACTTCATGCATGGAATTAATTAACCCATAAAGTGTCTTATTTGAATTATGAAAAATGTTTTTCACTTGTGAATGATCATGCACGAATGAATTCATGATTTATTGATGAACTTCATTATTTTTTTAGACACACTTAATTAACTTATGTCTCATGCATGAATGTAATCAAATGCATGTGTATTATTCCATTTGAAAACCTTGTCTCATTTTCACAACACATACTATATTTTAGCACACAATGTAAACTATAATATAGTTTAGTATCTATTCATGTGTTCCAGACATGTACTTTGTGAAAGGTATGTGCATGCAATGTTCCTTCTTCGAACAACAACACACAGACTGTGTGTACTTTCTTCATGCACACCAAGTGAAAAAGGATTCATACTTGGTTAAACTTATTATTCATAAATCAAAGTGTTGGAATACATTATCATACACATTTATCAAACAATTTTAATTATATATGACGGATTTTTGGATATTGTAACTTCATGAAATCCTAGGAGATGCGTTATAGTAAAATTCTATGTGGATTTGTGAATCAATATTTATTTATGAAGTATTTCAAGAGTACATTTCAGAAATTTAACACATATAGAATCATCCATATCCTTCAAAAATTAGTATTGGGAGAATGTCTTCCCTTCACAAAATCAATAGCTTCCAAATTCTCTTTTTTCTTAAAAAAATGATAGCTCTCTTCAATATCTTGACAATAAATCTCCACGGGTATGCCTTAGATTTTATTGGATGTAACCAATTCCTTATATCTAAAAAATATTCTACCCCACAGACTCATTTTTGTCTCTATATTTTAATCCATGTCTTGGTTTCATCAAATATCTCGTGTCATTTGGTATTAATTCAAACGTATGCCAAAAAATATGGCATTCACCATTCGCAAGATCTTGAGGTTTTTTATGATTAGACTATCTCTTGTATGCTATGAAATTTCATGCTCCACATTTATCAAATATTGAATCCATCATTCCCAAATATTCTTCTAAAATTATCATTTTCAGTTCATCCATAGATCATGATCTCAAATTAATCACATACTTGCAATATGAAATTTAATGCATGATTTTGACTTCGTCAGACGAACCATATTCAATTGGAAATATCATCAAATTTGGATGAAGATAGATCATGGAAGGATCACTTCTCATCACCTTCCACATGTTTTACTTTAAATTTAGCATGTTTCTTGACTTCCTCTAATTTTTAGCTAGTTTCAACTGATTTGGCCAAGAAAGTAGTAATTCTTTATTAAAATTTTCAATATTTTCAAAATCATTACCTGACTTGTAATTATTTTTATTTTATAAACTCTTTAATTTTACAAAATAATGCAATTCTCAGTATAAACTTATTATGAATACCTCTAATTTTTGACCATCCAAACTACATATTCCACAATCGTCTTCCAAAAGATGATTTTTTTTTGTTCATATAGTTGTAGTGTAGAACTATTATCATGGGTTTTACATTTATATTTTTTCCTCTCAAGCTAATTGAAACTCCCCCTCACTCATGCCTCATATTTGGTAAATAAATGTTGAAATAGAAAGAGTAGGATCTGTAAACATGCTTACCACAACAACAAAAGAATCCATGGAACTGTATTCTCCGAAATTAGTTCTAGATAAATTCAGATCTATGTTATTATAGTCTATTCCTTTGGGGTTATTGACTTCTTTCCAAAATATTCTCTTCCCCAGACATATGAGATTTCATGTCATTTTCATTTTCCATCATATTCTAGACTTTGTCATTCACACCTTAACTATAAGAATTAATATATCAATAAAAATGATTAAGTTCACCTTTACCTTTCTTCTCTCATGCTTGTGAATATTCTCCCTTGATATCAATATATTTATTAAAATATTTTCAGGACATATTTTACTCATTTTGAACTTTGAAACAAATGGCTTTGTTTTAAACAAATATTCTTCTTTAGTGGAAAATTTTTCTTCAATATCACATATTATTTCATCTTGTTCATCCATTCATAATTTGTGTATGCATATCTCATTCAAAAAAGATAATTATTTCATGAGAAGTACCTTTCTTTATTCATTAACAAGAAATATTTATTAATATTTTTGGTAGTTAATTTCTCATTTTATTTCTAGGGATATTAATTTATTTCTTGATATATTTTATTTGACCCATGAAAATTCTAATAATTCATTCATATTACACTCACGTTATATTCATTCCTATTTTTCTTACTCATAAGATTTCACATCCTATTATTGTAGGGTTTCTTATTATTCTTATCTAATTTGTGTTTACAGGATCTTGGATTATCTGATTCTGATTCTGATTCTAATTATTTAGCCTCCTTCTATGTACACTTCATAGAAAAATGACCATTTCTACCACTATTTATTCATTTTTGTGTTTGATTATTCTCTCAATTTAATTTTACCATATTTAAAACTTTTGAAGTAAGGAAAATCATGTGATTGTATTCATAATCAACTGAAACACTATTTGAATCATTATATTCTTGTACGTCTTATTATATAACCTTTTTCATTTCGCATGGATTCATAGGCCACTTTAATTTTTTCTTTCTTCTTGAAAGCTATAATTTTTTCCATCTAATAAGCTATGAGTTTGTTGTTCAGTTCACCAAGATATAAATCAACTCCTTGTAATAGGGTTGAAACTTTTGAATAAAAAATATATGGAAAATTACTCATCAACTTTTTGACAATGATAGAGTCATCCAAATTATCACCAAATCCTCTAATACTACAAAGAATATAATTTAATTTGTAGGAATATTCATCCATAATTTCTTCATCATTCATATTAATTTCCTAAAACTTACTCCTCCAAACTTTTAGTTTGGATTTCTTAACTTTGACATTCCCTTCATAGATGCTTCTTTATTCATCCTAATTCTCCATAGTAGTCTAGAGGCTTATGAAATTTATGTACACATTTTATGTTAGAGACAAGAAGATAGAATTTTGATCATTCCCATGTAAATATTTATTTCTATAATCATCTTATGTCATGGAAATATTATTATAAATGAGTGGAAAATATACTGTATAAACATCTCAAACATCTTGGTTGACTGATATAAGATTAGGTGGCATCTTATTCATCCAACTGTGATATTTCTTCCCATCGAATGTTGGAACACCTTGGCTGTTGAAATAATTAATATTATCCATCAATAATAATGACTATTAGATATTTAAAGGAACTAAATGCTCTAATACAACTTTTAGTGAACCATGATAGATTACCCAGTTAGAGGGGAGGGGTAAATCAGTGGTTTCCTATTAGGAATCCCTTTTCATTCACATTAAACCTCTCAAAATTTTAATGGTTCTTGATCCACTCAATATTATCACTCACTGTCACTTTTTGTGAAGTGGTAGTAATAATGAGAGAATCCAATAGAATTTAATAGTTTTAGTACAATGACATAAACCATTCCATGTTGTTCCCCCAATATGGATTCTTCACTATCAAACAAGTGATTAAAATTCCCTAGATCCAACTGAGACTCTATTTTCATACAACCCCAACTAAAATAATTTTTATCTGGATCTAAACAAGAGACTCTTTTAGCCCCTAGCTTTAACCAGAGGACTTTAACTACTCCCAGATCCAACCAGAATACTTCACATATGATAAAAGGATTAATCTTCAATATGATGATTGTATGATATTTCCATATGAGCATGTAGGATGTGAATTTCTCATGTGCATATTGAACTAACTTTTAAATTATATGTCTTTCACTATCAATAATGATAACCTTTTATTTATTAGTCACCTCATTGAAACTATGCTTATACTTTTCTTACTTTTGAAATAACTTATAACTTCAACGAATATTTGTTCATGTAGTGTACAAAAAGTTCATCATTATTTTATACAAGACAAAACATTCACAATATTTTATCAATTTTTTTCTCAATTCACATATAATTCATCCATGTATTTTATGATATCTGAAAGTGACTAAATTTTGGGATCTTAACAGTTATTTACATGTGTAATATCTTTCAATAATGCATGAATGTTTTATCCATGACCTTCTTCCTTTATTTACACACACCCAATAAACTTAGGTCTCATGCAATCATGTTATCACATGCATGTGTATTATTCAACGTGAATCCATTTTATCCTTTTCACAACATCCACATTATTTATACACATAATGACCACTATCTTTTAGTATCAGATCAACACATGTGTTTCATGCATTTGTGTTACGAAAGTCCTTAGTTCATGGGGGATGTGGACACCCTTCGTTTTTGACACAACAACACACAAAATGTGTTTAATTCATTAACACCATGTTCACAAGGTTTCATACAAGGTTATACTTCTTCTTTATTAAGAAGCACACTATATGAATACACTATCTAAAGTATTTATCAACAATGTTTCAGGAACCATGAATTATTCGTAGATATGGGACCTTTGTGAAATTCCAGGAGATGCATTATAGCATTGTCTCCAGTGGATTCATGAAACAATGTTTATTTGAGGAGCATTTCAAGAGTGATTCAAACAACATTAAATCTAGTAGAATCCTCTTTCACCTTTGAGATATATTTTCGGGTGGAGTGATTCCCTTTGCAAAAGAAGTCGCTTTACAATGCTATATTTTCTATGGAAAACTAGATCTCTCTTAAATATCTCAAAAACACATATACATAGGCATGAATCAATTATTTTAGGTAGTTCCCAATGCATTAGATCCAAAAAATATGCTTCATTTTTGAATAATTGAACTATTTGAGTTTTAAGTTGTCTCTCATATTCATCAAATATATATAGTCATTTTAGATTAATTCAAACGTATGTCAAAAAATATGGTGTTCACCTTTCATTGTTTTGTGATGTTTAACGCAATAAGATCTTCTACTGCATGCGGTGAGATCAAATGCTTCTAATTTCTCCATGCTTGATCCCTCATGTTTAAATTCCATTCTGTAACTATCATTTGATTTTCGTCCATAGATCACGTTCTTTAATTTATCACATCCATTCAAAATGAAATTTCATGAATTATTTCATCTTGATCAAATGAACCTTATACAATTAGAAAGATCATAAATGGTGCATAAATATTGATCATGGTTGAATCAGATGATTATCTGATGTGCTAGATCTTTAGTCGAGGCTCAATGAAGAAGATGATCAGTGAGATCGATTTGATGGACCTGATAAGCTCAATCAAACACTCCATGTTTTATGCATCATTTTAATGATGAGGTAACAATACCACTCACCATTTCAACCCACATTGAAGTATACATATTTTAGGGAATGGTATAATAATCAATTTTTTGATGGATTGAACCAAATTATCCTCCCCCTCTCGGTAGCACCCATAACATTATACCTGCCTTCATGCCACCCCGCACGTTGGTGTTACCGCTCTTGCGACTTATAAATGGGTGTTCCTGGGCTTTTATATGGCACCACATTTACTATCTTTGGGATTTTCAAGGCTACCTTACCTTAGGTGAGGTTGACCCCATGGGTCTCTCATTTTCCCTCGACCGAGGGAGGCCTTTTCTAGACCCTAGGTTGAATGTTGCCTTGTTTGCGAGGGGTTAGCATATCTTTTTTAAAGTTACAGACCCAATAAAATGAATTACAATAAATATAATAAAATATAAAATTCGAATCAATATTAACCTAAAACTTCCCTTCCTCCTATATTCTTCTCTCAGTCATTATGCAATATATATTCATTTTTTTCATGACTGTCTATTAATATCCCCATGCATTAAAAACACAATGAATGAGAATTATTATTCATGAAATTACTTCTTTCTTGGTCATAACTCATGGTAAAAAATGTACACACCCCAATGAATTTTTTTGTCACATTAAATATCACTTCAACAATCATCAGACATAGAAACATAGAGAACTTTTCAAGTGTGAAATCCAATTCTATGAATCCATATCAACTCTCAAGGCATCACCACTTCTCATCATCAGTTTTCCAAACACGTATTGATATGTTATTGAGAGAAAATGAAACACTATCCCCAATTGATAAATTCAAAATAAATTCAAAAAATAGAACTATAACATGTTTAAGTGGATTTTTAAACCTTACTCTTTGGTTTAACCCCCTCATTGACCCTGTTTAACATTAACCATTATAACACATGTTTTATTCCTTAATGGTCATGAAAGTTATTTGAAATATATAAATTGTGAAACAAATTAAATATTCTTGATATGAATGATAAATTCCCATCAATTTGATTTAATATTTTATTTTTATTATATTATAATGAATAAACAAATTTTAATCATTAAATACAATTTAAAATCATTTCCTTGACTATTCACAAAATTTTACTTTAAATATAGCAATACAACAATAGGATTTGAATCTAATATCTTTAATTATAAAATATAGATTATAATTTTAAAAAAAATTTGTGGTACACCATAAATTTTCCAAAATGTATTACTATTAATATTTTTTTCAATAAAAAACTATATTTTTCTACGTCTTTCACAAGCATTGAGTTGATGTTTCATAAGAATTCTAGGTAATTATACAATCAATAAATATTAAAAATATTTTTTGGTCAAAAATATTATTTATTATTCATTAATTTTATCACATATATTTTTTTCATATATGATTTTTATATATATCCATTTCATGAAATCCTAATAAGTGAAAAAGTGAAATATTTTGTAAATACTATTAACATAAAATTACATAAAGGTTGAAATCAAAGTAAAGTGGCACAAACACGACATATTTTCAAATATAGTATGTATATTTTTTAATTAAACTCATCCAATGAATTAAATTAATGTTTTTTATTTATAATTTGGACATTATCACATAGGTTTAATGTAACGACCAAGACTTTTATTAATGGAAATTCCTCTTGATCTAATTAAATGCCTTATTCTGTAAAATGGTTATATAACATTTGAACATCCTTGGTTTTACGTTTTTGGATTTAAAAATACAATTATGAAATGTTACCATTGCTAATATATCAATTCAATAGTGATCAGAAGATTAGTATAAATATATGGATTTAACAAATCCAATTTACTCAGAAAAAGTGATGACCTCATCCAGCAGAATGTCTCCGTACGAATCCCATTTGTCGGAGCTCGGAAAAGAGGTGGCATAACTGGGCTTCACTCTTGACCAAGCCCAAGCTAAGCTTTAACATGTGTTTCTCGAATGGGACCGCCTACAGGAGAAGTGGAAGTTGATAGGGATTACCACCTGATTAATGTTTTCCGAGCCACCCCAAGAGTCTGTCACCATCGCAAACCATACCCTTAGGTCTTATGCAGGTGTTATAAGGGGTTATGTAATAATAACGTTGCACTATGATTTTTGTAATATTTTTTTTGTATATAATAAATAATATAGATATATTTTATTATTGTTACTTTGTAAATACTTTTTAATTAAAAAATAGAATTTTTAGTTAATATTCAGTTAAGAAATCTGTTTTTATGAAATAATTATTTTTTGAATTAGATAATATTTTAATAAAGTATTATTAATAAATTTACTTTTATCAAATATAAATGATCGTATAATTATTAGGAATGAAGTTGTAATATTTATTAAGTTTTGAAAGAAGTTTTTGTCATAACCTGTGAAATTCCATAAGGAATTTCTCTCCCTTTATTTACATTCATGTAATTATTTTGTTATATGAATCTAAACACCATTACATATTTTGGGACATGTATCCATATGAACCCTTTAATTTCCTTTTCATGAACATATGATTATAAACCCTTTCCACTATCATCAAATATTTTTTTGAATTCTTTTGTTACACTGTTACGCTGTCGAAATTTTACTGTTATTCTTCATGGCAAAGTCATTTTGCAGTGAATATCATTCCATTTTATTTATCAAGGGTTTTCAACATTCTGCATGTTTACATAGTGATTCTAGAGTTTCGTGTATGAATTCTACATTCCTTCATCGCGTAATAAATGATGATGTTTAATGAATCCATGTTATATGAACCATGTGGAACAATTATGCATGAAATGATATGATTAAGAAGGGTGCGCCATGATATAGCTCTAATGCATTGGGTAAAGAATATTATCATGATACATAAAGTGTAATGAGGGTTTACTCCTAATAATTCAATTTAAATAAGGGTTTACTCATGCCCCATGTGCATTTAGCCTTGGATCTTGCTAATATCATGTTAAATGTTGTTTCCACATTTCCATGCTATGATAATCATGCTATATCATACCTTTGTGTACATGTTTATATTATTCTCCATTGATATGCCCATTTCCTAACATGTACTTGATTCCTCATGTTATTCCTTTTTTACTCCCTTACTAGGATTTATAGCTCACCCTTTTATTATGGATGTCCTCAGGTTATCCCATGAAATGCTATGTATAAAAGAATGATGTGGTCAGGTAGAAGAATTTTTCAATACGATGTTGCATTTTATGTTTTAATTTTTTTTGTAATGTTACTAATTCACAAAGTTAGTAGACCTCCCAATATCATGTGTCGAATAAAGTGAATGTTATATGTAATAAATTATGTTTAAGTGTGAAATAAAGAGCAGGGTTGTTATTGTTTGTATCCGAGGATAGGTTTAGTTATTTTTTGTGATTAGGATTAGAAAACCATAGTGAAAGTCTAAGGGATAAGTCAAAGTAAAATAAAAACATCCCTAAATTTTTGTGAGTATTGTGTAATAGGTTTATCAAGAAAATACATCCATGTCTAGATATGATGAGGTATAGGTGGCCCTGGCACAAATATATCTTGGGGTAAAACCAGAATACACCGCTTTGATCTAGACTCAAACGGGAACTGGTGCATGATAACATGCCTTGCTTCACTCTATTTTATGACACTCATGGTGGATATTCATTGGTAAATTCGTGAACATAGTATGAACCATTATTGAGGGAAAAATTCCCTCTTTGAATATATGTTTGGAAGTAGATAATGGATAACATATATTGAAGCCTATAAATTTATAAGTTAAGGAAATAATTGTAATTTATAAGTTATTCATTTAATGCCATTTGATTCCCCATTATGTGTTAAAATGTTTAAGATACTCACCCATATTTTTCATTTTATTCTAACCAATGGTTGTTAATAAGAGGAATATGGCTAACAACTGATGTGAAGGGTAACATGATGAGTGTCTCAATAATATTCCCAATCAAATGGGAGCTCAAGTAGGACATATCGTTATAATGAAAACCAGGTATCAAAAATCATGATTAACAATTGGTACATTTTTTAATGCATAAAGACAGCAAGGAAGAAGAAGATGAAATCTCATGAAATCCCATCTGATAAAGGTGATAAGCGAATGGAGCCCCAATTTCCATCGTTCAACAAATGTGGAAAGAGGCATCGAGGGAAATGTAACAAAGGGGCTAGGAAATTTTTTATGCATGGAAAGGATGGGAACGAATTATCCAATATCCATTATAGAATGGATAATGTGATGGATGGAAAAAAATCTTTATCTAAGGAGTATCACATGGTTCTATGTCATAAATATGGAGAAGTCATCCATTATCCAAGAAGATACTATATTACATGTGCTGAGAAGTATGATGAGCATCAACAATCCCTTTGATCAAGGGAACATGTGATTTTCTATGCTAAGATAGATAATCATGAATTAATTACATGTAACCACTACTAAAATTTAGTGTAAGTAGTAATGTATTTCAATTCATGCCTTTTTAGTATATCTTTTATGTTTTCTATGAACACTAAGTCCCCAAAAAATTTGAAATTAAATCTTTAGGTAAAAAACCTCTATAAGTGTTTTATCACATGTTGATGATTGTCAGAATTTTCTTATTGAAATGATTATAAGTCTCCCTTTTATGGAATTTCAAGAGAAATGAAAAAGTAATTTCTTATACTTCAAGGTAGTCCTACGCATGATCTGGAGTTTTCAATTGTGATCCTTGCGTTAAAAATCGGGCAGAATTTTCTCTTTAGGGAGAAGTGTGAAATATATACAAAACATAAAATCCTCAAGTATATATTCACATAGAAAGAGTTTAATATAATCCAACTAAGATGGTTATATCTGATCAAATACAATTATTTCTCAATACAACCCCACCCTGGGAAAGAGAACATGGTGGCAAATGCTTTAAGTAGAAAGGACCCCACAATTATATCATTGATGAGAAATGGATCCAATATTCTTATATTTGATGAATATGGACAAGTGAATCATAAATAAGGGAAAATCATCAATAATTTTACAAATTATTTATCAACCGTCTCTTTGGGGAAGGTTAATGGTTACTCAAAAGGATGATATGGGAATTCAGAAGAATATGGAAATTATCAGAAATGGGATATCCTTGGATTTCAATGTTAATGAATAAGGAATTGTGTGATTTGGGTCAATATTATGTGTTCCATGAAATCTATAATTAAAGAAATAACTTTCGGATGATGCGCATAGTTAGACTTTCTCCATTCACCCAAGAAACACAAAGATGTACCAAGATCTCCAAGAGAATTATTTGTGGGATAACATGACGAAGGAGATCACAGAGTATAAATTAACGTGATTGGTATGTCAGCAAGTGAAGCATGATAGATATAAGTCTAATGGGATGATTCAACCATTACCCATACCATCATGGAAACAGGAGAACATCACCATGGACTTTGTCACCGAACATCTGAATACATCCAAAGGAAACAATTCTATATAGGTTATTGTTGATCATCTTACAAAAACTGCACACTGCATTGCAATTCAAGAGGATTTATCATTGGATCAAATGGCACCGATATATATCAATGAAGTGGTAACACATAATAGAGTACCACTATCTACTGTATCCTATCAAGATCTGAGATTCACCTCTAACATTTGGAAGTGTCTTCAACATGCTTTGGATTCTGAGATATAATTCTGTACGGCTAATCATCCTCAAATTGATGGGAAATATGAGTGGAATATCCAACCACTTGGGGATATGTTGAGAGAATTCTCAATGGACTTTAAAGGAGGACGGGATCAAAATCAACCTCTAGGTGAGTTTTCTTAAAAAAATAGTTTCCATTCATGCATCCAAAATTCTCCTTATTAATCCTTTCATGGGAAGAGGTATAGAACACCAACATGTTTTGATGAAGATGGGGAGACAAAACTCTTAGGTCCAGAAATGGATGAAAATATGATGGAGAAGGTTAAAACCATCCAACAGCCCATTAAATCCACTCAATGTCGACAAAATATCTATGCTGATAATCATCAACGAGTCCTAGAGTTTGATGTCCGAGACATGGTATTCTTCTTCATGTCACCATGGAAGAGAGTTATGAGATTTGGGAAGAAAGGAAAGTATAGTCAAAAGTATATCAGACCTTTTGAGATCCTTGATCAAATTTGAGTGGTGGCATATCGACTAGAAATCCCACCAAACCTATCTCAAGTACATGATGTATTCGATGTATCACTCATCAAAAAGTACATAACCGACCCATTTCATGTACTCAATATGGAGGTGGTACAATTGGAGAATGACATCCCTACGAAGAGAAGTCGCTGGAGATCTTTGATCATAGGAAAAAAGATATATGAAATAAGAAAATTTCTCTCATCAAGGGGTTGTGAAAAAACCATAGGTTTGAAGAAAGAATGTGGGAATCTAAGGATGTAATGAAGCAGAGATACCCTCATCTGTTTTAGTGTAGGAAAAGTATATTGTGAGGGAGAAATTTCTTAGTGGGGGATGACTGTAAAAACCCAAAATTTTATTAATAGAAATTCCTCCAGATCTAATTAAATGTATTATTATGTAAAATAATTATATAACATGAGCACTTCCTTGGTTTTATGATTTTTGATTTCAAAAAACTGTTAATAATTATTATGGTTGCTACTATAGTCTATGAATAGTGATCATATGATTAGTATTAATATAGGGTTTTAAGAAATCTAATTTACTCAGACAAAGGAAGAGATGGCCTCATCCAGAAGAATTGATCTGTACGAAGCCCATTTGTCAGAGCATGGAAAAGAGGTGGCATCACTAGGCATTGCTCTTGACCAAGCCCATACTGAGCATCAACATGTTATGCTCAAACAGAACTGCCTATGGGAGAAGTGGAAGATGATAGAGATTACAACCCAAGCGATGTTATCCAAGCCACCCCAAGAGACTCACACCATCCCACACCATACTCATAGGTCTTATTCGAGTGTTATAAGGGGTTATGTAACAAGGATTTATCACTATGATTGTATAAATTATTCTTTTTTATTGAATAAAGAATATACATTCATTTTATTACCGTTACATTTTAAATAGTTTTAAAAAATAATATTTTTAGTTAATATTTATTTAAGAAATCTATTTTTATTAATTTTTAAACTTTTGAATTAAATAATATTTTAATGAAATATTATTACTAATTTAATTTTTATTAAACATAAATTATTGTATAATTATTAGTAATACAATTGTAATTTTTACTAAGGATTGAAGACCATTTTTGTCAAAACCCATGAAATTTAGATAAATTCTATTTTTTATTTTAAAAGTAAAAATTCACTTTTTTATAAAATAATTTAGATAAAATTAATATTATTTTTGGATTTAGGATGTCCAAATTATCCAACAGTGAATGTTTAATAATTTTCTGAGACAGTTGAAATTTTGAGTAAAAATTTAATTACCCTTTAATTAAATAATGTGTTCTATGACATCATATTGACAGAATAGTGATGTAATAAAAAAATATAAATGGTATTTTCTACTAATATATGTTTTAACATTAAAAGAATGTGATTTTAGGTTTTATTTATTTATTTTAAAAAGCTTTAGTGGACACTTCAAGGCTTATAAAACATTTTAACTTTTAAAATTGATTTCCATGAGAGTGTGACTCACCTCCCCTTAAGAAAGCCAAATATTTTAATATGATATTCTATTTTACTTATAAAATATTTTTTCCCACCCCCCTTTAGAAATAACCATGGATACAAACCATGGGTGGATTTTTTGTTTTGATTTATTTAATGTGTGGTGCCCAAAACATAAATAATAATGAATTACCTCTCTTTTCCTATATAAACCTACCCATGCTCCCACTTCCTCTTCACTATAAGCCTTTTTAACATGAAAAAAATCTGAATTCGTCTCTCCAGAAGCTTCCCAAGGCACCCCAGGATCCCAAGAAGCCTCTCTCAAGCCTCTCCCAAGAATCTGGGATCACACTTCCATTTAAGGGATTTCTTCCTCTCTCATTTTGTTCTAGTTCTATTATGTTTCGATATCATTGTATTTTCAATTAAAAATGTTGGGGGTTTGATTTATCATCTGACCTATAATTCCCTCATTATGTTTTAATAATTAGATACCACTTTTTCTCTCATTAATGCATTCCATGTAAAATTGTTACCATGTCGAAATTCCTTAAGGAATTTCTCCCTCCTCGTTTACATTCAAGAAATTAATTTGTTATATGAATCTAAACACCATTACATATGTTGGGACATGTATCAATATGAACCCCTTACTATCCATTTCATTTAAATAATATTCTACACCTTTCCTAGTATCATCAAACATTTTTTTGAATTCTTATGTCACACAGTTATGCTGCCAAAATTGCACCAAGATTTTTCAACCAAAGTCATTGTTTAGTGAATACAATACCCATTTCATTATATAGGGTATTAAAATTTATATGCATTTACATATTTATTATAGAGTTTCATTTATGATTTTCACATTAATTTATCGTTGAATAAATGATTATGTTTAATGAATCCAAGTTATATGATCCATGTGGCACAATTATGCAAGAAATGAAATGATTAAGAAGGGTGCCCCTTGATAGCACTTCAATCCATTGGGTAAAGAATAGTATAATGATACATCAAGAGAAATGAGGGTTTAATCATTATAATTCAAGTCCGATGATGGTTTTCTCATGATCCATGTCGAATTATCCTTTCCTCATGCTAATATCATGTTAAATCTTGTTGTCACATTTCCATGTTATGATAATCATGCTATATCATTCCCTTATGTTCATGTTTCTCTTATTTTCCATTGATATAAAAATTTCATAACATGTAATTCATTATTCATGGTAGGCCTATTTTACCCCCTTACTGGTATTTAAAGTTCACCGTTTTATTATTCATGCCCTCAGGTTATCCCATGCAATGCTATGTACGAAGGAATGATGTGGTCATGTGGAAGAATTTTCCAATAAGATGTTGCATTTTATGTTTTAAGTTGTTTTGTAATGTTTCTAAGACCCAAAGACACTATATAAATTTATATTCTACATTATATCAAGTGATGGTTTTATGTAATAAATAATTTTTAAGTGTCAAATAAATATCACGGTTGTTATAGATTGTATTAGAGGATAGGTTTAGTTAATTTTGGGATTATGATTAGAAAACCTTAGAGAAAGCCTGAGGAATAAGAATAAGTATAATAAAAAAATCCCTAAATTTTAGTTAGTAATGATTAATTGGTTTATCAAAAAATACACCGCAGTCTGGATTTCAGTAGGTAGAGGCCGCTTTGGAACATATTTATCTAGGGGTAAAACCCAAAAACACCACATTTTGCTAGACTAGAATGGGAACTGGTTCATGAAAACGGGCATTGCTTCACTCTTGGTTATGACACTCTTGATGTATATGAATTGGTAAATTCATGATCTTAGCATGAACCATTATTAAGGGATAAAATTCCTCATAAGAATATATGTTTGGAAGTATATCATGGATAACATAGATTGAAGCCTAGAAATTCATATGTTATGGAAATAAATGTAATTTATAAGTTATTCGTTTAATGTCATTGGATTTCCCATTATGTCTTAATGGTTTTAAGATACTAACCCCTAATTTTCATTTTAATCTAGACAATGGATGGTAATATGATGAATGCGGCTAACGACTGATGAGAAAGGCGTTCGGGACACCGGTTTGGTTCTCAGGTCCTACAGGGATTTTTGGCCACCCAAGGCCTTTGGGCCAGTTGATTATCTAAGAATTAGGGCCACCTTATGGCCTTATCATCACCCCAAGGCCTTCAGGACACATAAATGTAGGACCAAGACACACTACAAAAAAAAAGCAGCCCCAGAAGAGGATTCAGAGCAGGTCCACTCACCAGAGCAGAGCCAAATGGATTGTCAGAATGAGAGGGTATGACTACGCCATCGGTACCAGCCTGTTCTTGCATAGGAAGCCTATCCAAATGTTCATGAAAAGGTGGAGAGATGCTATTAGGATGCAAATGATGGGGAGGGGAAGTTTCTTGTAGATAGTCCTGTTGAATTCCCTAATACCTTCGGGTCATGTAATCTTCTAAGCCTATAGACCATGTAATATCTAAGCCTATGGGCCTTGTAAGGGTTCCCCCTCATCCCTTGAAAGGGGGGTTATCAAAAATCAATAAAAATGAAGTCCTTTAGGCCATTCAGGCAGTCAAATGGGTGATCAAGTAGGAAATATCTTTATTATGCCAAACCAGCTATCAAAAATCACGATTAATTATTGGTATTTTTTAATGCCCGAAGACATAATGTAATTGGAAGATGAAATATCATGAATGTACATTTAATAAAGATCATAAGGGAATGAAGACCAAATTTCATTAGAGAAATTTTTTTGGAAAGAGTCCACACAAGGGAAAAGACACAATGGGACTAGGATGTGATTTAAATTTGGAAAAGAAGGGAACAATGTATCCAATTTCCATGAGAGAATGGATAATTTGATGGATGAAAAAAAGATCCATCTAAGGAATATTACACGGTTCAATGTCATAAATGTAGATAAGTCAGGAGTTACTAAAGATGATTCTCTTTTCCATGTGCTGAGAAACATGATGAGCATCAACAATCACTTTGATCAAGGGAGCATGAGATTTCCTATTCTAAGATGGATAATCAGAAATGAATTATATGTAACAACTACTAAAAAGTTGTGTATGTCGTAAGGTATTTAAATTAATTATCTATTATTATATCTTTTATGCTTTCTATGAACACTAAGTCCCCAAAAGAAATGATATTAAATCATTAGGGAAAAAACATTTTTAATTTTTTTATCACATGTTTAAGTTTGTGGGAATGTTCCTCTTGAAAATTTTATAAGTCTCCCTTTGATGGAATTTTAGGAAAGAAGAAAAAAGTCATTTCATGTGCCTAAAGGCAGTCCCACGCATGATTTGAAGTTGGCGTCATTGATCTTCGCATTAAAAATCATGCAACATTATCTCTTTGGGGAGAAGTGTGAGATATATACGAATCACAAAATCCTCAAGTATATATTCTCACAGAAACAGTTGAATTTACACCAAAAAAGATGGTTAGATCTGATCAAATACTCTAAATTGTCAATCCATTACCACCCTTAGGAAAGCGCACAAGGTGGAGGATCCTCAATGTAGAAAGGGCCCAACAATTCTATCATTAATGAGAATTGAAAAGGATCCAATCTTATTATATTTGATGAAAATGGACATGTGAATCATAAATAAGGGAATATCATCAATCCTTACACAATTGATTGCTCAACCATCTCTTTTGGAAAGGTTTAATGTTTCAAAAAAGGATGATGTGGGAATTAATAAGAAAGTGAAATCTTTAAGAAAAGTGAAATCCTCGGAGTTCAATGAGAATGAAGAAGGAATTGTGAGATTGGGTCAAGATTATGTGTTCTATCAAATCCAGAGATAAAGAAAGAACTTTTTTTTGATTCACATAGTTTGAGTTTCTACATTCACCCTGGAAACACAAAGATGTACCAAGATCTCTGAGATCATTATTGGTGGGATAACATGAAGAAAGAGATCATAGAGTATACCCCAAAGTTCTTGGTATTTCAGAAAGTGAAGGCTGAGATACAAAAGTATAAGGGGATGATGCAACCATTACCCATACCAGCATGGAAATGGGAGAACATCACCATGGACTTTGTCACCAGACTTTCTAAGATATCCAAAAGAAAAAATGCTATCTGGGATGTTGTGGATCGTCTTACAAGTACATACCACATTATTTCTATTCAATTTCGATCAACTAGCACAAATATATATCAAAGAAGTGGTAAGGTTGAATGGAGTACGACTATCTATTGTATACAATCGAGATCCAATATTCTCTTATATCTTTTGGAAGAGTCTTCAACATGTTATGGATTTTGAGCTGAACTCCAGTATGACTTATCATCCTCAAACTGATTTCCAATATAAGTGGACTATCCAAACACTTGAAGACATGTTAAGAGAATTCTCAATGGACTTTAAAGGAGGATGGGATCAAAATATCCCTCGATTTGAGTTCTCTTACAACAACAGTTTTGATTCAAGCATCCAAATGGATCTTTATGAAGCCTTTTATGCGAAGAGGTTCAAAACATAGGAATGTTGGGTAGAAGTTAGGGAGAAAAAACTCCTATGTCCAGAAATTGTTAAGGAAATGGTGGGGAAGGTCAAGACCATCCAGTACAACATTAATGCTACTCAGAGTCGACAAAAGAGATATGAAGATAATCGTCGACGAGACCTAGAGTTTGATATTGGAGTCATTTTATTCCCTGACTTATCATCGTGGAAGAGATTTATGAGATTTAGGAATAAGAGAAATCTTATTCCAAGGTACATCAAACCATTTGAGATCCTTGATTGCAATGGAGTAGTGGCTTATCGACTAGAACTCCCAAGAAACCTATATCAGGTACATGATGTATTCTATGTATAAATCTTGAGGAAGTACATATCATACCCATCACATGTACTCAATCCAAAGGTGGTACAATTAGAGAATGACATCTTTTATGAAGAGAAGACGACGAAGATCATAGATCTTAGGGAAAAATTTCTACGAAATAAGATAATGCCCCTCGTCAAGGTGTTGTGGTGAAACCACATGTTTAAAGAGGCAACATGGGAATCATAGGAAGTATTGAAGAATAGTTACACGCATCTATTTTAGTGTAGGAAAAGGAAATTCTGATGGAGAAATTTCTTAAGGGGGGATGATTGTAATGACCAAAATATTATTAATGGAATTTCATCTTGATCTAATTAAAAGTATTATTTAGTAAAATGGTTATATAATATATGAAATTCCTTGGTTTTATGTTTTTTGATTTCAAAATATCATTAATAATTGTTACCATTTCAAATATAGTTGTTTAATATTGATCATATTTTTAGTATAAATATAGGGATTCATCAAATCCAATTTACCCAAACAAAGGAAGCGATGACCTCTTCCAGTAGAATTACTCTGTGCAAAGCCCATTTGTCAGATCTCAGAAAGGAGGAGGTATCAGTGGGCTTCGCTTTTGACCATTCTCAATCCGAGCTTCAACATGTTATGCTTGAACAAAACTGCCTATAGGATAAGTGGAATTTGATAAAGATTACCACCCAAGAGATGTTATATGAGACACCCCAAGAGTCTGTCACCACTACACACCTCACCCTTAGGTCTTATGCGGGTGTTATAATGGGTTATGTAACAAGACCATAGCTCTATAATTGTTTGTATTATTATTTTTGTATAGATAAAAGAATATACATTCATTTTATTATTGATACTTTGTAAATAGTTTTTAAAGAAAAAATAGTATTTTATTTAATATTCAATTAAGAAATATATTTTGATGAATTAATTAATATTTGAATTAAATATAATTTTAAGAAATATTATTACTATATTACTTTTTATTAAATATAAATGATCATATAAATTTTTGGAATACAATTGTAATTTTTATTATGGTTTGAAAGTCGTTTTTGTCAAAACGGAGGAATTTTTTATAAATGTTGGTTTTTATTTTAAATGAACAAATTCACATATTTATAAAATTATTTAGATAAAATTAATATCATTTTTGGAATGAGGATTTCAAAATTATCCAACAATGACATTTTCCTAATTTTCTGAGAGAGTCGAATTTTTGGGTAAAACATTAAATACTGTTTAATTATAAATTGTGTTTTATGAAATCATAATGACCCAATTATGATGTAATAAAATAATATAAATGGGATGTTATACCAATATATGTTCTACCATAAAAATAATGTTATTTTTGGTTTGTTTTATTTATTTTACAAAGCATTAGTGGACCTACCAAGGATTATAAAACATTTTAAATTTTTAAATTGATTTCCATGAGAGTGTGACTCACCTCTATATAATAAAGACTAGTATTTTAAGAATTTCATCCATTGGAGTTATATTTTTTTTTAGTTCCATTTAGAAAAGAAATGGGAAAAAACCATGTGTTGTTTTGTGTTTTTGATTAGTTTCAGGTGTGGTTCCCAAAACCTAAATAATAATGAATTCCCTCTCTTTTCCTATATAAACCCTCCCAAGGTCCCACATTATAATCACTAAATGCCTTTGGAGATCGACCAAACTCTTCAGTCCTCTCCCTATAGCCCTCCCAAGGCTCCCAAATCTCCCAAGAAGCCTCCCCAAGCCTCTGGGATCACATTTCAAGGTAATGGATTTCTTCCTCTCTAATTTTTGTTCAAGTTTATTTATGTTGCTATAACATTTTATTTTAATTAAAACATATTGGGGTATGATCTCTAACCTACTATATAATTACATAATTATTTTTTAATAATTATATACCACTTTATATCTCTTTAATTCCTTCCATGAACACCCGTTACCATGGAACAATTCTATAAGGAATTTCTCCCGCCTCATTTACACTCAAGAAAGTCTTTTGAAATATGAATTTTAACTAAATTACATATGTTGAGACATGTATCCATAATATCCCCTTAATTTCCATGTCATTTACATATTATGAGCCACCCTTTCCACACTCATCAACCATTTTTTCGAATTCTTAAGTCATGCCTTTACGCAGCCAAAATTACACCGTGATTTTTGAAGACAAAGTCATTCTGTAGTGAATACCATGCCCATTTATTTATCTAGGGTATTCACCTTTATCCACATTTTATTTTGTTTTTATAGAGTTTCATGTATTAATTAAAAATTATTTTATATTGGATTAAATGGGTATGTTTAATGAATTTATGTTATATGATCCATGTGGTACAATTATGCATGAATTGAAATGATTAAGAAGGGTGCACCCTGATATCACTCCAATGCATTGGGTAAATAATAATATCATGATATGTCATGTGAAATGATGGTTTAATCAGGATAATTCAAGTGCAATGAGGGTTTAATCATGATCCATGTGAAGTGAACCGTAGATCATGTTAATATCATGTTAAATGTTGTTGCCACATTTCCATGTTATGATAATCATGATATATCATGCATTTTAATTCATGTTTCTCTTATTCTACATTGATATGACTATTTGATAAAATGTACTTAATGAATCATGTTATTCCTTGTATACTCCCTTAATGGGATTTATATATCACCCTTTTATTATTTGTGTCCTCAGGTTATCCCATTCAATGCTAAGTATGAAGGAATGATGTGGTCATGTAGAAGAAGTATTCAATAAGATGTTGTGTTTTATGTTTTAAGTTGTTTTTTAATGTTACTAATCCCCAAATACACAATACCTCTTGATATTCAATGTTGTAACAAGTGAATGTTTTATGAAATAAATTATTTTTAAGTGATAAATAAAGAGCACAGTTGTTATATTTTACCTCGTTTAACAAATTTTATGCTTTACCCTGATCATAAAATTTTACCATGATTAATATTAATTATGATTAAAAATAATCGTAACATTATTACATAATTGGAATATAATTATTAAAAATTTGAAATATAATTTCCATGAATATATTTTTATAGTTTTTATGCATTAATTTTAATATGTGTACATGAAAACCAAGGGAAATAGATTTTAAAAAAATAACTTTTCCATGAATCAAAATGATTTTATACCATAAACATTTATAATATTGATTACCAAAACATCACAAGGATTATATTTAAAATTTTAAAATATTGAGAATTAAAAAAATTCCAAAACCGAATATAACATCTATTAAAAGAAAATTAATGAATCTTTTGGTTAAATCTGTATTTTGTCACTATTAATAAATTTCTTTACCTTAATAGAATAATCCCAAATTATTACGTTAATATTATTCTAAAATTATGATTTTAAAAATTAGGTCCATTTTATCAAATAAAATTTCTAAATTTTTCAAAAAATAATCATAATATCTACACAAAAAATGAAATAAAAACCATTTTTGACGAAATTGTATTTTTTTAGGAGTAAAATGAATTACACTCTTTCATTATATAGTAACTAAAATTAGATGAATTTAAATTTATTTTATTAAATATATAACTATTTATTACTAGAAAATGATACTCAATTTTTTTATCATATAAATACATGATGCATAGGATTTATTTTCTCTGCAAAGTGAAGAAAGGAGTAACATGGCTATATAATAATTAAGCACATGGATCATATGAATCCCATGACCCCAAGGGAATCACATGAATGAGTCACATAATTCATGTGATGTGTTCATAATAACATTAATCTTCTTTGAATATTCATCCTAATCTCATGAAGGCTTGTAAACATGCACTGATGAAAATTCTAAGGCTACTAGATGATTTCCCCCTATCATGAGACTTTTCGATCGGCAAATTCGTAAAAATCACCCAAGACTTTTATAAAGTAAAATATAAAAATGAAGGAAGATATATGTGAAAGGAATTAATTTAGATGTTCATGTGTAATTATTATGTTGTTTGAAAATTTAGTTAAAGATCACGTCAAAACCTTAGAGACATGTCAGCTTTGTTAAACAAAGGCTACTAGACACATCACCTTCATCATGAAAAGGATATCAAATATGTCCATTTAATTATGAGATACCATAATGGTAAAACAACAGATAAAATTTTATTATATATAAAATAAATGTTGAAACAAGTTGTACAATTATGTGAATGAGAGTTCCACTATTTTTCATGTTAAGTGGATATGAGATTTGTGCGATCTATTTTCCGATCATCTAAAGGCCCTCCAACATGCCAACATGATCTTGTGAAGGGTCCTAGACATGTTTCAATACAACATAAATAGGTTTTTTCAGTGTTTTTGTGGCAGTGGTTCAAAAAACCGCCGCTAAATGTTTTCTTAAAAAGGTTTCATGGCGGCTTTTAATAAAACTCCAATAAATCCATAATTTTTTAATATTCCCAAACCTTCCCTACCATGATCCCCATTTCCCCCAACCACCCCGACCCCTCGTGCTCCCTTCTTCCTGCAACCCCACCCCCTGGCAACCCTACGATGTCTCTGGAAAATGCGTGACCTCCGTCTCCAGCGACCCCATGACCAGCGTCTACGGCGGAGCCCGTGACCGGCGACCCGTGACCCCGCTTCTCCCGGTGACCCTTCTCACTGCGACCATGAACCCAAAGCGAGTTTTCCATTGTGATAACATTTTCATCTTTTTTTACAATATTTTGTGCAATATATGTTTATTATTTGATTAGAATGTTTATTACTACATGTTTTAGCATGTTAATTTGAAGAAAATTTTTATTCCATCTGTTAATGTAATTGGATAAAAAAATGAATCTATAAATACTTATTAATGATAATAATAAAAAGGTATGTTAATGGAAATTTTCATCCTTAAAATTCAATGAAACATGATGTTCTGATTGAAATAATATTTAAATAATTAATAGGTTATGGTAGCTAATTCCATAAGTTTCTCATATTTTTAACCTATGATAAATGAATTAGTTAATCCAAAATAGAAATAAAATAGGTTGTTTGATAAAGATGAATGTTTGGGGTCGAGCGAGCCTATTTTCATGTTATGTTCAGATACATTGTTTCTTGGGACTATATGCCATATTGACTATTTTTATTTTTTATTTACTTCTATATTTTATTTTTAATTGAGTATTTTTATATGGTTCTTTTTTATCTTGGGATGGATGAAGATTTAAGGTATATGGTTAATAAGACTAGGGTTTTTGGTTACATTTGGCACATGATATGGTGGATGCATGGTGATATGCATGGTGTATCGGGATTGATGGAATGGGTTGAACATGTGATTTCTAATTATTATGTTAATATATATGATAATTTCTTATGAAAAGAACATATTTAAATTCGGTTTGTAATTTCCCATTATTTATTGGAAATGGAACCTTTAGTGGTTTCCTTGGAAGAGACTCTTATATAAGGGTAGCATGGGACTTTTTTGAGTTCTCTTGGAATATAACCACATGTATTCTCCATAGACTCCTTTTTAATGAGGGATTAGTTGATTGGATTTTGAGCCTAGTGAATTTTTTAATCATAACATGGTGTTAGGATTGATGCATTCTCATTTTAAGGATATATCCTTTGGTAGGTAGTTACCTTAGAACATTAATACATTTCTTTTACAAGGATTTTTATGATACTCGGTTCTGTTCTGGTGTCGTTTCCCCTCTAATGACTCTTTAGTTCTAATGATACCCTTTTTTGGGTGGTTATTGTGTTTTTGGCCATTTTTATTTTCATGAGTATCGATAAATGCTCAGTTTCAGCAGGATAGGATTACCTCAAGCATTGTCATCTTTTTTTCAAGTCGCATGAACCTTTATTTTCCCCAGTGGTGGACAACATTGTATCCTTTTATTCATGTTGATAGTCGTATGAGTCAATATGATGTTGGTTTAAATCTATTTTATGTACCTTCTAATTCTGTAATGCATATGGTGGATAAACTATGTATTGTAATCAGGATGTACCAATTTCTTATGGAACCTATGTCAACATGCTTAAATCTATGTTTTTCTTGTCGAGTTATAAATGTTGTAATGAATGTAGGGAGTTCAGTTAAATCATTGAACCATGGGCTATTTTTTAAGGTTTCGGGTTATCTAAGGAGTTGAGTGACCTATGATTTAAATAATCAACTATGTCTCAATGCATTAGAGGACTTCAAAAAGAATAAGGTGTTTTGGCATGATGGTCGGTTTGGTTTTGGCCCTGTTTATTATTTTTATGACGTAATGAGTGTGCTTGAGGGGAGAATCAAACGTATGTTTGATGTGAATATGATATAGATAACTTATTAGTGGCTGATATATATCTAATTTTGATAACTAATACACTCCAAAGGTAGGGAGAATCTTGTCATTTTTGTTAAAAACGTGTACTTCCATGTAGAATGAACAAAACCTAAGATGTCAATTGAAAAATGGATATTTTTTCTAGAATTTGTTTCTAGATCTCATGTCCTAAATCTCTTAAGTTATTGCTTTGAAATAGGAATTTGATATGATTGGTTGTGTATGAAACCATTGAGAAACATCATTCCTCTTGGAGGACATATAAGGTCAAGCCTAAAGAATCACATAATGTCTCAGGTTTAAAATGTATTATGATCGGTTTCAATCACACGTAAATGGGGTGTTGTTTGAGGCAACATAAATGTGTGATCGACAATGTTATGATAAGTGTGTATCCCGATATTCTTACGGCTCCTCAATGAGGTGTTGACGCTGTCTCCTATGGACCAGACTTGTTCGGTTGGTCTGATGTGGTAAACGTGATCAATGAATCATCTTTATTATATTATGCATACTGTATGATCAATGGGTCATCTTTTTTATATTATGTTTTTGTAATCTTACACTATCGTATATTTGGTCTAGGCACATTGTGATATACGTGGATAAAAGCTGGATCTCATTACCGAGGAATACACCTCAGTATGTTAAGGGTTTGAATGAGTTTTTAGATTTTTCAATTTCTAATCGATCCGTTGAAGAGAGAATTAGATGTCCATGTTGTAAATGTAAATTTAGAACATGATTGAAGAGAGATGAGGTTTATGAACATTTAATACTGAAGAAATTCCCTGGTCAATATTTGTGCTGGATTTGGAATGGAGAATCGAAAAATAAAGAAAGATTGAGCACTGATGTTAATCCACAAAATGAGGTCCCAAGTTCGTCGACAATGGAAAATGAAATGCAAAACATTTTAAAATGATGCATTCGGCACTGCAAGACACCACTATCAGCATCAAAATATATCAGAACCAGAAGAGGGTGCTACGAATTGCAACCTGACAAGTGATTTTTTTGAGACTGCAACACAAGCAGATCAAAATTGGAACATATCATTGGATCCTCCTCTTGACTCTGTGGAGCCACATGTAAGGGAAAACTTTACTGAGGAAAATTTGTTTCCTGATTTAGTTGACAATGGAAATCAAGAGCTGTATAGTGGGTTTTTGAAATATTCAAAGCTTTCATTTCTGCTGAAGTTATTCCATATCAAATGTCTATGTGGAATTATAAATAATAAAATGTACATGATATTGGATTTGATTCTTGATGCATTTCCTGAAGAAAATATCCAAGAATATGTTTATGATATGTAAAAAATTGTTAACAAGCTTGGTCTGAATTATAAAAAAATACATGCGTGTCCCAATGATTTTATGCTTTATTAGGGAGGGGATTCAAGTAGATAGAATTGCAAGAAATGTTCTTCTTCTAGATGGCAGTTTAAGGGTGATGTTGGAAGTCTGAATAAACATAATTTCATGGAGAAGAAGAAAATGAACACACCTGAAAATGTTTTTCCTCACTTTCATTTGAATCCGCGATTGCAATGATTATTCATGTCATCAAAAACCACTGAACACGTGAAGTTGAATTATGTAGATAATAACAATGATGGGTTATTGAGACATCCATGAGATTCCCAATCATTGAAGAAATTTGATTCATTACATCGATATTTCTCAGCTGAGCCTAGGAATTTTCGATTGGGATTGGCTGCTGATGGATTCAACCCATTTGGGACTTTGAGTACCAATTATAGCATTTGGCCAGTTGTTTTGATCCCTTATAATATGCCTCTTTGGATGTGTCTGTAACAAACATCTTTTATAATTTCGATGATTATTCTTCGAAAAAAATGCATGGAAATGATATTGATTTAGACTTGCAGCCTTTGACTGAAGTATAACTATAATAAAAATACTGTTTTGCGGCGGTTTTTAAACCGCCGCGAAAAAACCTCCGCGAAATGCCATAATTTTTTTTTATTTTTTTTAATTTTTTTTCGAGGATTAGCGGTGGTTTTTTAAAAAACCTCTGCGAAATAGCGGCAATTTCGGTAAAACCGACACGAAACGAAAGGAAAAAAAATAAAAAAACATGAGAAACCCCGAAATAACTAAAACGACCATAACTTTTGATCCGGGCATCCGTTGGAGTGCCACGAACAGTCAAATCGAAGCTCATGATAAGATATAGAGGCAAATATAATAAATATGATGAGACAGTTTAAGGTAAAGAAGATATTAGTGTTATATGAATGTTGAAAATAATTTCCAACTTCAAAAGACCATAACGTTCGCTCCGGGTGTCCGTTTGGGTTCTACCACAATTCAAATTTCGAGCCAGCAAAGAGAGCTACGCACCAAAGTGACAGAAGAAAGCTTCTCTCGGGTTATTCGACCCCAAAAACCCCTTTGAAGGTCTCTGAAACCCCGTTTCCTTCACCGATGTCCCGTCAAACTTGTCTTCAAATGGACCTAACTTTCGATCCGCGTGTCAGTTCAGACACCTACACTTGCGAGATCATAGCTCATTCCATGAGCTTCAGTTTGACTAGTCATGATGCCCACATGCACTCTTGGATCATATGTTATGGCCTTTTTAGTGAGTATCGGGTTTATTATGTTTTTCGATGCCTCATTTCTAGCACCCGTTCCCCGTCAGCTTTTTTTTAAATGGTCATAACTTCTGATCCGCCTGTCCATACGGACTCTTTCACCTATCAGGTCGAAGATAATTTTAGGATCTTTGATTTGATAGGTTGTGGATCTAAAACAGACTCTCAGATCATAAGTTATCTCTGTTAATGTGAGTCCAATATTTTTGTCTCTTTATGACCATTTTGACGGGTTTTGACGGTTGCTCCATTTATTACAGTTTATTTGGGTTTCCCTGAATTGTTATCTTTATCAATGGTTTTTTGTGGGTTATTATGATGATAATGTTGAATTATTAAGGGGTTTCCCAAAGTTGTCATGAGTTTTCACGCGTTCTCATGCATTCTCATTCTTTCAAATGTCTCATTCTTCATATGCTTCTCCTTCCATTTTCATGCGTTTTCATGATTTTTCATCCCTTACCACGTCTTTTCATACTTTTTCATGTCTTACCTTTATTATTTATTATTTATTATTTATTTATTATTTATATTTACTTATTTTTATTATTTTTTATTTTTTATTTATTATTAATTATTAATTATTCATTAGTACTAATAATAAAATTTTATTATTAATAACAATATTTGTTAGTGGTTATTTATTATTTATTATTTATTGTTCATTATTTATTATTTATTATTTATTATTTATTATTTATATTTATTATTTTTTATTTTTAATTTATTTTTTATAATTATTAATTATTTATTAATTATTTATTATTTATTATTTATTAATTATTAATTATTTATATTTATTATTTATATTTAATATTTAATATTTAATATTTAATATTTATTATTTATTATTTATTATTTATTATATATTATATATTATTTATATTTATTAATTATTTATATTTATTAATTATTTATTATTTATAGAGATTTATTATTTATATAGATTTATTATTTATATTTATTTATTATTTATTATTTATTATTTATATTTACTTATTATTTATTAATTATATATTTATTAATTATTTATTAATTATATTTATTTATATTTATTATTTATTATTTATATTTATTATTTATTAATTATTAATTATTTATATTTATTTATTATTTATTATTTATTATTTATTATTTATTATTTATTATTTAAAATTTATTATTTATTATTTACGATTTATTATTTACATTTATTTATTATTTATATTTATTTATTATTTATTATTTATTATTTATTATTTATATTTACTTATTATTTATTATATATATTTATTATTTATATTTATTTATTATTTATTATTTATTATTTATATTTATTTATTATTTACTATTTATTATTTATATTTATTTATTATTTATATTTATTTATTATTTATTATTTATATTTAATTATTATTTATTATTTATAATTATTTATAATTATTTATTTATTTATTTATTTATTTTTTATTTTTTATTTTTTATTATTTATTTATTATTTATTATTTATTATTATTTATTATTTGTTATTTATTATTTATATTTATTAATTATTAATTATTTATATTTATTATTTACATTTATTATTTATTATTTATTATTTATTATTTATTATTTATTATTTATTATTTACTATTTACTATTTATTATTTATTATTTATTATTTATTATTTATTATTAATATTTATTATTTACTATTTCATATTTTTATTTATTTATTATTTATATATATTTATTATTTATTATTTATATTTACTTATTATTTATTATTCATATTTATTATTTATTATTTATTTTTTATTTTTTATTATTTAGTATTTATTATTTATATTTATTTATTGTTTATATTTATTTATTTTTTATACTTATTTATTGTTTATATTTATTTATTATTTATTATTTATATTTATTTTTTATTTATTTTTTATTACTTATTATTTATAATTTATTATTGATTACTTATTATTTATTATTTATTATTTATTATTTATTATTTATTATTTATTAATTATTTATATTTATTAATTATTTATATTTATTAATTATTCATTATTTACTATTTATATTTCTTTATTATTTATTATTTATATTTATTTATTATTTATTATTTACTATTTACTATTTAATATTTGATCTTTATTATTTATATTTATTTATTATTTATTATTTATTAATTATTTTTTATATTTATTTATTATTTATTATTTATTATTTATTATTTATTATTTATTATTTATTATGTATTATGTATTATGTATTATGTATTATTTATTATTTATTATTTATTATTTATATTTATTAATTATTTATTATTTATATTTATTATATATTTATTATTATTTATTATTTATATTTATTTATTATTTATTATTTATTTATTATTTATTATTTATTATTTATTATTTATTATTTATTATTATTGAGTTTATATCTGTTGTTTATGTATTATTTGTTTTTTCTATTAATATATATAAGTATATTAAATTGTGTTTATTAATCACATGACGAAATAAATAAAATAAATAAATCAATCAATCAATCAATCAATAAATAAATAAATAAATAAATAAATAAATAAATAAAATAAATAAATAAATAAAATAAAATAAATAAAATAAATAAAATAAATAAAAAAATAAAATAAAATAAATAAAATAAAATAAATAAAATAAAATAAATAAAATAAAAAAATTTAAAAAAACATTAAAAACAAATTTAAAAAAAATTATTAAAAAATTATTAAAAAATTAAAAACCGCCGCTAAAAAACCGCAACGAATTGTTTCCCGACGCACGATTTCGTGGCGATTTTTCAAAACTGCCGCCAATCTATTTAGCGGCGGTTTAAACCACCGCGAAACAAAAAAAAACCGCCTCTAAATCGCGATTTTGCCGTAGTGAATTGCAGGAGTTATGGAGTAAGGGTGTTGAGACATTTGATGTTTCTTCTAAAACAATGTTCAAAATACATGCTGGTTTAAGTTTGACCGTTAGTGACTTCCTTAGGCTTGAAATTTATCTGGTTGGATCACTTATATAGTTTTGGCTTGTCCCGTTTGTAACTTTTATTTTGAGTCCAAATGACTACCTCACAGTAGAAAATGGTACTTCTTTTTCCATCGAAGATTTCTCGATGCATCTCATAGATTTCAGCTGAACAAATCAAAATTTAATTGTTTCATTGAACGTAGACCACCTCCAAAGTTGTTAATCGGTTATGAAATATTGACATAGCTTGAAAATGTTGAAACCGAATTTGGGAAGGTTCATCATTGGAATGATAGTGGAAAACAGGTCCGAAGTGCATCGTCAAGTGAAATCAGAACGCAACAATGGAAGAAAAAAAGAATATTCTTCAAACTTTCGTATTGGGAATTTAAGTTGTTGCACCACAATCTTGATGTGATGCATATTGAGAATAATGTCTGTGATAATTTGTTTTTCACATTACTTGATGAGCATGGAATGTCAGAGGATCATCTCAATGCTCGCAAGGACTTACAAGTAATGAACATAAAACATGATCTCTGGATAAATGAGAATGAAAAGTATGCTCCGGCCATTTTTGGAATGAAAAATAGGGATAAAGATATGTTCCTTAGAATTTTACAGATTGTGAAGGTATCTGATGGGTATTCGAGTAACATCTCGATGTGTGTAGACTTGATGAATCATAAGTTACATGGATTGAAAAGTCACGATTCACGTATTTTGTTACAACAGTTACTACCATTGGCATTGCGTACATTATTACCTGAAAAATTTACTGCTGTTGTACTCCAATTCTACACATTTTTCAGGAAATTATGTGAGAAAGGTGTACATCCATTTCGGCTTGACAACCTCCCGGAGAGGTTTGTATTGACCCTTTGTGCAATGGTGATGATCTTTCCTCCATTGTTGTTTACTATCATGATGCATTTAACTGTACATTTGGTTGAGGAAGCTAAATTAGGAGGCCCCGTTCATTATCGATGGATGTATCCAATTGAGAGGTATTTTATTTATATGTTTACCAATTAAGCAAACAATTTTTTTCATTTAAATAAATGTATAATATTATTATTTCATTTCACAGATATCTTGGGAATTTGAAATCATACGTGAGAAATAAAGCTCAACCAGAAGGCTCTATTGCTGAAGGCTATTTGGCTAAGGAGTGTCTTAACTTTTGTTCCAGATATTTGGATGATATTGAGACAAGATTTAAATGAGTTGGACGTGCTGACAACACATCAAAACAATCTCAAATGCATCATAAATCAAAAATATTTCCTGCTATTAGCCGATCAGTTGGGAGGACCTCAATTTGACACTGACAGAATTGGAATTATTACAAGCACATAGATATGTGCTACTGAAAAGTGAAATTGTAGATCCATTTATTGAAGATTTGAGGATACAAACAAAGAGACGAATGAGAGGCCGAACAGGAAATTTGAAAGATATAAAAAAAGCTGTGAATAAAGAGATTGTAGAACGGTTTGCACAACATGTAAGTTCATAAATATTGCAATAAATACGAATATTAGTTTGACACATACAATTTGTAAATCTATTAAATTATATTTATTTTTTTAAATCATGAATACTGATACTCGAGCAGACTTGTCATAAGATTTGAAGTTTCTTGCTAGAGGTCCTATAAAACAAGTTAGAAAGGTTGACAGTTATAATGTGAATGGATTTAGATTTCATACATTCGATCAAGAAGTGGGTTTGAAAACATATAATAGTGGTATATTTACATTTGATGAAGTGGGATACTATAGAATGCAGCATGATATTATTGAATTAAACTACCACGGGCATTTTTCTGTTGTTTTATTCAAATTAAAATGGTTTGATATTATCAGAGGTGTTAAAAGAGATTCATTTCCATTTACATCTATGAACTTCTCTCACTTGATGGATGTTGGTGATCGTGAAATGCATGATCCATATATCTTAGAATCACAAGAAAAAATGGTATATTAGGTGAATGCTGTTGTGGATGAAGTGTGAATTGTAGTTACTCACATAATACAAAGAGATTTGTAATATATGGGTGTTGAAGTGGAAGATTTGACCTCTGAAATTGAATGTCATCAACAACAGGAAGCAGTATTATTTGTCCATCATGATATTGAAAATATTAGTCTTGCAAGGATGAATGAAGTGGATGAAGCAATTGAGTAGGAAACTGACATGATTGAAAGGGAAAATTATTGTATGTACAATTATTCATTCATCCAGCAACCACTTGTTTCATTTCTGCAGTCATTCATTATCATTGTTATATATATTTTGTTTGTTAGTACTGGGCATCTATTATCATTTTTAATTTTTTTTCTGCATAATTTTTTTGAAATATATATTCTGAACTTAATATTATTTGATTAAATGATGGGAATGCCAAGGAAGAAGTGGTATACTATTTCATCTAGTTCTGCGATGAATGACGATCCATCTTCCTACACCCCCACACCATCTCCTCGTGCACCATCTCTCACACCATCTGAGGGTGTCCCATTAGAGGCCGAGTCATCGAATCCCCCTTTAGGTGCCTCAGTAGTTGGGTAGCGACATGCCCCTTCCAGTTCATCCTGGACAAACTGGAGGGTCACCATCATAGGTATAATTTGTAATTAAATAAATTTATTTCATTTTGTTTATGCTAATTTTTTTCTCGTTGAAGATGAAAAAAATGCAACCGTGGAGAAAAACGTAAAAAGTTTTGATGTTTGGAATATGAATGGCCAAATGATAGTCAGGCCATTTGATTCTTATGGTTTCCCTACAGATGATGTCGTGGGGTTACTTGGCCAGATTATAGGCCATCTGGAAAGGGATCCCATTTCTTATTCTATTTCATATGATGATTGGAGACATATGCCTCCAAACTGGAAAAAATGATGTATTTGATTCTCAAATAAAGGTAATTTTATTACATTATGATTTAATTTAATGTTATGTTACTAATATGTTCAAAATGAATTTCTGTATACAGATGTTCTTACACTTTACTGTTGCTGATGTGATAGCATGGAAGTGGACATTGAAAAATCTTGGAAAAATGGAAAGATTTAAAATCATGATTGTGGTGTGATGTCAACGATAATTCGTTGAACATGGAACAAATGTATGAGAAGCTACCCAGTGGGGTACCGAAAGAGTGGTGGAATGTTTTTGTTGACTGAAATCATGATGAGAAGCGGATGGTATTGAAATATATATTATTATATTATCCTCATTTTACATTTATAAATGTATATGAAGAGGAGATTACATTGGATATATTACTGTTAAATTGCATTTTATTTATTTTAGGATCTCTCAAGATATAATTCATCAAACTAAGCTAAGCAAGTCATCCCTCACACCGCGGGCTCTAAAAGCTTTTCTAGAACCCGAATTTCATTGGTTATATTTGAATTTTTTTAAATATTTATAAGACAATATTATCTGTTTAATATATTGGATTTTTGATTTATCTTTGCTTAATGCAATCAAAGAGTTTAGGGCATGAAGCATCCCGAACTGAATTGTGGTTGGATGTTCACAAAAAATCAGATGGTTGTTTTCTTAATGATCCTGGCAAAGAAGTTGGGGTATGAAGTCAATTTTTTATTATAATAACTTATTATCAGTTTTTACTGTGTTAATATGTATTGATATTTGATTTATAGGTAAAAATTAAAGAACTATGGGATGCAAATCCTGGGCAGTCCTACTTAGTCTCCTAGGATGATCCGATTGCTAAAGTCCTTGGGAAGGAGCATCATGGTAGAGTGTGCGGGATGGGTTTGGGACCCGTACCTTTTGAGGTCTTTGTAAAGCCACCAGGGATTCTAGTTGCATCTACTCCTGGTTATAGTCAGCCCATACTTGATGATTCTCAGAGGGAGATTTCTTCTCTACAAGCCACAATTCAAGACCAGGGGGCTCAAATATCCACTATGCAGAAAGTGTTGACTGATTTATATCAGCAGATGAGCAGATATGCCCCCGGTGGTAGTGAACCGAGTGGTGGTGAGTAGGTAAATCAAAAAATATTAAAATCATTTAGTTTGCAAAAATTTATTGGTTTTATGTTTAATTATAAAAATGAAACAATATTTAATTTTCAATATAATGTTCTTACAGGTGTCAGCAGGAAGTGGAGATGGAGGTGGAGAGGGTTACGATGCATCATCATACCATGAGTAGTTGTATTGTTGATGTGTTGAACAAATATTAGAATGGTTTGTTTGTATATATAACATTTGTGGCACATAGTTTCCACCAAACATTTCCATGTACTAACATTTTATTTTTTTCCCATGTTTCCTTTTATGCATTTTATTGATTTCTGATGTTTCCTTTTATGTCTTGATTTCTCGAGTGTGGTATACATCATTCCATTTAGGCCTGTGTTTGAATTGGTAGTCGAGATTTTGGATGACTAACGAGTGATCATTTTGTTATTTTGTTCTGTTTATATAAATTGGAACTTGGTAGGCAGTATAGAGACCAAACATAAGAGGATGATGGGAATGTGGTTTAGCCTAATCATGTGATACGTATCATATACTAATAATGTTGTCTTTTTCATATGGCCGAGAACCTTTTTTTCACAGATAATTATAATATGTTGAATCATTTCGTGCCAGCCTTATCTGCTGAGGATCTTATGTCCACCAGGTGATTCAAGGATGGGATGGTATACACCATCCAATTCTAGTTCAATGGTTTTGGCTGATTACAATTATTGTGATATCAACAAGGCCCTTACAATTACTGAGATATCAACAAGGCTCTTATTACGCCAACAATTCCCATTGTACGGTGGGTGTGCAACTGTCCAATTAGACCATAAGAGTGGCAATTCCAACTCCACCCACACTATCAGCAATTGATACTCTCTCAAATACTATCTCTATACCAGATCCATTAACCTCAAGCACCAAAACCCATAAGAAATATGATGACGTGCAAACCTGTATTTGGAAGCACATACATTTGGTGTAGATGTCTAACATTTTGAAATAGTTTGAAACCAACTCATCTAAGATCTCAATCCTTGAAGCTCTCTAGCCCTCAAAACTTCTCAATGAGACACTTGTTGGGTCCCACCAGGGTCACCAAAAGATTGGTATAGAAGTCACAATGCCCATTTTTTACAAATTAAAAACCACTCCAGCTGAATTTTATGACACTATATCATTCATATAATAAGATTGAAAATAACATATTTAGGAATATATCATACACTTGTATGTTTTATGAAGAATTGAAAATGTCAAAATTAAATGGGATCTAGTTGAAAATGAGTCTTATTCATTTATGAATCCTTCGAATTTTGGGGTATAATGAGGATGATTTATCATTGATAAAGCCGACCATTCATGTGTTTGATAAGAGCTAGCAGAGGCCCCTTATATAGATCAACCGGAAATCCAAAACTAGTGAACCGGTGTCCAGTGCTGAGTTAATGGAAATTTGGTTTGACATTACATATCTATATCTATCATAAATCTATGTATGTAGTTCAATGTTTTTTGGATGATTACAATTACTGATATATCAACAAGACCCTTACAATTACTGAGATATCAACAAGGCCCCTATTACGCCAACAAGACCCAATGTACGGTGTATCTAGTTGAATGCAGAGGTTGTAGGAGTGTAGGTCATGTCTTGCACATCTTCAAAAATATTCCACCAGTTCCTCCTAGGGGGATAAGATCTTCACATATTCCGTATTATTATGTAGGTCCTCTTAATTTTTAGTAGGGATGTAGCTATAATACCACATATTTCTGAGGCCAAGGTGGTAGTCAACGTAGTTGATACTGACTCAGGAATTAATGTGCATGAAATGTGATCCCACTCAGAATAGTCAGGTTGTAGCATAGAGCCATGGTATGGGAAAACTAAATGACATTCAACATATGATAGGTAGTATAATTCAAATCCATCTATTGTTTGAGGTACTAATCTAGTAACCTCTAATATAGATTTTACATTATTTGACACAAGTGCATCACACAATGTTATATTTGACACATTTCTAGATATTCTGGTCCTTGATATAGTGTATTTATGTGTCATTAAGAATCTTTAAACCTCATTGTTTATTCGATCAATGATTTCTCACCGATGGAATTATTTTCCCCATCAGATAGGACAATTTTTTTTATATAGAATTCATTCTTTCCCATCATGTAAGTGTATGATGAAATTATTGAAATGGATTTCATACTTCCTTATAAATCCATTATTGATTATCATCACTATAGAATTATGTTCAAAAAATCATATGGAGGTTGAAATATATAAAGGTGAGAATGGGATTTCCATGCATATCGAGAAGGACACCATCATCGGGGTCCAAGTAGAGTGAAAACCAAAATTTAAAGTGCTTTGTTATATAATCAGTGGTTACAACAAGCTATTTTCCATCTTATGGAAAATTGTTTGTATGATGTCTCATGTTTCATCATGTTGGGGATACCATGAATGATAGAGCTAAAATAAATTTTTTTTGATGTCTCCTGTTCCATTTTCTTGGTTGGTTTGTTTTTCATGGCAGTGGTGCAGTAGAAGAAAAACTGCATTTTTTTCTAGTCAGTGTTTAGCGGCGGTTTTAACCACCCCTTATGGTTTACCAATAATATATTAGCGGCGGTTAAAACTGCTGATAAACATAAGAGATATTTTACTATGTGGTGGTTAAAACTACCGCTACATCATGCTTGCATTTCGCATTGGTTTTAACCGCTGCTGCAAAGACGCATCACATGCCTGAATTTCACGGCGGTTTTTAACCGCCGATATTGAACTAAAATCTGGTGCCCGTAAAACCGCCGTTAAATTTATGAAAACCACAGCGAAATGAGGCACCTACAACACTTTCCTTAAACCGCTGCGAAATGGAGAAAACCGCTGCTAATAGATTACTGACGACCAGTTTTGTGGCGGTTTCTGTAAACCGCCACCAAACCATATAGCAGCAGTTTAAACCGCCGCTATATGAAAAAACATCGCGGCTAATAATCAGTTTTCTTATAGTGTTTGAATGATCCTATAAATACTCTTTGATATATAAATTTTATTATAAAAACAAAATTTGATAAGCTATGGCTTCCATAAATTTGTTCATGGTAGAAGGATCATACGGTCATTGTTTAGCACTCGACACAAAGATGACGTCATGATTGACCCATGGTTGGATCACATGAAATGTGTGATGAAATTCACCCTCCACTAACTCAATCCAAAATAAATGATATCAATTACCTGTGAATTGGTGTAGATCTAGGGTGGGGATTCCCAAACCCCCTAGACATAGGATAACATCCACAAGAGTGTAGATGTGAAAGTATACTTCTTAGAATGAAGAACTATGCAATTGCAAGAGTCTTTCACCAGATAAGCGCAGGTAATGACTTAAGAGGTTATGTGGTTCATATATATGCCTCACATGATCACTAAAATTATAATGAAAAGGTCCTAATGAATGTTGGTTGGGTCATGTGAATGCTATTTTGTGTATCGACTTGGTCATATAAGCCCTTAACATGCCTGTTCCTGAGGAACATTGAGACATTAATGTGATAAAAAGATGAAAAATATGAAATCCCTACATGAAGAAGAATATTTTTATTTTCATGAAAATGGTGTCATGAACCATGTTTGACCCATTAATTACTTATATGATGGGACCCCTATATGTTAGGTGAATCATGAAAAAACATCTTAGACATGTCAGGCGAATCATGAGACAACCTTTTAGACATGTTGGTTGGTCATGTAATAGCCTCATAGAAATTTTAGTTCGATCATGTACCGAAAGACGTACATATCATATGGTTTGGTTGAATTCCTTTATACTTAATATCTAATTCATGTGAATTAGTCCATAAATGTATCCTAGATCATGAAATGGTAATTGGACATGTTAGCAGATTAACACAACACCATATAAACAAGTTAGGATGATTATACGATGTCCTAGAGACATGCACACTGGGTGTTGAAAAGTCCTATAGGCTTTTCAATTTTTTCACATGATATCCCCCATATATTTCGACTTTTTATCTTGTGAAGAACCCTAGATATGTCATGCAGACACCTTGGGACATGTTTGGTAGGCACCCTGGATATGTCATTATTTCACTACTAGAATTTTAGACTTTTCCTATAGGAATACTAAGGCATGTTCCCTAAAACCATGTGAACCCCAAAATTTGAGTATTTTGCAGAGAATTATCCCTTAATATTTGAATTTTCCATAATTTACTAGGACTATTTAATCACTATTAGATCTTCATTCCCGTCATGGTCCCAACCCTTTATCTTTTATAGGGTAAGGGCCAGATATCTTCCATTGTCCATCCATATTGGTGTAAGACCCTCGATATCCTGAACACTCTAGTTCATGGGAACAAAAATAACATATCTGTCTATAAATCTTCATTTTCGATCAGTCGATAGGAAATGGGATCATATATGGGAATCCACTTAAGTGAAAGTCCATTATATTCCATTTACTCTAGTTCATAGGTCCCTCCCCTCAGTGGATCTATAACTTTTCTTCATCCATTAGTATATTACAAAGCAAATTGAACTATGATGAATCTGATTACTACTATATGTTGGGTGCATATAAAGCATTCCTATGTTTCCAGAGCCAAAAAAACACACCATTAGAGCTGACGAAGTGAATAAGTCCCATATCCATATATAGTGAGTCTAATTACATTATATCTCTTTTTTATGACAATGAGAATAACTACCATGAAATTAAGGATCCTCAATGATAAAATCACTGGCATCATAAAATTCCCCAGAGAAGGGAAACTTTATTATGTAATCCCCATTCAATGAAATGGTAAAAATTCCACCATAAATGGGAATCCAATTTGGTGTATATCATAATGGAATCCTCCTATCAATGAACACTAGGGTAATAAAACTCATAGGTACAAATCATCTATCTATGCCTATCATCAGGTTGAGGGAAGACCAAACTACAAACACTCTCCTTTTATAAGTAGGATATGTAGGACACCTTCCCCAGGCATGATCTCAATACCTAGTGCCTAAGTTTCATAATATAAATTTTCCTCATGAAATTAAAATACATGTATTAGATCTAAAAACCGTGTGGTTTTTAAATCATGTTATCATCAAATATGTAGAATATCTCTTGGTGGTTTAATCCCATCCATGAAATTCTAATCTTTTCCTAGATGGTATTAAACTCCAAAGTTCATGATTATATGGATTAAAAATAGAAGAAGATACCCATTTCTAATAAATAATTCAAAACTAAAGGAGAACCTCTGATACATACATATGGTCTAATTAATAAAACTCTGTTACATGTAGTAGGATTCAAAACCTGATAATTTTATTATGGTAACCAATATGGTATAGAGAGTTGGAAGAGATTCATGAACACATCTTAAATCAATAAGGTTGTCTCAGATAAGAAAATAATTCCCCCTAAATGGGGAGAAGGGCACATCCTCCCATCCACTCATCCAATGTAATTTCTTATGTGTCATTGGGTTTGGAACCCCAAGAGACCACCTCCATTTTGAAAGTAGTATTGGGATTTATTATATATGTTTGTGCTATTGGAAGTGTACCTAAGAGATGAAAATGGTAATATTGAATTAAATTATTGTGCAACTATACTCAACCCCTCCCCCAAAATCAATCCTCGACCCCAAATTTTCATCGGAAGGAAATATGTTGAACTCAATGTGAATTTCAAAATAATAACATGATGTGAAATCATTTTACTATGTCATCCCTTTCACAAGTAAGAATGGATAGATGAACCATTTCCTAATGAGGCGTCATTATAATCCACCTCCAATGGAAAAAAGTGGTGAAACCAATGTGAATATATCAAATAATATGAATGAGTAGGTGACTACATGTCATGCAATTTTGTTTTGAATATCCTATGCATGAAAAATGGTACACATGATGAGAAATATTTTCAAAAATCAATGTAATCTTGTTTTCCATGGTACATTCCATATTTTCCATGCACATTTTATTGAAATAAAATTGACAACCCAAAAATAATAATTCACAATTGAGTTACTCTAGAATAGCTAATTGAGAACGTTTCATAATTTTGAAAATTAACTGATTGGGGACCTTGTTCTTTATTGCGTTTATGGCTAAATGCTTCTTTAATTAATACCACCATGACTTCATATGACATATTAATCAAGAGAATATTATGGGGCCTCATTTTTCATAGTATCCTCCATGGGTGAAAAACAAACATCACCCATTTGATGCCTTTAAATTTAGGTGGTGAATGCGATGATCCACGAATACTAGCAACATGGTATGATAATGACCCTTGAGGATACAAATTTAGGTGCCTAGGTCTTAAATACGATATGTCTACAACATTCAAAGATTGAAACAATGAAACTAGTGGCACATATGTCCACCACCAACCACTTTAGAAGTTTGTCCCTAGAGTGTGGAAATTAGCACCTTCCATACATTAGAAAGCTGGATCATGGAGTTGACTATGACTCTATACCAATTATGGAGATTCCTAGGAGGTATATTATCATCTTTCATAACTGGAATCATCCATCCAATTACCCTCAGTCACATACTGAGGATTCCACCTAATAATTTCCTCCCTAGAAACTCGTGTGTGGGTACCAATGAGGTTTCTCTAAGAATGAAAAGATATAGAAAAATGAGAGTGGGATCATATTCTCATTACCATTGAAAAATACCATCAATATATTCTAGAATTAGATTGTGAGAAGGCTTATATCCCTACTCACTTGGATCATTTTTTCATGCATATTCTAGAAAAATAATTGGGGAGGCACATATACCTTCCCTTGTGAATGAGGCCAATCCACATATGTCTATGGAAAATGAGAATATGAGTGGGATTATATCCCTAAATAAATTGAATAAATATTATAATATCTTTTAGAGACTGAGAATTTGATGGACTATATCCATGTATATAGTCTGTTGAAGTGCCTTTACATTATAAGAGTATTAAAAGAGCTCTTATAGTATATTCTGACACTGGTATAAATACAGGGACAATCACTTATCCTAATCCAGAAAACCATAGCCTCATATCAACGTGATCATAATGAATTGGTGGATACTATGAAGTAAGATCATATTCTTCATATAATATACGATGATTATTAGCATATTCATGTAAAGGATGAGGAACATGATTGAGATCATATCTCCATTCTGACTGGGGCTCATCAAATAAATTTGGCACATGCTTCAGGATAAGCATACATTTCCATAGAATAAATCTAGTAGAATAATCCAATGTAGTAAGACAAATATCATATCCCCAATCAAATAGAGGTTTATTAGTACAATATGGGAATCACCTCAGGCATACTCATATCCCCACGGATGATGGTAGTCTTCATATTCTAGTATCTTATATAAGAAAAGACCATTTTTCAAATTCTACCAATGAAACACAATTCCACCATCCATAATAGAATTTATAGGAGAAGGATCATTCCCCTTATCCAATTATAGTTGTACATTAGTATATTTCTATAGGGAATGTATATTTAAACTTTTCTTATACCCTAGTCATCTAGGGTTGACCAATATACTTTGAAAACATCCCACATGAAAGATAATATTCCTACTAATGATATAGAAGCTCACTAGAATACTCCATTATATTTTTTTATAGGGATAATATCATGACAACATGATAAGGTTATCAACATATTATGGTGATCGTTGTAAAATATAATCAAATACATTCTCTACCCCAAAAGGTAGGGTGAAATATTCCAACCAAGATGTAGAGTGAGGATTATATACCATTTATTCTCTAAGCCTAAATCCTTGAGGCTATACGATGCATATATACCATAACTAAAGTTCTCTATGGTTCTTTAACTGAAGCATAATGTGATCAGTGCCTCGATAATCCGCTTCATGGTTATTCCTTGATGGATCAAATGGACGCTAATCCTGATATTCTCTATGGAAAACCACCCCATTGTAATATTTATCCAAGATATGAAAATACTATTCTTTACTAGAATCCTTGATATATATAGGTTCTTGAAAACTAGAAATATTAGTATTGGGATGTGGTTTAAACACTAGGGTCAACAGTATATAGTTCCCTATCATTTGTATAAAACATATAACATAGGTCATATGGTGACCCAGAGAAGTTATCTTTATGGTATGACTAGGTGGGTTAATATGACTCTAAAATGAAGAAGATGACATATATAAATTGAGTATTTTATCTGGAAAACCCTCCCAACCATGTTCTGGCCCAACTCAACATATGATTATGGGATCCTAGATGTGTTTCATAATGTGTGAATTCCATACTTAAACAATGATAAATGGGTGAATCATCAGATGTTAATGTCTATACACCACCCCTATCTTGGAAATGAGGGTCTCCATCAGACCATAAACATACACTATTTTCAAATTAACTTGTCTTCTATCTCTATGACCCAGGACCCATGACTAGAAAGTCACAATGAAATTATACAATATATTTTCTCCAATAGCACCACAACTCTCTGAAAATTGATTGAAGAAGAATCACCAAACATATGTATCTAAGGATGATGTGATATTATGTAATTTCAATTACTCGTGTCCTTAGAATAGAAAATATACCTAGATATAACACCCAATAATATTTTACCCATAGTAGATATCAAGGTTCTATGTAATGCATGGGGAAGTCTGGAAATACAATGAAAATTATCTAATTTGGGGATGCAATGACATCGTGAACATAGAGACGGATAGAGGGGGGGGGGGGGAGATATTGGAACACACCTCCAATATGGAAGAAGAAGTTTTCAACTACCCAATAACATCTTGTAAGAATTTTCCTTATCATATGTATCCATCACACTAGGCCCATGAAAGAATACAATTGCATTAAATCAATTGGATCAATATAGTATCCACCATAGCAATCATACTAGAGAATACCCAGTCCGTAGGTATGGGGAATGTTTTTCCACCACCTCAACCTCTTATGTTATCTAGCCTTGAGAGTATCCCAAAAATATCAACGACGACTATGAACCAAACCCATCCCACATGGTTGGGGGAATTGTTATCTCAATTATCACCACTAGTTTCAACACAAACTAAGAGGGTCCTGGGAAAATATGAGGTGGTTCCAAACCAAGCCTAGCGTATAGTGGTCGGGGTAGTTATATCTCAATTCCCATATGAAGATATTTCAAATCCCTGATTAGAGTCCTCATATCCTCAACAATAGAATTGGAAAATGATAATAATGGCTCAAAATCATCCCTAGCCCTTAAGGATGTGGTAATTTTTTATTTGTATCAATTTTCTAAAAAGAATCAGTATTCTCCAAGTTGGGTGGTAAATATAAATGGATGATATCCCAATGATTCCATTTGGTCCCCTCTCAAAAAGTATGGCTAGAAAATCCATCATGGTAACTATTCGCAAAATTGTATTGAGGGAATATATGGAAAATGTGGTCAAACCCAATCAAGTTAAAAAAATGAAAAATTGTCTAATATGAATAGTGGTTAGAATAATAACCATGATACCACCCTTGAAGGAGGATTAATTGGTAGAGAATCACCCCATTACTTGGAATGTGGTGGGATGACTACCATTTCCTGATACGCCTTAGTGAAGATCATCACTATCAATCTAGAAAATGATGTAGGCCAAGACATAAAGGAAGATGGAAATGTCCCAAAAGAATACCTTGAAAGGTAGGTGGTCTAGATGAAAAATCTAAGGTTATAGATTTATAGAATTAGAGATGGTGTTAGAACAAAGAACCTTCGAATGAATAATTGTCACCTCCTTGAGGGAACTCTTCCAAAAATAAATGGAATTTTTTTGGATGCATCTCACTCACCATGTAGAGGATATGAAATCCCCTCCATATTGTAATGGATGATATAGTATGAGAATGAGATATAGAGTCTCAAGAAAATGAATGAGTAACTAGATAGGTCAAATATTTTTGCTAAGTATCATCTTCAAATAGAGACAAACAACCCTCCTAATACACATAAATATATATCTCTATTTTTCATGAAAGAGTGATATTAGGGTAACTGACTCTCTATGGATCTTGGAAATTTTTCTACACAAATTAAGAATTTATGTAAGATTGTGTCTTGCCTCAAATTTAGAGTCAAAATCTACCCCATAAATGTGATCATTTGGTCCTAGGACAGACTAAGAATTAGTAATAAATGAATGCACGACCACCTCATCAGGCCTCACCTTCTCCCTATAGGACGGAGGTCGACCAAAAAACGATACCTATAGAACACCTAATAATAATTGAATCCATGTATTCTTTAATGGAATCCTTGTAAAGGTGGATACCCCTGTTTCTTTATAATAATAATCCATATCTCAAATGGGTGGAGGAAAATTTACCCCCTCCCATTTTTGGGAATCACATCTTCTCATCCTTTGATAGCATGTGATTTTTTTAATTGAATATCAAACACTTTGTTTCCCAGTGTTTCACTATCATGGGACCTCTTGATTTACAAGAGGTGACAAAACTGAGATGATTTATAGAGAATTTGGTAGGGACATCCATAATTAGGTATAACAACCCTCCAGTAGAATCTGTCATGGGATGGAAATACCATTATCTTGAATTTCATTATCAGTTATTCTCTATGTTAATGAAAAATCACTATTTTTAACCTTATAAATAATAAGCATTGAGAAAATAAGAGGGTTTATGAATTAATCATCATATGGAATGTTTTAAACTTTTAACTTAGTATACCTCTAATGAGATAATTTTCATGAACTTTTTGACGATAATATTTTGGTTGAGTTGAAAAAAACAATGATCTTGGGGATTTATCCCTGTAGATTATTTGAGTTCATAGAGAGAATATGACACATAGAATATTGCATTCAATGAACCTACCCTGAACCTCACCCAATTCCCAAGGCATAAGGAAAAAGGCCAGGTATTGAAGATAGACCTACTATTACCTTGAAACTAGTAGTAGTACCCATATAAGTACCCAGGATGACCCTGAATCATCTGACACCTCCCAATAAGTGGAAACAACAACAAACTCTCCCTCTTTTGGATGAAATAGAAGTCATGGTAACCCATGATTTAAGGAATGAATGAATAAAAATTATTTTATTTGAAATATGAAGGTTCCGGGTAATATGATTGCATCCCTGGAAAATGACCTAGTAAATCAACTAGATCCTTGGATGTCCAACTAATTTAGCATCACTGACCACCCTGACAATAACCCTTTCCGAAGGAGACACATCTACACCATCTAGTAGTGCATTGTCTTCAAGGTCATCCACTAAAACATGTTTGATTATATATATGTGATACTAGGGAAGGCCTCGAAACTTGTGACTAGTGTAACCATCACCCATCCAAACGAAGAGGGTGAATGGAATGTGGTAACATATAGTCATGGATGGAAGTACAATATCTGGATGAATCAAAAGATAGATGACCAACCTCATGCCACACTAATAGAATAACTTCAAAATTTATTAATTATCCTCAAACCTAGGGATTTTTCATTGAATAAACCTACCTAAGGTAATGTAATCGTTAGACACATGAAAATGTTTAAGAAATAGCGTCATATCTGACTCCCAAATGAACTAAATTTATTTTAGTTTTCATTACATTAACAATAATAGAACAATAAATTCCCCACCAAGAAGAACCCTCATCAGATGAAGTGATCATAATTGGTTCTGTTAATTTATTTCACCTAATATACCCCTAATCAGATGATTAATATGCCACTAAGTATGAGTTCTCCTTACCTAATTGGGAAGCTACAGTTTGAAGATTCAAAATATAAGGATACAGGATATGACATGGTCATGTTTGTACCCAATATTTTAGTCACATCCCTACTCAAGCCCTAAAAATGGATGATAACCATGGGTGATACATTCATAAATTCATAAAAAACAATGAGACACCTCATACCCCTCAAGTGTTCATTCAATCCTAGCCATTTTTCATGACTGATTATTTGACCCACCCAATCTAAAGGGATGCCCAACATGACCTATTTTAATTATAACAGATGCAGCCTTGACCTATGACTATGAACCAGGACCATATACCACAAACATATTAGATCCTAACACACAAGATAAAGAGAAACCCCACAATGGAATGTAGAGAGATATGGTAAAAAATATGACATTTTGAAATATATTACTGTTCTACCACCCAAACTCTCAATCCTAGATGATCTCCATCATTCAAAATAACTCATAGAGGCAGTCATTTATGTACTCCAGATCCTATTGGAGTTTGAAAAAAACATTATGGTAGTAGAGGTTTATCAAGAAGTGAGTAAGAAATCAAAATGTCATACCACCATCTCATTTACATAACAGTATCAAGAAGAAGTTATACAGGGACATAATTGGCCATTGTATATTTTATGAAATCCTGAAAATATTAAAATATTAAGAGAGATATTTTAAAATGGTTTTGAGATCAACATTATCTAGATACATATCCTCTGATTTAAGGGTATAACAAGAGTGAGAAAAGGTTACTCTGAAAGATCAAGAGGAATGCTCAGTTTAGGGACCTCACATCTAATAATGATTTCATCGTTATCTAATAAGACACAACATATTATTTATTTCTTGGAATACCTTTTCTTCGTATCCATGTGATGTTAACTCAAACATTTCGTCAATTCTTAAATTACCCCATTAATGGAAAGGTCAACATAATCCATGGTGACATCACTTCTCTATAGTCTTATGAAGCGGCTTACACAAAGGAAATTTTATACAATAGGGAAGAAAAAAATCCAATGGATGATGATGATATGTTGGTCTATGTTCCAAATTTCATGGGGAATACAACTAATAATCCTTAGATCATGGTGAAAAGTAACTATGTGTTTCCTCTAAACCTAATGGATGTAGTAAACTCAATCCCAGTAAGCTATAATGAACCAAAAACTGCACCGGATCATTTCCTTGTGATATCAATGGCATCAGATGAACTGGATTTTTCAAAGGGTAGTCAGACTAATTCTCTATCACAATTCAATAATTATCTTACAACATTTGAAAATATAAAATATTCCCCAAGAATTCCTCTACAAATCAAGATGCCCATAACTCTCTATCCCCCTGTGGAAGCATAATGGAAGAAAATAATCTCCAAAATATCTATGTGATGACTTTGGATTTTCAAAATGTTACTATATCATCTCAAAATTTCTCTTCTCTCTATAGTGATAAATATTATATCAGATAACCCACCATGTATAAAAATTAATTATAGAAACATAGATGAAAGAAAAATAGGATTACCTCTAGAACACCCAAACTCCATTTGAGGAAGAAATCAACACCACTGTTGATGAGCTAGAGTTGGTGAATCTGGGAACATAAGAAGATCTGCGACCTATATTAATTAGTGTTCCCATGTTTCAAAAGGAGGAGTAGATATAAATTTCCTTTCTAAATAGCCATCAAAATTTATTTTTTTGAATAATACAGTGATTCTCAGGATGAACCTTGATGTGGCTAATCATCAGCTAGGATTACCTGATGACCTTTTAGGTTTCACACTGGAATCCAGGAGAAAAAACCCCTCTTATATAAATAATATTGAATATGAAGATGGAAAACTTTTCAATGAAAACATTTTCTCAGAGGTTTACTACACAAATAGCTCTCCAACATCCTACCCATAAAGAAAAATATTTTTTAGATAAGGTTATTTTTTTGCTTCAAGGACCTTAATCGACAATCCCTTATAGATGATTTCTTATTGAAGATAATATAAATTTTTATCAATGAAACTACTTGTTTCCAATTCCATTTTTTAAGGAATGTTTTTTCAAGGTATAATCAGATAATTTCGGCCTATAAAAATGTGGGATCCACTTCCTTAATTGAAACTTAGGATATCTTCAACTAACATGTTATTACCTTTGGATTAAAGAACACTTAATGTACTTCCCAACGCATAATAAATCATATCTTCAACCCCTTAATTGAAGTGAATATTTAGATGGAATTTTTATGACCTTGTGGTGAAATCTTGATAGTAATTTGATCACCTCACAGACCATCAAATGATATTAAAAAAATTACAGAAGCAAATTTTAATGATGAATCCTCTAAAGTGTTATTTTTGAGTAAAATCAAGAAATTTATATAGCTTTTTGGTATGCCACCACAACATCGAGGTTAATCCAGAAATGACTACAGAAATATTTATAATGTCACCCCCATAATCTAAAATAATAGAGGGGGATATGTGGGATCCTCACTTATATTTGGTGTTTAATAGACAATCTATTTGAAAAAATATATCTCCTTCACTATGATAATGAAGAAGGGAGGATTATTATTATTTTATGAGAACAATAAATAATCTTTTGATAATATCATGCAGTACATACTGTATCCACTAGTTTTGATGCCGCTCAAAGAAGGAAAGCATCTTATCCTATATGTGGTTGACATAGAACGATCCTTTCATGAACTATCTAGATATATAAATGATATTGAGACTGAAAATATCCTATATTATCTTAGTCAAACAATTTTAGTTGTTGAGACATGATATTATGATGTCAAGTAGATCTTCCTCACACTCATATTTGTATTGAAAAGGATGAGGCATTTCATCCAGTATCTCAAAGTCCACTTAGTCCCTCATACTGAACCACTGAAGTAGATACTTGGCCACCATATATTAACTGATCCTTTGGCCTAATGGGTTTCCACCGTATAAAAATATTACATCCAATTTTTTAAATAAAAGGATGTTAAAGGTAAGGACCTAGCTAATTTCCATGTGTCACATCCCACCTTAGACATAATTCCTGTTGAAACGAAACTTATATATTAATAAGGATTATATTCCTCTGATACTCCCTAGTCATGGGAGATGTATTTTTATTACACCTCTTAAATTACTATTAAAAATAGTGTGGAGGAATTTAAGCTCAACTGGGTTGGTTTAGGGATTGTATTTTTTTCACAGACAATAAACATTTTTACCCATGTTTTCTCACTATCTGAATGCTCCACAAAAAAGGGTAAAACACTAAGCCATCATTGCTATCTTATATCTATCCCTACATCTATAGATAGCCTACCTAAATATTAAAGGGGAATCTGAGTTAGTAATCAAACATATCAATGGTGAGTATACCATATATAGGGAATAATTGATCACTATCATCAGTTATGTCAAATTATTGATGAAAAAACTAAAATTTCACCATCTCCCTTAATAAAAAAACTTCTAGTATCAACCCTGGCAAATGTAACCAAAGTCATGGACAAACTCGACAAGGATGAAGTGATTTTATACGTCACTCGCCAATTGGTGGTTGCATCATTCATCATCCGTGACATGGAGGAAATGAATTAGGATAACACTATAGTGACCCAAAACTTTTAAACATATTATTACATGATTCTTTGAATAATTATCATTTAAATACAAACTATGGATTAGAAACACAAGTGTATTTGGAATACTAGGTAGATTATTAAAAAACATGAATCAAGAATATAAAATATATTTAGTAATATCTATAATTAGCTCTTAACTCCCTTTGATATCCTAAAACTATATAGGATAATATGGGGAATAATTAGACAAAAGGGGAGATATAAAATGACTAGTGAGGGAAAAAACATGGAAATGAAGCATAACAGATATGTTAGAAGACATAAAATTATATCATAAAAGTAATGGATAATGGATAAGAATATAGTGGAATAACATATAGAACATGGAATAATAATATCATGAAAACATAATAACATGGTAGAAATTTATAACATGAAATAAACATGAGTCAAGTATAACTACCAAGTCAAAAAAACATGGCAGACATAGTACTATAATGGATTTGATTTACTCCTTTATCCCATACATATGGTATCATGAGACAAAAACATTACCCAATACATTACTGTCCTATCCGGTTGCACACATCATAACATGTACATGTATATGTGTTCCACATAAAGAAATCAAACAGAAGGCATAAATATGAGGGTTACCCATGGAAGGAAATTTGTTTCGTAATCATGTTGTAAGGAATATACAACGCGTGTATAATAATTGTATCCATGAAAGAGTGGAATAAATAATTCTGGGGAATTCATAAAGTAAAAAAATCATATATCATGAATAATGATTTCTAACTAAATTTAAAACATTAAAAAGAGTGGATATGTGACTTTGGAATATTCAATTTAGGTAGAGTTTTAGTGAAAATAGAGTAGAGTATTTAAAGATGATAAAGGCATAATTATTTCAGAAAAACTAGGAATGAGATAAAATATTTTTTTCACTATAAAATGAGTTATTTTAGAAAATAATTGTGGCTTAAAACATTTTATAGAGTGTACTTGAGTAGGGGTATGAAATAGAGATGTTCCCTTTAATCCGGTTTTCTTATCCAGATGAATTGTGACTAGAACCCTTCCAAACATGTATTTCCCCATCAAAGAAAGATTAATCAAGATAGATATATATTTTTGGAACACATATATATAATATAGGACAGTTTTATTTGAATAATGAATCAATAAGTTGAATCAATTAGGTAGGAATCACAACTCAATGGAAATTTGGAGGATCATAGAGAAACCTTACATTATATATGAATGTGTTCTAAACATGCACTTAATGTAGTGTAAAATCAAATTAAAATGATTAATTAATTTATTCAGAACCCTTTACACATATATTTTATTTATTATAATTCTATTAGGTTCATTTACCACCATTTAGATGAGTTATAGAGTCCAATTTCAATTTCTGGGTGTGTCAGTTTTATGGTTTCATGGTCAGTTCAGATGGGTATAATTATGGAAGTTCTTATCAAATGGGAATAATACTAAAAAAGTGAGATGAAAAGGATATCATGAAATTAAATATTTTTAAATGGTCCCATATATAATTTTTTTTGAAATGTTGATGATTCATTTAATAAAACATTAATGGTTAATTTTTAGTTTATTTTGGCGGGTTTTCCGACCATCTCAATCTAGTTTTCATTGTTTAAAGTTATGGACATATAATCATTATAGAATCGGAATTCACATATAATATACATAATGAGTTCATATAAAACAATTATAACTGAATTTAAACCTTCCATTAATGCATTAGTGGAAAATGAAAACTCAACAACCATAAAGGTAGTTAATTAACATAACATGGATGATGGTTTCATTTATCTCTGAATAAATGGTGAGAAAATGGATCGATAGAAGATATTACATTATAAGTATTAAATTAAATTATATTAATGATACCGAAAAATATATTCTATGTTGGATGAAGGAGGTGACGGGAAGGTGGAAGTGGAAAGGAAATTAAGGGATGTAGTTTGAAAATGTTACCTCTTCAATATCGTTACCTTGAAGGACCTATTAAAGAACTCAGAATTGGTATTTTGTTGAGACCTATAGCACATGGACATGGGGAGAGTGGGGATGTGAAATTTAGGTAAATATATTTAGGTATATAAGTCTTATATGGTGTGAGTTTATGGTTTGGTGACATGTGATATTTTTAAGGAGGGGGGTGTTTTATATTATAATAATCATTAGTTTATTATTTTTGGTCAATAATATCTATATTATTGATTATTTATACTATATATATTAAATTATTCATTATAGTTCTAAATAATGTATTCTTACATCATCTATGGATAAAACATTCATGTATTTGGATTATAATGTTAAATACTGTAAATTATCGTATTTCACTATTCAAAAATATTCAACTATTTTAGAAAAATACTAAAAATTAATTCAAACCATTTTATGAAATATTGATTTAAAAAATAAATTACATTTTATAAAAATAATTTCCTAAATATGAAAATTTTACTTTTCGAATAAAATTTTAATTTATTTGGAACATACCAATTTTAATATTATAATCAACTTTAGGACCCATTGAAAATTTACGTAATGTGTCATAAAATTATATTATCATTTTAATAAAAAAAATAATAATTTATTATTCCTTTTTGTGAAATTAAACTTCTTTTAAACCGTTATATTCATTATAATATTAAAATTAATGTTTTTTTGGTTTAAAAAAACACATAATTTTTAATTTTAAAGCATTTATTTTCTTCAAATATAGTTAAAATATATTATATAAAAATTTTATATGATACCTAAATGTTATTTTACACTTCCATAGGCGATTTTACTATTCTAACAGACACATTACTATTCTTAATGGTACGATTACTATTCACATGGCCAATTTATAATTCAAATGATCAGATAACTATTCCAACGGTTAGATTTATAACAGTTATATGGGTTCTTTAGTATAAATACCTATTATTCCCTTAATTCTTCATTCAATTCAATTTACTATCCTATTTATATATACTTACATCTTCAAAATTATTATCGTATTATTATCATTATGTTTTGTTTCTACAGATCTGTTCACGTGTATAGTCATTCTAGTGGATCGATCATATCCAAAATTTTCTATTTTATTCTCTTATTTTATATTTATTTCACAGTTTGAATTTGGGGAATTAGTATTGGATTAGTTGAAAAATAATGAATCATTATTCATTTAACATAATAATTTGTTTTTTTGGTTTCTCTATGTGATGTATGTAATTTACACTACACGAAATAATTATAAAAATGGAAATTACATTACCAAATTTCTTGGTCCTTAAATTATTTCCCCTTAGAAAATTTCTCCATCAAATTTTTATTTAACATGCTAAAGTGAAAATAGGTGGTGTACATTTCCAATATCTCTTCCTCTGGTTACCATGTCACCTCTTTATATTTACAGTTCCACCATTATACTTTTACCATGTGAGTTCTATTTTTGTGTAAAAATATATCCCTATAGTCGAACATATTCAACGAATACTCCTAAAATGAGAGATCAATTTCCAATGGAACCACCCCTAAATGTTTTACATTTGAGAGACATTGTGATTACTTTCTCACGAGGGATACATGTAATACATCTGGTACTTGATACATAGTTAGTGGAAGTGCATATCAATATGACACAGCTCTGATGTGATAAAAAATATCAAAGTAGTCGATATACCTAGGAATTAAATTTATCCTCTTTTTAATTTTCATTAATCTATTCCATGTATATTTTAGGAGGAATAACTTATCTATAACCTCAAACTTTAGGTCCCATCGATGGTGTTCTGCATAGACTTTCTGTCAACTTTGGAAGGCACATTTGAATGTTATCCACCTTTTCTACCATTTATTTTATCCTTTTAGGTACAATGAGCTTATTTTCAACAATATAATCCAATAATACATGTTTTATTCAACTCTTCACATAAATGGATTCACATGGAGCCATTTGGATACTTTAGGGGAAAATATTATTGTATGAAAAATCAATTATAGGGAGATGTTGGCCCTATCCTTTGTTAAAGTCCATAGATAATTCTCTAAAAATATCTTCCAATGTTTGACTATAATAATCAAATAAGACATAATTTTATGGTTGATAAGTTTTACTAAAGTTCATCGTAATATTTAGAGCATGTTAGATAATTTTCCAGAACATGGAAGTGAGTATTAGTTCTCGGTCAGATACAACCAATAATGGAACTACATGAAGAATCAACAATTCTATAATGAATATCCATGTAAGTTGATTTAGTGATAAGTACTCTTGAATTTAAATAATGCGATCAATCCTTATAAGATGATTAACAACAACCCATATATCATTATTTCATCTGGATGTCTTAAAATATCCAGTAAAACATTCCATAGTGATGTTTTACCATTCCCTATTAGGTATGGGAAATGGTTGCATCAACCCATTATAATTTTCCTCTAAAATTTCACTTTATAACATACTAGACACTTATATATATTTAGTGATCTCTTTCATCATATTTATCGACCAATAGTACACAGAGATATCAACACATCTTTCTGCTCCCTGGGTGGATGGAGAAGTTTGACCTATGTGCATCATTAAGATCCATATTTATCTTAGTATATGATGGTACATAGAGTCATGAACCAAATATTATGAATCATTACTCATCAATTTTTAACTCTAAGGATTTTAAATTTTTGATAGCTTTTATTGTCTTCTGATTTACCACATCATCTCTTTGATAATCCTTTATTATCATGAAAATGGATAGTTGTGAAATAATTTGAGATATGAATGATGATGTTCATTCCTTTATGATTATCATACAAATTCTTTTCAAGTATATAAATATTGGATCATTTTCAATTCTAATAATTTATAAAGTTGTAGTAAACTTTAACTTAGAGATTCTACCACTTTATTTTCTTTACCAAGATAGTTGTGGATTGGGAAGACATAATAATTAATGAGCACTAACCATCTTCACCGGTTCATATTAATATACTCATCTATGAATATATATTTAAGGTTATTTTGATCATTACATATCTCACTCTTCTCCCTTAGAGATAAGTCCTCTAGATTTTTAATGGGAGGATCAATGTTTCCCACTCCATATCATTGATGGGATAGTTTTCTCTTGAAATTTTGGATACCTTGAGGTGTCATCTATAACTTTATTATTTTTCATTTGTAAAAAATGTAATACCTTATTTGATTCATCGCAATATACCATTAAGAGTTATCCACTTGTGTGAAGTACATGTAATGGTTCAATGAAAATCATATTTTTCAACTCTCTAAAGAAGACTTCACATTCAGTGATCTAGGGAAACATTACTTCATTCAATGTATTATTGGTAAGTGGGGTTTAAAATCATGATAAGTTCATAAAGAATAATCAGTAATACCTTGATAGACTAAGGAAACAATGTATTTCCTATACAGATTATGTCTTGGGACACTCCCCAATTTATATTGTCTTAGAAGGGTCCATAGATATCTATTTGCTGGTGATGACATCCCCCCAGAATGATACTTACTCCATCAAGAACTCACATTTACTATACTTTTTATAAAGTTTCCCCCTTATAAAATAATTTCTCATGATATTAAAATGATCCTCATTCTTATACTTTCTTTGGGATTATAACATAACAACATCTATAAATATGAGAACACATTTATCATGGTAATCTCAAATGAATATATTCATTAAGTATGTGAAATTTTATGGAACATTAGTGAGTATAAAGGGAATCACTATTAACTCAAAGCTTCCATACCACATTCAAAAGGATATATTGGGAATATCAACCTTTTATAATTTTAGTTGGTGTTATCCTAACTAAATGTCCACCTAAGAGAAATTCTTTGTCCCACATAGTTGATATAACATGTGATCTATCTATGGTAGGGGATACTTGTTATTTATCACTATTTTTTTGATCTCATGATAATAAATATAGAGGTAAATTTATCCAACATTCTTATTGATGAAGAGTATTACCACACCCCTTAATGAAGCACACATGTGTATAAAACCCTTTTCTAGATTCCCTTGTAATTTATTCTTTAGTTATTCAAACCTAATGGTGTCTATCATGTAAAGAGTATTTTATATAGATAGGGATCATGTATAATTTCAAATGAGAACTCAACATCTTGGTTAGGAAGATGACCTTCCACTTATTTAGAAAACACATAAGTGAATTCCCTCACAATGGGCATGTCTTCAAGAATGATCCTCTTCTTTTTAATAGTCATTTGAGAATATTATCCTTGATCATAAGGAAATAGTATCCATTCTTGATAATAATATTACAAATTATATTCATCCTACACCTTAAATTTTTACATAATTGGGGGATGCCTCCGGATTTTAGGAGTGATATCCCTCTCCTAAAAGTTTATGTTGTAAATAAATATATATATATATATCCAATACATTCCCAATATATCATCAAACTCTAGTAAATTAATTAATATAAGATTAATGGGAGGTTATTTCCACAATCATTATTCTTTTTGGAGTTATATAATTTAGATGAAATAATATCCACATTTTCTATTCTCATGTATAACTCAACGTCCATATTTTGAGGTGGTGTTTGAATTTATATTCAAAACACGAATGATATTAAAGAATGTGTATAACTATAATCAAATAGTACATTGTCAATTCATGAATAAATAACTAGTGTACATGTTACCCCATTGTTTTTAGGATCCACCTCAGTTGTAGTGATAGCATATTCCCTACCATGCTACCTTGGATGTTGTTGTCATCTATGGTCTCTAAAAACACATGACATAGGGAATTTGATTTCATAGTCCCCATGTGACTTGTAGTTGATTCACTATACTATAGGATGGTTGTTTATATGAACCTTCCTCTCTTCATCCACATTAGTGGGATTTGTTATATCCCGTCAACAATTGTTAGCATGATACCCCACTTTTCCATATTTGAAACACCTCTTGGTTCCCTAGGGTAATTTTTGGGATTCTACTCCCCACATTTTTGACATTTGGAGTGTTTGGTTTTTTTAATCCATGGGATTTATAGATTAATCCTCCCACATTAAACTTCATTTTTATATATTTTTAATCTCTGAACCCATGATGGTAGTTGATGTCCATAATATATATCTTAACCTTAAGATAATAATTCATACTATCCTCATAGATTTAAATGTCATGAATCAACAAGGATTTTATTAGATTCAACTTTAATCCATTAATGACGTTACCCAACATAAATTTAGTCTTAATTAAAATGATTAAGGTTTATCTTGAATGATTTTTATGGTCTTCCTTAAAAGACATGACAGACTCATTTTACCTTTTCTTCAGTTTTAAGAACTCCCTATTCATATTAACATTGGATGTTCAGGGAAAATATTTATTAAAAAACTTCTTGAATAATTCACACTCCATGGAATCATTTTACTATTTAGAAATTGTGTTCTTGATATGTTCCCACCACATATGACCTTTCCCATCAAAATGATAGAACACCAGTACAACTTTAACTTCTTATAAAAATTAGAGTATAATGAATATATTCTCAAGGGAATTAATCCATTTTTACTTGACTAAAGAAACATAACATCCACTAATGATAATAGAATTTTTTTAATTCCGGACTCAACCATAACATGATATTTCTTATGAGAAGAAGTGAATTTATAATTATTGAAGTTATTATTCCTAACATGAGACTCTTGATCTAAAAGTTTTATAAAGTTATGGAATCCCAGTCCCATTAGGCTCGAAATATCATCGGTGAAATAATCACATTACCTATACATTTGGTTCTCAGAAAAGGTTCTCCTCTTTGTTTCCAATACCTAAAAAACATAAAGGAAATAGGGGATGAATACATAGATAAAGAAAATATAAAAATATTCTTTTAACTGAAAAGGAATAACTTATAAATAGAAATTATATATACTATATTATGAGTCATTAGGTCGGAATATTAATTATCCATGGGGATATAATTATTCATAATGTTCATAATAATGTTCTCAAATCCAAATTCCCAAAATTACTAGAACATGATCTAATACTAACTATAGAAATAAAACCCTTTTACACATATTATTACATGATTTTAAGCATTAATATCCAATAAAAAATTAAGGATTTAAAATACTAGTGTATTTTTATGAATAAGTACATGTTTAAAAAACCTAGAACTATAATTGTTTTTAATAATATCCATAGTGAGATCATAATTACCTTTTAGATCCTATAACTATATCGTATATACTAGGGAATAAATATAAAAAGGGTTGAGTTAAAAAAATATAGGAATGGAATAAATATGGAATATGAGCATGACAAACCTGTTAGAAGGCATAACATAATAACAGAAAAGGAATGTATCAATAGCATGAATAAAGAGGAATAACATATATAACATGATATCACAACATCATGGAAATATAAGAATTTGGAATAAATTTATAGAATGATATAAACATGAGTCAAGTATAGTTTCCAAAATGATATCACATTGTGGAAAGAGTCTCATATTGGATTAGGTTTACTCCATAATCCCATTCCCATGGTCTCATAATCCTAAAAAACTAACCAATGCACTGGAGTGATATTTGGTTTCACTCACCATAACATTTACATGTATATGTGTTCCACATAAAGATATGAAACAAAAGTTATAAACATGGGGATTACCCATGGAATGAAAAGGGTTTCACAATAATGTTGTAAGGCATAACCAAACAGAGTATCATAATGGTATCCATGAAAGAAGGAATAAATACTTCTTGGAAATTAATAAAATAAAAATAATAATATATCATGAAAAAGTATGTGTAACTAAATAGAGAGCATGGAAATTTTTGGTTAGATAACTTTAGAAATGTGCCACTTAAGTGTGGTTTTTTGGAAAAGAATAAAGAGTATTTACAGATGATAAAAGGAATAATTATATCCATAAAACCAAAAATGGTATAAAATATATTTTCATGATATAAGGATTTATTTTATAAAATATGGATGGATTAAAAAGTTTTATGGGGTGTACAAGAAAAGGGGTAAGAAACTGAGTTTTTTTCATTAAGTGGGTTTTCATATCGAGAGGAATTAAGAAGGGAAACATTTATAAAATGTATTTTCACAAAAAATAAAGATTAATTTAGATAAATATATATTTTGGGAATATATATACTGAATAAAGGATACATATTTTATAATAATGAAGCGATAAACTTAGACAACGTGAGAGAACTTTTACCCAATTGGAATGTGGTGGTTCAAAGAGATGCCTTAACTTTTGACCAAATACAATCTGCACTTGAAATAAATGTCCTAGATAATAAAAATAGATTCATTTAATAATTAATTTATAAAATATTCTATTTATATTTTAATTATTATAAATTTATAATGTTCATTTATGACCATTTTGATGATTAATAAAGTTCAATTTCATTGTTCTTGGAGCGTTCGTTTCATGGTTTCATGGAATGTTCACTGGTGTATAGTTATGAATGTTTATTTTAAATGGAAAAAATACTCCTCAAGTGATATTAAATGGTTTTAATTAACATATATATTTTTAAATGGTCCCATAAAACAATTTTTCTCAGAAATGTGGATGATTTATTTAACAAAATGTTAATGATAAATATTTAGAATATTTTGACATTTTTTCTAACCATCTAAAACTAGTTTCAATTAATTTAATGTTATGTCCAGATAATCATTAAAGAATAATAAAAAACATATAATATACTTAATTTTATTATTTTATACAATTATAGGTAAATTTTTCCATCCATGAAGAAATTAGGGGGAAAACTAATCATCTATACAAGAAGTCAACATTCATAACATGAATGATGGTTTTATTTTTCATTGAATAAGATGAGATGATAAAAGGACTGGATAGAAAATGATAAATTAGAAATATAAAATTATAATATATACATGAGACTAGAATTTTTATGGTATTTTGGTATAATGAAATGAGGGGAAGGTAGAACACGAAAAGATGTTAAAGGGGCTAGTTTGAGAATGTTACCTCTTGAATATTAACTCCTTAAAGGAACTCTTAATGAACATGGAATTTGTATTTTGGTGAGAGTGTAAAAACTTGGAAATTGATAGCATGGGGAGGATATGATTGTATAGATATTTTTCACGATTCATGGAATATAAAGTGTGAGGATAAGGAAAGGCGAGGGGTGGTATTTATAAGGGGAGGAGATGCGTGTTTTTATTAATATAAATATTTGTTTAGTATGTTTTCACAGTAGTATCAGTAGTATTGATTATTATAACTATATATTGTAAATGGTTTATTTTATTTCAAACTCATTGGTTCTTACATCACCCATGACTTAAAAAAAGCATGTTTTGGCTTATAATGTAAAATACAATAAATAAATATATTTCAGTATTCACAAATAATTTAACTACTTTAGAAAAATACAAAAAATTACCCCTAACCACTTCAATTGTTTATATTTATAAAAAGGAATCTATTTTATGAAAATAATTTTATAACTATTAAAAATTTAATTTTTAATCAAAATCCTCCTTTATTTGAAAAATATCGATTATAATATTATAATCACTTTTATAACCTTTTTAAAAATTTCTTTTGATATCAAAATGTTATATTATCATTATAATACCCCCCAATATTAATTTAGGATTTCATTTTATGATTTTTTCAAAAAATATATTCATTATTAAATTTTAATTAAAATATTTATGTTTTCAAAAAATTAAAACACTTAATTTATCATATTTATAACATATATTTTCTTATACCATGGTTTAAATATATTATATTTTCAATTTATATGATACCTAAATAGTATTTAACACTTACATAAGTGAGGTTACTATTCAAACATTCATATTACTACTCAAAATAGTCATATTCCTATTCTAACTATCAAGTTAAAATTCCTATGATCATATTAATTTTCCAATGGTCAGATTTATAACAGTGATATGGGATCCCTACATCCAGTAAATACTGATTATTCCATTACTTCATCATTAAATTCTATTTTTCCCATGTCTATATATAATTTTATATTCAGAATAAATGGTTTGTTATTAACATTATGTTTTATTTCTAAAACTTTTTTCATGAGTGCGATCATTCTGGTTGATTGATAATACCTAAATTTTACTATTCTTATTCTATTATTTTCTATTTATTGTCCCATTTTATTATTAAAAATTATAATCTGTTTATTTTATAACTAATGTTTCATTCTTAGTTTATGATATTAATACATTATTGGTTTCTCTATGTGATGTATGTTCTTTATAAAACAAGACAAAATTATAAGAAGGGGAATTACATTTTCAGAATTATGGGTCATTGTAGACACTACCCCAAAGTGTGATGAGCTGATATATACCCATAGATGGATAGAACCCATAGTTCATTACCTCAAAATGGGAACCTCATATTATATCGATCCAAAAGGGAACTTAGTCAAAATAGACCATCATAATATATCCATCAAGACAATCCAAATGATAATAAATCCCTCTAAAAATGAGGCTTTGATGGAAACATCCTCACATTTATTACAGAAGGAGAGATTCCCTTCATTATAAAAGAATTCCCTAAAGTATTTTATGGTTATCTTCATTATATCAACATAATATCCCATTAAATTAGGATCATTGGTTACTAATGGAAATAAATAATTCACGAATATGTGGAATTCACTAAGAAATGTCATGAATCCAAGATGTTTTCAAACATCATCCACCATCCCGTAGATTTTCTAAATAGAGAGAATAATTCCTAGAAATTTACTATAGGGGTAATGAAGGTTATGGGACCATATCCCTTTGCTACATTTATGTATTTTAATTATATCATTACTACTAAAAACATATTTTCCAAATTTTATATGGAAATACCGTTCAAGGAAGTCAGGATGAAAAATATATTTCAATTCAAGAAGAAAAATTTTATCACTAGATTTGGGGTCCCTCACATGTTACTGACAAGAAATAACACTCGGTTTAATTATTTTGAGATTGAAGAAATTATTCCATGAGTACAAAATCATGTATAATCATTCATCCTGCAATCACAGTGAAAAATGGAAAGATAGGGTCTTTCAATAAGAAACCTTCAAATATACTCAAGAAAATAGTGGATATGGATAATAAGTCATAGATAAAACTTCTTCCTCGTGATTTATAGACCATCTATACAACCATATGAACATCCATGAAAGTGACCTCATATTCATTTTTTATGGGATTAATCAATTATTTTCCATCGAATTCCAGTTTACCTCACTCTAAATAGATTTTTTGTAGACAATATTCACATGAATAAAAAACACAAAAGTGTTTGGAAGAGTTTTCATGCCTCGATGTGAAAAGACTGTTTCCACCACAAAACCTCAATGTTCAACAGAATGGGATTTTATAAGCATTCAACATAAAGTCATGGATCAGCTTATTCCTTTAAAGAGAGCTATTATTGGTTCTCAGAACCATGATGATATCAGGAAAGAAACCTCCAATGTTTGAACCCAAGTGTGAAGGGCCTTACATCACACATAAGGTGTATTTTAATGGGGCATAATCATTCTCTATGTTGGATAGGGAACACATTAATACCCCCAATAATGTATGATTTTGGAATAAGTATTTTCTATTTCTCTACTCAGGCATTCCAAGTCGTTGTTGAATGAATATAAGCCATGTAGAATCTTATATCCCCAACACATGATGTTAAAAAACATAGAATATGTCATTACATCATGATGTTAAACTACATGGAATATATCCTTACCACATGAATTCATAAAACACTTAGTATGTTACATCATGAATGATTCACCACACATTAGATATATCTATGTGAAAGGAAAATAATGTAATCCCACACCCATGTGTTAGTTAGACCCATATATGAAATTTCCCTTTCAAGAACTATGTCTGGCTTGATTCTTATCATTATAAGATATATAGTGGAACCCATATCTCCAATCCTAGTCCCTACTATAATATAAATTGAAAACTTCTCCCTCTCTACATGTGGGTCAGATCTATGAAGGGAATTTTCTATTTCATGAACTATATGTGTCTTGATTCCTCTAATCGTATGATATATAATAATTCCTAGATCTCCAATATTGGGTCTAGCTGCAATTTAAAAATCTGCCCCTCTCTTCATAAGGATCTTATTTGTGCAGGAAATTATCATAAAAGAACTAAATATGACTTTATTTCTATTTACATAAGATTTATAGTGATACATGGATCTCCAATCCTGGGTCCAACCACAATATAAGTTGATGAAACTATTTCCCCCTATGTATGGGTTAGAACTATATAGGTAATTTTATATTCAAGAACTAGATGTGGAAATAAAGTCCCCCTATCTTTGTATGGTGAAGACTTATGCTTGGAATTTTACATTCATGAACAATGTGTGGATTGAATATTATTATCCTAGGATATGTAGTGATGCTCGTATCCTAGACCATTGACCCAACCACAACATATATAAAAATTCACCCTTCCGTACATATGATTCAAAACTAAGCACGAAACATTCATTAGAACTACGCATGGCTTGATTTCTCTCACTATATGATATTTAGTGAATCCAACATCTCAAATCATGGGTCTAACTATAAAACCAAAGGAAACAAGAGAAATAAATTCCCTTCTCCTAGAATATGGGTGAGGCCTATGTATGGTTCCTTCTCCCAAAATACATGTAGTTTGATCCATGTTACCAAAGGATACATAGTGATCCATGGATCTTCTATTCCATGAATATATTTGAGTTTACCTAACTTCTATCCATTCCCCTACATGAGTTTCATATTTGTGTAGAGTCTCTAATATACATTAAATTATAAACACCCTTAGATATTCCATAATGAATTTTCCAATATAGCTTAATTGAATGACCAATTATACCTTGTTACTCACATTGAGTGACTCATATGCTATTAGGAAACATAAAAATATACACTTGTTGGAAAAATAAATACATGCACTAGAGGGGGGATACGATCTCTATCACATTACTTTAAAATAAATGACAAAGGGTATTCACATTGAATAGATCATCCCATCTTATGATTGTATACTCAATAGTAACATGTCATATCCATTCTCCATGAAATGTGCTCAATACACACTGTCATAGATTTTATGGTTCTTGAACCATTCTTGAATCTTAATCTCACCAGGAACCAACTTCATATATTTGATTCTTTAGTTAATACCAACCAATTCCTCTACTTGATATTATTCTCTTGGAACCCCTTAGACAATGGGCTCCCCTACTCCTGGTTCATCCCTATATCAAATTGGTAATAGGGGATGATTAATACAAAGGTAAACCTCTAGGATTTGATTGAGAATAACAAAACATGGAAGATAATTCACCTAGTTTATGTTTTGGTCCTATATTAGAGTCTCTCCTTAAATCCAATAGTTATTATCATGAATATGTGGAATATGGGATTCTACCATTAATAATGGATGAATATTACCTGCCACTATCCACTTCTCATTTACATAGATATTTTTATGTTATTATTTAGGATTATCATAACCCAATAATTCAATAGGATTTAGATACTATTTATGGTACACATATGTGCATTGTATCTATTGTCAATGTAATATTATAATATTATATTCTTTTACCCCTCCATCTCGGTGTATGCATCTCGTGTGAAGAACCAATTTCCCTAAGTTAGTCATTCCTCCTGGCGATTTTCCCTAGTCACATAATTCATAATTTCACGATAACAACCGATCCACATGATGTTAAACTTCCAAAAAAACATCATAGTCACATATTATTCACTAAAAGACTCACTCTGAATCCCCCAAGACCTAAAATTGATTAGAGTAAGAGACACTATACATGAATCTATGTTAGGTATGAATCATTCAACTCCACAATAGAATGAAATATGTAAATTCCCTTTCTCTGTGTATGATCCCAACCAATGTGGAGGATACCTTATCCAACCATGAAGTATAGACACAATAAGTGATGAAAAAACAAACCCCATTCCCCTATATATGTGTCATATCTATTAAAGGTTTCTCCTTCAAATATCTTACTATGTCATGATTCCTTTTTGTATTTCTTTCCTAAGGAAACCCATGGAATCCCACCCATAAAAAGTGTGCATATCTGTAACTAATGACTTTTGATTCATATAGTCTATCTTTTACTATGTATCCATGAGGTCTATGTATGGATTTCATGTGTATGATACATATATGAGCATGAAAGGCTCTATTATATGACTGAACACCAATAATATTTGGAAAAGATAAATGATTTCAATCACATCTAGACACCTAAAAAAGTGATACATATTTTTAAGGATATATTTCACAATTCCACGTTGATTCTTAAATCCTTACCGTATGATATTAAACTATAAATAAGATTTCATTGTTTCATGATGTTAAAATGAACTAAAATTACATCCCAACAACATGCCACTAAAAAATTTCAAACATAATATGTCATCACTCCATATAAATGGATCGTAAGAGCTTGAACCAGATAAACCAAAATTTGTGTTATTTTCATCATCTTTCGTAGCACCTTATCGATAAATTCTGATTAATGTATTAAGTGTCATGTATTGTATAAAAGATCCATAGTACTTGGGAAAGGACACCTGACTTCAAGAGACCCTTTTTTGTCTATGAATTTATTCCCATGGCTCTGGTATATGATCTCCAAGTCATCAAAAATATGCGACTTTACCTTGGAAAAGGTATCATGCTCCTTTTGAGCCCTGTCATCATCATAGTGGAACTCATCACTATAGAGTGGTATGTGACCATCCTTTGTATGATTTTCCCATACTGTCATTGATAATCTAGAAACCTTGATCCAAAATTTACAATGTTATCATACTCTTCTTAGGAGAGTGTTAGAGTATGTATGACATTAGGGATCCAAATTTGTTTATTGTGTAACACTCCCCTCATATCAGGTCCATGTGTAAGATGAAATTAATCTACATGAACTTTTGTTCAAATCTATAGGAACTTACACTTTAGCATTCAAAGGTCCTAATCACCAAAACCTAAACTGTAAAAGAATGATACATAATACACACCAAGTTGAAGCCCCATTAAGGGAACCCAGAGACAAATCCTAGTCCATTCCCATGATGGTTTCCCCATAAAAAACTTATCTAAAATTGGAGAAACTTTACAATAACATATACATATATTTTAGGGATTATTACTGGTACCTATAAAAAATCAGGAAATGCTTCTTAATTCCATTAACTTATAAAATATTAGAGCATTTTCCGTCAAGGACATTTTACCCAAATTTTCCCCCAAATCAGATTATCTTACTAAAATTAGGGGAGATACAACAATCAGGATTGTTATATCTATAATAAGTCATTGGAAATTCTTACGTGATGAATGTTATGACTCAAGTATTCAAATTTAGGTGTTTTGGTCTGATTGTTTTTATAAAATGTTTGGATGCCTTTGATGACCTATAAGATATCAATTAAATGAAATTTCATGCACATGATGAATGAAATAAATATTGACAATGACATGTAAAGTTTGGAAGATTTTTTCATTGATAATGTGTAAAAATGGAGGAAACATCACATTTTGGAGTCTCTAAAAGGTTACAAAACAAATGAAAACTATTCATGACTAGATTAGGAAGAAATATGATTGGCTATGTTTGATAAATCATCCAGAACATGGAGGGAAGTGTTAATTGAATGTTGAAGTGTCATTAGAACCACCTCCTCCTTTGTTTCAAGAGGATGAAGGGAATTAATCAAGGAGGAAAAATCATCACCTCCAATCTATGTGTTTTCTAATAAGGATAATTAAACTGAAATATTTCACCTTTCATGAGCTATGATCACTTCCGGTTCTACAATTATCACAATAAATTCCCCCATATATGTGTACAACAGAAACAATTCATAGTATCTATGTTCAAGAACCTCCAAATCTCCCCTTAATGATTGGGATAGATAATTAATGTCATTAATGCAGTAAAATTCCATATTGTTACTTTCCAATTTTTTATGAGACAATATGAGCTATAGCATGATATCAAGCAATTGTTGAAAGTCAAATCCACCAAATCCTAAATCATGAAAGAGTAAGAGAATGAATTCATTTTAGTCACGAATTTTATTCAAAGAAGTATTAGTTATTAGGGTGTGGATTCCATATCAACTTATCCTCAATGACATTAAGATCTGAAAACCCATTTGGGGCATCATTGGAAGGAAGAATGGATGGTGGCATGTATTCAAATATTAGGTCCTCTTGAATGAAGGTTCAGAAAAGAAAACGAAGAGGAAGCAAGAGAATATGTATTATCTATTTTTTCCCAAATCGGTTTATTATCTATCACTTGTTCTAAAGGGATATATCCATCATTAAAACCCAAAATCATTTATAGGAGTATCGTCACATTGTTGAGAGCACTTTATTGGAGGATCTACAAAGTCATGTGTAACACCCCGACACTAGTAACCCCGAGTCGGTGCATTATTACATTACATTGGCATGATCACAGGAAAGATCAAATCTCGAAAGACCGATTGGTTTAGTAGCCTTGGAAACACTATATATATTCATAAAGTTTTACATTACATCACAAAGTGAAAATCTACTACAACAACATAGTCTCCATATTCCACTCTCATATCCCCACATACTATCCCTGCAGGTCATTCAAAACTTACTTCTTCACATCCTGGGAAAAATAAAATATAGAAAAGGGGTGAGCTCAAATGCCCAGTAAGGATAACAATATAGCGGAAACTATCAAAAAATAAGCATCAACTTTTAAGGCAATGTATAACTAAAACAAACGCCTTTTAAACATGAACTTCAACATAGTATGGAAAAAGAAAAAAATTAAGTAATTCCATTTTCTTATTCCAATGGATATTCTACTAATCTAATAATCACATGCAATATCAATAACCACTTTCATAATTATGGAATGCATAATGCCAGACTATCATAACCACATATCCAAGGCCTCGTTCCAAGACTACAAATAAGATTTAGTCAAGGCCTTGTGCCAAGACACTAGTTTGTCTTATGAGACCTACCGATGCATCGAGGAGCTATAGCGGGCTCCACCCGTCACATATTAAGTCCAATGTATTCCCATATGAAAAGGTTTAAAAAAAACATAAACATTCATATTAAAACTAGCATACGAAATGTCAATACTTTCATCATAAACTATGAATGGTATAAAAATAGCACATCCACAGTCAAACATATCACAAAACCTTCAATACAATATAGAAGTTTTTTATCTTGATAAATCAACTACAAATAAGCATAAAATCCATCAAAGGATGTTGACATAGATGAAATCAAAACTCATTTTAGAGAAATATATCTTTCTATTTTTGAAATCATTTAAGAGTCATATATTTATAAAATAAAACATTTTCTTTGAAAATATTCTTATAAGCTTGTAAGGGAATCTTCGATGATTTTATAACGGCAGAAAATAACTGCACCCACCGTATAAGTTAAAAAAACATTCTTACCTTAATTCTGTCGAAAAGGTTAAGAAGCACCTTGATTGGAACAAGATGGAAAGATTCCTTTATAAACCTATTATAAAAAGTCAAACAAGGGTATAAATTACTTTAACCCATATTCTAGTAAATAGTAAAAATGTTTTGAAATTCAATTTTAAGAAACATGGATGTGGATGATAAAGAGATCCCAGTAGATTATTACGTATAAACAACCTCGGATAATGAAGAGATTGCGAAATAACCCTTACCATGTACTTTTACTTGGTTGTGGTAGGTTAACCTCCTGTATAATGGTGAAATAATTGTTATTAAATTATACAAGAATCATATATATTAATATGATATCATATATGATCTTTTAACATTGATTTGTTAATAATATCTTTGAATTATCGTCGTTTCGGGTGTTAACTTACTCATTTTTTATATGTTTTGTTACATAAGCCGTGTTTGTTATGGATAGGTTGTATCTTATTAATATCCATAATGATATCAAGTCCTTAAATATCATTTTTAAATCATAAAATGATAATTATACTTTAATGGATACGATGGAGAATGAATCTCATCGCGTTCGTGGAGACGGTAGTCTGTACGTACACACGAGCAACAATATCATTCTTTTGATATTAAAATAATATATAAATGGATGGTATATCATATATACAGAATCATTAACATGTTATATTGATTATTTACATGAGTTACACATCATTATTATACCCATCCAAATAATAATATATTGAATAACAATTACACCACGACGTTGAGACGGTAAGCCGTACATACGCACGTATGGTGACATGTTATTCAAAGGGTGGATAGAATACTGAATATGGTTGTACCATATTTGTAATAACATCACATTATATATATGATACTGGAGTTATTATTTTAGAATGGTAAAAACAACGGAAGAAGAAGTGGAAGAACAAAGAAACTTGAAAAGGTGTGGTGAAAACATTACCTCTTCTTCGGGTTCTTCCTTTTGATTTGATCAAAAGGGCTCCTTAGGTTGTCTTTCTGATCAAACTAAGGCCTCTAGTTGTAGTGAGGGAAGTTGGGAGAGTATTTGGGCAGAGTTTGGCCGAACCAAAATGCTTTTAAGGTGTGAAGAAATGAGAAGGAGGAGTGCCCTTTTATAAGAGGGGTGAGGGGCACCTTTGGAAAAGCTGGAAATATTAATTTATAATAAATTCATATTCAGTTTCCAATGGCTCCAAAGTTTATTATTTAAATTTTAAGGTGGGTATGGGTCGAAAAAAACTCAACCAATAGAATTTAGATAGGTAGGGGTACTTATATTAACCTTATCTTTAAGTATTAACTCTAAGTTAATTAGTTTCACTTTTACAATTTCTCTTTGTATTTTTATATTATACGGTTAATAAACATACAATATACATCCAATCTACCCCAAAGTGGTCCATTAATGATGAAACTATCATGATATAAGTCTCTTGGACGAACAGTAGATTTTTAGGAATTTTATATAAATTAATAATATAATATTTGTTTTAAAAACTCTTTTATGTCAATTTTGACACTATTCAAGAATTGATTTTTGTAAAAATCATAACAGAATGATTACTTCGAACAAAGTTAATTGTAGCAATCCTAACAAGTCATATTAACCTATAAAATTAGTGTAATTTATAAAAAGTCTGAAATTATATTTATTTGGGTATTTATAATATCAATTATTCTAATGTCTCATTAATTAGGTAATTACTCCATCATAATTGTGTCATAAATAAATTAAATTATATAATGTCTAAAAATTATAAATAAAATATCATTATGTAGGAAATATTTTTATCTTTGTAATTAATATTTATAATCGAATTTATCTTATGTATAACCCTATATTAAAAATGTTTTAGTAAATAAACATTGATTTTAACTCTTTTAACTCTTCTTTGAATTAAATAATAATAAATGTCCTAATCTAATCCAAGTGGACCTAAATGGTAATATTTTATTCCTAAGGTTGTTTTTGGTCGAGATACACTTGTCTAATAGAATTAGGACATGTTTTAGGGTAATATTAATATCATTTTTACCCTTAATTACCCTATTTTACTTTTAACCGTGGTCAATAAAAGTAAAAGGTTACTAATCACCAAAAATTATTTTCATCTCATTGAACTAAATTTTACTTCTTGATATTAACCGTGTCTCTCGGATTTTCGATATTCCATTCACAAAAGTGGTAAAATTAAGTTTTAAGAAAAATTCAGTTTTTTTAACTACCACTTAGTAGTTTCACTATTCATCAAAAATTGAGGTTTTTCAGAACAATGCCAAAATTTCACCCTAAGATATAATTGATATTCTGAATTCAAAAATGATGTCTATTTTACAAAATTCCAAACATATAAGTTTCATTAATTATTTTTATAATTAATTCCCGTTGTCACAACAAATTGCGTGTTTTTAAGAAACAATATATATCAAAAGATTGACAATTGTTTAGGTCCAATTTCAAAGTGAAATTAATTATAATGAACACCATTGGATAAAATGGTAAAAATATATTCTAATTATATTTTAAAACCACTCAAATTCATAATTTATCACTATTAATTATTTTTATTAAAAAAGATGTTTTTAATTAAAATTTAGTAATTTTCACTATTCATCAAAATATGATAGTTATCCGAAAAGTACCAAAATTTCACCTTAGGATAAATTCGATACTCCGAATCCAAAAATGAAGTCCATTTTGAAATATAAATTATATATAATTTCAAAAAGTAGGTATTACTATTCATAACGGTTAGTTTGATTGGTTGTGGTGTGTGTTAGAACTCGAAGTTGCGTACAACACACGCTACTATATCATTCAAAGGAAAGTGTATCGTGGAAGCTTGGGATGTTTCATTTTAAATTTTTGATGTCCCCATTTAGTCAAAAAGTTTAAAATATTGTATTTAAAAAGGGTTCACTATTAAAAGCTGGTAAAAGTGCAATACTTAAAATGAATTTGTTCTTACATTATGTCTAAGAAACTCATAATATGGATTCTTAAATTATAAGGATTATATAAAGTTTAAAATTTAGTTAATACTATTCATAACCTCTTTTTAACAGCTTGTTTGGTAAGTCATGGTGCGATTTAACACGGTGTTTCGTGTAGTGCAAGTTATTGAATTATTTTTAAGAAATAACACACTATGAAATCTTGCGGTGTTACATTCTCCCCTCCTTCAATAAATTGCGTCCTCGCAATTTGAAATTGTTCTTCGAAAATAAAAGGTTGAAAATAAAAAATATCATTGTGGGAAAACCCACATCGGGAATTGGGTTACTAAAATTTAGCCTTAAAATGAGGAAAAGAGAAATAAAAGGGTCACGACCAAATTATGATCTCGATTAGGAGAACATTGGTGGCAATTAGAGACATATAATTGGAGGAAAAACGTAAATATTTATAGGTAGTGATTGAGGTCGTCAATCACAAACAAGTTTAAAATTGAGGTCCTTAAATTTATCAATCTATGATGATTTAAAATACCATCGATTTAACAAAACATAAGGTATTAGGATAACACATATTTGACGTTTCAAAATATCTAAGTTGAAATACCACATAGAAAAATGACTTAATGAGGCCTCTATTTAAAATAATGAGGGGAAAGTATGAAGATTACCGAAAATAGCACATACAAGGGTTCCATGTAAGAAAATATGGATATGGAAGATAAATCTAACCGTCAATTATCTGATGGAGAGTGGTAGAGAACATGGCTATGAAAAGGCCAACAATCCCAAAGCCATAAATTAGTGATGATTTAAGGTACCATCCAGGACAACATTTTTGTTCTAAGTTCCTTTTCTTAATGTTGAGGAATTTATTTATGAGATTGGCAAAGATCATAAGGAGATATACTTAATTTATAATTAGAGTTTTATCCATTAATAAATATCTACCACAAACTCATCTTTCACTCTAAGGGATAATAGAACGTAAAAAAATTCTATTTATACTATTCATACAGGGTTCCGAAATAAACGAATTTATAATTCATCTACCATATCTTTTAAAAAAAACTACATTATTTAATCCCGGACATCTCGTGGGCCAATGGTAGGGGATACACCCTTGTCGCCCTTCGGTTGCGGGTTAAAGTCTCGCGGCCTTGCAGGATGTGACGGGTTGCCGCCCGACCTCCGGGTTGTCCTTTTATGGAAATCCAAAATAATCCAAACTAGAACTATCCAAAATACATCTGTCCAAACTCACAGTCCAAAATTTATAAGGAAGGTAAACATAATGTAGATCCTTTTTACCCCGTAATATCATATGAATACCTTCATCATGTATTCTTTTAATTCACTGAAACACCCTGAATTACCATATTCCTTATTGATTACATTCATGCTCCCTTATTCCATATAGAATGCTGGATATACTTCATCAATCCAAAAATGTTTTAAACCCCAACAATGATGGAATATACAAATCATTAATCAATTTCAAGGTAGTCAAGAATATCCAATATAATTTATCCAAATAAATCATGTATTATTCCAAAATCACTACCTTGGTATCAGAACTATATTATGGTTTATCATTCTCTCAACCATATATTTTCCAAAAAATTATCCTGCTATTGAGTCACTTTTCTTTGTTCCACAAAATCTCAAGTCCTTAATAAAATAGTACTACAGTACAATCCTTATATAATCCATAATTATTATAACAAGTACATTGTTGATACAACACTCAATTGACATAATCAACATAAGAACTCTAATCATTCCTCTTCATCTGTGGTAGTATCATAACTTGATTGTTATCCAATAGCATCATTTACCGCATGGTTTGATGACTGGGACATAGGTTCGCGTAGTATCCAAACTCCATTCAAATGAAGCATTGTACATTTGAAACCATTTTCTTACCCTTGCAGTCACGTACTTTGTTCCCTTTTCCTCCACACTTAAAACAAACTCCCATTCCTTTCAGACACGTTCCAGGGTGTTTCTTCCCACAGTTATCACATATGGGAAAATTCTTCTTTTCCCTCTTCCCTTTATCCATCTTTTTCTCTTCCATCCCTTTTTTCTCTTTCTTCCCTTCAAAGCCATAGGACTCAGTAAAATCTTTACTTATCTTATCAACACATGATATTATTTCTTCATATGATGATAATACATGGGAGACTATTTCTCTTATAAATTCTGGCTTAAGACCATGAAAGATATGATCCTTCTTTCTCTTTGGATTATGTGCATTGCTGGAGTTACCATTCCTTCTATTGGGCACCATTAATAAACAATGGAATACACTAGTTTAGTTTATGAATAACAATACCTAATCCCAAACTTGTAAAAACAGAACATAAATTAAATAGTTTACGGATATAATCCATAATCATAAAAATGCCTCCTTTGAGGAAGTATATACTCATAAACCCTTAATAATGGTTTGTAATGAAAATGAGAATTATCATAATCATATCCCCCGGGAGTGTCGTAACCAAGAGTGCAGCAAGGCCCGTTGTTGTGCACCAGTTCCCGTTCGAGTCTAGCTCAAAGCGGTGTTTTCGGGTTTTACCCCTAGGTACATCTGTGCCAGAGCCGCCTCTACCTGATCGTTTCCAGATAGGGATGTATTGCTTGGAAAACTCACAAAATCTCTACCATACCAAAATTCTAGGAAGTTCTTCTATACTAATCCTCAAAATTCATCTTAAATCTATGTGCTCTAATCAGAGTTTATCTAAATCTAGATTCCAAGGTTTTTACTAAACTTCCTCTGATACCAACTGTAACGCCCCGACCCTAGTGACCCAGAGTCGGTACATTATTACATTACATTGGCATGATCAAAAGAAATATCAAATCTCGAAAGACCGATTGGTTTAGTAGCCTTGGAAACACTAGATATATTCATAAAGTTTTACAATACATCACAAAGTGAAAAACTACTACAACAACATAGTCTCCATATTCCACACTCATATCCCCATATACTATCCCTGCAGGTCATTCATAACTTACTTCTTCACATCCTGGGAAAAATAAAACATAGAAAAGGGGTGAGCACAAATGCCCAGTAAGGATAACAATATAGCGGAAACTTTCAATAATAAGCATAAAATTTTAAGGCAATGTATAACTAAAATAAACGCCTTTTAAACTTGAACTTCAACATAGTATGGCAAAAGAAAAAAAATGAAATAATTCCATTTACTTATTCGCATTGATATTCTACTAATCGAATAATCACATGCAATATCAATAACCACTTTCATAATGATGGAATGCATAATGCCAGACTATCATAACCACATAGCCAATGCCTCGTGCCAAGACTACAAATAATATTTTTTCAAGGCCTTGTGCCAAGACACTAGTTTGTCTCATGAGACCTACCGATGCATCGAGGAGCTATATTGGGCTCCACCCGTCACATATTAAGTCCAATGCATTCCCATATGAAAAGGTTTAAACATAACATAAACTTTCGTATTAAAACTAGAATACGAAATGTCAATACTTTCATCATAAACTATGAATGGTATAAAAATAGCACATCCACAGTCAAAAATATCGCAAAACCTTCAATACAATATAGAAGTTTTGTATCTTAATAAATCAACTACAAATAATCATAAAATCCATCGAAGGATGTTGACATAGATGAAATCAAAACTCTTTTTAGAGAAATATCTCTTTATATTTTTAAAATCATTTAAGAGTCATATATTTATAAAATAAAACATTTTCTTTGAAAATATTCTTATAATCCTGTAAGGGAAGCTTCGAAGATTTTATAATGGCGGAAAATAACCGCACCCGCCGTATAAGTTAAAAAAATCATTCTTACCTTAATTCTGTCAAAAAGGTTAAGAAGCAGCTTGTTTGGAAAACGACGGAAATATTCCTTTATAAACCTCTTATAAAAATTCAAACAAAGGTATAAATGACTTTAACCCATATTCTAGTAAATATTAAAAATGTTTTGAAACTCATTTTTAAGAAACATGGATGTGGATGATAAAGAGATCCCAGTAGATTATTACATATAAACAACCTCAGATAATGAAGAGATTGCGAAATAACCCTTACCTTGTACTTTTCCTTGGTTGGGGTAGGTTAACCTCATGTATAATGGTGAAATAATTTTTATTAAATTATAAAAGAATCATATATATTAATATGATATCATATATGATCTTTTAACATTGATTTGTTAATAATATCTTTGAATTATCGTCATTTTGGGTGTTAACTTACTCATTTTCTTTTCTATGTTTTGTTACATAATCCTTGTTTGTTATGGATAGGTTCTATCTTATTCATATCCATAATGATATCAAGTCCTTAAACATCATTGTTAAATCATCAAATGATAATTATACTTTAATGGATACGATGGAGAATGAATCTCATCGCGTTCGTGGAGACGGTAGTCCGTACGTACGCACAAGCGACAATATCATTCTTTTGATATTAAAATAATATATAAATGGATGGTATATCATATATACAGAGTAATTAACATGTTATATTTATTATTTACATGATTTACACATCATTATTATACCCATCCAAATAATAATATATTGAATAACAATTACACCACGACGTGGAGACGGTAAGCCGTACGTACGCACGTATGGTGAAATGTTATTCAAAGGGTGGATAGAATACTGAATATGGTTGTAACATATTTATAATAAAATTACAGTATATATATTATACTGGAGTTATTATTTTATAATGGTAAAAACAACGGAAGAAGAAGTGGAAGAAGAAAGGAACTTGAAAAGGGGTGGTGAAAACATTACTTCTTCTTCGGGTTCTTCCTTCTGATTTGATAAAAAGGGCTTCTTAGGTTGGCTTTATGATCAAACTAAGGCCTCTAGGTTGTATTTAGGTAAGTTGGGAGAGTATTTGGGCAGATTTTGGCCGAACTGAAAGGCTTTGAAGGTGTGAAGAAATGAGAAGGAGGAGTGCCCTTTTATAAGAGGGGTGAGGGGCATCTTTGGAAAAGCTAGAAATATTAATTTATAATAAATTCATATTCGGTTTCTAATGGCTCCAATGTTGATTATTTAAATGTTAAGGTGGGGTTGGGTCGAAAACAACTCAACCAATAGAATTTATATAGGTTTGGGAACTTATATTAACCTTATCTTTAAGTATTAACTCTAAGTTAATTAGTTTCACTTTTACAATGTCTCTTTTTATTTTTATATTATACGGTTAATAAACTTACCATATACATCCAATCGACCCCAAAGGGGTCCATTAATGATGAAACTATAATGATATAAGTCTCGTGGCCGAACCATAGATTTTTAGGAATTTAATATCAATTAATAATATAATATTTGTTTTAAACACTCTTTTATGTCATTTTTGACACTATTCAAGAATTTATTTTTGTAAAACTCATAACAGAATGATTACATGGAAAAACATTAATTGCAGAAATCCTAACATGTCATATTAACCTAGAAAATTATTGTAATTTATAAAAAGTCTAAAATTATATTTATTTGGGTATTTATAATATCAATTATTCTAATTTTTCATTAATTAGGTAATTACTGCATCATAATTGTGTCATAAATAAATTAAATTATATAATGTCTAAAAATTATACATAAAATAGCATTGTGTAGGAAATCATTTTATCTTTCTAATTAATATTTACAATCGAATTTATCTTATGTATAACCCTATATTAAAAATGATTTAGTAAATAAACTTTGATTTTAACTCTTTTAACTCTTCTTTGAATTAAATAATAATAAATGTCCTAATCTAATCCATGTGGACCTAAATGAAATTATTTTATTTCTAAGGTTGTTTTTGGTCGATATAAACTTGTCCAATAGAATTAGGACATGTGTTAGGGTAATATTAATATCATTTTTTCCCTTAATTACCCTATTTTACTTTTAACCGTGGTAAATAAAAGTAAAAAGTTACTATTCACCAAAAATTATTTTCATCTCATTGAACCACATTTTACTTCTTGATATTAACCATATCTCTCGGATTTTTTAAATTTCATTCACAGAAGTGGTAAAATTATGTATTATGAAAAATTCAGTTTTTTTTAACTACCACTTAGTAGTTTCACTATTCATCAAAAATTGAGGTTTTTCAGAACAATGCCAAAATTTCACCCTAAGCTATAATTGATATTCCGAATTCAAAAATGATGTCTATTTTAAAAAATTCCAAACATATAAGTTGAATTAATTAATTTTATAATTAATTCCCGCTGTCACAACAAATAGCGTGTTTTTAAGAAACAATATATAGCAAAAGATTGACAATTGTTTAGGTCAAATTTCAAAGTGAAATTAATTCTAATGAACACCATTGGATAAAATGGTAAAAATATATTCTAATTATAATTTAAAAACAATCAAATTCATAATTTATCACTATTAATTAGTTTGATTAAAAATTTTGTTTTTAATTAAAATTTAGTAATGTTCACTATTCATCAAAATATGAAAGTTATCCGAAAAGTACCAAAATTTCACCTTAGGATAAATTCGATACTCCAAATCCAAAAATGAAGTCCATTTTTAAATATAAAATATATATAATTTCAAAAAGTAGGTATTACTATTCATAACGGCTAGTTTGATTGGTTGTGGTGTGTGTTGGAACTCGAAGTTGCATACAACACACGCTACTGTATCATTCAAAGGAAAGCATACCGTGGAAGCTTGGGATGTATCATTTTAAATGTTTGATGTCCCCATTTAGTCAAAAAGTTTAAAATATTTTATATAAAAAGGGTTCACTATTAAAAGTTGGTAAAAGTGCAATACCGAAAATGAATTTGCTCTTAAATTATGTCTAAGAAACTCATAATATGGATTCTAAAATTATAAGGATTATATAAAGATTAAAGTTTAGTTAATACTATTCATAACCTTTTTTGAACGGCTTGTTTGGTAAGTCATGGTGCGCTTGAACTTGGTGTTGTCTGTAGTGCAAGTTATTGAATTATTTTGAAGAAATAACACACTATGAATTCTTGGGGTGTCACATCATGAATCAACATCATCACTGCCACAGACATGGGGATCAAGAAATCCTAGGGATTATTTACTTGATGAACAAACAAATTCAGTAGACGAAACATGCAAGCTTCCACTAATTCTTGGAAATATTCCCTAAATTTAAAGATAGGGGCATAAAAAGATTCTAGAATGATTTCATAATTTCTTCCTTCTCAATATAATATAATCCAAAATTAGATAATGAGTGTGAAAAGTTGTTATCCCTTCACACCCTCTATGTGAAGGGGAAAAACAATTTTTGTGAAGTGAAAACAGAATAAAAAAATATGGGGTATATGGATCATATATGATTAGTTCATTTACATGAGATCTAAGAACCCCATACTAAAGTGAGACTTTATATGATCTCTCAGAAAGGGAATGAATTTCATTATAAGTAATCAACCCAGTAGGTATATAGTATGACATGAAATTGAAACAGTTATGCTGAATCAATATATTTGTAACCTTATGATAACCTAATGACATAGCCTCCGCCCCATAGAAGTTTAGAATCTTTGGATGAAGTAGGGCAGCATGAATTTTTTTAGATTCATAATATTTGCAAAAAAAATAAAGATTTCATGTCCAACAAAATTAAAATTGAAAATGGAAGCTGATCTAATAGTGGAGATTTACTATTTGAACACGGATAATGAGATAACTGAAGTGAGCGAGGGTTGGCTCAACTAAATTGAGGTGTTTCCCTAATACCATTATAACTTCCTCACCGATATACTGACCCAAATTACCAAGAATGTATCCCCTATTGGTAAAATCCAACCTTTTAAGAATATTTCCAAAAATACTAGTTATTAAATGCCTAGAGTGTAGAGACTCTAAGCATAACGTACAAGGACATTACATTAATTTTGTGGAATACTTAGTACATAACAAAAACACACACGCAAGGACCGTAATAGTTTAATGTCTTTGGAAAATCTGAATATAATCTTCTAATCATGGTGAAAGATCTTCAACATCTCCCATAATGATCTTCCTTTTCTTACCTAAAACCATTCTTTATATCCTGGGGAAAAGAAAACATAAAAGGGTGAGCTCAAATGCTCAGTAAGGGTAAACAAAAGAAATATAAATCACATCATATTCATAAGAACATAACATTTTGTAAATCTTAACCTGCAAAAGAGATCATAATATCATAACATGAGATTAATCATAGTAGTTAAATGTAATCCCAATAATTATAACATAAAAAATGAAACTTCGTGGCATGCCCACATAATCATAGAGAATCATTTCTTATTAGTCAAGACTCATTGCCAAGACTATCTTAGTGGACAAAGTCCATTTCTGAACCGAGTTCACTCCTCATTTTAGTCCTGTTTCACTGAACTGGTTTAACCTGCCGTTTCAGCCATGTCTATCTCATGAGATATTAAATCTTTACCCAATGCATAGGAGGGAGATATAGGTCCCACCCATCTCATAATGATACCATTCATATGTGTGCCACAAAATCATAAATCATACATCATTGCATAACCCATGTAATAAAAATGGGATTCTTAAAGAACATGACATCATAAATCAATTCATATAAGATAAAGGAATTCATAAAAATAATTCAATCACAACATAATCAAATCAATGTAATAATAGGGATATAAACAGAACCCTATAATATCTTAGATGGAAAATAATTTTGATTAAACACTTGAACTCCATTCTTGAAGAAAATGTCCTTTCTACTTCAAAAACATTTTCCTTTCTTAACATGTCATACAATTTTAAACTAAAAGAAGTTGATTAAAAATAAACTTTAAAACTTATAAATTAAGCTTCTTGGAAATAATGTTTTAAAAATCCATTCATGTCGTATAAGTTAAAAAAACATTCTTCCCGTATTTTTGTTGAAAAAGTCAAAAAGTACCTCGTACGAAAAACGACAAAAGATTCCTTTTATATCTGTTACTAAAAACTCACCGAAGGGTAAAATTGGATTTAAGTTTTTTTAGGTGGATGGAAATAATATTAAATATTGAGGAAACATGGATGTGGAGGATAAAATAAACCCCAGTAAATACCAAAGTATAAACAATCTCGGATAAAAATGAGATTGTGATATTTTCCCTTACCTTAGGTCCGATTTGCTTCGTAAGTGTCCGAACCTCCTGTATAATGATTTAAATAATTTCATTGACTTATTACAGAATCATAATAATTGTTATGATATCATATATGGTTCACTTATGACTTTATATTACCCGTTCTTTTGTAAATTCCATGTTAAAGAGCGTTTTTGGTAAAATCGTTTCATTTGTAGTCCGTGTTTTGACTTGTAATTATTCATATGATTACATAGATCATGATTACTTAATTCCAGAATATAAAACATGATTTATATATAATATATATTCAGAATATACATATATATAATAGATCATAAAATGGAAAGAAATACACTATTCATGGAGACGGTAGGCCGTACGTACGCATGAACGCTGTTTTCATTTCCTTATTGAGTTGAATGGAATTAAGTAGATGACATAAATATATATACACATAAATTCAGTATCATTATTATTTCATATATTTCATGATTACTTATTATATATTCTTTATAAATATTCATGAATGGTTAATGTGGAGAATGAATCTCATTGCGTCGTGGAGACGGTAGTCCGTAAGTACGCACGAGCGATGATATCATTCTCATGATCGTGGAATTGTATTGAAGTGTATGTATACTATTTAAGAATCAACATCACTTTAAAATAATCATATATAGTTATTATTTACACCATTATACCCATCCAAGTAAGGTGGTGGTGGAAAATAGATTACACCATGGTGTGGAGACGGTATTCCGTACGTACGCACGCGCGGTGATTTCGTTTTCCGTAGGATGGATAGATGGTGAAATAGGGTTGTTTCATAATTATAATAACATATAAATATATGAGTGATACTAATTTTATTACTTCATAATGAAACAACCTAAGAAGAAGATGTGGAAGAAGAAATAAAGTTGAAAGAATCGGTAACAGACATTACCTCTTTTTTGAAGCGCCTCTTTGAGTCCTCCTCTTAGGGCACTAAAATTGGTCTTTGAAGAAGACCAGGACCTCTAGAATGTTTCTAGGAAAGTGGAGAAGAGAATTTGGTAGGGGTTGGCCGAGAATTAAGGCTCAATGTGGTGTGACGAAGAGTGGGAGGAGGTGCACTTTTATAAGGGAGGAGAGGGGCTCTTTTGGAAAAACTAAAAATAATATTTTATTATAAATCCATATTCGGTTTTAAATAGCTCCAAATTGATTTATTTTTATGCTAAGGTGGGGATTGGTCGAAAGAATCTCATCAAATATAATTTGGACAAGTTTAGTTTACTATTTTAACATTGTCATTTAGATTTAACTTTAAGTTAGATAATTTTACTTTTTACTGTGTCTTTTTGTGTTCTTACACTATAAGGTTAATAAACTTACTATAACAAGCCAAACGAATCCCAAGTTGCTTATTATTAATATATATAACTTTATCTATTTAATTTGGCCGAACATTAGATTTTTAGGAATAAAATAACAATTAACAATATAATATTTGTTTTAAAAACTATTTTTTGTCAATTTTCACACTATTTAGAAATTGATTTTTTTGAAAATAATAACAGAATAATTAGTCCGAAAAAAGTTACTTAAATCAATACTCAAGTGTTATATTAATCATGAAAATTAGTTTAATTCATAAGAAGTCTCAAATTACATTTATTTGGGTATTTATAACATCAATTATGTCAATATTTCATTAATAAGATAATTATTGCATCATCGTTGTGTCATAAATAAATTAAATTATTTAATGTCTAAAAATTAAAAATAAAATACCATTATGTTGGAAATCTTTTTATCTTTATAAATAATATTTTTAGTCGAATTTATCTTATGTATAACCCTATATTAAAAATTATCTACTTATTACACTTTGATTTTAACTATTTTAACCCTTCTTTAAATAAATTAATAATAAATTTCCTAATCCAATCCAAGTGGGCCTAAATTGTCATATTTTATTCCTAAGGTTGTTTTTGGTAGAATTACACTTATTCAATAGAATTAGGACATGTGTTAGGTGATAATAATATCATTTTTACCCTTAATTACCCTATTTACTTTTAACCGGGGTAAAAAAAGTAAAAAGTTACTATTCACAAAAAATTATCTTCATCTCAATGAACCACATTTTACATAATGACATCTACCGTGTCTCTCGGATTTTTGAAATTCATCTCATAGAAGAGGTCAAATTAAGTTTTATGATAAATTCGTTATTTTTAACTACCACTTAGTGGTTTCACTATTCATCAAAAAATGAAAGTTTCCAGAGAAATACCAAAAATTAGGCCGAAGCTATATTTGATATTATGAACTAAAAAATGATGTCTATTTTAACAAATTCAAAACATAACAGTTTCATTAATTAATTTAAAAATTAATTCTCGTCGTTAAAATAACTATCAAAAGATTAACACTTGTTTATGTCTGGTTTAAATGTGAAATTACATCCAATGACCAACATTGTATTAAATTGTAAAAATATATTATAAATATACTTAAAAACCACTAAAATTAATAATTTATCACTATTAATTATTTTGATTAAAAAAGTTGTTTTTAATTAATATTTAGTAATTTTCACTATTCATCAGAAAATGAAAGTTATCTGAAAAGTACCAAAATTTCACCCTAAGCTAATTTCGATATTACGAATCCAAAAATGAAGTCCATTTTGAAAAATAAAAATTACAAAATTTCAAAAAGTGGTCATTACTATTTATAACGACTTGTTTTAATAATATTTTAATAGCATATCGTTGTTTAGTGAAACTTGATATTGCGTACTACACACGCTATCGAGGAATGTCGTGATTGCGTGTAATGAAAGGAAAGTAAAGGATGCGTGATGTACAAGCTCCTTTTGGTGTAGCATACAACAGAAAAAATTAATGAAAGTAAAAATAATATTTTTCATAAAATCTCGGGGTGTTACAATCTACCCCTTTTAAAATGAATTTCACCCTTGAAATTCATCGGGGTTATAAATGGTTTACTACAAGAAAGTTTCTTTAATGGAAACCCACATTGTAAAAAGGAATATCAAAACCAATCTTTAATAACAAAAGTATGAAACGTAACGGTTACCCAAATAAACTAATCACTGGGTTTCCACATAGGTGAAAATATGGATATAGAAGAGAAATCTAACCGTCATGTTCTGATGGAGAGTGGTAGAGAAAATGGCTATGAAATATCCAACAATCACAAGGCCATAAATTTGTGATGATCTAGGGTACCATCTGATTCATCGGATATAAGGGCACTAGGACAACATTTTTGGTTTTGAAGATCATTTCCCTAAAGTTGAAGAAATTGAATTAGAATAAATACTTACTTTATTTTGGTACAATTTCACTATTGTTCGTGCTTTGAACAATTTCCACTTCATCTCTTAAAGAAATGAAGTTGAATTTGTTATTCATGAAGTGTTAATAGATAATGTGATAGAATGATGGGTCATTCCATCTATTTCAAACAAAAGGTTAGCAAAAGTTATCAAATATACATAAGTCCATCTATAGTGAGGTTAATCATATACGATTCCAAGAATGAACTTATACTTCATATATCATACCACATAATATAATAAAACTAGTTTCTACAACACAGGGACTTCCTGTAGGCCAGTGGTAGGTGATAAAGGCCAGTCGCACTTCAGTTGTGGGTTCGATTTCCACAGCCTTGTCTGACGCGATGGGCTGTCGCCCATCCTGCAGGTTGTCCTTTTTCTAAAACTACATACCTATAACATCCCATAAATAATATCGAAAAAACTCTTATCCTTAAACAATACTAACTTATGTCCAACATAATCCATTCCAATCTTCAGGCTTATCCAAAATAATGCTTTCTAATCTCATTTTATAGTGAAAACGATTACCAAAGAGTTCATACAACTAGCTTGTTAATACCATTGTTGATCCCCATATATCATGAGATATGTCTTGTTGGTCACATTACAAACATTTGAAGGCCTTAATCATGTATTCTCTTGAAAAAAAATGAATACCCATTGATCCTTATTGAAAACATGAATGCTGTTAAAAGTTAACTCTTTCCACATACCAAAATCCTCAAAATTCTATATACTCAAACCATGATATCACTTAGTCCTTATATCAATCATGAGCTCATGAATACTGTCAAACATTTCATTTTCTCATTTCCCTTCATTATGCGCATATCATCTTTTTTTCCAAAAATATCTCAATCACTTTCCATGGTTACCGGTACCATAAAATTATTTAAAAACACAATCGACCAATACATAAATATTCCAATATTCCACGATACTATATACAACATTATTTTGTAATCCCATTACATAAACACTTAATCATTCCACCACATCGTTGTTATATTAAACATCGCCAATAGTGATCGCATGTGACTTCCCTTTGTCCTTTGCCTTAGGTGGTTGCTCATTTCGATCATCACTAACCCTTGGATTAGGGCATTTATTATCATAATGCCCCATTTCCTTGCACTTGAAGCATTGAAGTGTTGGTGGTGCGTTCTCTACAGTCTTTTCATTATTCACTTCATTAGAAACCCTTTTTCCATTACTTCGACACTCAGCTACTCGATGACCTTCTTTTCCACACTTAAAACATTTTCTAGTCCCTTTAAGAAAATATCCACCATGCTTCTTTCCACACTTTGAGCATAAGGAAACATTCATTTTCTTTTCACCATTATTCTGAGATTTCTCCTTGAACTCCATATTTCGTTTCTTGTCAAAACTATGAGATGGATAAGTTACACCAACTTCCATTTCTACCTTGATACCACAACGCACAATTTCTTCATAGCTACTGAAATCTCTTATAGCTAATTCCCTTATATGATTTGGTTTTAATCCAATGAATAATCGATCAACTTTACTTTCAGGTTGGATGATAAATCCAGATGCATACCTTGCAAGCCTTGTAAAATTCTCTTCGTAAATACCAACAGATTCATCATCCTTTTTCTTTAGTTCAAGAAACTCCTTCTCCATTGTTGTTCGAAGAATACGAGGGAAATACTTATTGATAAATAAGTTCTTGAACTCGTCCTATTCCATGGACTCAATTTCATCTCCTGGCCTCATATTCTTGATAAGATTCCGCCATTGATCAGCATCACCTTCCAAACAATACACTACTAAGATTACTTTATCATGTTCAGAACATTGAAGAACTGAAAATATCTTTTCAGTAGTACTGATCCATTGTTCAGCAACAAGTGGATCAGAAGACCCACTAAAAGAAGGTGGATGTTGCCTCATGAAGGACTCAATAGAATATTGTTCCCTTCTCTGCTCATTTGGAAGTCCAGAATGATTCATATCTTGTGTAAGTATAGAAATAAGATTTTGCACTCCATCTCCCATAACATTTGTTTGTTCAGGAGGAGAGTCATTGTGTTGTCCATTACATTGATCAACACGTTTCCTTTGGGTTCCAGCCATCGTCTAAAACCCAAAAAAAATAGTGTGAGAGGCAAAAATCACTCTAGGGAAAACAATATAATTAAGGGGGGGTACCTTCAATATCTAACATCTTGGGTTACTGTAATTCTAATACTATATCCTATACTTATACTTAACCTTAGGGACATCCCTAGACATATCATAAAAATATCTCTAGGGATCTCACTAAAGTTCTCACATCCTAGTTTCCAAAGGTTGACTGAACCTTACCTCTGATACCAATTGTAGAGACCCAAAGCTTAACGTACATGGACATTACATTAATTTATCGGAATACTTAGTACATAAAAAAACACACACACAAGGACCGTAATAGTTTAGTGTCCTTGGAAACTCAGAATATAATCTTCTAATCAAGGTGAAAGATCTTCAACATCTCCCATAAAGATATTATTTTTTCTACCTAGAACCTTTCTTTATATCCTAGGGAAAAGAAAACATAAAAGGGTGAGCTCAAATGCTCAGAAAGGGTAAACAAAAGAAATTTAAATCAATTCATATTCATAAGAACATGACATTTTGTAAATCTTAACCTGCAAAAGAGATCATAATATCATAACATGGGATAAATCATAGTAGTAAAATGTAATCCCAATAATCATAACTTAAAACATGAAACTTTTTGGCATGCACACATAATCATAGAGAATCATTTCTTATTAGTCAAGAGTCATTTCCAAGACTATCTTAGTGGACAAAGACCATTTCTGAACCGAGTTCACTCCTCGTTTCAGTCCTGTTTCACTGAACGGGTTTAACCTGCCGTTGCATCCATGTCTATCTCATGAGATATAAAATCTTTACCCAATGAATTGGAGGGAGATATAGGTCCCAACCATCTCATAATGATACCATTCATATGTGTGCCACAAAATCATAAATCATACATCATTGCATAACCCATGTAATAGAAATGGGATTCTTAAACAACATGACATCATAAAACAATTCTTATAAGATAAAGGAATTCATAAAAATAATTCCATCACAACATAATCAAATCAATGTAATAAAAGGGATAGAAACAGAACACTATATTATCTTAGATGGAAAATAATTTTGATAAAAAACTTGAACTCCATTTTTGAGGAAAATATCCTTTCTAATTCAAAAACATTTTCCTTTCTTAACATGTCATACAATTTTGAAATAAAAGAAGTTGATTAAAAATAAACTTGAAAACTTGTAAAGTAAGATTCTTGGAAATAATGTTTTAAAAATCCATTCATGTCGTATAAGTTAAAAAAACATTCTTCTAGTACTTTTGTCAGAAAAGTCAAAATGTACCTCGTACGAAAAATGACAAAATATTCCTTTTATATCTTTTACTAAAAACTCTCCGAAGGATAAAATTGGATTTAACAAAAATTGTAGGTGGATGGAAATAATATTACATATTGAGGAAACATGGATGTGGATGATAAAATACACCCCAGTAAATACCAAAGTATAATCAATCTCGGATAAAAATGAGATTGTGATATTTTCCCTTACCTTAGGTCCAATTTGCTTCGTAAGTGTCCGAACCTCCTGTATAATGATTTAAATAATGTCATTGACTTATTCCAGAATCATACTCATTGTTATGATATCATATATGGTTCACTTATGACTTTATATTACCCGTTCTTTTGTAAATTCCATGTTAAAGAGCGTTTTGGGTAAAATCGTTTCATTTGTCGTCCGTGTTTTGACTTGTAATTATTAATATGCTTACTTATATCATGATTGCTTAATTACAGAATATAAAACATGATTTATATATAATATATATTCAGAATATACATATATATAATAGATCAATAAATGGAAAGAAATACATAGTTCATAGAGATGGTAAGTCGTACGTACGCATGAACGTTGTTTTCGTTTCCTTATTGAGTTGAATGGAATTAAGTAGATGACATACATATATATATACATAAATTCAGTATCATTATTATTTCATATATTTTATGATTACTTATTATATATACTTTATAATCATTCATGAATGGTTAACGTGGAGAATGAATCTCATCGCGTCATGGAGACGGTAGTCCGTACATACGCACGAGCGATGATATCGTTCTCATGATAGTGAAATTGTATTGAAGTGTATGTATACAATTTAAGAATCAAAATCACATTAAAATAATCATATATAGTTATTATGTACACCATTATACCCATCCAAGTAAGGTGGTGGTGGAAAATAGATTACACCACGGCATGGAGACGGTATTCCGTACGTACGCACGCGCTGTGATTTCATTTTCCGTAGGATGGATAGATGGTGAAATAGGGTTGTTTCATACTTATAATAACATATCAATATATGAGTGATACTGATGTTATTACTTCATAATGAAACAACATAATAAGAAGAAGTGGAAGAAGAAATAAAGTTGAACGAATCGGTAACGGACATTATCTCTTCTTTGAAGCTCCTCTTTGAGTCATCCTCTTAGGGCACTAAAACTGGTCTTTGAAGAAGACCAGGACCTCTATGATGTTTCTAGGGAATTGGAGAAGAGAATTTGGCAGGGGTTGTCCGATCTTGAAGGCTCAATGTGGTGTGAGGAAGAGAGGGAGGAGGTTCCCTTTTATAATGGAGGAGAGGGGCTCCTTTGGAAAAACTAAAAATATTATTTTATTATAAAGCCATATTCGGTTTTAAATAGCTCCAAATTGATTTATTATGAAGCTAAGGTGGGGATGGGTCGCAATCATCTCATCCAATAGAATTTGGACATGTTTAGTTTACTATTTTAACCATATCATTTAGATTTAACTTTACGTTAGATAATTTTACTTTTACTGTGTCTTTTTGTGTTCTTACACTATAAGGTTAATAAATTTACTATAAAAATCCAAAAGATCCCCAAGTTGTTTATTATTAATATATATAACCTTATCTATGTCATTTGGCCGAACCTTAGATTTTTAGGAATGAAATAACAATTAACAATATAATATTTGTTTTAAAAAACTATTTTATGTCAATTTTGACACAATTTAGTAATTGATTTTTCTGAAAATCATAACAGAATGATTAGTTCGAAAACAGTTACTTAAATTAATACTAACATGTCATATTAACCTATAAAATTAGTGTAATTAATAAAAAGTCTCAAATTAGATTTATTTGGGTATTTATAACATCAATTATGTCAATATTGCATTAATAAGATAATTACTGCATCATCGTTGTGTCATAAATAAATTAAATTATTTAATGTCTAAAAATTTAAAATAAAATACCCTTATGTAGGAAATCGTGTTATCTTTCTAATAAATATTTATAGTCGAATTTATCTTATGTATAAACCTATATTAAAAATTATCTAATTATTACACTTTGATTTTAACTATTTTAACCCTTCTTTAAATAAATTAATAATAAATGTCATAATCTAATCCAAGTGGGCCTAAATGGTCATATTTTATTACTAAAGTTGTTTGTGGTCGAATTAAAGTTATTCAATAGAATTAGGACATGGGTTAGGGTAATAATAATATCATTTTTACCCTTAATTACCCTATTTACTTTTAACCGTGGTAAAAAAAGTAAAAACGTTACTATTCACCAAAAAAAAAATTCATCTCATTGAACCACATTTTATTTATTGAAATCAACCGTTTCTCTCGGATTTTTGAAATTCCACTCATAGAAGAGGTCAAATTAAGTTTTATGAAAACTTCATTTTTTTAACTACCACTTAGTGGTTTCACTATTCATCAAAAAATGAAAGTTTCCAGAAAAATTCCAAAAAATTTTCCTAAGCTATATTTGATATTATGAAATCAAAAATGATGTCTATTTTACCAAATTCAAAACAAAACAGTTTCATTAATTAATTTAAAAATTAATTCCCGTCGTCAAAATAACTATCAAGAGATTGACACTTGTTTATGTCTGGTATAAATGTGAAATTACATCCAATGACCAACATTGTATTAAATTGTAAAAATATAATCTAAATATACTTTAAAACCACTCAAATTAATAATTTATTACTATTAAGTATTTCGATTAAAAGTGTTGTTTTTAATTAAAATTTAGTAATTTTTACTATTCATCCGAAAATGAATGTTATCCGAAAAGTACCAAAATTTCACCCTATGCCAATTTCAATATTCCAAATCCAAAAATGAAGTCTATTTTGAAAAAGAAAATTTACAAAATTTTAAAAAGTGGTTATTACTATTTATAACGGCTAGTTTTAATAATATTTTAATAGCATATCATTGTTTAGTGAAACTCGGTATTGCGTACTACACATGCTATCGAGGAAAGTCGTGATTGTGTGTAATGCAAGGAAAGTCAAGGATGAGTGTTGTACAAGCTCCTTTTGGTGTAGCGTACAACACACGACATTAATGAAATTAAAAAAAATATTTTTCAAAATAATCTCAGGGTGTTACATAGAGATACCTCTAGTCTTACCCTATAAACCCTTGATTAATATTATCCAGATCCCAGAATATCCCAATAAGAGCATGTGTTGTCACAAACATTTCTAGAAGGATATAAATGAAGGGATATAGTAGTTGGTCAAGTCCTTCTAAGATAAAGATAATTCTGATCGAATCCTTGAAGGAAATTAATGAGTGTAGTTACAACTCCTTCTTTAACATCCCCTTCTCAATGGTGAGCATATATCTCCCCATGGTTGGGGTTTGTTTGGGGTCAATACAAAAAATAATATAAGGAATTAATTTAGTATAAATTTTACCGAGAGAGAGAGTGTGTTTCCCTACAATGATAGTTATCTTATAGGCTAATTCCACTTTGACAAGGGTTAGGTGAAAAGAGTTGGTGTCAGGAACCAATGACTAATTATCTCTCTGAAGAGTTCCAATTGATGGTAAATGAAATTTTATTTGAGAACCATGGAACCTCATAAATATTGATTGCATGCAATGGATTAGAAAATTCTATGTAGCTATACCTAACCCAGAATGTGCCTATAGAGTCATCCGAAAAGTTTCAACCAAGGAGGAAATCACACATTGAAATCCATAGAAATTTTGGGATTTCCAAAGAGGAGATGATTATTCTTGAGTAAAATTGATCAATTGGATGATGAGAAATATTAAAAGCATCTGAACATAGATGGGAATTATAAAACATATAGGATATCCCCTTGAACTGTTTGATGATTAACTGACTATCCTCAAAAACAATCATTTGGTTGTAGTCAAAAGAGGATGATTACCAATGGGACAAAAGACTATAGGCATATGAATTGATGGAAGTATCATCTAAAAAAATGAATCTATAAAAACGGAGTATAAGTGAAATAGTATAATCTGGTAGTTTAATCGAAATAACCCCTTTACAACCTCTTTTTTAAGAAATACCAGTTATTTAGGGACGACATTATGATTCTAGGTAATCATAGATATATTATAGAATGCAACATAAGACATTTACAGACTAGAATCCATATACACAAGGGAACCCATCATAATTAAATGGGTAAGGGAACCTTGAAAAAAGGGAAAAAATATGTACATAGCTTAGACAACACCATGTGAATCATCTGAACCATTTAAGGGTTAATGATTGAATGACCCAGTATAGGTCTCACAAATCAGATGGATCTTGTAATATCTCATTATCACTTGATCCATTTTAAGACATGTGATTGAATGATAACATTTAGGTCACGTAAATCCCCTTAATCTCAGGAAATAATGTGACAATTTATAAAGATCAGACGAACTGAACTACTATGGATTGGTTTGTGGATTTTTAAGGTCATTGGGATAGGTTGATCAGACAAAGTTAAAAATCAAGGAGGTCAAGTGATAGGATTATGTGAGAGAGTCTCATGAATGATTCTATGAATGGGTTATGAAATAAGGAATTATATAGAGGTCAAATTATATAATATACTGTAATAGATCTAGAATCTCATGTCATAAGTGAAACACCTAGAGTCATGCTCCCTTATATATAGGGAACACTACGAAATTTACTAGTCACATGGAAGAAAAAGAAATTCTAAAAAACCTAACCAATGGAAGCTCAAATGAATTAATTGAGAATTTAATTTCCTCATAACTATGTCCCTGTCCCTTCAAACATCACTTATGAGGGGGGGGATTAGATGATGCTTTCCAAATGATCCTAAAAAATTTTAGGATTAGAGAAATACCTAAAGAATATGTATTATTTTCTCTGGAAATGGAAGGAAGGAGAAATATGGATTTGTGGGGATAAATCACTTAGTTCATAAAAATCGCATGAACTTAAGAACATCGCACAAATGGGTCATGCGCTTCTCATGATATTTTCTAGATCACGTGAAGCCCCTTTAACTAGCCCTCCGGATCTATTGATGGCTTCTAGAAATGAATGGATGATCATTAAGAAGATAACTGATGCATTTCCCAAATCATGTTAAATGTCAATCAATATATCCATGAAAATAACCCAATTCCCATATAAAATAAAATATGAAATTTGGAAAAATTCATGTGAATGGGTGTTATATCAATTTTCATGTGGCTTGCATATAATGTCCATGATGTAAGTTATAGATCATGCAAAAACCCATGTTGACATGTTTCCTTTTTCGAGTGAAGGATAATTGAAATATGAACTTCATCATCCAAATGATTTCAAATTTGGAATTACATGAAGGGGAAACAACCAAAAATATCTTACACTTTCTTATCCACATAATCATAGATACATGAAGGATCCACAACTGCACCGCATTCCACTACCATAACCATAGGCTCTGAGATACCAAATGTATCCACAACAAAAAAAAATTATAGTACCAAAAACATAGATTCAATGCTACATAATAGACTCCCAACATTAATACCTTACACTATCATAGAAACAAGGGCCACCAGGATGCGAAAGGGAATGGATAACATCAAGAGAGAAAAGAAACCCATAAGAGGATCCCCCCATAAGAATACCCAGATATCGTTACGACCCATAAGGAGGGGTACCTGAGAAAGCTAAAATCAACGATGCTAGTCAATAGGACTACATAACTAGGTTTTTATGAGGGGTGGATTGAGAGGATCCATAGGAATTAAAAAAGACCTCTGGGGAACCACAACACTTCTCTTTACATCCACACTTGAAACACTATTTTGGTTGGATGAGATAAAGTGACCCTAAAAATGAAAAGTATAACAGAAATCCTTATAAGAACCAAATAAAATATATTACCCAATCAAAAGGGAGAACCTATCTTATACGACAATGTTATATTGAGAGGGGATAGAGGGATCCATATTCATGAGGATATAAGATTCTACATTATGTTGAATCCGCAAAGTCACATCATTGATGCATACTAAAAGATCTATAGAGTCCCTAATTATTTGTAGGATCATCAGGTTAGTAAATGTATGTGGTAGCCTTGGAAGAAAAATACATACTACCATAAAAAAATATCCCTTTCCATCGAAAACCGCCAACGTCTAATGATACCATAGAAACCAACACCTCCCATAGGTTTGAGCCCCCATAGTCTTCGATAGGGAAAATTATCCATGAATGAAGACGTAAAAATGGATGGATTAATGAATCAAGATAAATATTGATGTTAGAGATTAAATTCTATGGGAATCCATGAAGTTCTAAGAAATTTAAGAGGAGGTCAGTTTGATCCAAAATTATGAACATGTAACCATACATTATAATCCACAGGAGAGTCAAAGTCGGACGAATCTCAGAGGATAGATTGGTGGCCATTGAATTTGATCGACCAGTAGGAGGTAAGGTGGATATTTGTAATGGATGGTATGGTTAGGAAGGATGATTTGACTGAATGAGAAATAAGGGAGTCTTTAAAAGGGCTTAGGGGAGGTAGGCACTGTAGGGCCATCTGGTATCCCTAGGGAAGTAGGATTTAATGTTGAATTTTAGGTGTCTTGGGGGAGATAGGAGGATGAATTCGAATTTAAGGACAGAATATGGAGATAAATTGGTTCAGCATGCTGGGGAGGAGGTATTATAATTGTAATGGGAGGAGATAATCTCCAATCCCAACCAATGGAAAATTTTCAGAAACCCCAAAGAAGTGAGTAGACACCTAATAAGGTGTATGAGGTGCATAAAAGTGTCAAGAAATGAGAGATAAGTTATAAACTATAAAGTTATGAATGTATTAATCTATAAATGTACTTTCAGTGATAATTTTTACAAAAAAAATTAATTCTATTTATAGATAGTTTAAGATTTTTTCTTCATAGATTACTGTCAAATTTAGGATACTCATGATCTATTTTCATCAATTAATGATAGTTTTCTAGGTGATGAAATTTCCCATTCATAATAATTATATTTCTATGCCAAAAAAGTTCTATTAAGTCTCCTAAATTCCATAAAAGAACCTAAACATTTGAATGATTATAAAGAATAATAAAATTTTAGATGTTTTTGAATCATATTTCATATATTGAAATAAATTTATAATTATTTGATTCATATTTTCTGTATTGAAATTATCCAAACCTATATAATTTTTTAATTTATTTTTTGTTCTATGAAATAATATAGTCATTTGGATATACATGTATTCTTCAAGGGATCATACCCATTAAAAATAATATTCATTTAATATCATATATTTGGAAAGGTTTCTCGTTATATTTTAGTATCATATCATTCAAAAGAGTAAGTAGTTTCGTAAAACTAGTTTCAATCCATATTTTTTCAACTTTCATATTTTATATATTGATTATGGTGGGAAATGTTATATATTTAGTATAAATAGAATACAATTGCATCTAATTACAACTATTCAAGTTCTCCATAAACATTGGATAATCATGAAGATTATCTCCAACTAGAATTTTTATTTCAATAAAATTATATTCATCATTGTTGACACTGATAATAATATTTTTGATCAATAAACCACAATTGGATTTGAGTCACAAGATATATTCAGTTTTTTCCTATGTCTAGTGATTCAATTATAATTTCAATATATTCTATGATTGATAAACTCTTATTCCAACTTCTGGGGCTTAATTCTTCCTGAAAAAAATAACATAAATATGGAAAAATCATTTGAGAATGATCATATACACAATATTTTTCAAAATTGATAAACTCTTTAAACCTGTCTCTACACACTTCATTCATATGATTTTTATCAATCCATTTTCTATTCACATACAAACAAATTATTTACTAGTATTCATATTTAGAAAAACAATGTAAATACATAGAAGATGTGAACTTAAAATATTAATAATATAATTTTTAATTATACTAACATATTGTTATCATATTGGATATAAATTTTCATCTCATCGATAAAATGTTAGAATAAATAAAGATGAATAATTATAGGAATATAAACTATCATAACACTAATTTTTTATTATGAGAAGTCACACATCATAAATCAATCATGTTTTATGAAATAAATTCTTCAATGGTGACAATTCGCTCCCCTCTATGATCAATGTGCATAAGAAACCTCACTCATGCAAAAAGAGAATTTAACTTCAGTTTTTTTTATTTTTCACGTTGGTTTTTAACGAATATTTATAAAGGAGACACAAAAAATAACATTTTCGGCATTGGGTTTTGAAAAACCAATGCCGAAAATGATATTGGTTAAGGGTTTTGGTATTTGTATTTGTAAAAACAATGTCAAAAACCCCATATTTCCATCATTTGGAATTAATTTTTAAAAAAAACCAATGCCAAAAGCCAGGTAGGGGGGTTTTGGCATCGTTTGTCCCAAACCCGATGCTGAATACCCACTCAGAATACTTTCCGGTGTTAGTTTTCAAAGTAACCAACACAAAAATCTGAATATGTTTTTTAAAAATTTAGCATCTCTTTTTAAAAAACCAATGCGAAAGGTTATTTTTTTTATAAAATCGAAAATATTACACTTCAAAAATAATCAAAACCCCTTAAAAAAACAAAATATATAACAATAAAACAATATTTATCATTGACTAAAAATCTATAACTTACAATACTTTATCTAAACAATCAAAAACAATATACACATTTGGTTTATAAAGTAGAATTAAAATTCCCCTACTTCAAATTTACAATATGCACATTGTTGGTTATTGTTGAAGAATTCATTTTATTATCATTATGTTCAAACACATATTATATGAAAAGTGTTAGTTTATTGAACCCATATGTAATATTATTCATAAATATTAGAATATACATAATTCATATCCAAATAATATTTAACAAATAATTTAGAAAATAGGTTGAATACGGGTAAGATCATATTGATAATAATATTGTGGTTCATTGAATGCCTACAATAAAGTTGAATGATATGAGATAAACAAATATTATAATATGGAAGAAAATATAAAAAAAATTAATACAACTAACCTTATCAAATTTAGTATTTTTAACCAGTTGTGGTTATCTCGTACATGAATCATAGAATATAATAACCACATTCAATATGTCTTTTTTGACAATTATACAATAGTTATAAAACATTATATTGCTAAAAAAATCAATATATAATAAAAAATAAGGATAAAATATTAATATAAATACTAATTACATACACTTCCACATATTTTATTTTATTTGGTGTCTTTATCGACATATATTTATTGTTAAATGTTTTCCATGAACTGCATATTGATATATAATAAATAATAATACATATATAAAAAATGATAATTAAATATAATGTGATTAAAAAAACAAAAAAAACTTACTTATCTAATAAGGTGGAAAATATTTTACCAACATTCCCTAATAAAGAGGAAACCCAATATAAGGTGCATTTAGTGGGGCAGGATATGCCTAACATCAAATGCCCCCTACAATAAAAAAAGTTCGCAATTAATGACATTATAATGATCATTAGTTCATAATTATTTTTCTGTTCTTACTTATCAATAAAGGGAAGAAACCAAAACTCAATCATCGTATGTGGTAATCTCTCACATATATATGCAACTCTATTGTGGTTTTTTTACATGTTTCACTTCCATAGAAAAGAATTCTGAGTCTATAAAACCATTAAATCCTATAAAGTGATTTTTTAGAAGAAGTGTGTACATATAACTACTTTATAAAAAAAATATAGTTAGTCAATTTAAAACCATCTTTTATTAAATAAATAAAAATTCAAATGTAAATTTACATACATGGAAAAAAACTACACCATATTCAGGCTGAGCTCTTCAAAATCACTTAGATGCATGATATCTTCTTTGAGTAATCTAAATTGATATTCTCTTCTTCATATATTGTCGTTCATAAAAAACTCATAGATATAATTCAATCCAGAAGAAACATGTAATAATCTTTGTATCCCATAAGAAATACATGATGTATCTTAAGTCGATTGTTCATGAACATTTTATTTCATTTGTGCAGTTTCATTTTATATTATATAATAATATATAATTTAAATGTCATAAAACAGGATAATTAATTTGGAATATTTTTTAATTAATACTTAAAAACACACATAACTCATATGAAACAAAATTAAGAAAACCTATTGGCCAAAGTAAAAAAAGACAGAGACAATCCCCATCATCGGTGACCTCATCAGCATGAAATGGTAGTAGAGCATTAGGATCTATAATATTGAGTACTAATACTCCTAAGTGACCCATCTTCATTAAATGGTGATTTATAGAATCCCCCAAAAAATACATGATTCCTAACACAACAATATATATATGAGTATCTCCAACAAACAACTCATAGTATACGTTTTGGTCCGAGTGAGGTGGTGGCGGATCAAAGTAAGTAGATGGGGCAGGGTAGTCTTGGTGAGTAGGCTGGGAGGATGAACATTGAAAAAGTTATATTTGAGATTTAAATATAAAAAACAGAAAAAAAAAGATGAAAAATAAATAATATACCTAGGAAGGATTCTTATACGGTGTAGGGTACGCAGACGCGACATGGTAGTCCGGGTGAGTAGGCTGGGAAGGATGGAAAATGAAAAAGTTATATCCGTGTTAATAATTTATAAAATAGAAAAATTTATGACAAATAAATAATATACCTGGGAAGGCTGGTTATACAGGGCATGTTAGTCAGATAGGGCAGGGTTGTCCGAGTGAGCAGGCTGGGAAGGCTGAAAAATAAAAAATTTATATTAATGTTTATAGACTTTAAAATAGAAAAATGGAGGACAAATAAATAATATATCTTGGAAGGCTGCAAAGACTATGAAGGTATTTCTAAGTGTTATAACAAAGCCTTATGGACTACTTCTTGAATTTGATCACCCATAGTCTATTTCACATTTTTCAGCTTAAATTTCAATGATTCTATTTGCAGGTCTCTTGATTGCTTACTCTCACCAAAAACCATCCGAATACTGACACCTTCTTGATATCCTCTAACACATATAGGGTGTTCTGCCTTTCCCAAAGTAGTGGCAAGGATATCCATCCTACCCTTGGGGATAATAAATCCTTAGGTCACTTTCCCCATAAGTTCATCCTAAAATAAAAATGAAAAAGTTATATTAGTGATTAAAATTTATGAAATATAAAAAATGACACGAATAAATAATATTTACTAACAATTTTATCATCTTGTTTATTAGCTTCCTCTGTAGGATACTATTAATTTTTCCTTCTTCCATCTCGTTACAATTTTTCATGGCGAGTAGGAGGAGATGGAGGACCGTGTTAAACCACATCTCAACCACTACTAGATCGAGATCGTAATGCTTAAATTTTTTCATAATTCATTTTCTGCTCCAAACACGGATACCCTCCATGATATAATGTATGAGGGTATACATTTCTTAACTAAATCTCTTGATGAGATCTCCTAGAGGCCTTTTTTATAAAAATAAACGACTATGAAATTAGAAAAATATATAATAAATTTTACAATATAAAATGATTATTATACTTGATGTTTTTCTTCATGACCACCATCAACAAATTGCTTCCATGTATCTTCATCTATAGAATGGTACTTGAGGATTGGGTTTTTAAACCTTCTTTTTCCAAAAATAGTATTTTTTTGTCACTTTTTTTTAAAATCTCTCCATTGAACCTCTGCTAAATAGAGATTTAGTTTCTTAATTACATTGGTTTCTTCAAAATGGAATGTCATTTGTAATTGAATAAATTAAATTCGTCATTTAAAATATTTAATATGAAAAAATGAGATAAAAGAAATAAATTAAGATATTTTACCATCATGTCCTCCTAAAACAGCTGTTTCTCCATCATGTCCACTGACTTCCAATCATGATATAAAATACTAATCCTACAACAGCTCTGCATTTAGATATAACAGTTAAACTAAACTACATTTTGGATAGATTCTTTATTATTACCATCAAAATAGATGTGTAATATATCATTCTCATGAGCAGGTGATAGTTTTGGTAAACATTTAATACCACATTTATCAAGGTGAGATCATGATTTTTTAGTAGTAATAAGATAACTCTCCCCTACCGAGGATGCATTAGTAGTCCTACAAAGGTTTTAAAAATTACTAGTTTTCATTCATTAAATAAGTACATTATAGATTATTTAATAATATTAAAAAATAAATATACCTTGGTAACTCACCTCCTTTTCTATATCTTACAATTCTACTAAAAGTGTAGTGAAATTTTGTGTACCCACATGTCATTAGAAAACTGAATATATAGAAACACAAATAAAATAAATAAATAGAAAGGAGGCATTCATTTTTAAGTTTCAAAAAATGAAACAAAATATAAATTTTTACTGGGAAAATTAGGAGACTAATTTAGTGGTTTCCAACATGCCATTGTTATGATGATTACTTGTTTCATGCACTATATCTGTCTTATTCTCATGGTAATCATCCAAAAATTGCGTAATAGATGAATAAGTCTCATTTAAATAAATAACATCATCAACATCATCCTCATCACCCTAATGGTATCTTTATCCTTGCAAAAAAATAGGCCACTGATCATTCAATGGATCAATGACATAAAATACTAGTTTTTCATTTTTTTTCCATGATAAATGGTTCCTCATTGTAATTAATTATTTTTTTTAATCAACTAGTTTAAACCCATATTCATTATGTTTCACACAACTCTTACTATCAACACAATTACACATAAAAAAGTGACTCGAAATTTAATAAAATTAATTTACCATATGTCTTCAAGAACTACAAAATATGTAGTTGATGCAAAAATTGGGTTTTTAAAATTGTCAATCAAAAATGAACTTCTTTGGAAAAACCATCACTCCACTATTCTGAATAGTACACTTTTCAAATAGATTTTTTGTGTAACATGTGTAACCATTAATATAAAAACTAGACCATGTGATCACATTAAGATATGGTCCCCCTACTATCCACTTCAATGTTTCTGATGCAGATATATATGTGGTGACTTTCTCTTTAAACCATGAAAAAAATGTCTTCTTATGCTCAATCGTCAACGAATTTTTATTTCATTTATGATATTGTAACTTTATTTCAACAATATGTGAGGATATATATGATTGAACCTCATATGTGTTGTAAAAAATATATAAATGTGCCTACATCACTTCATTTCATGGAATGAAATTCACCTTTAAGCCTCGAACCCCTCTACCTTCACTATTAACTATCATATTTTGAGATATTTGGAGACCAATATGCTCCAACTCAAACAAATAATAAGTATAGAACTCAATCGCCTATTCCGATACATATTTTTGAATAATAGACGCCTCTAGTCAATATGGATTTTTAACATTTCCCATTAAAATATTCATATATGTTTCAAAAATATACATCCATTATAAATAAACAAGCTCACATATTCTTATATCACGCACAAAATGAATCAATAGAGGAACCATTATATCAAAAAATGTTGGTGGGAAATACATTTATAGTTGACAATGAATAAGTGTTTTTTCATTCTCAAACACATATAACAACATTGGATCAATCAATTTTCAACAAATTGATTTGAAAAAATTATATAACCTGATGATAATCTATCTTAAAGCTTTCAGAAATATACCAAGAACTACTACTAGTAGAATTTGTTGCATCAATACATGTCAATAATGATATTTCATACCTATTAATGTACAATCCTACAATGACACAAAATTAATCACATTTGTTAAAAACCACCGGGTTCTTTAATACCATGGATCCACTAGAAAAAATTTATTTTTTCAATCTTGCTTAATGTGTGACAAGATAGAGGTAAATATGTTCAGTTCTCTTTTATAGTGGGTGCTAACTCCAAATTTATTCTCATTAATATCAAGTCCAGTCTAGCATAAAATACATCTTTTGTATTTAATTTTATGTATAAAAAAGTTCCAATCAAATTATCAGATATGTTTTTCTCAACATGTATAACATTGATGTTATGTTTTTTCTATAAAAATATCCAATAAGGTAGATCAAAAAAGTAGACTACTTCCTTAAGATATTTCTTCAAATACTAGAACTTCATTTCTTCCAAAATTTCAAATCAATATTTTTCACCCGGTCATAATATTCTTCCACTGAAAGTGGAATAGGGGGAAGGTTCTATTATTATAAACCGTTAAATTATTTTTTCAGTCTATGATAAGGATTATCATTTCTAAAAAATCCTTATTTTACCATGTACACAGTCTTTCTTCCATTCTAAAATTGATAATATGAAGTCTAATCTTAAAAAATTGGACATGATTTATGTCCCTTAACATTATATCTAGATAAGTTTAAGTATGCAGGAAATTCATTTATAGTAAAGTTTATCATAGTATACAAAATAAAAGACTCTTTCTTGTATGAGTTAAAAACAGTAACACATTCCACTCATAGCAGTTTCAAATCATAAATCAGTGGAGAAAGATACACATCAATATCATTTCCTGGTTGTTTTGGTCCAGAAATCATCAATCTCATCATAACATATTTTTTCATCAAACATATATGTGGGGAAATGTTGTAAGATTCCAAAAAATAGGCCATGAACTATGTAGGATACTGAGGCTCTGATATGGATTCATTCCATTAGTACACAATCACATTCTGATATTTATACCATCACTTCCAAAATCATGATTTTTTTATCAAAACTCTTCTACTGTAGTGAATCATTAGGGTGACGTATGTTTCCAACAAAGATTCCCTCGTCTAAATGCCATCATAACCTTTTTACGTCAATTGATTTTTCCAATAGACATTTAGAAGGAGGAATTATTGGAAGGAACCAAATTGATTTAGTAGGAGTTTTGATTCTGGTACCTATGAATGAATCACATTTAAATTATCATAATTGTTTGAAAATAATATTGGATGATTTCATTAGAAAGTTCAAAATTAATTTTTCATGACGTTAGATGACAGAACCTGAGAATGAATCTGAGTTGTGTTTCCCATCTATCTTATTGCATGATGTCCCATGTAAATGAAAACTTGATAAATATCCATTTTATTTTTTTATAGTACAAAATCATTGGGGAAAGCATGTATCCTTTTATACAACAATCCCATTTGGAATAATATTTTCTTCACCTCATAATTGGAATATGGAAGCCTGTATCCACCTAGAAGAATCTCTTTTAAAAGATCATGTAATTTGGAGAAACCTTTATCACTCCACCCATTTTTTTCTTTTAAGTTGACTAATCTAAAAACAGTTGACAACACTGTATATTTATTTCAACTTGGGAATAATAGGTTCTCATAATCTCTATACGACCATTCAACAATTGTTGTTGTTTTTTTGACGGTTTTAACACCTAAATCATGAATTAATTCTTTAATGTGATCCTCTACTACATTATAAATATTGTCATCAACATTGGATGTTTGATTTTCAGTTCTTCCTCCATGCTAGATCCAATGTATATAATTAAAGATAAAACCATAACAAATGTTATGATCCTTGATTTCTATGGAGTTTAACATTCTCATATTCAAACACTTTACACATGGACATAAAATCAATCCCAGTTTTGAAGATGTAGTTTATAAAATTCCAAGAATTCATCTACTCATTTTTAATATTCATTAGTGTTTCTTTGTAAATGTATCCAATTATGATTCATTCAATACCTGATATTTTAATATAATTGGTTAATATATTAAAACATATATATATATATATATATGTACAGATGAAATTAAATACATAACTGAATTGGTATATCTTACAACACATTTGGTTCATTGTTATTTTTATTATATCCTGAAATTATTGTTATAATAATAAAAAAAATAACAAAGGGAAAATTTATACCAACTTAGGAATCCTAATAAAAATCAAAATTCATTTTTAAATCATATTATATTAATATGAAATACATCTCCATGTAAAATACACCATTTAATGGATACAACCTGGTTTAATATGTTTGATAATATCTTTAATGACTCTAGAGAAATCGTTAATATATTATTTATAAATATGTCTATTGTATTTAGTGATAAATATAACTTGGATGATTGATTTTAATGAATGATGTGATGTTAAAAATCTGAAGCCATTTCATATTATTGAAGTACTATAGTTCAATATTTAAATTTACAAATGGACATTTTTATATGATCTAGACGGGGTTGTAATTTGTTATGAAAATTACTAGGTTATTTTATGTTATCAAAATGGTGATTTGAAGGGATTTAATAGGACTATAAAAAACTTTTACAACACTTGTATTTTTTAGGAATGACTAGAATCTCAAGTAGAGGATATAAAAATTGTTATGTATTGATTTTATTATGAGTCATTTTGATCTAAACATGATCCATTCCTCCATATGTATGAGCCATTTTTGGTAAAATTAATGACCACTGTATGAGTTATTTAAATTTTTATATGATTCAGTTGAAACAACATATAGGTAATTTTGAACATTTTATGAGTAATATGGACCCATGAACAAGTCATCTATCATTTCTCATAAGTGATATCATGCTATTAATGATTCTCATAGACATGCATATGAGTCATTATAGACATAAACAAATTTATAATTTTAATATATTAAAATGATGAAGTAGTGGTAGTAGTAGTCCCACAAGTTATTTCATCTTGTGACCAAGTGCATAAAAAATATTTAGTGTTTTTAACTCTAGGAATGACTATACTGTTTTTTAAGTGACACACTTGGATAGTTTCAGTCTACATTAACAAGTGGATAGAATCAAAACTAATAATAATTAATTTAATTGAACCAAATCAAAATAACATGGCCAAAAAAGACTCAACCAAATTTGATCCAAATTGAACAATCCTTGACTAAACAAAATAAAAAAATAAAGTAAATTTGAATGGGATGAAAACTTTTAAGGATAACTATTTACCATATTTAGAAAATTTATAATAAACTATAAACTAATAATTGAATAAAATCAAAAAAAATAATTAAATTATAACTATTTTATATTAAAAAATAACCAAATTCATACAAAATTCGGAGTTTAACCTGAAAATAGATCTGAATTCGAAAATTTCTCTGTAGAACGCATTGGAAGATTAAAGTATACTAGATCTATAAAAAAGTTATTGTAAAAGTAAAAAATAAATATGAACAATAAACTAAAATCAAATCATGGTTGAATGTCACTTGAAATAAGCTTCAGAGGAAACCATAACCTATAGATACTGAAAAAAGGGGAGATAATCAAGAAATTAGTCTATAGATATTGAAAATAGAATTAATTCAATAATAAAAGTGGTTTGAGATAACAAATATTGCTTCAAAGTCATCGTGAGTTGGGAGGAGTTGCCATAGTTAACTTTTGAAGATAAAAAAAGATGAGGTTTTCCCAATACAGACTAATTTTAAAAGACATTCAGCATCAATTTTCACAAAAAATGATATTAGAAATATATGTATTTAATATTTGGCATTATTTTTATAGAAAACTAATTCCATAAATATTTTTTTTAATATATATGATTGTGTTTTATCAAAATGGTCACCAAATGATCCCGAGTTTGGGATTAATGGCGTCGTTTTTTATAAAAGCAGACATTGAAACATTTTATTTTGGCATCGGTTTTTTGAAAAACTGACACCATATATCAAACCTTTTGAGTTTTTAGCATTGGTTCTATAAAAAAACAATGCCAAAATCCACTCTAAAAAATTTTGGAATTGTGTTTTAGTAAAACTGACCCAAAAAATTTCGAACGCATACTGTTGGTGTTAGTTTAGAAAAAACAAATGTCATTACTTCGACGTTAAATCTGATATTTCCCCTAGTGCCAATGGATTTCAACATTTTGGTAAGTATTGGGGAATATATAATAATATTTCACTATCAAAACATATATCTGGAAAATTATCTATTCGTATAAATGTTTTTTTAGTTCTTCAAACAAATTAATCACAGTGATTATAGTTATTATATTTTCAAATATATGAAAGATATCATGTTCTATCAATAAACATGTATACCCAAATTGTTATTTCTAAAATTTATAATGTTAACTCATCCTTGAGATGTGTGAAAAAAAATTCAACTAATTTTTTGAATATTTTTTAATTATTAATTAGTTATGTGGTTAAATTCATTTCGATGTATAAGAATGCATTACAAGGAATTTATAAGTTCTGAAAACCCAATTTCATTTATTTATTGATTTAAAATACTCATAAAAGCAATAAAATATCAAGAATAAAACTTAATAATGTTTGAAATAAAAATTCCACATGCATTAATTAAAAATAAACACCCATGCTTTCATTAACTTTTAACTCTAGTTTAGAAATATATGAACCACTAAAATTATAAATTAAAACAAATAAAATATTAAGTACGATTTTTTTTAAAAAAATTAGTATTTACAAGCCATGAAAATTGACCATTCATTTTCAAGAATATCATCAATAAAATATAATTCCCAAAAACCCACATTTTTTGGGTTCCCACCCCATGGATCTACCTAAAAACATTTTTTTATTGTTCTAAAATATCATTCCTCCTTAAATTCCATAATTCACTAAAAGATCAAAAAATAATGAAAATTTTCATTAAATATATCATAAATTACCAAAATAAAATCCACCTTTAAAATTTCAACCCACATACCTCAATAATAACTTCTGAATTTTTATTCCAATAAGAAACCACTAAAACTACGACCCATGTATTTTAAAGTTATTTTTCAAAATTTTTAAATAAAATTGATATTAAAATTTATTCATTTATATATATTATGAATATATATATAATTTAAATCCCAATCTATAATTAGTATCCCTATATAATATAGTTGATTTTTTTATTGATAACCCATTAATCCAACAAATGGATGAATCATTTTTTCATTAAAATCCCATACCAGATTACCACATTCTTTTAAATAAAAATAAAATATTTAACAAATTAAATCCAATTCTTTAATTTTCATTAAATTTAAAAATATTTTGAAATAAATGAAGGGGTGAGTTGTGGACCAACATGAAAAAATAATGAAATTAGAGATGGAAAGGGAAAAAGTTGAAAAATAATAATCTTTACTGTAATAATGATAAAATACGAATCTCAGTAAGTGGAAAATAGTGGTGTGAGAATAATATTAACAATATGGTGTTGTGTCCATTATTTTTGAGACAAAAACCTGAAAATACAACTTTCATTTGATATATAATTAAAAAAATATTGGAATATCATAACTTTAATTTTGAGGGTCTGTTGATTTCCAAAATATATGGCAAAGTCACAACATATTTCATCTTCTGCAAGAATAATGAATAAAGAAAGTTGGTGTGATATGACTAGGGTTCATTTAAAAAAATAAAATATACTTATCAATGATTTTAAAAAATAATATATAAATTTAACCATTAATAATGCTAAATTAATAAGTGGTGATAAATTTAGATTATATCAGTTCTAACTTTTTCACTGATATATGTCTTTATTAAAAAAAGGTGATATATTATTAAAAGTTAGTGTTGTGATTATTTTCAATCTTATTTTTTTATGATCATTATGATTAATGCTTATGTAATTTTATGTTTTTTTAGAACAATTACATATAAAACTTTGAATAATAATGAATAATATGGTATCATTTTCTAGTGCTTGGTGATTTTTGGGGGGTTAAAATTTTGTGGAAATGAATTCAGATTAAATATGTTAATATTCACCACAAGATTCAATAATTAATATAGAACACACAATGTAATTATGGATGAAATAATTGTTCTGTAACATATGTTCTAATGAATCATTCAATTAATTCAAGATAATCACATTAAGGGTGTTACACAATTTGAGGTGGAGAGGCTAGTGACACATGATAATGGTTGTGTAAATAATCTATTAAGGAACATATGGTGTTCATGTTTTTTAATTATCTAAGAAACCACATATTCATGAATTATTCATGTGGTCATGTGTTCATGAAGAGATCTTAACTGCATAATAATAAATGTACACTAGAAATAATGAATTTTTTTGCACAATTGATAAAGTAAGTATAATAATTTATTAAGAACTAGTGAGAATATAATCCTAAAGTGTAACACCACAAGATTTTATGAAATACATTTTATGAATAAATTTATTTTATTTGATAGATTGATTTACAAGAAACTCCTAGTGTTAATGAACCATGAAAAAAGGTAATATTATTATTTAAATAAATAAAACATATTGATATAAAAGCACTTAATGTTTGGGTAAAGTCATTATACATTTTGAAAATATTATCTTCTCAAAATCAATTATTAAAAAATAATAAAATTATTTCAGTAAAATTATAAAAAAATTATTTGAATTTTTTGTATATCTACATGTAAAAATACATTTGGATGAATTTTTGAGATTTCTACGAAAAATTAATTTTTCAATGAATAATAAAAAATAGTAGTTTTTATTTAAAAATGAATTTTAATTTAAATGATTAACATGTTTATATTTTATAAAATATTTTTTAAAGTAAAATTATTTCAATTATAAATTTATTAATCCAATTTATGAACTTAAAACCAATTTCATATTGAATTTTTATAAATACACATTTCACACTTTTAAACATTTTCTTTTTGAAAAACCGATTTCTCGTCACATTTGTGGGATTAATTTTAAATTAAATATTTCCTCTTATAAAAATTGTATTTTGAATAATGAAGTCAATATTTTGAATCAGTATATTTTATATTTCACAATACTTTCAAAATAATTTTTGGTTTATATTAATAGAAATAAAAATAAAAAATAATTACCACAATTAACATTTTAAAAGGGTTTACATGGGTGTTAATATAAAAATATATGGTATAAAATATGATATAAACTTTCCCAAGAGACATTTTTAATCCATATGTTGACTTTATCATCTATAGAGTTCGATAATGTCCCATTTCAGAGCTTTTCTTGTGTAGAAAATGTGGGGGAACATTATTATTTTCAAAATTTCTATTTGTGTCCTCTCCCCCACTTATAAAAAGAAACCATTATAAAATCCCATTAGATCATAAAATAACCTTTATTTTAGTCAAAAACAGCCCAAATATATTCTTTAAATCTCTATAAAAATATATATTCCTTAGTGAGATCAAAAATACAATATAAGAAGTCCTTAGGTTAAACCTAAAGAGGTTGTTCTAAGAAGAGGTAATGTTTTAAACTATGTATTTTTTAGTTATTCCTCTAACTGCTTAATATTTCCTTTAATTATTATAACATAAAAAATATATATTCAATATATATATATATGTTATGATTTATCTGTCATTACTTATATACTTATCCACTTCTATCAAATGCAAAAATAAACCATCGATAGTGTGTATGGAGGACTACCACCCAACAAGCCACTGTTATTCATTTTACATCACCACCTATCATCGAAGGATATAATGATATATTTAATGTTTATATATTATATTTAAGATATTATTATACCTATGGAATTATAATACCACATCTACTTTCTTACCTCCTCACTCGCGGTAAAACAACAACATCCCTTATTTGTACGGAGGACCACCACCTGACGAAATGAGGTGATATATTTTATATTTTTGTTCTAATTGGATGGTAATAAAGATATATTAAATTAATATATACATATATATTATATTTTTAACATAATTATAAATCATGATTTATTTTATTTAATATACCCACTTAATTTCCATTATGTGGTGGATACAATAACGTCGTTTGTGTGTACAGTAGAGTACCACCTCTTGAAGAATTGTGATTCATATATCACTAATGTTTTTCTTGGAAGGAAATTAGGGTAATTTTAATTAATATCTGTGATATATATGACATAATTATTATTTTTTAATGTTAATATATTATTTACCTTTCTTTCATTTCATCCATTGAGAAAATGGAATCAATGTTCACGCATACGTACGACATACCATCTCCACGAATAGTGTATTACATTTTCTATCTCAAATATTTATCGTTTAATATAATTAAATATAAGCTAAATATACATGATAATCATATCATGGTATAAATTTTATAGATTATGGAACCATGATCAAATTAAAAAGAACCAAAAATAACAAAACAAAACATTCATGAAAAATAAAGCAGTTATTTCCAAAAAAGAAAATTGAACAAGGAATTGTGGATAATTGGGTCATTAAAGGTCGTATGTAAATCATATATGGTATGATATATATAAATATTTTTCCATAATATATGTTTTATAAACACATATTTTTATACAATAGGTTCTAACATGTGAAAAATTAGTCAAGACTTCATGCAATGAGTTTTTTGTCTCAATTTATCTTCTTTGTGACATATATTATGTTATGGACCAATATTCTTTTATGAAGTGTATATAAATACCCTTTTCAATATAATATCAGGAATTTATTTATTCTAATGATATTTTAACATTTAGATGAATTCATTCCTTTATTGGGTGTATGAATCAAGGTTACCAAAGTGGTTAGGGTTTTTTTGATACAATCTCATCGTTTATCAGGATAGTTTATGTTTATGATTCAGATGATGAAATAATATGAAATATATCTCAATAAAAACAATAATTCTATTATACTATGATTATTTATTGAGAATAATATTTCCCTTATTTTTTTACATACTCATGAATCAAGAATAATGTTTTTAAATATAACTGTCTTTATTTCTCACTGTAGTCGAATTCTATTTTTTTCATCCATATTTATATTTTCTAAAAATGATTTCAAAATTATTTTAATGTTCCTCTAGGAATATTTAAATTCATATTACCTTCATTTTAATTTTCATAACATTTATAATATAATATTCATGTCATTTGGAAAACGAGGCCCATTTGAATTTCAGAAAAAATGTGAATGGAATACTTGTTTTAATACATATGAAATATACATCACTTGTGATGACACAGTTTTTTAAATATTCATTTATAATATTATATGTCTATTTCAAATAAATTTATTTCAAACAAAATAAGAAATTTTATTTTTTAAAAGTGATTTTCAAATAAATTATATTTTACTCATGATATGTTCCTAATTACATTTGAAAATCAGTTTCCTTATTAGATAAAATACTTTGATGTTAATTATTATTTACTAGTGAGATGATGTAATGATACTTTTTGTATTATTTCAAATTATGGTTAATTTTTAGAATGAATTTTTTTATGAAACTAGTTTCATCACCATATATTATGATGTGACAAAAATATTATGAAACCCTTTTCAATTCATGTGTTTTGATATGATGAGTGTTTTATGTTATCATGGGACACAAATATATGGATCATGTGATTTGTGGAACCTATATCTCTACCCAATGCATTGGGTAATAATTAATGTTCTATGAGACTAGAGGGTAGATAAGAGGTTATCCCAATCCTAAAAAAGTGTACATGGGATGTTACCCCAAGCCCAATGCACCTGTGTGAGTGGTTAGCCCAATCCTAACATGTTATAATTGTCTTGTTGGGTTTCCTTGACAAAAGGTTTTCTATTCATATGTGTATGCCACAATTCCAAGTCTTATGTTAGTGAAATGTTCTCAAGGATCAAGATATTTGATTTCTATATGTTTTATGTCTTATGAACATCCAATATATATGCCATGAATAAGGATTTTTATCTTTTATATAAAGGGTTTGGTCTTTATATACTATTCTCATGTTCTCATACTCTTATAATCACATTATGTTTACGTATTTCCCTTATTCAACCTTACTCAGAATCTAAGCTCAGCATTTCTTATGATTCTATTCCCCATGTAATGATGATAGGTATATAATGTGATTTGTATAAGAAGTGTTATAGTTATGAATAAATAAATAAAAGATAATGTAGAACTACAATGAACCATATGTTTATGTTTCCAAGATTCCAAATATATTAGACCTTTACGACACTTAGACGTATGTTTGTGTAATGAAATGAATATTCATCTAAACTGATGTAATATATATATATATAATAAAGTCTAGGGATTCTATAGTTAGTATTAATGGATAGTTTTAGTTAAATATTGAAAAATAGGATGGGAAAACCTTACTAATATCCCTATGGATAAGTCTAATAATAATTCAAATAAAAAATATTATTGAATAGTTTAAAGTATAGATAATATTGTTTCCTTCAAATACATACCATTATAGACAATACAAGTGTACTTGGTTATATAACAGATATACCTATAGTCAATAAATTAATAAAAGGAACTTCATGCTAAAATTAAGTGTTTCCTAGTACTTGACAATGAGCCTTACAACACACTTGGTTTGACACTCCCATGGGATATGCTTTGGAAATTTACAAAATCATAATGAACTATTATTAAGGTTTTAAATAATGAAAATGGTTTAATTGGTTTAATCCTAGGTTTTGATAGACTCAAAATAAGGAGATTTGATTTAGATATCCTATAAGTGTTTTTTATGATTATTTGAGTTTTCACTATGATGAGTGTTTCTAATACTATTATTTTTGGTTTTATTAAATGGTTGGAGCCCAAAGAAATTCTGTTAATGATAAATAAAACAAACAATGTAAAATTTTTCCTTATTAGAAATAAAATGGCATGGGATCTAGAATGAAAAAATATGGCTATTACCATAATAATTTATTGGGATATGAATCACACTGATCTTTCAAACAAAAAAAGAAGGGAACAACATTTTATTTATTCTTTCCGGAGGCAACATACACCATCTTTAATTGGTTCTATCAATCCCCTTGTATTTCATAAAATGGATTAGTACAATTTAAAATATTTTTTCAATTTTATACTATTTTGTTCTTGATAAATCCATTTCAGACATCTATCTTTTGGAATATGAATTTGATCAATGGTGGACTCTTATCAAGAATACGACACAACAAGATAAAGATGAATCCTTGTGGTTGGATGCATTTTTGAGATTACTTTTCAATATTTACTTCCCCCATATTATTTATTTTAAAATAGAGAAATAATTTATTGATCAAAATTATTAAGATCATGATTCTATTGGTTTTAAATAGGAAAACTATAAAATATTTACAAGATATTCTTCTACTATTATCATCCCATCCAAAAGTAAGGTTGATCCAATATTGTGTGTCCTAAACAAAATGTTCCAATGGATTTATCCATAATGATATTTAGTAGCTATGAATAAATAATTCATTGTGATATTAAGGTTGGAATACAGATTGTAGTGTCCCTTAAATCACATGTTTTTTATAAGAGAAGAAGGATTGAATTCAAGGGAAAATCTAAAAATCATGGATAGAAGAAGATGGGTTTTCCTTTATGCTTGAAGTGTGTTTGGAAACATAGAGGAAATTTTATTAAGTGGACCACTATATATTTTCTGTGTGGGAAGTCAATTATTCAAGTAGATGAATGCCAATGTGATGGAAATAATTCAACAAATGATATAAATAATAGGAAATATCCATAGAATTCAGTTACCATATTTAATTATTTCTAATGAAAGTTGTTCAGGAATTTTTTACCAGTTCCCCAATATGCTGGTTAATGAAAATAATCAATGTTAGTAATATTTTAAGCCAAGGGTAAAAGTGAAATATCATGTGACAACTATTTAAAATAAGGGGTGCAGTAATGAAATGGTGAAAAAAACACTTACCATCTGCTATAAAACTACTAATATCTTATTTGACTCTAGATCTTCCCACTCTTATATATATGAATAATTTTATATGTGTATAAAAATACAACCTCAACAATTGGATATTGAATTTCTAGTTAAAACCTCAAATGGTATGATCACCAAATAAAATGGATATCATTCCACCCAAATTTTATTTTGTGGGAATATACTTCTTACAAATCTTTTCATTCTTCCACTGGTTGAATTGGATGTTATATTAGACATTGATTAACATTATCTACATAAATCCAACATTAATTTCCAAGGAAGGGAATTCATGTTTTATATTCAAAACCATCCTATTATCATCTATTACTGGGATAATAAATATAATAATCTATTGGAAATAAAATCTATTTTATGGTTTTTGTATCTTATCCAAAGGGGGTGTTAATGTCATATGGTTGGGGAGAAATGAATACTGATGAAATGCCTATTTTAATGGGTTTTATTGATATATTTTCATAATATTTTCATATTATTTTATTAAATTTTGATGTTGAGATCCTAATATAACTCATACTTGGTGCAACAAATATTTAAAATACTCCCTATATAATGGACCCGATTGAGTTGCCTTAATTAAAGAAGAAAATTTTGGATAATCATGATAAGTGGATCATTTGTCCATGTGTATCACTATGAATTTTACCCATTCTTTTAGATAAAAAATATGGATATTTGTGACTCTACATTGACTATTGGGATTTGAAAAATATCATGATCAATAAAAATTATCCTATACCTTAAATTGATGACTTTTTTTGATCAACTACATATAGATAAATACCTTTCCAAGAATTACCTTCATTCTGGATATCATTGATTATTGTTGAAGAAGGAGTATATACTAAGTAAAACCATCTGTATAAGTTATGGGCACTATGAGTATATTGTAATTCCACTTGGTCTGTATAATTACCCCACAATCATTATGGATTTGATGAATATATTCCTTAGAGAATACCTGGATTAGTCTGAGGTATTTTGTAAATAGGAAAAAAAATTCATTCAAATAGAAAGGAAGAGCATAAACGTGACATGGGAGGATTACTAAAGACCCTAAGGAAGGAGAAACAACATGAAAAAAATTTCAATGTGTGAATTTTTCCTTCAAAAGTTTCATTTTTGGGTCATATATTCCCAAACATGGGCATATGAGTTGACCCACAAAATATGGAATTTATTGAATGATTTCCCATACCAATCAATGTGATTGAAATCCGAAGTATTCATGGTTTGGAAAAATATTATCAATATTAGTGGATAATTTCTCATGAATATCTAAAAAATATCGAAGTTAATTTACAAGGGTGTGATGTTCCTTTAAATCGATGAATGTAAGGAAAATTTCAATGAACTAATGGGATGATTAATTAGTGCACCCATGAATTCCTTTCCTTAAATAGGTAAGGACTTGTATTATATAGTGTGGTATAAATGATGTTATTAGTCTGAGTTATTAAGAAAAAATATAGGTTTGATTCTTATGCATCATAACAATTAGAGGTTCATGAGAAACATTGCCCAAACTCATGATTTGGAGTTAAATTTAATATTTTTTTCATTAAAGATATGAAGGAATTATCTTTATGGGGAGAGGAGTGATACATGTACAGATAAAAATTTTTTATAGTATATATTCACATAGAAGTATTTGAACATGATTGAGAGAATATAGTTAGAGTTTATTAAATATTATGGCATGTTCATAAATCACAACCCTGGGAAAGAAAACAAGGTAGACGATTCATTGAGTCGAAAGGATCATGCTTGCATATCTATGATGAGGATTATAAAAGATCCAATATTCCTAGATTTTAAAACGATGGATCTGTATATTCCTAAGTATGTGGATAAATCTTATCCATCACAAATGTTAATTCAAGAATCTATGCATATAAATACTAAAGTGTCATAAAACTCTGATATATTGTTGTATAAGATGTTGAGAAATGTACGTGAGTTTGAATTTTTTTTTGATAGACTGATAATGTTTAGAAACCATGTGTATTTTCAATCTATACCAGATTTGAAAAATGATTTTTTTGTAATCTCATATTAATTTTTCTATATTCACCATGGATTTATGAATATGTATAGAGATTTTAAAGAGTAAAATTATTGTGATGGAATAAAGGGAGATACGATAAAGTTTGTATCTTAATGCTTGGTGTTTAAAAAAAGTTAGTGATGAGAGACAAAAGCCTCAGGGGATGTCAAAATAATTAACCATACTATAATAGATATGGGAAAAATCACCACATATTTTGTCATTGGAATCCAAAAAACAATTAAAGGGGACAATGTTATATGGGTTGTCGTTGATCATCATAAAAATTGACCACACTTCATCACTATCATATAATATTTTTCTTTTGATCATCTATCTAGGATATACATTATGAAAGTTTTATGTTTGAATTGAGTACCGTATTCTATTTTGTTTGATTATGGTCAGAGGTTCACCTCAATGTTTTGGAGAAGTCTGTAGTAAAATCTAAATATAGAGTTGATTTTCAACAATGTGTATCATTATAAGATATATGCATAGTGTAGGAGGTCAATTCAAAACCTAAATTAAATTTTTAGATCTTTTTATAAGGATTTAAATTTTTATCGGGATCTAAACATTTCAGTAATTGAACTTTATTACAACAAAAAAACTCACTCGAGAATTCAGATGGCTCTTTATGAAGTCCTCTATAGAAATAAGTGTAGAACTCCAAAGTGTTAGGATAAAGTTGTAGAAACGGGCTATTGGGACAAAAAATGGATGTATAAATGGTAGGGTATCTTAGATCCTTTAAAGAACACTTAAGGGAAGAAAAAAAGTGGAAAGAAATTATACTAATAATCATTAGTGTGATCTGGAATCTGATGTTGGTGAGATGGATTTATTAGGAATTTCACCACGGAATAAGGTAATGAGATTTGGAATAAGTAAAAACTAATCCCTAGGAATATAATTCCCTTTGAAATTCTTGATCGTATTCAGACAATAGATTATTGATTCACACTTCCACCGAACCTCTCCAAGGATCATGATGTATTCTACAAATCTCTCCTATGTAAATTATTGATATATTACAGATATTGAACTTTGAGTTTAACCCTCTGGATAATGGTACTTCCTATGAGTAAAAATCATGGGATATTATATATTTCCCAAATAATGATCTACGAAACTTGACCACTCACATGGTCAATGTTTTTTGGTGAAACCACCAACTTGAGTAGGCTACGTGGGTACCTGAGGATGTATTGAGACAATAGTATGCTTATATTACTAATCCAAATTGATGAATTTTGATGTATAAATTAATTTTAATAGGGTTTGAATGTAACACCCTGAGATTTTATGAAATACAGTTTTAAAAAAAATTTAATTTCATTAACAACTTTCGTTAAATGCAACACTAAGTTTTAATGACCAGTGAAAAATACTTTATATTATTATTTAAACGTGAAAATAATTACCCCGTTGTTAAACTTGTTAGAATGAATAGTGCATTTTATATATATTATGCATTATTATTTTAAATAAATATGTATTATTGATAATTACGTACTAATTTTTTTTAATGTGTTTATATGTTTCAAAAATATTATTCTCTCAAAACATTTATGAACCAATGATAAAATATATTTTGAAAATTTTAGAAAATTTAATTGGAAAAATGAACTTCTATTTTTAAATATTTACTTCAGAATTGTCTTTGAGGGATTTTTTTTGGATTTTGAGGAACTGATGAATTTTTCGATGAATTGTGAAAATACAATTTTTAATTGGAATATGCTTTTTCATTTTAAGAATCTACAAGGTTAAAAAATTTTAAATTATTTTTAAAATTAAAATTAGTTCATTTTTATGTTTATTAACCCAATTCAGGTTATTTTAATGAATTTCATATTAAATTTTGACATTAAATCTTTTTAATCTTCGGAATATTTTCTCTCTGGAAAACTGCTTTCACAACACGTCTGTGGGTTTTATTTTATAATACAATTTTCCACATATATGAGTTAAATATAAAAAATTGGGTTTTATATTTATTATCACAAAAAGTTATATTACATAATAAGTGGATCATAATTCTTTTTCATAATGAAAAGTAATATAGGAAAAATTAATTATCACGGTTATGGTCTAAATGAGTTTAATGGGGTGGTTAATGTAAAAATGTAAGGGGTAAAATGACCAATAAACATTAAAAAAACCATTTTATTTATACCTTATAACCTATAAGGTTTAATATTTTCCTATTTGGGTTGTTTTTTTCATATGAAAATTGTGGATACCCTTTATTATTTTCGAAAAGTCCACATGTTCCCTCTCTCCCACTTATAATAGGACCCCCCTCTCATATCCTCCTCACACATCCAATACTAATTATTTCATCCAATAGATACCCAATTATATTCACTAAATACCTCCAAAAATTGTATAGCCTTGGTGATACTATAATTTCAATCTAGTATGCCTTGAGGAAAAACCTAAATATGTTTTCCAAAGAAGAGGTAAAGTTTAAATATTTTCTTCATTATATTACATTTTCTTCTAACTCCATAAAATGTTATTAAATTATGTTTATATGAAAAAAATTATACCCAATACACTTATATGTTATTATGTTATTTTAATAACTTATATCCATATACTATTCTCTCAAATGGAAAACAACACTTTCAATCATGTGTATGGAAGACTACCACCCCATGAACTGATGTTATTCATTTTCCATCACCACCTCTCAAAAATGAGTATTATAATTGATTTATTGTCTATATATAATATTTAGATTATTATTAACATTTTAAATTATAATATAACAACAACCTTCCTACCAACCAACCTATTTTAAAATAATAACATTGACCATGTATATTATAGACTATCACATCATCAATAAGTGTGATGTGTTTTTCATTTTTGATTTATTTGGATTGTAATATAGATTGATTTGTTGAATATATATGATATTTTTATCATAATTATCATGATCCATCCTGAACTGGTCACCCGAGTCAGTCGTGGCATGGGTCGAACTGCGTTCCCGATCCCCATGGGATGGTAACCAGTTTAGGGCATCCAAATAAAGCAGTTGCGAATGATTTAGCCAAGAAAATGTTGATAAATAAAAAAAATTAAACATAAAAAACTAGTAGAAAAAATAAAAAAACAAGGTAGTGAAACATACCTCAAGTTAACTTGTGGGTCACCACGGGAAACTAAACCAAACTCACTCCAAGAGAGACCCAAACTAGAGGAACCTAAAACATAAAAATAATGTTGGCCTGATATTCTAGATGTTCAATAGGAATTACAAGGTTAAAAACTCCCTTTGAATTTAACATTGAAAAGAAATCCAAATCATTCAAGTTTGAAAATATAACAACATTAGAATTCAATTTACCATTCCTAAAAATTTATGAAATCCATTTCCCAGAAAAACCATTCCATTTTATCAAATTTCCAAAATATTTTACATGCACATATATTTATTTTAGAATGAAAGAAAACAATTTAAAAATACAAACATGTATTTTTTAAAAAGGGGAAACAATCTTGAAGCAACTAATATAGAAACAATTTCAAAAACACAATGTCATTAGTGAGCACTATGGTCAATACCTATAGGTAAATTTAACAAAATGAACCCGAGGATCCTCATAACTCAGTGAAATGTGGTATATAAATCACGAAAAACAACATTCTCTTGAACAATACACTAGTAGAGGACACCCCCATAACATATTAGTCTCCCACCATCATCCATAATCATTTAGTCAGTGTTGTAGCACCAATCCTACAAGATGAAAAAAATGACTAACCACTTCCAAATCATCTAGAATACTAGTTCTAGTCTACTTACAAATATATAATGTGCATCATATGTTCTCTATTTCAAGTGGTGGTGAGTTTTCAACAAACTAATATTAATTAACATATCATTCTCTCAATTTAAAAACACACTCACCCTCTCACCACCAATCTCCCTCCATGAGTACATCCCCATTTCTATAACAAAAAAATTTCAAGCCTCATTACTAGTCACATATCAAAATGCACACATTAAACACACACTTCATTTTCTAAAACAAGGGGACATGCCTCAAGAGTGGTTTTCCTTTTTTACAATCCATTATTAAAGTGTTAAAAGGGGATTAATTATATAAAATTAAATCTTTTCATTTTAGAACACATAATCACCCAAGACATTAAAGTTTCTAAAATAATTTAAAAACATAATTGGACAACCAATGTAATACACATTTAAAAATAATCAAGAAACCATGCTTACAATGGTGTAATTATTTCAAGAAAGTCAAACCATAACATTACCACGAGTTCACATCAAAAAAAAATATGGAAATCACATTGGAGATTTTTGGAAAAACAAAAATTTTATTACAATTGTATAACTAAACTGGTTGAAAGGAAAGACACATTTTGAAATATTCATTACTAATTCAGGACTACATAGGAAATGACTTTTTAGGAAATGTCACTTAATACCAAATTGGAATTAGAAATAAATTTCATTTACCAAAATAATGGCATAATCATTTCTAGAAAATGCAACCAAGTTTCATAGCCTATATATATTTAATAAATATAAAATATGTTTTTAAAGCAATAAATAAATCATTGGATTCCAATTAAAGGCATGAAATAGGGGACCAACCTCAGGGTGGAAACAAACTGAATATTTGGCCCTTAGATCTTTCTAACTAAAAAGTTGATGCTCCCCACTATAAATATGAGCCTTCACATTCATGTAAGGATAACTATCCCGAATTCACACATATGTATGGCCATGAACATGTGCAAGGAGATCCTTACATATATTATTATATGAATGTAGTATTCTCTACTCACCTACGTATGATTTTTCATATATATAAATGGGAATACCTATCCCCATACATGAATATTCATTTCCATGGATGATTATAAATGTAACGGGGGAACCCACATATACATAAATACACACACATGAACACAGATGAAACTCGCCTTAGCCCTGGTGACTCAAAACCACTTGGAACAGTCCAACGCATTACAAATAAATACTAGGAACCATAAAAACTTAGAAGAAAAGTTCAATTCCCCTAAAATAAATAATTACGAACCTATAAATGACATAATACTCTCAAATAAATGGGTTTTTATCTCATCTGTGGCATAAAATCCATACATCGGATGGTATCGGTGAATCAAAAACACATGAAACAATCCAACACACCTTAAAATAAATTATAGAGAATTATAAATTACAAACCCCCAAATAAAACTAAGCGACAATGCATAGCAAAGGAAAACCTTACCTGATATCTATGGTGGGTGGAAAAAATCAAACTGAACAACTTCACCTTCTATAGTTATTATCAGAATACATGTGAAAGAGACATGAGAAACCCATTATCCACCCAAAAATTGAGAATCAAAAACAAAAACATGGGTTAGCTAAACCCTAGGTTCAGTTGAACCCAATTTGGCGATGAAGGGAGAGAAAAACATCCAAGAAAGGAAGGAGGAGGGCTTACTCGAGAAGTCCTCGCCACGAATTGGGAGGAGAGACCATGACCGAAGGGAGGGATAAACAACTATCGAATGTGATGTAGAGTCTTTGGATGAGGGATGCATGACACACATAAATGAAAGGTGGAAGGGGGGTATTGCAACCTAAGGGGTAAAGGGGCAGGGGAAGAGGTAATAATAATAATAATAATAATCATCATCATCATATTAAAAATAAAAACAGAATAATAATTTTAATAACAAATTTTTTATTAAATAATATTTTAATTATGATTTCTTTTTTAAAAAATAATTTTTTTTGTTAAAATTTATTTTATTTAAAAACATAGGTAGACCACATGGTTATCTGGTTAAAGCTGCATAATTCCTGAACTATGCTCTACCAGCGTACAAGATTCAACCATTCCCAAAACACACATTTCATAATCAAAAGTAAAAATTTTAAACAAGGACTCAACCTTCTCAAACAAAAAATAAAATAAGACAAAAGATGACTAAAATAATTAAAATAAATGAGTAGTGTTGGGTCGTGGTGTGAGAATTCCCCCACCCATGACACATTCTTCCCCAACAATGTCCCAAATATCTCGTTTGGTCAAATCAGGGATAAAAAAATAATTACTCTGAGAACTGTACCCTGGTCATTTAAGGATTGAAATCCAAGAAATCACAAGAAAACCAATAGAATAGTCATCGGGATCCCAAGATTGGAACCATTAAATGAGAGGACCGGTAATGAAGGATCATCATCTCCAAACAAAACCACAACATAGAACACTTCAATCCCTAACATAAAAATAACCAAAGCTCAGTGGAACTTCCACAGAAATTCATAAAGAGACTCATTAACTGGCTAAATTATTACCACGTTCGAGGTTCTCTTTGAAGATTGAGTTTCCCTTTTGTTTGTTTCATTATGGTCTCGCCACCATATTAGCATTCAGGCGAACATTAAACCTTCCTAATTGAAACCACTCAAAAAACAAACCGAACTCCTATCACATACGAGACCGGTGATGTGTCTCCTAACCATTTCAAGAACAAGATAGTACAATGTGGGTCAGACCTTCCATCCTGAACCCACCAGCACAGACCAATTCCCAACACAATAGGGGGGGGGGTCACCAATGGATGGAACCTGAAATGAACACTGATTTATGACTCATCACTTCTTTAGGACATGATCATCCCCAATGGGTAACAATCAATACCCAAAACCATTTAAAAGGAAGACTAGTCACTCGAATGTTTATATCCCACAAGACACAGAAATGATAAACTCTCAAAAGAGGTCACCGGGACCATCAAAATAAAAGGTCCCAAAAAAAGAACCATAGAAAAGGAAAAGTCAACTGGCATCCTTTAATACATCAGAGAAAATAGATTGACTTCATGTCCCCCTCCCCCACCCACAGCTAGAGACCGCTCGACTACATGAAAAGATTTACTCTGCGATCTATGGATGTAGTACTAATGTCTAGAAGAATTTTTGGCACAATAATTAGGAACTGACAACCTCTAAATGATTCTTATACTTCAAAAATACAACATTTTTTGTGTCCACAACCTCAACATGCCTTCAAAGGAGAATGGAAATGGGGCTTAGAGTGCCAAACCAACAACATTGGAAGCAATAATCATTTGGGAATTAGATCTAGAAATAGGGAGTGCCAAGGGAGACAACCCAGTAATAGGTTCCTCCAGTTCCCACTCCTCACTGGATATGGAAGCTTTCATGAGAACCTAAAGAAACTAAAATGCCTTCTAACATATTCCACCCATTATGACTCAAATTTATAAAATAAATGAGAAAGTATCATCACCAATCTTGATAAGGTCATTTTAACAGAAAAAAACTACTAACACCCTTATGTCATCTAGAGTTCCCAGATACCTGAAGACACACCAAACTATCTCAGGTTACGCCAAAACAACTATTAAACCATGGAAACCAAAATAAAAAAACAACATGAAAAGAGGTTTTCACCCCGACACACCTTTTAGAGTCTGGGTAAATCCATCAACTGAAAAGGATCCGTCAGAGGCCATTGGACATTTCAGGGAGGCATACTATAAATGAGAAACACATAGCCAACTCGAATCTCATCGCAAAACAAGAAACCAAGTTCCATCATAAATAAAACCCTAACATTAACATCATCTCATCATTGTAATACTAATTCAGAAAACAAGCACCACATAATAAAAACATAACTCCCCTTAAAAATTCACCACTTCCATTTTGAACTCAAATAATTTTCCACATTAAAAAAATAATCTCAACACCAAAACCCACTTCAAAATCACTTTCTTTTTTAGACCTTTTTGGAAAAAAATAATTCCAATAGCCCCACTTATCAAAACCTTCTTTTAGAAAACAAAATTGATCCTTGAAATCCAATCACCTACCATTAGTATTCTATCAAGTCTCAGATGTATTTACACTCTCATGAATAATTAGCACCCATCCACACATTCCAAATCAATATCCACTATCCATATATTTGATTCCAAGAAGAATACCAAACTTCAAACTAGTCATTTCCTAATTCTAATTTTCAAGAGTCATCAGTTTAATATTTCACTAAAAAGTGGAAAAGAGCCAAAACATTTTCTAAATTCACTTCCAATTTACTCTTTATAATGTCTTTCAAACAACCTAAAATAGTTCTCGAAATGACAACCCTTTTCAAAATTACTCAATTCATTCTAAAACAAAAAAAAGATTTTCATTTCAGAAATCCAATTGCAATATACTAATAATTAATTTTTCAATCGAATAAAAACACCCCAAAACAAACTATAAATTACACGAAGAACATCGCAAAATATTCAATACACTCAATGAAATAAGATTCCAAATTATCAAATAAAAAAATGCTACTCAGTTTGGTCACCAGGTTTGGAAGACTGTGCACCAACCGAGTGAGCACATATGAAGTCATCAGAGGTAATTTCATGGTCTGTACATGGCTTTCCAGGAAATTTAAAACAACCATGAACCCTCCAAAATAACGATTGAATCTCAAAACTAACTAGAAACACCCAAACAAGGCTATGTAATTCAATGACAAATGAGATCCAAGCACTAAATTTTAGGTAAAACCATCCCAGAACACTATGGAAATTCGAGTGTCATTCTGAATAGGCGGTGATCAAGCACCTAACCACAATTGACCACTTGGATTCCAATAATCCTAACTCAAAACTATTTTAAATCCCCAAAGAACATGGGATAAACCTCCTCTAACACCATTTTTTCACAAACTACCCTGGTTCGACCCCGAACTAGACACCTGAAATGGTTGTGACATGGCCCGAATGATGTTCTCGATCCACACGGGCTCAAAACCAGTGCTAGGCATCAAAATAAAATATTTGGTAATGATTTATAATAGAAAATTCATATAGGTAAAATAATTTAAACTGAAAAAACTATTTTTGAAAATAAAAATAACTTGAGTAGTGAAACATACCATAAGTGACCTCATGGGTCACCATGGGACACCAAACTAGACTCTCCCCAAGAGCGAACCAAACTAGATGAACTTAAAACTAAAAAAATTTATCTATGAACACAAAGATATTAAGTATGAATTCCAAGGATAAACAATACCCTATTCCCTTGCAATTAAAACGAACCCCAAATCACTCTAGTTTGAAAATACAACCATTTAAAAATTATATTTAATATTCTTACATATTTAGCCATTCCATTTCCAAGAAAAACCCTTCCCTTTTTTCACAATTAAAAAATAGTTTTCAAGCTTTTATAGTCATTTTTATATGAAGGAAAAATATTTTAAAATTAAAAACATGTATATTTACAAAGGGCGAAACAAGCATGAAGAAACTAAAATGGGAATCATTTCTGAAACACCATTACATAATAGTGAAAAATGGCCAATCCCTATAGGTAACTAACACAAATGGGACTCTAGGAACCTCATAACTCAGTGAAATGTGGAATATAAACCATGAACAAAAACGTTCTAATGAACTAACCACTACTATGGGGAATCCCCATAACCTTGTGGTCACTCATCATCATCCATCATCATATCGTTAGTATTATAGCGTCAATCCTATTAGAAAAAACTGGGAATAACTACATCCAAATCATCTAGCGTAGTAGTCACAGTCCTCCAACCAAGATACCATGGGCTTTCTCTATGCTCTATATAAAGTTATGGTGAGTTTTCATTAAACTATCTTTCATGAGAATATCATTCTCTTTATTTAAAAACACACTCACCCCATCACCATCGATCTCCCTCCTTGAACACATCCCCATTTTCTATCACACAATAAAATGTGCAATACACTTTACATGAGATATATCACAATCCACATATCCAACATACGCATCATTTTCTAAAGAAAGTGGGAATTCCACAAGAGGGGTTTTACTTTTTCACAAACTATTCAAAAAGTATCAAAAAATATTAATTATATACATGGAATACATTTTATTTTAGAACACATAATCACCCAAAACATTTATTTTTCAAAAATAATTTAACAGGTCAATTGAAAAACCAATGTACTACACATTTAAAAAATTTTGGAACCTGATTCACGCTCAAATTTACCCAAGATAAGAAGGTAGAATGGTCCTTGTAGTCTAGCTTGGGTTGTCGAATCCTCAAGGACCTAAGAAGTAAACAATAGACAAACACATTCTAAGGACTATTTTTGGCTATGAAGTGGGAAACTTCTATTGATTTTAGATGGGTTTAAAGGATCAATAACATAATTAAGTGAATTCAATTTAAAATAATGAGTTGATCCTAGGTTATCACTTGGGGTGGATTGGATGAAATTCTTTTTCAACTACTTCAATTTATAATATTTTTAATGGGTTCATTTATGAAAATCAAACAACGTCCTCAATTACTGGTTTAATACCTACACACATTAATACTAATCTCCTATACACTTGAAGGATCAATGTTTTGATCACTTCAAGGTAAAGGTTTGTATTAGAACTTGAAGTGTGTGGCCTTCATTTCAACAAGGACTATGGAGTTTAAAAATCATCAAAGAAAAATCTCAATTCAAAAAGTGATTATACATTAATGGGGTGATAAATAACATCCAATACATCCCCTTGATACTCCCTTGAATCAACCCATAAGTGTGTTATCCCTCCATTGATTCTATAGTTTCAATGGAAGCGGAAAGTAGAGTGATGAGGGAGGAAATGGAGAAGTAAAGAAAATAATAAAAAGAAAATGATCACTCCACCATTGTGTGAATAATTTCACAAGATTTGGAGTGAATAAATTCACATATTGAGGTAACAGTATCAAAGTGAGATGGAGAAAAATAGAATAATAGGAGAATATGAACATCTATTAAGAAACTAGGATGAATTAAAACAACTTACATGTGAATGAAGAACATTACAAAGACAAATTGGTAGCATAACATTAAGATGAAAAAAAAGCTCAAAGATGAAAAAATACTCCACCACCACTACCTTAAATAGGAATTTTGGAAGATTTGTGTTGATACTCAAATAGTTAAAAGCATCCCGCTTGATTATGGTAGACCTAGGGTGGTGGAAAGCTTGTGGAACTTGGACTTTTCCACACTTGACCTAAGGTGGCAGCCAACTTTCATCCATCAAAAAGACGCGCTTGGAAGACCTTATAGATGGAAGAATCAGAGTGGGCCATAGAAGAATAAAATGGTTCCCCGGATGTCTTCTAACCTCATGTAAATTTGGGCCCAATTATAGTTGTGGATTCCATGATATGATCATATTGGTTTGATTTAGTTCTCAGACGTAGAATCTGGTGCAGAATTTTATCTATAAGTTGGTCCACCTAAATGACCACAATGGAAGCAGAGTTATCATTGGATCCTGAAGCGTTATTTCTTCCTCTACAATTATTCTAGAATCCAAAGAAATTTTGGATTCATTGGGCCGATATGATAGGCCCCACATTCTCATCAGTGGGCTGGTGTCAAATCTGACTTCTCCAGAATTGTTTCCCTTCATCACAAAATATCCCCATCTTCTTCAATTAATTATCCATTGTTCCCAGAATAAACAATTTTCATATTGAAGTGTAGATCAAATTTAAAAAATATCAAATTAAAATATTTATAATTAGATTCCATAAAATCAGATGAATCATTGGGTACTCTAAATGATGTTAAAAAATGTACCACGTAATAATTCATTTTAAGAAAGAATTATAATCATAATGTGAAATAATGTTCAGAGTGTAAAATGAAATAAAATTGTGTTTATGAATAATAAATCACATGAATATTATATATATTTACAATGAATATTAGCCTCGTTTAGTGGATAATCACACCCCCAAATTGATTTTTTCTAGTCCCGAGCGAAATATATCTCAACAATATGAAATTCGAATTCCCTTTTCCAAAAACATTTTAATACACAATGATCACCAAAAACATCAATACCAAACAATCATGAAACCTATATAAATATTTTAATACATTATAGTTTCATAAGCATATCCCAATCCCAAGCCCATTATTTTGTTCAAATTCATTTCCATATTTCATCCAATATCAATTAAGTATGAGGATGTGTTGTGCATCAAAATAGACATGGGCGTTCATCTTTATTCAAGGGGGAAATGAAGGAAGTGCTAGGTGGAATCACATTTCAATATTAAGATGAGTATTCAATTTTTTTATATTATTATTATTATTGTTTTTTGTTTTTTGTTTTGTTTTTGTGTTTGTTTTTGTAATTTTTCCATTGTAAATGAAATTGCACTAAAAAGAGTCAACCTATGTAGAGAGACTTTGCTGATGACTCCTAGGCTCAAAGACCATAGGGAACCAAGTGAGGACCACATACTCGAGCATTATCTCGAGTTAACTCGGTCAAAAAAAAATCAAATTACCAAAAAGGGAGATAAAATTACTAACTCTGGGCCAGATAACTATGGAGTCACGATCCCCAAGTGCCCAAAGCATCGCATTAGGTCATTTCATTGCTCTATGCGCAATTTTTTATAATTGAATACTCATATTAAAACTAAAATTATCACCAAACCTATGATATTTATTTGGGGAACCCCATGAACTCAAACTAATACCCCACTATCCAGAGGACGTACATTGTGATATTTTTTTTTATTTGGATGAAAATATAAACGATGAAATATCACATTGGACAGCCAAACTTTCTAAAATATATGCTCATGAAATTATAAAAGGATTAAAATTAGAATCAGGGCATGCTAAATTATTTGATATTCAGTTTCAAAGTGTGCAATGTCTATTACCATGTTCAATGTTAACGTATTTTTTTCTTTCCATTTACACATTTGTTTTTCAAATCATTAATTTTTTTGACACAAAAGAATTTTTTATTTTATCTCCCCCTCCAACTAAAAATAACACTGTCCCCAGTGTTTAAAGAAAACAAAATTTAGAAGGGGGTAGAGGTAGAGAAATAATTTTCAAAATGAAAATTTAAAATGAGGATCATAGAATGAAGTCACCAGGTGGTTGAAGTTGAAATTCGTCTTTCTCCCTTTTAATCCATTGATATCCATGTCACTTGCAGAGTTCCCTAGTAGAAAAAGGAAAATCAATACAAACAAAGAAAAACCAAACTATATATATATATATAATAATGAAAGTAAAATATGAGTATATATATAAAATTTTTATAATAAAGAAGCACAAAAAGTCATAGATCAGTGGTAAGAGCGTGCCCCTGTCTTCCTTCGGTCCCAAGTTCGAATCCTTGCGGCTTCACCGGTTGCGACAGGGTTTGACCCTTGACCCATGCCGTGTCCCTTTTTATTTTATTTTTATTTATTTTTTTATTTTATTTTTTTATTTTTTTTAAACCTAAATGAACATTAAAATAAAATAAACTAATGATACATTGTCTTCTTTTTAAATTTCTGGGTAAGGCATTACTCAAGGATCACACCACGTGACACGAATGAATATGGTTCTCCCCTTTCATACCCATCCATACTAATAATAGAAGAACATGTCAACAGTCTATTTTTTTAAATATAAAAATGATTAATTAATCCAATTTAAAATATATATTTTATTAAAACAAGAAAATGATAGGAAACATGAAATCCATGGGTTTCCACCCATGTAGCGCATTGATGAATGTCGCTATCCCGACATGGATCCTAAATCTATCAATTTTTTTCTGGTTCATAGGTTGGCTCAGTAAACTCAACCTCTATTTCCTATTTACTGAATGATTCAATGAATGGTTTTATACTTTTACCATTGACCTTGAAAATGTAACCACTTGTGGGATCTTGAATCTCTACTACCCCATGAGGGTATACATGATGCACTATGAAAGGACCTGTCCATCTAGAACTTAACTTTACCGGGTGTAAATGAAGTTTTAAACTATACAAGATCACATGTTTTCCCGGTTCAAAATGTTTGACCTTGATATTTCTAGATTGGTAGGCTTGAACTCAAGCTTTATTGTTCCTTGAACTTTCATAAGCCTCCATCCTTAGTTCCTCCAATTCATTGAGATCTAATTTCCTTTTTTTTTCTGGCCAATGAGAGGACACAATCCATTTTCTTAATTGCCCAGAAGGCCTTATGCCCAATTTCAACTGGTAAATGGCATGATTTTCCATAAACCAACCTATATGGTGACATTATTTGGATGGTTTTTAATGTTGTACGATATACCCAAAGATCATCCAAGAGTTTCTCGGACCAATCTTTCCTAGAATGATTGACAGTTTTCTGAAGAATTTGTTTGATTTCAGGATTGGCTAACTCAGCTCGACCATTGGTCTGTGGGTGGTAAGCAGTGGACAATTTTTGATAAATTCCATATTTTTCTATGATTTATGAGAATGGATGATAGAAAAAATGAGTTCCATGATCACTAATGATATCCATAGGAATTCCAAGTCTTGAGAAGATGTTTTCCTTGAGAAATCTAATCACAGTTTGATGAACATTGGATTTTTTAGGAATGGCCTCAACCCATTTGAAGACATTATTGATAGCTAAGAGAATGTAAATATATCCCCTAGAGTTTGGGAAGGGACCCATGAAATCTATTCCCCAATAGTCAATGATTTCAACCACTAAGATGGGAGTGAGTGGCATTTGATTCCTTTTTTTTGATGGACCCTACTTGTTGACACCGAGGATAGCTTTGACAAAATGTGTAGGAGTCCCTTGAGAGGGTGGGCTAGAAGAGACCACATTGAATAATCTTAGAAGATGTTTTCTTAGAGGAAAAATGTCCTCCACATGACTCACTATGACAAAATTTATGAATGGACTCTTATTCGGATTCTGGGACACAACTCCTAATGACTTGGTCAGGGCAGAACTTATAGAGGTATGGATCATCAAACATATAGTGTCTAATATCAGAAAGGAATTTACTTCGAGCTTGAGTCCCTAAGAATTATGGAATGACACATGTAACTAAGAAATTGCGTATGTCGGCATACCAAGGGCAGTCACTCACAGAGTATAGGTGTTCATCAAGAAATGAATCAGACACAGAAAGTTTATTTGATTTGTCTTTCAATTCCATCATAGAGAGGTGATCAGCTACAAAATTTTCAATGCCCTTTTTATCCTTGACTGTGAGGTCAAATTCTTGTAATAGAAGGACCCACCTAATCAGTCTAGCCGTAGCATCTAATTTTTGGAAGAGGTATTTTAGTGCAGAATTGTCAGTGAACACAGTGATAGGGGATCCTAAAAGGTAGAACCTAAAATTCTCTAAAGAAAACACAATAGCAAGTAACTCCCTTTCAGTAGTGGTGTAGTTGATTTGGGAATCATTTAAGGATTTTCTTGCATAAGCAATGACATAAGGAGTTTTATCACTACTTTTTCCTAACACAGATCCTACAGTAAAGTCACTGGCATCACACATAAGTTTGAAAGGAAGGTTTAAATTTGGAGATTTCATAATGGGAGGAGAGGTGAAAGAGGATTTGAGGGTTGGAATGAACCCTCATAGCTTTCTGTCCAAACAAATAGATCATCCTTTACTAGGATAGCCCAAAGGGGATGGGAAATTGAACTAAATTACTTGATGACTCTTCTATAGAAACCAGCATGTCCTATGAATGACCTCAATTACTTGATAGTTTTGGGTGATGTAGGGTGAAGAATGATGTCAACCTTGGCTTTATCAAATTCAATCCACCTACCTGAGACTAGATGGCCCAGAACTAGTCCCTCTTTAACCATGAAATGGCATTTTTCCCAGTTTAGGTCCATAATTTTTTCTTCACATGTTGATAAGACTCTCTCCACATTCTGCAGACATCCCTCAAATATATCCCCAAACATAGAGAACTCATCCATGAAGACCTCTAAAAAATACCCTACCATGTCTGAGAAGATTCCCATCATGCACCATTGGAAGGTTCCAGGAGTATTGCATAAACCAAATGGAATGTGTTTGAAGGTAAAGGTGCTGAATGGACATGTGAATGTAGTCTTCCTTTGATCCTCTAGGGAGACCTCAATTTTATTATACCCCAAGTTCCCATCTAAGAACCAGTAAATGGCATGACCTGCCACTCTCTAAAGGACTTGGTAAATGAATGGTAAGGGGAAATGGTCCTTCTTTGTGAATGATTTTAGCTTCCTATAGTCAATGCAGACCCTCCATCCACTACTCACCCTTGTTAGAAGAATCTCTCCATCCTCATTGGTTAGCACTGTGATTCCAACATTTTTTTTGAACCACTTGGATTGGGATCTCCCATTCACTCTCAACTATGGGATATATGATACCAGCTTTTTACAATTTTAGAAATTTCTTTCCTTACTACCTCCATGAGATTAGGATTGAGTCGCCGTTAAGGTTGATGACATGTCTTTGAATCATATTCCAGAAAAATCCTATGAGTCCCAATAAGTGGGATAATCCTGTGAGTATCAGATATGGTCCAACCAATGGATTTCTTATGTTTCCAAAGGACATCTAGAAGAATCCGCTCATGATTGTATTCAAGAGAGGAATAAATTACAATAGTATGTGTTTGATTTCCCCCTAGGAAAGAATACTTGAGTGCAGTGGGAAGTTCCTTCAATTCAAGCTTAGGTTGGTACAAAATTTCATCAGAAGATTGGGACATTGGATCAAGATCAATTTTATTTCCTAATGTTTTAGATAGGATTGATTCCCCACATGTAGAAGTTTCAACTACTAGATTAGAATGATCAGATTTTGGGAAAGAAGTAGGAGTGGTCTCTATGAAACTGGTTTCATGAAAGGTTTCATTGATTGTTGGACCTAAGACTTCAACATAAGAGCAATTTGAAAATGATTCAAGCCTAGGAGATAAAATTTCATTATATGAACAATGGAAATAAATCTCATCCTGACTTAAACATTCATCAAATATTCCTTGATGTTCTGTGGATTCATTATCAAAGCTTTATATCATGTTTTATTCATTAATGTCCTCATCATCCCCTATTTGTCAGCTTGCATTATAGATGTTCAATTATAGACTGATGTTTTCAAATGTGATGGTCATGTTCCCATTTCAGACTCAAATAACAGAGTTTATTATTGCAAGGAAAGGATGACCAATGATGATTGGGGTTTGTTTCTTATTTCCTATGTTTGGACGGTTGTCCAGGACAATGAAGTCAGCAGGGTAGATGATTTTTTCAACCTTTACCAGAAAATCCTTTAAAATACCCTGTGGAACCCTAATTCTATGATCAGCAAGTTGAAGTGTGACAGATGTGGGTTGGAGCTCTTCTAGGCCAAACTGGTAGTACACAACATAGGGAATGAGATTCACACTAGCAGCTAGGTCACACAAGGCCTTGAAAACATTGCTCTCTCATAGTTCAAAATTCATGTAAGGGTAAACCTAGGTCATTAAACTTATGAGGAATGGTCCCTTGAATGGTGGTACTCACATTAGCATCCAAAAGGACTTGGTTTTATGTGAAAATTTTCTTTTAAAAGTTCACAAGTCCTTAAGGTACTTTGAGTAGGAAGGTATGTTTTGGATGGAATCGAGAAGGGGAATGTTCAAATTTACATTTGAGATGATTTCCCTCAATGTTTCACTCAATTTAGGTTTGGTTTTCCACCTCATGCATTGAGGAAATAGTGCAGGTTGTGGGGTTGTTTGTTGAAAAGTTGTTTCTTTGACAATGTTATCATGTTTTTTAGTTTGATCATTTGGTTCATTTGAATTTTCATCCAAGTTTGAATCTTCAGGTGGGTTCTGAATTAGTTTTTTATGTTTCTCAATTGATTTCCCACTTCATAAAATAGTCGCAGCCTTTAGTTGTTCATGAGTTGTTTGAGTACAACTTGACTCTCCCCTTGAAGATGAGGATGGTACCTCCTGAGTAGGCATGGGTTCCCTTCTAGTTTTGATGGTTTGAAGTTCTTGTTTAAGGGAAGTGTCTTCCATGTTCATCCTCTTCATTTTATTTCACAATTGTTCTATTATGCTTTGTGGAACTGATTGGGTTAGTGCTTGAGAAGATTGGTTTATCACAGGGGGATATTTTAGAGGTGGGATGGTTTGTTTAAAATGGACTGGTGGCTGTTGGTATTGGATAGGTTGGGTTTGGAATGGGTTATGGGTTTGGTAGTTCTGTTGGGGGTATGGATTTTTTCCCTATGGTTGGCTAGGTTGCATGTTATCTTTCTAGTAGAAGCCTGGGTGGTCAATATACCTTGGGTTGTAGTTGTTTTGGTATTGAGTCTTTTGAAAGTTCAAAGCATTTACTTCTGCTGAGGGTACTACTAAAAGAACATCCTTGATGGATGAAATGGTTGGGAAGTTGTCTGTCTTATGGTCATGTTTGTCACAAATTGTGCAAACAGGGTCAACAGTTTGGATTTCATGGACTTTCCTAAGGTCTATCTCTTCAACCTTCCTATAGTGTTCTACGAGTTTAGCCCTAAGGATTTCCTCTTCTCTAAGTGTATGAATTCTAGTAGTCCATTGTGGCTTTTCAGAATAATTTGAAGTTCCCCATGTTTGGTTTTGTTCAGAAAGTCTTTCTAGATACCCGTAAGCATCATTTGGGGATTTTTTTAAAGGGTTCATTACATATCATGTCAATGAATTGTTTATTACCTGGACCCAACCCATCATAGAAAATTCTCACATGTTCGGGAATAGAAAAACCATGGTGTGGAACCATGTTTAGAGTGTCTTTGAACATCTCCCATGTTTCATAGAATGACTCTGCCTCTTTTTCAAAAAAGTTTTGGATACTCTTTTTAAGTGCAACTGTTTTGTGGTGGGGAAAGTATTTTTTTGTAGAATTCTCGTTGTAGTTGGTCCGAAGAGTTGATGGATGATGGTATCAAGTTTTTTAGTGAATTGTTTTCTCTATAATTTAAAGAATAAATAAATAGACACATCTTAGCGGATTCTAGTTGATGTGGGGGACACATGGTTTCTACAATGTCACTGAACTCCTTAATGTGAAGGCAGGGCATCTCAAACTCCATTCCATGGAATGTGGGAAGATGGTTTAGGACATGGGGTTTAAATATGTAGTTGGCATCTACTAAGGATTTTTGTCTAATGCATGAGGGGGCATTGGTCCAGGAAGGTTTGAGATAGTCATTCATGGTTTGATCAACTGCATTCCCCAAGATTGGGGCTGCCTCATTTGGGTTTCCATTTTCGTTTCCACCTGGGTTTATGAGTTGGTTTCATTGAAGACCTTCTATTGAAATGGGATAAATTTTTGACTCTAGAGTATTAAGAATATTATGATCTAAAGGAAAGAGTTCCCTTGGTGTACTTGACCCCCCAACCGCAGGAGTATTCACCCTAACTAGACGGTTTGATTGATCACGGGTGTAGTCGGACATGTACCAAAAGAAAAAAAACGAGAAAGGGAAAAGATAAGAGAATTTGGACAAGAAAATAAGAGATGGGGGAGTATATAATGGGTGCTTAGATGACTTACTTTGGTCCCTGGAAACGGCGCCAAAATTTGATTCATGCTCAAATTTACCCAAGAGATGATGGTAGAACGGTCCTTGTAGTCAAGTTTGGGTTGTCAAATCCTCAGAGACCTATGAAGTAACCTATAGATACACACATTCTAAGGACTGTTTTTGGCTATGAAGTGGCCAAAATGGGTTTATTTTAGATGGGTTTAAAGGATCACTAACAGATTTAAGTGAATTCAATTTAAAATAATGAGTTGATCCTAGGTTATCGTTCAGGGTGGATTCGATGAAATTCCTTTTCAACTATTTCAATTTCTAAAATTTGAGATGGGTTCATTTAGGATGATCAAATAAAATCCTCACTTACTGGTTTAATACCTAAACAATTTAATACTAATCACCTATACACTTGAAGGATCAATGTTTTGGTACTTCAAGGTAATGGTTCGTATTAGCACTTGAAGTGTGTGGCCTTAAATTCAATAAAGACGATATAGTTTAAAACTCATCAAATAAAAATCTCAAATAAAAAAAGTGATTATACAATAATGGGGTGATAAATAACATCCAATACAGTACCTTGATACTCCCTTGGATTAACCCATAAGTGGGTTAGACCTCCATTGATTCTATGGTTTCAATGGAAGCGGAAAGTAGACTCATCATGGAGGAATTAGAGAAGTAAAAAAAACAATAAAAATAAAATGATCACTCCACCGTTGTGTGAATAATTTAAATAGATTTGGTGTAAATAAATTCACACCTTGACGCAACAGTATTAATGTGAGATGGAGAAAAACATAATAATAGGAGAAGATGAACTTTTATTTTGAAACTAGAATGAATTAAAACAATTTACATGTGAATGAAGAACGTTACAAAGACAAATTGGCAGCATAACATTAAGATGAAAACACAGCTCAAAGATGATAAACTCCTCCACCACCACTACCTTAAATAGTAATTTTTGATCTTTTGGGTCGATCCTCAAGCAGTACAAAGCATCCCACTTGATTATGGTAGGCATAGGGTGGTGGAAATCTTGCGGAACTTGGACTTTTCAACACTTGACTTGAGGTGGAGGGGAGCTTTCATCCACCAAACAGACATGCTTGGAAGACATTTAAGATGGCCTAATTAGAGTGGGAAATTGAAGAATAAACTGGCTCCAAGGATGTCTCCGAACCGCATGTAAATTTGGGCCCATTTGGAGTTTTGGATCTTAAGATATGATCATATTGGTAGGATTTTTTTGGGCCGCAGAATCTAGCCCATAATTTTATCTCTAACTTGGTCCACCTAAATGACCACAATGTAGGCTAAATTAGCATTGGATCCTGAAGCGTTATTTCTTCCTCTACATTTCATCTAGAATCCAACGAATTTTGGGATTCATTGGGCCTGTATGTTGCGCCCCACATTCTCATCAGTGGGCTGGTGTCCAATCTGACTTTTCCAGAATTGTTTCCTTTCATCACAAAATATCCCCATCTTCTTCCATGAATTCTCCATTGATACCTGAATAAAACTTGTTCATATTGAATTTTAGATTAATTTTATAAAATATCAAATTAAAATATTTATAATTATATTCCTTAAAATTAGATGTATCATTGGGTACATTAAATGATGTTAAAAAATGTACAACATAATAGTGCATTTTAAGAATGAATTACAATCATAATGTGAAATTATGTTCAAAGTGTAAAATGCACTAAAATGGTGTTTATGAATAATAAATAACATCAAAATTATATATATTAACAATGAATATTAGCCTCTTTTAGTGGCTATCAAACCCCCCCCCCCAACCTGAGTTTTTCTAGTCCCGAGTAAAATATATGTCAACAATATGAAATCCGAATTCACTTTTCCAAAAACATTTTAATACACAATGATCACCAGAAACATCTATACCAAACAATCATTAAACCCATAAAAAGATTTTAATACATGATAGTTTCATAATCAGATCCCAATCCCAAGCTCATTCCTTTGTTCAAATTCATTTCCATATTTCATCCAATTTCAATTAATTATGAGGATGTGTTGGGCATCACAATAGACATGGGGGTTCTTCCTTATTCAAGGGGGAAATTAAGGAAGTTCTAGGTTGAATCGCATTTCAAAATTAAGATTAGTAATCAATTTTTTTATTTTATTAGTATTTTTTTGTTTTCTTGTTTTTTTTTTGCAATTTTTCCTTGGTAATTGAAATTTCACTCAAAAGAGTCAACCCATGTAGCGACACTTTGCCGAAGACTCCCAGGCTCAAAGACCTTAGTGCACCGAGTGAATCCCACATACTCGGGTATCATCTCGAGTTAACTCAGTCAAAAAAAATTCAAATTACCAAAAAGAGAGATAAAATTACTAACTCTGGGCCAAACAACTATGGAGTCAAGATCCCCAAGTGCTGAAAGCCACGCATTAGGTCAATTCATTTCTCTACGTGAATTTTTTTTATTCAACACTTATATAAAAAATAAAATGATCACAAAACCTATTCTATTTATTTGGGGGACCCCATGAACTCAAACTAATACCCCACTATCTAAAGGACGTGTGTTGTGATATATTTTTTTATTTGGATGAATATATAAACGATGAAATATCACATTGGACAACCACACTTTCCCAAATCTATGCTCATGAAATTATACAAGGAGTAAAATAAGAATCAGGGCATGATAAATTATTTGATATTCATTTTCAAAGTGTCAAATTTTTATTACAATGTTGAAAGATAAAGGGTCTTTTCCTTCCATTTACACTTTTTTTTTCAAATCATTCAATTTTTTGACACGAAAGCATTTTTTTTATTTTATCTCCCCCCCAACATTAAATAACATTATCCCCAATATTTAACGAAAATAAAATTTAGGAGGGGGTAGAGGTAGAGAATGAATGTTTATGAAGAAACATTAAAATTGGGAACATGGAATGAAGTCACCTGGTGGTTGATGTTGAAATTCTCGTTGCTCCCTTTTAATCCATTGATATCCATGTCACTTGCAGATTTCCCTAGTAGAAAAAGAAAAAACAAAACAAACAAAACAAAACAAAACAATATATTTATATATATATATATTTATATAATAAATAAAGTGAAATATAAGTATTTATATAAAAATTTTAGAATAAGGAAGCACAAAAAGCTGTAGGTCAGTGGTAAGTGTGCGCCCCTGTCTCCCTTTGGTCCTGGGTTCGATTCCCCGTGGCTTCGCTGGTTGCGATGGGGTTTGACCCACAACCCACGACGTGTCCCTTATTATTATTATTATATTATTATTATTTATTTTTTTATTTTTATTTTAAACTACAAAAACATTAAAATAAAATTAACTGATGATACTTTGTCCTCTTTTTAAATTTCTGGGTAAGGCATTACTCAAGGATCACACCACGTGACACGGAAGCATATGGTGCCCCCCTTTCATACCCATCCAATCTCATAATAGATGAACAGGAAAAAAGTCTATTTTTTCTTATATAACAATGATTAATTAATCCTATTTAAAATATATATTTTATTAAAACAACAAAATGATAGGAAACATGAAAACCATGGGTTGCCTCCCATGCATCACTTTGTTTAATGTCACTAGCCCGACATGGATCCTAAATCTACCAATTTTGTTTTCTGGTTAATAGGTTGGGTCATTTAACTCAACCTATATTTCTTGACTATTGAATGATTCAATGAATGGTTTTAACCTTTGACCATTGACCTTGAAAATGTAACCACTTATGGGATCTTAAATCTCTACTGCCCCATGGGGGTATACATGATGCTCTATGAAAGGACTGGATCATCTAGAACTTAACTTTCCTGGGTGTAAATGAAGTTTTAAAGTATACAGGAGCACACGTTTTCCCATTTCAAAAATGTTTGACCTTGATATTCTTAGATTGGTATGCTTGAACTCTAGCTTTATTGATCCTTGAAGTTTCATAAGACTCCATCCTTAGTTCCTCCTGTTCATTGGGATCTAATTTCCTTTTTTCCTAGCCAATGAGAGGTCATAATCCATTTTATTAATTTCCCAAAAGGCCTTATGCTCAATTTCAACAGGTAAATGGCATGTGTTTCCATAAACCAGCCTATATGGTGTCATTCCTATGATGTTTTTGAATGATTTATGATATTCCCAAAGAGCTTCCAAGAGTTTCTCAAACCAATCTTTCCTAGAAGGATTGACAGTTTTCTAAAGAATTTGTTTGATTTCACAATTGGCTAACTCAGCTTGACCATTGGTTTGTGGGTGGAAGGAAGTGGACACATTGTGAGAAATTCCATATTTTTTCATGAGTGATGAGAATGGACGATTGCAAAAATGAGTTCCACAATCACTAATGATAGCCATAGGAATTCCAAATCTAGAGAATATGTTTTCTTGAGAAATCTAATCATAGTTTGATGATCATTGAATTTCTTAGGAATGGCCTCAACCCATTTGGAGACATTATCGATAGCTCAAAGAATTTAAATATATCCCCTAGAGTTTGGGAAGGGACCCATGAAATCAATTCCCTAACAGTCAAAGATTTCAACCACTAAGATGCGAGTGAGTGGCATTTGATTCCATTTTGTGATGGACCCTACATGTTGACACCTAGGACAGATTTGACAAAATGTGTAGAAGTCCCTTGAGAGGGTGGGCTAGAAGAGACCACATTGAAGAATCTTAGACAATGTTTTCTTAGTGGAAAAGCGGCCTCCCCATGCCTCACTATGATAGAATTTCAGGATGGACTCTTGTTCAGATTCTGGGACACACCGCCTAATGGCTTGGTCAGGGCAGAACTTATAGAGGTATGGATCATCAAACAAATAGTGTCTAACATCAAAAAGTAATTTCCTTTGATCTTTAGTCCCTATGAATTTTGGAATGACTCTTGTAACTAAGAAATTTTCTATATCCGCATACCAAGGGAAGTCACTCACAGAGTATAGGTGTTTATCAGGAAATGAAGCTGACCCAGAATGGTGATTTGAGTTTTCTTTCAATTCCATCCTAGAGAGGTGATCAGTTACACAATTTTCAACACCCTTTTTATCCTTGATTATGAGGTAAAATTCTTGTAAGTGATGAACCCACCTAATCATTCTAGAATTAGCATCTTATTTTTGGAAGAGGTATTTTAGTGAAGAATGGTTAGTGAAAATAATGATGGGGGATCTTAAGAGGTAGGACCTAAAATTCTCTAAAGCAAACACAATAGCATGTAACTCCTTTTCAGTAGTGGTGTAGTTTATTTGGGCATCATTTAAGGATTTTCTTGCATAAGCAATGACATAAGGAGTTTTATCACAATGTTTTCCTAACACAGCTCCTATAGAAAATTCACTGGCATCACACATAATTTTGAAAGTAAGGTTTCAATTTGGAGATTTCATAATGGGAGGAGAGGTGAGAGAGGAGTTTAGGGTTGAGAATGAACCCTCACATCTTTCTGTTCAAACAAAGGGAGCATCCTTTACAAGGACAGAACAAAGGGGACATGAGATTGAACTAAAGACATTGATGAATCTTTTGTAGAAACTAGCATGTCGTAAGAAATACCTTACTTCCTTGACATTTTTGGGTGATGGAAGGTGAAGAATGATGTCAACCTTGGCTTTATCAACTTCAATCCCCCTACCTGAGACCAGATGGCCTAGAACTAGTCCCTCTTTAACCACGAAATGGCATTTTTTCCAGATTAGGACCAGATTTTTTTCTTCACATCTTGACAAGACTCTCTCCACATTCTGCAGACATCCCTCAAATGTATCCCCAAACATAGGGAACTCATCCATGAATACCTCTGTGAAATCCCCTACCATGTCTGAGAAGATTCCCATCATGCACCACTGGAAGGTTCCAGGAGCATTGCATAAACCAAAGGGAATGCGTTTGAAGGGAAAGGTGCCGAATGGACCTGTGAATGTAGTCTTCCCTTGGTCCTCTAGGGAGACCTCAATTTGATTATACCTCTAGTACCCATCTAAGGAATAGTAGAAGGCATGACATGCCACTCTCTCAAGGACATGATCAATGAATGGTAATGGGAAATGGTCCTTCTTGGTGAATGAGTTTAGCTTCCTATAGTCAATGCAGACCCTCCATCCACTACTCACCCTTGTTGGAAAATCATTCCATCCCCATTGGTTATCACTGTGATTCTTTCCTTTTTTTGAACCACTTGGATTGGGCTCACACATTCACTCTCAACTATGGGATATATGATACCAGATTTTAACAATTTCAGAAGTTCATTCCTTAATACCTCCATGAGATTAGGATTGAGTCACCATTAAGGTTGATGACATGTCTTGGAATCGGATTCCAGAACAATCCTATGAGTCCCAATAAGTGGGATAATCCTGTGAATATCAAGCAAGATCCAACCAATGGATTTCTTATGTTTCCTAAGGACATCTAGAAGAATCCTCTCATGATTGGCTTCAAGAGAAGAATAAATGACAATAGGATGTGTTTGATAGGATTGATTCCCCACATGTATAAGTTTCAGCTTCTAGATTGGCTTGATCAGATTTAGGGAAGAAAGTTGGAGTGGTCTCCATGAATGTGGTTTCCTAAAAGGTTTAACTGATTTTTGGACCTAAGACTTCATCATAAGCAAAATATGAAAATTATTCAATCCAAGGAGATAAACTTACATCATATGAACAAAGGAAATCAATCTCATCCTGACTTAAACATTCATCAAATATTCCATGATGTTCTATGGATTCATTATCAAAGCTTCCTATCATGTTAAATTTATGAATGTCCTTGTCATCCCCTATTTGTGACCTTGCATTATAGATGTTCAAGTCTAGAATCATGTTTCCAAAGGTGATGGTCATGTACCCATTTCAGACTCGGATAAGAGAGTTGATTGTTGCAAGGAAAGGATGACCAAGGATGATTGGGTTTTTTTCTCATTTCCTAATTTTGGATGGGTGTCCAGGACAATGAAGTCAGCAGGGTAGATGAAGTTTTCAACCTTTACCAAAACATCCTTTAAAATACCCTTTGTAACCCTAACTCTACGATCAACAAGTGGAAGTGTGAAAGATGTGGGTTGGAGCTCTTCTAGGCATATCTGGTAGTACACAGCATATCTAATAAGATTGACACTAGCACCTAGGTCACACAAGGCCTTGAAAACTTTTCTCTCTCCTAGTTCAACATTGATGTAAGGGAAACCCGGGTCTTTCATCTTAGGAGGAATGGTCCCTTGAATGGTGGTACTCACATTAGGAGACAAAAGGACAGAGTTTTTATGTGAAAATTTTCTTTTAAAAGTACCCATGTCCTTAAGGTACTTTGAGTAGGAAGGTATGGTTTGGATGGCATCGAGAAGGGGAATGTTAAACTTCACTTGTGAGAAGATTTCCCTCAATGTTTCACTCAATTCAGGCTTGGTTTTCCCCCTCATGCATTGAGTAATTGGTGCAGGTTGTGGGGTTTTTTGTTGAAAAGTTGTTTCTTTGACAAAGTTATCGTGTTTTTCAGTTTGATAATTTTTTTCATTTGAATTTTCATCCAAGTTTGAATCTTCAGGTGGGTTCTGAATTAGTTGTTCAGGTTTCTCAATTGATTTCCCACTTCTTAAAACAATCACAGCCTTTAGTTTTTCATGAGTTATTTGAGTATAACTTGACTCTCCCCTTGAAGTTGAGGATGATACCACCTGAGTAGGCATGGGTTCTGTTCCAGTTTTGATGGTTTTAAGTTCTTGTTTAAGGGAAGAGACTTCTAAGTTCATCCTCTCCATTTGTTTTCACAGTTGTTCTAGTAGGATTTGTTGAACAGTTTGGGTTGGTGCTTGAAAAGGTTGGTTTATCCCAGGGGAATATTTTGGAGGTGGGAAGGTTTTTTGGAAATGGATCGGTGGCTGTTGGTATTATATAGGTTCGGTTTGGAATTGGTTATGGGTTTAGTAGTTCTGTTAGGGTTAAAGATTTTGTCCCTGTGGTTGGATAGGTTGATGGTTATCTTCCTAGTAGAAGCCTGGGTGGTCATTATACCTTGGGTTGATGTTGTTTTGGCATTGAGGCTTTCAAAGTTCAAAGAATTTACTTCTGCTAGGGGTTCTCCTAAAATAACATCCTTGATGGATGGAATGGTTGGGAATTTGTCTATCTTATGGTCATTTTTGTCACAAATTGTGCAAACAGGGTCAACAGTTTGGATTTCATGGACTTTTCTAAGGTCTATATCTTCAACCTTCTTAGATAGTGTTGTGAGTTTATCCCTAAGGCCTTCCTCTTCTCTAAGTGTATAAATTACAATAGTTCGTTGTGGCTTTTCAGAATAAGGTGATGTTCCCCATGTTCGGTTTTGTTTAGAAAGGCTTTCTAGATACTCGTAAGCATCATTTGGGGATTTGTTTTTAAAGGTACGATTACACATCATGTCAATGAATTGTTTATTACCTGGACCCAAACCTTCATAGAAAATTATCACTTGTTCAAGAATAGAAAATCCATGGTGTGGAACCATGTTTAGAGTGTCTTTGAAACTCTCCCATGTTTCATAGAATTACTCTCCCTCTTTTTCAGAAAAAATTTTGATACTCTTTTTAAGTGCAATTGTTTTGTGGTGGGGAAAGTATTTTTTCTAGTATTCTTGCAGTTGGTCCCAAGAGTTGATGGATGGTTGTCTCAAATTGTTTAGCTAATTTTTAGCTCGATACTTTAAATAAAAAGGAAATATCCTCATTTTAGATGATTCTAGTTGATGTGGGGGACACATGGTTTCTACAATTTCATTGAAATCCTTAATGTGAAGGTAGGGCATCTCAGACTCCATTCCATGGAATGTGGGAAGATGGTTTTGGACATGGGGTTTAAAGATGTAGTTGACATATCCTAGGGAGTTGTTTCTAATGCATGATGGGGAATTGGTCCAGGAAGGTGTGAGATAGTTATTTAGGGTTGGATCAACTGCATTCCCCAAGTTTGGGGCTGCCACATTTGGGTTTCCATTTTGGTTTCCACCAGGGATTATGAGTTGGTTTCTTTGAAGAAATTCCATTGAAATGGGCTCAATATTGGAATTTGGAGTATTAGGAAGATTGTGATCTAATTTAAAGTGTTCCCTTGGTGTAATTGACTCCCCAACCCTAGGACTATTCACCCTAACTAGATGGTTTGATTGATTGTGGGTGTAGGCGGACATGCGCCAAAAGAAAAAAAAATGAGAAAGGAACAAGATAAGAGAATTTGGAAGAGAAAATAATAAATGGGGGATAATAGAATGGGTGTTAATATGACTTAATTGGGTCTCCAAAAGTGGTTTGAAAATTTGATTCATTCTCAAATTTACCCAAGAGATGAAGGTAGAACGGTCCTTGTAGTCAATCTTGGGTTGTCGAATCCTCAGAGACCTAAGAAGTAACCTATAGACACACACATTCTAAGGACTATTTTTGGTTATGAAGTGGCCAACATGGGTTGATTTTCGATGATTTTAATGGATCACGAACATATTTAAGTGAATTCAATTTAAAATAATGAGTTGATCCTAGGTTATCACTCAAGGTGGATTGGATGAAATTCTTTTTCAACTATTTCAATTTCTAATATTTGAGATGGGTTCATTTAAGAATATCAAACAACATCCTCACTTACTGGTTTAGTACCTACACACTTTAATAATAATCACCTATACACTTGAAGGATCAAATATTTGAGAACATCAAGGTAAAGGTTCGTATTAGCACTTGATGTGTGTGGCCTTAAATTCAAGAAGGATGATAGAGTTTAAAAATCATCAAATAAAAATATCAATTAAAATAAGTGATTAGACATTAATGGGGTGATAAATAAAATCCAATACAGCCCCTTTATAATCCCTTCGATCAACCCATAAGTGGTTTATCCCTCTATTGATTCTATGTTTTCAATGGAAGCGGAAAGTAGACTCATGAGGGATGAAATAGAGAAGTAAAGAAAACAATAAAAATAAAATGATCACTCCACCGTTGTGTGAATAATTGCACAATATTTGGTGTGAATAACTTCACATATTGAGGCAACGGTATCAAAGTGAGATTTATAATAACAGAATAAGAAGAGAAGATGAAATTTTATTAAGAAACAAGGATGAACTAAAACAACTTACATGTGAATGAAGAACATTACAATGACAAATTGGGATCATAACATTAAGATGAAAACAAAGCTCAAAGATGATAAACTCATCCACCACCACTGCCTTAAATAGGCATTTTGGATGCTTTGGGTTGATCCTCAAACAGTACAAATCATCCCACTCGATTATGGTATACCTAGGGTGGTTGAAAGCTTGTGGAACTTGGACTTTTCCACACTTGACCTGAGGTGGCAGCCAACATTCATCCACCAAACAGACGCGCTTGGAAGACCTTATAGAAGGCCAAATTAAAGTGGGAAATAAAAGAAGAAACTGGATCCCCGGATGTCTTCTAACCGCATGTAATCTTTCGTCCCATTTGGAGTTTTTGATTTTGAGATATGATCATATTGGTAGGATTTGTTTCTAGGCCGCATAATCTTGCACAGAATTTTATCTCAAACTTGGTCCGCCTAAATGAACACAATGGAGGCAGAATTAGCATTAGATCCTACATCATTATTTCTTCCTCAACATGTCTTCTAGAATCCAATGAAATTTGGGATTCATTGGGCCTGTATGTTGGGCCCCACATTCTCATCAGAGGGCTGGTGTCCAATCAGACATCTCCATAATTGTTTCCTTTCATCACAAAATATCCCCATCTTCATCCATGAATTCTCCATTGATCCCTAAATAAAACATGTTAATATTGAAGTGAAGATAAATTTCTTAAAATATCAAATTAAAATATTTATAATTAGATTCCATAAAATCATATGAATCATTGGGTACATTAAATGATGTTAAAAAATGTACCACATAATAGTGCATTTTATGAAAGAATTACAATCATAATGTGAAATGATGTTCAAAGTTTAAAATGCACTAAAATGGTGTTTATGAATAATAAATCATATGAAAATTATATATATTAAAAATGAATATTAGACTTATTTAGTGGCTAATCAGAACCCTTTATTACAAATATGTAATTATTTTAAGAACCTCAAAAAACTATTTGACCATGATTTCACCCCTAAACCCATATTTAGAAATTACAGTGGAGATTTTTTTAAAACCAAACCTGTCATTACACTTTTATATCAAAACCTACCAAATGGAGAAATTCATTTTGTAATATTTATGACCAATTAAAAACCACTTAGGAAATCACTTTTTAGGAAAATTCGGGTAAGAAATAATTAGTGTTAGAAATATATTTCATTTTCCAAAACAAAGGAATAACTATTTACAACAACCACAAATAGATTTCATAGCATGTGTATATTTACAAAATATAAAACATGTTTTTAAAACAAAAAAGAAATCATGGGATTTAAATTAAAGGAATATGAATAGGGGTCCTACCATATGGTAGAACCAAATCGAACATTCAACGCTTGGTGATTTCTTACTAAACAAGGTTTCTCCCCCACTAAACATACCAACCTTTACATACATGTAAGGAAACCGAGCCCCTATTCACATATCTGCATGGCCAAGAATATGTGTACGGGGATCCTTACCTATGATATTATATTCATATACTAGTTTCCACTCACCTGCATATGCATTTTTATATATATACATGGGGACACCTATCCCTATACACATATATTCACTTCCATGATTTATTATAAAAGTATCCAGGGAACACACATATAAAAATATACTTTCATATTCAAACGCAGGTGAGTTTCCTTAGACTTGGTTACTCGAAACCACTTGCAACAGTCCAACACACTACACGACAAAGACTAGGAACCATAAAAACTTAGTGAAAATTTTCAACATACCTCAAGTAAATTATTAAGAACCCATAAATACCTTAATACTCTCAAATAAAGGTTGGGAAAACTTGAATAGGAAAAAAAACCATACCTTGAATGGTGGTGTCAAACCAAAACAGTGCAGCACAATCTAGTTCACCTTAAAATAAATACAAAAGACTCATAAATTACAAAACCCACAGATATATACTAAGTGAAAAATAAGAATGGATGAAAACCATACCCAAAATCATTAGTGGGTGGACCGAATCAAATTGAACCACTAACCTTCGATGAATGTTGTCAGAACACATAAGAACGATACCTGAGGAAACCATTTCCTGACCTAACACTAAATGAGAAAAACAAAAAATCAGGTTATCCAAACACTATGTTCGAACGAACAGAATATGGAAACAAAGTGAGAGAAGAACACCAATTAATGGAAGTAGGAAGGACTACTATAGAAGACCGCACCACGAATCAGGAGGAGAGACCATAACTGGAGGGAGGGAGGGGTGGTTGTGGCATGTGAGGTAGGGGCATTGGCCGAGGGATGCGCAACACACAGAAATGAATGGGGGAAGGGGGTCCTGCAACATAAGGTGGGAAGGGGGTAAGGGTTAATAATAATAATAATAATAATCATCATCATCATAATAGTCATAATAACTTAATAATAATAAAAATTAAAACATTCATATTAAAAAAAACATAATTTTAATATAAATATTACAATTATTATTAATCACTCTTTTAATTTTGGTTTCATTTTTTATATTATGTTATATTTTTTTTATTTAAATATTACTTAATTTAAAAACACAGGTTGACCACATGGTTACCTAGGAAAAACAGCACAGTTCCATAACTATGCTCTTCCCGTGTGCCAGATGTTTCCAAGAACAAAATCCCCATTTCCAAATAAGAACTCAAAAATTCAAACCAAGACTCAACCCACTCAAAAAAAATTAAAATAATAACAAGGATGAATAAAGTAACTAAAATAAAAGATCATTTTTTGGTTGGTGTGAAACAATAATTTTACATTTAAAATTTTGAAATCAAATATACCTTCTTACTTTCCATTCTTTGGGGGATACAATAACATCATTTTTGTGAACGAAGGACTACTACCTCACCAAGAGATTCACTTATTTTTTCAATAACACATTGAACGAAAGAATGTTAGGGTAAATGTAGAGAATATTTGTGATATATATGGAATATTAATTCTTCTATAAATTCAATGTATTACTTACCTTTCTTTCCTTTAATCCCTCAATAAAATTGAAATAATGTACATGCATATGTATGACTTATAATCTCCATGAACTATGTATTTCATTTTCCATATATAACTATTATTTTTTTCTTAAAATACATATATTTTGAATATATATTATATTTATTTCATGAATAATATTCTGGATATCATGAAAACATGATCAATGTAATAGGATTGAAAATAAAAAATCCCAACATACCTGAAAAACAATGCAGTTATTGCCTCAAACAAGATTTTTAAATGGAATTGTTATGAAATGGGTAATAAAACATTAGAATTAATTCATATGTGTTATGATATATTGTATTATGGTTCTGTAATAGATGTATAATAAATTTGTATTTATTGAACTACATGTTTTAATGTGTAAGAAGAAAATTATGACTTGAAATAAGGGATTTTTTTTCTTCTAAATTTGTCTTTTTTGGGAAATATGTTTTGTTAGGAATATATCATATTTTATGGGGTGTTTATACAACCCCTTTTACAATTAATTTTATAAATTTATTTATTATGATTATATTTTATGTTACATTTATTTGTAATCCTTCATAGTGTATACAATTCAGAGGAACCAAAGTGGTATGGTTTTTATAAAAAATCACATTATTTATTGGGATTTTATATGTTTGTGATTAAGATAATGTAATATCATTAAATATATCTTAATTACTTCCTTAATGTTCTTCTCATATGGTTATTTATTGATAATTCATGTTTTACATCATTTTTCCTCTCTTTATATACATATAATTCCAAAATAATATTTTTAATGAAAAAACAACTTTATTTCTATCTTCAACCAAACATACTATTTCATTATTATCCTTATATTTTTAAAATATTTTAAAAACCCCTTTAATGTTCCAATTAGTTTTTTAAAATTCAATTATACAATTTTTGGAATTTTTTTATTTTCTAGAAATAAATATTAAAGTCATTTTAAAAATAAGGATCGTTTGACATTTACAGAAAATGAAAAAGAAATATATTTTTTAATATGTATATAATTTCTCACCAGTATGAATGTTCTCTATTTTAAATATTATATTATACGTTTCAAAATTTATTTTCCATGAAAGGTATTAACTATTTTTATATGAATTTTAATTTTAAAATGTGATTCCCAATGAAACATTATTTTCTACAAGAAATAATCCTAATGTCTTTTCAAAATAATTATCCATATAATATTACATCCAATGATGTTAACTTAGTTTTACTGGGGATATAATCCATTGATAACACTCTTATTTTTTCCTTGGATGTTTTATTTATATGAATAATTGTTTTATGAAACCAATGTCATTACCATGGGTTATGATATTATGAAATGTTTATGAAACCGATTTCATTACATAGATTCTGATATGATGTATATTTTATCATATTTGTTCACAAAAATGTATTGTTTAAATTATGGGTGGGACTTATATACCACTCTAATTAATTGGATAATGATTAATAGTCTACATTCTTAGAGGGTACATAAGAGGCTTTCCCAATCCTGAAAGAATGGTACATAGAAATTTATCCCAAGCCCGGAGTAGGTTCAAAAGTTAATACAAAAAGCCTAAATTTTTATTATCATCTTTCTAGTTGGGCATGACATAAGGTTTTATATTATTATGTTCATTCCAAAATTTGTTGTCTTATGTTAATGTTATGCTCTCTTGGACCATATTATTTGGTTTCCTTATGATTGATGTCTTATGAATTTCCAATATTTATTTCATGACTATAGATTTTGATATTTCATGTGCAAGGTTTGGTTTTCATATGTTATGATTATTTAATCATACCCTTATTATCACATTATCTTTAATTATTTCCTTTATTTTCCCTTACTTATCATATTATGTCACACTTTCTTATACTCTTTTTCATTAGGTTATAATGATAGATATTACGTGTGATATCTCTATGAGTGGTTATATTTAATAAGAACTATGTCTGAGATGATGTAGAAATATTATTTACTATTTGTTTATGTTTCTTCAATTCCAAAGGAACTATACCATTGTGATCCCCAGGTACGTGTTCGTGTAATGTAATAAATATTTATATAAAAATATATAATATCTATGTATGAAAATTTTTGGGTTTCTATATATAGGTTTCATGTCATGTTGATGGATAGGATGATTAATCAAGGTTCAGTATCAATTAATTTTTACATAGGGGGTATTTTCAAACGGTCATAACTGTGGAATCATGTGATCAAAGGCTAGTGATGAACATGATTCTTGTGGTGGTGGAATGAAAAAAAAGAATATTTTTTGTGTTAATTTAGTGGAAATCCCTAATAGCTACCCATTATTATCTACATTAAGGTGATGATGAAGGGATTAATTGATTAATACACAGTTTATATATTTCTAAAGAATCCTAAAAGAGTTACCAATCTCGATCATGCAATTATATATTTTCACTATGATCTAATGAGAGGATATATGACTAGGTTTTTGTGTTTGGGATTATGATATCTTGATTATATGGTTGTGAATCATTCCTAGAGTCACATGATTTGGTTATTTCAATCAGAAACATTCACATAAGCTCTTATGACAAGGGTTAAGAATCTAATGATTTTTCAAAGGAGATACAAAATCGAGATCATATGTTTTGGGTGTTAGCTAGGGGTCTTATGCCCGGGTAATACCCCAAGGGTTACGTGATGCACCATTTTTTAGGGAAAAATTGTTTTGACTCTCAAAGTGGTTAATTATGAATATTTTTTGAAGAAAAAGAATCATTATAGAGAATAATATTCTATATTTAATGATTAAAATAATTCAATGTACATTAAATGAGTATAAGATAAACATGAAGTCAATAAACAAAGGAAGAATTAATCTAGAGAATCGCAAAAGGAGGAGTCGACAAAGGTGATCTGAGGTAGCCATTGCCCCATTCCCCGAATTTATTTATAAATTTAGTGTTCCCAAAATGTAGTATTTAGGTTCAAATAATTACAATCCATCAATAAATGTGAATAATAGATGATTATGTTTCTAATAACATGTCTTCTGAGTATTCTCAAATTGTACGTAGCCCTTTCTGTTGAACCAAGTGAAAACTATTGTGTTATATTTTACTCATTTATTTTATAATGTGATGAATATAGATTACAATCATATTGGTTTAACATGTTTTTTGAAACCATGAAATGTGTTCCATACACATCTCAAAAAATGACCTAAAGAATTCTCAAAAAGAGCACGGTGGGGCTCTGCATTATTCATGGGGTTCAGTGACGGTAGAGAAGGCAACAACTTAAAGGATGAGACCATAGCCCAATAGTGATCCCCAATAGGGGTGCAGGGGCATAGCCCCCCATAGTATGGAGTAATAAATATTATTTACCTATAGTAGTTCCCAATGTACTTGTACGCAAACACATACCCGCCACCATGATGGAGGAGAATCATGAAATTATTTTGGCTAAGTCCTCAAAGTGGTTCTCTAATAAGGCCAAATCACTAATGTCACACAAGCTTACATGGGCACCACCAATCTAGTGCACATCCACTTGTGTGCCACAATATTGGCTCACAACCCACTTCCGTGACAAAACTCCTTTCTCCCAAGGTACTTTTATTTCCTAAAACTAGACCCTTGGGGCCTTCATTTGTGCAGACAAATTTACCTGAAGCCTAATTGCTGCTCTGGTCGCCCTAGTGCTTCTCTTAGGTCTTCTGAAGCATTCCATAATTTTTATTAACACATAAAGTAGAGTTATTAATGGAGGATCATAGGACATAAGTTATTTTAGTGTTTGAAATCCATAACACTTGTGTGCCTAAAATTCCCAACCTCCCTAAATTAGAAACACTTGCATGCCACTAATTAAATTCATATGAACTTGAGCACCCCGCTTATGGGAAATACCTGTGAATACTATTGAAGGCTTGAGTCATGTCTCACACAATTACTATCATACAGATTTTTCATCACTTAAGTAAAAATATGGTCGCCCACGACAACTTGTGTGCCCATATATCCATGCAAGTACTTACATGAGATTCCCTTTTTGATTCACCTACTATATTAACTCTACAAGCCATCGATCCCTATTCAAATCCATTCATTGAAAGGCTTATTCTTCATTGGATCCCATGTTTGAAAAGGATTCTATTGAGACCTCTACCAAGACCTCCTGACTTATCAATCATTTGGGATAGTCACATCAGTGTGTCTCATATTTGGGTTTGTATATATATAGTTATAGGTTTCCTTCATTTGTTCCCCAATTGGGTTAGTATTGATGGATCATTTCTAGGTTTTTATATCTATATTCACATGTACCTTTCTCCTAGTAATAGTGTTGGGATGTTCAAGGTTTGGTGTATTAGGGTTTGCGTCTTGACCCCACCCTTCTCAATGACCTGGAAACTTGGGTCTCTAGTAGGGAAGGTATGGTTCAAAATTGGTCTTCCATTCAAGAAAAGGAAAACTATCCCTCCCCTACCAGGGTCACTTTTAGGTCATCCATCCCTGTGTACACCCCAAACATTTCAAGTAGGAGGTTTCAGTTTTTCTCCTCTCTACTTCCCAATCCCTAATCAATCCTTCATTTCATTGGTCCCTTGTCCAATGTTAATAGAACAAAGGGAGGGTTTGTTGCCTCTCCCCTTTCCCAGGTCGCCTCGACCTCATCCACCCTAGCTGTCATAGGTGGGCCCTCTTCCACCAGTGGAGGAGGAAATGTGTGAGTGGCTATGTTAAATCTCTGACATCCTCTTGTTTCTCAAACTGATCCTGACCCACGTGAGCCTAGAGATTGGTCATGATCACAACATTTTCACAACCACATCAACCACGCGTACTATAATTGTTGTTCAAACCATGATAGGTAGGAAGCCTTCATCAGTGTTTGAGCTCATTGGATATCCTCTTCAGGAATCCAACTATAATTCCATTAGCTAAGGTATCCTCCTTATGAATAATCCCTAAATAAAACCCCAACTCATCATAGCATACTTTTTAAGAAATAATCACAAACTCATTTTTCTCAAAATACTATACTCTCCTATTAGACTTATCGAGCTAGGTGGGATTTGATTCCCATATACATGGGATATATAGAAATCCTCCTTGAGGTTCAAACCCAACAATTCAAATCAACCCTATTCTCCTTGGTCCATATTCCAAAAAGGGTCTAATATTACATGGAAGCCAATATCCTTGTTTAGTTCCATGGGCGGCTTCAGCATAAGTCCCACACCAAACATTTACTATCTACCTTTCCCATGGATGTCCTCACAACATGACATTAAATTGTATGTCTAGGTCCTTATCAGATGACCTAAAAAGGCATGATGTGTCTTGTCAAGTGGTGCCGAACTACGACGGTTCTAATTCCCTTCACAAGGATACGTAGGTATCCCATTTTATGGGAATGATCCCATTGTCAAAACAAACTTCATCTCTCTAAAATACAATAAATTCCAAAGTAACCAACTAAGTAGATTAAGAACTAGTATAATCATAACGATGATTAAAAGAATATCAAAATAGTATATGAGAAGATACAATTGATGGAGAACCACAAATACATACAGATATCTCCATTAATGAAGAACCTTGAATACATACAGATGATTCTAAATTTCACACATGTAAATAAGTGATTGAAAATTCCAAGGGGAAATTATTTTATACTTGGTAAATTAATAAGGATTCATGAAAATATCTTAAATTTAAAAGGAGAGTTTTAGAGTGGAAAATATTTCCCCCCCAAAAGGGTGTTATGAGTCCGACCATCCATCCCCTCGACTAATGCACATACTTAAGTATCATAAGGTTTAATCTTAAGGAATGCCTACCTTTTAAAGAAGGACCATTTTGGATAAAAAAACTATTGGGTGCTTCCAATTACATGAATAAATCCAATGGAAACTTCCTAGAAGCAGTGATTATTAAAACTAGAACATACGTTTCACGAAACTGTGAAAGAAAATGGAAAATACTACGTGAATCCTTAACCAAGTTAATAATGTTACCTGTAACACCCCGAGATTTTATGAAAAATATTATTTTTAATTTCATTAATGTCTTGTGTTGTACGCTACACCAAAAGTAGCTTGCACAACACGCATCCTTGACTTTCCATGCATTTCACGCAATCACGACCTTCCTCGATAGCGTGTGTAGTATGCAATAACGAGTTTTACTAAACAACAATATGCTATTAAAATATTATTAAAACTAGCTGTTATAAATAGTAATAACCACTTTTTGAAATTTTGTAAATTTTATTTTTCAAAATGAAATTCATTTTTGGATTCGTAAAATCGAAATTAGCGTAGGGTGAAATTTTGGTACTTTTCGGATAACTTTCATTTTCTGATGAATAGTGAAAATTACTAAGTTTTAATTAAAAACAACCTTTTTAATCGAAATAATTAATAGTGATAAATTATTGATTTGAGTGGTTTTAAAGAATATTTAGAATGTATTTTTACAATTTAATACAATTTTGTTCATTGGATGTAATTTCACATTTATACCAGACATAAACAAGTGTCAATCTTTTGATAGTTATTATCTCTTAAGAACACGCTATTTGTTTTGACGACGGGAATTAATTTTTAAATTAATTAATGCAACTGATATGTTTTGAATTTGGTAAAATAGACATCATTTTTGAGTTCATAATATCAAATATAGCTTAGGCCTAACTTTTGGTATTTTTCTGGAAACTTTCATTTTTTGATGAATAGTGAAACCACTAAGTCGTGTTAAGAAAAATGAATTTTTCATAAAACTTAATTTTACCGCTTATGTGAGTGGAATTTCAAAAATCCGAGAGACACAGTTGATGTCAGTAAGTAAAATGTTGTTCAATGAGATGAAAATAATTTTTGGTGAATAGTAACTTTTTACTTTTTTTTACCACAGTTAAAAGTAAATAGGGTAATTAAGGGTAAAAATGATATTATTATTACCTTAAAACATGTCCTAATTCTATTGGATAAGTGTAATTAGACCAAAAACTACCTTAGGAATAAAATATGAAAATTTAGGCCCACTTGGATTAGATTAGGACATTTATTATTAATTTATTTAAAGAAGGGTTAAAATAGTTAAAATCACAGTTTAATAAGTAAATCATTTTTAATATAGGGTTATACATAAGATAAATTCGACTATAAATAGTCATTAGAAATATAAAAATATTTCCTACATAATGTTATTTTATTTGTAATTTTTAGACATTAAATAATTTAATTTATTTATTACACAAAGATGATGCAGTAATTATCTTATTAATGAAATATTGACATAATTGATGTTATAAATACCCAAATAAATGTAATTTCAGACTTTTTATGAAATAAACTAATTTTATAGGTCACTATGACATGTTATTATTTATTTAATTAACTTTTTTCGAACTAATATTTCTGTTATGATTTTCACAAAAATCAATTACAAAATAGTATCAAAATTGACAAAAAATAGTTTTTAAAACAAATATTATATTATTAATTGTTATTTTATTCCTAAAAATCTAAGGTTCGGCCAAATGACTTAGATAAGGTTATATATATTATTAATAAACAACTTGGGGTTCGTTTGGCTTCTTATAGTATGTTTATTAACCTTATAGTATAAGAACACCAGAAGACATGGTAAAAGAAAAAATATTTTACTTAATGTTAAATCTAAATGATAAGGTTAAAATAGGAACCTAAACTTTTATAAATTCTATTGGATGAGAGGATTTCGGCCCAGACCACCTTAACTTCTAAATGAATCAATTTTGAGCTATTTAAAACCAAATTTGACTTTATAATAAAATAATAGTTTTAGTTATTCCAAAGGTGCCCCTCTCCTCCCATATAAAAGGGAACCTCCTCCCTCTCTTCCTCACACCACTTTGAGCCTTCAAGCTCGTCCATCCCCTGTAAAATTACCTTCTCCACTTCCCTAGAAACATCCTAGAGGTTCTGGTCTTCCTCAGAGACCAATTTTAGTACCCTAAAAGGAGATCTCAACGAGGCGTTTCAAAGAAGAGGTAATGTCCGTTACCGATTCTTTGATATTTATTTCTTCTTCCACTTCTTCTTCTTAGGTTGTTTAATTATGAAGTAATAACATCAGTATTTATTATATACTTATATGTTATTATAATTATGAAACAACTTTATTTCACCATCTATCCATCCTACGGAAAACGAAATCACCGCGCATGCGTATGTACGGAATACCATCTCCACGCCGTGGTTTAATCTTTTTTCCACCACCACCTTACTTGGATGGGTATAATGGTGTACATAATAACTATATATGATTATTTTAAAGTGATATTGATTCTGAAATAGTAGACATACACTCCAATACAATTCCATGATCATGAGAACGATATCATCACTCGTGCGTACGTACGGACTACCGTCTCCACGACGCGATGAGATTCATTTTCCACGTTAACCATTCATGAATGATTTTAAAGTATATATAATAAGTAATAATTAAATATATTACATAATAATGATTCTGGATTTATGTGTATATATATATATATGTCATCTACTTAATTCCATTCAACTCAATAAGGAAAAGAAAACATCGTTCATGCATACGTACGGTCTACCGTCTCCACGAACGGTGTATTTATTTCCATTTACTGATCTATTATATTCTGAATATATATTATATATAAATCATGTTTTATATTCTATAATTATGTAATCATGACCTATGTAAGCATATGAATAATTACAAGTCAAAACACGGACGACAAATGAAAAGATTTTACCCAAAACGATCTTTAACATGGAATTTACAAAAGAACGGGTAATATAAAGCCCTAAGTGAACCATATATGATATCATAACAATGAGTATGATTCTGGAATAAGTAAATGAAATTATTTAAATCATTATACAGGAGGTTCGGACACATACGAAGAAAATCGGACCTAAGGTAAGGGAAATATCACAACCTCATTTTTATCTGATATTGTTTATACTTTGGTATTTAATGGGGTGTATTTTATCATCCACATCCATGTTTCCTCAATATGTAATATTATTTCCATCCACCTAAAATTTTTTAAATACAATTTTACCCTTCGGTGAGTTTTTAGTAAAGGATACGAAAGGAATCTTTTGTCGTTTTTCGTACGAGGTACTTTTTGACTTTTCTGACAAAAGTACGAAGAATTTTTTTTATCTTATACGACATGAATGGATTTTTAAAACATTATTTCCAAGAAGATTCCTTTAAAATTTTTCATGTTTACTTTTAATAAACTTATTTTAGTTTAAAATTGTATGACATGTTATGAAAGTAAAAATGTTTTTGAAGTAAAAAGGATATTTTTCTTCAAAAATGGAGTTCAAGTGTTTTATCAAAATTATTTTCCATCTAAGATAATATAGGGTTATGATTATATCCCTATCATTACATTGATTTGATTATGTTGTGATCGAATTATTTTTATGAATTCATTTATCTTATATGAATTGTTTTATGATGTCACGATGTTTAAGAATTCCATTTTTATTACATGGGTTATGCAATGATGTATGATTTATGATTTTTGTGGCACAGATAAGAATGGTTAAATTATGAGATGGGTGGGACCTATATCTCCCCCCAATGAATTGGGTAAAGATTTTATATCTCCTGAGATAGACATGGCTGGAATGGTTGGTTATACCGGTTCAGTGAAACAGGACTGAAACGAGGAGTGAACTCGGTTGAGAAAGTGACTTTTTCCACTAAGATAGTCTTGGCAATGAGTCTTGACTAATAAGAAATGATTCTCTATGATTATGTGTGTATGCCACAAAGTTTCATGTTTTATGTTATGATTATTGGGATTACATTTCACTACTATGATTTATCCCATGTTATGAAATTATGATCTCTTTTGTAGGTTAAGATTTCCAAAAGATATGTTATTATGAATATGACGTGATTGATTTTTATTTTGTTTACCCTTAATGAGCATTTGAGATCACCCTTTTATGTTTTCTTTTCCCCCGGACAAAAATAAAGGATTTAGGTTAAAACAAAGAAGATCATTATGGGAGATGTTGAAGATCTTTCACCACGATTAGAAGATTATATTCCATGTTTCCAAAGAAACTAAACTATTACGGTCCTTGTGTGTGTGTGTTTTGTTATGTACTAAGTATTCCGCAAAATTAATGTAATGTCCATGTACGTCAGGCTTCGGGTCTCTACAGTTGGTATCAGAGGAAAGATTTAGTCAACCTTTGGAAACTAGGATGCGAAAACGTTAGTGAGATCCCACGAGATATTTCTAATGTATGTCTAGGGATGTCCCTAAGGATAAGTTTACGTATAGGATACAGTCCTAGAACTACTGTAACGATCATAGAATTTAACCTAAGATGTTAGATATTAAGGATACCCCCCTTTATTATGTAGTTTTCCCTTGCATGATTGTTTCCTCTCACACTATTCTTTTTGGGTTTTAGATGATGGCTGGAACCCGAAGGAACCGTGTTGATCAATGCAATGGACAATGCAATGATTGTCCTCCTGAACAAACAAATGTTATGGGAGATGGAGTGAAAAATCTTATTTCTACACTTATACAAGCTATGAATCATTCTGGACTTCCAAATGAGCAGAGAAGCGAACAATATTATATTGAGTCCTTCATGAGGCAACGTCCACCTTTTTTCAGTGGGCCTTCTGGTCCACTTGTTGCTGAACAATGGATCAGTACTACTGAAAAGATATTTTCAGTTCTTCAATGTTCTGAACATGATAAAGTCATCTTAGCAGTATATCGTTTGGAAGGTGAAGCTGATCAATGGTGGAGTCATAGCAAGAATACGAGGCAAAGAGATGAAATTGAGTCCATGGAATGGGACGAGTTCAAGAACTTATTTTTCAATAAGTACTTCCCTTGTATTCTTCGAACAAAGATGGAGAAGGAGTTTCTTGAACTAAAGAAAAAGGATGATGAATCTGTTGGTATATACGAAGCGAATTTTACATGGCTTTCAAGGTATGCATATGGATTTATCATCCAACCTGAAAGTAACGTTTATCGATTCTTCAGTGGCTTAAAACCAAATCTTCAAAGGGAATTAGCTATAAGAGACTTCGGTAGCTATGAAGAAATTGTGCATTGTGCTATCAAGGTAGAAATGCAAGTTGGCGTTACTTATCCATCTCATAGTTTTGACAAGAAACGAAAGATGGAGTTCAAGGAGAAATCTCAGAATAATGGTGAAAAGAAGATGAATGTGTCCTTATGCTCAAAGTGTGGAATGAAGCATGGTGGAGATTGTCTTAAAGGGACTAGAAATTTTTTTTAAGTGTGGAAAAGAAGGTCATCGAGCAGCTGAGTGTCGAAGTAAGGGAAAAAGGGTTTCTAATGATGTTAATAAAGAAAATACTGTAGAGAACGCACCAACAACACTTCAATGCTTCAAGTGTAAGGAAATGGGGCATTATGCTAATAAATACCCTAATCCAAGGGTTAGTGATGATCGACGTGAGAAACCACTTAAGGAAAAGGACAAAGGGAAGTCACATGCGATCATCATTGGTGATGTTGAATATTACAAAGATGTGGTGGAATGATTAAGTGTTTATGTAATGGGATTCCAGAATAATGTTGTATATAGTATCGTGGAATATTGGAATATTTATGTTTTGGTCTATTGTGGTTTTCAAAAAATTTATGGCATCAGTAACCCTGAAAAGTGATTGAAATATTTTTGGAAAGCAGATGATATGCACATAATAAAAGGATAAAGAGAATCTAATATGTTTGATAGTATTCATGAGCTCATGATTGATATAAGGACTAAGTGATATCATGGTTTGAGGATATAGAATTTTGAGGATTTTGGTATGTGGAAAGTGTTAACATTTAACTGCATTCATGTTTTCACTAAGGTTCAATGGATATTCATTCTTCAAGAGAATACATGATTAAGGTATTCACATATTTGTAATTTGACCAACAAGATATATCTTATGATATATGGGGGATAAATGATGGCATTCACGTGATCATTTTCTTTATACTTTGAGCTTGGACTGAAGTATTTTAGATAAGCCTAAAGATTGGAATGGATTATGTTGGACATAAGTTAGTATTGTTTAAGGATAAATTTTTTTTGATATTTTTGATGGGATGTTAGAGTAATATAGATTTAGAAAAAGGACAACCTGTAGGATGGGCGACAACCCATCGCGTCGGACAAGGTTGTGGGAATCGAACCCACAACTGAAGTGCGACTGGCCTTTATCGCCTACCACTGGCCTACAGGAAGTCCCTGTTTAGTAGAAACTAGTTTTATTATATTTAGCAGTATGATATATGATGTATAAGTCTATTTTAGGAACCATATATGATTAATCTTACTATAGATGGACTTATGTATTTTTTGATAACTTTTCTAACCTTTTGTTTGAGACAGATGGAATGACCCATCATTCTATCACATGATCTGCTAACACATCACGAATGAAAAATTCATCTTCATTTCTGTAAGATATGAAGTGGAAATTTTCCAAAGAACAAAAGACGGTGAGACTATACCAAAATCATGAAAGTATTTCTTCTAATTCCAATTTCATCATCTTTAGGGAAATGATCTTGAAAAAAAAAATGTTGTCTTAGTGCTCTTATATCTGATGAATCAAATGGTACCTTAGATCATCACAAATTTATGGCTTTGTGATTGCTGGATTTTCCATAGCCATGTTCTCTACCACTCTCCATCAGAATATGATGGTTAGATTTCTCTTCCATATCCATATTTTCACCTATGTGGAAACCCAGTGATTAGTTTATTTTGGAAATTGTTACATTTCATAATTTTGTTTTTTAAGATTGGTTTTGGTATTACTTTTTACGATGTGGGTTTCTATTAAAGAAACACTCGAATAGTAAACCATTTATAACCCCGACGAATTTCGAGGGCGAAATTCATTTTAAGGGGGGTAGAATGTAACACCCCGAGATTTTATGAAAAATATTCTTTTTAATTTTATTAATGTCTTGTGTTGTACGCTACACAAAAAGGAGATTGCACAACACGCATCCTTGACTTACCTTGCATTACAGACAATCGTGACCTTCCTCGATAGCCTCTGTAGTACACAATAACGAGTTTCACTAAACAACAATATGCTATTAAAATATTATTAAAACTAGCTGTTATGAATAGTAATAACCACTTTTTGAAATTTTGTAAATTTTATTTTCCAAAATGGAATTCATTTTTGGATTTGTAATATTGAAATTATCTTAGGGTGAAATTTCAGTACTTTTCGGATAAATTTCATTTTCTGATGAATAGTGAAAATTACTAAATTTTAATTAAAAAAAACTTTTTTAATTGAAATAATTAATAGTGATAATTTATTAATTTTAGTGGTTTTAAATTATATTAAGAATTTATTTTTACAATTTAATACAGTGTTGTTCATTGGATGTAATTTCACATTTAAACCAGACATAAACAAGTGTCAATCTTTTGATAGTTATTATCTCTTAAGAACACGCTATTTGTTTTGACGACGGGAATTAATTTTTAAATTAATTAATGCAACTGATATGTTTTGAATTTGGTAAAATAGATATAATTTTTGAGTTCATAATATCAAATATATCTTAGGCCTAATTTTTGGTATTTTTCTGGAAACTTTCATTTTTTTGATGAATAGTGAAACCACTAAGTGGTAGTTAAGAAAAATGAATTTTTCATAAAACTTAATTTTACCGCTTCTGTGAGTGGAATTTCAAAAATCCGAGAGAGAAGGTTGATGTCAGTAAGCAAAATGTGGTTCAATGAGATGAAAATAATATTTGGTGAATAGTAACTTTTTTACTTTTTTTTTACCACGGTTAAAAGTAAATAGGGTAATTAAGTGTAAAAATGATATTATTATTACCCTAACACATGTAAAAATTCTATTGGATAAGTGTAATTAGACCAGAAACAACCTTAGGAATAAAATATGACCATTTAAGCCCAATTGGATTAGATTAGGACATTTATTATTAATTTATTTAAAGAAGGGTTAAAATAGTTAAAATCAAAGTTTAATAAGTAAATCATTTTTAATATATGGTTATACATAAGATAAATTAGACTATAAATTTTCATTAGAAATCTAACAAGATTTCCTACATAATTTTATTTTATTCGTAATTTTTTGACATTAAATAATTTAATTTATTTATGACACAATGATGATGAAGTAATTATCTTATTAATAAAATATTGACATAATTGATGTTATAAATACCCAAAGAAATGTAATTTTATACTTTTTATGAAATAAACTAATTTTCAAGGTTACTATGACATGTTATTATTTATTTAATTAACTTTTTTCGAACTAATAATTCTGTTATGATTTTCACAAAAATCAATTACAAAATAGTGTCAAAATTGAAATTAAATAGTTTTTTAAAAAAAAATTATATTATTAATTGTTATTTTATTCCTAAAAATCTAAGGATACGCAAAGTGACTTAGATAAGGTTATATATATTAAAAATAAACAACTTGGGGTTCTTTTGGATTCTTATAGTAAGTTTATTACCCTTATAGTATAAGAACACAAGAAGACACGATAAATGTAAAATTATTTTACTTAATGTTAAATCTAAATGATAAGGTTAAAATAGGAACCTAAACTAGTCCAAATTCTATTGGATGAGAGGATTTCAACCCATCCCCACCTTACCTTCTAAATGAATCAATTTGGAGATTTTTAAAACCGAATTTGACTTTATAATAAAATAATAGTTTTAGTTATTCAAAAGGTGCCCCTCTCCTCCCTTATAAAAGGGCACCTACTCCCTCTCTTCCTCACAACACATTGAGCCTTCAATCTCGGCCAAAACCTGCCAAATTACCTTCTCCACTTCCCTAGAAACATCCTAGAGGTTCGGGTCTTCCTCAAAGACCAATTTTAGTGCCCTAAAAGGAGATCTCAAAGAGGCGCTTCAAAGAAGAGGTAATGTCCATTATCGATTGTTTCATCTTTATTTCTTCTTCCACTTATTATTATTAGGTTTTTTCATTATGAAGTAATAACTTCAGTATCACTTATATACTGATATGTTATTATAATTATGAAACAACCTTATTTCACCATCTATCCATCCTACGGAAAACGAAATCACCGCGTGTGTGTACATACGGAATATCGTCTCCACGCCGTGGTGTAATCTATTTTCCACCACCACCTTACTTGGATGGGTATAATGGTGTACATAATAACTATATATGATTATTGTAAAGTGGTATTGATTCTGGAATAGTATACATACACTCCAATACAATTCCACGATCATGAGAACGATATCATCACTCGTGCGTACGTACGGACTACCGTCTCCACGATGCGATGAGATTCATTCTCCACTTTAACCATTCATGAATGATTATAAAGTATATATAATAAGTAATAATGAAATATATGACATAATAATGATTCTAGATTTATGTGTATATATATGTATGTCATCTACTTAGTTCCATTCAACTCAATAAGGAAAAGAAAAAAGCGTTCATGCGTACGTACGGTCTACCGTCTCCATGAACAGTGTATTTATTTCCATTTACTAATTTATTATATTCTGGAATTAAGTAATCATGATCTAAGTAATCATATGAATAATTACAAGTCAAAACACAGACGGAAAATGAAATGATTTTACCCAAAACTATCTTTATCATGGAACTTACAAAAGAACGGGTAATATAAATCCATAAGTGAACCATTTATGATATCATAACAGGGAGTATGATTCTGGAATAATTCAATGACATTATTTAAATCATTATACAGGAGGTTCGGACACATACGAAGCAAATCGGACCTAAGGTAAGGGAAATATCACAACCTCATTTTTATCCGAGATTGTTTAAACTTTGGTATTTAATGGGGTGTATTTTATCATCCACTTCCATGTTTCCTAAATATGTAATATTATTTCCATCCACCTACAATTGTTTAAATCCAATTTTACCCTTCGGTGAGTTTTTAGTAAAGTATACGAAAGGAATCTTTTGTCGTTTTTCGTACGAGGTACATTTTGACTTTTCTGACAAAACTACAAAGAATGTTTTTTTAACTTATAAGACATGAATGGATTATTAAAAAATTATTTCCATGAAGCATCCTTTACAAGTTTTCAATTTTATTTTTAATTAACTTATTTTAGTTTAAAATTGTATGAAATGTTAAGAAAGGAAAAATGTTTTTGATGTAGAAAGGATATTTTCATCAAGAATGGAGTTCAAGTGTTTTATCAAATTTATTTTCCATCTATGATAATATACGGTTCTGATTATATCCCTATCATTACATTGATTTGATTATGTTGTGATGGAATTATTTTTATGAATTCATTTGTCTTATATGAATTTTTTTATGATGCCACGATGTTTAAGAATTCCATTTTTATTACATGGGTTATGCAATGATGTATGATTTATGATTTTTTTGGCACACATAAGAATGGTTTCATTATGAGATGGGTGGGACCTATATCTCCCTCCAATGCATTGGGTAAAGATTTTATATCTCATGAGATAGAAATGGCTAGAACGGTAGGTTACACCGGTTCAGTGAAACAGGACTGAAACGAGGAGACAACTCGGTTCAGAAAGGGGCTTTGTCCACTAAAATAGTCTTGGCAATGAGTCTTGACTAATAAGAAATGATTATCTATGATTATGTGTGTATTCCACAAAGTTTCATGTTTTAAGTTATGGTTATTGGGATTACATTTCACTAATATGATTTGTCCCATGTTATGAAATTATGATCTCTTTTGCAGGTTAAGATTTCCAAAAGATATGTTCTTATGAATATGGCGTGATTGATATTTCTTTTGTTTACCCTTACTGAGCATTTGAGCTCACCCTTTTATGTTTTCTTTTCCCCAGGACATAATGAAAGGATTTATGTTTAAAAAAAGAAGATCTTTATGGGAGATGTTGAAGATCTTTCACCACGATTAGAAGATTATATTCCGAGTTTCCGAAGACACTAAACTATTACTGTCCTTGTGTGTGTGTTTTTTGTTATGTACTAAGTATTCCGCAAAAGTAATGTAATGTCCATGTACGTCAGACTTCGGGTCTCTACATTACCCACCTGTCAGGACCTTATAAATTGATAAATGAAGGCAAGAAAAAGGAATCAATCGTGTATATATCCATCTAAAAGATGTCTCTTTAATAGAGTTTACTGTTGTTTAATGTTTTTTCTCATAACTCCCTTCAGTCCAAAATGGATTTCTTCAAGATGAAATATATGAACTTCCCGACCGCTGATCAGGTTGGATCCTCATCTATGGGAAGGATGAAATCACCCACCTAGCATCTTCAACACTCGGTCTCCAACATACTAGTAATGGAGTACATGCATCATAATACAATCCCAACTTTTGGGGCTTTGTGATAGGATATCCAGGTTAATAAAAATTCGCAATTGTCTGGCCAACGATGACATATGATCAAGAAGTATATGGTGAAAACCACTTTCTTCAACTGGTTCAGGTCCTTATCCTTGGAATTCAAAAACCAGTCCCTTCCATACTATATGGAGGTAGATCAAGAGGTCACTCAGGGCCTCAATCAAAAGATGTTGGGGTCCTTCATAAGGACTCCCCCAAACAATATCCGCTAGAAAAATCAGACGTTATTGAACACCGAACATGATGGGGGTGTCGCCTATAGACATTCGGTGAGGTCCATCTGACATGGAAATGCAAGAAAAAACTATCAAGGAAAACTTCTGGTCAACTGGGAGTAGGTTCTTATCTTCCCCATGGAGAAGTCCATCAACCTATCTTGGTGTCAAACAATGTGCGGGCATATACACCCGTCCAGCCTAACTCCCCTACCCAACAGACTTGTTTGGAAGAAACCCACCAATCACACAAGGAAAATATATCATAGTACCATGAATAAGCACATACATCTATTTAAAATTTATCATCCAATCAACAGGCTCATGTGACTAGATTTAATGAAGCATGCCAATCCAATATGATGGAAACTAGTTAACATGAACATACACCTTATTATAATCACCAGTTCTACCAGTAGTGTTGTATACTATTATTGTAGGATATTCATCAACCATTATTGATGGAAATCATCAAGCAGGAACATACACCTAGTAGCATTCATCTATCCTACCAAAAATTCACCTTTAGAAACACTCATAGATGTCAGTCAGAATGCTCCAACGACAAATTTGTGGCCAACCCAACACTCTGCCCCCATACATGAGTACTGTCAATACCCATTAATAGGAAAAGGGGGACAGAAGCATGAACATACACCAACTCCAGATACAAAATGGATTTATATTCATGTTCCGGCCACTTAAGTCACCAAACGCATCTTATCACTGGTGAAAGGAAAGACAAAAATCCCTACCCAAATTATAGAAGCATGCCATAAATTTAAAAAAAAATCATTAGTACCAGGTTAACAGACATATAAATTTATCCCCGCACCTAGGATGACACGTCAAAATTCCATCCAGGAGTAGATACACACCTCTGCTCTAGCCTAGGAGGGTCTTGGGGCCATACTCCCCCATATCATATAGACCACAAGATTAGGAACATACTCCCTTTCCAATTAGTGGTAATTGGTCCGTTCTAGTGACCACTCCAGGGTAGGCACATATGCCTACACATGCTAACCACTTCTCCAAGAATGTGGCCCCAACTAAATGTAAGAGAGCTTCCCAGAATAAATCACACCAAACACAGTTAGAAAATCAAGAGTCAAGCTGATATCTGACTCCTATTAATGATGGAGTTCTTAAAGCCCTCAAACATTTATCTGCATTAGCTCAAGATCATACCCTCTCATTACCAAATTATTGGAGTGGTAGTAGTAATTATGAAGTTCTCCATCGGAAACATCATCATGAAGGCTTGATTCATAAAACAGTTGGTCAATCCTGAGGGAATATCTCCAGATTAGAGCCATGCCAAACCTCTATGTGGCTTGAAGGCCAAGGAGCAAGAGGATTTATCCCCTACTATAATCCACCATGGTGGTCCTCCCCATGATGGAATTCACTATGAATTTTCTCTCCATATTAGTTTTTAGAATTGTCAAAATAATTCTTTAATTGACATTGTAATAATGATAAAGCCCTCATATCTCGAGGTACTTACCAATACAAGGCCAGTCATGTCTGATGACTTTTCATTAACAGGTTAAATATTTTCTCAACCAAATTATATCTTAATGGAACAGTCATTCTAAAAACCTCCTTTGGGTCACTTGTCTTCTAAAACAATAGAGGAAAGAGCAACCAGTTTCATTATTTTAAAAAAAACAATCAATAAGCACTCACTTTGGTCAAACCATGTGGAAGAACCTCTAGTGAAAGATAATGAATATATGTATAACATTAGAAAATAATTGGCTAAAATAGAAATACCAGCCATGTTCTGGCCTTTGTAAAATTCTCAATATAACATTCTAGAATTTATGGTAGAAGATTGTATTCATGATATCTTCCTCAACTAATGTAAGACTCCTCATCATTCGAAAACTAATTTTTTACCATATGATGAATATCAAAATAATGTAAATGAAATATAACGGTTTCAACGACAAATTTACATGGAATCTTTCTCAGTTTCTCGATATTTAATGGTTGCACATTAGTAGAGAACCCTTCTGCATGCAAGACTCAATTCTCTGAATTGGCTATCATAGTTAATTTATGATTCCTTATCCGGTTTTTGTATCAGAATATTGGTTGCACATGGAGAATTTATTTTCACTACACTACAAAATTAGAAAAGTATGCCAAAATTGGTCTCATGGAATGTTATTTTCCACAGCCAGCTACAATAAAAATATTTTTATATAATTATATGTATGGTAAAGAACATGCCTCGACATTCTCTCATTAGAGTCAGGCCCAAAGAAAACAAGTTTGTGATTTACTTTGGAATCAAACATTTGTGAATTTTCACAGGTCTACCGCTTAGAGGATGTTATCCATTTGATAATTAAAATGTCGGAAATAGAACAAAAATCTTTCGAAATATGTGGTTTCAGTGGTTTTTAGATAATGCACCCAAATAATGTTAGAACCAAAATTCTCAAAATCATAAGAGTAACTATGTGAATCTTAGCCATATCAGTTCACGAGCCACCCCAACTTGCAGGGTTGGGGGATTGTTTAATTCAACCATTGAATTCAATAAACAATGTTCAATGTTTTAAAGATGAAACATAAGTTCAGCCCCATCCTGTTGGGCTGGGAGATTTTTCACTTCTAGAACCCCCTCGTCTACAAAAGTCTCTTTTCTCTTTATTATGGAAGAAGCCACAAATCGAGCGCACAACTAAACTATCCGTGGATTCCCTTTGGGTCACTGTCCTCCAAACAGTTCCTAATAAATCATCATATATGAGAATAGAGTCTCATGAAAGATATAGAAGGAGACGATATTACAAAGATAAAAACATAATTCCATCAATGCATTATGCGTTAGTGAATGTAATTAACACAATTGTCGAACATCCTCTAGAAAATGAGGCTCATTTAGGGTAATCATAAGATGATGTTCTTATCCATAATACAGTACATAGTAATGAAAATGAAGTATGTGTACATACCTGAAATCAAAGGCTTACCCAGAATCTAGGTATTCTCTCAAATAACCAAATCCCACACCTCTAAGAGGCATCAAATAAGGTAAAAGGTAAATGTCAGATTACATCTCACAATTCCATTAGAGAAGGTCAATCTCTTTCACTCGAAGAGAGATTTACGTTGTAATAATAGGAAATGGATGAGTTGAAAAGACTCAATATAGTGTTTCTACGAAGCTGAATTTCTTTTAGACTTACTCCCCAGGTAGATCCTAAATTTTCATATCTTGTAGGAGCTCCTTAACAAAGAGGATTTTTAGAAAATATAGACAGAGATAATAAAATCCCTCAAATGGGTAAATAGTCAGGGAATGATCAAACACATCCTTATAAGAGTTCCTATGGGTTATATAAGGAAAATACCAGCAGTACCACCACTAATGGTTTTTTTTCGATCATTGCACCTATTCAAGCACCTGATATTGTACTTGAATAGGTCCCAGCTCATCCTGATATTCCCCAAGTGCTTACGAACAAAATTTAGAAATTAAGAACCTGATTAGAAGCCATGGAAGAACTATGTGCACTAGTTAATCTGGAAAAGAATGCTTACCCTGAATGGGTGGATTTGATCCCTCACCTAAAAAATTTTGTGAATACAACATTTCCAATCATTAATGGATAGAGAGATCTAGAAAAAAACATAACACATTTTTTTCTCATTGTGACCCCATGATGGGGACTTCTCAAAAACAAGAAGTAGTAAAGCATAGGTGTTTTGTGATGTAATTACAAGGACCAGCTTTTTAATGGTATAAAAGATTGAAATCTTAAAAAATTACTGGATGGGAAGATCTTCGTCATAAATGTCTTCTACAATTCATCTCAACACTACCTAAGACAATAGTTTTTGATCTTACAAATTTCAAAAAAAGGTAAAATTAAATATTTCTAGATTTAATTTATCGATGAAAAGGATTATCATATTTCTAAAATATGGCACTCCCTCAAGAAGAGTTTCATCAAATTTTTGTAAAAAATTAATGTGATGAGTTACACACACCAGTGATTCATGTGAAATACAATGGTGGGTTTCAAGAACTTTCCTAAATTGATCAATAGATCAATGATTCCATTATGGAAAATAAATATAAATCTTGTATAATTACATCAGCTCTGGGAAGGATAATAGGGAATGTAGAGGCTACTACAGTAACAATCAAGCATGCACCTATCCTTGCTTCCACTTCAAATCCTTCATCATATCGAAGGGCTCCACCTCTCGAGCATCAGCAGAGACAAATGACTCATCGAGAAGATGAAAGAGATCAAAGGAAGAAATTGTTTAATGAGTTAAAGAACAAATTTTATTCTCTCTGGAAAGAATAGGTTCCCTGTTACATCATCTCAGCTCTGGAAAACAATTTGGTTCAGTTTCCACGGCCAAAGAATCCCAAAAAATAAGGAGATAAATATATTATGAAATATTGCCCCTTTACCCAGATGTTGGGGCATCCCATTCAAGAGAGTTTTTTTTTCAAGGACCTCCTTCAAAAAATGGTATACTCTAGGAAAGTAAAACTAAAATGTTATTCAGATTAAGTAGCATTTGATACAGCTACTAATCTAGAGGAATAAGGTTAATTGAATGAATTTAATAGTAATAAATGTGCATAAATATGATGACTGGATGATCAGTAAAACGATCAACCAAACTCATGTCATTTTAAGAACACAGTTGAATCAGCCTATTTTGTATTCTATTCATTCTTACAAATCAAAACCACCTTTATCAAATGATCAGTCCTCTAATGGTTAATACTAAATGAAGAAATGTGATCGGAAGGGCAAAGAGAAATCAAATGATGACAATCTCATGTCAAGGAAAACATTATCTTTGACTCTAGGAGATTTAATGCCATATTATTCAAACGAAAGGGAGACACCAGGCCCAATGGTACAACCAGAACTGACCTGTGAAGAGGAATATTAATCATATGAGAATTTGACCTTTGTATCTATAAAATTTATTCATTTAACAGATCTCTATGCCAATGGTGATTCTAGTTATAAGGAGTCTATGTTCTCTGTATCTAACTGGGGTACCAGAGCAAGAGGCCAAGGTCAAGGATACAGGGGAAAGCGTGGGTATTATAGAATCCACTGTTATATCTCAATCCCTACCCGACCCACAAATGTGGTCGAAACTTGTGGGAGATCCCTTCAATGGTCTCAACAATAACAAGGAGATTATTCCATTCATGACAGATTCAGTATAGATAAGATTATTTGGAGGGATGATTAGAAGTCACACCATCATTATAGCATCCTGCCTTTTTATCACATAAACTTTCATTACATTTTACAAAACTGAGGATCATTAAGGTTTAGTGTCTTGGAAACCAGGAACTGAATACATGAAACAACAAAAAAACACACTCTTCTTAAACACTTGAAAGGATTCTCTTTATGTTCATCCTAGGTTCATTACTGCATCTCATAACCTGGGGACATACATCAAAGGAAAGGGTGACCAGAAGGCCCAGTAAGGGAAACAAGAGAAAAATTTTACATGTGATCTTGAGATACTTCAATAAGGACATGATAAGAACTTTAAGGCATGAGAGAGAAATAATGAGATACATTATAATAAAAATAACATTTTTCATAACTTGAATATGTGGCTGCAACATTTAATATTGAAAATCGTTTCATTTCACCAAGGTCCATCCCCAAGGTGTCATTAAATATTACCAAGGTTATTCACCAAGGCGTCGTTAAAATGGTCATATCTAGAGATTAAGTCTTTACCCAATGCATTAGAGCGCTATATGGGCGGACCCTTAAACTGTAATCTCTTATGGTTACATCATTATCCAATGCAATGGGGTGTCATCAGGGCGCACCCTTAAATTTGCCTTTATTATCATGTGATCCACATATATAATCATCAATCATTTCATAAAAAACCCATATAGAATAAAAAAATGGGTTTCATTTCATAATCATAACGTTTTAAAAACTTCTTTAAAGACATGATCTTTATGTCACGTTAAACCCACGGAAAGGGAAAGAGGTTTTCATGTATGTAAATCCCAGAATTTAAAATAGAACATTTTGGTATATATGTGAATAACCTTGTATAAATAAGAGATTTGATTATTCACTTTATAACATAAGATAATTTTGAGAAAAAAGAGAGCGGCACTTTGAGACGAAAATTCTGCAACATAACAGCTATGTTTTGGGGTTTTAGAAAACATTGAGAAGAGAGGGGAAATGGGTAAAACATTAATAAATGACCCATAAAATAGTAGAGGGACAAAATATAAGGGATTTAATAACATGGTATTGAAATTTGAAAATATACCATATGAAATGAAGAACATGAAATGAAGGAAAAAAATAAGATTTCTCTTGTGAGAATTCGGCAGCCTAACGGCGTCACTTAAACTTCACCAAAATTTAATTGACAAGGTCAAATAGGGTATCTCATCATATGAACATAAGAGTCTAGTATGATAGATATAGAGATCATACCCCAACATAATAGAAAATAACTTTAAAGAATTGACATGAAAGTAGAACTTCAAAACGAGAAGGGTGAAGAACCACTTAAAAATTCGGCAGCCTAACTGCGCCACTTAAAACATAAAAATAACGAATTGAAGAGATCAAATGGGGTATCTAATAATATGGTCATAAAAGATCAGTATGGTAGATATAGAGATCATACCCCAACATAAAAAAAAGGAACTTTAAACAATTGACATGAAAGTAGAACTTCAAAATGAGAATGGTGAAGAACCACTTAAAACTTCGGCAGCCTAACGGCGCCACATAAAACTTCAAAATACTGAATTGAAGAGATCAAATGGGGTCTCTCATCATATGATCATAAAATATCAGTATGATAAATTTAGATATCATACCCCAACATAATAAAAAGTAACATGAAATACTTTACATGAAAATAGATCTTGAAAAATGAGAGGGGAGAAAAAATCTGTTACAAAAAATTTGGCAGCCTAATGGCGCCACATAAAACTTCATAAAACGAAATAATGAGAGTAAGAGGGGATCTCTCATTATATGAACATAAAAAGGGAAGTAAGAAGAGAATAAAAGAACATCCTCCAACATAAGAACATGGAGCATAAAAGGAATGACATAAATGAGATCACTTGAAAAGAAAGAGAGGGGTCAGATCCCTTACCTTAAAATGTAACTCTTAAACCTCAACGGTTGGGACCTTGAGGGATTGGGGGCACCTTGGGAGGACTTCTTGGGTGGTAAAGAGACCATAACTTCGTTTGGGAAGAGTGGGGAGTCGAATGGATGAGAGGAGGGCTTGGTATTTATAGGGAATGTGAGGGGACAAGGCATTAATGGCCAAGGGACACCTCACATGTGCTTTTCTCAAACCCATGTGCTCTCCCTTGGCATTTACCAGGGAGTTAGGCCACATGGGGCCCCCAAAACAATAATTCATCACCATTGGCCGGCCAACCCTTAAAATATCTCATGACATCATCATGACACAGTTATGATGTCATTAAACATACCGAAACCCTAAAAATGTATTTTTACTAATTACTAAAAATTCAACTTTCTCAGAAAAATCCCAAAATTTCAAACTAACCAAATATCAATGCTCTTGTTTCAAAAATGAACTCCATTTTATAAAAATAATTTTCTAAATTTTTTTAAATTTATTTTTAAATAAATACACTATTCACCGAAAATTCATTTTTTCAGAAAAACCCCAAAAATTAACATAACATAGTATCGGTGCTCTGAGTTCAAAAATAAAATCCATTTTATAAAAATAATTTTCTAAATATTTTTAATTTAATTTTTAATTAAAAAAACACTATTCACCCAAAAAACTAATACTTGGATAATAATTTATGAAACCATTATTTAACAATTTTATTGAATCGCATTACTTAATCAAGGTGCCTAGATTATTTTAAAACTTTCTTTAAGCGAGATTACTAATCCAATTGGACACATTACTAATCCTAATCATAAAATCACTATTCATAATTTAATATTCATCAAAAATCAAGTTGATCTTATTAGACTCTAAATTTCGTACTGAACATAATTGTAGAATACCATTTTTTGAAAATCATTACACATTTTTAATTATTTATGGTTTACATAAACATTTTTGAAATATCCTTTTTCTAAAATTCATAAAAAATATGCATACTATATTTATCCGGTCATTTGAAAATTCATAAACATCATCATAAGAAGAAATCCCAATTTTTATTTAAAATAAGGATTACACAAGGAAATTACGGTCTCGTTAGATAGCCCCTTATAATACCAGCATATGACCTAAGAGTTAGGTGTGCTAGGGTGATAGAATCTTGGGGCGGCTCAGTCAACATTGCCCGAGTAGTAATTTCTATCAGTTTGATCTTCTCGCGAAGGAGATTCCGTTCTAGCTTCACATGATGAAGTTCGGCTTGGGTTTGGTCCAGAGCAACGCCCAATGGTGCTACCTCCTTCCTAAGTTCTTTTAGATGGGCTTCGATCGGTCCAAGACTACTAGGTGAGGCCATCGAATCTTCTTTCAATAATAATTAACCAAGATTACTTCTATTTAGAGACAATAATCAAAACATTTTGTTCACAGTGTTCATATTGACTGATGGTCATATAACAATCAAAACCCAATGGTATCATTTTAATTATAATCATGTTTATCAAATAAAATTTTTTTGTTCAGTATAAAAATAAAATAAAATAGCACATGAATTTAGGAAAGAAGATTTATTCAAAAATTTCGGGCCGTTACAATCTTCCCCCCTTAAGAAATTGCATCCTCGCAAATTTTAAAATTGGGTTTTGAAATTTCATTGAAAGTCCCACATCGGAAAAAGAGTCTGTAACACCATTACTTTAAAAGAAAGAAAAGGAAGTACAATGGCCACCCGAGTTTACTAATACTAGGATTCCATGTAGGAAACATGGACATGGAGGAGAAAACAAAGGGTCACGTTCTAAAGGAGAGTGATAGAAAACATGATTAGGAGGAAGTTAACCACCAGAAAATCCCAAAATTATGATGTGTGTAAGCGGTCTTTGATTACCTAGTAGGAAACGTAAACCAACAATGTTTTTGTTTTACGTTTCTTTTCATAACTTTGAGGAATTCATTTTCAACATAGAACAAAATCATAAGGAAATATATCTACCTTCATGTAGAGTTTCATACTTTAATAAGTTTCTACCAAAACTAATCTTTTCTCCAAACGATGACCATTCAAAACTACTTGGTCTCATCAAAACACAAGAATCATCTTCTAGAGAATCACATAATCCACAAAAGATCAACTATCTATTTCTTCTATCTTTAAAAATTATCCCAAAAATAGAAAGGGTATGGTAAAACAACTCTTAAAAAAGAATCCCAAAGGAATGGAAACTACTTTTGAATCTTCAAAGTTCCATGGTACTACCCAAAGTTCATCATAGAACATTCCATAAATAATGGTCCTTAAAATTCCTCAAAGTAAACCAAACTAAGATTGAAACCCAAATACAAGAGAGATTTGATAACATAGTCTTCCAAAATAAACTTCATTGTTCATCTCCAAACAACATCAAGCACTCCTAATATCTTATAAGAAAAGTAGCTAACCTAAACATATTATACCCAAGATAGGTTAATCATTCCCGTAAGTAACCTAAATTACTATAATTCCACCTTAAATTCATCGATTATTTAAAATATAAGTCAACCTTACTCCTTAATGAAAATACCATAGTAATCTATTTACCTCGATCAAATACGGTTCCCAAACTAATGAATGTCTTCCAAAATAATAATCATCTTTTAATCCCCTAATCATATCTTTCTTATTAATATGGAAATCGTTGCATTTCCTATCACATTGGTTATTGGGACATGTTCTTACATCTCCCACCATTAACTAAGAGGAGAAATTATAATTAGAGGCTAAAATACTTAACCAATAATCATGAAAAGGAGCTTAAAGCATATAAGGATAACTTGTATAAGAAAAGTATACCCTAACTTGTGATCCCCTAGGTTCCAACCTAGGTTATCCATGATCATATATTCTTATGTGAATCTTTGTTCCTTTAACAATGGTTCATACTAAGCTTATGAATTTACCAAAGGATATCCCCCGGGAGTGTCGTAACTAAGAGTTCAGCAAGGCCCGTTGTCGTGTACTAGTTCCCGTTCGAGTCTAGCCCAAAGCGGTGTTTTCATGTTTTACCCCTATGTACATCTGTGCCAGAGCCACCTCTACCTGCTCGGACCTAGACAGGGATGTATTTTCTTGGAAAACCCTTACTCAATACTCACCAAAATACCAGGAAGATTTCCTATATTTAAACTTTTCTATAGGGTTCTTCCTAAATTTTTCATATCCTAATTTCCACAAATAACTAAACCATCCTTTGATACCAACTATAGCATCCCACCTTTTTATCACATAAACTTTCATTACATTTTACAAAACCGAGGATCTTTAAGGTTTAGTGTCTTGGAAACCAGGAACTGAATACATGAAACATAAAAAAAACACATTCTTCTTAAACACTTGAAAGGCTTATCCTTATGTTCATCCTAGGTTCATTACTGCATCTCATAACCTGGGGACATACATCAAAGGAAAGGGTGAGCAGAAGGCCCAGTAAGGGAAACAAGAGAAACATTTTACATGTGATCTTGAGATACTTCAATAAGGACATGAGAAGAACTTTAAGGTATGAGAAATAAATAATGAGATACATCATAATAAAAATAACAATTTTCATAACTTGAAGATGTGGCTGCAACATTTAATATTGACAATCGTTTCGTTTCACCAAGGTCCATCCCAAAGGTGTCGATAAAAATTACCAAGGTTATTCACCAAGGCGTCGTTAAAATGGTCATCTCTAGAGATTAAGTCTTTACCCAATGCATTAGAGCGCTATATGGGCGCACCCTTAAACTGTAATCTCTTATGGTTACATCATTATCCAATGCAATGGGGCGCTATCAGGGCGCACCCTTAAATTTGCCTTTATTATCACGTGATCCACATATATCATCATCAATCATTTCATAAAAAACCCATATATAATAAAAGAAATGGGTTTCATTTCATAATAATAACGTTTAAAAAACTTCTTTAAAGACATGATCTTTATGTCACGTTAAACCCACGGAAAGGGAAAGAGGGTTTCATGTATGTAAATCCCAGAATTTAAAGTAGAACATTTTGGTATATATGTGAATACCCCTATAGAAATAAGAGCTTTGAGTATTCACTTTATAACATAAAATAATTTTGAGAAAAGAGAGAGAGGCACTTTGAGACGAAAATTCTGCAGCATAACGGCTATGATTCGGGGTTTTAGAAAACATTGAGAAGAGATGGGAAATGGGTAAAACATTTATAAATGAACCATCAAACAGTAGGGGGACAAAATATAAGGGATTTAAGAACATGGTAAGGAAATTTTAAAATATACCATATGAAATGAAGAACATGAATGGAAGAAAAAAATAAGATTTCTCTTGTGAGAATTCGGCAGCCTAACGGCGTCACTTAAACTTCAACAAAATTTAATTGATAAGGTCAAATAGGGTCTCTCATCATATGAACATAAGAGTCCAGTATGATAGATATAGAGATCATACCACAACATAATAGAAAGGAACTTGAAAGAATTGACATGAAAGTAGAACTTCAAAACGAGAAGGGTGAAGAACCACTTAAAAATTCGGCAGCCTAACAGCGCCACCTAAAACATCAAAATACTGAATTGAAGAGATCAAATGGGGTCTCTCATTATATGGTCCTAAAAGATCGGTATGATAGATATAGAGATCAAACCCCAACATAACAAAAAGGAACTTGATAGAATTGACATGAAAGTAGAACTTCAAAATGAGAATGGTGAAGAACCACTTAAAAATTTGGCAGCCTAACGGCGCCACTTAAGACTTCAAAATATTGAATTGAAGAGACAAAATGGGGTCTCTCAACATATGATCATAAAAGATCAGTATGATAAATTTATATATCATACCCCAACATAATAAAAAGGAACATGAAATACATTACATGAAAATAGATCTTGAAAAATGAGAGGGGAGAAAGAATCTGTTACAAAAATTTCGGCAGCCTAACGGCGCCACATAAAACATCATAAAACGAAAAAATGAGAGTAAGAGGGGATCTCCCATTATATGAACATAAAAAGGGCAGTAAGAGGATAATAAAAGAACATCTTCCAACATAAGAACATGGAGCATAAAAGGAATGACATAAAAGAGATCACTTGAAAAGAAAGAGAGGGGTCAGATCCCTTACCTTAAAATGTAACTCTTAAACCTCAAAGGTTGGGACCATGAGGGCTTGGGGGAACCTTGGGAGGACTCCATGGGAGGTAAAGAGACCCGAACATCGTTGGGGAAGAGTGGGGAGTCGAATGGATGAGAGGAGGGCTTGGTATTTATTGGGAAAGTGAGGGGACAAGGCATTAATGGCCAAGGGACACCTCACATGTGCTTTTCTCAAACCCATGTGCTCTCCCTTGGCATGTACCATGGAGTTAGGCCACATGGGGCCCCCAAAACAATAATTCATCCCCCTTGGCCGGCCAACCCTTAAAATATCTCATGACATCATCATGACACATTTATGATGTCATTAAACATACCGAAACCCTAAAACTGTATTTTTACTAATCACTGAAAATTCAACTTTCTCAGAAAATTCCCAAACTTTCACAGTAACCAAATATAAATGCTCTAATTTCAAAAATGAACTCCATTTTATAAAAATAATTTTCTAAATATTTTTGAATTTATTTTTAAATAAATACACTATTCACCGAAAATTCATTTTTTCAGAAAAAACCACAAAAATTACCATAACATAATATCGGTGCTCTGAGTTCAAAAATGAAATCCATTTTATAAGAATAATTTTCTAAATATTTTTTATTTAATTTTTAATTAAAAAAACACGATTCACCCGAAAAAACTAATACTTGAATAATAATTTATCAAACCGTTATTTAATCATTTTATTGAATCACATTAGTTAATCAAGGTGCCTAGATTATTTTAAAACTTTCTTTAAGTGAGATTACCAATCCAATTGGACACATTACTAATCCTAATCATAAAATCACTATTCATAATTTACTATTCATCAAAAATCAAGTTGATCTTATTAGACTCTAAATGTCGTACTAAACATAATTGTAGAAGACCATTTTTTGAAAATCTTTACACATTTTTAATTATTTAAGCTTTACATAAACATTTTTAAAATATCCTTTTTCTAAAATTCATTAAAAATATGCATACTATATTTATCCAGTCATTTGAAAATTCATAAACATCATCATAAGAAGAAATCCCAATTTTTATTTAAAACAAGGATTACACAAGGCAGTTACGGTCTCATTACATAGCCCCTTATAATACCAGTATAGGACCTAAGAGTAAGGTGTGCTAGGGTGATAGAATCTTGGGGCGGCTCAGTCAACATTGCCCGAGTAGTAATTTCTATCAGTTTGAACTTCTCGCGAAGACGATTCTGTTCTAGCTTCACATGATGAAGTTCGGCTTGGGTCTAGTCCAGAGCAAAGCCCAATGGTGCTACCTCCTTCCTATGTTCTGTTAGATGGGATTCGATCGGTCCAAGATTACTAGGTGAGGCAATCGAATCTTCTTTCTTTAATAATTAACCAAGATTACTTGTATTTAGAGACAATAATCAAAACATTTTGTTCACAGTGGTCATATTGACCGATGGTCATATAACAATCAAAACCCAATGGTCTCATTTTAATTATAATCATGTTTATCAAATAAAACATTTTTGTTGAGTATAAAAATAAAATAAAATAACACATGAAATTAGGAAACAAGATTTATTCAAAAATTTCGGGCCGTTACAATCTTCCCCCCTTTAGAAATTGCGTCCTCACAATTTTTAAAATTGGGTTTTAAAATTTCATTGAATGTCCCACATCGGAAAAAGAGTCAGTAACACCATTACTTTAAAAGAAAGAAAAGGAAGTACAAAGGCCACCCGAGTTTACTCATACTAGGATTCCATGAAGGAAACATGGACATGGAGGAGAAAACAAAGGGTCACGTCCTAAAGGAGAGTGATAGAAAACATGATTAGGAGGAAGTTAACCACCAGAAAATCCCAAAATTAAGATGTGTGTAAGCGGTCTTTGATTACCTAGTAGGAAACGTAAACCAACAACGTTTTTGTTTTATGTTCCTTTTCATAACATTGAGGAATTCATTTACAACATAGAACAAAAACATAAGGAAATATATCTACCTTCATGTAGAGTTTCATACTTTAATATGTTTCTACCAAAACTAATCTTTTCTCCAAACGATGAGCATTCAAAACTACTTGGTTTCATCAAAACACAAGAATCGTCTTCTAGAGAATCACATAATCCACAAAAGATCAACGATCTATTTCTTCTATCTTTAAACATTATCCCAAAAATAGAAAGGGTATGGTAAAAAAACTCTTCAAAAAGAATCCCATAGGAATGGAAACTACTTTTGAATCTTCAAAGTTCCATGGTATTACCCAAAGTTCATCATAGACCATTTCATAAATAATGTTCCTTAAGATTCCTCAAAGTAAACCAAACTAAGATTGAAACCCAAATACAAGAGAGATTTGATAACATAGTCTTCCAAAATAAACTTCATTGTTCATCTCCAAAAAACATCAACCACTCCTAATATCTTATAACAAAAGTATCTAACCTAAACATATTTTACCCAATATAGGTTAATCATTCCCGTAAGTAACCTAAATTACTATAAGTCCACCTTAAATTCATCTAATCTTTAAAATATAAGTCAACATTACTCCTCAATGAAAAGACCGTAGTAATCAATTTACCTCGATCAAATACGGTTCCCAAACTAATGAATGTCTTCCAAAATAATAATCATCTTTTAATCCCCTAATCATCTCTTTCATATTAATATGGAAATCGTTGCATTTCCTATCACATTGGATATTGGGACATGTTCTTCCATCTCCTACCATTAACTAAGAGGAGAAATTATAATTAAAGGCTTAAATACTTAACCAATAATAATGAAAAGGAGCTTAAAGCATATAAGGATAACTTGTAGAAGAAAAGTATACCCTAACTTGTGATCCCCTAGGTTCCAACCTAGGTTATCCATGATCATATATTCTTATGTGAATATTTGTTCCTTTAACGATGGTTCATACTAAGCTTTTGAATTTACCACAGCATATCCCCTGGGAGTGTCATAAGTAAGAGTGCAGCAAGGCCCGTTGTCGTGTACCAGTTCCCGTTCGAGTCTAGCCCAAAGTGGTGTTTTCAGGTTTTACCCCTATGTATATCTGTGCTAGAGCCACCTCTACCTGATCGTACCCAGAAAGGGATGTATTTTCTTGGAAACCCCTTAATCAATACTCACCAAAATACCAGGAAGATTTCCTATATTTAATCTTTTCAATAGGGTTCTTCCTAAAGTTTTCATATCCTAATTTCCACAAATAAATAAACCATCCTTTGATACCAACTATAGAAACCCGCCTTTTTATCACATAAACATTCATTACATTTTACAAAACTGAGGATCTTTAAGGTTTAGTGTCTTGGAAACCAGGAACTGAATACATGAATCAAAAAAACACATTCTTCTTAAACACTTGAAAGGCTTCTCCTTATGTTCATCCTAGGTTCATTACTGCATCTCATAACCTGGGGACATAAATCAAAGGAAAGGGTGAGAAGAAGGCCCATTAAGGGAAACAAGAGAAACATTTTACATGTGAACTTGAGATACTTCAATAAGGACATGAGAATAACTTTCAGGCATGAGAAAGAAATAATGAGATACATCAAAATAAAAATAACAATTTTCATAACATGAAGATGTGGCTGCAAAATTTAATATTGACAATCGTTTCGTTTCACCAAGGTCCATCCCCAAGGTGTCGTTTAAAATTACCAAGGTTATTCACCAAGGCGTAGTTAAAATGGTCATCTCTAGAGATTAAGTCTTTACCCAATGCATTAGAGCGCTATCTGGGCACACCCTTAAACTGTAATCTCTTATGGTTACATCATTATCCAATGCAATGGGGCGCTATCAGGACGCACCCTTAAATTTTCCTTTATTATCATGTGATAAACATATATCATCATCAATAATTTCATAAAAAAACCATATAGAATAAAAGAAATGGGTTTCATTTCATAATCATAATGTTTTAAAAACTTCTTTAAAGACATGATCTTTATGTCACGTTAAACCCACGGAAAGGGAAAGAGGGTTTCATGTATGTAAATCCCATAATTTAAAATAGAACATTTTTTTATATATGTGAATACCCCTGTAGAAATAAGAGCTTTGATTATTCACTTTATAACATAAAATAATTTGGACAAAAGAGAGAGAGGCACTTTGAGATGAAAATTCTGCAGCATAACGGCTATGTTTCGAGGTTTTAGAAAACATTGAAAATAGAGAGGAAATGGGTAAACCATTCATAAATGACCCATAAAACAGTATAGGGACAAAATATAAGGGATTTAATAACACGGTAATGAAATTTGAAAATATACCATATGAAATGAAGAATATGAAAGGAGGAAAAAAATAAGATTTCTCTTGTGAGAATTCGGCAGCCTAACGGTGTCACTTAAACTTCAAAAAAATTTAATTGACAAGGTCAAATAGGGTCTCTCATCATATGAACATAAGAGTCTAGTATGATAGATATAGAGAGCATACCCCAAAATAATAGAAAGGAACTTGAAAGAATTGACATGAAAGTAGAACTTCAAAACAAGAAGGGTGAAGAACAACTTAAAAATTCAGCAACCTAACGGTGCCACTTAAAACTTCAAAATACTGAATTGAAGAGATCAAATGGGGTCTCTCATCATATGGTCATAAAATATTAGTATGATAGATATAGAGATCACACCCCAACATAACAAAAAGGAACTTGAAAGAATTGACATGAAAGTAGAACTCCAAAATGAGAATAGTGAAGAACCACTTAAAAATTCGGCAGCCTAACAGCGCCACTTAAAACTTCAAAATACTGAATTAAAGAGATCAAATGGGGTCTCTCATCATATGATCATAAAAGATCAGTATGATAAATTTAGATATCATACCCCAACATAATAATAAGGAACATGAAATACTTTACATGAAAATAGATCTTAAAAAATGAGAGGGGAGAAAGAATTCGTTACAAATATTTCGGCAGCCTAACGGCGCCACATAAAACTTCATAAAACGAAATAATGAGAGTAAGAGGGGATCTCTTATTATATGAACATAAAAAGGGCAGTAAGTGGAGTATAAAATAACATCCTCCAACATAAGAACATGGATCATAAAAGGAATGACATAAAAGAGATCACATAAAAAGAAAGAGAGGGGTCGGATCCCTTACCATAAAATGTAACTCTTAAACCTCAAAGGTTGGGACCTTGAGGGCTTGGGGAACCTTGGGAGGACTCATTGGGAGGTAAAGAGACCAGAAATTCATTGGGGAAGAGTGGGGAGTCGAATGGATGAGAGGAGGGCTTATTATTTACAGGGAAAGTGAGGGGACATGGCATTAATGGCCAAGGGACACCTCACATGTGCTTTTCTCAAACCCATGTGCTCTCCCTTGGAATTTACCATGGAGTTAGGCCCCATGGGGCCCCCAAAACAATAATTCATCACCCTTGTCCGGCCAACCCTTAAAATATCTCATGACATCATCATGACACAGTTATGATGTCATTAAACATATCGAAACCCTAAAACTGTATTTTTACTAATCACTGAAAATTCAACTTTCTCAGAAAAATCCCAAAATTTCACACTAACCAAATATCAATGCTCTGATTTCAAAAATGAACTCCATTTTATAAAAATAATTTTCTAAATATTTTTAAATTTATTTTTAAATAAATACACTATTCACCAAAAATTCATTTTTTCAGAAAAAACCCCAAATATTACCATAACATAATATTGGTGCTCTGAGTTCAAAAATGAAATCCATTTTATAAAAATAATTTTCTAAATATTTTTAATTTAATTTTTAATTAAAAAAACACTATTCACCTTAAAAAACTAATACTTGAATAATAATTTATGAAACCGTTATTTAACCATTTTATTGAATCACATTACTTAATCAAGGTTCCTAGATTATTTTAAAACTTTCTTTAAGAGAGATTACTAATCCAATTGGACACATTACTAATCCTAATCATAAAATCACTATTCATAATTTACTATTCATCAAAAATCAAGTTGATCTTATTAGACTCTAAATTTCGTACTGAACATAATTGTAGAAGACCATTTTTTGAAAATCATTACACATTTTTAATTATTTAAGGTTTACATAATCATTTTTAAAATATCCTTTTTCTAAAATTCATCAAAAATATGCATACTATATTTATCCGGTCATTTGAAAATTCATAAACATCATCATAAGAAGAAATCCCAATTTTTATTTAAAACAAGGATTACACAAGGCAGTTACGGTCTCGTTACATAGCCCCTTATAATACCAGTATAGGACCTAAGAGTAAGGTGTGCTAGGGTGATAGAATCTTGGGGTGGCTCAGTCAACATTGCCCGAGTAGTAATTTATATCAGTTTGAACTTCTCGCGAAGGAGATTCTGTTCTAGCTTAACATGATGAAGTTCGGTTTGGGTTTGGTCCAGAGAAAATCCCAATGGTGCTACCTCCTTCCTAAGTTCTGTTAGATGGGCTTTGATCGGTCCATGACTACTAGGTGAGGCCATCAAATCTTCTTTCAAAAATAATTAACCAAGATTACATGTATTTAGAGACAATAATCAAAACATTTTGTTCACAGTGGTCATATTGACCGATGGTGATATAACAATCAAAACCCAATGGTCTCATTTTAAATATAATCATGTTTATCAAATAAAAAATTTTTGTTGAGTATAAAAATAAAATAAAATAACACATGAATTAAGGAAACAAGATTTATTCAAAAATTTCGGGCTGTTACAATCATCCTCTCAACAAGTAAATAGACCCAGTCAGTCTAATCTACAAAATCCAGGAGTATTTCCAGCTTATGCTCTGACACATGGTACATCTACATTAGGAGTCTCAAATTCCATCGTACATGAAAACCCACATATCCATGTTGGGAAACACAGACCTCTAGAGAAAAAGTATGATGTTTTTAAACATCTAACCCAATTACTGAGAAAGTTGTCGATTTTGGGTGCCTTCAATCGGTCAACTATGCTTCGAGAATCACTTATTGCAGCTTTGTCAAGTCATCAAGAGTTTGAAACCAAAGTTTTTGCTGTTGAGGTTTACCATATAGGGAATGATACTTCATACTTTCATGTAGTTATATATTTTATGGATGAATATGAATATGATGTTCTACATGGACATATTTGTCCTTTGTATCTATTTGGCATGGTCAATGACGTAAACATCAAACGAGCCTTCATTGATAATGGCTCTGGAGTCAACCTCGTTCCAATTTGGACACATCGTCAATTGGGGATCAATGAATCTAACTTATCTCCTTTTACATTAATGTTTCAAGGATATGAGAAAAATGACCTAGAATCTTTAAGAGAGATTACACTTAGAACTCGGTTCGAAGATCTTGTGTCTATTTATAATTTCATGTTTTTTTATTAGGAAACAGCCTTTAACATTCTTCTTGGTAGTTTTTGGCTACATCGACATAATACCATACCTTCTTCATACCATCAATGTCTCAAGTACTATTTCAATGGTCATGTTGGAGCTTTATATGGTGTCAAGGCGCTATTAAAACGTATGAATCTAAATAAAATGAGGCATAATTTCATACCTCAAAGGGAATGAGGTCTATGAAAAAGGAGGTAATACTAGAGCATCTATGAGTTTTTATATTTTTAGTCACATGGACCTTTCTCTCAGTAATAGTTTTGGGATGTTCCGGATTTGATGTATTAGGGTTTGGATCCTGACCTCTCTATTATCAATGACCTGGAACCTTAGGTATCTACTAGTGAAGGTATGGTTCACAATATCATTTGCATTCATGAAAAGGAAAAGTCTTTGTCCCCTACCAAGTTTAATTTTAGAGAATCCTTCCTAGTGTAAGCCTCTAACCATTCAGGTAGGAGGTTGCAGTTTAACTCATCAATACTTGCATAACCTTCATCCCTCCTTCCTTTCATTGGACCCTTTTCCAATGTAAAGAGAACAGAGGAAGGAATTGTTGCATCTCACTCTTCCGGGGTCTCCTTGACCTCATCCACCTTGGCTGACAAAGGTGCGCCCTCTTCCACTAGTGTAGGAAGAAAAGTGTGAGTGAATTTATTGAATCTTTGACATCCTCTTGTTTCTCACACTGAGCATGACTTATGTGGGCTTAGAGATTTTTCATGATCACAACATTTGCACAGCCAGTTGAAAATTGAGAACTCAGATTCCCCTTCAAACAAGTATATATAGGAAGCCTTCATCAAGGATCAAGCTCATTGGATAGCCTATTCCTAAATCCAACCCTAATTCCCTTAATATGGGCATCCACCTTAGTAATAATCCCCAAATTAATCCCCCAAATCCTCAAGGCATTCTTTTCAGGAAGTAAGCCCAAACTCATTTATCTCAAAAGACTATAATATCATTTTAGACTAATAGAACTATGTGGTCTTTGATTCCCATCCACATGGTGTACCTAGGAAGCCTCATTGAGGTTCAAACCCAAATACATCAAATTATCCCTATACTCATTGGTCCATATTCCCAATAGGATCTAATCTTACATAGAAACCCATATCCTTTCCAAGTTCCTTCAGTTTCTTCGACATAAGTGACACACCAAACATTGAATAAGAACCTTTCTCTTAGATGTCCTTACAACATGAAATTAAACTATATTTCTAGGTCCTTATCACATGAACTAAAAAGGTATGATGTGTCACATTAAGTGGCATAGAACTACGAGGGTTATTATTCCCTTCAAAAGGATATGTAGGTATCCCTTTTATGGGTACGATCCCATTGTCAAAGCAAGCATTCTTCTCCCAGGACTTCAATAAACTCTAGAGTTCCCCATTGAGTGTCTTAAAAACTAGTATCACCATAATGATGATTAAAACAATCTCTAAATAGTATATGAGAGGATACCATTGATGGAGAACCTTCAATACATACGAATATCTCCATTAATGAAACAAATTGAATACATACATAAGATTATAAATATCGCCCCTATTAATAAGTGATTGGGAATTCCGAGGTAAACTTTGGATATACTTGGTAAATTAATAAAGATTCATGAAAATGTCTTAAATTAATAAGGACAGTCCCATGGTAGATAATATTTCCCTCAAAAAGGTTGTGATGAGTCTTACCACCCATCCTATCAACAATTGCACATTCTTAAGTATCATAAGGTTCAAACTTAATAAACTCATACCCTTGGAATGTAGGTCCCTTTTAGATAAAGAACTATTGGGTGTTTCTGGTTCCATGAATAAATCCAATGAAAAGCACCTTGAAACAGTGATTCTAAAAACTAGAACACAGATTTTGAGGAACTATGAAACAATGTTCCAAAAATTATGTGAACATGATTAAAAAAACTATATTTTTACTTTTCCCTATTCCACCCCCATTCTTACTGTGTCATGAGGTATAACAAGTGGAATTAGTGTGATGTTTCTCAGTATTGAATGTGTTTCTTGATATATGATCTCATGGATAAAATTCTAAATGTTATAAATATTACTCTCTTCGATGGAAGAAACTACAATAGATAGAAAAATATAATTATTTAACATCTACATTCTCTTATTATGGAACTCATATATGTTTCTTTAAATGGGGTTCATATCAATGATACAACAAAACGTTCCATGACTGAAATTAACAAAACAAATATTGGTCGACAAGTCACAATTTAAGTGAAATAACTAGATGTTTTCCAGATTAAAGAAATATCAATGTGGTGAGCCGAACTAGGGATAATGATATGAGGGATAAATTGTCCAATATAATTAAATGGGATATCAAGGTGATGGAGGTAAAGCTCTATGTATTCCATAATAATTTTGATGATCTTAAAATGCATCCTAGTGAAAATAAAGATAGTTTCATTAATTGAATCATAATGTTTTTAGAGATATCTGGTTACTGAAAGAATACATAATATATAAAAATCAAAAAAATATATATTTTATGATAAATTCCTCTAGGATAAAATCCAAATGGTTCTGCTTTTATGAAATGAATTTTCTCAATCTATCTATGGACGAACTTGTAACCCTTGTTGTGGCAGATGAAATGTGAATTTATCAAGAATCCACTTCAACCCATACCAATAAGGAAATTTAATTTGAGAAAAAATAAAATATTAATGTTAATGAAGATGAAAATTGAGAATATATAGATGATAATATTCTATCAGTGGTTGAATGAAAATTCAAAATAAAAAAAATACTTATTCAAAGGTAAGATACCAATTTTAAGATTTTTATATAGAAAATTTTGTCACATTTTTACAAGGTGAAAAATAAAATTTTATGGTGATGAATGAAAATAAGAAGTTATAAAAATAAATGAAATATCATCTCATTAAAAGAAAGGATCTCATCTTGAAAAACTTTTTAGATAAATATCCATATGAGAAAAGTATTAAATGATAATCAAGACTATCTAAAGGATGTGGATACATAATAAAAATATTAAATTGATGATTCTATGATGGTTAATGTTAATAATAATGAAGGTTAATGAGAAAATAATAATAATATAGGGGGATTAGTTGATCTCAATGTTAAACATGAAGGCACTATCAAGTAGCTTCATATATAAATAATATAAAATAGAATGATTAATGGATATATAATGTAATCCTACATATGTTTTTGTTATGTCAAAGCTGATATTGATCAAATATAAGAATATTTTGGTTATATGTTCGAAAGTTAAGTAAATTTAGAAGAATTTATGAACTTCAAGATGATAATAAAATAACTAACAAATGTGGTTTATTGATTTAACTCTACTGTAATAGTGTGAATAAAAATGGTAAAATCACTTGAAAAAGAAAATGTTTCTCTAAGAGCAAAATTAGTGACATAAATGAAATCATGTTATCCACATAAGAAACATCATTTTAGGTGGTTCACATATATTTAACTAATAAAAAGATTAAATTAAAAACTGAAGGTGTAAAAAAAATACTTGATGAAAAAATACCCATACTAGTAGGAATATTTAGGATTAGTTATGAAGTTGAGATATAAAAAGTTATAACCATTATTGAATGGGACCAGGGAGAGACAAATTTAAGTGATCTTAATGCCAAAACTTAAGAATAAGATGTAGAAACAAATATTTCCCATGTTAAGGGAATTATATGTATGAAAAAACCTATAAATCTTCAGGTATTAACCCACAATAGAGTAGTTTGACAAATCATGGGACATGTGGAACAACTAAGGAGACAAAATATTTCCTCTAATGAAATGATGATTTTCTGGATACCGTGTTCACATATTGTAATATTGTGATGAAAAAAAGATATTTAAACATAGAAACAAGTAGATGTAAACAATGAATAATTGTATTATATCAATAATATTATTGAAGTAATAATTTATATTGTAATTTCATTTATTTTTTTGACATTGGTAATAAAAAAATTGATTACAGGGAAAAGTGAAGTTGTGATTACTAATGTAGAATTCAATGACAACGGAATAAAATTGAACCCATTAAAATTGTATTGAAAAATAAATATTTACAACCGGAGGATGAATATTATTATAATTATGCATGATCTACTGATGAAAAGAGGGAATAAAATTTATACTTTAACTCAATCATAATTGTCATGGAGAGAATAGATGAATATTGGTAAGTATAATCTTGTAGAAATGTCTATCAATGAAATGAATAACACAACCACTTATATTATTGATTGGTTTTTCTCATCCCAAATTACTGGTACTAAGAATACTTTAAATAATGTTGTGGGAAGAGTTTATGGAACAACAAATTTCTAGAATAATGGGTCCTTGAATATAAAAGGCATTAGTTAGACATGGTTAAAATGAGATGAAATAATAAAAACTAAAGATCTATATAAGGATGTATTATTTTATAATATCTTGAGTTTCTGTCAACTATGCGACTCAAGAATCAAATTATCATTTAACCGAAAGGGGTTAATTATCACATGAAATTATGGGGACGTTCTATACAATGGTTATTAGAATAAAAATAGTCTTCACTATGTAAAAAATAAAGAGAAAACCAAATTTTTCACATTTTAAGAGTAAAACAACTTGCGGCATCATAGGATTGGTGATATTAACTAATAGAACATGTATAATTTCCCAAGTAAAATGATCTAGTGGATAATCAAAATATGAAACATGAACAGGAAAAAATTTTAATGATATCATTTGGGAAAAATATAGTTCTAAATACATATCAACCAAATGATTAATGAGAATACAAAATACTCAATATGATTAAAAGTATTCTGTGTGGTATAATGAATATATATGGGACATCTGGATAACAATATTTCATTCCCTTTAAAGATGAATAGAATATAATGGATTGTTTCATGTTTATGAAAATAATGTGATAAGTCATGAGTTGCAAGGATATATATCTAATAAGAGTTGAACATTAGACTGGGTGCACTATTAAAATTCTTGGATTCTAACTATGGAACATAGTAAAAATCCATTTAGATTGTGAACATTCATGAGAATCACGGAATTAAACATGAGTAAGCATCGATTAGGAACCCACAAATAATGGGTTGTTGAATGAAGAAACTAATAGTTGAAAAATATGGTGAATAATATTGAAAAAAATACTATTGACTGATAGTGGTGTTTCTCATAACCACAAGAAGGGTGTCGTTGAAGGTTCTTTTTTACAATAAAAACCTTCTAGTGTTGACTCTAGGAGATGATAAAACACCCTATTAAATGTGGAATGGGTAGAATCCTTCAATAAATCCCCTTATTGGTTTTGGTAGCCAATTTTTTTTAATGAAATAAAGAATGAAACCATGGAATGTATAGAGATGAAGTAGATGAAAGTGTATTTATTGGATATTTTTATGAAAACTATGGCCTAAATTGCTCGAATAATAGGGTGATAAAAATTATAGAGAGAAATGATGTTTTGATAATCTAGGATATTGTTGTGTAAAACACAAAAAACAGAACATATAATGTTTTTGGTGAAGAAAATGATGAATCAAAACATGAAATTCTTTCCAATATAGATATAGTGGAAGATAAACCATATTTTTAGGATCCCCCAAAAGATGAATATTTAGTGGATAAATAAAAGGTTGAAACAATTTTTTTAACAATTACATTATATTAAACAAATAATAAATAGAAGATAGAAGAATTATCCATCAAATAATATTGGAAATAATTATGCTCTAAATAAAACATGTAGAATGGATAATATAGAGCATACTTCTATATTTTTTCATAATAAAGAAATGATGATAAAAAAAATTCACTAATGATGATTCATGGATTAGATATAGGAATAGTTAAATGGATAAGATTTTTTAAATCGATACGCAAGCTTGTGAAGAATCTAGAACATTAAAATGTGATGGGTATGAAACTAATCATTAAATATAAGTTTGATGTGTAAGGAAATGTTATTCGAAATAAGTCGCGTATTTTGTAAAAAGGCTATGTGTAAGTAGAAGGTGTTGATGTTGATGATACATCAGCTCTAGTGTCTTGAATTGTGCCCATCCAAATATTCATTTAAATGACTATTAAAAGAGGCTTCAAGATATATCAAATGTATATAAAAAACATTCATAAATGGTATACTTAAAGAAGAAATTTTTATGGATCATCCAATGGTTTTCATGATTGGAAATGATTAAACTAAATTTTTTAGATTTAATAAGGCCTTTAATGGTCTAAGAAGGAACCACAAGCCTGAAAATATTGAATGGAATCATAATTAAGAAAGGTTGAATTAAAAATAGGGTGCTTAAATGATCATATTTATTTAAAAACAACCTAGGAATATTTGTTCATGGTGAATTTATATATTGATGATATCATATTTGATGGAAACAAATATTCAGTGAATTTTCCAAACAGATGAGCTCAAAATTTTAGATTTTTTTAGGAGTTAATGTAATGACCCGAACGTTTGAATAATTTTTGTTTCTTGATTTTCTGTGTAAATTTATTTTATACTCAGAAAAAAATATCCTTTAATTAATGATGTGAGTGTAATTAAAATGAGACCATTGGGTTTGGACTGTTATATGAACACATTTCAATATAGCCGTTGGAAACTATACTCTTAATGTTATGATTATTATTTATAAATACAAATTATCATCGTTATTTAATAAAGAAAGAAGAGTTTATGGCCTCATCCAGTAGAATTGGACCGTATGAAGTCCATCTGGCAGTGCTTGGGAAAGAGGTAGCATCACTGGGATTTTCTTTGTACCAAGCCCAAGTTGAACTCCAACACATTAAGCTTGATCATAATCTCTTACGAGAGAAGTTCAAGCAAATACAAGTCACCACCTGGGCAATGTTGTCTGAGCCCCCCAAGATTCTATCCCCATTGCACACCTTACTCATAGCTCATATGCTAGCGCTATAAGGGGATACATAATGAGGCCTTAGTTACATTGTGTAATCTTATGGTATAAATTAAATTATTATATCATCATTCTAATTTTAGGAATATATTTTCTTAATAATTTAAATTTTTAATTAAGAAAAATTTGATAAATTGATTATAGAAGTCAAAATTGTATTTTTCAGAGATTTCCCCTACATAGAGAATGATTATGGTAAAATAAACATCATTTTTGAATTTTAAATGTCAAAATTAACCTATGATTATTTTTTTGAAGTTTTCTAAGAAGTTTCAATTTGATGACTAGTATTTTATGAATAGTGTTATTTAGGAATAGAAAAAAAATTATTAAATATCTTTATCTCTGAAATGATTTTCAAAAATCTAACATACATGGTTGTAAACACGGGGAAAATGTGTTTGAATAAGATCAATATAATTTTATGGTTAACATTAAATCTATCCTTTGGAATATTAATTTTACCCTTATGAATGGTAGTTTTACATACAAAATATTAACATCTCATAAGGAGTTATAAATATGTTTTGTCAGTCTTAAGTGGTAATGTGATATAATTATATCATAGTATAAGTAAATTAATGTTAAAATGAAATTATTTTTTATAAAATTGAGTTCAATTTTGGATTTCACAGGTCAAAAAATGTTTAGGGTGATTTTTTTGGGATTATCTAGAAACAGATGAATTTTTAATGAATTGTAAAAAACCTGTTTTGAGTTTCTAGGTTTATAATGACATATTTAATGATGTAATCATGATGTAATAATTCTGGTCGACATTTTTATAGTATGATATGTTATTTGGTGTCCCAAGTGGTATATACCATGGGAAAATACCATGAGAAGGCCCATAGGTTTGCAAATACCACTGATGAGGAGCCCCATGGGAATTAATAAAATATTCCATCATTTGTTCTATAAATACCAACACAATTCTCAATTCCATTCATTCCAAATTCCTCCCCAATGAAGATCAATTATTTTTACCACCCAATGAGTCCTCTCAAGGTACCCTCAATCACCCAAGGTCTCAACCATTGAGTTTTTTAAGTTACTCTTCAAGGAAAGGGAACTTTTCAAACCACGCTCCCTCTTTTAGTCACGACTTTATTTATTTTATGTCTTCTAGTTTCAATTTTAATATGTTGGGGTATGTTCTTATATATCTTTATTGATAATAATTTCATGTCCAATTGAAGAGATACCATTTCCACTCCCATTGACTAAATTTCTGAAATATTATGTGATGTCGTTATGCTACCGAATTTTTATAAAAGAAATCACATCTTCTATTTTCTTTCATGTTTCCTTTTCATGTGGTATGTCATTCAAACATCCTTAACATGATCTTATTCACATGGTATTCGGTCTATATACTGTATTATGAGCTATTTCTAAGTGAGTAACCCTTTTCCACTCTCTTTTTAGTGTTTTCTAAAACCATGTTGTATAGCCATTAGGCTGCAAAATATTTGTCTCAAAATGTCTCTCTTTTTATCAAGAAATTATCTTATTTTATTTATGTGAATAACCAAACCTGTTTTATTTATATGGGTGTTCATCATGACATAAAATTGATATATTTTATTTGGGAATTGACATGCATATAACTCTCACTCTCTTTCTATGGGTTATAAATTAAATAATGATCTTGTTTTTAAGCACTTTTTATAATGTCATGATTTTTATATGAAACCCATTTATTTTATCCTATATGGGTTATTTTTGAAATTTATGATTATGGTATATGAGACTCAAATGAAAATAAATACTTATTATGTGTGCACCTTCATAGCACTCTAATTCATTGTGTATAGAATTTAATCTCATTAAATGACATGTCTCACGATACCTTGGTGAATAACCTCAGTAATTTTTATGACACCTTGGGGGTGAACCTTGGTGATATGATAATGACTCTATAAATTAAATTTTGTAGCCACATATTCATGTTATGATTCATGTTCTTGTTATTTTCATCTTCAACTTCTTCCATTTCTCAGGAATTTATTTTATTCATCAATTTCTTATTAATATCACAAGTAAATCGATTCCCGTTCATTCCTTACTAGGCCTTATCCTCACCCTTTCCTTTGATGTACCTCTCTATGTTATTAGATTCAGTTATTGTACATAGTATGAACCTATGATTAAGCCTTAAATGTGGAATTGAAGAATGTTATATTTTTAATTTAATTTTTTTTGATTTCCAAGACACTAGACTTTAAAGATCCTCTGTTTGTAAAATGTAATGAAATGTTATGTAACAAAAGGATGGATGTTATAGTTGTTATCAAAGGGAGGATTAATTATTCCTGGAATTAGGCTATGAAAAATATAGGAAAAACACTATATAAATGTTTAAATATAAAAAAAATTCCTGGTATTTTGGTGAAATATTATATAAGTGGTTTCTAAACAAATAAATCCATGTCTGTATAAGAACAAGTAGACGTGGCTCTAGCACAGATGTACATTGGAGTGAAAACTCCGACAAGGAGTTTCAGGCTTGACCCAGGGTATCCAAGAATATGACAATGATTCTTTACTGCACTCGTAGTTTGACGCTCCCAGGGGATAAGTTTGGTTAATCACGTGTTTTTTATGAATCATTGCAATGGATTTATAGAGAATTGTAATTGTTGTTAAAGAATACTATGTTTAAGCATGATGTTTTAAGACATAAAATGTAATGGATCGGACCTCTCCAGCCCATTCCTTTGTCAAAAAGAAGGCCAAGAAGTGTTTTGGAGGGTAAAATGGACATTTCTCACACTTTCCAGAATTTTGAAACTACACGCCGTGTAGTTTGAGTACACACCGTGTACCCCCTTTTTGGGTATACCCCGTGTTGCAGGCTGTGTCCTTGCCGTGTGAAGTAAATGAGTAAACTCCGTGTAGTGTAACTACACGCCGTGTACCACGTTGTCGGGTATACCCCGTGTTGAAGGCTGTGTCATGGCTGTGTGAAATAATGGTTGCACGCTGTGTGTCCAGTACTACACGCCATGTAGTCCTTCCCTGCGTACGTGTTACCAGTCAACAGCCGTATACCGTGTTGAATCCGTGTCCTTTCCGTGTGAAATAAATGGGTAAACACCGTGTGTCCAAACTAAACATCGTGTAGTCCCTCCCCGCGTATGCGTTACCCTCAAACCGTGTGTTGACCAGTCAACGGCGGCAGAGCCGTGTTTGAAGCCGCATGGAGACTGTGTGAAACAATAGAGTACGGGTCGTGTACCATAAAGTACACGCTGTGTACTTTTTCTTTTCTCGCCTATAAATGGAGGGGTCCCCTCCTCCTTTTCAACTCACCCCTCTCCTCCCCATTCCTCAGAGCAGAGTTCTCCCAAGAGACTCTAAGGCTCTTTCTTCCATAACTTATTCGTCCTAGCTCCGATTTACAATCCTTCAGCAGCTGCGGGATTGTAACGATGAGGAGGAAGTTGTGAGATTGGATCCGTTGTATTTCCTTTGGCCTTTCCTTTCTAACTTCCACCCGAGGAGGTTTTTTCAGGACCTGACAGAAGTGACGGACGCCGACAGACGTCTTCTAAGGTTGATCTGGGGGGAGCGTTGTGATTGGAACCTGTTGAGGTAGGGATCTTACCTTTGTCTCTCTAATTTGTGCATCATGCGGGGTGGGTATCCTCTTGTTTTTATGAGAAACATTTGAACCATTAAATAAAGATAATAACTGGTTAAAGAACGGGGAAGGGGAATTCGTTATGTTTATCTTTTCTTATCCTTTTGATATGTTATGAATTGAATAGGATTATGCCTACTGAAAATCACGGTCGTTGGGGGCCATTGCTTGCGCTATTAAATGTTTCCCTATCTTTCTAGACTATTTTTTGGATGGAATCTTTGTTAAATATAGAATTTGGTTAATCACGTAAAGTTGTCTGATGAAATGAAAATCTAGAACCCTTGTGTGATCACCTTGGTTGAAAAAAAATGGAATAATGAACATGTGGGTGTTGGCTCGGATACGTGGCATGTGATGGGGGTGTTTTGGGGGTTTTTGTGGATTGGATGGGCAGCGGGGCTGTGATAAATGGTATTAAAGGGATAATGATGTACGATGCGGTTGTGGTTATGTAGGTTGGCATGGATGGGTTGAAATGTGAACGGACTATGGGTTGTGAATAATAAATAAAAAGTTGAAGAGTTAGTGAACGGTGGGTCATGGTAATGAAACGAGATTAATAATCAATGGGCTTGGTTTGGGTTTATTTATATACACTTTTTTCCCTTTTGGTGGTTGAATTGTCCTATTTCCTGATCTTAAAATAAAAAAAGGGTAATGCCTCCCATGTTTGTGAAAACTCATACCCTTGGTGCTAGTCACCAACCTGGGGCCTACTAGTGGCGGGACTCAGGGGTCATTATCTCCCTTTCACCATTGCCAGCTCAGGAGGGGCATCTTTGGTGGGAGGGGGTCATGATTGAATGGTATCAGAGCTCATGGTTGAGAGATAGATTGGAGTCTGGAGTTAGGCATAATGAGGATTGCATGGGATGGTAGGGAAACTGTTTTAGTTAATCATGGTGCGTGACATAGGCCAGGGAAGACTGGCTAGGACATGGGATTTTAGGGCCCCCCGTGATCTGATGCAAGGACACTGAGCCTACCGAATGACCATGTGAGAGCACATTGATTGCAGGATAGAGACCCTAGTGAAGGTACATGCATCATCATGATTGTGTTTTACTTTATTTGGGTGTTCTGGGAAAGAAATTGAAATATAATGATAAAATAAAACCTTGAGTTTTTCATTATTACGTGGGCTTAGGCGATCCTTGTTTACTGTTTAGCTATGGCACCTGGACGTCGTCCTTGGGTGGCTCAGATGGCTGAGGCCCAGCAGATTTAGGCGGTCGATCATTTGAGGATTGACCGAGAGGAGGAAGATAGCCAGTGGCAGAATACTCTCTGTACTTTTCAGCGGTAGACCCTAAAGAAGTATGAGGGTAGTACTTCGAATACGGAGACGGAGGGGTGGCTTGAGGATCTAGGGATAGCTTTTACCTTGATCCATGCTCTGAGGGAGTACTGGGTTACCCTAGCAGTCAGTCAGCTGAGAGGCGTGGTGCGACAGTGGTGGACACTCTACCTTAGAGAGAGGATAGAGGTAGAGGTTCCATGGGATGATTTTGAGAAGGAATTCCGAGAGGAATTCCTTACTTCCATGATCAAAGCGGAGAAGCGGTAGGAGTTACTCTCCCTTCAGCAGGGGAGTATGTTAGTACGAGAGTTTGGGATCAATTTCAAGGATCTCATACGTTTTGCTCCAGATCTCTTTCTAGATGAGGAGTCTCGGGCGAGATGTTTGGAGGAGGCACTTCGTCCTTCACTCCAATATGTTGTCACCCCCTTCACCCTTCCGACGTACATGGAGGTACAGAAGAAGGAAGAGGTTGTAGAGAGGATGCACTTGCTGGGGGGTGCACCCTAAGAGGGGATCTAGCTGGGATCGTTGAAGGGGAAGACAGTCAGCAGAAGGTCCCCTGCGATGGGACCTTCCAGGTTCATGCCTGTGGGGAGCAAGCCACAATAGTTCCAGTTCAGATCTTTGGGTCCTCGTCCCTTTTTCACAAGCCCACGATCGAAGTGTTTCTCTTGTGGAGGTTTCAGGCACCTTCAGAGTCGTTGCCTGACCCGAGCTCAATACGGTGGTGGTGGGAAGGTTGAGTGCCCACCTCAGCAGCACCAGTTTCCAACGAGGCCCTTCCAGCAGCAGTTGGACCATGCTCCTCCGAGGGAAGACTTTGCAGGAGGAAGCTGACCTCATGGTGATCCTTAGGGACCTAGAATAGGGCGTGGTCAGGGAGGTGGACGACATCAAAGGGGCAGAGGAGCTGGGCATGGATAGTTGCACACAGTAGAGTTGACAGCTCTGGCAGGACCAGAGGTGGTGAGAGGTACGATTTGTTTGTTCAGCACTCTTGTTTCTGCAATGTTTGATTCGGGATCTTCACACTCCTTTGTTTCACTTGGTCTATCCCATGCTTTGGGACTAGACGTAGAGAGACTTTCCGTACCACTGGTGCTGAGTACCCCAGTTGGAGGCCATACCAGCATATATTGTGTTTTCCGGGGATGTGGGCTGACGTTGGGACCACATCGATATAGTGGGGACCTTTTTCTATTACAGATGTAGCCATACGATGTCATCCTAGGCATCGACCGGTTGTTTTATGTTAGTTCCGTTATCGACTGCTTCCAGAGAAGAGTCGTGTTCTCCGACGTGGATGGGCAGCGCATATCTTTTGTTGGCGAGAGGAGCTATCAGGTGGGAAGCTGGCGTCTAGAGCCTCTTCTTTCCTTGTTAGGCGGGTTATTAGTGGTTCCAGCTGATACAGAGATGATGGATGTATTGGAGGTTGTATGGGAGTTCCTCGATGTTTTTCCTGAGGAGGTTGTGACTCTACGACCCCGACGTGACGTTGAGTTCCAGATAGACTTACAGCCTGGTGTCCGTCTGATTTCGATGGCCCTTTATCGGATGGTACCTTAGGAGTTCCGAGAGTTGCGGATTCAGATTGATGATATGATGGAGAAGGGTTTTGTTCGACCCAGTGTATCGCCATGGGGTACTTTAGTTTTGTTCATGAAAAAGGCAGATGGTGGTCTCAGGCTATTCATAGACTACCGAAGGATGAACCAGGTAACGGTCAAGAACCGCTACCCCCTTCCAAGGATAGATGATCTCTTCGCCCAACTGAGGGGAGCAGTTTGGTTTTCAAATATTGATCAACGATCTGGATATCATCAGCTGAGGGTAAAGGATAGTGACATCTCAAAGATGGCTTTCAGGTACAGGTATGGGAACTTTGAGTTTTTACTGATGTCGTTTGGAGTTACAAATGCACCAGCCATGTTCATGGTAATTATGAACTTTGTCTTCTGAGAGTTTCTGGACCGGTTCATCGTTGTGTTTATCGATGACATCCTGATCTACTCAAGATCGGAGGAGGAGCACATTGAGCATATCAGGGAAGTTTTATAAGTCCTTTGACACCACCATCATTATGGGAAATTGTCGAAGTGTAAGTTCTTGATACAAGAAGTACACTTCCTTGGGAACGTGGTGTCTCAGCATGGAGTGTCAGTGGACCCGTCGAAGGTGGAGGCAGTTTTTTCTTGGGCAGCACCCAAGAGCGTGGAAGGAGTCCGTAGTTTCTTGAGGTTAGTAGGTTACTATCAGAGGTTATTTTTGGACTTCTCTCGAGTTTCTTCTCTATTTACATCTTTTACTAGGAAGAACCAGGTCTTCCTATGGAGCAAGCAATTCCAGAAAGCTTTCGACTACCTGAAGGAGAAGTTGTTCAGTGCTTCTGTACTCAGGTTGTCAGAGGAAGGGTTTTTGTATGAAGTGTTTTGTGATGCTTCTAGCCCTGGTCTAGGGTGTGTGCTGATGCAGAAGAAGGTAGTGATCTGTTATGGGTCTAGGTAGTTATTCCCTCATGAGCGTAACTATTCCACCCATGACCTAGAGTTTGTAGCAGCAGTGTTCGCACTGATGTTATGGCGACATTAACTCTTTGGGGAGCGCTTTTTGGTCTTCTCATATCACAAGTTCCTGCGTTATATCTTCTCCTAGTGTGACCTGAACCTGTGGTAGTGGAGATGGGTCGAGTTTCTCCAAGACTATGACTTTGAGATCTCTTACACTGATGGTAAGGGAAATGTTGTGGCTGATGCCCTGAGCAGGAAGTCGCATAGGGAAGTGGTTCGGGAATCCACTGATTCTTGGAAAGCGATGGGAGAGTTGGCCGCCTTGCACATGGATGCAATGGAAGAAGATGTTAGAGGATGTTTGTTTCAGATGACGGTGTAGTCCTCCTTGTTGCAGCAGGTGGAAGAGTCTTAGTGGGGGGACTCTGAGTCGGAAGTGATGCGGGATCATGTCGATCAGGGGAATGCTCCAGAAGGATGGTCAGAGGATAGCCGACATCGGATTCTTTTCCATGGAAGGTTGTTTTTCCCGGAGAAAATGCGTGAGGGAGTTCTCCGTGAGTTCCATAACTCATCATTGGCGGTACATCCAAGAGTTTAAAAAATGTACCAAGGCCTGAGGGAACAGTTTTGGTGGCCCGGGGTGAAACAGGATGTGGCGGAGTTTGTGGCTAAATGCCTAGTGTATCAGCAAGTGAAGCCTGAACACCGTGTTCCCAGTGGTTTGTTGCATCCTTTAGATGTTCCAGAGTCGATGTGGGATGAAATCTCAATGGATTTCGTCACAGGACTAACCAGAGATCAGGGTGGTCATGATGCTATCTGGGTAGTGGTGGATCGACTGACAAAATCATCTCACTTCTTAGTAATTAAAGAGTTAGGCCCGGTGAGTACCTTAGCACAGAGGTACGTAGACGAGGTTGTGTGGTTTCTTGGAGTTCCAAGGACTATCATCTCAGATCGGGATACTTGGTTTACCTCATGAGTCTCGAGGGGGTTGCAGCATGCTTTTGGAACCCAGATACGCCTTATCACTGCTTTCCACCCCCAGACCGATGGGCAGACAGAGAGGACTATCCAGAAATTAGAGGACATGCTGCGAGCATGCGTTCTGGATTTCAGAGAATCATGGGTACGACACTTGACTTTAGTAGTGTTTGCCTACAACAATAGATTTCACCCTACTATTGGCATGGAACTGTTTGTAGATTTGTATGGGACACCATGTCGTTCACCCATTTTCTGGGAAAAGGATGGTGAGACAGGTGATCTTGGGCCAGAGGTAGTGTAGAGCACCACAGAGAAAGTCCATCTTGTACGTGAGAGGATGAAAGCGGCTCAGGACCGCCAGAAGTCTTATGTTGATCGTCCGAGGAGGCCCTTGGAGTTCGAGGTGGGGGATCATGTGTTCTTGAAGGTTTCCCCTCGACAGGGGCAGAAGATGTTTGGTAAAGGGAGAAATCTCTCACCTAGGTTCATCGAACCTTTTGAGGTGCTGAGGCGAGTCGGCGAGGTGGCATATCAGCTGGCCATGCCACCTCAGTTGGAGAAGGTTCATGACGTCTTCCACGTCTCCCAGCTTCGTTAGTACTTACAGGATGACTCTCACATTGTCTACTGGGGAGAGTTTGATATGGGAGATAATGCGACCTTCGAGGAACGACCAATCAGAATCGAGGATCCTAAAGAGAATGTGCTCTGTGGATGAACCATTCCATTGGTTCGTGTGTTGTGGAGGCATGGCGGTCTCGAGGAGAGAACATGGGAGCAGGAGACCCAGATGCACGCTCAGTACCTGGAGTTGTTTTGACTTGTGTTTTCCCTTGTTCTTCTGAGCTTTGTGTTGATGTTGTACTATGTACCTTTGATATATGGAATGCTTGGCTTGTCAGTTGTGAGACCTTTTGATTCCTTGTTCTCTGGAAGTGTGTAGCATGTCCGGATGTGTGGGGAAAAGGAAAAACCTGACTCTTAATCGAGACGCATTAATGACGATGTGATTGAACCTGTGCGGGTGAGTCAGTGCCTCTTAAAGCGGATAATATCTCGACATAGAAGAAGGAATTTTCCCCCAAACCACGTGTCTGGGCAATGTGTGGGTTGTACGGTGTTAGGGATAGTGTAAGTTGGAAAATCCTAATGTATGAAAGTGGGAAGACCAAATTCATAATCGAGACGCATTAATGAGGATGTGATTAAACCCGTGCAGGTGAGTCAGTGCCGCCTAATGTGGATAATATCTCGACATAGGAGAAAGAATTCATAACACATATGATTAGGGTTGTTGGTTGGGTTCCTGTTATAACGAGAACCCTAAGAGGTATCTTGTTGGGTTTCCTCTGGGTTGTTTTTTGAATTCTCGGGGACGATAATGTTTTATGAGGTTTCTGATGTAATGGCTCAGACCTCTCTGGCCCATTCCTTTGTCAAAAAGATGTTCAAGAAGTGTTCTGGAAGGTAAAATAGACTTTTCCCACACCGTCCAGAATTTTGAAACTACACGCCGTGTAGTTTGAGTACAGGCCGTGTACCCCCTTTCTGGGTATACCCTGTGTTGCAGGCCGTGTCCTCTCCATGTGAAGTAAATGCGTACACACCGTGTAGTGTAACTATAGTCTGTGTACCACCTTTCCGGGTATACCCCGTGTTGAAGGCCGCGTCCATGCTGTGTGAAATAATGGGTTCACGTCGTGTGTCCAGTACTACACGCCGTGTAGCCCTTCCCCACGTACACGTTCCCAGTCAACGACCATGTGCTGTGTGGAAGTCGTGTCCTTACCATGTGCAATAAATGGGTACACGCCATGTGCCCAAACTACACACCGTGTAATCCCTCCCCACGTATGCGTTACCCTCAAACCCTATGTTGACCAGTCAACGGCCGCGGAGCCGTGTTGGAAGCCGTGTGGAGACCGTGTGAAACAACTGAGTACACGCCGTGTACCATAAAGTACATGCCATGTAATTTTTCTTTTCTCAAATATAAAAGGAGGGGTCCCCTCCTCCTTTTCAACTAACCCCTCTCCTCCCCATTCATCTGAGCAGAGTTCTCCCAAGAGACTCGAAGGCTCTTTCTTCCATAACTTCTTCGTCCGAGCTCCGATTTACGATCCGTTAGCGGCCACGGGATCGTAATGACGAGGAAGAACATACGAGCTTGGATCTGTTGTCTTTATTTAGGCCTTTACATTCCGACTTCCACCCGAGGAGGTTTTTCTGGGACCCGACAGAAGTGACGGACGCCGACAGACGTCTTCTAAGGTTGATCCGGGTGGAGAGTTGCGATCAGAACCTGTTGAGGTAGGGATCTTACCTTTGTCTCTATAATTTGTGCATCATGCGGGGTAGGTATCCTTATGTTTTTATGAAAAATAGTTGAACCATTAAATAATGAAAATAACTGGTTAAAGAATGGGGAAGGGGTAGTTGTTATGTTTATCATTGCTTATCCTTTTGATATGTTATGAATTGAATAGGATTATTCCTACTGAAAATCACGGTTGTTGGGGGACTTTTCTTGCACAATTAAATGTTTCCCTATCTTTCTAGACCTTTTTTGTGGATGTAATCTTTGTTAAATGTGGAATTTGGTTAATCACGTAAAGTTTGATGATTAAATGAAAATCTGGAACACTTGTGTGATCACCCCGTTTGAACAAAATGGAATAATGAACATGTGGGTGTTGGCTTGGATACATGGCATGTGATAGGGGTGTTTTGTGGGTTGTTGTAGATAGGATGGGAAGTAGGGCTGCAATAAATGGTATTAAAGGGATAATGATGTACGGTGCGGTTGTGGTTATGGCGGTTGGCACCGGGGCTGCAGGGATGGGTTGGAATGTGAACGGACTATGGGTTGTGAATAATAAATAAAAAGTGGAAGAGTTAATGAATTGTGGGCATGGTAATGAAATAGGATTAATAATCATTGGGCTTGGTTTGGGTTTATTTCTATACACTTGTTCTTTTCCCTTTTGGTGGTTTACTTTTCCTATTTCCTGATCTTAAAATAAAAAAAAGGGTAATGCCTCCCATATTTTTGAAAACTCATACCCTTGGTTCTAGTCTCCAACTCGGGGCCTACTGGAGGTGGGAATCAAGGGTAATTATCTCCCTTTCACCATTGCCAGCTCAGGAGGGGCATCTTTGGGGGGAGGGGGTCATGACATAAAAATATTTTATAGTATAAGGATTTATAAAATAAATAATATTTTATCTAAGGTGTTATTATTTTATAGAATGGCAGGAAATTAGAGGAACTGCGAAAATGGTGACCGCAATGGACCATGCCCTGACGACCCTCCGATGGAAGCCCGAATAGAATCTTTCATGAGAATGTTTAACCAACTGAATCATGTTATGGGAAATAACTTGAATCAAGAAGAGGGACCAATATCACCACTAAGGGGCCAAAATTCTTCAGATTCCATTATGTGTGAATGACCACCAACTATCACTAGATCTACCGACCCATTGATTGCTGAACAACAGATCCTCTATTTTGAGAACTTCATTTCTGTGCTTTGCTTTTCAAAACAAGATAAGGTCACCTTAGAAAATTTTCTGCTTTGGAGGAAATGATGTTCAGTGGGGGAAACTAATTAAAAACCCAAGTCCAAGAGTGGAGGTTGAATCATTGGAGTGGTAAGAGTTCATATGGATATATTCAATAAGTATTTCCCTCATTATATGAGATCAAAATAGATAAGGAGTTTCTCAAACTGAAGAAGAAGGAGAATGAATCAGTTGGAAGCTACTAGATTAGCATCAGAAGACTTTCCCGTTACACAGAAATAACTTTCATGGATTATAATGGGAAGGTTGATAGGTTCTTTGGTGGACTAAAATGTCATCTATGGAAGAATCTAGAAAACTGAGAATATGATATTTATGAGCAGATCATACAGAGTGCAATGAAAGTTGAACTAGAGTTCAGTGAGACGTAGTGGTCTCAAAAATAAAATGACAAGAAGACATCAATGGATCCAAGATTAGGGAGTAATTTTGATCAGGGAATTGTAGGTAAGCAAGTGAAACATCCCACGTTTAATAAATTTGGGAAGAAGCATTCGGTGAAATGACTGATCAAGTGTGAGAAGTGTTACAAGAGTGGAAGAGATGGTCATATCGCACAGAATTGTCGTAGCGAGGTCAAGCCTCAACTTCCAAACAATAACATTAAGGAGAAGATGGTGTAGACCATACATGATGTCCAATGCTATATGTTTGGACAAATTGGGAACTTTTCCAATAACTGTCCAAATTATATGGCAGTGGAGGGGAACCACCATTAACCTCAGTAAAGGACAAGGGAGAAAGGTTGTACTTTTTCTATCACAACATCTGAAGTTGAAGCGTAAAATTATGTAGTGGTAGGTACTCTTGTTGATCTCACAAATCTAGAAAGTACTTTTTTATTATGGTTTTACGCAATCATTTATTTTCTCCATGTTTTAAAATAATTTAGAATCAACTCCTTAATTGCTAAAAATCGAGTTATCAGTCAAGACTCCTAGTGGGATTATCAAAGCACTGTTAGTGTTTTGAAACTCTATAATCTACATTAGTGAGCACAATCTGATTGAAAATCTATTTGTCATTCCCATGATGGAATTCGACATTATACTATGGATGAAATGGATCTCAATGTATAATTATAAGATCAAATGAAAAAGCAAGGAAATATCTGTAGTCTTGAATGTGAACCCTAATGTTGTCATCCAAGGAGAGATATCTCACCAGATATTTGTTTAAAAGAACCTCATGTATTCGTCTTTATAGAGTTGACCAGTGATAAAAAAGAAGGAAATGAGAGTATAAGTACAATAAATGTCCCCATCATCAAGGAATAAATTGATGTATTTCCATGGAGTTACTCGGACCTCCCCTAGAATGAGAGGTAGTGTTCTTTATTGAACTCGAACTTGGATTTCATCTGATATCAAATACCCCATATAGGATGGAAATTTTGTTTCTAGTGGAATTGAAGAAAGAACTCCATATGCTTTTGGGGAAGGGGATTACCTGACTGAGTTTGTCTCATTGGGGAGCACTTGTTCTCTTTGTAAAGAAGAAGGATGGATCAATGAGGCTATTCATTGATTATAGAGAACTAAATGGGATCATAGTAAAGAAAAAATACCATATACCAAGAATTGATGACTTATTTGAACAACTTTTTGAGGCCCAATTCTTCTCTAAGATTGATCTTTCATATGGTTATCATCAATTCAGGGCGACAAAAGAAGATATTCTAAAAACCGCCTTCTAATCATGAAACGGGTATTATGAGTTTGATGTTATGCCCTTTGGATTGACTAATGCACCAGCTATTTTAATGGATTAGATTATTAGAGTCTTCAAGGGAAAACTTGGTACCATTGTGGTAGTTTTTATTGTTGATATTATGATATATTCAAAAAGTCGCAAGGAGTATGAGGTTCATCTAAGAAAATATTTGAAAACTCAATGGTAGGAGAGTATTTTTGGAATGTTTAGAAAAATTGAATTTTAGTTACAACAAGTTTCATTCATGGGGCACATTGTAAGTAATATAGGAATCACAGTTGACCGTGAAAAGAGAAAGTTGTAGAGGAGTGGCCTCCTCCTACAAAAATAACCAAGATTAATAGTTTCCTTGGATTAGTAAGATATTATATAAGTTTTCGGAAAACATTTCATGACATTCTAATCCATTAACCATGTTAACTCAAAAAGGGGTCATGTTCATCCAGAAAAGGGAGTGTGAGGAATGTTTCCAAGAGATGAAGAAGCGATTGGTTACTTCACCCATGTTAACTCTTCCCTCAAGTGGAGAAGGATTCATTATTTATAGAAATTAATATCTGAAAGGTCTTGGGTGAGTCCTCATGATAAAGGAAAAGGTCAATTCTTATGCATCTCGATAGTTTAAGACACATGACTAGAACTATCCTATGAATGATCTGGACCTGGATGCGGTGTTTTTTTCTTTAAAGATTTATAGGCACCACGTTTATGGGGAGAAATGTGATATATACATAGACCATCAATGTTTGAAGAATATTATCACACAAAAGGAATAGAACATGAGACATAGGGGAAGGTTGGAACTTCATAAGAACTATGATTCTTCAATTCATTATCATCCCAGAAGAGCAATCAATGTTGCTGATGAATTAAGCAGGAAAGACATAATTGTTCTACCCATTATGAGGATTCAAATATATCCTTTGATCAATGACCTAGTATTTCTAGACATGGGAATTATAAGAGATGAGAAATAATCAACCCTTACCAAATGATTTCTCAACCATCAGTACTAGAGGATCACAAAAGCTCAGCAAGAAGATCCTTTGTAATAGAAAATGTTTGTAGATATGAAGGCTGGGAAGTATTCTAAGATCAATATTGATCAAGAAGGTGTACTAAAATTTCATGCAAGACTATGTGTTCCATCTATTCCAGAAATAAAGAAGGAGCTGATGGATGAAGCTCATAGGTCTACTTTCTCTATACATTCAGGAACCAAAAAAATGTATATGTACCTTTGTGATATTTTTTAGTGGGATAATATGAAAAGGGAGATTGATGACTACAATACAAGGTGCCTGGTATGTCATGAAGTGGATGCCAAGAAACAACTTCCTAAAGGGGTATTAAAACCACTACCCAAACCAAAATATAATTGGGACAATATCACTATGGAATTTGTCACCGGACTCCTGAGAACTTCTAAAAGAAACAATGTGATATGAGTTTTTCTGGACCATCTCACATAGACTATCCATTTTATCTCTATTAGAGAATATTTATCACTACATTAACTATCCAGAATTTACATGAAGGAAGTGGTAAGGCGGCATGGGATACCACTTTCTGTTATATTTTATCGTGATCAAAGGATCACATAAAAATTATGGAGAAGTATCTAACATTCTATGAGTACTGAATTGAGTTTCAGTTTGTCCTATCACCCCCAAACTGATGGCTAATCCGAAAGGACTATTCAAACACTTGACGAAATTATGAAAACATGATACGTGTAATTTCATGGTTGATAGGATCAACATCTCCCATTAGTTGAGTTATCTTACAACAACAACTTTCATTCTATCATTGAAATGGAACCCTATGAAGCTCTATATGGGAAGCGATGTAGAACTCCTACACGTTGGGATGAAGCTAGTGAGAGAGAGTTTATTGGGCTTGATCTTGTGAACAAGTTGAAAGAAATGGTCCATGCCATCTAGTAACTAATTATGGATGCTCAGAGTGGAACAAATAGCACTGCCGACAACCATTGAAGGGACATGGAGTTTGAATTTGGTGACAATGTTTTTTTTGAATTTCAGGTTGGAAGAGATTATTGAGGTTTGGGAAGAAAGGGATGCTCGGACCTTGGTACACTAGCACCTATGAAATCCATGATTGCATAAGAGTAGTGTCATATCGGCTTGCACTTCCTCCAAATACAGTATATGATCAGGATGTCTTCCACATATCCCTCTTGAGGAAGTACATACCTGACCGTCACATGAACTAAATATTGAGGTGGCACTACTAGAACATGACATCTCTTATATGGAGATGTCGGTGGAGATCTTGGATCATAGGTACCTGGTTCTACACAGCAGGACTACCCACCTAGTTAATGTGTTGTGGAGGAACCACAAATGTGAAGAATCCATGTGGAAACCAGAGGATTCTATGAGGTTGAAGTACCCACACCATTTCTATTTAGAGGGCACAAGTTAAAATTTTCGGGAAGCAATATCTTAAGGCATAAAAAATGTAATGAACCTAACTATTGAATAATTTTTGTATGGATTTTGTGTGTTATTTAATTGTATACTCAAAAAAACAATATCCGTTAATTAATGAATTGAGTATAATTAAAAGGAAACCGTTTGTTTTTTACTGTTATATGACCATTGGTCAATAATACCATTGAAACTATACTCATGATGTTATGATTATTTTATGTAAATACAAATGATCATCGTTAATTAATATAGAAAGAAGATTCGATGGCCTCATCTTGTTGAGTCGTACCATACGAAGCCCCTATGTTGGACCTTGGGAAGGAGGTAGCATCACTGGGCTTTGCTCTGGACCATGCCCAAGACAAAATCTAAAACATTAATCTTGAACAAAATCACTTATAGGAGAAGTTAAAGTTGATAGAAATCACCACTCAGGAAATGTTGTCTAACCCGCCAAAGATTCCATCACCATTGCACACCTTACTCTTGGTTCCTATTCAGGTGTTATAAGGGGTGATGTAATGAGGCCTTAGTTAATTTGTGTAATCCATTGGTATGCATAAAATATTTATCTCATAATTCCTGTTTTAGGAATATCTTTTCATAATAAACTATATCATTAATTTAGACAAACTTGATAAATTTAGTTTAGATGTAAAAAATTGTACTTTTCAGATATTTTCCACATATAAAGAATTATTATGGTAAAACAAACATCATTTTTGAATTTCAAAAGTAAAAATTAACCTAGGCTGTTTTTTTAGAATCTTTCTGATATGTTTTAATTTGATGAATAGTATTTTATGGATAGTGTTTTTATGAATAGTGTTTGATGAATAGTGTTTTGATAAATAGTAAAAAATATATTATTATTAAATAAATTTTTCTGTTAAATGATTTTCAAAAATATCACATACATGGTTGTAATCAAGGTGAAAATTTGGTCAAATAAGATCCCAATATTGTTTTTGGTGAATAGTAAATTTACCCTTTGGAATTGTCATTTTTCCCTTATGAATAGTAATTTTACCATTTGAATAGTAACATCACCTAAGGAGGTATAAAATTTTTTTTTCTATCTTAAGTGGTAATGTGATATAATTATATCATTGTATAAGTAAATAAATGTTTTATAAATTATTATTCAAGTATTATTATTTTATTTATTTAATATATTTTAAAATGGAAATAATTTTTACAAAATGGATTTAAATTTTTTATTCTACACTTCAAAAAATGGTTACGGTGAATTTTTGGGATTTTTCTGAAAGAGTTGAAATTTCAGTGAATAGTTAAAATATAGTTTTGAGTTTGAGTGTGTTTAATGACATCATTAATGATGTAATCATGATATAATAATTTTGGTCTACTTGTGTACATTAAGATATGTTGTGTCATGTCCCAAGTGGCCAATACCATGGGAAAGCCCGTGGTTTTGGAAATATCTCTAATGAGGTGTCCCATGGAAGTTAATAAACTATTCCCTTGCTTTGGCTATAAATACCAACCCATTCATTCATTCATTTCATTCCAATTTCTAAATTAATGAATTTACCTTTTTTACCTCCCAATGAGACCTCCCAAGAGGCCCTCAAGCCCCCCTAAGGTCCCAAACATTGAGTTTTTTAAGTTACACTTCAAGGTAATGGAATCATTCACCTTCCTCTTTTAGTCATGACTTTCATTATGTTTTGTCATCTACATTACATTTTATTACGTGGGGGTATGATCTTCTTTAAAATAACTTCTTTACATTTCCAATCCAATTTACAAGAGATCCTTTCCTCTCTCATCAAATGAATTTATGAAATTCTATGTGAATCTTTTAGGATTTTGAATTTTTGTAAAAGAAATCACTTCTTCTCATTTCGTTCAAGTTTGCTTTTCATGTGGTATGTCATTCAAAGATCCATACTGTGATATTATTTAAATTTTATTAAGTCCCTATTCGTTAATATTATCTATTTATGAGTGGGTAACTCTTTTACCATTTATTTTTAATGTTTTCTAAAGCCATGTTGTATAGTCGTTATGCAGTAGAATTTTCACCTCAAAATCTCCCTCTTTTTCTGATGAAATTATATTATTTTATTTATGTGAATTCCCAAACCTATTTAATTTACAGGTGTATTCATCAATACATAAAATTCATATATTCTATTTTGGAATTGACTTTCATATAACCCTCTCTCCCTTTCCATGGGTTATAAATGATATAATTATCTTGTTTTTATGCATTTTTTAATATGTCATGATTTTGATATGAAACCCATTTCTTTTATTCTATATGTGTTATTTTCCAAAATTTATTATTATGATCTATTTTTCTCACATGAAAATACATAAATATTGAGGGTGCACCTTGATATCTATCCAATGCATTGGGTAAACAATTTTATCTCTATAGATGACAAGTTTTATGATACCTTGGTGAATATCCTTAGTGATTTTTATGACACCTTGGGGATGAAATTTGGTGATATGTTCCTGAATGTATAAATTAAATGTTCTAGCCACATATTAAATTTATTATTAATGTTTTTTTATTAGGATATGACTCTTCTTCCATTTCTTATGTCTTTATGTTTTTCATCAAGTTATTATTGATATCACAAGTGACTGATTACCTTTCTATCCTTACTGGGCCTTTCGCTCACCCTTTCCTTTGATGTATGTATCCATGTTATGAGATGCAGTAATTTTTTTTAGTATTAATGTATGATGATGCCTTAAAAGTGGATTATAATAATGTTTTATTTATTGATGTATATTGTTCTTGATTTTTAAGACACTAGACTTTAAAGATCCTCTGTTTGTAAAATATAATGAAAAGTTATGTAATAAAAAAAGCGGGAAGCAATATTAGGTATCAAAGGGAGGATTAGTTATTTGTTTAAATTGTTATATGAAAAAGTTAGGAATAACCCAATAGAAATGTTTAAATATAATAAAAATTCTTTTTATTTTGGTAAAATATTAAGTAAAGGTATTCTGAACAGATAAATACATATCTAGATACAGACAAGGGGATGTGTCTCTCTCACAACTGTATCTATGAGTGAAAACTTTGAAAAGGATATTAAGGCTTGACATGGGGTACCCTGGTACACAACAATGGGCCTTTTCTGCACTCCTGGTTTGACACTCGAGGGGGATAAGTTTGGTTAATCACATGATTTTTATGAATCATTATAAAGGATTTATAGAGAAATGTAATTTTTGTAAAATAATACTATGTCTAAGAATGATGTTTTAAGCCATAAAAATCATTTATAGTTAAAATATACTTAAATGAAATAAGATTCTATCTTAGGATTTATTCTTTTAGAAAGCAGAGGGTAATTTGAGGAACTGTGGAAATGGTAAACGCACTAGACCCCATGCTGACGACCCACCAATAGAAGTCGGAATGGAAACTTTCCTGACTATGATGAACTAGTTGACTCTTGTTATGGGAAAAAAATGAATCAAGCTGAGAGACGGATCTCACCGCTATGGGAATAACATTATGTTGAGTCCTTTACATTTGAATAACCACCAAAAATTTTTAGATCTGCCAACCCATTGATTTCTGAACAATGGATGAGCTCTATCGAGAAGATCTTTTCTGTGTTATGCTGTTCAGAACAAGATAAGGTCACCCTATAAAATTTACGGCATAAAAGAAGAATCTGATCTGTGGGGAAACAAATTAAAAAAACAAGGAAAGTGTGGTGGTTGAATCTTTAGAGTGGGAAGAGTTTAGAGGGATCTTCTTCAATAAGTATTTCAATCCTTCTATGAGAAGAAAAATGGAGAAGGAGTTTCTCAAGATGATAAAGAATAATAATGAATCTGTTTGAAGCTATAAGATGAAATTCACATGACATTCCTTTTAAAAAGAATTCGTTGTCATGGATCCCAATGGGAAGGGGGATAGATTATTTGGTGGACTAAGACCTTATTTGTGGAAGAATCGAGCCAACTGAGACTATGATAGCTATAAGGAGATCGTGTAGAGTGCAATCAATGTTGGACTAGAGTTAGGTGAGATATAGTGTTCTCATAAATCGAATGGAAAGAAGAGATCAATGGACCCAAGAATAGGGGGGACCTTTGATCAAGGAAGAGGAGTCAAGAAGGCTCAATGTCCCACATGTAATAAATGTGGGAAGGAGCACTCAGGGAACGACCTTCTCAAGAGTACGAAGTGCTACAAGTGTGGAATAGATTGTCATATCTTACAGATTTGTCGTAGTGAGGTAAAGCCTCAACTTCTCAACACCAATGACAGTGGGAAGATGGTTTATGCCCTAGATGATGTCTAATGCTATAAGTGTGGAAAATTTAGGCACTTTTCACTATCCAAATATGAGGTTAGTGGAGGGGAACCCCCATCAGCTTCAGCAAAGGCCATGGGACGACAGCTGAAGTTAAAGCACCAAATGACGTGGTGGTCGGTACTCTTGTTATTCTCAAAAACCTAGAAATTACATTGATTGATTCCGGTTTTATTTATTCCTTTATTTCCTTCATGTTTTTATAGAAAATATCATCAACCCCTTAATTTCTAAAAGTGTAGTTACTAGTAAAGACTCATGATGGGATTATCCAAGAAACATTAGTGTTTATAATCTCTTGTATATACACTAGTGAGCACAATCTTATGGAAAATATACTTGTTATTCCCATGATGGAATTTTAAATTATACTAGGGATAGACAGGATCTCAATATATTATGCGAAGATCAAATGCAGAAGCAATGGAATACCTATAATTATCCTCCAAGGAGAGATATCTCAACAGGATATTTTTCTAGAAGAACCTCTTATATCCTTCATTATGGAGTTGATCGGTAATTAAAAGTAAGGAAATTAGATTATAAAGATAGAAAATGTCCCCATGATTCAGGAATACATTGATGTATTTCCCAAGGAGTTACCCAGAACTCTCCTAAAAAGATATGTAATGTTATCCATTGAACTCGTACCTGGATCTCATCCAATATCAAAGACCCCATATAGGATAGAAAATATAGAGCTGGAGGAATTAAAGAAACAACTCCCAGAACTTTTTTATAGGGTGTTTATCTGACCGAGTGAGTCTCCTTGGGGAGAACATGTTCTCTTTGTTATAAAGAAGGATGGATCAATGCGACTATGCATTAATTATATAGCACTGAATGAAATCACAGTAAAGAAAAAAATACCCTCTTCCAAGAATTCATGACTTATTTGACTAACTCTATGGGGCTCAATTTTTCTCTATGATTGATCTTTGATACAGTTATCTTCAATTGAGGCTAAATAAAGAATATATTCCAAAAACTGCCTTCGGGGCAAGATGTGGGCATTACGAGTTTGATGTTATTCCCTTTGGATTGACTAATGCACCAACTATTTTTTTGTATTTGACTAATAGATTCTTTAAGAACTACCGTGATAACTTTGTTGTAGTTTTTAGTGATCATATTCTAGTATATTACAAAATTCATAAGGATTATGAGGATAATCTAAGAGTTATTTTACAAACTCAATGGAAGGAGAGGATTTTTGGAAAGTTTAGAAAATGTGAATTTTCATTACAACAAGTTACTTTATTGGGGAATTTTGTAACCAATGAAGGAATCACAGTTGACCCTGCAAAGGAAAAAGTTTAAGATGATTGGCCTCAGCCTACAAAAATAACTAAAATTTGTAGTTTCCTTAGATTAACAGGATATTATATTAGGTTTGTAAAAATCTTTTCATGAATTTCTAATCCATTAACCCAGTTAATTCGAAATACGGTGATGTTCATCTGGACAAAGGAGTGTGAGGAATGTTTCCAAGAGCAAATGAGGATATTGGTTACTGCACTTATGTTAAATATTCCCTCAAGTGGAGAATGATTCGTTATGTTTAGAGACACATATCTGAAATGGTTTGGGTGTTTCCTCATGAAAAATGAAATGGCCATTTTTTATGAATCTCAATAGTTGAAGACTCGTGAGCAGAACTATCCTATGAATGATATTGATTTGGCTGAGGTCATTTTTACTCTAATGAATTGGGGCACTGTATTTATGATGAGAAATGTGATATATATATATATAGACCATCAAATATTGAAGAATATTTTCCCACAAAAGAAGTAGAACATGAGACAAAGGAGATGGTTGGAACTTCTTAAAGACTATGATTGTTTAATTCATTATCACCCTGGAAGAGCAAACAATGTCACTGATGCATTAAGAAGGAATGACCTAGTTGTTCTGTCTATGATGAGGATTAAAAGATATCCTTGGATCAATGAACTATTAATGCGAGACATGGTAATTATATGGGAAGGTACATCATCAACGTTAACCCAAAGGATTTATCAACTATAATTACTAGAAAATTTCATGAAATGCCAAAAAAATATCCTTTGTTATAGAAGAAGTTTGAGGATGTGATAGTTTGGAAATAATCTAAGATCAATATGGATCAAAGTGTAGGGAAATTTTTTACAAGACTATGAGTTCCTTCTATTCTCGAAATAATGGAGGAGATATTGGATGAATCTCATATCTCTACTGTCTCTATACATCTCAGAAGCAAGAAAATGTTTAGGGACCTCCTTGATCTTTTTGGTGGGATAATATGAAAAGGGATATTACTGACTAAACTATAAGGTTCCTATTATGTCACGATGTAAAGGCAGAGTGACAAGTTATTTTAGGGGTATTGCAACCATTACCCATACCATCATGGAAGTTGGAAAATATTACTATGTACTTTATTATTTGTCTCCTGATAACATATAAAGGAAACAATGTGATTTGGGTTATTTTGGATCATCCCACCTAAACTACCCATATAAGCTCTATTTAGGAATATTTTTATCTTGATCATATTTCAAGAATTTATGTGAATGAAGTGGTAAGGCTGTGTGGATTTCCACTTTCTATCGTATTTTATCGTGTTCTATTGTTGAAATCAAAATTCTGGAGAAGTATTTAACATTCTCTGTGTACCGAAGTGAATTTCAGTATGTCCTATCACCAAAAAATTGATGTCCAATCTGAAAGGACTATTCAAACACTTGATGACATGCTGAGAACATGACCAGTGGAATTTAATGGTGGATGGGATAAACATCTCCCTTTATTTGAGTTCTCTTACAACAACCACTTCCACTCGAGCCTTCAAATGGCAACCTATGATGCTCTATATGGGAATCGATGTATAACTCTTACATATTGGGATGAAGCTGGTGAGAGAAAGCCCTTTGGGAATGATCTTGTGATAGAGATGATAGAAATGACCCATTCCATCCAGTAACACGTTAAGGATGCTCACACTCAAAAAAGTAGCAATGTCGATAACTGTAACGCCTAGACCCTAGATACCTAGAGTCGGTGCATTATTTTAATACATTGGCATGATTACATGGAATAATGTCCCGAAAGACCGATCGGTTTAGCAGTCTTGGAAAATAGATTACCTAAATGAATGTTATATTAAACTTTATAACATACAAAAAAACATAAATAATATTTTATTAACACCATTATCCCTTTGGCTTAACCCTACATATCAATCCCAATAAACTTCTTGGAATCCTGTAAAAAAATAAAACATAGAAAGGGGTGAGATCAAACGCGTAGTAAGGGTAAGCAATACAGTGGAAAATGACATAAATATTAATCATGGTGGATAATTGATACCACATACCTTTACCAATAATAAAAATGAATAATTTTATGGAAAGAATACGAGCTGAGTAAATAATGCCATAATAAAACATAATCATGGGTATTCTTCTAGTCGAATGACCACATGAACCATCAATATAATTTCCATAATGAGGGAATGTATAATGCCAGACATTCTGAAACATTTTGTCAAGGCCTCGACCAAGACGTCTAAAAATGATTATGGCCTCGGCCAAAACCATATATAAAATTGAGAAAGGGCCTCAACCAATTCAATGTCAAGTTGTTTCATGAGACCTACTGATGCATCGAGGAGCTATAACGGGCTCCACCCGTCACTTACTAAGTCCAATACATTCTTCATATGAAAAGGTTTAAACGTATCATAAACATTCATTTTAAAACTAGCATACGAAATGTCAATAATTTAACCATAAACCATGACTGGTATAAAAATATCCCATCCACAGTCAAACATATCACAAAACCTTCAATACAATATAGAATTTTTGTATCACAATAAATCAACTTCAAATAAACCTAAAATCCATCAAAGGATGTTGACATAGATGAAATCAAAATCCTTTTTAGAGAAATATTGCTTTCTATTTTGAAAATATTTAAGAGTCACATAATTATAAAGAAAATATTTATTTTGAAAATATTCTTATAAGCTTGTAAGGGAAGCTTTGACAATTTTATAACGGCATAAAATAGCCGCACCCACTGTATATGTTAAAAAAGACATTCTTACCGTAATTTTGTCGAAAAGGTTAAAAAAGACCATGTTTGGAAAATAACGGAAAGATTCCTTTCAAAACATATAAGGGTATAAATGAATTTAAGCCATTTTATAGTATATAGTAAAAATGTTTTGAAATATATTTTTAAGAAACATGGATTTGGATGATAAAGGGGTGTCCCAGTAGATACTTACGTAAAAACAACCTAGTGATAATAAAGAGATTGTGAAATTAACCCTTACATTGTACATTTACTTGGTTGAGTGTAGGTTAACCTCTTGTATAATGGTGAAATAATTGTTATTAAATTATACAAGAATCATATAAATTAATATGATATCATATATGTTCCTTTAACATTGCTTTGTTAATAATATCTTAGTATTATCGTCGTTTCGGGTGTTAACTTACTCATTTTCTTTTATATGATTTTTTACATAAGCCATGTTTGTTATGGATAGGTTTTATATTATTCATATACACAATGATATCAAGTCTTTAAACATTATTTTTAATCATAAAATTAGAATTAGTCTTGAATTATTACGATGGGGAATGAATCTCATCGCGTTCGTGGAGACAGTAGTCTGTACGTATGCATGAGCGACAATATCATTCTTTTGATATTACAATAATATATAATTGGATGGTGTATCATATATAAAAAATATTTAAAATGTTATATTTATTATTTAAATGAATTACAAATCATTATTATACCCATCCAAATAATAATGTAATAAATAACAATGCACCATGACAAGGAGATGGTAAGACGTACGTACACACGTATGGTGACATGTCATTCAAGGGATGGATAGAATAATGAATTTGGTTGTAACATATTTATAATAACATCACAGTATATATAAGATAATTGATTTATTATTTTAGAGTGGAAAAAACTAAGAAAAAGGAAGTGGATGAAGAAATGAACTAGAATGAGGTGGTAAGATTTTTACCTCTTCTTCAGGTTCTTCCTTTTGATTTGATCAAAAGAGCACCTTAGGTTGGATTTCTGACTAAAGAATGGCCTCTAGGATGAATTCAAGGAAGTTGAGAGGATATTTGGGTAGTGGTTGGCCGACCCAAAATGCTTTTAAGATATGAATTTGAGATAATGGGGAGAGCCCTTTTATAAAAGGGGTGAGGGGCACCTTAGGAAAAACATAAAATATTATTTTATAATAAATTCATATTCGGTTTCTAATGGATCCAAACTGATTTCTTTCGAGGATAAGGTGAGGATGGGTCTAAAACAACTCAACAAATAGGTTTTAGACAGGTTTGGGTTACTTTATTAACCTTATCTTTTAGTTTTCCCTCATAGTTAATTAGTTTTACATTTACAATGTATCTTTGTATTTTTATATTATATAGTTAATAAACATACTATATACTTCCAAGAAACCTCCAAGTTGTCCATTAATGATATATCTATCATTATATAAGTCCTTTGGCCGATCCTTATATTTTTAGGAATAGAATATAAATTATTAATATAATATTTGTTTTAAAAACTCTTTTATGTCAATTTTGACACTATTGGGAATTTTGTTTTTTCTAAATTCATAACAGTGTTATTACTTTGAATGAAATTCATCTAACCAATCGTAATATGTCATATTAACCTATAAAATTAGTTTAATTCATAAAAGTCTCAAATTACCTTTATTTAGGTATTTAAAATATCAATTATTTTAATATTTCATTAATAATGTAATTTCTACATCACCATTGTGTCATAATAAAAATAAATTATTTATTGTCTAAAAATTATAAATAAAATACAATTATGTATTAAATATTTTTATCTTTATAATGAATATTTATAAGAAAATATATCTTATGTATAACCCTATATTAAAAATGTTTTAGTTATTAAACATTGATTTTAACATTTATAACTCTTCTATGAATTAAATAATAATAAATGTCCTAATATAATCCTAGTGGACCAAATAGGTTCATATTTTAATCCTAAGGTTATTTTTGGTCGATAATAATATCATTTTTACCCTTAATTACCCTATTTACTTTTAACTGTGGTAAATAAAAGTAACAAGTTATTATTCACCAAAAATTATTTTTATCTTATTGAACAAAATTTTACTCCTTTATATTAACCGTGTCTCTTGTATTTTTGAAATTCCACTCCCAAAAGCGGTAAAATTAAGTTTTATGTGAATTCGAAAATTCTCCTTGGAGGTGGGTAAAAGACGGTGAAAAGTTAAATAAATTTTTTATATGTATAAAATTATTATAAACTATCTCCAATGAATTACATTGAACTTATATAAGTATTATTTATCTATTTTGACCTGAAATAAATTTAAATTAAATAAATAATTATTTAAATAAAATTTTGGTTTTAAACTATAACTCTGTGTTTTTCACTATTCATAAAAAATTTAATGTTTTCATAAAAATACCAAAAATTCACCCTAATCTAATTTCGATATTCCAAATCCAAAAATGAAGTTCATTTTTCCAAATTCAAAACATAGAATTCCCATTGTTAAAACCAAAAGGCGTGTTTTTAAGAAACATTATCTATCAAAATATTGACACTTGTTTATGTCAAATCTCAATGTGAAATTAATAAAAATGACCATCATTGGATTAAATGGTTAAAAAAATATAATATATTAATACATTCAAACCATTAAAATGTATAATTTAACACTATAAATTATTTTTATTTAAAAAAGTTTTTTCAGTTAAAATATAGTATTTTTCACTATTCACCCAAATATGAATGTTTTCAGAAAAATTCCAAATATTTATTGAAACAAAATTTTTATTTCTTGATTCTAAAGAAGAAGTTTATTATGTCAAATATTATATATAAAAGTTTCAAATATTGGATTTAAAAAGGGTTCACCATTAAAAGGCGGTAAAAGTGCATTTTTGAAAAATACTTCTTTTATCTCAAAAAAATTGTTTATTTCTAAGAAACTCATAATATAGATTATAAAATTATAAAGATTATATATAGTTCAAAATTCAGTTAATACTATTCATAACCACTTTTTAATGGGTAGTTTGGTAAGCTGTGGTGTGCTTGAACTCGGTGTTGCGTGTAGTGTAAGTTATTGAATTACATTGAAAAATAACATACTATTAAATCTTGGGGTGTTACAACAACCGTCGAAGGGACATTGAGTTTGATGTTGGTGACAATGTATTTCTTTGATCATCACCTTGTAAGAGATTCATGAGGCTTGGGATGAAAGGGAAGCTCATTCCTAGGTAGATTGGCCCCTATGAAATCCTTGATCGTGTAGAATGTTAGAGTTGGTGTCCTGAGAACCAACTATTTATAAATTGATGAAATGAATGTACACTTAATTTATATTGTTCATGGTTCTTCATGAATATAATATAATAATGTCATAGAATATTTTATGCATTAATAAGGTCATGGAAGATCCCTGCTATGATGAGAACCTTGAAATGATAAAAAAATATTCTAAAATAAAGTTCTACAGTTTGATGACATACTATGATAGGACACATAGTACATAGGCCATCATGTTCGAGTACTCGTAAGAAGATGAGACTCTGTCTCATGAAGTTCGCACTTGTTAATCTCCAAGATGGGAGATTATGAGAACATACATGCCAATAGTAATTCCTCATGTCTTAGTGTCATCGGACATTGTTATCTATGAGCTTTTGAAATGGTCTTTAGACTGGAAGATTATAATTAACTCATGTCATGACTAGAAAACTGTGATTTGCTTACGAAAACCGTCATGAAGACAGTTGGTGGGAAGTATGGAACATTGGGTGCGTCACGAATGACATGTTGTTAATGGATAAGTCGATGAAGGGTTTGTCCCTTCCATATTTATGGAAGTAGATATCTCGATCCCTTTGATTGAAATAGAATTTTCACCCAAATTCCATGGCCATGGTGTCGCGAAGAGTTTATATCAGGAAGTTAAAGAATGACGGATCAAGCATATTGGTTTATGAAACTACCATGAATCCTTCTTGATGAGATATCGAGACAAAGGGATTAAATTACAGTATAAGTGTTCGTATGAGGTGACACGTCAATGCAGCGTCAACATATTTCCCTTTGATGGCTTGAACCATTGCTAGATAGTAATCTTGGACTTTAGGCAGGACCGCCTAATTCCAATAAGAAAGAGGCCTAGAGGGTCAGACACTACGTGTATCCCAGTATCACAAGTAGAATAAATATTATTCCTGTTTGTGGTTTAATAATTATTAAAGGAATCCTAAATTCGTTTTAATGTTAGAAGAAGAATAAAATTAAAAAAAGATATGCATGTCGTGTACATTGAATGTAAATGCCATGTAGTTTTCATTTTGGAAAGGAAATGAAAAATTAGTACACGTCGTGTATTAATGATTACATGTTGTGTAGTTTTTCGAGTCGTGATTTTGAGGAAATAATATCATTTTATTAAATGATATTTATTATAATAATTGCGGGTGCATGTCATTGAATTAATGATTCGACATGGTGGTTTTCAATAAGAGTTAATGAAATAAATGAAACGCATAACACATTTATTTATTGTCATAACTCTATAACCTCAAATCCGATTATAAATATCCTCCCAACGCCAACACTTTTCCCCGATTGTTGTGCACAAGAAATATGGAGAATTTTTTTAAGGCTGAAAGAACTCCTTTTTCCAGGAACCCTCTCAAGATTGGGAGAGATCCTCCTCCATCGGATCAAGGCGATCTAAGGCAGACAATGCAAGCAAAGGCATCTCCCCACTAGCAACCAGATATTCCTTTGGTGACGTCCAGAGATATGTGGTGCATGTGTGGATCACCACTAGAGGAAGTCTACACTTGGCTTCTATGACGCAATGACGAATCACATCAGAAGGTTATCAGAAATATCTACGAAGAAAGAATTCCATAAAAGGTACTTCTTATCAATGAATTAAATTAATTATAATCAACCTGTGATGATCCTCCATTGTGGTTCCAGGACTATTCGTCTTCTATGTCTATTTTTTGATTTGATCCGTGGAGTCTGGCGTTTATTGTAACACCCCGAGATTTTATAAAAAAATATTCCTTTTAATTTCATTAATCTATTGTGTTGTATGCTACACCAAAAGGAGCTTGCACAACACACATCCTTGACCTGCCTTGTATTACACACAATCGCGACCTTCCTTGATAGCATGTGTAGTACGCAATACTGAGTTTCACTAACCAACGATATGCTATTAAAATATTATTAAAACTAGCCTTTATGAATAGTAATAACCACTTTTTGAAATTTTGTAAATTTTATTTTTCAAAATAGACTTCATTTCTAGATTCAGAAGATCGAAATTAGCTTAGGGTTAAATTTTGGTACTTTTCAGATAACTTTCATTTTCTGATGAATAGTGAAAATTACTAAATTTTAATTAAAAACAACCTTTTTAATAGAAATAATTAATAGTGATAAATTATTAATTTGATTGGATTTAAAGTATATTTAGAATATAGTTTTACAATTTAATACAATATTGGTCATTGTTTTTAATTTCACATTTAAACCAGACATAAACAAGTGTCAATATTTTGATAGTTATTATCTCTTAAGAACACGCTATTTGTTTTGACGACGGGAATTAATTTTTAAATTAATTAATGCAACTGATATATTTTGAATTTGGTAAAATAGACATCATTTTTCAGTTCATAATATCAAATATAGCTTAGGCTTAATTTTTGGTATTTTTCTGGAAACTTTCATTTTTTGATGAACAGTGAAACCACTAAGTGGTAGTTAAAAAAATGAATTTTTCAGAAAACATAATTTTACCACTTTTGTGAGTAGAATTTAAAAAATTTTAGAGACACGGTTGATGTCAGTAAGTAAAATGTGATTCAATGAGATGAAAATAATTTTTTGTGAATAGTAACTTTTTACTTTTTTTACCACAATTAAAAGTAAATAGGGTAATTAAGGGTAAAAATGATATTACTATTACCCTAACACATGTACTAATTGTATTGGACAAGTTTAATTCGACCGAAAACAACCTTAGGAATAAAATATGACCATTTAGGCCCACTTGGATTAAATTAGGACATTTATTATTAATTTATTTAAAGAAGGGTAAAAATAGTTAAAATCAAAGTTTAATAAGTATATCATTTTTAATATGGGGTTATACATAAGATAAATTCGACTATGAATATTCATTATAAAGCTAAAAAGAGTTCCTACATAATGGTAGTTTATTTGTAATTTTTAGACATTAAAAAATTTAATTTATTTATGACACAACGATGATGAAGTAATTATCTTATTAATGAAATAGTGTCATAATTGATGTTATAAATACCCAAATAAATGTAATTTGAGACTTTTTATGAATTACAATAATTTTATAGGTTAATATGACATGTTATTATGGATTTAATTAACTTGGTTAGAGCTAATAATTCTGTTATGATTTTCACAAAAATGAATTACTAAATAGTGTCCTAATTGACATAAAATAGTTTTTAAAACAAATATTATATTATTAATTGTTATTTTATTACTAAAAATATAAGGTTCGGACAAATGACTTAGATAAGGTTATATATATTAATAATAAACAACTTGGGGTTCGTTTGGCTTGATATAATAAGTTTATTAACCTTATAGTGTAAGAAAACAAGAAGACATGGTGAATGTTAAATTATCTAACTTAAAGTTAAATCTAAATGATAAGGTTAAAATTGATACCTAAACTTGACTAAATTATATTGGATGAGATTAATTCGACCCCTAACCACCTTATATTCTAGATATATCAATTTGGAGCTATTTAAAACCGAATTTGACTTTATAATAAAATAATAGTTTTAGTTATTCCAAAGGTACCCCTCTCCTCCCTTATAAGAGGGAACCTCCTCCCCCTCTTCCTCACACCACTTTGAGCCTTCAAGCTAGGCCAACCCCTGACAATTTATCCTTTCCAAATCCCTAGAAACATCCTAGAGGTTCTGGTCTTCTTCAAAGACCTATTTTAGTGACCTAAAAGGAGGTCTCAAAGAAGCACTTCAAAGAAGAGGTAATGTCCGTTACCGATTATTTCATCTTTATTTCTTCTTCCACTTCTTCTTATTTAGTTGTTTAATTATGAAGTAATAACATCCGTATCACTCATATACTGATATTTAATTATAAGTATGAAACAACCCTATTTCACCATCTATCCATCCTAGAGAAAAAGAAATCACCGCGCGTGCGTACGTACGGAATACCGTCTCCACGCCGTGGTGTAATCTATTTTCCACCACCACCTTACATGGATGGGTATAATGGTGTAAATAATGACTATATGTGACTATTATAAAGTGATATGGATTCTAAAAGAGTATACATACACTCCAATACACTTCCACGATCATAGGAACAATATCATCACTCGTGCGTACGTACGGAATACCGTCTCCACGATGTGATGTGACTCGTTCTACATGCTCTTCATTCAATAATGATTATATAAATGAATTGAATGAATTAATATGATATATATTACACTAATACCATTCTGGAAATGAGTTATCTATAACCTAAAGAGAAGAATACGAATTTATTCGACAAAACACGCATAAGGACGAAAAGTAATAAACACCCGAATAACAAGTAGTAATGAAATATTACTAATAAGAAGCTAATAATATGACCATATATGATATAATAACAATATGTATGATTCTTTAATAAGTCAATAACATTATTTAAATCATTATACGGGAGGTTTGGACACTTACGAAGCAAATCGGACCTAAGGTAAGGGAAATATCACAATCTCATTTTATCCGAGATTGTTTATACTTTGGTATTTACTGGGGTGTATTTTATCATACAGATCCATGTTTCCTGAATATGTAACATTATTTCCATCCACCTAAAATTTTTTAAATCCAATTTTACTCTCCGGTGAGTTTTTAGTAAAGGATTTTAAAGGGATCTTTTGTCGTTTTTCGTACGAGTTACTTTTTGACTTTTCCGAAAAAAGTACGAAGAATGTTTTTTTAACTTATAAGGCATGAAAGGATTTTGAAAACATTATTTCCAAGAAGCTTCCTTTACATGTTTTCAAGTTTATTTTTAATCAACTTATTTTAGTTTAAAATTGTATGACATGTTAAGAAAGGAAATGTTTTTTGAAGTAGAAAAGATATTTTTCTCAAGAATGGAGTTCAAGCGTTTTATCAAAATTATTTTCCATCTAAGATAATATAGGGTTCTATTTCAATCCCTATTTTTACATTGATTTGATTATGTTGTGATGGAATTATTTATATGAATTCATTTATCTTATATGAATTGTTTTATGATGTCACAATGTTTAAGAATCTCATTTTTATTACATGGATTATGCAATGATGTATGATTTATGATTTTGTGGCACACATAAGAATGGTATCATTATGAGATTGGTGGGACCTATATCTCCCTCCAATGCATTGGGTAAAGATTTTATATCTCATGAGATAGACATGGCTGGAACGGTAGGATATACCGGTTCAGTGAAACAGGACTGAAACAAGGAATGAACTCGGTTCAGAAATGGACTTTTTCCACTAAGATAGTCTTGGCAATGAGTCTTGACTAACAATAAATGATTCTCTATGATTATGTGTGTATACCACAAAGTTTCTTGTTTTAAGTTATGATTATTGGGATTAAATTTCTCTACTATGATTTATCTCATGTTATGAAATTATGATCTCTTTTGCAGGTTAAGATTTCCAAAAGATATGTTCTTATGAATATGACGTGATTGATATTTCTTTTGTTTACCCTTACTGAGCATTTGAGCTCACCCTTTTATGTTTTCTTTTCCCCAGGACATAATTAAAGGATTTAGGTTTTAAATAAAGAATATCTTTATGGGAGATGTTGAAGATCTTTCACCACGATTAGAAGATTATATTCCGAGTTTCCAAAGACACTAAACTATTACGGTCCTTGTGTGTGTGTTTTTGTTATGTACTAAGTATTCCTCAAAAGTAATTTAATGTCTATGTACGTTAAGCTTCAGGTCTCTACAGTTGGTATTAGAGGAAAAGTTTAGTCAACCTTTGGGAACTATGATGTGAAAATGTTTGTAAGATCCCTAGAGTTATTTCTAAGGTATGTCTAGGGATGTCCCTAAGGATAAGTATACGTATAGGATATAGTCCTAGAACTATGGTAACAATATTAGATTAAACCAAAGATGTTAGATATTGAAGTTACTCCCCCTTTATTATAATTTTTGCCTCTCACACTATTCTTTTTGGGTTTTAGAAAATGGTCAGAAACAAGATGATTCATGATAATGGAGGATATGATGGACAATGGAATGATATTCTTCATGAGAAACCAAATGAAATGGGATTTGGAAGTCCAAAAATCATTATTATGCCAAATCAGCAATCTCATAATATGATCAACAAAGTAAAATTTGTTAAGTTTCCTGACTCGGCTAATAAGAGAAAGATGGAGTTTCATGATGATCATAGAAGAAAGAAAGTTCAATTTCCCCTATGTAAATCATGTGGGAAGAGGCATCAAGGAGAATGTATCAAAGGAACTGGAAGATGCTTTGGGTGTGGAAAATTAGGACACAAATCCAGTAAGTGCAAAAGAAAAAGGTTCAGTTAACACCAGGGATGAGGATAATGGTATTGCTACGACATCCATAATGGTTAAACGTTTTAAATGTGGAATGTACAGGCATTATGCAAACCAATGCCCTAAGGGAATGTCTCATGAAGAGAATCAGTATGGTCGTATGGGTAGTATTTATGCGGATGATGATGAAGAGACTACAAATGATATGTGAAATGAAATAATTGTTGAAGCTCGGTCAATGGTTTAATAATGTAGTGGAATGATTACATGTTTATCATGTGTAATGTTGTATAAGTAATCTCATGGTACTATGGAATAAAAAGACATCTAAGGATTGTTACACTGTTGTCTTTCCTTGAGTTTTGAAAGTGTATGATTAATGTTACCAGTATCCATGAAAGGTTATTCAGATATTTTTGGAATATAGATGATATGCGCATAATGAAGGGATAAGGAGAAAATTAAATGTTTGTTAGTATTCATTAGCTCATGACTGATATAAGGAGAAGGTTATATCATGGTTTGAGTATATAGAATTTTTGGATTTTGGTATGTGGAAGGAGTTAAATTTTGACAGCATTCATGTTTTCACTAAGGTTTAATGGGTATTCATTTTTCAAGAGAATACATCATTAAGGTATTCACATGATTGTAATGTGACCAACAAGATATATGTGGGATAAATGATGGCATTCACGTGATCATTTTCTTTATACTATGAGCTTGGACCGAAGTATTTTAGATAAGCCTAAAGATTGGAATGGATTATATTGGACATAAGTTAGTATTGTTCAAGGATAAAACTTTTTTGATATTGTTGATGGGATGTTATAGTAATATAGCTTTAGAAAAAGGACAACCTGTAGGACGGGCGACAGCCCATCGCGTCGGACAAGGCTGTGGGAATCGAACCCACAACCGAAGTGCGACTGGCCTTTATCGCCTACCACTGGCTTACAGGAAGTCCCTGTTTAGTAGAAACTAGTTTTATTATATTAAGCAGTATGATATATGAAGTATATGTCCATTTTAGGAACCATATATGATTAATTTCACTATAGACGGACTTATGTATTTTTTGATAACTTATCTAACCTTTTGTTTGAGACAGATGCAATGACCCATCATTCTATCACATGATCTACTAACACATCACGAATGAAAATTTAAACTTCATTTCTTTAAGATATGAATTAAAAATTGTCCAAAGAATGAAAAACGGTGAGACTATACCAAAATCATGAAAGTATTTCTTCTAATTCCAATTTCATCAACTTTAGGGAAATGATCTTGAAAACCAAAAATGCTGTCGTAGTGCTCTAATATCTGATGAATCAGATGGTACCTTAGATCGCCACAAATTTATGGCTTTTTGATTGCTAGCTTTTCCATATCCATGTTCTCTACCACTCTCCATCAGAACATGATGGTTAGATTTCTCTTCCACATCCATATTTTCACCTATGTGGAAACCCGGTGAATAGTTTATTTGCGTGACCGTTTTGTTTCATACTTATGTTTTTAAAGATTTGTTTTGGTATTACTTTTTACTATGTGGGTTTCAATTAAATAAACTTTCGAATAGTAAGCCATTTATAACCCCGACGAATTTAGAGGGCGAAATTCATTTTAAGTGGGGTAGAATGTAACACCCCGAGATTTTATGAAAAATACTCTTTTTAATTTAATTAATGTATTGTGTTGTACGCTACACCAAAAGGAGCTTGAACAACACACATCCTTGGCTTTCCTTGAATTACACGCAATCACGACCTTCCTCGATAGCGTGTGTAGTACGCAATACCGAGTTTCACTAAACAACGACATGCTATTAAAATATTATTAAAACTAGCCGTTATGAATAGTAATAACCACTTTTTGAAATTTTATAAATTTTATTTTTCAAAATGGACTTCATTTCTGGATTCGGAATATCAAAATTAGCTTAGGGTGAAATTTTGGTACTTTTCGGATAACTATCATTTTCTGATGAATAGTGAAAATTACTAAATTTTAATTAAAAACAACATTTTTAATATAAATAATTAATAGTGATAAATTATTAATTTGATTGGTTTTAAAGTATATATAGAATATATTTTTACAATTTAATACAATTTTGGTCATTGGATGTAATGTCACATTTAAACCAGACATAAACAAGTGTCAATCTTTTGATAGTTATTATCTCTTAAGAACACGCTATTTGTTTTGACGATGGGAATTAATTTTTAAATTAATTAATGAAATTGATATGTTTTGAATATTGTAAAATAGACATCATTTTTGAGTTCATAATATAAAATAATGCTTAGGCCTAATTTTTGGTATTTTTCTGGAAACTTTCATTTTTTGATGAATAGTGAAACCGCTAAGTGGTAGTTAAAAAAATGAATTTTTCATAAAACATAATTTTACCACTTCCGTGAATGGAATTTCAAAACTCAGAGAGGCACGGTTGATTTCAGTATGTAAAATTTGGTTCAATGAGATGAAAATAATTTTTGGTGAATAGTAACTTGTTACTTTTTTTTACCACGGTTAAAAGTAAATAGGGTAATTAAGGGTAAAAATGATATAACTATTACCCTAACACATGTCCTAATTCTATTGGAAAAGTGTAATTCGACCAAAAACAACTTTAGGAATAAAATATGACCATTTAGTCCCACTTGGATTAGATTAGGACATTTATTATTAATTTATTTAAAGAAGAGTTAAAATAGTTAAAATCAAAGTTTAATAAGTAAATCATTTTTAATATGGGATTATACATAAGATAAATTCGACTATAAATATTCATTAGAAATCTAAAACTATTTCCAACATAATGGTATTTCATTGGTAATTTTTATACATTAAATAATTTAATTTATTAATGACACAACGATGATGCAGTAATTATCTTATTAATGAAATATTGACATAATTGATGTTATAAATACCCAAATAAATGTAATTTGATACTTTTTATGAATTAAACTAATTTTATAGGTTAATATGACATGTTAGTATTGATTTAATTAACTTGGTTCGAGCTAATCATTCTGTTATGATTTTCACAAAAGTCAATTACTAAATAGTGTCCAAATTGACATAAAATTGTTTTTAAAACAAATAATATATTATTAATTGTTATTTTATTCCTAAAAAACAAAGGTTCGGCCAAATGACTTATATAAGGTTATATATATTAATAATAAACAATTTGGGGATCTTTTGGCTTGATATAGTATGTTTATTAACCTTATAGTGTAAGAAAACAAGAAGACACAGTGAAAGTTAAATTATCTAACTTAATGTTAAATCTAAATGATAAGGTTACAATTGATACCTAAACGTATCTAAATTCTATTTGATTATAGTATTTAGACCCGTACCCACCTTATCTTAGAGATATATCAATTGTGAGCTATTTAAAACCGAATTTGACTTTATAATAAAATAATAGTTTTAGTTATTCCAAAGGTACCCCTCTCCTCCCTTATAAAAGGGCACCTCCTCCCCCTCTTCCTCACACCACTTTGAGCCTTCATGCTCGGCCCACCCCTGCCAATTTCTCCTCTCCACATCCCTAGAAACATCCTAGAGGTTCTGGTCTTCTTCAAAGACTTATTTTAGTGCCCTAAAAGGAGGTCTCAAAGAAGCACTTCAAAGAAGAGTTAATGTCTGTTACCGATTCTTTCATCTTTATTTCTTCTTCCAATTCTTCTTATTTAGTTGTTTTACTATGAATTAATAACATCAGTATCACTCATATACTTATATTTTATTATAAGTATGAAACAACCCTATTTCACCATCTATCCATCCTACGGAAAAAGAAATCACTGCACGTGCATACGTACGGAATACCGTCTCCACGCCGTGGTGTAATCTATTTTCCACCACCACCTTACTTGGATGGGTATAATGGTGTAAATAATGACTATATATGACTATTATAAATTTATATTGATTCTTAAATAGTATACATACACTCCAATACACTTCCACATCATAGGAACGATATCATCACTCGTGCGTACGTACGGAATACCGTCTCCACGATGTGATGCGACTCGTTCTACATGATCTTCATTTCATAATGATTATATAAATTAATTGAATGAATTAATATAACATGTATTACACTAATAACATTCTATAAATTAGGTATCTATAACCTAAAGAGAAGAATAATAATTTATTCGACAAAACACGCATAAGGACAAAAAGTAATAAACACCCGAATAACAAGTAGTAATGAAATATTACTAATAAGAAGCTATGAATATTACCGTATATGATATCATAACAATAAGTATGATTATGTAATAAGTCTATAACATTATTTAAATCATTATACCGGAGGTTCGGACACTTACGAAGCAAATCGGACCTAAGGTAAGGGAAATATCACAATCTCATTTTATCCGAGATTGTTTATACTTTGGTATTTACTGGGGTGTATTTTATCATCCACATCCATGTTTCCCCAATATGTAATATTATTTCCATCCACCTACAATTGTTTAAATCCAATTTTACCCTTAGGTGAGTTTTTAGTAAATGATATGAAAGGGATCTTTTGTCGTTTTTCGTATGAGGTACTTTTTGACTTTTCCAACAAAAGTATAAAGAATGTTTTTTTAACTTATACGGCATGAATGGATTTTTAAAAAATTATTTCCAAGAAGCTTCCTTTACATGTTTTCAATTTTATTTTTAATCAACTTATTTTAGTTTAAAATTGTATGACATGTTAAGAAATGAAAATGTTTTTGAAGTAGAAAGGATATTTTCCTCAAGAATGGAGTTCAAGCGTTTTATCAAAATTATTTTCCATCTAAAATAATATAGGGTTATATTTCTATCCCTATTATTACATTTATTTGATTATGTTGTGATGGAATTATTTTTATGAATTCATTTATCTTATATTAATTGTTTTATGATGTCACAATGTTTAAGAATCCCATTTTTATTACATGGGTTATGAAATGATGTATGATTTATGATTTTGTGGCACACATAAGAATGGTATCATTATGAGATGGGTGGGACCTATATATCCCTCCAATGCATTCGGTAAAGATTTTATATCTCATGAGATAGACATGGCTGGAACGGTTGGTTATACCGGTTCAGTGAAACAGGACTGAAACGAGGAATGAACTCAGTTTAGAAATGGACTTTTTCCACTAAGATAGTCTTGGCAATGAGTCTTGACTAACAAGAAATGATTCTCTATGATTATGTGTGTATGACACAAATTTTCATGTTTTAGGTTATGATTATTGGGATTACATTTCACTACTATGATTTATCCCATGTTATGAAATTATGATCTCTTTTGCAGGTTAAGATTTCCAAAAGATATGTTCTTATGAATATGACGTGATTGATATTTCTTTTGTTTACCCTTACTGAGAATTTGAGCTCACCCTTTTATGTTTTCTTTTCCCCAGGACATAAAGAAAGGATTTAGGATTTTAAAAAAAGAAGATCTTTATGGGAGATGTTGAATAGCTTTAACCATGATTAGAAGATTATATTCCGAGATTCCAAAGACACTAAACTATTACGGTCCTTGTGTGTGTGTCTTTGTTATTTACTAAGTATTCTTCAAAAGTAATGTAATGTCTATGTACGTTATGCTTCGGGTCTCTACATTTATTGTTGTATTGATCTCAGATTTATCATTTCTAATGAATAAAAATCAAGTGGGTACATCCACCCATGAGATTCAGCTATTCCCAGGAAGTACAAGTGGTATCAAAGGGAGGTGACAATGTTGATTATAGTTATTTAATTTTTGTTGATAATTTACGCATTTATATTTGATTAAATTCAAGATAAATCGTTTTATAGAACTGAATGAATGATATTTTTTTTTCTTCATTCGTTTCTCAGTTCACATCACAAGAAATGACCTTTTAATTTTATTTTGATTAAAATAAAAATGTGGAAATCATCTAGAGGTGCTGCTCCTTCTGTCTGTAAAACATAAGAATAAACAGCGTGTACTGAAATCTATAGCCCGCGTACTTAGGTTCAACGAACCCGTACTGGTCCGCCAAACCATGCCGTGTGAATTGATCATACCTATGTTTTTAATACACCATGTTGACTGGAACTGAATGTCAAATGGAAAAAGGAATACATGGAATGTATGTTTAACCAACATGTTGTGTAGTCCAATCCGGACCATGATAAATCGTGTACAAGGAGAAGTCGTTTAACCGCGTACACGAGATTTCCATGCCGGTAACCGCATAACTTTGAAGTACATTTCGTATTAGATTAATCTACACTCCATTTACTCTAAAATTTCCTTTGTATAGAAAACACACCAAAGCCCCCATCGTGTCCTTTGAAAAAATGGTGAAAACAAATACAAGTTGTGTAATAAAGCCTACCCGTCGTGTACTTTCCAGAAATGAAATTTCACCAGGTTAACTCCAAAGTACAAAGTCCCATACAAGGAATACGGATGAGAATAATCAAAAAGAAATTTAGAATGGAATTCAAGATAATGAATTGATTAATTATAAGAGCATTATTAATTGAATTAAAGAGCGACTTATCTTGAATAAAAGAACGATTAAAATAATTTGAATAATAAATTGTCCTAAATGTTGTTGCATGATATGTATGATCATGGGCAAGACCAAAGACCCTTTGTGTGTGTATGTATTCATTTAAATTTATTTAATTTATATTTATTGGACTTCGATCCTTCCTCCAATAAAATGTAGGGCCCGCATGCCAATGGATTCTTTAATGTAAACCCCATGTAATAGAGGATCTCCCAAGATAGAGGAGACAGTTTAAAATCCAAAGATGAGGTGAAACCTACCCAAGAAGATACAAAGGTGGATAGGTTGGAGCTACAAAACACAAACCATCGGGTTCAAGGTATTTTTCCCTATGTCAGGGTTAACTTTTCAAAACCGCTAGATAAGCTAACCAATAGAAGCTCATGATCATGACATCTTATTTTATTTCTATCTGATTTCATAGATTATTTATTATGTATGTGTTGTCGCGATCACATAGTTAATGAAATAAAAAATCAGGCAAAGATGGAATAAAATAAAAACCGCACTAGGTGTAAACATTATCAAAACTTGGTTATTCACTTAAGCACACATCACTTAATATTAACAAGCATCTGATAATGTGAAACTACAAATAAACGATTGAAATCCCTCAAATAACATATTAAGTCTGAACAATCTATCCTTTACTTGATTTAGGGAAAGACTCAATAAATATTTGTGTTTTACCAACCCTTGTTGGGAGACTTACTTTTATAAAAGAATCTCTTATGAATGTTTCTGGTCGACATAAACATTTTACATCAAGAGGAGTAAACCATGATAGACTTGTTGTAAAATGGAGGAATGTGTGGAGAAAATCCATGTCCGGATTTCTGGATTAGGGAGTCCACTCAACATATCAGGGAACTATTCACTCATAGTTGGAAAAGACCTGCCTACCTAATTACCATTAAATAGCTTGACCAACCCTTGTTGGGGTTATGCGGATTGAAATATGGATCATTGATACTAAAATGGTTTAGCAACTAGGAATTCAAAGTTTGATGGTGGGGGCCATTGGGAAATGATAAAATAGTGGGAGAATTAATAAATTCATTTATTATTTTTCATTAAATGTAATCAAAAGGAACTGATAAATATGCTCTGTTAATTTGTAGAATCAATATGACAAACTCATCAACCACATTTTCCTTGAGATCGATTCTAGATAATGACAATATCCTCACCGGTAGTAACTTTCTGGAATGGATTAGGCACTTTCAGGATATCCTATTCTAGGAATGAATGTTTTACGTGTTGGAGTCCTCACTTCTAGATTCTCCTACCCAGGGGGCGAGTGATGAAGATTTCCTAGTCTATGATGATCTTTTGAACGATGCACCCGATGTTCAATGTTTGATGTTGTCATCAATTTCTAGTGAGCACATGAAGTCTCATGAAGACATGGATTCATGTAGAATGCCCAAGATATTCCATGGTCTATACTAGTATAGAGCATGACAAGAATGGTTTGAGACCTCCAAGGATCTATTTTAGAGAAAACATGGAGAGGGTTCCCCAACTGGGCCTCATGTAAGATCATTTTCTATATTTAGCTCTTGGAGGTTCTAGGTTATAAACTCCTCGAAGAACTAGGTACTGATCCCATTCTTGCATCACTCCCCCAGAGTTTCTCTATATTTTTTGTAAATTTCAAAATGAACAACATTGAGAAGTTTCTATCTGATGTTTCTATCCTCATTCGACAAGTGGACAATGATATGAAGTGTGAAAAACCTTCTGTCATTATGGTGAATACAAGGCAAGAGAAGGTGAAGAGATTTAAGCCCAAATCTTCTTCAAGGCCTTCAATGAAAAGGAAGATCTAAGGGGAGGCAAGAGAACCAGAGTTTGTTTGTTTTTCATGTGGCAAGAAGAGACACTGGAAGAAAATATGCACCCAACCAAGGAAGCAAGGGGAAGCTTCATGTACGTTTGTTATCAAATGAAATCTACCTATTTATAACAACTGGGTATTATATAATTCTTTGGGTTCCCACATCTGTATCCAAATGTAGGAACTATGTAGATTCAGAAAGATTGACAGAGGTGGGGTTGACTTGCGAGCAGCCAACAGGGCCAGACTCGCTGCTGTAGCTGTTGGAGACTACCACCTCACATTACCTACTGGAATAGTCTTGGTATTAAATGGATGTTATTATGTACCCTCTATAACCAAAAATAATTATTTTAGTGTCCAGATTAAATAATGATGGATTCATCTTCATGTTTGGAAATTAATGTTTCTACTTTTATAAAGATAGCATTTGTTTTGGTAGGGAACATTTATATGATGACCTTTATGTGTTAGAATACATAAACCAAGTAAGGAAATTGATGGAAAATTTAATTCACATGACTCATACCACACCCAAATTTGACATCACCATCTAGGTCGTGTAATTGAGAAACGTTTGGAAAAATTACATCAAGAAGGGTATTTAGATTCTTTCGAACTAAAACCACTTGGTGTATGTCATGTGTGTCGATAAGGAAAAACAACCAATTCCCCATTTAGTGGGAAATGTTAAAGGGCTAAAGAGCTTATATAATTAGTTCACGCATATGTGTGTGGACCAATTCCAATAAAATCAGGGGGTGGGTTCTTGTACTTCATAACTTTTACTGATGAATTTATTAGATATGGATATATTTACTAATTGAGGTATTAGTTAGATTATTTTGATCGGTTCAAATAATAAATGAATGAATTTGAGAACCATATTGGTAAAAAGATTACGAAACTCCACTCAGATAGAGGAGGAGAATATCTTTATCAGGATTTCATTGATTTCTTACGGAAGTTTTGGATTCTATCTCAACTCACTCCTCCTTACACGCCTTAGTGGAATGGTGTAATTGAAAAAAGGAACCATGCCCTGTTGGACATAGTGAGATCAATGATGAGTCATGAGAGTATTCCATTATCCTTTTGGGGATATGCATTATGAACTGCAGAACAAATACTAAACCAAGTACCAAATAAATTGATAAATGGTATTCCATATGAGTTATAGAGTGGATGCAAAACCATGATTTCAAATTTACATGTGTGGGGTAGTGAAGAATTGGTTAACGCCTCTTAAGGTAACAAACTTGTACTCTGAGGCACAAAGTGTACCTTTATAGGATATCCCAAGGAAACAAGGTGATATTACCAATACAAACCCTCAGATAAAAAGGTTATAGTGGCAAGACACGCCATATTCCCTTAGAATGAGCAGATCTCCATAAGAGATAGTGGGAGCGAGATAGACTTCGATGAAGTTGAGGCTCAAGATACACATGAGTTGGTACAAGAACAGATTCCACAAAGCCCCATGGAAGAACAATCTATTCCAGAGACACAAAAACTACGTAGGAACACGAGAGAGGTGAGAGAACTAGAACGATATGGTTTCATGTCACTATGGATGGTGAGTCGTTATTGGTGGACAATGCTGATCCTATTACATACAAGGAAGTAGTTGAAGGCACAGACATTGCCAACTGGAAAGAAGCCATTAATTCTGAATTGGATTCCATGTACCAAAACAAAGTCTATATTTAGGTAGACTGTCTAATTTATGTAAATCCTATTTGTAATAAATGGGTATTCAATATGAAACTGGAAATGGAGGGACAAGTCAGCACCTATAAGGCACGAATGGTTGCAAAAGATTTTACAATGCATCAAGGAATTGACTATGATGAAACCTTTTCACCAGTTGTGATGATGAAATCCATTAGAATCATATTTGCCTTTGCTTCTTACCGGGACTATGAAATTTGGAAGATGTATGTCAAAACAACATTCCTTAATGGGAACCACCAGGAAGATGTCTACATGACACAATCTGAAGGGTTTGTGACTTCAAAGGATTCCAACAAGGTATGCAAGTTGCAGAAATCCATTTATGGATTAAATAAAGCATCAAGATCATGGAACATTTGTTTTGATGAATCCATAATAGAATTTGGATTTGTTAAGAATGAATGTGATCCTTGTGTCTATAAAAGGTTTAGAGGTAGTGCAGTTGTTTTCCAAATTTTATATTTTGATGACATATTACTAATTAGAAATGAAGTACCACTATTACTGCTAGTTAAAGCATCGTAGGATGAAGGCTTCTCTGTGAAAGACTTGGGCAAGGCAGCATATATTCTTGGGATCAGGATCCATTATGATAGATCCAAGAGAATGTTGGGCCTGTGTCAAAGTATATACATTGACAAGATACTGAAGAGATTCAGTATGGAGCAATCCAAGATGGGATTGTTTCCATTGTCACATGGCAATCATCTTTCCATGAAAATGTTTCCTCATACACATGAGGAAAGAATGAAAATTAAAAGGATCCCTTACACATCCGTGATTGGGTCAGTCATGTATGATATGCTATGTACAAGCATAGATGTTTCTTATGCATTATATGAAGTAGGCAAATAACAAATTGATCTAGGAGACCGCCATTAAATGGTAGTCAAGACTATCCTTAAGTACCTGAGGCATAATAAGAATATGTCCTTGTTTATGGAGGAGATGAGGAACTAGTCATCAGAGGACATGTAGAATCTAGTTTCCAGACGGACCAAAATGTCTTGAAGTCTCAGACTGGATACATATTCATTTTGAATGGAGGTTTAGTGAGCTGGAAGAGCTCAAAGAAAGGTGTGGTCACAGATTCTAAAGTAGAGTCTGAGTATATCACAGCTTCTGAGGCAGTTAAGGAAGTATTATGTATGTGAAGATTCATCAAATATCTGGATGCAATACCTAGCAGAAATGATCCAATCACACTCTTTTGTGATAATACTGCAGGATTGGCACTTGAAAGAGATCCAAAGTCACATCAGTAGAAAAAGAACATACTTTAGAAGTATCACATCTTGAAGGATTTTTCTCATAGAGGTGAAGTTTCCGTGAGTAGTATTTCCACGGAAGATAACGTGGTGGACCCCTTGACTACAACATTGACTCAGTAGAAACATGATCATCATGTGAGGTATAGAGGACTAAAATTCGTAAGAATTTGGTTCTGGTCCAAGTGGGGGTTTGTTAGAGTTGGTGTCCGGAGAATCAACTATTTATACTTTGATTACATGAATGCACAATTATTATATATTGTTCATTGTTCTACATGACTATAATATAATAATTTCCTGGAATATTTTTTCATTAATAAGGTCATGGAAGATCCCCGCTATAATGATAACCTTGAAATGCAATAACAATATTCTTAAAAACATTTCTACGGTTGGATGATATAATATGGTAGGACAAATTGTATAGAGACTGTCATGTGCAAGTACTCGTAAGAAGACGAGACTCTCTCTCATGAATTTCTCACTTGGTAATCTCCAAGATGGGAGATTATGAGAAAATACCCACCAGTAGTAATTCTGCATATCTTGGTGTCATCGTACATTGCTATCTATGAGCGTGTTTAATGGTCCTTAGACTAGAATATTATAATTAACTCATTTCATGACTTGTGCACATAGATTTGCTGACGAAAACTGTAACGAAGATAGTTGGCAGGAAGTAGGGTATGTTGAGTGCATCATGAATGACTTGTTGTTAATGGATAATACGATGTAGGATTTTTACCTTACATATTTATGGAAGAAGATATCTCTGGCCCTTTGATTGAAATATTACTGTTTCCCAAATTTCATGGACATGGTGTCACGACGAGTTTATTTCTTGAAGTCAAAGAATGACAGATCAAGCATATTGGTTTATGACACTTCCATGAAACCAGCTTGATGAGATATTAAGACAAAGGGATTAAATTACACGGTAAGTGTTCATATGCAGTGACACGTCAATGGTGCGTCAACGTCTTTCTCTTGGGTGCCTTGACCCATTGCTAGATAGTAATCATGGACTTTAGGCAAGCCTGCCTAATGCCAATGAGAAAGGGGCCTAGAGGGTCAGCCACTAAGTGTATCCAAGTATCTCAAGTAGAATAAAAAATATTCCATTATGTTGTTCAATAATTATTTAAGGAAGCCTAAATCATTTTAAGGTTAGATGAAGAATAAAATGAAACATGATATACATGTCATGTACATTTAATGTGCACGCCATGTAGTTTTCATTTTCGAAAGGAAATGAAAAATGAGTACACACCGTTTATTAATGATTACACATCATGTAGTTTTTTTGGTCGGGATTTTGAGGAAATAATATCATTTTATTAAATGATATTTATTATAATCAGTTTGGGAGCATGTCAAAGAATTAATGATTCGACATGGGTGTTTTAAATAAGAGTTAATGAAAAAAATAAAACACCTAACACCTTTATTTATTGAAAAAAATATATAACCTCAAACCTGAGTATAAATATCCTAACAACTCCAACAATTTTTCCTAATAATTGTGAACATAAATTCTAGATAATTATCTGAAGGCTGAAAGAACTCCTTTTTCCAAGAATTCTCTCAATACTGAGAGAGATCCTCCTCTATCAGATCAAGGCGATCTAAGGCGGACAATGCAAACAATGGATTCCCCATGCTAGCACCCGGAGATTCATTTGGTAACATCCAGAGACACATGGTGCATGTGTGGATCCCCACTAGAGCAGGTCTATACTTGGATTCTACGACGCAATAAAGAATCACAATAGAACATGATCAGAAATATCAATGAAGAAAGAATGTCATAAAAGGTACTTTTTGTCAATTAATTAAATAAATTATAGTCAACCCGTGATGATCCTCCTTTGTGGTTCCAAGACTATTCTTCTTCTTTGTCTATTTCTATGATTCGATCCGTGGAGTCTAGAATTTATCATCATATTGATCCTGGATTGATCATTTCTAATGACAAAAAATCATGTGGGTACATCCACCCACAAGCTTCCACTACGCCCGGGACCAACCTAGAAGTAGTGGCGAATCAACTTTCACTTCCTCCAAACCTAGAAAAAGTTCATGATGTCTTCCAGGTATCCCTCTTGAGAAAGTTCATACCTGAACCTTCACATGTACTAAATTCAGACGTGGTACAACTGGAACATGACCTCTCTTATATGGAGCACCTGTGGAGATATTGGATCATAGGAACAAGGTTCTACACAATAATTCTACCCACCCAGTTAAGGTGTTGTGGAGGAATCACAAATGTGAAGAAGTGACCTGGGAACCACTAGAGTCTATGAGGTAGAAGTACCCACACTTTTTCTCTTTAGTGGGTATGAGTTAAAAAAACGGGGACAAAACTTCTTATAGGGGGAAGAATGTAACGACCCTAACTTTTGAAAAAATTATTTTCTGGATTTATTGTGTTATTTTATTTTATACTCAACAAAACTATATCCCTTAATTAATTTATTGATTATAATTAAATTGGGACTACTGGGTTTCAATCGTCAATTAATTTTTGGTCAATATTACCTTTTCTCAATATGACCATTGGAAACAGTACTCTTCATGTTATGATTATTGTTTATAAATACAAATGATCATGTTAATTAATAAAGAAGGAAAATTGGATGGCCTCATCTAGTAGACTCGGGCCATACGAATCCCAACTATCGGAGCATGGGAAGGTGGTAGCATCACTGGTCTTTGCTCTGGACAAAGCCCAAGACAAACTCCAACACGTTAAGATTGAACAGAATTTCTTAAAGTAGAAGTTCAAGATGATAGAAATCACCACTTGGGAAATGCTGTCTGAGCCACCCCAAAATTCTATCACTGTTTAACACCTTACTCTTACGTCCTATGTGGGCGTTATAAGGGGAAATGTTACGTGGCCTTAGTTACTTTGTGTAATCCATTGGTATAAATAAAATTGTTATCTCATCATTCCTGTTTTGTGAACAAATTTTCTTGATAAAGTATATGATCAATTAATAAAAACTCGATAAATTGTTTTTAGAAGAAAAAAATTATACTTTTCAAAGATTTTCCATACATATAGAATTATTATGGTAAAATAAACATCATTTATGAATTTCAAATGTCAATATTAACCTAGGATGAATTTTTAGAAGTTTTCTAAGATGTTTTAATTTGATGAATAGTATTTTGTTAATACTATTTTTATGAATAGTATTTGATGAATAGTTTTTTTATGAATAGTAAAATAAAATTTTACAATTAAATAACTTTTTCGGTGAAATGGTTTTTAAAAATATGACATACATGTTTGTAATCAGGGTAAAAGATTTTATTTAATGAGATGAAAATATTTTTTTTTGAATAGTAACTTAACCCATTGGAAAATTAATTCTACCCTTATGAATGGTAATTTTACCAATGGAATTGTAACATCACCTAAGGATGTATAGATATGTTTTGTCCATCTTATGTGGTAATGTGATATAATGTTTTAGAAATTTTTAGTCAAGTATTAGTATTTAATTTATTTAATTTAATTTAAAATGGAATTAATTTTTATAAAATGGAGTTCACTTTTGGATTCTATATGTGGAAAAATGGTTATGGTGAATTTTTGGGATTTTTCTGAAATAGTTGAATTTTTTATTGATAGTAAAAATTCGATTTTGAGTTTTAGTGTGTTTAATTACATCTTTAATGATGTAATAATTATTTAATAATTATAGTATACTTGTGTACATTAATATATTTTATGATTAGTCCCAAGTGGCCAATACCATGGAAAAATAACATGGGAAAGCCCCTGGATTTTCAAATACCACTAATGAGGTGCCCCATGGAAATTAATAAAATGTTTCCCCACTTTTGCTCTAAATACAAACCCATTCCATCAATCCATTCATTTCAAATTCCACCCCAATGAAGCTATATTCTTCTTAACTCCCAAGGAGTCCACCCAAGGTGACCTCAAGACCCCCAAAGTCCCAACCCTCACGTTTCTGAAGATACTCTTCAAGGTAAGAGAAACTTTCACCCTCTGATTTTAGCCTTGACTAACTTTATGTTATGACTTATAGTTTTGATTTAATTTTTAGGGTGTTTGATCATCTATATGCATATTTTTTTCATTTCTTTTCCAATTTAGGAGAGTCCCTTTCTTCTCTTATCAACTAATTTTCTGAAATATTAAGTAACACTGTTAGACTACCGAATTTTCGTAAAAGAAATCGCATCTTCTCTTTTCATTTAATTTTTCTTTTCAAGTGGTTAGAAATTTAAAAATCCATAAAATGATCTTATTTACATTTTATTATGTAGCTATACATTATTATGAACTTTTTATGAGTGGGTAACCATTGTCCCATCCCTTTTTAATTGTTTCTAAAAACATGTTGTATAGTCGTTATACGGTAGAATGTCCATATCGAAATCTCTCTTTTCATCAAGAATTTCTCTTATATAATTTATAATAATAACCGAATATATTTAATTTCTAGTGTTATTCATCAATAAATAAAATATATATATTTTATTTTTGAATTGATATGAATATAACCCTCACTCCATTTTTATGTGTTGTAAATGACATAATGATCTTGTTTTTAAGAACTTTTGAAAACATCGTGATTTTGATATGAAATGCATTTCTATTATCCTCTATGAGTTATTTACGAAATGTATTATTATGATCAACGTGGATCGCAAGCAAATAATTACATATTAAGGGTGCGCCTTGATAGTTCTCTAATTCATTGGGTAAAGAATTTAATCTATAGAGATGACAAGTTTCACGATACCTTGGTGAATAACCTCAGTAATTTTTATGACACCTTGGAGATGAACCTTGGTGACATGTTCATTAATGTTTAAATTAAATGTTCTAGACAAAAATTCATGTTATTATTCATGTAATTTTTTGTATGATATTCCACTTTTTCCATTTCTAGTGTCTTTATGTTTTTCATCAAGTTCTTATTGATATGACAAGTAAACTGATTCCCTTTCATTCCTTACTGGGCCATCTGCTCACCCTATCCTTTAATGTATGTATCCAGGTTATGAGATGCAGTAATTGTACATAGAATGAACCTATGATGAAGTCTTACAAGTGTATAAGTAGAATGTTTTATGTTTCCATGTATATTGTTATTGATTTCCAAGACACTAGACTTTAAAGATACTCTATTTGTAAAATGTAATGAAAAGTTATGTAATAAAAAGGTGGGATTCTATAGTTGGTATCAAAGGCAGGATTAGGTATTTGTGGAAATTAGGATTTTAAATCATTAGGAATAACCCTATATAAAATTATAAATGTTGGAAAACATCCTGGTATTTTGGTAAAATATTAAGTAAGTAGATTCCAAACAAATAAATCCCTGTATGGATACGAACTAGTGGATGTGGCTCTGGTACAGATATACATAGGATTGAAAACTACGACATGGAGTTTTGAGCTTGACCCAGGGTATCCTGGTACACAACAACGGGCCTTGCTACACTCCTGGTTTGACAATCCTGGGGGATATGTTTGGCTAATCACATTATTTTTATGAATCATTATGAATAATTTATAGAGAAATGTAATAGTTGTTAAAGAATACTATGTTTATGTATAATGTTTTAAGGCATAAAAATCCTTTATAGTTAAAAGACTTGTAAATGAAATAAGTCTCTAACGAAGGTTTTATTTTTTTAGAAAATGGAGGGAAATTAGAGGAACTTTGCAAATGGTGACTGCAGTGGACCATGCATTGACGTCCCTTCGATGGAAGCCTGAATGGAATCCTTCATGAGAATGATGAACCTACTAACTTAAGTTATGGGAAATAACTTTAATCAAGTGGAGTGACCAATATCACCATGAAGGGAACAACATTATATTGAGTCCTTTATGTGTCAAGGACCACCAAACTTTGGTGGGTCTACCGACGCATTCCTTTCTGAATAGTGTATCAGCTCTATAAGGAAGATATTTTCTGTCCTCCACTATTCAGAACAATATAAGCTCACCCTAGAAATTTTCTGCATAGAGGGAGAATATAATCAGTGGGGGGGGGGAATTTATTAAAAACATAAGGGAAAGAGTGGATGTCAAATCTTTGGAGTGGGAATAGTTCATATGGATCTTCTTCAATAAATATTTCTCTCATTTGATGTGAACAAAAATGGAGAAGGAGTTTCTCTAGCTAAAGAATAAGGAAAATAAATCTATTGGAAGCTACAAGATGAAATTCACAAGACATTCTCGTTAAACAGAAATAATTTGTCAAGGATCTTAATGGGATGGTTGATAGATTCATTGAGGGACTACCACCTCATTTGTGGAAGAAACATTCCAACCAAGACTATGATAACTATGGTGAGATTGTGAGGAGTAGGATGAAAGTAAAACAAGAGTTTGATGAGACTTAGTGGTCTCATAAATCCAATGAAAATAAGTGATCAATGGAGCCAAGATCAGGGAGGACCTTGGACCAGGGAAGATAAGGAAATAAAGTGAAGTGTCCCATGTGTAATAAATATTGGAATACGAATTCAAGGAATAACCTGATTTGGAGAAGGAAGTGCTACAAGTGTGGAAGAGATAATCATATCAAATGGAATTTTGGTAGTGAGGTGAAGTCTCAATTTCCCAACACTAATGAATTTGGGAACATGGTTCAGGCCCTACCTAATGTCTAATGCTGTATGTGTGGACAACTTTGGCACTTTACCAATCACTGTCCAAATCCAGGGGCAGTGGAGGGGGACCACCATGAGCCTTGGAAAAGGCCAACAGAGAAAGAATGTAGTTTTTCTATCATGACAGCTGAAGTTGAAGTTCCATATTATGTGGTGGAAGGTACAATTGTTGGTCTCTTAATGATAGCAAGTACTTTGTTTGATTCTGGTTTTATGCGTTCCTTTATTTCATTCTAGTTTGTAATGAATTTGTAATCAACCCCTGAATTGATAAAAGTAGAGTTATCAGTCGAGACTCATGGTGGGATTATAGTAGCACCGTCAGGGTTTAGAAACTCAATTATGTACATTAGTGAGCGCTATTTTATTGAAAATCTAGTAGTCATTCCCATGCTGGAATTTGACATTATAATAGGGATGGACTAGCTCTCAAAGTATAATGACAGTATAAAATGTATAAGTAAGTAAATATCATTGGTCTTGAATGGAAAACCTACAATTATCTTCCAAGGAGAGATATCTCAACCCAATCTTTTTATAGAGTATCCTCATTTTATTATTCATTATGGAGTTGATTAGTGAAGAAAAACAAGAAAATGAGAGTATAATGATTGAAAATGTCCATATCATCTAGGAATATGTTGATGTATTTCCCAAATAGTTACTAGGACCTCCCCACAAAAAGATAGGTAAGGTTCTCTATTGTACTCGTACCTGGATATCATCCAATATCAACGACCCCATATAGGATGGAAAATGTGGAGCTGGAGGAATGAAAGAAATAATCCAATATCTTTTGGAGAAAGAGTTTATCCGACCGAGTGTGTCTCCTTCAAGAGAACCACTTCTCTTTTTTAAGAATAAGGATGGATTAATGCAGCTATGCATTTATTATAGAGAACTGAATTGGATCACAGTAACGAATAAATATTCTCTTCCAAGAATTGATGACTTATTTTGAAAACATCATGGGGCTCAATTCTTCTCTAAGATTGATCTTCAATCTGGTTATCATCATTTGAGGGTGAAGAAAAGAGATATTCCAAAAACCACATTCCATTCATGATATGGTTATTATGAGCTTGATGTTATGCCCTTCGGATGGACTAATTCACAATCTATTTTTATGGATTTGATTAATAGAGTCATTAAGGGCTTCCTTGATTACATTTTTGTAGTTTTTATTGATGATATATGGATATATTCCAAAAGTTGAGAGGAGTATGAGGATCATCTACAGGTTATGTTTCAAACTATATTGAAGGAGAGGCTTTTTGAAATATTTAGAAAATGTGAATTTTGGTGACCTAAGGTTTCTTTGTTGGGACACATTGTAAACAATGAAAGAATCACAGTTGACCCTCCAATGAAAAAAGTAGTAGAGGAGTGGCCTCAGCCTAAAAAAATAACTATGAGTCATCATTTCCATGGATTAGCAAGATATTATAGGAGGTTTGTGAAAACCTTTTTATCAATTTCTAATCCCTTAACCTAGGTAACACATAAAGGGGTCAAGTTCATCTGGACAAAAGAGTGTGAGTAATGTTTCCAAGAGCTAAAGAAAAGATTGGTTAATGCATCCGTGTTTAATCTTTCCTCAATAGGAGAAGGATTTATTATTATTAGAGATTCATATCTGAAAGGTATTGGTTTAGTCCTCATGAAAAATAAAAAGGTCATTACTTATGCATCTCGACAATTGAAAACTCATGACAAGAACTATCCTATTAATTATTTGGAGCTAGTTGCAGTCCTTTTTTCTTTGATGATTTTGAGGCACAAACATTATAGGGAGAAATGTGATATATACAAAGACCATAAATGTTTGAACAATATTTTCAATCAAAATTAATAGAACCTGAGTCCAAGGAGGTGGTCTGAACTTCTTAAAGATTGTGAATGTTCAATTCAATATCATCCTGAAAGAGCAAACAAGGTCGCTCATGCACTAAGCTAGAATGAACAAATTGTTATATCCTTGATGAAACATTCATTATATCCTTTTATCAATGACCTAGTAAAGCTGGAAATGGGATTTATAATGGAAGGGATATCAACTAACCTACCCCAACTACATTATCAACCATAATTACTAGAGAATATTAGGCAATCTCAGAAAGAAGATCCTTTATTACAGAAGAAGATAAAGGTTGTGAATGTTTGGATTTATATCTGAGTTCAATATTGATCATGAAGTTGTACTGAAATTTCATACAAGACTATTTGATCCATATATAATGGAAATAAAGATGGAGATGATGGATGAAGTTCAGAGCTCCACTTTCCCTATACATCTGGGAAGCATGAAAACATATAGGGAAATTCTTGATCTTTTTTGGTATGAAAATATCAAAAGGGATATTGCAGACTACACTATAAGGTGCCTTGTATTTTAGGAAGTGAAGGTAGAGCAACAACTTCCTAATGCGGAATTGAAACCACTACCCATACCTGTATGGAAGTGGGAAAATATCACTATGGACATTTCCACTAGTCTACTGAGAAATCCCAAAAGAAATAATGTGATATGGGTTATTGTAGAAAGTCTCACTATGATTTCCCATCTTATCTCTATTTGGGAAGATTTATCTCTTGATCAACTTGCCATAATATTTGTGAAGGAAGTGGTAAGGATGCATGGTGTTCCACTTTCTATCATATTTTAAGGTTCACATCAAATTTCTGGGGTAGTTTTTAGTAGGCTCTAAGTACTGAATTGATTTTTAGTATGACCTATCACCCCCAAATTGATAGAAAATCTGAAAGGACTATTCGAACACTTTAGGGTGTTCTAAAAACATGACTAGTGTAATTTAATGGTGGATGAGATCAACATAACCCATTAGGGGAGTTCTCTTACAACAATTGATTCCACTCGAGCATTCAAATGGAGCCCTATGAAGCTCTGTATGGGAAGTGATGTTGAACTCTTATATGTTGGGATGAAGTTGGTGAGAGAAAGGTTCTTGGGCCTAATATTTAGAAAGAGATGATATAAGTGGTCCATGACATCCAGCAACACATTAAGGCTACTCATTATTGGAAAAATATCTATACTAACAACCATCAAAGGGACTTGGAGTTTGATGTTGGTGATAAAGATTTTCTTCGAATTTCACCTTAGAAGAGAGTCATGGGGTTTAGGAAGAAAGATAAGCTCAACCCTAGGTACATTTGCCCATATGAAATCTTTGATCGCATAAGAGAAGTGGCCTATTAGCTTACACATCCTCCAAATGTAACACAAATTCATGATGTCTTCCATGTATCCCTATTAAAGAAGTACATACCTGACCCTTTACATGTACTAAATCTCGAGGTTGTACAATTGGAACATGACCTCAATTATGTGGGGTAGTCGGTGGAGATCATGGATAATAGGGACAGGGTTCTACACAACAAGACTATCCACCTAGTTAAAGTGTTGGGGTGGAACCAAAAAGGTGAAGAAGCCACATAGGAAGCCGAAGAGTCTATGAGGCATAAGTACCCACACCTTTTCTATTCAGAATGTATGGGTTAAAATTTCAGGGATGAAATTTCGTAAGGGGGAAAAATTAATAACCCTGACTTTTGAATAATTTTTGTTTCTTGATTTTGTGTGTTATTTTATTTTATACTCCACAAAACAATATACTTTAACTAATGAAATGAGTATAATTAAAATGAGAATGTGGGGTTTCAACTGTTGTATGACTATTGGTCAATATGACCGTTGGATTATATACACTTGATGTTATGATTATTGTTTATAAATAAAAATGATCGTGGTTAATTAATACAGAATATGAGTTGATAACCTCAACTAGTAGACTTGGGCCATACGAATCCCAAATGTTGGAGCATAGGAAGGAGGTAGCATCAATTGGATTTGCTCTAGAACAAGCCTAAGATGAACACCAACACAGTAAGCTTGAACAAAATTTATTATATTAGAGGTTCATGCTGATAAAAATCACCACTCAGGCTATGTTGTCTGAACCGCCCCAAGATTCCATCACCATTTCACACCTTACTCATAGGTCATATGCAGGAACTATAAGGGGTATTGTAATGAGGACTTAATTACTTTGTGTAATCCATTAGTATAAATAAAATTGTCATCTCATCATTCCTGTTTTAATAATTTCTTTTCTTAATATTGTAAATTTTTAATTAATTTGATTCTGATAAATTGACTTTAGGATAAAAAATTTTACCTTTTAGATATTTTCCATACATAGAGTATTATTATGGTAAAATAAACATCATTTTTGAATTTCAAAGGTCAAAATTAACCCAGGATGAATATTTATATGTTTTCTAAGAATTTTTAATTTGATAAATCGTATTTTATTAATAGTTTTTTCTTATGAATAGTATTTTATGAATGATATAAAAATATTTTAATATTAAATAACATTTTTTGTGAAATAATTTTCAAAAATATGACATACATGGTTGTAATTAGGGTGAAAATTGTGGTTGAATAAGATAAAAATAATTTTTTGGTGAAGATTAACTTTTCCCTTTGGAATTGTGATTTTACCCTTATGATTTGTAATTTTAACAGTGGAATAGTAACATTACCTAAAGAGGTATAAATATTTTTTTCCTTCTTAAGTGTAAATGTGATATAATTATATCATAGTATAAGTAAATAATTATTTTATAAATTATTAGTCAAGTATTACTATTTTCTTTATTTAATTAAATTTAAAATGGAATTATTTTTTTTAAAATTGAAGTCACTTTTAAATTCTATATGTTGAAAAATGTTTACAGTGAATTTTTTGGATTTTTCTGAAACAGTTGACGTTTTGGTGAATAGAAAAAAATCAGTTTTTAGTTTCAATGTTTTTAATGACTTCATTAATGATGTAATCCTGATGTAATAATTCTGGTAGACTTGTGTACAATAATATATGTTATGAGGTATCCCAAGTGGCTAATACCATGCAAAAATACCATGGGAAAGCCCGTGGTTTTTCCAATACCACTAATGAGGTGTCCCAAGAAAATTAGTAAAATATTCCCCATGTTTTGCTTTAAATACCAACCCATTCCATCATTCCTTTCATTCCAAATTCATCTTCATGGAATGTATCTTCTTTTTAAATACCATGTAGTCCTTCAAAGTGTTCATCAAGCCCCCCAAGGTCTCATCCTTTGAGTTTTTGAAGTTACTCTTCAAGGTAAGGGATTCTTTCTCCCACCTCTTTTAGTCATGACTTTCATTATGTTATATCTTCTAGTTTCCATTTAATTATGTGGTATTATGATATTATATATACTTATTTATATCCATTTCATGTCCAATTGATGAGATACACTTTATGTTCTCACCAACTGATTTTCAAATATATTATGTGATGCTGTTAGGTTGCCAATTTGTTTTAAAAGAAATCACATATTCCCTTTTCATTCAAGTTTTCTTTTCATGTGTTATGTTATTAAAACATCCACACCATAATCTTATTTACATTTTTAATGTCTCTATACTTTATTATGATCTATTTATGAGTGGGTAATCATTTTCCCTTCTCTTTTTAATGTTTTATAAAACCATGTTGTATAGCCATTATGTTGTAGAATTTTCATCAGAAAATCTCTCTTTTCTTCACAATAAATTTTCTTATTTTATTTATGTTAATACCCAAACCTATTTAATTTACATGTGTTTCATCAATAAATAATATTTATATATTTCATTCTGGAATTTACATGAATATAACTCTCACTCCATTTCTATGGGTTATTAATTACCTAATGATCTTGTTTTGAAGCACTTTTTTAAAACATCACGATTTTGATGTGAAACCCATTTATTTTATTATATATGGGTTATTTATGAAATGTATGATTATGATCTATGCGGATCACATGAAAATAAATACATATTAATGGTGCACCCAGATATCTATCCAATTCATTGGGTAATGAATTTAATCTCCTGAGATGAGAAGTTTCACAATACCTTGTTGAATAACCATGGTAATTTTTATGACACCTTGGGATGGACCATGTTGACATGTTCATGAATGTATAAATTAAATTATGTATCTGTATATTCAAGTTATGATTAATTTTATTTTTATTGTGATATTCCACTTCTTCCATTTCTCATGTATTTATGTTTTTCATCATGTTCATATTGATATCACAAGTAAACTGATTGCCTTACTTTCCATACTGGGCCTTCTACTCACCCTTTCCTTTGATTTATGTCTCTAGGTTATGAGAAGCAGTAATTGTACTGAGGTTGAACATATGATGAATCCTTACAAGTGTATTAGAAGTGTTTTTGATGTTTTCTTGTATATTATTCCGGTGTTCCAAGTCACTAGACTTTAAAGATCCTCTATTTGTATAATGTGGTGGAAAATTATGTAAAAAAGGAGAGATGCTATAGTTAACATATTTTCATATCCTAAAAGTTTTTGAAAAGGATTTTTATACTTTTGTATCATAATTAAATTATTCAAGGGAACCAATTAATGTTTTCAACATGCATGATTCCAAATGAATGTAAAATCTGATTATAGTTGGGATAAAACTTGGGATGCACGATGATGGAAAATGTTTATATCCTAACTTTTACATGAGGATAATTGGATTATTACTATACTTATCTCAAAAAATATCGAATATTTTCTTTGAAACATGTTTAGTGGACCATATCCATAGTAATCTGAAAGATGAAAATAAAACAATAGTTAAACACATCATGATATACATCCAAGGAACTCTTAATTTTGACATACTCTTTAATGAAGGAAATGATTATGAACTATCTGATTATTATTATCCCCATTGGGTAGGAGATTTGGTGAACTATTACCCACCATTAAAATTTGATTAATTTATCTATTATAAATTTATGGGATGAATGAGTAAGAAATAATAATTCACTTAATTGTGTACTGCTGAAGAAGAATATATCTCAGTGTCCAATGCATATACACACCTTATATGGGTGGAGAAATAGTTAGAAGATATAAATGAAGCATCCAAAAAACCAACAATTGACTTCTACAACAATAAGAGTGTTATTTATCTCACAACGAATTTAGTCCAAATTTTTTCTAAACATATTGAAATCTGATATCATTTTATTAATGATAAGTTGGAAGAAAGAATTATCGCAGTTGATCATGTTGGAACAAATATGTTGGAGGTTGATTTCATGATAAAACGATTGTCCACTCTAGTGTTCAAGATGTATCAATAGATCCTCATTGTTAAGACACCTCTCGTAACTCATGGAGGTTCATAAATCACATCTCATTGGGGTATATATTGCTTTAAAGTTTTTTCATGTTTGGAAGGTTCTTTAACATTGGGTTTATTGTCAAATAGGGAGAATGGTTCATTTAAATTCAATATTTACATTTTAAAATTTTCCAAAATATGGTTATTGAGTTGAAAATAACTCTCGTATTTGATCATATTTTATGGTTTTGAAAACAATGTGATGAAATTACCCATGGTGTGTGATGCGTATATAAGTTATGGAAGTTGTTCAGTGCATGATGACATGGGGAGTTTCTGGAATGTCTTGAGGAATGAATTTATCCATAAAAATATTTTTTTCTACACTGTTAATTTCTCACATAGACATAGGGTGTTGGAAAATATATTATATAGAAATTTTAAAGGTGTGCATAAGTGATTTTCACTTTGTCTAATCAACAAACCCAAAGAGGGAGATGTTAAAACTAAGGTGATATCTGAAATAAAATTGGTATTGTGTCTAATATAAATCCGATTATATTATGTTCATGGTGATTTTTTTAACGATGTTGATTTTTGTGAATAAAGGATAGATAAATATTTGAATATTATTGGAGAACATGACATTGTTTTATTTTGTTTTCCAATTTTTGGGGTCATAAATTCTAGGGGAAAGGATGTCAAATCATATAATTTCCTATCGATCAAGAGATCACATAATTCAACATGGCTCACATGGTGCATATTTGGATGGAGGAATAATGTGATAAAATATGTTCTGATGGATAAATTAGGGAAATCCAGAAAATCACATGAAGAGAGTTACTCTTATAGAGGGGGAGAGGCTACTGACATGTGATTAAGGTCAAGAAAATAACCCCTTAAGGCTCATGCAATGTACGTGTGTGTTAATGATCAAAGTGATCATATATTCATGAATAAGATATTTAGTCTCATAATAATATATTAATTTTTCTATTATAATATGCAAGGTATGGTGGAAATGATAAATTTTTTGTGGAATCGATAATGGAATTCCCAGGATTCATGAAGAACTATTGGAAACATAATCATAAAGGGTTCATGATACACTGATAGAGAGACTCACAATGTAATATTTTTCCACTATAGGTTTATGTGAAGGAATTATTGTGAAACATTTATAATGGTAGAGGAATGTGATCAAAGGCTAGAGGATCATTCATCTTGAGGTGGTGAAATTAATAATATAAATATTTTTAAAATCTAAGTCGATGGAGAATCCAATATAAATGACAACTTCTCACCACATTAAGGTGATGATGAAGGGATTAAGTGATTAATATGAAATTTAAATATTTTTGAAGAATCCTAAAGGAGTTATACATCAAGGTCACATGATTGGAGATTTGTGATATGATCTGAAAATTATGGTTTTGTGCCTAGGTTCTTCTAATTTGGATTATGAAATCGAGGTCAAATGATTAAGACTGAAAATTTGAGTCACATTATTGGAGTATTTAACTTATGGGACCACATAGAAATGATATCATGATTAGGGTTATACACCAGAATATCTAAAAAAGGATATACATTCTTCTGGTCTTATGCTTGGGGTTATGTGACTAGATTATGAAATGAGGGTTATTCGATGCATAATGTTTTTAGTGATTTTTTTGAACTCTCAAAGAGGTTATTTTCGAAGATATTTCAATAAACATTAATCATACTGGAGAATTATATTCAGGATTTACTAATGAAAAACATTCATTATATTGTTAATGATTTTAATAATACCATATTGTCGTTAAACTGGGGAAGACATCATCAAGAGAAGTGCACAAGGAGGATTCAACATATGTGATCTGAGGGTCGAATAACACCATCCCTTAAATTCCATTATGAAGAGTGTTCTTGACATAGTTTGTCTATGTGAAAACAATTTTAATCCATCAATAAAAGTGAAACATAGTTAATTTTGGTATGGAAAACACATCTTCACTATTTACTCCATTGATGTTACCATTTGTGGTGAGTCAAGTAAAAATAGTTCTGTTGTATTTTACTTCTATATTTTTTGTCTGGTGACTACACATTACAGTCAAATGGGTTTAATGAAATCCTAAAAAAGAGAAAAAAAATGAAAAATTGAAAGTTAGATTTGTGATTTACCCTGGTTCACCCCCTCTGAAGGTTTGTTGGGGTATAACAATCACTAGAATATTATGTTAATAATAATTAAATATTACAAATTACACTTAAATATAAAACATAAACAAAAAAATAGTAATTAAAAACGTATAAATAACAATTGTATAAATCTTTAAATTCAAAAGATTATAATAAAAATGATTAAATATAAAAGTGATTAAATTATAATTATCTATATTTCAAACATATAAATAATTACAAGATAAATAATAAAAAATGAATATATTACAAAAATATGAATAATAAATACATTAAAAATTAATAAATAATATTAATTGAATATGCATGACAACAAATAAATTATAAAATATTAAAAAAATTTAAAAACAATAGAAAATATCAAAATTATAAATGAAAACAATATTAAAATAAAAATTAAATAATATTATAATCTACAATTTAAATAAATATTTATAATGAATTAGTAATTAAAAATGAATATATATTAATTTTATAAATAAATGTTTAGATATTATATTAGATATTATGTAGAAATATATTAATATTATAATAAATTAATAAATATAAAATTACTCTATAATAAAATTGAATAAATTAAAAAAATATTGAAAATAAATTTACAATATTAGTTATATTAAATTTATTGAAAATGTATTAATATTATGATAAATTAATTAATAATTTTATTAATATTATAATAAGTGATTTATTAAAAAATGTATTAGGGAATTTATTAATTATAATTAATAATATTATTATTTATATTAACAATTACATGTGTTATTAATATACCATTAATAAATGTTTAAATAGTAATATTATTTGTCAATGTCTTAAATTATATATAACTAATTATAAAATTCTAATTTTAATTATAAAAATTATATAAAATTATATTGGAAATTTTTATTATATATATTTTATTAATTAATTATTTACATGCATGTGTTGTATTGATTTTATATAAAAAATATAATTTATTATATATGTGTTTCAATGTATTAATTATAGTTAAAAATATTATTATTTATTTAAATCTATTGTTTTTTTGTTTTTATAGATATAAAAATTATTTATAATATACAATACTAATTGCACAAATAAAAATATTAATAAAAATATTTTTATTATAACAATGTAAAAAATTAATTGAAAAATTACTAAATTTTTTAATATAAGATCTTTTTATAATTTAAATTCATTTAAATATTTTATATTTCATTTCTAATTACTGATATAAATATATAGGTATATATATATATATTTATTTATTTACTTGTAAATGTGTGTATGTTTGTGTGAGCGCATGTTTGAGGAACCTAGGGACATGCATTTTTAAATAGGTCCAAAACACATATTTTGATGAATCCATCCAAACACACTAAAACAGATACATACACATACAATTATACAAATAAATTTACACACACACACACATACGTGGAAACACAGACACAAACACACATTTATACAGTTCAAATGATATATTTTACAAAGTTATATTTATTTTTATATAAATCACATTATTAATATAAAAATATGTATATCAAAAATATATAAAGCATGATTATGTACTCATTACAGGGTGAAAATTTGGTTCACATATTCAAAATAAATATCATGTGGTATAAATCTCAATATATGGTGGGGATGGGTCATTATTCATATTTTAACGTTGACCCTTTCTGAAGAAACCATATGTTCTCTTCATCTGTTGACACTTTGTTTTTCCCAACTAGTCATTTCACCATTTGTTTCACTATATTAATTGTTTCTACATGGTCACTATAATTTATATTTTTATTTATGTAATTATAATAATTTATACAATTATATATAATTATATATAATTATATATATTTTATTTATATACATATTAATTATTATATAAATTACATTTAAAAAATGTAAATATGTATATTTAAATAAAATTATTTAGAGTTATTTTTGGGAATTTTGTTGGAAGGAATCCATTGTCACCAAGTAAAAATCAATAATAATGATTCACCATTATCAATGCGATATGTGTACTGATAATGTGTCCACAGTTATCAACACTGATAAAAGTAACTTTAATCGTCACTTTTAGTTAGCATTGATAAAATTCAACACATAAAAAATGCATATATATATCATTGAACACCAAAGAAAGTCCATGATAGACTAAAAACATTCATGTTTGAAGGGGACACTCACTGGTGGGGGTGTGTCGTGCTTGAGGAGAAGAAGCACTAGGACTTTACATAGAAATTTTTTTAGGAGCTCTTGTTGGAGTAATTACCCCATTAAACTATGTGTTAGGTAAATACTATGGAATTTATGTAACATATAAAATGATATATTCCAATTATGAAGTGTTACACTATGTTTAATAAATTACTCTAGTTTTATATCTGTATTAGATGAGATGGGGAATCAAATCTATGGTGAATTAATATGGGCTATAAAGAGACACATGAAAATCATGTAATGCACTTCAATATTGCTTCCTTTTCAAAAATGGCCATGAAGGATATCCTCATCGAGGATGGGTTCAAATTGTTGTCCATAGATATTATCTGACCACCTAGATAGACCATAGATGACCACACATCTAGCATTCAGACGAAAAAATGAGATAAGATGAGCAGATGTGCCTCTGAACAAGGTAGTTAAGAGAGTTATTTACCTCCTTCTTTTAGCTCATGAATATCTCTTTTTCAATGTGATCTATGTTGAAAAAATAGCATATTATGTCTAATTGGACCTTTTAGGTGAAGAAATTCCATATCTATAGTAATTATTTCCATTTATAATGATTATGTTGAAGAAGGTTATCTAAAAGTGTAAAACAATGACCCATTCGACTCTGTTATATTAGGCTTAGTTGTTAGTTTAGTTTATCAGGGAATATGATAAACTGTTAAGGGATTGAGTTGGGGAGGTCAACATAGTAGTCAAGGCTATATAACTACTATGAAATCATTTGTGAATTAAATTTTCCCTCAGGGATAGTATGAGGGTTCAAAGAGTGCATACGGTACAGAAAAATCTACATCCAACACTATAGTGGATCCTTATACTATTATAGGTAATATATTGGTATCCTCTATATTATCATGTGATTTATTTGATTCATGTGATTTAAACTCTTTTATCATTAAACAAATACAATTTTATCTTTTCTATAAAGTGGAAACATTACCATTGAATATGACTTTTAAAACTCACTTAAGAATGATGGTTGAAAAGATTAAGAAGTTCTCATCCTATCATTTGGTCATGGATTCTTGTTGACATTTCAAGGATCTAGTAGTTCTAAATATGGAATTAGTTTAGTTGGTTTTTTGGAATGTATTGGTTAACATAATTCTGATATCTTATTGATTGTGATAATAACATATTGCCTTTCCCATCTCTATCCATTTCTCAGTATAATATTCATATAGAGTGGTAATTTTAGGCAAATCAAGTTTTTCCTAATTGGTTACAAGTTAGTGTGACCACCATATATATGGAGAGTATTATTATGAGAATGGTTTAAAAAATAGAGTATAAATATTTTCCCCTGATGGTGGATCTTTATCAAGATATGTTTCTCAAATATTTTCTAGGACTGCATTGTTGTTACGGGTGTAGCAAAATAATCTTATTTCCGTTATGTCCATCATGGATTTTCGTCATAAATAACGTGTAGTTGATACTTTACATGATCAAAACAACATCACTAATGAAAAATGTAGATTATGTGAATAGAATAAAATGATAGAACCATGAGATAAGGATCGTAACATGTAATTTATAATTAAATTATATGTAGATATATAATTGCCTTAAATAATAATTCTCTATTTGATGAGGATCAGTGGAATAGATCTGGTGAAACTATCATTGTGCTAAAAGATCCAAGTGAAAACCCCCTCTATTAGCGATTCATGTGTACACAAAAATCGTTGAATGATTTCATTGAATAACCAGGTTCTTGAATGGTTAATCTTGATCACATGTGTTGTCCATGATTTACATAATAATAATTATTCTTGAGAGAAGAGTAAATCTTGATTATCTCTCATTAGATTGAGAAAGGATGAGAATAGATCACTATATATATCTTGATCTCTCACTATGAATTTAGAGAGCCTCTATCTAATCATTTCCCAGTCCAATTTATGTTTAGAAAAGATATATAATTAGATATTCATTATTATAATATTAGGGTTGGAAAATCACACACAAGCCCATTCTAATTCCAAAAATTTCAGTTGACCCCATTTTCAATAATATCAATATAAATATTATCATTTAATGATTGGCATGCGAAATTCCTAAATAATATAAATAAATATCATTTAAACTATTTTTGAATCAAACAATTAAACTTAGTCTTCTTTTCCCCATCAAAATTTACCAATCCGTTATAAGTACTATTTATTTAATATATAAATAACACAACATAATTCATCAATAAACATAATAAATATTATATTATCTATACTTGAAAACAAAAAATTTATTATTTTTATTTAAATTTATTATTTTTTTGAATACTTGTGATTAAATTATGGAGATCATCCAAACATGAATAAATATTTTTTATTATAAAAATAAATAGTATAGTTTAATTGAGATTGAAAATACACTTAGTGTGTGACCCTCTTGGACTCTTCATTAGTGAAATTAGGAATATGCACCTAAATTTCTATATTATCATCTAGAAACATGCCAAAGAATCCGTACGAAAAAAATTACATCAAAATTATATCCAACCTCCTATAAATGTTTATCATTAAATATATTATTTTTATCACAATATCTCAAATCAAGAATTTTTCATGCTAGTTCCATCAACCTATATTATTGACATATTACTATTTTAATTTCCGTAAATGAAATCACACAATTAACACTATGTACATGGGTTTATGTGGTAAATTCCCGTCCTATGAATGCGATTGATATATTAACATTCATCATAAGAATGAATGGGTAAATTAGTTTTCACATTATCCATTAATGAAATATCATTCCTGATATACCCTACACATCTTACTTCACCATGAAGATTTTCCATCCTGGATTTTATCAATTCATGAATTTACATGACTAATAATGTCCATTAATGGTAATATTAAAGTCTATAGATCAATAAACAGTCAATAAATAAGAATATCCAATGCCACATGTAAATATGGATTTCTTACTAACAAGTCTATTCTCATAACCTCTTATCTTGGAGATTACCAAGTGGGAAAACCATAAAAAGGTGTATTAATGTCTTATGATCTTTCTACCCCTTATAAATTGTATTTTCTATCTCTTTCTAGACCATATACTCATTCCATAGAATAATTTTCTTGAATAATGTCGTGGAACCTCTAGGTTCTCTTAATAGTGGGGAAATTCTATAACCATTTTGTGTGAAAATATTATAAGGACATTATCAGATAAAAATATCATTTAGAAAAATAGTAAAGATGTGATAATAAAACTTCTTTAACAATAAAAACATGTAATCATGTACTATTAATTTTTTTTTCATTGGAACCAACTCCAATAGACTCTCACTTACACTAGAACCAACTAAAAACACATTTCAGTCCACTGGCTCTCACAAGATACTGATGGTACTACTAAGAGAATGGATCCATTAAATAGGTATACAACATCTTCCCCCAAGGATAATCTACTCCCCATAACTTAACCTCGTTGAGAAAAATCCCTCAATAGATTAAAATTCTAAAGTATGATATTTTTTCCATTGGTGTGACCATGAATCTTGGTTGAGGTCCACCAATACAATGTTATTATTGTAAATTATTATATGATCAGTAATGTAAGGTACTAAATCATGATATTGGAGAAATTTTCCAATCTAAACCATGGATGAATCATATGCCACAACATACATATACTATTCTATAGAATATGAAAAAACTAACCTCATTGAAATATTCTCTCTCACAAATCCTTCGTTGAGAGAAAATATATATTTATTTTGAGACTTTATCTTACTATGATATATCTAAAAATTATAATCCATACAAACCCTGATGATTAGTAGTTATTCTCCTCCATACACAAAGGGTATATGATTAGTATGGCTCAAATATACAAGGATATCCATAACCGTAGTGTAATTATTTTTACTAGGATCTGCATGATCTCTTCCTACACAGATCAAATAATAGAAAACATCAAGCCTCATATATTACATGTCATGAATGATGGATGCTATTGAAAAAGTGTATATTATCTTACTCCTCTACCTTTCTTCTTGTGTTTTCAAATTATTTTTCTTATAAATATGTATTATATGTGACACTAGAATAATTTTATTTTGGTTTTTTCTTTACTTAACCACGATTTTATATAGTCAATATATGTACCATTACTTGTTACTATGTGCCTCTTGGTTTTATCATGCATGATCTTGATTCCAAGAATATAGGATACTTCACCTAAGTCTTTCATGGATAAGTATTTTCTCAACCATGCTTTAACTTATTGAAAGGGTGGTATATAGCTTCCAATTAGTAATATGTCATCAAAAAACACTACTATGAAAATAAATTTACTCCCACTAAAATTCATGTAAACACATGGATCATATTTTCTCCTAATGAAACTAAATTTCATTATGGATACATTGAATCGAATGTTTCAGGACCTATGTGCTTGATTTAATCTATGAATGGATCTCTACAACTTGAACACATTTTTGGAATTTCCTATAGTAATAAACCCTTATTTTGTATTATGTACACATCCTATTAATGGTTAACATATGTAAATATATTTTAACATACATTTTCCAAGTCTCATGGATATTGTAAGCTACTATAATAAATAAAATTCTGATAATTTTAGACATTGTAGTTAGAGAAAATGTTTCATCATAATTAATTCCTTGAAAATGTCTAACCCCTCACTAAAAAATAATTATCATTTTACTATAGTGGTATATCCATTGGTAAAAGTGCAGTTTTCGTTGTCAAAACGTTTTACCAACAAGAATTATCTTTTCAAAAAACTATCGATAACAAATGTTTCTCTAAATGTTATTGTGTTAGATAAAATAGTTCTCTTACTATCATTACAATACTAACATATAAAATATATATTGGACAAAGTGTTTAGTAATGGATTCATATGAAAAATATATTTGTTGGTAATAATATTACTAACATATATTATCTGGTTATAAATTACATTTTAATAAAAATTATAAAATTTGATCTCTATTAAAATTTTATCTTATATTTTATAATTTTATCATAATAATTCCCCTATTTTAATTATCATGTCAAATATGATTTTCAAATATGTTCCAACATAGAAAAATACTACTTAAATTAATAATGGAATTAAATAAAAAATGATTTAGAATCTAATTGATGTAGATTGACAAGACCATAAAAACACAAAAACCCAAGATCCATCTATGCAGTTGTTCCTACCACACCCCCACCACCCATGTCATCTCTAGACTGTAATCCTCCAGTATTGTCATCACTTGACTATAATCCTCTAACACACATCATTGTAGAAGAATAGTTACTTCTACCAATGATCTTTTAACACACTAATTAGGCTCAAGAAGAAACTAACCAAGTCAACATTAGTACCATTGAGGAACCTCAAGTCGATGTTAGGCCCCACCTTTCACTGAAGATCTACACCGCACATAATAAAAAATAATAACCACAAATTAGGAAAAATATATACATGAATTGAAACCCAAATAAATAATTATTTATAAAAAATGTAGGAGAATGATTTTAGAAGTTGAGTGGGAAAACGACTACATAAAAGAATAACTTTCCAAAAAATGTTAGATTATTCTACATAGTTGAGTCAACAAAAACATCAATCATTATCATGAATGAAATAACTTTTTTTATAAATTAAAATCACCTATACAACAGAGTATCGGAAAAAACGTAATTTAAGAAAATTTATTATAATTTAGGAATGAAACCATGTTGTAAATTAAAGGAGAAAGAAAATTCAAAAAGATCATAGTAGTATTCAAGGATTCATTACATCAGTTGTCTGAGTTGAGGAGGGAGACTTTTAATTTTAATGGGTTTTGTTACAGGAACTAGAATTTTGAAAAGGAAAACCTTACATCTATCATTGAAATATAATTTATAGAGCTAAAAATAGTACATACCTTTAGTAAGTCTAGTATAATCCAAAATTTTCCCATCCGGAGGAGGCTCAACTATAAGATAGGATCTAACAGCCATTGCAAGAGAAAAATATACACCAATAGATATTATACATGAATTTTTTCCACCAGGTGTACCCAGAGTGATAATGGATAAATGTTCAAAAATATTATTTTAATGAAAAAGGATGATTATTAAGCACTTGTAATGGTAGATTCATAGAGAACACTAGAAAGTTTCAATTTAATCAAAAAATAACATTAAAATAAAATCAAAATCATGTGAAGTATCCCTTAAGATAGAACACAATTATAATGCCAATAACTGAGATAAACGATCCAATAATAATATTTTATCCCGAAAATCAATAAAACGTGACAAAAAATAAAATAATGGAAACTAATATCACATCACACATAAAGGCATAATTAGTAACAAAAGTGTTCAAAAAAACTATAATTAAAATAACTACCGCACTAACTAGTCCATCTAAAAATTTACAATAGAAACTTCTTTGAGTTAACAATCATGAAGAAAATTGATAAATACAACATTCATTTCAATAGTACATGCTCAAAACACCTCATGAAAACAATAAGAATATATTACTATCCTAAATATCTAGGTTCTTTTTTTTGTGTGTAAATGATCCAACATATATAACGTATGATAAAAACAACTCTGGTAATGAAAAAATGAGAGTATCAGATAGATTTATCATATAGACCATCGATGACATTATGTCAACTACACTACATCTAAAAAAAATCAGCCACTTCACCTCTAGAAATTATTTGAAATAAGGCACTTTTTAGTTTTTGAAAATATTTAATAGATAAACACTCTTAAAGAATCCATGAACTTGGAAATGGGTATACCTTCTATTATCCAAAATTCGATCTTTAATGATTGCACAATGGCAGCATGAACCCCTACCCTAATAGCAGTAAATTTTATCATAGAAATCAAAAATGTAGAACACATAAAAAGGTGTCTTTACATGAGCCTTTTATTTGACACAAACTAGTGCATGTCTATAAACTATAGCCTATTAACCTCTAATATTAGAACCAATTCACCAAAAATATCTTGGAATTCTCAGCAAGTAGTAGCAGTGATGTAGTTTCCAATAGTGGATCTGAGTTGAAACTCTATGTTCCACTAGATGTGAACTAGTCAAAAAACAAGTAGATCTAGAATCCCCAATACATCACACTGGTTATCATATACAGAAGTGCATATGAAGATTCACAACATCCCCACAACATCCCATTTATTGAAGTTTAATACCCTTTTATGTTTGAAGTTTCACCTGACACCAACACCCTCATCTTTAGACAACCGCCATCATGAGCATCCTGTTGAACAATATGAAATTATCCTTAATAAACATATTTTATCCAAATGAAGGATATAATAATAAAAATTCATGATATAAACAACTAGAATATTTTCAAACTAGTGTCCACAATAAGAAGTTATAACTAGTGACCACAATAACATCCATAATGAATGATATAAAAATAACTAGTGACCACAACAACAAAAAAATAACCAGAAGAATCATTGACCATAATAATAAAATAACCCATAATCTCTACAAGAAGATTACTAGTGACCAAAAAATATTAAATGAATGCCCAAAATAATAGAAAATAACAAAATGTGATAAATATTAACAAAATGATTATGTAAATAGTGACCATAAACTATTGCGATTGACAATAATTTCAATTGATAATGAATCCTAACTCAAATTTATGTAATCTAGTAACAATACTAATAATTAATAAACACACTACATTAAATTGAAAATGAAAAATAACTCAAAAGTCGAAAAACCAATTTGTGCAATGAGAACCTCTAGAGTTCAGGATAGAGAGTTAAAACGATAGTTTTAAAGGATCTTTTTAAATTCAAAATAACACCAAAATAGTACTTTTCCCATGCAATCAGATGAGACTAAACTTCCATGTATAATAATTTCCAAAAAAGAATAATTTTTTTTGAATGATGATAATTCATATCTTCTATATAATAATAGATTCAGAAGAAAGCAGATATTGAATATCATTTCTCCATAAACTACTAGAATCCAAATCAATGACCTTTTTTCAAGTTTTAGATGAATCTACTTCTTCGGAATATTGCATCAAATATTTGGCATAAAAAATATGTATTAAATGAAGCAATAATAAAAACAATATTGTAATTAAATGTTGAACAGTGAAAACCCATAAAATATGTGGATTATGAATAATAATTGTATTTCACAGAAATCAAAAAAAAATGTTAAAATAAAATATATATCATTGGTTAAAAGATAAATAATGTGATACATGTAACAACATCAAGAAAATGACAATTAAATTTTAATGACATATATTGAAAGGAAAATTTCATAACTATATTTCTGATAAAAAATAAATAAATATGATGAAACACATTCTTAGCCAACTTATTCTAGTATTTTTTGAGTGAAATTTCTATTGGGAGAATGTGAATCAAATTTTCATTCACATGTAGGTTTCCATTCGAATATATTTGAATTTTATTTCATTATACTATAATATATATCTATATTTGATGTTTAACATTATATTTATAACATTTTTGAATTTTTAGTGGAATGTAGGTCAATAATAGGATTCATGTTTATATGGTTTATCAAACATATATACTAGTTCATAATTCATATAAAACATTATAAAAACGTTTTTCTACAAATATCTATTTTGAGAAACGATAATATTAATTCTACATATTTAATATTAGTTCAGATTTGAAATTACAATATTGCATTTCTGTTCTAATATGGGAAGAACTAATATGTATTGATTAATATAGATACATGTAATATTTTTTATGAACCAATATTAGAATTAATATGTATTTATTGTGATGCAACATATATTGTAATCTAATCAGAACAAATATTGTAACATGTATCAAAAATAATATATTTATATCAAAATAAGTATTAAATTATATGTGATATTAGTTATGATACCTATTTTTTGTATGTTAATATTAGTTTTAATATACATTAGATCACATTAATAGTTTTTAATTAATACTTATTTTTGTCCAAATACATAGTAAACATTTCTAATATGTATTGATCAAAATAAAATTATGCTATGAACTATTATTATAATTAGTATATGAAGTTCGGGGAAATTAATATCCGTTAAACATATTATATATCACTTTTAAACTAAAAACATAAAAGTAACATGTTATATTAATTTACAGCTAATAAGAAATTGAATTTGTTATAAAAAAATAAATACATTATTTGACTCATATATTGATCACAGTATAACTATTTTTTCACTCGACACATATTAGTTCTCAATGTATGATAATGGTATTAGGTCATAAAAAAAATGTATTGATAAAAAAACAAAAATAAACTATTTTATAAAATGTATTGGTTACAATACATATATGTTTCTAACTAATATTTTTTCTGAAACTAATATTTTAATTAATACTTATTAGTTCTGATGGATAAATATAATTTTTTTCACATTTTATTTTTTAGTTAAGATCCGTGGGTTGCAAGAAAGGAATAATAAAATCTTATAGGTTCCCACATCTATAACTACAATGAACTGACTTCAATGTATATAATTAGATGCATAAAAAATGTCTTATTTAATGCTCCTCTGATCAAATCATATATTATTTTATTAATATATTTTATATTGTTTCTTAAATTTAATTTTATCTTATATGTGTTTCATGGACCATGACATTCTAATAACTAATGTGCGGCTGAAATATAATGGGAAACCATCTTATCAGTGATGTTCTCAAGGAAAATTGGGGGCACTACTATATTTGAGGACCTATTTCAATTTCATTGAATATATGTACTGCAATTGATAATTTATTGGGTTCTTATTGTTTTTATTATTTTCCAGTGATTTGGATGGAAACTATTTCATTACCAATGATTTGAAAGGAAAATGTTTTTCAGACATCTTCTTGAAAATCTGATAAATTGGTCTATTTTCACGATAATGTAACTCTTCTTCAAATATCATTAGGAAAAATATTAGGTGTCCTTTTTCCTTTTTGATGTTATTATCATTATTTTTGTTGTCTTTACTCTTCATTGAGATAAAAAACATGTACTTTATTTTAGTATTTTATAATGTTGTTCACAATGTTGGCATCATCTTGAGTAGTTTATCTTATAGGTATCTATTTATCTAAATGTGAATCATCTTATTTATGTAATTTAGGAAAATTAGGCAAATAGAAATAAAAAAACAAAGACCACCACAATTGATGTTCCCACATTGTATGTAATAGTTAAATTTTTCAAAAAACGTTACATATTTCAAGGTTATTTTCATGTTATATGTAAATTTTTTACTATATAAATATTACATGGTGTGTATAGATGTGTCTATATTTTAATATTGAAGATTATTTCATGTCATTGCGTATTGAGTAATGAGTTTCTCTAAATTGTAATAATACAAGTCACTCTTTGATATATTTTCATAATATATTATATTGTAAACATAAATTATTTAAACTAGAAATGGTAATTAATAGTATAAATTTAGAATTGAAGAAGATAGTAGAAGATTGTACCATAATTTTCCTGGTTGAGGAAGATGTAATATTGAGTTTTTCTTCTTGATTTTCATTTATTGAAGTTCCACCATATACATGAATGTAATTGAATTAAATAACAAAAAAATAAAATAAATAATGAAATATATACCTTTCAATTTATAATGGATGTAGAAGTAATTAAATATAGAACTTTCAGTTAATAAAGAAGGAAACATATTCATATCAGTTAATAATATGAAGAAATTGAATGAAGAAAAACATACTTTTTATAATATAAAAGTAAATATTTGACTGACTTGAATGATAATAATGTATCTATTACAACCTAATTAATTTTCGTTGTAATATGACCTATTTTGATGTGTGTTGGTAGTTGATATCCATATGTGACATATATGAATTGTGGTATGAAAAATAGTATAATGAAAACATGGTATTAAAAACTATATCAAGTTTTGTTATACAATGTACATGAAATATGTAAATGTACTGTTCAAATTTAGTGTTCATATATATATAATATAATCACTTGATGGGAATTTTGGTTGTGCATATACAATGCTTATAGATTTCATATGAAAATTTTGTAATATCTCAATTTTATAGTATACAGTACCAAAATCATTCATCCAATTGATTTCAAAAATAAAATATAATTTAATGGCATAATGGAGAAAAGGTAACATTCCTATTAGTATCAGATCACTTTGTTGAAGAATTTAATGTAGAAAATATGGAATAAGTCCCATTTATTCATACTAGGATAAGCAGATACCTAAGAGGTTGAGAAATGGGTTTATTGACGAAAAAGGGGATACTTATAGTATTTAAAGGAGTAAAACACAATCAATATATTTAAAACTTTTAATGTATCTGAAATTGGAAAAAATAAATAATTTGGAGTAAATAAATGATATAAATAGTGAAAGAATGTACAATAGAAATTGTATGGTTTTCTCTGAATGATAAAATATTGGTAATTGAAATGCAAGTACTATAAATTCATGTAATATATAGAAATTATGAACTTATTTTATGTTCACTGCTGAGTATATCATAGAATGTTTGAATATCCATTTAATAGTGTTTTGGAATGAAAAAAGGAATATTGTTAGAGATGATAAAAATGGAACAAACCTCAGAACATGATCAACAACAAAGAGATACTACAGAACCCAACCATTGTTTGAGGGAAATTAAATCATGTAATCAAAATTAGGGAATCAAACATTGGTTTAATGTACTCACGAATATATAATAAAACCCAAAATGATGAAAAAATTCTTGTAACCTAATACATATAAGAAAAGGAGATGAATTTAATTGGGGTTAGGAAATTTTATGCGTGCTCGTGTGATATTAAGAGAAGAGAAGAACATCACAACCTAATAAATACACAACGATAATGGTATGTAGAGAAGGAACACCTAATTATTATTTTACGGAGAAATGTCTAGAAGGTGGAAAGGAATAACATCAATATTATATAGAGAGGCATGGAGGAGAGTTTGGAAAATGGGTGGATATATGAGTGGGACGTTGTGGTGCGACAAGGGTGAAATTTAGAGGTGAGAAAATATATAGATGAGAGACACATGTGATGTAGAATATTCAGCATCCGTATAGATATAGATTTATATATAATGAAAAAAATTATATTATATACATATAATAAAATTATATATATATATAATCATTTATTTATCATATATATATATATTATAACTAACATATAATTTTTCAGTGAAAATACATCATTACATTGTTTTATTAAAATACATATAATTTTAATATTTATTGAAAATAATATATATATATAGACTTTTTTTTGAAAAATATTTTAAGAAATATATTTAATTTTTGGTTAATGATTTGTGGATGTTAAATGATCAATTCAATGGTTATTTTCATCGGAAAAAACTGATGGTACTCAAAATTAATATCAATAAAAATTAATATCTTTTGGAATTTCCCATTTTTTACCAACAATTATATTATCAGTGAATATATTTCTATTGTTATAAGTGATTTTTTGTAGTTACTTTTTCCACTATCCATTCTTTATAGGTATTCGCCTCAACTTCCATGTTTTTCATTCTCTTGAAACCCATTTAAGCCAAATAGGTTTTACATTAACTGGTGTATTAATCAGGACCCAAAACTGGTTTTGATGCATGTAATCTATCTTAGAATTCATGTATTCTTCCCATATTCATCCTTTGAGCTATCTGATTCCTCCTTATAATAGATAGGGTCATTATTTCCATCAATCAATGAGTCACTATCTTAAGTGACCAGAAGACCATATCTCACTTGTTCTCTCACCTCTCTTTTACTCCAATGAAACACTTCTTCTAGGGGGACCTTTGGAATCGATTCTTGTAACAACTATTTTGTATATTATGCATAAACTTCATTGAAATCAATCATTCTTCCACCATCCTCCTTGATGATGTCCTCCCAATAAATAATGATAGTCTATCTTACAATAGTTACTTTCTTGTTTGAATGGTTTTATGGATTGTATCCCCTGGTCTCCTTGAGATACCCTTTAAAATACACTTTATTCCTTGAGGTACTAGTTTTTCACTTGAATTAGCCTTCATAAATTCCTCACAACCCCATTCATGAACATGGGACAAAATGGTTTTCTTTGAAAACCCTAAATCAAAGGTAATATCATTTGCCTCTTTTATTAGTTATAATTTTAGTAACAATAATTTTTTTTTATAAATCATTTCCCCAAAAGTATAATTTAAAGATTTTGTGCCTCATGATCAACCTTACCATGTCAAACATGTCATGGTTACTCCTTAAACAAACACAATTCCATTATAGTGTATAATGTGGAGTGATTTGAGATAAAATCTCATACTCCCATAGAAAGTCGATAAATAATTGGTTACGATATTAAACACCATGATGTAATTAAGGTTTCTTTATTTTCATGCAAAGATGGTTCTCAAACACTTTCTTGAATTATTTAAACTTCTCAAAGGATTAATACTTATACCTAATTAAGTAGATAAAACCATACCTACTGAAGACATATGTAAATTAATATAGTATTTTTACCCACCTCAAGATTCAACTTGAAAGGTTCTACACACATCAGTGAATATATATTCTATAAGCTCTATGTCCCTTACACCTTAAACACTGTTTTGAACCCCCGAGGAACCACGTTCATGATTTTGGAAGAAGACATTGGTTTGACTTGATCCACGTCATTATCCATTAAAGGATGATTGGATTTACCACATAGGGTCTGGGAAGTTTATCCCTTCTATATTATAAAGGAGGTTCCATAGTCAAATAGTCCAAGCAGACGATTTCATGGGGTGAAGTCTTCATACAATCGGTCTGCATAGGATATAACTTCCTCGGGTGGTCTCTCATGGGATTATTTGTGGATCCATAACACCCAAAAACCCAAGTATCCATGTTTCATGGACCTTATTTCTAAATGTAGGAGCTCATTGGATATAGACTTGGCCAACGACACATAAGGACTCCATTGGTCGAGAGGATGGAAGTTCTGGATAATCGCACTCTTTTGGGGGTGAATTATTGCATATTCTGAGTCTATATTATAGATTTAAGTTGTTTTCATATGTTTTTTAATCCATAGATTATTTCTGAAGACTGTATCCTTGGGTTACCCCTAGTTTACAGGATCTTCAACGGCACACCCAAATTTGATGCTACGTAGGCAATGATCACCTATGTCATTCAATAAGGTGCTCTAGAGTTTATCATCCTCCAAGGGGGATGGAAGATGGATCGATGTTGGTATTTGATCCAGAATATGGGATTCCTATATATCCATTGGAGATGAATTGTAAGGACCTGACCCCTGTTACCTGGAAATGGTGCCTTATTGGTTATATTGGCACACAACAAGGAATAATTATCGCAAAGGAATGATTATTTTAGTATTATTCGAAACAAGATACATACATAAGTTCATCATTACAACTTGAAATGAAAAACAATATCGAAACTCATTAGACAACTTCCGTAATAACTAGGTTATTTCAGCATGTCATACATAATTGAATTCTTCTTTCCCTTTGGAAATGAAACACAATAAAGGGGTGAGAAAAAATTCTCAGTAAGGGTAAGCAATACATAATAAGATAACATAAACATTAGATATGGGGAATAATTGAAAACACTTACCTTTAGAAGTAAACTTGATCATAATATTGTAAAAATACGAGCATAGTAAATATTTCAATAACATATCATAATCATGGGTATTCTACTAGTTGAAAACCCACATGAACCATTACTACTACATTCATAACGAGGGAATTCATAATGCGGGACAACATATCTATACCTTCAAGGCCTCATGCCAAGACAATATATAATCATTTTGTCAAGTCCTTGTGCCAAGACTATTGTTTGTCTCATGAGACCTACCGATTCACCAAGGGGATATAGTGGGCCCCACCCGACACTTACTATATCCAATGGATCATTCTTATGAATGTGAGAAACATAAAAATCATACACATTAATATATTAAATTTAAATAGATTTCCCTGAACATTAAGCCAAAACACTAACCATTCGCAGTAAATTGGTGAATTGTTTAAACATAGCACATCAATAGCCAAAATAATCATAAACCATTAAATTAAATATGGTAGATGATAATATGTAATACTAATCCTAATAATACATAATAATGAACAAGTGTTTTTAAATAGAGGAAGACAATCTTATAAAATCTTTGAGTAATTCTTGAAATAAATACTCTTTTACTTTGAAAAGAAGAGTTCTTTTGGAAAAATATTTGTATAAAACCTGAAGTTAAGTAAGATATTATTTTAATAAAAAAAGTGAGTGATTTTATAGATAGAATGGTTCCCAAAAACAGATTAGATATTTCCCTTGAATGTAGGTAAGAAAATTGAGATATTCCCTTGAATCGGGCTTGTATTTCGGAAACAATTTGAAAGATCCTTTTAAAGAATTTAACTAACAATATAATAAAGTAGGATTTTTCTTTTTGAACATATAATGAACACTCACACCAAATTTATGATGAATATATAATAATACGTACGAATTTCATTGAGGTAATTTAGAAAATGAAAATAACCCGAATGGAAATGGAATTTTGGGTGGAAAACCCCTTACCTTAAGTCTGAAAGTGTTCCCCACTTGAACTTAAGGTCCTGGAATATGAAATTATACATATCAATAAATTATTTAATAACCTAATAGACATTTATTTAGTTTATCATAATTATGTTTAGTTCATTTATGTTATTATCTACAAGTTATTATATTGAATTTTCTCGTTCCGGAGTGTTTGTTTTCATGATTTTCAAAAGCAGTTCACTTGTTTTTAAGTAATGAAGTTCATGTGGAGTGGCTGTAAATCTCCAAAATTGAAATTAAAAATTATTTATGAACATACAGAATTGTTAATGGTCATTTAAATCATTTTTTTACATGGAATGAGGATTAATCATTAGATAAAAAACACTTTGATTATTTTGCGGTAATTGGATTATTATGAACTAGTTTTGTCATATGATTTAATATAATGTTCATATACTAATTCCTGGATATTATTTAGGTTATTACACATGTATTATAGTCTGGTTCAACTATTAAATTTGATTCATGACCAGTAATGATGGATAAATTGAATAACGAAACTTCTTCTTCCATGAAGGTTATAAATTGGAACCTCATGGATGTTGATTTCGTTTATAAAAATAAACAGAAGGGAGTAAGAATATTGATGATGGTTCTTCCATTAACAAAATATTATTACGGTATATAGATGATACTGAAGTTTATCATGGTCCTTTGGATAGAGGATTTGAGGAGGGAAAAATAAAAGAGATGATCTATAAAATATGTGAAAAGGTGAGAGATCCCTTATGAAAATTCGACAGTGTATCGGCTTCACATAATATTTCATAAAATAAAATGATGAGGGAAAAAGGGAACCTAATCATATTGAAATCCAATGAAAAGTAATAAGAATATATAAAATCCAATTCCAACATATTATAATGGAAAATTCAAAGAGATAACATAAAATAAGTGTCGACTAAAAGATGAGGGTGTAGGATTCCCTTACATTGTAGAGTAACTCCTAGAACATGAAGTTTGGGACTTTAGGGGATTAAAGACACCTTGGAAGGACTCCTAGAGAGGTTAAACCACCAGAGATTCAAAGATTATGGATTTTTAATGAAATAAAACGAATGGATTAGTGGGTATTTATAGAAAAAGAGTGGGAGTTTTTTTAATAATTTCAAAGGGACACCTCCTTAGTGGTTTTGGACAAACCATTGGATTTCCCATGGTATTTTCTCATGGGTTTAGCCACTTGGGACACCTCATGTCTTATGTTACTATAAAAAATTTGACCAGCTATTTATTTTAATTATTATTTCATTATGATGTCATTAAACTAGTGAATACTCAAAACTGTATTTTTTACTATTCAAAAAAAATTCAAGTATTTCAGAAAAATACAAAAGATTCACCCCAAAATTTTTTGACGTGTAGAATTCAAAAATGGACTCTATTTTTCAAAATTAATTTTCTATTTATAATTAATTTAATTTATAATTAAAGTCATTGTTAGTTCAAAATATAACAATTTTAAAGGTGCAATTAGTTTTATATCACATTGAAAAATTAATTAAGATCCCATTATCTTATTGCCTTATGAAAATAAAATAATAATATTATTTACTATTTATAAGGGTCATATTACTATTCATATTATTATTCATATGAGTATGTTACTATTTTCCAAAAAACCCAGTTTGTTCTATCAGACTCAAAATGACTTACTAATCATAACTCTAGATGACCATTTCTCGAAATTCCAAACACAGTAGAGGAAAAGTTATCTTTAATGGTTTGATTATAAAATGCATTCAATATCTATTTTAAAAATATTGGTGTGTTACATTCTCCCCTCCATAAAAAAATTTCTACCTCAAAATTTCATTTTACAATCTTGGCCAAAAACAGGTGGGGGTACTTTTCCTTCAATGCTTCCTCCAGTTCCCATGTCGCCTCTTCGTACTTATGGTTTCGCCATAGTACCTTGACCAGATGAGTAGTATTGATGCGTAGAAAATTGTCTCTATGATCCAAGATTCTCATTGGATTCTCCTCATAGGAAAGATCATCCTCCAACTGTACAACCTATGAAGAGAGTACATGTGAAGGGTCTGGTATGTATTTCATTAAGAGGGATACATGAAAGACATCATGTAAATTAAACATTGTAGGTGGAAGTGTCGGTCAATAGGACACATATATGACTCGATCAAGGATCTGAAAGGGGCCTATATACCAAGAACATATCTTTCCTTTCTTCCTAAACCTCATGACCTTCTTCCATGGAGATACACGTAGAAAAACCAGGTCTCAAACATTGAATTCAAGGTGTCGTCGATGGTTATCCGCATAACTCGTTTGTCAACTTTGGGATTCCTTGATATGATGCTCAATGGTTTTCACCTTATCCTCCATTTCATCAACCATTTCAGGTCCTAAAAGATTATTCTAATTGACTTCATCCCAAAATGCTGGTGTTCTGCACCTTTTCCCAAAAAGGGCTTTATATGGTGCCATTTGGATGCTCAAGTGGAAACTGTTGTTGTAAGAGAATTCAACCAGTGGAGGATGTTGGTCCCATCCACCATTGAATTCCATAGAACATGCTATCAACATGTCTTCCAGTGTCTGAATAGTCCACTCAAATTGGACACCAGTTTGAGGATTATAGACCATACTGAAGTTCAGTTCAGTTCTTATAGCATGTTGGAGACTTTTCTGGAACTTTGAGGTGAATATAAGATCTTGGTCAGATACAATATATAGTGGTTCTCCATGGAGCCTTACAACTTCATTTATTTAAATACCTACTAGTTTATCCAATGATAATTCCTCTCGAATCACGATGAAGTGATATGTCTTCATAAGATGATTCACAATGACCCATATAGAATTGTTTTTTCTAGATATCCTTGTAATTCTAGTGACAATGTACAAGGTAATTTTATCCTACTTCCATGTTTGTATGGGTATTAGTTGCATCATCCCCTTAGACTTTTTCCTCTTAGCCTTCACTTTTTGACATACCAATCACTTTGATGTATATTCAGCAAGCTCCCTTTTCATATTGTACCACCAAATGTTTTCATAGAGATATCGATACATCTTTGTGCTACTAGGGTGTATAAAGAAACTAGATCCATGTGCATCATCCAATAGTTCCCTCTTTAGCTCAGGAATAGAGGGAACACAAATCCTCTTCCTGAACTACAAAATTCCACCTTCACATATGGTTTCAATCAACATCCCATCATTTACAACATTAATTTTCTTTTTAAATTCCTCATCATCTGCCTAACACCTTTTTATCCTCTCCAGTAAAGAAGGTTTGGAAACTATCTGAAAAATTAATGATGTGTTACCCACCTTGATAATTTCCATATCCATATTTACTATATCCATTAACAAAGGATCCCTTTTGACTCTCATCTTGTTCAGAACTCCGTGATCCTTTTTTCTCAAAGCATCTTCTACCTTATTTCACTTCCCCGGGTGGTAGTGTATTGTGAAATCATTGTCTTTGAGTAGCTCAATCGATCTCCTTTGTCTCATGTTGAGTTCTTTTTGTGATAATATATATTTTAAACTCTTATGGTCTGTATATATCTCACATTTATCGCCATAGAGGTAATGTCTCCAAATATTTAGAGAAAAGATTACCGCCACTATCTCAAGATCATGAGTTGCATAGTTTTGTTTATGAATTTTTAGCTATCTAGATTCATAGGGAATCACTCGATCATTCTGCATAAGGACACAACCAAGTCCTTTCATTCATGCATCACTATAGATAACAAACCTATCATTCCTTGATGGTAGGGTTTGGATTGGAGCATTTAATAACCACATATTCAATTCTTCAAAACATTCTTCTCATTCCATTTTCTATACAAAATTAATCCCTTTTTGTGTGAGCTTGGTCATTGGGTTGTCAAAACGAGTGAAGTTCTGAACGAAACGCCGATAATAACCTGCTAAACCAATAAAACTACGTACCTTAGTTATGTTTGTTGTAGTATTCACTTCTTTCATTATTTATAGGATCTACATATATTACATCCTTAGAGACAATGTGGAACAGAATGGCAACTGATTGGAGCCAAAATTCACACTTTCCAAACATCCCATATAATTTATTTCTTCTAAGTGTCTTCTGAATAGTGAAAAAGTTATTTTCAGGATCATAATAGCTTTTAGAGTATACCAAGATATCATCAAAAAACACCACTACAAAGTCATCAAGATAATCCTTGAAAACTCTGTTCATTTGATCCATGAATAAAGAAGGTGCATTAGTTAGTCCAAAAGTCATTACTATAAACTCATAATGCACATACCTGGTTTGAAATTTTGTTTTTGGAATGTCTTCCTTCCTCACAAGCAACTGATGACATCCTGATCGAAGATCGATCTTCAAAAAATATTGGGCACCATGAATTTGATCAAATAAATCATCAATTAGTTGAAGAATAATACTTATTCATTATTGCAATAACATTGATTTCTCTATAATTAATGCACAACCTCATGGATCCATCTTTATTCTTGAAAAAGAGGACATGGGCTCCCCATAGAGAAACACTAGGGTGAATAAATCCATTATCACTCAATTCCTCCAGTTGTTTCTTTAGTTAAATTAACTCCACAATGACCATTCTATAAGGGGTCTTCGATATGGGACTTGAACCATGAATTAAGTCAATGGAAAACTCAATTTCTCACTCTGGAGGATGTCTAGGTAAATCCTATAGAAAGACATCAACATATTCTTTCATAGTAGGTATGCCCCCTATTTGTAAATTCTTCTTCTCACCCATATTAATTTCGTTCCCTTTATCCCCAATAATTGAATTTAGTAGAGCTACTGGGGGTGGATCTAGATGAGAATCACATGGTGAGGTTTCTGCACTACAAATAAGGGATTCTACACCATTCTCTTAAATTGGAACTTCCTTCTTCTTGTAATAGATCTACACATCATAATTTGAGAGCCAATCCATACTGATAATTATATCATAGTCAACCATTGGTATGATGATAAGGTTAGAAACTAAATCATTTTTATGTGTTACGAGGGGGACTAATCGACATGCCTTTTTTTCATTGATACATCCACTATGAGTTTTGACTGATAACTCCTTTATTAAATTAAATTTGAAAAATCTAATTTTCATGGAAAATTGGGAAGATATAAACAAATGCGATGATCCAAAATCAAATAAATAATTTGCTAAGTTGGATGAAATAATCAATGTACCTGCCACCACATTGTTAGAAACTTCAGCCTCCGTAGTTGTAACCGCCTAAGTTTGGCCTTTATCCCTTGGCCTTCTTTGTGGAACATTTCCCTGACACTTAATACATTCATGTTCATAATGTCCCTTCTCCCTGCAATTGTAGCCCATAACATTTGTAGATTCTTTCTTCCCCTTACAATACTGAGATATGTGGCCTTTTTCTCCGCACTTATAACAGACTCCCATTCCTTTCAGGCAAGCGCCAAGTTGTTTCTTCCCACAATTTATGCATGATGGAAATTCAAATCTTCTCTTATTCCCCATTTCCTTATTTCCTTTCCCATAGTTTTAAAATTCCCTCTTCTTTTCTTAATTTACTTTAATGTCCAAAGACTTGGAGAATACATGTTCTGTCTTGATAGCACTTGAGACTATATCTTCATATGTTTCAAATCTTTGGGAGACAACAGCCCTTTAGAGGAATGGATTTAAACCATCAAATAATCGTTTAATTTTTCTTCTTGGGTTATGTATGTAGTCCGCATCATGCCTTTCCATCCTTGTAAAATTTGCTTCATACTTGGAAACATTTTCATCCTTCTTTTGACTCAGATTCAAGAATTGCATCTCCATATCTGCTAACTGTTCACAAAGGAAATATTTTTCTATGATGATTTCCATAAAATCACTCCATTCAATCTCTTCTATTTCATCATCCTCCTTTTTGTGTTGGACTAAAGACCACCACTGCTCCGCATCACCCATTAGATGATAAAATACCATGACAACCTTTTATCTTTCGTTACATCCCAAAGCGAGAAATATATTTTCAAGGGAACGTATCCACTACTCTGCAAAAAATGGGTTTTTAGCCCCATTAAATGATGAAGGTTGTTGTTTTTTAAAGCGATCTAACATAGCTCCTCCACATGGTGGATCTGGATGCTCCATACGAGTAAAGCTACTATTCATAACCTGAGTATGTTGTCCTACTATAGTTATGAGTTGCTTAGGACTAGAGAAAACATCATTATCTTGCATCGGAGGAAAATCCCTATAGGGGAAATCTTCATTTGTGTGGTTTCCATTCCTACCACTTGGCTCCATCTCTAGATAATGGAATACACTAGATTAGGTTATGAATCATAATGTATAATCTTAACTTAACAAAATACTTAGCAAAAATTGAGATCCTACACATGGCTAAAACCATATTCACAAAAATGGTTTCCTTGAGGAAAATTTGATATTTAAATCCCTCATAATCACTTGAAAATAAAAAGTGAATTAACCTAAGAATATCCCCCAAGATTGTCATAACCGAGAGTGAATCATGGCCCATTGTTGTGCATGAGTTCCTGTTCGAGTCTAGCTCAAAGCAGTGTTTTTGGGTTTAACCCCTAGATACACCAGTTCCAGAGACGCCTCTACCTACTCATATCCAAACATGGATGTATTTCTTGAATGATCCACATAATCTATTACTTACAAAAATTCCAGGACTTTATTGTATGTATACCCTCAATGAACAACTTAGGGACTCTTCAATAATTCTACTTTTTCTAAATATAGTCTCCAAGTATTCTACTAAACTTCCTCTAATACCAACTGTAAGGACCTGGCCCTAGTTACCTGGAGTCATTTCCTTCTTGGATACATTGGCGTACAACAAGGAATAAGAATCCCAACGGACCGAGTAGTTTAGTATTATTGGAAACAAGATGCATACATAAGTTCGTCATTACAACATGAAATGAAAAACAACATAGAAACTCCTTAGACAACTTTCGTAACTCCTAGGTTATTTCAGCATTTCATTTATAATAGAATTATTCTAGCCCTGTGGAAATGAATCATAAAAAATTGGTGAACTAAAATTCTCATCAAGGGTAAGCAATACATCGGAAGATAACATTAACATTAGACATGGTGAAAAATTGAAAACACATGCCTTTAGAAATAATCATGAACATAATACAGTAGAAATATGAGCTGATTAAATATTGCCATAACATAACATAATCATGGATATTCTAATAATATAATAACCACATGAACCATTAATACTACATTCATAAGGAGGTAATGCATAATGTGGGACAACATATTTATACCGTCCAGGCCTTGTGCCATGGCCATAAATAAACATTTTGTCATGGCCTTGTGACAAGACCATGTTTGTCCAATGAGACCTACAGATTCCCCGGGGGGGTTATAGCAGTCCCCACCTGACACTTAATATGTCTAATACATTCATCATATGAACGAGGATAATCATAAACAACATATACATTAATATATTAAATGTAAATTGCTTTCCCCGAACATTAAGCCAAAACACTAATCATTCGAAGTAAACTGATGAATGATTTAAAAATAGCACTTCAACAACCAAAATAATCATAAACCATTAAATTTAATATAGTATATGATAATATGGAATACTAGTCCTAATAATACAAAAGAATCAACATATGTGTTGAAATAGAGGAAAATATTCTTATAAAATATTCGAGTAATTCTTGAAATAAATACTATTTTACATTGAAAAGAAGAGTTCTTTTGGAAAATTATTTCTATAAAAGAAGAATTGAAGTACTATATTATTTTCATAAAAAAATTAGTGACTTTATATATTTAATGGTTTCAAAAAATAGATTAGATATTTCCCTTGAAAATAGGTAATAAATTGAAATATTTCCTTGAACCGGGCTTGTATTTCGGAAATAATTTGAAATATCCTTTTAATGAATGTAACTAACCATAAAATTAAAAAGGATTCTGGTTGTCATGAATATTTATAACACTCAAACCGAATTTATGAGGAGTATATAATAATAAATATGGATTTCATTGAGGAAATTTAGACAATGAAAATAACCCGAATGGAAATAGAAGTTCGGGTGGAAAAACCCTTACCTTATGTCTGAATGTGTTACTCTGTTGAAAAGAAGGTCTTGGAATATGAAATTATAAATATCAATAACTTATTTAAGAACCTAATAGATTTGAATTTATTTTATCATAATTCTGTTTAGTTCATTTATGTTTTTATTTATAAGTTATTATATTGAATTTCGTCGTTCCAGAGTGTTTGTTTTCTTGATTTTCATAATCAGTTCACATGTTTTTAAGTATTGATATAAATGTGGAATGGTTGTAAATATATAGAATTAAAATTAAATATTATTTATGAACATACAGAATTGTTAATGGTCATTTCCATCATTTTTTACATGGAATGAGGATGAATTATTAATGACTACCACCTCGATTATTTGGGTGTATTTGGATTATTATGAACTAGTTTTGTCATATGATTTAATAATATGTACATATACCCATTTATGAATATTAATTAGGTTATGATACATGTATTATAGTCTGGTTATTCAATTAAAATGGTTTCATGACCATTAATGAAGGAGAAATTGAAGAACAAACCTTTGTCCTCCACGAAGGCTATAAATTGGAACCTCGTGGACATTGATTTTGTTTATAAAAATAAACAGGAGGGAGTAAAAATATTGAGGATGGTTATTCCATTAACAGGATACTATTCAAGTATATAGATGATACTGTAGTAAATCATTTTCATTTGGACTGAGGATGTGAGGAGGGAAAATGCATAGTGATGATCTTGAAAATAAGAGAAGAGGTGAGAGATCCCTTATGAAAATTCGGCAGCCTAACAACATGGGTTAAAATTTCATAAAATGAAATGATGAGATCAAAATGATACCTTATCATATTGAAATGAAATTTAAATTAATAATAATTCATAAAATCAAACCCCCATCATATTATAATGTAAAATTCAAACAGATAACATAAAATAAGTGTCGACTAAAAGAGGAGGGTGAAGGATTCCCTTACCTTATGGAGTAACTCCTAGAACATGAAGGATGTGACCTTGGGGGATTAAAGACACCTTTTGAGGACTCCTAGAGAGGTAAAACCACTAGAGCTTCGAGGATGTTGGTTTTTTAATGGAAGAAAACGAATGGATGAGTGGGTATTTATAGGAAAAGAGAGGGAATTTTTTAATAATCTCAATAGGACACCTTATTAGTGGTTCTTGCCAAACCATGGGCTTGCCCATGGTATTTGCCCATGATTTTATCCACTCGGAACACCTCATGACATATGATACTATAAGCATGTCGACTAGACTTTTATGTTAATTATTATTTCATTACGATGTCATTAAACTACTGAATACTCAAAACTGTATTTCTTACTATTCATGAAATTTTTAAGTATTTTAGAAAAATCGCCAAAATTCACCCCTACCATTTTTTGACATTTAGAATTCAAAAATGAAATCCATTTTTCAAAATTAATTTTCAAAATATTAATAATTTAATTTTTAAATAATGTCATAATTAATTCGAAAAATAATAACTTTAAAGGTGCAGTTAGTTTTATATCACATTGAAAAATTAATTAAGATCTCGTTATCTTATTTCATTTTGAAAATAAAATATTACTGTTATTTACTATTCATAATGGTAATATTACTATTTGTATTACTATTCATAAGGGTATGTTACTATTCAAAAAAACATGTTTATTCTATCAGACTCTGAATGACGTACTAATCACAACTCTAGATGTTCGTTTCTCAAAATTCCAAACACAGTAGAGTAAACGTTGTGTTTAATGGCTAGATTATAAAATTCATTCAATATTTATTTTAAAAATATTGGGGTGTTACATGTATCATATTCCAAATAGTTAGTGATGGTTTGGGGCTTACACATGGTGGAATCCCATTTGTGGGAACATTATGGGGTGAACCATTTTGACAGGGAAACCTTTTTCAGATCAGGCCTTCAAACAGGATTCCTTAGTATCCTAGTTTGAATAGGAATTAGAGTTCTCATAGTTGAGTAAGGGTAATTTGGATGTTATAATTGTCCCAAATATATAATCCAACAAGATTCAAACTCAGTATGAGAACCAAGAGGATATGAGAGATCTTACATACCACACACCCCTCTCTAGCTGATGGGAGATGGTGTGCCTATAACGGATGAAGTTGAGGCAATAGTGGGTAAGGGTGAGAAGCAAAAGACTCATCAATATGTGATGACATTTTTGGTCACGTGGCTTGACCATAGAATGATTATGTACATATAATTTTGGGAGTGACCCTGAATGTGCTCTGGGAAATGGGAGGAATATCACCTCCCATAAGAAGGAAGAGTGACCATGATTCCTTCGACTGGTCACCATTCCTCAATGAATGGAGAAGAATGTGATCACCCTTAATCCCCATAATGTGGAGGTTCATCTCCATTTCACAAGGTTGGACACCAGGTTACCATGGGAATGGAGACTTACAGGCATCCCCGGAGTCTGAACAGTTGTAGGGACATCATTCGTGACAAATCTTACCATGGGTATATAGACTCAAAGGGGCACACTTATGTACCTGATGATCAGACCATACATGTCTGGTGGTTTTGGAGGAGGCTTTGGCAAGACGTCAGAGGACTAGTTAGTAGAGGGGGTATGGTGGACTGGATGGAATTTGAGGGTCAAGATTGGATCCAAAAGGAAGGAAACCCAAAGACTCCCCTTTCCTCGTACTGTTTCCCATGTGGGTTGGGGGGAACTCCACATACCATAGTGGTATGTAGGTAAAGGGGTTGTCTGCATACCGAAGCGGTATGTGGGTGTGGCTATGGACCATCACACACCATAGTGGTACGCGGTCCTGAATCTGGTCCTCCTTGCTACTTTGCGTTCCATCCACGTACTAATGTTGTCCACGACGTGGGGCTCAAACTGCAGAGTGATACACTATGCAGAACACCATATCAAAATATGGTCCTAGAAAAGGTGATTTGTAGAGAATTCATATGAAAGGAATTTTTGGTTTGGGATGACACCAATTAGGTTCACAATTTACCCATTATTATTGAGTTCTTTCTTTTTATGGTTCGTACCCAGTTATACATACATAATCACGGTTCATGGTTTGCACGTCGGAGATGATTTGGAAGTGATGTTATAATCCCGTCTGAATTCATTCTCCAAACCTCTAGGTTCTCCTCCATAATTTGTTCTTCCGTCCTCAATTCCATCTATTCTAATTTTATAAGACTTGTGACAAACATATCTATAATAATTAACCACAATTTGGGGAAGCCCATAAAGAGATATCTCGATCCACCAAAGACTCTGTCAACTAGGGTTTGTGGTGGCTGTAGTTTGTGAGTCATAGTTCGTGGAATGCTACCGATTTTATTTTTCCATGAACTATTGAGTTTGTGAGAAGGAATGAAGATGGAATTAAGATTATTTATTCTACCAGTGATGTGGTTCATGGGATCCTAGGTTCACCAGACATCGCTCTGTAGGCCAGCGCCTCACTGGTTATTCTGCGTACTCGTGGTTTGTGATTCATGTGTTCCACAAACCGTTCCCAGTGATGGTACGTGGATCACTTAATAATCATAATAAATTTAATTTCTTAAAGTTTCTTCCAATTTTTCCAACTCAATTGGAATCCATTCTCTTTAATAGACATGAAGTAATTCCTTCTTCCATAATCAATGTGATTGTGGGAGTATTTAATTTTCCTTGTGATGTTTTCATAACCCTACAAATGCCCTTCATCAGAATGGGGTCCGCTCATAATGAAGAGGAAACTATTTTGATTTATTAGTTGTCCTGAACTAAAGTGGTTTGTAATTCAACAAATAGGCCCGATAGTAGGGGACCACACCTATATATATAGGGGCTCAGGTCATTTGCCTTTTAACTTTTGTCGCAGCGAAAAGTGATCTCATCTCCCCCTTAGTTTTCTCCGCATCCATGTACCATTTCTTTTGAAAAATATGTAATCGTGGACCACCGTGTACGTGTCAAAAACTGAACTATTTATAACTAATCCTACCTAAAATACGAATTTTTGGTTTCCCAAACTATGTTGCGGAATTTAGAACTAAAATCTTGTCCCCTTCGTACTAGAACACTATGCGGTTTTCATGTCCCACACACTGAACATAAACCAGTGAACTAGACATTAATATTTAATAATCTGAACACAATGTTTTATATAGTAACATTTAATAGAGACAGATAGAGGCCTTCGTTCACAGTTTATTATTTCTGCAAACCGTTTTGTTCACTAGAAAACACTCCACAGGATGGAATCTCGCGAGACTTTTTCATAGCATGACTGTACGTAGATTAGCTCACATTTAAGGTAATATTGTGCTGGGATTGCATCCACATAAAATGCAGCATGTGAGAAATTATCTCTTTGTACCATTTCTAAGGAAAATATTTAGAGTCCCATGTGGAACATCTTTTAATAACCTCGACCATTTTTTGGGCCATTATCCAACCATCTTCTTGTTGGACTAAATTTTTGTGGCCCTTTGGATTTTTTCTATGCAGGTTGAAATGGCTCTTTCACAGTCTTTGAAAAAATTGACCAAGATGAGGGAAACCATGTATGAGGATATTGAGGAAAATATTCAATCCTACATCATTCCTTGTGACAATTTCTTAAGAGATATCCTTAGGCCAGAGCTTCTAATTTACCAATTGTATATACAACTTCAATATTATGGAATTGGCCTTCTTGATGACATTATTTTTCCATTGGATAACCCCAATACTCCTTCTATTCTCTTAGAAGCACCACCGGGTCACAATTGGGTCAATATTTCCTTGATCGGAGAGGTCATGGATATTATGACTAAAGAAAATGTGTTCATATTAGAAGGCTCGGTGTGGACTCTTGGAAATCGCTGGTGTCTCAACACTGCCTTGAGGCTAGTCACCCATGAGTACCCATCCATTATCAACTGTTCCCTATAAAATCATAATTGTGGGTGGAACACCAAATGGGACATGTGAACCGGAGGATGTTTCTTTCACAAATGGGAATGTCAATTCTAGGTACACCAAAGCTGTGTAGAGTCCCTTGATTAGTTTGAGGTGGTGAACTTATATTAGGGAGCTTGGGTCTCTCAATTTGTATATTTCTCCCCCAAGGAAATACTTCCTATTCTGATTAGCCTATGGTGTTTCAATAGAAACACCTTCCATTTGTTTCATGGGGAGGTGGTGATCTGCTTATGGGACATCCCCCTAGCTCAGAGGGCTCCCTATCCTTGGGAATTTGTATGATGAATTTCATTCGGCAGTTACTACATGGGATGATACCAACCATTTGTCCCCATTGACAAAGAGACTACTGGTTATGGTGTGGGGATTACATGATCAACCCCTCTAGGCTCTCTCTCTTATCCCATTTGATTCTGGGATTGGGTTCTTTATACAGGTGAATGGGCCTAAACCAAGAGATTGTCATAGTCGAACTCATCCATCCCATCAGTCTCGGTAGATTCTAGGGTCATATTGCGCCACCCTCAAAGCAGGACAATATACTACTTGGGGATATGAGCTTCAACTAAACTTTCCACCTGTGCTTAGATTAACATGTTTCATTTCCATGTTTTTCAGTGGATGGCTCCTCCAATCCCGCGATGTATACACAAAGTTCAGATATTTCACTTTGATTATGGCGGCTATTCTGGAAGAGGGTTTACCAATTAATTTGGATACTCCTAATCAAGATATACTTTATGAGTTATTAGGGAAAATATAATAAGGTAAACCCCTAAATCATCTTCACAAAATGTTTTTAATTTCATTTATGGGAGGATGGCAGAAAAATTCCCTTACTAAAAATATCGACACACTTTGAGGGTTCTTTTCCCCGACTTTCAACCTTCCCTTCTAAAAAATTTTGTTGTTCATCCAATAACATTAAGAATTAGTGATGAAGTCAGGCTGCTGGTTGATACTTCTCACTTCCCATTTTCAATGCACCCTACCCCTGACAGGTTATTAACTGGTGAAAGGGGTGGTTCTTCATTGGAACGTTCATACATTATCGTTCTTTGAGATGGGATGCTCACTGCTTGCATAAATCGAGTGGCCATTTGTGATCCATTCCTCCCTTACTATTTTTCCATGCAATTTGGACACCTTTATCAAATTGCACTTATTCCTACTATTCAGTTAGGGGGGGTAATCTCATCCCATAATTCTTCACCAGTTATGGCTTATAATGATGTAGGAAGGTTCCACTATCGAGGTTTTCATACCTAATATGACAGGATTCACTTTTCTATCACTAGAATATACCCAACTATGGATTGATGTTACCCTATCGGGATGCTAAGGAGACCCGTTCAATGGGTCCAGAAGTCTCTAACCATCCTTTACCCCGTCTTGACCCTAAAGGCCATTCCATATATTTCTTCTCATATGATGAGTGTGATAGGTACTTCTTCTATTCCTGTCCCTACAGTGGCCACGATGGATACGCCCTTTGCGCTTTCCCCTGTGGTGAGAAGACCTTGATTCCCCATCAGATGCGTTTGGATGGGGCTTCATCGGTGTGGATTATCTTAGTGGGAAGTGATTTAGACTTCTCATATCTCATGGATATGGCCTATGATCCTAATAAGGATAACCCCAATAGTGTGTCACAAGATACCCCAAAAGTTGTGGCAGGTTCTCCACATCTGACTCCAATGGTTGAACCATATGAGGGTAATGAGAGCCCCCCATCTTGGGTAACCTATCTTAGGTCTCTTCCCACTCCTGTAGTGAAACATTCTGTCTGTAAACCTATTGCAGTGGGGAATGAACATTGACCTAATGACATGTGGAGGCATCAATTAGTGCGAAAATAGGCATGGATTCGATGATGTTCCCTTGCCGCAGAAACACCCCAGGCTAGTTTTACTGACGATATTGAAAATATCCGGTAGTTATTTACTAATTTTGGTTCTGGTGTCATTGATTATCACAATCTACATCGTCTTATCTACTAGATTTTCGTAACCCAAGAAGACCTCCCATCTTGTGAGGATAAAATTTCCAAATTTGATTCTTCCTATCATGAGGTAATGAAATTCTGAGATGTTTCAGAAGAACATGAACACCTAATGGATGAACAGTTTAAGGATTAGGATTTGGTGATCTCCCAAAAGGAATATTTGTGAGATTACGAGGCTCTTGTAGCAAGGTTGAAAGATCAAGTCACCTCTTCAGGTTCTAATTATGAAGCTATCCTGAAGAAAGGGAGGGACCTTAAACCCATTATAGAATGTCTGCACCTGATGGAAAATGCTTAAGTGGATGAGAGATATTTTCTAGACAAAACCCTTGACGGCCTGAGGTAGTCACATTCCATTTTTCTAGAAAGGGAGAGCTGATAATTGTTGTACCTATCCCAATTCAAGATGTACTGATCTTCTTCTAACACTATGGAGAGAATCCAAATTGGGGATGTTCCTCTATTTATTTGTTGAAGACAATGAATATAATTTTCTTTCAAATGCTTCTTCCTCTTATTTTTTTCCTTTTTCTTATCATTTCAATTGATCATAATCAATAATATAAACATCATTTCAATCAATTATTAATTTTAAACCTTGATTCAAAACCAATAATTTGAAATAATTGAATCTGTCTCTAACGTATTCATAAGCCGTGGGACTTAGTGAATGTAGTTCTACTATTGCTAAGGTTTCATGAAAAATCTCACAAACTTTTGTGTCTTTTTCCTTATCACCCTCATTTTTTCCTTAGCTGGTTTTATATGGACATAGCTGGTATAACGGGACTTTTTCTCAGGCCTCCCTTTGTCGGTTTTCATCCTAACAACCTTTAGATATATTTTTATATCTCAACACATTTTTCATTTTGTTTAAAAAATACACAGCATTTGTTTAACAATCTAATACTCAAATTCTATCCAAGAGTTCCCTTTTTGGGTTTTCACTCTGGTGAGTGTTTCATCTTTTTTGTTGGAAATTTATAGTCCTCCCAATCAGACATATTAAAGATGTTTTAGGTCAAACATTTTTTTACCAAACATGACTGGATGGGGGCTATAATTTGGGGATTCATCCACTGAGAATGCCCTCATAATCTCATACTTGAATGATGGATTTTTTTTATGACCCTGACTTTTTTATGAATAGAAGTGTATGAGTCCTGGGATCCATTTTAGACATACCTATGTTGGAGTGGACTCTCTTGAAGATGACTTTTCTTTTGTTTGATGACCATTTTGAGGTGACACATGTAGAGCCACCAGGGAATGATATGCATAGTCAAACAAAGGTGTCCTCAGGACACTGGCCTTCCATTTTTTATGGCCCTGAAGAATTATACAGATTAAGATCATTCTGGACAAGACAGATGACCTATTAAAAAGGGGTGTGATTAAGAATGAAAGGGGACACACCTTTGGCTAAAATTCTCTGGGAACCCTGAAAATAAGTGGGGGTATTTTGTTCTCTTATTTAGATCAACTTCACTCATATGGATGTGGAATATTATTTTATAGAAGTCTCAAGAGAGACCACAGGTGAGTCGGGACAAAATGTTTTGATAGATTTAGAATGTGGGTAGGAAATTGAATATAAACCATGACTCTGAGGGTTCTTGAATCGGGAGGGGTATCACAGGGCTTGGGAGCCATCAAGAATACTGAAATAGGAGAGGTATTTTTGGAGGATGGATTTTCCATTCATTGATTGCTGTCTTGTATGAATAATATTCATATCCATTAAGGCATGATGTGCATAGTCAAATAAAGGTGTCCGTAGGACACTAGCCTTCCATATCCGATTGCCATGGAAGATTATAGGGAATCAAGATTAATTAAATCTTGCAGTTTGAGGTATGGAAGGAGTGTGTCTAGATAAATTAGAAACATTCATGAAGTGATTCACTCCTGAGATCAGGTATCCCCTATGTAAATATAACTCATATATAAGGTGAGGTATTCATCCCATTATTCAAGAACCCTGAAGTTTATTGTCATATGACCTGGATGTGGGGTCCCCCATTGGCGAGGGAATAGTGAAATTCCTTTTAGGGTTTTGCTACTAGGACCAAATTCTAAGACTGATTTTCCATGATGTCATTGTGGATCTCTCACCGTTATCCCTAAGCCCACATAAGCTATGCTCGGTGTGAGAAACAAGGGATTATGAGGATTCTGGATCACCACTAAAGAATAGGAAAATAAAAAACATGGTGAATTTTAGTCTCAAACTAATGCTATTCAGTTTAAGGTCATGTAGTATAGATGATTCTGGCCTTGTATTTTTAGTATCGTGCAGTGAGGATGTTACATAATGCAGTTTAGCATCATTAAGTGAGAACATTATGTTGTATAGTTGTTTCCGACGCTTTCGCCGGGGCGCGCGCGCATCCGTCCGTCAGGGGGGACGCGCGGCTTTGTTGCCCCGCATTCCCGCTTTCCAAAGGCGGGCGGCATTCGTTCCTTGTTCAGGTACATCTGCTCCTTGATCGAAACGGGATGATGGGATGTCGGTTCTTCCTTCCGTGGATTCCTCCTCAGAACTCGTCACCTAGTCCGGGTCTCCCTTATAGATTTAATACGTAGTTCGTGAAACTCTTCCCAGTGCCATGTTTCCATGGACGCCGGTTAATTACACTGCTTCTGTCGGGACATTCCAAAGGGTCCAGTCAGGGCAGTAACCTTCAGTCAGAGGGGTAGTCACGTTGAGGCATCAGTAGTGTGTCTGGATGCTGGGGTACCTGGCATGTCTGTCTGCTATCCTTGATCACAAGGCTTCTCGAGGGTGTGGAAGCCCGAGGCATCCCACATCGAGCGCGGGGAATTACATGTCATAGACACGTATCTGAGGTTTTCCTCAGCTTCCCGTGTTCAACACAGGGTATGCCGCGAGTTTAACGTCTAGAGGAGACGGATGAGAATGAAATGGGACCATCGCAGGGGGGACGACAGTGAAGTTGGGCTTGATCCTTGAAGAGGCTTCCTACGTATCCCCGTGGCAGGGAATCAAAGTCCACGTAGTTCGGGAAGGTGCCGGTAAACCGACGTGAAGCTGGACCCTGGTCCGAGGGGAGTTGGGCTTGAACCTCTGGGAGGATTCCTACGTACCATGCCTTGACATGGATCAAAGTCCTTGTAGTTCAAATGGTTGGGTCGCAATGGCTTACCACTGGTGACCAGATTGTAGTTTAACGTCATGCTGGACGTAGGTAGAACACGACGTGAATTGGGTGATGGGTGGGCTTGAACCTCGTGGAGGCTTCCTACGTACCATGCCTTGACATGGATCAAAGACCTCGTAGTTCAAAAGGGGTTTCTTCGGTGAACCGACGTGAAAGTAGACCTTGGTCCACTATGGGTGGGCTTGAACCTCGTGGAGGCTTCCTACGTACCATGCCTTGACATGGATCAAAGACCTCGTAGTTCATGTGGTCACAACGGCTTGCCGTCGGACGGGAATTGCAATTTAGCGTCGTGCTGGACGTGAGTGTGCAGTTTTAACGTCATGCTGGATGGGAGTGTGCAGTTTAACGTCATGCTGGACGATAGTGAACCCCGACGTGAATGAACGACGGGTGGGCTCGAACTTCGTGGAGGCTTCCTACGTACAATGCCTTGATATGGATCAAAGACCTCGTAGTTCAGATGGGTTTCGTCGGTAACCCGACGTGAAAGTAGACCTTGGTCCACTATTGGTGGGATTGAACCTCGTGGAGGCTTCCTACGTACCATGCCTTGACATGGATCAAAGACCTCGTAGTTCAAATGGGTTGGGTCGCAATGGCTTACCACTGGACCGGAATTGGACCCGACATGAATGAGCGACGGGTGGGCTTGAACCTCGTGGAGGATTCCTACGTACCATGCCTTGACATGGATCAAATACCTCGTAGTTCAGGTGGGTTTCGTCGGTAAACCGACATGAATGTAGACATTGGTCCACTATTGGTGGGCTTGAACCTCGTAGAGGCTTCCTACGTACCATGCCTTGACATGGATCAAAGACCTCGTAGTTCAAATGGGTTGGGTCGCAATGACTTACCACTGGACCGGAATTGGACCCGACGTGAATGAGCGACGGGTGGGCTTGAACCTCGTGTAGGCTTCCTACGTACCATGCCTTGACATGGATCAAAGACCTCGTAGTTCAGGTGGTCACAACGGCTTGCCGTCGGACGGGAATTGCAGTTTAGCGTCATGCTGGACGTGAGTGTGCAGTTTTAACGTCTTGCTGGATGGGGTGAAACCCAACGTGAGTGACGGATGGGCTTGAACCTCAGAAAGGCTTCCTACGTACCATGCCTTGACATGGATCAAAGACCTCGTAGTTCGGAGAATACAGTTTAATGTCATGCGGGACGATAGTGAACCCCGACGTGAATGAACGACGGGTGGGCTTGAACCTCGTGGAGGCTTCCTACGTACCATGCCTTGACATGGATCAAAGACCTCGTATTTCAGATGGGTTTTGTAGGTAAACCGACGTGAAAGTAGACCTCGGTCCACTATTGGTGGGCTTGAACCTCGTAGAGGCTTCCTACGTACCATGACTTGACATGGATCAAAGACCTTGTAGTTCAAATGGGTTGGGTCGCAATGGCTTACCACTGGACCAGAATTGGACCCGACGTGAATGAGTGACGGGTGGGCTTGAACCTCGTGGAGGCTTCCTACGTACCATGCCTTGACATGGATCAAAGACCTCGTAGTTCAGGTGGGTTGGGTCACAATGGCTTACCACTGGACCGGAATTGGACCCGACGTGAATGAGCGACGGGTGGGCTTGAACCTCGTGGAGGCTTCCTACGTACCCTGCCTTGACATGGATCAAAGACCTCGTAGTTCAGGTGGGTTTCGTCGGTAAACCGACGTGAAAGTAGACATTGGTCCACTATTGGTGGGCTTGAACCTCGTAGAGTCTTCCTACGTACCATGCCTTGACATGGATCAAAGACCTCGTAGTTCAAATGGGATGGGTCGCAATGGCTTACCACTGGACCGGAATTGGACCCGACGTGAATGAGCGACGGGTGGGCTTGAACCTCGTGGAGGCTTCCTACGTACCATGCCTTGACATGGATCAAAGACCTCGTAGTTCAGGTGGGTTTTTCAGGGTCGGTGCTCACTCTAAGCCCACGTGAGTCATGCTCGGTGTGAGAAACAAGAGGTTGCAAGGACCTGATGATCACATCGCGAAGGGTGCGTCCGTGAGAAGCGAAGAGGGGCATACACGTTGAGCGGCCCATGGTGTTGGGACTTACTCCAGGATGGAGGCCCAGAGGGGGGTGCCTCGTTCCCTATCACGTCCTCCACTGACCTTGGTAGTGGGGAAGTACAGAGATGCACGGGTGCAATCATCCGTACCAAAGGTTAGGGGCTTATGCTCTGAGGCAGCCCTTCCCCTGCGAACATTCACCACTCCGACAAGGAGGATCTCATTCCATGTGCGGAAGAGTTCCATTCCCGTGGAGACGAGTGGTGTAATGAATGTTCGAGCTGGGGGGACCCTTTGTGAGGGAGACGAGGTTGGGTCACAGTTTAACGTCATGTGTTGAGGACGTGGTGCTTGGCAGTTTAACGTCCTGCAGCTCGGACGGGGTGGGTTCACTCCACACCCCTAGGGCTTACATAACTGGTACCCTCTGGTCCTTGGGGAATTGATGGTGTTGGTAAGGCCATGGTAAAGGGGGTAGTGGGGAGAACCATCGAGGGGTCCACGTTAGCGTGGCTATGCGAAGAAGCAATAGCCGTTAGCGTGCCTATGCGAAGAAGAATTAGGCGAAGCAACGCTACGGGAGGTGTTGTCCATGGGACTTTGAAATCACATCGTGCAAACCTGGAGGGTTGCACGGAAAGAGGAATCGCTAAGCAGGGGAGTGTGCTTCGTGAAGTGGGGTTCCTTGGCCTTAGCATGGGGCATAGGTGGGAGTGGGAGGTGCTTCGCGAAGTAGAACAGTGTTCGCGGAGCACTGCCTCGCGAAGAAGGAGTGGTTCGCGAAGCAGGGTCCTGCCAAGCAGTGTACTTCGCGAAGTGGAGCGATCCTGCCTTAGCATAGGGATTACTCGTATGGGTTGGGTGTTTCGCGAAGCACAAGTGCTCTGCGGCTGCCCGGGTTCCCTTGGGAATCCCCTTCCTTTGCAAACGCCCTTGAGCTTCGTGAAGGGCATCCCTCTCGGAAGAGGGGCTCAAAACGAAACAAATCAGAGTCGTCTCGCGAAGTAGAAATACCTCGCGGAGCTCATGATTCCCGGGGCAAAGCGTGCTTCGCGATTCGGGAGAGGAGAAGCCGAAGGGTCGGATTGTCCGTCCTCGGGACTCAGGGGGAGTCGAGTATTTATAGGGAAGGGGCGCCGCGAAGCAGGGCTCACGTGCCGCCTTTGGTGCTTCGCGGCGGCTCGCGAACGTCAAACGGGTTCGCGGAGGATTACCGCCTCCGGAGCTTCGCGGGGCCGCCATGGTTGGGGCACTTCGCGGCGGGGCTTCGCAGCTGTGCTTCGCGGCTGTGCTTCGCAAGGTAGCGCGCCGGCTCTCTTTTTCGTTCCTTCCTTTCGGGCCACATTTTTGGCGCCAACAAATGCCCCCCCTCAGACTTGGAGCCGCGGAGGGTGAAGTGTCGAAGTCTAAGGGAAAATCGCCAAAATTGTCGGTGGTTCGCGATGCAGCATTGCGGAGGGGGGGCCCGCGCTGCTCGCCGGGGCCGTGGATCCGGACGCGCCGCGATGCTTCGCGCGGGTGAGGCGCGTCGCGATGCTCCGGGGTCGTCGCCTATAAATAGGGGGTCCGCCCTCTTTTGTCTTCACTTGCCTTGTCTTTTTGTGCGCTCTCGATTTCGAGAAGCTCCGCGTACTCCGCGACAGCCCTCCGCGAATCGAGCTTCGCGGAGAACCGCGGGTCTCCGACTCCGCCTCTGCCCCAAGCGAACCTTTGCTTGTCTGCCTTGGCCGAACTTCGCGGTTTGATCTTGTGACCAACCTTCGCGGTCCGGCTTCGCGATCGAGCTTCGCGATCGAGCTTCGCGATCCATTCGGATGAATCCTTTTCTGAGGGCCAGAGTTAAAATGGCCCATCAAGAAGCTGTCTTGGGGGTCCTCACAGATGCTGCTCGTCGAGATGAGATGGCCAACCGTCCAGGCTTGGGGGAAATGGTTCGGAGCCACTCGGACCACACTTCTTTGACAGACCATGCTTCGGGCTTTTTTTCCAAACACATCTGAATACGTCAACGAAACGTATTAGAGAGAGGGAGAAGAGTCCTTTCCCTTGGGGAGATCTTAGTTTAGGGTCATAGAATTCGGACCATGGACGGGAAAAGGGATCAGGGGACGCATGACATCAAAATCTGACGTGAATGATGACATAGTCCTGCTTACCATGCGTTCTCCGAGGAAATGCTCGAGTCGAGGGACCGAACACAAGGGTTAGGCTGGGCCCGCGGGGAAGTACCCGGGCGCTCCTACGTATCTCATAAGGATGAGAATCAAGCCATACGTAGTTCTGGAAGGTGGCACGGTAAGGTACCAGTGCCGGGGGGAAAGGGGAGTGCGGACGTGGCCCTTTCACTAAAGAAGCGGAATTTGATGTATCTTTTTTGTTCTTTAAGGTAAATGGTTTTTTTTTGTGAAGCGACAGGCCTAGAACAGTAGGTCGTGATGTCGCCACAAGAATCAAGTCGTGATGGGCGTTGACAAATGGCATGGCACATGACCAATACCCAACATGATGTCCTCTACAGCGAGGTCACCATAATGCGGTGCTGTTTTTCGTCGTGCGGCCAGGACGATAATGTCACAGTTTAGGGTCGTATGATAGGACCAAGCATGCATTTTATCGTCATGCAGCGCAGACGTAGCAGGGACGAAACTAGGCGGGAAATGTGCGCAGTGTTATAAAACACAATTGACGGAGACATGATCCCACATCAGATTGTACGCCATCCAGAGAGGGAAACCTTAGGCCGAGGGGCCGACACAGAGGTGAAACAGGGAGAGAGACTGGCTTCCTGAATGGGTTGTACCCAGAGACAGGGCGTCTGGGCAGTCCTACGTGTCCCATGAGGATGGGAATCATGTTGCCCGAATGGATCTTAGTTTATGATCTTAGAGCTCGGACCATGGGAGTCCCAAAGGACGCCAGATTGCAGCTTTGTCCCCCTAGCATGCAAAGGTGCACTGGGGGATAGCGCCAAAAGTGTCAAGATTCCACCTGGACATGATGGGGTGGAAAACGATGTGAATCGTGCAACCAACATTCAAGGACTGAAGGGGCTGGCGTGACGTCAGAGGATTACTGCTGACCATGTTCGCAACACAGCAACCTGTTGCGTTAACCTGAAATGAGGACTAACAAAACGATCATCGACCGCTGACCATATTTGCAACGCGGGATTTTATCGATTTGTTGTCCGAAACCCTAGAGGGCGTTGGCCTGTATCGTTAGGAGAGCCCTTGGGCGTAGTATCCAGGCCGTTCTTGGGGGTCCCTCCGGGTGTGAAAGATGATGGAATTCCGAATAGAGGGGAACACAAAGCTTGACAAGTGGAAAGAACTTGATCAAGTTGAATCTGACACTCTTGGTCCTAGACTAGAGTGCTCTTAATACATGGGTGAACCACTGTGGGGAGCCAAGGGACTCAACCTTGATGGTGATCGAGAGATGGGAGATTCCCAGGGGAAGGGGGCATGGTGCCCAAAACCTTGTATCATACCTACACACCCCCCCACTGGAGAGGGATGGACCAAGTGGCCTGGGTGACCGGGAAATCAGGAGATCTCCTAGAGGTGGGGCTGGACCCGAATCTTAGAAATTCTGGTGATCCTACGTATCCCATTAGGATGGGAATCAAGCCATACGTAGTTCTAAAGGGTGCCTTTTAACGTCATGCGGGACAGGGAACAGGAGGACTGAACCTCAGAATGGGGGCGTGCGTGGTGCAGCTATTGCATACCCGACGTGAATGAGGACGTAGTCCTACACTGCGCCACGCAGTCCTGTGATAAGGGTCCTGAAGGGAGGATCAAAGAGGTAAATTTGCTGAACTCAAGCTGGGTCCGAAGACAAGGGGTCTTGAACGTAGTTCCAGATGAGAGTCTTAGTTTATGGTCTTAGAGCTCGGACCATGGGTGGTGACACCTCCCGAGTAAGCCCAGATGTCAACCCAATCCCTAAGCCCACGTGAGATAAACTCGGTGTGGGAATCAAGGGGGGTATGCTCATCGCAATACTTGGGGCGTCCGTCAAAGGGGAGTCAGCAGAGAGTTTCGAAGGACCCCTTTGATGTAGCTTTTTCCTCGAACGCGCAGACGTGCACGGGGGAAAAGTACCAAGAGTCCCGAGACTCTACTTGGACATGATGAAGTGATGAAGGGTGTGAATTGTGTACCCGGCATTTGGGCTTAATGGGTTGGCGTGACGACAGAGGAAAACTGTTATCCATGACGGAAACACAGCGTCTGTATCGCGTTAGCCTGAGGTGGGAACAACAAATGAGCATCGACCGCTGACCATATTCGCAACGCGGGATTATATCGATTTTTTATCTGAAACCCTGGGGGGCGTTGGCCCGTATCGGTAGGAGAGCCCTTGGGCATTGTATCTAGTCCGTTCTTGGGGGTCCCTCTGGGTGTGAAAGATGGTGAAAGCCCTGATGCGGGGATACGCAAAGCCTGGAAAGCGGGTGCGGATGTGTCCGAGTAAAGCTTGGCATTCCAGGTAATGAACCAGAGTACTCTTAAGTACATTTGTGAACCGCCGAAAAAAGGGATCGACGAAATAGCTCAGTAGGGGGGTGGTAGCATGGCGTGGTCATCACGATACCGTCGTGAATGAGGACATAATCCCACACCGCACCATATGATCCCCTCATGGAGGAAGGATGGGCCAAGGGGCCAATATGGGATGAGGATTCCCGAGAGATGGGGCTGGACCCGAAGCCTAGATGTTCAGGTGGTCCTACATATCCCATTAAGATGGGAATCAAGCCACACGTAGTTCTTGAAATGCAGTTTAACGTCATACCGGACGAGGAGGGGAGTAATATACCCCTAAACAAGGGAGGTGTATGGCATGGTAAAGAAGCCATCGTGAATAAAGACGTAGTCCTACGTCACACCATACGATCCTATAAGATAGGTCCTGGGCCGCGGCCCGGAAAGGCCAAGGGGCCTAGGGCTGAGCCTCGGTCAAGAAGGCCTGACTGGTTTGTAGTTTAACGTCTTACATGAGGACGGGGGGCTAGGGGCCCAAAGAGGCCAAAGGGCCTGAGGCTGGGCCTCGTAAGGGAAGTTGCACGGCACGGTACATGATCCCGACGTGAATGAGGACGTAGTCCTACATCACACCGTACACCCTTATGTGGAATCCTGGGTCGTGGCCCGGATCGCTAGCACCACCTGGGGGAAGTTTGTCACCTTGGGATGGGGCAGGGGGGATCACTGTTCCTGATGCCTGGGGCATCTCGGGGTGGACCCAAAGATCCAGGACACTGTTGACCATGTTCGAAACACAGCGTTCCTATGGTGACCCGCATGGGGGCAACAAATGAGCGTCGACCGCTGACCAAATTCGCAACGCGGGACTCGTATCGACTTGTTGCTTAAGGAAACCCTCGGGGGCGTTGGCTCGTATCGGTAGGAGAGCCCTTGGGCGTTGTATCCAGGCTGTTATCGGGGGTCCCTCCGGGTGTGAAAAGGTGATGAAATCCCAGTCAAGGAGTGGGTGAAGCTCAGTTGTGTTCATCCACGAAAGGGGCAAACACCTCCAGGGGGAATGTGCAGCCGGGTCGAGGCTTGCTCGACGTGGGTCGGGGCAAAAGTGTGCACCCTGCCATGTCTTGAACCGAGGGGAAGAGTTTGGCTTTTGGGCTGGGCCAATAGACGAAATGTCCGGGCGTTCCTACGTATCTCATAAGGATGAGAATCAAGCCATACGTAGTTCTTGAAGGCCATTCAGTTTAGCGTCATGCGGTGAGGACGTGGGAGGGTAGAAGAACGGGAGTGGGCGCATGGTGCGACCTTTACAATCTTTGCGCGAGTGGGGTTGCATGATCGGGGCCAAGAAAGCCTACTCCCTGCTACACAAAGATCCTCCAAGGAGACTATCCCCAGGGGGAATAGCGGAAGAGAAAAGCTTGGGGCTGGGCTCAAGACGAGGCGTACGAGCGTTCCTATGTATCCCATGAAGATGGGAATCAAGCCATACGTAGTTCTCGACATGCAGTTTAACGTCATGCAGGACGAAGTCGCAGTTTAGGGTCGTGCAGGACCCTCTCGCAGTTTAGGGTCGTGCAGGACCACTACAGTTTAATGTCGTGCGGGACCCTCTCGCGGTTTAGGGTCGTGCAGGACCACTGCAGTTTAATGTCGTGTGGGACCCTCTCGCAGTTTAGGGTCGTGCAGGACCACTTTTTTGCCCTAGGCAAAGTATCGCTTGAGGAATTTGGCATTGGTGGGAGGAGTTACACGCTCTCCATCTGTGGTCACCAAGGAGTATGCTCCGTTGGGGTAAACCTTATGGATGATATAAGGCCCTTCCCATTTGGGTTCTAACTTGGGTGGTTTCCTACCGGGGATCATTGGCGCTCGAAGGGCCAGTACCAGTTCACCCTATAGAAAAGAGCAGAGACGAACCTTCTTGTCAAAAGCTCTCGCTATCTTGTCCTGATGCCTTTCCAGATTGTGCAGGGCACGGAGCCGGTTCTCGTCCAGTGCCTCTAACTCAGCTAGACGGATCTCGGCTACCTCATCTGATGTCTGGTGATCATAAACTGCAGTGCGCAGCGACGACAGCTGGATCTCAATGGGTAGGACGGCCTCAGCTCCATACACCAGGGAATATGGGGTCACCTGGGTAGAGTTGCGAGTCTTCGTCCAGTAAGCCCAGAGGGCGTTGGGGAGCTTGTCCGGCCAACTCTTCTTGTTCTGACCAACCATCTTCTGCAGAATGTTAGAGAGGGTCTTGTTGAACGCCTCGATCTGTCCATTCTCCTGCGCGTGGTAGCGGGAGGTATGGTTTGACCGGATGTCGTACTTAGCGTACAATTTCTTCAATTCAGCTTCTCGGAAGTTGGTGCCGTTATCGGTGAGGACGGCGCGAGGGACTACAAACCGGTGGATAATGTTGGAGCTCACCAAGTCAACGATGGAACGAGCCTTGACTTCTTTGAGCGGAACTGCTTCTGCCCACTTGGAGAAGAAATCTGTAGCAGTCAGGATGAACCTACACTGGTGGGCTGTTGCCGGCGGATACGGTCCCACAACATCAAGTCCCCATACCGCAAATGGCCAAGAGTACTTGGTGGGGTGGAGGGGTTCTGGCGGCCGATGCAAGAAGTTGGCATGTACTTGGCTCGCGTGGCATCTCTTGGCGTATCCAATACAATCGTGGATCATGGAGGGCCAGAAGTACCCTAACCTCCGGATTTGTTGGGACAGCTTCGGCCCAGCTTGATGGGCGCCACAGGAACCGGCGTGAACCTCTTGCATAACATGGGGAATCTCTACTCCTTGGATGCAACGGAGGAGGACACCATCGAAACTCCGCTTATAGAGGATCTGCTCAAGACTGGGGCCGCTCTGGAGGGTAAATTGCAACGCGCGGCGTCGGATTCACTCGCGTTCGGCCTGGTCGTCCGGGAGCTGACCATTTTGGAGATACTCGACAAAAGGTGCTCTCCAGTCGGGGGTGGTTTCAACCACTGCGTCTGACGAACCCGGGACTCCCGATATGGAGGGTCCGGCGATGAGATGACTTACCCGCAGGCTATCACGGTCCTATTGGGTGACGGGAGCAATGAATCTCCGGTGGGCCACATGTATGACCAAATCATCTTGCTCGGGTTCTGCGAGCGATGCGGCTAAGCCAGCCAGGGCGTCCGCTTGGCCGTTCTGCGACCGCGGGACATGGGTAACCTCTGGCCGAGGAGAGAACTGGGCCATTAAGAGGAGAGTGTATTCCAGCAACGGTGAAAGCTCTGGCTTCCTGACGACGTAGTCGCCATTAACCTGTTTGATCACCAGCTCGGAATCTCCCTTCACATGTAGATGGGGAACATGGATCTCAAGGGCCAACTCGAGGCCGGTGATGAGAGCTTGGTACTCTGCCTCGTTGTTCGTACAACCTTCTGACAACAGGAACGAGTACGGCAGGACAGCTTGCGCCGAGGTAATGAAAACAATACCCAGACCCACTCTGTTGAGCTTGGGGTCGTTGAGCCTTCTACTGGTGGGGCTCAGGGAGGCGCCGTCGAAATGAATTTTCCAACATGGGGCAGCATGATCGACTGAGAGGATCATCTCGTCGGGAAAATCCAGGTCCAGGGATTGATCCGCGGAGGTTGGATGAGCAGCTAAAAAGTCTGCCAATGCCTGTCCCTTAATGGCCTTCTGAGGTATAAACCTGATATCAAACTGCTGGAGAATCACCGCCCACCGTGCTAGTCGGCCAGTCAGCATGGGGCGGTTCAGGATGTACTTCAGCGGATCTACCCGAGAGATCAATTGTACCTCATGGTGTTGCAGGAAGTGCAACAACTTCTGCACGGTGAAGACGAGCGCAAGGCAGCTCTTTTTGATAAGGGAATATCTGACCTCCGTATCGAGAAGCATGCGACTGAGATAGTAGAGACTGTTCTCAGTGCCCTCGTTATTCTTCTGGGCGAGCAGCGCACCGAGGGATCTCTCCAGGGTGGTCACGTAAAGGACCAGCGGCTTTCCAGAGACGGGTGGCATCAAGACCGGAGGTTGGAGCAGATACTGCTTGATTTCCTCGAAGTCGGCCCGACACTCCTCATCCCATTCGTAGGCAGCTCCTTTCTTCATGAGCCGGGAAAAGGGCTTACACTTTCCGGCCAGATTCGCAATGAATCGGCGTATATAGGCTAAGTGGCCTTGCAGGCCTCGAAGCTCCCGAATGTTTCTCGGGGGAGGCATTTGGCTGATGGCCTTGATCTTCTCCGGGTCGATCTCGATACCTCGGTATCTGACAACGAAGCCCAGAAACTTCCCGGAGGTGACTCCGAAGGCACACTTCATCGGGTTCATCTTCAGGTGACGGGAACGGAGGAAACCGAACACTTTCTCAAGGTATTTCATATGGTCATGGCGCTGGCGTGATTTGACTACAAGGTCATCCACGTAGCATTCCACCAATGTCTCGAGGATCGGTTTGAATATGCGATGCATGGCCCTCTGATAAGTGGCACCTGCATTTTTCAAACCGAATGGCATTACCTGGTAGCAAAAGGTACCCTGGGGAGCCCTGATGGCAGTGGACTCCTCATCTTCGGGGGCCATCTGGATCTGGTTATACCCGGAATACCCATCCATGAAAGAGAGGGCTTGGAACCCGGCCGTGGCGTCAATCAACAGCTCCGTCACTGGGAGTGGGAAGTCATCCTTTGGGCAGTGGCGATTGAGATTGCGGAAGTCGATGCAGACTCTGATCTGCCCATTCTTCTTCCTGACCGGCACAATGCTGGCGAGCCATTTGGGGTACTGGACCTCCTTAATGAAGTTGGCTTTGATAAGCTTGTCAACTTCGGCCTCAACCATAGCACCATGAGAAGGGTGCATTTTCCTGGGAGGCTGCTTGAACCCATGGTGTTTTGCCGGGAGACCCAGGCGGTGGACGGCCACTTGGGGATCCAGCCCTGGCATCTCATCGTAACTCCAAGAAAACACATCGCGGTGCTGTTTGAGGAAGTCTACATACTGCTGCCGCTCCTCGAGGGACATGGCCGCACTGATCAATGTGGGTCTTGGATCTGCCTCGCTACCAAGGTTCACCTGTACCAGTTCATCGACCGTGGTAGAGACGCCTTCTTCAAAAGCTGGGGGAGCATCCTCCAAGTCTTCCTCCCCAGCCGTGGGGGGATTTCCCGTGACGGAAGATACTTCTGGGCTCTCGAAACCTGAGGGGCAGCTGGTGCCAGCTTGGGCAGCAGCGGTCATCACATCAGGAGACTCACTTGTCGTTGAGACCATATCAATGAATGAATTTGATCTGATCCCATCTGGCCTTCGGCCCAAGGGGCCACGCTTGATGATATCAAAGCAGTGGTGACGTGTCGGCCTGAGTCGGTTAATTCCAGCCCGGCGGAATAGACACGTATGGCGCACCGCCGTTGTCATGAGCTTGACGTCCCGGTACCGTACAGGGGTAGGAGGTTCCGGGATGACCCGAGCCTGGTTGATGTAGGAGTACGAGGTGATTTTCCGCCGTCGCTTGGACACGGGAACATGCCTTCTTTGCGTACCCGAAACAACGAAACATTGTCCCATGTCGGGGGTTGTGGCCTCCAACCGGTGGATCGGAAGGATGTAGGCGTCGTCCATGCTTGCCCAGGGATCACTTGTGATCGGGGCGGGCTCTTCCTCGCTTACCAGGATTTGCTTGCCCTTACTTTTGTAATAACCCGCATCCAGATAGCGGGCCTCACAAGAAGCGAAAGGGGACGCGTCTCCTTGGAGCACGCCTACTCGACCGTTGAGCGAGTACTTAAGGCACTGGTGATACGGCGAGGGGACCACTGCATGTAGATGGAGCCATGGCCTACCCATCAATGCGTTGTAGGCGGTGTCCTGAGAAACAACCATGAACTCGGTGCTGGCAATTAAGCCACCGAACTGGGTCTTCAGGCGGATCTTGTCGACCGGGGTTTTCTCTGTCCTGTCGTACCCCTGGATCCTGAGGTCAGAGGGAGTCAAATCACCTTTGGACAGACCCAGCTTTTGCAGCGTCCGGGTAGGAATTAGGTTGATCCCAGAACCCGTATCAACGAGGCATCGACGGACTTCCACACCATTGAAGTGGCCAGTGATATACAGTGGGCGAATGTGCCCATGTATAGGGGGGTCCTCATCTTCGCCGGAGAACAAGATAACCTCCTGACATTCGGCGTTTTCAATCGTCTCGGTATGGAAGGCTTCCGCAGCTGCCACTTCCGTCTCGAACTGGAGGGGGCTCCTTAGGGCCTCGGCAAGTGCCTCGCGCATTTCAGATGACAGGAGAAGGGGCTCGAGGATGGAACGCCTCGCCGGAATGCCGGCCAGGTGCTTTCGGACATCATACTTGCGTGCCAAACGCGAACCTCTGCTTACAGGGAGTTTTTCGGCATTTGGAGGCATAGCAGGTCCTGCCGGTTGAACTGGCGGTCGGCTAGCACTTGGTACATCCTGCTTCCTGCTAGTAGAAGCCTGGAGAGTAGTTGCCGGGCTAAGATCGGACAGCGGAGGCTGGCCCGTCGCCAGGGCGAGACTGGCTGTGATACGAACGAGGCGGCTCTCCCCGGTCCAGCAACACAGACGACGGTGGAGGTAGAGCCGAGGGTGTTGGATGGGTCTGCGCGTGCTGAGATCTGCGCTGAGTCTGCTGCCTGGTCTCGGTAGCTTGCACGGCTTGGTCACAAGTGCCTGCTGACATACCTCGGTGACTGGCGCGATTGCGATTCCACTGACGTTGACGTCGGCTGGAAACATTGGGGCGGTCTGCCTGGGGTTCCCCCTCGTCGGGGGTCATATAGGGCTTTACGAGCTCCACGGTGTTAACCGAAGCGTACCCTTGACTGTCGCTCGAAGATTCATCCACTGCTGGGCGGATTCTAGGAGGAATGCCCATTTCGGGAGGCATAAAGTCGCCAAGAGTGCGGGATGACGACGGCACTGGCGGTGCACGTTGCTTCTTCTTGCGTCGTCGCTTCTTGCCCTTTTGGGCAGAGGTCGACTGTGAAGACGATGCTGAGGCACCGGCTACTTCTTCTGAAGGTTCCGACTGCTTCAGGCTTGCCCGGATGATACCCTGGGAACGAATGACAGTCTTTCGAGCCATCCAGTTGTCGTATTTCTGGGACCCGCGGCTAGGGACCTGCTGCCACTCACCTTCGCTGTCGCTGCCGATTTCTGATCCCGCAAAAACGCCTTCCACTTGCGCTGGCGCTGGGCCCAACTTGACTATGTTGTTGTTGACCTGGTCCTGAAGCCAGTCTTTAAACACATAGCATCGCTTGAGGGTGTTCCCCAGGATCCGATGATAAGGGCAGTAGTTGGGGTGATCGGTGAGATGCGCCTCTGCCGGCCTCCTGCACTCAGGCAGACACACAATCCCTTGCTCTAGAGCACTTCGGAAGTAGCCAGGGACCTGATTTTAGTTGAACGAATAGGTATGGTACTTTCTTTCTGGGTAAGGAGCCCTGGGGGCCTGGTCCTGTCGAGGGACCGGAGGGGCCTGCCGAGGAGGCGACGCCTGGTTGTCTCGCCTAGGTGGCGGTGGCGCATTGCGCGGGGGAACCTGTCGGTTCTGAGGTGGTCGCTGCTGGGCAGGAGCCTGTGCTTGAGGTGGAGGACCTCTGCGGGGTTGCGGGGGTGGTGCCGCCGGTAGCAATTCCAGCTGCCTTGGGGCTTCTATTTGAGCCACCGCGGTGGGTTCAGCCCTGGCGGCCCTCCTGGCTGGGATCATAGGGGGCAGAAAACATGCCTGACTAGCCTGTTGCAGGGCCTCCTCGAGGCGCTGGGCCTTATCCGAGATATCTCTGAACCCTCCAGGGTAGTTCTGGGTAATGAAGGAGGGTACCAGCTCTGTCTTGACGTTCCCCACACACATTGTCAGTAATTGCTCCTGAGTCAGTGGCATATCGAGGGAATACGTAATTCCTTTCCACCGGGCGATGAAGTCTGCAACCCGCTCATCAGGCCTCTGTTTGCACTTGAAGAGGTCCGCAATGCTGGTCTTTCGCGTGGTGGTGCTGAACTGGTATAAGAACTTCCGGCGAAGATCCTCTCAACCGGTCACTGATCCGATAGGGAGCTGGCTCTACCAGACGAATGTCGGACCTTCCAATGTCTGTACAAAACATCGGAGCTTAGCGGCTTCTTGCTGAGCCGGGGTCCCCAGCATGGGGCCACACCTGGAAGAGAAACGAGCCAAGTGCTGGGGTGGGTCCCCTGTCCCGTTAAAAGGTGAGAAAGTGGGGTTCCCAAAACCCGGAGGCGCGGACATATCATCCACCCACGCGGGATAAGGCTTGCCATCTGTTGGGACCGCCACCTGCCGTGTTTCCAATGCCTCGAGGCGGGCTGTGAGTGCCGCAATAAGGTCCTCCGGGTGGGGGTCCCTATCTTGACGGGGATCCCTAACCACAAGCGCATTGCCATGTTCTTCAACACGGTAGACGGCTTCGGCCGCTCGCGGGTCAACTGGCTGGACGACCTGCTGGGCGACTGGGGGAACCCGGGTTGGATTCTTCAGATTGCCCCGTCGCTCAGGGGGGTTTGGCGAGGCGTATCGCGCCCTCTTGCCGTATGTTCCGGCTTCAGCCCTGTCCGCGGCAGTAGCATGATCAGGGTTGCCCGGAGGCATCTCACTGGGGGGAAATTGTTCCTGCCCCTGCTGCCCCGGCCTGGGATTACCATAGTCGGGTCGCCGCTTTGCGGCGCGTTCAAACAATAGTTCATCAACCAGCCTCTTCTGCTCAGCGAGCTGCTGGCGCAACGTGGACTTCTCAGGATCCTCGTCTGTTTTCTGCACAGAGGCGGACGGGTCGGAGTGCTTGACTATTCCTACGTGCTCCTTACCCTTTCCAGTGCTTCGACCGAGTGCCAGCGACTCGGTGGGTACTGGGAGGCCTAGCAGGTTCCTCTGATGACGGGTAACTCTCCCTGATGGGTCGAGTAGTGGCGGTACGCCCTCGGATGGTAAATCTCTATCAAGGAACTCAAGCTCATCTTCCTTATCCACAACTTCAGCCATGTGGACCGCGATTCCTCTCAAGGGCATGTCCTCAATGTCGCATAGCGAATCAGGTTGTCGTCGAATAGGATCGAACAGAAGGGCAGCATAGTGTCCCCAGCCACGGACTTGCACATGGGGGGTGGCTTCCCTGACGATCTTGCGGAGTTCTTTAAGACTCTGAACGCATTTTCGTTGAAGGGCGCTCTGGTGGCCTGGCGACTCAGGGTGCCGGGCTGCAAGAAGTGCGGCCGCATCGATCAGGCGGCACTGCTCGCCGATTTCTTCGAAGTGCTCTCGACTTCTGGGGTACACCACCCGTTCAAAACGGAGGCGGAAGTGCGTTACCCAGAGGGTTCGACAAAAGCATCCCATTTCTTCAGGGGTAAGCGACTCGGGTACGCGGAAATTCAGCGCCACCGTGGGCCAGAACTTCTCTGGGAAGTAGTCCGCTGCAAGAATACTCCAAAAGCTCCTGGGTTCGTCCTCGGGGTTCGGCCCTACGTTACCCCACTCATCAACCGGGGGTGGCTAAGGGACCGGTAGCGGTACCGAGGCGGACCTCTGGGATAGAAAACTCAGCGGTGGAGAATACGGCGAGCGAGCAGACTGGCCACCGAATTCTGGGCCTTCCTCTGAAGAGCGAGGTGACCTGACCACAATGTCACGATAGGACGGGCTAACAGCCACTGCTTCGGGTACGGGAATCACCGTTACCGGTGTCCGGTCATGTCGTGGCTCTACCACCGTTGACCCCCAAAACAGCTCCTCGTGATCCCGAGTAGAGGTAGAGGGCGCTTCGGGTGATGATGGCGGTGACTGCGTGGTCGAAACCTGCGGAATTCCCAGGATTTCTTCCTCCTGGATGTACCTGCGGAGAGAGATGGGAATCTGGTGGACCTAAAATTCTGGGAGAACGAGGCTGACGCGCCTGGTTCCTGCCCCAGTCCTTGATACGGAGGAGCTGGGAGAAGGTTCCATCGCTGAATCGCATTCCTCTTCCGAATCAGAGAAGCGGGCGGGTTTGATCTCCCCCTGGGCCTTCCCAGGATTCTACCTGTTGCGGCGGCGACCCGCTCTTCTACCCCTGGGTGGCTCTTCGGGACAGGGTTGACCCCTATCAGGCAGCCTTGGGGTGGCGCTGGCGCAGTGGCGGAGAGGGCCCCCACTCGAGACAGCCGGGGTGCGAGGGGCACCGGGGAAAATGTCAAAGGGTACATGGGAAGGACCTCCATGAATAGTACTCATGTGGGTGGGGCCTCTGTTGGAACTGGCAGGAGCATGGGGAAGGCCTCCATGGTCGATGCGAGTGGAGCGAGGCTGACCTTCACTCCTTGAATTGCTGGGGCGAGGAGGACCTTCGCCAGTCGCAGAGAGGACGTAGGGGGGACCCCCACGTCGAAGAAGGACCGGATGGACGGTGCCTTCAGAAGGATGGACTCCATACCGTGTACAGCGGGCGCGGGAAATATTTCCACGCTGAGCATCACTGCCACGGGGTAGGTCCTCCTGCAGGATGGGGGCAGCACGAGGCATGCCTCCATGACGAACCTCGGAGCGGGGAAGGCCCACACTCTGTGGAGTAGTGGTACGAGGTGGCATCACCACGGGTTAGCTCGCGGCGATCATCACTGGGGCTTGCAACCCGGAGAGTCAACCCAGCCTGCCCATGGGGCGGTTGGGGTCTCAATCTTGGTTGGGCGAAGGGGTGCCCCTGCTCAATGTGCGCGGGGGCTTCATAATGTACGTAGGCGGTGGCTTGGGCCACTGTAGCTGTCGACGTGGACGCGCCTAGGCGAGCGTCCTCAGCCTGGGCCCGGCGCCGACGTCGGGTCAGGCGGGCCGGTGCAGGTGGTGCAGGGACGTAGTCTGCCTGCTCTTCCTGCGGGGCCGAACGGCGGCGCTGACGTGGCCGGACGGGAGCTCTCGCCTGGGGGTCCCGGGTCGGGACCCTGAGCGGACTGAGCCGGACAGCGCCTGCCTCTTCAGCGTAAGGCGAAGATTCGTCAAGGCGTTCCGGAGATAGGCTCTCGAAACGGTTGAATGTCTGGGTGGGGAGCAGGGGCTCCCTGCGCGGCTGGTTAGGGCGGCGTTGATGGCGGGGCCTGGAGGCCTCCAGGTCCAAGCGGGCCATATCCCTGGTCGGGATGACCCCTTGTTCCTCATACCTGCGCACGAGGCTGTTGATCACCCTTTGTTGGATGACCTCTGATGGGGAAAGGGGATGTGGATGTCCCACATCCCGTGACGTGGCAGCCGTCGTGGCGGTAGTGGCGCCATGTGGAGTGGCCGTAGTGGTGTTGCCCCTTCCCCTGCGCGGTCGAGGAGCGGATGGTGACCACATCTCTGAAATAGCAACCTGGTTCCTGGAAAACGAAGGGATCAACTCATCAGTACTGAGAGGAAAAGGATTGACAGCCAGTGCCCCAGCGTTCTTCCATCCTCCATGTCTGTGAGAAGGATCCACGCCAACACGCTGCAGAGCGGAGTGCCCCACGTTCTACTACCCCGACTCCCGATGAGTTTCACGACAGGCCCGCCATTTGAGCGGTGGTACCAGGCAATGGATATCTGGATCCGGTGACACGTCAATCTACTGGTGTCTTGAACTCTACTAATCCCCATGCTGAGGAGAAGAATTTCACGTCGGGTTCACCATTTCTGTTTCCGACACTTTCGCCGGGGCGCGCGCGCATCCGTCCGTCAGGGGGGACGCGCGGCTTTGTTGCCCCGCATTCCCTCTTTCCAAAGGCGGGCGGCATTCGTTCCTTGTTCAGGTACATCTGCTCCTTGATCGAAACGGGATGATGGGATGTCGGTTCTTCCTTCCGTGGATTCCTCCTCAGAAATCGTCACCTAGTCCGGGTCTCCCTTATAGATTTAATACGTAGTTCGTGAAACTCTTCCCAGTGCCATGTTTCCATGGATGCCGGTTAATTACACTGCTTCTGTCGGGACATTCCAAAGGGTCCAGTCAGGGCAGTAACCTTCGGTCAGGGGAGTAGTCACGTTGAGGCATCAGTAGCGTGTCTGGATGCTGGGGTACCTGGCATGTCTGTCTGCTATCCATGATCACGAGGCTTCTCGAGTGCGTGGAAGCCCGAGGCATCCCACATCGAGCGCGGGGAATTACATTTCATACACACGTATCTGAGGTTTTCCTCAGCTTCCCGTGTTCAACACAGGGTATGCCGCGAGTTTAACGTCTAGCGGAGACGGATGAGAATGAAATGGGACCATCGTAGGGGGGGCGACAGTGAAGTTGGGCTTGAGCCTTGAAGAGGCTTCCTACGTATCCCCGTGGCAGGGAATCAAAGTCCGCGTAGTTCGGGAAGGTGCCGGTAAACCGACGTGAAGCTGGACCTTGGTCCGAGGGGAGTTGGGCTTGAACCTCTGGGAGGATTCCTACATACCATGCCTTGACATGGATCAAAGTCCTCATAGTTCAAATGGTTGGGTCGCAATGGCTTACCACTGGAGACCAGATTGTAGTTTAACGTCATGCTGGACGTAGGTAGAACACGACGTGAATTGGGAGATGGGTGGGCTTGAACCTCGTGGAGGCTTCCTACGTACCATGCCTTGACATGGATCAAAGACCTCGTAGTTCAAAAGGGGTTTCTCCGGTGAACCGACGTGAAAGTATACCTTGGTCCACTATGGGTGGGCTTGAACCTCGTGGAGGCTTCCTACGTACCATGCCTTGACATGGATCAAAGACCTCATAGTTCAGGTGGTCACAACGGCTTGCCGTCGGACGGGAATTGCAATTTAGCGTCGTGCTGGACGTGAGTGTGCAGTTTTAACGTCATGCTGGACGGGAGTGTACAGTTTAACGTCATGCTGGACGATAGTGAACCCCGACGTGAATGAACGACGGGTGGGCTTGAACCTCGTGGAGGCTTCCTACTTACCATGCCTTGACATGGATCAAAGACCTCGTAGTTCAGATGGGTTTCGTCGGTAAACCGACGTGAAAGTAGACCTTGGTCAACTATTGGTGGGCTTGAACCTCGTGGAGGCTTCCTACGTACCATGCCTTGACATGGATCAAAGACCTCGTAGTTCAAATGGGTTGGGTCGCAATGGCTTACCACTGGACCGGAATTGGACCCGACGTGAATGAGCGACTGGTGGGCTTGAACCTCGTGGAGGCTTCCTACGTACCATGCCTTGACATGGATCAAAGACCTCGTAGTTCAGGTGGGTTTCGTCGGTAAACTGATGTGAAAGTAGACCTTGGTCCACTATTGGTGGGCTTGAACCTCATAGAGGCTTCCTACGTACCATGCCTTGACATGGATCAAAGACCTCGTAGTTCAAATGGGTTGGGTCACAATGGCTTACCACTGGACTGGAATTGGACCCGACGTGAATGAGCGACGGGTGGGCTTGAACCTCGGGGAGGCTTCCTACATACCATTCCTTGACATGGATTAAAGACCTCGTAGTTCAGGTGGTCACAACGGCTTGCCTTCGGACGGGAATTGCAGTTTAGCGTCATGCTGGACGTGAGTGTGTAGTTTTAACGTCATGCTGGACGGGGTGAAACCCGACGTGAGTGACGGATGGGCTTGAACCTCAGAAAGGCTTCCTACGTACCATGCCTTGACATGGATCAAAGACCTCGTAGTTCAGAGAATACAATTTAACGTCATGCGGGACGATAGTGAACCCCGACGTGAATGAACGACGGGTGGGCTTGAACCTCGTGGAGGCTTCCTACGTACCATGCCTTGACATGGATCAAAGACCTCGTAGTTCAGATGGGTTTCGTCGGTAAACTGACGTGAAAGTAGACCTTGGTCCACTATTGGTGGGCTTGAACCTCGTAGAGGCTTCCTACGTACCATGCCTTGACATGGATCAAAGACCTCGTAGTTCAAATGGGTTGGGTCGCAATGGCTTACCACTGGACCGGAATTGGACCCGACATGAATGAGCGACGGGTGGGCTTGAACCTCGTGGAGGCTTCCTACGTACCATGCCTTGACATGGATCAAAGACCTCGTAGTTCAGGTGGGTTGGGTCGCAATGGCTTACCACTGGACCGGAATTGGACCAGACGTGAATGAGCGACGGGTGGGATTGAACCTCGTGGAGGCTTCCTACGTACCATGCCTTGACATGGATCAAAGACCTTGTAGTTCATGTGGGTTTCGTCGGTAAATCGACGTGAAAGTAGACCTTGTCCACTATTGGTAGGCTTGAACCTCGTAGAGGCTTCCTACGTACCATGCCTTGACATGGATCAAAGACCTCGTAGTTCAAATGGGTTGGGTCGCAATGGCTTACCACAGGACCGGAATTGGACCCGATGTGAATGAGCGACGGGTGGGCTTGAACCTCGTGGAGGCTTCCTACGTACCATGCCTTGACATGGATCAAAGACCTCGTAGTTCAGGTGGGAATGTCAGGGTCGGTGCTCACTCTAAGCCCACCTGAGTCATGCTCGGTGTGAGAAACAAGAGGTTGCAAGGACCTGACGATCACGTCGCGAAGGGTGCGTCCGTGAGAAGCGAAGAGGGGATTACACGTTGAGCGGCCCATGGGGTTGGGACTTACTCCAGGATGGAGGCCCAGAGGGGGGTGCCTCGTTCCCTATCACGTCCTCCACTGACCTTGGTAGTGGGGAAGTATAGAGATGCACGGGTGCAATCATCCGTACCAAAGGTTAGGGGCTTATGCTCTGAGGCAGCCCTTCCCCTGCGAACATACACCACTCCGACAAGGAGGATCTCATTCCATGTGCGGAAGAGTTCCATTCCTATGGAGACGAGTGGTGTAATGAATGTTCGAGCTGGGGGGACCCTTCGTGAGGGAGACGAGGTTGGGTCACAGTTTAACGTCATGTGTTGAGGACGTGGTGCTTGGCAGTTTAACGTCCTGCAGCTCGGACGGGGTGGGTTCACTCCACACCCCTAGGGCTTACATAACCGGTACCCTCTGGTCCTTGGGGAAGGGAAGGTGTTGGTAAGGCCATGGTAAAGGGGGGTAGTGGGGCGAACCATCGAGGGGTCCACGTTAGCGTGGCTATGCGAAGAAGCAATATCCATTAGCGTGCCTATGTGAAGAAGCATTAGGCGAAGCAACGCTACGGGAGGTGTTGTCCATGGGACTTTGAAATCACATCGTGCAAACCTGGAGGGTCGCACGGAAAGTGGAATCGCTAAGCAGGGGAGTGTGCTTCTAGAAGTGGGCTGCCTTGGCCTTAGCATGGGGCATAGGTGGGAGTGGGAGGTGCTTCACGAAGTAGAACAGTGTTCGCGGAGCACTGGATCGCGAAGAAGGAGTGGTTCACGAAGCAGGGTCCTGCCAAGCAGTGTACTTCGCGAAGTGGAGTGATCCTGCCTTAGCATAGGGATTACTCGTATGGGTTGGGTGTTTCGCGAAGCACAAGTACTCCGCGGCTGCCCGGGTTCCCTTGGGAATCCCCTTCCTTTGCAAACGCCCTTGAGCTTCGCGAAGTGCATCCCTCTCGGAAGAGGGGCTCAAAACGAAACAAATCAGAGTCGTCTCGCGAAGTAGAAATACCTCGCGGAGCTCATGATTCCCAGGGCAAAGCGTGCTTCGCGATTCGGGAGAGGAGAAGCCGAAGGGTCGGATTGTCCGTCCTCGGGACTCAGGGGGAGTCGAGTATTTATAGGGAAGGGGCGCCGCGAAGCAGGGCTCGCGCCCCGCCTCCGGTTCTTCGCGGCGGCTCGCGAACGTCAAATGGGTTCGCGGAGGATTACCGCCTCCGGAGCTTCGTGGGGCCGCCATGGTTGGGGCGCTTCGCAGCGGGGCTTCGCGGCTGTGCTTCGTGAGGCAGCGCGCCGGCTCTCTTTTTCGTTCCTTCCTTTCGCGCCACATTTTTGGCGCCAACAATAGTTTAGTGTTATACAACGAGGAAATTATGTTGTGTAGTTTAGCATCATGTAGGGTGGACATTATGTTTTGAAGTATAGTGTCATGATGCAATGACATTATGCCTTGTAGTTTAGCATCATGTAGTGAGGACATTATGTCATAAAGACCATTAATAGCTTTGAGTTAATTATGGTCAGGATATTCTGGCATTCCTTAGACATGAGTGATGATAGAAGGTGTAAACCATCTTACTGTGGGAAATATGCATCAGGAGGAATGACATTGGTCTTAGATTCCATTGGGAATACTGAGTTAGGAGAGGAATATCCTAAGGAAAAACATTCCTTTGGTTGATTTTCATTTTGTAGGCGACATATACAGAGCCACTGGGGCATGATGTACATAGTCAAACAAAGGTGTCCATATGACAGTGGCCTTCCATCTCTGATGGCCATTAATGATTATGGGGAACCAAGAATTCTTAGAGTATAGAGTTTGAAAAATGGGAAATATTGGTCCGGGCATATAAGAAATATCCAGACCATGATAATATATGGACTACTAGAGCATCCTCATATATCTTACTCATATGTATGGGGATATGTGATATTTTAACACCTTATAACTATTGGAATTCAGACATGGAATTTCCATCAGTTCGTTAAATATGGTGCACATGAAATTGGAGGAATGTTTGGAATCTCTTAATTTTGAGAATCGGCCCACACCAAACTCTTGAAGAATCTCACAGTTTAATGTCATGCAGTTAGGACCTTTCATGGATTCCTCGATGCAAGATTGACTTGTGTATGGAGAAAGGGGCATTTTTTTAATGATGGATCGGCCAGGATGCCAAATCTGGGCTTTCCGACATATCCTGCAAGGGAAAGAATCAATCCATACTTTGATCTGAATGTTCCCTATAAAGGTTTGATCCACATATAAGGACATGATAGGGCACTTTTTTGTTGGTGTTTGGGCCGAGATGTTAAATCTGGGCATCACTACGTATCCTAGAAGGGCATGAATTGTTGGAATCATGGTATTCAATGCCAGACCTAGAGTATGGTTTTTGTTTGTTTTCAATCCTCAGTGGAAGTTCTGAATGTGTACCAGAATAGTAATCACACAGTTCAAGCAGACAACGATATTGAAGGTGGCGTCGTTTCCAAGTGTTTACCAAATTTTTGGGCCTGAAAATCGACAAATGGAGAAAAGTGATTTTGGAAAATAGACTTGTGTGCCGTGTACATGAAGGAGAGGAAACATTCAAGCCATATGTTTTTCAAGATCAGAACATGGAAAAATGGAAAAGGGATAATGGTCACGCAAGTTTTGGGTTGGTCGCGCAAGTGACTTGCGCGCTGAGAAAGGACTTGCGCGCCGATTCTAGGTGGTTGTAAAGTTGCACGCCTATTGTTCTTTATGATCAGAACATCAAACTATGTCAAAGGGAAGAGGTTCACACAAGTATTGGTTTGGTCGCGCAAGTGAGTTATTCGATAGAGGCTAGGGAAATTGAAGCTACGCGCCGGGACTAGCACGCTGTGAGGTCACTTGCGCGCCACCGTGCAGGGGGTCCAGTTTGCCTATAAATAGAGGACCACCCCTCCTCATTTGTAACAAAGTTTAAGACATAGAGATTTTTTGATCTCTTGTCGCGCAAGTGGTTGAGTCACATAAGTGGTTGATGGGTTGCGCAAGTAGAGGCTGTGTGCCGGTTGTTGGCTGCGCAACCAAGGCGGTTTGGGATTTAAAGGTGCAGAGTCACGCTAGTTTGGAGTTGAAGGATTCAGTGTTGCGAAAGTGTGTTAGTGTCACCTGTGCACCGATTTTTTACCGCACAAGTGACTTGCGCTCCATTATTGAAAGTTTCATTCCGGTCTTGGAGAAGCGTGCCGGGTGTGGTTGTTGTACGCCAGACATTTTGGAGCTGCACAAAAACTGGAAGATTTCCCAATACCTTCAGTGAAAAGTGGGATTAGTATACGAGTGAAAGTTGGTCTTCAACAGAGCATCTATATTCAATAGAGGATGCATTATTTTGCAATGATAAAGAGACATTCACGTTGATAAACTGAGTGCGACATCACCAAGGGCAGTGATCTAGGGGAAGTCAATGAGAGTGACCTGAGGGAAGCAGTGAGCTATCCCTGATCTTTTGTAAAGGCAGTGAGCCTGAGACAGAGTTACTATTCCCAAACCATTGTAATCCACAACTAGTGAAGATTAGTGGAATTTGGTACGACCGAAATCTTTTTAGCGTATGCTCCTTGGACGTAGCCCTTAGTGGTGAACCAATTAAAAATTGTTGTGTCATCTCTTTGCATGTGAATGTTTCATTGCTGGTCATATTCATCATACATATTTTACTAGTTCCCACCAACGTGGGAACAAGATCCATGATTTTAAAAGAGAAACTTGACACCCTGATTCACACCTCCCCTCTCAGGGTGTCCTGGGGTCCTACAAGTGGTATCAGAGCATAAAGGTTTCTAGTGTTGAATCTGTCTTTTGTCGTCACGGAGAATGCAGTCAATGTCAGGGGAGTCCCTCTTTTCGATGGAAGTAATTTTCAGATTTTGATAAACAAAATGAGATCTCTTCTAAGATCCCTTGTAATGGATGTTCTGTTCTCCACTGTGCATGGTATAAATGTCACTGATCCAACAGGCCTGGCTATGACTGATACAGACCATAAAATTCTTGATGCAGATGCTAAAGCACAAAATGCACTCACCGCAGCCCTTTCTGACCAGATCCATCTAACGGTGATGAGTTTCAACACAGCAAAATCCCTGTGGTATAAACTCGAAAATATTTATGATGGAGATAAAAAAGTTAAGGAGGAAAAATTTCAACTCCTGCACAATCGGTTTGATGATCTGAAGATGCATCCAGATGAGAATGCAGACTCATTCTTTAATTGGATTACTGAAGTGGTTGTAGAAATTTGGGGTCTAGGTGAAGAAATCAATGACATTGATATTGTAAATAAAATATTAAGAAGACTTACACCCTTGTACAATTCCAAGGTGTCATCCCTTGAAGAAAGAGATCATTCCAAACTTTCTCTGGATGATCTACTAAGCAGCTTGGTAGCATATGAAATGAGAGTCACCCTAGAAGATGCTACGACTCATGTGATAAAGGAAATGACGTTCAAGGAAATGGATAAACTGAAAATCTCAAAAGATATTAGCGGTGAATATTCCGAAGAGAAAGAAATTATTTCTCTCATTGCAAAGAAGTTCTAGAAGGTAAAAGGGAAATTCAAAGGGTAGTTAACTCTCGCTTGTTTTCATTGTGGAAAAGTTGGGCACATTGATTCTCAATGTTTAAGAAAGATAAATTATGAAGATAGTGAAGATGATAACATCGAGAATCCTTGAAAAAGATTTTTCAAAAAGAGAGACTTCAAATCTGTAAATAAAATTCAGAGGAAGAGTTTTGTTTGTGAAGAGGAAGATGAGGATACCTAATTTTGTGAAGAAGAAGAACCCAAATTTAAAATAAGAAAGCATGCTTCAATGATGGATACCGTTGAAAAGTAAGAACCCTCGATCAATAAAGGTAGATATAATCAGATTACATATAATGATGATTCAATGAATCAAATTAATGTCGCTTTTTCCTATCTTGAGAATAAAGGTAAGAGATGCAATAAGTGGAAGGAAATTGTAGAAGAATCATCAGAATATTTTGATGAACATGAAGCAGAGATTGAAAGACTAGAAGAAATAGTGAGAGTTTAGTCTTCCATCCTTGAAAGCACAGATGATGTTGTGGAACTAATGCTTAAAATTGAAGAACAAGCAATGGTCATAAATGACCTTTCCTCTAGACTAGAAGAGAAGCCCAAGAATGTTGAGGGACTTGTGGAATAATTTGTTACTCATAGATGTAAAATTGAATTCCAATCAACCACCAATGATGGAAAGAAGAAAATTCCTTTTGGAAGATTATCTGATGCAGAATTACTAGGGAGAGCCAAGTATGGTTCAGATGGGGTTGGAAAAATCTAAAGTGATCAATGACCTACTTGCATGGGAATGTGGAATTTGTTGTGAAGTTGAGACATCAACAGATGGAGGTAAAGATATCCAAAAGAAAGACATGTTGAAAGTTTGACATGCTGATACATTACCTAAAATGCTGAAAAATAAACCCTCAATAGAAACTAAAAGAAGAACTGAAAATTATCCCAAAAAATTCAGAAATGACAGGCAGTTCAACTATTCTCCCAAGGAAGAAGGAATGATGGGAAATTCAAATGAAAATACATTTCCTATCATGAAGTGTCAGTTTTGTGGTTATCTGGGACATACCATGTCATACTACAAAGAGGCAAGGAGCCACTTGAATGGAGAAGATCTGGGAAGTCAACAAAGGTGACCGATTTCATATCAACGATCTTATAAAATAAATAGCTTCTATGGTTACTGTTTTCATTTTTCTAATTTTGGCCATAAATCTATGTTTTTCAGGCATAGGTACGATAGGAGAAATTCATACAACTCTCAAAGACGGGTTATTTTTCACCCTCCTGATGATGTTGCTCTCACAAACAGTTTTTCTACTCTGGAAGAAGATTATGGGTATGAAGAATCGGATTATGTGGAAGAAAGTATTAAAATGCCATTAGTAACCTTTGCTTAAACCAATATATCATGGAAAGAAAAAAAGAAGATAGAGAAATCCAATCTTGCAGAAGTAGCCCTCAATTCTATAAATAGTAGCAGTACCTAGATCCATGATAGTGGATGCGCTTCCCATATAACGGGAAATGCTGTCCTTTTGAATAACATTGAAAAAAAGGTTGACGTAACCGTATGATTTGTTAATGATGGTGCTTTGAAGATTAAAGGTAGTGGGAATACTGATCTCACTAACGGAGAGCTAAAGAAGACTAAAGTTCATTATGTGGATGGTCTTCGCCACAATCTCCATAGTGTAAGTCAACTCTGTGACTCAGGGATCATAGTTTCCTTCAATCAAATAGGCTGCACTATAAAGGGAAAATAGGTAATTCTCTTATGAAAGGCTGTAGAACAGATGGAAACTAATATCAGGATGCCAATAAAGTAAACTCCTACTATTTTTCTATTGAATAGGAAAACAATTTGTGGCATCGAAGATTAGGTCACATTAACCAAAAAGACATGGAAAAGATATCTATGATGAAGATAGTCATGGATATCCCTATTCTGAAACATGAATGAGAAAAGTCTTGTGATGCTTGCATTTGTGGGAATATGGTCTGTAGTTCATATCATCCAAAGAAGAAAAGGGCATCGCATCTTCTTGATCTCAATCATACAGACGTATGTGGCCGAATAAATGTTGCTGGAAGCCATGCAGAAAGGTACTTCATCCTTTTCATTGATGATTATAGTAGACTGGATTGTGTAATGGTGATTCATAGGAAGCGACAAGTACTTGATTTCATGAAAACTTATCGCTGGATTGCCGAGAATCTTACTGGACAGACAATAAAAGTCCTGTGATCTGACAATGGAGGGGAATACATGTCCATGGAGTTTGAAAACTACCTAAAAAAGATGGAATATTTCATGAGGTAGTTGCTATGAGAACTCCATAGCAAAATGGGGTTGTTGAGCGCAGAAATCGATAGGTTATCAATATGGACATGACTATGCTGATTGAGAGCGGTATCTCTCCCCATTACTGGAAGGAAGCTGTAAAAGCTGTGGCACACATTTATAATCGAACAATGATTTATATGGGAGAAACAAATACACCATATGAATTGTGGCATGGAAGGAAGCCTTCATTGAAATACTTTCGTGTTTTCGGAAGAAAATGTTTCATCTAGAACAAAGAAGGAAATCAAGGGAAGTTTGGTGACAATGCTGATGAAGGAATTTTTTTTGGGTATCCAATGAACATCAAAGCCTACAAGTGTTTCAACAAGTGATTAGGAAGGATTTTGGTAAGCAGTGATGTTAAGAAAATTAAAGAGAAACCCACAAATTCTTCAAGGAATTCATATGCTTATGTGATAGAAAGTGAGGATGAATGTGAACGTGGAGAAAATAAAAATACAGAAATAGAGGAAGTTGTAAAAAACACTCAGCAGTCACATAATGATGTTGAATTAGAAGAAGAATCTGAAGAAGAGACTGTGGCTGAAGAGAATTCAACTGAACCTCGCATGAGAAATCGAAGTGCTGAGATTGATCCATCCAACATAATTGGGGACAGGAGTACACCCACACAAACAAGTAGGATGAGTAATAACACAAAATCTACATTTCTGTAAGTTGTGGAGCCATCCTCATTCGAAGAAGCTGCAAAGGATGAATCTTGGGTGAAAGTCATGAATAAAGAATAAAATCATATTGACAAGAATCATACATGGGATCTTGTACAGAGACCCGAAGGTCACAATGTTATTGGTACCAAATGGATCTTCAAAAATAAGTTTTATGAGCATGGAAGTGTCATAAAAAACAAGGCATCACTGGTATGTAAAGGATACTCCTAGATTGAAGGCATTGATGTTGAAGAAACCTTTTCTCCAGTGGCTAGAATGGAGTCAATCAGGCTTTTCCTTGTCATGGAACTCCAAGAAGATATAAATTATATCAAATGGATGTCAAGACAACATTTTTGAATGGTGTACTCGAAGAAGAAGTCTACATTGAAGAAAAAGTGGGTTTTGTTCTTTGTACTGATGAGACAAAGGTCTGCAAACTGAAGAAAGACCAATATGGATTGAAGTAGGAACCAAGAGCATGGTATTCCCTCATGGACTCATATCTCAAGAAACTTGAGTTCAAAAGAGGAGGAGTGGATCACAATATATATGTGAATAATTCTCCAAAAGATCAATTCATGGTTCTAGTCTACGTTGATGATATCATATTTGGTGGAAGCAGGTAGAAATCAGTGGATGAATTTGCCAATCATATGAAATCAGAATTTGAAATGTCTGTGATTGGGGAGCTCACATATTTCCTAGGGCTACAGGTAACTGAAAAGAAGTATTACACTTTCATTTCTTAGGAAAAATATGAAAGAGAGCTGTTGAAGAAGTATAATATGAAAGACTCCAAACCAAGGTCTACTCCGATTGCAATTGGAACTAAACTTGGAAAGCATGAGGATGGGGCCTCTGTTGATCCCACCATGTATAAGAAGATCATTGGGAGCCTACTGTACCTAATAGAGACACGACCATATATGGTCTTTGCCACATGTCTTGTGGCCCTCTTTCAAAGTAATCCAAAGGAAGAACATATGGAGGTAGTGAAAAGAATCATGAGGTACATTCAAGGTACACATAACATTGGAGTATATTTTTCTGCAGGCGGGCACAACAAATTATCAGCGTTCTCTGATGCGGAATGGGATCGTGATATAATAGACAGAAAGTCCACCAGTGGTGGAGATTTCTATATTGGGAATAACTGTGTAGGATGGTTGAGCAAGAAACAAGGAAGTACTTCTCTTAGTACTGCTGAAGCTGAGTATATCTCTGCCACGAAGGCATGCACTCAACTGCTATGGATGAAACAACAACTAGTAGATATTTGTGATGAGGTAAAGCAACCAATGTTCATTTACTATGATAACAAGAGCACAATTGATCTTACAAAGAATCATGTTCAGCATTCTCGTACAAAAGATATTGAAATCAGGTATCACATTATCAATGAAAAAAGTTGAGCAAGGAGTGATTCGAAAGGAGCATGTGGCAACTGATGAGAAAGTGGTAGATATTCTTACCAAGCCACTGTCAACGACTGTGTTTGAAAAGCATCGGTTGATCCTCAGTGTTCAGCCACCTCCTAGTGCATAACGAGGTTACGACATACCCCTCTCCCAGATTAGGATAACCGTTTTTATATGTTTATGGATGTGATGTAGGTTTGTGGGGGATATACATTCCAGGGGGAGCATGGTTTGAGAAAAACATTGAACAAATTAATGATCTTTGGGTTTATTGTCAATGGGGGAGAAAGGAATAAATTCAGGCATGTTCAGGCATGTAGTGCCCCTGTGACATGATGTGAATTCAGTGTCAGGGATTAGACGAGAAGGATGAATAAATTCAGGCATGTTCAGGCATGTAATGCTCCTGTGACACGATGTGAATTCAGTGTCAGTGATAGGATGAGAAGGATGAGAAGGAATACATGGGTCATGTAATTCTTCTTGGGCATCATTTTAAATTCCAAAACACTAGAACCCAATTCAAGATTCCTCTATTTTTTTCTACACCGAGCATTTCCCATGTAGACATAGAGTGTCGGCTGAGTTTATTCTTGCGTTTTTGGTTTGCACATGGATGGGGATCTATTGAATTTATTTTCTGATTTCCAAAAAACCCCAAGGGGAGATTGTTGGAACCATGGTCTTCTATTCCTGACCTGGAGTATGGTTTGTGTTTGTTGTCAATCCTCAGTGGATGTTCTGAATGCGTACCAGAAAAGTAATCACACAGTTCAAGCAGACAACAATATTAAAGGTCACGTCGTTTCCAAGTGCTTACAAAATTGTTGGGCCTTAAAATCGACAAATAGAGGAAATTGATTTTGGAAAAGATACTTGTGCGTCCTGTACATGAAGGAGAGGAAACATGGGCGTCATGTGTTTTTCAATATCAGAACTTGGAAAAATGGAAAAGGGATAAATATCGCGCAAGTTTTGGACAGGTCGCGCAAGTGACTTGCGCGCTGTGAAAGGACTTGCGCGCCGATGCCTAGGAGGTTGGAAAATTGAGAACCTATTGTTATTTATGATTAAAAATTAAAAATATGGAAAAGGGAAGGGGTTCATGAAAGTATTGGTTTGGTCATGCAAGTTAGTTATGCGACAGAGGCTAGGGCAGTTGGAGCTGCACGCTGGGACTTGCGCGCCGTGAAGACACTAGCGCGCCACCGCGCAGGGGGTCCAGTTTGCCTAAAAATAGAGGAACACCCCTCCTCATTTGTAACAAAGTTTAAGACTTAGAGATTTTTTGAGATCTCATTGTGCAAGTGGTTGAGTTGCATAAGTGGTTGTTGGGTCGCGCAATTAGAGGTTGCGCGCCGGTTGTTGGGTGTGCGACCAAGGTGGTTTGGGAGATAAAGGTGCAGAGTTGCGCAAGTTTGGAGTTGAAGGAGTCATTGTCGCGAAATTGTGTTGGTGTCACCTGCGCGCCGATTTTGTACCTCCCAAGTGACTTGCACGCCATTCTTGAAACCTGCGCTCCAGTCTTGGAGAAGCACATCGGGTGAGGTTGTTGTACGCCGGACCTTTTGGAGCTGCACGAAATCTAGAATATTTCCCAATACCTTTGGTGCAAAGTGGGATTATTATACGAGTGAAAGTTGGACATCAACAGTGAATCTACATTCAATAGAGGATGCCTTATTTTTCAATGATAAAAGATAATTTCACGTCGATAAACTGAGTGTGACTTCACCAAGGGAAGTGAGCCAGGGGGAGTCAACAGGAGTGACCCGAGGGAAGCAGTGAGCTATCCCTAAACATTTGTAAAGGCAGTGAGCCTGGGATAGAGTGACTATTCCCAAACCATTGTAATACAAAACTAGTAGAGATTATTGGAATTTTGTATAAATTAGAACTTGTCGGCGTATTCTCCTTGGACGTAGCCCTTAGTGGTGAACCAAGTAAAAATTTATGTGTCATCTCTTTCCATGTCAATGTTTCATTACTGGTCATATTCATCATTCAGAATTTACTAGTTCCTTCCAATGTGGGAACAAGATCCTTGATTTTAAAAGAAATATTTGACACCCTGATTCGCCCCTCCCCTCTTAGGTGTCCCGGGGTCCTACAAGTGGTATCAGAGCGTAAAGGATGCTGGTGTTGAATCTATCCTTTGTCGTCATCGAGAATGCAGTCAATATCAGGGGAGTCCCTCTTTTCGATGGAAGTAATTTTCAGATTTGGAAGAACAGAATGAGATATCTTCTAATATCCCTTTGAATGGATGTTTTGTTCTCCATTGTGCAAGGTATAAATGTCACTGATCCAACAGGCCTAGCTATAACTAATGCAGACCGGAAAATTCTTGATGCAAATGCTAAAGCACAAAATGCACTCACCGCAGTGCTTTCTGACCAGATCTATCTAATGGTTATGAGTTTCACCTCCGACAAATCCATGTGGGATATACTCTAAAATATTTATGAAGGAGATAGAAAAGTGAAGGAGGAAAAATTACAAGTCCTGCACAATCGGTTTTATGATCTGAAGATGCATCCAGACAAGAATTCAGACTCATTCTTCAATCGGATTACTGAAGTGGTTGGAGAAATTCGGGGTCTAGGAAATGAAATCAAAGACATTGATTCTGTAAAGAAAATTTTAAGAAGTCTTCCACCCCTGTACAATGCCAAGGTGTCAGCCTTTAAGGAATGAGATCTTTCCAAACTTTCTATGTATGATCTACTGAGTATCTTGGTAGCATATGAAATGAGAGTCATACCCGAAGATGTTACAACTCGTGTGAGTAAGGAAATGGTGTTGAAGGCCATTGATAAATAGAAAATCTCAAAAGATTTTAGCGCTGAAGATGTGGAAGAAAAATAAATTCTTTCTCTCATTGCAAAGAAGTTCTAGAAGGGAAAAGGAAATTCAAAGGGCAGATATCTCTCGCATGTTTTCATTGTGGAAAAGTTGGGAACATTTCTTCTCAATGTTTAAGAGAGATCAATGATGAATATAGTGAATATGAGAACATCGAGAAGCTTCGAAAAAGATTTTTCGAAAATAGAGACTTCAAATGTGGAAATAAAATACATAGGAAGAGTTTTTTCTATGAAAAGGAAGACAAGGATACTTAATTTTGTGAAGAAGAGAACCCAAATTTAAAACAGGAAAGCATGCTTCCATGATGGATACCGTTGAAAAGTCAGAACCCTCGATCAATAAAGGTTGAGATAATTAGATTACTTATAATGGTGATTGAATGAATCAAATTAATGAATCCTTTTCCAAGCTTGATAATAAATGTAAGAGATACAATAAGTGGGAGGAAATGGTGTAAGAATCATCAGAATATGTTGATGACCTTGAAGTAGATATTGAAAGACTATAAGAACTAGTGAGAGTTCAGACTTCAATCCTTGAAAGCATGGATTATGTTGTGGAACTAAATCTTAGAATTGAAGAACAAGCAAAGGTCATAAATGAACTTTCCTCCAAACTGGAAGAGAAGTCCAAGACTTTTGAAGGTCTTGAGGAAGATGTTGTTACTCTTAGAAGTAAAATTGAATGCCAATCAACCACCAATGAGGGAAAGAAGAAAATTCATTTTGGAAGATTCTCTGATGCATAATTACTAACGAGATCCAAGTGTGGTTCATATGGGGTTGGAAAAATCTTAAGTGATCAACGACCACCTTGCATGGGAATGAGTGGAATTTGCTGCAAAGCTGATACATCAACAGCTGGAAGTAAAGAGAGCCAAAAGAAAGACATGTTGAATGTTGGACATGCTGATACATTACCTGAAATGATGAAAAATAAACCCTCAATCCAAACTGAAAGAAGAATTGAAAATTATCCCCAAACATTGAGAAATGACAAGCAGTTCAACTATTCTCCTAAGGAAGAAGGCATGAGGAGAAATTAAAATGAATATACATTTCCTCTCATGAAGTGTCAGTTCTGTGGTAATTTGGGACATACCATGTAATACTGCGAAGAGGCAAGGAGCTACATGAATGGAGAAGATCTGGAAAGTCAAAAAAGGAGACCTATTTCATATCCTCCATCTTATAAAAGAAATAGCTTCTCTAGTTACTGTTTTCATTGTTATAATTTTGGCCATAATTCTATGTATTGTAGGTATAGGTACGATAGGAGAAATTCATACAACTCTCAAAGATGTGAAAGTTTTCACCCTCCTGATGGTGTTGCTCTAACAATCATTTTTTCTACTCTGGAAGAAGATTATGGGTATAAAGAATCCGATTATGTGGAAGAATGTATTGAAAGGCCATCAGTAACCTATGCTCAATCCAATATATCATGGAATGAAAAGAAGAAGATAGAGAAATCCAATCTTTTAGAAGTAGCCCTCAATGCTAAAAAGAGAAAAAACATCAAGATCCTTGATAGTGGATGGTCTTCCCATATGACGTGAAATGCTGACCTTTTTAAGAACATTGAAAAGAAGGTTGATGGAACAATATGATTCGGTAATGATGGTTCTTTGATGATTAAAGGTAGTGGGAATACTGCTCTCGTTAATGGAGAGTTGAAGAAGACTAAGGTTATTTATGTGGATGGTCTTCGCCACAATCTCCTCAGTGTAAGCGAACTCTATGAATCAGTGCTCATAGTAACCTTCAATCAAAAAGGTTGCACTATAAAGGGGAAAACCAGGAATTCTCTTATGAAAGGTTGTAGAACAGATGGAAACTTATATCATTCTGTCACCAAAGTAAGCTCCTGTTATATGTCTATTGAAGAAGAAAACAATTTTTGGCATCGAAGACTGGGTCACATTAACCAACAAGACATGGAAAAGATATCTAAGATGAAGATAATCATGGATATCCCCATTCTGAATCATGAACGGGAAAAGTCTTGTGATACTTGCATTCGTGGGAAGATGGTCTGTTGTTCATATCGGCCAATGAAGAAAAGGGAATCGCATCTTCTTGATCTCATTCATACATATGTATGTGGACCAATAAATGTTTCTGGAACCCATATAGAAAGGTACTTCGTCCATTTCCTTGAGGATTATAGTAGAATGGCTTGTGTAATGGTGATTCATAGGAAGTGACAAGTACTTGATTGCATGAGAAATTATCGCCAGATTGCCGAGAATGATACTAGACAGACAATAAAAGTCATGCGATCTGAAAATGGAGGGGAATACAAGTCCATTGAATTTTAAAACTACCTAGAAAAACATAGAATGCAACATGAGGTAGCTGTTGTGAGAACTCCACAGCAAAATGGAGTTGTTGAGCGCAGTAATCGACATGTTAACAATATGGACAGGACTATGATGATTGAGAGAAGTATCTCTCGCCATTACTGGAAGGAAGCTAATGCAGCTGCAATGCACATTTAGAATCAAACAGGGCTTTATATGGGAGAAACAAAGACACCATATGAATTGTGGCATGGAAGGAAGCCTTCGTTGAAATAATTTTGAGTTTTTAGAAGAAAATGTTTCATTTGGAACAAAGAAGGAAATCAAGGGATGTTTGGTGACAATAATGATGAAGGAATTTTTCTTGGGTATCCAATGAACAGAAAAGCCTACAAGTGTTTCAACAAGTGATTAGGAAGGATTGGGGTAAGCAGTGATGTTAAGATAATTGAAGAGAAAACCACAAATTCTTCAAGGAAATCATATGCTGAGGTGATAGAAAGTGGGGAAGAAAGTGAATGTGGAGAAAATACAAATACAGAAACAGATAAAGTTGTACCAAACACTTAGTAGTCACATCATGATGTTGACTTAGAAGAAGAATCTGAAGAAGAGACTGTGGCTAAAGAGAATGAAACTGAACCTCGCATGATAAATCGAAGAGCTGAGATTGATCCATCCAACATAATTGGGGACAGGAGTGCACCCACTCAAACATGAAGGATTAGGAATAACACGGAATCTAAATTTCTATCAGTTGTGGAGCCATCATCATTTGAAGAAGCTACAAAGGATGAATCTTGGGTGAAAGGCATGAATGAAGAATTAGAACTGATTGACAAGAATCAGACATGGGATCTTTTCCAGAGACCCGAAGGTCACAATGTGATTGGTACCAAATGGGTCTTCAAAAATAAGCTTTATGAACATGGAAGTGTCATAAAAAACAAGGCATGACTGGTATATAATGGATACTCCTAGATTTAAGGCGTTGATGTTGAAGATACCTTTGCTCCAGTGGCTAGAATTGAGTCAATTAGGATTTTCCTTGAAATTCCACTCCAAGACGATATAATGTATATCAAATGGATGTCAAGACAACATTCATGAATGGTGTACTCGAAGAAGAATTCTACATTGAACAACCAGTGGGTTTTTTTCTTGGTAGAGATGAGACAATTGTCTGCAAACTGAAGAAAGAACAATATGGATTGAAGCAGGCACCAGGAGCTTGGTATTCTCCCCTGGACTCATATCTCATGAAAATGGAGTTCAAAAGAGGAGGAGTGGATCCCAATCTATATGTGAAGAATTCTCCAAAAGATCAATTCATGGTTCTAGTCTACATTGATGATATCATATTTGGTGGCAGCAGGCAGAAATCAGTGGATGAATTTTCCAATAATATGAAATCAGTATTTGAAATGTCTATGATTTGGGAGCTCACATATTTCATGGGGCTACAGGTGATTCAAAAGAAGGATTACAATTTCATTTCTCAGGAAAAATATGCAAGAGAGCTGTTTAAGAAGTTTAATATGCAAGACTCCAAACCAAGGTCAACTCCGATTGCACTTGGAACTAAACTTGGAAACCATGAGGATGTGGCCTCTGTTGACCCCACCATGTACAAGGAGATCATTGGGAGCCTACTGTACCTAACGGTGACATGACCAGATATTTTATTTTCCACATGTCTTGCTGCCCGCTTTCAAAGTAATCCAAATGAGGAACATATGGCGGCTGTGAAAATAATCATGAGGTACATTCAAGGTACACAGAACATTGGATTATATTTTGCTGTAGGTGGGAACTGCGCATTATCAGTGTTTTCTAATGAGGACTAGGCTGGTGATATAGTAGACAGAAAGACCACTAGGGGTGGAGATTTCTATATTGGGAATAACTATGTTGGTTGGTTAAGAATGAAACAAGGAAGTACTTCTCTTAGTACTGCTGAAGCTGAGTATATCTCTGCCACGAAGGCATGCACTCCACTGCTATGGATGAGACAACAACTAGCAGATATTGGTGATGAGGTAAAGCAACCAATGGTCATTTACTGTGATAACAAGAGCGCAATTGATCTTACGAAGAATCCTGTTCAACATTCTCATACAAAACATATTGAAATCCTGTATAACTTTATCAATGAAAAAGTTGAGCAAGGAGTGATTAGAATGGAGCATGTGGGAACTTATGAACAAGTGGCAGATACTCTTACCAAGACACTATCAACATCTATGTTTTAAAAGCATCGGTTAAACCTCATTGTTCAGCCACCTCCTAGTGCATAAGGAGCTTACGACATACCCCTGTCCCTAATTAGGATAATAGATTTTATCTATTTATGGATGTGATGTAGGTTTTTGGGGGATATACTTTCCAGGGGGAGTATGTTTGGAGAAAAACATTAAACAAATTGCCGATCTTTGGGTTTATTTTCAATGGGGGAGAGAGGAATAAACTAATGCATATTTAGGCATATAATGCTCCTGTGACTTGATGTGAATTCAGTGTTAGGGATAGGATGAGAAGGATGAATAAATTCAGACATTTTTAGGCATGTAATGCTCCTGTGACATGATGTGAATTTAGTGTCAGTGATAGGATGAAAAGGATGGGAAGGAATATATCGGTCATGTAATGATTCTTGGGCATCATTGTGAATTCCAAAACACTAGACCCCAATTCAATATTCCTCTCTTGTTTTCTACACCGAGCATTGCTCACGTAGACTTAGAGTTTCGGCTGAGTTGATTCTTGCGTTTTTGGTTTGCACATGGTTGGGGATCTATTGAATTTATTTTTTGACGGCCAACAAACCCATAGAGGGAGATTGTTGGAACCATGTTCTTCTCTACCTGACATGGAGTATGGTTTTTTCTTTTTGTCAATCCTTAGTGGAAGTTCTGAATGTGTACCAGAAAAGTAATCACACAGTTCAAGCATACAACAATATTAAAGGTGGCGTCGTTTCCAAGTGTTTGCCGAATTTTTGGGCCTGAAAATTGACAAATGGAGAAAAGTGATTTTGGAAAAGATACTTGCACGCCGTGTACATGAAGGAGAGGAAACATGCGCTCCATATGTTTTTCAAGATCAGAACATGGAAAAATGGAAAAGGGATAAAGGTCGCGCAAGTTTTGGGCTGGTCGTGCAAGTGACTTGTGCGCTGAGAAATGACTTGCACGTCGATTCCTAGGAGGTTGAAAAGTTGCGAACCTATTGTTCTTTATGATCAGAACTCCAAAATATGGAAAAGGGAAGAGGTTCATGCAATTATTGGTTTGGTCGGGCAAGTGAGTTACGCGATAGAGGCTAGGGATGTTGGAGCTACGCGCCGGGACTTGCGCGTCGTGAGGACACTTGCACGCCACCGCGTAGGGGGTCCAGTTTGCCTATAAATAGAGGACCACCCCTCCTCATTTGTAGAGATTTTTCGAGCTCTCATCGTGCAAGTGGTTGAGCCGTACAAGTGGTTGATGGGTCGCGCAAGTAGAGGTTGTGCGCTGGTTGTTGGCTGCGCGACCAAGGCGGTTTGGGAGTTAAAGGTACAGAGTCACAAAAGTTTGGAGTTGAAGGAGTCAGTGTCGCAAAAGTGTGTTGCTGTCACCTACGTGCCAATTTTGTACCGCGTAAGTGACTTGTGCTCCATTCTTGAAACTTTCGCGCCGGTCTTGGAGATGCGCACCAGGTGAGGTTGTTGTACGCTGGACCTTTTAGAGCTGCACGAAAACTGGAAGATTTCCCAACACCTTCGGTGAAATGTGGGATTAGTATACGAGTGAAAGTTGGACTTAAAAAGAGGATGCATTCTTTTTTAATGATGAAGAGACTTTCACGTCGATAAACTGAGTGTGACTTCACCAAGGGAAGTGAGCCAGGGGGAGTCAACATGAGTGACCCGAGGGAATCCGGGAGCTATCCCTAAACCTTTGTAAAGGCAGTGAGCCTTGGGCAGAGTGAATGTTCCCGAACTATTGTAATCCACAACTAGGGAAGATTAGTGGAATTTGGTATGACTGACAACTTGTAGGCGTATGTTCCTTGGATGTAGACCTTAGTGGTGAACCAAGTAAAAATTGTTGTGTCATCTCTTTGCATGTGAATGTTTCATTGCTGATCATATTCATCATAAAGATTTAACTAGTTCCTACCAACATGGGAATAAGATCCTTACTTTTAAAAGAAATATTTGACACCCTGATTCACCCCTCCACTCTTAAGGTATCCCAGGGTCCTACAAGAATCAAGTAGTACATAGTTATGGATGTTCCATGTATACGTTCAGCTTAGACATAGGAGTAGGGGTATTTGGGTTTCATCTACAATGGGTGTCAGGTCTACCATATTCCTCTATAGTTTATTTAAAAAAGATAATCCATACCACTGATCCTAAGCTCATGTGAATTATACTCGATGTGAGAAACATGGAATGATATGGATTACCCAAGTAAATATGGGGAGATAGAGGAGGCATCACTTTGTATCCAACTTGATGAATGACAATAAAGTCGTACGTGGTTCTTCGAGAGATCGTGCAGTTTATTATTGTGAGATTAGGACTATTTATTCTATGAGGTTTAACATCTAGCAGCTAGGATGCTATGATGCAGTGTTTAGAGTCATGCAGCGAGGACCATAGAATCCCATTTTAATGTTGTATTGTAGGGACTAATACTATATAGTTTAATGTCATGTGGTTAGGATGATGAATCATTGTTTACGGTCATATAGTTTGGAGCAGGGTTTCACTGTTATGCAAAATACTTCTTCAGAAACATTTCTTTGGTGGGAGGCATGATGAGCTATCCATCCACTGATATCAAGGCTTATGATCCATTATAATAGACCCTTCATATGACATATTGTATTTCCCTCTTTGGATAACAATTTGGTGGATTTTTATTGAGTATAATCGATGTTTTGTGGACCAGAACCATCTCTCCTTCGAGGAAAGACCAAAGGAGAACCTCCTTGTTGAAGGCTCGTGCGATCCAATTTTGGTAAACATCCAAATTATGCTAATTGTGTGGGATTTTCTCTTCTAGATGCTCCAAATCATCAAACTATGTTTGGGATTTCCAATCCATGGATAGATGATCAAAAATGGCCACACAGAGCTATGAAACTATACTTTCAACAGGCAAAATTTCCTCTACACCATATACTAGTGAGTACAGGGTTTCCTGTTTGGCAGTGCAGGTTGTGGTATGGTAATCCCATAAATCATGAAGGTGATTGTCTCGCAATGAATTTTTATCATTATCTACCATCATTTGGAGTATGTTGGATAGATTATTGATGAAAGCCTCTACCTTCCTATTGGCTGTTGAATTATAGAAGGATGGATGGCTATCTTTGATTCCATACTCCTGGTATAACTTTTACAACTCAACAGAGTTTATGTTGGTTCCATTGTCCGTTGGTATTGTATGAAGGACACCAAATCAGGAAAAGTTGTTGGCCTTCATAAATTTAACAACTATTTTTTTCCGACCTCTTTCAGGTGTATAGATTTGTCCCAATTGGAGAAGAAAATGGTTTCTATAAGAATGAACTCTAATTGTATGGATGTGGTGGGATGATATGGTCTCACAAAATCCACCCCCAAGTGGAAAATGTCCAGGAGTACTTAGGTGTGTCAAGTAGCTCTGGGGGTTGGTGAATAACATTGGTATAAACTTGGTAGGAATGAAACTTCTTGGGGAATATGGTGCAATCCTATATCATAGTGGGAAATTAGTATCCATGACTTTGAATTTGATGGCAGATCTTGGTTCCTGATTCATGTGCTTAACAAGCTTCGGTGTGCACTTCTTTCATGGCGGAAGCAGTCTCTTCTACACCAATACACCTATGAAAGACTTTGTCAAGGCCTCATTTGTATAGAACTTTTTCATGGTCTATGCCATTGTACAAGACCAAGTTGATGGGCCAACTCTAGATATGTTCTCTTCTAGCCATATCTAGTGGGAGTTCCCCCCCTTTAGAGGAAATTTTTCAGAGGAGTCATCCAACTAGTGGTGTGACCATAAGGATTAGAAATGGGACAAATCTCATTGATTTTCTCCGTATCGTTATGAATAAATGGAAATAACCTCTGATGATGGGAAAATATGATGACTATATCATCCTGGTCTGGATCATCCATGGATGTAGTTTCATATTCCATCACATCGACTTGATCATTTTGCGACCGGGGGACATAAGTCAACGTTGGATCTGATGGGAATTCTGTCATTTGTTCTCGAACATGGTTCATCAAGGGGGACAACACTTCCTTCTAAATTGAATAATAACCAATGAATATCTTGTTTACTGGCTCTGAATAACCTTTTATCTTCATGTGTTCGCCCTGTGTATAATGTGCCAGCTCTAGGCCGACACTGAGGGCCTGGTATTCTGCTTCATTATTTGTGCATCCATATGATTGTAAGAAGGATTAAGACAAGAAGGACTTAAATAGGATATAAATATTACTCCCATCCCTACTTTTTTGAGCTTAATATCCTCCATCCTTTTCCATGTTGGTCTCTTGGAAGAACCATTTAAGTACATTTCCCATGTTTGTGGGCCTTCATGTGGTCAGAATAATTCTTCCTCAAAATCTTCTATATCCAATGGGTTCATTAATTCTGAGGGGTGCTCCACCAGGAAGTATGCTAATGCCAATACATTGATTGCTTCTTTGGGGAACATACCATATGTCAAACTATTGTAGGATGACTGCCCACCATGTTTGGAATCTAGTTTGCATGGGATGACTGAGGATAAACCTGAGTGGGTTGCAGCGAGAGACAAGATGGACCTCATGGTGCTAAAGGTAGTGCATGAACTTCTAAAATTTAGAGATTTGGTCTAGGAAGTTCTTTTTTATTCTTAAATATTTACTCTAAGAATCGATTATTGTTCAATTGAAGTAATATAGATCATTCTCGATACCAGTATCATTCTTCTGAGTGAAGAAAGTTCCTAATTACTGTTCCAAGGCTGTTACATAAAAAACGATTGGTCTCCCCTTAATTGGTGACATCAAAACTTGTGGGATTAGGATATATCTTTTGAGATTTTTGAACACTTCATGACAATTCTTATCCTACATATACAAAACCCATTACGTCATTAACCTGGTGAAAGGTAAACATTTACCAGCAATATTGGCTATGATGCACTAAATGCAGTCCATGTGCCCCTGGAGACCCCTCTGCTTAGTGAGGATGAGAGGTTATGTCATGAAAAGGATAGTGTTTTTCTTTTGAGGGTTGACTACGATACCATGGTGGTATATGACGAAGATTAGTAATTTTCTCAGAGGTAACTCTGAAGTTTATCTTTTTGGGATTCATCTTATAACATTGCTATCACAAATTGTTGACGAAAATTTCAAGATCTACAAGGTGGTTTGAGCGCTGTCGTGACTTAACCACCAGATCCTTGTTGTAGAACATGGCAAATTTTCCTAGTAAGGTCTTTATAATGTGATTCATGGCACACATATATGTAGCCACGACATTTTTTTTAGACAAAAGGGCATCACTTTATAAAATAACCCTCATTGATGGTCCCTTAAATCAATATATTCTTCATCTCCATGGTCCATTAAGATCCGGTTGTATCCCATATATCTTTCCATGTGAGAGATGGCCTCATACCTAGTGGTTTCATTGATCTATAATTCCATGATCAAGACTAGAAGATCATCTCTTGGGAAGTGCTGATTATGGTTGCCGATGTCAATGTAGACTCCAATATTTCCATTATTATTTTTGAAAGAGACTATGTTCACCAGCCAAATAGGATATTGGACGTCCTAGATGAAGTTATCTCTCATCATCTTTCCATATTCAGCCTCTATTTTGGCAACATGCATCGGGTGGGTCTTTCTGGCTGCCCACTTATAGCCATGATGGTATTTCGGTAGACCCAGATGATGAGTGGCGACCTCTGGATCGATGACTCAAATTTCTATGTAGGTCCAAGTAAACACATATTGATTATTTTTTTTGGAAGGAGGTATATTCCTCTTGCTTTTTGAAAAGCATGTCCATACTAATCAGAGTGAGTTGTGGGTCATCCTCAGTGTCCTGGGTTATTTACCTAAGTTAATCAATTGTGGTGGAGATACCTTCTTTGAATGAAGAAGGGGTATCTTTGAGGTTGTTTTATCCTTCTTCTTCTACATCAACATCATCATCTTCTTCCTCTTCTGATGGAGATAGAATTCTCGAGATTAACTATCTGGTGTTGGGAGTGAAATTGTCTTATGCATTAGTGAGTAACGTGGGAAAAATTTGGGGTCTCAATGATGGGCCGATAGCATATTTGTTTGGGAGTTCCCAAATATCATAGGGGGTTATCAGCACTTCAGTGTCTTTGGACTTGGCAGCCATAACTAAAACCATGTAGATGATTGATTCTGTATCTGATCTTGAACTTACACATTCATCTAGGTTGATGTGTAATACAGATTCTTCCCTATTCTATTGGAGGGGACCGGCAGGAGCCATTTCCAATCCATTCGGGGTAGTGATCTTGTCAACATCGTTAGCCAAAGACTGTTTCTATTCCAGTTCATAGAGCCCTTCATCAATGTAATATGACCCAAAGGATTATAATGTGGTTTTATTGTCCTGAAATGTACAGTTTTTACAATTAGCATAATATTTGACGCACTAACAGTATGGTGACAGAATTGTAGTGTGATGATGCAGCTAGGGCCACCCTAACATGACATTGAAGGTATTACTTAGTCATACTACCAGAAACTCAGAATCAAATACGAGATCCCGAAGCTATGTTTTGAGCTTGATTCATCCCAATGGCTTCTACAAGATCTTTTCATACCCTAATATAGTTGTGGTGTAGGGTGTTAGATTGTAGGAATCAAAGCCTAATCGACAATGTTTTTGCATCAGGAGGAGGTTGACTCCGAAGCCTTTGTCAATGGAACTTCTTCAAAAACTAATTCCATTTATCTAACCAGACACATATAATGGTTTGATGAAACCTTGAATGATGGAATCTTCATCTATGTCTATGAAGGAGATAACATCATGAAATTCATTGGGATTGGTCTCCATCCGATATACCTCAACAGCTACTACTTCGGCCTCAAATTCATGGGGACTATTATGGCTTCGATGAATGCCTCCATTAGGTCTATAAATAGAATCAAGGTATCTATGATTGATATATTCATAGATACGAAGGCTATTGGCTTCATAATATCATATTTTTGTTATAAAGGTCAGTACCTCCATACCAATAGATTCCCTTTCACAGGCTATTTAGGGGAATGATCTTTGGAAATAGATGGTCTGACCTCTGTGACAGGAGCTGGCAGTGTTGTGGTACATTATGTGTTCGACGCAACAGATCTGCATGTAAGAATTGGGTGATTGAATATGTGTTCTTCCTCTGATGGATACACCAAGGCGAATGGGCTTGGATTTATTCCATCAAGGGTGGATGAGCATTCTGGTTCGCATTGTGTCTTCCGGAGGGTCCTTCCATGAATTTCCACAATATTAACAGGTTGAGCTAAGGTGTGGATGGGAATTTGACTCCTTCCATGATTATTCCTTCCAGGAAACCCTTGGCCTGTAAAGCCTCTTCCTCCAACTCTCCAATTGGATGTGAGGAATTCAGGTTCATGGCTATAGTCATTATTAAAGAAGGGAGCCTAGACCTGACCTTATTATAGGTCTATATCTAAGAGGGAATGAACCACAATAATGGGTGGGATGACTATCGTCTCAGCTCATTGTTATTCCTATATGGTAGAATATAGGAATTTTTTGTGTGAGAACTTGAGGTAAAAATTCCCCCATTCATGCTGGCTAGGGTTTCTCCCTCTCTTCCATTGATGCACTGCAACTTGGAATTTTCAGTCTTATAGGGGAATTTTGATTTATAAATACCCCCATTCCTACAGGTTGGGGTTGTTCCTGCATTGTATTCATAGCTGCTACTATTTCCACCTTCTGGATTTCACGCATTCTTTGTGGGTATGACCCATGTATGGTTCTAGATTTTCTCGGTATTGATGGGTTCTTGAAGACATGATCATTGCCTGCTAGATGGATTTCATTAAGTGGGAAGAATGATGAATGTTCTTAGTTTCCTTGATCAGGATCTTTTGATGTATTGATCTCGTTGGGCACGACTGTTATGAGACATACTCCAGATTGGTTTTTTAGCATTCCTTAATTCATGAGTAGGGATTTTATTTAATATTTTCCGTTGTGTAAAGAAATTTCAAGATGTCATTTCTAATGAGGTCTGCTATATGGGATGTGAGGTGAATTATAGAGATCCATGTCCCCCTCATCCCCTAATATGATCTCAAAATGGGGCATCACCAATGAGGCAACAAAACTTGTGCAGTACGTAGAGGCAAGGTAATTAAAGGTTATTGTATTAAATTTTTGACCATGGTTTCTATGCAGACGAGAGGGATACTAGGTCTATTAGATTATAGATCTCCCTTAATATGTTGACATGGTATGCATGCACTTCATAGGGAAAGAACATTAATTGTATTTGGAGAAGATTCATCCAGATGTTGAGGCGAATTCCATGCATTAATTCTCAGACAAGGTCCATGGTATGTCGAAGTGAATAGTGTCTATAGGGATATACATCACTAGTATGTTATTCTTATCAATTTTTTATTTAACGAGAAACATATTGTGTTTTCATTCTTCCAGGGAATCCTCTACTTGATAAGCCAAGCTTGACTTATTAATAATTTTTATCCAAGCTGCCGGGCTGGTAGGAGCCTCATTGATATGAAAATGGTGCGAAGGTGGATCGAAAGATGAGCATGGACCATGGCGGTCCTCTATTCCAAAAAAATATCACTCATCCTATATATGGAGTTTGACATTTCTAACTCTATCTTTTTTGAGTGCCTCAGTATATGAGAGATTTCTCACATTTTTCCTGGAAAAAGGAGGGCCTTCATTCAAATGTGAATTTGGATTGTGGGGAGTAAATTCTCTATTGGTGCTACAATGGAAAGGGATACCATTACAACATGATTCCTGAACACAGGGAGTTTCCCTATTGTGTATTCTCTAGGGAGGAACATTAGGAAGGGCCAAAATTAGTGGAGGACATTCTTGCTTTTTGATGTCACTTGGGGGAGGACCTTCTCGATGACCACTATGATGGAGATGACTACGATCACAACATTCTATCTGGATCCATGGAGAATTTATGTAATGTATATCCTAGGGAGGGACTTCAGGATGTACTACAATGAGTGGAGGACCCTCTCGTTGCTTGATGTTACTATTTGGAAGGCCATCACTGCAACATTCATTTTCGGGGAGGTCCATCACAATGACACTCATCATGGAAAGGAATACTAACATGACTCGACATCCGAATATAAGGAGAAGTATATCTATAGTGTATAACCTAGGGAGAACCATCATGGAAGAAAATTGCAAGGGGAGGACCTTCTTGCTCTCTAATCTTCAGGTCTAGTGGAGGGCTACCCTGAAAAGCATCAGGAGATAAGCTCTGATGATTGATCATTCCTAGCCCACAGAGTAAGCCCCCTTGGATGATCTTGGGAGGACTATCAGATCTGATGGTAGAAATATTACGAGGAGGGCCTTCTCTACTACTACTGACTCCTCCATAATTTGGTAATGGATTGATAGGGTCATGAGACAGTATTGATATATGTTTAAGGGAATCAATAACTGCAGCTTCTAGAAGAGAATGATTATGTATGAGCTCTTCGGTTTCTGATTGCATTTAGCACATTTCCTTTTTGGATGCTCTCTTGTTGGTAAATGGGGCTGTCTGCTCTTGGTAACAACCTTCATATATGGGTCCTAATTTTTTTGGTTCACATAATGTTTCTTGGATATTCCGATAGGAATATTGAGGTTTGATAGGGATATATGCCTGCATTGGAGTGGAAACCACGTTGGACCGATGCCCCCTAGTTGGAATGGGTATTTGTTCCTGATCTGGTTGTCTGTGTGTTGTGGGATATTGTCATCGACCCTCCTAGACTAGAGTTGGTATTCATAACTCCTCCTATGTGAAAAACCCATTTTTTAGTAAGTCCTTCTATTAGAGGAAACCATGTTGTGGGCCTGGTTCCCCACCTTTTCCGCCGATGCAATGATATCTTGGAATGTTTGGAAGGAATTGTCTAGAATCAACATCTAATATTCCATCAACTCTAAGATGTGATGTGATATGTATTGGGATGAAATGGGTATTAAGTCCCATTCTGAATATATCCTCCATAGTTTTCCAATAGATATTAGTAGTTCTCCTATGTCGAGACATAGGAATGAGTCTACTATTGGTTGTCTTTTATAGTTGCCACTGTATTTGACTGGTTGGGTTCATATTTGCAGATGAGAATTTTCATCTTCTCTCTTGATGCTATATTTTTCTCACAGGATTTGCATGTATCTACATGAATTTGAATTTGCTCATATTTTCTTGCCTCCATATTTGGAGGGTGGTCTTAATACACATCAGTAGGTATTTGTGCTTACTTGTAGCCAGTTGTCGTCCTATCTGGATGACAATATTCTTGTGCATCGACTAATATCTGCATCTGCCTATAATTTACAGCTCCATCTACATAGCAGGACTAACGAGTGCTAAAAAGAAAGTTCAAGTACTTTTATTATGCCACCCTAATTCTGTGGTGAGTTTTAGTGGAGGGGGAAGAGTTTTATTTATTTTATTTGAATGCCTTTTTGTTTACATGAAGAATTTACTCCTTAGAAATTGGGGTGATAGCTTTTTCCTGATTAAATATTTTTCCTCCCTTGGTGGGAAGCGTGAGGGGACCCGGTCTTATGGTCTTTATGTGGCTCCCTCGGCATAAGGTCCTCTTCAGCATTAGGATATATGGTCTCCTGGTGTTTCCAATGAAACTCTTTGGCAGGGGCCCACATGTTTGGCTCATGTGCATTTGAGATGAAGTTTTCATCATTGACTTCATCTACCTCCCTAAGATAAGGGATGTGCATGATGTCGCATTCCGGGGATAGACTCCTGAAATGGTTCAAGATGACCATCAGGGATGCATTTTGTGGGGGTTCCAGCCGCGGTTGAGGAGGCTGCTGGTGAGATTTCACAGACTGGAGGGCTTTTCGTGTGGCCTCCACTATAGGGAGAGTGCGATTTTTGTTGTACTCCTTGATCGACATGTTGGATAACCAACATTGAAGCTGTTGGGTTAGTGAGGGGATCCTTGTCTTATTCCAGGCCCTGAATACCTGCAGGATTACTTAGGATCATGTCTGCATTGGTTTCCAGGATGTCATTTGGATCAATGATTTCTCTAAGAATACTGAAAATATGACGTATATAGACAATAAATACCTGTCAAAGTAGAATCTCTTGAACATATGCATGTTCGAAAAATAATCTTGTCCTCGTTCTCTTTTTTTGTGAGGCGAAGGGGCTCGAGTGGGGTGGGACCACTACCTTGGTTAAGGATTCACATCTGGTTCACCATTTTAATTTCAAACCCCCGAGGTGGCGCATTCACGGGTTTTGAAAAATGCATTTTTTTTTCATCTAGATCTGCATCATTATCTTTTAAAGAAGGATTGGTTTAACCCCATGTGGACTGGTTGGTTTATCCCTTATATATTATGAAGGAGGTAAAATAGTGAAATGGTCCCAGTAGGTGATTACATGGGGTCATGTTTTCTTAAAATCACTCATGTTAGGATATAGCTTCCTCAGGTGGTCTCCAACTGGTTTATTTGTTGAGCCAAAAACACCAAACAACTCTGGTATCCATGATACATGGACCTTCATTCCAATGGTATGCACTCGTTGGGTGATGATTTGGGCAACGACACTTAAGGAATCCATTGGTCGAGAGGATGGGAGTTCGGTCTCATTGCACCCTTTCAGTGGAAATTATTCCCTATTCTAGGACTCTCTTATAGACTTATGTCGTGTTTGTAAGTTCATGAATCCTTGGATCATTCTGGAAGAGTGTATCCACAAGTTACACCTGGTTTACGAGATCATCATATCCACACATGAATTTGATGTGACAGAGGAAATTCTGACCTAATCCATGCAAAAAGGCGCTCTGGAGTTTATGGTCTTCCAGGGGGGACGAAAGATGGCTCGATATGTGGATCAGACTCGTAAGATGAGTTTCCTACATATCCTTTGGAGAGAAATCATTTCCCACACTATTAGGGATGGGTTGGGGCTTATCCATGAAGGATTCCCATTTGAAAGAACATTATTGGGTGAAAACTTTCATAATGGGGTAGTTTTTGAGCTGGGGCCTTCAAGCAGGTGTCCTACATATCCTGATTTGAATAGAAATTAGTGTTCTCGAAGTTCAATAAGGGTTTGGTGGATTGTATAATTGTCTAAAATATCTAATTCCATTATATTAACACTCGGTGTGAGAAATAAGAGGATTTTAGGGATCCAACATACCACAAACCCCATCTCCCTCTAATGGGAGAGGGAAGACCTATGATGGAAGAAGCTGAGGCGACGATGGGTGAGTGCGCGGAGCAAAGAACCCTTCAATGTGGGATGACATCAGGGGTCATGTGGATCGACCCTCGGATGAATAGGGACTAACCTCAGAGGGAGATCCCATAATTGTGCTCTAAGAAAGGGGAGGAATTTCACCACCCATAAAAAGGAGGAGTGACCATGATTCCTTCCACTGATCATCATTCCTCATTAAATGGAAAAGAAAATGATCGCCCTTAATCAGTAGAACTGGGAGGTTCATGTCAGAATCCCGTTGTAGAAATCTAGGATACCATGAGAATATAGACTTATTGGAATCTTGGGAGTCCAAACCATTGTAGGGACAACATTCGTGACTCTACTTACCATGTTTATGTAGACTCAAAGGGGTGTGCTGATACGCTTGATGATCAGACCATATGGGTTCGGTGGATTTGGAGGAGGATTTGGCTTAATGTCAAGGGACTTGTTATTAGAGGGGGTATATAGGACTTGACCATAGTGTAGGGGTGAGATTGGAGTAGAAGGTAAGGACACCTGAATATGCCCTAATCCATGTACGGTTTTCCAATGCGGGGTGGGGTAAACTCTACATACCATAGTGGTATGTGGGTAATTGGGTCATCGACATACTGAAGTAGTATGCAGGCATTGGAATGGACCACCGCACACCACAGTGGTATATAGTCCTTGATGCGGTCTGCCACGCCACTTCAGGTTCCATACGTGTTGTGATTAAATACGCAGCGCGTGGTTCAATCCACATCGTGATACACTTTGTGGAACACTGTATCGAAGGAGGGTTCTAGAACCTATCATTCGTGAGGAATTTATCCACGAGGAATTTTTGGTTAAAGATGACACCCATTTGGTTCATGGTTTTCCCATTATTTTTATGTTTTTTTATTTTTAAGGACTGCAGCTGGTTATATCTGCGAAAACATGGGTTGTGGTTTGCATGTTGGTGATGATTTGAAATTGAATCTGGAATCCTCTCCAAATTTTTTCTCCCAACCTCTGGGGTATCCTCTGTGCTTTCATCATCAATACTTCTCAATTCATTATGTGATCCTTTTATAGATCTTGGTAAAAACATATCTATGGGAGTTCACTACCATTTGTGTAATCCCATGGAGAGATATCTCGATCTGCAGAAGACTTAGTCAACAGGGGATTTTGGAGGTTGCAGTTCGTGAGTCATGGTTTGATGAACCCTACCAATTTGGTTAGTCTGAGAACTACGGAGTTTACGATACAGTATATCGATGGCCTTCATGTGCTTGATTATACCAGTGATGTGGTTAAAAGGATCCAGGGTTTTCTGGCCATTGCTCGACGGTCTAGCACCACGTTGGTCATTCTACGTACCGGTGGTTCGTAGATCATGTTTTCCATGAATCCTTCCCAGTGATGGTAGGAGGGTCATATAAAACTCTTCATAAATTCAATTTCTACATGTTTCATCTAATGTTTTCAACTCAATTGGAATCCATTCGCTTTACTTTACTTGCAATAATGTTGGATTCCCTCTGAAAAGTGATTGTGGGAGTATTTTATTCCCTTTTCAATGTTTCTAGAACCCTATAGATACTAACTAGTGGTTTTAACATCTTTCATTATAAACAAGCATTAAATATTTCAAGTGGTTTTACTTGAAAATATTCTAAATAAATTTTTAATATAAGTTTTTCTAATTATTTTCTTTTTCATCACCAAGATGTTGACACCACAACTCGGTTTCATATGAGTGACGTGTATCAGTTTTCTATCAATTTACAATATTTGGTTTTCATAATTTTATACATAAAGACTGTTATTCAGCTATTCGATAACATAACATATGCTATCTTTAAATATGTAGAAACCCTTTTTTTTAATTACTAAAATAAAATAATCCATATCAAAAAGGAAATGGAAATAATGTTCCTGGTCACACTAGAAATATAATAATAGTTCATTAAAAATAAATCCAATACAATTAGTAATGTGAGATGGTAGTATTCAATAAATAGAGCATAAAACATAACTCCATTAAAAACTCATATATCCACCTCATATCTAGTAATAGTATTAAATTTACATGGTTCCTATATTTGGATACAAACATGAGAACCACATGCAGTATCTAATACTCAGATTATAGATATGGAACTATTGATGTTAATAATGAACACACCAGAAGCTTCCCCATAATTATTTGGGAATGTGTAAATCCTCTTATAGTTCCCCTACTTTCCACATGAAAAACATAATTAATCCTATTACTTTCCTTTCCATTGGATCATATTTTTCTAGGAGGGAAAATTTCATGGATCCTTAGACATGAAATGAGTCTTTGGCCCATTTACCTTATTCATGTTCATCTCATTCACTATTAGGATAGAAGATTTGTCCTTCAAATGTCTTTATCAACTTGGTGGATAAGTGTAATATGTTTTGATAGTGACTTATTTCTATTGATCGTACTATAAATTAAAAAAAACTGGAAATGATTTTGGGTAGTGGGGAGAGAATGAGATCTGTGTGGAACTCATTAGGGGTATAAACCCCCAATCTTTCTAGGCACTCAATGTAGCCAAATATCCTGACTAAATGTTTTCTAGTTGGAAAGGCTCCCTAATATTTCATGTGAAAAAGTCCATTGGAGATCTCGTATCTCTCAAACATCAATTCCTCTTGATAGAGATCCTAAGGTGAGAAACTGGTTTATATACATCTATATCCTCATATTGATTTAAAATCTCATTATACAGGAAGGATAAAATAAAAAATTGTATATCCATGGTTCCATCCACATGCTTTACACATAGAGATACTTCTTACTCACTAGTCCCATTTCAATGTGACTTATAATTTGGGGTTTCCATTGCATATAATTTCTTTTTTTGGAAGATTATTATGTGCAAGTGATTGTAACATTCCTATAAATTCATATTTGTGAGATGGTTATCCTTGTCTAGTATGGATAAAAATAATATAGTCAAAGATTATTAATATTCCATTTTCTAAAAATTAATAGAATTTAATTAGTAATTGTTTTAATTACAAAAAAAAAATATTTTATTAAATTCTTATTAATCTCCCATTATTTTTCGACACATAATATCCATCACCAAAAGTTTTAGAATAACATATCCCTTATATATTCTTTTGGTAACAATCCATATTACCATCTCAAAACCCATACGTGGGATTGTGAAAAATTTGATGTGTTTTAGATAGTCATAAATTTCCAACCACATGAACTCATAGTTCCTTGATCTGTTGAGTGGAATCTCCAATGTTGAAATATTATTTTTTAGATTTCCCCAACCTCGATGTATTCGTAATACTGATTCCTTATTAGGGATTAAACCCTTGATTAAAACTATATTAAGTCAACCTAAAACATCAAGATATAAATTCCATAAAATTTGAAGACACCCCAACTTGGGTTGGTCATGAAATTTTAAATACGGTGCCGATTCTAACCTAAGTATTTGAAGGACAAGCTACTTTAATATTTTAATTGAGGTATTTTTATCCATATACATAAATATCCTTTTTCTAGTTACATTCCCTATTAAAATTAAGTGTGTTTTTATTTAGTGATTATCCATGGATGGTAAAACATTTACGCATACTATGATTATATTTTGTTTTATATTAATTTAAAATTCATCCATTCCTTAGGTGGTCATGAAATATTAATAAACAAATACATGAAAATTAAAAATTAAAATATACATGGAAAGATCATGAGATTTTTCATAGTGGTTAGAATATCTATCATATGATAAAATAACACCTGAACTTAGTAGAAAACACTTGGAATGGTAGCTTGGACCATGTGGAATCATTCCACCCTTTGGTTACTTTATATCACCTTGATTGGTTTAACCTTAGCTCCTTGAACCAAACCACCTCCTCCCTCGTAGAAGATCTATATTTACATATTCTTTTACTCACATGAATGTGAGGAGATCCAATGAATTTGATAAATGGGGTTTACATAAAAGAAAATATGGGCACATAAGACCTTACTTAATAAAGAGGAGGGAAATATTGAAAATATATCAATAAAAATTTAATCATAATAAATTAAAATAAATCAATCACAAAAAATGGTCTGGTATAATCTCATGGTCATCCACACATTAAGAAATGAGGTGACGTATATCCTGAGTGTGAGAAAAACTAAAGGGTGCATTATTAGTTTATTTAGGTGTAGGAACATAAGAAGCTGAATAAAATGGATGAGCATGAAATCTAATAAAAATTATTGATTGAATCACTATAACTATATTCACAAAATACATATATGGTTACATCAACATAGTTAACTGACAAATAAAATGGAATCCATGCTCTATATTCCCAAAGAATTACCAAATATCCTGCATAAAAATCATTAATAAAGATGTAAGGAACCACTTTATTTTTAAAGTCTCATGTCACTGGTTGAATATTCATCCCAAAAACTAAATATGAAAATATTTATTCTAATAATTACTTGAAAAATATCTTAGAACGGTTATATTCGATGGCCTTCTTGATTATTTATCTATACGTTCTAAGGTTGATGACATCTGTTATAACAAAATCATTTTTCTTTTTAGAATGAATCTTAATGTATAATATATTCAATATATTTTCCACCAAGTTACCATATAATACACCCTTTATCTCTTCCCAAACAATTTTCATTATTAAATTTTTTTGAACCAGAGGAGGAACAAGATAAATAAAAGTAGAAGCATATGAAAATAGGTTTATATTTATCCATGAGATATGTATATTTATACCCTCAATATTGTCACAAATAAATTTCACATGATGTAAAATCCCATAAATATACTTTTTAATATGATTAATATGTATAAATATCCTACCTTGAATGTGATTTATAATTCTAGATATGTCCATAGATAGTCCTTCTTCCATAAATTCTTCAAAATTTGATCCAAAGTTCAAAAATAAATGGTAAAAAATATTGATAAAATAAATATTAAACTCATTTAGAATATCCCTTTTAATGTACGAAACAATAGAAGGATGGGTACTATCAAATATATGAGGTCCCAAAACACACAAGAGAGGCATTCCAAGAAGGTTTTGTCTCATATACTATACCATCTTTTTCTACACCAAAAGTATTTACAAGTGTTGGACCAATAATTTCATCAAGCACATATTCCATAATTTTTTATACCTATTTTCATCCTGAAAGATGATTCATGGAGTGGTTTTTTCAATACTAACATCAAGATCAATTCTTTCAACCAATGGGCATTTAATGATTAGAAGAAAAATTCGAATGTAAGGTCCACCAAGATCAAGTGGGATGACATCATTATTATAATGATCATCACATTGATCATAAAATGAGAAATCTGTAATAAAAATGAAGATTAAGTTCTTATATAACTAAATAAGCGGTGGATATAAAGTAGAATCTATCATATATTATGAAATATTAATACATTCACTTGACTGCTTTCCTTTTTCTTTTCAAAAGGAATGAACTATCCATTTTATTAATCCATTTTATAATCATTATCAATATCAATAGTATTAGAGTCAGAATAGTGTATTCCTATTAAATATCAAGGGTAATTCTAACCATTATACAATAGAGTATCAATGATAGTTTATTCTCCCCTTTATCTTCCATTGGAATAGTCACTTTCTTGGAGGACTTATCCCCTTCTTCACTTTCTTCCTTTATTGTAACTGATGGAACAACATTCTCACTAGAATCATCCTCATCCTGAAAATTATAAACATTTATTCTATTTAAATATGATGATGGTTTAGTCTCTTCAGTATTAGAATAAAATTCTTCTTCATTATACTTAAGAGATTCAAGAGGCACTATAGGCCCATAAGACACATTTTGGTCCGTTGATATTTACACTGATGTATGTGTAGTGACATCCACTAGCCTCTGAGGTACATGACATAGTCCAACCAAATCCTAAGGAAAGGTATTCACATGATCTTCATAATATCACCTAAAATTTTCATTTAAATCAATTGTTTCATCTCCAAAAATTATTACATCATCATCCCTTTATATGTAAACTTATTTCTTATAATAATAACCATCATTACAAGAAGTCATAATCATAGATTAGATTTATATTTCAGCTGCGATGGATATAGAAATAAATTAAAATTTTCATCCAACTGGTCACAATAATCCACCCATAATTTTCTCTATTGGTTTTAGTTATCTTTTATTCACTTAAAAATGGTTTTATGTTGTTAAATTCATCAAGAGGAAACTGAATTTTTTCTTTGAGGGAAAATTAATTTTGAATCAAGTATGTAATTGATGAAATAAAGATATATAAGGAGGTTAAATATGGAATAAGTATGGATAATTTTCATATTCCACATAAAATATCTATCCCAATCTACTTTCCCACACTTCTTTAAAACATATATGATAAATATATCAAGGTGTCTTGAAATACAAAATTTCCCTTTTTATAAGGCATATTAGGTGCTGAAATAATTTATGAAATAATCAAAACCCACCTTCCCTCTCCCTAGAATTAGGTGTTTTATGATTTTCCCACATTTAAATCTTATTTATCCCTTTCAATTTCAAAATTACCACGGATAGTGGGGTAGTACCTTTGAAAATATTCAGACTCACCTTCATGAGGAACATTTAGATTCTTCTCCCACTAATTTAAAGATAAAACCAATTATATTCCATATTTTATGGTTAACAAGTACCGTTTATACTCAATAATTTCTAAATATATATTCAAGTCATAATTCGATACTAAAATTGGGTATATTGACCTACCAATATCATAAAACTTTTCTTCATTTCCTAACTGTTTGATAAAACTCTCTAATAATGATTTTCATGACCTTATAAATTTGATATCTACTCCCTTATATAGCATAATGAATTGATTTAATTCGTGTCAGTTGAGCGGATTGGATGATACAACCATAGTATATTTTTATTTCTTAAATGTATGTGACTCTTCAAGTAGATATATATCCCAATATCATATCATTGTCACCATTTTCACAAGTGTTTTTTAGGTATGTTTTTCGAGATGAAGGGGATGATTCATTTTTTGAGAGGGATTTGAGATAGTCAATGATTTAAGAATTGAGATAAGCTAAATATAATTTTAGTGTCGTAAGACATTAAATTATCTTGGAAAAAAAATAAAAAATTGACTAAATAGAATAAATAAAATTTTAATGAAAGTCATAAATAAATAAAATAATAATGGTAGGTTTAATAACCACATAATCTTCTACATAGGTAAATTATGTCATTCATGGTATGTTCACATAGAGATTCACATTCCATATCACATAATGAAATTTATTCTAGGTATACTAACCCTATGACTTACTACATGACTAACTTCAAAGTTCGTCAACTAATAGTGTGACATTATATACAATAGTTTTATCATTACAACAATTTTATAGAGTTGCAGTAGATTTATTTACCATATGACTAACCTCATAGTAACTAGGGATTACATGAACTTGTGACCATTGTAATAAATTTATCACCAATCTCACGTTTAAATCATATTTCTCAAAAATACATGTAAATATCAATAAATAAACAATGATAAAAAAAGTAATTCAGTAAGCATAAAATAAAGGCCATATATTAAACAAATGTTAGGACTATAAGTAATATTGAAAAAATTCAAGTAGTTTAATAAAATAAATAATAATTAATCATTTATAATTCATGTACGATGTAATTGTGTATCTTTATATTCAAAGGTTTTATGAAAATATCAGTAAGTTGTTATTTGGCCCATTGAACTCAAGGGTGATATCACCACATTGAAAATGATCACTCAAAAATTAATTTCTATTATAAATATACTATGTCCATGAATTAGATACTAAATTTAAATAAATGTATATAGAATATTTATTTTCACAATTTATAGGGATGTATAAATTCATATCAATAGCATATTAATGTGTGTTTCGTCCTTAGAATTTGTGAACATTCAATATCTTCATCTCTGCATTCATATTAATCCAAAGATAATGCAATAAAATCACATTTCATAGTACACAGTGATAACAATAACATTCTTGGATGTGAAATATCCTAGAGGTTCTTTTTTATTTTACTTGTAGCCCCTAAAATTAGTAACATAATTACTAACTAAATCAAACAAATAGCCACTTGAGTAATAAAAAACCAAATTTTATTTTACTTTGGAGGAATTTGGAAATTATTTTAATATAATTAGAGTCTTATTCCCTACGATTATCTTGAAAATTGAAACATATACATATAATAAATTTAATATCTGGCCTACTAGAAGTTATGTATATTAAAGTCCCAATAATTACTCTATAAATAGTTTGGTCAACAGGATTTCTAGTTTCATCGAAGTCTAATTTACATCGTGTACTCATTGGAGTATCACATATTTTAGTGCTATATATAAAAAACATTTTAAAAATATATTTTTTATATTTTCATTGGTCAAAAGAAAGTCCACTATTATTTAGAAAAAAATCAAAATCAAAGGAATGTTAACACACACATTAAAATCATTTCACAATAATTTTTCATTAATAATGAAAATTCAATATATAAATAATATTTTATGAATAAAAAATTAGATCATAAAATTATATTTGAGAAAAAAAACACATTTCTATGTTCTGTTAATAAATTAGGTTGGATTATCTATACCATTTGAAAATTAATTTGAAATTAATATTGAGTTGAGCCCATCATACCAATCTCATGGAGCATATATTAACATGTAATGTGTTTTTGAATGTTTAAAAACATGATTTGGTAAATGAGGATTTCAAAATCTAGGGTGTTGTTAAACAAAGAAAATCCTCAATAATATAACAATTTATAAATGAACTCTTAACATCCGTTTGATATATATAAAAATTTATATCTTCTATATATGGTAACAATAATTTAATGGCTTCATGTTTGGATACTGGTACAAATTCCTATGTAGTAAATGAATTCATCTTGAATATTACTATATTTAACCAATGTATCCTTATATCTAATTACTACATCAAATTAATTAATCCAGTTTCTTTAATCCCATTTACTTCCCATAATTAGGTTGTCTTTTATCCTTTTAACTAGTTTGCATACATCATTTATTTTAGACGGATGTGATTATTCATGATATTTATTACCCAATGTTTGTCCATAAAAACTTCAATAAAATTCTTGGGTTCTATATTAGATATGTATTATTAATAATAAACCATATTTCTAAGATAATATTGACATTGAGTTCCTTTTTCATTATCACCTACAATAATAAATAAGGATTGGTACTTATGGGTCTGAATAATTCTGGGAGTTGAAGTTATTCATTTTTTCAATCCATATTTAATTATGGGTTGTCATTCTTGTTCTCTATTGGTAGATTTATAATTTATATAAGTAATATGCTTATTGTACATAGATTTATTTTTTATATGTAGATTTTACATATCATCATCAAGGGTTTATAAGGAAAATGTTGGTTTATATGGATTTGTCTAATAAAAAGTGAAATGAACATATTCTTCCACCAATTTTGTTATTTTAAAAAATACTATATAATATTTTTTATAGGATGGAAAACCAATTAATATTCCTTCATCAATCTTTGGTGATGACATGTACAGTTTCACTTTGGTTTTAATAATAAAGACTTTAAACCCATAAATTAATACTAATTTACATTTTTTTTACCATTCTATAGTTGATAGAGATAATTATTTAAAATAGGTCCTAAAAGTACTATATTAATTATACATCAATATATATTCATGGACTCTTAAAAAAATATATAGGTATACTATATTAATTGATCAATGTTCACGAAATTTCATTGATATTTCTAATTCTTATTTAAAAAACTCTATTTTATTGAGAGGTTATATGTGAATATAAATTGTTTCTATAGACATTATGTGAACATAAGGTTTTAATTAATTAATTTTAAAATTCATTCCCTTGATAAATTCATAATGTTACAATGGTAATTCCACTAAATATCTCTTCAAATTTTCCATACATAGAAAAATTAGTTAAAGTTTTACTTTTCTGAGCTAAGAAAAATACCCATGTGAATATTGAATAAACATTAGTAGTCACATAATGGTATTGTTTTACGACATGTTTATACACCCTATAACATACAAATAAATTCATTTAAACCATTTCATGTTGTTGATAGGTTAAATCAATTTCATATAGTGAAAGATAATTTGCACTACTTTCCTCTTGGATATGGATTACATACTTTGACATTTGGGAATTCTAATTTAAGTAGATCATTAAAAAATATATTCCTAACAATATTTATAAGAGAGTATACATTGAAATGAACTATTATTCAATTATATATTGATGATTCCTTATTAAATAAACTTAAATATGAAATACTTTGAAGAAATAAAGAATCTAAATCAACAACATAAACATTGTTATTTCATAATGTATTAAAAAATAAATTATACTTATTATAATAAATATTAGAAGATTTATTATCAAATTTAACATAAAATTAATCATGGAAACAATGAAATTATAGGAACATTATATTTTAAAAAAATCAACATATAACACTTTTTAAATTAAAATAGTTTTAGAGTTACTAATTTTCCAAGGATAATAATAATTAATTTGGAATTATCACTAAAGGTGACATGTCCATTATATAATTTTTCTAAACTCTTGACCTTGAGTATTCTCAAGTTAGGTTTCTATAATATCCACTATGAAGATAACATAATCTCTTACTATAAATATTCGAATAGGATGCCTACAATATCATACAACAAATTATTTTTGTACACAATATATATTGGGTCAAAAAAAGTTAGAAAACACATATTTCGGTATTGAAATTTTTTTGATAATGTTTTTATATTATACCTAAAATAAATAAAATTGTTTAAAAATAAATTATTCTTAGTTACATATGTGTTTCCCCATATCCAAAATCACCTTTGTTATTCCAAATAAATGATTTAGAATAATGAGAAAAGTAATTTTGTAATTCTTTCTTTATTATCAAAATTAATATCATATACCACCTCGATATTTAGGTAGTTTTTGATTACCCAAAATTATATTGAAAATATTTCATCTATAAGTACATTTCTATAATTTATTTTGAGTTGTTCATTAGAAAATTTTAGATAATTTTTTTAAATATTTCAATTTCTTTAATATCTCAAATATAATAATTTTTTATAGTAACTGATTGAGCATAATAATTATTTAGAATTTTTTATTTATTCTTTATATAATTTATATTAAGTTGATCAATTTAATAATACTCTAATATCTCTTTATTTTACATATAATAATAATCTTATAATTTATTTTCAGAAAAATAAGTATAAAGAACAATTATTGTAAGTAACTCAGATGAAGTGGCCCATAAACATAGATTTTCCCTCTCAATTATTTCAGCTTTGTTCAAATATAAATAACTAGTTCTATCATCAAATACACTCTAGGAATATTTAATAGATTTCATTGGCCTATTAACATTTTTCATCATAGTTATTTTTATACATCATATTTGGATAACCAGATTTGATAATGTTTTTTCTCTTACACCTCTAGTAGGATAATTCAATAAATTAGTCACCATTTTTTCAATTTTTTTTTCATACATTCCATTATATATTGATTTTCTAAAAAAAATATAGAAATTTTTGAATATCATAGCTAGATATCCCATATCTTTGTCACTATTTGTGTCTTATTCACTCCCACTAATTTTATCATATGTGATTACTTCTTTTGATATTGACTCATTTGATTTAAAAGCTACAGATTTATTTTCGGGTCTAACAACCTCATTTTAAACATTTATTTACTCCTCACACATCATTATCTTTCTAATTAACCCGTTTAATTTCATATTAATTATTCCACATAATTATTTATTAGTGATTTCTAAACATATCTTTTTTTAGGTAGAATTCTCAAAAATCTCTGCACCGCATTTTTCTTATCTCAGAGATTACTGACTGGAATTATTGTATTAATGATCTCATTAAAATTGTAAAACATTTTTGAAATAGGGTCATAATTTTTCATCTAAAAATAATCTTATTTGATAGTGTATGTATTCAGTAATATCTCATTAGAATTTTATTTTCTGTAATGAGATACAATAATAGTATCATACTACTACTAAATAGTATCACATATAGATATTCCATTATAATCATTTCCACCTAGCGAAAATAATAAAACATACATACCTTTTTCATTACAATAATAATAAGCTTTTGTTGTAGAGTACAACTCTTTTCTAATAGTCTGGGGTTTTCATATTTATCATATATAGTACCCCAATTATCAAAACCCAAGTTTTAATAATAGATTTTCAATTTTATTTTCCACCGATCTTAGTTTTCACCATCAAAATAGGGAGGTCAATTAGTAGAATGACCCTCATGTTTATAAGTATCTATAAATATATGATTGTAAATATATAAATTCTGACCATTCAAATAGGACTTGATCAATGTAAAAAAGTGAATTAAGATAATAATAATGTAAAACTAAGAGGCTGGATGAATAGTATTATGATACCAAATGTTGGCCCTATTGGAATTCACTTGAGGAGGTGAGGGATGAATCAAGATTTCAATATATTTTTTTTAAAAAAGTTATTAATGTAAAATAAATTTAATTTCAAAAATATCCTTATTTAAAATAATTTATGTATATATAATTTGATACGCAAATATATTTTCTAAAAGGAATGATGATTATGGAGTTAAAATATTTTAAATCACATTAATTATTTTTAAAAAATTATTAAGATAAAACAATGAATATATATCAGTAATAAATTAATACTATCAAAGTAAGTTTTTTAATACAATGTTTTATAAGTTATTTATTTAAAATTAGAAGTAATAAAATAATTTTTGAATAAATAAAAAAATAGAGAATGAAAGAACATTAAAACATAGAGTGTAATTTAAAAAATATATTAGCTATAAACTAGATCATAGTCATATATACTTGAAAATAATCCACTACAATTTTTCTTATTAAATATAACAAACTGATCTACAATCTGAATTGTGATTTATATATAAAACTACACATAGGGTAGTCCAAACTTATCACAAAGACCATTCAATAGATCTTCATGATAGAAAATAAGATTATGAAGTGAAAGATAACAGTAACAAGGAACACTTTAATATATTATAAGATTTTCGATAAAAATGTTTTCAATCACTTACAAGAGAAACTAAAATGTAATATAAAATCAAGAGAGTGAATAAAATTTTAAAATATTGATGTTTCTAAATCTATTTTTGGGTTTAGTTAATTAAAAAGGTTCTTCACCATGAATAATATTCCAAACATTGCAATTGAATATTCAGTAGTCAGTGTAGATTTATTTAATTTTTTTAAATTGATTATAAGAAAAAAGATAGTTATAATGAATATAATAATTTGATCTAATTAGAACAATATAGTATATTTTTTATAGTCCTAAACCTGCAATCCTGAATCGTGTGCTAAAAACATCAGCATTTCATTTCCAGCTTTAATAAGAGAAAACGTAACAAAATTTTTTACATCATAAAATTACAACATCAAAAGTAAATTTTGGATATTGTATATAAACAATGACATTTTATGTTTATAGTTTTATATAATATGGAAACCTCTTACAAAAAAACCCCTCTTGAAATCAAGACAGTATTATTTCCAATAAACAAATAATTTTCATATTCTCTATTATGTCATCATACTCATCCATATGAAACCCTTCGAGAAATAATTCATTTGAAATAATTATTGATAACATGGGAAAAATAATACTTAATAAGGGAAAGATCAAATCACCAGTAAGGGAAACATAAGCATTAAAAATTTAATGGAATCCTCGATAATAAGAATAACATAAGGGTTTTATGACATAATCAATGTGTATTAGGATCCCATAAGTGAAATCATACCCATAAATCATATGTCAATAAACATGTGGCATGGCGTAAATATTACAAAAATGAATGAGTCATGAGAATCAATAATCAAGAGCCATGTGATGTCAATATTTATCAAAGGAAACATTTATGACCGATACCCATGATACAGATATCATGATGGTACATTGGGACGTCATTATCATAAAACCCTTACAAAACCTTACAATTATAATAATCATACACTAAACATAAAATATTATTTTCCAGAGAACATAATAACTATCTAATGCATTAGAGGGATATAGTAGTGATGAACCATTTATATAACATATATTGGACACCCCTATTTTTCACATGATATAATCATGCACAACCCTTCATATAAGATATATCAGGATCACTTGTAATCTATAATTGGGATTATCCCTTAATATTTGGAGCTATAATGCTGATCAACCCATTATATAAGCTATATCAGGATCACCCGTGAGCTATAATGGGGATAAACCCTTCATATAAATAGCTATATTAGGGTTCAACCCTTCATAAAAATTTTCCAAGAATGATTATATAAATTAAAATGTTAGAAAAAAGTAATATTTCCTTTTATAACTTCAATGAAACCATGAAATGAAATGGGTTGTAAGGAAATCTATTGAGACAATAATTATGATTCATGATAAAGAATATGTCTGGTGTAAATTAAATATATTTTGGTTGATCATATATAATATCTAGGTTTGTTGATATTGATGAAAGGAAATTCCATTAAAATATCATTTAAAACTTTCTTTATAAAACAAAATTTTCATATTATGTATCATCAAATTATTTCATCTTATATGGAAAAGGATTTAGAAAGACCACATGGGACATTTTTTGAGGGAAATATCCTATCCATTTTTAAAATAATTATTTAAAACCTAAAACATACTCAAATATTAATGAAATTATTTTCTTGGTAAATAACATTTATACATAAAATGGAATATTTAAAACATTGTTTGGATATGAAAATGGTAAATTTTTTTCTTGCTGAGTTTGATAAAATAAAAATTCATTTCATATCTGTTTTTAAATTAAAAAAGTGACTCATTGGAAAAAACAATAATATTCTATTTGATTTAATTTTTAAAATTTCAATTATGGGTAATAATAAATTTAAAAAATCAATGTAAAACTATTTTGGAAACATTTATTGAAAATATGAGTTTAAAATAAGAACAAATCTACCAAAATAAGATGTGAAGTTGGATTTCCTAAAAAACAATATTTTCAATCATTTTATGTCCCAAAGAGAGAAAAATGAAACAATTAATTAAAATTTTTTTGAATAAAGATATGTGAGTAAAATGAAATTTTATAATTATTAAATGGTCAAATAATTTATAGTAATGTAAATTCAATCATAAACAATCTCAATTAAAAATGAGATTGTAACATAAAGCCTTTTCCAATTAGGTACCTCTTCCGTCATAATCCCTATGAATGAATACCATCAAATGAAAATTTTAATATAATTAAAATAATTATATTCTTGATATAATTCATCAAATGGGTATTATATATAGATAATAGAAAATAGGTGTACAACATCACATATGTCTTAAAGAATACAATTTGAGATGAGGGACCCTTTTAATTATTATAACCATAAAGTGAGAATTAATCAATGAGTAGATTCACTATTTCAAATTTAAATCAAAATAAGGAAAGTGTGAAGAAAAAATAAGATAATAAAAAGTCATTACACACATAATATTATTAAATATAAGACAACAAATAAGTAATATAACCCAATGAAAATTGATTGAGTTATGAAATTCTTTACCACTCAGTAATTTTCAAGCCAAATACCCTTTGAAGAAAAAATTAAAATTTAGAATAAATTACTATAAATTTCAAATGATTCATGTTATTACATGTAAATAGTTAAGTATATATACCATATATATTAAATAAGGTGCCTAACAATACAATATACCTCAATGAATGGATATTGAGATATATTCCATTACATTGAGTCCTAAAATTCTATGCTTTCCTTTAAATCCAATATAATAAACTTATATAAATCATTTGATTTATTAAGAACACTTTGTATGTTTAATAACATATAGTTAAATATTTTTTATTTTTAATGGAATATTTAAATAATACATCAGTTATGTCCATGTCAGGTGTTTTGAGGACATTTGGTTTATTGTTTCAAAATAGATTCGTTGTGTTGGTCGCTGTCTAATAAGTCATTATTCAATCATATATTGAATAATAATCATGAAATTTTTATAATATTTATAATTAAATTTTTTTTAAATCAATCTTCAATGATGGTTATGAAAAAATAAATACATTATAGTGATGGAGACGGTGGGTTGTATGTACGCACGAGTAATGTTTCCATTTTTCAACAATCAATATGAAAAGATGTTAGGTATTATTTCATAAGTCAATAATGATCATAACATCATAAATACCATATTATATATTTAAAACTAAGTATATATTTATATATATCATCCATTTTATATAATGATTAAAATATAATCACATCACTTCGTGGAAGTAGTAGTCTACATGTATGCATGAACGATGTTATAATTTTTCAATGAGTAGAAAATAAAAAAAAATGAAATATTATATTTTAAGAATGAATTATATTCAATTAATAATAATATTATTTCATATATATCATATATATTCATTAAAAGTATCATTTTTATATACCATCTAAATTGTTAGTGAAAAATAAATCATATTGCTTCGCTAGGAGATATGCCATTGTACACACAAGAGAAGTTATCGTATCCCCAATATAGTTGAAATTAAAAAGGTATACATTATTTCATAATTATATAAGTATTATTATGTTAAATATAACACAAATATACTTTATATCTATCATTATAACCATCCATGAGAGGTTTTGATAGAAAATTAATTACATTAGATCATGAGGTGACAGTCTTCCATACACACGATCAAAATTTTCATTTCCAATTTGATGGTAGAGGGGATATGTGGGTTATTACATTAATATAATGACATGTCATTATATTATATATAATATTGTTAATATATTGTAATTTTTAAAACATGATTGAATGTTGTTAATGAATAAGTAAAATAATAATTGTTTAGTGAACCCAATTATCATTTCTTAGAATAATGCCCATTCAGTCTCATATGGAAGACCCCAAGGTTGGACAGTTGGGATGAAAATAAGATCTATAATATGTATAAGCATGTTCTTGAGGAGTTTTTTTAAATATTTTATCAAGACAAATGACTTAGTAGGTGTGAATATGTGAGGGGAGGAGGTTTCCTTTTATAATGGAGGATGAGCGAAATTTTTCTTAAATACCCAAAACTATTCGATAATGGGAATAAAAACTCACCTGAAATTCGTCAAAAATGATAATTAAATTATTTGAAGTAATTTATGTTATAAATACACCTCTTAAACATAATTAAACAAGATCTAAACACATAGTTACTTAACTTCTATGTTTTCTTACATTAAAAAAATAATTTTTCACTATGGTAACTAGTCCTTTAACTATGTAAATTTTTATTGAAGACAAGAAATATAATGAGCCTTCTTCGATAAAATTTAGAAACCTGGAACAAATAGAAAATAAAATTAATAAAATAAAAATCCTATGTGTCTTGAAAATTAATTATAACATAATAACATGAAACACACAAAACACAATATTCCCTTTACATTGGAAAATTGGATTTTACTTATTTAGGGGTTGATATAATTAATATAAAATGGCCATTGGTTCGTGAATAGACTATGGTTTATATTTGGAAACATATACAAATAAATTATATGAGGTTAGGAATTTTTTAATTTTAAATTATTTAACAAAATATTATTTATTACAAAATAAAATTGATGTCAATTATGACCGTATTCATTTAATGTGACATTAAAAATACCAAAAAAGGTTTAATTTAAATACAATATTTTCAAAAATGGATATGATGTTATATTTATATAAAAAAATAATAGACTAAAATATTTCATTCAATTTATATAACTTTTTACATTTGTAGTATCATTTCATTTATGTTTAAATTAATTAATTAATTATTGTGTTGGCATTGCATAAGCATTTAAATCAATTATATAATTAATAAAAATTAAAAATAAGTTTAAAAAATTAAATTACATTTATTATTCTAAAATTTAAAATCATTATTCATTCAAATATTTCTATTTTCCCCACATGAACACATGATTTAAATTTAAAATCAAGATGGTGGCATTTTTTCGTTATCTTTACATGAATTATTATATTGGTCACTTTCTGGGAAAAGTTTCCCAAAATCATATTAATTGTCACTGAAGAAATATTTCATATATATGTCCTGAAAATATAATTTATAAATGATTTTTGGTTCATTTTAACCCTTTTCTATTTAGTTTAGCGACACGGAAAAAGCATGATTTTTAAAGAAACCAATTTTTCAAGCATAAGTTGAATTTATATTATCTATATGAATAGTAATCATTATTATATGAAGTGGATATCATATTTATAGATATATGATATATAAATTTCAGTTAAAAAATCTTCATTAGGTGTTTTTTAAATAATTAAATTTGATAAACAATATTCACTTTAAAATAGATTTCAGAAAATGTGTTTTTCAACCCCAAAATAAACATATACTAAAATTCATTATAATGATGATTTAGTAGTAATTAATTGGATCCAACAAAAATAAAAAATAAAAATGTTACATGAAATAAAATTTAAATCATAATTTAATTTCAAATTATACAATTTATTGAAAATAAATGTAATTTTTACAAAAAAATTATTTATTACTATTCATTAGAAAATCAATTTTTCCCAAAAAATACCAAAATTTAACCCTAAGTTAATTTAGATAGTTTTATTTAAAAAATTAGTTTCCTTTTATCAAATTTAGATTATAAAATCTCTCTAAATTAATCGTAATATTTTCTCACAAAAATAAATGAAAATCATTTTTTAGGAAAATATATCTTTGATGAAAACAATTAATTTACTAAAAATTGATTGATTATTTACATAGAATTTATAAATAAATTTTCATTTGATATGAAATTTTTATATATATATTCATAAATTATTTAATACTATTCATACTTCTAATTTTATTTCTTGGTTGGTCAATTAAGAATAGTGTTCCATGTCAAATATGCTATTGAACATATTATTCCTATTTTTAAATATAGGGGTGTTTAATATTACCCTCATTAATAAATTAAATCCTATAAATATATTGTTTATTCTGATAATTAATGGTTTTACATTTGAAAAAAAAATTATAGAATACCCACATCTTATAAAAGGTTAATAAATTTTCACTCGAAACGAGAGAGAGGGAATTATAAAGAGTATATAGAATAATGAATAACATAGTCCCGAATTAGGAAACATTTAATGGAATGTGAATATATGGACATGGAAGAAAATTCAATTCCCAAATAATGAAAGATAATGACAGAGACCATTGATCATAATAAGTTTAATGATAATGAGAAAGTCAATAACCACAAAACCATAAACCTAATAGGTGTGAAAAGACTACCATTCCATTGAAAATGAACTTAATAGGATAAAATTTTCATTTTAATGATCTTTTTCTTTGATATTACTGATTCACAACCCTATTTAATAAGGGAATAATTAAATAAACTTACTTGATATGTTTAATTTCGTCCTTTAATCAATTTCTAGCACAATCTCACCTTTTTCTCCAAACGATGAGTATTCAAAATGATTATTTTCAAATTTGAAGCACTAAAATTTCCTTTTAATGGATCATATGGCAATAAAACTGATAATCATCTTATTCCACCAATATTTACATATTTTAAAAATAAAAATGGTATTAAAATGGTAATTTAATTTTAAAATTAATACACCTTCATATAATGAAATAATACATTAATCTAAAAAATTGAATAGTAATACCCAAAGGTTAAAATAAACAATTCCACAAACGAAAAACCCTTAAAATAATTTTTTTATTTTATTTTCATTAAATTACTCATTTTATGGCATAGTGGGAACCCTTACATTAACTTCGTAAATTAGAAAAAATTAACTAGATTAAAAAAACTAAGAGCTAAATTTGCCACCAAAGATCACATCGTCATCTAAATCTTCATCGCTATTATAATTATACCATCATCTTCACCTCATAAAAGTCATCAATAAAAGTGTCATCTATATCCCTGTCACCAACTATTGAATGAAAATATTTCTATTTTCCAAATTCAAATTTCAAACTGAAACTATCACCAACTCAGTTGATGAGATTCCTATATCCCAAATAACCTTCACAAAATCAAAATTAATTGGTGATTTAACTATAAATATTATCTATTAACTTTCATATTTTATGCTAAACAATTCTATGATCTAATTATAAAATAAAATTAATCACATAGTCACTAAATCACTTTTCAATCATGTGGTTATCTATATCATAAAATACATGTTCCCATAATATCCCCAATACCCAGGATCATATACACACTAAAGGATATAAATTACATAAACAAATTTCCCCAAAATGTAAAGTCAAACTTCACATTAGACCAAATATTTACATGTAATTCCATATAACAAATATTCTATTAAAAAGAAATTAACGGATTCAAGACCCCATGACATAAAAACTTCACATGGCCTAATAAATTGATATTATTTTCAAAATCAACCTCAAAAATTTGTGATTTTATACATATATTTTAAGAAAACATCCCATGAAAAAAATATTAATCTCCTACGTTATCTCAACCATGCCCTGATACCAACTATAAAAACCTAGAAACCAAACTCCCAAATCCAGTGCAAAAAATCACCATTTGATTTGAAACAAACTCACCTGGGTTACCCTCAAACATGGAACCTCACATGACCATTAAAAACTCAAACATAGTTCTTAATCCCTATAGGTTAATGAATATCATCATATCCTCAAAAAAACTAGAGGGAATGAATTTTCCCAAAAAAAATTAGACAACATAATATATATATATATTATAATATAGAAAGTAAGGAATATAAAATAGGAAGATATTTTCCAAATCACAGAAATAATACATAAAAAAGAATGCAATTGAAGCATCTAGAACAACCCGAAGTTCATGTCCATCATAGAAGTAAAATAAAAATATAAATGGACTACCCTGTGTAATACCATGTGAAAAATCCTTCCATCACACTAATAGAAACCCAAAATCGGATAACTAAAACCTCAATGCCTCATTGCAACACCTTTCCTTTCCCTTCATTAAAATACATAACCAGTTATACACATTGCTTTAGGGGTGTCCAGGGTGTGATCTCAACATGCTCCATATGATTCAACACAGGTGTTTCTTATCATGATGAACATGCTCAACATTAAATAAAATTGGTAATGATAATAATTTAAATATTTTTTATATCTAAATAATGGTAATACATTCCAATTTTTCAATAGTTCAAGATTACCCATGTAAGACAACTTCAAAAAAGACCACATATATCAAATATGGTAATCAAATCTAAATACTAGAAAAAAAAATCATATTTATGATTACACAAAGGATCATTATTAGTCATAAAAACTAGAACACTTGTACCAAAACATATAAAATCATGTGCATCAAGTCCCTAGATATATGCATCAAATCTGTAGAGCATATGAACACCCCAAAAAGGGAACCTATCAATATTATATAACAAATCTCTAGAAAATTTGAGCTTGAAAGCAGAGGAATGACACATGAGTGAACCCCCCGATTATATCAATAGATGAGGACTATTACTACACCTTTCACCAAAGTACACAAGGTGTCTCATGTGATAAATTTCCCAAATCATTTCATCATAACTATGATATGAACACAATTTAATAAATCCAATACATAATTCTTTGAAAATACCATTTCACTTACCAAGAAAAGGGGATAACCGTAATGTCTCAGAAAACCAATTTTCACCAAAAAAAAATAAATCATTATAATTTATTTATAAATAATTGTATTAAAAACATAGAAATATAGTTAATAAAATCTAGTATTGATATAGAACCCCTACCTCAATTTTAGGTCATAAATTACAGTAACATGATCCACCAATATAGAAATGATGCATAGATAACCATGGAGTCCTTGGAATCTTATTCCCATTTCATAGAATCAATAAAAAAATAAAAAAATTCAATGTAGAAAATAAAATGATACATAAATCAATGATCCTCTATGATGTTCCAAAACTAAAATGAGGGTTATCCTTTTAGAGGGAATCCAATAATTGATCTAGATGTAATAAAAAATATCACCACAAAGTCAAAATATCCAATATGTAGTGACACGACACTTTTGTGACCATTTGTGATGAAGGATAAGAAAGACCATGTACTAAGGAAAAGAAGCATGGACACCAAAAAGATTGAAAATTTATTATAGGGAATCAGATGTTGGAGATGTCCCCCAAACCACACCTGGAATCACACTGGGTTCGGGAGAGTCTACTTCACAACAATTGAGAGGGAATACTAGTGTGCATCATAATTAAAACATGTTGGGAAAACATATTTAGGATATAAACCATTTTTTACTCCATATGACTCCCATGAAACATGTGTGATGAAAAATATATCTCATTGGTTAAAAAATAATGGCCAATGGTTTTATGGTGACAAAGTGGGTCTTACAACATAAAATCAATTTTTGGTAAAAAAAGAAATTTTTCAGATTATAAGATTATTATACAGTAAATCGGTTTCATGAATTATTTCCAACAATACATTTACACTATAAACATCATAGTTATGATTTTGGTCAATCTTGTAGAGAATAACTGTTGCAAATTCTACTGAAAACCCAAAAATAACATTTTAAGCCCTTCAAATTAAAATAAACGCTCTTAAAAAACAAAATAGTGTTGTCTAAAATTAAAGATGCTAAAATTTCCCCCCATAAATCATTATATACCAAATAAGTAATGTGGAATAAAGGTTCATTGAAAATAATTTAGGATTGTACTCTTTTATTGATGTTTCATACTCCCAAGTATTGTGTTTGTTAGATCAGTGTTGTCACATAACCCTGACCAATGGGATAGACATCCAGTATAAGAATTTCATCGGAGAATTGATGATCTTCATTAGATTCTCTACAAAATAACCATATGGATCTAACTAAATATCCTCCCAACTCATAACATGACAGGGATTGAGATGTTACTTCCTTAGTTGAGATATGTGGAATACATAATGTATTCCCATCAATTGATCTGGAAATGTTAACTGATGAGAAATATTCCAAAATCGAATAGTTACCTTAAATGGTCCAAACTATATCAGATCCAACATTCTCTATTTCCAAAGATTATGGTGACCCAAATGAGAAGAAAATTTCAAGAAAACACAGACACCCATGTATATCTCCAAATGATGACGTCAAACATATGCATAATAGGTTTTATGACTCTAAGATGTAACCAAACACACACATATAACCTGAATCTCCAACAATGTATCCTAAAAGGGACTTAGCCCCATAAGAGTTGAATCAACCTTCTATTTCATCATAAAGGGATGATCGTCAAGGGTTCTCATAAAAATCCACAAAGGGTTCTATTATGATCAATGACTGATTACTATTTACATAATAAAAATAAACCATTCTTAGATGACTATCCCAAAATCTATAAAAATACAAGAAAAATGTGTGAATAATATCCCCATTAATTTTAATATAACCCTTCCTTTCAACATATATCTGTTTACGGTAAATTTTACTGATCCTGACTTGAGTCCCCATCGCCACTTGGAGTCCCATACAGAACCATGAGGTAAGCATAGGATCGTCATCCAAAATAATGGTATAGGGAACCCCAAGTAACCTCAAAACCTCCTATGCATACATCATGCATAGATATTCAACATAATTTGTGTCCCTTATCATAATTAAATGAACTAGTTTTATCAAAAAATCAATCACCACCATATTGCATTCTTCCCTTGGGGAGTCCATGTTAATCCAACGGTAAATTCCATCGACATGTTATCCATGTTAAGACCAACACATGACGATATTTGATCAAACCAGAAAGGTTTAGATGCTATGACTTTATATGTTATATGGTGTAAGATCTAGACATATAATCTGTATTGTTGTGCTTCATACCCTTCCACTAGAATCACAATTTAATGTCATTATACATCATTGTAGTGTATGAAGGAATAAATCACAAATAAATAAAACAGTAAAAAAAAATATCTCCACATATATGCTGGGATGAAAAGAAATTACCCAATGTAGAGAATACTATCTGAAGGGTGAGAACATAATGAAATTATCTCCCTATAATAATGGGTTTCTAGAATTCTTATGACATCATCATCAGCCTGTTGAACCTGCAAAATAGTTTTGTGGAGGGATGATGATAACTGAAAACTGGTGAGAACCAAACAAAAAACATCCTCTTGAATATCTTGATGTAACTAATAAAATATTCCCATAACGTTCTAGTCTTCATTCTATTCAAAAACAACCAATGATTCCACTTTATTTCTAAGAGTGTATGCAATGACATTCCCCTTACTTGAGGTGTTGGTGTTGTTGAAGTCCATCGTCTGAAGGTATTCCCACCATTTTCTCTATTTGATATTAACTCCTATATGAAAAAATATATTGATGAGATTCTTATTTTTAGGAATGATAGAAAATCTCTAACAAAAAAGATAGTGCTTCCAATATTTTTTGTACAGGAATAAATGCATCATGATCCAACAAATTGGTGAGCCAATTCTTCTCATGTGACTGAAGTAGATGAGAGTCATAGGATACCACATGACTATCAAATATAATTACACAACCTACAATAACCACATCAGTATCACAGTATACCATATACCTCATAACGATCTTAGTTAATATTAGAATTGGATCATATAAGAGTTTTTGTTTTAGTTCATCGAAAGAAGACTTGCATTTCACATATTATGTGAAATTCATCGCATTCTTGGTAAGAGCAGTCAAAGGTGATTCCAACTTTTAAAAATACTTAATGAACCATCAATAATATATAGAAAAACTTAGTAACATCCAAATATGAATGAAATTTCATGGATCCTCCCGTGACAGAATAGCCTCTACCGTTTAAGGATTAATTGATAATCGATGCTCAGAAATCAAGTGTCCCAATAGATTTACTTCTTGGTTACAAAAACTACATTTTAACAATCTCCATAAAAATAGATATTTATTAGTATTTAAAAAACTAAACTCAGATGATGCTTGTGCCCATGATCGGATCTTAAATATACCAAAATATCATCCAAAAACACTACCCCACAAGTGATGATATATTGATGGAATATAGTATTCATTAAATCCATAGAAACTATAAGAGAATTATTAAGACCAAAAGGAATTACAAGATATTAATAATTCTAATATATACTTTGGAAATCCATATTTCAAATAATATACTTTCGTAACTTAAGATGATGATAACCCAACCAAATATTGATTTTTAAAAACCAAATATTCCCCATTAACCAATCAAACAAATCATCCATTTGAGGAAAAGTATAATTTTCCCTAACCATCACTTAGTTAAACATCAAATAGTAAATGAAAAAAGTGAACAATATTCATTCATTGAAAAGAGAAATGTGGATGTATAAGGTGAAACACTATGGAGAAAAAATCCATTCACAATCATATAATCTATCTAAATATTGAACTCTTTCAATTTTGTTGATTCCATACGATAAGAGGGCATAGAGATCAAATTCATACCTAGAATATGATCAATCAATAACTCCACATACCTCTCTATGGAAAGACCAAAGAGGTCATCTTGGATGAAATAGGGGAAATCCATAAGAACAAGTGGAAGATTATCAAGAAAATAATTATCATCCAGATTTACATAAATGGTAGATAACAAAATCCAGATCTTTAGGAGAAAAGTTCTACCACAACCAGATCTGAGATACCACTATCTTTGATATACCTTAGAGATCCCATTAAATGAAAGGAATGAGTCACTCCAATGATAAAAAATCAACATCTGCATAATGGAAGATAATCCAATCCAACCTGATGATGATGAAAAATAGATCTAGATCAAGAATAATGAAATATCAGACAACCTCAACATCAACTATCAATATAAACCAAGTTGAACACCAGAACCCATCCTCATTACTACCCCTTTGATTTTCCCTAACTCAACATCAAAGGACATGATCTCCATTAGATTTTTGATCATATAAAAAATTGACAAAAAATATTTTCTTGAGAAACCAATATAAAATAATGTAATCAGCATAGAATATTCCATGAAGATAAACCCTCTAACTTTCGCTAGACCTACATCAAGTTCTTTTAGAAAATCATCCATTGCATTATGCTGCCTTACTCTCAAGGCCTGTGGATATAAGAAAATATAATTTAAAGCATCTAAGGACACCATAATGATATTTTTAATTGATGATAACTAAACATAATAAGTAAAAGACATAACCTAACAAAACATCTATAAATGGATATTTCAACCAAAAAAAATCATATCTTTGTAGGTGTAGAATAATAATTCTTAGTGTGACAAAAATTACAACAATGATAGTAAGTCATTGGAATAATTCTTATTATAATTGATGGTTCATTGGGGGATCACTAATGATAACTACCTCCACCACCCATGATATAATCAAACCACTTCTTCTTTATTCCCTACGCACCACAAAATCTACTACTGGGTGGAGGAGAATAGGAGTAATGGATAATATTTCATGGCATGTCCATCTTAGGAATCATATTCTTGTTTACTAAATACTCATATGTAGGATATTTTAGAATTAGTAAATGTGATCATATATATGGTCCCAAACCATGTAGGTACTTTTTAGCCTTCAGGTGTTCATTGTTCAGTACATCTGTATAAAAAAACAGCCTCCATGAACTGATTGATGTATGCCAAAACTGATCACTCACCCAGATATAAAGAGAGGATCTCTAGAATTTTTTTTATTATATGAGACTCTAGATATCACTAGTAGAGGAATAGGATTTAAAACTATTCCAATATAATCCCATGTGCCTATCTACCAGTACCATTGAATCCCATCATCACTTGTTGGGGCCCTCAAGTTTGAAGGCCACAAACTTTAGCTTAATATTCCTAGGTGTATATAGGATGTTGAAGATATGATCAATAATTCCAAACCAGTAGTACAAATTTTTTGTTTTATTATTACCCATAAAGGATATTAGGTTCTCAAATAAGAACTCCCAAGATCGATCCATTCTTCCCTCGGCTTCTAGTTGTACCACAAAAAACTGTGTTATAGACTTGCTGTATATTTTGGTCCATGAAACCAACTTCTCATAAGAAATCCTCTATAATATTTTGATCCAATGGAAGTTTCAATAGTTCAGAATCTACTATATCCTTCATTGGAACCTTTCAAGGTCTTCTCAGAGGAATATAACTACACATAAAAAGCATACGAAATGATCATAAGAATAGAAACACTCATTAATAACCAGAAAACCATTAGAAGAACCAAGATCAAGATCATGAACTCATTAAATGAGACACAAATCCCCACATCCCATGGCCACTTGAGTCTCTTCATGTAATGACTTTTCCATGAACTCCTGAAAACCTACATCTCATGTTCCTAAATTCCTATCTCCACTGTAGCAAATTTCCCATAACAAGGACACTTGCAGAAAAAACAAGCTTTAATTCCAATTTGTAATGAACAAAATGGGGTTACCCTCAAACTTAGAACCTAACCTGGTCCACTATATACCCAAATGTAATTCATGATCATAATGGGAGAGAGGCTAGCACTCAAGCCTAAAACAATAACTAGAGGAATAAATGTCTCCAAACCCAAAGTATAAAACAAGTCATATATATAAATATATATACACTGAAGAGAGAAACAAGGGAAATGAAAATAGGAAAATATAATTCATAACACTAAAATAAGATATCATAAATGATACAAATCAATAACAGAAAACAACCCAAATTACATGTCCATGATCAAAGGAAAACTAATATAGAAACTGAATACTCGATGTGATAAAATAGAAAAAACCCAACCATCTCACCAGAAACTTGCCAAACATAGATGATAGAAAACATTCATCTTCTTTATGGCATTGTACGTTTCCCTAAATTAAACTAAATAACCAGGTCTACACACAACCAAAGGAATTTGTAGGGTGTTAGCTAAAAAATCTCAATTGGATCCCACCCGTGGGTTACAAAATAGATCTCTATATAAAAATATGAATGTTATCACCTTTAAAGAAAAAATTGAATGGTAATCAGGTAAACCATATTTATATCAAAATAATGGTAAAAATTTACCGTTTTTCAATAGTTTAAAATAATTCAAGTAAAATAGTTTGTGTGAATACCACTTATGTAAAATAAAGTATTAAAATCCAAACAATAAAAACTAAAAGAACATGTAACATCAGACAAAGGATTACTACATGTTAGGTTAGAAAGAACAAACATACACAATCATATAAAATCACATATATTAATTCCCTATACACAAGAATTGAATCATGTGATTAAATGAACCATATATAATGTGAACCTCCCAAAAAAAATTAACATGTTCCTTCAACACATGGCCTATGGTGTAGAGAAACACCCCATATGTGTATCCCCCAAGAGTATCAACATATGATTCCTATTACTATACCTTACACATATGAACCCAACCCATACCATAGGATATATTTTCAATATTATTTCATCAAAACAATTATCTAAAAACCATTTCATATTTCCATTTCACCATGCTATGAAAAAACATTTCATCTACTTGAAAAGTGGAACAACACATTTTCTCAAAAACCTATTTCCACATTAAAAAATTAATTATGAAAATTAATTTTTAAATAAACATCGAAAACAAGAGAAAAATGTTGTAACAAATAATGGATAGATACCAAACCAAAAACCTCAAACTCAGGTTTCACATGCTATCAACGGGATCCACCAACACATAATGAAGACAAATATAACCACAAAGACCTTAGTTTTGATTCCAAAATCATAGAATCAATTCAAAAAGAAAAAATTATTGGTGAATAATATAAGGTGAAACATTTATAAAATATACTACATAATGAACCATTATCAACAAGCGGGTTAGACTTTAAAGGAATATGGCACAATGAATCCAAAAGGAATCAACTGGAACATCACCGTACAATTGATAAAAGAAAAAACATTGCACCACTACGATTCTAATACAAATGGAAATAAATAGTGAGAAAGACTTCTTATGAATGAGAAGAATTGTGACCACTATAGAGATCAAAAATTAAACATATAAAATAAGATTGAAATAATATCAACCAAATCATAGCTATAATTTCATAGGATTTGAGAGAGCCTACTGCAAAACGAATGAGTGAGATTACAAATGTGAATCATAATTAAAACCTACTGGGACATCATATTTATGGTGTAAACCATGTATTTATTGAATAAAACCCCCATGAAACATGTTTGATGAAAAAATATTCCCCTTGTTAAAAAAACCGGCCAGTGATTTTACTGTGTAAAATTTGGTCTTACAACATGAAAGAAATTTAAGTTATAAAAGGAAATTTTCTGAATTGCAAGATTTTTATGTCATAAATAATTTTTACATATTTTTCCAAAGAAAAATTTACATTTTAAACTAAATATTTATGATATAAGTTGTTCATTCCTGATATATACATCTGATTGTTTATAAAACTACCAAAACAAATTTTTAAGCCCTCCAATCTCATAGATATTCTCTTAAACATCAATAGAGCATACCTTAAAATTTACGATTTTACATCATTAATTTCATTGATACCAATAATTATTATAAAAAAATTCCAAAAAAAACCTTATAATATCAAAAGGATGTTTTATATCACCTTCATACCAAAATGACTTTTAGGACTAGAATTGTATATAATTATGATAAAATATTACACAGAAAATATTCATAAAATCAAGAGATTATTTTTTCCACTATACCTATCTTTTCATATTCCATAGTAGAGAATCATCATCATCTATATGAAATAATTCTAGATACAATTAATTTAACATCAATCTTGACAACCAAAAGAAAAGAAAACATAAGAACGGTGAGCTCAAATTCTCAGAATGGATAAACATAAGAGTTAAAAAATCGAATGTCATCTATGATAATTAGAATAGAATAAGGTTATGATGACATAATAAAAGTCCATGATCATAAAGTAAGAGAATTCAAATTAATAAAAACTATATCAACAAAAACGTGGAATGTCGTAAAGCTTTAAAAAAGGAACGATTCATGATGATCAATAATCATTAGCCATGAAATGTCAATATTTATCAAAGGAAAAATTTAAACCCATATCTATCATAAAAAAAATTTGTTGGTACCTTGGGAAATCAGAATCATAAAACCCTTAAAAATAATCAAAATGGAAATAACAATACAAACAACATCCAATATTTTTTTATGGAGAAATAAAATCATTAAACAACACATTATATGGCTACAATATAGATTACCCCTACATATATACTATGTTATGCTCATCCATTTTTCATGAGATACCATAGGGATCATCACTTCATATAATCTATATAGGGTCCACCCATGAGCTACAATGGGGCTCAAACCATTTTTTATTAAACTATAATGGGGCATAACCCTTTATATATGCTATATCAGCAACACCCATGAGCTATAATGGGGCTAAATGCTTTTTATATTGAGCTATAATGGGGATTTACCCATTGTATAATCTATAACGGTTTCACCCATGAGATATAATGGGACTAAAACCATTATTAAAACATTCCAAGAACCATAACAGAAATAAAAATGTTACAAAAAATCATTATTCCTTTGATAACTTCATTTAACCATTTTAATGAAATTAGCTCCATGATAATATATTGAAAGCATCATTATCAATACAAAGAAAGAATAAGTATGGTATCCTATCAATATATTAAAATGGATTATAAGTAACATTAGAGTTTTTGGAAAAATGGAAATACCATTAAAATATCATTAAAAACATTCTTGAGGAAACTAATCTTTTTCACTTTTTTGTAACATCAAATAAGGTCATCTTAGTTGGGAAATAATTTTGAAGGAGAACATTGAACATTTCTCAAGGAAAATATTGTAACATCCCAGGTAAATAATGAATATGAAATTTTCATACATATTAATATTTTTTAATAAAATATTAATATTACTTTTGGTCACTTTAATACATTCTATTTTACCAAATAAAATCTTTGTTTTGTAATGGGGACATCTAAATTTACTTTGTGTATATTTTTGGAATTTTTCGGATAAAGTTCATTTTTTAATGAATAGTGAAAAATATTGTATTTTAATTCCAAACTGCCTTTTAATCTAATTTATTTATATGGATATATTACCTTTTAATTGGGTTTAAAGTGTAATTTGAATATATTTTTACTATTTAATCTAATTTTGGTAATTGGAATTAATTTCACTTTGATATTGGACATAAAAAGTGTCAATCTTTTGATAGTTATAGTTTCTTAAAAACACGCTATTGGTTTTAACAACGTGAATTAATTTTAAATTAATTAATTCCACTTCTATGTTTTTAATTTTTCACAATAGTCATAATTTTTTAATTTGGAATATCAAAAAAATCTTAGGCTGAATGTTTGGTATTTTTCTAAAAAACTTCAATTTTTGATGAATAGTTAAACCACTGAGTAGTAGTTGAAAACCCGACTTTTTCATTTAAATGAAATATTTACTGCTTCTGTAAATTGAATTTAAAAAATCCGACATACATGGTTGTTATAAAGAAGTAAAATGTGGTTCAATAAGATTAAAATTATTTTTTGTGAATTGTAGCTTTTGACTTTTATTTACCGTGTTTAAATGAAAATAGGGTAATTCAAGGTAAAAAGAGTATTATAATAATTCAAAATTACCTTAACACTTGTCCAAACATTAATTTTTGAGCCATTAACTACCATGGGAATCTTTGGGTCGATTTTGGGACCCCATTAAGACACTTGGGAGTGATAATGACAATTTAGATTAATTAACTTAAATTAATGGCAAAAATGACAAAAGAAAATATTTTTTAGTAAATTAATTTTTACAAGGGGTTATATAAATTATCTTTTTAACTATAAATAATCAATGGAAAGATAAAACTATTTCCTAAATCATGGTTTTTGTTTTATAATTTTTAGACATCAAATAAATTAAATTAAATATGACACAATAATGATGCAGTATTTACGACATTAATAAATAATTAAAATAAATATGATTATAATGATTAAGATATTTTCTAAAACATGTCCAATTATTATTGGATGATTTTATTTCAAATATGAGTCATCATATATTCTAATTTAATGATTTTTTTACCTTTATATATCGAATATCATTATATTATAAAATAATATTTTCACACTTTCTTAAAGAGCCCATCCACTTCTTTATAAAAGGAGACCACTTATATCCAATTACACACACATATAAAGCCTTTTGGCTGGTCCATCCTCTTTCCAATTAAACTCCATAAATCTATATCCTCCTCCTAGAATCCTTTCCTTAGGAATAATTCACTTCAAGAATTCCTTTAGTTCAAACCAAAGGGAGTTACCCAAATTAAAGGTAACAGTTTCTCTTAAATTGTTTTATTTTATTTTACATATCCAAACCCCTAAAATCTTTATATTTTGATATTTTATAACAACAACAGTATACTCAATATACTATTATGTTTTTATAATAATTATTCGATCTACAATTACAAAAATCTTTATATAATGGGTGAATACATAATTTTTCTGTGGATGACAAACTAGGGCCCCACGAAACGATGATTGTTCAATTTCCTCCCACAACCTCTCATGGTGGTCGTTATGATGGCACTGTATTTATATATGATATATATTATGTTTATGTTTTCTTTTTTCCTAGGTATTTTCCATTTATATCATACCTTTATGGGTTCCATAGTGGGTAAATACGACAATCTAATTAGGGGAAGTGCAGACTACCTCCCCCACAAAGTGATATGACTCGTTAAATGCCTTATGTGGGACGTATAAAGGTTGGAGTTAATAATATTTTATATGATATGATACTATAATTATAATTTTACTATGTATCATTATGTTTATAATTGCATTAAAATAATAAATAAAAATGGAAGTAGCGTTCATGTGTCCGTACAGCTTACCGTCTCCATGAACGGTGCATTTCATTTCTTACCTCTAAATGTTATGTACAATTATAAATACATGTATATACCGGATATATATGATATATATGATATATACATCATTAATATCATTCTGAAGATATGGATATCTTACCATATGAACAACTAGTAATTATAAGGTGTTCATTTGTTTACTCAAGTACTAAATATCGACAAAACTACCATTATTAACTTAAATGGTTACATAATGTTTATAACACAATAATATGTAAAATAAAAGGAATAATAAAATTTAAAAAAAGGTTCTTAAGAAATAATAAATTAATATTAGTTTATTATTAATGAGATTAAAGAACGAACGTGTCAAGTCGGACCACAAGGTAAGGGATTTCTTATCTCACATTTAATTCCGTGAGATTTCCATTGTTCACCACTTATTTATTGCATGTGGTGTATTGTGTACTACTTTTAGATATATATAATCATGATGCAAATTATATTCATGGTATTATGTGAATAATTTGGTGTTTATTAACTTTGGGTCATATGAATCGATTGATTACAACGTGGAAAGGGGTTTTCATGTCACTTTTTATCCGCGTGAGATTCATGCTATATTTTCCACTACTTCCTTTTGTGTGATGTATGTACTGCCCATGATTTTATTCTTTGTGTAAGATAATTTAATTTATGGGTATTTAAATCTTCATTGTATTATCCTTCTTTCATGTGGTGTATGTTTCGTAAGTTACCAAATTGGTAAGGGAACCTTTCACCCTCCTCTCTTTTAAAAGGATTCTTTTTGTTATGTCTTTTAATTCACATCTTTTTATGTTGGGATATGTTATTCTATGTCCTTATTGCTGAAAATTTTATGTCCAAGTGATGAGATACCCTTTTTTATCTCATCAAATCATTTTCGTAATTTTAATGTGATGTCGTTAGGGTACTGAATTTTTACAAGGGAACTTCTTAACCCAATTTCAATTATTTGGGTTCAACTTGTACTTCTCGAATAGGTCATCCTATGAATATGTGCGAATGACCCCTGGTTTTTTTACACATAATATCCACTTATATTCGGTGTATTTATATTTTTTTCACATAATTATGTGATAGATTTATCCTTAATTTAAGGACACCATCTTTATAAGGGATATAATCTCAATTTACATTTCCACTGAGACTTCATTGTTGTTATGCACCAATTCACTCTTATATGGTGTATGTACTATACTTTGACATGTTATATCATTAATCCCTTTATTCCCATGATATTATAAAGATCTAATTAAATGTTATTCCCCAATTATTTGTATTCAAGAGTCACTCATTTTGTTAAAATTTTTTTAACTAAAATGTCATTTTAAATGTTTTAAAGATTTATTATTATAAATATTTATTATTAATGTCCAGGTTTTAAAAATGGTTTTGAGTATTTATTTATATAGACATTAATATTTTAAAATTTTAATTCCATTAAAATCATCAATGTGGTATGGTACACTTTGATTCAAAAATCTATTTTTAAAAGGATTATGAAAATGGATTGATTATTTCAATATCTTGAAAATACTTCTGGTGATTTCAAATGAAATGTTATTAGATAAATGTTTATAATTGCAATATTTTATGTGCTATGATGGTACTTGGACATTTTACGGGTGGTTACGTGATAACCCAAATGACAAGTGGTGCCGTGAATACCAGGACGGGTGGTTATGTTATAACCTCTAATGAATTTGTTATGGAAGTTGGCTATATGGATATTATATTTAGTGATACATGTGGAAGTTGACCATATGGTTATCCCATTTAAGTATGTTTATGTCCCAAATTACCTTTATATGTTATGTGTTCTTTATATGGGTTTTATGGAAATATTTTTTCTTACAAAAGGATAAACAATGATCTTCTATTCCGTGAAGAGTATTTAATACTTCATAAAGGTTAAAAGTATTACTCATGATATTCATGGTTTACTTATTGTTTTTAAAAACTAATAGTTTCTTTATTTGTGTATCCCTTACTGAGCTTTTTATGCTCATCTGATGTTTTTGAAATTTTTTCCACAAGACTAAATTATGAATAGAGTCATGGATGGGATCAAGGAAAAGACATGATGTCTAAATCATAGAACTAGTCATGTTTCTTTTTAAGAGTTTTTATTTTATGAAAAAATAAATACTGAGTAGTATTGTCTACTTATAATCTTCAAGTTATTATGTAATATTTATGGCCTAATTCTCCAAAAATCTAAACATGAAAATAACCTCAATGTAAAATACTCATTTAATTCAAGGTTATGTAAGTTTTATGGATGGGTGAATATAGTTTGTATCAGAGGTTAGTTTAGATAGATTTAGAGGTTAGGGTGTTCTTTAAGCATAAGTGACATTACCATAATGGTTAGGAATTTAGAACGATTCATAGTTATTTTAGATAATGTGAATGAGTTTAAGACAACATAAATAAGTATATCTTAGAATATTCCCTCCTCGTAAGATTTTATATGATGATTTTACTGATATAATCACACTGACATTTTTGGTTTTAGTAAATGGATAGATCTAGCAAGTACCAAAGTAAAAATAGATGTGAATAAAACTATGATAGTTTTCAGAATGAGTAATTTAATGAAATGGGAGCTGCAATGGGAAATATTTTGGACATTCTCAACCAACTATCTGGAGTAATGATTGACCACTGGAACCTTGGTTATTTTTTAAGGCATCTTATGGGAGAAAAATGAATCCCCACGGAAGTTCAGGTACTAATCATAAAGGTATGTATGTTCAAAAACCTATGTGTCATTGATGTGAAAATAAACACATAGGAAAATGTTTCAAATGGATATAAAGATTCTATAGATGTGGAAATGAAGGACATAAAGCAAGAACCTTCCATGAAAAAAGGAAGCATCCAGTTGACTCTAGGAAAGGGAATGAAGTTCTTTCTGAAGGATCACTTGAATACTTTAAATTTGGTGTACATGGTCATTATTAAAACACATTTCCTACAAAGAAGTTTCGTGAATGGGATCACTAGGATCGTAGAAATATTTGTTTACCAATACCTAATTTCATTCCAATTGAGGATGAAGAAACTGAAAATGACCAATGAAAGGTATGGATAATTTATTAACATATGTTTTCCTATAATAGAAATCATAGAATAATATTCATGATTTTGTTTTTAGGAAACAAGTATTTCAGAATAATTTGGAAAGGAATGGTTAATGGATCATAAAGAATGTTGAATGAGTAAGAAGTCAACATATATGAAATTCTAGTGTTATGGTATATTTTAGTATGGTGAAATGCTTACAAGTATTAAGGCTCTTTTGATTATGGGATTTAAATTAGAATACTTTTAGTATGTGTAACCCTGAAGTTTTATATATGAAAATTTTCTTCAAGGAATAATTATCTTTTCTTTTGTGGATATAGTTATAAAGAACCATTTGGGTTTATATGATCCTTGAATTTTAGGAAATTATAGGTTAATACATTTTTTGATGATAAATGAAAGTTATTAGAAAACCATTGTGGATAAAATATGTTATGGTTATTTTTAATAAATTTATATCTTTTTTGGAACTCTATAAAATTATATAATTTTGGAAAAACGGACAACACACGGACCGTGTGGCAACCTGTCGCGTCGGGCAAAGCTGCGAGAATCGAACCCACAAACAAAGTGTGACTGATATTTATCACCTACCACTGGACTACGTGAAGTACCTGGTTTGTATGACTAATTATTTTTAGTTAGATGATTTTATGAATAAATAATAATTTGATTTTGGGTTATCTATGGAAATTATTAACCTATCATGGAAAATATGTGATTAGGTTAATTACTTTTCAATATGATACTTTAAGAGTAACTGATATTATTTGGAGATAAATGTTAAGATTTATCTTGGAAGACTATGTGATTAAATCCTTCTGAGATTTAGGTTTGAATATTAGTTTGTATTACATTGTAGAAATTTATGGAAAATTGTTTATTGAAAGGTCTGGTTTGAACCTTTGGTATTGTTCGACAAATTTTGGAGATTAAGAGCTGTTTTTTATTTTTTAAAAGATTATAATTTTTGCGGATTAATTGATCTTCTGCAAACTAATTATGGTTTTGGTTAAGGTCTAAGGACATGGTAAATATATAGTTCAACTTTTGTGGATTATGTGATTCTCTTTAAGTAGATTATAGCGCTATTAATGTGAACAAGTCAACCTGAATACTCATCATTTGGAGAAAATATGAGTTTGTGTTAGAAATCTAGTAATGGATGAAAGTCTACATGACAAGTAATTATATTTTCTTATGTTTTTAGATAATCTCATAAATAAATTATTTACAAAATTTTATCTTAAAAAATGTTTTCTGTTAACATTCCCTCCTAGGGAATCAAATATTGTTTAACCCATCACAAGTTTTTGATTTTCTTGTGGTGAACTTTCTCTTAAACATGTTTTCTATAACTCAACATCAGATCTTGATGGTTTGTTTTCTCCTCCATATCCATGTTTTCATGGAATCCTAGTATGGGTTATTTAAAGTGACCATTGTACTTATTTTTTCTTATATTAAAGTGATAATTTCATTTACTCATTTTCTAATGTGGGGATTTCAATAAAGTTTTCGAGCCCAAATTTAAAATTGCGAGGACGCAATTTTTAAAAGGGGGGAAATGTTTAGTCAATAAGGTTCTCCTTATGACTTTTCCATTCCTTCATACTTAGGGGAGATTGTTAAGTCAATAAGGTTTCCTTATGACTTCATGATTCTGCTTATTTTGAAAATCACAAACAACTTATTTCGAGGCAAAACTCATCCATATGTTTTACTTCTATAAGGAAAAATTTATTTTCCCAACAAAATTTATCCTTACCATGTTTTACCTTGTTTCTTATCATGTCTAAGGAAAAAATTAAGCGTCGTGACTAAAACATCAGAATCGTATAATATTTAGATATGAATCATTATATTTTAGGATCCGAATTCATGTTATAAACTTTTATGAAGTTCTACTCCTAATTCCTCTTAAGAACATTTAAGAAGTTCTACTCTGAATTCCTGTTACAAAATCTCATGAAGTTCAACTCCGAATTATGGTTAGGAACTGTAATGAGGTTCAACTATGAATTCTTGTTATGAACTTTCATAAAGTTCTACTATGAGTTATGATTACAATCATATGTAAAGTTTGACTACGAATTCTAATTACGAATTTGGATTATGAACATCTATGAGTTCTGAAGCCGAGTTCTCTGAATACAGAATCCGAACTCTAATGAGTTCTGGCTCCGAATTCTCATGAACTCCGACTACAAACTCTATATGTCCAGGTTCCGAATTCTGGTGAATCCAGACTCTGAATTTCCCTGAAATTTAGACTCCGTAATTCTGTAGAACTTAGGTTCCATATTCCTAGAAAATAGAATCCGAATATCCTTGTATTATAGACTTTGAGTTCATTTTTGGTTGACTCTAAACTTTCATATTTTCTCACATTCTGAATATCATATTTTGGTAATGCTTTCACATGATCTATATTCAAATGATGTCATGCCTTTAGTTATCAAATAACCGTTGTTTGAGTGACATGTGTACAGGTCCATCTGAAATTCAAGGAAGAATATGATCGTTGGAGGAGGGAGCCGACCGTTGGAGCTATGCCTATAAATAGGAGCTCATTTGAAAATAAATCAACACCTGAATTTGGACATATGTGCTTACATGATGTAGTGATTTCTAGAGAGAGACTCTCAAGCTTCGTTCATAAAGTTTGAATGACTCCTTCAAACTTTGATTCAGGCAGACCTGCTTCGTATGATTCTGATTGTTGCTGAGTATAATCAAGGGCTTCTGGGGATAGGATGGCAGAGGTGCCGACTACCTGATAGTTGAGGGCTTGTGGGGATAGCAAGACAGACTTCGATCATTGTATCGAGGGCTTACCCTAGAGTGGATAAGATAGAATTTTTTTAAAGTATAAATCAAGGGACCTTTATCCAAGATTTTTGGATACCCTTCCCTTTTGGTTAAAATATTTACTACTTGATACTAGTTTTGTTTCACGTTTTCTGCTACATTTTGTGTTGTTGAGGAAAGTATAACTTTCTTATACTTCCTCATAGTTATACTCTGATTTATTTTGATTCTATACGCTTTAAGGTAGAATCTTATTTGTTATAAAATTTTGTTAAGTTTCATTTCTAGGGTCAAGAAAGTTGTTAGAACGTAGATGTCTTGTGAATTATCTTGTTTAACCTTGTTAACCATAAACAACTTTAAACGTTCCAAAGGATTTTTTAAAAGTACAATTCAACCCCTCTTGTATTTAAGAATGTCATGTTTACTTATTAGATCCTACATTTGGTATTATAGAGTATATCGTACTCACATACCATCTCAAAATTGGTATTATAGGGTTGGTTCATTCTGAATTAATCTAATGATTAGATTTAGAAGACTTTCTTCTTTCAGAATTGAGTATTCGGAATTGAATTTTCCGGATTCATATTTTTTCAGAATCTATTTTTTGGAATCACATTGTTTGGATTCATTCTTTCATAAAGATACTTTTGTTCTATTTTTTTGTTGCATATGATATTTTCTCTTGTTTACAAACTTATACTACTAACATTTTTTTGTGCCAAAGACTATCTTAAGGATGGAAGGTTTAAATGTTGGTTCTATTGATAATATAAATCCTACCAGACCTCCTATTTTTGATGGAAATGATTATGAGTACTGGAGAGAGAGGATGAATACTTTCATTATCAATACTGGAGTTGATAACTATCTAATGATGACATAAGATTATAAGATTCCAGATAATGAATTGAGAACATTTACGAATAAGTTGAAATCAGAATATCAATAAAACTCCAGATTCATAAATACTTTGTTATGTTCCATGACTAGGAACACCAATAGTAAAATATCTTCGGGTGAATCTACAAACAGTATCAAGAAGAAACTTAATGTTTCACATTTTGGTACATCTAAAGTCATAGAGACAAGAAGAGCTATGTTGAGAGCTGAATACCATAGCTTCAACTTTCCTTATGGTGAACCTATAAGAAAAGTACAACAAAGGTTTATGACTATCGTGAATAGAATACAATCTATGGGAGAAAAAGGTTTGGATGATGAGGCTCTTGTAGAAAAGATCATAGATATCATTCCAAATGAATGGGAGTCCAAGAGGATATCTATTGATGAGAACAAGAATGTCACTCAGATTTCCTTAGATGAGTTGTTGGGAACTCTTCTTCCGCATGAAACCAGAATGAAGAGAGATGCTGAAAATTTTAAGAAGAAGAATGGAAATGGAGGAGTTTATTTTACAACCACTTCTAAACATATGAAATCCAAGACCGCAGAAATAGTAACTGGATCAAATACAAATGAAGTTGTTATTAAGTCAAAATCTAGTGACACAGAAATGTCTAAGAATGAATTATCAAATATTTCTCGAAGAATGAACAAAATTGTAGCTAAAAGGAACCATCAGAGTAAGTACAAGAAGAAATACTATAGAGATAAGAAATATGGATAAGTTCCTTGTTATGAATGTAAAAGAACAGGTCATATTAGACCTTATTGTCATTTGTTTAAAAAGAAGGAAAAAAAGGAAAGGAATTCTGAAAGGAACAAGAAGAAATTCTATCGATCAAAGCACAAGAAAAGCCTTAAAGATAATGATACTTTGAGTGATATCTATGTAGACTCTTTAGAAAGTTAATATTCAAAATATGATTCATCAGCACAAAATAATATGGGATTCATTGCTATTAATTTTTTCCCCAATACATTTCTTATGGACAAGGTACGCTCTGCCGGGGCCTTAAGAAATTTATCTCATGATAAGAATTACTATTCCTAAAATAGTACTTCTAATGAAGATATATCATCCTTAGAAAATGAATAAATACCTTCATATGAAGAATTTTCTAGATTTTCCAAGTTACTTGAAGAAAGAAATTATAAAATTTCTATGAAATTATATAAGGAAAATAATATAGAATAAATTCTTACAAATGATATTATAGATCTTTCTAGAGATCATAGAGATAAAGAAGAGTTTTTAGAAAAACATTCATAAAGACCTAGAGAATACAAATTCTAATAAATAAGAACTTTCTAAAGATATTAAGAATTCTATTTTATAGATAAATGTTTTTGAGGAAAAATACAACTCTATGGAAATGATTCCTGATGATAAGAATTTTGTCATCAGACTGAAATCCGAAATATTTTATCCTATGAAGCTTCTCATAAAAATTACCTCTGGGAAGGAAAATTTTGACAAGATGTATTCTCAAATTAAACCTCAAGGAAACACTTCTGGAGTAGGTTATACTCACCAAAAACTGAATTTTAAAATCAACTATTTTGTTCCTTATAGAGCCCCTTTTTGCACCCAACGTCAATGTGGTGGGGATTGGAAGAAACATTTCTCCTTGAATAAAGTTAAATCTCTTGGGTTTCATACAGATTATTTTTCTAAACAAATGTGGATACCCAAAATTTTGTATTCTAACAATTCTGTATCTAAGAACGTTTGGATTCAAAAAGGCTAACTTTTTCTTATTTTCAGGAAAATAGGGAATGTACCAACAGAAATGCATGGTACATGGATACTGGATGTTCCTATCATATGACTGGTAACAAAAACTATTTTGAAAAGTTTATCAAGATGAAAGAAGGAAAAGTAACTTTCAGAGATACTTCTCAGGGAGAAATTATTGGTATATGTAAGATCTTTTTTCTTGGAAAAACATGGATTTCAAATTTTTTATTTGTTAAGGGTCTTAAGAACAACCTCATTAGAATAAGCCAATTATGTGATGAAGGATACCTTGTGAATTTTAGGAATGACAAGTTCTTAGTACACAATTCCACGTAAGAGTTCATTCTTTCTGCCCATAGTCAAGATAATGTTTACACACTAAACATAGAAGACCTTTGGAGGCAAGACATACCCTGACATAGTGAAATGAAAGATCATTCATGGTTATGGAATACAAGGTTAGGACACTGTAACTATAGGAACCTATGAATTTTTTTGAAAAAAGGACTAGTTAAGGATCTACCAGAACTTAGATTTGATTCTTCAAACGTCTGTGACCCTTGTCAATACGGAAAGAAACATAAATCAAGTTTTAAATCTATTGGTGAAGTCTCAACCAATGATGCATTACAGCTAGTGCATATGGATCTTTTTGGTCCAACACAAACTGGATGCATTGGGGGAATGTATTATGTATTTCTCTTGGTTTATGATTACACTAGATTCACGTGGATATATTTTATAGCAAATAAGTCTGAAGCTTTTTCTTATTTCAATAGTTTTAGAGTCGAAGTTAAATCTTAGAAAAGCCTTCCATTGAAAACAATTCATAGTGATGATGGGGGAGAATTTCAAAATTCTGATTTTGAAAACTTTTTTAGTAGAAAAGGTATTACTCACAACTTTTCAGCACCTAGAACTCCTCAATAAAATGGTGTAGTTGAAAGAAGAAATATAATTCTTTAAGAGATAACTAGAACCATGTTGAGTGAATATTCTATAGCATGAATTTGCTAGGTTGAAGTTGTAAGTACTTCTTGTTATACTATAAATCATGTTTTTATTAGACCTTTTCATAATAAAACTCCTTATGAGTTATGGAATGGTAGAAAACCTAGACATTCCTACTTAATGGTTTTTGGCTGCAAGGTATTCATTCTAAATACTAAAGATAATCCACATAAATTCACACCAAAATCTGATGAAGGAATTGTCTTAGGCTACTCCACAACTTCTATGGAATATATAGTTTTCAATTAAAACACTTATACTATTGAAGAGATAGTAAATGTTAAATTTGATGAAACCGATCCTTTCATTTTTAAACAACCCCAAACTACATCCTCAGATATGTTTTCAAAAACTGATTATAAACCTTTGAAGGAAAATCCTTCTAATAAGGAAAATGTTGAATAAGAGACTAATGAAACATTTACCCTAGAAGACTTCCAACACTATATTGATGAATAGGTTTTACAAAACCCAAATCCGTTGTTTCTAAAGAATCATCTCGGTGATAGCATAATTGGTGATGTCAATCAACCTGTAAGGACTAGAAGTTCCCTATTAAATGAAGTAGAACATCTATAAATTCATTCCAAATTAGAACATAAAAGAACTGATGAAGAAGTAGGTGATGATGATTGGATTAAAGCCATAAAAGACGAACTAAATTAATTTTAAAGGAATAAAGTCTGGAACTTGGTTGAAATACCTAAGGAAACTTCTATTGTTGGAGTAAAATGGGTCTTCTAAAATTACTGTTATGAAAATGGAGTCATTGTTTGAAATAATGCTAGAATAGTTGCTAAAGTCTATAATCAACAAGAAGGAATAGACTTTGAAGATACCTATGCTCTAGTTTCTAGACTTGAATCTATTCGTATTAAACATGAATTTGCATCATTCTTAAACATCAAACTTTTTCAAATTGATATGAAATGTGCTTTCATTAATGGTTATGTTCAAGAGAATTTTTTTTGAACAACATCCTATATTTTAATACACAAAACATCATGATCATGTTTTTAGACTTATCAAAGCATTATATGGCCTTAAACAAGCCCCTAGAGCTTGGTATGATATACTTACAAGGTTTTTTCTTCAAAATAACTATGTTAAGGGAAATGAAGATCCTACCCTTTTTAGAAAGAAATATAAGAGAAATGTTTTTATTGTTCAAATTTATGTTGATTACATTATATTCTGTTCAACCTTGCAATACTTAACCGATTCCTTTACAGATCTAATGAAATATGAGTTTGAAATGAGTATGATGGGTGAATTAAAATTTTTCCTTGGATTTCAAATTTCTCAAAAACTATAAGGAATCTAAATATCCAAACATAAGTATATTAAATATCTTCTTAAAAAGTATGGATATGACAACCCAAAAAGTATAAGTACTCCAATTGGTACCTCAAACACACTTGATCTTGATGAAGCTGGGAAACCAGTAGATCAAACAACTTTTAGAGTTATGAAAGAAGTTTATTGTACTTGAAATCTAGTCATCTAGACTTAATGATTTCAGGATTCTTATGTGCAAGATATCAATCCAATCATAAGGAATCTCATTTAAAGGGAGTGAAGAGAATTTTTCACTACTTAAAAGGAACCATGGATTTAAGACTATTTTGTACTTCTGGAAATGATTTTGATTTAAAATGTTTTTCCAATGATGACTTTGGAGGATGTAGAATGGATAGAAAGAGTACATCTGGAACTTGTCATTTCGTAGGAGATTCATTAGTTTCTTCTTCTTGCAAGAAGCAACACTCTGTAGCACTTTCCACTACTGAAGCTGAATATGTTGAAGCTGGATGTTGTTGTGCCCAAGTGTTGTGGATGCAACAGACACTCACAAACTATGGCTTGATATTCAATAAGAATCAAATTTTGGGTGATAACATAAGTCCCATTTGCCTTATTAAAAATACTTCACATCACTCTCATGAAAAACATATAGATATTAGGCATCACATTCTTAGGGATCACACAAAAAAAAGACAACATTCTTCAATTTATCGAAACACATGATCAACTTGTTGATGATTTCACAAAATCATCACCCTTCGATAGATTTGAATATATTAAACCGAAGTTAGGGATGATAACCGTAAGGTAATCTTCCTTGATTAAATTCTTGTTGAATCAATTTCCTTACAGTAATAAACTCCTTTTCATTGGAAGAGTACATTTTCTTGTTAACATAATGAAAATTTTCGTAGTAATTTTTTCAAATTTTCATAATGAAAATGTTCGTAGCTATTTTTTCAAATTTTCGTAATGAAAATTTTTTTTAGTGAGTTTTTAGAAAAAAAAATTGTGATAATGTTTAAAAAAAGTTTTTTCAAAGTTTTCGTATTATGTTTTTTTAAAATTTTCATACTCAAAATTTTTCATAATAGAAATTTTCCTACTCGAAATTTTCATAATGGAAATTTTTGTACTAGAACTTTTCATAATAGAGTTTTGGTACTCAAAGTTGTTTTCAATATTTTTCATTACATTAGATTTTTCGTAGTGAGTTTTTCGTAGTCAAATTTTTATAAAGAAGAATGTGACCTATTACGAATAATCTTCTTAGCCAATCTGAAAGGTATGAATTCCTTACTTATGTTTTTATAACCATATTTTACATGCCGTTATTTTCTCAGATTCATTTTTCCTTAAATCTGAATGTTATTTCTTACAACCTCAAAATATTGGAATCAAGATTTCCATGCGGGTATGTTTTTAACCGTTAGATTCTTTTGAAGACTTCTCAACTGTTAGATTGGCTTTGGATGTTGAAAGGTCACTTCCATTGCCTATATAAAGGACCCCTGAAGGGTTGTCCCACATCGGTTTTGATCCTCTCGTGTGCTGAAGCTCTGCCATCCCTCTTAAGTCTGTTCCGAATCTCTCAGAGAATCTTCAATCCGAATGTCTGTAGAAGCCTCCTCTCAAGAGATGTCTACCGCGAAGCCAATCTCAAGATGGAAAATTTATAGGGAGATGATGGTACATCCTATTTTTTTCAAATATGATTCTATTATAGCCAAGAATATTGAGCTCAATGGATGGGAGGATGTAGCAGTATCTAATCCAGGATCTCAGGATGTTGTGTTTCTAGATTTACTTATAGTATTCCATGAGTAGGTTTATTTCTTCAAGGAAGATGATAGTGAAAATTTTTCTTTCAAGCCTTATGGGAATACATACAAACCTTCTTACACCAAGGCAGCTATCTTGGTAGGGCTCTCATATGAAGGAGAAACTGAATTTTTCTCCCACAAGTTACCGGATGTGGATGTAAGTTTCATCAAGGTGAAGGCTATAGAATTCCTTAGGCTTAATGATGTAAAGATAGCAATGATTTCCCATCTATCTACCAATAATCGGATTCTACAGCTATGGTTTTAGGGACTCATCGTACCGAGGAAGGGTGATAAGGACACACTTAAGAAAAGTGACATATACATCAAGATTTTTTGGTAAATCGATGAAAAATAAATCTGATGAGGCATATCCTCATTAAGATTCCGATCATGAAGAATATAATTCTGAGAGATCAGATTATTATGTATCTTGCCCTTATTTCAAGGTTGATAGTTTAGTGTCTTGAATAATTCAACATCTCATGCAGTTCCAAGCCGAGGAATTTCAAAGTAATACTGATCACTGATGAAACCCTCATGATAATGAAAGTTGGCTTTTCCATGGAGACAAGAGAATTTTATGATCTTCCAGTAGAAGAGGATGAAGAAATTTCAGAAAATGTTGAAAATGTTGAACAATCAAAAAAGCCCGGGAAGAAAATGAAGTTAAAGGAAGAAGTAGATGAAGCCGAAACCCCTAAATTCAATGAATCTCAATCCGCAACTCCTAAACCCAATAAAAAAAACCCTACCCAGATGAAGTTGTTTCTAAATGGAGAGAAGATAAGAAAAATAGAAAATCATGGGAGCCACAGTTCGGTTTGGATCCTGCAAAGGCTAAGGCCTTGAAAGAATCAGCTGCTGAGGAGCTTGAGAAGCATGCTAAGGAGAAAAGGCTTAAGAAGAATATGTCAGAGGTAGAGATTGTGCAAACTCTTTTAAAAGATACTGAAGTTGCATCTGAGAATATTCTGGTGCCGAAGTATTTTCTTGTAGAACAATTTCCTGAGACCCTGAGAAATAATTTCATTTCTCTAGAAAAATTCCAAGAGAAGGAAGTCGAGAAGGAAGCTTTGGAAGAAGTGCAGGAAGCTCAAAGATCTGAAAAGACAGCCGATTTGTTAAAGAAAGAAGTACAGTATTAGGAAAAGGAAAGTGCTTACGAGAAATTTTCAATCCGGACTTCTCAAGACGGATCTTCTAAACTTTATACTCCTAGAGATGATGAGAAGGGTGAAGAGGAAGTCCATAAGTTGTTTGAGGAATAGAGTCACAAAAATCACATTATTCATCCAGAAGACATTGAGGCTGGTGCTGAGAAAGAGAATTTTGATAAAGATAAGATTATACAGTTATCCTAAAGTGTTCATGAGTCTCCTATTGAAGAGGCTATTCAGAAAATTGACAAAGGTAAACAAGTGGTTGCTGATACCCCAATGAAAGATATTTTGAGGAAGAAATAAAATGGAGGATCCTCTAAAAGGAAGCTGATAGAGTTAGAGGAAGAACCTTCTCCATGAAATTTTTTTGATTCAGAGTCATCAGCTTCAGGGAATGATTTTGTCGTTCATTCCCTTAAGAAGATTGTGGATACCATTCTGATATTCCATATAATAGATTCCAGATAGAAAATTCTTCAGCACACCATGAATCAGAAGTCAGACTCTCTATCTATGGTGATGGACAGATGTGTGAAGATTGAGGCAGAACACAAAAATTTCCTTATCAATTATGAGGCCCACAGAAAATCATTCTGGAAAATGACTCTATGGTCGATGAAAATCAATGAAGATTTTGGAGAGCTTGATCAGTTTCAAGATGATTTCAAAGAAGCATTTGATACCTAAGATTCCAAGATCAAGGATCTTACAAATAGCTTTCAGGAAAAGCTAACTCTTGAACAAAATTCTTTTAATCAATATGTCAAAGATTTGAATGGGAGGCTGAGTAATGTTGTTCAAAGTTTGAAATTAGAGAGAGATCTCCAGACTGAGATGGAAGAAAGGCTTGTGCTGCAAGATGGATTTCTCATGGCTCAGGAAGAGTCCTTGAATGCTCGAGAAGATAGAATCATAGCCTTAGAAAAGAAAGCTGAGGAGGATCACAAGAAGCTGAAAAGGTTGAAGACAATCATGAAGAAGCTAATTCACAAGGAAAAAAGAAACAAAACAGACCCAATCTGATCTTTTGTTGTACTATTTTCCTTGTATTAATTCTTCCAATAATAATGAAATTTGGTTGCTTGTTTGGTTTTCATGTCAATACTAATATTTCAGGTACCATATTTATTTTCTATTCCCTCAAACTCTTTTTGAAAATCAAAAAGGGGGAGAAGGAAAAATAATTCTAAAGGGGAGAAGGAAAAAGGTTTCTAAATATAAGAAGATATATCTCTATGTAAGGGGGAGTTTAATTAAGGGGGAGTGTTCATTACGAAAATTTATATATCCAAGACAATGAAAATACCATTCCTAAAATCTAGAATACGATCTTTAGAGTTACAAAGCCTAAGGGGGAGTTAGTCATATTCATCATTTCCAGTGTGAAAAGGGAGATATGTTTTATTTTCTAAGTCAAGAAAAGTTTTTCTATGTCCTTTTCTGCTTTTTCGTAAGGATGTTTGTGCTTTCTAAAAAGGGGGAGATTGTTGAGTCAATAAGGTTTTCCTTATGACTTTTCAATTCCTTCATACATGGGGGATATTGTTAATTCAATATGGTTTCCTTATAACTTCATGATTCCTCTTATTTTGGAAATCACAAATAACTTATTTTAAGGAAAAACTAATCCCTATGTTTTACTTATATAAGGAAAAAATTCTTTTCCCAAGGATCTTTATCCTTTTCATATTTTACCATGTTTCTTATCATGTATAAGTATAAAATTCGGAGTCATGTCTAAAACCTCAAAATCATATCATATTTAGATATGAAGCATTCTGTTTTGGAGCCGAATTCCTATTACGAACTTTTATGAAGTTCTACTCCGAATTCCTCTTACGAAATTCTATGAATTTCTACTCTGAATTCCTGTTGCGAACCCTCATGAAGTTCAACTCTGAATTCTAGATACGAACTCACATGAAGTTAAACTCCAAATTCTGGTTATTATCATTCATAAAGTTTGACTCTTAATTCTGATTACAAACTTATGTAAAGTTTGACTACAAATTGTAATTAAGAATTCGGATTACGAACATCTCGGTGTTCTGACTCTGATTTATATGAATATAGACTTCGATCTCTTATGAGTTCTGGCTCCGAATTCTCATGAACTCCAACTCCTAACTCTGGAAGTTCAGGTTACGAATTCTGGTGAATCCAGACTCCGAATTTCCCTGAAATTCATACACCAGAATTCTATAGAACTCAGGTTCTGAATTCCAAGAAAACAGAATCAGAATATCCTTGTATTATAGATCAAAATTAATTTTTGGTTGACTCTGAACATTCATATTTTCTCATATTACGAATATTAGATTTTGTTTATGCTTTCACTTGTTCTATAATAAAATGATGTAGTGCCTTCAGTTATCAACTAACCGTTTTTTGAGTGACACGTGTATAGGTCCCTGCGAAATTAAATGAAGAATATGACCATTGGAGGAGGAAGCAGACCGTTGGAGCTGTGCCTATAAATATGAGCTCATTTTGAAAGAACTCAACACCTGACTTTGGACATCTGTGCTTACATGTTGAAGTCATTTCTAGAGAGAGAGGCTCTTATAAACTCTCAAGTTTCTGGAAAAAAATTTTAACGACTTCTTCAAACTTTGCTTCATGCAGACCTGATTCGTGCGACTCTAATAGTTGTTGAGTACAATCGAGGGCTTCCAGGGATATGAAGATCGAGGTGACGACTACCTGATAGTTGAGGGATTGCGGGGATAGAAAGACATAATCCGATCTTTGTATTGAGGGCTTACCCTGGTGTGGGTAAGACAGACTTTCTTGAATGTATAAATCAAGGGACCTTTATCCATGGTTATTGGATACCCTTCTCTTTGGGTTAAAATATTTACTACTTATTACTAGTTTTGTTTTAAGTTTTCTGCTGCATTTTGTATTTCTGAGGAAAGTATAACTTTTTTATACATCCTAACACTTGTACTCTAATTTAGTTATATTCTATATGCTTTAAGGTAGAATATTAGTTGTTGTAAACTTTTGTTAAGTTTCATTTCCAGAATCACTTTTTTGGATTCAAGAAAGTTGATAGAACTTAGAGGTCTCGTGAATTATCGTGTTTAACCTTGTTAAACAAAACCATCTTTAAATGTTCCAAAGGAATTTTTAAAAGTACAATTCACTCCCCCTCTTGTAATTAATAATATCATGTTTACTTATTTGATCTTACATTTGGTATTATAGAGTATATCATACACACATACCATCTCACAGGAAGGATGTAACATCCCAGGTAAATAATGAATATGAAATGTTTATATATATTAATATTTTTGAATAAAATATTAATATTACTTTAAAGGGGATGCTAAGTTCGATGGTCTACTCAATACGCAACTATGAGTTTCTTTGAAATCTTACGTTGCACGGTAATAATATAATAATATTATTTTAAATGGAAGTTAACGCATATCTTTTGTAATGGAGGGAATGAAAAGAAATAACCAAAAAATTATTATATATATTTATCAAATATTTTTACATTTATCCAACAATTGTTAGAGGCATAAAATGTGATTGAATATAATTTTAAGCATAATGACATTAAAATGTTGATTTACCGACTTTTAAGGGAGAACCCTTTTCAAATCTAATTTTGGACACTTTAATACATACTATTTGACCAAATAAAATCTTTTTTTAGAATGGGGACATCAAAATTTACTTTGTGAAAATTTTTGTAATTTTTCCGGTAAAGTTCATTTTTAAGGAATAGTGAAAAATATTGTATTTTAATTCAAAACTAACTTTTAATCTAATTTATTTATATGGTTAGATTAACTTTTTAATTGGTTTTAAAGTGTAATTTTAATATATTTTACAATTTAATCCAATATTGGTCATTGTAATTAATTTCACTTTGATATTGGACATAAATATGTGCCAATCTTTTTATAGTTATTATTTCTTAAAAACACGCTATTTGTTTTAACAATGGGAATTAATTTTAAATTAAATAATGACACTTCTATGTTTTGAATTAGTCAAAATAGACATCATTTTTGAATTCAGAATATAAAATAAATATTAGGCTGAATTTTTGGTATTTTTCTGAAAAACATTAATTTTTTATGAATAGTAAAACCGCTTAGTAGTAGTTAAAAAACAGACTTTTTAATTTAAATGAAATTTTACCTCTTTTGTGAATTTCATTTCGAAAATCCGACAAACATGGTTGTTATCAATAAGTAAAATTTGGTTCAATAAGATGAAAATAATTTTTTGTAAATAGCGACTTTCGACTTTTATTTACCGCGTTTAAAGGTAAATAGGGTAATTCAAATTAAAAAGAGTATTATAATAATTCAAAATTACCATAACATGTATCCAAACCTTATTGGATTATTAATTAACGACCATGGGAATCTTTGGGTCTATTTTGGGACCCCATTGAGCCACCTGGGAGTGATAATGGCAATTTAGATTAATTAACTTAAATTAAAGGAAAAATGAAAAAAAGAAAATATCTTTTAGTAAATTAATTTTTAAAAGGGGTTATATAAACTATAATTTAGAGTATAAGTATTGATTATAAAACTAAAAGTATTTCCTACATCATTGTATTTTATGTATAATTTTTAGAAATCAAAAAAATTAAATTATTTATGACACAATAATGATGCAGTATTTAACGCATTAATAAATCATTTAAATAAATAAGATTATAATGATTAAAATATTATCTAAAACATGTACAATTCTGATTGGATGATTCTATTTCGAATATTAGTCATCGTATCTTAGACTTAAATTTTATGGACCTCTAGAAACCAAATATCATTATATAATTAAATAATATTTTCACACTTTCCTAAACAACCCCTCCTCTCCCTTATAAAAGGAGACCGCTTCTAACAATTTCCACACACCTATCAAGCAATTTGGATCGTCCAACCTCTGCCCAATTAAGCTCCCTACATCCCTATCCTCCTTCTATAAGCCTTAACATAGGCCTAAGGCACTTCAAGAAGTCCATTGGTTCCAACCAAAGGGAGATTCCCAAATTAAAGGTAATAGTTTGTCTTAAAGTGTTTTCATTTATTTTACCTCTCCAACACCGAAACTCTTTTTATTACATTATTTAGTAACAAAAAAGTATCCTAAATATACTATGATGTTGTTATGAGAATTATTCTAACTACACTTACACACATCTCCATCTAATGGGTGAAAAACATAATTTTTCTGTGGATGGAAAACTAACGCCTCACGAAACGATGATTGTTCAATTACCTCCCATCGCCTCTCATGGTGGCCATTATGATGGAACTGTATTTATATATGATATATATTTGGTTTATGTTTTCTTTATGCTTATGTATTTTCAATTTATATCATACCTTTATGTTTTCCATAGTGGTTAAATACAATAATCTCATTAGAGGAGGTGCAGACTAACACCTCCTCAATGTGACATGACTCGTTAAATACCTTCTGTGGGATGTATAAATGATGGATTTAATAATATTTTATATGATATGATACTTGAATTATAATATTAATATGTATAATTATGTTTTTAATTCCATTTAAATAAGAAATAAAAATGTAAGTAGCGTTCATGCGTACGTACGGCCTAGCGTCTCCAAGAACGGTGCATTTCATTTCTTACCTTTAAATGTTATGTACAATTATAAATAAATGTATATACTGGATTTATATGATATATATGATATATGAATCATTAATATCACTCTAATTATAATGTATATCTTACCACATGAACAACTAGTAATGATAAGGTGTTCATTTTTTTTACTCAAGTACCAAATATCGACAAAACTACAGTTATTAACATAAATGATTACATAATGTTTATAACATGGTAATAAGTAATACAAAAGGAATAATAAATTTTAAAAAAAGTCTCTTAAGAAATAATAAATTAACATTAGTTTATTTCTCAGGTGATTAAAGAATGAACATGTCAAGTCGGACAACAAGGTAAGGGATTTCTTATCTCACATTTAATTCTAGGAGATTTACATTGTTCACCACTTATTTATTGCATGTGGTGTATTGTGTACTGCCTTTTGATATATATTATCATTAACCTCATTATATTCATGGTATTATGTGATTCATTTGGTGGTTGTTAAGTTTGGGTCATACGACTCGATTGATTACAACGTGGTAAGGGGTTTCCATCTCAATTTTATCCTCGTGACATTCATGCTATATTTCCCACTACTTCCTTTTGTGTGGTGTATTTACTTCCCATGATTGTATTATTTTTGTAAGATACTTTAATTTATTGGTATTTACATCTTCTTTGTATGATCCTTATTTCATGTGGTGTAAGTTTCGTAAGTTACCAAATCACTAAGAGAACCTTTCACCCTCCTCTCTTTTAAAAGGATTCTTTTTGTTATGTATTTTAGTTCACATCTTCTTATGTTGGGATATGTTATTCTATACTTTTATTTCTTTAAATTTTATGTCCAAGTGATGAGATACCATTTTTATCTCATCAAATCATTTTTTTAATTTTAAAGTGACGCTGTTAGGCTGCTAAATTTCAACAAGGGAACTTCTTAACCCAATTTCAATTCATTAGATTCAAAATGTACTTCATGAATATGTCATCCAATGATTATGTTTGAATAAACTATGATTGTTTTACACATAATATACACTTATATTGGGTGTATTTATATTTTTCACACAAAATTATGTGATTGATTTTTCATTAATTTAAGGATACCATCTTTATAAGGGATTTAATCTCCATTTACATTTCCACTGAGACTTCATTGCTATTATGCACCAATTCACTCCTGTATGATGTATATATTATAATTTTAAATATTATATCATGAATCCCTTTATTCTCAGGATATTATTATGTTCTTATTAAATGCTATTCGTCAATTATTTGTATTCAAGAGTCTCTCATTCTCATAAATTTTTTTAACCTAAATATCATTTTAAATGATTTAAATATTTATTATTATAAATATTTCTATTTAATTTCCATGTTTTGAAAATGGTTTTGAGTATTCATTTATATGGACATTAATATTTTAAAATTATAATTCCATTAAAATCATAAAAGTGGTATGTGAAACTTTGATTCAAAATCTATTTTTAAAAGGTTTATGAAAATGGATTCATTATTTCAATATCTTGAAATTAATTCTGGTGATTTCAAAAGAAATTTTATTAGTGAAATGTTTATATTTAAAATATTTTATGTGCTATGATGGTACTTGGACATTTGACAGGTGGTTACGTGATAAAAAAAATGATGGGTGGTGTTGTGAATACCAGGACGAGTGGTTATGTTATAACCTCCAATGCATTGGGTATGGAAGTCGGCCATATGGCTATTACATTTAATAGAATAATTATATAAAATATATAATATAAATTATGCTGATAAAATTCAATATGCCTCAATGAATGGAAATCAAGGTGAAGTCCACTACCCCGAGTGGAGACTTTCCATGTATGTATGTTAACTCCTATATAAAAAACATATATCCTTTATTTAATCTCTTAAGAAAATATTCAATTTTTAATAACTTCTAATTAAATAATTTATTTTTTTTATTCTTAATGGCATATTTAAATACATAGTTAGTTAATTTTACATCAGGAGTTTTGAGGACGTCTGGTTCATTATTTTAAAATACATTTGATGTGTTGACCATGGTCAAAGTGGTCACAATTAAATCCCTTATATAATAATAATAATTACATAATAATAATTGTTATAAATATTTTATTCTTTAAAAAACAATAGTTAAAAATGGTTTTGAAAAATTAACTATATTTGAATCATGGAGATGGTTGGGCGTATGTATACAAGAGTAAAGATACCATTTTCAAATGAATATTATAGATAGAAGAAAAGTATTATTTTATATTTTTATAATTTTCATCATATCATAAAAAAAACTATTTATTTAAATATATAAATATATATATCATATATGTGATGTGGTGATAAAAAATCACAACTCTTCATGGAGGCGGTACTCCACACATATGTGCAAATAAAGTTTTCATTTTTTAGTGTATTTAGATGTGAGAAGTAAAATTATATATTTTATATATTTAATTATAAATACACCATTATGTTTCTTATAATTTCATATATATTACATATTTTAAGCACCCAACCGTTAAAATTACATAATTCAGTGCCTTGTGAATAGATTTCACTTCATCTCTTTTCTAATGATCTGTTATGTTTAGAGTTTTATGGAATTAGTTCAAAATTATTATATAAAGAAAACATAAATTTCATGGTGGAAACATTTATATAGTGTCCTTCTTTCCTCAAAATAAGGTCATTAAAATAAAATATGTTTTCTTTTCATGATAAATATTCATAATTTTCAACCAGACTTCTTTTTCCCCTTACCCATCTTTGAAACGTGTAAAAAAGATTTCAAAATAAGGTATGATAAAAAAACATAATAAGGGACTTAAATAGAATAAATATTTAAATTTAGTTAAAAAAATAAAATACCAATGATTTTTTTTAAAAAAAAATATACATTCTTATCTAAAAAGTGTGTCACTTTTCTATTAAAAAGATCATTATCACTCCTTTGAAATAAAATGATATTCGTGAAAACTCATTATCAAGTATAGAAAATTCATGTAGCATCCTAAGAAAATAATCACCTTAATACCATTAAACCCCATTACAAATTGGAATAACCATTTGACTAACATCAAATATAATTATTCAGACTGAAAAATGATTACACAATGCATTTGAGTGCTTTCTGGGTGCACCAAATTTATATGCTATAATGATCTCACCCGAAGATTTATCGGTGAATCCATCATATAAAATATATCAATATCACCTATGAAATATAATGGGGATCTAAGCATCAGAAAATATAACATTCGTTTTTGTATTTTTGAATTGTAATAAAAAACATTTATAAACATTTCTATCAAAAACCATTAAAAGAATGTCGAAGAAAATAATTTATTAAAAAGGTAAAACTATTCATACAATTACGAAAACCTTTTTTTCAATGAACTATGGACAATTATAAAACAAAAGTCAATTTATTTACTATTAATTGTGTTAGGAAATTATATGTTGTTTTTTAATTTAAAAATATAGATTCCTTTTTAATTTTTTAAATAGAGTTGAATGTGGAACTTCAAAAAAGGATTTTAAAAATAAAGTCACATAATTGTAGTCTGAATAACCATTTATATTCATTATATTCATATATAATAAACTTATGTTAATTTTTAACTGGCATAATAATAATTTTAAAGTTCCTTATTCCTTTGTTTTTTTTAAATACCGTTTTATATATAATTACACTATTAATTCTGCTCATATCAGATATTTGGATGATATTTAGTTCATAAGTCCAAAACTAATTTAGTAAGTTCACTATTGTAAATGGATAGTTATTACATCACCTATAGAATAAAAATAATGTCATAATTAACATTTTTATACATAAGTTATAATTTTAAATAGAATTATTAAATATAGTTTTTACGAGTGAAGTCTGATGCAATATTGCAGATTGTAGGCTGTTCGTATACATGATTAACAAATCAAATTTTCAACAATCAATATGGAAAAAAGTTAAGTGTTACATTATGTTTAAAGAATTATAATTATATCATACATGTCATATTACTTATGTTAATATACCTTTATATATCATCCATGTTATCTGATGATGAAAAATGAATCACACCGCTTCTTGGAAGTTGAGGTCCACACGTACACATGGATGACGTTATCATTTTATAGTGTATGGAAAGAGTAATAAATAATTGTTATATTACCTTCCCATTCTGATTAATATTTCTATAGTATAATATATATAATATAAGTCCATTATTGAAACCAGTCATGAGAGACAGTGATAGAAAATAAATTACATCGATTTATGAGGCAGTAGTCCATCCTACATAAGAATGGTGAATAAATTTTCCATTTTATATAATATGAGAGGGTTATAGTATGTGAAATTTACATAAAAAAATATTTATAAATAATATACTTGTTTTATTATATTATTTTGGGATATTTTAGCTCAGACCTTTTATTATATTATTTTATAGTCTTTTATCTCGAATCTTTTATCGCTTTAATTTAGGGTTTTAAACTGAGACCTTCTATCGCATTAGTTTACGGTCATTAAGAAGAGAACCTATATTTATTTAGTTTAGTTTCCTTTAGATATAACCTTCTATAACTATAGTTATGGAATTTTAGATTGAACATTATATTTCTCCAGTTTTGGGTCTTTTATCTCGGATAAGCTATCGCTTTTGTCTAGGTTCTTTTATATTAGACCATCTGTCACTATAGATTAGGGTCTCTTTACCTTGACCTCATTAATAATCATGGAATGTGGTGTATACATTCATGGAATGACCTAAAAAACTCTGTGATTTTTGGTTATACTATGGTGTTATAGTGTCTCACAAGGATTATGATAACCATTTTACAGAGTGGCGTATTTGGTTGATAACAATTGAAACATATGCACGAGCCATCGAAATTCATGTAGATTCAATAAATGGGTATCATGAAGTTGAGTATTTTTTTCAGGGGCTATAGAGGATTTATTGAGGTAATATCTATTGAGCGATAAATACAAGGGATTTTAGGTCAGCCTAGATTGTTGGAATATGGTTTATGAAAGTCATTACCCAAAAGATTGAGTTTGTGAGTATGGGATGGGGATGAAATTCCCAGGTTGACCCATAACACTCATAGTTTCTACATTTCGATCCAGTGTTTCTAGGGATCACACAGATAAAAGATCCTTTTTTTAAAATAGGATATTTCATTAGGTGGTGGTCAAAGTCCTTGGGAATTGGTAGCTTGGTGAAGAAAAATATGTTCTCAACTCTTTTTCAAGGGCCATAAAAGATTTGTGAATACTATAACATACATATGATTAGGTTGTTCACGAGAGGTATAGAAATACATGAATCGTTTTGGTACCATAGGGGAATATGGGTAGTATATTTTAAAGCTCAAACCTACACCCTGTTGTTTTGTGTCATGAGTCATGGACCATAAAAGATTCAGGAATGGAGTGTCTCTATACTACTTTGGTAAAAGGTATGAAGGACAGTGATTTAGTATCGAGGTTGTAAAATCCGCTAAGATATATTGGTACAAAGATTGTAAATCCTAATCCAAAGTTCTTGGATCTGGTGGATGATTCGGGAAAATAAAAATGTGAATTTCCCAAAACACACTGGGGTACTATGTTCTAATGTAGTGAAGTTAGGGCTCATAAGTACCAAAACCCATTTTGTAGAGGGAATAATTAGGTTGATCACCATAGGCACATATGCATGATCCATAAGAATATATTAATAGTCATGAAAAGGTTCATTGAAGAGGGGTATCCATTCTATGGTCCATTGATGGTTTCGGTCATCTGAGACACTCAAATAAGGAAATGTGACATGTGGAAAATGAAATTTCTAAAAAGGGTTCAAGCACCCTAAATGTTGTGGCACTGCTTAGTAAATTGATTCTCATGGTGAGGAGATTTGGAAAATCACCACACTAGATTTTTCTAGAACTATGGGGTCCAACGAGGTTGTCTTGAATTTTATACTAGATAAAAAATTGGACCCTATAATATTTATTCCTTATTCATTTGCACCATATTTTTTTGTGCCAACTCTAGAGACAATGAGTTTATTATGTCAAGATATGAATTTTTCTCAGGCTGCCCTTTGCGGGTTTTTGACATTAAAATTTTTGTGTCTCTCCCACTATAATTTTATGGTCATTCTATTTGGACCATAATAGGCTATAGTTTATGGTCATACATCTTTTACCAAAGTGAAATCAGTTTAAGGTTGTGACGTTCATGGACTTAATATAGAGGATGATACAAAAGAGTCACATTCTGATACCCAGGGCCAAGAGTACTCCAGCATCCTTATGAGAAGGAGATAAAAACATTGTAATTCGCGAACAAAGGTCCTCGAATAATGAGTAATGTAATGATAAAATTGTACTAGGAGTTATTCAAATCACGATCAAGTATTGATTTCTACAATGGTGATGTCAGGGATCACAATGACCAAAAATCCATTTTTTCATAGTGACAAATTTGGTTGATGAACACATGTGAATATTCTAGATCCATATGCATACATGCATATTCAAGAAAATGTTCCTTGAAGCAAAGTGTCTAGTATAGGGGCTCTGGAATATAGTGGTGATTCAAATACCTTGAATTATAATGTGTGGTTTATGTATTGTAGTGATTTTTAAGGATAATAGAAGCACCTCATACTCAGGATGACCGGGGTAAATATCTTTTGGTCCCTTGATAGGGGATAAAAAATTGATGGTGTTATGTGTAGTTTTTATTCATGTTACATGGAAATTTTCCATATTGTTTAATGTCATAAAGTAAGGACATATGTCTGGATGTTTATTTTCATGCGGTGAGGAAATACTTTTTGCTCGGTTTTAATGGCTTGTTACCAAGATGTTTCTTTTTGTAGTTTAATGTAACACCCCAAGCTTCTACGGTACGTTTCCCTTTGAATAATGCGATAGCGTGTGTTGTACGCAACCTCGAGTTCTAACACACACCACAACTAATTAAACTAGCCGTTGTGAATAGTAATACCTAATTTTTGAAATCATATATATTCTATATTTCAAAATGGACTTCATTTTTGGATTCGGAATATCAAAATTAGCCTAGGGTGAAATTTTGGTACATTTCGGATAACTTTCATATTTTGATGAATAGTGAAAATTTCTAAATTTTAATTAAAAACAACTTTTTTAATCAAAATAATTAATAGTGATAAATTATGAATTTGAGTGGTTTTAAAGTATATTTAGAATATATTTTTACCATTCAATTTAATGTTTATCATTGGACATAATTTTACAATTAAACCGAACATAAACAAGTGTCAATCTTTTGATAGTTATTATCTCTTAAAAACACGCTTTTTGTTTTGACAGCGGGAATTAATTTTAAATTAATTTCTGCCACTTCTGTGTTTTGAATTTAGGAAAATGGATTCTATATTTGGAATCAGGATGTTCAAATTGTGTAAATAGGTAACTTTTATTTTTACACATTTTGAATAATTACTGCGGTAAATATTTTATTTACCATGGTTAAGGGTAAATCCGGTAAATAAGGGTTAAAAAAATAATATTATAATAATACAAAATTACCCTAAAACGTGTCCTAACCTTATTGGTGTACACATACCCGACCATGGGCATCCTTGGGTCAATTTGGGGACCCCTTGGAGCCACTTGTAAGTGATAATGACACATTATATTAATAAAGTTAAAATAAAAATAAAAATGGCATAAGATTACATCTTTTAGAAGAACAATTTTTACATAGGGTTATACATGTTGGATTTTCGATTTTAAATATTCATTAGAAATCTAAAACGATTTCCTACATAATGATATTTTATTTATAATTTTTAGACATTAAATAATTTATTTTATTTATGACACAATGATGATGCAGTAATTACAAAAATAGTGAAAAATAAAAATAATTGATCTTATAAATACCCAAATAATTATAATATGAACCTTTTAATGAATTAAACTAATTTTCTATGATAATATGATATATTAGGATTGATTTAATTGACTTTGTTCTAAGTAATCAATCTGTTAGGAGTTTCACAAAAATCAACTATTGAATAGTGTCAAAATTGACATAAAAGAGTTCTTAAAACAAATATTATATTATTAATTAATATTAAATTCCTAAAAATCTAAGGATCGGCCAAGAGACTTATATTATTATAGGTTCCTCATTAATGGACCACTTGGGGGTCGCTTGGATGTATATAGTAAGTTTATTAACCATATTATATAAAAATACAAAGAGACATTGTAAAAGTGAAACTAATTAACTTAGAGTTAATACTTAAAGATAAGGTTAATATAAGTACCCAAACCTGTCTAAATTCTATTGGATGAGTTGTTTTCGACCTATCCCCACCTCATCCTTTGAATAGTAAACTTTGGAGCCTTTAGAAACCGGATATGAATTTATTATAAATTAATATTTCTAGCTTTTCCAAAGGTTCCCCTCACCCCTCTTATAAAAGGGCACTCCTCCTTCTCATTTCTTCACACCTCTAAAGCCTTTTGGTTCGGCCAAACTCTGCCCAAATACTCTCCCAACATCCCTCAATACAACCTAGAGGCCTTAGTTTGATCAGAAAGCCAACCTAAGGAGCCCTTTTGATCAAATCAAAAGGAAGAACCCGAAGAAGAGGTAATGATTTCACCACCCTTTTCTAAGTTCATTTCTTCTTCCACTTCTTCTTCCTTTGTTCTTACCATTCTGAAATAATAACTCCAATATCTCACATATACTGTGATGTTATTATAAGTATGGTACAACCATATTCAGTATTCTATCCACCCTTTGAATAACATGTCACCATACGTGCGTACGTACGGCTTACCGTCTCCACGTCGTGGTGTAATTGTTATTCAATATAATATTATTTGGATGGGTATAATAATGATGTGTAACTCATGTAAATAATAAATATAACATGTTAATGATTCTGTATATATGATATACCATCCATTTATATATTATTTTAATATCAAAAGAATGATATTGTCGCTCGTGCGTACGTACGGACTACCGTCTCCACGAACGCGATGAGATTCATTCTCCATCGTAACCATTAAAGAGTAATTATCATTTTATGATTTAAAAATGATGTTTAAGGACTTGATATCATTCTGGATATGAATAATATACAACCTATCCTTTACAAACATGTCTTACTTAACAAAACATGTGAAAGAAAACAAGTAAGTTAACACCCGAAACAACGATAATACTAAGATATTATTATCAAATCAATATTAAAAGATCATATATGATATCATATTAATGTATATGATTCTTGTATAATTTAATAACAATTATTTCACCATTATACAGGAGGTTAACCTACCACAACCAAGGAAAAGTACAAGGTAAGGGTTATTTCACAATCTCTTCATTATCCGAGGTTGTTTATATGTAATAATCTACTGGGATCTCTTTATCATCCACATCCATGTTTCTTAAAAATGTATTTCAAAACATTTTTACTATTTACAAGAATATGGGTTAAAGTCATTTATACCCTTTTTTGACTTTTTATAAGAGGTTTATAAAGGAATCTTTCCGTCGTTTTCAAAACAAGGTCCTTTTTAACCTTTTCGACAGAATTGAGGTAAGAATGTTTTTTTAAATTATACGGCGGGTGCGGTTATTTTACGCCGTTATAAAATCTTCAAAGCTTTCCTTACAAGCTTATAAGAATATTTTCAAAGAAAATGTTTTATTTTATATGGATCTTAAATGATTTCAAAATAAAAGGAGATACTTCTTTAAAAAGAATTTTGATTTCATCTATGTCAACATCCATTGATGGATTTTAAGATTATTTGAAGTTGATTTATTATGATACAAAACTTCTATATTGTATTGAAGGTTTTGTGATATGTTTGACTGTGGATGTGCTATTTTTATACCATTCATAGTTTATGGTGAAATTATTGACATTTCGTATGCTAGTTTTAATACGAATGTTTATGTTATGTTTAAACCTTTTCATATGGGAATGCATTGGACTTAATAAGTGACGGGTGGAGCCCGCTATAGCTCCTCGATGCATCGGTAGGTCTCATGAGACAAACTAGTGTCTTGGCACAAGGCCTTGACAAAATCTTATTTGTATTCTTGGCACGAGGCCTTGGCTATGTGGTTATGATAGTCTGGCATTATGCATTCCAACATTATGAAAGTGGTTATTGATTTTTGCATGTGATTATTTGATTAGTAGAATATCCATGTGAATAAGTAAATGGAATTATTTCATTTTACTTTTTCCATACCATGTTGAAGTTCAATTTTAAAAGGCTTTTGTTTTAGTAATGCATTGCCTTAAATGTTTATTCTTATTTATGAAAGTTTCCGCTATATTGTTATCCTTACTGGGCATTTGAGCTCACCCCTTTTCTATGTTTTATTTTTCCCCAGGATGTGAAGAAGTAAATTATGAATGACCTGCAGGGATATTATGAGGGGATAGTAGTGTGGATTATGGAGACATTATGTTATTGTAGTAGTTTTTCATTTTATGATGTAATGTAAAACTTATGAATATATCTAGTGTTTCCAAGGCTACTAAACCAATCGGTCTTTCGAGATTTGATCTTTCTTGTGATCATGCCAATGTTATGTAATAATGCACCGACTCTGGGTAACTGGGGTCGGGGCGTTACAGTTGGTATCAGAGGAAGTTTAGTACAAACCTTGGAAGCTAGATTTAGATAAACTCTGATTAGAGCACGTAGACCTAAGATGAACTTTGAGGATTAGTATAGAAGAACTTCCTAGAATTTTGGTATTGTAGAGATTTTGTGAGTTTTCCGAGAAATACATCCCTGTCTGGATACGAGCAGGTAGAGGCGGCTCTGGCACAGATGTACCTAGGGGTAAAACCCGAAAACACCGCTTTGAGCTAGACTCGAACGGGAACTGGTGCACGACAACGGGCCTTGCTGCACTCTTGGTTACGACACTCCCGGGGGATATGCTTAGGATAACTCTCACTATCTTTACAAATCATTATGAAGGGTTTATGAGTATATATTTCCTCAAAGAAAACATTATTATGATTATGGATTATATCCATAAATAGATCAATTTATGTTAAGTGTTTTATAAGTATGGGATTATGTATTTTGATTCATAAACTGATCTAGTTTATGCCATTGTTTAGAAATGGCGCCTAGTGGAAGAAATGGAAACCGTATCAATGCGCGCACTCCATGTAGGGATTGCCCTCCTGCTCAAGATAATTATAGTGGGGCTGGTGATGCAACTGGTGCCGATCAGCTAATCACCATACTGGGACAACTTACTCAGGTTATGAATAATAACCTTACCCGTATGGAGCACCCTGATCCGCAGCGTGGAGGATCAATGTTAGATCGATTCATGAAAAAAAAACCACCAACGTTCAATGGGAGTACAAATCCCTTAGTAGCTGAGCAATGGATATTTTCCCTAGAGAAAATATTTCAGGCTTTGGGGAGTAGTGAAAGGGAAAAAGTTACCATGGCATTTTACCGCCTCACTGGAGATGCTGATCAATGGTGGTCATTGATTCAAAACATGAAGGAAGATGATGAAGTATCAAACATGGAATGGAGGGAGTTCAAAGAGCTGTTTTTAGAAAAATACTTCCCTCGCGACCATCGAGCAGATATGGAAAGGCAATTTCTGAGTCTGAGACAAAAGGAGGATGAGAATGTCACAAAGTATGAGGCTAACTTTACAAGGTTAGCGAGGTATGCTGGAGATTATATTCGCAACCCAAGAAGTAAGATTGATCGTTTCTTTGATGGGTTAAAACCATTTCTCCGTCGAGCATTAGTCTCACAATCCTTTTCATCATACGAAGACATTGTCTCATGTGCTATCAAGACCGAAAAGGAATTCTCTAAGTCTTATGACTTTAAAGCAAAACAAGAGAAGAAGAGACCTGCTGATCAATCTGGGAATGGAAATAAGGGGAAGAAGGGAAAGGTTGAATATCCATCTTGTGGTAAATGCAGGAAGAAACATCCTGGTACTTGCTTGAAGGGAATGGGAGTCTGTTACAAGTGTGGTGAAAAAGGCCACCAAGCTCATGATTGCAAGGGGAAGAAGGAAGCTACCAACGTTCAGTGCTACAATTGTAGGGAGATGGGGAATTATGCAAATGCATGTCCTAAGCGTCAGGAGAACTTACCTCAGAAAAGGCCAAGGGATCAAGGCCAGGCTTATGCTATCACTACTGCTGAGGTAGAAACTCCGAAAGACGTGGTGGCAGGTAATTTAATGGTTTCCTCAAGTTTAGCAAATGCATTATTTGATTCTGGATCATCGCATTGTTTCATATCTTCCCAGTTTGCTAAGAAAATTAGATATTTACAATTTGATTTAATAAGGGAGTTGTCAGTTAAAACTCCTAAGGGAAGTATCGTTGCAACAAAGTTTTGTGAATCAGTCCCCATTAGAGCACATAAATTTTCTTTATCTGCTGATTTCATCGTCATACCTTTGATTGAGTTTGATATAATCCTCGGTATGGACTGGCTTTCGGACTATGATGCGAAGATTTATTGTAAGAAGAAAGAGGTTACGATTCTTGATGATAATGATAAGGAGCACCTTATTTTTAGAGCAGAATCGTCACCACCTAATTCTTATTTAGATCCACCCCCAGTAGCTCAACTTAATTCAATTATTGGGGAGGAAGAGAATGAAATAACTGTCGGTGAGGAAAGGAATGTTCAAATAGAGGATGTACCTGTTGTGAAAGAATTTGTAGATGTATTTCCGGAAGATTTACCTGGACATCCTCCAGAACGAGAAGTTGAGTTTTCTATTGATTTGATTCCTGGATCAAGGCCTATATCGAAGACCCCTTATAGAATGGCCACTGTAGAGCTAGTCGAACTAAAGAAACAACTAGAGGAATTGAGTAATAAGGGATTTATTCGCCCTAGTGTTTCTCCATGGGGAGCCCCTGTTCTTTTTGTTAAAAAGAAAGATGGATCTATGAGGTTATGTATCGATTACAGGGAGATCAATGCTATAACGATAAAGAACAAGTATCCCCTACCTCGTATTGATGATTTATTTGACCAACTGCATGGAGCTCAATACTTTTCAAAGATTGACCTTCGATCTGGATACCATCAGTTGTGTGTAAAGAAGGAAGACATTCCGAAGACAGCATTTCGAACCAGGTACGGGCATTACGAGTTTACTGTAATGCCGTTTGGATTGACTAATGCACCCTCTGTATTCATGGATCTGATGAATAGAGTTTTCAAGGAGTATCTCGATGAATTTGTGGTGGTATTTATTGATGATATCTTGGTATACTCCAAAACCTACGAAGATCATGAAAATCACTTGCGCATTATCTTGAAGACTCTGAGGAGGCATGAATTATATGGAAAGTTTAGCAAGTGTGAATTCTGGCTTCAGGAGATTTCTTTTCTTGGCCATATTGTCTCTAAAGATGGAATCTCTGTTGATCCTTCTAAGACCAAGGCAATCCAAGAATGGCCAGCACCTACGAGTATAACTGAGGTACGTAGTTTTATTGGCTTGGCAGGTTATTATCGACGTTTCGTCCAGAATTTTGCCCGATTGGCTAACCCATTAACGAAGATCACACGTAAAGGGGTTAAATTTGTTTGGACAAAAGAGTGTGAAGAATGTTTCGTAGAACTGAAGAGAAGATTAGTCAATGCTCCTATATTGACTCTACCATCGGGGAATGATGGGTTCGTTATTTATAGTGATGCATCGAAGAAAGGACTTGGCTGTGTCCTTATGCAGAATGATAGAGTTATTGCCTATGCATCACGACAGTTGAAAATTCATGAACAAAACTATCCTACTCATGATCTTGAGTTAGCAGCTGTGATCTTTGCTTTGAAGATATGGAGGCACTACCTCTATGGTGAAAAATGTGAGATTTATACTGATCACAAGAGTTTGAAGTATATTTTCTCACAAAAAGAACTCAACATGAGGCAAAGGAGATGGCTTGAATTACTCAAGGATTATGATTGTACGATACACTACCACCCGGGGAAGGCAAACAAGGTGGCAGATGCTTTGAGTAGAAAAGACCATGGAGTTCTGAACATGATGAGAATTGAAAGGGATCCAATTTTCATGGATCTAGTGAAGATGGACATGGGAATAACCAGGGAAGGTGAAACATCAATGCTTTTTCAAATGGTTGCCAAACCATCTTTACTAGAAAGGATTAAGAGTTCTCAGACCGATGATGAAGAATTTCAGAAGAAGATTAAAGCTGTGAATGATGGGAGATTGAGAGACTTTGTGTATGAAGATGGAATTTTGAAATTCGGGAAGAGACTTTGTGTTCCCAATATACCTGATCTAAAAAGGGAATTGCTGGATGATTCTCATAGTTCCAATTTCTCTATACACCCTGGGAGCACCAAAATGTATAGAGATTTGAAAGAACATTTTTGGTGGGACAACATGAAGAGGGAGATTGCTGATTTTGTGTCAAGATGTATGGTTTGTCAACAAGTGAAAGCTGGAAGGCAACAGCCTGGAGGAGTCATGCAACCTCTTCCCATACCGGAGTGGTAATGGGACAATATTACGATGGACTTTGTCATGGGGCTACCAAAGACTCCTAGAAGGAACGATGCAATATGGGTTATTGTTGATCGTCTTACCAAGTCAGCACATTTTCTTGCTATAAGAGAAGATCTACCCCTGGAACGTCTAGCAAGACTATATATTAATGAAGTTGTGAGACTTCATGGAGTACCCCTATCGATTGTTTCTGATCGTGATCCCCGTTTTACTTCAAGATTTTGGAAAAGTCTTCAGAAATCCCTAGATACTGAACTTCATTTGAGCACTGCTTACCACCCTCAGACAGACGGACAATCAGAACGGACTATTCAGACCTTAGAAGACATGTTGAGATCTTGCTCACTTGACTTTCAGGGTATGTGGGATCAATATTTACCACTGGTAGAATTTTCCTATAACAATAGCTTCCATTCGAGTATACAGATGGCACCATATGAAGCGTTATACGGAAAGAGATGTCGTACACCAACCTGTTGGGATGACGTTGGTGAAAGAAAACTTGTAGGCCCAGAGCTGGTGGAGGAAACGGTGGAAAAGGTGAAAGTAATCCAAAATCACATTAAAGCAGCTCAAAGTAGGCAGAAGAGCTATGCCGATAATCGAAGGAAGGATTTGGAATTTCAAGTCGGTGATCATGTTTTCCTGAAGGTATCTCTATGGAAGGGAGTCATACGTTTTGGTAAGAAAGGTAAATTGAGTCCCAGGTACATCGGACCTTTCGAAATTCTAGAACGAATTGGGGCTGTGGCTTACCGATTGGCAATGCCCCCAAGTCTCTCCAAAGTTCACGATGTGTTCCACGTATCTCTGTTGAGGAAATACATGCCTGACCCAACGCATGTACTCACCTATGAGGAATTAGAACTGGAACCCGATATTTCCTATTGCAAAGAGCCCATCAAGATTCTTGATACGAGAGAACAAGTGTTGAGAAACCGGACGACGCGTCTGGTAAAAGTTTTGTGGAGGAATCATAAGATGGAAGAGGCAACGTGGGAACCCGAGGAACTTATGATGAAGAACCACCCGAGTCTTTTTATGCAGTAATACCCTAGAAATTGAGAGGATGCAATTATTTGAAGGAGGGGAGAATGTAACACCCCAAGCTTCTACGGTACGTTTCCCTTTGAATAATGCGATAGCGTGTGTTGTACGCAACCTCGAGTTCTAACACACACCACAACTAATTAAACTAGCCGTTGTGAATAGTAATACCTAATTTTTGAAATCATATATATTCTATATTTCAAAATGGACTTCATTTTTGGATTCGGAATATCAAAATTAGCCTAGGGTGAAATTTTGGTACATTTCGGATAACTTTCATATTTTGATGAATAGTGAAAATTTCTAAATTTTAATTAAAAACAACTTTTTTAATCAAAATAATTAATAGTGATAAATTATGAATTTGAGTGGTTTTAAAGTATATTTAGAATATATTTTTACCATTCAATTTAATGTTTATCATTGGACATAATTTTACAATTAAACCGAACATAAACAAGTGTCAATCTTTTGATAGTTATTATCTCTTAAAAACACGCTTTTTGTTTTGACAGCGGGAATTAATTTTAAATTAATTTCTGCCACTTCTGTGTTTTGAATTTAGGAAAATGGATTCCATATTTGGAATCAGGATGTTCAAATTGTGTAAATAGGTAACTTTTATTTTTACACATTTTGAATAATTACTGCGGTAAATATTTTATTTACCATGGTTAAGGGTAAATCCGGTAAATAAGGGTTAAAAAAATAATATTATAATAATACAAAATTACCCTAAAACGTGTCCTAACCTTATTGGTGTACACATACCCGACCATGGGCATCCTTGGGTCAATTTGGGGACCCCTTGGAGCCACTTGTAAGTGATAATGACACATTATATTAATAAAGTTAAAATAAAAATAAAAATGGCATAAGATTACATCTTTTAGAAGAACAATTTTTACATAGGGTTATACATGTTGGATTTTCGATTGTAAATATTCATTAGAAATCTAAAACGATTTCCTACATAATGATATTTTATTTATAATTTTTAGACATTAAATAATTTATTTTATTTATGACACAATGATGATGCAGTAATTACTAAAATAGTGAAAAATAAAAATAATTGATCTTATAAATACCCAAATAATTATAATATGAAACTTTTAATGAATTAAACTAATTTTCTATGATAATATGATATATTAGGATTGATTTAATTGACTTTTTTCGAAGTAATCAATCTGTTAGGAGTTTCACAAAAATCAACTATTGAATAGTGTCAAAATTGACATAAAAGAGTTCTTAAAACAAATATTATATTATTAATTGATATTAAATTCCTAAAAATCTAAGGATCGTCCAAGAGACTTATATTATTAGAGGTTCCTCATTAATGGACCACTTGGGGGTCGCTTGGATGTATATAGTAAGTTTATTAACCATATTATATAAAAATACAAAGAGACATTGTAAAAGTGAAACTAATTAACTTAGAGTTAATACTTAAAGATAAGGTTAATATAAGTACCCAAACCTGTCTAAATTCTATTGGATGAGTTGTTTTCGACCTATCCCCACCTCATCCTTTGAATAGTCAACTTTGGAGCCTTTAGAAACCGGATATGAATTTATTATAAATTAATATTTCTAGCTTTTCCAAAGGTGCCCCTCACCCCTCTTATAAAAGGGCACTCCTCCTTCTCATTTCTTCACACCTCTAAAGCCTTTTGGATCGGCCAAACTCTGCCCAAATACTCTCCCAACATCCCTCAATACAACCTAGAGGCCTTAGTTTGATCAGAAAGCCAACCTAAGGAGCCCTTTTGATCAAATCAAAAGGAAGAACCCGAAGAAGAGGTAATGATTTCACCACCCTTTTCTAAGTTCATTTCTTCTTCCACTTCTTCTTCCTTTGTTCTTACCATTCTGAAATAATAACTCCAGTATCTCACATATACTGTGATGTTATTATAAGTATGGTACAACCATATTCAGTATTCTATCCACCCTTTGAATAACATGTCACCATACGTGCGTACGTACGGCTTACCGTCTCCACGTCGTGGTGTAATTGTTATTCAATATAATATTATTTGGATGGGTATAATAATGATGTGTAACTCATGTAAATAATAAATATAACATGTTAATGATTCTGTATATATGATATACCATCCATTTATATATTATTTTAATATAAAAGAATGATATTGTCGCTCGTGCGTACGTACGGACTACCGTCTCCACGAACGCGATGAGATTCATTCTCCATCGTAACCATTAAAGCGTAATTATCATTTTATGATTTAAAAATGATGTTTAAGGACTTGATATCATTCTGGATATGAATAATATACAACCTATCCTTTACAAACATGTCTTACGTAACAAAACATGTGAAAGAAAACAAGTAAGTTAACACCCGAAACAACGATAATACTAAGATATTATTATCAAATCAATATTAAAAGATCATATATGATATCATATTAATGTATATGATTCTTGTATAATTTAATAACAATTATTTCACCATTATACAGGAGGTTAACCTACCACAACCAAGGAAAAGTACAAGGTAAGGGTTATTTCACAATCTCTTCATTATCCGAGGTTGTTTATATGTAATAATCTACTGGGATCTCTTTATCATCCACATCCATGTTTCTTAAAAATGTATTTCAAAACATTTTTACTATTTACAAGAATATGGGTTAAAGTCATTTATACCCTTTTTTGACTTTTTATAAGAGGTTTATAAAGGAATCTTTCCGTCGTTTTCAAAACAAGGTCCTTTTTAACCTTTTCGACAGAATTGAGGTAAGAATGTTTTTTTAAATTATACGGCGGGTGCGGTTATTTTACGCCATTATAAAATCTTCAAAGCTTTCCTTACAAGCTTATAAGAATATTTTCAAAGAAAATGTTTTATTTTATATGGATCTTAAATGATTTCAAAATAAAAGGAGATACTTCTTTAAAAAGAATTTTGATTTCATCTATGTCAACATCCTTTGATGGATTTTAAGATTATTTGAAGTTGATTTATTATGATACAAAACTTCTATATTGTATTGAAGGTTTTGTGATATGTTTGACTGTGGATGTGCTATTTTTATACCATTCATAGTTTATGGTGAAATTATTGACATTTCGTATGCTAGTTTTAATACGAATGTTTGTGTTATGTTTAAACCTTTTCATATGGGAATGCATTGGACTTAATAAGTGACGGGTGGAGCCCGCTATAGCTCCTCGATGCATCGGTAGGTCTCATGAGACAAACTAGTGTCTTGGCACAAGGCCTTGACAAAATCTTATTTGTAGTCTTGGCACGAGGCCTTGGCTATGTGGTTATGATAGTATGGCATTATGCATTCCAACATTATGAAAGTGGTTATTGATTTTTGCATGTGATTATTCGATTAGTAGAATATCCATGTGAATAAGTAAATGGCATTATTTCATTTTACTTTTGCCATACCATGTTGAAGTTCAATTTTAAAAGGCTTTTGTTTTAGTAATGCATTGCCTTAAATGTTTATTCTTATTTATGAAAGTTTCCGCTATATTGTTATCCTTACTGGGCATTTGAGCTCACCCCTTTTCTATGTTTTATTTTTCCCCAGGATGTGAAGAAGTAAATTATGAATGACCTGCAGGGATATTATGAGGGGATAGTAGTGTGGATTATGGAGACATTATGTTATTGTAGTAGTTTTTCATTTTATGATGTAATGTAAAACTTATGAATATATCTAGTGTTTCCAAGGCTACTAAACCAATCGGTCTTTCGAGATTTGATCTTTCTTGTGATCATGCCAATGTTATGTAATAATGCACCGACTCTGGGTAACTGGGGTCGGGGCGTTACATTTAATGTTTCATTATAATGATCTGGGGGTCAATGTGAATTTTTTTGCATGATATTTTATGTAAAAAAGAAACTAGTATGTATATCCGACTCATATGTATGAAAAATGACCTTGTGTCACTCATCCCCTATGTAGTTGGGGTGTATAATTAATCAGTTGTTTCAGATAGACCCTATATTGGAGATTTGGATGTCACTATGTATCTAGTGATGACAGGTATCAAGCAATATGTAGTTCTGGAATGGAAAAAAATCTTCATTCATGGATAGTGAGTAGAGGAGGGTATTAATTCAATTTATTTTTATCGATGTGGCTGAGATTAGGGATATGGACATCACTACATATCCGATAATGATAAGAATCAATACAAATGTATTTATTGAAGAACGATGTAGTTTAATGTCATACATAATGGACGTGGTCTTCCTGATGTTAAAAGGGTAATTATGGAAATACATGAATATTGAAATATGGGTGTCACTATGCATCATGTGTAACACCCCAAGATTTCATGGTTTGTTTCCCTTTAAATAATTAAATAGCTTGCGTTGTACACAACTTTGAGTTCTAACACACCACGACAAATCAAACTAACCGCTATGAATTGCAATACCAAATTTTTGAAATTTTATAAATTTTATATTTCAAATTGGTCTTTAATTTTTGATTCTTAATATCAAAATTATCCTAGGGTGAATTTTTTTCACTTTTCTAATAACTTTTATATTTTTATGAATATTAAAAATACTGAATCTTAATTAAAAACAACTTTTTTAATAAAATTAATATATAGTGTTAAATTATAAATTTTAGTCATTTTGAAGAATCATTAGATTATATTTTAATCATTTAATTTAATAACAATCATTGTATGTAATTTCAAAATCAAATTTTACATAAACACATGTTAACCGTTTGACATTTTTTACTTCTTAAAAATCCTCATTTTGGTTTTGAAAATGGAGATTAATTTTAAATTAATTCCAGAAAATTCTGTCTTTTGAATTTGGAAAAATGGATTCTATATTTTGAATCATGAATTCCAAAATATTTATATAGGCAAATTTTAGGGTTATACATTATGAATAGTAACTTGAGTAAACATTTTATTTACAATAGTTAAAGCGTAAATCGGGTAAATAAGGGTGAAAAATAATGTTATAATAATATTAAATTACCCTAAATCAATTTCTAACTCTATTATATGATACATTTATTACCATGGGCATACTTGGGTTGATTTTGGGATTCCATGGAGCCACTTGTAAGTGAAAATGAATCTTTATAAAAATTAATTTAAAGATAATGAAAATGTAACATAAAAAAAAATTTTTTTAAAAAAAATTTTATATGAGGTTATATCATTTATATCGTCCACTATAAATGGTCATTAGAATGACAAAATGATTTCTGACTTCATGATATTTTATTTATAATATTTAAATATAAAATAAATATTTTCATTTATGACACAATAATGATGTAGTATTTTATATATTAATAAAAGAATCAAATAAATGATATTATAAATATTAAAATAAATATAATATGAATGATTTTATTCCATACAAATTTTTTTTAAGTGAATCTGACATTTTATTGTTAATTCAATAGATTTTCTTCGAATTAATCATGTAGTGATGACTTTCAAAAAACCCAAAAACTAAATTGTGTCAAAATTGACATAAATGAGATTTTAAACCCAATACTATTTTATTAAATTATATAATAGTACAAAAATGTAAAACTATTTTCCGTCATCATATCACTTTTGAACCTTCCTTTAAATTATTATAAAACTATTTTCAAAATAAATTTTTTATTTACAATTGAATGATATCAATATTGAAAGAAATATTTCACTCAAATATTTTTTGGATTGATTTCATCTATATCAGCATAATTCGTTGGATTTTTAAGTTTGTTTGAAGTTGATTTATTGCGATAAAATATTCCATATTGTATTGAAGGTTTTGTGATATGCGTGACTTTGGATGTGCTATTTTTATATAATTCACACTTTATGGTTAAAGTATTGACATTTCGTATTCTAGTTTTAATAAGAATGTTTATATTATGTTTCATCCTTTTCATATGATGAATGCATTGGACATAATAAGTGATGGGTGCAGACTTCTATAGCTCCTCGATGCATCAGTAGGTATAATGAGACAAACTTGTGTCTTGGCACAGGCCCTTGAGAAAATCTAATTTTTAGTCATGGCCAGAATCCTTGACTATGTAGTTATGATGTCTGGCATTATGAATACCATCATTATGAAATTGTCTATTGATATTACATGTGATTATTGGACTAGTATAATATACATGTGAATAATAAAATGGAATTATTTGATTTATATTTTCCATATTATAATGATGTTGGTGTTTAAACGGAAATTTTTTAAGTCTTATACAATGCCTTAAATGTTTAAGCTCATTTATGAAAGTTTCTGCTATATTATTTTCCTTATTGATCATCGAAGATCACTCCTTTCTCATGTTTTATATTTCCTAGGATGTGAAGAGTTATATTATGATGGGCCTACAGGAGTAGGCTAAGGGATATGTGTTTTTTCAAAAGGGAACAATTTTTTTTGTCTTTCCATTTAATAATGTAATGTAAAACTTATGTATATATCCAGTAATTCCCAAGATACTAAACTAATCAGTATTTTGGAAATGAACAATTTTGATCATTCCAAATTTATGTAATAATGCACCATCATTAGGTAACTAGGTTCAGGGCATTACAGTTGGTATTAGAGGGAGGATCAGTACAAACCATTGAAACTATATTTAGAAAAACTCTGATTAGATAATTTTATCCTAAGATTGAATTTGAGGATTAGAATGGAAAAACATCCTAGAAACTTGGTAATATAGATATTTTGTTAATTCTACATGTAATAAATCCCTATCAAGATACGAGAAGGTAGAGGCGGCTCTGAAACGTATGTAACTAGGAGTGAAAAATCTGACAAGGAGTTTCAGGTATGGCTCGAGATATCCAGATGCACGCCAATGGGCCTTATTACACTCATGGATACGATACTCACCGAAGATATGCATAAGATAATTCACATTTTCTTTAAAAACCATTATGACATATTTATGAGAAAATAGTTTTTCAAATTTTTTTATGATTATTGATTATATTCATAAAATGTTCAATTTATGTTACGTATTTTACTAGTTTGGAATTATGTATCATCATTCCTAACTAATATGGTGTATGTGATTCTATAGAAATGGAAACTAGTGGAAGGAACTGAAACTATATCAATGCACGTAATCCATGTAGGGATTTCCCTCCTACTAAAGATAATTACAGTGGAGCTGGTGATTCCACTAGTGCTGATCCTCTTCTAACCATACCGGGATAACTCACTCTAGTTATGAATAATAACCTTACCCGTATAGAGCACCCTGATCCACAACGCGGAGGATCAATGTTATACTGATTCATGAGGTAACAGCCACCAACAGTCAATGGGACTACAAATCCATTTATAGATGAGTAATGGATATGTTCCTTAGGGAAAATATTTCATGCTTTGGGGAGTAGCGAAAGGGGAAAAGTTTTCATGGTAGTTTATCGCCTCACAAGAGATTCATATAAATGGTGGTAATTAATTTAAAACACAAAGGAGGATGTAGAAGTATAAAATATCGAATATAGGGAGTTTAAAGAGATTTTCAGTGAAAATACTATCTCTTGACCATTGAGTGGATATGAAAAGGAAATTTCTGAGTCTAAGGAAAAAGGAGGATGAGAATGTCGCAAAGTATGAGTCTAACTTTACAAGGTTAGAAAGGAATGCTGAAAATTATATACACAACCCAAGGAGTATGATTGATTGATTCTTTGATGGGTTAAAACCATTTCTACATCAATAATTAGCTCCCAATACTTCTCATCATATGAAGATATAGTCTCATTTTCTATCAAGACAGAAAAGGAATTCTCTATGTCTTATGACTTTAATTCAAAGAAAGAGAGGAAGAGATCAGCTGAGCATAGTAGAAATGGAAATAAGGGGATGAATGGAGAAATTTAATTTTCATCCTACAGTAAATGTGGGAAGAAACACCCCTTCACTTTCTTGAATGGAATGGGAGTTTGTTATAAGTGTGGAAAAAAGGCCACCAAGCTCATGATTTCAAGGAGAGGAAGGAGGATATCAATGTTGAATGATACAGTTGTAAATAAATGGGTAATTATACTAATGAATTTCTTAAGCATTAAGAAATCCTACCTCTGAAAAATATAAGGGAACAAGGCCTAGCTTATGTGACCAAAAGTGTAGAGGTTGATGTTCCAAATGACGTGGTAGTAGGAACATTAATCATTTCCTCATATTTAACCAATGCATTATTTGATTCTAGATCGTCTCATTAATCCATATCTTCCATGTTTTCCATGAAAATTAGATATTTCTGATTTGATTTAATAAGGGAATTATTTGTCAAAACTCTTAAGAGAAGTATCATAGAAAAAATGTTTTGTGAATCAGTTAACATTATGGAATAAAAATGGGCTTTATCTACCTATCTAATCATCATACCCATGACTGAATTAGATTTAATCCACAAAATATATTGGATTTCAGACCATGTTGTGAAAAATTATTTTAAGAAAGAGGTTACAATTTTTGATGACGATAAGGAATACCTTATCATTAGTGTAGAAATGTCACCATCTGATTCTTATCTTGATCCACACCTAGTAGCTCTACTAAATTAAATTATTGGGGAGGAAGAGAGTGAAATAACTATGGGTGAGGAATGTAATGTTAAAATAGTGGATTTACCTATTGTGAAAGAATATTCCGATGTGTTTCTATAGGATTTACCATGACATTCTCCAGAACCATAAATTGAGTTTTCCATTGATTTAATTCCCGGTTCAAGGCCCATATTGAAGACCCCTTATATAATATACTTTGTGGTATTATTGTAAATAAAGAAACAACTAGAGGAATTGAGTAATAAAGGATTTATTCTCCCATTTGTTTCCCCTTGGGGAGCCCCTATTATTTTTTATAAGAAGAAATATTTATTTATTAGGTTGTGTATTAAGTACAGGGAAATAAATGTTATTACAATAAATAACCAGTATCCCCTACCCTGCATTGATGATCTATTTCATCAACTTCATGGAGCTCAATATTTTTCAATGATTGACATTTGATCTGGATAACATCAGTTGAGCATGAAAAAGAAGGCATTCTAAAGACAACATTGCGAACCAGGTACATGCATGAAGTTTTTACAGTAATTCCAATAGGACTGACCAATGCACCCACTTTTTTCATGGATCTAATGAATAGAGTTTTCAAGGAATATCTTGAAGTAATTTTAGTGGTATATTTTGATGATATATTGGTATATTCCAAAATCTACGAAGATCATGAAAATCATTTGCGCACTATTCTGAAAAATATTAGAATAAATAAATTATATGGGGAGTTTAGAAAGTGTGAATTCTGTATTTAGGAGATTAGTTTTCTTGGCCATATTGTCTCTAAATATAGAATCTCTATGGATCCTTCTAAGACAACAACAATACAAGAATGTCCATCATGTACAAGCATAACTAAGGTACAAAATTTTATTTGTTTATAATGTTATTCTCAGTGTTTCGTCAAGAATTTTTCCTGATTGGATAACCCATTAACTAAGCTCACACATAAAGGGGTTGAATTTGTTTGGACGACATAGTGTGAAGAATGTTTTGAAGAACTGAATAGAACATTAGTCAATTATCCTATCTTGACACTACCATCAGGGAATGATGGGTTTGTTATTTATAGTGATTAATTAAAGAAAAGGCTTGGTTGTGTCATTACACAAAATGATAGAGTTATTTATTATGCATTACAATAGATATAAATTCATGATCAAAACTATCCTACTCATGATATTGAATTAGTAGCTATAATATTTTGTTTTATGATATAGAGACACTATCTCTATGGTGTAAAAAGTGATATATATACTGATCACAAGAGTTTGAAGTATATTTTATCACATAAATAACTCAACATGAGAAAAAGGAGATGGCTTGAACTGCTTAATCATTATGATTGAACTATACACTACCACTCTGGGAAAGAAAAATAAAGTGGCAGAGGCTTTGAGATAAAAGGATCACAGAGTTCTGAACAAGATGAGAGTTGAAAGGGATCTTATGTTCGTGGATCTAGTAAATATGGATATGTGAATAATCGTGGAAGGTTAAACATTAATACTTTTTCAAATAGTTTCCAAACCATCTTTACTAGATAAAAAATGTTCTCAGACTGTTGATAAAGAGTTTCAAAAGAAATTTAAAGCTTTGAATGATGGTGGATTGATCAACTTCTTATATGAAGATGGAATTTTTGAATTTGGGAAAAGGCTTTGTTTTCCAGATATAATTGACCTAAAAATGGAATTGTTGGATGATTCTAAGAGCTCCAATATCCTTATAAACCATGGTAGAACTAAGATACATAGATATTTGAAATAACATTTTTCGTGGGACAACATGAAGTGGGAGATTGATGATTCTGTGTCAAGATTTATGGTTTTTTAGTAGCTGAAACCTGGAAGACAACATCATGGATGAGTCATTCAACCTCTTCCCATACATTAGTGGAAATGGGATGATATTATTATGGAAATTTTCATGGGAGTACCAAAGACTCTTAGAAGGAATGATGCAATATGGGTTATTACTGATTGTCTTACAAAGTCAGCACATTTTCTTTCTATAAGAGATGATTTACCACCTGAACATTTATCAAGACTATATGTTAATAAATTTGAAAAAATTCATGGTGTACCCCTATCAATTTTTTCTGATCATGATCCATGTTTTACATCAATTTTACAGAAAAGTATTTAGAAATCCTTGGATACTGAACTTTGTTTGAGCACTGCCTTCCACCCTCAAACTAACAAACAATTAGAACAGACTGTTCAAACCTAAGAAGAAATGTTTAGATATTTCTCACTTGACTTTCAATGTATATTGGATTAGTATTTAACTCAAGTAAAATTTTCATATAACAATAGATTCCATTCAAGTATTCAGATGGAACCATATAAAGAGTTATATGGAAAGAGATTTTGCACACCAACTTGTTGGGATGATGTTGGTGAAAGAAAACTCGTACATCCAGAACTTGTATAGGAACAAATGGAAAAGGTTTCAATTATCCAAACCCACATAAAAGAATCTCAATGTAAAAGAGCTATACCAATAACCGAAGGAAGGATTTGGAATTTCATGTAGGAGATCACGTTTTCGGGAAGGCATCTCGATGGAAGGGTGTTATGAGATTCAGTAATAAGGGTAAATTGATTCCGAGGTACATTGGAACTTTCGAAATTTAAGAACTAATTGAAGTTTTATATTACCATTTGGAAATACCACCAAGTCTCTCCAAAGTTCATGATGTGTTCCATGTATCACTGTTGATAAAATAAAATCCTGACCCAACACATGTATTCACCTATGATTAATTAGAATTGTAACCTGATATGTCTTATTGTGAAGGGTGTATCAAGATTCTTGATACCAGAGAACAAGTATAGAGAAACCAGAAGACTCTCCTGGTAAACATTCTTTGGAAAACCATAAAATAGAAGGGGCAGTGTGGGAACCTGAAGAACTTATGATGAATAACCACCAGAATATGTTATGCAGTAAAATTCTATAAATTTAAAGGATGAAATTATTTTATGGAGAGAATAATGTAATTCCCCAAGCTTACATGACATGTTTCCCTTTGAATAATATAATAGAATACGCTATACGCTACTTCGAGTACTAGCACACCACGACAAATTAAACTAGCCTTTATGAATAATAATACATAATTTTTGTAAATTTATAAATTTTAATTTTCAAATTGGACTTTTTTTGGGATTCAAAATATCAAAATTATCTTAGGGTGAATTTTTGGCACTTTTCTGACAACTATATATTTTGATGAATAGTGTAAAATACTGAATTTAAATTAAAAACAACTTTCTAATCAAATTAATTATTAGTGTTAAATTATATATTTTAGTGGTTTTAATGTATCATTAGGTTATATTTTTATCATTTAATTTAATTTAGCTTATTGGATGTAATTTCACAATCAAATTATACATAAACGCATGTCAATCTTTTGATAAATTTTACTTCATAAAAACCAACTTTTTGGTTTTGACCACATGAATTAATTTTAAAATAATTTATGAAACTTTTGTGTTTTGAATTTGGAAGAATTGAAACCATATTTGGAATTAGGATGTCCAAAATATGTAAATAGGTAACTTTTATATTTAGACATTGTGAATCGTAACTTCAGTAAATTTTTTATTTACCATAGTTAAAGGGTAAATCCGGTAAATAAGTGTAAAAAATAATATTATAATAATATTAAATTTCCCTAACAAGTGTCCTAAACCTATTTTAAGATACATTTACGACCATTGGAATCCTTAGGTATATTTTGGAACCCCATGGGGCCACTTGGATATGAAAATGACACTTTATAAAAATTAATTTAAAGATAAGGAAAATATAACATAAAAATAAATCTTTTAGAAAAACAATTTTTATTTGAGTTTATATAATTTATATCTTCAGCTATAAATATTCATTATGAATCTAAAAAGGTTTAATACATTACGATATTGTATTTATTATTTTTAGACATAAAATAAATTTATTTATTTATGACACAATAATGATGCAGTATTTTCCTTATTAATGAATGAATCAAGTAAATGATATTATAAATATTAAAAAATATATAATTTGAATGTTTTGATGTTAGCCATGAATTGTTTTCGTCAATATGATATGATAGTGTTGATTCAATGTATTTGTTTCGAAGTAATCAAGTTTTTATGACTTTCACAAAAACCAAATACTAAATAGTGACAAAATTGAAATAAATGAGTTTTTAAAACCAATACTATTTTATTAAATTATATAATTGTTTTAAAAATATAAGGTTTATCCAACAGACTTATACAGTGATATTTATTTCATTAATTAACCACTTGATGTTCTTTTCGTATTTTATAGTATGTTTATTATCGATGTATTATAATAGTACAAGAACACATGGTAAAAGTTAAACTATTTAACTAAGAGTTAAATCTAAAAGATAAGGTTAAAATGGTGAACTAAACATGTCTAACACCTATTTGTTGAGAGTTTTTTGACCCATCACCACCTAATACTCTAAATAAATCCTTTTTTAGCTACTATAAACTGAAAATGATTTTATAATAAAATAATATTTCAAGCTTTTCCTAAGGTGCCCCTCACCTATCTTATAAAAGGTTACTTCTCTTTCTCTTAATTCCACACCTCGAGAGCCATTTGGATTGTAAAAACCTGATACAATATTCTACCATAAACCCTCACTTCATCATAGAGGCCTAACTTTGTACATAGAGTCAATCTAATGAGCCCTTTTTTCAAATCAAAAGGAACCACCCAAAGAAGAGGTAATTATTTCATCATTTTTTTCAAGTTCTTTTCTTCTTCCACGCCATCTTTATTTGTTGTTTCCGTACTAAAATAATAAATCCATTACCTTCTACAAATTTATATGTTATTATTAATATAGAACATCTATTTTCATTATTCTATCCATCCAATGAATGTCAAAGACACTATGCGTGCGTACGTACGACTTGCCGTCTCCACGTCGTGGTGTAGTTTGTTATTCAACACTTCCTTATTTGGATGGGTATAATAATTAGTTTAATTGATGTAAGTAATAAATATAACATGTTAATTATTCTGAATTTATTATATACCATCCAACTACATACGATTTCACCATCAATAGAATGATATTTTCGTTCGCGCGTACGTATGGATTACTGTCTCCATGACCAGATGTTATTTCAATCCCCATCAAAACCATTCAAGAATAATTTAATTTCATGATTAAAAATAATTTTTAACCAACTTAATATCATTCTTTATAGGAATAAAATACATTCTATCCGTAAAAAACTGTACTTACATAACAAAACATATTAAGGAAAACAAATTAGCGAACACCTGAAACAATGATACTAATGAAATACTATTAACAAAGGAATATCAAAGGATAATATAACATATAATATTTATGTATCTGTTTCTTTTATAATTTAATAATTATTATTTCACCATTTTAGAGTAGTTTAACGTACCCTTAACTTAGTAAAAGTACAAGGTTAGGGTTAAATTTCAGAATCTCTTTATTATCCAACGTTATTTATATGTGAGAATCTACTAGGAGCTCTTTATCATCCACATCTAGATTTCTTAAAATGTATTTCAAAACATTTTTACTAATTACTAGACTATGGGTTAAAGAAATTTATACCCTTGTTTTACTTTTTATAAAATGTTTTGTAAGGAATCTTTCCGTCTCTTTCCACACAACGTACTTTATGACCTTTTTGTCAAATTAAGGAAAGAATATATTTTAAATTATATGGCGAGTGTAGATATTTTCTGCCTTTATATCATTTTGAAAGCTTCCCTTACAATCTTATACTAATATTTTTAAAATAAATGTTTCTTTATTTTGGAATGATTTCAATGTAGAATGAAATATTTCACTCAAATAGTTTTTGGATTGATTTCGTCTATGTTAATATCCTTCATTGGATTTTTATATTTTTTTGATGAGGATTTATTATGATAAAATATTCCATATTTTATTAATGTTTTTTTGATATATTTTACTTTGGATGTTCTATTTTTATACCATTCATGGTATATGGTTATAGTATTGACATTTCTTATGCTAGTTTTAATACGAATGTTTATATTAGGTTTCAAAAAAATTATATGATGAATTAATTGTAATTAGTAAGTGATGGGTGGAGCCCACTATAGCTGCTTGATGCATCGGTGGGTCTCATGAGACTAACAAGTGTCTTGGAATAAGGGCTTGACAAAATATTATTTGTAGTCATGGCATAAGTCCTTGACTATATCGTTATGATGTTAGACATTATGCATTCCATCATTATGAAATTTGCAATTGTTATTACATGTGATTATTAAACTAGTAGAATATGCATTTGAATAAGAAAATGGTATTATTTGATTTATATTTTCCAAATTATACAGAAGATTAAGATTAAAAGGATTTTGTTTTAGTCTTATACATTGCCTTAATTGTTTCTTCTTATTTATGAAAATTTATGCTATATTATTATCCTTACTGAGCATCTAATCTTACCCCTTTCTTATGTTTTATTTTTTCCAAGATGGGAAGAAGTATATTATGATTGACCTATAGGAATAGGCTAAGATATATGAGTGTTTTCAAAAGGGGACAAAATGTTATTGTTTTTACATTTCATAATTAAATGTAAAACATATATATGTGTCTTGTAATTCCAAGGCTACTAAACTGATCAATATTTCGAACATGATCTCTTGTGATCACGCCAAATTTATGTAACAATGCACCCACTATGGGTAACTAGGGTTTGGGCGTTACATCATGTGGAAATAATAATCAAGCCAAAAATAGTTATTAAAGACCCATATATTTTAATATCAGGTTGTGAGGATGAATATGAACCATCATGAAAGAACAAAAATCATGTGACTGGGCCCAAGGATGAGAATGAAAATTAAGGCACATGTATTTCATGGAGAATGACCTTCTTATTCTTGTCTGGACTATACGTAGAGAGGGGTCATTTTTATTTCTGTCATGACTGGAGATAGGATTGAAGAGTTAGCCATCACTAATTATACAATGACTTTAAGAAACAAGTCATAAGTAGTTTTTAAATGAAGGTGTCGTAGGAGACCAACACAAAAAAATATAGTCCTCTCAAGAGAGGTTCATAGGAATGTAAAGTTTTTTGTCATGAAAGGGACATTAACTGTGTAGTTTAATGTCATAACGAGAGGAATTATTGTGTGACTTTTATGGTCTTTCATCTAGTACCGTGATGAGCCTTTAATAAGCTTATATCCCTTGTTTTTTCAGGGGATCCCTTATTGAAATTCATAAAATAACGCGATCTACGCTTGGTGTGATAAATAATGTTTGATAAGTGTTCATCTCACAATGAAAATGAAATAAGGCTTGGACAAAGCTATTTTTTATCATATGTTTATTTGATGAATATATTGGATCGAGACATCCCTATTTACCTCATTGCAAATGAGAAACATGACATATATAGGGCTTGAATACTCATGCACTTTAATGTCATTGTAAAAATACATTATCCATGCAGTTAGATGTCTTGAGGTATGGATGTGGATCACCTGATGTGAATGTGGGAATGAACTTTGGGGATCTGTATATTTTATTGTAATGTATTAAGGATGAGGGTCACTACATGTAGTTCTAAAAAATTATGTAGTTTTGATGTTCTGAAGTAAGGGAATCAACCATGTAGTTTGACATTATGCGGTATGGACATGATTGTATAGTTTAACATCATGTGATCACGATGACATATGCCCAATTTAACCACATATAAACAAGATGAGTGGAAGGACTTACATTGATGTGGATTTCCATTTTACGATAGATATGAAATGTATTTCTTGATAAATCTTCCATTGGTGGGAGGTGTTACACGCTCCATATCCATTGTGGCTAATGAGTAATCTCTATTGTGATATAACTTATATATGATATATTTTTCTTTCCATTTGGGGTATAGCATTGGAGGTTTCCTACATAGTATCATCACGGTTCATAGTGCCAAAATTAGTTCTCCTTACAGGAATGAATGGAGGTGGTCCTTCTTATTGAAGAAGCATGTGATCTAATTCCAATAGACCTCAAGGATGTGCAATGTACACAACCTTTTCTCATTAATACACTCCAAATCATCCATTCGGTTCTACAATTTCTCATCATCTAAGAGCCTTCCAAATATTGATAGTCGGAGAGTAGGTAGTTGGATCACTATAGGTAACACTAAATTTGTCATGTACACTGATGATTAAAGAATTTCTTGTCTAGAAAAACATGTGGTCGTATAGTAGGACCATAAAGCATGAATGATCTTTTCTAACTAGGAAATTTTATCCTTATTCACTATCTTCTTGATTATATTAGATAGAGTCTTATTGAAGGCCTATATATTTTGATTTTTCACTAAATTATTATGATATGAGTGATTGGACTTGATATTATACTCCCGGTACCACTTCTTCAACATTGTAGAACATATGTTCAGGTCATTGTTTGTCAATATCGTGTGAGGTTCCCCAAACATGGTAATGATATGTGACATTATAAAGTTGATAATTTTCTTCACATCAACTTATTTGAGTGGTATTTCCTCATCCCATTTAGGTAAGAATTCAGTAGTAGTAAGTATGTACATGAAAATCTTAGCTGTGGTAGGGGATATGGCCCCACAACATCCATTACAGAAATGGAAAATGTCAAGTAATATTTAGATTTATGTATAAATTAGGGGGTTTGATATATTAAGTTTTCATTGATCTGTAATGGATAAAATTTATTGTTGAATTGGATGAATTCGTATTTCATGGTATTCTTGTATTATTCAAAAATCATGATTTGATGGGAGAGTCTGATCCCAGATTGATGGGCGCCACAAGATCCTTGATGGAAATACTCCATGACTGTAGAAATATCAATTTATTCTACAAATATGCAGATAATTATTTCAAATCATCACTTGTAGAAGGATTAATACTCACTTGGAAAATATTCCACGGTGAAGTTTGATGCATGGCGCCGAATCTGTTCCCCTCTAGTTCGATCTATTAAGAGAGTCCCATTTTGGGGATAAAAAATCATGGGATCCATCAATACTGTGTTGGTTATCAATTCGTAATGATATAGGGTGTTACTGACCTAGTTGATTTCTTCCATATCATATACGATGACTGACAACAACATTCTTCGATATGTGATATGTATGATTGATCCCTCCAAATCAGGGTCAACCTGATTGGTGGCTTCATTATCCAATGCGTAAATGTGATCATTCTATGACAAGGTAACATGATGTAATGTGGGATAAAAAAGGAACTTTGTCATCAACCATATAATTTTGTTGATGATAGGGAAAATTTATTCCTTTTTTATAGAATAATTTCCATTGATATGCTTTTTCACTAGTGACAAATTCTCTTTGATATTTAGGCAAGCTACGCGCAACTGCAGGTGTAGTTCAAACCAAGCGATGTGGGATTGGCATTCTACCTCATTGTTTATGTAACTTAAAATTGTGAGAAAGAGTAGGGACAAATACATTGTTCGGAGTGATAAATACAGTCTCCAGACCAACACTATTGAGCATTCATTTTTTCATCCTTTTACCTATATGATTTTCAGAGGTTCTACCAAAATACATATTCCTTGTCAAGGGAATGTCACAGGAATATAAGGCCTCATCAACAGGATGCTTGGAATCCACTAGTGTATTTTTTTCGGACAGGATGTGATGTGATTAATTAAACTTGGTTTCTCCCTTTCACATAACTCCCTTATAAAACTGAATTATGTACTACTATAAAATGAACTCCCATCAGGCGATGCACCCAATCAATATAGGGTGGAAAAAGAAATACTTGATCATATTGACATAAGAGACCATATGGACATCCTGGTGTTGCAAGTAATGCCTTATCTTTTTCACTAAAAAGATTAGTTCAAAGCTGTTCTTCTCTACATCAGAGTATCCAATATAAGTACCTAGAATTTTCCAATTTGAGGTAGTAGAGAGTGTTCTTTCTCCCCATATCTTTTTTCTGCATGAGGAGTGAATCCGTAGAGCATTCCATGGAGGCCACATAAATTATTATTGGCTTCTCTTCCATTAGTGGCATCATAACCATTGGGTGCTATAAGTATTTCTTGAGTCTTGTGAAGGCTTATTGAATGTTATCATTCCATTAATAGGAAATTCCATTCACCAGTATCCCAGTGAAGGGGAAATCATTTTCCTCTATGTGGGATATGAATCTATATATATATAGAAGAGGATTCCTTAGATCCCTCTATGTTTTTTGATATTCCTGATGGGTGAAATTTCCACAATATCACTAGTCTTCTCTGGGTCAACCTCGATGTTGCATTAGTGTTCTACAATGCCATGTAACTTCCCTGATGTTACCCTGAATTAGAATTTCAGAAGATTCGTCTTTAGACTATACTGTCGTAGCTTATTGAAGACTGTTTGATGATCCATGAACTAATCACATCACAGTTGGGAATTGAAGACCACGTATTACACATAAAATTTGGTTATACTTATCAAAAATGGCTTAAATATATGATTAATGGAATGTTGGTATGTGCAATTAGCATTATTTTACCTAAAGGGAATGAACAAATATAAAATGATCCTCTGAGGCACTCTAAAGGCTATGGCTTCCACGTCTTTAGGGTACATTTTTATTTGATGGTACCCTGAATACCCATAATTGAAATAAAGGGATTGGAATCCAGCACTGGCATCAATCAGGAGTTTTGTGATCAAATATGGGAAGTCATACATTGGGAAATGCCAACTAAGGTCTCTAAAATTGATGCAAACCATAACATACCCATTATTTTTCTTGATAGGGATAATGTTGGCATGTCATCATAGGAATTTCACTTCTCATACAAAGTTGGATTTGGTAAATTTTTCAACTTCCACCTCTACATTGGGGGTATGATAGGGGTGAATAATCTTGTATACCTTCTTGAAGCCTCATTTCTCATTGGGTTGGATGAGATGTTGCGTATCCACATTTGGATTTAGTCTAGAAAATTTTGTATAGTTCCAAGTGAACACATATCATCCTCATCTTCCTATAATAATGAGTCAATTGAGAAACATTTTTAAAAATCGTGCAATCTGGGGGCCTATCCATCACTGTTAGGGTGAGGGAGACCATAAGAAGAGAAATTATAATCCTTTTCCATCTAATTAATTATAGAGGGAAGTCAAAAATAAATTTTATACAATTTCTCTGGGGAAAGGAGGGTCATGGATCACCAGGGCAAGGTCTATTACCTCAACTAGATTTATGGGGAGCACAGAGTCACTATCGATCATACTCCATGGGTTTTTAGGGGATGTTCCTAAACCGTTAAGAGGTTAAACATGTGTTTCATCATCCATTAGTGAATTTTCCCTCCATTTTTAGAGAATATAACTTTGTCATATACGGATTCACACAATTCAATGGGGAAAATATTGCAATGTACTATGTCGACTTCTCTATCGATGGGGTATTTCAGGCACTATTGGAATGTTGAAGGTACCACCATGCATCTATAGAGCTAGGGACTTTGGAACATGATATTATATGTGGTGTCTTTTTTGATAAACATAATATTGTCTTCATATGTTAGTTCCTCAAATTTTGTTTTGAGTTTTATCTTCCTAGGAGGTGTCGCCTCATGCCTTCTGTACTCATTAATGGATTTCATTCTGGGAGAAAACCCCCCATTCATATATCCAAATCATTGGAGGGTTCTAATTTGGATGATATTGATCCTGAAGCCATTATCATTCAGATCCCTATAGATGTGGACATTTTCAAGTATTCCAAAAACATATAGCGTTATAATGTTCCTCTGGACGATCTCCTCCCAATAATGATCTTTGAATGAGATGGAGACATGACATTCTACGGACATGGTCTCTATTTGATTGACCTCGACTTTAGAGACTTTCATCAAAAATTGTGATTTGATTTGGATGGTTTTAATGAGTGCCTCTCTAATTTCTTTTTATAGATTAATCAAATTAAGGATTGAGAGCAAGGATTGTATAACCACCAGCTACTACATAATGTCATAAATTGGTGCCATAGGTCAATACATCCCAATATGGGGTTACTCATAGTCATCTGTCTCAGAAACTGTGGCACCTGAGGCATACAAGCCTGGTTCTTGTGTATAGTTTATGGGAGTCTCAGTTTCCAATGGTGTGGGTCACGAAGGGTTTCCCCTCTACCTTGGATGATCAGATAACCAAACCCCTAATTTGCGGTCATGTAAGACCACTCGGTATAGATGGCTACTAGAGGGTTGTGGGACACCTCCATGTTTTTTCTTATCGCACTAGAGTTCCTTACCATGGGTGTTAGATGCAAATATATTATCTATGGGAATGTGATCAAAATATTTGGCTTAGACATGCCCGCATTGTCCCATGTATCCATAGTTCCTACGCCTTTGGCATCCTGCTCTGTAGTTTTGTGTGGGAAACATGTTTTTTGAGAAAAAATCATCATTGTAGAATAGATATATCAAGTGTATCTTGTTGAAAGAACCATATATTAGATCTTCATTTGAAGATGATTCCATTTGGTGGGGAGGTTCCCGTGCTATAGATATCACAGGGAAGAAGTATGTAAGGGTTATAGATTATATTGGAGTATAGTGTGTCTCTTCGTCTTCTATTTCTTCCTACATTCGATGGTCGTGCCCAAATTTTGGATGTATATCAAATGTGTCCTCCCTATTTGATGGAGCTATATTGGGTATATGCATCTATTCTTTTAGGTCGGCATGATCTCATTCAAATGTTTCCATGTCATCCAGTCATCGAACATCCAAGCATGCCAAGCTAAGACATTCTTCCAACCATCATCTTCTTCTGACTGGGAAAGAGTTATGCAAGCCACCTTCTCTGAGGTGTTATCTAACACCACTTGTCTAGAATCAAACATGTCATGAAGAATGTCTTTATATAATAGGTATTCCTAGATATTATGACCCATCATTCTATAAAATGGGAATTAGTCAGGATGGTTGATGAGGTCTACCTCATTGGGATTCCTAGGCTATGTAATCTTGAGGAGGTTATTATCCATGGCTACTGTAACGTATTCAGGGACTTATTAAATTTGGAAAGTGTTTTATTTATTCATCCATTCCCCAAATCCTAGGTGACTTTTATTTCTCTATGATATTGGGTGAGAGTGATTCTGTGGTTATTGCCACTTGACAGGAGGTGCGAGGTGGTTCAGGACCTACCAAGTAGCTTTGATATGCACCACTACGGGATTGAGAGTGATAGTCATAGATTTTGATTTCTTAGCCTTTCCTCCTGTGATAAGGGAATCAGCGGGATAGTGGTCGTTGACATGTGTGTTTGACTCATTGTGATGTTTCTGAGAAATCACAGAACCCTGTTGAATAATTCATTGGGATTAGAGGTTTTTGTATCCCATCATGGATATTATTTAGCATAAAGCTCCAATGGTTGTTCTTGTGATAGAGGGATATAGAGGGAATAGGTTAAACCCATCCACCTAGCCCTGAGTTAAACACCCTCTCATTCTCACATTAATTGTATTTTCAATATGGGAAAAATCCATATTTGCGATGGGTTATTTGCGACGGGAATAAACCCTGTCGCAAATAACCCGTCCAGGAAGATATTTGCGACGGGCAAATTTCCCCATCGCAAATAACCAATTATTTGCAATGGGATTTCGTCTCCCGTCGTAAATAGTTTGGCGCGACCTGCGCGCCAAACTGCACGAATATTATTTGCGACGGGGCGATGTCTGCCGTCGCAAATAGTTTGGCGCGACTTGTGCGCCAGACCGTGCGGCTAGAACGACAAACTGCACAAGAGTATTTGTGACGGTACCCATCGCAAATACCCTTTTAATCGCCGAACATAATTAATGCGGGCGATGGTATTTGGATGGGATACCCGTCGCAAATAACCATGTCGCAACTAATCTAACCTATATATACCCCAACCCATTTTTCCCCAAATCACTCAAATCTTCCTCTCCCACTCTCTTTATTTTTCAGTTTCAAGGAAAAAATTTACTTTAGTTGAATTTTTTTAGGCGAGAGCAATTGGAAGGCGTCGATACCTTCAGAATATCAAAGTTTAAGGTATTTATATTTTATATTTTATATTTATTTTTTTAATGTTAATTTTAATTGTTTTCTGTTAGTTGTAATTAAATTAGATTTCAATTGATTTTTATTTATATTGATTTTTACTATGAAATTGATATTATAAGTGATAATTATAAATAATTAGTCATAATTAATATTAATTGGATATAATTAGAAATAAATAGATTTTATTAGGAATAAATAGATATAATTAGCAATAAATAGATATAATTAACAATAAGTAGATATACTTAGCAATAAATAGATATAATTAGCAATAAATAGATATAATTAGTAATAAATGGATACAATTAGTAATAAATAGATATAATTAGTAATAAATAGATATAATTAGTAATAAATAGCAATAATTAGAAATAATTAGTAATAATTAGTAATAATGAGTAATAATGAGTAATAATGAGTAATAATTAGTAATAATTAGTCATAATTAGTAATAATCAGTAATAATTTGTAATAATTAGTAATAATTAGTAATAAATAGATATAAATAATAATAATTAGTAATAAATAGATATAATTAGTAATAAATATATATAATTTGTAATAATTAGTAATAATTAGATATAATTAGTAATAATTAGTAATAATTAGTAATAATTATTAATAAATAGATATAATTATTAATAAATAGATATAATTATTAATAAATAGATATAATTATTAATAAATAGTAATAATTAGTAATAAATAGATATAAATAGTAATAATAAGATATAATTAGTAATAAATAGATATAATTAGTAATAATTAGTAATAATTAGTAATAAATAGTAATAATTAGAAATAAATAGTAATAATTAGTAATAAATAGATATAATTAGTCATAAATAGTAATAATTAGTAATAATTAGTAATAATTAGTAATAATTAGTAATAAATAATAATAATTAGTAATAATTATTAATAAACAGTAATAATTTGTAATAATTAGTAATAATTAGTAATAAATAGTAATAAATTGTAATAATTAGTAATAATTAATAATAATTAGTAATAAATAGTAATAAATAGTAATAATTACTAATAATTAGTAATAATTAGTAATAAATAGTAATAATTAGTAATAATTAGTAATAATTAGTAATAATTAGTAATAATTAGTAATAATTGGTAATAATTGGATATAATTAGATATAATTAGTAATAATTAGTAATAATTAGTAATAAATAGTAATATTTAGTAATAATTAGATATAATTAGTAATAATTAGGAATAATTAGTAATAATTAGTAATAATTAGTATTAATTAGTAATAATTAGTAATAATTAGTAATATTTATTAATAATTAGTAATAATTAGTAATAATTATTAACAATTGGTAATAATTAGTAATAATTAGTAGTAATTAGTAATAATTAATAATAATTAGTAATAATTAGATATTATTTGAAATAATTTGTAATAATTATATATAATTAGATATAATTTGTAATAATTAGTATTAATTAGTAATAATTAGATATAATTAGTAATAATTAGTAATAATTAGTACTAATTAGTAATAATTAGTAATAATTAGTAATAATTAGTAATAATTAGTAATAATTAGTAATAATTAGTAATAATTAGTTATAATTAGAAATAACTAGCAATAATTAGAAATAATTAGAATTAATTAGAAATAATTAGAAATAATTAGCAATAATTAAAAATAATTAGAAATAATTAGGAATAATTAGAAATAATTTGCAATAATTAGAATTAATTAGAAATAATTAGCAATAATTAGCAATAACTAATAATAATTAAGAATAATTAGAAATAATTAGCAATAATTAGAAATAATTAGTAATAGAAAATACTATCAATAATTATGAAAAAACAATATTAATTTTATTAAAATAATACAAAATTTATAAAATATTAAAATTATCAATATTCGTAACATGTTTTGCCATATTCTTAACATGTTCAAATCTCAAATGGTCGCCAATTGTCAGGTCAAGCGCAAGAAAAAGTTTGTGTCAGCCATGTCCAAAGTAAGCTCTATAATTGTCCTTGCATGGTTGATCAGCTCGCAAGTAGTGTTGAAATAAGACAACACAATTCATGACCTTCTCATCTATAAGAGTTATCTCACATCACCCTTTACGTAGGCCATTCTTCCTTGAAAATATAATGGAAAGATACTGATATCCCCATAAATTTTTAAGGATGAATTATCTATGTAAAGCCTCATGTGAGATTATTCTTAGAGGCGAGAACATCATTACTTTGGTTGTCCTATTGCAACACTACTTGCGAGGTGATCAACCATGCAAGTACAATTATAGAGTTTACATTGGACATGGCTGAAACAAACATTTTATTGTCCACGACTTGACAATTGGCGACCCTTTGAGATTTGAAAATGTTAATAATATAGCAAATTCTGTTGCGAATATTGATAATTTTAATTTTTTTATTATTTTAATATTATAAATATAGTTTTTTTCTTAAAAATTGATAATATAATTTATTTTATTAGTAATATTAAGTAAATGAAATCTGCTTGGATAATGAAGGAAAAATATGTAATCATCTCCACAATGATGATTACAAAATTTCCATTCATTATTAAAGCAGTTTTCATTTTGATATGTATTTCTAAGTATTGCTAAATTAGTAATAATTAGTAATAATTAGTATTAATTAGTAATAAATTGTAAAAATTAGTAATAAATTGTAATAATTAGTAATAATTAGTAATAATTAGTAAAAATTAGTAACAATTAGAAATAATTTGTAATAATTAGTAATAATTAGTAATAGTTTGCAATAATTATGAATAATTAGAAAAAATTACCAATAATTAGAAATAATTAGCAATAATTAGTGTGAGAAAGATGCAACTAAATGAGTCGTCAGACAAAGAGTTGTTTCAAATCCACTGGAAATTGTGTCACCCATAATTAATGTTAATTATTAAGTAGTTGTATTTATTTATATTATTTTTTCAGATAGTGTTTTTATAATTTCAAATTATTCAAAAACAGTGATGGTTTTATATTTTATGTAGAAAAATATCGAACAAGGATGTCGACATCAGTCATTATTAGATGATTGAGCTTGGATAAATTACCGCAGAAATCCAAATGGTTCTGGTTTAAATCCTGTATACATTGAGGGTGTTGAAGATTTATAAGCATTTGCATCATGAAAACCAAAATATGTTTCAGAAGGCACATTTATGTGTCCTTGTAAAAAAATGTGCGCTGAGAATATTTAACACATTTGACAAGGATGGGGGATATATCTTGCGGTTTGGTTTTCAACAAGATTATGTTTTTTGGTATCAACACGGTGAACGTAGTTCCAAAGAAGATCCTAATAACTTGATTCCAGATCCACCACAGCTTTAAAATTTAGTACATGATGTTGCAGGTCAATCTATGCAAAAAACTAAAACTCATGATGATATTGATTTAACTCCTCAGTTGGCACCATATGAATTTTATGAGTTGTTGAGGTCTTCTGAGGATGCATTTTATCCTAATTGTAAGATAAGCAAATTAGAAGCGATTACAAAATTTATGGCTACTAAATCAGATAATTCAATGTTAAACAACTGTTTTGATTAGATATTTTCTTTGGTTAAAACACTGTTACCTGAGTGAAATGTGTTGCCTGAAAACTACTTTAAGAGAAAGAGGTTGATTCATAATCTGGGCCTTAGTTATCAGAATATTCATGCATGCCCAAATGATTTCATCTTATATTCTGAAAAAAAGAGTCATTGGATAGTTGTCACACATGTAGACAATCGAGGTATAAAGAAGCTCAACCAGGGAAGTCTAGATCAATTCCAGTAAAACAGTTGAGATATTTTCCACTTACACCGAGGTTTCAGTGTTTATTTTTGTCTCAGAACACAGCGTCAATGATTTCATGGCAAAAAAACAAGAGTTTAACTGATAAAAGATTGAATCATCCACCTGATGGTGATTCATGGAAACATTTTGACCGTCTGCATCCTTCTTTTTCTATAGAATCCCGAAACGTGTGATTGGGTATTTCTACTAATGTTTTATGTCCGTTTGGTTCTTATGGTAGTTAGTATTCATGTTGGTCTGTCTTTATAACTCCGTAAAATTTTCTTCTATGGATGTTGATGAAGGGGCCTTATATCTTTTTAGACTCTATTAATCACATGAAATCCGAAAAAAAATATTGATGTTTATCTGAAACCATTGATTGATGAGTTAAATACATTGTGGAGTGATGGTGTTAATATATATGATGTTGCTGCCAATCAAAATTTCATATTAAAAGTTGCATAGATGTGGAAGATTAGTGACTTTACGGAATATGGCGTGTTATCTTGTTGGAGTACACATGGTCCAAAATCATTTCCATACTGTATGAAAAAAATCCTTTATTCTCTTCAATAGAAAAAAACCCTGCTATTTTGATTGTCACCATAGATATCTTCCAACCGATCTTCTTTTTCAGAGGAACAAATCTCATTTTAGAAAAGGTACAATTGAAAGGGATGAGCCTACAAATATGACCTTAGGTACAGAGTTAAAATCAGTTGTATTTTCATTACCCCCCATCAAATTTGAACCAACAGTAAACCAACAAAAAATTTTGGCTTTGGGAAAGAACATAATTGGATAAAATGAAGTATTTTTTGCTATGTTTCATATTGGTCTGATTTGTTGGTCTGCCACATGTTGGATGTTATCATATTGAAAAGAACTGTTTTGATAATTTATTTCATACCGATTTCGATACACCAGGTAAGACCAAATATATTGTAAAGGCACGATTAGATCTTGCCCAAATTTGTAGGCGACCAGAACTTGAACTATTTGAAACTATCAGATCGCAGAGGTTAAAGAAGCCAAAAGTAGCTTATACACTGTCCAAAGAGAGTCTCTTATTATTTTTTCAGTGGATTGCATATTTGAGGATTCCAGATGAATATGCGTCCAATTTGGGAAGATGTGTTAAAAATGGTTATATTACTGGATTAAAAAGTCATGATTGTCATGTTATAATGGAAAGCCTTATACCGATTGGATTCAGAGGTTTGTTGAATTCTATGATTTGGGATTCGATAACAGACATATCATATTTTTTTCGAGACATTTATGTGGCGAAAACAGACTATTATGTGCTAAGAAAACTGGAAGAAGATGTTGCAGTAATTATATGTAAACTGGAAAAAATCATTCCACCGGCATTCATTGACTCAAAGGATAATATGATATTACATTAGCCACATGAAGCTATATGTGGAGGTCCAATACAATTTTGCTGGATGTACCCATTCTAGACATGCCTGTAGAAATTGAAGAAAAAAATACATAACAAAGCATTAGTTGAAGCCTCAATGTCTAAAACTTATTTGCAAGAGGAAATTTCTTTTTTCTCCTCTCATTATTTTGAATCTCAATATCCCTCAAAACACAATCGCATTGGATGAAATGAGGGGAATGTTAATGATGAAAAGGATAATCAATTAACAGTTTTTAATCAGCCAAATCTTGGTTTTATGGGAGTTCATGAACGATGGTTTAAGATGATGAACATTACAGACCTCATACATACGTTCTGCTCAATTGTTAGGAAATGACATCATTTGTCCTATGAGTGCTTCTATCTATTATTCTATAATTTATGTTACAATATTTAAACTTTTTTTGTTTTTAGGTTATATGATAATCATATCAAGAAACAACTTCTACAAATTACAGTAGCTATTCTTGAATAATACAGAAAAAAAATTTCTCAACGGTTTCAAAAACTGGTAACATAAATTATTGATGGTTTAACATCAATTTGGTTTATAATTTATTATTTTTATAATTGTTTTACAATTTTTCAGGTGTCTCAATATACTGATAAAATTGATAAGCGACTGTGTATATTGAGTAACGCACAATCCAAAATGGTTAAATATTATAATGCAGATGTGGTGAATGTTTTTCGATTTCATACACATGCATACGGGGAATCAAAAAAACAATGAACATCGGAGTTTGATTTAGAGGATCACATCACAGAGAAACTGAAGTTGAATTTTATGGCATTTTAGATGAAATTATTGAGCTTCTTTATTTAAGAAAGAATTACTTAAAAATGTTTCAATGTCAGTGGTTTGATACTGAGAGAGTCTTGCATGTTCATCGGACTCATGGAATCACCGATATTAAATATAAAAGTATTCTTATAGTAATTGAACCATTTTTACTGGCTCAACAGAAACATAAATGTTATTATGAAAAGTACTATGCTACTTCAGGAGACTTGAGCGATTGGTGGAGCATAATAATAATGAAATCTTGGGAAAATCAGTTTACTCAAATGAATGTGGTTCCACTGAAGTGGAAGGAATTGAAATTTTTCAAGAGACTACTCAAAATCCATCTGATTCACAAAGAGATGTGAATATTGATGATGACACCCCACAATTAAGGATTGATTGTGATGAAGATGTTAATGATGTTACAAATGAATTTGAAATGACAAGAGATGATGAAACTGAAACTCATATGGATATTGATGATGTTTGAGGAGGAAGATAAAGACATTGACATTGAGAGCTATGGAGAAGAGGATGAAGATGAACATTGACACACTTAAATGTTGGTTATAATTATAACTAATATATATCAATATTTAATAGTTATTTTCAACTATCTTCTAACAACAATAATATTGTGTTTCAGATGGACCCTGAGCTATTTCTCGAGTTACAGGAGGCTGACCAACCATTGGATGAGGGAAATTTTGGATCGTCTTACCCTCAGCTTATTGATGGTTCAGGGGGTACACAGAGGGGGTGTGGTATTTCACAACAGATGATTACTGACCCTATCCCCGAGCGACGCCCACATATTGGTTTCGATCCACACACATGGAGGTATGGTAACCTGTATATTTTAGTTAGATATCATTAATTTATTTATATATATACTAATTGTTTGATTATTTATTACTTTTTCACATTTTTGTGCATGTAGTTATTAGATAGGGGAGCGCTATCTTGCACAATTATTTTTCTCAGCCATGGATCACATGGGAAGAGATTCCCGTTATTGTGCGACGCGACATGTTCCATCCTTGTCTGGTACGTAAATAAATAATATTTATTTTGAAATTTATTTTATTAATAACTTGATATTATAAATTATTTATATGGTTTATGGTATCCTATAAATGATAGCATTCACGACTCTATCCATAAGGCATGGCAGGATTCTATATGTGATCGTTTCCGTCAGTTTTTGCACAATTTGAGAAGGACAACAATTAAAAAAGAAGGGGTGATAGAATTTGATGAGTCATGTAGAGCCCACCGACTAGAATGAATTTCATCTCACGTTTGGGATGGATTATGTTTAAACTAGTTGGGTGGTGGATTTCATAGGATACCTTCAGTGGGAGGGAAGAACCGGGGGAGACAGGAGGTGGTGCATCGAGCTGGTAGTTGTACATTCAGTTCGCACAGAGATCATCTGGTAAGTATATTTTTTTAAATATTTTATATAACATTAAATATAAACAGTTTATTATATATTTCTGTAGGCAGTCGAGCATCCCGATATTACGGAGTTCGACGTTTATCAGAGTATGTACAGTGATCCAACCACTAGATAGATTAGAGGTGATCGCCAACATTAGATTGTGGTTAGTATTATTTTTTTATTTTTACAATTAACTGAATATAATATTTTCACAATTTTATATTTAAATTGGAATTGAAGGAGTCATATGAGGTTGCGACCTCTCAGACATAGGCTGAGGGTCAAGACAAGACGACTAAGAAGACCAGTGCTCACCATTTCGATGAGGCGACATGGATGTAGGCGACTCAGTATGGCTTTGAGAAGGGAACAGTAGTTGGTATCGGCTCACATTTGATTCCTGGTACATATTATGATAATGCTACGATGTCGGCGTCCAGCTCGAGAGGAGCTCGTGGAGAGGCATCATCTTCTGGCTCACAGTATCAGGAACAGTTGTGAGCTCATGCTGAGCTTATTAAGACATTGCAGAAGCAGCAAGAAGAGATGTGTCAGCGGCAGCAGCAGAAGGAGCAGCATTACGAGGAGCAGATGTGTCGATGGCAGCAGCAACAATAGAAGTATCTTGAGGAGGATACGCATCGATGGCAGCTGCTACACCACGAGCAGATAGAGTACATGTGTCGTCTTACTCGTAGTTTAGGGATGGAGTTTCCTCCACCATCTCCTTTAACTTCTCCACCTCCTCCAGAAGATGACCCCTATTGATTTTTTTTTATGTTACAAACATTTGAATTTAACATTTTATTATGAATTATTTACATTTTCTGTATTTTATATTGGTAAAAATATTACATAATTTAATTTTTAATATTTTATTATTTCTTTATAATTTTTTGTGAATATTGAGAATTTTAATATTTTTTTAATATTTTATTAGTTTAATAAAAGTAATATTATTTTTTCATTAATCATAATTTTATTAAAATTTATTTTTTTAAATTAATTTATTATTTGCAACGGGACCTTTTGTGACGGGGTCCCGTCAAAAATAGTATAACTAAATATTTTTAAAACATATTTGCGACGAGACTACTTCCCCGTCGTAAATACTTTGTTGTGACAGGCCCATCATAAAACGTTATATATATATTGCAATGGGACAAGGGCCCGTTGCAAACACTATTTGCGATGGGCCCATCATGAAAACGTTTATGTATATATAATACATATAATCGGAGACTTATTTGTGATGTCGATGTTTCCCATCGCAAATACAATTATTTGTGACGGGCCCGTCGCAAATAATGGTATTTGGGACGGTGTTTTCTGCAACAGGCTATTTGTGACAGGACCCCATCGCTAAAGCCTATTTGCGGGATCCTATCGCAAATAACCCGTCTCAAATACCAAGAATTCCAGTAGTGTTTGTTCAGTCAAAATTCATCATTTTCCACACCATAGAGATAAACTAATAAAGGTATTGAGGATTAAGGTATTCCCATCCTATAATAAATACTCCAAGAAAACTGTTTTACCAAAAAAAGGTTGGCCCTATCATTGTTTTCACAAAACACCTCATATTTTTCACCTATTTCTGATATCAAGGACCAATCATTTGCCCACATCAAAATAAAAATTGTGTGAGATGTTGTTCAAGTTCTCCTTCATCATCAAAGGTGAAGAGGGTAGAATTTCATAAACTTAGTGGAGGTAGAATGTCATCCACCAACTAGGTATATGGTTTCTTATAAGGATGTACAGGTTCAGGTTTCCCTTATGTCCCTTCCTTTTGAGTATCCATGGACTTGAAAACATTAAATAACTCTGGGGGTACTTCTATTTGGGATACCATACATCCATAGGGAGTGGGTGGGGGTCTATGAGGTATCGTCGCCTTCATCTCCCACTAATTATTGATTCTTATAATTACTTAATGGTTTTCCTGGGGAAGGAGAGGATGACATTATAATAGTGGGAATTCATGATCATTTTTTACCCCCACATCTATGTAGATTGGTTCCCAAGATATAGAGTTAATCTGACCCTCCGATGGAAAATTTTAAAATAATAATCTCTTATGGGAGGAAGGATATTCGCCTCAACCAAAAGACAATACCAAATGGGGATATTTCCCCTGAGTATCTCCTCGTTGAGTTTTTGAAGATTTTGTATCTCTCTCTCATATTATGATATTAGTTCGACTTTTGGAGGAACCTCATCTCTTTTGGATGGTGATTGGGATTTGGCCACACCCTTCCCTTCTTTCTTTTGATGTTTTCCACTATGGAGGTAAAAAATCGTTATTCATAGGTGCCTAATTTTGCAGACATCTCTGGTTTTGTGTGTATGAAGCCTCGATTAGTGCATCAAGATCACCCTACTCTAGGTGTTTGTTTTATGTGTTATGAAAATCTACATTTGTTCCTTGTTCGTCAATATCTAGGATATTTATAGTGAATAAATTCATCAAATCATAATGTTTAATGGTGTTTGAATGATTAATTTCAACACAATATGTTGTTTCTAAACTAAAATTGTCAGGGTTTTTATATGAACTCGTGTTCATATTTGGCCATTTTTTTCATGAACCCATCATGGTCTAATATCCTTCACCATATTCTCCTTCTAAACTGGTATATGAATAGTCATCTTGAGGGAGTTTCCAGGTATGTTTGTCAAATGGGCCCTGATCAACAGGGTTTTTTCATACAGTGGGAGGGAATGGTGGTATGTCGATCATTTATCTTGTCCTCCCGACCTAAATAATATTAATTTCCTCTCTAGTGATTATGATGATGAAACATCTTCAATCCCTATGTATTGGGGGTTATTTGGGGCCATACTTCACAGTGACTCGTCCTATTGTTGAGGGTCCAATTATTCGAGTTTGGGATTAGATGATTCCATAGATGTATATGGAGGTGTAAATACCTCTAGCCTAGTGAGATGGGGGTGATCTAGAATCACTGTTAATTTCCTCATTACTCTCTCAGGAGATGATGAACCTATAGATGGTTATTGAGATATAAGTTCCCCCATTCCAATGGGATGGGGTTTCTTTGCACCCACAGATGATACTTCCTAGATCCTCCTGGGAATTGATGACATGAGGGGTGAACATGGTGGAAGATATTCTCCCAGCCTTGTGGGATGTGTCCTCTCTAATATGGATTTTATAGAAGATGTTACATGTGTCCCATTTGATTTGGTGAAGCTATGCTCTTATAGGATCTGGGTGTGACTGTATCCCATGATGAGAACCATTCATTATGGGGAATTGTATAGATGATGAAAACATCAATCTTTATATCGGAAAATCATTCTTATTTCATGGAGGGGACCATTTTGGAGTCCTTTTGACTATCTGTTTCCTCAGTTTCTAATGTATGTGCATTGTTGAAGCAGGGCAATTCTGTTGTAATGACTAACTTTCTCGATCATTACTCGGCCCCCTAATTTCACCAGAAGCTATAACATTATAGGACAACATATTTGAGGGGGTTTATTGTTCTAGGGTTGTTTTGAAATTTTAAAACTCTATACTCTAATGATCCTCCAATACAGATACAAGGTGTGGCTTCAGAGATCAACTATCAAAGGGTTATTATGCAATGAGGGAAGGAATGTTGCATATTTTCACTATGCTTTTCCCTTTTAGGATCTTGATCCATGGAGATAGTTTCAAGGTCTAGTTGAACATTTTTTATATTAATTATATGAATGTGAAACTCATATCCTGGATAAGGGAGATATCGAGCCTTCAGTCACTGATGAGTACCCCACATATGTATTCATTGATAAGGCAGACAATCAATTTTTAAATCATTTGGTATCACATTTTCATAAGTGAAGAGGGACCAAAACATGATGTGGGGGGGGGGGGGGGTTTCCAACTACTACTCTCCATATGTCAATGTCGGGATCCTATTCATTTTAATTTCCCACATTCATCTAGTTAGACCATATAAGATTTTTTCTGAGGGTTTCCTACTGACTAGAGTGGAGTATTGCTAGAATTTGATGGGGAACATTTTGTAGTTGGCCCTAATGTTTCATGGAACACTCTATATGAAGTTATAATTGTTTTGAACACTGGTCAATATGGAGGTTTCTAGGAAATGGGATGGTTTCCTTATTTGTGTGAGATATCATCGTGGGGAGGTTGACCATGGTGGATGTTAGGAGTAGAGTCCCAATGATCCATCTCCCCATAACAACAAGGAATACTATCATGATAACGGTTTTCTTCTGTTTTAGTTAAAGTGTTAACAAACCCTTGTGGTGTTTTTAATGTGTCTCAAATGACCTCAAGGACACCAGTATTGATAAGATTTTGAATATGTATCTCAATATTCATCTTGGATGGAATATTCTGACATTCCTTTTAAATTTAGTAGGGATATGATCCTGTTGTATAACGATTACAAGAACATTCTTATAACTCTTTGGTTTTGTGTGAGTATTCCCTCACAGATAATAATATTCTTGGATATTCCGTTGATATGTCTCATTATTGATGGGAATATTAGATGATCCTGAGGAATGTTCCATTCTCACTTCATGAGCCTTGGTCATAACGAGACTATGAGCTTGATCTAGAGCTGTTGGGATATACCTTTGGTATTTCTTGTTAGGAGTATGAGACTTCCTCAAGGCATGTTCTTCTCTCACATAGTGTTCCCCAGTTGGAAAAGGAATATTATCTTCATCCAAATATGCATTTCCAACCAGAATATTTCAATGTCCTATAGAATGGGACAAGAGATGTGAGCATCCTCTTATATTACCTCAGAATTATACAAGTGCAAGTTTTCATTTCCTGAACTATGAATATTTTATGTCTTATATGACCTATTGTAATATTCTAGGTAGATTCATGATAGGAATATGATCATTTCCTGAATATTTTTCCATTATCACTTTTATATCGCCAACTATAATTGGTATATACGCCTAATCCTGAGCCATGGGAGAATTTTTCCAAATTACTTTGATAGTAATAAATTCCTTTACTGAGGCTTTTTACCCTATCACTTGGTGAGCCTCAACCTGAATAGGGAATTAAGCCCGATCCTTGGACATTGAAATATTCCTCCAGAATTTTTAATAGTCATGTTCCCCTCTCCTGAGGCACATGAAATTATCACCTAGTGAGCCCCTATTGGAATGGGAGTATGATATTAGTATGATGCTTCAACCATTATCAGAATATGCTAATCATCTTCCCTGATGGGAAAAAATAGGCAATTTCTATATAGCAACCAATCATTCGTGACTATTAGTGTGTTGAGTTGTCTTAGGTATAGTAATGATACTATCTACCTATTACTACATCTGAAGTAGTTCTATAATATTCAATCAAAGTTTTTTCAGTTTTTATTAAAATATATTAGTATTTTATCAATGTTTTTGAAGCTATCTAGGTATTCACATTTCCATCACCATTATGTACTATAATATTTTTTTTCAAATTAAGTTGGGACATGTTCCCACATCTGTCCTACTTGTTCCATAAAAATATGCTGATGAGGTTCATTCATGGGTGTATGGATATGCATCTCCCCCTTGTCTATTGGGTAATATGCCAACAAACAAGTTTTGAGTGACATGAATATGAGCATGGTCACTGGTTACCACATGAATATACCAGAAGACTTCATCATCCAGATTGGGGATACGATCTCACACAGGGGTATCCAATATCTTCCTTTCTTGATGTGAATTATTTACTATTGGTGCACGAGGGTCAAAGGTGGTAGTGTGTTATGTGGTACCCTTAGCATGCGACAAGTGGATATCGGTGAGACGATTCGAGTGACAGTGGTTTAAAGGAGGCCTCCTGGGTGGCTCCTAAACCGAATGGGGCTGTATTGGACCCCATGGTGCACCTTCAATAGATATTAAAGGTGGATGTTTCCGCACTCCATGAAAAGTCTACTAAAGTAGTTAGTTGTGGCGATGAGGGACACTGTCTTAGTTGCATCTTTCCCTAGGCAATACGGACTATCCAGTTTCCATGTTAAGAGAACATTGTTGCCAACTTCTATGGTCATTATTGTAACACATTGATAGCATTTATGTAGCATATTTTCATCCACCTGATGTTGGAGTTATCTATCATGTGAGATCATTTTGTGACCCATGATGTTTGCATTCGTGGGTGCATTACCAATGATTTTTTGGGATGAAGAAGGAATTTTCTCGGATCTAGATTATGTAAGAGATTAGTATCCATAGTCATGAGGAAAATAGATTAAAGGTCCCATATTTGTGAAATATTTTAGTCATGATACACTCAATTAGATATGAATGGTCAACACAATTTTTTTTTTATTATGGATCTTCCTATTTCACTTGTGTGGATTTTCCAATGTGAGGATGACCTTATTTCATGAGAACCTCGACTACATAGAATGATCTATAAGATTGTATTTTTCTTAATAATTTTTTAGGGTATGCAAAAAAAGTATCCTAGAATGTGATTAACTGATCATTTTGTTATTGATGACTTTTACATCATATTTATAAATTTTATTTGCGTATAGTGTGAAATAAAAATGACCTGATAGATAATAACCCCATAATTTTGTTATTAGAGATATTCATGTCATGTTAACAATTTTTTTGTATTGTGTGAATATAAAATGGATTGATGGATAATAACCCAATAATTTTGTTATTAGAGAGATTAATTTTGGGTTCACCATTTTTTTTCACACAAAGACTCCCAACAATTATCTCATCCATAACTAGGTATGAAACTACATTCCAAAGTCATGTGGCCAATTGGAGTTTCAAAACCAAAGAATCTTGCAGACTCATGTTGGTTGAGTGGATGGGAGGTTAGGCTCATCAAATCATTTTTGGTGGGGGTATTTTTTTCTACTTCAATAATATCATATGTATTTAACATATGTTTGTGAATCTCTTCATAATACAGATATGGGACCAGTTACCCAAAACACATTTATGGGTTAAGTCACTCTTTATTCAAAAGACGGGTATCTCATCTATGAATAGATGAATCATGGGGTCTCATTAGTGATTCTATTTTTATGTATCTAAGGGTTTTCATACATTTTCCAAGAAATGAACAACTATTTATCTATTAAATCCATATAACTAGGAGCATTGGAATTTTATGCCATGATGGGAGGCTGTTAATATTTTGAGTAGGGGATTGAGCCATTTTGAGGTGTCCAACATATCCTAGTTTTTTCTAGAATAAATACCCATTTAGTTCATCAAACCCAAGAAGTTTAGAATCATTTTTAAATAATATATATGACATATCTAAGGCACCATATGTTAAAGATCATGTCTATGGGGGACATCATATGTATCCCAATTATAGAAAGAATTGGTGTTTCCATTATTCATTCCATTTCTGAGTCCACTAGTGGATGTGGTAGAATGATCAACTCATGGTAGTCATTGGGTCTCAATGGTTGAGATGTTGGAGATAAGGGAGGAAATATATTAAAGTGGGGGCCTATTTGAGCTTGAGCCTAAAAAAGGTGTCCTACGTATCTTGATTATAGAAGGAATCACAGTTTTCATAGTTTATTCAATATATTAGGAATGGAATGATGTTATATGTCCTCATACATGGGAGGTGTATATCATGCCACTTATTAGGGATTATATATTGGAATTTATTGGGTTCGGGGGGGGGGGGGACTCCTGAAGTGAGTGATAAGACTATTGAAACATGCTAATCCATTGAGTTCTATTCTCGTTGGGGGTAACATGGGATAAAAATTAATCACTCTCACTACATACGGATGAGAGGATTATATGTTGGGACTGTGCTTGGGATGTTTTATTTTGAGCTCATGCCTTAGGGATTCATCTTATATATCATGGTTATAGAAGGAATCTGAGTCATCATAGTGTAGCTAATTTTTTATTCCACAAGTAGATGAAGTAGAGTGATCAACCCATGGGAATGATGGGTTTCTAATGGTTGAAATTTGAGAGACATAGAGGGACCCACATAGAGGTGGATACCCATTTGATCTTGGGCTCAGGCCTTTCGAATGAGACCTACGTATCCTGGTTATGGATGGAATCATATTTCTCCTAGTTATATGGATTGATTCATACACAATGATGTTGTCATTATCCTTTCATGGGTTTATGGTGTAGATGGTATTATTATCATAACTCCCCAAGACCATGTGATCCATTCCCATTGTGAAATACAAGGGAAGGAGAGTAATCAATGACATTGCTTGTAAATGAGGGACATATACACTAGGGATTCCCTTGGAGGATTAATATGGATCTCAAACCATGTGGATGTGTCCTACATAACCTTGTTATGAAAGGAATAAAAGTCATTTTAGTTACATTGATTCGGGCATACACACAAGAATTTCCCTTTAATTGGGACATATCATATTATGTCCTTGATTAGGGCTAAAAAATGACGTTCCCTTGTATTTGCGAAATATAAAATTATTCCTTTGATCATGGATTATACTCGGAGGTGTCACTTGTAATCATGGATTTCACACTGAGGATGTAACAGGTCATCAGAGCCAGAGATTCCCTTTGATGTTTCATACTTGCCTACCCGAAATGCACAAATTGTCATCTCAACATGCCTTGACTGTCTACTCTAAATGATGGAGACTGTCTGCCTGAAATTTCTAAAGGTAATTATTTGGTCTGATATACATTTCAAGTGGAATTATCCAAAAATGGATGGAGGGTCTAAATGTGGTATCAAGATAGAGGATGATATGTCTGGAAGATAACATTGGACCTGGATGGTTGACCCTGGAAGTCATCACATGATCTGGATGAATTATCCTGAGGGTGTTACATGCTCCATTAGACTTTCCAAGGATTCATCTCTAGTGCTAGATGACACAAATAGAGGGAATCATGAGAGTCAAAGTGATATGTCTTGGAGGGTGTCACATGTCTTGACTGACATGTATGTAGGACATAATGAAGCATGACTAGCGGGTACCAGGGACATCACCCAAGGTGGCTGACATGCTTGGGTGCTACCACAAGACTCAAAAATATGTGTTAGTACCATTATTTTCCTTAGGTGACATATCAGAAAGAAAACATGCGACTTGAGTGATGGGCCCAGAGGTTTTTTAGAAACATGGGTGGCAAGCCTAAGGGGCACCATGTTACTTTACATGACATGTCTGGATGAAATTTTATGACGAAAATAATATACTGAAGGAGAATCTCATGATTTGGGTGACATGACATGGTGTTTTCGCATGCTTTGGATGGTTCAAATGAATTTCATGAGGGTCATGGTATATTTTATTTTCATAAATCTCCCATATTAAGTCATTTTTTATTCTTTATATTGATATTTCCTTAGATTTGTTCGGTGTTAGCTTATTGTAAGTATCACATGACCCAATGAGTGTGTGGGATGTTCTTGTGTGTCATGAAAGAATTCATTCACACGATCTATAGTGATCATCAAATGTTCTTATGAATGTTTCACGGTTGCTCAGGTTGTTCACTTATATCTTACTGGATGGAATGATTATCGGTTGTATGATCCACAACTCAGAGAAACCAGCTCTGGCACATGGATGATGAAGGGACACTTCTCATTCATAGAATTACCTCTTATCATGGTCCATAACGGTAGATAGATTTGAATTTTTTGACGGGTTTGGGGATTTAGTGGCCTCTCAACCCCAATTATTATTCATTTTTTGCGGTACATATCACATGCATATAGGCTAGAGTTAGTGAAGGGTTTGTCCCCGTGAATCATTGTGAGTCTCTACTGTAGATATCTTGGAGGTCATTGCCTAAATTTCAACAAATGCGAGCCCATCCTATCAATTCATTTTTTACTACAATATCTTTAATTAATGGGGGATTTTGGAATCATGAGTGTATGTTGAGGGACTTATTTATTTTCATATTTGACATATCCATGTGCCTTCGTGAGATCAGGATTCCTGTCAAAATGGTTATGTATGATCTCAAGTAACATTTTGGGGAATTTCTGTGTGAAAATGATTTCTTGCCTGAGGGACTTCACGGGATGAGGATGACTAGTCAAGGGGTATCAAGAGACCATGTTTTGGATATCCTTATCATGACATAAGAACTTTATGACCATAATAGGTTCTTACCTCCATTTCTTTTTATCCTGTTTGTTTATGTTTTAAAAATTTGTTAATAATAGAGATTTCTTGAGTATTGCCAAAGAAAAATAAAATACATCTTGGTGATGAATTATGTGGACAATAAAAGGCCCTATGGATATGGATTATAATTTTATAGAAAAATCCATATGTTTTCCCTTATGGATCTAAAGGGGGTGTTTGCGGTCACATGGACATACCTGAGGATATTAATGTAATGATGATGATATGTTGGTGGGATTTCAAGGGGTGAGATGGACTTGTCACCAAGGTCCTACGGTGTCTTGCAGATCACCATGGTCACATAACATGATGTTTACAACTATGAGTGGATCAAAAATCTTCCCCATTTATATCATTTTTTATTTACAAAGGAATTTTTGTCTCCTGAGTTTGATTGAATGTTGTTGAGGATAAAAAATTTCTCCATTGATGACCCATTGCATGAGTCTTTTGACTGAAAGAGGCATCCACCCTTATGTACATTTTCTCCTATTTTTGAAGGATTTTTATATGGGTAGACAGGTGTATTCTGGTTGAAAAATCCTGTGACTAGGGGGAGATCATCTGCCTGCAACTGCATGATCACTGGTTGTCCACGTCACATTCACAAGAGCTAAATTACTTTCTTAAGGTACTTCAGAGGATCGTCCACGTTTTATGGGCAACAAATGGTTCCTATAAGTGGCTTTATGATGGTCCCACAATCACGTCTATTAGTGTCTTTCATGATCCATGAGGCTTGGCCGCCTTTACCTACTTATGGTTTTGAGGGGAAAATAATACCTATATTCAGGTATTTCTTCCTTTGTAAATTTTTCGATGTTCATTTGGATTATGTCAACAAAGAATAAGGTTATGATAAAGTTAACAATCATAGAATTGTAAATCTGCGATGGATTAAAATTAGAATTATTTCTTAGTAAGAAAAACAAATGGTTACATTTTTTATTTTCAAAATAATTTTCCAAATGTTAGGGAATAATTTTAATTCGTAGATTACAAAAATATGGAAATACACTTAATTTTAAAGAATAATTTCACCTTTTATTTAATTTGCACCACAAATTATTCTTTTTTTCTCTGAACGATGAGTATTAAATATGATTTTTATGCATGAAGTACTAGAATAAATTAGTAATGTATCTCATAATCCAAAAAAGGATAAAAATAAATTCCTATTATCTTCAAATATTAACCAAAACAAAATTTTTAGGATAAAATCAGATAATTTCCAAATTTATTAAAAATTTATATGATGAAAAACAACTTTAATTTACAAAATTCTATAGTAATACCAAAAATTCAACATATATAATTCAATAAATAACTAGCCTTAAATTTAACAAAAAATTTCCAAACAAATTTTGAAACTCAAAAATCAGAAGGATTTGATCATGTAGACTTTCATGATTAATTTAACATTTAGGTTCATATAAAACCACTCACTCTTAATGTATTATTACCAAAATTATATGTCATAATCATATAATCCCAAAGATTCTCTAGTCATTTCCATTATTAACCTGAATCACCTTTAATCCCCATTAAAATTATGTATGATTCCAAAAAGTAATTAAACATTTATTTAGAAAATAAAATCCCATAGTATTATGATTACCATTATACTATAATTCTCCCCAAAATTATAGTTCCCTTATTTCAAACTAAATTTATCCACTTAATCACCAAATTAATTCCCAATCCTGTGGTTATCTATAGGATAAAAGACATGTTACCAAAATGAACTTAACATATGTCTGTCATATAATTTAAATAAAAGGAAAATTTTTCATTCTATCTAGTATATCATGAAGGCCATTGGTAGGTGATCCACCCTTGTTTCCCTTCAGTTTTGGGTTGAAGCCTCATGGAATTTCTAGAAGAGATAGTTTTTCACCAATCCCATGGTTTTCCCTTTTTCAAAAATATAATTCTAATAACATTCCCAAAAATCTGATAATAATTATAAAATATAACCATAATATATTAAATATTAAAGAAATCTTATATCCTCAAAGTTTATATTGTACCTTACCTTTTTCATCCCAAATAAAAAATAACTCATTATTCACTCAAAATCAAAGACAATTGAAACCCTATTAGTTATCCCTGTATTTAAATATATATCTATGAATTTAAATAGTCTTTCTTCATCAAATAATGTTTTTCATATAATATATTTAGGGGTCACATATACCTCAAACATCTATCAAAACAAAATAAATGTCTCCAAAATTACTCCCATCATTAAAATAATATCAATCCGTTTAAAATTATGATCATCGTTAAATATTCTACTACATCATTACTCATGAATGTAGACACATTAATCATTCTATGTTTTTTTAATCCCTTAACCATGATTTTCTATCATATTACTTAATAATTATTTCCATCTACTGAAAATAAGAATAAGGTCCTATGATTCAACAGTGTCAAGGCATAAGCTAAGAATTAATATATACCATTCGTATGTAATTTTTTGTTTCATCATCTTCAAATTTAATTTCATTAGTGATTTGTAAATAGATATATTTATGTTCATGCTAATCCCATTCATTATCCTTACCCTTAGGACTTAAATTTTTACATTGACCTTTCTCCCCACATTTAAAAAATTCAACTGATACTTGGATAAATACTTCTATCAACTTCATGGGGTAAACCGAAAACTTCCTTTTTTCCTTGGTATATTATTGATTTATGAACAACATTTCCATATAAAAAACGTCTACCCATTCTTTTAAGATATTTTATGTTGGATTTGGTTTCCAAGGACCAACTATTTATTGTTTGATTACATGTATATGAAATTTATTGAATATTAATAAAATGTATTATTACATATTGTTCATTTTTTTGTATAAATATAATAAAATGATGTCTTAGAGTATATATTTCATTGACAATGTCAAGGAAACTCTTCTATATGATGAGAACCTTAATGTGCTATGAACATATTCTTAAATAATTTTCTAAGGTAGGATAACGTACTATGATGGGACATATATAACATTAAATGTTAGGTGCAAGTACTCATATGTAAATGAGGCTTCTTCTCATAAATTTTGCACTTGGTAATGTATAAGAAGGGATATTATTAGAATAGACAAACCAATAAAAATTACAAATATTTTATTTTCATCGAAAATTCATATATTTGAGAATGTTTTATAGTCATTAGAAATTATGATTATTATTAATTAATGCAGAAACTCGGGTACTAAGATGTATTTAATTAACAATTAAGATAACAGTTCTTAAAGAAGTGGGATACAATGGGTGTGTAATAAGTGACATGTCATTAATCAATATTTCAAGGAAGTATTTGTCCCATACAACTTTATGGAAGATGATTTTTTAGACCATTAATTTGAATATAAATGTCACATTAAATTCTATAGCTATGGTGTAATGAAATTTTTATTTTAGATAGTAAAAGAAAGACATATTAATCACATAGGTCAGTGATATGGATGTAAAACTTGGTTGATGAGATATTTTGATTAATATATTATATTACACAATGAGAATTCATATGTGGTAATCATAATTCCTATATTATTTTCTTTCTCATTGGTACCATAACTAGTATCTAGAGAGTCATCTTGGACTTTAGGGAATCCCATTAATGCCTACAAGAAATAATCATTGAAGGCCACATACTATGTGTTTTTGATGATCTGGATGAAATTTTATTTGAATTTAATTGTTTGGAATAAATATTGTCCCTATGATCAAGGAATAATTTCTTTCAATTTTTATTGATCTATAATATTCACAAGGTAATAAATAATTATTTATTTATAAATAAATAATTTATTTGATTGTGTTAATATATATAAAATATTTATTCAGCTTATTGTGAGTAAAATGTATATTTAAGTAATTTAGTATTTTAATATATATTTATTCACTATATTGTGAATAAAATATTTATTTCTAAATTAAATATATATTAATTTGTTCAATAATTTCTATAGTTGTTTGAATTGAGAAAGATAAATACTTGGGGAAAATATTAATTAACAAGACCGTTACAAAATATTTACTATTGTGAAAGTTGGAACACACCAAATAATAATAATAATCACATTATTATTATGTAGAATGTGGTTTATTAAAGGTATGAAATTTTATTTAATTGATTATATGTGATTAAATAATATTTTAACGTAAACCGTAAATCCATTAATTAAAAATAATTTCTATTGTATATTGCATCCAAAAATTTAGAATAAAGAATTATTGGGAACAAACAAATATCTGTTGACACATAATTCTCTATCCCTCAAAATAATTCGAAATACAAAAGTGGTTTCTTCAATATAGAAGAATTAGTGATCATGAAGAAACAACACAAGACAATCAATTAAATATACTAGAACATGGTGATTTCGTGGTGTTTCTCTATGATCATTGGGGCATTTTTGGATCTCCACTAGAGGGATTCTATCCTTGGATCCTCATAGTACAATGAAGGAAATACAAAAGTGTCTTTTTCGACGATCGACAATCATCATTGTAGAAATTTCCTAAGACCAAATAATTATTTCATCATATATTAAACAAATTAATTATAAATTTGATAGGAAATGTCCTTGGTCATGATTTTGGGAAATGATTATGGAAAACAATTTAATCTATGTACCACCACCACCGAATTCTACTATTTTTAGAACTAAGAAGTAGTCTTCGAGGGGCCATGTTTAAATTTTTAATTATTTATTTGATAGTTGACAGGGACAGAATTAGGGTTGATTTTTCATTAATTATTATTTTAACTTTAATATGAATGGAATTAAGATGATTTGAAATATTAATCATATTTTTTTAGTAATTAATTTTCATTATGGTTTAAGAATAGATAAATAAAGTCATGAGATTCTATCAGGAAGTGCCAAATATTTGGATGATAATACAGGGTTACATGCCATGTAGCTGGAGTACACATTGTATTTTGATGTGATGAGAAGTTAATCACACATGGTTCATTTATTTCACACTATGTGTTGACCAACCCATCATGGTACACATAAAGAGGATACATGTCATATAGATGGAATGTACATGTCGTGTATTCTGGTCATGTTAACACATCGGTCCCCCAGGCATGTGACTCGGATGCTCAACCTCTGATGTATATAGTATTTAAATTGAATAAAAACTCATTGTTTCCTCCCACTAAATGGAATAATTAAAAATTACATTAAATTAAATATTGCCTCATTAAAACCTTATTTTATTTACTAGAACACGTATTTGTGTTTAAAATTTGATTATGGGTTTAAAGATTATTAAATGATCATTTAATTTGTTGTAATAAATATGTCATTACTGGGTTTTCCAGTATTTTTCCATGAATACAAGGAATTATGGGTATCTGATTGGATGATGATTAATATAAAAGGGAATTAATTAATTACTTAACTAAATAAATAATGAAAATATTTTTATCTTAATAATATATAATGAATACAGAAATGAATGTTATCCTGTTACTTTTTTGTATTCATTACTTGTATTTCTAAACATGAGACTGACCAAGACTTATGTATCTATCAATATATTTTTAATTTAATGACATAGGTTTTCAATCATTTAATATTGAATTAAATGATTTCTGCAGGTCATCCATCCATCGATTATTATGTATGAACAACATGTCCATTGATATTTATGTAATACCCTTTGACAAATCATTTGGTTCCCCTCACCAATTTATGGGTAATAAAACCATGTAATGAATTGATCATCCTAAGGTGCATGTTAGAGGGTCCACATAGAACCATGATGAAGAACAAATATTGATGGACATATATATAGGTGGAATGTTGTAACTCATCCCATGATTGGAAAGTGGAGTTATTCCCCTAGGATATCGGTTTACTAAATATCCACTCATTAAACTAACTATTAAATAAATACATGATTGGGTAATTTAATTTACTTTATTTATTTATTTCTATATTTGTATTATTTTTTTCGGTGATATCACACTCAAAAAAATGAGTGAATAAATCTGACAAGATAAAATTTAAATAAATAAATTTCACATAAATGTGTTATCAAACATAGTTAATTTATTAAGTCACATCCACTAAATATTAACAAGACATGTTTCGAATAAAACAAGTTAAAATGTATACATAAATTAAAGAAAATCCCACAACCTAATATAAAGTCAGACTAAGACTTCCATTATATGATTTGGAATGAAACCATTGAACTAAGTGAAGTACCTAGACAAAATTTAGAAACATAATTTTATCAAGGAGTTTTCATGAGAGTTTTGGGGTCAATTAACTGAACATTTATTGTGTTTTATGGAAAAAGTTAGTTAAATACAAATTTGGAGGTATGTGTTGGGGAAATCCAAGTCCGGATTTTAGGATAGTAGAATCCACTACACGGATCAAGGAGCTCCAAGCCTGAAGTTGTCATGACCACCTACCCATATTACATTCTTATGGTTTTCATGGCAAAATTTGGGATCATTAAGAAATGTAATGGGGATCCCTTCCATTATTATGTCAAAACTACTAGACAGTTCACATTCAATGATGAGGTTTATTGGAACTACATAAAATAGTGGGATATTTTATAAATTTTAATAATCTATTTGTTATTTCTCAAATAATTTGTAACTAGGAACATTACTAATAATATTCTCTTTTAATTGTAGAATAAAATGGAAAGCTCATCATACACACCATTTGTATGATAAATATTATATAAACACAACCCACTTTCTTGAAAAAACATCTTGGATTATTTTAGACACCTTTTGAATGGGCCACCCCATGAGTTGGAATCTTATGTGTTGTAATCCTCAACACCCGATCCACGTGATAAATTTGTGAGTGATAAAGAGTTCATTTTCTATGTAAAACATTTAACTATTGAGGTCAATGTTCATTTATTTATTCATTCATGAATTTCTAGTGAAATTTTAATGTCTAAAAAACATATATGTTTATAATATGTTTGAGCACATATGTGGTCATTACTAAGAGAGAGCTAGAAATGAACAGTTTGAGATTTCCAAGGAACTCTTTCAATGAAGTTTAGGAGAGGGTTCCCCAGGTATGCCTCATTTAGTAAATTTTATTAGCTATATTGTGTGATTAAAGGCTCTAAGGTTAAAATATTCAATGAACTGGAAACTAAATTATTTCTAGATTCAATCCATCAATGATTATCTACATTTTTTATGAATTTTAATAAAAAAACATTGAGAAATATTTTCCAGTTCTTCTCACTCTTCTTCACCAAGAAGATAAGGATACAATGTGTTAAATTACATCCATACATAGGGTGAAAAAATAAAATGGTAAGGAAATATATCTATGTCCAAAGCTTCTTCACACCATTATATGAAGAGGATGGTCAAGGGGAAAGAAAGGAACCTAGTGTTTTATGTTTCGAATATGGTATGAAGGGACATTGGAATAAAAAGCACACCTAGCCAAAGATGTATGTAGAAGATTCAGGTGAATTTTGTATCAATTAAAATTTATCCTAACATATATATTGGGTATTAGATACAACTTTTGGTTATCACATATTTATTAAAATACCTGAACCATGAAAATTAAAAAAACCTTTTCTAAGGGGAGGTTGATCTATGACCAGAAAATGAGGCTAAAATTTCTATTATATCTATTAGGAATAACCAACTAAAATTTCCAACCACTATTATCTTGGTATTAAAGTATTGTTATTATGTTCCATAGTTTTAAAAAACAGTATTTAGGAATATAGAATAGGTATATATGGACTTATATTCACATTTGGTAATAATTTTTTCTAATTTAATATAGATATCATTTTTTATATTAAGGAACATTTAAAAAATTATATTTTGTCTCGGATTACAATAATAAACTAATTGAAGTCGATAACTAATTTTCTTCACATGGCTCATACCATAATCAACATTGGAATCACTGACTACGTCAAATAAATGAAAAGTTCTTGACTAAATTAAAACAAGATGGACATTTAGATTATTTTAAAATAAAAAAGACTTGGTGTATGTCACACATGTTTAGAAGTAAATAATACTGAATACCCATTTATTGGGAAATGTGAAATGGATAATTAGCTTCTTTAATTAGTTCATATCGATGTTTTTGGATGATTTCCTATTAAGGATAGGTGTGTATAATCATACTTAATAAATTTTACTGATTATTTGACTAGATATAGATGTGAATACATAATGAGGTATAAGTAATATTATTTTTATAAATTCATGGAATAAAATAATGATATTCAGAACCTTCTTTGTTTAATGATTAAGAAACATTACATAGATCATGTAAGAGAATATCATATTAAAGACTTCAATTATAATTTGAAGGATTTCATGGTATTATATCTACTCACTCATCTTTATATGCCTCTGTGCAATGGAGAAAGATAAAGGAGGAACCAAACATTTTTTAAGTAGTAAAATCAATGATGATTCATGCGAGTCTTCCATTTTACTTTTGGGGATATGCATTACAAACATAAATATATGTACTAAATTGAGTTCCAACTAAAGATATATATGGTCTAAGTTACCAATTATGGAATGGAAATAAACCCATTTTATCTTACTTACTTGTGTTGGGTTGTGAATAATTTTTTATGTCCTCTTCATTTAACAATATTGCACCCTCTGGCAAAAATTCTATCTTTATAGGATATCAAAAAGAATCAAAGGGATACTACCAATGTGATCCTTAAAACAAAAAATATATTGTTGAAAGAGGTCCCACATTTATTGAGGAGAATCTTATCTATAAAAGAGATAATGGGAGCTTCATATAATTCAAGTCCATGATCAAGATACCAACGAGTTAGTAGAGGAACCAATTATACAAAGCCCCATGGAAGAAGAAATTAATCAATAGAAATATTTGTTGTGTAAGAGTATAAAATAGGTAATATAACAAGAACTGTATGATTTTCTAGTCACCAAGATTTTTGAGTCATTATTAATTGATAGTTACGATACCGTGACTTACAATGAAGTAGTAAGTTGTAGAATTATTACCATGGGGTAAGAGGACATGAATTATAAAATAGATTCTATATAGTATAAAAAATCATTGATTTGGGTAGAACCACTAGTAGATGTGAATCTTGTTGGTTTCAAATGGGTATTCAAGAAGAAACATGACATAGATGGATATTTCAATACCTATAAGGGGTGAATTATTTCAAAAGGGATTAAACAGTGTTAAAGCATTTACTACGATGAAACCATTTCATTGGTTTCAATGCTGAATTCTTCTAAATTCTACCTGCCATTGTGGATTTACATGATTAAAATATTTGAAAAATGGATGTAAAAACAACCTTCCTTAAGAAGAACATTCAGGATGATGTCTATACAACACAACCCAAAGGGTTTGTAACTCCAAAGGATTCCCAAACGTTATGCAAGTTGCAAAGATACATTTAGGTATTTAAAGAATAATCTAGGTCATATAGAATTCATTTTGATGAGTCCATAATGGAATTTGGTTTCATGAATAATGAACGTGAGTCCGGTGTATGTAAATTCTTTATTGGGAGTGTAGTATATTTCTTAATATTTTTTGTTGATGAAATATTACTCAATGGAAATGAAATTCTAGTCTTATAGGTTGTTAAGGCATGGTTAAAAAATGATCTTATATAAAGGACATGGGTGAGGGAATATATATTCCTGGGATCAAGAACTATCATAATAGATCCAAGTGGTTTCATGGAAGTCCAAGTAATTATATTTACAAGATATTAATGAAATTTATTATGGAAAAATACACAATTTGATTGATTCCAACATCAAATAGAATTTATCTTTCTAAGAAAATCTCTCCTTGGACACGTGAGGAAAGTGAAAAAATTAAAAGGACTCCATATGCATCAGTGATTGAGTTATTCATGTATGATCTGATATGTACTAGTCTAGATTTAGCCTACACATAATGTGTAGAAGGATTTTATCAAGATGATCCAAGTTACGTCCATCGGATGGAAATAAATAATATCCTTAATTATTTTCATCATATTAAAGATATGTTTCTTGTTTATAAAAGAAATGAGGAACTAGTCATCATAGGATATGAAGATGCTAGATCTTAACTGATTAAGATGACATGAAGTCACAAATGAGATAAATCTTCACTTTGAATGGAGTGTTTAGGGGTTGGAAGAGTTGAGAATGGACCATTTTAATTGATTATATAGAAGAGACTAAGTATACTTCTACTTCTATGGAATCTAATTAATTGTTATGGATGAAAATATTCATCCATGATTATATCGTGGTACTTAGAAGTAGAAATTATACCACACTCTATAGTGATAATAATATAGTGGTTACTCTTTCAAGAGATCCAAGATCACATCTGCAGATGAATCACATACTTTAGAAGTATCATCTTTTAAGTGATTTTTCAAAGGGAGGTGAATTTTTAATGAGGAATATTTCCATGTAAGGCAAAATGGAGGACCAGATGACTAAAGCCTTGACTCTGAAGAAACATAACTATTATTTGAGGTCTAATTGACTGATACTCGTTGGATGTTGGCTCTAGTTGAAGGGGGTGATTGTTGGAGTTGGTTTCCTAGGACCAACTATTGATATTTTTATTACATTTATATTCGATTTATTTAATATTAATAATGAATTTTATAAAATATTTTTTTCCATCATTACACTTATGTAATAATGTCCTAGAGAATATGTTGCATTGATAAGGTCGTAGCAATTTCCCACAATGATGAAAACCTTGATGTTTTATGACGATACTCTTAAATAATGTTTTCCATTTGGATAACATAATATGATGGGACTCATAATACATAGAATTTCAGGTGAAATTACTCATAAGTAAATGAGGCTTCTTCCCATAAATATTTCATTGCTAATCCCTATGATTGGAGATTATGAGAACATACCCTTCATTAAGAATTAAAAATATTTTTCCCCCAAATATTACTATCTATGAGTATGTGTGAAGGTCTTTAGAATTTAATATTATTAATAAATCATGTTACAACTCATGTATATATATGTATTTTGTAAACCATGCACATAACATTTTGTGGTGATGTTGGATACATTGGGTGCGTTAGGAGGGAAATGTCATTAATGGATATGTCGAAGAAGTATTTGTCCCTTCCATCTCTATAGAAGTGGATATCTTGCCTATCTGATTGGAAAAAAACCTTTACATTAAATTATATGGCCATGGTCTAATGATTTTTTCATTTCTATAAGTGAATGAATGACACATCGATCATATAGGCTGGTGACAAAAATGTGCAACCCACTTGAAGAGATATTGTCATGATGAGATTATTTTACATAGTAAGAATTCGTATGTGGTTATCATTATTATGATATTATGTTCATTATCTTAGGTTTCTTTACCCAATGCTAGAAAATAATCTTGGACATTAGGTAGGCCCATCGAATTCCAATGTAAAATAATTCTAGATGGTCACACACTATGTATTTTTGATGATATCAATTAAATTCTATTTGAATATAATTATTGGATTAAATATTATTCTAAAGGCTGAGGAATAATTTTATTCATGTTTTATTGATCGCTAATATTCACAATTTAATATATATTTTTTATGAATAAATAATTTATTTTCTTATGTGAATATATATATATATAATTTATTTCCTGGATTGTGGGTAAAATTGTCAATTTATTTATTGAATATTTTAATAAATATTTATTCAATATATTGTGAATTATATATTTATTAATGAATAAAATATTTATTTGGTTGTTCAATAAATGGTCAACGAGTTCGAATGGACCATGAACATGTCCTGTCAAAAATATTTATTCGTAATACCATTAAATAATGTTTTTATTGTGCTAGTTGGGGTATGCTACAAAATAATAACAAATATATTATTATTATTATTATTATTTGGTGGTATGAAGTTTATTAAAGGATTTAAATTTTTTATAATGGTTGTAATGAAATTAAATAATATTTTAATATAAACCCTAACTCAATAAATAGATGGTGATTTTTATTTTATATTGAATCCAAAAATTGAGAATAGATAATTTATGGGTGAAAAAAATTATATTTCGACTCCTCTATCTCTCTCATTCTATAGAACAAGAATCATAAGATAGAACTCTTCAAGACTGAATAATGAGTGAAAAATAACAAAAAACACAAGGCATTTGATTCACCATTCCATCACCCTCTGATCAAGTGGTGTTTCTTGGAGATCATTAGTGTACGTGTGGATCATTGATAGAGGGATTATATACATGGATCCTCATAGTGCAATAAAGGAAATTTAAAAGGGTCTTTACAAATGATCAACAATCATAAACAAGTAAAGATCCTAAGAACAAATATATATTTTTCAGATATTAAATAAATTAACTGTAAGTTTGACAGGAAGGATCCTCTCTCATGGTTTCAGGAAACAATTATTAAAATAAATATTTTTACACCCACAACTATATGCTTCCACTATGACCAAAACTAACTTTTTTACTCAGATATTCTATCACATTTTTGACACATAGGTATTTGAAAATATTTATCTTTATCATCATTATCCTATGATTTTTTATAGTGCTTCATTTCTATCTTATCTTGTTCATTAGTAAACTCACCGGAGTTTAGGTTTTTAATCATTACAAGTGATAGCTTGTTAAGAATAAACACAAGAGTTCTCACTAAAACTTCTTATCTGTTACATTTTTTATTCAAAAAACCACTATATTTTCCACCACAACCATTGTTATATTGGTTACCTCTAGATCCAACCATTTACTAAAACCAAAAATATTAGTGTGATAATATCAAAACAAATCACAATATACCATATTATGAGGAGTATAAACACAAATTGTTCCTCATTATTATTATCTCAAACTATTTCAATTTATAAAAAATAAATATTATTCTCCACTACATACTAACCATTATGGTTATATAAGAGAGTTTACATCTTCTCCAATAACATAATATCCTCTAATGTTATAAAAAATCTACTCTAATAGCATCTGTAATGACCCAACCACAAACATTACAAAATCTAGTTTCTTTAGAATAGAATTCAATTCCTTTATATCCTAAAGATCTTTTAGGTATATATTTTTATAGAACTAGGTCATAATTCTTATATAAAAATCCAAAAAATTTCAATGTGGACACCTGTACTCACTACCTATTTTGTTAACAAAATAAAAACATCAAAATAAAACATTTTTTCTGGAAAATATTATGGAATTTTAACATGACTTATTCTTTCCCATTACCTATCATTAAATTATATGTAAAGTTGTTAATATTTTTAGATGAGTAGGAAGATCTTATTAAGGGACATAAAAAGAGTAAATCCAAAAATCTAGTGAGAACTACAATGACCCCAGAAAAAAAAATCTTAAAAATATTACATTTTATTAGAGAATAGAATAACATTTTCATAAAAAATATCAATATAATAAATTTTCAAATAAAAAAATTTCTATGAAGAATCATTAACGTGCATATAAAATTCATTTTGGTTTATTGGGACATCATCATCTTAACTATCTTAAAACCCACCACAAATTGGAATTTCCATTTGATCAATGTTCAATATAATTTGTAAAATAATAAAATCATTCCTCAATGCATTGGATCACTATCTTGGTGAACCCATTGGAAAATCTATAACATGCTCACCCTACACTATTTGGAAGCACCCATCGAATAAGCTATATTGGGATCACCCATAAGCTATACTGGTACTCAACCATTTGTAAACAACTCAAAAGGACCATATCATGAATTAAACCCATTTCATAACTCTTATAAACATATATAATCCGTATTTAATATTTCAAAATTCCCATTATTCTTAAAAAATTATTTTTAATACCGAAATACATGTAAAAAAGGAAAGTCGGATTTCATTGATGAAAACATGCCATATTATAGTGAAGATAAATTAAAATAAAGGTTATGGTTGTAGGAAAATTTATTTTCACCTTATATGTTAAAATAGAACATTTATTTTTGTATTTTTTAAAAGATATCACAATATTGTGGAAAAATATTCCTTTCGACAATTTTTCAACGAAAGTCCAATAAAATCATTTCTTTTAAATTTATAAAATGAACTCATAATGAATAAGAATTTTATTTGAAATAATATATGGAAATTATAAAGGAATCATCAATTTATTGCAGAGTTATTACAGAAGAAATTATTTTTATTTCCTATATGTCAAAATATACATTCATTTTGAATTAAAAAAAAAGAGTTGAATGGAAAACTTTAAAATAGGTTTTTTAAAAGAAAGTCCCTAACCATGAGTGTGACTCATCACATACATTCATTATCTTCCAAAATAATAAACATAGGTTAATTGTGTAATTGATTAATTCAATTTTGAAGCTTTATTATTATTTGTTTTTAATTAAGACCCTGTTATATATAAATACTCAATTAATTAATTGAACTTTAGATATTTTGATGACATTCAGTTCATAAGTCCAAAATTACATCAGTACATTGGATATGGTCAAAGGATTAATTATTACATCACATCTAGAATAATCATCATTAAATAAATATATTTTTTATAAATTAGTTTTAATTTTATATCAAACCATTAAATATGTTTTTGAAAAATGAACTATGTTATAATCATGAAGACCGTAAGTTGTACGTATGCATGATTAAAATTTTGACTTCTCAACGATCACTATAGAAATAATGTAAGTTTTATTTTATCATTACAATGATATAATTATATAATAAATAATATATTAATTTCTTAAATATACTTATATATATAATCCATCTGATGTGGTAATGAAAAATGATTCAATCGCTTTGTGGTGGTGGTTTTCCAAACATACTCATAAAAGATGTTAACATTTTCTAGTGTATAGAAAGGTGATTAAATATGTTATATATTATCTTAATTTGATTATAAATATATTATTATCATATATTTAACCTAAATTCATAATTATCACTAGCATTGATAGACTGTGATGGAAAATGAATTACAACATTTTGCGTGGTAGTAGTCCGCTGTAAGTACGAACACTATATTCCATTACCATTCGATGTAAGAGGAGATGTATATGGGTTGTTAAATTAAAATTTAAACACATATATATTTTTATGATACTTGTGTTCTTGTATAGTAACTATTTAATATTACTTCATGGAGGTGTAAGGAGAAACGCAGATGAAATATGCGGATAAAAACAATGTGTCCTCTTTGGAAAACCTTCTTATACAAACACCTTAAGCCCACTAAGGATGGAGTTATGAAAATAGACCTATATAATGAGGGTTGGTATTCAAGGTAAGTATTTAGGATTTATTGACAGAAAATATTTGTTTTTATGTGTACCAGATTAAGAAGAAGGGTTTCTCTTTTACAAGAGATCGGACAAGCACTCTTGGAATTCTGCAAAAATTAAATGAATATAAATTAAAATTCAATTCCAAATGGTTGGAAAATGATTTATTTTGAATATATTAGTTGGATGGGTCATAATAATTTTATAAAATAATTTTTTTTACGTATTATCCCCTCATTTTCCTTATAATTTGGTTTATCCCCCTTTTAACCCATTTCACACATACCATGACCACATGGATTTTTAATCTTTGAGGGTTAATATTGTAAATATAAATGGAAAAAAATCCCATATAAGGACCACAATTGATATTATCAACCATATAAAAATCACTTGGATGAATATATGTTTATTATTGAATTTATATTATTTAATAAAATATTATTTATTATAAGATATCATTAATGTCAATTGTTAGAACTATTCATTGATGTTATTTTTTATAACATCTAGATATCAATTAAAAATATAAAAAGTATTTTATTATATCTCTAACATGTAATTTTAATATATGAAATTCATGGATAGAATTAATTCAATAAAATTATATATCTTTTAATATTTTTAATATCATTTATTTGTTTTTCCCATTAATTGAATAATTACTCAGTCACCATTGTGTAAGCAGTTGAGGTAAAAACAATTCACTAAAAATTAAAATAAATTACTATAATGAAGATAATTTGATTATTTGTAAAAAAAATATTTGTAACCAAACATATCATCTAGTAATCTAAATATTAAAAATATTACATTTAATAAAAACTAAAGTATGACATTTTTTTACTTTTAATTAAATTAAATATTATAAATGTCAAAATCTTATAAAAAACACCGAAACAATTCTATATAAACGAATAATTATTGATTTTGGATGAAATAAAATCATCAAATAAAATTAATTCATGTTTTAGATTCATTATATAGTCATTGTCATATAATTTATAACCTATAATTACCTGATTCACCCTTTACCATGGTAAAAAAAATTATTAAGGTTTGTATTTACAATGACTAATAAATAACGAAATTTTTAACTCATGATTAAAAATATAGATACAATTTTTTAAAATTATAAAAAATAGGAGGTATAATTTGATTTAAAATCAATTTAGAATTTGTTATAAAAAATACTGTTATTCAAATACCCATTTTAAATATAAACTGTTTTTATAATAAAATAATGTTTAAAATTATATTTAAAACCATAATTGGATAAAATTAAATAAATATGAAAAAAAATAAAAAAAATTAAATCTAAATAGAATTTTAATTTAGGAATACTTTAAAAAAATTTATTTTTGCATTAAAATGTATATTTTTTTCTATTGAATTAAAATCGATATTTTGTGAAAGTTAAAAAAAATTAATCTTAAGATAATTTTTAAATTATTAATTAAAAAATAAATTTCATATTTTCAAATAAATTTTATAATATTTAAGATATTAATTATAATATTCACTCATAAAAATAATGAGAGGCCATTTCTAATGAAAACTAAATTTTGATGAATAAAATGGAATTACTAAAATATAAGTGATTATTTTAAGAAATTTTTTAATGTATTTTTATTTAGTATTACCTTTATATTTATTAAATAAATTTTTTTTCATACCCACCAATTTAATGGTTATGTTATAATAGTCACATTGAAATAATAATATTTCATTGTTCATTTATGATAGTTATTGCACATATTTTACAATATTGAATATTGTATTTCATTATAAAATATATTAAAATTAATCATAAATTCATTAAATTCACCCTAAATACCTTCCATGTAAATTGTTAGAGAAACATTAATTACATGTTTTTGTGAGGTGATATTCTGACGTTCCCACGCACGACACTGTCATAACTTCGATGGAATGGAAAGTAAGAAGTTATATGTGAGATCATAATTAAATAAGTATAATTTTGTAATAAAAATATCACATATACTCTTTAAACCCATCCTTATAACTATCTGCGAGAAGTGGTGGCAGGAAATGAATTACATTTGTTTGCAAGGCAATAGTTGGTCATACACCTGATTGAGAGTTTTGTTTCCCATTTGATGGAAGAGGTGGTGTATGTGGGTTATGAAATTAAAATAATAACATATCAGTATATGGTATAAAATGGTGTTATTATATTTTAATTATTAGGACATTAATGACTTGTGTAAGAGATAATTTTAAAAAGTGTTTAGTAAATATTATTAACAATACATATAAATATGCCCTTTGGATATCTTATTAAGGATCCTTGGGTTGGTATTTTGGGATTAAAATAAGATATGGAACATTTATGAGTATTGTTTGAGTGATTTTCATTTAATTTGTACAATAAAAATGGTTTTGGATGTGCGGTGAATTTATCGGTGGAGGTGACAATTTATAATGTGGGAGGAGTGAAATTTTTGGAAACTACCCAAAACTATTTAGTAATGGGAAGTCACTCTCACCCCATATACAATAAAAAGTGAAATTTAATGTTTCAATGTAATTTTATTGTATATCCACGCATATACCACAAAAAATAAAATGTTTTAAACACTTTTTCTCTTGAAATCTATGTTTCCAAACTTTTACCATTTTATTTTACAATACGTTAACTATCATTTTATTCTTTGTAATTCATCATTTAAAAGTAGAAATAAAATGAGATTTATTATATAATTTCTAACAAATTATTCTAAGAATAATATCCAATTTATAACATAAAAATCCTAGGTGGGATGGAAATTAATTTTTACATAAGTGCATGAGAGGCAGAACACCCATTTTACCATTTACCATGGTAATGATGTTTTTAATTATTTAGGGGTAAACATCATTATTATAAAAATACCATAAATTAATGAATTTAATATGGTATATATTTTTTATTATTTAAAAAATAAATTTTAAGAGGATAATATATTTAGTAAATTTGAATTATTTTATTTATTATTATTTATTATAGTATAACATTAATGTCAATTTTGATACAATTTTTTTAATTTTACTATAAAAAATGAATAAAATTTGTGAATTCAAAAATATTATTTTCACACATTTTATAATGACATATTAATAAAAAAAGTAATTTATTATAATAAATAATTCAATATAGATGTCTTTTAAAAAATTTATTATAAATAGTTTTTTTTATGAATTAAATAATTATCACGTTGGCATTTCTTATGTATTTAAAGTAATTATATAATTACTAAAACATATAATTAAATCACCCTCATGAAATTAATTATATTATTAACAAAATAATATCAATATTCGTTTACATATTTTTTTCCCTGATGTGAACACATAATTCAAATGTAAAATCAATAGGGTGACATTTTGTTTTTTTCATTACAAAAATTATTGTATCAGTAACATTCATGGAAAAGTGTCCCTCAAGAACATAAAAAACAATAATACGGTAATATGTATATAACTAGGGAGATAATATATAATTTAATTAAAAATTTTGGGTCATTTTAACCCTTATATTTTTTCTTATCCTCCAATAAACCTGTTTTAACCTTAACCACTGTAAAATATTTTTACTATTATTACTGTAAATTATGAAAAAAGTTAAGAGAACATATTTAGATAGTATAAAGTATTATTATTACAAATATAGAATCTACTTTACCAAATTAAATTAATATAATTTTTACTATTTAATTTAAAATTATACCAAAAACGTGATGAAAAAGTAGTTTTTTCAAGAAACCAATTTTTTAATCATATGATAATATTATATTAAATATGAGAGAGGTAATCATCATTATATGAATTAAATTTCCTATTTAAAAACATATAATATTTATTTTTCATTTGAAACAATTCTAAATATGATTTTTTAATTAATTGAAATTAGGAATCATTTTTCATTTTGAAATAGTTTTTGGAAAATTGAGTTTTTTAAACAAAAAAATAACCTAGTAAAAAAATCTAGTATAATGATTATTTAAAAGTAATTAATTGTATAAAACATAAAATAATAATAAATTTGTTTTACTTTATAAAAAAAATTTCAATCATAATGGAACTTTTAAATTTTATAATTTATTTAAATGAAATGATAGTTATACAAAAATCTATATTTTTCAATATTCATTTAGAAATCATTAAATTTCGAAAGTACCAAAATTTCACCGTAAGTTAATTTTTTAATTATAATAAAAAAATAAATTTAAAAAATAATATTTAAAAAATATATATAAATTATTTATAATGTTTTTCATAAAAAATAAATAATAATCATTTCGGAAGAAAACATATTTTTGATGAATAAAGTAAATTTAATAAACATTTATTGATTATTTACTAATAATTTTTCAATAAATTCATATTGAGTAGTATATATATATATATATTTCATAAGATAGTTAATACCACTCAAACCTACCAATTTAGCGACTAGGTTATAATAGTAACATATTTTGTGGGTCATTTAAACTCATTATCACATCTTGAAAATAATATAAAACATTATGTTCATATTTAAAAATATTGGAGAGTTATATACTACAATATTCAATAAATATCATCCTAAACATTTTAACTTGATCTGAATAATTATATTTTTTACATTTGAATGTAATTTTGTTGAAAACCCACATCATTTAAAGGGTTAATAAAATATCCACTTGAAAAGAGACATGGAATTATGGAGGTCATCAAGAACAATGCATAACAAGTTTTCCAAGTAGGAAAACATTATTTGGATGTGAATATATAGATTTGGAATAAAAAATTATTCCCAAAATAACTAGGTAGAGTGAAATAGATAATTTATCACAATAATGTGAATAATTAGGAGAAAGTTAACAACTGCAACCAAAGAGGTGTGACAAAGGCCATCATTTCATTAAAAACAAAAATAATAGGATATAATTTTCCCATTAATGATTCTATTACTAGATATGATGAACTACATACCATATTGACTAAGAATAAAATGAAAAATACTCACACTAAAAGTTTAATTTCATCCATCAATAAATTTTATGGGTATCACTCTACCCAGTCTAAAGCGGTCTTTACTTTCAAATAATAAATTGAGGCTTCGGCCCCAAACTTTAAAAAAATCCATCAATCAATTTTAATGACAATCTCACGTGTTCCTCTAAAGGATGAGTATTCAGAATTATTTCCTCATGTCTGAAGCAGTAAAATCAACATATAATGGATCTCATGACCGTAAAATGAATAATTATGAAATTAGATATATCTATAGACATTTTTAAAAAACATAATAGTTTGGACAAGGTATGATAATTCATAAAAGTAATAAACCTTCATATGATGAAATAATACATTAATCTCAAAAATTAAAAATTAATACCCAATGGTCAAACTAAATAATTCAATAAATAATTAACCATATATCCCAAATAACCTCAATAAAATCAACATCAAATACTATTTTAACTTCCTAGAATATCTCACACCTTTCAAAATATATATAAAAAATTGTAGTGATCTTCTTCTGAAATAACATTATTCAATAATCACAAAATCACATTTTAATTCCTTGGCTATTGATATAATAAAACTTTTGTTCTCATAATTAACTAAATATACAAGATCACATAATACATAAAAGCTGTAAAATCCTTGAATCTTTTTTCCCAAAAATTTAAAGTATCTATTCACATTAAACCAAAGATTTACATATACTTTAACCCAGTAAAACATCTCCTAAAATTCTAATAATCACTATAATATCTCAAATCGTAAAACCTCAAAATGAGTTTCTCTGAAAATAGACTTATGATAGAACATAATCTCTGAAACTCATGATTATATCAATATATCTTCTGATATCCTATCTTGAAATCATCATAATCTCTAAATTTATCAAAAAACTTCTCTATTATCAACTATAATAGAAAAAATCCAACACTCCCAGATCAGGTACTAAAATCCTTTATTTCATTTCTTGAATTGATTCTAATAAATATGACCCGATTATTTTCCATCCAAACCATACAACATAAAAAGGAAATATTGGTTCACTTATACACCCAGATAAATTTTATGTTTATAGTTTTAGATAACGAGGAAAAACTCTTACATAAACAACACTCATGACTTCAATAGAGTATTTTTTTCCACAATACCCATCTTTTCATATACCATATTATATCCTAATAATTATCCTTATAAAACAATTATTAACATAATTTATTTTAGATTATTCTTGATATAATGTGGAAAAGGACTCATAATAAGGGTGAGTTAAAATAATAAGTGGAAACATAATCATTAATAATTAAATGCCATCAGTGAGCATAAAAATATCATAAGAGTCTGATTACATAATAAAAGTGAATGAGAATATCATAAGGTACTCATAATAATAAAATGTTTACCAATTAACAAGTTTCATTTTATAATTCATTAATAATGAGCCATGTGATATAAATTGTGATCCGATGGAACATTTAATACCCACGGCTAGGACAAAGAAAAAATGTGGGTACCTTGGGAAAACACCAAAATAAACCCCTTTAAATATAAATTTTATTTTAAAAACCATATGGTTAACTTACAGTATAATTCTATCGATAACATAATCCTTACCCAAATAATTGTAGAGATGTAATAGCGCTCAACCCTTTGTATAAGCTATATCAAGATGACCCATTTTCATGATATTTAAGAGGTATCAACCTTCCATATCTTCTGCAATAATGGGGATTAAAAATAAATATATTATTCTATAATTGGGATCAACCCTTTGTATAAGGTATATAAGTGTCAGTCTTGATCTTTAATGGGGCTCAACCCGTTTTATATTGATAAATAATGCATCTCAACCAATCATATAAGGTGTATTAGGCTCACCTATGTTATATAATGGGGTTCAAAACATCATTAACACTGTCCAACAAAACTAAAATAATTTAAATTATTATAAGAAATTAGTATTACATTCACAACATTATTTACCCTTATAAATGAAATGGGTTTCATGATAATATCTTGAAATAATCTTATTAATCTAGAAAATAAATAAGAATGATATCATTTCATCAAATCCTAGTGTAGCATACACAACATCACATTCTTTGAAGTTTATGTATGAAAATACCATTATAAAAACATTAAAAAAATTCTTGAGTAAAATAAACTTTTTACTTTGCGTAATGTTAAAAGATGTCATCATATATGGAAAATCATTTTGAAAGATCACATATAACATATCATGAAGAAAATATCCTTTCTATTTTGAAAAAAAATATTTTGAAACTAAAACATTCTAAAATATTTATGAAATAAATTTCTTTGAAAATAAACCATTAAACATAAAAATGAATAGTTAAATAATGAATATTCATGATGGTGATGAATTCCATTTTTGAATAGCGTGTTAATATAATGATTCCTCTCATATTTTTGATAAAGTAAAGAAGTGACCCATTCAGAAAATGGAAGGAATATTTTGTTTAGAAATTTTTTTTTAAAAACCAAATATTTTTTAAATTAAATTTATTAAATAAAATAAAATATTTTGAATTGTTTTAGAAAACATGGATTTGGAAGAAAAAGTACCTTCAACTGAAGATATGAATGATGTCATATTTTCCCAAAAATATTATATGAAATCATATTAAGTTGTAAAGAGTCTAAAATGGTACTATTAGTTGGAAAAAATTAATGAACCACCATAGGGGACTATAATTTAATATTTTTATTATAAAATTACGAGATAATTTTCATACATGGTAATTCTAGAATAAATAATTCTGATTAAAAATTATATTGTAACATAAATCCTTTTCCACTTTGGTAACTCTTCAATTGAAATGACATGAAAGAATTAAATCAAATGAAACATTGAATATCATGAAAATAATGGGATTGGATATATAAAATATCAAATGGGAATAAGATACACCTCATAAAACAATATATGTGTATTATATAACATATGTCCCAATGAAGAGTATTTTAGACGAGAAACCATTACAATGATCATAACATTTATGGACGAATTAATCCATGAATCGTTAATATGTATAAAAATTAAATCCAAATTAAACAATTTGTAATAAAACATAATATAACCAAAAGAAATTACAAACATAAACTTATAATATCAATGACATGGAAGAAGTTATATAACCCAATGAAAGGAAATTAAATTATAAAATTATTTACCACAAACCGATTTTCATGTCAAATCCCTTTGGATGAAATAATTCAAATTAAAATTTAAATAGCATTATTATTGAAGTATTCATGATATTACATATAAAATGGGTAGTATATACACCATATGAAATATATTAGTTTCATTACATTACGATATAACTCAATGAAAGGGAAATTAGATGAAGTACCCTACATCATGTCCAAACATTCCATGTATGTACTTTAACTTCAATATATTAAACATATATCAATTAATTAATTTATTAAAAAACATTTAATTTTTAATATCTTTTAAATAAAATAATTATTTATTTAATTATAATGTCATATTTAAATACTTAATCAATTAATTCCATGTAGGGTGTATTGAGAATGTTAGGTTCATTATTTAAAAATGGATCTGGTGTGTTGACTATGGTCAAAGAGGTCATTATTACATATTATCTACAATAATAATGACAATATAATTATAATTTTTATAAATTATTTATACATTTAAACCAAGCATGAAATACAATTATTGAAAATTAACTTTATTATATTCATAGAGACGGTAGGCTATACGTACACATGAGAAACGTTTCCATTTTTCAACGATCATTATAGAAATAAGGTAAGTATTATATTATCTTTGTAAAATGATAATAGTATTATGGAAAACAGATTATTTATTTATATATAATTATACATATCATTGTATGGTCTTGAAAGTTCCTCAGAGGGAAGAAAATACTCCCAAAATCACTTTGTAAAAGTAAGAAAGTACTTCAACAAGTCTAGCAAGGTGAATAGACTCAATTTGAGTTTTAAATATCAGAAGAAACATGAAGGAACTAATGTTTTAAAAGGTTTTTAAATGCATTGTGTATCATCATAGGGATGGGTTGGAGGACCACCTAGATCATGAACCCTCGGTACACAAGATAAACTGTGAGGCACTGGCCCACAGAGTGATGACTAGTGAGCACGATGGACCGCGCACCGCATCACTGAAAGAATTTTGCGCACAAAGGGAACCCACATACCATTTCACGAACACAATGGTTTACTAGTGAAGAAATACATAAGGGTTACATGAACTGTAGCTTCTGCAAGTCTTGGTTGACCAAGTCCTCCATGGGTAATGATATATCTGCATGGGCCTCTGCAAATGGTGTCATGTGCCCATAGATACAATTTACGCTTTTCTCTATAAAAGGAGCATAGAATTAATTATGAAATGAGGGATGAAGAAAATTATAAATGGAACCCATAGGTTGTATAAATATATTTGATAATATTCTGACTTCAGTCTTGAACCAGCGGCGAAGCCCGAATCGCAAACCATTCTCTCTACAAGAACAACCAGCGGCAAACCCCAAAATGGGTGAACATAAAAATAACAATAGAACCGATAACCAAAATTTGAAAAATGAGAACCATATATTTACCTTGGATGAAAATATTATGAATGATAGTTCCATAAACCCCTCTTCTATATGGTGTTCCATATAATGTATCGTTATACAGATTTAACATGGTGCTGCGTACTGCATTAGTATGCATATGGAACCCAAAGTGGCATTCCAAACTGCATGCCATTATGGTGCATGGTGGTCCATACTGGTGATCGCGTACCATATCGGTATGTGGATGAATCCTCTTCCCACATACCGCAGAGGTATGCAGAGCTTTCCCCATCCCCCATAAGAAACTAGTACATGGAATGGGTCATTTTCGGGTATTATTTACACTAGTTCCAATCTCACCCCTTCGATACTATCTAGTCCTCCACAATACCTCCATGAACCAGTCCCTTACCATTAGGCCAAATCATACTCTAATGCCACCAGACCCGTATGATCTGGCCATTGGGTGCATCATAATGCCCCTTTGAGTCTACATACCTAGGGTAAGAGGAGTCATGGAGGCTTTCCCCACAACAGTTCAGGCTTCGGGAATATCTGTGGTTCTACAACACCATGGTAACTTTGAGTCCGAACTTAGGATGCAGATGTGAACCTCCCAATTTTAGGGATTATAGGGAATCACATGATTTTCTATTCAATTATGAATCATGACAGTCAAAGGGATTATGCTCCCTTTCCCTTTTAACGAGGACAACACTCCTCTGATTCTTAGAATGTGTTCTGGGGAACTCCCACTTAGGTATGTACCCAATATTCCAAGGCCGAGCTGCATGACCATTAATTTAATTTCAAATTACATGGTTTTTTTCTCCATGCCCCTTCCCATGGTCGCCCTGTCCTCTTTCGTTGTAGGTTCTCCCTCTACCACCAGTAGGAGAGAAGGCATGTGGTTTCTTGGATCTCTCACATCCTCTTGTTTCACACACCAAATAAAACTCACATGGGCTTAGAGTATTGTGATTATCACAACATCCACACAATTGTGAACTACATGAAATCTGATTCCGGATCAAATTAGGATAAGTAGGATGCCTAATTGAAGTCCCAAACCCAAAAGGGTTCCCTTCTAGAGGGGTTAACCAGAATATAACCTCATAAATGGGCAGCTTCCATGCATAATCCCCAACAATTTTTAACTACAAGAACATTGATTCTTCATCAAATCGGGATACATAGTATTCCTACTTGAATGTTCAAGCTCATAATGGTTCCCTTACAATGGGGTTCACCTAATCATGTCCCCCAAATGGGCAGCATCAATGCGTAAGCCCCAGCCGTTCCAAACATTGTGGGTTATGATTCCTCTCCCAGGGATACATAGGAAACCCATCCTATGGGTCAGATCCCAACATCAAGTCACCTACCATCCCCTTGGATAATGATAAAATTGAGAGCACCTTGTTGTATGGTTTAAGTCAGCATCACCTCCATAACATCAAATCCATATATGCTTATGACGATCTTTCAAACTGGGGGTATCCCATGGCCACACTCTTCAGGAATGAAACAAGGATTCATGAACATATAAAACCAAATAAAATATATAACACAATCATAATAGGCAATAATCCTTCCCCAAAAGTGTGAAGTGAGCCTAACTTCCAATCCTCTCGACCAATGGAGTCATCAAGTGTCGTTGGATGAATCATCGACACATGAGTACCTGCCTTTGGAAATAAGTTCTATTTTTCATTGATTCCAGGGAAGTTGGGTGTTTCTAGTTACAGGAATAAACCCATTAGAGACCATTTTAGGAATTTATATCCATGGAGGACCAATTAAAAACTACCCGACCCCATGCAATCGCCTACTAGGATCATCTGACTATGGAATATTCTTCACAATATGAAATGGTTGAATTATCATGTCCTTGAGGGATTAATCGAACCTTCCCTTAAAGTATAATGATGTAGGGTGGTTCAAAATAGATTAAATAGTGGATTTGACAAGAAACCATCTTTGGAAAAAGAGACGATTGATGATTCTTGTCAGACCATTTCCTCATCACCCAAAATGCACCACCTATGAGGTAGAACTAAAATGGTGAGCCCGACGTGAATCCTTAACCAAGGTGGCGGTTCTACCCTAATGAAAACAAACACAAGAGAATATTGTATGGTGGACCATTTTGTTCACCCTTTTATTTGTAAAATGTGCCATCTCAGAGGCAAAAAAAATGGTGAACATGATGAGAATCCTTAACCAATGTGGAGGTTCTACCCCTCTCAAGCCCCTTCACCCTCAACAAGAAAAAAAGAGAGAGGGGATGGGGGGAAAACTGAACTGACATCTATTTATATGTTCAAAAGAATACTAACTTAATGAGTTTTTGTGGTCTGTATATCATATAAGTATTATGAAGGTTTGTGTAGAGAATCCTTTGATCCAAATGACATCTCGATGACCAATGTAGACACATGAATCAAAGATCCCAAAGGCTAATGGGGCTCCAACGAAGAGCAGGACCCCATCCCCTACCCATCATCTTAAATACTAGGTATCCGACATGTTGATCAAAGAGTACAAAAGTAATGGTACTCTTCCCATAGTGGAGGATGTGAGATAAGCCCTCTATTCTTTGTAGGCCCATCAGTCAACTCCTCAACCACGACTAGTTCCCCAGTACATGGAGGCCCAGGTGGTCGATCTCAAACCATTTCTGAATCCGATACTCAGAATGAGACAATGAGTACCACCCTTATCATAGGGAGGTAGATGAAGTCAATGTTGGAAACTTCATCTCAACTGCAAATGATTCCTATTCATGATCCCATGTTAGAGAGAATTTTCACGAACATCGGGTGACCATGTATCCTCTCGTTGAAGAAGACCTTATGCCAAGGGAACCAGCTAATGTCTAGGAGACCCTGGCCCATCAGGCTACCCACCAAGGGTGGAGAATATATAATCAAGAACATGCTATCACCCTCATTCCTAAGATCCAACTTCAGCTTACTAACACGATGACATTATAAGGGCAGACAAATGACTCTACCCGTTCACTCAAGGTCACCGCAGAAATATGGTGGCATAATACGATCACGTGTGCCTTCCTTCTTGTGCTTGTCGATCCCACTGTGCATACAAAGTGGTAAGATATACGCAGTTACAAATTATGACGGATGAATATCCTACCTATCATCTAAATAGGATGGAAACCAGCTACATGTAGGCACAAATACCTACTAATGCATATCAACCCCATCATCAAAATAGGGCGGAAAGAAAATATGAGAAGGGTCAAATTCCCTCAGATACAAATCAATCCCATCATCAAAATAGGATGAAAACTAGCTACACATAGGCACAAATACCTAATGATGCAAATCAAGATCATCATCTAAATGGGGCGGCAAACAAATATGACTAGAGTCAAATTCCTATAGATATATACCAAGCCCGTAAGAAAAATACAATAGAAAGTGAGAAGATAAAAATCCTCACTCAGGAGTATAAAGACCACCAATCAAATGTAGTGGCAATTATAGAAGAAAACCGGTGGTAGACTCGTTCCTCTGTCTCAACATATAAAAACTGCCAGTATATACTGGAAACACATATAGAACCAGAGAAGGAAAAAACTCCTACTCCGACATCGGAATGGGACATCATACCCTTTCTAGCCGAAGATGTATCTCAACACATCATCAAAATGATTGAATATTAGATGTAAACACAAGATCATATCATCCAAACATGCCAATATATTATTGAATCAGTTGAAAAGGTGACAAGCCAAGCCCATGACACGGCTTCCTCAAACAGAATGACTCAATTGCAAATTGATTTAGTCACTCTAGAGCAATTACACATCCCTACTCTAGTCTAGGTGGGTCGACGGGAATATCCTGTCATACACAGACAACATAATCTGGAACAATCACATTTTACAACTGGGGGACATCGGTCCAATGTGGAGGCTGCTATAGGGAAGGCATATATCCCAGCCAAAACAAAATATGGTCGTCAGAATATCCCAACGACATCACGAGACCTAACAATATAGGGACCCACATATAAAGGCTATTACCAACAATAGAAACCCCCAGTTACCAGCAACAGAGCGATCAAAAATAAAATTCACCAAAAGAGAAATGGAAAATGAATATCACACACATGATCATACTCTATTAAAAGATTGGGTTCTTGACTCCCTCATACATTTATTAATAAATGATCAAGACCCTATTAGTCCATTACCAATTTATGGAAGTGACAGTAGCAGTTGGGAAGTCCCTCCTCTCAATGTTGCTACCAGCAACTCTGAAGGTCATCTGTAGGTCACCCATGTGGGCTCACTATGTGGAACAGGAATGATCAATCCTGAGAGCCTATCTCTTAATGTGCATCGGGGTAGCCCTTACCTCAACCTGAATATCATACAATAAAAAGGCCCTTCCCTTACTGTCATTCCCCATGACGCTCCTCCCTAGGGTATACGCTTCAGACATGCTTCTCCCTACATTTAGACATCAAGTCTTATGGTTGTCCTCACCATGATGTTAGTCATTGTAAAGGCCCTCTCAACAACGAAATTTTCTATGAATGTCCTCCCCATAGAAGCTTCAAGAAATGCGAAGGTTATCCCCTCAATGCAGTACATCTTGATGGCCCTCTCCCAGAAGTGCGCTATATAAATTCCCCCTAATAATTGGTATCAAGCTGTGATAGTAGTCATGTCCATAATATAAGTCACAAATAAGGTCCTCCATTTAGTAACATTAATAAAACAAGTTCCTCCCCTCTCGGTATCCCACCATGAAGGTCCTCCCTAGGGTATACTCTATAAATATATTTCCCACAGTCAGGCATCTAGTTGAAATAGCATCCCTTTCCATTACAACACCAATTGAGAAGGTCCTCCCACAACCAAAATTCATGTCGGCGGAAAGGACCTCCCCTTACTGGAATAAAGATTAAAATTCCCTCCTATTATGAGGTGATTGATAAGGATTTCGAAATTTCTGGAATCCTGTTTCTTAATGAGTGATATATTTTCTCAACCGGAGGATGACCTGGGGCCACACTCATCTTCAGTGCCACCCCCACACTGTTTTCATATCAATGTGGCTTCCACCAGCCCAATTGCATGGAACAATATTATTAAGAGGAGATCGAGGTGGGAATATCAAGTAGAGGAGCCCTCATTAGAATAAAAAGATATGTTTCTTGTGAGAAGACAACACATAACAATAATATACCAGTTATGTATTGCCCTACGACCACTTGTCACTTCGACATACAGGGAGAATAGTCTGGGGAATTTACACAGGACATTCACCTCAATATATGTACAAATCTTCATCAGCTGAAAGATTTATTACTACCCTACAAAGGGTATGCAGACCATGTGAACTTGTTAGGGGATATTTGCCATCTAATCAACCTAAAATCCCACCCAATCACTTGGAATCCACGATCATAAAGGTGAAATAAAAACCTTGAATATGCTTTCCTCCATGCACTACACAAGTTACATTTACTTATTGGTAATTCCCCTAATGGAGTTCGTATTCCGGAATGGGGATACCATGGAGCTATACACTTCACCCCACGTCCTATCCAGCAAACCCCATTGGAAATGACATCTTGCAATGTAATCACACAAACACGTCAATCAAATGAAACCCCTGCTCAAGAAAGAAGTGATCCTCAATGATAATTGGCTTGAAGTAAGTCTCAAAAGCACCATGATAGAGAAGATAAAGACATCTAAAAGCTTTTGTGTTAGGCAACCAAGAACATTCAACATGATTTCCCCCTAAGGGAAACCAACCAGCAAGTAGTGCTCGATTTTTCAAAAGACTATAGAATCCATGTAGACCCAATGCCATACTCAGATCACACTTACACGAGAGTATGTGAAATTTAATGTGTGGAAATAGTGGAGTCTACCACCTTGATGTAAGAAAATCCCTATCCTACAGGTTTGGGGGAATTTTTAAATCAAAATTCCCCTATAAGGAAAAAAAATCCCGACCGTAGCACATCAATTGTAGAATGGGAACAAACCCAACACATAGGGCTGGGGGAATTTTTAACATAAGATTCCACACAAAAGAAATATGTATTCTATCATTTAGGAATAATGATGAGTAGAGGAGCTGTTGTTTCCCCATTGTCGTGTGGATCATACCCTCCGAGACAAAAGAGCTTAGGAGATCAGTCCATGGCCCGAAGAATGGAAGGAGAAAATCCAACAAAGGATTTAGAAATATTTCCTACTATTCGGAACTAGGTACACCACCCCCAATATGGTATGAAATAATTAATGTGGTCAACTCCAACCCCATGGATATCACTAAAAATTACACAAAGGGAGTGAACACAAAAGAACATGACTCCCTCCTAGAGGAATCCCACACCAAGCCTGATGGTGTGCTTACTAGGAACTAGAGAGAAGTCCTAAATTTGGTTTCCCCTCAGTTAATCTATCACTACCTCCCTCACGAAACCCAAACTAGGAGAAGAATAAATCCAAGGTCATATGTGACCTGCCTCCTCCTCCCCTGTGAATGTGTCCCTCACCCTCAATGAATGGTTCGCCAAGCAGGATGCAGAAATGAAAGAGCTCGGGAAAATTAATTTTGAGCTACATTGAGGGATTTATGTCACTGGATGTGTTCCTCCCATAGAATGTTAACATGTATTTCTAGAAGAGGATCACATGCCACATGCACTCAACCCTGTGAATGAAGTGAGACACGGAGTACCATTCAATCTAGGACCGGGACCATCATCCTACATAAACCAACATCGAAAGGGAATCAAGACTACCCCCAATGGGAAGGAGTCTTGAATATATTCAGGTAAACCCACAATGGATACACCGGTCAGATATCCACCCCAAATTCCAAAAGCATAAGCACACCCAGGGTTTTCCACTGCCGCACCAGCCCACGCTCATGCTCTGAAGGATATGCATCAAGGGATCATAAAAACCATCGAGAAACTCACAGATCGGCTAGAATCTATTGAGGTGCGGTGCACTCCAATAAAACTAGAGTGCAAACCCTACCCTGATTGGTTGAGTAATTTTCTGCCACCTTCGAATTTTGGAAACCCTATATCTCCAATGTTCAATGGATCGGGAGACCCAGTGCAACATTTAATGAACTATGCCTCTTGTTGTGACGCCATGATGAGTACTTTGGAGTAGCAAGAAGAAGTAAATCTCAGGTTCTTCGTATAAACCCTATGGGGATCAGCATTTATAAGGTAAACTAGATTTCCATATAACTCAATTATAGATTGGGTGGACCTCTAGTGACAATTTCTCTTCTAGTTCAGTTCAACGCTACCTAAGACGACGATGAGTGATCTCATGAACTGCATGTAGCAAGAGAATAAAAGAATCTTGGATGTCACTGCCATATGTAAAGGCCATAATAATTTCCAAAACTATCCACTTCTCAAAGATGAAATTATCTCCAAGTGTATTGTCAATCTTCATGACGAATTACGAACACCGCTCATTCTAGTGAATCACGCAAGCAAGTTCAGAGATTTCTCTAACATATCCCAAATGATAGAATACTCCTTGCAGTTAGCCAATATCACATCCTGTGTATCCTTATTAGCCCCATGGAAAATAACTATAAAAGATGAAGTGGATTCTATTATTCTTAAGACACCCCCATCACCAGCTCTAGTTGCGAGGCCCCCACTGAATAGTGCAGGACCCCCTGGATGCCGATAGCCACCCCCACCATGGAATGATGACCAACATGGTTCAAATAGAAACATGTTTGAAGATAGAAGAAAACATTTATACTCATTCCAAGATGACCGGGTCTGAGGTGATGTTCTTTGTGAGGATCTATGCATCACTCAGAGGGGGAGGGGTGAATTAATTATATCTCTTTATTTATATGTTTCCTTCTATTTGAAATTTTTTTCCTCATGTTAAAGAGTTTCTTCCGTGATGAACACACCAACCATAGTAACACAAAATTTACAAGTTTTACTACATAACAAGAGTATCTATGTCCTTGGTATGGTATAAAAATAATCCAGTACCACAGAATCCACTAGAAAACCATCCTTTGATGTGGAATACAATTAGTAGGATATACCCTTACACTCTTGTAGCACATGGAAAACAATCGACAAGTGTGTGTATACCCTATTATCACAAATAGGTAATTATTTTATTTTAGTTCTTTATTTCAATTTAACAGGTGTATTGTTTGTTGTACAAATTCTTACTTTCTTACCCAGAAGATGGTAAGAACTATCTTATGCACAACTAATTATGTTAGAAAACCTAATCCTTTAACACACCGTTGTTGTTGTCTTGCACAAAACTTTTGTACCACACGGGCTATATTTGACTTTTTTTGTGAAACACCTATTGCGCGCACCTTCAATCTTGTGCGCAACTCTCTTCTTGCGTGAAAATCTATTTCTCTCATGAACTCCCCGTTTCTTAAAATTCTTTCGTGCCTCGGAGATCCGGATTTATCTATGGGTTTATCTTAGAAAATGTGATGGGGTCACCTCTTAATTATATTCCTCATCATCCCTCATGTACAAAAACCCCAATGTGTCGTGAACGATCCTGACACATCGCACAAAACCCCATTTGACATCTCATTTGGCGCGTAAGTCTCTTTGGTGCCAACCTAATCTTTCACGCACTTCTTGAATATTTTACATACATCATTCTCTTTCCATTATTTGATGTTTGAACCTTGAATCATTCCTTACGCCAAACATACCAAGACATCTTAAAATATGTGTGTGGAATCCTTTTCCAAAATCACATTTCTCCATTTCCAGATTTTCAACCCCAAAAATTTTGCAATCACTGGGAAAAAACGCCACCTTAAAATCTATTCCGGAAGGAGCACCCATGCTGGTTCATTATCATCTAATGTATTCAACAAAAAACTGCTCTCATCTCGAACCATATCTATCATGATATATAGTCTTTGATCGAACACATTTAGCATCGTCAGGTTTTCAATATGATGTAATGCAACTTCACAATCTTATAGCAACATCATTCTTTCCAATCAAAACTGCATATGACTGGCATCACCATTACTCACCATTTCCTTCATAAGTCTTTCATCACAATTTCTCTTAATTTATGATATTTTTTGAAATAAAAATCAGTAAATCATTATATGATTTTCAATTCCATTAAAAATTGAATTGATTTATCTTCTATGACAACAAAAGGAAACACTCTCTAATAACAAAAACTTCTTACTTCCTTATCCATCCATCTTGGTCCCAACATGTGGCTATTTCATAGCTGCCATGAGTTGTAACATGCCCTGACTACCAGAAAGAAAGTGAGTCGATGAATTGGGTCACGATGACCATAAAAATTGTTGTCCCTATCACTGGATACTGGAACACACCATCTAGAAATGCTTCTGTTTCATGGATCTTCTACAAAATATGGCAGATTCAGGGAAAGTCATGCTAGGACTTCCACCAGGAAAAGTGGCATATGATTCCACATTAGACCCAAGAAAAGAAGAAGAAGGGAAAACATTCACCAGTAAGAAGAAGAATTTGTTTGGAAATTGGATGAATCAGAGGACTGTCAAAAGATTACAAGGAATCCTCTAGCTATAGTTGATACAACCGATCTTGACCCCAAAAATCCTTATACAACACAACCATTCCCTTTAGTGTCAGTGTCCTCTAATGGCCAGAAGGGAATAGCTCAAAATAAATATGATATGATGAAACCAAATCCAAAGTCAGTGTTGACACTCATAGATTACATACCGATAGATTTTCTACAATGGTCACCTCCCGGCCAAATAGTATAATAGATACCACCCCACAAAATAGTAGCATCAGAGGGAGACAATCAAACAGAAACACCATGAGACTAAGAACTGATTTGAGGTTCCATTAATGTCATTCACTTATTGGATCCTATATTAGATGGTGACTATGTCCATGAACTAGAATATCCCATTCCCAAACTAGAGAGCAGGAGGAAGAGGCTGCAGAGGCCAGAGGTATCTGGGAAGGCCTGATCATGGAAGGAGTCAAATTCTCTGCCACAACATTACTCAAACCATTAATGTCATATAAACATGATGAAAGACCCTCCAACAGACATAATAAGAAACAGAATGCTCCTCATACCCTGTCAGATCAAATCCATGCCTAGTTATCTTTGAATATCTATCGATGGAAGAAAAAATATCAAATCTCCCATGGCATATGGGTGGACCAGTTTTCCCAGTCTTAGAAAGGACCATAGAGCCACCAACTCCTGTCAGAGAGACCAAACCACCTACGTCCAAATCCAATGTCCCTAAAGAGTATGTGAAAGTGAATCCATGACCTAAGAACCACCAACCTTTAGAGAAGAAATATGATATTCTAAAGAAGATAGCTTTAGTACTAGAAAATCTGTCAATCATGGATGCGATAAGTCCATTCACAGATCTAAAAGAGTCATTCATAGAAGCCTTACTATGTTCCCAAGAGTTTGAGGTAGATCTTGCAGCAACCGAAGTTTTTCGAACGTAGACCAATCTCACAGAATGTCACGTTGACATCTCTTTCAAAGATAATAATGATGAATCCATCATGTAAGGGAACGTCAAATCATTATATGTGTATGACAAGATAAATGGAATTGATGTCCTGAGGATTTTCATCGACAACGACTCTAGATTCAATCTCCTCCCACTACAAATGCTTCGTTGACTAGGCTATGATATAGATATCCTGACCCCATGTACAAAGACTCTGATGGGATATGAAAAAAATGAAGAAACCATTGGTACAACTCAAGATTAAAAAATATCTTTGAGTCCTCATGTCAGATTCTGAGTTCTTGGTAGTACGGTAATGTACGACCTTCAACATCCTATTAGGGAGGCCTTGGCTGCATCAACGTGCCACAAATCCATCATCATACCATCAGTGAGTCAAATATTGCACAAATGGAAAAATGGGAAATTTCATGCTGATAAATCCCCATTTGAGTTCTCTGAGTTGCATTATATCAACACAGGGTTCTACAAGTCAGAAGAAAAATGTACTTTGGCCGATAAAATTGATTGAATCACTGCCCTGAATGGATTCGAAATGGAACTCGCTGACCCCCTACAACAACATAGGGAATAGTACGTACCACCAATCAACCAAGATGGATGAATTAGTGAAAGTACACATGTAGGATCAATTGTCTTCACTATCTCTGTTGCAGACACCATGTCCAAAGACATAGGGGAATGGGATGAATTCTATGATGATAGATGAATCCCCACCAAATATGCTCCTGGCCTGTCCACATGACCCCAAATTGTCCTCACCTTACTCACTAAGGAAAAAAGATGGTTTCTCTCCCAAAATGGGAGAGTTCGTCTTGAGAATAATCTATCCCTCAGAAGAGGAGGTAGGAGACGAAGAAGAAGAAGTGGAAGAAGAAGAAGAAGAAGACCTCAATGATGCCCCTCTTACATTCGAAGAAGGTGTTTACACCACAATATATCAACTTAAGGAGATAATCCTTGGTGGAGAAGACAAGCTGTGACACACTATGATAAGTGTGGATATGCCTATCGAGGAGCAAGTGTAATATATATCCTTCTTAAAGAAAGATCGATATGTGTTTGTCTAAAAATACATAGAAATGTTGGGCCTTGATCCTGAGGTTTCCACTTAACATCTAAATTTACCAAAAGATAACCGGGGCTAAAACCAAGTAGCAAAAAGAACCCACTCGACACATGATGCCAAAATAGAGGCTGAATTTTATAATTTGATGAAGGAAAAATTCATACAGAAGTCTGGTATTCGATTTAGCAGAAAAACATAGCCCCTATCAAAAAAATGGAAAAATTATAATTTTCATTGACTTGAGTGACATTAATCGTCATTTCATGAAAGAAAATTTCCCTGTCCCAATCAATGAATTATTGATCAATGAAACTGCCAGATGTGAGGCTCTCTCTTTCATGAACGACTATTCTAGATACAATCAGATCCAGATGGCCTGAGGAGATGAATAAGCTACTACTTTTAGTGCCCCTCAGGGAGTGTTCTTTTGTAAGGTGATGCACTTTGGTCTGAATAATATCTGCGCCACATATCAATGCTCCATACATTACATATTCAATCCCTTATTGGGAATGTTCATAGAGTATTCTGTCAATGATCTGGCTGCTAAATCACAATAGTTCTCAAACCACCTTGACGATCTTCAAACTTTCATCAACAAATTGTGGAATCATAGTTTAAAGTTGAATCTCTTAAAGTGTGCCATCGTCATTACCTCTAGAAAATAATTCAACTTTTTCGTACGTCATCGTGGCATCAAATTCAGCCCAGATAAGACAAAATACATCCTTGGAATTTACCCACCTCACAACCACACTGTGTTGAGAGGTCTCCTAGGGAACCTAACATCTATTTCATGCGTTATAAACAACTAGGCGGGTAATTTTTTTTCATTGACCCGGCTCATGATGAAAGGAGTGAAGAATGAGTGAGATAATGATTTACAAGAATTATTTGATAATATTAAAAGATATATCTTAATCCCCTAGTGATGATGCCACCAGTTGAGGGGATACCAATCATTTTGTACATAACCACCAAGATTGATCATTATGCACCTTCCTAGCATAGAAGAATGATGCTGAAAGTGAGAAAAACCTCTATTACCTTAGCCGAGAAATGATTTTTGTTGATACTATATATTCCAAAATTGAAAATAACTACCTCGCCCAAATCATTGTTGTTCAAAAACCCAGGCATTACTTGCAATACCATGAGGTCCACCTGGTCTCCAATTGCAACTCCATCAAATATATCTCCAAAAATACCAAGCTAAATGGATTCCTATCACGATGGGTGGTCATCCTAAATCCGTTTGACATTAGGTACATAACCCAAAATTCCATAAAAGGCCATGCGTTAGTAGATTTCCTGGAAGAGCACCCCTCAGAATAAAAAACCCTGGTAGATGTTGAACATCCAGATGATAAAGATTTCTCCATCCAGGAGGACCCCTAGACATGGGAAATGTACTTCGATAGTGATTTTAGAAGATTTAATGGGAAAAGGATGGGTAATCCCATGCCCAACCATGTGGGGATGGGATTTATACTCATATACCATGAAAAAGGCCATCTTTCTTTACACATTCCTACTTTTAGAAGGGTGTACATATAATGAAGTAGAATATCACGTCCTCATTGCGGGCCTGGAAATGGAACTTCATACGAAATATGAACACCTAAAGATAAAGGGTGATTCAGATCCACTCATCTAAAAGGTTAGTAGTGGCTACACATTTAGAATGATGTATTTTCCACCTTGATGAACCATGTTCAAGGACTAATGATAGAATTCTAATCAGAACCAATGTTGACCTATGTCCCCCGGTCTCAAAATTCTCAAGACAATTCTTTGGAAAATGTAGCCACAACCATGGCTGATCTAGAAAGGGATGAAACTCTCATTAGAACCACCCATCGTTGGATCGTCTTGCAATTAATCCATAGCAGCACAAAGGAAATCAGAGAAATTAACCCCGTCTCCAAGACTGATGGTCACACCACCAGCTTGATAAATTCCATTGAAAATCACCTTTGGAAGGGGAAAATCCCACTAGATAGGGTTGGAAGGGAACATGTCTGAAGGTGGGAAGTCACTTTTTTAAGGCACAACGGGGTAGACCAAGAAAAAATTCTCTATAAACAAGTCCTTGAAAGAGTCCTTTTCAGGTGCATTGATAGAGAAAAGACTGCTACCTTCATGAAATCTGTGCACCCTAGAGCTAGTGGAGCACAACAATTAGCATTTGAACTCTCTCACTAAGTCCAATGACTTGGGTATTACTACCCCACTGTGTTACATGATTGTTCAATATTTGTTAAGATGTTCCTTTCCTACCAATTTCATTCCAATTTTATACCCCTACCCTCAGAGTTACTTTATACAACTAAGTACTCCTCGCCATTCGCCACATAGGGGATGGATGTTGTGGAACCATATCCTCCTGCCACAGCCAGACAATTCAAGTTTATTCATACATTGACAGAATTCTATTCCAAATGGGACGAACCGATACCCCTTAAATAATTAGGGGAAAAACATCATCAAATTTGTGAAGAAAATCATCATTACCAGATTTGGTGTCCCTCATAAAATACCAACGGACAACGACACCAAAGTTTTCTCTACTGAGTTGAAAACAATATACCATGATTATGGAATCAAAGAAAATCATTCATCCCACTCTCCTGAGACAGAAAATGGGAAGATAGTGGTTTTCAACAAGCTCTGTCCAAAATACTCTAGAAGATGGTTGTTAAAGATAAAAAATCATGTATTTACATGCTCTTTCATGATTTATGGGATTACCGGACTATGAAACACACTGCCAACTAGAAAACCCCATACTAACTAGTATACGTGGCCGATGTGGTTTTTCCTATCAAAATTCAAGTTCAATAACATCGTGCGGCCATTTGAGTTCAACTATCCATGGACGAGTAATCCTTGAGATAGTTTTATGAGTTGGACTAGCTAGATGAAAAAAGGCTACACACTCTGCACGATTTAGAAGAATACCAAAATAGGAATGCACGAGCCTTCAAAAAAGGTTCTTCATCGATCTTTCCTCCATGGGGAACTGGTGTTAGCCTTCAGAACCCCAATGATTCTCAAAACGAAGCTCCCAAAGTATAAACCGAAGTGAGAAGGACCATATTTCATACATAGGGTTTATTTGAATGGAGCATATGACATGATATCAAGGAAGATATCTCATCCTGACTCCCAAAAATGTAATGTTTTTGAAGGATTATCTTATATAATAGCAACTTGATAGAATGGTCCAAGATCTATGAACCTATACTATGAGTTGTATCACCATGATGGAATGGTCTAAGCCCTAGGACCTTACAAATTGACTTGTATCACCGTGATGGAATGGTCCAAGATATAAGAGCATGAACCATGAGTTGTATAATTGTGATGGAATAGTCCATGCTCTATGACCCTAAACTATGAGTTGCATCAGCATGATGGTATGGTCCAAGTTCCAGGACCCTAAACTATGAGTTAAATCCCCAGAATGGAATGGTCCAAGTTTTATTTCCTTAAACTATGAGTTCCATCACTACAATGGAATGGTCCAAACTCTATGACCTTAAAATATAAGTTAACATCTTGACCACATGATGTTAAAATGTATGAAACTAGTCCATGAAACATGACATTGAACCATGATGGAATGGTCCAAACTATATGACCCTAAACTATTAGTAATATTCCTATCCACATGATGTTAAACTATAATGAATTCATCCATGAAACATGACATTAAATTGGGACTCATGTCCTCACTGTAAGACATTAAACAACATAGCACAAATCATCCAAATTGCCTGAAAATAAACTGTATGATCTCTCATTGAACTATGCATGACTTGATTCCCACACATTAATGGGATACATAGTGATGCATCGACCCTTGATCTTGTCCCAACCCCCACCATAAAAAATTCCACCATCATGCCATCTATCTACCCATATTTGTAAGGGAAACCCTTATCACTTTTTGATTCTCAAATCGAGTGTAACTCATGTGAGATTAGGATCAGGGGTAAAGATTCTCTTATAAAAGAAAATATATAGTAACCTGATAGACCTGGAAACTATGATGGATAGATCTAAAAAAATTCCCTCACATATCTCTACACTTGGACCAATCTAGATCGGTACAAGGAACATTCAAAACTATGTACGGCTTGATTCATGCTCTTGCGGGATATGAAATGATTCCTGAATTTGGAATCCCATCCCAACAATAATAAAAAATTCCACTTTCCCCATGCATATGTCAGAATTTTACGAGGAGTCCTGAAAGGTACTAATCACATGAAAATAAATTGTGAAATTATTCAAGAGTTATTGGTGGCCCAATTCTTAGTTTCACAAGACCCCACACATTCCCCCACTAATGAGAAGTGAAAAGATCCCACTTCCCCCTATAATTATGAGTTAGACCTATGCGGAAGCTCAAGTAGTATACAATTAATCATGGTCTAGGTAATCTTTATGTTCCAAGGAACATCTTTCCCATTGGTATAACTCCACATTCCAAGAAAACATGAATCCCCATAATCAATCATGACCATATCAAATGGAGGGAAATTGTCATATGGAGACCATTGTTTGGCTACGAACATCATGAACCAATGGATCTACATATGTTACCCACAAAAATGATCACCAATAAAAGGAAAATTCATCTTCAGGAGAGTCCTTTCCAACCCCAGTAACCCCATATAGGCTTGCAAGGCCCGTGCCATCCCTCCTGACCCATGTTTCCGCCTGAGACTATGGTTTACACCTTCTATCATCGTTCACATATGTGGAATTCCATAACATCCTGATTACGATTACCTCAAAACTATAAAAAATCTTTATGACAACATATTAATCCTTACTGCATGGAGTTAAAATATATAGCATTGGATTTAGCCTAAGGTTCCCCCCTGATGTTGATTTTTCTATTATTATCTTACTGAATTTGATCCCATGTATTCTCTTGTTTCTGACACCGATCATTGATCACATGAGCTTAGGGATCTTAGCAAGAGATCCAATGGGAGAATATGGAAAAACAATCCACAAATTTGGTCCTAGAAGCATGACCCTAAAAGGTAGTTCACGATTCCGTTCCCTTAGGGGAACCCCATATCCTGGCTATGTGTCATTAAATGACCGGTACCCCAAATATGGGATGAATTCTTGCATGTGGGAAAGATCTACATAATGGATACCTGATTCCATGTGTATGTTTCAGCTCAAATGTCCCCAATATGTTCAGATACACTCCTTCCATACCCCAAACTCTGTGCTCTAAGGGATATTGAATCCCACTGATCATTCATAGCCACATCATATGGAAGGCCAGTGTCATAAAGACCCCTTTGTTTGGATATTCATATCATTCCCCGGTGGCTCTGCATTTGTTTCCTACAAAATGACAGTCAAAAAAATAAAAATTCATCATCGGAGTAGTCCTCTCCTATCTCAGTACACCCAATGGATTCCATGACTCATAACATCTATCTTGATTCAAAGGCCCTCAAACTCATGGTTAACATTCTCCTTCATACAAAAATCCATGATATATCATAACATGCGGTCTTGATTCATCTATGGTATATTTTGAGGTTTCTAAAGATACCTCATCCAAATGTGTGAAGTTGATTCGTATACAAAATATGAATGCCTCCACTCATTTCTGGGTTTCCAAAATATGTTTAGCTATAACATTCATTTTTGAGTTTATGTTCACCCATTGTAGAAGGTGAAATAACATATTCATAATGTTCCCAATCTACATAGACATCGGAAATGGATGTCCATTGTCATGCAGACACCACTCTTTGACTATGCACATCATGCCCTGTTGTCTCTGCATATAACTCCAACAAAACAGATGTCAATCAAAGGAAAATTCATTCTCAGGAGAGTCCTTTCTGGTTTTTGTACACTCAAATGAAATTAATGTCCTATAACACTCTCGTATTTGGTACACCCCTAGATAATAGATTACATACCTTCCTCTTTCCAAATGCCCCATACATAAAAAAAATACTTCTAATGGATCTGACCATTCCCCAACTCTGCCTTATGAATGTAAGAACAATGTGGGAATAGTTTCCCATTCAATGTTGATATGAATTGCCCTAAAAATTTTAGACACCATTACTTAGACTCACCACCTTATGTGGCTCCTAACATCAAAATAAATTCAAAGTCTTAAAAACCATACTAGGCCATCAGGGAGGGAATTCCAGTGTCTTGTGGAAACCTTTGTTTAACTTTTCACATCATTCCTTGATGGATCAGCATATGTCGCCTACAAAAGATCCATAAATCAAAGTCAAATTCATCCCTAGGGGTGTCTTTCCAAAAAAATTATGCCTTAAATGGCTCCCGATCCTAATTCATGTCCAAAATTTACAAATTTAGGGTCAAGAAAAATACGTAGCCCATTTTCTGATGGAAATTAAAACATTCCTGGTTGATGAATCCTGAATTAGGCCCCCTTCCTTTTGATGTTTTGTCAATGCTATTCGACATAAGACATCAGAAATAAGTTTTATTGGATGGACTGTGAACTCCCAGTGGAAAAGACACCATATTTTACAGGGGAAAATCCAAAAAAGGAACCTTTGGAAAAAATTAGAGTATTGGTTCATTAAAAACATTGAGACATCAAAAGAGACAAAAAAAATTATAGGTCAAATCTTGTAAAGGGTGGCCTATGAAAAAGTCAATTTATGCCTGATAATCCTGTTTTAAGCATGATAAGGAAAAAATTAGGGTACTAATGAAAAATTATATATGAATGTTCATGAGGTTGTTCCATAAAATCTCATAAATAGTCGAACTACCCTCCCTGAGTCCCACATCTTCGAAACAATGTTATCCCAAGCCGATTATTTTAGTTTACTTGTAATAGTTTAAAATTAGTACCTGATCAAAATGATGTTTTGTGAATAATTGACATGATAGGAAGAGGAAAAGAAGAAGAATTCATAGGAAAATTGGATCCATCATATTTCATAAATATATATGGTGGGCATCCACAGCCTGAATCCTCTCCTAGTAAATAAGATAGTATCTTTATAAGAGATGTTTTGTAGAGTCATAGAGTGCCATCATAAATTGATGCAGATCATCAACATCTTGGTGAATCTTCAATATATTCGCAGTCTCAAACTCCAAACTAGCTCGTAGCACCCCTATGTCCCCCATTAATTGAAGGCCAGTCCTTTAACCTTTCATTTTCCATCACCCCTCTTCAATGGCGACCCCGGCTCATGCCCGCTCCTGTTTAAGATTCTCCAATTTATGGATTTGTTTCTCCACTTCCAGGTCGATTTTTTCTATCAAAGACTCTTGATCCACGAGTTCATTTTTCAATATGGAAACTACTGTAGCATGAGTGGCATCTTCTTTAATGATAATTTTTTGTGTAGCTACATGAGAAGACATCGACTCTACCATAGAAATCTGGGATTCAATTTCACCATTTACTTCCTGAGAAGTTACCGCCTACCATATAATATCGTAAATACCATCATAGTAAAATCCAATAAAACCAAAGACCACAAAATTGTGGTGTAACTTTTATAATTTCCCTGGAATATCATCCAATGGAGTCTGAGAAATTAATCTCCAAATGATTCTCCATGCCTTTTTCTAAATCGGACGAAGATCGACCTTTCCTTCTTGATTGGTTTCAGAGTCACTATTGAATCACAGAATGTTGTCCAGAATGATAATTACATGATAGGTACAGGATTTAATATATACAGCATGGATCAGTCCTACAACAGTCTCGTTGATGATTTTTTCCACACATGCTCTCAGAAAATGATCATGATTTAACTAAGTGAAACACAGTGTCTGACCTAGGTCATTCTCTCAAGGAGGAAGTGTATTAAAAAAACCTTAATAGGATTAAAAATAATAATTGAAAACAAATTAAATTAATGATGTGGGATATGGTTTTGTGACATTCAAAAAAAACTAAACAACCAAGAAGACCAATCGAAGTCACAGTTTCTTTGAAAAACACTTATATGAGAAGACATAGTTGATCTAATCTGCCCCCTTCACCATTAATTTATCATTATCCCATATGATTATAATTCATTGAATTTTTATAACCTAATATTTTCAATCCCTGAACCCTACAGATATTAACAAGACCATAAATATTTTAAAAATTGATCCCTCGGTTAACTTCGGGACACCCAATCACAACACCTTGCCTTCACTTTGATCCAAAATCAAGCTTATGGTTAGTGGCAAATTATGGCATCATCACCTCCATAGAGTGGATAATTAATTGAGTTATTTATAAGACCTGAACCCTACAGTGCTATCCTAAATTGTTTAGAATTTCTAATTGAGGTTTTACTCACACAATTTACAAAGCCCGACAACACAGTCAAGTGAAAGTCGATCGAGTAACCTAGAAATTAAAACTCAATTAATTGATCATAATTTATTAATTATAGTATTTTTATGTATTCAATATAAATAAATTAAGAGAGTATAGAGTATTTCAACAATGAATTAAATCACTCTTCCATGGGATGATTTGTCGTCATGGAGATGTTTTCCATTAGCAATGGATTGATTGGGGAACACCCAATCTCGTCTCCACTATTATATTTCACCCAAGAAGAAAACTAATATGATGAAAAAGGAATAAAATAAAAGATTAATTGAAGAAAAATTCATAATACAAGAAAGAAAGAAAATAAATACAAATAGGATTTGGGATAGGAGATACTTCTTTGAAGAGATGTTTGCACAAGACATTACTTCTTCCTTGAGATGTGAGGGGTTCTCATGAGACACCATTTCTTACAAGCCATTCCAATGCCTCAAAAATTGCTCCCACAGAGTGAGTATATGCTTTAAATAGAGTTTTGGATGGATATGGTTACAATAACTTTTCAATGTGTGTAATGGAAATTCGTCCAAATAGTTTAATCCCAATTGAACTACATAGTTGACCTCCAAAACACGCAAATTGGCTATCTTTCAAGAAGGATTATTTGTATATAATCATGTTCTAGAGTTTGCCTCCAATCATGGGGCCAATATAAGCCTAGAATAATATTATAAACCCCAAATGGTGAAGTGATGTCCAATCTGGATAGTTCAGTCTAACATAGTCTTCATGGACCATTTACATCACTCAAATGCTCGATCCAGCTCTCATTTACAGAATCGAATTTCTATCCCCTTAATTTAGGAACATAGTTACAAAATTTTATGTCAAAATAATTTAATTAAAAATATTTAATCCCAAAAATACTACAGTTAAAGTTAAATGGGTAAAACTGGAATTTTCATTAAATTTTCAATTCAATGATCTAATCCCAAATTTTCTATAAATTAACATCTTTAGCATAATCTGAGAAAATTATTTCATTTAATTTAAATAAAATTTTCAATAAAATTTTCTTTTATCAACTCCCCCACACTTACCCTTTTATCATTCCTAGTAAAAAACCTCATATCATGTATTCGTGAAAATTGGGACGAGATATGCATGTCCATATTTTTCAATCTACAGTGAAAATATAGGAAAATCAAGAACCCCATAAAGTTTCAAAATCAATAAATTTTAAACACATTTTATCATAAATTGGGTAAAAACATAATCCAGTGATATATATAACTTTAATCATAGTGAGAAAAGTCATGTGTCTACCATGCCACTAAATCTCCATGTGTGTGCGTGCCAACCATTCCTTGCTTGTCTCTCCACCCTTTATTTAGTATAATAAGGTCAATAAAACCTTTTATTCATACATGATTCTATTCCACTGAACCTGTTCAATATCCTTTGCAATCAAATTCAAAAACCCACTCATTTTAGCATTCCTAAAATTCAAACCCTGAGCTCCCGACCAAAATATCCACACATTTTGTACATTCCTTCACTCCCCTCTTTATTGATTTTTTTTTATTTTTATTGAATTATTTTTAGAGGGTGTAAAATAGTCAGATATTAGGTGTACACGCATAGGGAAATCTTGTACAGTGATGGAAATGATCAGAAGGGAAACAAACATTTGGAGAGACCCTGTTATAATCATAAAATAATTACATACAATGAATATACATTCAACTGGGAAGGAGAAATTCATAATTCATGATTGTGTGAAATGTTTAGTGGATAAACCAATGAAACAATTTATCATGACCAAAAATCACAAAGAATGTTGTCATAATTTAAAAGGTTTAATTATGAACCAACCAATAATATCATCGACGACTTGAATATTTATAAAAATCAATCCTTAATGAAGAAGTCTTACTCATTTTTATCATTACACTAATGTATTTTAAAGACATGAATTTTCCATATATTCCATATCTAAATGAAGATGTTATGTGATATTTTTATCTTTTTTAGATTTTTTCCCTTTTTGGTGCATTTTAAAATATTTAACCAAAACACAATAGAAAACACAGACAAAGCACACAATTTAAAATCTTTAATAAATACCCCAAAATCATGTCGCCTCCCACACACTTAAAATATTACATTGTCCTCAATGTGAACCCATGGAATGATATGTGCACATGAAATTCATAATTTTAAATATGAAAAATAATATAAAAGTGAAAGGGTTAGGAACAGCCGGATATGCTCAAATGATGATGGGGTCCTGTTGTGTGATGAAATCCACTACATCAGTAAATAGTCCCTCAATGTATTTCTTCAAACATTTCGCATTGACGCTAAAGCTCCTTCTTGTGTCTTCTTGTGTGATCTCCATAGGCATCAGCTTCAGTTGTGAATAGTAGAGAATGAATTTATCTCCAACATGAATCTACCTTTACTAGATCATTGTATCATGGGAATCCTTTGATCATTACTTGTAGAGTCTTGAGTTCTCACATGAAGACAATAGAATCTTCTCAAGATCTCGAATTTGCAGCTTCCTTTGGATTCAGCTTTGGCCAAATCCATTTTGCATTTCATTATTGCCTAATAATCATGATGCTTGACATCCACGTAAAGATGAAAAGCTTTCCAAAAATAAAATCTAAAAATGGGACATATCGATGGGAGTTTTTTATGCCATCCTATAAGCCCAAAGCACATCATCCAAAAGCATCATCCAATCCTTCATATTTGGGTACATGGTTTTTACCAAAAAAATTTTCAACTCCCTATTTGAATCCTTATCTTGGCCATTTCTATTGGGGTGGCATGGTGTAGATGTTTTTTGTGTCAACCCACACTTATAAAGAAGGGATGCCAAATTTCGATTGCACAAGTGTGTCCCTTGGTCACTAATTATGGCCTGCGATACTCCAAACCTGGAAAAAATCTATGTTCTAACAAATTACACTGCATCATGAAAATCATTAGTCTTGGTGGCCTTTGCATCCACCCATTTTCTCACATAATCAACAACAACCAAAATTTAAATGAAACCAAAAGAACATGGAAAATAACCTATAAAATCAAATCCCCACATATCATAAATGTCATATATTAATATGGTTTGTTGGGGAATCTCGTGTCTTATAGAAATGTTCCAAGTGTGTCGGCAACGAGAGCATGACTTACAAAACACATTGGAAACATGGAATAATCTAGGCCAATATAATCTAGAGTCCAAAAATTTCTTTAGCTGTCCGTTGGGTTCTAAAGTGTCCACCACAAGCATGTGTACTAATGAATTGAAAAACATACTCAAATTCATGATCAAGAACACACCTCCAAATAAAATTATCACTACCAATGCACTAGAGGTATTGATCATCCCACACATAATACTTAGACTCACATTTTAATTTTTGGACTTGACATTTATTAACATTTGTAGGTATTTCATATGCAACAAGTTAGTTCACTAAATCATCATACCAAGTATGCATACCTAAGATGTAACAATGATGCTCGTTAGGGAAAGTATCCCGAAGTGGTACTTGGGCCAAGGTGTCAGCTTCTAGTGCGCGTTTAATCCTACTCGTGTGGCCCAACACATGGTTTAATTACCCCTTGTAGTCCTTAATTTCATTATCAAATTATTGAAGAAGGATCACCCATCTGATATGTCTAGGCTTTGTATCTGTCTTCTTCATGAGGTACCTCAGAGCTGCATGGTTAGAGAAAACAACTACTCTAGATCCCAATAATATGAATGGAATTTTTATAAATAAAAAATGATTACAAGGAACTCTTTTTTAGTGGTTGTGTAGTTTTATTGGGCTAAATCTAGTGTCCTCGATGCATTGGCAATCAAATTTGAACGTCTCTCCACCCTCGGAGATAAGATAGCTCCTACCGCGAAGTTTGAAGCATCATAGATAAGCTCAAAAGGAAGCTCCCATCATGTAGTATTTATAATAGGTAGAGTATTAATACATTGTTTTAGCTCATCAAAGGAATTTCTGCAAGAATCATCAAACACAAAATCCGAATCCATTTGAATTAATCAGGGCATATGAAGATAAATCAAACTAAAATATTTTATGAAGCACTGATAAAATCCTGCATGATCTCGGAAAGATATTACATCACACACACATGAAGGATAGATTATGGAGGAAATAATATCTACCTTATATCTATCAACCCCAATCCCATGTTTTGACACTACATTCCCTAAGGCAATGCCATGATCTACCATGACATGACACTTTTTAATGTTCAAGACCAGATTCTTCTCGACACAATGATTTACAACATTTCCCAAACTACTTAGACATTCATAAAATGATTATCCATATAATATAACATCATCCACAAATACCACCATTCAGGTCACATGAAAATTTGAAAAAATACTCACCATGAATCTCTGGAAGGTAATTGGGGCATTGTAAAGTCTAAATGGAATCCTTCGGTAGGAAAAAGTGTCAAAGGGACTGGTGAATGTAGTCTTATCTTGATCCTCCATATCTATAGGAACCAGAACATATCAAAAAAATACATCCAAGAAACAATATTGTGTCTTACCAACTAGTCTCTCATGAATTTGATCAATAAATGGGAGGGGAAATGGCCCTTGTCATTGGATTAATTTAGCATCCTATAATTAATACACACTTGCCAACTATTTTTCACTCTCATTGGAACTAGATCCTATTTATCAATTTTTAAAATAGTAACACCACTTTTCTTAGGAACAACCTGAATAGGACATACCCACAAAGAATCTAAAATGGGAATGATTATACCTGCCTCATGAAATTTATCAACTTCTTTTCTAATAACATCCAAAAGGGGTGGATTGAGTCTCCATTGTGGCCGCCTCACTGGTTTATCCCCATCCTCCAAAATAATCTTATCCTTGAAAATGGAGGGTCAAATAACTGCTATGTCACCCAAGGTCCACTCAATTGCCTTGATGTTCTCCCTTAAAAGATTCCAATGTTTTTCATCATGTTCAAAAGAGATATTGGTTGCAATGACAACATGTAATATTTTACCACTTAACTAGTATGAGTATTTTAGATAAGGGAGAAATGTATTTAGTTTCATTATTGGGGTGTGTTGAATGTATGGAGATAGTGTAGGAACTAAAATATACGCACAAAGAGAATTAGTATCCGAATATACATCATCAGAATCAAATAATAGTTCATAAAATCCATCATCATGCTCAATAACCATGTCATAATTAGAGTTCACATGATCAAAATAATAATACAAATTTATTTCAAAATCAAATCTAAGAGAGTCTTTTTCATTATAAATGGTTATGTTTGTACTATTAGACATCAAACTAAAAAAGATGCTCATAATATCTCTATTCATAGGAAAATCAGATTCCATAGGGTTTTTACTGGGTTCTTCAAAATGGGAGATAAAAAAAGAAGAATGGTCCCTTAAGGGGTACTTAATGGAGTCCATAACATTAGATATCACAAATTCATCTCTAAACTCCATGGAAAGTGTATCCTCATTGACATTTATGATATTTTTTGGAGTTTTGACGAAATTAATACCTAAGATAATTGGATCATGAGAACGTACATGATCATCCTCCATGTTAAGAACGTAGAAGTCGGTTGGGAAAATTATGTCTCTTACCCTGACAAGTACATCCTCAAGGAATCCCACTTCATATGATGTAGCTCTATTTTCCAACTACACCACTACTATTGTCGGCTCCAACTACCCAACATGTAAAGAAGAAAATACAGAGTGAGAGATCATATTTATAGAAGCTCTTAAGTAACATCAGGCATAAGAAATGTGTGCCTCTCATATAGTGCATGGTTCGGTGAATGTCCCTAGATCCTTACACTTTTTTGGCATTGCTTGATTTTGTGTAATGAGTGTTGAAACATTACTTCCATGATTTATCCTTTCATTCCCATTGAGTCATCTTTGATTATTATATTGTTCTTTTTGGATGTTTGGAAACCTTGGGATTTGTTTAATGGCCTTAATAAGGGGGTTGTTTATCTCCACATGCTTGAATGTGTCCAAAGAATCATTTTTCAACACCTCCTCAACCATCTTCTTATTTAGAACAACGCTGTTTGGAAAGGGAAGGGGCTTAGGAGGAAAATAATCAATCAGTTTCTTACCTTTTTCTTTCTATGTGGGATACTGATCAGTTTTTCTTGAATGGGGATTCATTGAAGTTATGGTGAATCCTGATTGAATGGTGGGTGGTGAAGCATTAGTTATTTACATCTAACTTTTCCATGATAGGGCACTAAGATTCCCATTTGGATGTGGAGTAATTTGGGAAGGTATATTTATAGAATACATACATACTAGTTCATGTTGGGTGGTGGACATCTGGCTCATTCGAGATTTCAACTCCCTCTGCTCAAAACCATGACTCTTCGACCCATTCCGTTGACTAAGAAAAATTTGATTCAAAAGATCATATGTATTAGAATATACCTTTGGTTGTTAATTCCCTTGTTGTTTAATTGTTGTTGATTGAGCATCAAATCGTCTTTGGGGTTGTTGGAAACCCTGTTGGTAAGGTGGAGGCTACTAGAAGTTTTTTTGAAAGGGGGACCATTGTGGTTGTCCAGAGGTATACCTCATGTCTGATTGATCCTTCCACACTTGGTTGTATTTTGGGGAAAAGGAATCAAACATATTTTGGGGATGTGGTTGTTCTTAATTCTAATATGGTATCTCAGGAAAACTTACGCATACCATTCTATTTATTGTAGTTAGGGGAAACAGTCAGTTGGGTGGCTTGTCTCAGTGAAAATTCTACAAGTCCTTGAATGAGGGGGTTGGGATGTCATTTGAGCGAAAGTAATCTGTCTTACCATAGTTGTCAATTCTTCTAACTTAGTATCAAACTAATGGATTTCAAGAGAATATGGACATAACTGATGTTTTCTTCTAAAATTTGGGGAACCTTGATCGCCTAATTTTTGGGAGTTTTGTGCCATCTTTTCGATCAATACACGTGCAGCTGCTGGTTTTTTGTCGACAAATTCCCCTCTAGCAGAGACATCCACCATGCTTCTTTACATAGGTGTGAGTCTTTTATAGAAGTATTGGATGTGAAGTTTCTCACTAATTTTGTAATGTGGGATGTTTTCACAAAACTTCTTGAATCTCACCCAATACTAATACATTGGCTCCCTATGTTCCTTCTGGATCCTTGATATCTCATTTCGAATGGATGTTGTCTACGATGATGGAAAAAAATCTACGCAAGAAATGAATTTTCAGATCATTCCCACAAGTTAAATCTTGAGGTTGTAAATAATACAACCAATCCATAGCAGTTCAATCAAGTGAGACTGAGAATTCTATAAGTTTTATTTTATCATCAGAGACATTTCTTGGTTTCATTGTTGAGCATACCACATTCAATTATTTTAAATTATTGTTTGGATGCTCACCAGATAAACCGTGAAATTTTAGATGAAGGTTAATTAACCCATATTTTAGTTCAATGTTTGATTCGGTAGTTGGATACACAATGCATGTAGGTGGATAATAAGTATCGGGTGCAGCCAACTCTCGAATAGTCATATTGAGTTAATGGTTTTTATCTTCATCCATTGTATCATGTTTAATATTTTATTGAAGAGTATGAAATTTCAATATTCCTAGAGTAGAGGAATTATCTAGTTTGGTAAATGTTGAAACTCCCCATAGAATGAGATTTTATGATTCAATCCCTAAAACTATACTCAATCTCGGGGTCTAGATCAAGGAGATCCTCGGGGTGAGATCATTCCATAAATTATTGAAACGAGAAACAAAATAAGCAGACACCAATATAATTAAATGAGGTTTCAATTGATGGTCTAAAAAAGAAGTGGTGGGGAAGAAATAACAAAAAAGAAAAGGGAGGAGAATAAATTAAACAAAAAAAAAACAAATAAGAATAAGTAATCAACCTAAAATTTGTTGAATAAAACACTTTCCTCCCCAGAAACGGTGCCAATTTGATGAGCGTTGTCGCACGTGCTCTCAAAAAATGTTTTTGATTTAACTAAGTGTAGCACAGTGGATGAACTATGTCATTCTATCCAAGAGTAAGTGAATTAAAAAACACTTAATAGGATTGAAAAAAATAGAATAAGTGAAACAAATTAAAAACGAGATGTGGGAGTTGGTTTTGTGACTTTCAGACAACAAACTAAACAACAAACAAGAACAATAAATGGCATAGTTTCTTTAAATAAATTTATATTATAATAAATAGTTTATCTAATATACCACCTTCAAAAATCATTTACCATTATACCATATTATTATAATTCATTCAATTATGATACCCTAATCCGATCAACCCCTGAACCCTAACAAAAATAACATGATGAAAAATATTTTAAAAAATAATTCCTTGGGACATTCAAATGCAGTACCCTACCTTGATTGTGACCCAAAATCCAAATTATGATCAATGAAAAATTAGGGAACCATCTCCTCCATTGAATGGAGAATTAATTGAGTTTGGGATGAGACTTGAACCCTACAATTCTATCCCAAGATGATTAGATTTTGCAATTGAGATTTTACTCACACGATTTACCCAAGCCGGACCTCACAGTCAATTGAAATTTGATCAAGTAAGATATAAATTAAAACTCAATTAATTTATAACAATTTATTAATGACAATATTATTATTGATTCAAAATAAATAAATTAATAGAGAATGGATTAGATAAACAACGAAATAAATCACTCTTCTATGGGCGAAGTTGTCTTCATGGAGACATTTTACATAAGAAATTGATTGATTTGAGAACACCCAATCTCATCCAAAATCATAGATTACACCCCAAGAAGAAAATTAAGTTGTTGAAAATGAAAAAACCCCAAATATAAATTGAATAAAAATTATTGATACAAGCATGAATGTAAATAAATACAAAGAGGAGGTGGGAGAGGAGATCCTTCTTGGAAGAGATGTTTTCACAAGGACTTACTTCTTCCAGGAGATGTTAGGGGTTCTCAAGAGACACCATTTCGGAAATCCAATCCAAATTCCTAGAACAACCCTCCCAAATAGTGAAGATATCCTTCAAATATGGTTGGGAAGGGCTTGGTTTACCACACTTCTTTTAAAAATGAAAGGGAAAAATTGGCCAAATTGTTTATTCCTAATTTCCTGGCATAGTTGTCCTCCAAAACGCACGAATTGGTTGGAATTATAGAATGATTATTTGTGTATAATAATGTCCCAGAGCTTCTATCAAATTTGGGCCTAATCCAAGCATGTATGAAGAATATATGGATCAAATGGTGTGGTGATGTCCAATCTGGAAAGTTCGGTATAAAATTCTCTTAATGCCCCATTTAATTCACTCAAATTCACGATCCAACTCCCATGTCCTGAATAGAATTTGTATCAAATTATGTCAGGGACACAGTTTCAAAATTTTAAGTCAACATCATTTATAGTAAAACATTTATCTATAAATACTATAGTAAATTTTAAAAGAGTAAGACAGGAATTTCCATCAAATTTTCAAATGAATGATCTAATCCCAAATATTATATAAATTAACATATTTTGCATAATGTGGGGAAATTATTTAATTTATTATTAATAAAATATTCAATAAAATTGTGTTTTATCACTCATCTCCAGTAATTACATTGGAGGATAGTGTGAGGAAGTATGCTGCTATTACTAAGGCATGTGGTTCTAATTATGAGGGCGGGGAGGAGGTGGTCTAGTACCTCACCCCTGTGTAGTAGTACTACTATCTAGTATAGGTGGTGCTACATCATCCATCATCAGTTGCACTTTGTGGTTACCCATGAATACTGAAGACATGGGGCCATACTCATCCAAAAAAGTAGCTCTCAAGGTGGCCATGAAAAGGTTGCTGATTAATACAAGGATTATGGGGATAGTTAGTCCATATAAGGGTACTGGTCTGGAAATACTAGGGGAAGAAAATATAACACCTATCAGAACTAGAAAAAGGTCATGATAGCCTAATCTAAATTTTCAGGGCTTCGAACATCAGCCTCCTCGATTGTGACTTCCCCAAAGCTACCGTGGGAAGGAAGAATATCAGTCTCTGAAGTGACCCCCTCTACAAGGGAAAAAGATGTTCGACCAAGATTGATTGGCTCCTGGATATTAAAACCCCATCCAAGATAGAGCTAGGCTTGGGGCTCACCACTCCACTCGACCCATACTATAAGGACCACCTTGTCTCTCTCCATGAGAGTCAGCTAAGCATGTTCAAGTGAGACTTCATCTTCTGGATGTACTTCCATTATTGGGGAAGAGATTGTTCGAGTGGGACCAGGCACACCTGATGGGTCAACATCACCCCCAGACTCCTTAAATGACCTTGTTTTCCTATTTCAGTCAGCCATAACAGATGAAGACCTTTCCTTGGCCCTAAAATGGATAGGAGTTGTAGATGCATGAGCATTCATCATCTGGTTACTGATAGGCCCTATCTCAACACACATATATATACCAGTGATCCAACAAGATAAGGTTACATGGTTCAATCACCAAGTGAACCAACAATTATTTATGATCCCTCTGTGAATACGCTTTGATAGATGGAAGGTTTTCTTGCACTTCTTTGATTGTCAGGGAGATAAATCTTTAATAAGATCACCAATAGGAGCTCATGGAATAAATTCCATGTAACGGTCTACAATGACCACTTCGATGTGTTCTTGGGCTCTCGTGGATCCTTCCTTACAACCCCATACCATATATAGGGCATACTCCCCGGCTATAGTACCACTACGAGAATAGATCAGGGAATGATATGTTTTATAAGTCACTTTAGGACCTTTAAAATTTAAAAGGTAAGGGGGAAACATTAATCACCTCTATAATAAAAGAATTTAAGGCCTGAGGTTGAATTCAGAACAGCCTCTCCTATCAACCGCCATAATACTGTCATCAACGCTATGCGGTCTGACCAGTAATGCCTGCCCACAAGAGCATAGATACACATACCCATTTCAGTCATGTAAGCATCCACATCATCATGCTCTTTGTTGTCTGAAATACCGAAAGGAGAAATATACCCCCCAATATCTAGAATATCGAAGAGTCCCCTCTGTTGTAGACTCCATATATCATCATTTGAAGTGCACAACCTCAATTCATCTCAGACACTCTAAGCCACTAGAAATATAGTCATAACTAGGATGTCAATTAGGGGAAGGGCAGTACATGGGAATGAAGCAGGTTTCGACAAATGTAAACATTTCCCAGGTGTCCCGACAAACTTAGGACCTTGAGAATTGGAATGTTTAGGTGACAATGGGAGAAAGTGAGAACCTTTTTTGTGGAAGCTACAATATGCGATCAAACTGTGTTTTCATCCTCATTAATATTTTCTTGTAGAAACATGGAATGTACCCGATGTGAGTACTTGAGGCAACCACTTCAGGAGTGGATAAGGGTATCATGGTCTTTAAGGTAGCAATTCACCCTATCTAGATCCTCATCAAAATAATGGTTAGTGGGTGCTGACACATAGCCAATGATAGTAAGAGTAACATCCCTAGTTCTTAGAAGCTACCATAAATCATGAGGGGATCGACTATGAGCAGATGGATGACCTTTCAGAATATCCCATTACATCTAGGATAGAAGAAAATTGGCCTCGGGGGGACAGATGGTGAACTCCTGGCAGCAGCTTTAGTTGCTTGTTCAACCACCCGTGAGCTCACAACACCATCATTCAGAACTTTCCTTGGGTTAGGGGAGCCAAGAGGAATTTGAAAGACTTTTCCTGGTCATGAGTGTTCCTCAAATCCCTTTTTTATCATTCTTGTTTTCCTTAGACACCTAGGAAGTTTACACAATGGGAACTAGGGTGGTGAATTGGTCATCAGGATATGACTAATCCCAAGCCTCAACATAGTTTTTTTTAAGGAAGGGTAGGAAATCCTCAGGATCTGGAAGTCTGTCCAGGCACTGGGTGTCCTCCCGGGAGACCATTAGCCATAATTGACAAGCAATCATCAGATGTTTTTACTGACGAGCACTGTTGTGAGAAGGGGAAAATAATTTATAGACATAGTTCAATTATCGACTAAATTTTTTGGGTGCATATCATTTTCAAATAAGTTACCCTCTGATACCAGAAACTAGGACACCTTCTCGCAAAGAAAGGAAGCTACCTCGATTGATGAAGACTTCAGATGCATTATTATTAATAGTACCAGTAGGGGAATCATAAGGGTGATAAGAGAAACATTTGAAAATGTTGAGATAATACATTAAGTCAGGCTTGTTTGTTTTTCATTTTTCTCCAATTTCTTTTCCTATGAAGCTCAAGCTACTGGAAAGATCCTACTAATGTTTTGAAGATATTTTAGGAGTGTGGAATGCAGAATTGTTAAGTAATTGATGAAGGAGTAAGCTCCTATGTGGGATCCCATCCTGCCCCAAAGAATTTGGAAGGGCCCAGTCATATGATAAGGCGTTCCCCCCCCACCCCCTTAATGATTCGACCCAGTAGGTGGAAAATATTGGAAAACACTTGGATAACTAAATTGATACATTTTCTGACAGCCAACTGAGCATCCATGAAAATGGTTGAGACTCTGACACCACCAGACTCCCGCATCGATAAGAGCCACATTCTTAGAAACATGGATAACTAATCATCTAGTTGATATAATCAATATACGTTTGGGACAATCCTTCATACCTTTTTTAGAAAATTACCCACTTTAAGGGTGGGCCAGAAAGTACTTGCTCGCCTCTGGGTGGTTTTAGTAGTACAAGACCTGGGTCTTCATAGATTAGTCTCAAAACTAGTATGCTTTAAAAATGTGCCAAACCAGTCATCAAAACAAATGCCTTACTTCAGACATGGATTATTTTCCTTCAAAATCATCTTATCTTGAACGATGAGTTTTCTAGTTATGAGGGGGGGGGGTTCCTCGTCATCCCAAATTGAAGATGGAGGAAGTAATTCATCATACATGTCCTTGACAATAGGGACTCCCGAAATTAGCATTATGTCCCAATGACTGATGCCAACCTCCCCATGGGTCAAATAGAAGGTATTGGTGTCTAGAATCCACCTACATAGGATCTGTGAAATAGGGGTAGTAGGATGATGGGTGTATTTATGAGAAACCCAATCAGCCTCTTACAGCCCCACAGTCTGTAGCTTGGTTTGAAATTCTTCACAATTGTGGAGAACCCAAAAGCGCAACCTCCAGTCCTACCCGAATAATCTCCCAGAGTGAAGATCCCACATGGATGACCAACCATGATACTCGTTCACTGTAGCTTCCTGTATGATTCTCTTGTAATAGTGGGCCATCTAGTTGGGATTTTTCTGCACTCCCTCTAAAGTTCGAGGAGCATAGTTCATTAAGGACTCGGAGGTGGTATCTCTATAAAGGTACTGACCCTTGGAAGAAATCAATGCCTTTGGAATAGAGGTATTAATTATCCTATTAGAAGGCTGATCATTTGGATTTGGAAATTTGATCTCTATGTCAAACAATAGACCAAACCCATTAGAAGGATGTGTGTTTGATGCCGTGTAGTCCCATTAGATCGTCGTAAGTAGATTTGCCAAATATTTTTAAAATTTAAAGACTATATTTTTGTTCTTGACCAAATCTTCCATGTTCAATGAAATTTCATCAGAAGTAGAAATAGGGGTAGAATTATTATCCTTAGAAGGATCAGCGACATCAGAGTCTACCTATTAAAGAGTCATAGTAACATGCACAGGATGATCCAAAAGCCGATAAAAGATAGTCCGATGAAATTTTTAGGATAAAGTCTACGAAAGAATGGATTAGGAAATAAAAAAATAAATCCACATACTAATTCTTATACTATTTTTAGAAATGGTATATGGTAGGCATATTCTGTGTACTGCATAATGTGCGGAAGAAATGGCTGCATACTACAAGGTACCCAGAAACGTTTCACCGCGTATACCCAAGGTACATGAACCAACTTCATGGAACTGACCTGTGGATCACTAGAATATGAATATAAGGGTTCGTGGAAGGTGGATACTATGAACCTAGGCCTCGTTAATTTCATTTTCCAATACCCAAAATTAAAAAAAATTCATTAGGATTATTAATTTTTATCGTTCGATTCGCTGGTCCAAGCCTGTTATGTAGATAGACAATCAACACAGTATTCTCCTACATAGAATCTAGATATTAGTTTAAAAATTACATAATTTTGTTCATGAAATCCAAAAACCAATTTTTGGGAAGAGACATTGCGGAAAGTTTAGTTTGCGGAACGTACAAATCGGTTCGTGAAATGAATTTTCACAAGAATCATGGTACGCAATTGTGGAGGAAGCTGAGGGAGTCGAGAGCACATTTAACCATGAGAAATGGTAATATAAAATCGGAATGGGTCCCTATATATAGGTGTGGTCCCCTCCTATAAGACCTATATATTCTACCGTGAACCATTTCAGTTCAGGACCGCTTCTGCATTGGAATAGTCCCCTTTTCATTCCAAACTGCCCCCATTCTGATGGGGGGAATTTGTAGGGTCCATAAAATTACACCCAGAGAAAAACATAATCCAAAAATCACTTTTTAGATGGATGAAAGTACTTATACATGTAAATAATGGTGAATGAACTCAAATTGTGTTTCAAATTATAGATGAAACTTGAAGGAACTCATGATTTCAAAGGATTTTAAGTGGCCTACGTACCATCAATGGGAAAGGTTGGCGGACGACTTGGATCACGAACCATCGGTAAACAGGATTAACTACTAGGTGCTCACCCATAGTGAAATTTCTTGTGATCACGGTTGATTGTGAACCACGTTTCCAAAGGAATCATTCACACGAATTCCATCCCCATACCATATTGCGAACTCAACAGTTCGCTGGTGAAGCAAGACAGCAACATTCTGCTAACCATGATCTCGAACCGCATCCTTTGCAAACCCCTGTTGACCTAATCATCCACCTATAAATATATCTCTTCATGGGCTTCCTCTAAATGTTCCTCATGCCAATAGATATTATTTCCCTGAAGCTTTATAAAATTAGAACAGATTGAATAGAGAAATGTGGGATAATGAAAGATTGAAGGGGAACCCAGAGGTTGGAAGAAAGAACTCAAAAAATATTCTAACATCAGTCAGGAACCAGTGGAAAAGCCCGAATCATGAACCAAACTATCTGTAGGCACATCCTTCCCCAATCCATAAAATTGGGGATCTTAATAATAATAATAGAACTGCGAACCAAAATGCCTAATCTTTGAAACATATATTTCTCATGGATGATATTCCAATGAACAACAGTCCCCCGTACCCCCTTAAATATGGTGTTCCACATAATTTATCGCTATGTGGATTTAACATGGCGTCGCGTACTGAATCAGTATGGGGATGGAACCCAAAGTGGCATGCCAGATTGCATGCCACTATGAGGCGCGGTGGTCCATACACATTCCTGCACACCACATTGGTATGTAGATGGCTCGTCTGCCCATATACTAATATTGTATGAAGAGCTTCACCCATCCCGGATAAGAAACCAGTACGTGTAAAGGTGTGTTTTTGGGTATTATTTCCTCTATTTCCAATCTCACCCCTTCGATACCATCCAGTCTTCCATAATCCCTCCACAAACTAGTCCCTCAACATTAGGCCAAAGACTCTTCCAATGCCACCAGCCATATATGAATAGAATGTTTGGTGAATCAATGCACACCTTTGAGTTTTCATACCCATGGTAAGCGGAGTCATGATGGTTTTCGAAAAAATGGTTCAGATTTCATGAATTTCTGTGGGTCTATATTTCTATGGTAACATGGAGTCCAAATTTGGGATGCTGACATGAACCTCCCCATTCGAGGGATTAAGGGTGATCACTTACTTTTCCATTCAACTATGATTGGTGATTAGTCAAAGGTATTATGATCCCTTCCCCTTTTGACAAGGATGAAACTCCTTCCCTTCTAATAATGAGTTCTGGGGAACTCCCACAAAAGTAAGTGCCCAATCTTCAGAGGGTGAGCTGTATGACCTTTATTGTCATTTCACATTAAAAGGTTCATCGATCTGCGCCCTCACCCACTGTCACCCTGGAAACATCCACCATAGGCTCTCCCACTCCCTCTAGCAGGAGGGGAGGCGTGTGGTTGGTATGATCTCTCACATACTCTTGTATCTCACACCGAGAAGAACTCACGTGGGATTAGAGGTTTGTGAAGATCAATACATCAACACAATTTTGAACAACAAGAACACTCATTCTCGATCAATCCAAGATATGTTGGATGCCTACGTGAAGGTCCAAGCTAAAATGGGTGCCCTTATAATGGGGTTCACCCAAACATAACTTCTTAAATGGGTAGTTTCCATGCATAATACACAACAATATTAAACTACATGAACTATTATTCCCAATAAAATCATGATATATAGGATGCCTACATGAAGTCTCGAGATCAAAAGGATGAATTTAGAAAGGGGTTCACCCAATCATATCACCCCAAATGGGAATCTTCTTTGCATTAGCCCCAGCTATTCCGAACTACGTGGGTTCTGATTCCTCTTCCGAGGATATATAGGAAACCCATCCTATGGGTCTGATCTGAACATCAGTCACCTATGCCTCCCTATATGGCAATAAATGCCATATAAACTTATTTTATGGTTGAAGTCAACATCACCACCATAGCATCAAATCCATATATTCTTTTCACGATCTTGTAAACTAGGGGTAGCCCATGGACACACTCTTTAAGAATGAACCAAGGATTTAGGAAGATATAAACACAACATAAATCAATAAGAGGGTCCCAAAATAGGCAATAATCAGTTTGATCGAAATATGAATGTAGATGCTTAATTACAAGAGGGCTTGGGTGAATTGTATTTTTAAAAACATTCATTTTAACCATAACAAAAACTAGGTTTACCAAGGTTAAACAAGGTAAATTCAGAAGACCAATTTCAGTTCTAAAAACATTCTAGGTTCCAGAAATATGGTTCTGGAAATGAAACATAATGACTGTTTAAAAAGAAATTATTCTACCATAAAGCATATATAATATTTCTTATTAGAGTAAAAAAATAACAAGAATGTATTAGAAGGATATACTTTCTTCCTTTATTAAAATGCGGATGAAATAAACATGAAACAAAACAAGTAACATGTATGAAATATTTTGACCCAAAGATTAGGGTATCCAACAACCTTGGATAAAGGTCCCTTGATTTATAGTTTCATGAATGTCTATCATAACTACACCAAGTTAATCCCTTGATCGGAATATAAGAATCTATCTTGCTATCCACACTAGCCCTCGAACATTAAGGTAGTCAGAACCATTGTCTTCCTATTAACAGAAGTCCTCAAACATTATGGTTGTCAACACCTCTATCTTTCTATCCCTCAAAGTCCTTGATAGTACATAGCTACAATTGGAGTCACATGAAGAAATCTGAACAAGATGTTCAGTACGCACAAGGCATGAAAGTCTCACAATCATTCTCTCTAAAAATCACTTTAGCAGCATGAAATCTCCAGAGTTATCAACCGATATTCTTAGTTTGTGTTGAACTTGTTCAAATGGGCTCCTACTTATAGGCACTTCTCCAACTGTAGGATCCTTCCACCAACGATCATATTTTTCCTTAAATTTCGGATGGACCTGTACATGTGTCACTCAAACAATGATTAGATTGAAATAGAATGTTCGACATCAATCCATAACTATAACAAGTGTATGTAAAATATGGTTTCCTAACTAGATCAATTTTTTGGAGTCTATGAAAAAATAAAATTTCGGATTCTATGAAAATAATAATTTAGATACTATAAATCATGGAAATTCAGATTCTTTTTTCTAATGAATTTGTAACCTGAATTCTATAGACTTTTAAATCCTAAATCTATTGAATTCGGAATCAGAATTCATAGGAATTTGGAGTCCAAATTCTGAGGAATTCAGATTCTGAATTATGATGAATTCAGAGTATGGAATCTAATGAATTCATTGTATGAATTATAAGGAATTAGATGTCTAAATTCTGAGGTATTTGAAGTCTTAATTTTTAGGAATTTGAAGTCGGAATTCTGAGGAATTTAGAGTTTGAATTTCACAGAATTTAGGGTTTGAATTTTAGACAATTCAGAGATTGAATTTCAGAGAATTTGGAGTATGAATTTCAGAGAATTCAGAGTCTGAATTTCAGAGAATTCAGAATCAGATTTTCATAGAATACAGAGTATAATTTTTCAGAGAATTCAGAGTTTAATTTTCAGAGAATTTGGAGTCTAAATTTCATAGAATTCAGAGACTAAATTTTAGAGAATTCAGAGTCTGATTTTTAGAGAATTCAAAATCTAAATTCGGAACCTGAAATCAGAATACTCAAAAACTAAGTATTTATAGGATTTTGAGGTTTTATATATAAAACTAATTTTCACCCGTTATAAATAAAATGATTTAGATTTATAGAAGCTATAAAAAGAACGATGAAGACATAGGTAAAGATAAAATTCCCGTGAGGGTGGAAAATTTTCCTTATAAAGATAATGATTAGGGAAAGTATTATTTTCTTTAAGATAGAGTGTTTGTGATTTTCAAAACATAGAGGAATGGAAAATTCATAAGGAAACCTTATTGTAAAAACAATCCCCCTCTTTTTGGAAAGCACCAATATCCTTAAGAAAATGAATATAAAGACATAGAAAATTTCACTATGGATATAAAATAGATTTTTTTATCCCTTTCAATAAGAAACATAGTGAATACTACTAACTACCCCTTAGGTTTGGATATCCATAAGGACCGTATTCTTGATTACCTGAATGGGGTTTATATTTTCATTTATATGAATTTTTTTTGATAAGAACACCCACTTTGATGAACCCCACCTTACTTAGGGAAATATCTTCTTTACTTAGAATTATTTTTATCATTCCTTTCTCCCACTTTGTGATTTTAAAAAAGGAATAAATAGAATGGAAAAAAGGTACCTAAAAAATTAGTACTAAACAACCAAATATAGGAACAACTAACAAAATTCTATTAAGATTGAAATAATTAGTACAATGAATAAAATACAACAAAAGATCTTATTTGGGAGAATTATCCTTATTTCTCCTTTGGTAAAAACTTCTTCAAAATGGTTTTCAACTTCTTAACCTCCTTTTTATCTTCTTCAAAATGCTTCACCAGTTGATCCTAATCTTTTCTTTTCTTCTACAAGGCTTTAATTATTTCTTTTGGAGCCTTAAGACATTCTGCCTGAGCCTTCAAGACTTCGTCTTGCTTAACAATATTTTCTTCAAACTAAACTATGAGATCCCTTTCTCTCTTCCAATTAATAGACACTGAATTAATCTTTCCATTCAAGTCCTTAAATTCTTACTTTCATGTTGTTTTTTTGAGTTTCGAATTTTCCTAAAAACTCTTAGTTAGATCATTAAGCTTCCCATAATCTGTGTCAAAAGCACATTTCAAATTGTCATTAAATTCCTTATAGACCTTGATCTCTTCGATCGTATTTCTTGACCAGCTAGTAATCTTCATGCATGGTCTTTTATGAGCTTCATAACTAATGAGAAAAGATTTGAAATCTGACTCAAGTCTGACAAATTTATCCATAAGCATTGAAACTGAATTTGATTTCTGATTGAACGAGTTCTAAAGCAACTGGCATCTTGAATATATACTAGGGAATAATGGAATGCTATCAAACATCTTTTTCAAAGACTGTACCACAAAATTATGTCCAATAGAGGATGATTCCGAATCAGAGTGTTTGGTTGCTGAGGATTTTTTTTCAATCACTTCATCTTTCCTCTTTGATGAATCACCAACTTCTTTCTTCATTACCCCATATTTAATAGGTGTAACTTCCAACACCTGCTTCCACTTATCACCTGTCAGAATAATTTCATATGCTTTGGGAGATTCAAGCTCACTATCTGATAGCTGAACAATCTTATCTTCCTCAATCATTTTTTTCTCTGTATGTACCACAACATCCATTTTCTGGATAAAATCATGATGGCTACATTCTTATTAAGATAGCTTATTCACTTCTTCCTGACCCTCATCTTCTTTTCCAGGTCTTGCAAGTTTCAAAGACTTTGCTTCAAAAGTTTGGATTGTATGTTTCTCCAAAGGAATCTCCTTCTAAAGATAATCCTTTACATACCATATCATGTCTTCTATATCACCCCTCCCTTATTCTTCTTCTTCGTATTATACCACTTCTTCATCTTGAACTATTACTTCTTCTTGATCTGGTTCTAGAATCATTATCTTATTTTCCAATTCCATGGGATGTTATTCTAACAAAAAAAATTCTGGTACCTGGTATTATTCAAAGGATTTATCAGAACCTTTGAGAAGATATTGAACTATCTCGGCTTCAGAAAACTTCTTCCTTTGTAAATTTTCGTTCTCTAGATTTTAAAGATCATAATAGCCTTTATCATTAATTATTTTTCCTCAGTAGGGTCTAATCCAAAATTAGGCCCCCCTTCCTTCCTGTTCTTCTTGTCTTCCCTCCACATAGACACTACTTTATCAGGGTAAGACTTTTTCTTCTTTGGTTTTGGGGGTGCAGATTGTGTTTTTTTAGTCCCATGGGTTTTTCCTTTCTCTTCTAGTTCCTTTTACTTCATCTTCCTTCCACCCTTCTTATAAGTTTCATCCACTTCTGGTTTCTTTCATAATGCTTCTACTTCTTCTTAAGCTAGGTCATAAAATTCCTTGGATTCAATAGAGAAGACAACCATAATCCTTTTCGAGGTATCATCACTAAGCTGCTTAACCTTGTCGTTTTATGGCTTAGTACATAAAGGGATTTTGAAAGACTAATGACAAAGAACAATAATCTTGGAGAGAATTATCAGATACATGATAATCTGAGACATTAGATATCCATTCTTGATATTCTCAATCGTAATCAAAATATACTTTACCAAATTTGTCTTCCTGAGGTTCACCAAGTAATCCAAAATTTAGATGTCACATTTCCTTAGTGTATCCTTATATCCTTTTCAAGGAATAATAAAACATTGATCCCACAATTCAAGAATCCATAAATTTGTAGAGAGATGAAAAATTTTCCGAGTCTTCGTATCATTCAATCCATAACACTCTAAATCCATTTCTTTATAAAATGAGCTTGATATATCTGATAGTTTTGGTGTACAGAATTCTTCTCCACCCTCATAAGGAATTCCAATCAAACTAGCAGACATGCTATAGGAAAGGGAATATGTCTTCCCATATCTCTTGAAGAAAACTTATCTCTCCCCCATTCATTTAAGAAACTTGTTGTCTCATAAAATTCAATAAACTACTCCAGATAGATTGGATCTTACACATTCAGTTTCAATATACACAAGCTCTCCCAGACATTCAGCAATGTATTCTTTGAAATCATAGAGTCATACATAGCATAGAATTTCAGATCAACTAATCATTCTCTGTAATTTTTCCACTAAGATATTTCCATTACTAAAGACATATCATTCTGTGGAGAGTCTTCTATGAACAATTGAAACTGATGAAAACCTGATGACTAATAACGACATTAAGTATAGGGTCAATGCTTAAATATGCCAAGGCTTGGAAATCGATGTGGGAAAAACATCAAGGGTTCTTTATATTGTCTTTTGAGGTGATAGTTCAACTTCCTTGATTGATCCAATAATTGAAATACTCTTGATCAAATTTCACAGTTGAGATGATTACCGCAGAAGAAGTTTGGTAGGTTCCGATCATTTGATATTTTAAAGATAAAAATTTGGATTTAAGAGAAAGTGAATCCAAAAATGTTACATAATCAAGAGAAATGTACCAACATGTAAAAAGATGATTATGAAATTTTGAGAAAGAAAACATACCTTCCGGATTTCTAGGAAATAAAATGTTTGTAATGAGGAAAATTTTCATGAAGAATGTTAGATTCTGGAAAATTTAAAGACAATTTTGATTATGAAAATTTTGATAATGAAACTATTTATTACAAAAATATTGATTACAAAAATTTCAATTACGAATATTTTGATTAAAAAACATAGAACTAAGAAAATTTTGACTATAAAAAATTTTGACAATGGAAAATTTTTACTACAAATAAGTTGACTAAGAAAAAAATTATTAACAAGAAAATGTAGTCCCCTAATGAAAAGGAGTTTCTTACTGTAAGGAGATAGGTTTCAACAAGAAGTTAATATGGAATATTAACTAGTTTTTATCCTTCCTATATTTTGTTTAAGGTATTCAAATATATCAGAGGGTAATGACTTTTTGAAAATATTATCTAGTTGATCTTGCATTCTGATAAATTGAAGAATGATAACCCTTTTTTCCTGTGACCCTTAAGAAATTGATGCCTAATATCTATGTGTCTTGCAGGAGAGTGATGTGTAGGGTTTTTACATAGGGTAATGGCAGTAGTACTATCACAAAATATTTGTGTTTTGGTAAAACTCATACCATAGTTTGTGAGTGAGTGTTGCAACCATAATACTTGATCACAACAACTTCCAGCTACTACATATTCTACTTCAACAGTAGAAAGTGCTACCGACTATTTCTTTTTGCATGACCATTAAACTAATGGATCTCCTAAGAAATAACACGTTCCGGATGTACTTTTCCTATCCATTATACATCCACCAAAGTAAACATCTGAAATGTTTAAAAAAAAATCATTTCCAGAAGTATAAAAGAGTCCTAATTTGATAGTTCCCTTTATGTAGAGATAAATTTGCTTCACTACCTTTAAATGAGATTTGTTATGATTAGATTTATATCTTCCACATAATCATACTGAAAACAATAAGTATGAATGACTATATGTTATGTAATGTAAACATCCTATCAATCCTTTAAATGGGGTTTGATCTACTTGTTTCCTAGCATCAGCCACATCAAGTAAATTTGAGGTACCAATCGAAGTACTAAGACTTTTTGTGTTGTCATATCCATAATTTTTAAGAAGTTATTTAATTACATCTGTTGAGATATACAAACTCTTTCTAGTTTTTGATAAATTTGAAAACCTAGGAAAAATGTTAACTCACCCATCATACTCATTTCAAACTTAGATTTCATTAGATTCACAAAATAACCAGTTAATGATTTCTTAGTTGAACCATATATAATTTCATCAACATAGATTTGAACAATCACAATATTTTTCTTATCTTTATTTATAAAGAGGGTTGGATCTGCATTACCCTTAATTTAATTGTTTTGTAACAAAAATCATGTAAGTCTATCAAACCATGCTTTAGGGGCTTGTTTAAGTCCATATAAATACTTGGTATGTTCGAAAACATGTTCAAGATGTTTTTTGATCATAAAAAATAAGAGGTTTTTCAACAAAAACATCCTCTTGAACATATCATTTACGGGAATCACATTCAACATCCATATGAAAAAGTTTAAAGATAATGAATATTGTAATGAAAGTATAATACAGATATATTTAGGATTTGATACTAGAGCACATATTTCATCATAATTTATTCCTTCATGTTGATTATAGCCTTTTAAAACTAATCTATCTTTATTTATTACAATGATTCAATTTTCATATCACACCATAATGAAGACCTATTTTACACCAATAATAGAATATTACTTAGTTAATTTATCCATGGTCAAGACATTATTGCTTTCAAATTCATTTATCTCATCTTGTATGGATATTATCCAATCCTCATCACTTAAAGCATCATTAGTGCTTTTTGGTTCTAATTGAGAAAGAATTGATAGATGTTCTACTTCATTTATTAAGGAAATTCTAGTCCATACATGTTGATTTACATCACTAATGATACTATCACTAGGACGATTCTTAATAAAAAACTGATTTGGGTTTTATAAAACATGTTCACCAACATATGGTAGGAAATCCTCTAGGCTAAATGTCTCATAAACATTTTCTTGAAAATTTTTCTTATTAGAAGGATCTTATATCAGTGGATGATAATTAGTTTTTGAAAACACATCCATATAAGTAAATTGAGGGTGCTTTAAAACAAATGGATTAGTTTCATGAAATATAACATGTACTATTTCTTCAACAGTACAAGTCTTTTTATTAAAAACACTATAAGCCTTAGAAGTTGTAGAGTAGCCTATGAAAATTACTCTCTCAAATTTGGGTGTGAATTTATATAAAATATCATTTGTATTCAGAATGAATACTTGGAATCAAAATACATTGATGTATGAAAATCTAGGTTTTCTAGAATTTCATAACTCATAAGTGGTTTTATTGAGAAAAGTTCTAATTATAACTCGATTTATAGTATAGAAAGTAGTACATACAACATCAGTCCAAAAATGATGGGCTACCGAAACTTCACTCAACATGGTTTTTCTTATCTCTTGAAAAATTAAATTTCATCTTTCAACAACACCATTTTTTTGAGGGGTTCTTCGTGCTGAGAAGTTATGGGTAATTCCATTTTGTTGAGGGGTTCTTCCTCTAGCAGTGATCCACACACGCACCATGTATCCCTAAATGTTTCCATAGGAATCACCATGTTCTAGCATGGAGAGGCCTTTTCTTGGGTTTTCCACCTTAGATTGCCTTGATACAATGGAGGAGGATCCCTCTGTGTCTTGAGAGCATTCTTAGAGGAAGGATTTTCTTCGGCCTTGAGAGAATTCTCCAGAATTGTTGTTCACAATGGTTATGGAATAGTGATGGGGTTGTGAGGATATTTATAATTGGGTTTGAGGTTATAGGGTTATGATAATAAATAAAGATGTTACATGTTTTATTTATTTGATTAACTCTTACTGAAAACCCCCATGTAGAATCATTAATTCCTTGATATGAACCCATGCTGATTATAAAAAATATAATTTAATAAAATGATATTATTTCCTCAAAATCCCAACTAGAAAAACTACAAGGCTTGTAATCATTAATATACGATGTGTACTCATTTTTCATTTCCTTTCCAAAATGAAAACAACATGACATGTACATTCAATGTACTTTGCATGTATATCTTATTTTCATTTTATTCTTCCTCCAACAATGAAATTATTTAGGATTCCTTGAATAATTATTAAACCACATATGGGAATAATAATTATTCTACTTGAGATACTTGGATACACATAGTGTGTGACCCTCTAGGCCTCTTTCTTGTTTGAATTAGGTGGGCTTGCCTAAAGTCCAAGATTACTGTCTAGTAGTGGGTCAAGGAACCCAGGAGAATGAAGTTGACACCACATTGATGTGTCACTACATACGAATTCATATCATGTAATTTAATCCCTTTCTCTCAATATCTCATCAACTAGGTTTCATGGCAGTGTCATAAACCTATATGCTTGATACCTAATACTTTGACTTCCAAAAATAAACTCATCGTGAAACTATAGATGTGGATCTTGGGAGATAGTTATATTTCAATCAAAGGGCCCAAGATATCTACTTCCATAAATATAGAAGGGAAAAATCATTCCTTGACTTATCAGTTAACAACATGGCATTTGTGACGCACCCAGCGTACCCAACATCCAGCCAACTATCTTCATGATGGTTTTCATCAGCAAATCTATGTGCACGAGTCAGGAAATGAGTTAATGATAATCTTCCATTCTAAGGACCATTACACACGCTCATAGATTGCAATGTCCGATGAAACCAAGACATGAGGAATTACTACTAGCGAGTCTGTTCTCATAATCTCCCATCTTTGAGATTACCAAGTGAGAACTCGATGAGAGAGAGTCTCATCTTCTTATGATTACTTGCACATGACATTCTGTATAATATGTGTCTTATCATAGTATGTCATCCAACTGTAGAACTTTATTTAATAATATTGTAATAGCATTTCAAGATTATCATCATAGTGGGGATCTACCATGACCTTATTAATGCAAAAAATATTCTGGGAGAATATTATATTTTAGTCATGAATAATAATGAACCATATATAATAACTGCACATTCATGTAATCAAAGTAAAAATAGTTGTTTATCAGGACACCAAATCTTACAAACTCCCACATGGAGTAGAGACAACTCCTTATTACTTTTAGTCTTCTAGGCCTCACATGATGATCATGTTTATACTGATTCAAAGCTTTAGTCAAGGGGTCTACCACATTGTCATTCGTGGAAATACTACTCACTACAACATCACCTATCTGAGAAAAATACATCAAGAGATGATACTATCGAAGTATGTGCTTTGTCCACTTATGTGACCTTAGATCTTTTGAACGTGCCACTGCTATAGTATTATCACAACACAATGTGATAGGATCTTCACTGCTAGGTAATAGATACAGATCGTTGATGAAGCTTCATATCCATACCTCTTCAATAGCTGCCTCAGAAGCAGCAATATACTCAGACTCTATTGTAGAATCAGTGACCACACCTTACTTTGAGCTCTTCCAGCTCACTACACCTCCATTCAAACTGAATACATATCCAGTCAGTGACTTCATGTCATCTCTATTAGTCTAGAAACATGATTCTACATGTCCTCTAATGACTAGTTCTTCATATACTCTATAAACCAGGAACATATTCTTAGTACGCCTCAGGTACATAAGGATAGTGTTGACTTCCATCCAATGGTGGTCTCTTGGATCAGGTCGATATCTACTTACCACACTTAATTATTAAGCAATATCTAGCCTTGTATATAGCATAACATACATGACTGACCCAATCATGGATGCATAATGGATCCTTTCCATTTTCTTTCTTTCCTCATGTGTCTGAGAACACATTTTCTTGGAAATATGAATTCCATGTGGGATTGGAAACAATACCTTCTTGGACGGTTCCATACTGAATCTCTTCAGTATCTTGTCAATGTATGTACATTATCTTAGGCCCATCATTCTCTTGGATCTATCGTGATGGATCTTGATCCCAAGAATATATACTTCCTCACCCAAGTCTTTGATAAAGAATCATTTATCCAACCATGCCTTAACTGACTGTAAGACAGGTTCTTCATTTCCAATTAGTAATATGTTATCAACATATACTACTAGGAAAACGACTACACTTTCTCTAAAAAATTTCTAGACACAAGGCTCACATTAATTATTACCAAAGACAAATTTTGTTATTGCTTCGTCAAAATGAATGTTCAATGACATTGAAGCTTCTTTTATTCCATAAATGGATTTCTACAACTTGTATTCATTGTTGGCATCCATTGGAACCACAAACCCATCAGGTTGTGTCATGTAGACATATTCTTGTAGGTTCCCATTAATGACTTATATTTTGACATCCATTCTCCAAATTTCATAGTCATGGTAAGTGGAAATGGACAATAGGATTCGAATGGATTTCAGCATCGTAACTGGTGAAAATATTTCCTCATAGTCAATTCCTTGACGCTATCTAAAACCTTTTGCAACCAGTCATGCCTTATAGTTGATGACTTGTCCCTACATGTCATGTTTCTTCTTGAATACCCATTTGTTACCAACATAAATTACATCTACCGGAGCATCTACCCAAATCTAGACTTGGTTTTGGTACATGGAATCAATTTCAGAATTTATGGCTTCTTTCCACTTGGCAACGTCTATGCCTTGAACTGCTTCCTTGTAGGTAAGATGATCATCATTGTCAACCAATAATGAGTCTCCATCCTCGGTGACAAGAAAAACATATTTTTCTGGTTCTCTCACCTATCTTATGCTCCAACACAGTTCTTGTGTCTCTGGAACAGTTTGTTCTTCCACGGGGCGTTATGGAATCTGTTCTTGTACCAACTCCTATGTATCGTGATCCTCGAATTCATCGAAGTCTATCTTTATCCCACTATCTCTATTGAATATGTGCTCCCTCTCAAGGAATACGGCATGTCTTTCCACTGTAAACTTTTTATATGAGGGGTTATATAGGTAATATCCCCTTTTTTCATTGGGATATCCTATAAAGGTACACTTTATGACTCGTCGTGCAAGTTTTTTACATGAAGATGCCTTAATAAATGCTTCGGAACCCCACACATGAAAATTTTATAACCTGGCTTTGCGTCCACTCCATAACTCATATAGAATACCATTTATCGATTTAGTTGGTACTTGGTTTAGTATGTGTGATTCTGTTTGTAATGAATATCCCCAAAAGGATAATGGATGACTCGTATGACTCATCAATGATTTCACCATGTACAAAATGGTGTGGTTCCTCCTTTCACTAACACCATTCCACTGAGGCATGTAAGTAAAAGTGAGTTGAGATAGAGTCACAAACTCCCATAAGAAATCAATGAAGTCTGAATTAAGATATTCTCACCTCTGTCTGAGTAGATTTTCATAATATTCTTACCAAGTTGGTTCTCAACATTATACATGTTTTCTTTGAACCAGTAAAAAGAATCTGACTTATACCTCATTAACTAAATATATCCATATCTACTAAAATTATCACTAAAAGGTATGAAGTACAAGAACCCACCCCTTTCTTTAACTAGATATGGTCCACACACATCTGTGTGAACTAATTCTAGATGCTCTTTATCCCTTTCTTCTTTCCCACTAAATGGAGCTTTGGTCATTTTTCCTTCTAGACACGCTTGACATAAACCAAGTTGTTTTAATTTAAAAGAATATAAACCCATATTGATGTAATTTTGTCAAACGTATCTCATCGACATGACCTAGCTAGTGATGCCCAACTTGGGGGGTGGAATTAATCAGGTGAATTAACTATGTCATCGATTTCCATTACATGGTTTGTTTAGTCTAACACATAAAGTTCGTTGTGTAAATGTTCCCTTCCAAAACAAATGCTATCATTATAAAAGTAGCAACATTAATTTCCAAACATGAAGATGAATCAATCAGTATATAATCTGGATGATGAAATAATGATTTTGGTTACAGAGGGTACATAATAACAACCTTTTAATACCAAGACTATCCTAGTAGGGAATGTGAGGATGTCGTCTCCGACAGCTATGGCATCGAGTCTGGCTCCATTGGCTGCTCGCAGATCAACCTCAACTTGGTCAATCATTCTAAATATACTTGGTTCCTGTATTAGGATGCATATGTGAGCACCAAAAGTAGTATCTAATTCCCAATTGGTAGAAATAGATAGATTGCATTTGACAACAAACACACATGAAGATTACCCTTGCTTCCTTGGCTGGGTGCATTTTTTCTTCCAGTGGTGTCTCTTTTTCACATGCAAAACAAATAGCATCCTATTCTCTTTCTTCCTCTTTGATCATCCATTTATTGGTAGGACTTGAAGAGGATTTGGGCGTAAAGTTATTTGCCTTCCATTTCCTTTTATTAACCACAACTACAAAAGGCTTTTCACACATTATATCATTGTTCGATTGGTGAATGAGGATAAGAGGACCAGATAGTGACTTCTCAATGTTGTTCACGTTGAAATTTACAACAATGTCAGAGAAGATCTGGGGGGAGTGATGCAAGAATGAGATCAGTACCCAGTTCTTAGGGGTGTTTAAACCCTAGAACCTCCAAGTGCTCAATGCAGATAACGAGTGTGACTACATGAGGCCCAGTTGGGGCACCCTCTCCAAGAATGCTCTGAAATAGATCCTTGGATATCTGAAACCTTTATTTTGTTTCTCTGTCCTAGTATAGACCACGGTGGTGCTCGAGAATGCTATAGGAATCCATGTCTTCCTGAGACATCATGATATCACTAGACATTGATGAAAACATCAATCATTGGACATCGATTGAATTGATCAAATGTTGATCATTGAACAAGAAATCCTAATCACTCTCCCCTTGGGAAGGCGAATCAGGATGTGAGGAATCCATCACATAAAACTTTCGTTCATAGAAATGGATAACCCAATAGCACCTAAACCATTTCTGAATGTTACTGTCGGTGAGGATATTACCTTTTTCTAGAATTTATTGACGATAAAATTTGGTTTACAAATTTGAAAAATTGATTCTACAAATTAAAAGAACATATTTATTAGTGACTTTTGATTACATTTTATGAAAAATAATAAATGAATTTATCAATTATCCCACTATTTTATCATGTCCAAATGTCCCCCATTATTGAACATGGAATGCCTAGTTGCTATGAAATTCTAGTGGCAGTGATCCATTTTCCCCTTTTCATAACCCCAACAAGGATTGGTAAAGCTATTTAAAGGTATTTAGGTTGGAAGGTCTTTGCCAACTGTGAGCTTACAGTTCCTTTATCTTTTGAGTGGACTCCCCAATCCTGAAATCCTAACTTGAATTTCCTCAACACTTTCTTCCATTTTACAACAAGTCTATCAGGGTCTATTCATTGATGTAAAATGTTTAAGTCAACCTGAAACTTTCATAAAATCTTCCTTTTTAAAACTAAGTGTCCCAACAAGGGTTGGTCCAACACATAGTTTTATTGATTCATTCCCCTAATCAAGTAACATAAGGCTTGGTCTAACTTAATATGGTATTTGGGGGATTTCAATCCTCTATGCATAGTTTCGCATTATCACATGCTTTTTAATATTATGTGATTCTTTCTTAAGTGATTAACCATGTTCTAATAATGTTTATGCATAGTCAGGTTTTTATTTTATACCATCATTGCATGCTTGTTTATTTCATTACCAATATGATCACGAGAAAACATACATAACAAATAAACCATGAAATTAGATAGAAAAATATGATGGCATGATCATGAGATTCTATTGTTTAGCTTATCTAGAAGTTTTGATAAGCTAACCCTGGCCTAGGGAAAAACAACTTAAACCCAATGGTTCTTGTTTTGCTGCTCCCACCTATCCACCTTTGTATCTTCTTGGTTTGGTTTCACCTTAGCTTCATATTTTGAACCGTCTCCTCTTACTTGGGAGACCCTCCATTACACGGGGTTTACATTGAAGAAACCATGGGCACGCAGGCCCAACATTTTATTGGAACAAGGCTCACATGCCAACAAATATAAATTAAATAAATTTAAATAAAACCATACACACACAAAGGGTCTTTGGTCTAGCTCTTGATCATCCATAGAATGCAACAACATTTAAGCATATTTATTATTCAAATTCTTTTAATCATTATTCTATTCAAGAAAAGTTGCACTTGAATTCAATTAATTATTGTCTTATAATTAATCAATTAATTATCTTAATCTAGTTTATGAATTTCCTTGAGATTATTCTCATCCATATTCCTTTCACGGGTCTTTGTACTTTATAGGAAACCTAGTGATATTACATTTCTGGAAAGTACACGGCGTGTAGGATATATTACACGATGTGTATTTGTTCTTACGATTTATCCAATGTACACGCTGGGGGCTTTGTCATGTTTTTTGTACTTTGGAAAATTTGAAGTAAACAATGTGTAGATTAATCAAACATGGCATGTACTTCCTTGTTATGCGATTACCGGCCTAGAAATCCCGTGTACGCGGTTACAAAACTTCTCCATGTACACGGTTTCACCTGTGTTGGATTGGACTACACGACATGCTGATTCAACATACACGACATGTATTCCGGTTTCCATAGGTCGTTATGTTATGGTCAACACGGTGTATTAAAAAATTTATGTATGGTCAATTCACATGGAGTGGTTTGGCAGACCACTATCAGTTCATTGAACCTAAGTACATGGCATGTAGATTTCACTACACTCAACATATTCCTGTGTTGTACATACAGAATGACCGGCTCCTTCAGATGAGTTCCTCATTTTTATTTTAATAAAAATTTAAATTAAAAGGACATTTCTATGATTTGAATCAAGAAACAAAAGAGGAATAATAGATCTCATTCATTCCGTTTTATGTAATGAATTATCTTGAATTGAATCAAATATAAATGCATATATTATCAAAAAAAACTATAATCAAGGTTGTGACCGCTCTGATACCACTTGAAGGTTTCGGGCATAGGGGATGCTCGTGGGTGGATGTGCCCACTTGAGTTTTTTTATTAGAAATGATCAATCAGGGATCTATATAACGATAAATTCCAGACTCCATGGATCGAATCACAAAATAGGAAAATAAGAAGAACATTCCCGGAACCACAAAGGAGGATCATCACAGGTTGATTATAATTAATTTAATTAATTGACAATAAGTACCTTTTATGACATTCTTTATTCGTTGATACTTCTGATCACATTCTAATGTGATTCGTCATTGCATCATAGAATCCAAGAGTAGACTTCCTCAAGCGGTGATCCTCATATGCCCCATGTATCTCTAGACGTCGCCAAAGGAATCTTTGGGTGCTAGCATGGAGAAGCCTTTGCGTGTGTTGTCTCCCTTAGATCACCTTGATCTGATGGAGGAGGATCTCTCTTGGTCTTGAGAGCGTTCATGGATGAAGGAGTTATTTCGGCCTTGAGAGAATTCTCCATAATTGTTGTGCACAATGATTAGGGAAAAGTGTTGGGGTTGTGGGAATATTTATAATTGGGTTTGAAGTTATAGATTTATGACAATAAATAAATGATTTACATGTTTTATTTATTAAATTAACTCTTATTGAAAAACCCCCATGTCAAATCATTAATTCCTTGACATGAACCAATGCTAATTATAATAAATATCATTTAATTAAATGATATTATTTCCTCTTAATCACGACTGGAAAAACTACGCGGTGTGTAATCATTAAAACACGGCGTGTACTCGTTTTTCATTTCCATTCCAAAATGAAAACTACACAGCATGTACATTCAATGTACACAACATGTATGTCTTGTTTTCATTTTATACTTCCTCCAGCATTAAAATGATTTAGTCTTCTCTGAATTATTATTAAACCATATACGGTAATAATATTTATTCTACTTGAGATACTTGGTTACACTGAGTGTGTGACGCTCTAGGCCTCTTTCTCTTTGGCATTAGGTGGTCTAGCCAAAAGTCCAAGATTACTATCTAGAAATGGGTCAAGGAACCCAAGAGAAAGAAGTTGACACCGCATTGACGTGTCACCTCATAAGAACCCTTACCATGTAATTTAATCCATTTGTCTCAATATCTCAACAAACTGGTTTCATGGCAGTTTCATAAACCTATATGCATGATCCGTCATTATTTGACTTCCAGAAATAAGCTCGTCGTGACACCATGACCATCAAATTTGGGCAACAGTTCCATTTTAATAAAAGGGTCCAAGATATATAATTTCATAAATATGGAATGGACAAATCCTTCCATGACTTATCCACTAACAACATGTCATTCGTGATGCACCCAACGTATAGTACACCCCACCAACTGTCTTTGTGATTATTTTCGTTAGAAAATATAAGTGTGCGAGTCATGACATGAGTTAATGATAATATTTCAGTCTAAAGATCATTACAAATGCTCATAAATAGAAATGTCCGATGACACCAAGATATGTGGGATTACTACTGGTGGGTCTGTTCTTATTGTCCACCATCTTGGAGATTACTAAATGTGTACTCCCTGAGAGAGAGTCTCATCTTCTTACGAGTACTCGGACATGATTGTCTGTATACTATGTCTCCTATCACAGTATTTCATCTAACCATAGAACATTATTTTAGAATATTTTTATAATGTTTCAAGGTTCTCATCATAGAGGGGATCTTCCATGACCTTATTATTGAAACAAATATTCATGGACATTATTAGATTATAGTCATGTAGAAAAATGAACAATATATAACAAGTGTACATTCATGTAATCAATGTATAAATAGTTAGTTCTCAAGACACAAACTCTAACAATTTCTAATACAAAAAGTTTCAAAATCAGAATTTTGAAATTCTTCTCCATGATCACTATGGATAGTTATCAATGGAAGGTTTTTCTCATTGTTATCTTGGTCTCTAAAAGTCTTAAAATAAGAAAATGTTTTAGATTTATTTTCCAAAAAATAGACCCACATAAATATTGTGTAATCATCAACAAGGTCAAACACATAGTATTTTCCTCCAATGCTTCTAGTTTGTGTTGGACCAAAAAGATCCACATGCAACCACTATAATGCATTTGATTTTGAGACTTCAATGATTGATTTAAATAATTATTAATGTTTACTTCTATACATACAAGGATCAATAACATTTTAAGAATCATATCTAAGCTCCGGTAGATCCTTAACATCTCTTTTCTTAGAGAGTTTACATATGTTCATAAGGTTTCAATGTCCTATCCTTCTATGCCATAACCAAAATTGGTCTCCCATATCACTAAGTCAATTTAGGTCTTAGATCTTAATTTCTTATATTTTTAGGGTGTATACTTTCTCTTTCCTATGGGAAGAAAGAATAAACCCTTACTTGGAATTGTGTACTAAGCGCTTTTCATTCCAAAAATTCACAAGGTAACCCTAATCACATAATTGACTTAGGCTAATAAGGATGTTATCAAGGACATTAAAAAATAAAAAATTTGATATGAATTTTTTTCCAAGAAGAATAATGTTACCTCTACCAATAATTTCTCCCTTCGCATTATCTTTGAAAGTTATTTTTCATCCTTTCATCTTGATAATCTTTTTAAATATGTTTTTGATATCTGTCATGTGCCCAGAACATCCACTATCCATGTACCACGAATTGTTGTTAATACTATCTTTATTTTCATGAAAATAATACTGTTAGAATCTCAGGATAAAAATTTTCTTGGATCCAGAAACTTCAAAAAGAATAATTTTAGGTACCCACATTTTCATAGTAAAACAAGATTGAGGAAAATAATTATTGCTAAAAATTGGTTAAGAATGAGTATAACCAAATCCAGAATTATTCTTTAGAGGTCGAATTTAGGAATACATATTATCAGTGTTTTCCTTACTAAGGTAAATTTTGACAAATTCTTACTCAAGAAAAATATTAATGACTTTATTCTAATAACTATTTTTTTATCCTTAAAACCATTAGTTTTAGCAGTAGAGTTAGTCTCCAAAATATTTTTCATATAAATTATATTTTCATGATCCATAGAAAGATTATCCTTCTTTTAATTAACATCATCAAGTTTTTGGAAATACTTTCAAAATCATAAATTTTCTTATCAAGATCTTTAGAATGATATGATACTTCTTTAGTTAAAATAGTGATTCTAGAATTTTCCTTATCATGTTTTTTCATGAGATTTGAATTTTCATTCCCAAGAATCATACCAAACATATATACTAATTAATAAGTTGGTAATGAATTATCTTCATCAGAAGAAGATTCTTCATCTGATGATTCATAATATTTATTATCAATATAATTACCATTTAAGGATACATTATTTATAGATTCCTCATTGTGTACTTTATCCATTAGTAAATTATTACAAATAGGTAGCTTGGAAAGTATAACAAGATTATTCGTACCCGAAGATTTATACTCTGACGATTCATCAGAAGAATCTCTATCACTAGCACTCCAGGTGTGATTAGATTTTAAAATTTTCTTAGCTTTATCTTTGTAGTACTTATTTATATTTCTCATAGAATTATTTTCCTTTTAATACTTTTTCTTAAGCATTGGAAAACCTGACCATGGAAAACCTAGCCTTATATGCTTCTCTCTTTTGCATTCATTACATGTGACTTCTGAGTCTTTCTTATTCTTTCATTATTTCTTATTAAACATATTCTAAAAGTATTTCTTTCCAACTTTTTTATTCATCCTTCAGCAATATTGGCTAGCTCATTCTCAATAATGTTCACATTAGATAGATTCTGATAAAACAATGACTCTCTTAGAATTGGATCTAGTAACCCTTTCAGAAGTCTTAGCTTTAGTAGTAGTTAAGGCTACACATCTATTTCCATTCATCTTCTTATTCATGTTAGCATCTCATTTCATTCTTATCTCATGTTGAATAAGAGTTCCAAAAAATCTCACCAAGATTAATTTGGGATACTTTTCTATTCTCATCAATAGATTTTCTCTTATATTCCCACACATTAGGCATCATATCTAAAATCTTATCTTCATGTTTTTCATCATCTAAACCTTTTTCACCCATTTATTGTAAACTATTAACAATAGTCATAATCAATTGTTGTACCTTTCATACTAGTTCTCCATATGGAAATTGAAATGCATGATATTCTTCTCTATGTATATATCTTCATGTTTCTACAACTTCGGATGTACCGAAATGAGTATCCTTCAATTTATTCCAAATACAATTTGTAGCTTCACAAGATGAAATCTGAAAATATATATTCCTGGCCACAAAAAAAATAGTATATTATATACCTTGTAGTTTAGTTGATATTCCGACTTTTCAAGATTTCTATGAGTTCTGACTTACTTATCATGAATCTTGTAATATCCAGTAAGCATATCAAAGTTGTCCACTATGGTATTAAAAACAAAAGTCTTCATAAAATCTCTCCAATATTCATAATTATTCTCATCAAATATAGGTGATATAGTAGGATTTAGATTTTCAATCGAACCAACATTCATTCTTTCCATGTAAAGTGTAACGCCCCGACCCCAGTTGCCCAGAGTCGGTGCATTACTTCGTAACATTGGCATGATCACAAGAAAGATCAAATCTCGAAAGACCGATTGGTTTAGTAGCCTTGGAAACACTAGATATATTCATAAGTTTTACATTACATCATAAAATGAAAAACTAATACAACAACATAATGTTTCCACAATCCACACTATTAACCCCTCATAAAATCCCTGCAGGTCATTCATAACTTACTTCTTCACATCCTGGGAAAAATAAAACATAGAAAAGGGGTGAGCTCAAATGCCCAGTAAGGATAACAATATAGAGGAAACTTTCATAAATAAGAATAAACTTTTAAGGCAATGTATAACTAAAGCAAAAGCCTTTAAAACATGAACTTTCAACATGGTATGGCATAAATAAAATGAAATAATGCCATTTACTTATTCACATGGATATTCTACTAATCGAATAATCACATGCAAAAATCATTAACCACTTTCATAATGTTGGAATGCATAATGTCAAACGTTAATTTCATTGTCTAGGCCTCATCCCAAGACCTAGGGGTTACTTCTAACCGGAACCCAACCCGGAGTGCCTCTAATAACCGGACACCAACCCGGAGTGCCTCTAATAACCGGACACCAACCCGGAGTGCCTCTAATAACCGGACACCAACCCGGAGTACCTCTAATAACCGGAGACCAAACCGGAGGGCTTACTTTTACCAGTCCCTAACCTGGAGGGCTTACTTTAACCAGTCCCCAACCTGGAGGGCTTACTTTTACCGGTCCCCAACCCGGAACATACTTGTTTAGCACAATCATCTGAAGAAAAGTTTGAAATATAACATAAACATTCGGGTTAAAACTAGCATACGAAATGTCAAGAGTTTCACCATAAACTATGAATGGTATAAAATAGAACATCCACATTCAAACATATCACAAAACCTTCAATACAATATAGAAGTTTTGTATTATAATAAATCAACTTCAAATAATCTTAAAATCCATCAAAGGATGTTGACATAGATGAAATCAAAATTCTTTTAAAAGAAGTATCTCCTTTTATTTTGAAAACATTTAAGATCCATATAAAATAAAACATTTTCTTTGAAAATATTCTTATAAGATTGTAAGGAAAGCTTCGACGATTTTATAACAGCAGAAAGTAACCGCACCCGCCGTATAAGTAAAAAAAACATTCTTACCTCAATTCTGTCGAAAAGGTTAAAAAGGACCTTGTTTTGAAAACGACGGAAAGATTCCTTTATAAACCTCTTATAAAAAGTCAAACAAGGGTATAAATGACTTTAACCCATATTCTTGTAAATAGTAAAAATGTTTTGAAATACATTTCGAAGAAACATGGATGTGGATGATAATGAAATCCCAGTAGATTATTACGTATAAACAACCTCGGATAATGAAGAGATTGTGAAATAACCTTTACCTTGTACTTTTCCTTGGTTGGGGTAGGTTAACTCCCTGTATAATGGTGAAATAATTGTTATTAAATTATACAAGAATCATATATATTAATATGATATCATATATGATCTTTTAACAATGATTTGTTAATAATATCTTAGAATTATCGTCGTTTCGGGTGTTAACTTACTCATTTTCTTTTGTATGTTTTGTTACATAAGTCATGTTTGTTGTATCTTATTCATATCCAGAATGATATCAAGTCCTTAAACATCATTTTTAAATCATTAAATGGTAATTATACTTGAATGGATACGATGGAGAATGAATCTCATCGCGTTCGTGGAGACGGTAGTCCGAACGTACGCACGAACGCTACTTCCATTTAATTTTTATTTTAAAAGAATCAAATCCAAATGATACATAGGTATATTACTATTCCAGTATAATATAATATTTTATATATGTTACTTAAGTTCATTAACACCATCCTTTATACGTTCCATGTGTGGTATGAACGAGTCATATCATTTTAAGGGGGCGGTAGTCCGCACTTCCTCAAATGAAATTATCGTATGTATATACAACATGAAACGAATAATGGAATGAAATAAAATGGAATTACAGAAGCTTATATATAAAATATATATCATTAATATCATATTTAATTACAGTGCCATCATAATGGCCACCATGAGAGGTGGTAAGATGTATTTGAACAATCATCGTTTCGTGAGGCGTTAGTTTTCCATCCACAGAAACATTATGTTCATCATCCATTAGATGGAGTTGTGTGTATGTGTAGTTTGAATCCATCTTATAACAACATCCTAGTATATTGAGGATACTGGTGTTGTTACAAAAGAAAGGAAATAAAAAGATTTTGGGGGTTGGAGAAGCAAAATAAATGAAAATACTTTAAGAGAAATTGTTACCTTTAATTTAGGTAACTCACTTTGGTTGGAACCAAAGGACTTCTTGAAATGCTTTTTGCCTAAGGGGAAGCTTCAAGGAGGAGGAGAGGGATGTGGGGAGCTTAGTTGGGCAGAGTTTGGATGAGCCAAGTGGCTTGAGAGGTGTGAGGAAAAGAGAAGGAGGAGTGCCCTTTTATAAGAGGGGTGAGGGGCACCTTTGGAAAAGCTAGAAATATTAATTTATAATAAATTCATATTCGGTTTACAAAGGCTCCAAAGTTGACTATTAAAAGGTTAAGGTGGGGATAGGTCGAAAACCACTCAACCAATAGAATTTAGACAGGTTTGGGTACTTATATTAACCTTATCTTTAAGTATTAACTCTAAGTTAATTAGTTTCACTTTTACAATGTCTCTTTGTATTTTTATATAATATGGTTAATAAACTTACTATATACATCCAAGCGACCCCCAAGTGGTCCATTAATGAGGAACCTATAATAATATAAGTCTCTTGGCCGAACCTTAGATTTTTAGGAATTTAATATCAATTAATAATATAATATTTGTTTTAAGAACTCTTTTATGTCAATTTTGACACTATTCAATAGTTGATTTTTGTGAAACTCCTAACAGATTGATTACTTCGAACAAAGTCAATTAAATCAATCCTAATATATCATATTATCATAGAAAATTAGTTTAATGCATTAAAAGGTTCATATTGTAATTATTTGGGTATTTATAAGATCAATTATTTTAATTTTTTACTATTATAGTAATTACTGCATCATCATTGTGTCATAAATAAAATAAATTATTTAATGTCTAAAAATTATAAATAAAATATCATTATGTAGGAAATATTTTTAGATTTCTAATGAATATTTATAATCGAAAATCCAACATGTATAACCCTATGTAAAAATTGTTCTTCTAAAAGATGTAAGCTTATGCCATTTTTATTTTTATTTTAACTTTATTAATTTAATGTGTCCCTACCACATACAAGTGGCTCCAAGGGGTCCCCAAATTGACCCAAGGATGCCCATGGTCGGGTATGTGTCCAAAAATAAGGTTAGGACACGTTTTAGGGTAATTTTGTATTATTATAATATTATATTTTAACCCTTATTTACCGGATTTACCCTTTAACCATGGTAAATAAAATATTTACCAAAGTAACTATTCAAAATTTGTAAAAATAAAAGTTACCTATTTACATAATTTGGACATCCTGATTTCAAATATGTAATCCATTTTTCCAAATTATAAACACAGAAGTGGCAGAAATTAATTTAAAATTAATTCCCGCTGTCAAAACAAAAAGCGTGTTTTTAAGAGATAATAACTATCAAAAGATTGACACTTGTTTATGTTCGGTTTAATTGTAAAATTATGTCCAATGATAAACATTAAATTGAATGGTAAAAATATATTTTAAATATACTTTAAAACCACTCAAATTCATAATTTATCACTATTAATTATTTTGATTAAAAAAGTTGTTTTTAATTAAAATTTAGTAATTTTCACTATTCATCAAAATATGAAAGTTATCCGAAATGTACCAAAATTTCACCCTAGGCTAATTTTTATATTCCGAATCCAAAAATGAAGTACATTTTCAAATATAAAATATATATAATTTCAAAAAGTAGGTATTACTATTCATAACGGCTAGTTTGATTAGTTATGGTGTGTGTTAAAACTCGAAGTTGCGTACAACACACGCTACTGTTTTATTCAAAGGAAAGTGTACCGTGTAAGCTTGGGATGTTTCATTTTAAATTTTTTTTTTTGATGTCCCCATTTAGTCAAAAAGTTTGAAATATTGTATTTAAAAATGTTTCACTATTAGAAGTTGATAAAAGTGAAATACTGAAAATGAATCTGTTCTTGCATTATGACTAAGAAACTCATAATAGGGATTCTAAAATTATAAGGATTATATAAAGTTCAAAATGTAGTTAATACTATTCATGACCTCTTTTAATGGCTTTTTTTTTGGTAAGTCATGGTGCAATTGAACTCGGTGTTGCGTGTAGTGCAAGTTATTGAATTATTTTGAAGAAATAACACACTATGAAATCTTGGGGTGTTACATTCTCCCCTCCTTCAATAAATTGCGTCCTCGCAATTTGAAATTGTTCTTCAAAAATAAAAGGTTGAAAGTAGAAAATATATTTGTGGGAAAACCCACATCGGAAATTGGGTTACTAAAATTTAGTCTTAATATGAGGAAAAGAGAAATGAAAGGGTCACCACCAAATTATGATCTTGATTAGGAGAACATTGGTGGTAATTAGAGACATATAATTGGAGGAAAAACATAAATATTTATAGGTAGTGATTGAGGTCATCAATCACAAAAAAGTATAAAATTGAGGTCCTTAAACTCATCAATCTATGATGATTTGAAGTACCATCGGTTCAACAAAATATAGGGTATTGGGATAACACATTTTTGACGTTTCAAAATATCTTATTGAAATCCCACATCGAAAAATGAATTAATGAGGCCTCTATTTAAAATAAAGAGTGGAAAGTATGAAGATTACCGAAAATAACACATACTAGGGTTCCATGTAGGAAAATATGGATATGGAGGAGAAATCTAACCATCAATTATCTGATGGAGAGTGGTAGAGAACATGGCTATGAAAAGGCCAACAATCCCAAAGCCATAAATTAGTGATGATTTAAGGTACCATCTAGGGAAACATTTTTGTTCTAAGTTCCTTTTATTAATGTTGAGGAATTTATTTATGAGCTTGGCTAAGATCATAAGGAGATATACTTACTTTATAATCAGAGTTTTATCCATTAATAAGTTTCTACCACAAACTCATCTTTCACTCTAAAAGATAATAGAATGTAATTTTTTTATTTATTTATACTATTCGTACAGGGTTCCAAAATAAATGAATTTATAATTCATCTACCATATCTTTTAAAAAAACAACATTATTTAATCCAGGACATCTCATGGGCCAGTGGTAGGTGATACACCCTTGTCGCCCTTCAGTTGCGGGTTCAAGTCTCGCAGCCTTGCCGGACGAGACGGGTTGCCGCCCAACCTCCGGGTTTTCCTTTTATGGTAATCCAAAATAATCCAAACTAGAACTATCCAAAATACTTCTATCCATACTCAAAGTCCAACATTTATAAGGAAGGTAAACATAATATAGATCCTTTTTACCCCGCAATAGCATATGAATACCTTCATCTGGTATTCTTTTAATAAACTGAAACATCTTGAATTACCATATTCCTTATTGATTACATTCATGCTCCCCTATTCCATATAGAATGCTGGATATACTTCATTAATCCAAAAATGTTTTAAAACCCAACAATGATGGAATATACAAATCATTAATCAGCTTCAAGGTAGTCAATAATATCCAATATAATTTATCCAAATCAATCATGTATTATTCTAAAATCACCACCTCGGTATCTGAACCATATTATGGTTTATCTTTCTCTCAACCATATATTTTCCAAACATTTAACCTGCTACTGAGTCACTTTTCTTTGTTCCACACCATCTCAAGTCCTTAATGAAATAGTACTGCAGTACAATCCTTATATACTCCATAATTATTATAACAAGTACATTGTTGATACAACACTCAATTGACATAGTCAACATAAGAACTCTAATCATTCCTCTTCATCTGTGGTAGTATCATAACTTGATTATTATCCAATAACATCATTTGCGGCATAGTCTGATGACTGGGACATAGGCTCGCGTAGTGTCCAAACTTCTTGCAAATGAATCATTGTACATTTGAAACCATTTTCTTACCCTTGCAGTCACGTACTTTGTGCCCTTTTCCTCCACACTTATAACAAACTCCCATTCCTTTCAGGAAAGTTCCAGGGTGTTTCTTTCCACAGTTACCACATATGAGAAAATTCTTCTTTTCCCTCTTCCCTTTATCCATCTTTCTCTCTTCCATCCTTTACTTCTCTTGCTTCCCTTCAAAGCCATAGGACTCAGTAAACTCTTTACTTATCTTATCAACACATGATATTATTTCTTCATATGATGATAATACATGGGAGACTATTTCTCTTATAAATTCTAGCTTAAGACCATGAAAGATATGATCCTTCCTTCTCTTTGAATCATGTGTATTTCTGGAGTTCTCATTCCTTCTACTGGGCGCCATTTCTATACCATGGCATAAACTAGATCAGTTTATGAATCAAAACACATAATCCCATACTTATAAAACACTTAACATAAATTGAACTATTTATGGATATAATCCATAATCATAAAAATGTTTTCTTTGAGGAAGTATATACTCATAAACCCTTCATAATGATTTGTAAAGATAGTGAGAGTTATCCTAAGCATATCCCCCGGGAGTGTCGTAACCAAGAGTGCAGCAAGGCCCGTTGTCGTGCACCAGTTCCCGTTCGAGTCTAGCTCAAAGCGGTGTTTTCGGGTTTTACCCCTAGGTACATCTGTGCCAGAGCCGCCTCTACCTGCTCGTATCCAGACAGGGATGTATTGTTCCGAAAACTCACAAAATCTCTACAATACCAAAATTCTAGGAAATTCTTCTATACAAATCCTCAAAGTTCATCTTAGGTCTATGTTCTCTAATCAGAGTTTATCTAAATCTAGCTTCCAAGGTTTGTACTAAACTTCCTCTAATACCAACTGTAACGCCCCGACCCCAGTTGCCCAGAGTCGGTTCATTACTTCGTAACATTGGCATGATCACAAGAAAGATCAAATCTCGAAAGACCGATTGGTTTAGTAGCCTTGGAAACACTAGATATATTCATAAGTTTTACATTACATCATAAAATGAAAAACTAATACAACAACATAATGTTTCCACAATCCACACTATTAACCCCTCATAAAATCCCTGCAGGTCATTCATAACTTACTTCTTCACATCCTGGGAAAAATAAAACATAGAAAAGGGGTGAGCTCAAATGCCCAGTAAGGATAACAATATAGAGGAAACTTTCATAAATAAGAATATACTTTTAAGGCAATGTATAACTAAAGCAAAAGCCTTTAAAACATGAACTTTCAACATGGTATGGCATAAATAAAATGAAATAATGCCATTTACTTATTCACATGGATATTCTACTAATCGAATAATCACATGCAAAAATCATTAACCACTTTCATAATGTTGGAATGCATAATGTCAAACGTTAATTTCATTGTCTAGGCCTCATCCCAAGACCTAGGGGTTACTTCTAACCGGAACCCAACCCGGAGTGCCTCTAATAACCGGACACCAACCCGGAGTGCCTCTAATAACCGGACACCAACCCGGAGTGCCTCTAATAACCGGACACCAACCCGGAGTACCTCTAATAACCGGAGACCAAACCGGAGGGCTTACTTTAACCAGTCCCTAACCTGGAGGGCTTACTTTAACCAGTCCCCAACTTGGAGGGCTTACTTTTACCGGTCCCCAACCCGGAACATACTTGTTTAGCACAATCATCTGAAGAAAAGTTTGAAATATAACATAAACATTCGGGTTAAAACTAGCATACGAAATGTCAAGAGTTTCACCATAAACAATGAATGGTATAAAATAGCACATCCACATTCAAACATATCACAAAACCTTCAATACAATATAGAAGTTTTGTATTATAATAAATCAACTTCAAATAATCTTAAAATCCATCAAAGGATGTTGACATAGATGAAATCAAAATTCTTTTAAAAGAAGTATCTCCTTTTATTTTGAAAACATTTAAGATCCATATAAAATAAAACATTTTCTTTGAAAATATTCTTATAAGCTTGTAAGGAAAGCTTCGACGATTTTATAACAGCAGAAAGTAACCGCACCCGCCGTATAAGTAAAAAAAACATTCTTACCTCAATTCTGTCGAAAAGGTTAAAAAGGACCTTGTTTTGAAAACGACGGAAAGATTCCTTTATAAACCTCTTATAAAAAGTCAAACAAGGGTATAAATGACTTTAACCCATATTCTTGTAAATAGTAAAAATGTTTTGAAATACATTTCGAAGAAACATGGATGTGGATGATAATGAAATCCCAGTAGATTATTACGTATAAACAACCTCGGATAATGAAGAGATTGTGAAATAACCCTTACCTTGTACTTTTCCTTGGTTGGGGTAGGTTAACTCCCTGTATAATGGTGAAATAATTGTTATTAAATTATACAAGAATCATATATATTAATATGATATCATATATGATCTTTTAACATTGATTTGTTAATAATATCTTAGAATTATCGTCGTTTCGGGTGTTAACTTACTCATTTTCTTTTGTATGTTTTGTTACATAAGTCATGTTTGTTGTATCTTATTCATATCCAGAATGATATCAAGTCCTTAAACATCATTTTTAAATCATTAAATGGTAATTATACTTGAATGGATACGATGGAGAATGAATCTCATCGCGTTCGTGGAGACGGTAGTCCGTACGTACGCACGAACGCTACTTCCATTTAATTTTTATTTTAAAAGAATCAAATCCAAATGATACATAGGTATATTACTATTCCAGTATAATATAATATTTTATATATGTTACTTAAGTTCATTAACACCATCCTTTATACGTTCCATGTGTGGTATGAACGAGTCATATCATTTTAAGGGGGCGGTAGTCCGCACTTCCTCAAATGAAATTATCGTATGTATATACAACATGAAACGAATAATGGAATGAAATAAAATGGAATTACAGAAGCTTATATATAAAATATATATCATTAATATCATATTTAATTACAGTGCCATCATAATGGCCACCATGAGAGGTGGTAAGATGTATTTGAACAATCATCGTTTCGTGAGGCGTTAGTTTGCCATCCACAGAAACATTATGTTCATCATCCATTAGATGGAGTTGTGTGTATGTGTAGTTTGAATCCTTCTTATAACAATATCCTAGTATATTGAGGATACTGGTGTTGTTACAAAAGAAAGGAAATAAAAAGATTTTGGGGGTTGGAGAAGCAAAATAAATGAAAATACTTTAAGAGAAATTGTTACCTTTAATTTAGGTAACTCACTTTGGTTGGAACCAAAGGACTTCTTGAAATGCTTTTTGCCTAAGGGGAAGCTTCAAGGAGTAGGAGAGGGATGTGGGGAGCTTAGTTGGGCAGAGTTTGGATGAGCCAAGTGGCTTGAGAGGTGTGAGGAAAAGAGAAGGAGGAGTGCCCTTTTATAAGAGGGGTGAGGGGCACCTTTGGAAAAGCTAGAAATATTAATTTATAATAAATTCATATTCGGTTTACAAAGTCTCCAAAGTTGACTATTAAAAGGTTAAGGTGGGGATAGGTCGAAAACCACTCAACCAATAGAATTTAGACAGGTTTGGGTACTTATATTAACCTTATCTTTAGGTATTAACTCTAGGTTAATTAGTTTCACTTTTACAATGTCTCTTTGTATTTTTATATAATATGGTTAATAAACATACTATTTACATCCAAGCGACCCCCAAGTGGTACATTAATGAGGAACCTATAATAATATAAGTCTCTTGGCCGAACCTTAGATTTTTAGGAATTTAATATCAATTAATAATATAATATTTGTTTTAAGAACTCTTTTATGTCAATTTTGACACTATTCAATAGTTGATTTTTGTGAAACTCCTAACAGATTGATTACTTCGAACAAAGTCAATTAAATCAATCCTAATATATCATATTATCATAGAAAATTAGTTTAATGCATTAAAAGGTTCATATTGTAATTATTTGGGTATTTATAAGATCAATTATTTTAAATTTTTACTATTTTAGTAATTACTGCATCATCATTGTGTCATAAATAAAATAAATTATTTAATGTCTAAAAATTATAAATAAAATATCATTATGTAGGAAATATTTTTAGCTTTCTAATGAATATTTATAATCGAAAATCCAACATGTATAACCCTATGTAAAAATTGTTCTTCTAAAAGATGTAAGCTTATGCCATTTTTATTTTTATTTTAACTTTATTAATATAATGTGTCCCTACCACATACAAGTGGCTCCAAGGGGTCCCCAAATTGACCCAAGGATGCCCATGGTCGGGTATGTGTCCAAAAATAAGGTTAGGACACGTTTTAGGGTAATTTTGTATTATTATAATATTATTTTTTAACCCTTATTTACCGGATTTACCCTTTAACCATGGTAAATAAAATATTTACCACAGTAACTATTCAAAATTTGTAAAAATAAAAGTTACCTATTTACATAATTTGGACATCCTGATTTCAAATATGTAATCCATTTTTCCAAATTCTAAACACAGAAGTGGCAGAAATTAATTTAAAATTAATTCCCGCTGTCAAAACAAAAAGCGTGTTTTTAAGAGATAATAACTATCAAAAGATTGACACTTGTTTATGTTCGGTTTAATTGTAAAATTATGTCCAATGATAAACATTAAATTGAATGGTAAAAATATATTCTAAATATACTTTAAAACCACTCAAATTCATAATTTATCACTATTAATTATTTTGATTAAAAAAGTTGTTTTTAATTAAAATTTAGTAATTTTCACTATTCATCAAAATATGAAAGTTATCCGAAATGTACCAAAATTTCACCCTAGGCTAATTTTGATATTCCGAATCCAAAAATGAAGTCCATTTTCAAATATAAAATATATATAATTTCAAAAATTAGGTATTACTATTCATAACGGCTAGTTTGATTAGTTATGGTGTGTGTTAAAACTCGAAGTTGCGTACAACACACGCTACTGTTTTATTCAAAGGAAAGCGTACCGTGTAAGCTTGGGATGTTTCATTTTAAATTTTTTTTTTTGATGTCCCCATTTAGTCAAAAAGTTTGAAATATTGTATTTAAAAAGGTTTCACTATTAGAAGTTGATAAAAGTGAAATACTGAAAATGAATCTGTTCTTGCATTATGACTAAGAAACTCATAATAGGGATTCTAAAATTATAAAGATTATATAAAGTTCAAAATGTAGTTAATACTATTCATGACCTCTTTTAATGGCTTTTTTTTTGGTAAGTCATGGTGCAATTGAACTCGGTGTTGCGTGTAGTGCAAGTTATTGAATTATTTTGAAGAAATAACACACTATGAAATCTTGGGGTGTTACATAAAGAAAATTTATTTCCACAAAAACATGTTAATATTAACAGTATATAAACATGGATAAAAATCCTAAGCAAGGAAAATATTTAGAAAAATGAATACATGAGGAAGAAAACTTATATTTTAATATAAGTATTTCAGATAGTTGATCTTATACCAATTGTAGGATTGAAATAGGAATGTAGATGCTCAATTACATGGGGGTGAATTGTATGTCTAAAAACATTCATTTCTATCCTTAAGGAAAACTATGTTTTACATGTTTAAAAAGGTATATTCACAAGACCACTTTTAGTTATACAATCTTTCTAGGTTCGGAAAATATAGTTTCAAAAATGAAACCTATGGAAATATTACAAGGATAAGATTATACATTAATGTGTATAGAATCTTGATTATCAGAGTAAAAAAGGAACAAGAAGGTATAAGAAGGTTATACTTTATTCCATTATCATAATACAATATAAATAAACTAGAAATAAAACATGTAAAAAGTATGAAATATTTTAACCCAAAGAGTAGGGTATCCAAAAACCTTGGATAAAGGTCCCTTGATATATACTTTCAGAAAAGTATGTATTAACCACACTAGGGTAAGCCATCGATAAAAATATCAGAATCTATCTTGCTATCCACATAGGACTTTGAACTTTATCGTAGTAAGAACCTATGTCTTCCTATCCACAGAAGTCCTTGAACATTATGGTAGTCAGCACCTCTATCTTCCAATCCCCATAAGTCCTCAATTGTAAACCGAAACAATCAAAGTAGCACGAAGCAAGTTGAATAAGATGATCAGCATGCACATGGAATGATAGTCTCTATATCTAGAAATCACTTCAGTAGCATAAAATATCTAGAGCAATCAGCCGATATTCTCGTTCAGTGTTGAAATCTTTCAAATTAGCTCCTATTTATGGGAACTTCCCTAATGGGCGGCTCCCACTCCAACAATAATATTTTTCCTTGATGTTTAGTGGGACCTATACATGTGTCACTCAAACAACAGTTAGCTAGAAATAAAATGCACGACATTGTTTCATAACTATAACAAGTGTAAGTAAAATATTGTAGCTTAACCGGGTCTGTTTTTCAGAGTCTAGGAAAAAATAAAATTTGTTAGTCTAAGAAAATAATATTTTGGAGACTATAAATCATAGAAATATGGATTATATATTCCAAAGAATTCAGAACCAAAATTCTATAGGCTTTGGAATATGAATTCTAATGAATTCAGAATATGAATTATTAGGAATTCGAAGTCGTAGTTCTGAGGAATTCAGAGTCTGAATTTTAGGGAATTAGGAATCCAAATTCCAGAGAATTCGGAATCTAAATTTCAGAGAATTCATAGTCTCAATTATAGAGACTTTGGAGTTTGATTTTTAGAGACTTTGGAGTCTAATTTTCAGAGAATTTAGATTCTGATATTCAAAGAAATAAAATTCTGAATTTTATTGATTTCGGAATTTGAATTTTAGAGAAATAGAAGTCTGAATTTTATAGAATTTGGAGTCTAATTTTCAGAGAATTCAAAATCTAAATTCAAAATCAGAAAAAAGAATACTTTAAAACTAAGGATTTATTGGATTCTGAGGATTTAGATATGAAACTGAATTTCACCCTTTAGAAATAAAAAGTGTTATATTAAATGAAGGTGTAAAATGAACAATGAAAACATTGGTGAAGATCAAATTTACACGAGGATGAAACATTTTCCTCATTAAGATAATGCTTAGGGAAAAAATAATTTTCCTTTAGATAGTGTGTTTGTGATTTTCCAAACATATAGGAATGGAAAAGTCATAAGGAATCCTTATTGACTCAACATAATCCTCCCCCAAAAGGGTGGGATGAGGCTAACTTCCAATACTCTCAACCAATGGTGTCCTCAAGTGTTGTTGGTTGAATCATCGACCCACTAGTGCCATCCTTTGGAAAGCAGATCCATGAATCATGTATACTAGGGACGTTGGGTGTTTCTGGCTCTATGATAAACCCATTGAGATCATCTGAAGATGTTATATCTGAGGAGGACCAATTGCACATGTTTCTAACCCCATTCAATTTTCATATGGGATCATATGACCATAGAATCTCTATTTCAATACAATAGGGTTGAATTATCCAATTTCCTTTGGGGTTGATCCTTCCTTCCTTTAAAGGATAATGATGTAGGATGTGTTGAAACAAACAAAATGGTGAATTTGAAAAGAATGCATATTTGGAAAAGTTGAGTGGTGATGATTCTCATTAGACCATTTCCTCAGCACCTGAAATGCACCACCTCAGAGGCAGAACAATTATTATTGTGATGTGGTAATGAAACCTGAATCACATCCCTTTGTTGTGGTGGTATTCCACACATACACATGAAAAATGCTATCATTATTCTATTAGTTGAACGGTACAGGATAAAATGATATATACTATTTTCAAAATGAAAAATACATCATGAATATTTAATTCGTTTAATATATAGAACAGATATTCATTAAAATTATCCTTATTACCTTCAATGTAAGGTGTTTGTGAAAAAGCTAATCACATCACTTCATTAGTAGGTAGTCCATCGTACACATGGTAAACATTATCGTATCACTCAATGAATGGAATGTAAAAAGATATATTTGATATAATAACTCCAGAAGAATGATTATGTTACAAATATCATATATATACCTGAAATCTATTATTATAATCATTTGTCAAAGGGGGTTGTGGAATACAAATTAAATCGGTTTGCGAGGTGGTAGTCCGTTGTACACATGATTGAATGTTTCATTTCCCATTTGATAGAAGAGGGGGTGTATGTGGTTTATTAAATTAACATAATATCATACAAGTATAAAATATATTTCGTTTTTATATTTTAATTTTAAATACATGAATAAATTTGGTAAAACAATAAGTAAAAAAATGAGTTTTTTGAAGGCAATTACCTACACATAGAAAAATGCCATTTGGATCTCTTATTAAGTACCCCCATGGTAGTTTATTTCAGATGAAACAAATATATATAAATTATGTATGTAGTTTTTATTGGGATTTGGGAATGTATTGGTCAAGAATAATAACTTTGGATATGTGAAGAAGTTTGGGGATGAGGTGTTCATTTTTAAGAGAGGAGGAGTGACATTTTTTATAAGTACCCAAAACTGTTATATAATTGGATTTCAATATCCCCTCAAGTTCCTAAAAAATTGATAATTAAATGAGTTTAGGTATTATATATTTGAGACATGGATTAAAAAAACATATGTTTTAATCACTTTATTCCTTAACTTATTAGTTTCCTTACATTAACCAATTTAGTTTTTAGTGTAGTAACTAGCAGTTATTTCTAGTTAATTTATCATTTAATATTATAAAAAAAATTAGACCAATTGGATAATTAATAATCAATATTATAAATATTGAATCCATTTTATAAAATAAAAAATAAATGTGTTTGAAACATTAATTTTAACTGATGTGCAAGAAACGAGTGAAACCTTGTTTTATAATTTACCATTTTAACACAATTTATACTTATTTTAGGGTCAATATTATTATTATAAAAGGAAAATCAGTACATGAATAGACTATGCTTGGTTTTTTAAACATTTACCAATTTTTTGGAAAATTATAATATTTTTAGGTTTTTTAAATTATTTAATAAATTATTACTTTTTATAAAATAACATAAATGTCAATTTTGACACTCTTCATTAAATTCGAAATTAAAAAAATCAAAAAAAGGTTGAATTTGAATCTATTATTTTTTCATCAATGTATTATGATATATTTATATAAAAAATAAATGCAGTATAATAATTCATTAAATTTATATTACTTTTATCCTTTTTTGCATCATTTAATATATACTTTTTATTTATAAAATAATTAATGTGTTGGAATTACTAAAGAATTTAATGTAATTATATTATTAATAAGAATTAAAATAAAATTAACCTCATTAAATTAATTTAATTATTAAAAAAATAACTATTAATAGTCACCTACATATTTGGATTTTCCCTATGTGAACAAATGATTTAAATTTAAAAGAAATTGGGTGACATTATGTATTTTTCTTTAAATTATTTTTTTATTAGCATAATTTCCAAAAAAGAGTCCCAAAAGAATAAAAAATAGTTCCAAAGGTAACAATGTTTTAAATATGTCCATCTAATAGAATTTATATAATTATTTTGGTTCTTTTTAACCCTTATCGTTTTAGTTTAACCCCTTTGTAATCCCGTTTTAACCTTAAACATTATAAAAGATTTTTTCTGTTTTTTCTATTCATTATGATTAAAAATTAATATGAACCTATTAGAAAATATAAATTTTTATGATCCAAAATATTCAATCAAATCAAATTAATTTTATTCATATATGTTTATTTTTTGAAACAAATTAAACCTCCAAACATGATGAAAAATGTTTCTTCAATGAACCAATTTTTCAAGCATAAATTGATTATATATTAACTCTATCATAAGACACCATCATTATATGAATTTAATTTAATATTTATAGATATATAATATATATATTTACTGTAAATAATTCACATTTGGTATTTTTAATTAATTAAAATGTAGAAACATTATACCCTTTAAAACTGTTTTCAAAAAAATGCGTTTTTAAAGAAATAAATAAATGTATTAAAAAATAACGAATAAAGATGATTTAATTGTAATTAAATAGGATAAATTTAAATAAATAATTCATATTCTATTTTAAATAAAATATAAATTATAATTAAAATTTGGAATTATTTATTTACAGAAAATAAAATCACATTTCAAAAGAATCGCTATTTTTCCCTTTTCATTAAAAAAGAAATATTTTATTAAAAAAAAATTCAACCTAAGTTAATATTTATATTTGGATATAAAAAATTAAGTTAATTTTATCAAATACATTTTCTGAAATATGTATAAATAACTTATAATATGTTATAAAAAAAGTAACAAATAAAAATTTTGGATATTTTTTTAAGAATGAAATTATTTTTCTAAAAATTGAATGATAATTTAATAATAATTTATCAATAAATTTATATTGATTTGGATATAAATATATATTTTATAAATTATTTAAAATTATTTATAACTTTGAATTTAATGTCTAGGTTATAACATCTATATATTTCACAGGTCATTTATACTCTTTATTACGTGTCATGTATGCTATCGATCATAGTGTTACTATTTTAAAATATAAATGTGTTACAAAATAATTGTAATTGTGAGATTTAATTTTATTTTTCGGTGATCCTTATAAAATTATCCTTCAATAAATAATCACAAATAAATCCTTGTATTGGGGATCCTTGCTGAGAAACGTTAAATGCTCTTACTTTCATCAATTGCTCCAAAAAAATCGATGATGGGATTAAAATAAGAAATTAATCCTGAAAATTGAAAAGATGACCCATCCTACATATATTGATTCATTTCACATATTTATTTAGTGTGTTCTGTTTCCTTGTGGTAGCATAATAATTTTTGCAGATTAAAACATTCTTCATGTGACCAGTTGTATTCAACATGAAGTGGGTTAGAGACTTAACCAAATTTCCAATTGTAGTTAATTGAGTATCCATGGTAGCTTGGATGAAATTCACATTCGATCAATTATAAACATGTGGTCAATATAAAAATAATGTAATTTTATAGTTTACCAGCAAATTTAGTTGAAATCATTTATACAGATGATATTTTATGGTTTCTTGCATGGAAAATAAATAAAAATCATTCTAGCAGTTACATGACTATAACAGGTAATTGAATTAATAATTTGATAAATTTATTCAGTCACAACATATGTTTATATGGTCACTTCAGTTGGTCATGTTGTTTATTCCTTTGAGCATGCAGTCAGATGAAAATTCTTCCAGAGTTGATAGATTGACCTCAGGGTTGATCTACTTGATCATTTGGTCGATATAATATACATATGGTTGGTTCCATACATAATCATTTATATCATAATACACATTTTTTTTAAAAAAACATTTGAATAATAAATAATATGATTTGGGATAATTAAAATACAGAAATTGTAAAATAAACAAACATCATTCACATCATTAATGATATTATATGAGCTCGTATACTTGATTTGGGTGGCTCTTGGGGATCCAAATTCATCTAGTGGAATTATATTATATTAAAAAACACAATTAATAGATTTTTTTGGCTCTAAATGAAGCTATTTATGAAATACCATGTCATTAACCTCTATACTAGGATGAAATTGGTGAGTCCTATATGACCAATTTTAGTGTAATCGTATAAATGACACGACATCTAGAATTAATTTGGATGTGGATTATAACTGATCAAAGATAAAAAGTTATTATGTAAACCATTTAAAGAGACCCTTGGAATTAAAAGTGGGTGACCATCGCTTTATATGGTTTTCATGGAGAATGGGTCATCGATGAATGGAAAAAATAAATGAAGATAACTCTCAGATATGTTGGTATTTTTGATATATTTATAGGAGTTAGAGAGACTGATTACCATGAATATATTCCTTGAAAATTTATTTCCATTCACTATACATTCTATATTTCCATGTTGAGGAATTACACACTAGACCCTATGAATGTGGTTGGATATAATGGAATTTGACTTGAAGAAAATGTTTATTATATATTGAACATAATGGGTATCATCAATTAGAGTGAGAATGTGTTACAATGGATAGAGATAACTCTAATTTAGCTTAGGTGGCATTGTGAAAAATCCAAGATGAAACATGGGAGGAAAAATAATATATTTATATCTAGTCCATTAATGGTCTTCTTCCCTAAAAAGGATGAATGAGTCTTCTTGTGGTTGATAATCCCAATGATGGGAATGTTATAAATACCCCAACCATTATAGGAATGTATTTTCATTTAGTTTTAGTATTTGGAACTATATATTTTTTATATTGTGGTTTTTATAATGTTTATAAAGTGTTAGGATGGTTTAAAATGGATAGTGAAGAGATTATAGGAGGTTTACAAGGTTCTGGACAACATCATGAACCTGGTGGACTAGTACCAATACTTAATGTTTGTATTAGAGCTTCAAATCCACTATTAGCACCATTGGGAAAGTAGTGGGTTTGGACCATGTAACCAATAGGTGTTCTATTTTTCTAATATTGGGTTATTTTATCTTTTCATCCTAAATATTTTCCATAAATTATGAATTGAACATTATTTCACTCAAATTCAACCATTTCTACATATATTAGAATCTCATCCTCTTTTATAAACCTTTCAATTTGAATCCACCCAGCAATGTTGATCAAAGTGTCTATGATTGGTCATGAAGTCATTAAATATATAAGGTATGGTTTGTAAACATCCTCTGATTTTTTTGTACTTATATATTGTTAATGGTTTGGGTGTAAAACCATATTATCGTAATTTATGGATTATTTATAATTTTTACTATATCGGTTTCTATTCCATAAAGTTGTTATAGGGGTTATGTATAGGTGAATCAAAGGTGGGCATGCTACTTTTCTTTCTGAATTTCACCTTCTATTTTGGAAGACATGGAAACCGTATTATTATTATAATATAGTATGATAATTTTTCTTATGTAATGGAATATCCTCTTCCATTGGAATTAAAATAAGTCCAATAATGTTGAATTGAAAGGATACATTTTAATTATAAATATATTATTGAGAGTAGAACATGTTATGATATAAGACTGAGTGAACATAATTTAAAATTGAATGTTTTCATTTCATAAAGTGTTTGTGAATCTCCTTTAAAATATTTATGTATGTGTATATTTAATTGAATTATACTTATTATATTGGATTGAATTTATTAGTATACAAGTCTTCTAACATTTATTAATTACTTTATTAGAATTCTTAATTGTTACACATGTTCTGTAGTTAAACTAAATGAACTCTAGTACTGTTTTAATGCCCCTGTTTCGGTTTAGTGTCATTAATTTAGCATGATAGTTTCATTTTACTATCATTTATTCATGCTATAAATCTTTTTTTACTACACATGTAACCCTTTCATTGTAATTAATTTTTTAAAATGGTTATTTAATTTCAATTTCGGGATTATAAAGGTACCCTTCCTATTGGTTAATAGGTTAGTGGTTGTGGCAGGATCACAATTAAGTGTGCATTTTACACCTTTACCTCTTCCACAAGTATGGAAAACATGGTTAGCTTGAATAATTATAAAATATTCCCTTTCACGTGGGATATGTGTTTCACCTTGAATCTACTATTGGACATGTACCCTGATACTAGTATATATGTTGTCTCAAATCCCAGTGAAATCTTGTATTCCAGTTATGGTCCTTGATTGTAGTGGGGTTACTCATAAAAGAAATTATTTATATTTCAAAAATTTAATATAGCGTATTGGATATTTAGTGGAAAATTACTCTAATTTTATATTTTTCCATCATAAACTGATACATATGAAAACCATGTAAGTGTTGGGTGGTGACCACCTATTGGGTATTGTTATTGAAATTCCCTCCCTGTTTTCCAATGGGACACATGTGGATCCTTTTGTACATGACCAAGGATAAGGTAAAACACCTCAACAGTGGACATGAGGGATATTTTTAGGAATTTAGGGTGTTAAATATATATTGAAATGATGATATCCCTAGGTTTTCTCCCAGATATTGTTTGGAAAATAGGATAATAACATTTGGTCTTTAGGACATGTTTGGTTTTCTTGAAACACACACATAAATATTTATATACATACATATATATACATATATATACATATATATACATATATATACATATATATACATATATATATACACATATATATACATATATATACATATATATACATATATATACATCTATATAGATATATATACATATGCATACATATATATACATACATATATATATATATATATATATTGTCCCAGCCCTTCTTGTAAACCCCCTTCCATATCAAATCATGATAATGATTCATTATAATAGAGTTTATGTTTTTCTTAATTCTAAAATGTTTAGTTCTTCTTTTTTACTTATACTAGCATTATTATAGGTGACTGGAATAGCATATTGACATGTGATACAGTCATACGGAAATAACCACTTATAGTTTCACTCAGCTTGTAGATATTTTGAAAATTTTAGGTCTTTCAAAATATGATATTACATGTTCAGGTCATGTTATTCATCAAATATTGTGATTTATCTTGAAATATTCTATTTTTCAATTTATTGTAATCATTTTTTGGTTTTTCTATATAAAAGGTCATTCCAATATAAGCATGAGCCAAAATTCATTTTTAGATTTTCTTAAACGATGAAACCATCAACACAATTTATGTTATTTAATCCCTCGATTTTTATCTTATATATGTTAATTTAGAGGTGATTATAATGTCTTATTACATGTGATTTTGGTACTATACATGTATTTAAGTGATGGTATTTAAAAAACCACTCATTTCGTACCAAGTCTCTAAAGGTCCCCTTTTTTTATTTTTGATCAAATTTATTCTAATGTATATCATATTCATTAGTTATGTATTAATATATATAAATATATTTAATTATTATTATAAAATTATTAGCTGTTTATTTTTTAGAATATTATACAATAATTCGAATGATATCAACTGAATTAAGATGTGGTTTAATCACCTAAAAAGATATATTGGTTTATATTGACATTCCTTATTCTTTATTGTATTGATATTTTTGATAAGTATTGGTTACCTTCTTAAAAATGATGATTATTTATATCATGAATGTTGATACGAACAAATGAATATGATTTTAGTATATAAATTTTTATGAATTCATATTTGTATATGAAATATATAGCGTATCGTGGCCCACATCTTATGAGATTTTTATATAATTCAAGGCGATTCTATCACTGCCTATCATATCTATTTTTTTTTAAATGATATAACCTTCTAAATGATGTTAATGATTATATTAAAATGAAGTACTAATTATACAAGATATGTCAAAGAATCAATGTTATTCTAGATGGTCATGTAAAGTGAAAACTAAAGAGGATTTTATACCATTAATCCAATGAAGAAAATGAAATTGAATTTTCACAAACCGCATTCTTCCAAATGAGGGAATTAATTGAAATATGTCAAGAACTTCCTATCTCAAGATTAAGGAGAGATAATGACCCCCTAAGTCCCACCTATAACAGTCCCCAGGGAGGATACCAGCACTAATGGTTTAGAAATCTTAAGAAATTGGATGACATTATCCTTTTTATAGAAACCAAGATCAGGAGATAAAATTTATCAACCTCAAAAAATTCCAAGAAAAATATATATATAGAAAAACACAATCCCATATGAATGTTAAAGTAAAATATCAAGAAATAGAAATAAATATCAAATTTATGCACCAAAATTAAACTAAGAAGTGACATAACTACTATCCCTAACGTCTGAGCTAGTATGGTCCAACACGATCTGTGTAATCTCCCTAGAAATCTGAAAACAATTTTATATTTATAGGATGAGTATACAAGTATACTCAGTAGGAAAAGAAAAATTCACCCATTCCCAAGTGGTAGAAGCACACTAATGACACTGTGAGAAAAAAAAAACAATTTCAACAGTGCCTCACAAGGTATAATAACCACCAAACCTCACTAAGGAATGATCCCCGAATAACACAAGTAAAGTGAAGTAGTGTAGTAATCACATCGATATTTTGGTACCCACACCACTTCCCACATGTTAACTAGTCATACATAATGATGAATGTACTGATGATACCATTCTTGTACACAATCCCCACTGTCACAACCCTCACACACATACTTGGGCCACAAACCACACACATTCTACCCATAGACACCCGGGCCACAACCACCACACATCTTGCCTGTAAACATAAGGTCCATATCCCGAAGACACCTAGGAAGCAAACCAACTCTCACACATCTAATATCTTAAATCTATTAATAACACCCGAGCCATTACAGCCTACCCGAAATGTCATGGGTGATAAATATATAGAAGAGTGAGTATGGTGAAGTCAGTAACTTTCCATCCATCCTCCTACCGGGATGTTGGGAAAGATTCCCTCCCCCATAATAATGGAGGTGTTTAGGACATTTCTCTCAACAAAGGTGGGGTGCATATAGAAAATATAAGAAACTGCATGTTAATAAATATAGGTAAAAAACACTCTTCCCATCCTATGGGATTCCAACCATACAAGAAACCAACAAAAACAACCTTTCCTGCCATCCATACATGCACACACCACCAAGAACAACGGTCCGATGAACCCTGCTTTACTACAAGCCCCAATTAAAAATATACCCCATCTAATTCATTTTACCAATTATAATTCTGAATTATCAAATAATTCACATATTGTTTTCCATCCCTACCTAGGTAACTATAAAAAATTCAATAATTATATGGTGAAACTACCATACCAACCATTTCAAAGAAAAAAAAAAGAAAGAAACTACAAAAAACCTTCTTCAAGTTATCCCATCCAATTGATCCTCTCACAATGAAACCTGGAATCCCTACTACATAACAAAACCACACCCAACACACTGATAAACCTAGATTCATGAAAAAATCCAGATTTGCATCCCCCATACACAACCTCTTCCATAATGTGATCCCACTACATAACATGTCCATCTATTCCACAATTAGTCAAACTATCAGACTGAGATACCATCACACACCCCATAACACCCCGTACACACAATCACACCCCCATCCATAGCACTACGCAGCCAAAACAAAAAAAGGCTGAGCATAATAACCCAGATCACACAACCACAAAAATAAATAAATGTTTATTATGATTTAACATCACTAATTCCTTAATTCCTCTTGATAAGATATGGGAAATGATGTAATATATTTGATCACAAGGAATACATTTATTTATCCGAATATACATGATTCACCATTTTCCAATTCTTAGAGAACAAATCAAATAGGTACACAAATAGAGTCCACCAATGACCATGATTTTCAGAATATCTCAACCAACTAGATTCAAGACATGGATCAAGGATAACTTATAAAACCAAGTGATCATCATCATCTTCTAAGAACCACATTTATTAATTCTTATTATCTTCCTTATGTTTTTATATAACATTTCTCACAAGGATTCATAATTATACCGAACCCATATGATACACAATTAAAAAGATATTAAAGAAATACCTACTTAGAACAATAGGCGACCAATGATTATTCCTTGTGCCAAAACAGGGGGTACACGAGTTTCATGAAAAATAAAAGAAAACTGGATCGATGGATGTGAAAAACCACATGAATGCACATGAAGGGATGGCTCTAGAAACAATAAATAAAAAATAGAAACCCAATGGGATGAGCAGGTCTCAGCTTAGAAAATCCAGATCCAATATCATTGAAATAAGAAAGGGTTTCAAGGGCCATTAAAGTCAGATCATAGCCAAGACCACATGTATTGAATTTTTCAATGTCCTGAAAGTGTAAATATATTAATGATATAATTAATATCCATTGAAACACCTTTATAAACACCTAAAAGGATTTAAACTTGATATAAAATAAATAAAATGTAAGAGGGGAGAAAATAGAAAAACTGGGAAAAATTGGAACTGAGTAACTAATGAGTAAATCAATGGTAGAAATCCACTAATAGAGATTCACTGATGCTAAGCTATTGATGATGAACCACTGACCCTAATATAGTAATGTCGATCCACCGACATGACCAACCAATTCCAAAATCACTGATTCCCTAACTCACTGACGCCCAAACTCCCTGATTTGTTGACTCAAGGATGCCCTGACTCGCAAACACTAGGACTCACTAATTCCCTAACTCACAGATTCATTAACCTACCAATGCCCTAACTCACGAATGGACTAACTCAACAATTACCTAACACAATCACACCTAGAATCCATAACGCCTGGACCTTTCGACGGCCTGGCTCACCAATGCCCTAACTCACCGATGCATGGAGTCACTCACGCCCTATCCTACTGATTCCTCAATGTACTGATACCTCAAACTACTGACACCTCGAAACATTGACATATCTATTTATGAACACCTAAACCTGCTAATGGAAAAAATGGAAATTTGTAAAACTCTAGATAAGAGCTACCATTGCCTCCTAAAACACCCCTAACACTGTATATGAAAAATTATTGGACCCCATAGGTCCATGCAATTTCATCTTATACCTATCAAACTATTCTCACGCAAGAAAACTGAAAACCAAACCCCGATGAAAAAGGATTTTGAGCGACTAACCCGTAAGATTCCTCTCGAGGATAAACCACCTTGTTGGAGTGAAACCTCAACATCCAAGAACACCTTATCCACGATTTTTAGACCTAAAAAACCACAAGGAATTCCATACATGAACCAGAATTGCACTGATAAATCATATGAATCAGGGAATTTCTTCCCCCATGTCAATATACTATCCACATTGGGCAGAACTAACTCACCCACATGGGTTTAATCACATATTCATTAATGTGTCTTGATTAGGGATTAGTTCCTCCCATCATAATACTTAAAGACTTTATCGCTGGCCACATAACAAGGAAACAACTCATCTCATAGAAAACAAGGTTTAGTCATTACATATCATGAAAAAACTTGAGAAAAACTCAAAAAAACTTCGGGTACTGGGAACACATCAACGCCTCTCTTTCCCAAGTAATTTCCTCCAGGCCACCATGCCTCTACAACACGAGATCCAAGTGAATGGTCCTTCCACACAGAACCTTCTTCAATTGATCCTGGATCCCCACTAATCACTCCATGAACTTTGTGTCATCCTATAAATCCAACCCTTCCTAGTCAATGACGTGGGAGTCATTGTAAAGATACCAATGATGATGGGAGACATGATAGACTTCATGGACCTTTTCCAACTTTGGTGGAAACAACAATTGATATTCCACCTCGCCAACTTGTCTCAACACCTTCAATGGGATGATGCACCTGGGAGAAATTGTACTCACTAAGCCGAAACTCCATTACCCACATTGAGGGGAAACCTTCAAGAATATGTGGTCCCCAAACTCAAAATCCAAATGCATTCTCCTGCTATCGGTATACATATAAGGACCTGGCCTTAAAATATACAAAATCATGAATTAAGTTAATAATTCAAATTGAGGATTTTTTTCAGGTTTAGAGTTTTAGATAATTAGGACTGAACTATTACATCTCAAAAGATTAAAAAAGTATATTCTTCTACACAGTTTCCATTTTTTTCCATAAAATATAAACTCTTGAAAAAAAGAGTCATTTCTAGTTCCATGTTTAAGACAACATGACTTTTCCTTGATCCCATTCCTGACCCTATTCCACAATATGCCCTGTGAAAAACATTTGAAAAACATCAGGTGAGCATAAAAAGCTCAGTAAGGGATACACAAAGAAGGAAAATTGTTAGTTTTTCAAAACAATAAGTAAACAATGAATACATTAACATAAGTAATACATTTCACCTTTATGAAGTAGGAAATACTCTTCATTGAATAAAAGATCATTACATACCCTTTTGTAACCAAAATATTACCGTGAAACCCATATAAAGAACACATAACATATAAATGTAACTTGGGACAAAAACATACTTAAATTGAATAACCATACAGTCAACTTCAACACATAACACTAAATGGAATAGACATACAACCGACTTCCATACCAAATGCATTGGAGGTTATAATGTAACCACCCATCCTAGTTTTTACGGAACCACCTATCATTTGGTTTATCATGTAACCTCCTATCAAATGTCCACGTACCATTATAAAATCATAACACATAAAACCAATATAAAGGTATGATAACATTTACAAATTACAATCACAAAATATCATTTAAATAATTTCCATAAAATTATCCTTTATCAAAAAATATTTCAATACCACAATACATAAAAGAGTATATAGTATTTATTTTCTTTTAAAAACATTATGGCTTGTTGAGGAAGCCAAAGATCAAATAATACTCACGTCGGTGGAAAAGGTCGTTGTCACCACTTATGTTAAAAATGAACATTCTTTTTTCATTTAGTAAAATGCTTCATAGAATAATATTCCCTTTGAAAATTCAAGGGTGTTTATACAGCGTATAAAATAATGTCATTTATTAATACAAAATCTACCTCAATGAAAGGAGATTGAGACGAAGTCCCTTACTTTGTGTCTGACTTGACCCGTTTGTTATTTAATCTCATGAATAAAAAACTTAAGTTAATTTATACTTTATTAGGCACATTTTCAATTCTATTATTCCTTTTTATCACTTATTACCATGTTATAAACATTACATAGTCATTTATGTTAATAACGGTTTTTTTTTATATTTGGTACATGTGTCGAAAATGAAAACCTTGTATTTAAAAGTTGTCCATGTTGTCATTAGTTCATTATATACAGAATGATATTCATTATTTGGATATAATATATATCATATATATCTATTATATATTTATATATATTTATAATATTACATATCATTTGGAGGTACAAAATGAAATGCACTGTTCATGGAGACGATAAGACGTACGTATGCATGAACGCTACTTTCATTTCAATTTCTTATTTCAATGGAATTAAAGCATAATGATACATAGGAATATTCAAATTATAGTATAGTATCATATATAATATCATTAACTCCATCCATTATTTGTCCCATATATGGAATTAATGAGTCATATCACTTTCAGTGGGCAGTAGTCCTCACTTATTCAAATGAAATTATCGCATTTATCAATAATGGAAACTATAATGGTAAACTATAAAAGAAAAACACAGAAGCATAAATCAAACATAAAAATAATATATATATCATATATAAATATAGTTTCATCTTAATGTCCACCATGATATGTGGTAAGAGATAATCAAATAATCATCGTCTCGTGAGACATTAGTTTTCCATCCACAGAAACATTATTTTCTTGATCCATTAGATGGAGGTGTGTGTAAGTGTAGTTTGAATCCTTCTCATACCCTCATCCTAGTATAATTTAGATACTGTTGTTTCTATAAAATAAAGGAATAAAAATAGTTTAGGGGGCTGGAGAAGTAAAATAAAAGAAAACAATTTAGGAGAAACTGTTACCTTTAATTTGGGTAACTTTCATTGGTTTGAACCAAAAGGACTTCTTGAAGTCCCTTCTACCTAAGATAAGGATTCTATGTGGAAGAGAGAGATGTAGATAGCTTAATTGGGAAGAGTTTGGATGAGTCAAAAGGCTTTGCAGGTGTGTGGAATTGGTTAGAAGTGATCTCTTTTTATAAGGGAGAGGAGGGGCTCTTTAGGGAAGTGTGGAACTATTATTTTATTATATAATGATATTTGGTTTATAAAGGTCCATAAATATTTAATGTAGAAGTTAAGATGACTCATATTCAAAATAAAATCATCCAATAAGAAATGGACATGATTTGGATAATATTTGAATCATTATAATCTTATTTATTTAAATCATTTATTATTGAGGTAAACACTGAATCATTACTGTGTCATAAATAATTTAATTTATTTGATGTCTAAAAATTCTAAAAAGCTACCATGATGTATGAAATATTTTTTTATTTTCAATGAATATTTATTTTCAAAAGGATAATTTATATAAACCCTTGAAAAAATTAATTTTGTAAATGATATTTTCTTTTGCCATTTTGTCCTTTACTTTAAGTTAATTAATCTAAATTATCATTATCACTTCCAAGTGGCTGAATGGGGTCCCAAAATAGACCCAAAGATGCCCATTGTCGTTAATGACTCAACCAATATGGTTTGGACATGTGTTATGGTAATTGTGAATTATTATAATATTCTGTTTACCTTTAAATACCATATTTATTTGTAAACATTGTAAATAAATGTCAAAAGTGACTATTCACAAAAAATTATTTTCATCTTATTAAACCAAATTTTAATAGTTAATAAAAACCATGTATGTCTGATTTTCTAAATTCAATTCACGTAAGTGGTAAAATTTCTTTTAAATGAAAAATTCAATTTTTGAACTACTACGTGGTGGTTTCACTATTCATCAAAAATTGATGTTTTTCAGAAAAATACAAAAAATTCAGCCTAATCTATATTTAATACATTGAAATCAAAAATTATGTCCATTTTACCAAATTCAAAACATATTAGATGGATTAATTGATTTAAAATTAATTTCTGTTTTCAAAACAAACAGAGTGTTTTTAAGAAACAATATCTATCAAAAGATTGATAGTTTATTATGTCCAATTTCAACGTGAAATTGCTTAAAAATACCAACAATAGATTAAATGGTAAAAATATAATCTATTTAAACTGTAAAAACAATTTTAATGATAATATATCCATATAAATATATTAGATTAAAATGCAATTTTGAATTAAAATATAGTATTTTTCACTATTTATAAAAAATGAACTTTATCAGAAAAATAAAAAACAATTACCCAATGTAAATTTTTATGTCCTGATTATAAAGAAGAATTTTAATTTTTTAAATAGAACATATAAAAGTGGAAATAATTATATTTAAAAAGGGATCTCCATCAAAAAGCAGTAAATCAACCCTGTAAACAATATTAGAGTATTTTTTTCTTAAAATTGTATTTATTCAAATTTTAAGCCTCTAACTTTTATTGGATAAATGTAAAAACATTTAACAGACATGTATAATCACATTTTAGTTATTTCTATTCATTCATACCAATACAACGGCTAGGTGTTAACTACCAATTAAAATAATAATATTACATTATTAGTGTGTAACATAAGATTTCAAAGAAACCTGTTTTTGCGTACCAGGTACGCTATCGAACATAGCATCCCCTTTAAAATAAAATTAATATTTAATTCACAAATTTTAATAATTATGAAAAGTTTCTTATTCCTTATTTATCTGGGACTTTATTTCCTTTCCCCCTTTTGAGAATTGCGTCCTCGCAATTTTATTCACTTATAAAATAAGTGGGGGTATTTATATCTCAGGGAATTTTCATATTCTAACGTTTCCTCTTCAACCATATTGCTTTTCCAAAAAATCATTACATTGTGAATTACTTTATTCCACAAAACTTGCTATGTACGGTCAAGAATCATGACTATTTGTTCTTCATAAGAGAGATTTTCTTCCAACTGAACTACCTCTGGACTCAAAACATGAGATGGATCTGGAATATACTTTCTCAACATCGAAACATGAAAAAAAATTTGTACCTGGGATAAACATGGAGATAAAGCAACTCTATACCCAAATAATCCAACTTTCTCCATAATTTCATAAGGTCCAATGAAACTCGGACTCAACTTTCCCTTCTTACCAAAATTAATCACACTTTTCCATGGAGAAACTTTGATAATGACATGGTCAACTACCTCAAAAAAAGATCCTTCCTCCAGTTATCTGCATAACGTTTCTGTCTGCTCTAAGCTGTTGTCATGTGATTCTGAATCAACTGCATATTCTCTTCCATCTCTTCTACCAATTCTAGTCCCATCAGCAACCTTTCACCTACTTCATCCTAAAAATCTGGAGTTCGACAATGATTTCCATATAATTCCTCAAATGGATCCATTTTTATAGTAGAATGAAAACTTTTATTATATAAAAATTCAACAAATGAAAGATGTTGGTCCCAACTTTCCTGATAATCCATAGAGAAATCAAGTAACATATCCTCCAATGATTGAACTATTCGTTCTGATTTCCAATCTGATTGAGGATGAAAAGATGTAATAAAATATAATTCAGTACCTAATGACTTCTGAAGGCCTTTCCAAAAGATATAAGTAAACCTAGGATCATGATCAAATACAATGGAGAGGGGAAATACATGCAACCTGAATATCTCTTTAACATTCAACCAAGAAAGTTTATCTAGAGACAATGTATCTCGAATAGGAAGAAAATGAGCATATTTATTAAATTGATCAACAATAACACAAATTGCATTATTACATCAAGATGTTTTTGGTAATCCCAAAACAAAGTCCATGGATATATTTTCCAATTTCCCCTCTGGCACCGATAAAGGCTAAATCATCTCATTCGGTAAATGCCACTCTGCTTTAAACTACTGACAAGTGAAACACTTCATAGTAAAATCAGCAATATCCCTTTTTATTCCATCCCACCAGTAATACTCATGTAGATCTATGTACATCTCTGTACTTCCAGGATGAACTTAAAATAAAGAACTATGAGCTTTACATAACAACTCATTCTTAAACTGTGAATCACAAGGAATACATAATCTCTTCCCATATCTCAATATACAATCATTATCAACGTTTATATTAGAAAAAATAACCTTCTGAACCAACTCTACCTTTTTATGCAAGTCATTGTCTTCCTTCTGCACTTTCTTAATTCTGTCTAATATATATGATTTCACTGACACCTGAAACAAAATAGAAGAAGTTTCTACACCATCAACTTCTATGCTAATGATCATCAAATCAAAAACCAAAGGATCTCGTTTCAAACATAACTTGGTTAATGAAGCATTAATTTTTCAAATCAAACCATCAACCACTTTATTTTCTTTTCCCGGATGGTAAAGGATTGTAAAATCATAATCTTTAATTATTTCCAACCATATCTTCTGTCTCATGTTCAATTATTTCTAAGTGAAAATATACTTCATACTTTTGTGATTGGTATATATTTCACACTTCACTCCATACAAATGATGCCTCCAAATTTTTAAATAAAAACCAAGAGCATCTAATTCCAAATCATGTGTAGGGAAATTTAAATAATGAGGTTTCAAATGACGTGAATCATAAGCAATTGCCTGATCATTCTACATAAGGAAACATCCAAGTCCATTCAATAACGCATCACTGTAAATAAAATACTCACAATTTCTGGAAGGCAGTTCAAAAACTAGAGAATTCACCAATCTCCTTTTCAATTCCTAGAAATAATCATCACTGCAACACCCCAAGCTTCTACGGTACGTTTCCCTTTGAATAATGCGATAGCGTGTGTTGTACGCAACCTCGAGTTCTAACACACACCACAACTAATTAAACTAGCCGTTGTGAATAGTAATACCTAATTTTTGAAATCATATATATTCTATATTTCAAAATGGACTTCATTTTTGGATTCGGAATATCAAAATTAGCCTAGGGTGAAATTTTGGTACATTTCGGATAACTTTCATATTTTGATGAATAGTGAAAATTTCTAAATTTTAATTAAAAACAACTTTTTTAATAAAAATAATTAGTAGTGATAAATTATGAATTTGAGTGGTTTTAAAGTATATTTAGAATATATTTTTACCATTCAATTTAATGTTTATCATTGGACATAATTTTACAATTAAACCGAACATAAACAAGTGTCAATCTTTTGATAGTTATTATCTCTTAAAAACACGCTTTTTGTTTTGACAGCGGGAATTAATTTTAAATTAATTTCTGCCACTTCTGTGTTTTGAATTTAGGAAAATGGATTCCATATTTGGAATCAGGATGTTCAAATTGTGTAAATAGGTAACTTTTATTTTTACACATTTTGAATAATTACTGCGGTAAATATTTTATTTACCATGGTTAACGGTAAATCCGGTAAATAAGGGTTAAACAAATAATATTATAATAATACAAAATTACCCTAAAACGTGTCCTAACCTTATTGGTGTACACATACCCGACCATGGTCATCCTTGGGTCAATTTGGGGACCCCTTGGAGCCACTTGTAAGTGATAATGACACATTATATTAATAAAGTTAAAATAAAAATAAAAATGGCATAAGATTACATCTTTTAGAAGAACAATTTTTACATAGGGTTATACATGTTGGATGTTCGATTGTAAATATTCATTAGAAAGCTAAAAAGATTTCCTACATAATGATATTTTATTTATAATTTTTAGACATTAAATAATTTATTTTATTTATGACACAATGATGATTCAGTAATTACTAAAATAGTGAAAAATAAAAATAATTGATCTTATAAATACCCAAATAATTATAATATGAAACTTTTAATGAATTAAACTAATTTTCTATGATAATATGATATATTAGTATTGATTTAATTGACTTTGTTCGAAGTAATCAATCTGTTAGGAGTTTCACAAAAATCAACTATTGAATAGTGTCAAAATTGACATAAAAGAGTTCTTAAAACAAATATTATATTTTTAATTGATATTAAATTCCTAAAAATCTAAGGATCGGCCAAGAGACTTATATTATTATAGGTCCTCATTAATGGACCACTTGGGGGTCGCTTGGATGTATATAGTAAGTTTATTAACCATATTATATAAAAATACAAAGAGACATTGTAAAAGTGAAACTAATTAACTTAGAGTTAATACTTAAAGATAAGGTTAATATAAGTACCCAAACCTGTCTAAATTCTATTGGATGAGTTGTTTTCGACCTATCCCCACCTCATCCTTTGAATAGTCAACTTTGAGGCCTTTAGAAACCGAATATTAATTTATTATAAATTAATATTTCTAGCTTTTCCAAAGGTGCCCCTCACCCCTCTTATAAAAGGGCACTCCTCCTTATCATTTCTTCACACCTCTAAAGCCTTTTGGTTCGGCCAAACTCTGCCCAAATACTCTCCCAACATCCCTCAATACAACCTAGTGGCCTTAGTTTGATCAGAAAGCCAACCTAAGGAGCCCTTTTGATCAAATCAAAAGGAAGAACCCGAAGAAGAGGTAATGATTTCACCACCCTTTTCTAAGTTCATTTCTTCTTCCACTTCTTCTTCCTTTGTTCTTACCATTCTGAAATAATAACTCCAGTATCTCACATATACTGTGATGTTATTATAAGTATGGTACAACCATATTCAGTATTCTATCCACCCTTTGAATAACATGTCACCATACGTGCGTACGTACGGCTTACCGTCTCCACGTCGTGGTGTAATTGTTATTCAATATAATATTATTTGGATGGGTATAATAATGATGTGTAACTCATGTAAATAATAAATATAACATGTTAATGATTCTGTATATATGATATACCATCCATTTATATATTATTTTAATATCAAAAGAATGATATTGTCGCTCGTGCGTACGTACGGACTACCGTCTCCACGAACGCGATGAGATTCATTCTCCATCGTAACCATTAAAGCGTAATTATCATTTTATTATTTAAAAATGATGTTTAAGGACTTGATATCATTCTGGATATGAATAATATACAACCTATCCTTTACAAACATGTCTTACGTAACAAAACATGTGAAAGAAAACAAGTAAGTTAACACCCGAAACAACGATAATACTAAGATATTATTATCAAATCAATATTAAAAGATCATATATGATATCATATTAATGTATATGATTCTTGTATAATTTAATAACAATTATTTCACCATTATACAGGAGGTTAACCTACCACAACCAAGGAAAAGTACAAGGTAAGGGTTTACTTTACAACCTCTTCATTATCCAAGGTTGTTTATACGTAATAATCTACTGGGATCTCTTTATCATCCACATCCATGTTTCTTCGAAATGTATTTCAAAACATTTTTACTATTTACAAGAATATGGTTTAAAGTCATTTATACCCTTGTTTGACTTTTATAAGAGGTTTATAAAGGAATCTTTCCGTCGTTTTCAAAACAAGGTCCTTTTTAACCTTTTCGACAGAATTGAGGTAAGAATGTTTTTTTTAACTTATACGGCGGGTGCGGTTATTTTACGCCGTTATAAAATCTTCAAAGCTTTCCTTACAAGCTTATAAGAATATTTTCAAAGAAAATGTTTTATTTTATATGGATCTTAAATGATTTCAAAATAAAAGGAGATACTTCTTTAAAAAGAATTTTGATTTCATCTATGTCAACATCCTTTGATGGATTTTAAGATTATTTGAAGTTGATTTATTATGATACAAAACTTCTATATTGTATTGAAGGTTTTGTGATATGTTTGACTGTGGATGTGCTATTTTTATACCATTCATAATTTATGGTGAAATTATTGACATTTCGTATGCTAGTTTTAATACGAATGTTTATGTTATGTTTAAACCTTTTCATATGGGAATGCATTGGACTTAATAAGTGACGGGTGGAGCCCGCTATAGCTCCTCGATGCATCGGTAGGTCTCATGAGACAAACTAGTGTCTTGGCACAAGGCCTTGACAAAATCTTATTTGTAGTCTTGGCACGAGGCCTTGGCTATGTGGTTATGATAGTCTGGCATTATGCATTCCAACATTATGAAAGTGGTTATTGATTTTTGCATGTGATTATTCGATTAGTAGAATATCCATGTGAATAAGTAAATGGCATTATTTCATTTTACTTTTGCCATACCATGTTGAAGTTCAATTTTAAAAGGCTTTTGTTTTAGTAATGCATTGCCTTAAATGTTTATTCTTATTTATGAATGTTTCCGCTATATTGTTATCCTTACTGGGCATTTGAGCTCACCCCTTTTCTATGTTTTATTTTTCCCCATGATGTGAAGAAGTAAATTATGAATGACCTGCAGGGATATTATGAGGGGATAGTAGTGTGGATTATGGAGACATTATGTTATTGTAGTAGTTTTTCATTTTATTATGTAATGTAAAACTTATGAATATATCTAGTGTTTCCAAGGCTACTAAACCAATCGGTCTTTCGAGATTTGATCTTTCTTGTGATCATTCCAATGTTATGTAATAATGCACCGACTCTGGGTAACTGGGGTCGGGGCGTTACAATCACATTCATTTTTCCAATTGAACTTCAGACCTTTTTGAGTTAACTTAGTCATTGGTATAGATAACCATGAAATAATTCTCAATGAACCTTCTGTAATAAACTTTCAAACCAAGATAACTATGAATCTCGATTATATTTGTGGGTCTTGGGCATTATTCCACAACTTTTCATTTATCAAGATCAACAGTTATGACATTTTTTTGAAACAATGTGACCAAGGAATGAAATTTGTTGCATCCAAAACTCACACTTGCCGAATTTCCCAAATATTTTCTTTTCCTTTATGGTTTTCAAGAAAACCCTTAAATGACTTTCATGTTCCTCCTTACCTTCGGAATAAACCAAAATATCATCAACGAAAACAACGAAAAACATATCCAAGAACTCACGGAAAATTCTATTCATAAGATCCATGAATACAACAGGTGCATTGGTTAACCCTAATGGCATAACTAAAAATTCAAAATGGCCATATCTAGTATGAAATGCAGTATTTAGAATGTCTTCTTCCTTTACTTTCAACTGATGGTACCTTGATATCAATCCAATCTTCGTAAAATAGTGAGAACCCTTGAGATGATAAAATAAATCATCGATATGAGGAAAAGGATACTTATTCTTAATAGTGATGTTATTAAATCCTCTATAATCATTGAAAAGTCTCATTGAACCATCTTTATTTTTAACAAACAATATAGGAGCACCCCATGGTGATGTTCTAGGTCGAATGAAACCATTATCTAATAACTCCTGCAATTACTTATTTAACTCTAAAAGTTCAATTTGAGCCATTCGATAAGGGGGTTTTGAAATTGTCTTAGCATCAGGAACTAAATCAATAGTAAATTCAAAATCCCGATCAGGTATAATACCAGAGAAATCATCAAGAAAAACATCTATGAACTCATTTACCACTGGCACATTATTAATCTGAACAGTTCCATTATTTTTAACAATATGTTCATGGTAACATCATTTCCCTTTTTTACTAGTTTCTCATCTTCCTGATTTGTTATCAAAAGAAAGGGTTAATTCGTGAACACAAACTATAAATATTTATGAAAAGAAACATCATTATCTTGGAAGTCAATCTAAGAATGAAAATCAGATAGCCAATCCATACCCAAAATAACATCAAACTCTACTAGAGACAAAAAAATAAGGTATGTAGGTAGACTATTTCTACACACAAGGATATGAATGTTCTTATGTTTTCATTTTGTCTCAACATTTCATACAGGTGTTTTTACCATAAGTTTTGTATGCATATCTTGAGATGGAATTCCCAATTTACTAGAAAACATCTCATAAATGAACGAGTTTTTAGACCCTAAATCAAAAAACAGATTTCGAAAATATAAAAAAAAAATAGTGTACCTGATACTACTTCGTTCATTGGCCCAAAATCTGCTGAAGTAGTTGTAAAGGATTTCACCACCCCTTTGTGCTTGTAGTCCGGATACTTTCTCTCGGTTGATTTCTTCATTGGACACTCATTTTCATAATGACCCATTTAATTACACTTAAAACATCTTACTAATGGATTTTCATTTCCTGCTCCATCATCATCTTTACAGTTACGAGCAATATGACCAGACATACCACATCGGAAGTACTTTCCATAAATTGATAAACATTCTCCAGGATGATTTTTACCACACTTCTCACAAGTTGGATATTTAATTTTCTTACCTCTAGGATTCTTTTATGAATTCTTTCCCTTTGACTACCACTAGACCTCTTATCCTGTTGTTTATTAAAGAACACATGATCATCTTCAAACTCTATTTCCACCGTCTCTGCACATCGAACTATTTTTTCATAACTTTTGAACTCACAAGAGTTTAACACTCATTGATATCGTGGATTCGGTCCTGAATAAAATTAATTTATCTTACTATCAAGATCTCAGATAATATTTGGTGCATACCTTTCCAGTCGAGTGAACTTTTCTTCATAAGTAGCCACATAGTCATCCTCCTACCTCAATGATAGGAATTTTTTTTCCATTCTAAGACGAACAACCTTAGGAAAATTTTTCTCAAGAAACATACCTTTGAATTCATCCCAATAAAGATCATAAATCTCCTCACTATCCCTTTTGATGTTTCGAACAACACATAACATAAAAAATCTTCTCCAGTGCATTAATCCACCCTTCAACAAGCACAGGTTCAGAGGATCCCTTGAATGAAGGGGGTGTTGCCTCATGAAATGCTCCACTACTAACATGTTCCTCTACAGTTGATCTATCTAATATTGTGCATGGATACCACCATCATTTATATCCTGAGTCAATTGTTTCATCAATAAAGCAAATAGTTCAGTTCCGATTCCGACCATATCAGGTTGCTGATTTTGAAGTTTGTCTTCCTCCTGATGTCGTCACAACATAGCTGGCATGTTTCCTCTACGGAAAACAATTTTGAACACATAAATATATTAAGCGAAGAAACATGGTAATCTGTAACTGCTATATCATTTCAAAATTACCATAAATAAATTTATGGACTTTTATTTAACAATACACTAGCTCTTAATGTTATCAAAACCAACCTTTGATACCAAATATAAGGACACGACATTAAAACATACATAATCTTGAATTAAGTTAATAATTCACATTGAGGATATTTTCAGGTTTAGAGTTTTAGAGAATTAGGACATAACTATTACATCTCAAAAGATTACAAAGTAGACACTTCTACACAGTTTCCATGTTTTTTTCATAAAATATAAACTCTTGAAAAATGAGTCATGATTAGTTCCATTTTTAAGACAGCATGAATTTTCCTTGATCCCATCCTTGACCCTATTCCACATTATGTCATGTGAAAAACATTTTAAAAAACTCTGGATGAGGATAAAAACCTCATTAATGGATACACAAAGAAAGAAAACTGTAAGTTTTTCAAAACAAAAAGTAAACCATGAATACTTTAACATAAGTAATACTTTTCACCTTTATGAAGTAGTAAATACTCTTCACTGAATAAAAGATCATTACATACCCTTTTTAACCAAAATATTACCATGAAACTCATATAAATAACACATAACATATAAAGGTAACTTGAGACATAAAAATACTTAAATGGAATAACTATACGGTCAACATCCACACATATCTCTAAATGGAATAGTTATACAGCCGACTTCCATACCCAATGTAATGGAGGTTATAATATAACAACCCGTCTTAGTTTTCACAGCACCACTTGTCCTTTGGTTTATCACGTAACCACCCGTCAAACGTCCAATACCATTATAAAATAAAAACACATAAAACCAATATTAAGTAATGATAACATTTCCACATTTAAATCACAAAATATCATTTAAAAATATTGACATAATAGAATATTTTATCAAAACCAGTTTCAATACCAAAATAAATTAAAGTGTATATGGTATTTATTTTCTTTTAAAAACATTTCAGCTTGTTGAGGAAGCCAAAGATCAAATAATACTCGCGGTGGAGAAAAAAGTCATTGTCACCACTTACGTTAAAAAGGAACATTGTTTTTGTCATTTAGTAAAATGCTTCATAGAAATAGATTCCCTTTGAAAAGTCAAGGGTGTTTATACAACATATAAATGAAAGTCGTGTATTAAAACAAAATATGCCTCAAGGAAAGGAGATTGAGACGATATCTCTTACCTCGTGTCCAACTTGACCTGTTCATACTTTATTCTTCCGAATAATAAACTCAAGATAATTTTTACTTTCTTCAGAACATTTTCCAATTCTATTATTCCTTTTATATCACTTATTAACATTTTATAAACATTACATAGTCATTAGTTTTAAAAACGGTCGTTTTGTCACTATTTGGTACTTGAGTCAAAAATGAACACCAAATATTTACAAGTTATCCATGTTTTCAATAGTTCATTATATCTAGAATGATATTCATTATTTTGATATCATATATATCATGTATATCCAGTATATAAATATATTTATAACAGTACATATCATTTGGAGGTAAGAAATGAAATGCATCGTTCATGGAGACGGTAAGTCATACGTACACATTAACGCTACATTAATATATATTTCTTATTTTAATGGAATTAAAACATAATTATACAGAGGTATATTAAAATTATAGTATAATATAATATATAATATCATTAACTCTATCCTTTATATGTCCCACATTATTCATTAACGAGTCCTATCACATTGAGGGGGCGGGAGTCCACACTTCCTCAAATGAAATTATCACGTTTATCCACAACGGAAACCATAAAGGTAAAATATAATAGAAAAATAAAGAAGCATAAATAAAACATAAACATAATATATATATCATATATAAATATAGTTTCATCTTAATTTCCACCATGATAGGTGGTAGGAGATAATCGAACAATCATCATCTTCTGAGGCGTTAGTTTGCCATCCACATAAACAATATGTTCTTTATCCATTAGATGGAGGTGTGTGTAAGTGTAGTTCAAATCCTTCTCATAAAAACATCCTAGTATATTGAGGATTATGTTTTTCCTATAAAATAAATGAATAGAAAGAGTTTAGGGGTTGGAGAAGTAAAATTAAAGAAAACAATTTAGGAGAAACCATTACCTTTAATTTGGATAACTTTCTTTGGTTCAAACCAAAAGGACTTATTGAAGTGACTTCTTCCTAAGGTAAGGATTATATGAGGAAGATAGGGATGTAGAGAGCTTAATTGGTTAGAGTTTGGACAAGCCAAAAGGCTTTAGAGGTGTGTGGAATTGTTTAGAAGTGGTCTTCTTTTATAAGAGAGAGGAGGGGCTCTTTAGGAACGTGTGAAAATATTATTTTATTATAAAATGATATACAGTTTCTAAAGGTCCAAAAATCATTAAAGTCAAAGATAATATGACTCATATTTGATATAAAATCATCCAATCAGAATTGGACATGTTTGGGATAACATTGTAATCATTATAATCGTATTTATTTAAATCATTTGTTAATGAGGTCAACAATGCATCATTATTGTGTCATAAATAATTTAGTTTATTTGATGTCTAAAAATTAAAAAAAAACCATGATGTAGGAAAGATTTTTATCCTTCCAATTAATATTTATAGTCAAAATGATAATTTATATAACCCCTTTTAAAAATTAATTTACTAACAGATATTTGCTATTGTCATTTTTGCCTTTACATTAAGTTAATTAATCCAAAATTATCATTATCACTCCCATGTGATTCAATGAGGTCCCAAAGACGACCCAAAACTACCATGGTCGTTAATGACTCAACCAATAAGGTTTGGAAAAGTGATAAGGTAATTTTGAATTATTATAATATTTTTTTTACATTGAATGACCTTATTTACCTTTAATCGCGGTAAATAATAGTCAAAAGTTACTATTCATCAAAAATTGTTTTCATCTAATTGAACCAAATTTTACTTACTAATAACAACCATGTATTTCATATTTTTTATATTCAATTCATAGAAGCGGTAAAATTTCATTTAAATGAAAATGTTAGTTTTTAACAACTACTTTGTGGTTTCACTATTCATTAAAAATTGATGTTTTTTTCAGAAAAATACAAAACATTCAGCCTAAGCTATATTTGATACTCTGAATTCAAAAATGATGTTAATTTGACCAAATTAGAAACATATTAGTTGGATTAATTTATTTAAAATTAATTCCCATTGTAAAACAAATAGCGTATTTTTAAGAAACAATAACTATCAAAAGATTGACAGTTGATTATATCCAATTTTAATGTGAAATTGCTTCAAAAGACCAAAAATAGATTAAATGGTAAAAATATAATATATTAAAACTTTAAAAAAATTAAAAGGTTAATCTAACCATATAATTTAATTAGATTAAAAGGAAATTTTGATTTAAAATACTGTATTTTTCACTATTCATTAAAAAATGAACTTTATTAGAAAAATACAAATAATTTACCCAAAGTAAATATTGATGTCCTGATTCTAATGAAGAATTTTATTTTGTCAGATATAACATATAAAAGTGATAGAAACTAGATTTAAAAATTTTTCTCCATCAAAAGGCATTTAATTGACCCTTTAAAGAATATTAGAGTATTTTGTGCATAAAATTGGATTCATTCACCTTTTAATTCACTAAATTTCTTTGGATAAATGTAAAAAACATTTAACAAACATGTATAATAACATATTAGTTATTTCTATTCATTCCTGCCAATAAAATGTCTAGGTGTGAACTACCATTTAAATAATAATATTTTATTATTAGTGTGAAACATAAGATTTCAAAGAAACCCATTGATGCATATCGGGTACGCCATCTAATATAGAGTACCCTTTAATGTAACATTAATATTTAATTCCCAAATATTAATAATTATGAAAAGTGTCATATTCCTTATTTAGCTGGGAAGTTACAAAATGACTTCTTCCAGTCATGTGCTACCTTCATCCCCTCACAGACGAGAATGAACTTCTCTATCATAATCTACACCACATCTGGGCCAAAAACATCTACCTCCCCAACTTCTGTCAAGCCCAAGGGTGAATGACATGACCTCCCATATAGATATTTTAATGGTTCCATACCAATTGAAGAGTGATATGTATTATTTTAAGAAAACTGTACCAAAAAAATGTTGCACCCAAAACCAACTAAAGTATTGAAGACATTCCCATAACATGTCCTCCAACACCTAGATGGTCCTCTCTATTTGTCCATGCGTATGAGGGTGGAATGCAGTGCTGAGGTGTAACTGGGTGGAGAAGGAATGTTTCATTCCCCTCCATAATCATGATGTAAAAAATGTATCTTGACCTAAGATGATGGATCGTGGAACTCCATGAAGTCATACCAGCTCATCCACATACCCATGTGATAAGGAATCCACTACGCTCAACTTGTTGATCACTAAGAAGTGAGATTATTTTTTCAACCGACCCACTACTTCCCAGACTACCCCACATACTCCTCGGTCCCTAGGTAATCAAGTGACAAAATCCATCAATATTTCATCCCACTTCCACTCGAGGACATCATGGGGCTGCAACAAACCACCAGGAACACAGTGACCAGCCTTCACTTACAGAAACTCAAATAACTTTTACACAAACTCGATCACTACTACTTTATCTTGGTCCACCAAAACTATTCCCTCAAGCCCTAGAACATCTTGGTAATTCTTGGGTTTACCGCTAGGGGTGATCTACGAAATTTACATAGAACTTACTCACACATTTCCACTAGAACAAAAATCTTCCAATGGAACAACATATGATTCTTACCATCCTCCAACAATCCTTTTGGAGCATCAACCATTTCAATGAAATCACACATTGCCTCCATCTTTGAGTCTACCCTCTGAGAATCCTCCACCTTCTTCCCCAAGGATGACTATATCTTCATCTGAAACAAACAACCTCTGTCGGCATCCATTCCTAAATCGATGTGAATGGAATCCAACTCCTCGAATGCTATCCAAGAATTTTCATATTCCTAAACCACTTATATCTATGAATTCTTACTCAAATCAATGACCACAATGTTTCCCTTACCCTAGGTGTATTATTTTTATAAATTTTAACTAGTAGAGACTCTATCCACATTAACTACTGCAAGTTCAAGTCTTAATGTAAAAAGATGTACCTAAATCTCTTCTAAACTATGAAGACCTCAAAGGACTCCCCAATGAGGTAATATCACTATAGATTTAGTGAGAACATGATCGCTTCTTAGTTCCATATCAATGGTTTCATAGTTAAATTCATTAGGGCATAACTACCTAGTCCCATATGAGATCACTCCCCATTGCTGCCTTAGCACTCACCCCAATTCAAGATGGGAAGAATCACAAAAAAACTCAAATATCTGCCTCTCCTCTATAAGACTAAGAATTTCAGTAGTGAAAAACTTCCCCTTCAGATAGTTTATCAATTCATGGCATTGCTTTCTCGACACAAAATCTTGGAATTTCCTGGTAATATCATTCAATGAAGCTGCGACGTAGGAGATATCTGGTACGAATCTCCAATAGTATACTTCAAGACTTAGGAAACTAGTATCCTCTTCCACATTGTTGGGTGTTTCACAAGAAATAACAACCAAAACCTATGATGGGTCCACTTCTATTCCCTGCTGAGACTTCCCACATCCATGTAAGTGGACCTATTGTGTCCAAAACATGCACTTGGATAGGTTTCCGTAAAGGGGGTGGGGTTGAAGGACCTTTTGGGATGTCTCGAGATGCTCAATATGCTTCTCCTCTGACATTGAGTAGATTAGGAAGTTATCAATGAATAAAATGATGAACTAGTAAAAGAACATATGAAATATAGATTTCATGAGCCCCATGAACATGGCTAGTGCATTTGTAACACTGAAAGACATAAATATGAAATTGAAGTGCTTATACCTACACCTGAATGCAGTCTTCAAGAAGACAATCTACTTCAACCTCAATTGGTTATGTTCAGACCGCATATCGATCTTGGAAAACCATATTTATCCCCTCATCTAGTAAAAATGATCATCTATCATCAAGAGAGGGCAACATCTCTTGATTGTCACCTGATTCAGTCTCCAGTAGTATATGCACCACCTTACACCACCATTTTCCTTATTAAAAAACAAGACCGAAGCACCCCATGGTTATACACTAGGTTAGATTAAATCCTTCTACATCAGGTTGTTAATTTGTGTCTGAAACTCCCACAACTCAGAAGGCACCATCTGATAAGGATCCTTCAAAATTATACATGAACTTGGTGATAAATCTATTCCGAACACAATGTAACGTCGAGGGGGTAGAGTCACAACCTCCTCATGGAAAATATACATATACTCTCTGAAAAATCATAGAATATCCACCATATCATCATCCATCTATCCAATTAATATCTCACCCATTATAGAAGGAAGACGCTCTATACACTAGTGGACCATATAATATCTATGCTGGACGAAACAATATACAAGATGGACTTTCATGTCTGAAACATGAATCCTATCTAGAAGTAGTAGATAAAAGAACACATAGGGTAAAACCAGTCGATGCTAAGGATAACACTATATGGCTGCATCTGTAGAAGATAAAGATCCCCACTAGACCAACGCAACCACAACGTCAGCCTACATCCCTGGTAAACATCAAACAAGTTGGTCTGACATGCAAATAATGTTCTTAACACCAAGGGAATGGAAATTATCTTTTTATACAGTCCCAAAATATGGTCTAGAACTGGTGAAACAAAATAGTGTGATGATAATGAATCAAACTAGGTGTAAATAAGATAACTAAAAAACTAATCGTACCCCAAACAACCTCCAGCCCTGTTGGAACTTCTGTCTCTGCAGTGTGCAACTGCCCATACTAGGCTCCTCTACCCATAAACTGTTGTTTGCCTCCCCGAACATGCCTAGGTCGAAGTCCCTGAATAGCAAACCAAGATTTACCTCCACCTTCACCATCCACCCTTAGTGAAGTAGGGGCCTAGGGTCCCTACTGCTGGAAAGGCCTGACAGAAAATTGTTGATCAGGCTAGTGCTAAACCTGCCCACCTCCACCATATTAAGCTAAAACTAGGCACTCAAGGTAAAGGTGCCTACAGAATCTACATGGTAGACACCTCATCCCCATGCCTATGGGAAAATGGAGAGGACCAGAGGGTTTGAACTGAAACTATTGGGTTCGGCTCCCCATTGGTTGATACTTTGAAGGCCCCCATGCTAGAGACTTGATTCTATATGGCCTTCCCCTTTGAATAACTCAGCTGACTTCCCATTCATGGAAAACCTACTTGTGAGTGCACCTTTTCTACTAACTCAGACTTCTTATAAACCACTATGTATGTCGGTACGGTGAAGGGAGTGACCACATACTGTAGATAAGGAGAGAGTGCCTCCTCTAAGCGCAACACCTGAGACTCTTCATTTGGAAAGAGATTCGTAGAAAATCATTTGAGATCCTTGAACTTGATCCCCATTTCATTCAATAACATACTCACTTCCTGGAGGGTGATTAGATCCAAAATATTCTCAACATTCATCAGGGAATAGAGTAATTAGACCTAGAACACCTTCTCAAATTCATCTGAAAAAACATCGGCCTCCTTCCTCTTCCCGAGGTAACGTGTCCCCCATTGACACACTTCTCCCCTCATCTGACTAAACGCTAATAGTACCTAGTACTCCATAGGATCACAAATCAATCTAAAAGTGATCACCAGATTCTCCAGCCATCTTTCCATTTTTTGAATCTGAGACACTACCCTTATACTTTCCCAGTGTCTTCCGCTAGAAAGCATGAAGAGTCTTATGCCACTCATCATAATAAACTACAAAGTTGACACTCCACTACTCAACAGGGTCATCCTACTAACCCTCCACTACTCATACTACACACGAGTGATTTCTAAGAGCCATAACTGAAAGGGAAACAAGGAACACCAAATCCTAGGCACTATGAAATTCTCTCATAAGATTCATTTGAACTATTTATTTATTTTAATTTTCAGAAAACAACCAAACCAATAAGAAAACATTTCTTCCTTACGCGTGTGCATTTCCTACGGTCTCTACCCCATAAATGGTGTAGCCTCATTTGGTCATTAGGTAAGCTCAGAGTCCTTGCATTGGATCCCGGGGGACGTACAATCTTATGTTCTAGCTGGTATTCCAGAGCCTATGCTATGCACCAAGATCACTTATCATTGTTTCCCAACAAACCCAAGGAATTCCCACTTTTCCTAAATCTAAACTGTATCCTACCACTCAACCATCACCTTTGACACCATCCTTTCACATACCACCTTCTTCAAGATGAGGGAAGGTTTAACAAGACGTTGATACCATCATACTTTAAGATGAAGGAGAGATAATAACCCCCCCCCCCCCGAGTCCCATCTCTAATATGCCCTGGGGTGGCGACAAACACCAAGGGTATCAAAATCTCATGAAGGTGGGGGTATTACAATTTTTATTGTAACATATATCAATAGATATAATTTATCAACCTCAAACAACTTCAAGATGTATATATATAATGAAACCAAAATCCATCCCACATGCATGTTAAAGTAAAATATCTAGAAATACAAATAAAACACCAAATTAAGTACCAAAATAAAACTAACAAGTGACCCAAAAACCTTCCCCAACATCTAAGCTAGTATAGTCTTCCACAGTCCAGGTAATCTCCCTGGAGACTTGAAAATAGTTTTATATACATAGGGTGAGTATACAAGTATACTCAGTAGGAAAATCCAATGTCACTCATGCACAAGTGGGAGAAGCATACTAATGAACCTTTGAGAAAATAGAAGAAAATAAAAAGTAACTAACATGGTATACTACCCAAATCAACCCTACCAAATCATCCTCACCAAATAATGCAATTCAAGTAATGTAAAGTAGTAAACACATCGATATTTGGATACACTACACCAACTTTTAATGGCAAACTTGTCATCCGTAATGGTGAACATCCTGATGCTTCAACGTTCTTCAACAAGCCCAACATTCACAACCCGCCGGCACATACCTAGGCCTCAAAAAACCCAAATCCCACCAATAGACACCTGGGAAAAAACTACCACACGTCTCATTCAAAAACACCTTAGCCTCATTCCAATGATACCTGGGAAAAAACCACCTCTCACATAGCCAATACCATAAATCTCGAAATAAGACTCAAACCATTACAACATGCCAGAAATGTATAGGGTGAAAAAATCATCGAATAGGGAAAAGGGTAAATTTAGTAACCATCCATCCATCATCCCCCCAAGATGTTGGGAAAGACACCCTCCTCTATAATAGTGGGGGATGTTCAGAACATAGTTCTCAAATCCTGTGGGGATCATATAGAAAACATAAGGAACAACTAGTTCATATATATAGGTAACAAACACTCAGCCTGTGCTATGGGATTCCAAATATATAAAAAGTTCACAAAATCCACTATTGATTCTATCCGAACATGCACACACCACCACGAACGACGATCACATGAACGCCACTTCAATAAAAAACCCAACTCGAAACATACCCTTAGCAAATTCATTTAACCTATTATCATTCTGCATTATCAAATAATTCATTTATTTATTTCCATCCCTAACTGGGAAACTACCAAACACTATAATCATTATAAGGTGAAGAAACCATACCAACCACTATCATGTCAAAGAATGAAATAAAATGCCAACAACCATCTTGAATTTTATCCCCCACAATTCATCCTCTTCGAATAAAACCTAGTATCCCCACTGTATAACAACACCACACCCAACACACACAAAAACATGAAATCATGACACAACCCATCCTTGCATCCCCACTTTCAAACCACTGCCCAGATGCAATCCCACTATATAAAAAATCCATCCATTCTGCAATCAATCAATCTCCCAGCCTAAAATACCATCACACCACCTGTATTCCCATATACAAACAATCACACCCGCATTAACTTCACCACACTAGCAACAAAGAAACTAGGCCGAAAATAACCACACATAGTAGACATTGACCCCAACAAGGGAAAGATTATTCAGATTTATCATCACATGTTCTTTAATTCCACTTAATAAATTAGGTACGATCTTAGAAAAGATTTTACCTTCAGGAATCCATTTATTTAATTGAATATATGTTATTTTACATATTCCATTTCATATAAGAGTGATTCAAAAATCATAGAGGCCTGCAAAAAGAGGCCACCAATGGCCCTGATTTTCAGAAGAATAAAACCCCTATGAATCATGACATGGATCAAGGATAAAATATTCAAAAAATTTATCAACATCATCTTCCAAGCCCCTCATTTATTACTTCTTATTATCTTTTTTAAATTTTGATTCATCAATTATCAGAAATAGTCATCATTATACAAAACCTACATGATATATAATTATAATAGAGATGAAGGAAATCCCTACTTGGAACAACATGCAACCAATGAATCATTCTTGTGCCAAAATAGGGGTGAACGAGTAGAAGGAAAACACCAATAAAATTGGATCAATGCCTATGAAACCACACACGACTCCACATATTGGGAAGAATCTAGAATCACCAAGAAAAAAAGGAAACACAATGGGAATAGAAGGTCATGGCTATGAAAATTTAGATCCTATATCAATGGAAGATGAAATGATTTCAAGGGCCATCAAAGTTGGATTGTTCCCATGTCCATGTGCCATTAATATTTCAAAGTCCCCAAAGTCTTATGATATTAAAGATATAACTAATATAATTTTAAACACAATTAGAAAATCCCAAAAAAGGAATTAAAAATGATCTATATAAAATAATAAAGAATGGGGAGAAACTAAAAAAAACATGGAAGAAATGGAAATGAGTCACCGATTGGTGAGTCACTGAAAACATACCATGGACATTGAGTCCCCGATGATGACCTACCGACAATGAGTCACCAACGATAATCCCCCAACATTGATCCACCCACACGGCCTACTAGCACCCGAATCACTGACACCATTAATCATCAATGCCCTAACATGCCGATGCCCAGAATCACCAACACCCAAAGTCACCAACGCCTTGACTCACCAATGCCCTAACTCATTGACACCCTAACAGACAACCTCCCTAACTTACAGACACCATGAATCATCGATGCCCTGACTCACTAACACCTTGAATCACTAATTCCATGAATTACTGATTCCATGATAGTCTAAAACATAGACCGAACAATGCCCAGACTCACTGATGCCCTGTCTCACCGACACCCAGACTCACCGACACTATGACTCACTGATTCCCTAACTCACTGATGCACTATATTACCTATGCCCCGACATACCGACTCCCCGACCTACAGATTCCTAAACCTACCAACACCATCACTCACGGAAACCTCGAGTCACCAAAACCTCGACCTACCGACACCTCGACCTACCGATGGAAAAACTGAAAAGTTGGAAAACATTGTAAATGAGCAACCAATGCCTCCCAAAACATCCCAAAGACTAGATTTGATAATTTAATGGACCCTGGAGGTCTAGGCCAATACAAAAATAGATGAAATCTCAAGTAAAACAAATAATTAAATTCCTTATTCATGTTAATCTTATTGTTACTATTACATTAAACTAACGGGAAAATAAAAACCATAATCATGGGGAATGAAATATAATATTATTAAATAAAAATAATAGATATTTTTCCATAAAAATTAAACCAACCATTAATGTGTTTTCTTATTTAACAATACCAATCCACTATTATTGAAATAGAAAATAAAAGTAATATAAAAAATTTAGGGGAGATGTAAACTAAATATATTATTGATATGTGAATTTTAGGTTATTTGAATAGGGAAAATAATACAAGAATTCAATTATGGATTTACTAACTCATTCCACCATTTTTTCTTCATTAATAATATTCATTAAGTATCATTATAATTTAATTTATTATACATTCACTATTTATGTTTTTTAACTATAATAACTCATTAACATTCTTCTATAAAATTTTATACACTCACTAATTATATTTACTAGAAAAAATATCACTTATTATGCTTACCAATTTAGAAATCAATATCAGAATGGTTATTCAATTTTAGAAAATAAGGGTCTATGTTATACCTTCATTAATGGGAAATATTTTCTATATATCTAATAAAATTAAATACATTGGTGGTGAATCTAGTTTTAAAAAGGCAAGTTGTAAAAGGGTCATGACTTCCTTTAATGGTATGTGTACATATTTGATATCCACATATCTCTATGTCTAACAATGTAAAGAGTGTAAAAATATTTCTTTGAATCTGAACTGCTATAAAATATATTATATTATATTGTTTATTATTCATACCCTTTCTCACTTTGTTTATACTTCACATTCACTACATATCAATAAGAGGATTTAAATTTTTATATATTTTATCCCTAATATTCCAAAATTTATATTTATTTTTTTGTGAACTTATTGAACATAATTTTTATTGGTAAATAATTAGTCCTCCTCTTTTTCATCATATTCCGCCCAGAATAAAAAATATTTTTAGAACATTTCTCTTTTAGAAAAAAATTTATATTATTTATATAATTATTCATTTTCATTAACTAACTCTATCTTAGACACTAAATATTTTATCGTAAAGATGAATCTATTTTATTATTAGATATTTATACCTAATAGAGAAAACAATTATATAGAACCACTCTTTTTTGTTGAAAAATATCTTATTTTTAAAATAAAATATACAAAAAAAAAACTATAAATCAGGATGATTAATGTTTGAATATAATGTTAAATATTTTTAAATTTATTGATAATGATTTGGATTACCAAAATCGAATTAGAGTTCATAGTTATGTTCTAAATTTATGTGTCATGAAAATATTTATTTCCAGTATTAGTAAAACTATTTTTGATAATGTATTGAATTGTTCTATCACTTATGATATTTTGGAATTATATATTTATGATGAACAATATCTAAAAAACAATAATAAAGAAAACTATGATAGAAATAAATAAATAACTTCTCTTTATATTATCATATCTAATTCCTTTGATGATATTTATACCACTGATACCAATATGGACACAAAAAAATGACAAATAAAATTATATTTGAAAAAACGAATAATAAATTGGAAAACAATTTTATGATAAAATGGACAAAAAATGAATATTCTAAGTGGTAGGTAACTATAACTTTTTCTTATTTAAATACTCATTATGTTGTGAATATTATGGGCATTGATGAATTATTTTATCAAATATTTGATTAATTTTAAAATGAAATTGTTTACATATTAGAAGATTTACATAAATATTCTATTATTGAAAAATTATATTATTATTCCCTAGATGATATGAGCATAGTATTTCAACAAATTTCTCTAATAATTATATAGTTATAGATAAATTTCTTTAACCCATTGTTTTTTATATTGATGAAGAAAAAGATAGTTATATAGATTAGTTACTTGAATATTTTTTTAATGATGATTTTAGTGATGAAATACAAGGTTATCCAGTTGAATTACATATTGAGTTATCTGATGTACCAACTTTTGATAGTGGATTAATTGATATTTAATCCCATGATGAATCCAAAAAATCACAATCATTGAAATAATGATGAATAAATTAAAAATATTTATTTTCCACTTAACGAATTTATTTCTAAAAATTATATATTAAAGGGTGAAAAGAAGAACATGGTTTCTGTATTCTATTGAAGTTTATAACCAGCACCATGGATATACAGATTTGGCTATGTGATTGGGAAGATTGATATCCTTGTAAAATGCACAAACATTTCATATATGTTTTAAAAATATGGGTGTAAAATAAAAAAGTTTCTTCAAAATATTATTTTTTGAATAATGGATTATTCAACATCTAGTAGAATGAATTATCTTGATCATTATTGAAATAATTAATTAAAAAAATTCATATGAGTTATATGATGATTTTAATGATTAATTTTTATTGAATTATAATATTCTAGTTATTAATTTCTATTGTCTTCCAAATAAAATTATAAAGATACATTATCTAATAATATTTGATTATCTAAGTAAGATTATATTATAACTAGTGGTTATTTTCCTACTACTTCCTTGTTTTGGATTCAGGGAAAAAATATTATTTTTGTGTTTATCTATTTACATGTCATAACTTGAGTACATGAAAAGTAATTCACTATAATATCATTGAATTCATTAAAAAACATTACAATATTCTTTGAATACCAATGCATAATTTACGTAAAAAATTGCATTCCTTGATTTGACATGATGTTATTATTTATAAAATAAGTATAACAATTTCATGATGATTATTATTTTTTGATTATTTATTTTGATGATATATGTTTACAGTTTATTAATTATGTTAAATCTTTTTATAAAATATAATATATATCATTGAATATTTTTAATCCTGTCATATAGTATAAAAATATATTTAAAGGCGATATACCATAGCTGTTAGTATGAATCCTATTTTTAGATAAAAATATTCCTTGTCATATTTTACGATTTCCATTTTTATCCTATGGTTTAAATTTAGTTATTCATATTGAGTAGTGAATTAAATGATATCATTTTTGGATCGATATGATATGGAAATAGTATATTCTTCTGATCTATATATTACAAGAAAAAATTATCAATATATTAGATATATAAACATTATGATATTGAATCAGTATATTAGATGAATATGAGATAAAGATTCCATAATTAAATGAAAGGATGGATGATATCTACTTCCATTTATAATTTAAATTCTTGTAAAAAATCAAAATATTTAGTGATCTGATTACCTTAAAAGACTTGATTGAAAAATCAATCTCCAACATATTTAAGTATAGATTAAAGGAATTTATTCATGAATGTAAACCTAAAAGAAAATGGTTTGGAGTTTCTTATTCTTCTAAAAATCATCGAACATCATTTTTGAAAAATTGAATTGATATAAAGTTGTTTCAAAAGTATTTAATTAATAGAGCATTGATAGACCTGGAATAAATTATTGAATTAAAAAGGAACGTGGTGGATATAAATATATTTTAGAACCAAGAAGTAATGTTTAATTACATATCTATAGAAATAGTTTATGTTAATAAAAAATGTGAGTTTTATGATGAGTTTAATCTTTTGAAAAACAATGTTTATAATGTTTTTGACTTCTGATGTTAATAAAATAACAATGTTTCATCACATATGTGGATCTTTTAGGGTGTTATATGAGTTGTTTAAACACCATTTATTCGTTCAGGTAACTCAAGATCAACCCCTAGAGGGAGATTATTTCTGTATTTTTAATAGCACTAATATTTTTGAACTATAGTAGTAACACTAATCACCGAACATGGAGTACGAGCATTATAATTGGGATTTTTAGACAACGAGCCTTCAATATATCAATACATGGGCTATAAGTCATCAAGTATGGAATCTATGTAGTAAATTAGGCCTTGAGGATTGTAAATGGTGATAGAAAATTCATGACAGAGAATTTATATGTTGGTGGAGAATAAAAAGGGAAAAGATGGGAAATTATGACAAGTTAGACACCGAGGTTCCATCATGGAGTGTCTGGAATGTAATAGATAATGTCACCATGTAAGGGAAGAAGATATGAGTAAACATAGATGTTACGTTTCCACTACGGGATGGAGTGATAGATTCAAAAGATAAGAAAAATGGGATGATAAAGTTCAGGGTATTGGGATTGGGAATTCAGGTTATCTAAAAACCTTATGTCGATGGGCCTATAAGCTATGTAATAGCCTTATGCCACTAGGAATTGAGACCATGTAAGTGTTCCCTCTCAAACTAGATAGAATGAGGTCTATACACATATAAAATAAAAATACATGGCTTCAATTCCATTAGATTTAACATCACAAATTGAGATGTTGTTTATATATTTAACGTTGAACCATTGGAAATTTTATTATTTGTCATAGAAATTTTCAAAAAAGTAAACTGAGTTCAATTGAGACTAAATTTTGAAAATTTTGGTTGGAAGTGGTGAATCTAAATGATTCAAACCCCTATAAATATATATTGAATATATTTTTATGGAAAAAAATTATTATCTTCTATATTCATCCAAGGTTATGATAATTTATGAATGCGAAGCTTCAAGATATTTATGTTGTGCACTTCATTATTCTCAATATTCATCTGAACATGATTGAGATTATATTAATATTGATTAAAAACACCTCTCAAGATAATGGTATAATTGGGAGATCTCTATTTTCTAGATATATAATTAATAGGATATTGAGTAATCTAAATATTTTTTATAATTGGAATAAAGGGTGAAAATTGATTGATGTGTCTAATATTGGTTAAATTTAGCTAGCCTCATGAAATATTTCATTGGTCCCAATAACATCAAATTAAATTTATTTCAAACATTTTTTATGCAAGAAAATAACACCATGAAATAAACCATATCCACATAAATATATATAAAATTAAACCATTCGCTAGAGAGGTGATGAAAGAGTTTTTTATATCATTGTTCTATTTTTTTTGAAGGACATGGATCATCAAAAAATATAAAAGGAGATCTTGATGAATAATTTACCTCAAAAAATATCTTTAAAATAATATAATGTTTTTTAATAATTAAAATGAAGAATATTTTAATATATATAATGAATAATTTAATATTGTGTGATTAGGAGTAAATAAATTTCTATCTACACTAAATAAGACTATAAGATAATTAAAATTTTAATTTATGAAAGTTTACACAATGTGGAATTTGGTTTGTAATATTGTAAATTATTTATTAGTAATCAAAGTGAGTAGTTAGAAAAAAATTAAATAATACTTCTTTAGATTTGGATAATTGAATCATGGTCTCATTTAATTTTTCAACATAAAACCTATAAACTAAATCTTTTAAAAAATATATTTTTATAATTTTAAATGATAAGAAAAAATATTATGTAAAATTCATAAATGAATCATGGATAAATAATATCCCCTTTGATTAGATATTAGAATATGAAAAAATGAATTTTTCTATGAAATGAATAAAATAAAAAGAAAATCTTTTATAGAAAGGGTTAAAACCAATCATAAAAATTCACGTGGATAATAATTGAAGAGGAATAATAAATATAGACTTCCTAAACAATCCATTTAGAATTTACCTATTTTAGGAAACCAAATATTGAAAAGACTACTAATATGATTAAATTAATAAGGATTATAGTGATCAATAAAAATTATTCCTCTACTTTAAATTTACAAATTTTTACATTGTCACCACGAAAACTATCCGATTTTTCCACCCAAAAAAATAGTTTTTGCACCCTCTGGTGAAATCAATCCATCAAATGAGGATGTACCTCAGAGTGTTCCTTTACATTACTTTGCTGATAAACTGAGTAAGACTATGGATTAAGTGAAAATAGTCAATGAAGAATAATAATTTAGAAAATTTTATCCTAAAGTGAAATATAAAAAATAATTATTTGAATAAGAAGATAAAATAATATGAATTTGAAGGATTAAAAATCATTCCACCGTAGCTCAAATTTGGGATTCATTGTGGATTCTTTTTTGACATGAAGTGACTAAGTTAAAATTATATACTAACATATTTTTAGCTCATTGTAATGATAATTAAATATATGTATAAACCTATATATATATATATTAGGAGTATACTAACTAAATTTATTATCTTTACGATGGGGGATTCTGATGGATGAGAAGACATGGTTGTATTAAATGGGTGTTTTACAATAAATATAATTCATCCATGTTATTAAAAACTTTACACTTCTAGAATATAGTGGATATATGTTTCCACTTTAATATATTACATAGTATTCATATGATTAATTGATTTTTTATTTAGTTAAATTGTGTTTATGCATATGACTTATTATTTTAATTCTAATTCAATTTATTATTTAACTATTTTATCTTAACTGATTTTGACTGATCTATGTTTTGGTATATTAGGAAATTTTATATACTAAATATTATGATATATTTTTCATATTAAATATACATGATACATACTTATTTATTATTTTAAATTATGGTTTTTAAACTTTTTGATGTATCGCATGAAGAGTTTATGATAAGTTTTTTTTCATTATCAAATAGAGGGATAATGTTGACTCCTTGGACATTGGTACTATTATACTAATTTACAAACAAAAAAATTATATTGTTATTTTTTATTTTATCTATATTTTTATAATTAATGGTTAATTATATAATATGTTTAATGATTACAATATGTGTAGATATTAGTTAAAGTTTATATTGGGCATAATTCTTGATCTTTATGAAAGGATTTATTTTTATTAATATTAGAGATTACTTATTTAATTTTATGTGTTTATAATTTTAATTTTTACCTTGAATAATGGATATATTTGTATATGATATGAGATTCCATAAAATCCAGTAAAAACGTATCAATACATTATTCTAATAATATTATTAATATTATTGAGATAACGTCATATGTCCATGACACATTGCTTTTATACTGAATATATAAATATCATTGTTTTATTGTTTATTATAAATATAATTAATTCTGAATTATTCCATTTTAATGACAAAATAATTTTATACATATTTTACTTATGTCCAATTTATCAATAAATAGGTTTCGATGATACGTGAATGCATTACTAGAACATAAATGGTATTTGTAAAATTAAAATATGAGTGAATCGAAAAAAGAAATATTCTAATCATTTATAACATATATTACCAATGTTTATGATACAGAATTATGATTTTATCAACATTTATTTATATGAATTTTATAGAAGAAGATATCAATATTCAAATATGATTTTAATATATCAATATTTAGGACTTTATTTTTCATGTGAAATAGATAGGTACTGATAGGTTGATGATGAAAAGAAATTTATATCCTCAAAAGTGATGTTAATAATTATTGAAATATATTTTATTGATAAAGAATATATCAACCATTCAATGAAGTCATTGATTATAATAATAAAAAATACTAAATAAGTGGGCTATACCAATGCCTCAAAGCCATTCTAAATGGTCATGTGTAGTAAAAAGTTATGACGATGTTGTAACTTTAAGCTAATGAAGATATTAATCTTTACATGACATCATACTAGGTTACCATATAAATTAATCTCAATTTTTTTATTATTCTAAGAGCAGTTGTTACTGATTCTCAAATGATAAATTAAAATCATGATCTTTTGGATTAAATTCATAATATGGGTTGAATCAAATTAGTGATGTTTTTTTCATATGAATGAGTCCTATAGCTAAATTAGTCACTTATTTAAGGATTCTGAGACACTATTTTTTTATAATGAGTAAAATAAATTTATAAATGAGTAGTGAGAAGCAAACTAATTATATATTTGAAGTATAAGATTTGTGTTCTTATCACTATGCTTGTCTTTCAAGAAGACCTTAGTGTTTGGGATATATTTTTCAATTTTTTATTCATCATAAGATTCGTTAATTAAGTAAAATTACTATATATTTTAAGATACTTATACTATATATATTATTATATTATTATAACTACTAGTGATACTTCCATAAAAATAAATAAACTCTCAAGTTATACTTACATGATGAAAAATAAAATCATAAATTATTCATTCCTCATAAAACAATAAGAAAACTAGTTATGCTTAATTGATAAAAAAATCCAGTCCATGATGGTTATTCCATTTCCCTAAAGTTAGGGACTCAATTATGACACTATTAAACTGATGTAGTCATTAAACCTCATATACAAGGAAAGACATAGGTTGTTCCTTCTTTGTGAAAACAAATGGTTTAAAAATGGTTGAAAATCCCTTCAAAACCTAAGATACATAATTGATATCAATATATATTTTTGTTTTAGATTATAACTAGTGTGGGATTGTTTAATCCTGTATACTATAATATTACTTGTGTTATCTTATTTTATTTTCCAACAATTAATTTTTTATACTTTATATCCAATATATGAAAAAAAAGATTCCTAATTTTTAAATATATCATGTAACTTAGTATAAATTTAATATTTTATCATATTTTATATATCTCAGACATAGTATTTAAAGACTGAATATTCACCCCTCTTCTCATTTCTATATTATTATATTGGAACTAACTTCCTAGGGATGAAATTATTAATTGTACAATATCTAATTGGATTCTTAGTACTGGAATGACTGATAATCCACGCAAGGAATAGTTCATTGAAATATGTTAAAGAGATGATATTAAAAAAATTGAGGTTATTGTTAGTGATCATTTTATTAATAATAACCATATTTATTTGAGGTATTCTATAAAATTTGTTTATAAAAATACTGGTAAGATGATGTGACTTGTCTACCTTCCTATAGAGATATATTTTTTAGTCTCATTTAAAATATATAATAAATCAATTACATCACTATACATGTTTTCCCATTGGCGAAAAATTCATGAATGAAGAATAGGGTTTTAAGTTATGCAATGTAGAATAATGAATATGATTCCCACCCGTTATTGTAATATTATAGATTTCCAATTAGTGGAAAATTCAATCAAATAAAAAATGATTTATTCAATATTTTTCTTATATTATGTTTTGTATTGGGAAAATAATTTTATGGATAAGATGTTATAGGGACAAAATGTTTCACTAATAGTCATCTAAGGTCACAATGTTCATTTCTTCAATGTTAACATAGTGTTATGGAAATGAAGGTGATATTTTTTAGGGGATTTTGAGATCCTTTGATATACTTGATTAGATTGATAGGTGATGTATTTATTAAACTACAAATCTTAGGAATGATTGCTTCATAACATATTTTCAGAGAAAGGGTTGAAGTTATTTTTCTAGACCTTCACATTGAGTGGAATGTAATGAGTTAAATTAAAAGATGGATAATATTTTCATTGAATACCATTTATAGATTTGGAATCATCAAAATCATTTCAAAATAAGAGTGTTGTTGGGATATAACCAATTGATCATATAGAGGATTTAATATTTTAATGGTTTGAGTGTCATGGAATCATTGACGTATAGATGAAAGATCCCAAGAGTATGAATCCCAAATGTGGTTAAAGTACCAGGAATAACTGTTTTCCCATTTTTTAACTTGATAAAATTTGATTAAAATTATTTTTTATGGATAATTTAATGAAACTGGAATTGTGGATTATATTTTTATGTTTATATACTCCCATAAGTGAATTATGGATGATCATTTTTGATGTTATATATTTTATGAAAACTCATGTTTTGGGATTTTTAAAATTCTATTTACATAAATCATTCAGGTTGTAATGAATAGATTGGAATTTTTTAGGACAAATTTTTTTGGAAGGTGTATCAATTAAAAGACTTTGAAAATCATAATATTAGTTCTCTAAAAATTACAATGGTGTTTTGGATATTTTATATATGAGTGAAAAATGTATAATCCTTCCACGGAATGAACACTTAATGCTTTTTTAATTATATGTTGAGTTTTGTGAATATTGATTATCTTTTGGTGGAATTTTGTTATAATTATGATATGTTTGGTTTTTAATGAATGAATTTTATTTAATTTAATAAACAATTTAAAAATAAGATCACAATTATTTATGTTTGATAAAAACATAGATAACTTATAAATGACTTAAATTGAAATTTCTCCATTATAATATTTAACGGGGAATGATATTTTATGTAATTTTAGTATAATTTGGTGGTGGTCCCTAAAATCATCACAAATCACTTTATCTCTGATTTTTTATTTTGGATCAATAACTAGAATATATGGAATTTAATATGAAGTTATAGTTCTCCCTTTGAGGTAGGTACATGAAGTTCCCTACAAATCTAATTATTTAAATTAATTTATTATTGCAAGATCATATTATATAGCTTAGTTTTCTCCCTTATGTGGCATAATGACTTGGGTGGGTGGGGGTTGGGGTGGTAGCCATGGGGTCATGTTTCCAAACCAGTTTCATATCTTGTATTGCGTCTTAATGGGTGAATTATAACCTATATTATTATTATTTACTCTATTTATACTCATTATAAGGATATTTAAAAAATAAGAGTTATTATTAATTTTTTTTACTATTTATCCTCCTACCTTGAAGATCCGTTATCATCCATTTGGTTAACTCAGTTCTTATCAAAAATATAAAATAAATAAATACACTAAACAAGGTGGTTATGACCACATAGTGGTTTGTTATGGTTTGAAATATGACATAGTGAGGGACACTATTCCATGATGCTATGCAAGTAAATCTACATGATATGAAATATACCTTGACTTTGTATTCTTCTCAAAATTCATTCCAAAATTTTTGATTGATTATCATGTGATTATGATAAATATTAGTTCAAGAATAATAATTTGTATAGGTTAAAATAATAAATCCAAATGATGTGTTTTATGTTAAAAATAGTATTAACAGAAAAATGTTCAAAATAAATCAGTGAATAGTGAAGTGCCTAAAGAAATGGAAAAGAAAATGTTTTATTTGTTTTATATTAGGGAGTGTTAATTTTTGTTGGAAATATATTTTTTATCGGTTGTAATTATATATATGAATGAAATCTTCCACGTATTAGAAAATGATGTGTTTTTGTTTCCCATGTATTATGTGTGAAGAGGAATGAAGTTTCTTCCATGGTGAATGCATGTTAATGAATATCACATATACTAACTTTTTGAATGATATGTATAGCTATGAAATATATTTAAAATTTTGAAAGTAACATTATACAACATTTTAATAATTATGTAGTTGACGATGAAGATTTTGGACAAATTGAACCCCCCTGTATAGATTCTCTATCTTTAAATAATAAGTGTAAAACATGTCCAAATAATGAAGAGATGCTAGCATAAAAATAGGATGAACCATACATGATGTTAATATCATATTCGATACTAAATATAGCGTATCATAACCACTGGATAATGTTTTTGGAAGGATTACGTTGAGTTTGATTGTTTGGAAGTCAGTTAAAGAAGTTTGGAAAACAAGGACAATTGGAGGCTATATAAGAATTATTTAGCACTCTATGTATAAATTATCAAGAAACTAGGTATGTATCATCCTACTACTATGTAACCATAGCCCTAATATATTATAATATGTTTCTAGTGCTTTCTATTCAAGGACTATTTCCCATGTTACCATCAGTCATCCCGATATAAACATGCTACATTCCAGTATAAACTAGATTCTTGTATCTCTAAAATTGACTGAGATATGCATAAAAATATTCTATTTATGTGTAACCACCATTTATATCAATATTAATATGTTGGATTTATATAGACTAAAAAATTGAGATTCTAGATTTTATAATCTGAATATTAACTGAATTGTGATGATGCCAAAGATGAACATTATGATATTATACACTATAAGAACCCAATTAGTTATGGAAAAATAACCCTTGATATTGTTCAATGAGGTAATAACTGATTATTTGATTTTATATTGATTTAATAAATTCATGTTATTTTATTTAAAGGTTTCAGAAGTAGTTAAATTGACTTGGGTGTGCATTCGACCACTTTTCTATACTATAGTTTTCTTTCTTTGTTAATTATATCTTGTATCCTTTATCAATATAATGATGTTTATAGTGGTGTATCATTTTGGTGATACTGTGAAAGATATTTTTTTATATTTATTGTGTTTGGTTTTCGATAATCACGAATAAAAAAAGAAGGAATTTACAGATAGGTATTGATCTCAATATAGAATAGAATATTAAGAATATTATTTTTCTATAATAAGGATAGAATCTCAGTGAACCAGTAAGGATGAAAAAATTACCCTTATTATTAAAATAAATTATTAATATTTTTTATTTTTCATATATATAATGTAATACAATTTAGATATTTCATTTTTATTTTCTAAGACATCTCACTCTAGTATATTTTACTATAATATAATACTGACAATAGAGAATAAGTCTGTGTGAGTGACCTCCTTGTGTGATCGACCATGGGATGGAACTTTGATGTATTATTATAAAAATAAAAATATTTAGTTGGGATTCATGAACAAATCCACATTCATAAAATTACATCTGTTTATTTAGAGGCATAATAACTGTATTATACTATTAAAAAAAATTATCCTAAATTTCAAGAAAACAAGTAGAACCTCACTGTAAATATTTTATTTATTTGGTCAAGATTGAATTTTAAAACAATTTTTAATATTATAGGACTAATTTTATGTCCATAAGGAAGATTCATTGTAGATTATAATGAAGGGAAAATTTCAATTGTTGGATGAAGTGAGGAAAAAAGGGAGGTTCCTTCTAATTTTCATAGTGAGATCAAATTTTAATGATTCAGAAGTAACAAAATAAAATCAAGTATTTAGAGAAGCTTTTTCTACCAACATTGATCGTTTAGGAAACCATGTAGTTTATGAGGTTTCTACTTAAAGATACATTTGACATTTCATGACTATTACAAGAATATGTATTTGAATAATACATGTTAACTAATTAATTGGTGGAAGATCTGGAATATTTGGATAACTATTGTTAAAATATTATAGAAGGTAAAAAGAAATGCGACTCTCCCATATTTTATTACAAAAAATAAAAACCTCTCTATATCTCTCTTACTTCAGTAGAAGAAACCATTCATGTGGATTAATTTAAAGAAATAATATTGTAGATTTATTACATTCCTCAAATTCTAACAAACCCTCCCTAAGTGGAATTGTGAAAAGAAGAATAACTGAACCAAAACCTTTTTGGGGGGATAATCCTTTCATGGAATAATTTATCTATAATTTTATTAAAAACTAAATTTTAATTACCACCCACTACATTAACTTTCAATATTCATCCAACACTTTTATTTCCTTGAAGGATGATGAATCCGATGAAGAGGTGACTAATTCTAAGGAGATAATGGAGGAGACAGTTGAGTTATACACTAGTGCATATGAGGATAATGATACAAAACTATAAATCAAATTGAAAAATATTTTTTTATTACAAAACTATAATAAAAGAAAAATCATATATTTAAATTTATACAATCAATGTACATCATCCATTTATCTAAAAAACATGTATAACCCCTTCTTACTTTACCCACTCCCCTTACATCTTTTTCCTCCACTAATTTTAGAGTATGGGGCACTTTTATTTTTGTTTGGAGGTCTAAATTCGTACATTCAATTTATGGACATCAGTAAAAGTCATATGTTGTGGCTTGTTTCATATAAACCCTATAAACCTTCCAATTGAGGATAAAATTATGGATCTTTTAATGGGATTCAGTCAAAACCCACTACCCACAAGGGGGATTAAACTAGGTTATATCCAAACACTTCCTTCCCTTTCACGTTATTTTATTTTTATTTTAATAAATGTTATAATGTTTTTTTCACTATTATTGTTTTTAAGTTGATGTAGGAAACTACATAACTCAATGTTTAAATTAATCAAATAAACTATGGTTTTGTCTCTCCTTATATGTTTTTTAGAAACCACATATTTTTATTTTATTATGTTGAAATGAAGGGTATTTAAATTTATGTGTTTGTATGGGTGCGTGGGTGTGGGGCAGAGGGGGGGGGGGGGGAGTTTCAAAATTATTAGAATATTTTATGTTTTTCTTTTTAATATTTCATTTTTAGGAACTATGAGGTTAAATGAATATTCTATATCATTTTTCAAACTTGAATAAGTTTTGAGAATTTTATCTTGAGTAATAAAAGAATGGATTTTAAATGATTATAAATGTGGATGTTTTTCTTATAATATTATTTTAAAATATTTTTATTATATTTTATAAATTATAAAATCTATGCACTTGAGAAACAATATAAAATATATTTTTTGGACCTGTGGCGTATTTTGAATCAATTTGAGTGTTTATTTATAATACATACACTTTGTTGTGTGAAAAATTGAAAACATTTGTGAACTACATTTTTTCATTTTTCATTATTAAAACATTAAATGTTTTAATGTTTTTTATATGATTGAGATACTTATTTGGCTAGACACAATTTAACATGATACATACCTTTACATATAACCTTAAAGACAGTAGTAGTTATAAAAAATCTATTTGGTCTCCACACAATTAGTATATTTTACCTATAGAACCCACTTTGAGAAGTAGAATTCATTATCTGGTTGAAATTATGTATTGGGGGATACTTTATTCTTATTTTCTATATAATTTGGGATAATTTTTGAACAGAATAATATTATTGAAATATTTTTTTGAAGTAATTTAATGTAGTTCTTCTATTTAATGTTGTTTTTGATAAATTGTTGTTTCTTGGAATATGCTGAGTTGAAATTTCTGTAAAAAACATAGAAAATAATATTTGAAAGTATGAAAATATTTATTTTTATTAAAAATAATATATGGGGTGGAACACCATTTTTGAATATTTAAATAACTTTCACTTCTGTTAAAAATAATGTTGTTCACGATTTGAAAATAAAAATAAAAATTTTTAAATATGTAAGGGCAGTTGAGTGGAATAAATTTATGACAATGAAATGATAAAATTGTGGAATATCAATTAATATTTTAACAGTATTGGATATTATTCAAATCCAATATGATAAAGGAGGATCCATTTTTTTTGTAAAAATAATCCTATATTTTTTCATTAAAAAGAGGTAAACGTCATTATTCAACCCCTAATTTTTCTTTATCGAAAACATAAAAGCCCCTAACATCGAGGCATACATGAAATGTACTCAATCCAAAAAAACATTTCTTTTCACTCATATTGGGTTGATATTTTGGAACTTATGAAACCTATGGTGACCCTTTCATGATTTTTGGATGAGAAAATATTTGTGGAAAATCATTATTTTTCATAATGATAAAATTTTTTAGTGAGTTTGGTGTTTTGTGTGTATGGGATGAGAAATTAATTGGAAATAGATTTAATGAATGAAATAGAGAATTCAAATTAACATACTTTTATGAGGAGATATATTTTTTATTTCTTTGTGTTCAATCTGTGCATCTCATTGGTATTTGTTTTGAAATTTCTTTGAAATTTCTTTTATATTCACTTGTCTATGATTCCATGAATAAAGTGTGGTGGAATTTATATATATGATATTTTATTTAGTTTCCATATGTATTTCATTGTTTTAAAACCCTCCATATTGTCTTTTTGAATGAAAGTATATTTCTTTTGTTTTTCGAGTTTTTTTGGTTATTATAATGATAAAATTTTGAAATTTTTGTTTTTCATAGTATTTTCATAATTATGTAATAATAATATTTAAAACAAATTCAAAGTTGAAAATTATTATTTTCGGGAAGAATTCTTTAATTTTTTTCTATTAATTGTACCTTATTCTAGATTGATCCATTTAAAGCCTAAATAAATCATGAAAATTGAATAATGTTCGGGAATATAGAATTGAAGAACCTTCATTCATTGAGGCATAACATGAGATACTAATATAAAATTTTTTGTTTAAAATTATAAATAAATAGTGTCTCAATGTTTTACATCTACATTAAACAGTAAGGAAAAATTGAGTCATTATTTTAGTTGATATATGTTGGTCGGAGTAGTTCACTCATGAGGGGAAGGGTGAATTGAGTGACTATAAAAATTTCTATTACAAAAATGTTATTTTAAAAGAAATGGTTTTACCCAAAATCAATTATAGAACAGTTAATCAAGGTTATACTTTTATAAGAGTTTGACTATTTAAACAAATTCTTAGAAGATTGATTAATTCTTAGTAATATTAATATGTATTATTAAAATTACTTTTGAAGTTATCCTACTATGAAAAATTAGTCATAACTTCTTTCCAAGACTAACTATCAAAGTGAAATTATAATTTTATGGATTATGAAGTAAAGAAGTAAAATAGAGAAAACTAAATTAAATAGCAGAGCAGATATAAAACAAGTGGTTCAGTCTGAAGAAGAGACCTAATCCACTCCACATGGTGATCACATGCCACCAAGAAATTTATATAAATAAACTTTGATCCACACCCTGGATCGGGGTTTACAACTGTACACATACTTTCCAGGTCACACAGGGACCTCTTCTACAGTTTTCGTGGGTAGATAAAAACAATAATGAGGCCACACATGGACCTCTTCCATAGTTGTCGTGGGTAAACACAAATAAGGAGTTGGTGTAAGGATTTGGAAAACCATCAGTTTGGCACATGAGTCAGTGTGTGTGTGGAATATACAGATTACACACACTGCTCGAAAGGAAAGTAAAACAATCACTGAGAGATAGTAGATGTGAGTTTAGAATGCTCTAGTGATTTGAAGTTCTGCTATGGACTCCTTTTTTTGAGTAGAAATTATTTTGAGTCCTTCTCTGGTTTTCGTATTAAAAAACAGAGTGTTGTGATTCAGCTTGTGTTCTCCATGAGCTTTGACAATGTGAAGATGTTCTTTGGATTCCGTTGAACTTCATATGTTCTTCAGTAGAGTCAGATTGTATGCATGTGAAAATTATTTCTTTGAAAATCTTGAAAAAAGTTCTACCTGGTCGTTCTCGCACACTTGTTTTCTTTTCAGTGTCGCGCACTATTGTCATTGGGAACTCTCCAATCTTTATATTCGAAATGCATGGGTTTTGGCCAACAGGTTCCATTTGCTTCATACCTCATACAACATACTATGTCTACAAGGAAACATTAATTATGTCAGTGCATTAAAGGCATCAAATATGACCATTAAACATTAAATTGAAAGACAAAAAAATATTTTAAGAAATGGTGTCACAATAAGTTGAGAAAATGGGGTCTCCTTCATGGTGTCTTTGTGTCACGGTCTTAGTGTCACGGTCTTAGTGTCACGGTATGAGTGTCACTGTGTCTGATCTTCGCTGTGTCTTGGATTATGGTGTCTTGGTCACGGTTTATTGGTCACGGTGTGTTGGTCACGATGTATTGGTCACGATGTCTTGGTCACGGTGTCTTGCCTTCACGATGTCTTGCTCACGGTGTCTTGCCTTCATGGTGTCTTGCTCACGGTGTCTTGCCTTCACGGTGTCTTGTCTTCATGATGTCTTATACTTAGGAAAATAGTTGTATTTAGACTTAATAGTAATATGGATGAAATCGATTGAGCATAACAATTATAAAGCATGATAGAGCTTGGAACAAACATACACATGATTAAATATAATTTACAGGATTGAACTATGTTGAAATAGATTTGTGGTCATTAATAAGATATATGAAAATTAAATAAATTTGTGATCATTAAAACATGAGTAATACATGAGGAGTCCAACAACCTCCCCCTTTTTGATGATCACAAATCATTTACAGTAAGAGTGTAAATTAGATTCAACTAAATAGAATATAACGTAGAATATAGCTTTCTCCCTCTTTTGGGATTAACAAAAAGTTAAAATAAGAGAGGGTAAGTAGTTCTTATTGTAGTAAAAGTAATCATGGTATAGTACAACATAAAGTAGAAATACAAAAATCAATGACATCCCCATCAAAGAGTAGTAAGCACTGGTCTTCTCCATTTATTGTCCTTCTCTTTGCCTTTATCAGCAGTCGATGAGGAAGCCATCGAGGCAGTGTATGATGTGGAAGAAGGAAGAGATGTGGTGGAGAGAGAGGGTAAAAGGAGACCTTCGTAGACTGAGCAAACCAATGTTGGATTAGTAGAATATCGAGGCAGCTGCTGGTCAAGGATGACAGGCCTGATCTGACTAAGAGCTTGGCCAACAGACATGGATGTTGAAGCTAACACAAAAGTCAAGGTAGGTAATCCAGGTCTGAGTGGAGCAGCAGCTGAACGAAAAATTGCTATGCTTTGAACATGAAGATACAGTCTCAGAAGTTTAATAAAGACTGCAACAATATCTCCTCCATACTGTATGGCCTTTTCAAAATCATCTTTATTTTCCATGAACTTGTCCAACAATCTGGTAAACTCGTTTAGCTTTTGGACTTGGTTTTTAAGGCATGGGTTACAGGAGGAATTCACATATTCTCTATAAGGTATTTTAAGTGGTTGTTCATATCAGTCTTGAAGAGAATCCGGTTGAAATAGAAGTCCACTTTCTTAGAGATCTCCCGCTGGGCATCATTGAAAATTTTGGAATGAATTTGCACAAGATCAAGAACTCTATCATTATTCTTGATAACTTCATATAAAGAAGTCACATTGATGCCACTTAAAGCATTCTAAAGCTCTTCTTGGACTATCGATCGGAGCAAAGAATTGTCCAAGGTAGGTGTAGAGGATTCACTAGAGGGAAGAAAATCTTTGACGACTGTGGTTAGAGACTTAAGCTAGTTCAGTACCTTTTCAAGATAACAAGTGTATTCATCAGTGAGTTTATTTAAGTTCACAACATGATATCTCATTTCTTTAAACAACATTTTGTGCCTTTATGAAATCTTTTCATCAAAGGATAATAGGTAAGTGTGAATCTGAGACACAACATCTCGAGAAATTTGAGAAACATAAGGTTCTAGAGAGGCAGTAACAAGTTCTGTTCTGGACTCCATCTGTTTCTGCATATCTTCCACCATGCTTCTCAGGGTTGGGACTTCACCACTGAGCAACCGATTATCAACTTGAACATATAGAATTTCAAAGAGCATTTTGGGTTGGTTCTTCCTGGTAATTTTCTACAAAAGTAGTGAGGATCCTCTCTCACTCAGATTTTTCACAGCACGAGGTTGGGATTTCAAGAGCTTCTCTACTCCAGACAAGATAGTGTCTCCAAAATCCTTCAAATCTTCCTTGGTGACAAAGGATATTTGTTCTGGTAGAGGTTCAGGTGTAGGATTAGGTACAGGGGTAGGTTCAGGTTCTGGTTCCTTCTCATGGACAAAGATAGAAACATACTTCAACTGAAACAGTGAGGAAAGATCAAGCCCAGTAGAAGTAACTTGTTGAGATTCACTCACATCATAAAAGCTTGGGAACGTTTACTGGGTGTCCATAGTATTAGACTCAGCTAGATGTGATTCTTTATCGGTGTCATGATTTTGGGTTTCCTCCCCCTCAACAAATGCTTCATTTTAAGGATCTAGAGGCTCTGGAAGTAGTTCTAAACTCATAGATTCATCTCTTAATTTCACATTCATCTATTATCTAGCACACTGAAAGTATATCTTCATCTTCTCTACAACAGAGGGTATTATCTCAGGAACCGCTTATTCCTCTGGGAGTTCTTCCATATTTTTCTTCTTCGATAACAAGGAGTTATTCTAGATTTGTTTCTTGCATAGCAGGTAGTTCTTCTACTACAACCACTTCCATAACAGGGAGTTTATCCAGAACAGCTTCTTCCCTGACTTACTGCTCAGATTCTATCACACCTAATTCTTTTTTAGCCTCAGGTGGTATTTCTAGATTTATATAAACTCTAGGGACAAGAGGTTATTCTTCAATGACAACAGGAGGAATAATATGCCTTTATTCCTCAACAACAACTTCTTCCTTTGAGTTACTTCAGCTTCTTTAACATCTTATTCTGAATACTCAACAAATTCATCTGGTTTCAAACTAGGATCAGAAATTTCCTTCTGCCTTGAAAGATAATCCACAATATTAAACTTCTCATAAATCTTATCGCTATCTTCCCCCCACTCCATTTTCCAAGGGTTACAGCTAATCTTCATTCTCTTGATGATGGTTTTAGAGAGACAGTACTCTCAATCCACAAACACTTCTTCACTGGGTCCAACTACTCCATTGGCAACAAGCATTGCTGAAATCAGCTGACAGTAGAATAATGAGGTGGATTTGGATGTGACCTTAATCAACACACACATATGGTGAATGATGTAATTACACATGTTGATTTTGTAGACATTATTCATAAGATGAATCAAGAACATATCTTGAAACTTTAATACATAAATGTCACCTTTCCTTAGGCTAACCATATTTTGAACGAATTTAAACAAAAACCTTGTTTCTCCATCAAGTTCACTAGCTATGGCCATTCTCTTAGTGCCATTTCAAGTTAAGGTTTTCAAAGCATCTTCAAGGTCAATGAAATCAGTTGTAGGTGGGGGTTCTCTTTGATAATAATCACAAATTCCTTCACGAGGTATCCTAAGGAATTCCACCCATATCCTTGACAAGAAGGATAATCTTTGGACATTAATCCAGCTCCTCACAACAATGCTTTCACCAGAGTCAAAAGAAAACTGTGTGCACTGGTAGAACTAAGTAACTAACCTCAGATAAATGGGTCTATTCTCCATTGGTAACCATTCTAACCATCCATTCTTTAAGGACACGAAATTTTCTAGATAAAAGTCATTCAGTGCAGATTTCTTTTTCAGGTAAGACACTATGATTTACCAGGATCAGATTCAGAGGCCCTTCGGGTTTCAGCTTGGGTGCTATCTATTTCTTCTTGGGGCGTTTCTTCTCAGGTGTGGATGATGATAGTTGCTTCATTCTTGGCATCCACTAAAGGTGGAGATCGATATAGGGGGTTGCAAGGTTTAAAGGCTTCGAAACGAGTTAGTAGGAGAAATTCCGTGTGATGAACCGAGTAAAAACTCTTTGTGTTATCATTTGGGAATTTCAAACGTCACAAAAAAAACGCGGGAAAGTAAAAGAGGTGAAATAAAAATTACCATGATACGGGTTTAAAGAAAATCATAAATAATTTTCACGGTGAGACATTGATCGGTTATCACGGTGTGACAGCAAGTGGGTATTACAGTGAGACAACAAGTGGTCATTCCATTGAGACAACAAGTGGTCATCATGGTGACACAACAAGTGGTTTTCATGGTGAGGCATGAAGTGGTCGTCACAGTGAGACAGTAAGTGTTCGTCATGGTGAGACAGGGAGCGAACGTCATAGTGAGACAGTAAACATGAGAGAGAGTGACTGAGAAACCATAATCATCAAATAGTAAAGTAAACATAGTAAAATATTGAACAGTAAGGCAAGTAAGATATCTATATTGGATTTATCATTCCAAGATCATGTAAGATGTAGTATATTCTCTCATAATATAATGGTTTAGTGAATATATTAGCAAGTTGATATTCACTTCCAATGAATTCCAAGGTGATATCACCTTTTTGATAATGATCTCTTAGAAAGTGATGTCTCTGATCAATATGTTTTGTCCTAGAATGTGAAATAGTATTTTTTTGAGATGTTAATAGCACTTGTGTGGTCACAATTTATTGGTACATGTCTGAATTGATATCTATAGTCTAGTAATGTGTGTTTTATCCACAAAATTTGTTCACAAAAACTACCAGTAGCTATGTATTCAGCTTCTGCAGTAGATAATGCAACAGATTTTTGTTTCATACTACACCAAGATACCAGTGACTTGCCTAAAAGGTGACATGTTCTAGAGGTTCTCTTTCTATCTAACTTACAGACACCAAAGTTATAATCATAATAACTAACTAGTTCAAATTATTTTCCTTTAGGATAGAACAGTCCTAGATTGGGTGTATGATTATGGTATTTGAAAATTCTCTTTACATCATTTAAATGAGATTCTTTAGGATTTTCTTGAAAATGAGCACACATACACACAGTAAACATAATGTCAGGACAACTAGAATTTAAGTAAAGTAAACTTCCAATCAATCCTCTATAAGTGGTTTGATTAACAGATTTTCCAACTTTATCAAGATACATCTTATAGGTGGCACTCATGGGAGTGTCGCTACTTTTAGTGCTATCCATTCAAAAACGTTTTAGAAGATCTCTAGTGTATTTACATTTATTTAAAACAATTCCATCATTATTTTGAAAGATTTGACATCCAAGAAAGAATTTTAGTTTACCCATTAATCTCATTTCAATTTCTGTTTGCATCATTTTAGAAAAATATATACATAATGAATTTTTTGAAGATTGAAAAATATTATCATCTACATAGATTTGAACAACTAAAACATCATTAGAAATTCGTTTTATAAACAGGGTAGGATCATCAATTTCTTTTGTAAAACCATTGGAAATAAGAAAAGAAATTAATCTGTTATACCATGCTCTTAGAGCTTGTTTTAAACCATATAAAGCTTTGTATAGATTGAAAATATGATTGGGAAAATGAGGATTTGTAAATCCAGGGGGTTGTTCAACAAAGAAATCCTCACCTATATACCCATTTAAGAATGCACTCTTAACATCCATTTGATATAGTTTGAAATTCAAATGTGGAACATAATCAAGTAGGATTCTAATGGATTCATGTCTGGCTACTGGAGAATAGGTCCCCTCATAGTCAATACCTTCTTCTTGACTATATCCATGTGAAACTAATCTAGCCTTGTTTCTAACTATGTTTCCACCTTAATCTACTTTATTTATGAACACCCATTTTGTACCTATGATGAAAGTGTGCATGGGTCTTTCAACAAGATTACAAACATTATTTCTTTCAAAATGATTATGTTCTTCTTTCGTAGCCATTACAAAAAATTCATCGTTGATGGCATCATCAATGTTTTTAGGTTCATGTTGTGACAAGAATGATGGGTGTTCAACCTGATTTCTAAGAGAATCTCTAGTTTGTGTTCCTTTCCCTAGGTCTCATACAACAGCATCTAGGGGATGGTTTCTAAGGGTTTCTACCTTTCTAGAAAAAGAGTTACTGGAGATTTCAGGTTCATCAACAGACTCTTGTTCATTATGACTCGATTGAAGAGAATTTCCAGAATTCGAGGTTTTCACAGATTATTTAACAGAGGAATTTGAGGATTTTGAGTTGATGTTCAGATTTGATACGTCATCCTCCAGATTTTCTAGGATGGTTGTAGGCTCATGTGGATCTGTTTCATCAAACATGACATGAACAGATTCTTCCACACATTTAGTTATTTTATTGAATACTCTATAAGAATTACTTGATATTGAGTAACCTAGGAAAATTCCCTCATCAAATTTGGATGAAAATTTTTCAAGATTATCCTTAGTGTTTAGAATAAAGACTTTGCAACCCAAAACTCTAAATTAATTAAGCATAGGCTTCTTTTTGTTCTAGAGTTCATACGAGGTCTTTTTGATAAACGTTCTAATCATGACTCTATTGATTATATAGCATGCTATATTAAAAGATTCAGCCCAAAAGTAAATAGGTAAGTCATATTCACTAATCACTATTCTAGAAATTTATTGCATGGTTATATTTCTTCTTTCTACAACACCATTCTGTTGAGGGGTTCTAGGAAAAGAGAAATTGTGAGTATAGCCATTCTGTGAGCAAAAGGATTCAAACTCTTGATTTTCAAAATCATGACCATGATCACTTCTTAAAGATTTAATTTTATGTCTACTAAGATTTTCTACACACTTGGCATACTTAGTAAAATAATAGCAGGCTTCACTGTTGTGAGCCATGAAAAAAGTCCAAGTATATCTAGAGAAATAATCCTCTATAACATAAACATAGTGCTTCCCATTTAAACTATAAACTCTAGATGGTCCAAAAAAATCCATGTGAACCAACTCAAGAGGTTGAGGAGTAGAGAATTTTTTCTTTAATTTGAATGAGATTTTTTGTTTTTTTTTCCTTTTTGGCAATGATTACACACTTTGTCATTTGGAAACTCAAGTTTGGGTAAGTCTTTAACTAGGCCTTTTCTAGTTAGCTTTCAAAGGGAGTGAACATTACAGTGTCCTAGTCTCCTATGCCGGAGCCAAGATTCTTTTTGAAATATGCTTAAACATGAAACATTTTTAAAAGTTAAGAAATGTAAATTAATAGAATAAACATTATCATTTCTTGATGCAGAAAATACTAATTCATCATTATAATTGAAGACATTACATGCATCCTTTTCAAATTTAACATGATATCCATAATCACATAATTGTGAGATACTAAGAAAATTAGATTTTAATCCATTAAAAAACTGTACTTTAGAAATTAATATTGAATCAGAGTTATCCATCTTCCCTAAGCCAATGAAATTCACTTTGTCATTGTCACCAAATGTTACATGTCCTCCATCTACTTTTATAAGATTCTTGAAGCATGAGTAGTATCCTATCATGTGCCTCGAACACCACTGCCCAGGTACCATAGATTTCTTCAGGAGCTCTTCAAGCAGTTTTCCTATAACATGATCAAGAAAAGGCTTATTTTGGTAACCATACTTCTTTGGATCCAGTAACATTAGTAATAAGTTCTTTAAGAACCCATATTTGTCTCCTAGGGTTCGTATAAGAATTATATAATGTATTTGAAAAATAAACTGTATTTAGTCAAAAAAAAACATGAAACAGTAGAGTATGTATCATGACTCGAGCTAGATGAGTTGTGTCTAGAACTGGGAACAAAATTATAGGTCCTAGACTTTGAAAAAAAATTCATTCTACTATGGTTTCTTTTACTAGGTTGATAACCAATTCCAGTATTGTATTTGGGGGGAATTTTTTTCTTAACATTTGACTAAGAGTATTTTCCCCATTAGTAAACTTTTCTAAGTCACTTTTTAATTTCTTAGTAGAAATTTTTAATTCATTGTTATCTTTGAGTAGTTGATAATTTTTCTCTTTTTCAGAAGTAAGTTCAGATTTAACATTTACAGTGAGAGCATGCTGTTTATTCAATGATTTATATTAATATTTTAGTTCATTTAATGTCTCCTAAAGCATGTAGATATATTCAAACATTTCTTCATTAGTCATATTTTCATAGTCACTTTCCTTTTCAGAATAGTATGAATTATGTTCAGAAGAGTTCAGTGTTACCTTAAATGTGTTTGTCATAAAACACATATTTTCTTTGTTAGTCTGTTCATCATGTGATGTCTCTGAGTCGCTTGAACTTTCATCAAAGGCACTCCAGGTTTCCTTCATTTCCTTTTTATACTTCTTGTCCTTGTCCTAATACTTCTTCTTATACTTCTGTTTTGGACAGTCAGCCTTTATATTTCCTTTGCGCTTACTTTCATAGCATACAATTTCATCAGTTTTGTCACTTCTTTTCAAGTCCTTTTCCAACATTCCTGTTTGATCATACATTCCCTTGATGTTAGGTTTTTTGAAACTGTTTTTCTTCTTATAAAATCATTTGAATCTTCTAGACATTTGAGCCATCTCCTTGTCATTGTCATGTGATTATTGTTCAGTGGTGGAAATTTCTACAAAAGCATCCAGTTTCCCTTTGTCTTTGTGCTTCGAGAATGTGTTCTTGAATGCTACAGATTTCCCCTTTGGTTCATCCTCCTCTTCATTGTTTACATTCATCTCTTCCTCATACATCATCAATTTCCCAATGAGTTATTTTACAGGTAGTGTGCTGATGTCAGATGATTATCTAATATAGACAGAGGTTCCCCTCCATCTATCAGGTAAACACCTAAGAATTATCATGATCTATTATTTGCCTGTGACTTATCTTCCAAGAGAGATCATTGTGTTGAAAATCTCATTGAACCTGAGATATATGTCAGAAATAGGATCATCAGGAATCATTTTAAAATTATTATATTCTATATTATATGTATTAAGTCTCATTTTCTTTACACTAGATGTGCCTTCATGTGACACAGACAAGTTATCCCAAATTTCATGGGCAGTTTTACAAGCAGAAATCCTATTAAATTCATCATCTCCTAAGGAACAGTATAAAGCATTCATGGCTTTGAAATTGTTATAATAAGAAAGTTTTGTAGGTTTATCCCATGTATTTCTATCAGTCACAGGAAGTTTGTATTCATCTATAATGGATAACCAAATTTCAAAGCTCATACTCTATAGATGCATTTTCATTTTAATTTTCCATTGAGAAAAATTGGTTTCATTAAATAATGGTGTTTTTTTGGATGCATCACCTTCCAATATATAATCCATACAAACAAATTACTTTACAAGAGCTTGAAATTTAGAATTGACAGAAATTTACAGATCTTTAAAGTACAACTACAATCACAGTGGATTAAGATTACACAGTTTTCTAATAAAGCACCATTTGATAGCAAATGTTGGTCAGAGTAGTTCACTCAAGAGGGGAGGGGTGAATTGAGTGACTATAAAATTTCTGTTACAAAAATTTTATTTTAAAAGAATTGGTTTTCCCCAAATTCAAATACAGCCCAATTAATCAATGTTACACTTTTTTAAGTGTTTTGACTGTTTAAATAACTTCTTAGAAGATTTATTAATTATCATTAATCTTAATATGTATTATTAAACTTACTTTTGAAGTTATCCAACTAAGACAAATCAGTTATAACTTCTATCCAAGACTAACTATCAAAGTGAAATTATAATTATCAGGACTATGAAGTAAAGCAGTAAAATATAGAAGACTAAATTAAACATCATAGAGGCTATAAAACAATTGGTTCAATCTCAATCCGAGACCTAATCCGCTGCACTTGGTGATCACCTTCCACCAAGCAGTTTATATAAATAAACATTGATCCACACCCTGGATCAGGGTTAACAACACTTCATAGACTGTCCAGGTCACACATGGACATCTTTCACAGTTTTCGTGGGTAGATAAAAATAATAACTAGTCCACATAGGGACCTCTTAAACAGTTGTTGTGGGTAAATAGAAATAGAGAGTTTGGTGTAAGTATTTGGAAATCCTTCAATTTAGCACATGAGTTAGTGTGTGTGTGTGGAATATACAGAGTACACACAATGCTCGAAAAGAAAGTAAAAGAATCATTGAGAGAGAGTATATGTGAGTTTTGAATGCTCTAGTGATTTGAAGTGCAGCTCTGGACTCCTTTGATTGAGAAAAAATGCTTCTGAGTCCTTCTCTAGTTTTTGTATTAAAAAACAGAGTGTCGCGATTCAGCTTGTGTTCTCCATGAGCTTTGACAATGTGAATATGTTATCTGGATTCCAGTGTACTTCGTATGTTCTTCAGTAGAGTCGGATTGTATGCATGTGAAAATTCATTCTTTTAAAATCTTGAAAAAAGTTCATCGTGGTCGTGCTCACACACTTGTTTACTGTTCAGTATCGCGCACTATTGTCATTGGGCACTCTCCAATATTTATCTTCTAAATGCATGGGTTTTGGCTGACAGGATCCATGTGCTTTGTACCTCGTCCCACATACTATGTCTATAAGGAAACATTAATTATTTCAATGCATTAAAGTCATCAAATATGACCGTAAAAAATTAAATTGAAAGTCGAAAAAATAGTTTAGGAAATGGTGTGACAATATGTTGATAAAATGGTGTCTCCTTCACGGTGTATGAGTGTCAGGGACTAAGTGTCATGGTCTGAGTCTCATGGTCTAAGTTTCATGGGGTCTGATCTTCACGGTGTCTTAGTCATAGTGTCTTGGCCATGATGTCTTGGTCACGGTGTCTTGGTCAATGTGTCTTGTCTTCATAGTGTCTTTCTCATGGTGTCTTGCCTTCACGGTGTCTTATCTTCACGGTGTCTTGCTCAAGGTGTCTTTCCTTCATGGTGTCTTGTATTCACAGTGTCTTATACTTAGGAAAATAACTGTATTCAGACTTAATAGTAATATGCATGAAATGGATTGAGCTTAACCATTATAAAGCGATAGAGAACTTAAAAAAACAGACACATGATTAGATATAATTTATAGGATTGAACTAGGTTGAAAGAGATTTTTGGTCATTAATAATATATGAGATAATTAAAGAGATTTTTGATCATTAAAACATGAGTAATACATGAGGAGTCCAACAATATATGTGTGAAATTGTAGGCAACTGAAGAATCTCTAAATGTAGAATATTTTATCATAGTAATTCAATGACAATATTTTATGAACATGTCAAATAGATCTAATTTTTTTGGGAAGACACCAAAAAAAATTTAGGAAAATTTTAATAATACAATTTTTTGACTCTCAGCCTCCCAATGGGATAATAGTTCATTTTAAATCAATGGATAAAAATAAACGTAAAATGTTCCTCAAATTTTCATTGTAAATTTTTTTATCAACCTGTATTGAGTGGTTATAGAGGGATAAATATAGGATATTACCATAATAAAAGAAAATTCTATAGGATATATTGGTTTTAATGGAGTAATCCATATTTTAATGGCTAAACAAAAAGATTCCAAAGTAATGGAGATGCAATCATATCACTATTCTCAGTTTTGATGTACTTATTTGTAAATTAATTTTTGGAATATTCTAGAAAAAATTTTAATGGTTTTAAAATTTATTTTAATTTCTCAAATTTAATTTCAATTCATTTTTTCTATATTGTTTTATAAATTAATGAATAAAAGCGATTTTTCTTTATATTTAAATTTCTTCAGTAATGTCTCACACTTGAGGACAATGGGTTCAATTAGTTTTGATTTCATGAAAGAATTCGGGTAAGAAAATCACATTCATTAATGTATAAACACCCATATTTGATGTAATTGGATTTTTTCTATTAAATGTTGGTGTTTAATTTGATTTGATGAATTAGAAATTGGGTAACATAATTGTGTATGAAACTTTAACAACGAATAAGGGAATATTTGAAGATCAAAACTTGTTCGCTATAGCTATCTCAATTTTGATTTATAATCTCTCTTCAGTCAATCCTATCACTAACTTATAAAATGTATTTATATCAGGATTTTATTATTATTTATCATTGGTTATATTATTCTATAAATCCTCATTTTATTTAAAATTTTGAAAAAACAAATTAAAAAAAGTAAAATTATCTAACTTAGTCTGCAACCTCATCACGGGACAACCCTAGGTACCACTATACTATATTTCTAAAAGTAAAATTTTTGTTTAATTAATTTATGAAACTATATAAATTATTAATTATATTTTCATAATTTTGGGAGATTAATATCAATATATAAAGAATGAATTGAGATAATCTCATAAATTACGAAATTGGGATTCAAAAAATTATAATTTTGATTAAAATAAATTATAAATATGAAAAATGTAATACCAATATTTTTAAACAAAAAAATCCTTAGTTAATTCATTATCCTGGAATGATTTTAATGAGTCGATGTGAATATATTTAGTTAATGAGTTTCATGATAAATAATAATAAACATCAATTCTATACAAGAATAATGAATATGGAGTTGAGTTGATGCTCAAGATCTATATCAATAACTAAATCACTCTGAAATCAAGATAATTAATTATGTTTCTAATCATTATTAGAACAAGGAGATAAATGTGGGATGATATTGTAGGCATAAAAATATTCCAACCAAAATTAATACTTCATCTATATTTGGATACATGAGGAAATAAAAAATCAGTTTATGAAAGAATAATGTCTATAGTCTATATAACATCAAAGAATTATTTCTGATTCATGATGAATGAGATAGAGATTACTATAATTCAATGTTTTAGGTGGAGTGTATTGAAAAAAATATAATTAATATAGGTTTCATAATGAGTCACTCAATAAAAATTATAGGAGTTCTATTATTGTAATTTTTTATCTTTTAAATGGATAAGAAGATACATTTAATTTTACTTACAATGAATAAATTTCTACGTTTTAAAAAGAATATATTGTTGGTAATAAAGATGGGTATGTTTTCGTTCATGTTTTAAAAATGTGAAGGAAGATAAAAATATAGGGAAATGATATCATTTACTAAGGAAACCGTTTCAAAATGAAAAAGCGGTTGCATCCTATGTGAAACATTGAAAAATGATTGTATGGGAAATCATGGGGGATACTATGATTATTCATGGAGTTGTTAATATAGATGTTTTTATATTTTTGGGAATATAAAACTATCCAAAATAAAAGTGAAGTGAAATTATATTGAATAATAGGAAAGATTTCAAAAGAATTTTGGTGTATGAAGCCACCACTATTGAAGTGTGAAATGGAGTTATCTATGAATAAGAAGAATATCTCTATAATATTTATGAGAATGATTATTTTGAATCACTTCATGAAAAAATATTACTCGGGTTTCAAAGATGAAGAAGAGGTTGATGGCACAAACTACAATGATGAAGAATTTGAGTGTATCGACACACACTGTTGGATGAATACATTAAATTAAGAAGAATAAATTTGAGTGAATTACTATATTCAATTAAAAAATAATCGAGGATCCATGTAGATATTCATAGGTTTTGATTCATGATTATTTCTTGACGACTAATTTGATGTCTATGAAACTCTGTGATTGAGGAAGAGATTTAATAGTTTGGGTGTAGTGACATCCCTTGATATATTGGGACATACTTCAAGGAGGATAAATTAGTTGGAGATAATATGAGAGTGTGTAAAATTAACCCATGGGAGAAGCATCCAATTTCATAATATAGTGGTTGGATTTCCTGATACATGTATAGAGTAGTTCAATTGTATAAAATTTTGATCACCCCCTCTTGTCTAAAAAATTGAGGGTGGGTTTGGATAACATTAACACACAATCCACTTGTAATTGATAATAAAATTTTAGTGTAGAATTAACATATCATCATGAGATGAACATACTAAAGATTAGGGTTCCAAGGAGGTGCCGATGCATTTAAAAATATAGTGTGGATTATTTTCCTACTTTAATTTCATACATGTTCTGTGTGTGGGTTGGGTGAACAAAATAATATTCATTTAATTCTTAATAGACTAATTTTTTTTAAAATATCAATGGGGTGGAATGAAATTAATAGAAGTAAATGCTTATTTGTGAAATTGGACCACAACCGATTCAACCCATCAAAGGTTTGTTTTCAGAATGACATAGAGAATTTAAATTGGTATTAGATTATAGTACAGATTTTTTTAATATATTATTGTAGGATAAAAATGATACTGATTGTAGTATCAAAATAATGATGAAGATGCTCCATATACAAGAGGGGTGGTGAATTGTATACTTTAAAAAATTCCTTTGGAACTTTTAAAGATGGTAATGTTTAACAAAGTTAACCAAGGTTTTTGGATACCCTTCCTTTGATTTATACATTCAATAAAGTCTGTCCTACCCACACCAGGGTAAGACCATGATACGAATATCTGAATCTGTCTTGCGATCCACGCAAGCCCTCGAACCTCAAGGTAGTAGGATCCTTTGTGTTCCTATCCCCAGAAGCCCTTGAATGTACTCATCAACATTCAGAGTCGATTGAAGAAATTATGAACAACATGTTCAGCATGCACAAAGCATGAAAGTCTCTCTCTAGAAATCACTTCAGTAGGATGTAATCTCTAGATTGATCAACTTGTTGTGAGCTCATTCAAACGAGATCTTAATTATAGGCACATCTTCAATGGTCCAAACCCTCCTCCAATGGTTATATTTTCCATAATTTTCGGAGGGTCCTGTACACATGTCACTCAAACAATGGTTAGTAAGAAACCGAAAGCACGAAATCATTTTATAACTCAAACAAGATTAAGCAAAAATATGAATGATTTATCAAATCCATTTTTCAGAGTTTAAGGGAAAATAGAATTCAGAATCTAAGAAAGTTAACCGTTGGGGTCTATATTAAAAGGATATTCAGATTCTATTTCTCAGGAATTCTGAATCAAAATTCTAATGAATTCCGAAGTCTGAATTTCAAGGAAATTTAGAATCTTAATTTATAATAATTTGGAGTCTAAACTCAGAATGTTAAAAACCTGTTTTCAGAATAATTCAAAGTCTGAACTCAAAATGTTGGAGTCTGAATTCAGAAGAATTCGGACTGTGGACTCATAATGTTCAGAGTCTCAGTTCAGATGAATTTGGAGTCTGAACTCAGAATGTTCCGAGTCTGAATTAAGAGAATTTAGAACCTGAATTCAGAAAGTTCTTTATCTAAGTATTTATATGATTCCGAGGTTTTAGATGTGAAACTGAATTTTACACTTAGGGATAAAATGAGTTAGATTATAATGTGGTTAATGAAAACATGGTGAGGAGTAAATTTTCTCGAGGAAGGAAAATTTTCCTTCTAATGTGAATTCTTAAGGAAAATGAAATTTGCCTAAAGATAGGGAGTTTGTGATTTTCAAAACAAAAAGTAATGGTAGAGTAATAAGGAAACTTTATTGACTCAATAATCTCCTCAAACTTTAAGGAATGAAAAAGTCATAAGGAAACCTTATTGACACAACAATCTCCCCCTTTTTAGAAAGCACAAACATCCATTCGAAAAATAATATAAGGACATGAACATTTTATGGACATTTAAATAAAACATACCTCCCTTAACACATGATCAATGATGAATAATACTAACTTAACCTTAGTATTTGGAAACACTAAGGATCATATTCTTGATTTTTGGATTGAATGATAGCATTTAATATCATACGAAAATCATCTTGGATAAAAACTACCACATAGATGAACTCCCCCTTACTTAGGAAAATTTCTACATTTACTTTGTATTCTTTTTTAACATTCCTTTATTTTCACTTGTGATTTTCAAAAAGGAATACAGGGAATGGAAAAAGAAATATGGCACCAGAATCATTAGTACTAAAAAACCCAAAAACCAAAACGAGCAACCCAAAATTTATTTAGGATTTGAAAAATTTATACACGTAAGGAATAAAACAAAAGATCCGAATTGGAAAATGTCATCCTTTCTTCTCCTTCAGAATCAAACTCATTACTATGGTTTTGATCTTCTTGAGCTCCTTGTGATATTCCACTACACATTTTAGAATCTGATCTTAATCTTCATTTTTCTTCTCTAAGGCTTTGATTTTTCATTCTTGAGCCTTAAGATCCTCTGTTTCAGCCATCAAGGAATCTTCCTTCTTAGCAGGATTATCTTCTATCTGAATCTGGAGATCCCTTTCTATTTTTCAACTCTGAGCAACTAAATAGAACATCTTATTAAGATATTTTACTTCTTCAATCTGAGAATTCTATTCTAGGGTTAGCTTTTCCTCAAAACTATTTGTGAGATCCTTGATCATTACATCCTTAGTGTGAAATTAATCCTTGACACTTTCTTGGAACTCATCATGAATTCTCATGTCTTCTATAGTTTTCTTTGACCAGCTGGTCATTTTATTTCAAGATACTTTGTAGGCTTCATAGTTTATGAATTTTTTTCGAAATCGGCCTGAAACATGATGCAGTCATCCATCACCATAGATACAAAATTTTATTTCTTATTTAAGGAGTATTGAAGCATCTGGAATCTGGAGTCTATACTAGGAAATATTGGTATAGTGCCAACAAGCGTCTTCAAGGACTAGACTACGAAATCATGTCACGGAGAGGATGAATCCATATCAGATATTTTACTTAGGGGGGATTATTTTTCTATATAAGTAGATTTATTCTTCGAATAACCAATAAAATCTTTCTTATTAACCATAACTTTGGTAGGTGTATCAACTAACACATTTTTTCCCTTATCTATTTTCAGAATGGCTTCCTCTTGGTCATGAGATTCATGCCCACTATCAGATATCTTCAAAATTTTATCTTCATCAATGTCTTCCTTCTTAGCTCCTACGTCAACATCCTCTGGGTGGAAAAAATCATTATTGATGCTTTCTTATTCCGATGGTTTGTCTCCATCATCTTCATCCTTTTACTCATCCTTCCCAGGTGAAACAATATTCGATAATTCAATTTGAGAGGTTCAGAATGATAACTTCTCTAAAGGGCTTTCCTTCTCATGAAAATCCGCAACATTCTTTATCAGATATTATGTATCACCACTTCATTCTTCTTCTTCTTCCACTACTTTTTCTTTTTCAACAACTTCTTTCTCTTTAAAATATTTTTCTTGATGTTTTTCGGGAATTACAATCTTTTTTACCGGAGTCTCTATTAATTATTATATCTAGATTGATTCTAGTACTGGAATGTTCTCAGATGCTTTCTATGCGGCCTTTAGAAATGATTGCACTATCTCGGCCTCAGAAAACTTCTTCTTTTGTTTCATTTCTTTCACTTGCCTCTCTAGCTCTTCAACTGCCTTTTATTTTAGAGCATTTTCATCAGAAGGATCCAAGACAAAATTAGGCTACCCTTATTTCAGATTATTCTTTTCTCCCCTCCAATTGGCAACCACCTCATCCAGATAATACTTTTGTTTCTCTGGCGTCAGTGGTGCAGATTGGGTTTCCTTGGCCATTGTAGTTTTTTCTTTCTCTTCCACTTCCTTCAAACTTCTTCTTCATTTCTCCTTTCTTAGAGGTCTCATCCACCTTCTCTTTCTTTGAGATGGATTTAACTTCTTCCTCAAAAAATTTATAGAATTCTTCGGATTCAATGTAAAATCTAACATTAATTCTTCCCATAGTATCATCACTTAACAACATAACATTGCAATTCCTAGACTTAGGTCTGCAAGGGATTCTGAAGGATTCTAGGCACCGAACACTCATATTAGAAAGAATGATTGGATACATAATTATCTGAGCTTTCAAATTTCCTTTATTTATGTTCTCAATAATGACAAAAATATGCTTGAACATGTTTATTTTCCTTACATTTACCAAGAAATACAGAATGTACATATCACGTTTCTTCAAAGTATCCTTGTCTTCTTTTCTCAGTATGATGAATCCTTGAACCACAATTCAAGAATATAATAATTTTTATTCAGGTGAAGAATCATCGGAGTCTTTACCTATGAAGGACCAAGACAAGCCATGTCCCTTACATTAACAAAACATCCTTGAACATCAAGTAGACTTTGAGAACAAAACTCAGCTTCCCATTCATATGGAATACCATCCTAGCTTGCAGCCTTGGTGTAAGAAAGAATTTTTTTTCCATAACACATGAAAGAAAATATGCTCCTCCTTTCTTCTTTACTGAAAGTTACTGATTTGTAGAATTCTATTAGCTAATCTGGGTAAACCAAATACTATGATTTGGTTTTGAAAGGAAAAAAATTTCCCATCCATTCAGCCTTATATTCTTCGCAATAATACAATTATACTTTTTGGAAAACATTAGATAAACTAACCTTTCTCTATATATCTTCCAATCTGAGATTGGTTTTATAGTTGAGATATCTTTTTGATAGGAGACTTCAGCATACATTCAAAAGTAAGATTGATCTGAGTAGTTCGGAACGGGCTTATATAGAAGGGAAGAGCTTCAACATGCACGATCTTGAGTATCAATGTGGGGTAACCATCCAAGGTCCTTTATATAGATGTCTGAGGTGACGGTTCAACTTCCATACTCAATCCAAGGATTAAAAAATCTTCTGATTAGATCTGACGGTTGAGATGATATCTGGATGGAAAATTTGATAGAATCCCATGTTATTAGGTTTTTTAATAAAAACATTCAGATTTAAGAAAGGGTGAATTTGAAAATTTATAAATAGATGAAAATACCAACAAGTAAAAGATGATTATGAAAAATTTAAGAAGGGAAGAATACCTTTCGGATTGCTATGATGAATATTCATATTGAGGAAAATTCTTCTTGAAGAACTTTAGATTCTGAAAATTTCAATTACGAAAATTTTGACTGTGAAATTTTTTTAAAACAATGAAAAAATTTAGAAAACCATCATTAAGAAAATTTAGAAAAACATCATTACAAAAATTTAGAAAATCATTATTATGAAAATATAGAAAATATTTATTAAAAAAATTTAGAAAATCTTTATTATGAAAATTTATAAAATCATCATTACGATAATTTAGAAAATCTTCATTACGTAAATTTAACAAATCTTCATTACAAAAATTTAGAAAATTTAAATTATGAAAATTTAGTAATTCTTCATTACAAAAAATTAGAAAACCTTCATTACACAAATATATGAATTTATTCATTAGGAAAATTTAGAAATTCTTCATTATGAAAATTTAGAAAATATTCATTAAGAAAATATATAAAATATTTATTATGAATATTTAGAAAATATTCATTAGGAAAATTTAGAAAATATTAATTATGAAAATTTAGAAAATATTCATTACGAAAATCTAGAAAATATAACAAAAAAATGTACTCCCTCTATGAAAAGAAGTTCCTTACTGTAAAGAGATTGGTTTTGACAGGAAGTTAACATGGAAGATTACCTTTTGTTTATCATTCCTAACTTCTGTTTAATGTATTAAAATCTATCGGGGGGTAAATATTTTGTGAAAATATCAGCAAGTTGATCTTGCATTCCTATAAATTATAGAATGATATCTCCTTTTGGCGTGTGATCACTAAGAAAGTGCTACCTAATATCTATGTGTTTTGCACAAGATTGATGATCATGGATTTTACATAAGGAAATGGCACTAGTTTTATCACACAAAATTACTGTTTTGGTTAAACTCATACAATATTCGGTGTGTTTATTGCATCGACAACACTTGAGCACAACAAATTCCAACTGCTACATATTCAGCTTCAGTAGTGGAAAGTGATACTGAGTGTTGCTTTTTTCAAGACCAAGAAACTAATGAATCTCCTAAGAAATGATTAGTTCCAGATGTATTTTTCCTATCCATTATACTTACACCAAAACCAGCATCCAAAAAACTCTTTTTTAAAAAATCATTTCCAGAAGTGTAAAAGATTCCAAGATCCATGGTTCCCTTTATATAGTGAACAAAATTTTTCGTAGCCTTTAAATGCAATTCCTTAGGATTGCATTTATATCTTGCACATAAGAATACTTAAAACATTATGTTTGGACGACCAGATGTCATGTAAAATAGACTTCCTATCATACCTCTAAAAGATGTTTGATCAAACTGTTTCCTAGCTTCATATAGAACAAGTTAATGTGAGGTACGCATGAGAGTACTTATAATATTAGTTTTGTCATATCCATACTTTTTAAGAAGATATTTAATATAATTATGTTGAGATATATATATTTTTTCTGGTTTATAAGAAATTTGAAAACCAAGGGGAAATGTTAACTCACCCATCGAACTTATTTCAAACTCAGATTTCATTAGATCCGAAACGTAATCAGTTAACGATTACTGAGTTAAACCAAATATAATTTCAACAACATAAATTTTAACAATCTAAAAAAATTTATTATCTTTCATTATAAAAAGATTTGGATCGACATTTATCTTAGCATAATTATTTTGTAGCAAAAATCCCATAATTCTATCGTACCATGATCAAGGGGATTGTTTGAGTCCATACAAAGCTTTGGTAAGTTTGTAAGCATGTACTGGACGTTTTAAATCATCAAACTCATGAGTTTGTTCAATAAAAACTTCCTCTTGTACAAATCCATTTTGGAACATTTAACATCTGTTTGAAAATGTTTGAAATTGAAGAATGCTGCAAAGGAAAGTAGAATATGAAAAGATTCAAATCTAGCTACTAGAGCATATGTTTCTTCATAGTCTATTTGTTCTTGTTGATTATTTCCTTTAACAACCAATATATATTTATTTATAACTATGATTCCATTTTATTCACATTTATTTCTGAAGACCCATTTTACTCTAATAATGGAGGTTTCCATATGTCCTTCATCCAAGGTCCAGACTTTATTCCTTTCGAATTCCTTTACCTCATCATGCATAGAATTTATCCAAAAATCATCACTTAAAGCTTCATCAATGATTTTTTACTCTAATTGGGAAAGGAATTCTAGATTTTATACTTCATTCTTTAAGGAACATCTTGTCATTACAGGTTTATTTACATGACCTATAATACTATCACTGGGATTATTCTTTAGAAACAACTGATATGGATTTTGAACAACTTTTTCATCAACATAGGGTAGGATGTCTTCTGGGGTAAATGCTTTAGAAATATTTTATTGAAATGTATCCTTATCAGAAGTATATTCTATCAACGAATTATAATCAGTTTTTAAAAACATATCCAAAGATGTTGGTGGAGGTTGTTTAAAATCCAATGGATCAGTTTCATCAAATTTGACATGCACTATTTCTTCAAAAGTAGCAGTGTTTTTATTAAAAACGCGATAACCCTTAGAAGTTGTAGAGTAGCCTATGAAAATTCCGTCATCCGATTTTGGTGAAAATTTGTGTAGATTATCTATATTATTTAGAATGAATACTTTGATACCAAAAAAACTGAAGCAGGAAAGTCTAGGTTTTATACCATTCCATTACCCATAAAGAGTTTTATTATGAGAAGTTCTAATCAAAAAACGATTTATAGTATAACAAGATGTACTTACAGCTTCAGCCCAAAAATTATTGGCTATCGAATATTCACTCAACATGGTTCTTTTTATCTCTTGAAGAATTCTATTTCATCATTCAACTACACCATTTTGTTGAGATGTTCCCGGTGCTGATAAGTTATGATTAATTCCGTTTCTACTACAAAAACATTCAAAATAAGAATTGTGAAATTCTCCTCCATGATCACTATTAATATTTATCAAAGTAAGGTTTTTCTAAATTTTAAATTAGTCTCTAAAATTTTTTAACTAAGAAAAATCTTTATATTTCTTTGATATAAAATAGACCCATGAAAATTTATTGTAATCGTCAACTATGAAAAATACATAATATTGGCCTCCAATGCTTCTAGTTTGTATTGTACAGAAGAGATACATTTGCACTAACAATAACTCATCAGTGGTTGAGACCTCACTGGCTGATTTAAAACTTAATTTATGTTGTTTTCCACATTTTCAAAGATCACAAAATTTTAACTAATCAAATCTAAACTCTAGTAGATCCTAAAGTAATCATTTCCTAGATGGTTTGTATAGGTTCCTAAGGTTATAGTGTCATAACCTTCTATGTCACAACTAAGAATGATCTTCTTTTGCACTATGTCAAGGTAGGTCATGGCTCCAAAGGTCCTCTATGTTTAGTGTGTAATTATTATCTTGCCTATTGGAAGAAAGAACAAACTATTACTTGGAATTGTGTACCAATCACTTATCATTCCTAAAATTCACAAGGTAGCCTTCATAACACAATTTATTTATACTAATGAGGTTATTCTTAAGACCCTTATGAAATAAAACATTTGAAGTCATTGTTTTTCTAAGAAGAAAGATTTTACCTATACCAATAATTTAGCCCTTAGCATTATTTGAGAAAGTTACTTTTCCTACTTTCATCTTGATAATCATTTCAATGAAGTTTTTGTTACCAGTCATATGCTGGGAACATCCACTATCCATATACCAAATATTACTATTGTTAATAACTTTATTTTCCTAAAAATAATAATGTTAGATTTTCGAAACCAAAACTTTCTTGGATCCATAAACATCAGAAAGAAAAATTTTAGGTAACCACATTTACTTCAAAAAATAAGCTTTATGAAAATTAATACTGAGTTTTGATTAAGGAATTATTTTCCCGATGCCCAGCACACTAACACTTAGTGCAGAAAAAAGCACATTGAGGAACAAACTAATTATTACTAAAAATCGGTTTTGAACTAGTATAACTAAACCCAGAATTATTCCTTAAAGGTTGAATTTGGGAATACATCTTATCAAAATACTTCTATCCTAAGATAAAGTTTTACTAACACTTCCTCATGGAAAATATCTCTGACTTCTGTCTAATAACTATGTTCTTATCTTCGAAAACATCAGTTTTATCACTAAAGATAGGCTCAAAAACATATTTCAACGAATTTAAATTTTCTAGATCCTAAGATAGTTTATCCTTCGCAGAATTAACTTCTTCAAGTTTTTTTGAAATACATTCAAAATCAAGGGTTTTCTTATCATGATATTTAGAGAGATATGATATTTACTTAGAACGAATAGAAATTCTAGAGTTTTCCTTATCATGTTTTTTCCTAACATTATAATTTTCATTCTCTAGAAGCTTAGTAAACCTATAAACTTCTTTACAGGTAGGTAAAGTATTATCTACATCATAATAATATTCGTCATCTGAGGATTCATAATATTTACTATCACTATAATTATCATTCAATGATACATTGGTGATGGATTCAATGTTGTGTACCTTTTCCATTAAACAATGATTTTCAATAGGTATTCTGGCTATTAGACCAATATTCTTCTATCTATATGATTCATAATCCAAGGATTCATCAGAAGTGTCTCCACCACTAGCACTCTAGGTGTCATTATCTTTCAAAACATTCTTAGATTTAGCTTTGTAGTACATATTTCTATTTCTTTCAGAATGATTTTCCTTTCTTTCTTTTCTATTAATCATAGGAAAATATAGCCTTATATGTCCATATCTTTTCCATTCATTACAAGTGACTTCATAGTCTTTCTTATCCTTCATTTCTTTCTTCTTGTATCTATATTTAAAGTCTTTCTTCCAACTATCGTGTTCAGCCTTCGAGAAAGAATAGCTAATTCATTCTTAAAATTTTCACTTTCACTTGATTCAGATTGAATTACAACCTTCTAATATGTGGATCTTGTAACTATATCAAGAGTCTTGTCTTTCATATGAATAGAAGTAGTTATAAAAGAAACACTTCCATTCCCATTCTTCTTCATAACATTGTCAGCATCTCTCTACATTCTCGTCTCATGGTGAAGAAGTGTTACAAAAAGTCCATCAAGAGTGATCTGTGAGACTTTCATATTCTCATCTATAGCTTTTCTCTTGGATTCGCACTCATTAGGCATTATGTCTATAATCTTGTCTATAATTGCCTCATCATAAAAACCTTATTAACCCATGGATTGTAAGCCATTGACAATAGTCATAAATAAGTGTTGTACCTTACATATAGGTTATCCATAAGGAAAGGAAAAACCATGGTACTAATCTCTAAGCATATCTCTTCTAGTTTCAATAAATTTGGATGTTACAAAATGTGTAACATCATGATTCTTCCAAATAATTTTTTTTGACTTCACAAGAAGAAATCTGGAAATATATATTTCTGCTCATGGAACACAAAAAAGTATTGTGTACCTTATAACTTAGTTGATATTATAACTTCTCTTGATTAGTAAAACTTTGGACATTTATATCAGGAATCATGTAATCTATGGTAAGCATAACAATGTTTTCTACTCCAGTGTTAATAAAAAATGTCTTCCTATGATCTCTCCAAAAATCATAATCATTATCATCAAAAATAAGTGGTCTAGTAGGATTTAATTTCTCTATGGAACCAACATCCATTCCTGCCATCTTAAAGAAAAACATTCCACAAAAACTTGTCAGTAATAAATGTTTGTAAACAAGGATAAAAATATCCTTAGTATGGAAAATATAGAACAATGAAAGACTTGATAAAGGAATCTTATATGTGAATATACATATTTCAGAGACCTACTCCGATACAAATTGTTGGATCAAAATGATAATGATTGTAGTATCGAAATAATGAAGTAGATGTTCAATATACAAGATGGGGGGCAAATTGTATACTTTAAAAAATTCCTTTGGAACTTCTAAAGATGGTAATGTTTAAGAATGTAAAACAAGGTATATTCTCCAGACCCATTAATACTACAAACCTGATTAATTCCAGAAATGTGGTTCCAAAAAGAAACATAAGAAAAATTTACAACAATAAAGATTCTACATTAAAGCGTATAGAATCTCACTAATCAAATTACAAGTATAAGAAAGTATAATATACTGATACTTTCCTCAACTACCAAAATGTAGCAGAAAACATGAAACTATACATGTATAAAGTAATAAATCTTTTAACCCAAAGAGAATTGTTTCCAACAACCTTGGATAAAGGTCCCTTGATTAATATTTTCAAGAAATTATGTCTTACCCACACCAGGGTAATCCCTAAATATGAAGATAGGAATCAATCTTGATATCCCCACAAGCCCTCGAACATTAAGGTAGCCGACACCACTGTCATCCTATCCCCGAAAGCCCTTGAATTTATTTAGCAAAATTTGGAGTCGCACGAATCAATTCTGAACAAGATGTTCAATATGCACAATGCAAGAAATATCTCTCTAGAAATCACTTCAGTAGCTTGTAATATCTGTATTGATCAACTTGTTGTGAGCTCATTCAAATTAGCTCATATTTATAGGAACATCTTCAAAAGTCGAATCCATCCTCCAACTGTCATATTTTTCCACAACTTTCAAAGGGAACTGTACACGTGTCAATCAAACAAAGGTTAGTTAGAAATAGAAATCATGACATCATTTAATAACTCAAACAAGAGTAAGCAAAAATATGGTTTCTTTACTAAATCCATTTTTCAGAGTTTAAGGAAAAATTGAATTCATAATCTATGCAAGTTAACTGTCAGAGTCTATATTACATGGATATTCGGATTTTCTTTCTCAAGAATTTGGATTCAGAATCCTAAGGAATTCCGGAGTCTGCATTTCAAGGAAATTCAAAATCTGAATTCATAAGAATTCAGAGTCAAAACTCAGAAAGTTCGGAACCTCAATTCTGAAGAATTCGGAGACTGAACTCAGAAGGTTCTGAGTCTGAATTTAGAATAATTCTGAGTCTGAACTCAGAATGTTCAGATACTGAATTCAGAATAATTTAGAGTTTGAACTCAGAAATTATGGAATCTGAATTCAGAGAATTCAGAACCTATATCCAAAATGTTCAATATCTAAGTATTTATAATATTCCAGGGTTTTATATGTGAAAACAAATATTACACTTAGGAATAAAATGAGTTAGATTATAATTTGGACAATGAAAACATGGTAAGAATAAAATTTTCATGATGAAGGAAAGTATTCCTTCTTAAGGGAAATCTTATGGAAAATGAAATTTTCCTAAAGATAGGGTGTTTGTGATTTTAAAAACATAAAGGAATTATAGAGTCATAAGGATACCTTATTGACTCAACAATCTCCCCAAACATGAAGGAATGGAAAATTCATAAGGAAAACTTATTGGCTCAAAAATTATTATTAACCAAAATAATTTTTTAATGAAAATATATGAAGGACAAATTTGAAGTGTTAAAGAAGATCCTCAGATAGATGATTCAATTTCAATCCTTATTAGAACAGATTGGGATGTTTCTACCAAGACATTACAAAAATATAATGTTGAAAGTTGTAACAAATTGAATAATGTGATCATAAATGGAAGAGGATGAACCATTATATGAAGATATTTATATTGGTAAAATTCATGATAAATCTATTAATAGTTATTCCTCTTAAGTTTGAATTTCAACTTGCATGAATCATCGCATTGAATATAAAAATCGTCTCTATCATGAGGATATGGATTATATATTTAATTTTACTTTTTTATATATATATATTCAAATTTATCATGGGTCCAAATAATGAAAAAGAAAAACTATAATTGGAGGATGAAGAGATTGATGATGCTTTAACCAAGAAGTTTTGATTATTCAAGACTCTCACATAAGTAGTAAAAGTTAATGTTGGATATGATTTTATTTATAATAAAAGAAATTGTTTTATTGATGAATAATTATAAAAGATTATATATGAGATAAATGTTTTTTAAAATTTTGTTAATATGGTGGTCTATTCATTTGAAAAGCATTATAAGGTTTCAATAGATTTCAATACTTCTCAACATGAAATTATAGGAAAAACAGGGGAAATATTTTGACAACTGATTACATGAGACAAAAAATCCATGAGGGTAGAATTTAATATTTGAATAAGGACTTGTAAGGAAGGATAAGTTTAGATGAGGTTGATAAATATACTCTCATTATGATGTTTCTTAAGATAGAAGTGATATTGAATTATATAGAAACAAAAAAATAAAGTACATCACCATATTCAAAGAAGATGAATGATTACAGAAAAACATAAATGTTGGTAATTAAATCTAATAAGACTCAAAATAGTAGAAATAACTATTTGAGATCATCTGGAGAAGCAGCCATTACAGAGACAATGAGGAATATATCTCACTATTCGCATCCTTCAATTTTAATTACTTCAATTTATGTAAAAATTGATGGATAAAAATTTAAATTATTTAAAAGTTTTTAAGAATAAAAGTTTCAAAATAATCCTGACACCATCAATTGAGAATGTAAGAATGTTTATGCAGTTTCCCCTAATAGAGTGAAATGGTTTAGGGTGCCATCCTAAAGGCAACATACATGAAAATATTGGAAAATTACAGGAAAAAGAAAAAAACCAAATTATTTGGGATATGTTAATGTATTTTATGTTTTGGAATATGGATATAAATTTCTAGATCAATATAGAATTATAAAAAACTGTTAGAAGACCTAAAGATAGTGGGAGGAAATATAGAATAAGAAATATAATAACATTACATAAGATGATTTCATAGACAAGGTAGATGCTTCCTTTGATGAAAAACTTTTATCTCTCATAATGGTTCAATAATTTTTGAAACATTAATGGAAACTATTTTGAGGAGTGCTGGTATGTACAACTCAATACACATAAAATCACAAAAGGCATTATTAATTTCCAATGGGTATACCTAAATCTATTAATTTATAAAACACAGTTAGCCTAACTAAAAATATATTACATGGAAAACCTGAGTATCGAACCCAAGGTGGATATCCATATGTTATAAATTAATTAATGAAATTTAAATTTAAATTCTCTTTGTTTATTGGATAAAAGAGAAATAATATAGTAAAGATTAGGGTTGAAATAAAGAGGAATGACATGAAACATATGGTGATATTCATGTTCTTAGACTAGGGATTCAATAAAGAATTTATTTATTCATGTTTGGTTCAATAATTGCATCAACATGGATTTTTGGTGTGGGTATCCCATTGTAGTCCTATGATTTCACCATGGGAATTGTCATCTACTAAGAGGAAACAGAAAACTAGGTGACCCAAAACCTATTTTATACATCACTAACATAAATTTCATAACGGTCACAGAAAAACTAGGTAAATTATTTAATTCAAAGAAATAATTATCATCAATTCACCAGAAATGTTCATATAATTATAAAAATAAGAATATTGGAATTATTAAATTGTTTCTTATAAATATTAAATATGAATAATAAATTGAAAATATCCCTAATAGAACTCCCCCTACAATGACATCACTTAGCAAAATGAAAACTACTCTCTCATGCTAGGGATGATGAAGATGAGTAACATAGATCCTTGAGGAAGAATAGTGATGAATAACATCGGTGAAATAGGGATATGGATCATCACTCTATCATCTAGTACTCGTCAATTTGCATCACACTCCATCCTCTAGTTCTTGATGATTCAGAGTGTAATCTTATATATAATCCCATCAAACCCTCAATCGTGTATCATTATTGTTTCAGAATCCTAATGGAACCACATTATGTAATGGGATATCACATCATGTAATATATTATTTTTCAGTAAATTAGGTGGCGTTGTGAATTTCGATGTATATATAGTCCGATAAAATCCATTTCATGTAATGTATTTTCAAGATGTGTAATTGCTCTACTACATTTTTTCCAGCTCCCGGTATATCCTAAAAATTCTGATGTCACGTCATTTCACATCGCTCATGGAACAAAGGGTAATTAAGATCGTATTTCCATCCCTTTTCATTGATTTTAAAAATATTAATTTTGTCCTACCAAAAATGATAAAACAAATCATTCAATTCCATAATTGGAAAGATTATTCAATTAAATAGACAAATCAATACATTAAAACCCCATAAAATATATTCATGAAATATAGCTACCAATAAACATCATGTTTATGTGAAGAAAATGGAATGATAAGATGTGAAAATATAAATATAATTAAGTTGATGTTGGGAAAAAACTAAAATAATTCACTGATTAAATGTGTAAGTAATAAGATAAATATGATAATTAAAAAGAAATTTTAACGTATAGGGAAAATATTCTTCTACCTTAGAAAGAGTAGCCACATCATGGACCAATGTATAGTTTCCATGAATTCTAATTTAATTGTAGGAATATTAAATAAAAAACATAATCCAACCAAGATAGTGACAATAGGACATAATTAGTGGTTTAAAGTAATTATTTTGAGGCTAAGAGTCTACCCAAATATAGTATCTCAAAAGGGAAATAAAGTCTGTATGGAATGTTAATTAAGGTAGGATTTTTGGTTTTCAACTGAATGAATGTTCTTTGAAGAAAAATAAAGGATAAGATACATTTTATAATGAATCATACTATTAATAAATCTTATCATTTGAATAATGAGTGTATAAGCCATCTGGATAGTTTTGTTGGAAAAGGATATGATTTTGAACTAAGTTGAAAAGAATATAACTTCTCTAGTTGGAAACGATGAGATTCCTATTTTTAAAAAGTCAAAAATATGATAACAAGAAGAGTAAAATGTATCCCATGAACTTATAAATTTATAAACCCAAGGGGAAAATAATAAATAAGATCACTAGAAACTTCAAAGAATCAAAGAAATAATTTTATAGGTAATGAAATATATCCCATCCCTATTGTTATCAATAAGGAGAATAAGAATGATCTAAGTGATTACCATGTCTGTTTTTTGTACTTATATTCTTGTAAATGATGTTGATGAAGAGATAAGAGAATAAATTGACCAGGGGATATTAAAGTAATTTGAAGTTACTATAAAATTATCATTTATATTGAATCTTGAAACTTGGATAACATCATCAATGATTAAATGATGAGGTATGATTTTTTTATACTATCACTTTATTGAATTAAATTTGTTTTGTTTACCAAGGGGAGTGGTTATCTAACCAAAAGGGAAAATAGTATTTCACTAGAAATGATATAATGTTTGTGTTCAAGTGAGTGCAAGTTCTTAAAAACATCCAAAAACATTTGTGAACAATTTCTGTGAAAATTAAGAAGTTGGTATCACATTGTTGTAAGACTGTGGAAAGAGTCTATGTCAAAATTAATCACTATTATTTTTTTCACTATGTTTCCCCAAATATTCTTAGAAATAATTGGTTAATTACACTCTTCTAATAAGGATAAGATAACACCTATTTATTATGGGGTTAATTGGGAACATGGAAATTGGATAAAGACATGAGGGGAATATGGGCTCCTTATAATTAGAAGATTTAGTTTGAGATGATAAAACATACCATTGATTTTTTATACCAATAATGGGGAGAAGATATTAACTTCCTTGTTTCCCTATAATTGAAATAATTTGGTAAATTTTTTACATATATATTTATTTATAATTATACGGATAATAATTATATTCAATATTGATAAAAATTGGAATTAATTACAAATCCAAAGGGGATAGGATTAAAGTTCCTTTGGATTTAGAGAAGATGATGTTTTATATGATTTCAATTAGTGATATTTAATTAATATTGGATTGAATACCATAATATATATATATATATCATCCAGGAAATAGTAGTGAATAGGATGTCTATATATTATCAGTAAGGAATATTGGATTTGTTGTTATGGTGAATGCCTGGAAAAGGATATCACAAGTGATGATTGTGGAGATGGTATTATGTAAAAACATAATATTTGAAGAATTATTATTATATTAACTATTTGTTTGATATCTTGTGTTACAAAAAACACTGAGTTTAGTTTTCTTTACACGGAACGTTGAGTTTGCCATATATTATAGGCAACACTATGTTTCAATGAAACATGTCATGTTATTAAAACATTATTAGATGGATGTTATCACTTTTCTAATGAAATGAAGTGTATTCATAAGATTAATTAAATTTTAATAATATATGGTTTACACATGTATATAAAATTAAATCTTTTGTGACCAATTAACTAAAAATTTAAATAAATATTATTTTAAAATAAAAGATATATTTCTATGAAAAACTATTTCTATAAAAAAACATTGTACATCAATAAATTAAAAAAACAAATTTTGGTGAAAGATTAGAATGAAATTTATACATTATATAACTAATCAAGTGTTTAACACTCATTTTTTGCATTTCCAAGATAAGAGTTAAGGATAAATCCAATTTTTCACTTGAAAAAAATGTTTTTTCTAAAAAGAAGTTTTATTACCATTTTGAGAAATTAACATAAAAATAATTTTTGAAACACAGAAAAAATTTGTTATAAAAAATAAATTTTAAATTTTAAATTAGAATTTTAAAAATAACCTTAGGATGAATTTTTTAGAATTCCCTGAAAATATAATTTTTTTTGAATTGAGGAACATAATAAATTTAGATTGAAAACCACATTTTCATTTAAATTATTTATAAAGATAAATTATATATTCAATATGTTTTTATTTAAAATTATTTATATTATATATATGTTAATCCAATTTATTTTATTGGAGTCATTTTCATACAGTATTTTGATATAACAACCCAGTAAACTATTTGACGATTTTCTCCTTCAAAACTGCTGTCTCATCACATCTATGATATTAATTATAAATTAATTTTTGGAAAATTATATGAGTTTAATTTTGAAAAATGGATTAACTAGTTTTAATCATAATAACATATATTATATAATAATTCAACTTAATTTTTGACCAAAATTAATAGCGAAACAGTAAATTTGTTTTACCACAGTTAAGGTAAAAATGGATTTACGAGGGTTTAAACAAAAATTAAAAGGGTTAACAAGCTATAAAAACTTGCCTAAAATCAATTTTTTTGTAAATATTTAGAACCTATAAATTATAATTTGGGTGAATAATCCATATTTTATCCTGTTTTCATGAAAAAATTGTAGGTAAACATTTTTTAAAAAACAACTTGCATGTGTACTACTCACCTCAATTATTAAAAGGCCACCCCATATCCTCTCATTTTTACGCATTAAAACTCATCTATTTCAGAAAATAACTACCAAAATACATTTCCATGTTTCTTCCTCTTATACTTTAATCCATAGTTTGGGAATAAAGAAAACCTTGGAATGTTTTTTGGTGAAATCCTAAGGAGGATACCTAAAGAAGATATAACATTCTTCAATGATCATTTTTATTTTATTTCATCCTACAAATAATTAAATTATTATTAATAGCTTTTTATATAATAAAATAAGTCTATGACATATAATTAGTGGTTTTATGTTATCGTAATTACCTATAACCAACCCCACTTCAATAAAATGGCTTATGAAATCATCATTAATGTGTACAACAAACTACTGCCTCGCAAACAGACTTTATTTGTTTTTTCATTTACCACCTCTCACAGTTGGGTATTATGATGTATATAATGTATAAATAATTTATTTTTAACATATTTATACCAATTTAGTCATTATATAATATTTAAATTTTTATTTCCCATTCCGAAGGGGGTATAATAATGTCTCTCTTGTGTACATGTGGACAACCACCTTCAGGAAACAATGCGACTCTTTATTTTCATCACCACATCCATGGATGATATGTATAACTATATTTAATGTAAAAGTATATTATTTATTATATTATTATCAATCATAAAATAGAAAATACTACTTACCACTATTCTATAATGATCGTTTAAAAATGGAATCTTTACTCATGTATACATATGACCTACCATCTCCATGATAATAACACACACAATTTATCAAATATATCATTAATGAATGATCATAAAAGTATAATTGATGTATAAATATTATAATTATTTAATAATTATTATTTTCTAGATTTTGGAACTACAATCAATGTTAATGGATTAATAATAAAAAAGCATAGCATATATGAAAAAAGAGTGGCTATTACGCAAAACATGATTTTAACAAGGAATTGGTAATAAAATGGTAATAAATGTTCATAATTAAATCATATATACTATAATATATATAAATTATTTTCCCTAATATATCTATAATAAACATATATTCCTCAGTAGTTCATTTTGTGTGTCTATATACATCCCAGTTTACATGTTTTATCATGAATATAAATCATTTAAGGATATTAAAAATTTATTTTTATGTTATTTTTCAATGGAGATTATGATATAAAAGATTACTAATGTTTTAAGGAATTTTTGTATCAATTTTATTTTTTTGAGACATATATTATGTTATGTATCTATATTATTTATGAGGTGTATATACATCCAATTTGACAAATAATATCATGATTTTATATATTATTATGATATTTTAAGCTTTATCAAATGTTTTTACTTCATTTACATAATCATTTAATGTCAGAAATGTTATAAATATTTTATATTTCAATCTCATATTTTAACAAGGATGTTTATGATTATGTATATAATGATTAAATATGATAATTAATTTATCATGAAAAATATATATTTTCTTATATTATAGATCTTTCAGGAAAAGACCATTTATCCCATAATTTTCTTATCTTTAAGAACTCAAGAGTTCAAATTAACATTTTTAAGAAAAATCATCTTTATTTCCCTCTTCGGTAGAAAACACTTTCTCATCTAAAAACATATATTCCGAAAACGGTTTAAATTTTTTTTCAATGTTATATAGATTATATAATAAAGAAATGTTTACCCATGTTTTACTTTTTATGACATTTTTTGAAAATAATATTAAAATATTTTTCTAAATAATTCCTCTTTGGCTTGTACTAAAAATGGGAATGTAATAACTATTTTAAAATTTGTGTAATGAATGAAATTTTCTTCCATCATGACCATTATTTTCTTTAAATATTTAATTATATGTTTTCAAGGTTATTTTCAATGAAATTTATTTTAAAAATGATTTATGTATTAAAGTTTTTTTTAAATAAGATATGATATTTTCCTCAAGAAATCTTTTAAACGTATTTTAATGCTTACATTATATGTTTCAATGTTATTTTCAACAAAAGAAATTTACAAAATATTTCATTAATATTTAGTTTTGAAATGTGATTTTCAATGAAATTTTATTATCCTTAGGATATGTTCCATGTGATATTTTAAAATAATCTTCCATTTAATATCACATCCTTTTATATTACATATTATTTACTAGGGAGATGATCCATGAATAACATTCTTATTCATTATCTAAATCGTTTATTTTTATGATGACATTATGTTAGTGAAACATGTTTCTATCCCATGGGATATACCATGTTTTAATTTTTATAAAATTCACTTCTCTTCATGGGGTTATACCATGAAACAATGCTCATGAAACCCACTTATTGTAATAGGTTTTTCTATGAGGAAATTTCAATATGATTATGAAACATATAAAATTTCCACAAGTTCTGATATCATAAAAGTTTTATGAAATAGAATTAATTTCAAGGGATATGATATGATGAATGTTTTATGATTGGGTGGGGTCATATGTATGATTTTCATTATGTGATGGGTGGGAACTATATCACCCTACAATTTGGTGGGTAATGATTTATATATCACAAGATTTAATGGACTAGAATTGGTAGTGAACCCAATTCCATAATGGAAATTGTCATCTATGATGGTCCTGAGAGTGAACCTAGACTACTATGATGGTTTGGGGAGTGAATAAATTCCACTATAATATGTTTGGATATGAGTTTTAACGACTACTAAAATGATTTTCTATGCATATCTATATGTCACAATTCCATTTCATATAGCAGTGTTATAATCTCTTTCCTCATGTTTTTTGATATTCGTGTGATTCATGTCTTATGAAGAGATAATATTTATGTAATGAATCAATATTTGGAACATTGATATAAATATATGGATTTAAAATTTAATTCTCATGATCATATACCCTTATGTCCATGTTTTTCTTAAATATCCCTCTTTTCACCATCACTAATCATCTAAGATGACCCCCATACAATCCACTGTTTTATTTTATTAAAAATCCACTATAAGGGTTAGTGGAAACCTAAAGAATCCTTTATCACCAAGTCACACCCTAAAAAATAGACATTAAAATATTCTAATATATAATTAAGAACATAGAACCAAAATTCCATGCTAAGATAGTCATCACACACTATTTCAAAATTCAACCCATAAACACTGCAAATCATGAAAATCTCACACTCTGGTCAAGGAAACTGCATCGACTGCATCGAGGAAAGTTATGTACCATCTAAACTTCACAGACATAATCCTATAACCTATCCATCGCCATTGTAATCCACCACCAGAAGTCGTAACAAGAAACACCAAACCATCATCGATGACCATCAACTGTGTCCTGTTCACCTACTAAATGAAGGCCGGAGACACCCGATCACTTGAATCCATCGTCACAACCAAGAAAAACCATAATAGAGTGACAATTATTCTCTAATAAACTATTTTTTCATCCACGGTTCAATCCAAACTCTGACGGGTGCATTGGAATAACTTCGGTGAGATATTCCTTCTTCTAGAGCCACTCTTCCTGATTTCTCCACTTTACTGAGTTAATCAAGGTTAAATGTTTTGACTTATTTTTATATCTATGACATTATAGGTTTATTAAAATGCTATGGATCAACTGTATTGATCGTACAATTCATAGGTAGGTGGTTTGTTACCTTTGGTAGTTTGTCTTGAGTTTTATATGCTAATGTTCCAATTACCCATGTTTTGGGTATTTTAGGTTAATGAAATTTAAACCTAAATTATCTACTATAGATTGATTTTTGATTTTAGGGTTAGTTGATGTGATATCATATGAAATATCGTGTTTAAAGAACACCCCATGGGTGCGTTTCCTTGGTGGAATGTTTAGGGTCGTTTGGCCCTGGTGGCCTATGAGGTAGATGACAGGGATTATAATTTACACATTTTTAATGAATTTCTATTGTTTTAAACATCCCGAGATAATATTTTGAGCTTATATGTAAAAATTTTGGATTTAAGAAGTATTTTACATCTAAATGCAAAAATGACCAAATTCTGCATTTTGGACAGATTTTCACTACTGGGATATTTTGGTCATTTACAAAAAATATAAATCCAAATTTTATGATTATATTTTTTTAGAATCCTATTTTAATTTCATTCAACTTTTTCTTCTGTACGAGGATCTGATTCTACCATCTTGAGGTTCAAACAATTCAATGAAGTTGAAGATTATTCAGGAACACCAAGGAAGCTTTCGGGAAATTTCATCCAGAAAAAAAAGGTTCAGTGAAATATCCATAACTCGCTCGAAACGACTATAATGGAGCTTTACTTTTGTGTAATGACAGATAAGAAGATTGGGAACAAGTTTAATTGAATAATCCACCCCATAAATGGCCGTTTTCAGGGACATTAATTCATTACAAAACGGTGGTTTGCGGTTTGATGATTCGGACTAGACAGAATAAATTCTCAGAGTAAATTGGCCATAACTCATTAATCACTTGTTAAAATGCTTTGAACATTTGAGGGTGAACGGACATGAAATTTTAAAAAAACATTGATGAAGTGTGGAATGCGTGAGGATGTCATTTATGGGTCCAAAAACGTGACAACTCTTTGAAGACAGAATCTGCCTATAAAAGGAGGGGAGCTCCTCCTCTCCAAGGCATTCCAATTCCGTCCCAAAAACATCCGGGGCACCAAGGAGAGGAGGCCAAAGGGCCATTTAGGATTTATGTTTCTTTATTTCCTTTTTTATATTTTAGTTTTCATTTCTTATGTAATTCATTCATAATCATTTTATTAAAGTGTTTCCCATTTCTTCTTCCACACCTTTTCACTTATAAATTTAATTTTTCTTATCTCTCTTCCATATTTCCATTGTGATATCTTTGCACTTCTCCATGTAAAGTGACTTACTTGAGTCTTGGAAATAGGGGAGGATTCATTATTTTATTCATTATTTCACTTCAAATTAAAAAAATGTTTTAAGTCTATTTTTTGTGGAGGTGAGAATATTGCACGGGTGTGGCGGTCGTCCACTACGACATTATTTTCAATTCCATTTATTTTCATTGATTAATCATTTTCCCTCTCTTCTCTTAGGAAATCCTTTTATACAGTGGAGTTGGGGTTTCCATAAGGGAAGAAATGACATACGGTGGAGTCAGGTCTTGTAGGAATAACATTCTCGGTTGAGGTGTTATCCTATTTGACTATTGGAGGAGGTGTGGTTTGGTGTGCTGGACGCATACTACAATCGCACACTAAATAAATCAAGGGAATGTAATTCATTAATGAGGTTTCAATAAATGAATTATCAAATTTAATTTAAACAACAAATAAATAATGAATGAATCCATGTTATCCAACCCTAGGACCAAGTTCTTTCTTCAATAATTTCATTCTGTAAGTGCATGTTAGTTTTAACATTTAATTTGAATTTTAAATTTCAATGAGTTCTTGGATTAATTAAAAATAGTAAAAAATAATTAGTTTATGTGATATAGATTTAGTAAATGAAAAACTAAGAAAGCTCCTCAAGTGATATGACCCTGGTCAGCCTCTGTGCTGCATTAGGAAAATAAATTACTTTTGCTACGCCATACGACAGGTGTGCGTCAAAACTGGCATCGTTGCTGGGGAGCTAATAGGTTGTTTACTTTACTTTTTCTATTTTTAAATTTTAGATAGTTTTCATTTTTTTAAAAAAAATTCCCCCAAAAAAATTAATTTTTCCATGATGTATTCGAATTACAATTATTATGCATGGGAAGATTACTCGCAGGTGCAATATCAAGAGACAGAAATTCATTATCGTGATCTAAATGACCGGGTTGAAAGGATTAATAATAATCTGGATGATTTGGGGAGGAAAATGGAATGGTCATTGGACTATGTTCGTGAACGGATGGAGCAACCCGACCCTGAGCCGGAGCAAGAACCTGAGATAGTGATGGAATAAATTTCACCACTCATCATTGAAGAACCAGAGGAGGTAAATGTCGGGGTACTTGAAGACTCATTCATCCCCACTCAACCAATTATACTTGAGATAGATGAAAAGGAGGATGACTTTCCTGCTGACCCAAATGTGGGAGATCAACAAGAATTGGATAAATTCTGGAATGAATGTGAGGAGATGCTTGATCGCCCCAAGCCTTGCAAAGAAGAAGAGCCAGCACAACTAAAATAATACCCCACACAATTGTTAGAATTTGAAGTCATTATGGAGGAGACCGACTACCTACCTCCATCCAGTTATAATCAAATCCAAGAGGCACTTTCAACTAAAGAAGTGATTGAACTAGAACCAACTCGGGGAGATTATCCTTCCATGAACTCTAATTTTTCTGATTTCATTCAATCTGATTTGAGTATCACTCCTTATAACTTTGAATTTTCAGATTCGTTCAATCCTTGTATCACCTTGGAGGAAGAAGAAGAAGGAGAAATTTCACCTGTTGTGGAACACCTGGAGCTCCCTAAGGACATTGATCATATGCTTGAGGAAGTCCAAGAAACGATAACAATGGATCTGCATGAAGAACCAAATCTAAAAGATTCCTACCTTAAAAGGGAAGATTTTGAAATTAATATTTCAAATTTTAATTTTGAATATCCCTTGGATTATTCTTTTTATGCAGCTCATCTGGAGCAACCACTGGATTTTGAAGAACTTGTTGCACAAGTAGAAACTGAAGAGGAGGAGGATCCATACTTCATCCTACCCCCTCCATGCAAGTTATACCACATTGCGAAGGGGGTGGATCTGGTGTACTCTATACATGGAATCCTCCTCAACAAGGACAATGAAGCACAAGCTGGGAAAAGCCACATGTGGTGGTTCAAATCAAAGAAGCTACATCCACCATCAGACTTTGGATAACAGTTGGTACTGCCCACTGGAGGCAGTAAAAATTCAGGGCCCACTTGGGGGATCGTAGCAAGACTTATCCCTTGATTTCTAGAAATTTATATTTCAATTTAATTTCTTAGAAGTAGTTTAGCATTAATCCCTTTCCTCCTTATCATTTTGAGATTTAATGACATGATACATGTTCTTAATTTTGAAATTTTATTTTGTAGGATCATGATGGCAGAAGGAAGCCCCCAAAATTTCTTAAAGGGGACTGAATCTTTATTTCAAAAGGGAGTTCATTTTTAAATTTTAAATTTTAAACTCTTTAATTTTTTGTCCAAAACTTGTTTTAAGCTTTAATGATAATAATTGCATACCCATACTTGAATTAATGTTTTACTCAACTTATCTAGGAGACATGAGTTTCATAGAAATCTTGTGATGCCATGTTTTAGAATTCAATGTTAATGATATTGAATGATTAAAATGGATAATTGGATGATTAAAGTGAAGCAAGGATATTGAAATAAAGACTCATTATTTAAGTGAATTAATTGATTCATGTAAATGAAATTTCCCTTCCATTATTCATTCTTTGAATTTCTGAAATTCAATTGAATTAATTTGTTATTATTAATCATTCCTTGAGTGATTGTCCAATATCATATTCTCATTCCTGAGAGGATTTCTAGACCAAATATTTTCTATTTTATCTTGAGCATATTTCTTGAGTGATCTTGGGACGTGCCACCTTCTAGAACTTGTATTGAAACTTGTCAAAGATATGACTGTACAAAACCACATTTAAAATGATTGAGGCATCTCTTTGGCTAGCCACATTTTATCCTAAGACCCAACTTTACATTTATCCTTCGTAAGCCCTTAGATGCCATGAATTTCCTTATAGGTCTAAGCCACATTACAATCCAATTTTTCCTTACCTACCCGCACTTTTAGTATTTTGGCATGGATATTTCAAGTTTGAGTGTGGGGGAAGGGCCTTTCGTGTGCGTTCCTTGTGATATGTATCATTTTTGGGTGGTGTAATGTGTGTGTCATCATTTTGGGAAATGTATTATTAGAAAATTGGTCATGATTCATCATTTCATTATGCTTCATTCATTTCATCCAGTTCTCCATAAAAAAATAAAAAATAGAAAAAAATTCAAAATAAAGTTGTGCCTTTCTCGAGCTTTACAAAAAAAAAAAATTTGTGCCTTTCTAGAGCTTTATAAAAAAACAGGGAGAACATGGATGATATCATTCTTTTTAATCATTTATTGACTCATGACCCATTTCATTGAAAGGGGAGTGGTGTTGTGATTCACATTTCAAGGGGATTTGAGTGAGGTTCATCTTCTGTTTTCACTTGATTAATCATGCACTGTACTTAAGATTCAAACCTCCTACTTCTGGCCTTAAATTATTTCAATCATTTACCCACCAACCCTAAGCCACAGAGTTGTTTGAACCTTTATTTAAAGTCCTCATGATTTTATGTGTGTTTTTTCTTTACAAAGTGGAGAAAGTAGTTACTTTACAAGCCTCTGGGTAAGGAGCATGTTCTCATGATATGAGCATAACTCCACTATTAATTGTATCATGAGTGATGAGAGAAAAGATTCAAAAGTGAGGTAGGTCATGATTTTTCATGTTTAATAATAATAAATTGAGAAGCTTGAATGAATAAAAGGATAATATTCATTATTTTTCAAAGGGGAAAAGTAAAATGCACGAATTGATTGTTTCTTTGAAAAATGGGAAATTAAATTGTTATTTTTTGTGGAAATGGAAAATTTGATTGGACATTGGTAATCATTTTATTTTATTCCATTTGAAATTTAAATATTGGTGACATTGGTGCCCTTTGAATTCCATGTTGAGATTTTATGCTTTAGGACAAGCATAATTTAAGTGTGGGGGAATTGACAGGGCATATAATTTTCCCACTTTTTAATGCATTTATATTTTTTTAAACATCCCAAGATAACATTTTGAGCTTATATGTAACAATTTTGGATTTAATAAGTATTTTACATTTAAATGCAAAAATGAACAAATTCTGCATTTTGGACAGATTTTCTCTACAGGGGTATTTTGGTCATTTACAAAAAATATAAATCCAAATTTTATGATTATAATTTTTTTTAGAATCCTAATTTAATTTCCTTCAACTTTGTCTTCTGGACCAGGATCTGATTTGACCATCTTGAGGTCCAAACAATTCAATGAAGTTGATGATTATTTAGGAACACCAAGGAAGCTTCCTGGAAATTTCATCCAGAAAAAATGAAGGTTCAGTGAAATATCCATAACTCGCTCAAAACGACTATAATGGAGCTGCAATTTTGTGTATTGACGGACCAGAAGATGTGGAACAAGTGGAATTAAAGAATCGATGCCTTAAATGGCCGTTATCAGGGACATTAATTCATTACAAAACGGTGGTTTGCGGTTTGATGATTCTGACTGGATAGAATCAATTCTCAGAGTAAATTGGCCATAACTCATTCATCACTTATCAAAATGCTCTCAATGTTTGAGGGTGTACGTCCAAGACATTTTCAAACAACATTTATGAAGGGTGTAATGCGTGAGGATGTCAAATATGGGTCCAAAAACGTGACAACTCTTTGAGGCCTGAATCTTCCTATAAAAGGAGGGGAGCTCCTCCTCTCCAAGGCATTCCAATTCCTTCCCAAAAACATCCTAGGCACCAAGAAGAGGAGGTGTAACACCCGAGATTTTTATGAGTAATATTTTGTTTTTATATATCATCAAATGAATATTTCACTACATACTAGCTTGGCTTACTTTACACGTAATCACGACCTTCCTCGATAGCTTGCGTCGTACGCAATACCGAGTTTCACTAAACAACGATATGCAATTAAAATATTATTAAAACTAGCCGTTATGAATAGTAATAACCACTTTTTGAAATTTTATAAATTTTATTTTTAAAAATGGACTTCATTTTTGGATTCGGAATACCGAAATTAGCCTAGGGTGAAATTTTGGTATTTTTCTGAAAACTTTCAATTTTTGATGAATAGTGAAACCACTAAGTGGTAGGTTAAAAACTGAATTTTGCATAAAACTTAATTTTACCACTTTTGTGAATGGAATTTCGAAAATCCGACCGACACGGTTGATATCACTAAGTAAAATGTGGTTCAATGAGATAAAAATAATTTTTTGGTGAATAGTAACTTTTTACTTTTTTTACCGCGGTTAATAGTAAATAGGGTAACTAAGGGAAAATATGATATTAATATTACCCTAAAACATGTCCTAATTCTATTGGACAAGTGTAATTCGACCAAAAACAAACTTAGTAATAAAAATATGACCATTTAGGCCCACTTGGGTTAGATTAGGACATTTATTATTAATTTATTTAAAGAAGGGTTAAAATAGTTAAAATCAAAGTTTAATAAGTAAATCATTTTTAATATGGGGTTATAAATAAGATAAATTCGACAATAAATATTCATTAGAAAGATAAAATGATTTCCTACATAATGGTATTTTATTTATAATTTTTAGACATTAAATAATTTAATTTAATTATGACACAACGATGATTCAGTAATTATCTTATTTATGAAATATTGACATAATTGATGTTATAAACACCCAAATAAATGTAATTTGAGACTTTTTATGAATTACACTAATTTTCTAGGTTACTATGATATATTAGTGTTGATTTAATCAACTTGGTTCGAACATATAATTCTTTTATAACTTTCAGAAAAATCATATATCAAATAGTGTCAAAATTGACACAAAATCGTTTTTAAATCAAATATTATATTATTAATTGTTATTTTATTACTAAAAATCTAAGGTTCGGCCAAATGACTTAGCTAAGGATATATATATTAATAATAAACAATTTGGGGTTCGTTTGGCATGTTATAGTATGTGTATTAACTATATAGTGAAAGAAAACAAAAAGACACGGTAAAAGTTAAATTATTTAACTTAGAGTTAAATCTAATTGATAAGGTTAAAATAATACCCTAAACTTGTCTAAATCCTATTGTTTTATAGGATTTCGACCCATACCTACTTTAGCTTTTAAATAAGACCCTTTGGAACCATTATAAACCGATTTTGACTTTAATATAAAATAATATTTTGAAATATTCCTAAGGTGCCCCTCTCCTCTCTTATAAAAGGGCACCTCCTCCCCCTCCTCCTCACACCAATTTGAGCACTCAAGCTCGGCCAACCCCTGCCATTTTCTCCTCTCCACTTCCCTAGAATAATCCTAGAGGTCCTGGTCTTCTTCAAAGACCAATCTTAGTTCCCTAAGTGGAGGATTCAAAGAAGCGTTCCAAAGAAGAGGTAATATCCATTACCGATCTTTTCAATTTCTTTCTTATTCAACTTATTCTTCTTTAGTTGTTTCATGATAAAGTAATAACATCAGTATTACTTACATACTGATATGTTATTATAAATATTAAACAACCCTAATTCACCTTCTATCCATCCTACGGAAAAATGAAATCACCGCGCGTGTGTACGTACGGAATACCGTCTCCACGCCGTGGTGTAATCTATTTTCCACCACCACCTTACAAGGATGGGTATAATGGTGTAATGAGTAACTATTTATGATTATTATAAAGTAATATTGATACTGAAATAATATATATATAATCCAATACAATTCCACGATCATAGGAACGATATCATCACTCGTGCATACGTACGGAATACCATCTCCACGATGTGATGCGACTCGTTCTACATGATCACCATTACATAGTAATTATATAAATGAATTGAATGAATAAATATGATATATGTTACACTAATACCATTCTGGATATAAGGTATCTATAACCTTAAAATAAGAATAAGAACTTATTCGGCAAAACACGCAAAAGGCAATAAAGACCCGAGTAACAAGTAACAATGAAATATTACCAACAAGAAGCTAAGAATATAAACATATATGATATCATATCAATATTTATGATTCTGGAATAAGTCAATAACATTATTTAAACCATTATACAGGAGCTTCGGACACGTACAAAGAAAATCGGACCTAAGGTAAGTGAGATATCACAATCTCATTTTTATCCGATATTGTTTATTCGTAAGTATTTAATGGGGTGTATTTTATCATCCACATCCATGTTTCATAAATATGTAATATTATTTCCATCCACCTACAACTGTTTAAATCCATTTTTACCCTACGTTGAGTTTTTAGTAAAATAAATGAAAGGAATCTTTTGTCGTTTTTCATATGGGTACTTTTTGACTTTTCCGACAAAAGTACGAAGAATGTTTTTTTAACTTATACGGAATGAATGGATTTCTAAAACATTATTTCCAAGAAGTTTAATTTACAAGTATTCAAGTTTATTTTTAATCAACATCTTTTGATTTAAAATTGTATGACATGTTAATAAAGAAAAAGTGTTTTTGAAGTAGAAAGGATATTTTCCTCAAGAATGGAGTTCAAGTATTTTATCAAAATTATTTTCCGTCTAAGATAATAAAAGGATTCTGTTTTTATCCCTATTATTACATGGATTTGATTATGTTGTGATGGAAATATTTTTATGAATTCCTTTTTCTTATATGAATTGTTTTATGATGTCATGTTGTTTAAGAATATCATTTTTATTTCATGGGTTACGCTATGATGTATGGTTTATGATTATGTGGTACACATAAGAAAGGATTCATTATAAGATGGGTGAGACCTATATCTCCCTCCAATGCATTGGGTAAAGATTTTATATCTCATGATATAGACATGGCTGGAACGGTAGGTTATACCGGTTCAGTGAAACAGGACTGGAACGAGGGTGACTTGGTTCAGAAAGGGACTTTGTCCACTAAGATAGTCTTAGCAATGAGTCATGACTAACAAGAAATGATTTTCCATGATTATGTGTGCATGCCACAAAGTTTCAAGTTTTATGATTATGGGGATCTCATTTTCACTTCTATTATTTGTTCCATGTTAAGATATTATGATCTCTTTTGCAGGTTATGATTTTCAAAAAGATATGATATGATTTTTATTTCATTTATTTGCCCTTGCTGAGTATTTGAGCTCACCCTTTTATGTTTTCTTTTCCCCAGGTCAGGAAGATGGATATTAAGTAGAATATGCTAAAGGGACCCTAGATATGATGAAATAAAAGGGAGACACTGTAGAATATTTATGAACCAGTTGTTTATGTTTCCCAGTTTCTAAAGACAGTATACCTATACGGTCCTTTGTGGTTTTGTCATATGTTGTAATAAGTGTGCTTCAATTTTGAAGTATTAACAATGTTTGTAAAGTATGGGACGTTATAGTTGGTATCAGAGGAAAGGTATAGTCAACCTTTGGAAACTAGGATGTGAAAGCCTTAGTAAGAACACTAAGGATAATTCTAAGCATAGAAAACAATTTTAGTGTTTTAGAAATGGCCTTGAATAACCTAGGATAAGACCTTAAGCATGAAAATTTTATTCTTGAATTATGTGGTTTTCCTATTATAATTAGTGTTGCTCAAACTATTCTTCTCGGTTTTAGTCAATGGCTGGAACCTGAAGGAACCGTGTTAATGTGGAATGCGATGGGCAATGCAATGATTGTACCCCTGAGCAACCAAACGATATGGGAGCTGGAATGAAAAATCTTGTAGCCATGCTCACACAATTTTCTCAAGCTATGAATCATGCAGGACTTCCAAACGAGAAAAGGAAGGAGCAACATTCTATTGAATCCTTCATGAGGCAGCGTCCCCCTTCTTTCAGTGGGTCTACTGATCCATTAGTTTCTGAACAATGGATTAGTACTACTGAAAAGATATTTTCAGTTCTTCAATGTTCTGAACATGATAAAGTCATCCTAGCAATGTATCGTTTGGAAGGAGATGCTGATCAATGGTGGAATCTTATTAAGAATACGAGGCAAAGGGATGAAATTGAGTCTATGGAATGGGACGAGTTCAAGAACTTATTTTTCAATAAGTACTTCCCTCGTATTCTCCGAACAAAGATGGAGAAAGAGTTTCTTGAACTGAAGAAGAGGGATGATGAATCTGTTGGTACCTATGAAGAAAATTTTACAAGACTTGCAAGGTACGCTTCTGGTATTATTATCCAACCTGAGAGTAAGATCGATCGATTTTTTAGTGGCTTAAAACCAAGTCTTCGAAGGGTGTTATCCATAAGGGACTTCAATAGCTATGAGGAAATCGTTCGATGTGCTCTCAAAGTCGAGATGGAGATTGGAGTAACCCATCAGTCACATGGGTTTGATAAGAAGATGAAGATGGAATTCAAAGGAAAATCTAAAGAGCACACTGAAAAGAAGATGAGTTTTCCCTTATGCTCAAAGTGTGGAAAGAAACATAGAGAGAGTTGTCTTAAAGGGACAAGTAAATGTTTCAAATGTGGAAAGGATGGTCATCGGGCATTTGAATGCCGCGATAATGGGAAGAAGATGTCTAAGGATGCAAACAAAGGAAGGGATTCACAGAATGAACCTATTACACTTCAATGTTTCACGTGCAAGGAGATGGGGCATTATGCCATTCAATGCCCAAATCCAAGGGTTGACGATGATGGTCGACGTCAAAAAAATATTAAGGCTAAAGACAAAGGAAAGTCACATGCAATTTCTATCAGCGATGTGGAATACGATAACGAAGTCGTGAAGGGTACAATTACCATCCACTCTAAAGTAGCAAATGTTTTATTTGATTCTGGATCCACCCACTCTTTTATTTCTGAAAAATTTTCTAAGGGTATCACCGTATTACCTCAACAATTACATGTTGAGTTAGCTGTGACAACACCTAATGGCACAACAGTCGCATCAAAAGTTTATAATTCTTCTCTGATCGAAGTTTTTGGGAAAGCGCTTCCTTCAAATCTTGTGATCCTTCCTTTAGTGGAATTTGATGTGATTCTTGGCATGGATTGGCTTTCTCTACATGGAGCTCATATCAATTCCCAAAGAAGGGAAGTCACATTTCATATTCCAGATCAATCTACGATCGTCTATCGATGCAAGGATGAACATAACCTTCCAGTGGAAATTCCTTCCATCTTATGGGTCTTGATACCACTAAATGAAGGTTATTTATCTCATATGGTTGGTGAGAAACTTACGATTAAGAATATGCCCATCGTACGGGAGTTTGATGATGTCTTTCCGGAGGAATTACCAGGTCTTCCACCAAATCGTGAAGTTGAGTTTTCAATAGAACTCGTACCGGGTGCTTTGCCTATTTCAAAGACACCTTATAGAATGGCCCCAATTGAGTTGCAGGAATTGAAGAAGCAACTCCAAGAGAATCTTGATAAGGGATTCATACGCCCTAGTGCATCACCTTGGGGAGCACCTGTTCTTTTTATTAAGAAGAAAGATGGATCAATGAGACTCTGCATTGATTATCGAGAACTTAACAAGACCACTATCAAGAACAAATATCCTCTCCCACGCATTGATGTCTTATTTGACCAACTACGCAGAGCTCAATACTTTTCAAAGATTGATCTTCGTTCAGGGTATCATCAATTAAGGGTCAAAAGGGATGATATACCAAAGACGGCTTTCCGTACAAGGTATGGACACTATGAATTTATAGTGATGCCATTTGGTCTTACTAATGCCCCTGCTATCTTCATGGATCTAATGAATAGAGTCTTTAGAGACTATCTTGATCAATTTGTGGTAGTCTTTATAGACGATATTCTTGTCTATTCAAAGAGCAAGGAAGAGCATGAATATCACTTGAGAATTATATTGAAGACCCTGAGAAAGGAGAAGCTTTCTGCCAAATTTACCAAGTGTGAATTTTGGATTCAAAAAGTTGAATTTTTGGGTCACATAATCTCAAAAGAGGGGATATCTGTGGATCCAGCAAAAACAGAGGTTATCGAAATATGGTCAAGACCAACAACAGTAACTGAGATCCGAATTTTTCTTGGTTTGGCTGGATATTATTGACGTTTTGTAAAGGATTTTTCACGATTATCTAATCCACTCACCAAGTTGACTCGGAAAGGATTTAAGTTTGTCTGGACGGAAGAATGTGAAGAGAATTTCAAGGAGTTGAAAAGAAGGTTATCCAGTGCACCTGTGCTCACACTACCTTGTAGTGGAGAAAGGTTTGTGATATACAGTGATGCATCCAAGAAGGGATTGGGGTGTGTTCTTATGCAAAATGATATGGTGATATCTTATGCCTCACGACAGTTGAAAATCCATGAGCAAAATTTCCCAACACATGATTTGGAGTTGGTTGCGGTAATCTTTGCAATAAAGATTTGGAGGAATTACCTTTATGGTGAAAGGTGTGATATTTATACTGATCATAAAAGTTTAAAGTATATTTTCACACAAAAGGAGCTGAATATGCGTCAAATAAGATGGTTGGAGCTGATTAAGGATTATGACTGCTCAATCCATTACCACCCTGGGAAAGCAAACAAGGTGGCAGATGCATTAAGTCGACAAGACCATGCTAGTTTATCCATGATAAGGATCACAAAAGATCCAATATTTATGGATTTACAAAGGATGGATCTTGGAATTATAATGGAAGGGAAAAAATCTTATCTTTCTCAAATGAATGTTCAACCATCTATACATGTGAATATTAAAGAGGCATAGAAAGAAGATGTAGAGTTACAAAAGAAGGTGAGAATGTTCCTGAATTCATCCATGATTGTGATGGGATAATAAAGTTAAGGAATCGGGTTTGTGTTCCTCCCATCCCCGAATTAAAGAAGGAGCTACTGGATGAGGCTCATAGTTCATCATTCTCTATTAATCCTAGAAGCACGAAGATGTATAGGGACCTGAAAGAGTACTTCTGGTGGGATGGCATGAAAAGAGATGTTGCCGAATATGTATCTCGATGCTTGGTTTGTCAACAAGTTAAAGCTGAGAGACAAAAGTCTAAGGGAATGTTACAACCATTGCCCATACCCGAATGGAAATGGGAAAACATCACTATGGACTTTGTCACAGGACATCCTAAAACATCCAAAGGAAATAATGCTATTTGGGTCATAGTTGATCGTCTTACAAAGTCTGCACACTTCATTGCTATTAGAGAGGATTTCTCTCTAGATCAGCTTGCCGGGATATATGTAAAGGAAGTGGTAAGATTGCATGGAGTACCACTTTCTATTATATCTGATTAGGATCCGAGATTTACCTCGAAGTTCTGGCGAAGTCTTCAGCATACTCTGGATACAGAGTTGAGTTTCAGCACTGCTTATCATCCCCAGACAGACGGTCAGTCTGAAAGAACAATTCAAACCCTAGAAGATATGTTGAGAGCTAGCTCTATGGATTCCAAAGGAGGTTGGGATCAAAACCTACCTTTGGTGGAATTTTCTTAAAATAATAGCTTTCACTCCAGTATTCAGATGGCTCCTTTTGAAGCTCTCTATGGAAAGAAATGCAGGACTCCAACTTGATGGGATGAAGTTGGCGAAAGAAAGCTATTAGGACCTGTTCTCGTTGATGAAATGGAATAAAAGGTCAGATCTATTCAACAACACATAAGAGAAGCTCAGAGTCGACAGAAAAGTTATGCCGACAACCGAAGAAAAGACCTAGAGTTTGAAGTGGGTGATAAAGTGTTCTTACGAATATCTCCCTTGAAGAGGGTTATGAGATGGAAAGAAGGGGGAGTTGAGCCCTAGATATATCGGTCCTTTCGAAATACTGGATCGTGTTGGGAAGGTAGCTTACCGATTGGCGCTTCCACCAAATCTCTCTCAAGTTCACGATGTGTTACATGTATCTCTCCTGAGAAAGTACATACCTGATCCTTCACATGTACTCAGCTCAGAAGTTGTACCGCTGGAGCAAGATCTTTCTTATGAAGAACAGCCGATAGAGATTCTGGATCGTAGCGAAAAGGACCTACAAAACAAGACCACTCGATTGGTGAAAGTTTTATGGAGGAACCACCAATTAGAATAAGCTACATGGGAGCTTGAGGATATGATGAGGGAGAAGTATCCTCATCTGTTTGTTACAAAGTGACGAATTTTGAGGGCGAAATTCTTTTTAAGGGGGGTAGAATGTAACACCCGAGATTGTTATGAGTTATATATTGTTTTTCTATATCATCAAAGGAATCATTCACTACATACTAGCTTGGCTTACTTTACATGCAATCACGACCTTCCTCGATAGCTTGCGTCGTACGCAATACCGAGTTTCACTAAACAACGATATGCTATTAAAATATTATTAAAACTAGCCGTTATGAATAGTAATAACCACTTTTTCAAATTTTATAAATTTTATTTTTCAAAATGGACTTCATTTTTGGATTCGTAATACCGAAATTAGCCTAGGGTAAAATTTCGGTATTTTTCTGAAAACATTCAATTTTTGATGAATAGTGAAACCACTAAGTGGTAGGTTAAAAACTGAATTTTGCATAAAACTTAATTTTACCGCTTCTGTGAATGGAATTTCGAAAATCCGACAGACACGGTTGATATCAGTAAGTAAAATGTGGTTCAATGAGATAAAAATAATTTTTTGGTGAATAGTAACTTTTTACTTTTTTTTACCGTGGTTAATAGTAAATAGGGTAACTATGGGTAAATATGATATTAATATTACCCTAAAACATGTCCTAATTCTATTGGACAAGTGTAATTCGACCAAAAACAAACTTAGGAATAAAAATATGACCATTTAGGCCCACTTGGGTTAGATTAGGACATTTATTATTAATTTATTTAAAGAAGGGTTAAAATAGTTAAAATCAAAGTTTAATAAGTAAATCATTTTTAATATGGGGTTATACATAAGATAAATTCGACAATAAATATTAATTAGAAAGCTAAAAAGATTTCCTACATAATGGTATTTTATTTATAATTTTTAGACATTAAATAATATAATTTAATTATGACACAACGATGATGCAGTAATTATCTTATTTATGAAATATTGACATAATTGATGTTATAAACAACACAATAAATGTAATTTGAGACTTTTTATGAATTAAACTAATTTTTTAGGTTACTATGATATATTAGTGTTGATTTAATCAACTTGGTTCGAACATATAATTCTGTTATAACTTTCACAAAAATCATATATCAAATAGTGTCAAAATTGACACAAAATAGTTTTTAAATCAAATATTATATTATTAATTGTTATTTTATTCCTAAAAATATAAGGTTCGGAAAAATGACTTAGATAAGGATATATATATTAATAATAAACAATTTGGGGTTCTTTTGGCATGTTATAGTATGTTTATTAACCATATAGTGAAAGAAAACAAAAAGACACGGTAAAAGTTAAATTATTTTACTTAGAGTTAAATCTAATTGATAAGGTTACAATAATACCCTAAACTTGTCTAAATACTATTGGTTGATAGGATTTAGACCCATCCCCACTTTAGCTTCGAAATAATACCCTTTGGAACCATTATAAACCGATTTTGACTTTAATATAAAATAATATTTTGAGATATTCCTAAGATGCCCCTCTGCTCCCTTATAAAAGGGCACCTCCTCCCCCTCCTCCTCACACCAATTTGAGCACTCAAGCTCGGCCAACCCCTGCCATTTTCTCCTCTCCACTTCCCTAGAATAATCCTAGAGGTCCTGGTCTTCTTCAAAGACCAATCATAGTTCCCTAAGTGGAGGATTCAAAGAAGCGTTCCAAAGAAGAGGTAATATCCATTACCGATCTTTTCAATTTCTTTCTTCTTCAACTTCTTCTTATTTAGTTGTTTCATGATAAAGTAATAACATAAGTATTACTTATATACTGATATGTTATTATAAATATGAAACAACCCTAATTCACCTTCTATCCATCCCACGGAAAAATGAAATCACCGCGCGTGCGTACGTACGGAATACCGTCTCCACACCGTGGTGTAATCTATTTTCCACCACCACTTTACAAGGATGGGTATAATGGTGTAATGAGTAACTATTTATGACTATTATAAAGTAATATTGATACTGAAATAATATATATATACGCTAATACAATTCCACGATCATTGGAACGATATCATCACTCGTGCGTACGTACGGAATACCGTCTCCACGATGTGATGCGACTCGTTCTACATGATCACCATTACATAGTAATTATATAAATGAATTGAATGAATAAATATTATATATGTTACACTAATACCATTCTGGATATAAGGTATCTATAACCTTAAAAGAAGAATAAGAATTTATTCGGCAAAACACGCAAAAGGCAATAAAGACCCGAGTAACAAGTAACAATGAAATATTACCAACAAGAAGCTAAGAATATGATCATATATGATATCATATCAATATGTATGATTCTGGAATAAGTCAATAACTTTTTATAAACCATTATACAGGAGATTCGGACACGTACAAAGCAAATCGGACCTAAGGTAAGGGAGATATCACAATCTCATTTTTATCCGAGATTGTTTATTCGTAAGTATTTACTAGGGTGTATTTTATCATCCACATCCATGTTTCATAAATATGTAATATTATTTCCATCCACCTACAATTTTTTAAATCCATTTTTACCCTTCGGTGAGTTTTTAGTAAAATAAATGAAAGGAATCTTTTGTCGTTTTTCGTATGGGTACTTTTTGACTTTTCCGACAAAAGTACGAAGAATGTTTTTTTTAACTTATACGGCATGAATGGATTTCTAAAACATTATTTCCAAGAAGATTCATTTACAAGTATTCTAGTTTATTTTTAATCAACTTCTTTTAGTTTAAAAATGTATGACATGTTATGAAAGGAAATGTGTTTTTGAAGTAGAAAGGATATTTTCCTCAAGAATGGAGTTCAAGTATTTTATCAAAATTATTTTCCATCTAAGATAATAAAAGGGTTCTGTTTTTATCCCTATTATTACATGGATTTGATTATGTTGTGATGGAAATATTTTTATGAATTACTTTATCTTATATGAATTGTTTTATGATGTCATGTTGTTTAAGAATCTCATTTTTATTTCATGGGTTACGCTATGATGTATGGTTTATGATTATGTGGAACACATAAGAAAGGATTCATTATAATATGGGTGGGACCTATATTTCCCTACAATGCATTGGGTAAAGATTTTATATCTCATGAGATAGACATGGCTGGAATGGTAGGTTATACCGGTTCAGTGAAACAGGACTGGAACGAGTGTGACTCGGTTCAGAAAGGGACTTTGTCCACTAAGATAGTCTTGGCAATGAGTCATGACTAACAAGAAATGATTTTCCATGATTACGTGTGCATGCCACAAAGTTTCTAGTTTTATGATTATGGGGATCTCATTTTCACTTCTATGATTTGTTCCATGTTAAGATATTATGATCTCTTTTGCAGGTTATGATTTTCAAAAAGATATGATATGATTTTTATATCCTTTATTTCCCTTTCTGAGCATTTGTGCTCACCCTTTTATGTTTTCTTTTCCCCAGGTCAGGAAGATGGATATTAAGTATAATATGCTAAAGGGACACTAGATATGATGAAATAAATGGGATACACTGTAGAAGATTTATGAACCAGTTGTTTATGTTTCCCAGTTTCTAAAGACACTATACCTATACGATCATTTGTGGTTTTGTCATATGTTGTAATAAGTGTGCTTCAATTTTGAAGTATTAACAATGTATGTAAAGTATGGGACGTTATAGGAGGCCAAAGGGCCATTTAGGATTTATATTTCTTTATTTCCCTTTTTTTATTTTAGTTTTCATTTCTTATGTTATTCATTCATAATCATTTTATTAAAGTGTTTCCCATTTCTTCATCCACCCCTTTTCACTTATAACTTTAATTTTTCTTATCTCTATTCCATCTTTCCATTGTGATCTCTTTGCACTTCGCCATGGCAAGTGACTAAATTGAGGCTTGGAAATAGGGGAGGATTCATGACGTTATTCATTATTGCACTTCAAATTAAATAAATGTTTTAAATCTATTTGTGGTGGAGGTGAGAATATTGCACAGGTGTGGCGGTCGTCCACTACGATGTTATTTTCAATTCAATTTATTTTCATTGATTAATCATTTTCCCTCCATTCTCTTAGGAAATAATTTCATACGGTGGAGTTGGGGTTTACTTAAGGGATGAAACGACATATGGTGGAGTCGGGTCTTGTAGGAATAACATTCTCGGTTGAGGTGTTATCCTATTTGACTATTGGAGGAGGTGTGGTTTGGTGGGACAGACGCATACTAAAATCGCACACTAAATAAATCAAGGGAAATTAATTCATTAATGAGGTTTCAATAAATGAATTATCAAATTTAATTTAAACAACAAATAAATAATGAATGACGCCATGTTATCCAACCCTAGGACCAAGTTCTATCTTCAATAATTTCATTCTATAAGTGCATGTTAGTTTTAACATTTAATTTGAATTTTATATTTCAATGAATTCATGGATTAATTAAAAATAGTAAAAAATAATTAGTTTAGGTGGTATAGATTAAGTAAATGAACAACTTAGAAAGCTCTTCAAGTGAGACGACCCTGGTCAGCCTCTGTCCTACATTAGGAAAATAAATTACTTTTTCCACACCCTACGACAGGAGTGCGTCAGTAGACCTTTCTTTGTTTCCATGATAGATATGATGGAACAATTTGAATTTTGATTCTTGATAAATTCTTATATTATTCATTGAAATTGTTAAGCCATGCAGCAGTTGAGATTACTTTGGGTTTCTTGATATCATTTATGCATGTTTCAATTACACTTGGCTCTGAGAACCGTGTGTAGATATACTGCAGGGTGAATTAACGTTGACTACTTCCCCAGAGTGTGTGTTATATTTCATGCTACGATACCATAGGGGGGATTGACAGTACGTGATCCCGAAAAGTGTCTATAGTTACATTATCATACCACATGGGGAATAGACATTGAGTACTTCTCCAGAGAGTCTGTAGTTATTCTGGAAAGACCATGGGGGAATGGACAATGAGTGCTTCCTCAGAGTGTCTTTGCCTTTTTATTTCATTACATGGCTAGAGGGGTTATATTGTGTGAGCTCCCATAGGGTTAAAATAAATATTGGATGTTTGTGATGTGTTTGCGAAGCAAAAGCACAATCTTGGATTCGGTCTTGTTAGGTAGTCTTCTGAGATATCTTTTTGTGATAATTGATTAAATTTTGAACATTAAATCCTAATGAATGTAAATGGAAACAATATTATAGGTTACTTCTATGTACTCCTAGCCTCTTTACAACATTTCTAATAATACCATCTATATATACTTATTGACAGTTAGGCACAGATCTGGAAGTGGTTGCCTACTAGGATTCGTCTCATACCCTGTTTGGGTCATTCTTTTGGACCCAAACAGATTATATGGTTCCATGTATAGATAAAGGAAAGCACCCTTCATCATTTGGTACTTGATTGATGTGGAGCTAGTGAGCATGAGACCTAGTTGGGACTTGCGATGCTGCAGGTGTTTATTTGTTTCATTTCAAATTAGTTTAGTACTGTATTTTGGCGTTGTGACTTGTTAGGATGTTTTCATAGTCAAATGTGACATGAATCATTTATTTATGTGCTCTAGTTATTTATTACCTTTAGTATTATACTGTTTACTTGTTATATGTTATTATTTCTTATGCTACTATTTATTATTTGAGATTTCGTTGTGCATACTCTTCCAATGATGGAATAGTTTCCCCACTATCACTCCCTTGGCCCTCGCCACTAGTCGGTTGCCTCTGTCGTTTGGGGAAATGCGCTTTAGGCAATGTGACCAATCAGTAATGGGCCGCCTTTGGGTAGCACCGGGAACCGGGAAATTACAAAGTTTTATTAGAGGGATATTGCTGGATTGTTTATGAGATGGTCCACCTGTCAGCAGGTAAATCCAGAGAATCAATGACCAGTGGGAATTTTATAGTAGTTAACCATTCCCGAGTGGAATTGGAATGATGTCATGATGGATTTCATGTCAGGGTTACTGATATCCCCCTAGGGAATAATATTGTTTGGGTGGTAATTGAATGTCTCACGAAGTTTGAACAATTCTTACCGATCAAGGATAACTTCATTGTTGATAAACATGAAAGGTTTTACATCCAAGAGATTTTACTTTTTCATTGGGTTCCATGCTCTGTCTTTTTAGATAGAGATTCTTATTTTAATTCTTGTGTCTGGAAGGGATTACCAAGAGATTTGGGTACATAGGAATTTATGAGTACAACATAAAATACCAAGAATGATGGCCAGTTCGATCATATGATTTAGCTGTGGGATGACATTCTTCAAGTAGGAGTCCACTATTTTGGAGGTTCTTGGGATAATCACTTATCTTTATTGGAGTTTTCCTAAAATAATAGATTTCAGGGAACTATTCAAAAGGCACATGATGAAGATTTGTAAGGTAGGACATAACGATCACTCCTATGTTGGATGGAGTTTGGAGAAGCAGCTATGTTGGGACCTCTTCTGGTCTAGGAGAACATAGTGTAGGTGGTTTTTATTCAGAATAGAATAGAAACTATAAATTCTCGACCGAAGTCTTATGGTGATCGAGAGAGACGACCTATAGAGTTTGAGGTTAGTGATCAAGTTTTCTTATGTGTGACACCGAGTATGGGACTAATGATGATTTAATTATAGGGAATGATTTCACCAAGATACGTTGGGCCGTTTGAGGTTTTTAAGAGAGTTGGGATGATTTATTATCGGTTGTAGTTGCCTCAGAGGTAACAAGGTATACAATAAGTCTTCCACATTTCTCAGATAGATCATTCGTTTTTAGGCCTGTCTCATGTATTTAAACTGATGAGGTTTAGTGGGAGATGGAAACATCATTTGAGGAACATCATATCTATATTGTTGACCACAATGTGAAGGTTCTATATTGTTGTTCAGTAAGTCTGGTACGAGTTCTATGGCAACATGGTTGAGTATAGGATGGAACATGGGAGAGGGAGGCCGATGTGCAATCGCAGTGGTCGGAGATGTTAGAGGATTCTTCTTGACCATATTGTTATGGAAATTTGGGGATGAATTTATTTAAGGGGGGATGTTTGTATAAACTAGTATCTTTTTTAGTTATGGATATTTTTATGGGTGTTTATGAGAAAAGGGATGTTTTAGAAATTTTAGAAGTACATGTCGTGTACTTATGAGTACATGTCATGTATTAGGTTTCTATGAGTAGCCATGTACAATCAAATTAATGGCCAAGACAGGGCCATGTGAGGTGACCTAGAGAACACCTAAAGTGGGGGCCAATTGAGGCTTGTACACAGAGTTTACATTTAATGAAAACATGGTTTAATTTTTCTTTAATTTGATAAATCGGGTCGGGGTTGCATCTAACCCTCATTTTAATCAACTTTGGGCCTTGGTTTATCCAAAAGAAACCAAGAGAAATTATTATTCTCTAGGCCACTATTTCTCCATCCAATGTCTGATCTGAATTCTGATGGGTGCATTGGAATCGCCTTAGTGATTTCTTCCTTCCTCTAGATCCTCTCCTCCTACTTTCTCCTCTTTCTTGAGTATTCAAAGCTGATCATTTTTTTACGGTTTTGTAGATCTAAAACATTCTAGGTTGATATAAAGGTTGAGGTGAAACAAAATAAATCATAAAATGTCGAGGTAGGTGGTTTGTTTCTTTTTGTTGTTTGTCATGAGATTTATATGCCAAAGTGTTGATTACCCCTGTTTCGGGTATTTCAGGTTATGGAAATTGAACCATATTTTATCTCCCTTAGACTAAATGCAGATTTTAGGATCGATTGATGTGATATCATGTTTAATTTTAAATTTAAGATACACCCCATGGGTTCATTTCCTTGGTTGAATGTTTAGGGATGTTTGGTCTAGGATGCTAATGAGATAGACATTATTTCATTGCCTTGACTGATCGGATAGAATTGTTTGACTTTTGATGCTTGGTAAATTATTGTATTATGAAATGGGATTGTGTATCCTTGTATTAGTTGAGATTGTTTTGGTTTTCTTTATACCTTTCATGCATGAATGAATTATATAGGACTGTGAGAAGCTGGGGTAGTTTGAGCACATGTGGAATTGATGTTGACTGCTCCCCCAGAGTGTGTGTTATAATTCACGCTATGAGACCATAAGGGGTATTGAAAGTGATTACTCCCTCAGAGTGTCTATAGTAATGTTATGATACCATATTGGGAATTTTTAACATCCCAAACTTCCACGGTACGTTTCCCTTTGAATAATTCAATAGATTGCATTGTACGCAACTTCGAGATTTTAACACACTACAACTAATCAAACTAGCCATTATGAATTTTAATACCCATTTTTTGAAAATTTATAAATTTTATTTTTCAAAATGGACTTAATTTTCGAATTCCGAATATCAAAATTATCTTAGGGTGAATTTTTGGTATTTTTCTGAAAACATTCAATTTTGCGATGAATAGTGAAAAACACGACGTTATTGCTTGAAATCGAATTTTTATTTAAATAATTATTTATTTTATTTATTTTTTTAGGTCAAAAAAGATATAATATACCTATATAATTTTAATTTAATTCATTTGAGTCATTTTATAATAATCTTATATATATATTTGTAATTTATTGAACTTTTTACCATCATTTACCCACCTCCTAGGAGCATTTGGAAATATGCATAAAACATAATTTTACCACTTCTATGAGTTGAATATAAATAATCATAGTGACACGGTTAATATCAGTAAGTAAATTTTTGTTCAATAAGATTAAAATATTTTCTGGTGAATAATAACGTTTGACTTTTATTTTACACGGTTGAAAGTAAATATGGTAATTAAGGGTAAAAATGATATCATAATTACCATAACACATGTCTTAATCATGTCAGATAAGTATAATTCGACCATAAAAAACCATAGGAATAAAATATGATCCTCTTTGGTCCACTAGGAATATATAAGGACATTTATTATTATTATTATTTAAAGAAAAGTTAAAAGAGTTAAATTCAAAGTTTAATAACAAAAACTTTTTTAATATAGGGTTACACAAAATATAAATTCGACTATCATTATTCATTAAAAATATAAAACTATTCCCTATATAATGGTAATTTATTTATAATTTTTAGACATTAAATAATGAAATTTATTTATGACACAATGATGATCTAGTAATTACTTTAATAATGAAATATTATAATAATTGATTTACAAATATCCAAATAAGTGAAAATTGAGACTTAGAATGAATTACACTAATTTTATAGGTTAATATGAAATTTTAGGGTGGATTAAATAATTTTTTTGAAGTAATTAAGCTGTTATGAATTTCACAATAACCAAAGACTAAATAGTGTCAAAATTGACATAAATGAGTTTTTAAAACAAATACTTTATTATTAATTTATATAATATTCATAAAAATCTATGATTGGCCAAAGGACATAGATAAGTTTATATAAATTAATAATTAACCACATGGTGTTCTCTTGGATTTTTATAGTACAATTATTAACCATATAATATAAAAACACAAAGAGATATTGTAAATGTCAAACAATTTTACTAAGAGTTAAATCTAAAAGATATATTAATATGATGACCTAAAACTCTCTAAAACCTATTGGGTTAGAGGGATTCGAAACATACCTACCTTATCCTTTTAATAATTCATTTTGGATCCATTAGAAACGGAAAATGATTTTATTATAAAATAATATTTCAATCTTTTCCTAATGTGACCCCCACCTCCCTTATAAGAGGGCAGTTCACCTTCTCTTAATTTGACTCCTCAAAAGACATTTGGTACAGCCAAAACCTACCGAAATATCCTCCAAACATTGCTCACTTCATCCTAGAGGCCTTACTATGATCATAAATCCAACCTAAGGAGCTCTTTTGATCAACTCAAAAGGAAACACCAGAAGTAGAGTTAATAATTTCACCACCCACTTTCAAGTTCTTTTATTCTTCCACTTCCTCTTTATTTGTTGTTTCCATACCAGAATAATGATTCCAGTACCTTCTAAATGCTGTGATTTTATTATAAATTTTGTGCAACCATATTTGTTATTCTATCCCTCCTACAAATGAAAATGTCACCATACATGTGGACGTACGGCTTACCGTTTCCAAGTCGTGGTGTAGTTTGTTATTCAAACACATCATTATTTGGATGTGTATAATAAGGATTATAAATTATGTAAATAATAAATATAACATGTTAATGATTATTTATATATGATATATCATCTAATTAAAAACGATTTCTCCATCAATATAATGATATTTTCGCTCGTTCGTACGTACAGATTATGGTCTCCATGAACGCGATAATATTCATTACCCATCGTAATCATTCAAGAATAATTTTAATTTTATGATTCAAAATAATTTTTATGAACATAATATCATTCTGTATATGAATTAAATAAATCCTATTTATCACAAACAATACTTACATAACCAAGAATATAAAGGAAAACAAATCAGTTAACACTCAAAATGATGATACTACTAAATTATTATTAACAATGCAATATTATAAGATAATATATGATATAATATTCTTGTAAATAGTTCATTGATAATTAAATAACAATTATTTAACTATTATATAGGATTTTCACTTACCCCCAACCATGGAAAAGTACATGGTAATGTTTAATTCTACAATATCTTTACTTATCCGAGGTTATAAATACGTAAGTATCTACTGAGACCTATTTATCATCAACATCCATGTTTTCTTAATAATTAAATTCAAAAAAATATTCCTATTGAATATACTATTGTTCAATGATATATATACCCTTATTTGAAAATATATGTTTTGAATGGAATCTTTCTGTCGTTTTCCAAACAAGGTACTTTATGACCTTTTGGACAAAATTAAGTTAAGAATGTATTTTTTTAACTTATATGGAGGGTACGGCTATTTCCCCCCGTTATAACATCATTGAAGAATCCCATACAATCTTATAAGAATATTTTCATTATAAATATTTTAATTTATAATTATATAAATTTTAAATGATTTCAAAATTGAATGATATATTTACCTAAAAAAGTATTGATTTTGTCTATATCAACATCCTTTGATGAATTTTAAGATTTTTTTAAGTTGATTTGTTATGATACAAATATTCCTTAATGTATTGAATGTTTTGTGATATTTTTTAATATAATGTGTTATTTTAACACCATTAATGTTTTATGGATAAAGTATTGACATTTTGTATGCTGGTTTTAATGCGAATGTTTATGTTATGTTTAATCCATTTCATATGAGGAATGAATTTGACTTAGTAAGTGACGGGTAGAGCCTGATATAGTTCCACAATTCATAGGTAGGTCTCATGAGACAAACTAGTTTCTTGGACCAAGTCTTTGATAGAATTATATTTGTAGTCATGGAACAAGGCCTTGACTATGTGGTTATGAAGTCTGTCATTATGCATTCTATCATTATGAATGTTGCTATTGATATTGCATGTAATTATTCGACTAGTAGAATATCAATGTGAATAAGTAAATGGAATTATTTTTATTTTATCCTTTCCTTATAATTATGATGTTTATGTTTAAAAGGATCTTGATTTAGTTTTATACATTGCCTTAATTGTTTATGCTTATTTATGAATGTTTCCTCTATATTGTTATCCATACTCAGTGTCTATGATCTCCCCTTTCTATGTTTTATTTTTCCCAGGATGTGGAGAAGTATTTTGTCATTAACCTATAGAGATAGGTTAAGGACATAAGAGAGTTTAAAGGGGAAAAAATTATTTTGATATATTTATTTTATTTTGTAATGTAAAACATATGAATGTATCTAGTACTTCCAAGGCTAGTAAACTGATCGGTATTTAGGAATACGATCCTTTGTAATCATGAAAATGTTATTTAATAACGAACCGACTATGGTTAACTAGGGTCGGGGCATTACAGAATGTATTAGAGGATATTTAGTACAATCATTGGAAGCTATATTTAGAAAAACTACGATTAGAGAACAATACCCTAGGATAGATATTTAGGATTAGTATTGAAGATCTTCCTAGAAATTTGGTATTGTATATATTTTTGGAGATTTCCAAGAAATACACCCCTGTCTAGAAAGTATCAGGTAGAGGAGGATCTGTCATAGATATACCTAGGGGTAAAACCTTAAAACACGACATTAAGAAAGACTCGAATGAGAACTGGTGCATGACAACTGGCCTTGCTGCACTTTTGGTTATGACACTCCCAAGGGATATGTTTAGGATAATTCTCATTTTCTTTAAAAACCATTATTAAGGATTTATGAGTATATAATTCCTCAAGGAAAACATTTTTTTGTTTATGGATTATATCCATAAACTGTTCAATTTATGTTAAATGTTTTACATTATTGAAATAATGTATTTCAATTCATAAACTTATGTAGTGTATGTCATTATTTAGAAATGGAACCTATTGGAATGAATGAAAACGGTATCAACTAACATAACCCATGTAGGGATTTCCATACTACTAAAGATAATTATAGTGGAGATGATGATTCAATTGGTGCTGACCAACATATCACCATATTGGGACAACTCAATCAAGTTATGAACAGTAACCGTACCCGAATGGATCACCCTGATCTACAATGAAGAGGATCAATGCTAGACAACTTCATGAGGCCAAAACCACCAGTATTCAATGGGATAAAAAATACATTAGTATTTGAGCAATGGATAAGTTCTTTATAGAAAATATTTCATGCTTTGGGGACTAGCGAAAAGGAAAAAGTGGTCATGACTGTTTATCGCCTCACGGGAGAAGTAGATCAATGGTGGTCCTTGATTCAAAACACAAAGGAAGATGAAGAAGTATCAAACATGTAATAGAGGGAGTTTGAATAGATTTTCATATAAAAATACTTTCTGTGTGACCATCGAGAAGAAATGGAAAGAGAATTTTTGAGTCTGAGGCAAAAGGAGGATGTGAATTTTGCAAAGTATGAGGATAACATTACAAGGTTAGTAAGGCATGAAACAGATTATATACATATCACAAGGAGTAATATTTATCGATTATTTGATGGGTTAAAATCATTTATCCATCGAGCATTAGTCTCAAAATCCTTCTCCTTAAACGAAGATATTGTCTCATGCGCTATCAACACAGAAATAGAATTCCATAAGTCTTTTGATTTTACAGCAAAACAGGAGAAAAAGAGATCAGGTGAACACTCTGGAATTAGAAATAAGGGGAAGAAGGGAATAATTGAATATCTGTCTTGTGGTAAATGTGGAAAGATACACCCCAGTACTTTCCTGAAGGGAATGGGAGTCTGTTAAATGTTTTATGAAAAAGGCCAACAAGCTCGTGATTGCATAGGGAAGAAAGAGGATTTCAATGATGAATGCTACAATTGTAGAGAAAAGTGGAATTATGCAAATGATTATCCTAATATCCAAGGGAACATACCTTATAAAAGGCCAAAGGAGAAATGCCAAACATATGTGATAACTACTGCTGAGGTTGAATCTATGAAATATGTGGTGGTATGTAATTTAATGGTTTCCTCATGTTTATCCAATGCATTATTTGATATTGGATCATATTATTGTTCCATACCTTCCCAATTTGCTAATAAAATTAGATGTTTTCAATTTGACTTAATAAGGGAGTTGTCATTAAATACAACTAATGGGAGTATCATCACAACAATGTTTGGTGAATCATTTCCCATTAGGTCATAAAAATGTTCTTTATCTTCTGATCTCGACATCGTACTCATGATTTAACTTGATATAATCCTCGGAGTGGATTGGATTTCGGACCATGATGCCAAAATTTATTGTAAAAAGGAGGTTAAAATTCACAATGATTATAAGGAGTACCTTATCTTTAAACAGAAACGTCACCACCTAATTCTTATCTAGATCAACCCCCGGTAGAACAACAAAATTAAATTATTGGGGAGTAAGAGAATGAAATAACTATGAGTTAGTAAAGGAATGATCGAATAGAGGATGTGCCAATAGTGCAAGAATATATCGACATGTTTCCATAGGATTTCACTAGACATCCTCCAGATCGAGAAATTGAGTTTTCCATTGATGTAAATCCTAGTTCAAGGCCCATATAGATGACCCCTTATAGAATGTCCACTATTGAATTAGTGGAACTAAAGAAACAACTAGAGGAATTGTGTAAAAAGAGATTTATTCTCCCTAGTGTTTCTCCATGGGAAACCTCTATTCTTTTTGATAAGAAGAAATATGGATCTATGAGGTTGTGCATTGACAACAATTAAATAAATGCTATTACAAAAAAGAAAAAGTATCCCCTAACTCACATTAGTGTTTTATTTTATCAACTTTCTGGAAATCAGTAGTTTTCAATGATTTAACTTCAGTATGGACATCACCAGTTGTGTGTGAGGAAGGAAGGAATTCAAAAAACAATATTTTGAACCACGTATGGGCATTATGAGTTTATCGTAATTCCTTTTGGATTTCTTAATGAACCCTATGTATTCATGGATCTAATAAAAATAATTTTCATAGAATATCTTGATGAATTGGTAGTGCTATTTATTGATGATAATTTGGTATATTCAAAAAGCAATGAAGATCATGAAAATCACTAGTGCATTATCCTAAAGACTCATAGATGAAATTAATTATATGGGATGTTTAGAAAGTGTGGATTCTAAATTCAGGAGATTTATTTTCTTGTCCATATTGTCTCTACGGATAGAATCTCTATTGATCCTTCTAAGACAAAGGCAATCCAAGAATGGCCAGCACAAACAAGTATAACTGAGGTATGCAGTTTTATTAGTTTAGTAGGTGATTATCAACATTTCGTTCAGAATTATGCCCGGTTGGCTAACCCATTAACCAAGATCACACGTAAAGGGGATATTTTTTTGTGGAAAAGAGTGTGATGAATGTTTTGATGAACTGAAGATAAGTGTAGTCAATTCTCTTATCTTGACACTCCCATCAGGGAACAATGGGTATGTTATTTATAGTGTTATTTCAATGAAATGTCTTGGGTTTGTCCTTATGAAGAATGATAGTGTTATTGCCTATGCATAAAAATTGCTAAAAATTCATGATCAAAACTATCCCACTCATGATCTTGAGTTAGAAGTTGTAATCATTGCTTTGAAAATATGGAGACACTATCTCTATGGAGATAAATGTGAGATTTATACTTATCACAAGAGTTTAAGTATATTTTCTCACAGAAAGAACTCAACATGAGGTATAGATGATGGCTTGAACTACTCAAGGATTATGATTTCACATTACACTACCACCTGAGGAAGGAAAATAAGGTGGCAGATGCTTTGAGCAGAAATGATCATGGAGTTTTGAACAATATGAGAGTTGAGAATGATCCTAAATACATGGATATATTAAAGATGGATATGGGAATAACCATGGAAGGTGAAACATCAATGATTTTTCAAATGGTTTCCAAATATTCTTTACTAGAAAGGTTAAATTGTTCCCACACTGATGATTAGGAGTTTCAAATGAAGATTAATGCTATGAGTGATGAGATATTGAGTGACATTATATCTGAAGATGAAATTTTGAAATGTGGGTAGATACATTGTGTTCCTAACATACTTGGTCTAAAAATGGAATTTCTCAATGATGCTCATAGCTCCAATTTCTCTATACACCCTTGGAGCACCATAATGTATAGAGATTTGAAGTAACATTTTGGGTGGGATAACATGAAGAGTGAGATTGCTGATTTTGTTTCAAGATGTATGGTTTGTCAACAAGTGAAAGTTGGAATGAAACATCCTTGAGGAGTCATGCATCCTCTTCTCATACCTAAGTGGAAATGAGATAATATTATGATAGTCTTTTACATGGGGCTACCAAATAATCCTAGAAGAAATGATGCAATATGGGTCGTTGTTGATTGACCTACCAAGTAAACACATTTTCTTACTATAAGAGAAGATTTAACACTTGAATGTCTGGAAAGACTATATATTAATGAAGTTGAAAGATTCATGGGGTACCCCTATTGAATTTTTGTGATCATGATCCCTGTTTTACCTCACGATTCTAGAAAAGTCTTCATAAGGCCCTGGATAATGAACTTTGTTTGAGCATTGCCTACCACACTTAAATTGATGGACAATCAAAACGGACTATTCCAACATTAAAAGGCATGTTGAGATCTTGCTCACATGACTTTCAAGGTATGCAGTATCAATATATTCAATTCAATTATTCACATGGCACCATATGATGCATTATATGGAATGAGATGTCGCACGCCAACTTATTGGGATGATGTTGCTGAAAGAAAACTCAAGGGCCCAAAACATGTTGAGGAAACTATGGAAAAAGGGAAGATTATCCAAACCCACATCAAATTAGCTCAATGTAGGAAAGTGAGCTATACTGGTAACTAAAGGAGGGATTTGGAATCTCAAGTTGGAAATCATGTTTTCTTGAAGGTATCTCCATAGAAGGGTGTTATATGTTTCAGTAAGAAGGGTAAATTGAGTCCTAGGTACATCGAACCTTTTAAAATTATATAATGAATTGGAGATGTAGCTTATCATTTGGAAATTCCTTCATGTCTCTCCAAAGTTCATGATCACGTAATACTATTGAGAAAATACATGCATGACCCGACACATGTACTCACATATAAGGAAATGTAACTAGAACCAGATCTGTCTTATTTTGAAGAGCCTGTCAAAATTATTGATACCCGAGAAAAAGTGCTGAGAAACCGGACGACTCGTCTAGTAAAAGTTCTATGGAGAAATCATAAGATAGAAGAGACAACTTGGGAACCTAAGGAACATATGATGCAGGACCACCCAATTATTTTTATGTAGTAATAATATTGAAATTTAGAGGATGATATTATTTTAATGAGGGAATAATGTAACACCCCAAACATCCACGGTACGTTTCCTTTTGAATAATGCAATATCTTGTATTGTATGAAACATCGAGATTCTAACTCACTGCGACCAATCAAACTAGCCATTATGAATAGTAACACCCACTTTTTGAAATTTTATAATTTTCATTTTCAGATGTGGACTTCATTTTTGAATTCAGAATATCGAAATTAGCTTAGGGTGAATATTTATTATTTTTCTGAAAACCTTCAATTTTTGATGAATAGTGAAAACACTGCGTTTTTTGTTAAAACCGACTTTTTATTTAAATATTTATTTATTTTATTTAAATTTATTTTTTGTCAAAATATATACATAATAAATATATAAGTTTAATGTAATTAATTGGAGACATTTTATAGTAATATTAGATATATAAAAATTTTATTGATCTTTTTACAATATTTTACCCACCTCATAAGAGAATTTGAAAATTTGCGTAAAATATAATTTTCCCACATCTATGAGTTGAATTACCAAAAAGAGTGAGACCCTATTATTATTAATAAGTAAAATTTGGTTCAATCAGATTAAAATAATTTCTGTTTAATAGTACCATTTAACTTTTATTTACCATGATTAAAAGTAAATAATGTAATTAAGGGTAAAATTGACATCATAATTACACTAAAATAAGTACCAATTCAATTGGATAAGTATAATTTGAGCAAAATAAACATTAGGAAAAGAATATGTTCCTCTTTATTCCACTTGGATAATAGTAAGACACATATTATTATTTTATTTTATTAAAAGTTAAAAGGGTTGAATTTAATGTTTATTAACTAAACCATTTTTAATATATGGTAACACATAATATAAATTTGACTATAAATATTAAATAGAAATATAAAAATATTTTATACATAATGGTATTTTATTTATAATTTTTAGACATTAAATATGTTATTTTATTTATGGCACAATGATGATGCAGTAATTACCTTATTAATGAAATATTAAAATAATTAATATTCTAAATATCAAAATAAATGTAAATTGAGACTTCTGATTAATTTCACTAATTATATAGGTTAATATGAAATTTTAGGGTTGATTAAATAATTTTTTTGAGTTAGTATTGCTGTTATAAGTTTTACAAAAACCAAATACTAAATATTGTCAAAATTGACATAATTGAATTTTTAAAACAAATACTATATTTTTAATTGATATAATTTTCCTAAAAATCTAAATTTTAGCCAATTTACTTATATAAGGTTATATATATTAATAATGAAACACATGGGGTTCTCTTGTCTTGTTATAGTAAGTTCATTAACCATATAATATAAAAAGACATAGAGAAACGGTAAATTTCAAACTATTTTACAAAGAGTTAAATCTAAACGATAAGGTTAATATGATGACCTAATCCTATATAAAACTAATTGGTTGATTGGTTCTCAAACCATCCCTACCATAGACTCTAAAAAATTCATTTTTGATTCTTCATTAACTGAAAATGATTTTATTATAAAATAATATTTAAAAATTTTCTTAAAGTGACCATCACCTCTCTTATAAAAGGGAACTTCGCCTTCTCTTAATTCCACACCTCCAAAGCCATTTGGATCAGCAAAACCCTATCCAAATATCCTCCCAACTACCATAAATTCAACTTTGAGGCCTTAATTTGATGAGAAAGCAAACCTAAGGATCCCTTTTGATCAACTCAAAAGGAAACACCCGATGTAGATGTAATAATTTCACCACCCTCTTTCAAGTTTTCTTCTTCTTCCACATCCAATTTCATTATTATTTCCATACCAAAATAACAAATCCATTACCTTATACAAAAAGTGATTTTATTATAAATATGGTACAACCATATTATTTATTCTATCCATCCTACAAATGACAAAGTCACCATACGTGCGTACGTACGGCTTACTGTCTCCATGTGATGGTGTAGTTTGTTATCCAAACACTTCATTATTTGAATGGGTATAATAATGAGTATAACTTATTTAAATAATATAAATAAAATTTTAATGATTCTATATATGTTATATACCATCAAATTACATATGATTTCTCAATAAAAAAGGTGATATTGTCGGTCGTGCGTACGTACGGATTGTCGTCTCCACGAACGCGATGAGATTCATTCCCCATCATAATAATTTAAGGATAACATTCATTTTAAGAAGAAAAATAATGTCTATGAACATATTATAATTCTTTATATGAATTAAATAAATCCTATTGATAGAAAAAATGGCTTACGTAACCAATCATATAAAGGAAAATGAATCAGTTAACACCCAAAACTATGATACTATAAAAATATTATTAACAAAGTAATATTAGAAGATCATAAATGATAAAATGTTTATGTATATAGATTATTTATAATTTTATAACAATTATGTTACTACTATATGAGAGATAAACATACCCTCCACCACGGAAAAGTAAACGGTAAGGGTTAATTCTACAATATTTTTACTTATCTAAGGTTGTTATTATGTAACTATATACTGGGACCTCTTCATTATCCATATCTGTGTTTTCTTAAAAATGTAATTCAAAACATTCTTCCTATTTACTAGACTATTAGTCAATTTTAGTTATACCCTTATTTTACAATATATGTTTTGAATGGAATTGTTTCATCATTTTCCAAACAAGGCACTTCATAACCTTTTTGACAAAATTAAGGTAAGAATGTCTTTTTTATCTTATATGGCATGTGAGGCTATTTTCTGCCTTTATAACATCATCAAATCTTCACATACACTCTTATAAGAATATTTTAAAAATTAATGTTTTCTTTTATAATTATATATAATTTAAATGATTTCAAAATAGAAAGAGATATTTCTCTATAAAAGTTTTGATATCATCTATGTCAACATCCTTTGATGAATTTTAATCTTTTTTGAAGTAGATTTATTATTTTAAAAACAACCATATTTTATTGAAGTTTTAGTGATATTTTTGACTATGGATGTGTTATTTTTACACAATTCAAGGTTTAGGTATAATGTATTGACATTTCATATTCTTGTTTTAATATGAATATTTATGTAATGTTTAAAGATTTTCATATGAGGAATGAATTATAATTAGTAAGTGACGAGTGGAGCCTGCTATAGCTCCTTGATGCATCAGTATGTCTCATGAGACAAGAAAGGTTCTTGGAAAAAGGCCTTTACAAAATCTTATTTGTAGGCTTGGCACAAGGCCTTGACTATGTGGTTATGAAGTCTGGCATTATGCATTCCGTCTTTACGAAAGTGGCTATTCATATTTCATGTGATTATTCGACTAGTAGAATATCCATGTGAATATATAAAATTAATTATTTGATTTTATCCTTGAAATATTATGCTAATGTATAATTTTAATAGACTTATGTTTCATTCATATACTTTGCCTTAAATGTTTATTCTTATTTATGAATGTTTCTGCTATATTTTTATCCTTACTGAGCATCTGAGCTAATCCCTTTCTTTGTTTTATTTTTCCCAGGATGTGATTGCGTATTTTATGGTTGACTTGTAAGGATAGACTAAGGATATAAGTGTGTTAAAATGGGACCAAAATGTGGCTGATGTTTTTATTTCATGATGTAATGTAAAAATTATTAATGTATCTAGTACTTAAAAGGATACTAAACAGATCGGTATTTCAAGATTTGATCCATTTTGATCATGCCAATGTTTTGTAATAATGCACTGACTCTGGGTAACTGGGGTCGGGGTGTTACAGAATTGATGTTGAGTGCTTCCCCAAAGAGTCTATAGTTGTTTTAGAAAGACCATAGGTGGAATAGATGGTGAGTCCATCCTCAGAGTTTATTTTCTTTTTTATTTCAATATGTTTCCAGAGTGGTATGTCTGTGTGAGAAACCGATAGGGTTAACATTAATATTGAATGTTTTTGATGCATTTCCAAGCCTAAGCGTAAGCTTGGATTCGGACCTATTAGGTTGTCTTATAAGAAAAAAGTTTGTGATACATGATTAAATGACTAAAATCAAATGATAGTGAATGTAAATAGAAAATGTAGGCATGGTTACATATGTGTACTCCTAGTTTCGTTACTTCATTTCAATTATTACCTTCAATATATACTCACTGATAGGTAGGAAAATATATTCTGGTTATTGTCTATAGGGATTCATCTCACACCCGGTTTGGGTCATGCTTTTGGACCCAAACCAATTATATGGTTGCAAATATAGAAAAGGGCTACAACCCTTCATCATCAGGTACTTTATTGCTATGGAGTAAGAGACCAGGGACCAAGATGAGTCTTTAGATGAATCTAGAGTTTATTTGTCTTTTTATAATTTGGTCTAGTACTGTATTCCAATATTGTGACTTTCCTGGCTATATTTCTTGACATATGTGATATGCATCATTTATATATGTGCTTTAGTTATTTATTACATTCAGTATTCCGCTGTTTACTTGTTGTATGGTATTATTTATTCTTCCACTGTTTATATTTTGTTATTTTACTGGGAATACTCTGCCAATGAGGGTATATTTTCCCCATTATCATATCATAGGCCCTCACTACTAGTTGACAGACTCTGGCATTTGGGGAAATGCGCTTGAGGAAATTTGACCAATGGGTTACGGGGCACCTTTGGGCGACACCCGAAACTAGGACGTTACAACTAGCTTCCACCACCACTATCCATAACAAAAAACACCAAAAAATCATTTTTTTATATCAACATTGTCATATTCATTGAATAAATTAGAGGCACAGACACTTGATCACCAAAATCCATCATCACCACTAAGAAATACAATAAAAAGACAGCAATAAAACAATGAAATAAATTTGAATCCATCAAATCAAAAGATCTCCAACTCCAGGAGAAGCATGAATACCTTAAAATACTGAACAAAAAATACAAACTCCTCATTGTTACATCTACGACAAATCTGACTAGGATAGGCACATAGGATCTTGACGTCTGAGAAGTTTGAGTGGAAAAATATCTCTTCATCATAATAAGCCTTCTTTAAAATTGTCTCCGTAGTCAAAAAAGGATACCAGAGCACCATAGATAAGAAGATGTAAGGACCAAGGCCAAAAATTATAATAGAACACCATAAAAATAGAGAAATAATACCAAATCCAAAAAAACAAAGTACCCACAACTCCAGATGTGACCTGATTCCCTTAGAACATTGAACCACTAATTACAAGACCACATAGATACCTCTATACCAGATTCAATTAGTAGAGTTTCACAGTCACTTGGGTTCAGATCATTTTGAGATGCCAAGGATCTCTTTAGAAAAAACCCAATTTTGAGCCAAAGTATCCATCTTTAAAGTAGTAATCATCATCACCCAAGGGAACTGAAGTGCCATTAAATCTGAGAGAGCGTATTAGGATAAAAGGGGACTACGGGGAAAAGTATAAGGATGAAGGATAATGACACTTGAGGGGATGAGAGGAGAAGATATCCAAGAGAGAAATGGGATCACCATAATCCTCTAAGAAAGTGGATGGGAGGAGACAGAGCGGCGATGGAGAATGACCTATCACCATGATAGGAAAAAAAGAAGGATGGTGTGATAGTTCTATGAAACCCTAACACATATAGAGTAAACCTAGAGACTCTGGATTCATAGATCTCCTCCATGAGATAACCCTTTCATATATTTCCGTACCCTAGGTTATAGTGAGGTTTTAAGTAGGGTATGTTTGGGAAGAATATTAAAGGATAAAGTCTTTTGGGAGATACAAAACATTATTTGGAAAATTTAAAGACTCTGCACCTAGTCTCCAACGAAAAAATATTTATGGTCATCAGGAGTGTTTTTATGTAATGTATTGACTATTAATCTATGAAAATGTAATATCAATATAGAAAAAGTCTAGGTTACTATAATTTATGACTGTGATAAATTAAAAATAGTGTTAAATGTTTTGTCTAAAATATTTTAAGAAAAAATTTGTTAAGAATGAAGATGATTGAATCAAAAAACCCTTATAGATAACTTGTACAGTTATAAATAAAATGTGTAATATATTTTTAATGATTAAATAGAATAAATCATAAGAGTTTGATGAACCATCCTCAGAGTACATAGAAATTTTGTTGATAAATATTGTATTTCATAACTCTTGGATAAAGTATAGAGAATGTTGCAATTTATTTGGGATATCCTTGAAGTAATTTGAAGAAATATGGAAAAAATATATTGGGAGGATTTATAAGCATCATCCAGTGCTCTGAATATAAATCACCCAACATCTATATAAAAATATTCATGTTATTGTGTTAAAATCATATGGCAAATGAAAAATAATTATCGAGTGCTATGTATAGTTTAATTATATCCTCTATGACCATAAATTTTCAATACGTAAAGTAGATACATATTTTCAAAAACATGATTTATGTCTATATAGTCATGATGTATCACTGTGTAAACATCATATATATGTGCAAAAGAAATATGTGTATCTTCATGAACATCAAGACATAGAGAAATTTTGGACTTTTGTAAAATGGGAGACTATATTTCTAGATTCTATAATATTAATATAAAATCATCTTTCATTATGATAATGATAATATTCGCTGAATTAAACATCAAAAACACCTATTTGGGTTTTCAATCCAAGAATAGAATCAAATATGCATCACCTAGATTTTTGTCGTACATCATGTAATAAGAAAATTTTTAAAGACTAAATTTTACTTTCCCAAATTTATAATTATAATGAATGTTACACTTGAAGATAAAAATGATATTACTTGGATTATTGAACATCATGTTTTTTATTTAATATATAATCCAAACCTATTGTGAATGATTTGACATCAGAAGATCAAATGGATGAGTTCTTTGATAAATAAGAAGAAGATTAATTGGATTTTATGAATAATGTAGAAGAAGTTGAGTAGATTCTAATGTTATTAATCCAAATCTAAATCACTATGGACTTGATTTTATTATGTGAGTTATCGATCAAAATTCTCTTTGTGATGTCGAGGTTGACTGTGATGGATGGTTGAGAATTTTTCTAGCCTAAATTAAGAAGCCTTTCAAATTTGGTTAAATATGGAAATAAAAATTTAGCAGATGAATTTTTTGTGGTATCAATGTATTAAATATAATAGATTTAGTTTTGATTCATACTGAATGGGATAATGATGAGTTTGAAGCTGATATGTCATTGAATTTATTATTTTCAAGTGGTTATGTGTATAACTTTATTGATGAAAAACATAATATGAATGATAGTATTTCCCCTGCTCTTATTGTGTAGTTTCTTACATTCATGAATTTACTTTTAAATGGAGATATTTTGAGTTGATTTTTAAGGAGGATAAAGATTATCCTTCTAGATATGAAGGGGATGATATTTTTAAAAAAGCATTAAAATAGAGAAGGAATGAAAAAATGGTTATAAAATCTATTCTTTATGATGGATAACCAATTTAAAAGAAAAAATCCGGACAATCCCATGTGAAGTGGTGAGAAATAAAAATAATAGATATTTTTGGGGATAACATGAGTGTTCATAGAGTTATTATTGTATAATGATTTTTATATTTTGGAATATAAAATTGAACCCACAAAAAGTGATTTGTGGCTACATAGAAAAATAGAGTGGTTCGTGTAGAAAATGATGTGTGAGCAGCTGTTGTTGTTGATGTGTATAACAAACATATCCAAGGGAAGGAGAATCCCTCACATGGAATAATAAGACAAGCAATTATGTAAACATTTATAGATGGAATATCATTTGTTTCATGGAAGAAGAAGAGGAGGTTGAGGGAATGAATTTCAGTGTATAGAACAGTACTATATGATATATATAACAAGTGAAGAAGACAAAAAGTTGTGTATTATCCAAAATATAGTTTCAAAATAATCTGGTAGATGTGTAGAGATTCAAATGTCGATTTTTTTGAGAAATTTTTAATGACATAAAATAAAATCAAAGACACATTGTGATTAAAAATGTAGGATATTGGTTTGGATGAAATGAAATCATGGGATATATCTTTGATCTACTTCAAATGGAACATAATTGTTTTTATTAAACTCATGAGAGTGACTGTATAGTACATATGAGAGATTTAACACTTATATAATATTTTATTTTGATAAATTATATCTATAGTGACAAGTTCACATGTGTTATATTGTGAACACCATAACCACCATAATATAGTTTTATTGGTTTAGTGTAAAGACATTAAATACTAAAATTTTAATTGGTAATAGTATTTTATTATAGATTCCATGTATCCACATGAATTGAACAAGAAAATTAGTAGGACTCCTGGGAAGGGAAAACCCATATAAAATACCACATTCTTACTTACATGCATTACCTTCAAGCATTTGATGTATGAGTTAGGTTCATATAATACTAATACACATAAGAGGGGGTGAATTTTCACTTTTTGATAATCCTTACAGATTCTGATGTTTAACTCTCTTTATGATATCGGTAGATATGCAATGTTCCCTTATATACAAAAATTTATCAGTAGATAAAAAGAATGAATGAACACATAAATTTTTATAATGGTTCGGGACACAAAGTTCCCATAATCAACTCCACCAACTCTTTCTCTATGAGCTAGGTGAATATTACTAGAAATGTCCTTGTATCACAAGACCGTTGAATCCACAACATAGTACATGGAGTTGAACCCTTTACAACAATGATATATAGATCCTTCTTGTTATTTTACAGGGAATAAATTATTCAAAGATTAGTATATGATGTTGAAACTTAACCACTTATGAGTATGAGCTATTTCAACTAAAATTAATCAAAATAGTTTGATTTGTTGATGTTTTGGGTTGAACATCACAGCTGCAGTAGAAACTAATAAAATCTAGATATTCTTCTTCATATATGGATTTCATCAAGATATAATAGCATTAAAGATATCATATTGGAAAATTATCTTCAATATGAATAAGAACAAATAAATAGTATTAGTTCAAGAAAAAATAGGTTTTAATTTAGAAAGTCAATGTATTTTTTTTCTTGAAAAAAAAAATAGATTTGTTCGATCATTGTTCTAATTTTGTAGAGAATATATTCAAAAAAATATAGTTGTATATCACATGTATCGTATGTATCAAATATATTTATATAAAAAATATTCTGATCATATATATATAGATTTTTTCAGTAGATAAAATGAAATAAAATTATCTGATAGACACAAAATATTCAAATTCAAATTATTCATAAGTGTCATAACATTCCATGAAAATAAGAATGATATATTCTATTTAATATGAATATTCTAATCGGTCATAATGAGCCTTTTAAATCTGCAATAAAATATCTTTAAACTAATTTTTATTTCTATCAAGACCATTGCAAAAATATTGGATAAAATCATGGATTTAAAACCCTGTCATTGTATAGTAATATGTAGGGTTCCACTATGTAACAAAAAATATCAAACGTATGGTTGAATAATAAATTATTTTTTTGTGTACCGTATTTTTTTTCCCTAAAACATTGGGTTTTGTACTTATGTAAGATTTCTTAACCATACATTCTATTTTTACAAACATAATGTTCATTCCAAATGCAGGGTTGGTGAATCAAACAATCTGTTAATGTGGGGTATATGATCCATACACACAATTCTAAATGTAGGTTTAATTCCCTATTCCACTCTTACCAATGTAGGGTATGCACAATGTTTCTAGAATATTATAAAATTCATTCTTAACAACTTAATTAATATTCCCTAAGGAATAATAATTGGAAAATATATCCAGAATAAATATTGAAGGGAATATTAATTTCCTAAAATTCACATAATGTAATGTCATTAGTAAAGAAGAAAAGGTTTTTTTGTGTCATCAAAATATATGATTTGTTGAAAATTAATTTTTCACTCAATTATTTTGATGAAATAAATTGGGAAATACTTTTAAATTGAGGATAACCCATTTTCACAATTTTCTCCCCATTTTTTGATATAAAAAAATTCCTATAAAATGGATTAAACGCAATTAATGTAGATCATTACTGTAAGTGAATGTTACATTCTACTAAATAAATAATTAATGTTGTGTTCTATTAGTGGAGATGAATAAACAATAAAACACAGAAATAATACAATGAATAACAATAATAAATATAATTTTTATTAAAAAGTATTTAAAAATATAAGAGTGATTTTGGTATGAGGATAGGGTTTAAATAAGGGGGGTGGTAGATGGTGAATGAATTTGACCAAGATATGTTTAAGATTTAGGAAAATAAAGAGCATACTGAAAACCATCCTTCAACTCTACTCTATGAGTTTTTAATCATTCTAAAATGTTATTAGTCATCTATATTAAAAAAATTCCAAAATCATGACTCACATTTAAAATTTCAATAATATTAACTTTGAGAAAGTAATATATATTTTCTATTATCCTCAGAAATAGAGAAATTGTATCATTGAAATGATTGAGAATAAATTTGTTTCAAGGTTCACATAAAGTCAACTTTTCAATAAGAAAATTTTTATTATAGAATAGAACTTGTAGAGGGGAACTATTACATTAAAAAAACTAAAGTGTTTCATTATTGTCATGCATCAGTGATGCGATTTCTTGAAATTTTCTAATTAAATATATAGATTTTTGTACTGTAGAAGTGGATTCTCTAGACTGATTGATACCCCCCTTGATTGATTCAAACCAAATTTCCAAAAACCATTATAAATATACAAATCCTATTTTTGAAATATATTCTAATTTTGTCATTCCAAACTGATCAAACATGTTGCTCTTGAATTTTCAAATTTTCATTTAAAAAAACATCTCAGAATGCTTGAAGATGAGTGAGAACAGAGTCTAATTACAATTTTTATGTAGATTAATTTATTAAATATTCGAATGATTTCCAAGAATATTCTAGTTCTTATCAAAGATTGGAGTTACACTCCTATAAATTGTTTAATTTGATAACCAATTATTCTATCAGATTTGTTACTAAATAAAATGTCCCTTGGTCTAGATTTTTTGACCGAGTAACAACTTATACTATAGGTAAATACTTAACCAAAGTATTTTCAATTGAAAATTATATACCATAAATGAACTATTTCTATTCTCCAAAAATAGATGTTGTTCTGTACATGGATTTTTTAATTATAGGATAAACTGAATCTCTAAAATTTTATTAGTTTTAGTTGATTATTTATGTACTTTATATCCTTCTTGAGGATTTTATCATTGTTGATCCGATTGATCAGAAAAATTCTATTATTGAACTTAACTTTCATCATATTTATCTCAATTTAATCTATTATTTATAAAGGAATTGATGGAGTTTCATCTATAAGTATAGATGTTTCTCCCTCTGGATCCTCATGATGAGGCTCTTCTCTCATCCTAGGACTTGTATTGAGTTCGTCATTAGCTTATTCTTTTGAGGCATCCTATCCTAATCTGTTGAACCATAATAGATTCTTCTTTTATTTGGTTCAACAATAAATTCTATATGGTATTATCTAACATCTTCATTTCTAAAATTAAGTAATCCTACATATTTGAGATTATCATTCTCTCCCTTTCCAATTTGACCGTATTCTAATTGATCAATTCCACTCACAGGAAACCATCATCCTTTCAATGTAATCTAAAATAAACAAAATTTCTTAGAGTACTATCTTTCAGAACATTAATGTGGTGATATATTTCTTGATAATAAATATGTCAAATCTTATTATTTCTGTACAGAATAAGAGAAATGATCTAGGTGTAGGGATAGAATGACATTCTAGCCTCTGATTAGAAAAAATGACTCCGATATATCAGTATATATCTGGGGAAGTTAAACTTAATATCACTAATAAATAGAATCATGATATACATTTCTGGGTACAATATCTTTTCTAACTCATCAATCCATGGAATTATATATCTATGAATAAAAATTATAAAAACATTTTGGTCAGGCTCACGATCATTTAGATATATTTTTCTAATATTGGTTCAACTAAAATGAAATGACATGATATCTTATGATTTTTTATCCAGATTTCCAATTGATGGAATATAAAAAAAGTACTCCATCATGGGGGAATTTTAAAATATTATTAATTTATAGTGAGGTGGTTGAAAACTAGTTATCATCTACTCAAAAATTTATTATGTCCGCTATTTCACAAAAAAAAGAACATTTCTATAAAAGTGCTTCATTTATATCTCAAAAAGAAATTATTTATTTTCTTTAGTAAATTGAAATTGAAAAACATGAAATGAAAGTTCATTCTTAAGAATGGGGTTTATTTTAAAAAACCATTAATAATCAATGACCTATCATTTAATAATCTTCCAGAAGTGGACATGCTTGTACTTTACATCACATGGTTCACCTTTATTTGTTTTCTTTGAAATTTTCATATATGAAAATCCGAATGTTTAAGGTATTCTAATTCTATGATTTGGAAGAATTATGATGGTTCTAGTAGATGAAAATGATTAATGTATAAGAATATAGAAAGATAAAATGTTTTGTTATAGTTGGATGATGTAGTCTAGTTTATGTTGCTGATTACGTAGGAATATTTAGGAATTATAATTTTTGTAACAGGACACATTAAAATGTAATGAAAATAAAATCGAGATAAAATATAGTATAAATATAAATTAAATGAATAAAATATGAATAAATTAAAAAAAATTATTGACTTATAAATTAATAATAATAACATAATAACCGTTTACTTAAAATTAAATACTCATAACTCCCCCTTAATAAATTAATAACATGATGTGTTATGTGGTTTAGTAAAAATATATGATAATTAAAATTTAGTATTTAAAAATTCTAATGATATATCTCTTTAAGGAAATGATCTCATAGAAAATGATTTCCTATATCAATATTTTTATCCCTAGATTGACTTATAGGATTTTTTCAAATATTTATAGATCTAGTTTTATAACATAAAATAGGAACATTATTAAAATTTAGTCCAAAATATAGTAAAGGGTGTTTTATCTACAAAACTTGTGTGCAACAACTCCCATAAAACTCATATTTAACCTTGATTACTGATAGAGCACCTGAATGTTGTTTCTTACATTACAATGATACTATGGAATTTCCTAATAAGAGGAAGGTTCAGGAGGTTAATTTTCTAGATAATTTACATCCTCCAAAGTAAGCATCTGAATATGAAATAAATTAAAATCAGAAGCTGTAGGGAAATGTAGAGATTGAAAATTAGTTCATTTTAAATATCTGAATATTATATTAAGAGTATTAAGAAGATATTCTTTCGGATTTCATTAAATCTAGCACGTAAACATATAAAAACGTTATATCTTGTCTGTTAGAAGTAAGATATAGTAATCTTTCCAACATAACTCTATATAACTTTTAATCAAATTGTTTTATAGATTCATCCAACTCATTTTTTACATTTGTTACAGAAGAGAGTTTTATAGGATTTACTGTTTTCTAGAACAAAATTTTTGAATAAATCAATGATATATTTACTTTAATTTAAAAAATTTCAATAATTTTTTTGTTAAATATTAAATATTAAAAAGAAATTCCTCTTCCATTATACTCATTTCAAATTAATGTTTCACTAGATTTGATAAATTATTACAATATTTTCAATTTTTCGATGCAAAATAGCATAACCAAAAAAGGATTTTACTAATAAAATATTCAAACAAATGGTTTTATTAATTAGAGTAGGATATACTAGTCCCCAAGAAAATATATCTTCTAATGAAAATAACACAATCTTTCATACCAAACTCTTGGTGTCTGTTTAAAGTCATAAAGTGATTTATTTTTTAAAAAAATAGAATTTGGTTTATGAGGGTCTTCAAAACTAGTGGTTTACAACATAATCTTCTTCTATAATATATCCATTAAAAAATGAAGATTTATTATCCATTTGATATAATATAAAATTCATATGAGATACATAATATAAAAGGATTTTGATGGATTCCAATCAAGCTATGGGAATAATGGTTTAATCATAATCCAATAATTTTTCATGATTAAATCCTTTTATATAAATCTAGATTTATTTCTTGTTATAATCCATTTATCATATTGTATATTTCTAATGATCCATTTGCTCCATATTATGGGATAATCCAATGGTATATCTAATAACATCCAAACTTCAAATATTTGTAATTTTTTAGGTTCTTATTTAATGGCTAACAACCAAATCTTATATTTGGAAGCTTCTTCATAACACATAAGTTCTTATTGATATAGAAAGAAAAATAATTTAGCTTGGCTTCCTACATTTCTCATAGTTATAATTATTTATATATGTCTCATATAACTATTTCTAATTAATGGTCCTTTAATATTCTAGACGTACTATGTAATTAACTGTCATTTTATTCATTTTCACATTCATCTAAACATTATTTAATTTCATTTATATAATTATGAAAATTTTACTTTGGTGTTTCAAGTATCATATTATATAAATTTTCAGCTTTATCATCAGATTGATGTTTTTAATTAATGAATGGGTCAGTTTCATTAAACCTCTCATGGACTAATTTTTCAAAATTCCTTGACATTTTATTAAACAATTTATAGGATTTAGATGTATAAAAATATCTAAGATGTATTCCATCATTATTTTTATGATCGAATTTACCATGGTTAACTAATGTATCCAAGAGGTATACCATGCATCCAAATATTATAAAGTACTTTACTTTAGGTTTTCTATTATTCCAATGATTATTGGGTGTCTTTTTAATAATTAGTAATATTAAAACTCTATTCATGATATGGAAATCTATAAAAACATATTTTTCCTAGAAAAATTTATTATGGATATATTCATTTATCATAGTTCTTACCATTTCTTTAAAAGTTATATTTCTTAATTCAATACTCCCATTTTGTTGAGGTTTTCATGGTATGTAAAAGGTGTGTTTAACGCATAGATTTGATAAAAAAGAATTAAATTCTTGATTCTAAAATTCTCTACTATGATCACTTCATAATGAAATAATTTTGAAAATAATATTGTTCTGAAAAATTTCTCAAAAGATTTAAAAATTAGTGATTACGAAACATTAGAGTTTAATAAAATAAACCTAATCAAATATTGAAAATTCATTAACTAAAATATAAACATATAATTTTTACAGCCAAACATTCTACCCTAGATTATCCAAAAGATTCATGTGAATAATTTATAATGTTTTAAAGCCAATAATTTTGTAAATATATTTGAAAGAGTATTTATGTTTTTTGTTGATTTTCCATCCATTATTGAATCTTTCATTGTCAAATTTAAGACTAGAAAAATTAGAAATCAAATGTTTTTTTAGATAATTTATATAAATGATATATATTGAAATGTTTATGTATTCTATGACAGATCCATGAATCATTTGTATTAGTATTTAAAAAATTCACTTTATTAACAAGGTATTTAGATTCAATATATAAACATTTTCAATTCTAGTTGCTCTTATATAAAGAAATTTATCATGAAAAAATGAGCATAAATTTAAAAAAAACTGAAAATCCTTTATCTCAAAGTTGAGAAATTCTTATTAGGTTATTCTTAATACCGTGTACATACAATAGCTTGTTGATTGAAATTGTCATTAGATATCCAATAGTACCAAATCTAACAATATTTACTTTTACAATGTCACATAATGTGTATTGGCATACGTTAATTATTTTTAGGTTATGGAAGATAGATGATTCTATACACATGTTTCTTAAGCAACCACTATCCATATATCATATCATTTTTTTCTCGTGGTTGTTCTTCAGAAAAAATATTTAAACACATGTTTGTTTTGGTAGCCTTATTTTCCTAGGACATGTTGTGTTAGTGAGAAATGATATAGAAATCCAGATCCTCCTCATTTTTTAATAATTTATATTACTAGATTCTATCATATTATTTAAAATAACTACCTTTTAAATAATAATTATTTTAGGATTTCATAAATATCTATTTTTATAGAAAAGAAATTTTATTCCACAGTAATATCAAGTAGAATTTTATGGAATTGGGCACAAAAGAAGTTTTATATAATTTTTATTATTCACCCTTGATTCCCATTCCATAATTTTTTATTTTCATAAAAATCATTCCAATAATCTATTTCAATGTTTTCTCTCCTTTGGATAAAATACTTTCAATAATATTATAAGATTCTACTACATCATATAATTCTTTTATCATTTTCTCATGAACAGTATAGTTCTATGTGGATGGATAAAATTTTTTAATTAGTTAATGATGTTGTTTTATAATTGTCTCTCCTTCACCTAAAACATCACTATGAATATTTTATAATGATTTATACTTATTTAATAATGAATCATATTTCTCTTCTATCAATGAATAGTAAGAATCCAATTTATTATTTTGAAACTCTATTGGAGTCATGGGAGATGATAAATAGGATTTTACATCTTTTTATTTATTAACCATAAAGCACATCTTGTCTATCATATTTTGTGACTCTTTCTATGATTCATATTTTGAAGAGCTACTGGAGTGTTCAGACACACTCTATATAGATTTCATATCTCTCTTTTCTTTATGTTCATAATCATATTTCATCTAATATTTCATTTTTTCGTTCTTCTTCTGTCTTTCAATTAGGGGAAATATGGTCTAATGAGACCCATATTTTTTAATTCTTATTATCTTGAATACCTTGGGTTCTTTTCATCATTCTTAACAAATTTCTTTAATCCTATTTTCTTCATGTATAAATTTCTAAACATTATGGCTTGCTTATCTAGTTCCATTTTAGAGTCTGAACAGTCTAAATCAAGGTCAATTTTGATAACTTGTTTCAATTTTATTTCATGCTTATTAGATGTGACTATTAGAGCATTATTTTCCATTTTTATAACATTTTTATCTTCATCTTAACATATCATTTCTTCATCACAGATCATCAATTTTCAAATTAGTTCCTTAATTACCATGTTTTTGACTAGTGGTGACTGTACAATAGCTGCAAATATGCCATTACATTTCGAGTTATGTACCCTAAGTACTTTTTGCAGTTTACTTGATTAAATTATTTGATCTCCTAAGGAAATAATATTTTTTTCCATTTTTTCAACCATACATTAAGTTTTGTAATATATTCACCGTTAAGCATTTTAATGGTATCAAAAATTAGATTCATAGTTGCATAACTCATCTATTTTAGGTTATATATTCCTTCATATGCAATAGCTATAGTCTTCCACATTTCATAAAAAGTCAAACACTATAATACATTTATTAAATTCACCATGGCCAAGTAAACAATTGATATCATTTATTGCATATGAGTTTATTTCATATTCATCTTTTGTGGCAACATTGCAAGCATCTAGTTTCTTAGTAATTTTATAAGGAGTGATGAACTATTAATAAAAATTTAATCCCAAATTATTTTGTTAGATGATCATATATTATTTCTAGGATCCATAATTGTTACCATTAAAATATGGACCATAATTCATAGAAATACCTTCTTTCAGATCGTCCAGTGAAATAAGATTTTTATAGACCATATTATTTTAATTAAAATATATATTTAACTTATTTATAAAAAATCACCCCTATTGTACCAATTATTAGGTCACAATAATAAAAACACACACAAGAGGGCTATGAATTGTTTCTTTTTTGATAATCTTGAATGATTTTGGCATTTAAATATCTTTTTGTTTTATACAGATATAAATCTTTTTCTTCTATATGAAATATTAGTAGTGGGTAAAAAAAATGAATGAGAAATAATTTTATAGGGGTGTAGGCCCCAAAGAACCCCTATTACACTCCACTAACACTCTCTCTATGAGTTTAGAGATTTTTACTATAAAGGTCCTCTTATCAAAATACCTCCAAATCCACAACTGAGTACAGGTTGTGGACAGCTTTACAATAAGGATAAATAGATCCTTCTAGTTTATTTATGGGGAACTAGTTATCCCCAACATTGTTTAATAAACATAGAGTTATCCAAAATTGGGTATGGTCTATTTAAACTCCAATAAATAAGAACAGTTTGATTTGGTGATGGTTCGGGTTAAACGTCAGAATTGTAAAAACAACTGATAGAATATGGATCTTATTCTTCAAATATGTAAGAATTCATGATATAATTTATATGAAGGGATACTTGTTGAAAATTATCTTCAATATTAATAGAAAAAAATAAACTATAATAGTTTTAATAGAAATATGATGAAATGAATAACGTCAATGTTTATACTCTCTTGGAAAAAATACAGTTCTGTGATCATTGGAGTAGTTATATAGAGAAGAGATTCACAAAAAATATCGTTGTATATCCCATATATCGGATGTATCATACATATCAACAGTAAACGTATTCTAATTATATATATATAACATTATCTTAGTTGAAAAGTTTAAATAAAATTTCTTGATAAACCATAAATATTAAAATTAAAATTTTCATAAGAGTCACATCATTCCTTATAAATATGATTGATTTTTCCCATTGAATACGAATCATTGATTCAGTTATAAGGATCCTTTCAAATCCTTCATAAAATAGCTTTGAATATATCATTATTTATATCATGAACATTGTAGAAATATCATAAAAATTATAGATTTAAAACTCTATCATTGTATAGTCAAACATTGGGTTCCTCCATGTAACAACCAAAAATCAAATGTAGGGTTGAATACAAAAGTAGGGATTTTTTACCAAAAGATTTTCCCACAAACATAGGGTTCAATACTTACTTAGGGTTTCTTAACCATACATTCTCCACTTATGAAGATAATAATCCATCCTAACAAATGGTTTATGAACCATAAATTCTATCAACATAGGGTATATGATTCATATGTGCTATTATAAAGATATATTTCATTCAAAAATATATGCTTACCATCATAGTGTATGAAATGTTTTTAAAAAATATGATAAATTGTTTTCATGAAACTTTAATGAATATTAATTGAGGATAAATATGTGAAAATATTTCTAGAATAAATATTACAAAGAATATTAATTTACTAAAAATCACTTAAAGTAATATCATTAATAAAACAAACAAGGGTATTTGTTAGAATAAAAATCAATAACATAGGAAGATTATTATTGATAAAATCCTTGCCTAATATTATTTTGGTTGGTGAAAAATAGAATATCTCTTTGATTAATAATAGACAATATATGTTCAAAAGAACAAAGGGGAAGAAATAACTTGTAATAATTAATAAATTTTTTGAAAAATTCCATCACACCTTATTAACACACTCTTAAGTGTTTCATTATGATGCCACTAAAAGATTTTTTATACAAGAATTATATTTGGATAGATATATAAATTTTATAATAGTCTATGATTTTATGGAATTTGAGTATGAGACTCATGCTCTGAATTCTCCTTAAGATAATTCTCATTTTCTCCCACTCTCTCATTTTCATTAACCTATTGTTTTAACATACTTGGAGGAAAAGTGGATACATTCGAAGTATTGGAAGATTCCCAGAAACTATGGATTCCATTAGATGAAGGACTCTTTTAGCTAATTCTCAGTGATCATTATCATGATTTGGGTGATGATCTTATGAAATTAATATTATTATTGTGAAAATGGTATATTATTATTATTATATTATTATTATTATTATGTTTAATATTAATTGAATAATCACATAAACAAATTTGGATGATGTATCCTATTTTGAGTGGATGATATTTCTCCCACAGAAACCCATTGGTTGTATCAGATCCACATTCCAAATTGTTTGGATTGAATAATAAAAGTGAAGAAGAAAATAACAAAATGATAATTTAAGGCACCATGACATAGCTGGGTTTAAATGGCTATGTATCAGGGAATTTTCTATAAAATCATAATCATTGATAAAAAATGACTGTAGTATTAAAAGAGTTATAAAACCAAATAAAAATTTATACAAAATATCTATATATTTTTTTGTAAGAATCAATGCATTATAAGTTGATGAGTTTTGTCCAAGATTGCTTGTGAAAACAATTGTGGTGTATGATAAATTCAATATAGCCAAGAAAAGACCACAACATATTCATTGGACCATGAGTATAAAATATTATATGTGAAATTTATTTTATTTATAATAAATTACTCCTATCCATGGTGTGACCATTGAATAAAATAAATTTCATAAAACCTCTCGGTTAACGGCAAATACAACTTCAAAAATGGTTTTGGTTATAGTGTGACCATATAATTAAAATTAAATTCATCATGTCCTAGATTATTTATGTTGTGAACTATTTAAAATGATATGGAATGTTCAACCGCATTTTCATGGGAATCCATGGACTTACCAATTTTAATAGAAAATAGTTATTGATAATATTATCATAAAACATCAATGAAAGGTGCCTACTGGGCGCATGACAAATCTTGGGAGGGATTTAAGACATAAAAAATTAATTTTTAGAGGATATATAGGTTTTAAGAATATTTAAATTGGTTAATGTTTTATAATGTTTTAGAAAATTATAGAAATGATTTATAATTCTTTTGTAAATGTGAAAATAATTTTTTTGTATTGATCTACCTTCTTTGAAAAATATTTGATTTTTTTCTCAAGTAAACTGTTTATTTAAAATATGAAATATTTATATTATTATATTTTTTCATAAAAATCAAACAATTTGAATATTAAAGAATAAAAATTAAATTCTATATATATTTATTATATAAAATTGTTCAAATTAAAATCAACATGAAATGTTCCATATTATTTATTGAATGTAATTTCCAATAGAGCATGCCAAAAATTAAAGTGTTTATACTTTTTTATTTATGAATTGTTCATTTTTTTTATTTTATTCCCTTCGTTATTCTAAGATATAAATTTTTTATGTTATGAATTGACTTATGATTTACATTAAATATTTTTTAATTGATTCATTAAATTATCACACATTTATTGAAGGACTTATATGAAGAGTATAATAATATATTTTGATTTATTTCACATTGACTATGTTATATTCATTTTTATAGATCTTGAGTTATGATGTTAATTATAGTTTATACATATTCGGTCTTAGGTATGTGATGGAATTTAAATCTATTGTGAATAATGAACTAGGTTTTATAGAAATTTAGTTAGATTTATCACTATCCAGAGAGTTTATAATTGATCTAGAATAGTGGGGGTTGACTATGTAACAAACCCAAATTGGAATTGTAGAATTTCCATTATTTTAATTGTTACATATTTAGTTATCTAGTGTAAAGCACACGTACCTCATGTTGTGACCACATTTTTTTAATTATATTAATTTAATAATTATATTTACATGAATAAAATGTCCATAAGAATTGAAAATAATCCAATGGGATAGAAAATATAAAATAGAATAATTTAATTATTAAAAAACATTATCCATGATGCACTAGAATAACTAAGCTCATGACCAATACTAGAGTGATGAGACAAAATATTAGTAATGTGTTATGAATTTTAAGATTTAAAATATTAATCCCTAATAAAAATATAAATTAATTAAGAATGATATAAATATGAGGTATATATAGAAATTAGGGAAACCATATTACCTTTATAAATCATATAATTTGAATAGTAATATGAACGTTGAAAAAGTAAACTGACTATTAGAATACTAATTTGTCAGTTATGAATAGTAACATAACAATTATAATAGTATCGTATCCTATGAATGTTTAGAATAATTTTAAGGAATAATAAAAAAATGAAAAAAATGAAAAATGTATTACAATGTTACAAGTAAATAAATTTTTTAAAAATCTCAAATTGAGTGCTTTTATTTTTTTAAAAACATACATGTTTTAATTATAATTTTATAATAAATATAATAATTTAAAAGAAAAATATTTTAATTAAATTGATCTATAAATTAAAATTACGATTTATTATAACTATAAGATAATTTTATGAGACATTAAGTAATTTTTTAGGGTCATTAAATTTATCATATTATTAAGATTTTTATTTTTGAAATAAAATAGAATTTTTTTTTTAAATTTAAATTCATCATATATATAAATTTAATTTAAAAATTATATTTCATTTTATTAATTTACATATTGAAAAATGGTTATGAATTATTTTTTTATTTTTCTAAAATAGATGAATTTTTAGTAAATAATAAAATAAAAAAATATGATATTAAACATTATAATATAAAGGCATGAATTTTTGGTTCATGGCTGATATAAAAACCCATTAGTTAAATCTAAAATTCACCATTTACTATACAAAATCACAAGAATCAATTCTATTGATTTTCTAGAGACTAAATAATAAGTTAATGAATATACAATTAAAAAACACCCCTCTCATCCACTTATAAATTAAACTTTCACCACCTATTTTCCTCAAAAAATCTAAGGCTTGGAATTTCCAAATTTTTGACCAATTTACGTCCAAATTTAAAACCTAATTCCCTATGAATTCTGGTCCCATTCTAATTACATTTGCATTCAACTTAAATATTACTTCCAGGAGATGACATTTACAAGGTATTATTCATAATTTACAACTTTTAAATTCATTTATTCTTCTACCTTCTCATCACATACTTCCTAAAACATGACATAATTACTCTAGTATTACAAATACACAAAAATTTAATTATATTATTTTAATATCCATATTCTACTATATGATAAATTGATTCATAATTGAAAACGATGATCGCAATATGGCTAGTTCAACACCATAAGGAGAAACATACTTTATTTTTCTCCTCCACCTTCAAGGATATTTATAAAAATATTTTTATGGTTAAATATGGTGATAATATCTATAATATATAATATATAATTTTATATAATTTTTTAATAATAATTTAATTATATATAAAAAATTTAGTTTTGTTGGTCGGTAAATCTACCAAAATGATCCAACCAAATGACATTAAATTTTTTAGTAAAACAATTTACCCCATGTCAAAAAAATGTTATTTGAGAAAATTTAAATTTATTTAATTATATGAAAACAATCTAACATATATTCTATAATTTTAGTCCACTTTACAATAACATCAACAATTTTCCTCAAGTGATGCGACCTTGAATGCTTGGAAGGAATGCCTTAGGAACAATGATATTAAACACTATATGTCATTTGAAATGAAAATAAATTAACAAAATAAAATTATAATAAATATAATATATATTTAAATGGTTTTACATTAAGAAATTAATGAATCAAATTTCACTATTATGGATATTAAACTCAACTGACAAATGTTTCTGGAACATAAGGTAAGGGATCTCTATAAACCACCCATTTTCACGGGGTTGTGATCTCTCTCAGTCCAGCTCACTTTAAATCTCTCTTTAATGATATATAGTGATTCTAAATATTTTAAATATTTATCTCATATATGTACTGATATTATTCTCCATTCCATTGATGGGGTAATATATACCTTAATTTCATTTCTCGAATTCTTTATTATTGATTCCCATTTGTGGAATAGCTAAGAATCAATATGTTATGATTGGTGTTCCCAAATAGCACTCAAATGAATTGAGTAATGTTTTTTCTCATGAAATTTTATGTATGGTATTAGGTCGTGTACTTAATCTATTACGGTACTCTTCCACCATGTGTTGTTTTCTGGGAAGTTAGTCATGATTATACTAATGACATGTTTTATGATTCATCAAAATTATTATTTTCCATGATCTTATGATAACATATACATTATGTTATACTCCAAAGTTATTATCTATGTGCCTTTCCTTTTATAAAACAACATTATGCCATTTGACTAACATGTTATCTCTCATTTCCATTTTTATTTTCATACTGGTCTTCATGGCTCACCCATTCATTTTATGTATTCCCAATGTCATCCAATGTAGATCTAAGAGCATAATGGAATTTTTGATCTCATAATAGAGATTAAAATAAATATATTTAATGTTAGTTTAATTTTTTTCTCTAATTTTTATAGTCATTCAAATACCCTATGGATATTGAATCTTTTTTTGTATTTAATGGATATTTATGATGAAAATCTTGTAAAAATATATGTAAAAGGATTGGGCTGATATAGCTAATATAATGGTGAGTTGTAGTTGTTTTATAGATTTATACAAGAATAATTTAGTTTGAATCCAATGGATACCTCTATGTATATACGAATATCATTAAATTTTGTTTAATTTTAGAATGAGCGGTTTCTGAAAAATTAAATGCGTGTATGGATACAACAAGTGGATGTTTATCTAGGATAGTTTTACCTAGGGATAATTATCTTGAAAATGTTTTATCGGTTATTAAAATTATCTTCACGTGGTGCATGAAAAAAGGTATTAATGCACACATGTTTTCACACTCCTTGGGGATATTCCTCGACCGATTCACAACCTCTTTATGAACTATTATGAAATAATTGAATAGATTATTATATTAGAAAACCTAATATGAATAATTAAAATGGATAATGTATATTGAATCCTTGAGCCTCATATAATTGGATATAATTTTAATTTATATTTTTTTATTCCATGTTTATAGTTTCCCTTTTTATATAATTTTTTGTTTTTTTATTCTTATAATTTTTTAAAATTTTAGTTAATGTTAGGAAGTAGTAGGATCTATTCCAACAAAAAACATGATTGGATATGTGATGATTTAAATAATTATATACATATCCCTATGAGAGAGGGACCTAAGGACTTCATGGTAGTAATGTATCATTCAAATCATTCTTTGAATAATAACATGAATAAGATGAAACTCCCTCATACTAAGAAATATATAGTTGTATTCAATTCATTTATGTGAAAAGGCCACCTAACATTGGTGGATATTATATTACCCTCATCACATTATACTGGATTAACTCCATTTGGAATATAATATATATCCTCTAGTAATCATAATGAGAGATTGTTTTTCTGGATGCCTATTGCCTTGAAGAGAAAACCAATTTGTGGTGAATAATAAACAATAAATTGAATCCAAAAGATGAATTTTATTCCATAAAATGAGAAAAATTTAAGAAAATATTTTTAAATAAATATTTCCCACAAACTATATATTTGAAAATAGATATGAAGTTTTAATGACCATAGCAATGGGAACTTGTGTTTATCATGTTTTATAAGAAAAAAATTATAAGGATCACATGATATGACTCTAGCTTTGGGATCAATAACAAAAGTAAGTATGATTTATTATTTTGTGGGTAAAATCTATATCTATGAAATGAATTGGAAAAGAGAGACATGGAAAACTGGGAAGAGATATTCCATTATTCCCTTCAGGAAAAAATCATGATTGGTAACTCTATATAGTCTTGTGTGTCTGGAGACGAAAAATGTAATATGGATTTTTATTTTTCTGGATAAATAAATAAAACTCATGAAATAAGGAAGGAAAAATATCCCCCTTGTAAAAAATATTAGAAAAATAACCCCAAAAAAACATCATGGGAACCAAGTGATGCTTTCAATATGGGAAAGAGGGTTACATGGATAATCAATAACGAAGAGATATAAAGCAACCCACAAATATGATGGATGAAAATTAGTATCATATCAAACTGAAGCAATTATTCTTGTGGGTAAAATTCATGTAATATTGGAATTAGGAGAACCAATTCTATATGTGAAGGGTTTTCATATAGAATCTAAGAAAACAATTTAAAAGACATAAAGTGAAAGGAAGGAAGAATTCAATAAATTCCTTTGAGGTGGGAACTAAAAAAATGTGGTGATACGTACACTTTTTATCTATTTAATAATAATTAATATACTTTTGAATATTCTTCTATGAATTTATTTAAATGATGAATGTGAATAGAACTATTAAAACACCACATCAAAACATGGTGGTGGAGCTATATGGGAGTTAATCAAATAGAGAAATGTTTTAGTCTCATGTATATTATTCTTCCTCAGTAATCATTAATGGATAGTCCTCCCAAAAAATCATGTTCTAAATTCCTTAGTAGAGTGTGATTCTATGTTTGATATGGATTGGGAGTAATTTTATAAATCCAACATCAACTATTGGGAGGAATATATCACTCATCACATCCTGAGTCATCCTATGATTTTGTATAATTACATAGACGATGATTAATCCCCTTTGGAATCTTCTTCTCAATCATGGATATTATTTCCTTTTGGGGAAGAATATTTATCCCAAATGACTGATACAAAGGAGAGAATCATTCTTGAAGACATGCCCATTATGAGGGATTATTCTAATGTATTCCCTGAAGAGTTTTTATATATTACTCCTAACCAATAGGTTGGGTTATTAAATAAACATATACCTAGATCTCTACCAAAATCAATTAATCCTTAAAAAACAACAACCACTGAGTTTGAATAACTCGATAAGTATTCGAAAAAACATGATATTTTCATAATAGGAAAAGTATCATTGATAAAGTATATAACAGAAAACCCCAAGAATATAAAATAATGTAACACATAGAGACAATGTTATAAATTCATATACAAATAATTTCAATCTTTTTGATAGCTTATGATTCATGCATGACTAGGTTTAAACAAAACTCGATACCCTATTAAAATATTATTATTTAAACATAACCATTGTTACGAAACCATTATGTTTTAAGTAATGAATAAAAATAAATAAATTATGAAAATTTTCTTGTTAGAATGGGATAAAAAATCAATGGTAACATATTGATTATTGTTTCATGATCAAGTGAAGAAATCTAGAAATCACATTGTATACTCATGCAGTCTTTCCAACAGGGAAAAATAGATTCTACAACACTTGTACATTGATTGTGAATACACATGGAGGCTGTGGGTCTATGATGGCTGGAGCTGTTCAACAAATCTGGATTCCTGCAAATAGTTCATGGTCTTTCTTTAATTTGTTACTTATTCTGAACAGAGTCCCCATGTTCCCCATATCTTGCCATCAGAAACTTCATCTCTAGTTACCTCCATCTAGAGGGCTAGGAATGAAGTCACTTTCATGGGTTATACACTAAAACATCACACCAGAAATCATGACATGCACAGGGAGGTGTATTCTACTTCCAATGTCCAAAAAGGGGCCACAAAAAAAACTACAAGTGATCTAAATTTTCTTCGAATATTGGTTATTATAGGTCATCCCCAACAATCCTTGTTTCTAAAATATGTGAGATGGATCCCACCGATTGTATATTGGGTTTAATTGAATGTATATGGTGCGTCCTCAGGCATGCTCAGAGCCTCATGTTGAGGAGGTATCCTACAAACACACCATGGATTTCTCAAGGGATGCTTCTACCATTAAATTAGTGTTAGAAATACATAAAATTATGAATTTTGGGTGGTGATGGTTACTATCAAGCATGATTTCTACTATAAATAGGCCAACTTATGTTTTAAATTAGACTATAAAACTGCAGTAGCATCTCTAAAGACTCGTACCCAAAATGTTATATGGACCCTTCTTTCTCAGTGGATTTAATGCATCAGTCAAGACAATTAGATTAATATTCATATTTTACATGTTTGTAGTGAGGAAAAATAGGTGGCAGATTCTTTATCCGAGAGACAAATGATGGAACCAGACAGAATTTTGTCTTTTAGAGGTCTTAACTTCTGTGCATCACTAATTGATAATGACTTGCATGGAGTAGTTCATTCTCGACATTGTAAACTCTTTTGCATTGACTAACATTGTTTGTTATTTATATTTAATAAAATTTGGGACTAGATTTTCCTAGTTCCTTTATCTTCTTGTTAAAAGTAAAATAAGAATTATTTTAATGAAAAAGAAAATTTCTCTGGAAAACAACAATATTCTAAAAGGCGGTTTCACCACACTTGTAAAAAAAATTGAAATCAATTTTTATTAATTTTATAATATTATATTTTTAAAAATAAATAATATTTAAAAAATTTATAATCTAAAATTATCCTTGGGATATTTTTTATAAATTTTCTTAAAGGATTAGTTTTTTGACAAATGGTGAAGAATACTAATTTTGGCTAAAAATGACATTTCCTTTAAATTATTTAGAAGGTTAAATTATATTTTAAAATGTTTTTAATGTATAATGAGGTAAATTATAGTAAAATTCATTTGATTTCAGTCATTTTTAAAAATTATATATTGAAATCTTATTTGAAAACATTTTAAACCTTTGATTTTTTTTGAGAAGCTCGTTTTTTCAATGCGTTTGTGGGATTAATTTTTATTTGAATTATTCTAAATATACGGATTTAATTTTGAAAATCTATTATATATTACGAACAATAATAATTTATATTATCTAAAAAGTTATTTTTTTCAGAATTAATAATGATAATAGTAAAAATTAATTACCGCAGTGAAGGTAAAAATTGATTAACCTAATGGTTAAACTAAGAAGGTGTGTGCTAAAAATGTACTAAAACAAGACCAAAACACATTTTATTGATATATTTTGACTTAATACTGTATAGGTTGTTATAATAAACCATTTTATATGTATTTTTCATGATAAAATCATGGGTATCAATTTATCTTTTATAAAATTCCATCTGTGTCCTCTCCCCCACAAATAAAAGGTCACCCACTCACCTCACCTGTTAACAAATTAAAAACCAATGGGTTCAAAAAATAACTATAGAATTATGTAGTATGATTTAATTATACCATAACTAATTCCATTGTTCTATTATTGATCTATCCTAATATGTATCCAGGTCTATTCTTAAAGAGGGTGTTCCAAGAATATGTGAAATTCCTAAACATGCATATTTGTTTTATTTCATATTCCACCTATTTAAAATCATGTTAATTTCATATAATGTAATAAAAAATATATACCTTGTAATCCTATTTATTATATTGTTACTTTAATAACACATATCCTTCTCCAATCCCATCAAATGGGAAACCAAATTGATGATCGTGTGTACGGAGGACAAACACATCACTAACTGATGGAATTTTAGTTCCATAACCACCATTCATGGATAGATATAATGATGTATTTTATTTATTTTTATGATATATATTATATTATTATACTTAAATAATTAGTATTTCACATAAAAATTCTTAAATTCCATTCTTTGGGGAACATTACAATGTTGGTTGTGTGTACGGTGAACTACTACCTTATGAAGTGAAGTGATTTGTTTTTTTATTAGGATTCACATGGAATGTAGTAAGGATAAATTTAATTAACATATGATATATTTATGTATTAAAAATTATTTCTGAAATATAATATCACAAATAACTTCATACATTCACATCAACTGGTAAATAACACTGTCACTTGTGCGTACGTGTTGACTACCACCTCCACAAAGTGATGTGAATTATTTTTTATTTAATATTTAAATGGATAGTAACAAGGATGTATTTGACTAATATAAATAAAATATTTTAAATAATAATTATAATATAATTTTTAATTAATATTTATTTTCATTTTACTCCATCCATTGAGAAAAATGGATATAACATTCATGTGTACGAACGATATATAACCTCTATGAATAGTGTAATCCATTTTATATCTCCAACTTTTATAAATTACAAAAAAAAGAATGTGTAATTAATATATCTGATATTTTTATCATGTTTAAAATTATATATATTATTTTACCAGGATCAATAAAAAGGATCAAAATTACTACCAAAACATAAATGTTAAATGAAGCAATTATCACCGGAAAATAATGATTTAAAAGAATAATTATTAGTAAAAAGTTTAAAAAAGAAAATACATATATAAAATATGGTATGAAATATATGAATATGTTTTTTTAAAGATATTCATAATAAACCTATGTTTACTATATTTGTGGTTTGGACACAAATAAAGGATGCTGATCCTATGGAAAGGGATTCTCATTTCACTATCAATTTTGTGAAATTTCTTCGATATTCACCACATAATTATTTTTTATCTTGTATATAATTCACAATTTATACGTTATATCATTAATTAATTTATATTCATGGTATTTAATCTTTCATTTTGTGTTATTACATTCTCAGGTCTCATAATTCCACTCTTTCAAAAGTAGTAAAGGTTTATTTAACAATATTATCTTTTATTATGATTAGTTATGATTAAATTACATATGATTAAGTATTATGATATATAACCAAATAAACACATTAATTATACTCAAATATGCCTATTTGTTATGTTTTCAATTAATATTCCCTTTTTCTTGTTTTGGGAATTTAATCTACTATGAAAATGTTGTTAAGAAAATGTGAATTTATTTCTCTCTTGGGTCATAAATCCATTTTCCACCAAATCCATGTTTTCTTAATATGATTTAAAAATTATAATTTAAATTCATAAAATGTTCAAAAAATTAAATTTTAAATTGTGTTTGAATTTGTAATTTTATTTGAATTAATTCATCGTTTTATTTTCCAAACAATACCCATTTGATTTTTTCAGAAAAAGGTGAAAAATATCATCATTTTTAATTTTATGGAATGAATAAAATTTAACTCATTAATGATAACCCAATGTTTTAGAGATTAATTTAAAAAGAACAATGGTTATTTTAGAATAATATTTTTTTTAAATGTTTATGTAATTTTAGTTTTAAACTGTTTTACTTATAAAAAAATATATTATCCTAAATAATGTTTTTAATGAAATTTTTATGGTACATATATTCATTAATGAAACCAAAAAAATATTATAATTATGATCTAGTAGGTATATTTGTTATTGAAGAAATCCATATTTTTTCTCTTTATTTTTTATGATTAGTTTGATCAGGGAATGTATTGATATTCTATTACATGATATTTTTTAATAATTAACATTTCCTTCAAATATTATCAATCTTGTTGTCCTTGGGAATTAGTTATACTTTAAACAACAATATAATTTATCATGGATATAATGATTAATTAAAATATATACTATTTCCTCATAAAATATTTTACTTTAAAAGATATAAGATTGAATGGGGAAATTATTCTTAATTAATATATGTCACTCGATATAGATATTTATTGATAAGGAATATAATTCATAAATTAAATCAATAATTTTATATATGATAAATGAATTAGACCTGATGTTATGAATGTGAGCTGCTTATATATTGACCCTTGATTCATCATCCCTACCATAAGATGAATTAGTTCTCTAGCTTTATTTAAATATGTTTTTCTGTGTATACCTACCCATATTACATATCTGTCTCGTGAAAGGTCTTGATATGAGAAGTACCATGATGCATGTTTTCATAAAGTCCCATAATTAAGAATTTATATTATTTATAATTCTTTATTTGTTTTTTTAACATTGATATTTTCACATCAATATTTTCTTTAGACACATTTCATTCACATTTTATTTTTTAAATTACATGTTTATTCATTTATTTACATTACTATTTTGATAATCATTAATGATTTAAGATAAATTATTTTTTGTATCATATTGATATTTCATCTCACCCTTATTGTTTTCCTTTCCATAGAATATTTTATGTATAATAATAATGATATGCAAGGATATGCTAGAGAGAATAATGATATTATAAAAAAACACAATGCTGATTTTTTTTGTTTTCAAATATAATATAGGAATCTTGCAAATATAATTTTAAAAAATTATAATAATCTATTCAGTTCTTTGGGGAAGATAACTTATACCAAGTTCCAATTTAATATTGTAACCACCGACTCTAGGCTTCCGGATTTGGGGTCTTTACTATTCGTAACAAAGGATGTTTAGTAAAATCATTGTAAAGAATATTCGCGGAAACTTAGATCAGGGAACATAACACTATGATAGAAATTGAGGAAAAGTATAGAATAAAATCCTAATTTTTTTGGTAAGGTAGATATAGTGAATTTTTTAATAGTAATAAAACTCTATCTGGATACTAAATGTTTGTGCAGTTCAACAACAAATGTACCTAGGTGTAATAACTCTTAAAAGGTGCATCAGGGTTGACTTGATAATTACATAGTAAACTTAAATGGGCCTTATTGTACACATAGTATGAAAAATATAACGGATATGATTAGGAAAATTCATATTTAATTTAAAAAAAATTATGAAGTATTTGAAAATATTTTCATGATTTGAAAAAATTACTGATGAAACCAGAGTTTTTATTATGAGATAATCCATTAATAATTTTTATTTTATTTTATGTAATGTGTTTTAACAGTTTTAGGATTATAAAATAAGTATCATAATGTTATGATATACTTTAGTGTATTACATTGGATATAAATGGATTCATTTATAAGTAATGATAACTATATTGATTGACCTAATAAAAATAGTATGAATAATTATTACGTTGATGTTATTAATCTATTATTTTGAAGGGAACTAATATCCCAATAATTCTCATCATATATAGACATTGTATTTTGTGCTATAAAGATGGAGAAATAAATATCTAAGTATTTTTCATTGAAGGGATAAAATAAAATAAGGGTACTAAATTGAAAAAATGGATAAGGTGGAATGAGAAAGAAGGATTTTCCAACAAGTAGTAACAGTGGAATGAATTGCCTTGGTAAATGTTTGAGGGGAACTATAGTTTCATACAATTTTAGAGAGAAAGGTCACAGTGATCATGATTATAAGGGAAATAAATACTATTTTCATTTGAAATTATTAAACTATTGGTACATAGATAAATACTAAAATTAATTCCCCAATCATCAAGTGAATACACCTCAATTAAAGCCGATGGTTCAAGGTCAAGCTTATGCTATTAAAATAGATGATGTTTCCTAATTAATTTACTTATGGTTAGATTATATAATTATATTATAGTAGTGTTTTATAAATTATACTATGGTTATAAGTATTATAAAATTTATAAGTATTGTACAGAATTGATTTGTTAAGGATTTGAGAGCATATGGTGAATGAGAATATTGCGAGGATAGGTGAATCCGAGGAAGGTTAATATTTTTCAAAAAAACACTATTGGGGGAATAAAAACCTTAATTAGTTCTATAATTTGATATAATAGTGATAATGATATGTTTATATCATAGTATTATAGGCATAATTTTTTTAGAGATTTTATTCTTTATATTTTCTTTGCTAGATTTTACAACATGTTCGGATTTATGGAATATATTTTACAATTTGAGGATTTATTTTTAGAATAATTCTTGTTTCAATTATTTTTATTGGTGATAACGGTATTCACATATTTGGAATGTGAAATCAGAATCCACTTTATACTTTATGGGGAATATAATGAAGACTTGGTGACCTTCCTTATAAATATTTGGACATTCATTTGTTCATATATATTTTGGTTGATTCTTAAGGTTACAAATTTATGGAAATGGATTAATTTTAATTTTGAGAGTATATATTTATCTTTTAGAGTTTAATATATTATATTGGATTCCTTTTTCTAAATATTTTTGACTTAGTAATAATAAGATAAATAAATTTATACTATTTTATAGACCATACGATCCATTAAAAGTTAATTATATTACTTCAAGCATAAAAATTAATTTTTGGATATTTACTTATTGGATAAAGAGCTAAATTGTAAATTTATTTTAGCAAAACCAAAGGGTGATTTTTTTTCTTATGAAATATAATGATATAATGTAATAATATTTCCTTATATACTATGATAGACGATGAATTCATTAACTCTAGGAAAAGAATTCTTAAAAAAGGTTTTCATAACGACTTTATTTCTAATTAATCCATGTAATTTTCAACATTTATATATTTCTATTTTTATGGAAACTAAAATTATATGGGCCACCCAGTTTATTTTAATCAATGATCTTTACTAGATTTCACAATTATTTAGGCTTTTCTTCTATTCCCATATATTCACTTCTGAAAAATGTTATCTTATTAGGATGCATGGTTATATGTTATTCATCATGAATATCATATTAACCATAATATATTATATAGAGGATGTTTTATTAAATATTATATGATTTTGTTTTTTCAAAAATGGTATTTACAAATTTCAAACCCTTGATTATCAATATCTCGTTTTAATTTTGACGGCATAATTTATTGAAGGTGGGGAGAACATAATACCCTGATAATTTTAAAAGAGGAAAATAATATTTGATAATTTATATTACATGAGAAAATATTCATATAAAATAGTTTAAAAAAATAAGACATGGTTATATATTTAATTTTAAATTATTTTAATCACATCGATAGCATGAGATTTATGCAAAACCTACTTTAAATGAAATTTGATAATTTTTGAAAATATAATTATTTAAAATGTGAAAATTATATCCAATACATAAATTTGGTATGTATTAATATTAATAACTAAATTACTTAAATTATATGGTTTTGACGTGAATAAAATACATAAAATGTAATATATATTGATCAATAATAAATTAAGAATCAATAGAAAGAAAAATTTGTGTTCTTTGAATGTTTTTTCTATAAGGTGGTTTCATTATTCTTTTAAAAACATTTTAAAATTAGTTTATACCAATTTTAAAAAGTATTTTTTTTTTAAAAAATAACTTTTTAAATAAAAATGTAAAATTTATCCTTTGGTGAATTTTTTATAATTCTATGAAAATATTAATGTTTTTGATGAACAGTGGATATAAATATTTTTTTTAAAATATAATTTTCATTTAAAAAATTTAGAATGTTAAATTATATTTTTAATTTGTTTTAAGTTAAATACTAGTGAAATTGAATAAACATTTTAATAATTTATTAAATTTTAGTCAATTTAATATTTAATTATGAAATAAAAACCTTTTAACATGTTAACGTTTTCTTTGGAAAAATAGTTCTTTCGACAAGCCCGCGTGTTTAATTTTAGAATGTATTATCCTAATTTTGTGGATTAAGTATGGGAAAATGAATTACATATTTTTAATAATAAATATTTATATTTTTTTGATGTGTTCAAATTTATTTTTCACCGTACTAAATATTGAAAATATAAAAAAATTTATTATCGTGGTTAAGGTAAAATATTTATACCAGTGGTTAAAATAATAAGACAAATGTTAAAATGATCTAAAAATTTCTCAGAAAAATTTTATAGACATATTTAAACCTTATAAAATTAATGGAAGATAATGACACATTTTTTAGGATTTTGGAATGATAAAAATTTTGGGATCACTTTATCTTTTCAATTGTTTCATGTGTACCCTCTCACCCACTTATAAAAGACATCCACCTCTCCTCCCCTCTTCACAAATTAAAAACAATTTGGATCAGAAAATAACTTCCCAAAAATCTTCCTTTATTCCATTTCAAAAAACTATAGGAATTTTTATGATTATTAATCTCAATTATGAATTATATTGGTATAAATATCAAGAGGTTCTCCAAAGAATAGGTAAACTTTTCAACCATGAATATTTGTTTTATTTCTTCACCCACCTATTTAAAATAATCTTAAACTATGATTAGATATAATCACTAGCATCCCAAAGCAATCAAAATGTAATAATGTTAATGTAATAATCCATACCCTTTCTACTTCAATCAATTCGGAAATAAAACCGTCGATTTTGTGTACGGTGGAAAACTGCCTCGCGAACTAATGTAATTTGTTATCCAACACCACCTTTCAAGGTTGGATATAATGATAGATTAAAATTTTTGATATTATATTTAATAAATTAAAATACGTTTTTATTTATGATATACATTATACATTTTTTACTTTCTTTTCAATGGGAGGACACAGAAATGTCAATCATCTATACGGTGAACTACCACCTCATGAAGTGATGTGATTCACTTTTTGAATAAAATTTAAATGGAAGGTAGAAACGAAACATATAATAAATATATGTAATATTTAGGAACTGAAAATACTTTTGTAAGTATAATATGATATCTAAACACCTACCCTCTAATCAACTAGAAAACGAGAGCATCACTCGCGCTTAGGTGTTGACAACGGCCTCTACGGTGTGATATGAGATGTATTTCATTTTATTTTTATATGTATGGTACAAATGATGTCATTGAATAATAAAATATATATATATGAAAAAATAGTTATTCTCTATTTGTTAAATAATATTTATTTTTATATCCTTTCATTCGTCGTGAATAATGGAAGATTTGTTCATAAGTACAAACAACCTACCATCTCCAAGTACTGTGTAATCCATTATCAATTTCTAAATCTTATTGAGTATTATAAAGAAATATATAATGAAAATATATGATATTTATATCGTGGTTAAAATTATGGACATTAGATTACTATGATCGATATAAAATGATCAATAATGCTGAATCAAAACATACACAAAAAATGATGCAATTATCTCCCAAAATAGTCATTTAAAAATATGCTACCAATATGGTAATAATTTAAATTATATTCTATTCTATTCGTCTATGGGTATTAAGATTTAATGCTATCAATGTGGTAATAATTTTATGTTGGAATTCCATTATTTATTCGGATTGTTTATGATTATGTTTCTAATCTTAAGATATTATGAAAAATCAATCTAAAAACTCATGAATTTTTTTATAATCAGGTTATTCATGATATTTTTATGTAATATTTTATTTTTTCTTCTATTTGGTAATTAAAATAATTGAGAAAACATATTAAAAAACCCAACATAATTTTTCTCTTGGGATCGAAATACATTTACCTCCAAAAAGGTGTTATTTAAACGTTTTCAAAATTTGTTTATTTTTATCTTATGATTTTTAGAAGTCATTTTTAGGTATGTTTTATTTTTTTTTACAAAATGTTTTTCAATGGAATCTTCATTTCATCTTTTAAAAAATTATAATTTGGCATTTACTGAAAGGGTAGAATTAATAGTTTTTTTAAAATTTATGAAATGGATGGACCATCACTTTTTCGTGACTATTATTTTATTTTAATATTAAAAAATATTTTTCAAGATTATTTTAAAATAAAATTATTTTGAAAATTTTTTATTTTATAAAATGTTCATTTAAAAATGGAAAATGAATTTTCTTAATGAATGTTTTAAATGTTCGATCAAAATAATTATCCATATTAGATGACACTTATTGATAATATGTGTCAATTATTATGGATATTATAAAAGGATACCATTCTTATTATTTCTATAAATTGTTTGTGTGTAATATAGAATTATGGTTATGAAACCCATTTCTCATCCAGATGTTATAATGTGATAAAATTCCAATAAAACCCACTTATTTTCCCATTGGTTATGCTATGATGATATGATGAAATGATTATGAAGCATTTATTTTTTTCACAGGTTATGATATGATGAAATTTTTATGAAACCCTTTTCATTTCATGGGGTATGTTGTGATGAGTGTGTTAGGATCTATTATCACACAAAAATATGTTTTTCATAATGAGATGGGTGGGAGCTAGATATCCATTTTTTTAATTGGGAAATGATTTATAAATCATGACATAGAAAGAACTAGAATGGGGGTCAAACTGGTTCAGTAAGGTACATTCACTTCTATGATGGTATTTGGAGTGACCCTTGAATATAAAGATGTTTTAGACAGTAAACCCAATTCACTATGATAGCCCTGTAAATAAGCCATCACTAATATAGAATTGATATTATATTCTTATTTATATGCCATAGATCTATGTCATATTCACTTTCTATGATCTCATGGATCATGTTCCTTGATTCCATTATGATTCATATCTAACGAACTACCAATCTTGTTTCCCTGAATGATGATTTTTATCTGCTATAAACTAAGTTATGTTTTGAAATTTCCTTCTCATGTTTTCATTCACTTTTTTTTCATGTTATGCTTAAAAATCTAACATTTTTACCCTTAATAAGATTTTAATCTTACCATTTCTTGTGGTTCCTTTCCCCGAGTTATGAAGAATAATTTTACATATTATATTTCTAAGAATGGGGATTGTTATTAAGATCATATTGGGATCCGATGTAGTATATTTTAGGCAAGTTGTTTGTGTTTCCACGTTTCTAAAGAAGAGAAACTATTACAGTCCTTAGGAATGTGTTTGTGTAATGTAATGTATATTTATAAAAAATTATGTAATATTTGTGAATTATATTCATGGGTCACTCTATACAAGGTGTATATACTTCACATTTAATATGTTATGTTATGATCCCTTTATCTTCATGGTATCTAATGTTTTATTTGATGTTATTATTTTCATGGGTCGTAGGATACAAAATTTACCAATGTGGTCATGGTTTTTTTTTGGTTTTGTCATTTTTTAAGAATTCTTATGATTAAATTTATGATGCTGAAATTTTATTATCTATCAATAAAAAACTCATGAATTTTATTATACTATAATTATTTATTAAATTTTCATGTAATAATATTTTTTTCCTCTCTTTGATACTTAAAACTATAATCAAATTTTTAATAAAAATCAATTTTTCCCTCTTAGATCAAAAATATTTTTCCTTTAAAACCGCGATTTATAAAAATGTTTTCTATTTTTTTAATATTCTAAAAATGATTTATTAAATACATTTTACACATGTTTAAATTCTTAATTTTTTTGAATAGAGTCATCAAGTAAGTTCCCAAACAATTTCTATATGTATTTTACTGGAAATGTAAAGGGGATCACTATTTTAACATATATGGAAAGTATAAAATTGTCCACCACCATGACCACCCAATGCATTATATATTCCACTATAAGTTTCAATTGAAATTTTCAATAATAATTATTTTAATTTTATTATTTGTACTTTTAGTTTTAAAAAATATTTTCCAACAATAATTGATTTATTCTACTATATTTTTTTAATATCATTTTTATGGTTTTCCTATTCATCAAAAAAATTATCCATTTATTTTACTTATGATAAAATTGGTATATGATGCATTAATACCATAATTATTATTTCTCTTGATGGTTAATGGTTACATTGATCATGTAATGTATTGAAATTATATTTCCTAATTATGTTTTTTAATAATTAACTTTCTTTTGATAGATTCTGTTTATTGTTATCATTGGTCATTAATTTTCACCAAAATATCCATATTTTTTTATAAGGTCCATACTTATTATAGAAACCATATATCATTTCTACATAAGATATTTCACATTAAATGTTCTGTGATTGATTGAAAAAATTATTTTCAATCTATATTCCTTATTTTATACGTAATTTTTTTTGATATGGGAAATTTTTCATAAATAAAATATATCATTTGATATATTATAAATTCATTATAGATGAAATTATTTTTGGGTCCTAGTTATTGAAATCCCGTTAATGTTATTGAAGTATCATGAGACGAATTAGTTTTCTAGAATAATTTAAATGGGGTTTTATTGTATACCTTCCAATAGTATTAAACTGTCTTGTGAAAGGTCTTGATAGTGGAGATAACATGATTCCTATGATCATAAAGTCAAATAATTAATCATTTTTATCCTTTAAAATTTAGTAATGATTATTTTCCAAGAGAGTTTTTCATTGATATTATCTCTTTATGAATTTTATTCGCAATCTATTGACTAAATGGCATGTATATTAGTTCATCTACATTGATATATTGATTAAACCATATCTGACTATGATATTGATGTTATTTAAATAGAATGTGTGTTTAGTAATTTCCAATTCCATATTTGTTATTCTTATTGACGGATTATAAACTATGTTTTACTTAACCATTGCTAAGAATTTGAGCTCACCCTTATTTTCATTCATTTCCCAGGAATCCAGGATGTTTACATAGAATAACATGACATGATATTATAGAGGGAATAATTATATTCTTAATAAATAATTATGTTTCAATTTTTGTTTTCATATGTAATATGGGACCCATGTGCATATATAGATCACCAAGACTACTAAACTATTTGACCATTTGGGATGTGATCAATTATATCTTGTGGAAAGGTAATGATGTTACCACCGACTCTAGGGTATTGGGGTTGGTGTCATTACAGTAGTTACAATGAAATATAGACAAGGGTTTTATACAACTATGTACTTCATTGTCGAGTATTTTAGTACTCTTTATAGTGAAAAAGGATGGGTGAAATAACATCTTCATTGGTTATTGTGAATTCAAAAAATATCCTGATAAAGAACATTTATCCCATTCCATGGGTAGATGACATGTTCAATGAACTATGTCACCACATTTATTTCTCTAAGGTGGATGATCAATAAAGATAACACCAATTAAAGAGAAAAATTTAGTTATTCCAACAATTTCAGTTCAAATAAGGAATGTAAAATATGTTTTCATAGTGATGCCCTTAAGACTCACTAATGATCAAATAATTAGTATAGACATAATAAATAGAGTATTTAGATAATACATTGATAAATTTATGATAATATTTTTAGATTATATTCTTATATAATCAAAAAAATAAGGTTGATTTTGAAGGGAATTTTAATAACATGCTAAATAATTTTCCAATGTAGAAACTATATGTGATGTATAATAAATGTGCTCATTAGATGGAGGAAGTATCCTTATTGGGGAATGTTATCACTAGTAATGGTATATCCATGGAACCTTTTATGATAATGTAAATATTATTGTGGAAAAATAACTGATATGTAATAAAGATTCATTGTTTCTTTGGAATACCTGGGTATTACGAAAGAGTTTGGATAAAATTCTCCTGATTTTCTAACCCACTAAACAAGATGACTCGGAATGGAGTTAATTTTTTTGGATAAATTAATATGATGAAATAATCAATGAATTGAAAAAGAGCCTCAATATAGAAATAGTACTCACATTTCCCTCAAGTGGGGATATTTTCAATGTATACAATGATTGAACCATGATAAAAGGAGATATGAAGGTTCCTTCAGCACAACCCAATTTCTATCTATAGACACCATTGAAGTACGATCGATAGAGATGGAGGGCACCGATAAATCAAAGAAGGGGTGTCCAAAAAAGTGGATCTTGCGGACCAAAGCATAAGTTAGTCTCCATGCCTCTAATGGTTTGTCTTTAGTTCTTGATTGGAAGTATGGGATGGTATCTAGAGAAGGGAATATACTCACATTGTGCTAGTTCTTGTGATCTTGTGTACATAGCTTTGGTTCTAGTGTATCTCGCGATAGAGGTCCTAGAGTTGGCAAAAAATGTAGACTATGATAACAAGAAGAACAAGATAATTCTAAGACATGTTCTGCTAGTGATGAGGAATGACGAGGAGCTGTGGAAGCTTCTGGATACGGTCTCCAATAATAGTGGTGGTTTCCTTCCCAACATTATCCTCATCCTCCTTCAAAAGAAATCCCAAAAAGTATGTCTGGACCCATAACTCCCAAAACCTCTATGTCTCATATGAAGTAGGTAGAATAGTCCATAAGGAAGGATACTTCATGATTACTTTATGGAACTAGTGTCCTTTAGTTTAAAATTTGTTCACATTTTGGTTAAGTCTTTCTTGCTGAAGCTGTGTAGTATCTTATGCTAGAACTAGATGGTTCATTATAAACTCTTTAATAATGGTAATTATGTACTTAATTGTACACAATTATTCTATGAAAAAGTGACTATGTTTGTTTTCTAATGGAAAATGATAATGTGATGGTCGACACCTCAGGTTAGTTAAAAATTAATGAGAAGAACCATCCCAGACCTCAGCATGAGTTGGATATAGTGATATTCACAATTAAACTATGATTACATTATCTATATGTGGAGTACAATAAAATATATATATATCATGAGAACCAAAAATATATGTTCACATTGAAGTGTCTTAATATGCATCCTCGTAGATGTTTAGAGCATATCATAGACTATGACTGAACCATCCACTACCATCCTAGGAAAGAAAATAAAGTGGTATATGTTTTAAGTAGAAACAATATGATACCATTTTAAATTATGATAATTATGAAGGATCCAATATTCTTAGACTCTTAAAGGATAATATTGGGGATCATAATGGAAGAAGCGACATCATTCCTTACTCAAATTATTGCTCAACCATCCCTTCTGTATATGACAAAGGATGATTTTAATGATGATATAGAAATTCATTAGAAAGTAGAAGCTAAAAGGGAAAACCATAGAGTTAAAAATAGATTAATAAGGGGTTATAAGGGTTTGTTCATGATTATGAATTTCATCAAATCATTATATAATGATGGATCTATTGAATAATTTACATTGTAGAACATTCTCCAACCACCCAGGAAGCAGAAAAATAAAATGAGATCTCTAAAATAACTATTAATGGGAAAAATTGATGATGTGGATAATGGAATATACATCAATGTTCCTAGTATGTAAAAACATATACGATTAATTAATAATAGTATGATAGGATGACTAAAAAATTACCCAAACCTACATGGAAATGGGAGGGCATCACGATATACTTTTCCATCAGTATTCTTGAGAAATCTGAGGGAAATAATTATATATGGGTTATGGTGGATAGTCATCCAATTTTGTTTCATTTCATCCTTATATGAGAGGATATATAACTCGATCAACAATAAAGGATATTCATCAAAGATGTTGTGATGATACATGAAAAAAATATTGATTATATCTGATCAATATTCTAGATTTACCTCCATGTTTTGGAAGAGTGTTCAACATAATCTAAGAACTGAGATGAACATATATGTGGCTTATCACCCACAAACTAATGGAAAATATAATCATATTATATATAAACTATAATATATTTTTGTAGCATTCTCAATGGACTTCAAAGGAGGATGGGATCAACATGTTTATTTGGTAATATTCTCACTCAATAATAATTTCCACTCAAATATCCATATGGGTCTATATTTTTTCCTTTATTGGAAGTGATGAAGAAAACATACATGTTGGGATGATGTTTGTGAGAACTTGTTATTAGGAAGTTGAATTTTTTTAAGTAATGCTAGAAAAAGATGAGGCCATTAAGAAGGACATCAGATCTACTCAAAGTCAACAAAATATCAATGATAAAAATCATTAATGATACCTGAATTTTGAGTTTATAGATAAATGTTTCGCTCACACATCCCCTTGGGGTCACATTAGATTCACGTTTCCAACATAGATTTTTTAGAACCTAAAACAAATGTGAACTGTATTTACTTTTTCTCTAAGATAATGGGCTTCATTGATTGAATGTATATAAATATATGCACCTAAAATTTTTAGGATTTTCATGAAAAAGGAATTTTGGTGGATCATATGGAAGATTCCTCATAGTTTCATTCAACCATGGATTATGACCAGTGTTTCAAGTACTTCATTATCCATTGTTTATAATAACTAGGAGGTTTCAAATGGATTTAATCTAAGAATGTATCTTCATTCATTTCAACAAGGAAATATCTTTTCTTCATTGGGGGTTATTTCAATAAATTATTGGGGTCATCCGAAACAATAGAGGTTTATGGCTTATCCTTCAATGTAAGGAAATATGTCAAGGAGTTCATGGAATCTAAAGGCCTATTTAAAATGGGATTTTCTGGGAGAAAATATATGTGGTGCAATAACTGTAAAGGTTCCATGAGGAATTGAAGTAGGCTTGATCGATTCATTTATAATCTTAATGGTCTAGATACTTTTGTAATGGCCTCAGTGACTCACCTTACATGGTTCTTGTATGATCATTAACCATTTTTTTTATACTCGAAATAGATAATCAACAGGTTGATTGGGTTTTATTCCACTAATTTGCATCAGATGCGTGGATTTATAAAGAGGTTTAAAGAATCATGGGAGCGATAGAAGAGGGATAATTCGTGGTTTGGTCTTATAAATAAGAATAAATGATTGAGAAGGGATATATATGACTGTTTTCCCATAAAAAATGACACTTATACTAGCTTAGAAGGAATAAATAAATAAATTGATAAATTAGAAAATCGACTCCTAAATAGTATGAATGACAATATATTTGTCTCACTAGTTTATATGAAAACATTACTAGATTAGTAATTATTGTTGGTTAAAAGAGTTTTCAAAAAAATCTCCCAAGATATGTGGCTCAAGGAGTGGGATAGAAATACCTCTTATTAATATGATTTTTTAATGAAAAATCATTGAGTTGGAGGATCAATTTAAAACTATTGGATGCTTCTATATGTTAGAATGTTGATGTGGATTGAAAAATGGAACTAAAATATTTTGAAGTCCTCTTAGAAAGAAAGAATAACGTTAAAAGATAAATAAATAATGGGAATGAAGGAGTAGAGGTGTCCATGAATTTCATACTAAAAAATGTGGATAACATGGGAAAGGTGTTTTTATGTCCATATATGAAGAATAAGATATCAAGAAAATAGTTTTAATTATAAACCAGATGAGTACCTCTGGTCCTGATGGATTTATGGGTGCCTATTATGTTGAATTTTATGATATTGTTAATGCTCAAGATGGGTCAGAACTGAATGAATTATTTACAGGTAGATCTTTGAATAGGGATGTATGTGATTCCAAATTAGTGATCAATCTAAATTGAAATATCCCATACTCTGAATTAGTATACACCCATATATTTATGAAATTTTAATCATAATAATCTTTTTAATCTTATTGACATATTACATAAAAGTGTTAATACAATTATAAGAAGTGTACACGGCTTTTTGAAATATAGAAGTATTTAGGGGAATTTTTTATTTCAATAGAAATGGTTGAGGAATTAAAGTAAAAGTAATTTAGATCCTATTTTATTATCAAGGGGGATATGTACATGGACTATGATAGACTTGAATAAAGATTCATTTTAATGGTCATGAGGAAATACAGATTCCATGAATTATTTTGTAGTTTTTTGTTTCATATTATATGTTTTACATAGATTACCGTCTTTCTAATTTGTATGGTTGTTGGATCCACTAAATCACCCCATTGTGTATTGATAGGACACCCCCTATCACCATATATTTTATGTATGGTTTTAGATGTGGTTTAATGGAATATTAATCAAATCATAGAATATGGGAATGTTGTTCCCTAAAAATTAGGTTTGAGAATGGTCATTTGTTTCATCCCTTATTTTATGAGGATATTATATTTTTAATTAATGATAGAAAAAGATCAATTACTGGGTTTACTAAAATCATGTCCACATATGGTAATATGGGTGGTCAATGCATCCATACAAGAAATAGTAGTGTTTTCATTTCCAATAAGTTCTCAAGAATACATAATAATAAAATTCTATATATGTTAGGCATGAATCAAAAATAATATCCAATGGTTTTCCATGGTTACCATTTATCTAATAGAGGGTTCAAAAAGGTGTTATTTGAGGATATCATCCACCAGACCATGGAGGGTGTTTATAATTAGGAGATATGTTTTTTATTCAGTGGAAGGATTATTTTTCCTAAAAACGTAATAACATATATTCTAATTCATGTTTTATCCATTATTATTCAACTAATGGGAAAATTATAAGATTTTAAAATTTAATGAGAGATTTATTATGGGATAAAAATAATTTGGGCTGATGATATTAGGCATCATGAAAAACAATGGAAAATCCAATAGGTGAAGGTGGAATTAGATAATGTAATGTGGAGGAAAAAATGAAATCTGTGAAAGAAATAATAGCATGGGAAATGTTTGAAGGGAATTTTTTATAGGAAATATCCAACAAGGATAGGTATATGGAGGACTGGAGGGGTTGAAATGTGCAAAACATGAGACATATTATCCTAGTGTAGAGCGTGATGGACTGAATGGAGGAGATGTAGGGGATGTTCATGGGATAGTGGGTCATAGTTAAATTAACATATAGAATATGAACTATATAGGAGAAAGTCTATTTATACCAAGGAACCTAGTTCCAATCATATATTTCAAGGATGAAATATTGTATCTAGAGTTTTTTGATGCCATATTGAATTAGGTATGAAAGGTTATCTATGAGTTCATCAAGTTGTTTGAAGTACTGTGTATGCGTATTTTTGCGGTATCCAACACTTAAAGGATTCGCGGAAAGGAATTCACGAAAATAGTTCACAAATAAAGAGTCATGGGTTAATAGGATTTGGTGCTATGGTACATGGATATTCACTATAATATAATTTTTTTAGTCCAAAGAATGTGAAGTCAAGTGATTCCAAAAAATTAGAATGTTCAGAAATGAGGAATAATTATGGATTCACTATACTATTTATTTATATGTCCATAAATGGTAGAAACATGTCATGTGTTGTTCCTGGTGAATGAGAAAAATATATCAGGGACATCATGATACATAGGATGAATTGAAGCACTAGTGTATATTCTTTCCAGGGAGTGATCGAGACTTGGATCAAGGATATGGATAGAAACAGATGGCAGTGAAGGTTTATGGAATGATGTTTGGGGTTGTATGGAAGATTCTCTAAGAAGCTAGCTATAAAGAAAGAGAAGGTATAAGGTATTCCACCATTTTTTCATGGTGAATGTGAATCGTTCCCTAAATGATCTAGAAGATTTTATCATTGTTTAATCACTCAATGTCACTCTAAGAATATTTTTTCTATAATTTTTCACATATATGTAAATTAACTAAGGTAATTAGGGTTGGTTGGTTAGATGGAAACAACCATGTCCAGAGTTAAAAATGAATGTGGATATATCCTATCTTTTAGAGGAAATAAGGGGGCATGTCCCAGTGAGAGATTATTTGGTTTGATGATTTTTCACTTCAACCACATTGTTATTGTATATAATTCCATTATAACATAGGCTAAAACCTTATCCATCAGTCGTACACTATGTTGGTGTTTTAATCTCGATATTATTAATGTGGAATCAAATTCCACTATTTTGGTTACGTTTTTTCAAGACAGAGACGATTTACCTAGGCATCTAGTGCATATTTTAAGGTATTTATGAAATTATATCAACAAAAATATTCATGTTAGTTAGGGCAAAAATGAAATGACTTCTATGAAAGATGTGTTATCCAGTAAAGGGAGGCAAAGGGAAAGATGAATTAATTAGAGTAGTGTGTGGTCTTTACCAAATGATTGAAGGATCGTTATAAGGAATGATGATATTTGTATTCATTACATCCACACACTATGAGTTCGTGTGGCCGTTTATATTTTTTCCTTCGTGATTTTCCAGAATAAAAAAGTTATATTTAAGTATGGTATATCAACCGCTTTTAGATTCTTGATCACGTCAATGTTGTGTAATATTGGATAACACTCCCACTAACTAATTTTAATTAAATTATGTATTAAATATATCCATCTTAGGGAATCACATACCAAATAACTCACTTGTAATAAATTTATAGGTGGTATAGTTGGAAAGTGATATCTCGTATGAGGTATAGCTAGTGAAGATAATTTATCGTAGAGATAAGGTATACTCAATAAGACTACTCACCTAGTTAATGTACTTTGAAGAATCCATATCTACGAGGAGGTGAAATGGAATCCATATGATTATATGAAGTAAAATAACATTCAACATTTTCACTATAGCATGTAAAAAAATTTCAATGGACAAATTTTTTAATGGGGGATGAATGTAATGTCATAAAATTATAAAAAAGAAATTTTCCTTCTTATAATTGTGCCATATTTAGTTATATATTTTAAATTACGTGAAACACATGATTCAAGAAAACAAATATAATATTAACTTAAACATTATATATAGAGGATAATAATGGCCTTATGAACATGAAATATTACAATGGGATAAAAAATACTAAATAAGATCAGTATAATGTTAAAATTTGGATTTGATTAATCCATTAGAACAACTGCACGCATGATCAAAACTGTAGAAAGGACATAAAATATTAGTAATGAAATATGTATTTAGGAAATTAACATACCTTACATTGAGAGACATATGATTTGATTAATAATTATTGAAATTGGATGTTTATATAGAAACAAGGTAATCCATATCACCGTTACAAATATGACCAAGGAAATAGTAGTCTAACCATTACAATAGTTACCCAATAATTGAAATAGTAATATGGAAATTTGGAATTGTATCCAAACCATTAGAATAATATAACAACCTATGGAATTTTAAAATAATATTTAGGTATCCTATAAAATGAAAATATTATATATTTATATTATGTTACAATTAAAATATTGTTTTAAAAATGATAAATCAAGTGTTTGTATTTTTGTAAAACATTAATGTTGTATATAAACATTTATAATAAATATCATGAATTTATAGAAATTTTATTTTCATAAAATGGATTTATAAATTAATTTTAAAATTATTATTAATTATATGATATTTTATGAATCTATAAGTAGTTTTTTAAAGTGTCATAAAATTTTTCATAATATTGGAATTGGTATTTTTTAATAAATAATGTACTTATATAAAAATTTAATTTTAGGCATTTATAAAATTAAATTCAATAAAAATATTTCATTTTTCAAATCTAAGCATCAAAAAATGGTTATGGAATTTTTTTGAATTTTCTAAAATAGTTGAGGTTTTCAGTGATTAGTAAAATATGACAAAATACGATATTTAACATTATAAGTTAAATGTATGATTATGTGCGTATTGGATGATGTATACACCGATTATTTGGAAATTACATGAAATATTTACTTTATATATTCAACATAATCAATAGTATTTAATTTCTTGAAGGAAAATAATAAACTAGTCAATGTAATAGTCAAAAACACCCCTCTACCACCCATATAAACACCACCCATCACACCCCTTCTCCGCACAACTTGTATGCCATGAAGAATTCTAAATTTCTACCCATAATTCATCAAAACCATATCCACCACATCCAAGTTCTACTAGTATCATCCAAATTAATTTTAAATGTTCATTAAGGAGTACATCAAGGATACAACATTTAAGAGGTAATATTCAGAATTTCCCTCTTATATATGTGTTTATTCTCCGACCTTCTCCCCAAATCCCGTATACAACAAAATAAAATGACTACAATATTATAAATATATAAAAATTTGATTTTGTTAATGCAATATCCTTCTTTTACCATAAATTCAATTGTTTCATAAATGAAAGGACATATCAAAATATGGTTGGTTCACTGCCTCTATGAGTAACATTATTTGTTTTTATCCACCACCATCAAGGATGGGTATAGAAATATTATAATGTTCAAATATGACTCTAAAAAGTATAATATATCTTATATCATGTTCATTAATGTTTTAATACAAATTTAATTAATTAAAATGAATTTAGTTCATGATTTTCAAAAAAATCCACTTAAATGTACTAACCAAAAAAATGTAATCACTTTTAATAAAAGAATCTCACCAATGAAAGAACAAAAAAAGAAAATTTGTGACCATTCCAATTTCTATAAGTATACAAATACCCTTTTTTCACTTAGGATTTTATAATCCCATTTTATAATAGATATTTAAATTTTCTACAAGTGAACTAACATTTAAAACATCATACGTAGGCTATCAGAACAAAGAACATAATCATTATATCTCATGGAAGTGGTCATAAATAAACCTAATAAAATAATATATATATATATATATATGATTTTTATATTTATGTAATAAATTAATCTTGTTTTAATATTTTGGACATTTAGCTTAAGTGTAGAATGATTCTGGAACATATGGTAAGGGATCTCTACCGACCATCCTTTTCATGGGGTTATGACATCTCTCTCTGTATGTTAATTTCAACCTATATTTAATGTTATTGAATTTTTATTATTTCAAAATTTATGTCTCTAACAGGTATACCTATCTTATTTTATCATCCTTTTATGGGGTAATATACGGATTATGTTCTTCTCCCAAATGTCTTATGATTATGCCTTACAATTGATTCCCTTTATGGAACACATACTCATATACATGTTATGATGGGTGAAAATTGATAATTATATAATTCATTGGGTAATGTGTTTCTCTCAGGGGATGTTATTTATGTGATTAGGGATTTAAGATCATATATTATGGGACTCTGTCCACTATGTGATGTTATCTTGGTGATTAGTATTTTCTTATTCTTATGACAAGTTTTATGATTCTGCAACTTTCCTATAATGCCATTATTTTATAATACAATTTTATTTATGTTATGTCATGATGTTATTATTCTTGAGACATCTATTTTTATGATATCATATTATTCAATTGGACTCACATGTTATTCCATATTACATTATTTATCACCAAACTAGGTTTTACGATCCACCCCTTTCTATTCAGTATTCCACAAGTTATTCTGTATAGTTTAGTACCTAAAATGGATTTATGAACTTAATATAGGGAATAAAATAAATAAGTTTTATTTTAGTTTCATTTTTTTGATTTATGTACCTAGACTTATAAAGACACTAGTATTTTTGATATGTTAGTTTACATTAATGGATTTTTATGCTAAAATAATGTAATAATATTCTGGAAATGTGTGGGTTTATATAGAATACCTTTCCCCCCATGATAAATTTAATTGAATATTTCTAATATAGGATTATAATAATTTTATACAATCAGTTTTATACACCTTGTGAAATGGATTCATTTGTATATATATAAATATATTTGAACTTTGATTTGAGTTAGAAAAAAATATATGAGTTGTGTAAAGTGTTACCCAACAATACAATTTGAAAAGACTAAATTAGTAGAAGTAATATAGAATTAATAAATAAATGTTTATAATAATACATACATGTAATGGGAAAATATAAGATAAAATAGTTAGATAATAAATCTATTAAAAATACTCGTGATAGATTACTTATAATGTAATCCTTTTTAAAGACCATGGTCATCCATTATGGTCATTTCAGGAGAAATTTGGGTACCCATGGATTATATTTAATAAAGAATGAAATTTATGGATGACCCTAAGAGTTAGGATCCAATAATTAGGGAATTATTTGGGTTATGCTCAGTTGGAACGCCCTAAAGGAAAAAATACCATAGTAATATAGTTAAGATTATCTATATAATGGGTTAGGAAACGAGTTATCCAATAAATTATAAAGGGTAATTTCTGATATTATTGAAATGGTGCACTACATAAATAAATATGTGGATAAATGAATTCCAAAAAAGTATTATTAGTGAAATATGGATATTTTCTAACTAATTGGTATGAAAGAATAAAAAAAGGATCTTAATTTCAATAGGATGACATTTAATAAATGTCTTTATTAAATTTTATTAAAAAAATACAGATATAATAAAATCATATATTGTATGAAATTCATATCATCCTTACCTAGAGATGTAATGACATAAAAAAACCTTTAAATTTTATCTACCATAAATCTTTTCTGGTAGGCTATCACATGAGATAAAATTATATGGACACATATGTATAATTTTTAGTATTCTTAAGGTGTTTATGAATATAAAATATATCATTGAAAAAGCTACTCTATACTTTATCATTCATTCACATTGACTATATATGTCTCATTATGTGAAATGACAATTGATCTCATCAATTATGAAATTATGTTATCCCAAATTGATGTTAATTATGTATTATTATATTTCTTAAGGAAATATAGAGGTGAGTGTTTATAGGGAATTTTATAGATATATGGATAATGATCATAAGACATAGAAAACATTTTTTGTCTTTGATCACCCGCCATTTGTATCTGATTATGTGTCACACATTTTGTCATTGGCATGCTAGGGGTGAGTTTTTCATATTGATTCCTCATACATGAGGATGTAATGATACGTATCATGATAACCATCATATTTTTATACAATTATTACATCATCATTTTTTCTAATCTAATCAAGTGTGGTCGGGTATATCATTGGTCATGTCAGTAGTTGAGGCATAACCAAGATAGGATTTTTCCTCTCATATAGTGAGTCTGATATTTAGTCCCATGATTGAGATATATTGAGGAAATGTTTGTCCATAAATAGATAAGGAATAGGTGATGTAGTTTTTAATTAGGACGATGTGAATGTGACATTCTCATCAATTTGGTGAATGAAATTCATTGTATACAACTATCTAGTCAATATAGAAGTGGAAAATAAAGAATGAATGAGTAAGATTCATGATATTCATATACTCTATGTCCCATGGTCACTAAATTTCTTAGAAAAATATATTATATTATTATGAATACCTAAATATGATAAAAATATTGGGCATATATGTGGTAATATAAAAATTGGATATAGATCAGTGAAAATCCTTTTTTAGTTGAAAAACATTGATAATTTTATTTATTTTTAAATTTTATTATTATTATGTATTGGGTAATTCATAATTGTTGTCAATGAAATAAAGTCACACGGGGACACACTTCTTGATTGTGTAAATGATTATTTGGGTTTGTTACGATGTTTTTTTATGAATCCTTGAGAGCTACCCAAAAAGTGTTTTGGAGGATATCCTAATGTTGTTTTGGATTTTTTTTACATGTTTCAATATAGGATGTAATATGTGGTGAAAAGGAATTATTTTTTTTTTCATATATTAGTTTTATAATAGATCCAAATGGGATTTTGGATATGGTTTCACAAGATATTACATATGATGTTTCATAAGGTGAAAGTACACTAATTTTATGATGCTTTAGTTCATGTGGAACATTTTTTGGAAATATAAAATAAATGATCCACCATGGTGTAGTGTTTTAGAACACATCATGTTCTATGGTGGTGTGAATAAGGATATAGTGAGGGTTTGCATGACATGGTACTATTCATGATAATATATGTGATATATGATATCGACTAAATTTTCTTTATCCTCTATCATCATGATGACACTACTAGTTTATTATCACACGATTATGATATATTTTATTTTAAATGAAAATCCATGATATGTTATGAAATAATTTTTTTGATTAAATTTATATTTATTGATAGCGTTCTTTACACGCAACATCGAGTCTTAACAAAATCGGACACATTAATATAATATTATTATTGAAAATGACAGTTATCAGAATTCCATTTGAACAGGGGTTATGAATAGATGAAACTAAATTTTAAAATTTATGGTTTAAAAATTTATATAAACTTATTTCTTTGATGATGAATTATTTTTAATGTAAATTAAGAACCATTTGAATATAAAAGAAATTATTTTTTGAAAAACTATTTCTATGTGTACTAGTGTGTTTCATATATATCAAATATCAAATTAATTTTAGTGAATGGTTTTAACAAAATTTATATATGATATATTCAAGAACAATTAAATCTATCTTATGTGTTTCCAGGCATGATATTTGAATAATCAAATTAGGCTTGAAAACAATTTTTGTCTAAAAACGTTTCTCTCAATTAAGACACTTATATAAACATTAAATTTTGAAAATATTAGAATATATAATTGAAAATATATTTTTCCATTTCTAAAATCACAATGGAAAAATTATCCTTGAATGATTATTTTAAAAATTTATGAAAAAATAATTTTTCAGTGAATAGTAAACAATATTGGCTATTGTTGACAAACTTTCATTTCATTCAAATAATTTACAAGATATATTTTATTTTCATATTTTTTTAAATAAATTTAGTTAAATTATATATTTATTAATAAAATTTATCTAATTACAATCAATTCTATATTTAATGGGGATATTAAAACTTTCTATAATTATAAGAATTTTTACTTTGGAAAATTGGGTTTCATCATGTCCATGCGTTTAACATTAATTTAAATTATGCCAAATATATGAATTGATTTTTTAAAACATTATCCTATATTTTAAAACATAAAAATTTATATCATTTAATGATTTTAAAATAATTTTTACCATTATGAAATGTAATAGTAGAAAACATTATATACCATAGTTAAAGAAAAAATGGGTTTACTTGGGGGAATCTAATAATATAAGGTGTAAAATAACCATTAAACTTTTAAAACACTGATTTTATGACAATATATCAACCTTATATATTCCAGTCGCATTAATTTTCAATTATATATCCTTTTGGCTTCACCAAAACGTGGGCACTCCTATTTCATTTCAAAAATCCCAAGTTTGTCCCCCCACTTATTAAGGTTCATCAACTATCATCCCTTATTCACATGTCAAAAACAATTTTGATAATAAAATACCTAAAAAATAATTAAATCTCTACCAACATCCTGTAGGACTTTGGGAGATATTAAAGCAAATATAGAATGGTTTTTGGTGAAACATTAAGAGATTGTCTAAAAATGAGGAATTTTTTTTAATTATGCATTTTTGTATTACTTATTATTCTAAAACCATAAAATATAATAAAAATAATAAAATATGTTAACACTATTGTATTTCATATAATGATTTTATTATTTTAATTTTAATAACCTATACTCATATCCTCTTCCATAAATGGGATACAAAATCATCATTCATGTGGATAATGGATTAATGCTTCACAAACCGATGTTATTAAATTTCAATCATGACCTATAATAGCTTCATATAAAGATGGATTTAATGTTTATATTTTATATTTATTATATTATGATATATATATAATTATAACACCATATATTCCTTCTTACCTCCCAAACATTTTGAAAACAATAATATCGCTCGTGTGTACGTCGGACTACCACCTCACAAACTTATGTGATGTGTTTTTCCATTGCAATTTTACATGGTCGGTAATAAGGATAGATGAAATTTATATATATGATATTTGATACATAATATTACCTATATAATACCTATACCACAGAAACCACATTAATTTTCATTCCATGGGAGATACAATAACGCCATTCATGCGTGCAGCTGAACACCACGTCACAAAATGATGTGATTCATTACTCACTATGTATTTTCAAGGAAGGTAATAAGTGTAAATTAAATGAATATGTGTTATAAAAATGAAATAAAAATTATTCTGTTAATTTAATATATTTTTTACCATTATTTCGTACATTCCTTTATGAAAATGGAAACAACGTTCATGCGTACGTACAAGCCATCATAACCATGAACAAAAAATTTCATTTTCTCTCTCTATCATTTATGAATTAATATAAATACATATATACTTAATAGATAATATATTTATATCATGGGTATAATTATTGATATTTTTTAACCATGATCCTTATAAGAGGACAAAAATTGAAAAATCAAAACATATAAAAAAATAATGAATTTATTATTCAAAACGTGATTTTGACATGGAATTGTGAAATAATGTGTAATAAAATGTCATAAATATTAATATATGGTATGGAGTGTATAATTATTTAATTTTATTATACTTATAATATAATTATAATTGTTATAAATCAGGTTTAATTGTGTATGAATTAAATAGAGACTTATGGTAACTGATTTATGTCTCACTTTTCACTTCTGTGATACATATTCCATATTCACCACTTATTTGGATTATGTGATGTATATACTGAACATGAAATTATTTTAGGTCTTATTTCTTTAATATTATTTGGTTATAAATATATATATGATTATATCACTTTCATGGGGTTTACCGTTCAAAAGTTACAAATATTGTAAGGTATTTTCAACTCAACTTCCCTTGTTTTAGAAATATGTTGTTTTATGAAACTATCTTATTTTATAAAGTGTATACACAAACCCATTAACATGTAACAAAATAAATTTAATATTTATTATCATATTTTATTGTTTAATTTAATTTTGTTATTTCATGGGGCTTATGATTCAAATTTACTAAAGCGGTAAGGGTTTTATGATACAATATCATCATTTTTCAGGATTGGTCACATTAAAGCATCTGATGAGGAAATATTATAACCCATCTCTTATGAAAATGTTGAATTTTGTTATCTAATTTTTATTTCATGAAAATACATGGTTTTTCATCATTTTAATATCTTAATTTACTCAATATATCCTTGTTTAGATACTAATGTGGATGTGGATTTGGAATAGAGGAACTGAGGGGTAATAACTCTAAAAAAGGCTAGTTGGTCTTGACTATAGGGTTACCTAGTACAGAACAACATGTAATAGTACACACCTAGGTTTACACTCCCAATGTATATTATTTTCATAATTGACATTCTCTTTATGAACCACCATGATGTATTTTAATAATGACAATGAATGACATAGCTTCTGCCTAAGTGGAAATACATTACAAATAAGGTTTCATGATTTAGAAACCCTATATGTGATTTTTGATGATTATGTGTTTTCCAAATATGATTATGAATTCTCATAATATTATTTTATGCCTTTTAGATATTGGAAGGATCCAGAAAGAAATGGGTTAACGTTGAATGTAAAATAAAATGTGTATATTAGAAACTAAATGGAATGATGACAAGAATGAAGGATGTTGTGATCATGGACAATCAGTTATCAATATTTTTGATTAAAAACATTATCCCAAAACAAATCCGTAGCTCACCTAAGAAGTGAATGAGAGAGTTCACTAAGATCTCGATTAGTGGAGACCATGGAGGAAAAATGATTTAGTTTCCTATATGTCAATAATTTTGTAAGATGCTCCCATTTGAATGTATTATAGAAATGATGAGTTGCTTCAACTATATAAAATAATAACAAAAATCATATAATTTTAGATTAAATATTTAAAGATAGATTAATTAAATGGAGGTGTATAATTGTGCCCCTAAGTTATATTTGAATTTTTAGTATTTTAACTATAGAAAGTATGGTAATTATGAAAATCGATGTCATAGGGGAGAAAGATCATAAATAGTATCAGAAAGTTGGTAAGTGTAATTGTTATGCTATTGATTATGAGGTTTCCTCAAATGAAATCTGAATGGTATGGGTGATTTTAAATGTATTATTTATGTAAAATGTTACATTCATGATCATGTAATGTTTGATTTATCTTAAGACAATATTTATATTTCATATTGTTGGAAATATGTATTAAGGAATAAGATTATGAAGCCTTTTTAATGGTTTAAGAAAGAAATAGGAAGATTACTATTTTTATGTGTTATAATTCAAGAAGAATGAAATATAAAAGGATTTTTTTATATAAATTTTTCATTAAGAAATAGAAATAATATTTTGAATGGTTTTAAAATCCAAAAGAATTGATTTAATAGTATGGTTATATTTTTTTAAAATCATATTATTAAAGGAAGATAACCTTTAATATGTTCATAATATTGAGAAACATGTAATTTAGTGTGATAAATAGATTAAAAATAGGTATAATTTAAACAGTTTAGTATTTATTACCTTGGAAATATTTAATTATTTGATGAAAAATTGTTTTATGTTACCATTAATAGAGTTTATAACATTACTTTATTTATGAAATATAGTAAATAATCTATGTATATATTCATGGACTATAGAAGCGTGTATGTTTTTATTGAGGTTTTCTATTTATTATGTTAATTACCATGTTTTATGTGAATATATGAACATGGTATTCACATATTTTGTACTTTATAATTGAGATATACATTATGATATTTGGGGGATTAATGTTAATTTTATTTTTTGAAATTTAGTGGCCCTCATTACAGTTTTATGAATTTTGGATGGGTCTTATGGCTAACAAATTCTGTAGTGGTTTAAGATGAAATTTGGATGTGGTTATATATATTGATGTATTACTTCAATAAATTAACATTTAGGCATCTTTAATTACTAGTGATGACCATTTTGATAAGTAGAGATAGAAGGAATTCCATATCATTCCATTATTAATCTTATGATCCAATATTTATTCAAGCATAATAATTTCAAGATCATATTGTAGAGTAAGATATGAAGTGGAAATTGATTAAAGCACAACTAAATCATGAAATTGAACTTATAATACTATGGAAAACTAAACCATACTTATATAAATTCCATTGAAATTATTGACCATATTGGGATGGTATCCTATCAATTTAATCTTCCAACAAACCTCTCTCAACTCCATGATGTGTTATATGTATATCTCATGGCGAAGCACATATATAAGCGTTCACATTTACTGATTTAAAAGGTCATTCAATAAGTGCATGATCTCCCTTATAAGTAAAAAATTATATATATTTTTCATCATAGGTATAATGTTACATGAATTAATACCACACAAATAGTCACAATTTTTTTGGAAATCATTTGGTTGACGAGGCTACATGGGAACCTGAGGATGTAATGATACAAAATTATCATTATCATTTCATACCAATGTGAAAAATTTAAAGGGGGAAATTAATTTTAATTGCGGTAGAATATAACATCCTTATATATTACGAAAAATATATTTTTTCAAATAAATTTAAATTATTAGAATGCATGTGTTACACAAAAGATTGAGTCACAAAGACATATGACACAGTATTAAAATACTATTATTTAATATGATTTTTATTTCCTAGTTTTTTGAATGGAAGGTATTAAAAGGGTTAAATAAATTATGTAAATTTATTTTTTACAGATTTATATAAAATTAATTATTTGGTGACCAATTATTTATAAATGTAAATTTAAAAATATTTCAAAATAAATGAAATCCTTCTAGGAAACAAATATTTTATGTGAAAAAATGTTGTTTATATTAATAAATTAAATAAATAACTTTTGGTGAATTATTTTAATGAAATATATATTATATATTCCTTAAAAAGTTTACATTCATCTAATGTGTTTTCAATGAATGAGATGAGAATAAATCCCATTTTACACTTAAAAACAACATTTTACTAAAAAGAATTATTGTTGCATTGTGAGCATATATTTTAAAATTAATTAAAAAAATTATTTAAATTATTTAAATGTATAAAATTACATTTTGAAATCGTAATGGGAAAATTATCTTTGAGTTGAGTAGTAAATAGTTACTGAAATGATATTTTTTTCAATGAATAGTGAATAATTATAGTTTTAATTAAAAAAATATCTTCTCATTCAACGCATTAACAAAAAAATTATTTTAATATCTATTTAATTTTAATTTTTTTTAAATTATATATTTACCAATATAGTATATTTACTTTGGAAAAATTACATATTGAATAAGGATATAAAAACATTGTATACCTATGGGAATTTTCCCTTTGGGAAACCATTTTTCCATCACATCTGATGGTCTAATTTTAAATTAAATTATGTCACTTATATAAAAATTATTTTAACAATTGGATCATATATTTGGAATAAAAATAATTAATATTTTATAATATGGTTCAAATAATGTTTTACCATTATGAATAGGAAAATCATTAATAATTAATTACAATGGTTAAGGTGAAAGTGGATTTACTATTCGGAAATAAAAATACAAGTAGTAAAATGACATAAAACATGTAAAAAGCCATTTTATGGAAATATTTAGGCCCTCTATCTTATAATATCTATAATGTTTTATTTTAATCATTTTACATTATAGAAACATGGTTACAAGTTTTTCTTTTCAAAAATACCAACAATTTTCTCTACCCTACTTATAAAAGACCGCTCATCTCCTCTCATCTTCAAACATCTAAGAAAATTTGGTTCAAAAATGTGACATCCCAATATATTATTTATATCCCCCAACACATTATAAATTCAATGGGGGGATGATAAATCTAATATAATAGGGTTCTATGTTTAACCTAAATTGTAACGCCCCGACCCCAGTTACCCAGAGTCGATGCATTATTACAAAACATTGCCATGGTACAAGGAATCATGTACCGAAAGCCTGATCAGTTTAGTAGCCATGGAAATACTAGATACATTCATTATTCTTATATTAAATTATAAAATAAAAAACTATAACAACATTTTCTACATAGGCCACACTCATATACCTTAGAATATCCCATTAGGTCAGCCATAATATACTTCTTCGCATCATGGGAAAAATAAAACATAGAAAGGGGTGAGCTCAGATGCTCAGTAAGGATAACAATATAGCTGAATCATTTATAAAAAACAGAAATATTTAAGGCAATATACAAGACTAAAACAAAAGCCTTTTAATATTGAACTTCAGCATAATATGGAAAAGATAAAATAAAATAATTTCATTTACATATTCACATGGATATTATACTAGTCTAATATTAACAAGCAATATTAATAGGCACTTTCATAATGATGGAATGAATAATGCAGTAATTTAATTTCTGTGTCAAGGCCTTATGCGAAGACCTAGTGGAAAACTGTAACCGTGTAACACCCCAAGCTTCCACGGTATGTTTCACTTTGAATAATGCAATAGCGTGTGTTGTACGCAACCTTGAGCTCTAACACACACCACGACAAATTAAACTAGCCGTTGTGAATATTAATACCTACTTTTTGAAATTTAATAAATTTTATTTATCAAAATGGACTTCATTTTTTTATTCGGAATATCGAAATTAGCCTATGTTGAATTTTTGGTATTTTTCTGAGAACTTCTATTTTTTATGAATAGTGAAAAATACTTAAAAACAACTTTTTTAATCAAAATAATTTATAGTGAAAAATTATACTATTTAGTGGTTTTAAATTATAATTAGAATATATTTTTACAATTTTATCCAATGGTGGTCATTAGAATTAATTTAACATTGAAATCGGACATAAACAATTGCCAATCTTTTGATATAAATTGTTTCTTAGAAACACGCCATTTTTTGTAACAGCGGGAATTAATTATAAAATTAATTAATGAAACTTATATGTTTGGAATTTCATAAAATAGACATCATTTTTGAATTCGGAATATCAATTATAGCTTAGGGTGAAATTTTGGCTTTGTTCTGAAAAACATCAATTTTTGATGAATAGTGAAACCACTAAGTGGTAGTTAAATAACTGATTTTTCGTTTAAATGGAATATTACCACTTCTGTGATTTGATTTTCAAAAATCCGACATACATTGTTTTCATTAAAAGTAAAATGTGGTTCAATGAGATTAAAATAATTTTTTGGTGAATAATAACTTTTAAGTTCTTAATCGCGATTAGAGGTAATTAGTGTAGTTTAAGGTAAAAACAATGTTTTAATAATATGATATGAGATTTAAACTTGTCCTACTCCTATTGGATGAGTCATGGACGACCAAGAAAACCCATGGGTCAACTTTGGGACCCCATGGAGCCACTTTAGTTGGAAAATGACATTAATATATATTTATTTAATGTTAGAATTAAATTGACACAAACCTGAGTTGTTTTACTAAAACAGTTTTTAAGTGGGGTTACAAAAGTCCATATTTTGATTATAAATATTAATTAGAAAGATAAAAAGATTTCCTACATCATAGTATTTTTTTATAATTTTTAGACATTAAATAAATTAAATTATTTATGACATCATTATGATGCAGCGATGACCTCGTTATTTAACGATTTTAATAAAATGAAAAGATAATGAAAATTCCAAGGCTTACACTTGTCCAAAGACTATTGGATGGGTATATTTCGAACCCTTATCACCTTAGACACGAATTATATAACTGTGGGACCTTTAGAAACCGAAAAAATTGTATAATTGAATAACATTTCATTACTTTCCAAAAGTCCCCCTCCTCTCCACTTATAAAAGGACCCCACCTCTACCACATCATTCACACTTTAAAGCCATTTGTCTCGGCCAACCTCTGCCCAAATACTCTCCCAACATTCCTCCCTTACTCCTAGAAGCCTCACATTGGGCAGAACTCTTCCCAAGGAATCCTTTAGCTCAAATCAAAAAGAGTTACACGATTTTGAGGTAATGTCTTCTCTAATGTTGTTTTGTTTTATTTTTCTTCTCCAACCCCCTAAACTCTTTTTATTAATTTCTTTTGTAACAACAAAAGTATCCTAAATATACTAGGATGTTGTTATAAGAAGTATTCGAGCTACAATTACACACACCTACATCTAATGGTTAAAGAACATACGGTTTCTGTGGATGGCAAATTTCTGCCTCACGAAACGATGATTGTTCAACACTCATATAACACCTTCAAAGGTGGCCATTAAGATGTCACTATTTTTATATATTATATATAATATGTTTATGTTTTACTTATGCTTCTGTATTTCTCATTTATGGCATACTTTATAATTTCCATTATGGGTAAAACGCGATAATTTCATTTTAGGAAGTGCGGACCACCGCCCCCTCAAAGTGATTTGAATCGTTAATGCCATATGTGGGATGTATAAAGGATGGATTAAAGGGTATTATACACTATATTATACTTTAATTATATTATAAATTTATATAATTATGATTTCATTCCATTAAATACAAAATAGAAATGAAAGTAGCGTTCATGCGTACGTACGGCTTACCGTCTCCATGAACGGTGCATTTCATTTCTTACCTCTAAATGTTACGTGACATTATGAATGAATGTATATACTGTATATATGATATATATGATATCTACATCATGAATATAATTCTGGATATAATGGATATTTCACCACAAGAACAACTTGTAATTATAAGAAGTTTATTTTTGACTCAAGTACCAAAGATCGACAAAAGGACCGTTATTAACTTAAATAATTACATAATGTTCATATCATTGTAATAATGATATAAAAAGGATAATGAAATTGGAAATGGTTCTTAATAAGGTATGTATTAACTCTAGTTTATTATTCAGGAGGTTAAAGAACGGTTGAGTCAAGTCAGACACGAGGTAAGGGAACTTCTTAACCCAATTTCTATTCTTTGGGTTAATCTCCTACTTTCAAATTATGTCATGATATTATTATGTCCTATCTTGTATTTATACTTTATTTATGTGTACATATAGTTAAAACACATAATAGATATATTTTATTTACAAATTATCTTTTTACGAGATTTCGTCTCAATCTCCATTCATTGAGGAATATTTTGTTTTATACACAACATTCTTTTATATAGTGTATAAACCCCTTTGACTTTTACGTTTATTAAAAAGGAATCTTTTTATACAAAGTGTTTACTAAAAGACAAAAGGGAATGTTTTTTTCGTACGTATGCGGCGACAACGACTTCTCCGCCTCCGTGACCATTATTTGAGTTTCAGCTTCCTCTACAAGCCATAAATTTTTTTTAAAAGAAAAATAAATACCATGTTTTAACTTTCTTTTATTTTGGTATTGAAAATGGTTTTGAAAGCATTTTTATTTTATCAATGTGTTGTATTGATATCTTGTGATTGAAATGTCGAAATGTTATGTTTCCTTTATGCATTTTTTATGTGATACGATTATGTTATGGTTTATGATATGTTTAAACCTATTCATATGAGGAATGTATTGGACTTAATAAGTGACGGGTGGAGCCCGCTATAGCTCCTCGATGCATCGGAAGGTCTCATGAGACAACTAGACGTGGAATTGGCCGAGGACCTTTCCCAATTTGATTTATGGTTTTGGACGAGGCCTTAATCATTTTAGACGTCTTGGCCGAGGCCTTGACAAAATGTTTCAGAGTGTCTGGCATTATACATTCCCTCATTATGAAAGTGGTTATTGATATTGCATGTGATTATTAGACCAGTAGAATATCCATGTGAAGAAGTAAATGGCATTATCTCATTTTACTTTTTCCATATTATGTTGATGTTCATGTTTAAAAGGCTTTTGTTTTAGTTATACATTGCCTTAAATGTTTATGTTTATTTATGAAAGCTGTTTCGGTGCGGATGTGCGTCGGGTTTCCGTTCCGATGCTGTTCCACCAGGACGCGTTCGCGCGTGCTCCCGTCGACCCGAGGGGATGGGAGCGCGGCTTGTGGCCCCGCAGTCCCGCTTTCCAAAGGCGGGTGGCATCCGTCCCTTATTCAGGGACATCTGCTCCTTGATCGAAACCGGGATGATGGGACGTCGGCTCCTCCTTCCGTGGACGTCTCCTCGGAACTCGTCGCCTAATCCGGGTCTCCCTCATAGGTTTAAGAATGTTCGTGAATCTCGTTCCCGGCGCCATATCTTCATGGACACCGGTTAATTATGCTGCTTTCGCCCAGACGCTCCAAGGAGTCTGGTCGGGGAAGCAACCTACGGTGAGGAGACCGGGTAGCTATGGGTGTTGGGGGCGTGTCTTAACACTGCGGCTCTGCATGTCTGCCTTCCGTCCCTAATAGGGCTTCTCGAAGGGATGACGGCCCGAGGCGTCCCGCGCTGGGTTGCGGGGGAACTGCGTTACCTGAGGTTTTCCTCAGCTTCCCATGTTTAACACGGGGTATGCCGCGAGTTTAACGTCCAGCGGGGACGGCATCAGACTGATTAACACGAGGAGTGGATCAGATGACAGAACCCCTTGCGGGGAACCTCCGACGCTGGGGCCAGCACATGGGCGGCTTCCCGAGTAAAGTGTAGTGGAATGAAATGGCATGACCCCACTGGGATGTGGCGGCCCGGGTAAGGATCAGGATGGATGATGGAGTGAAGAGCTTGGACCCCGTAGAGGCTTCCTACGTACTACGCGTTAGCGCGGATCAAAGTCAACGTAGTTCGGATATACAGTTTAACGTCATGCTGGACGATGGCAAGCCGACTCACGAAGAGGTCGAGGCTGCCGGGCGGAGGATTGAACCAAACCACCTCACACAGAGGGGGATGGAATGGTCGGGTGGATCAACTCGAATGTGAACCCGGGAGGGGTCCACTGATGGACGAACCGACGTGAATACGACCGGGACGACCAGGTGGTGGGGTTGAACCTCAGGGAGGCTTCCTACGTACCCTGTTTAGGAGACAGGGATCAAAGTCCACGTAGTTCATTCTATCAGGACTTATGCACTGAGGCAACCTGAGTGCAGAAAAACTCAGTTGGGGAGGGACTTGGGCCGAAAGTAAGAGACACCTCGATCCCGGTCACGCCCTCTACTGGCTTCGGCAGTGGGGAAACACAATGGAGATACACATGTGCAGTCCCCGCAAGAAACTAGGGGTTTGTAATACCCTACCCCCTTGGGCGAAGGCCACTCCAATAAATCGTCTCTAAAGAGGGGCAATCCCGACATCCCTGCAGAGACGAGCGGGTGGGGGCCACATCCAAACCGGGGGGGACCCTGCGTGCGAGGCACGGGATCGGGTGATGCGGACGGTTTAACATCATGCCGGATGAAGTACAGTTTAACGTCGTGTGGTGAGGACGAAGCGGACGGTTTAACATCTTGTCGGACGAAGTACAGTTTAACGTCGTGTGTTGAGGACGATGGATGCTGGGCAGTTTAACGTCTTGCCGCGCGGACGTGGTGCAGTTTTGCGTCCTGCAAGACGAAGTGCATTTTAACGTCATGCGGGACGAAGTGCAGTTTAACGTCGTGCGGGACGAAGTGCAGTTTAACGTCGTGCGGGACGAAGTGCAGTTTAACGTCGTGCGGGACGAAGTGCAGTTTAACGTCGTGTGGGACGAAGTGCAGTTTAACGTCGTGTGGGATGAAGTTGCCGCCGATGGGTTTGTGTCACTTCGCGCGAGCCTAGAGGGCCGCACGGGAATACAATGCACGGTGCGGGGCACCCGGGATGAGGATCATCGGGCGCCACGCAGGCGGGTACCCTCAGGGGGTCAAAGGGGGCGACCCTGGCGGTTTGTGTGCAAAAGAGGAGCTTGGCGCGCAATACCGCGGGTCGGCGCACAATTGGGCGGGCTGGCACCCAATTGGGCCAGCGCTTTGCGCGCGGATGATAGAGATTGCGCGCACCGGGCCTCTGATAGTGCATGGGGGCAACGGACCATTCTTTAACGAATGGCCACTTAGGAAGGGGGGTGCGCGCAATCGGGCTGGATTGCGCGCACCCGGGGGAAATTGCGCGCAAGAGGCTGCTTTTGCGCGCGAAGGCCTTCGGGTGAGGAATTGGTCAAAGGAAAGAAGCCAAAGGGTTTGCGCGCGAAGGCGAACCCCGAGGCTTGCTTGCGCGAAATAAAGGAGGTTACCTGAAGATTGGCATTGCGCGCGGAGGGGGTGGAATTGCGCGCACGAGCGACCCTTCAAATTCTGGAAACCTTCAAAACGTCGGGGGTTGCCTTGTATTTATAGGCACCCCTGGGCGCGGAATCTCGCCGCCGGCGTGCAATTCATGGCGCGGGCGCGGAATCGGGGCCCCGGCGCGCAAGGGAGTCGCACGGGCCACGGTCGCGCAAAATTGCGCGCCGGCCCGGCGCATTGCGCGCATCCCGGGAGGATTGCGCGCCGCACTTCAACTTTGCGCGTGGGCCTCCAAAATTCCGCGCAAGGCCTCCGGGCTTTCCGGAACGTGCTTCTGACTCCAAATATGACCTCGCTTTCCGCATCCAGAACTTCATTTGGGGGCAACAGACTTTTCCGGCGTCTACAAAAGCCCCCCCTCGGAATCTGATCGGCGAGAGGTCGTAATGATCGGGTTCCGAGGGAGACGCCGGAATGTCGAAGTCCTTGGTGGTGCGGGACTGTGGCGCGCAAAATGGGCGTCGGGCGCGAAATTTGCTGTCGTGGTCGCGCAAAGTGCTTTCCGCGCGGCGCAGAAAACCGGCCTCGCCTATAAATAGGGGCCATGGGTCCCCCGTACCGTACACAGGCCTTCCGCGTGACAAGCTTCCAAGCTCTCGTGCGCGAAATCGCCATTGCTGGGGCGAAATTCGCCTGTTCGGCGCGCAAACCCATCCGGATTTCGGCTTGTTTTACGCGAACACCCGGGGTTTTGCGCGACAGTCTTCCCAATTGCGCACTGTCCACTAGGATTGCGCGCCAACTCCCAAATTTCTCTACCGGCCTCCTCCGATCCCGCACGTCTCATCCCTTAACCCACACGATTCCCGGAGCTTCTTAGATTGCCTTGAATCAAGTGAATGAAGGGGATGCCGCCATTCGCAGAGCTAAGATGGCGGCGAACGAGGAGGTCTACGGAGCCATGGAGATTGTTTCCAATAATCAATCCTTGTTCGATTTGCTGACGATGGCCCAGAAGACGTATCCGCTGTCGGACAACCTGCCACTCTGGAACTACGGCATCCTGGATGAGGTTCCAGTGTCGGGGTTCGAGGTTGATGCGCCACAGACCTGGGTGACTCGGGAGGACGAGCTTATCTGCTACAACATCACCAAAAACGGGCATCCTGCCAGGGAGACTAGGCACTTAGATTTCTATGTCCTGAACCCGAGGATGCGAACCATCACCGGGAGTGAGCCTACTGCGGAGAACTCTCCAGCCCTCTACTCGAGCACGTATCGCCAGAGTGTCACTGATGACACCAGGGGCTGGCTGAAGGACTGGGACATGCGGTCTGGGGGCAATTTCACCATTGAGTGGGCCTAGGCGTTCTGGGTACGCCATACCTGCGATAACTTCGCGGAGGAACTGCGGTACATCGGCCTGTTTGAGGCGGTGTGGACGTCGCAGTTCCACTTCTACCAGCATCCCGAGCTCGGGCCGGAGCTGTTCACCCGCTGGTCCCCGGATACCAACACCTTCCATCTTCACCATGGGGAGGTCAGCATCGGTCTCTGGGACATCCACTGCATCGGAGGTATCCTGCTGGAGGGTTACCAATACGATGAGTTCCTGCCTCCGAAGAATACCTGGGGCGACAGGTCACGAACTCCCATCCTGACATGGCATCTACTGGACCTGGCTACGTAGCGGCTCGAGGTCAAGGACTTCCACAAGGACATATCCTACAAGGAGTGGTTCGACCAGTTCTTGGAGCATGACCCAGCGGTCAAGATGCCAGGCAGGGGGAAGCGGTGCCTGACCGCGGCTCAGAGGAGCCGGAACGGGTCGTACTGGCGGGTCCTGGAGACGGGCGACTACCGCTCATGGGGGTACCATGTCATCGAGGCCCGGGACCCAAATGTCCAGTACGCGGCGTTCCTGGCCACCTTTCTGAGTGGGTGGCTCCTGCCAGTGTGGGACGCGAGGATGGGCATCCGCCCGGCGACACTGGTGATGGCGGGCGCCATGGCCGCCAACAAAAGATACAACCTCGGGGTCCCGGTGCTGGCTAAGCTGTACGCCATCTTGGGACGCATCTCGCGAGGGGGGTCGCCATGAAGGATCTGTGGGCCCTTTCAATTCTTCCACGGCTAGGTGGCTTCTCACCTCGATGGGTACACGTTTCCAAACGCCGTCATTCCTCCGGGCAACGGCCTGCGACCCTCCCTGCTGAACATCGCGGGGGTCGCTCCGATGACCCTAAATGAGGAGGGCTTGAGGATTCGGATTGGCAATCACGCCAATTTCTACTTCAGCCTGTTCCCCACTCCCGTTGGCCAGATGATCGAAAATGGGCAGGGTCCGCTGGAGCATCACGAATACTTCCTGAGCATGCGGGGCGGGGTGCTCGTGGATAGGATCGACGGGAAGGTGATCTGCGAGCCCTACGTGCCAACCCGGTTCGCCAGGCAGTTCGGGTGTCTTCAACGAATGCCGAAGAGGGTATTCGCTGCTTTCCGGGAGGAGACTAACCCTTGCGTCCTTCGCCAGATGTGGCTAATGTTCTCCGCTTTCGGCTCTGGCGATGTCATCACTCTCCCTCCTACCGGGGTCGACGCAGGCTTGGCAACCGAGTATGCCGAACACTGGGCCATCGCGTACCCCGAGTGGCTTCTACGGAAGCTAGTTCGGCGGCTCGAGGGCACCCGTGCGGAGACCGGGCGTCAAGGAAGGAGGCGAGGCACCGTTACGCGTGGGAGAACGGAGGCGCGCCAAGCAGCAGAACCGGCGCGGGCAGGGACTTCGGCGGCGGTCACATCGCAGGCTGCCGCCACGACTTCAGCGCCCAGAGAGGCGGCACATGCGGTGGTCGGGGAGCGGCCCGGGAAGCAGATAAGGCGTCTGCTCGAACCCTCTCACGATGCAGTCTTTCCAGCGCTTTGGTCGGCCTAGATGACCCTGCGGTAGTCGCTGTGGACCGAAATCATCTGGAAAAAGATAACCAGAGAAGGGATCCATCTGCCAGAGGTCGGGCGCCTTCAGGTCGCCGACAGGGTGAACTTCCACTGGCGGTATGCGTATCTGACGGCCATGGACGAGTACGCGCGCCAACGTGGTCAGCGTGCGGAACCTTCCCTTCTGGTGAAGGTGATGCTCGGTCTAGAGCCTTCTCCAGAACAGATGCCGCCGGAGGAAGGTGATAGTAACGATGACTCCGAGGAAGAGGAGGAGACGGGGGAGGATGAAGGCTCAGAGGGAAGGTCCCATCCGGGGAGCCCGCGGGAGAGCGTCGAGGTGGCCGGCTCCGACAATATCGATATCACCGAGCTCCTCGAGGTCCACTTCTATCCCTACTCAACCTGCTTCGTCCATTCTCTTATGCAGCTTCTAACCCATTTCTTCACCTTCCTCAGGAGTGCACGGATGTTGGTCAGGCATCCTCAGTAGGAGTAGGAGAGGCGCCAGCAGGACAGGGCGGGGGCCAGACACCCATCATTAAATTGACAAGCGCTGAGGGGTCCCCTGCTGCAATTGCTCCTGCGGTGGTCGGGACAGCGGAAGATGACGCTCTGGATTCCCGTAAGTCTTCTTACTTTACTGTTGGTGCTTGCCGTTGACGATCCATGACTAACCCTGGCATGCCTAGCGCAGTGATCTCAATACTGGAGGCTCGTTGGGCTGTCAAACCCGGGCCATCCACGAGTGGACCAGTGGCAGACATGCCGCCTCCTCTAGAACAGACTTCTCACACCGAGCCGGCCCCACCAACTACTGATCAGGGGGCAGCGGACGCCGGCGGTGCTGCCATCGGAGAGAGGTCGGGGGCTGACGAGGGTGTCAACGCCGCTGGGGCGAGAGAAGAAGGTCGCCCAGATGTTGGGGAACCTATCCCTTGTGAGGACATCCCAGGGGCAGACCCTACATCAGACCTGCTGGCTGCCTTCCCTTCCTACCGGCCTGCCGACCCCGAGGATATGGACGACTCAGACGCGGAGGCGGTCGAGGAGAGCCGGATAACGCGCCGCAGGGGTGGAAGTGCATCCAGCGCTTCCTCAAGCGACCCTCATCGGAGTGGCTGGGGTGCATGGGATCACTTCAAACCTGGCTGCGCTTCCTGTGTGTCGGGGGAGCTGATGCTCGATTCCTCCATCTGACGGTCCATGATTTCATGGCCGAAAAGATGCGCGAGAGCCGCCGGCGTGCCAACGTCGCACAATGTCGGGACATGTCAGAGAACTCGCGGGCGCTCCTCGTGGAGGAGCCGGAAGTCCGGCGCCTCGAAGGGCAGGCGGCAGAGAAGGAGGCCTTCGTTGCAGCATGCACTGAGCTTGTGGAGCAATTGACGGCCCAGCTGGATGACGCCCAGGTACAGCTGACGGAGGCGGGCCACCAGATGGTCACACTTCAAGTCGAGCGGGAGCGTGTACAAGCCAGGATCGACGAGCTGCGCGCTACGACCGTCGACGAAGAAAGGGCATGCAGAGAGCGAGAAGCAGCCCTGGAGGCTACCAGCCAAAGGGTAGCGGCGTTGTAAAGATCCATTCAGCACACTAATCCCTAAGGGCTTCGTTTTTGCCATTCCCAGAACATTTTTCTTCCGCTACTCAATACTTCGATCCATTTGTATGAACCAATATATTTATCTGCATCTTTTGACTTAACATGCTCAACCACAATCCATTGTCGTGCGGGAGCGTTAACCAAGCATCAGGCATCCACAATTGGGCCTGGATTTCTAAAGAAGAGAGGGAGGTCATTCCTAGGAAGGGAGACCTCATACCTAATCAATGTACCATCCCCCCAACTTGTTCCGACACACGAGCGGGACAATGCTAGGGGCGTTGAGATTTTATCCGAACATAGGGAAATGAGAAAGGGTGAATCGCGTGTCCCGAATTCAGAAATCCATGACGGTCGGCCTTCCAGGAAATTCCCAAGACAGCAAGCGGACAATGGATCAATCGACCATACTACTGCAATAGACGGACCGACGGTCATCATTCGTATTGCAGGAGGCGGATCACATGTCATCATCAATACCGCTTTGGGGGTTCCTTCAGGCACAAGGGCGGAAATCCGGATCAAAAGGGCATGCGAAGCATGGGGAGAAGTGATGATTTGTTCTGACAGAATCTAAAACTCCCAAAATTGCGCCACCGTGGGGAAAGCGTATTAGGCGGATGCACTAATCTGGCCGTGAATCACCCCAATTCTCAGACAGAACCTCTTTGACGAGGAAACTGACGCTTCCCATCATTGCAATGGGGCATCCCGAGCTGAATCAGGGAGAATATCACAACCACACCACTCTACCAGAAGCCATGCCAAACGACCGGCGACGAGGAGGGGCAGGACTTAGCGATCCCTGAGGCTGGACCCGAGTCGAGATGCCCGGGCGTTCCTACGTACTCCATCAGGCTGGAGATCAAGCCACACGTAGTTCTGGAAGTGCAGTTTAACGTCATGCAGGACGTAGAACCCCGATTAGGGAGATCTTAGTTTAAAGTCGTAGAGCTCGGACCATAAGGGAATATCTTAGTTTAAGGTCTTAGATCTCGGACCATAGGAGCAGATCTTAGTTTAAGGTCTTAGAGCTCGGACCATAGGAACCTCAAAGTGCGCCACATCGTGGACCTATCCCCTGGATATGAGAAGATGCACTGAGGGATAGTGTCAAGAGTGCCGAGATTTTACCTGGTCAGAATGGGGGGTGGAAAACGTAATGTGAATCATGCGGCCATTCACTCAAGGACTGGGGGCACCGGCGTAATGATATGGGAGTACTGCCGACTGTGGCGGAAAAGCAGCATCAATATCGCACTGACCGTTGATGGAATGAGGCAGCAAACGAGCATCAACCACTCAAGCGCAGGATTCATATCGATTTGTTGCCCAAGGCCCTTGGGGGCACCAGCCCGGATCGGTGGGAGAGCACTGAGGCATTGTATCCAGACCGCTCACGGGGGTTCTACCCAGGGCGTAGGCGATGGGTCCGAATGAAGGGGAACATGAAGCCTGAAAAGTGGAAGGAACCTGACCAAGCTGAACCTGACCCTCATGGCAATAGACCAGAGTACTCTTGACACCGGTGGACCACTGCAAGGGTTCGAAGGACACACCTTGAGGGTGACCCGAAGGCGGCGGATTCCCAAGAGAAGGGGGAATCTCTAAGAGGTGGGGGGCTGGACCCGAAGTTTCAAACATCCGGGCGTTCCTACGTATCCCAGAAGGATGGGAATCAAGCCACACGTAGTTCTTGAAGCGCGGCGCAACACAATCGGGCACCAGCGCGGGGAGGGGTGCGGGTCTGGCCCTCGCACCCAAAAGAAGCGGTATTTGATATTTCTTGTTTTTCCTTAAAGGTGGATGGTTTTTCTTTGTGTAGCGACATGCCTGTGATTAAGAAATCTCTGGTGTCGCCACAATAATCAAGCCATGAAAGGAATTGATAAATGGCGTGGTTATTAACCAGCGCCCAACGTGAGTGTCCCCTGAGGAGAACACCACGATGCAGTGCCGTTTCTCGTCGGGCGGCCAAGACGATCACAGTTTACGGTCGTGTGGTAAGACCAAGCAACACAGTTTATGGTCGTGTGGCTCGGACCATGGAGGAATCCGCTTATTGCGGTACGGAAGACACAGCAGAGGTGGGGACACATCCCAGCCCTACGGCCACGCACAATTCCAGGAGAAGGATCCTGGGATAGGGGCATGCATATGTCTATCAACCGAGGGGCAGAGATGCTAGCCTCCAGGTATGCTGGGCCCAGAACGTGATTTTTTGGGCGACTCCTTCATCTTCATGGGGACAAGGGTCTAGCTACACATGGCCCTTAGGGATGACATTAGCACATATGCTTGGTGCTCAGATCGTGGGAGCCTCGAAAGACAACATTACCCTGGTTGGCCTGCCTAACGTGTAGAGGTGTAATGAAGGTCAGTATGAAGAGAGAGAGAGAGTGTCGAGATTCCACTACAACGCACAGAGGCGGAGTGTGATGAGGACTGCGCAACCAATGTTCAGAGCCTGAAAGAGCCGACATGGCGATCAAGGATGTTGCTGACCATATTCGCAACACAACATCCGATCGCGTCAGCCTAGGATGAGGAAAGAAACCGAGCATCAACCGCTCAAGCGCAGGATTCATATCGATTTGCAGCCCAGGACCCACCGGTAAATCGACCCGGAGCGGTAGGAGAGCACCGAGGCATTGTATCCAAACCGCTAACGAGGATCCCTTTGAGTGAAGGCTCGAACAAGAGGAAGCACGAGGCCTGACAAGTAACACATGACTTGTCGGGATTGAATCCGACACTACAGGTCATAGACCGGAGTACCCAAAACATGTTAACAGATCACCGGAAAGGGTCGGAGGACTCACCCTGAGAGCAACCAAAAGACGGGGCTGGACCTGAAACACAAACGTCCAGGCGGTCCTACGTATCCCATAAGGATGGGAATCAAGCCGTACGTAGTTCTTGAGAGGTAGTTTAAGGTCATGCAGGACGATGAGGGGTGTGAGGTAGTCCCACACACGGGGGAGACGTACGGCGCGGCCAGTAGACCGACGTGAATGAGGACACAATCCCCTGCTCACGCCATACGCCTTGCACAAAAAGGAGGGGAACTTGGGCCAGAGGCCCAACACGGGATAGAGATTCCCGGGAAATGGGGCTGGGCCCGAAACATGAATGTTCAGGAAATCCTACGTATCCCATAAGGATGGGAATCAAGCCGCACGTAGTTCTTGAAGTGCAGTTTAATGTCATGCAGGACGAAAAAGAAAGGGGGGAGGGGAAGGCATCCCCAAACGTGGGGGGCGTACAGCGTGGCGAGCAAACCGACGTGAATGAGGGAATAGCCCCACGTTCACACCATACGCCGCATACCCAGAGGTACTTGGGCCAAGCGCCCGAGATGGGATGGAAATTTCCGAAGGATGGGGCTGGGCCTGAAACATGAATGTTCAGGTGGTCCTACGTATCCCATAAGGATGGGAATCAAGCCGCACGTAGTTCTTGAGGTGAAGTTTAGCGTCATGCTGGACGAATGCTGAACAGTTTAACGTCTTGTAGCTCGGACGTGGTGCAGTTTAGCGTCATGCGGGATGAATGCAGTTTAACGTTGTGCGGGACGATGGCAGTCAGGCAAAGTACTTCTTGAGGAACCTAGCGTTGGTGGGAGGAGTAACACGCTCACCATCCATAGTCTCTAGGGAGTACGCGCCATTGGGATAGACCTTGTGGTGACAAAAGGTCTCTCCCACTTGGGCTCCAACTTGGGTGGCTTCCTACCGGGGATCATTGGTGCTCTTAGGGCCAGTACTAGGTCACCTTGCAGGAAAGAGCGGAGGCGAACCTTCTTATTGAAAGCTCGAGACATTCTGCTTTGATGCCTCTCCAAGTTGTGAAAAGCACGAAGCCTATTCTCATCCAGTGCTTCCAACTCGAGACGGGCTTCAGCAGCTCTGTCCGGTGCTTGCTGGTCGTAGACCGCAGTGCGCAAGGATGGTAACTGGATATCGATGGGCAAGATGACCTCAGCTCCATACACCAGGGAATAAGGGGTCATCTGGGTGGAATTGCAAGTCGTCATCCGATAAGCCCAGAGGGCGTTGGGGAGCTTGTCCGGCCAACTCTTCTTGTTCTGACCAACCATCTTTTGCAGAATGTTAGAGAGGGTTTTGTTAAACGCCTCAATCTGTCCATTTTCCTGCGCATGATAGCGAGATGTATGGTTCGAGCGAATGTTGTACTTGGCGTACAACTTCTTCAATTCGGCTCCTCGGAAATTGGATCTGTTATCCGTGAGGATAGCGTGAGGCACTCCAAATCGATAAATGATGTTGGAGGTCACGAAGTCAGTGATAGAACAGGACTTGACCTCTCTGAGTGGAATCGCCTCTGCCCATTTGGAGAAGAAGTCCGTGGCGGTCAGAATGAACCGGCACTGGCGAGCCGTCGCTGGCGGGTAAGGTCCCACAACGTCCATCCCCCAGACTGCAAAGGGCCAAGAATACCTGGTGGTATGGAGAGTCTCCGGCGGCCGATGCACAAAGTTCGCGTGAACCTGGAACGCATGGCACTTCCTGGCGTACTCGATGCAGTCATGGATCATGGAGGGCCAGAAGTATCCCAACCTCCGAATCTGGTGGGACAGCTTCTGCCCAGTCTGGTGGGCACCGCATGAACTAGCATGAACCTCTTGCATGACTCGTGGGATCTCAACTCCCTGAAGGCAGCGGAGGATAACACCATCAAATCCACGTCTATAGAGGATCTGCTCCAGGCCGGGACTGCTCTGGAGGACAAACTGCGATGCGCGACGTCGAACTCGCTCGCGCTCGGCCCGATCCGACGAGAGAATTCCATGTTGGAGGTACTCAACCAAAGGCGTCCTCCAATCAGGGGCTGGTTCGACTGCCATATCTGTGGTACTCGGGGCTCCAGGCACAGGGGCAACCGCGGTGAGATTACTTACCGACGGGCCGCGATCTCCCTCCGGGATAACGGGAGTGTTGAGCCTGCGGTGCGTCACACGGACGATCAGGTTGTCCTGTTCAGGCTCTGCGAGTGACGCAGCAAGGCTGGCCAAAGCATCTGCTCGACCGTTCTGCGACCGGGGAATATGGACAATTTCTGGCCGAGAAGAGAACTGGTCCATCAGGAGGAGGGTGCACTCCAGCAATGGCACAAGTTCCAGCTTCCTGACAACATAGTCTCCATTGATCTGATTAACGAGCAGCTCGGAGTCCGCTTTCACACACAGATGGGGCACGTCGATCTCGAGAGCTAACTCGAGGCCAGTGATGAGGGCATGGTATTCTGCCTCGTTGTTGGTACAGCCCTCTGACAACAGGAAAGAGTATGGCAGCACGGCTTGCTCCGGGGTAATGAAGACGATACCCAAACCCACTTTGTTGAGCTTAGAATCATCAAGTCTTCTACCGGTGGGGCTCCGGGAGGCACCGTCAAAGTGCATCTGCCAGCATGGATCGACACGATCGACCGAGAGAACGGCCTCATCAGGAAAGCCTAGATCCAGCGGCTGATCCGCGGAGGTTGGGTGAGAAGCCAGAAATTCCGCCAATGCTTGCCCTTTGATGGCCTTCTAAGACACATACCTAATGTAGAACTGCTGGAGAATCACAGCCCACCGCGCTAGACGGCCAGTCAACATAGGCCGACTCAGGATATATTTCAACGGGTCTACTCGAGAAACCAACTGTACCACGTGGTGCTGCAAGTAGTGCCGTAATTTCTGTACGGCAAATACGAGCGCCAGGCAGCTCTTCTCGATGGGGGAATACCTAACTTCTGCATCGAGGAGCATGCAACTGAGGTAATAGAGGCTATTCTCTGTTCCCTCGTTGTTCTTCTGGGTGAGAAGGGCACCAAGGGCCAATTCCAGGGCGGTCACATAAAGGACCAGTGGCTTCCCGGATACAGGCGGCATCAGAACCGGAGGTTGAAGCAAGTACTAATTGATTTCCTCGAAAGCGGTCTGACACTCCTTATCCCATACATAGGTGGCGCCTTTCTTCATGAGCCGAGAAAATGTCTTACACTTGCCGGCCAGATTCGCGATGAATCGGCGTATATAGGCTAAGTGGCCTTGGAACCCTTGTAGTTCCCGGATGTTACCTGGGGGAGGCATCTGGCTAATCGCCCTGATCTTCTCTGGGTCGATCTCAATACCCCGGTATCTTACCACAAAGCCAAGAAACTTCCCGGAGGTGACCCCGAAGTCACACTTCAACGGGTTCATCTTCAGGCAGCGAGACCGGAGGAAGCCGAACACTTTTTCAAGATCTTTGAGATGGTCCTGACGCTGGCGTGATTTGACCACCAAGTCGTTGACGTAGCATTCCACTAGTGTGCCGAGGATTGGATTGAATATGCGGTGCATCGCCCGTTGATAGGTGGCACCTGCATTCTTCAGGCCGAAGGGCATGACCTGGTAACAAAAGATACCTTGGGGGGCCCTGAAGGCAGTGAACTCCTCATCCTCAGGGGCCATCCGGATTTGGTTGTATCCGGAGTATCCATCCATGAAGGAGAGGGCTTGGAACCCCGCCGTGGCGTCGATCAACAGCTCTGTCACCGGAAGGGGAGAATCATCCTTCGGACAGTGGCGGTTGAGATCACGGAAGTCGATACAGACTCTGATCTGCCCGTTCTTCTTCCTGACCGGCACAATGTTGGCCAGACATCTGGGGTACTGAACTTCCCTCACGAAGTTGGCTTTGATAAGCTTGTCAACTTCGGCCTCAACCATGGCACCATTGAATGGGTGAATCTTCCTGGGAGGCTGCTTGAACCCGCGATGGTTCGCCGGGAGACCAAGGCGGTGGACAGCTACCTGAGGATCTAGCCCCGGCATCTCGTCATAGCCCCAAGCGAACACATCACGGTGCTGTCTGAGGAAGTCCACGTACTGCTTCCGCTCCTCATAGGGCATGGCGGCACTGACCAATGTGGGTCTTGGATCTGCCTCAGTTCCCAGGTTCACCTGTACTAACTCATCGACCGTGGTGGAGACGCCCTCCTCAAAGGCTGGGGGTGCATCTTCCACGTCCTCTCCACTCGGGGAGGGATCGTCCATGGGGGAGACTATGTTGGAAACTTCATTGGGGCTACCAGATCCTACTGGGCCGCTGGTTCTGGCATGGGCGGCCGCGGTCATCTCATCAGGAGACTCACAGGCCGTCTAGACCATGGCTACGTCCAACTGATGGATCGGGAGGACGTAAGCGTCATCCAAACTTGCCCAGGGATCACTTGCAACAACGACAGGCTCAACCTCACCTGCAAGGATCTGCTTATCCTTGCTCTTGAAACAGTCCGCGTCTAGATAGCGGGCTTCACATGAGGAAAAAGGAGAGGCATCTCCCTGAAGCACGCCTACTCGACCATTAAGGGAGTATTTAAGGCATTGGTGGTAAGATGAGGGAACCGCCGCATGAAGGTGGAGCCATGGCCTGCCCATCAATGCATTATACGCAGTGTCCTAAGAGACCACCATGAATTCGGTGTTGGCAACCAGGTCACCGAACTGGGTCTTCAAACGTATCTTGCCGACCGGAGTTTGCTCGGTGCGGTCGTACCCCTGGATCCTGAGGTCGGAGGTAATCAAGTCATCCTCAGACAACCCCAATCTCCGGAGCGTCTGAGTTGGAATCAGGTTAATCCCGGACCCCGTGTCGACAAGACAGCGCCGGACTTCAAGTCCATTGAACTGGCCAGTAACATACAGCGGATGAATGTGCCCTTGTATAGGAGGGTCTTCATCCTTACCAGAGAATGAGATAACTGCCTGACATTCGGCGTCCTCAATCGTTTCAGCATGAAAGGCCTCTTCAGCCGCAACCTCCGTCTCAAACAGGAGGGGGCTCTTCAGGGCTTCAGAGAGCGCCTCGCGCATCTCAGGTGACATGCGCAGAGCCTCAAGGATGGAGAGCCTTGCTGGGATGTCGGCCAAGTGCTTCAGGACATCATACTTTTTTTCCAAGCGCGAGCCCCTGGTTGCAGGAGGTTGCTCTGCGGTTGGAGGCATGACGGGCCTTGCCGGTTGGACCGGCGGCTGACTGGTGCTTGGTGCGTCTCGCTGTTCACTGGTTGAAGTCCGGGATGTAGTCACTATACTGGGACCAGGAGGCCGAGATGGACTCATGGCAGGACGGAGCTGGTCGTGACGTAGCTGAGGCGGTTCTGCCTGGTCCCACACCATAAACAGTGGCAGAGGCGAATCTGTCATCCTCGGATGGGGGGGCTGTGCGCGCTGAGCTCGGTTTTGAGCCTGCTGCCTAGTCTCAGTGGCCTGCACGGCCTGGCTGGAGGTACCAACTGTCGTTCCCCAGTGACTCCTGTTGTTACGGTTCCTCTGACGGTGGCGATGACCGGGGACACTAGGGAGGTCCACCTGGTGTTCTTCAACGTCGGGAACCGAAAAGGGATTTACCAGCTCGACGGTATTAACCGAAATGTACCCAACACTGTCATCGGATGAATCATTCATCACCGGGAGGACCCGAGGAGGGACCCCCATCTCCGGGGGCATGAAATCGCCGAGAGTGCGGGATAGTGGTGGAACTGGCAGGGCGCGCTCTTCCTTCTTGCGCCGCCGCCGTTTGCTCTTCTCGGAAGAGGCAGGCTGGGACGATGATGCCGAAGCAGCACCCGCAAATTCTGGGGGCTCAGGCTGATTCAAGCGCGCACAGATGATTCCATGGGCGCGAATGATCGTCTTGCGGGCCATCTAGTTATTATACATCTGGGATCCATGGTTGGAGACCAGCTGCCATTCGTCCTCGTCGCCACTATCGTCATCTGATCCCACGAACACAGCCGCCACTTGTGCTGGAGCTGGGCCCAACCTGATTACATTGTTGTTAATCTGGTCTTGGAGCCAGTCCTTAAACACGTAGCACTGCTGGATGGTGTTCCCCAGGGCCCGATGGTAAGGGCAGTAGCGGGGGTTATCCGTGAGATGTGCCTCCTCTGGCCTCCAACACTCAGGCAGTCGCACAATCCTCTGATCCAGGGCGCTCCGGAAATAACCAGGGACCTGATCCTTGTGAAATGAGTAAGTCAGGTATCGCTGGGCCCTGGGAGCGTGGTCTTGACGAGGGGCTGGAGGGGCCTGCCGAGGGGGTGGACCCTGATTATCTCTCCTGGGTTGTGGCGGTACATTACGCGGAGGGGCCGGCCGGTTCTGGGGCTGCCGCTGCTGGGCTGGGAACTGAGCCCGTGGAGGCAGATTCCTGTGAGGCTATGGAGCTGGCCTCACTGGCAGCAACTCCAACTGCCTGGGGGCCTCTATCTGGGCAACATCAGCGGGCTCAGCCCTGCTGACTCTCCTTGCAGGAATCATAGGAGGAAGCGGGTGTGCCTGACTGGCCTGTTGCAGGGCTTCCTCAAGACGTAGAGCTTTGTCTGAGAAGTCCCTGAACCCTCCGGGGTAATTCTGAGTGATCAAGTAAGGGACCAGATCGGTCATGACATTCCCGACGCACATTGTCAGCAACTTCTCCTGAGTCAATGGCATGTCAAGGGAATACGTGAGACCCTTCAATCGGGCGACGAAATCCACGACTCGCTCATCAGGCCTTTTCTTGCACTTGAAGAGGTCTGCGATACTCGTCTTCTGGGTCGTGGAACTGAACTGATAGAGGAACTGTCTACGAAGGTCCTCCCAACTAGTTATCGACCCGACGGGGAGCTGGTTGTACCAGACAAATGCTGGCCCTTCCAGTGTCTGGACAAAGCAGCGAAGCTTAGCGGCCTCCTGCTGCGCCGGAGTTCCCAACATAGGCCCGCACCTCGAGTTGAAATGTGCCAAATGCTGTGGCAGATCTCCAGTCCTGTTGAAGGGGGCGAAAGTGGGGTTCCCGAATCCCGGAGGTGCCGGCATGTCATCCACCCATGCTGGGTATGGCTTGCCGTCCGGTGGGATCGCCACTTGCCGAGTCTCCAAGGCTTCCGAGCGGGCGATGAGTGCCGCCATCGGATCGTCCAGACATGGGTTCCAGTCCTGGCAAGGATCTCAAACCACGACCGCATTGCATGACCCTTTAATCGGGTCGTCGAACTCGGCAGCTCGTTGGATGGCGGGCGGAGAGGCCCTTGGGGCAGCGGGAGGAATCCGAGCGGGGTCTCTCAGGTAGTCACGCCACTCGGGAGGGTGTGGTGAAACATACCACGCCCTCTTGCCATACGAAATGGCATCTCCCCTGTCGGCAAACACGGTGTAATCACGGTTGCCCGGGAGAGTCTCGTCGAGGAGTGGTTGTTCCTGCCCCTGCTGTCCGGGCCTAGGATCACCGTAGTCAGGCCGCCGCTCTGCAGCGCGCTCAGCAAGGAGCTGGTCAAATAGATTCTTTTGCTCGTCGAGCTGTTGACGTAGCATGGAATTTTCGGGATCCTCCTCTGCCCTCTGCATGGAGGCAGATGGGTCGGTGGGATTTATAGCCCCGCCGTGCTCTTTACCTTTGCTGACGTTTCGGCTCAACGTCAGTGCTTCAGTGGGTTCGGGGAGACCCAGGAGGCTCCTCTGGTGACGAGTAACCCTCACTGACGGATCCAACGATGGCTTGTCTTCGGGGGGAGAGCCCCCGTCGAGAAGTTCCGAGTCGTTCCCCTCTCCTGACAGGTTAGCCATATTGACCGTTTCCGTCCCTGGGGATGTACCCTCAGGGCCACCCAGCGAATCGGGCTATCGGCGAATCGCACTGAAGCATAGGGCAGCGTACTGCCCCCATCCACAGATATACACGTGGGGGGTGGCTTCCTCAATTACCTTGTGGAGTACTTGAAAACACTCAACGCATCGTTGTTGGAGGGCCCTGTGGTGCCCAAATGACCCGGGGTGCCGAACTGCGGGGAGCATGGCCAGGTCAATCTGACGGCACTGCTCACCAATATCCTCCAGGTGCGCTTGACTCCCGGGATATGGCATTTTTAGGCGGTGAAGACGGGAGTGAGTCTCCCGGAGAGTTCGGAGGAAGCATTCGAACTCATCCGGGGTGAGCGATTCAGGTGCATCAAAGTCCGGTCCTGCGACTGGCCAAAACTTCTCAGGGAAGTGGCCCTCTGCAAGGACGGTCCAGAAGCTCCACGACTCAAACTCGGGACTCATGTATTCTTGGTCCCTTTCAGTGACTGGGAATGAACGGGGAACCAGCAGTGGTGCCGAGGCGGGCCGCTGGGCCGGCGGGCTGGCCGGCGGTGAATACGGCGAGCAGGCCGATTGGCCTCTATATCCCGGGCCGCCCTCTGAGGGTGGCGGTGCCCCAGCTACCACATCATGATAGGACGGGCCGGAGAGTGAACATCCTACCGTAGCGTCGGTGCTCGTCGAGGGTGCACTAGATCGTGGCTCGACCGTCGGTCCCCAAAAAAGGTCTCTGGCTTCTCCGATCGAGGCAGAAAGCGCTTCCGGAGGGGCCGGTACCAACCGCAGGCTTGATCCTTGGGGGTCTACCAGGTCCTCGCTACTCCGGATATACCTTTGAAGAGAAGAAGGGATCATATCGATCTCACTCTCGGGAAGTACGAGGCTGACGTGCCGCATTCCTACCCATGCCCCTGACTAGCGGGATCGGGGGGAGGGCTCTGTCGCCGAATCATACTCCGCCTCTATATCAGAGAAATGAACCGGTCAGATCTCTTTCAGAAATTCCGTAACATTCCTCCCTCTACGTCGACGCCTCGCCTCCCTACCCCTGGGTGGTTCTTCGGGGCATGGCTGATCTCTGTCCTGGCGTTCTCTGGCTGCACCGGTGCTGGGGCCAAGAGGACTGGAATCCAAGGTGCGAGGAGCACCGGGACAGATATCAAAGGGGACGCGGGGAGAGATGCTTCTGGGCAGGCCTCTGGGCTGGGATCGGAAGGTGGGATCAACCATGCCTCTTGGATCGGCCCCCCGGAGTAGACCCTGCTGGTGAATAGCACTACCGCGAGGTGGTCCGCGGTGGCTATTTCCTGTACCAGCAACCGGGAGAGTCAACCCAACCTGCCTTTGGGGCGGTCGGGGCCTCGATCCAGGTCGGGCATAGAAGTGCCCCTACTCAGGATGCGCAGGGGCCTGGTGACTAGAGCCAGCAGTGTCTTGGGCCAACGCGGTCGCTGTTGCTAGGTCCCCAAGGTGGGCATCCTTTTCCGCTCGCGCCCGACGTTGGCGTCGGGACAGACGAGTCGGGATCACCAGCGCAGGCAGGTGGAGAGCCTGTTCTTCGACTTGAGAGGCCTGTCGGCGGTGTCGACGTGGCCCAGCAGGAGCCCTTATCGCGGATCCCTGGAGCGAATCTCGGAGAGGGTGGTCCCGGACATCCTACACCTCATCCGTATAGGGGAAGGAGCTGTCGGAGCGTTCCGGGGATAAACTCCTGAAGCGGTTGGACGTCGAGGTAGGCAGCGGTGCCTCCCTGCGCGGCCCTCGGGGGCGGCGGTGGTGGCGAGGTGCATCTTCCTTGAGGTCTAGGCGAGCCATGTCCCTGGTGGGGATGAATCCCTCTTCCTCATATCTCCGCACCAAGTTGTTGATCACCCTTCTCTGGATGACCTCCGAGGGGGAGAGAGGGTGTGGTTGTCCCGCAGCTGTGGCTGCTGGGACGGCTGTGGAACGGGCGGGACCGCGCGGAGTAGCCGCGTCTGTGTTTCCCCTACCCCTGCGCCAGTGGGCGGGCGACGATCGGGCACTGGATCGGGAGACCTGATTCCTGAAGATAGGGAGAAGAACCCATTAATACTGACAGGAAAAGGAATCGACAACCAATCATTGGTGCCACGACGCCTTCCGTGGGGGGGAACCCAGGCCATCGACGTCGTGAGACGGAGTGCCCGATTTCCCTTCCCCAGCCCCTGGCGGGTTCCGTGCCCCGGTGCTGAATGCATGGACGGGAAACATTGTAGTCTTCCAACACCTCTGAAAGCTATCGGTCATCGTATTGAGGAGAAGAGATTCACGTCGGGTTCACCATTTTTCAGTTTCGGTGCGGATGTGCGTCGGGTTTCCGTTCCGACGCTGTTCCGCCAGGACGCGTTCGCGCGTGCTCCCGTCGACCCGAGGGGATGGGAGCACGGCTTGTGGCCCCGCAGTCCCACTTTCCAAAGGCGGGTGGCATCCGTCCCTTATTCAGGGACATCTGCTCCTTGATCGAAACCGGGATGATGGGACGTCGGCTCCTCCTTCCGTGGACGTCTCCTCGGAACTCGTCGCCTAATCCGGGTCTCCCTCATAGATTTAAGAATGTTCGTGAATCTCGTTCCCGGCGCCATATCATCATGGACACCGGTTAATTACGCTGCTTCCGCCCAGATGCTCCAAGGAGTCTGGTCGGGGCAGCAACCTGTGGTGAGGAGACCGGGTAGCTCTGGGTGTTGGGGGCGTGTCTTAACACTGTGGCTCTGCATGTCTGCCTTCCGTCCCTAATAGGGCTTCTCGAAGGCATGACGGCCTGAGGCATCCCGCGCTGGGTTGCGGGGGAACTGCGTTACCTGAGGTTTTCCTCAGCTTCCCATGTTTAACACGGGGTATTCCGCGAGTTTAACGTCCAGCGGGGACGACATCGGACTGATCAACACGAGGAGTGGATCAGATGATAGAACCCCTTGCGGGGAACCTCCGACGCTGGGGCCAGCACATGGGCGGCTTCCCGAGTAAAGTGGAGTGGAATGAAATGGCATGACCCCACCGGGATGTGGCGGCACGGGTAAGGATCAGGATGGATGATGGAGTGAAGATCTTGGACCCCGTAGAGGCTTCCTACGTACCACGCGTTAGCGCGGATCAATGTCAACGTAGTTCGGATATACAGTTTAACGTCATGCTGGACGATGGCAAGCCGACTCACGAAGAGGTCGAGGCTGCCAGACGGAGGATTGAACCGAACCACCTCACACAGAGGGGGATGGAACGGTCGGGTGGATCAACGTGAATGTGAACCCGGGAGGGGTCCACTGATGGACGAACCGACGTGAATACGACCGGGACGACCAGGTGGTGGGCTTGAACCTCAGGGAGGCTTCCTACGTACCCTATTTAGGAGATAGGGATCAAAGTCCATGTAGTTCATTCTGTCCGGACTTATGCATTGAGGCAACCTGAGTGCAGCAAAACTCAGTTGGGGAGGGACTTGGGCCGAAAGTAAGAGACACCTCGATCCCGGTCACGCCCTCTACTGGCTTCGGCAGTGGGGAAGCACAATGGAGATACACATGTGCAGTCCCCGCAAGAAACTAGGGGTTTGTAATATCCTACCCCCGTGGGCGAAGGCCACTCCAATAAATCGTCCCTAAAGAGGGGAAATCCCGACATCCCTGCAGAGATGAGCGGGTGGGGGCCACATCCAAACCGGGGGGGGGGGGGACCCTGCGTGCGAGGCACGGGATCAGGTGTTGCGGACAGTTAAACGTCTTGCCGGACGAAGTACAGTTTAGCGTCATGTGTTGAGGACGAAGCGGACGGTTAAACGTCTTGCCGGACGAAGTACTGTTTAACGTCGTGTGTTGAGGACGATGGATGCTGGGCAGTTTAACGTCTTGCCGCGCGGACGTGGTGCAGTTTAGCGTCCTGCAGGACGAAGTGCAGTTTAACGTCATGCGGGATGAAGTGAAGTTTAACGTCGTGCGGGACGAAGTGCAGTTTAACGTCGTGCGGGAGGAAGTGCAGTTTAACGTCGTGCGGGACGAAGTGCAGTTTAACGTCGTGCGGGACGAAGTTGCCGCCGATGGGTTCGTTTCACTTCGCGCGAGCTTGGAGGGCCGCACGGGAAGACAACGCACGGTGCGGGGCACCCAGGATGAGGATCGTCGGGCGCCACGCAGGCGGGTACCCTCATGGGGTCAAAGGGGGCGACCCTAGCGGTTTGCGCGGAAAAGAGGAGCTTGGCGCGCAATACCACGGGTCGGTGCGCAATTGGGCGGGCTGGCGCCCAATTGGGCCAGCGCTTTGCGCGTGGATGATAGAGATTGCGCGCACCGGGCCTCTGATAGTGCATGGGGCCAACAGCCCATTCTTTAACGAATGGCCACTTAGGAAGGGGGTGCGCGCAAGAGGCTGATTTTGCGCCCGAAGGCCTTCGGGTGAGGAATTGGTCAAAGGAAAGAAGCCAAAGGGTTTGCACGCGAAGGAGAACCCCGAGGCTTGCTTGCGCGAAATAAAGGAGGTTACCTGAAGATCGGCATTGCGCGCGGAGGGGGTGGAATTGCGCGCACGAGCGACCCTTCAAATTCTGGAAACCTTCAAAACGTCGGGGGTTACCTTGTATTTATAGGCAACCCCGGGCGCGGAATCTCGCCGCCGGCGCACAATTCATGGCGCGGGCGCGGAATCGGGGCCCCGACGCGCAAGGGAGTCATGCGGGCCATGGTCGCACAAAATTGCGCGCTGGCCTGGCGCATTGCGCGCATCCCGGGAGGATTGCGCGCCACACTTCAACATTGCGCACGGGCCTCCAAAATTCCGCGCAAGGCCTCCGGGATTTCCGGAACGTGCTTCTGACTCCAAATATGACCTCGCTATCCACATCCGGAACTTCGTTTGGGGGCAACAGACTTTTCCGACGTCTACAAAAGCTTTCGCAATATTGTTATCCTTACTGAGCATCTGAGATCACCCCTTTCAATGTTTTAATATTTTCCAGGATTTGAAGAAGTATTTTATGAATGACCTGCAGGGATAGTCAGAAGAGGATATGAGTGTGGACTATGAAGACTTTGTTATTATTTTTTCACTTTATGATGTAATGTAACATTTATGAATGTATCTAGTGTTTCCAAGGCTACTAAACTAATCGGTCTTTCGAGACTTGATCTTTTGTGATCATGCCAATGTTACGAAGTAATGCACCGACTCTGGGTAACTAGGGTTGGGGCGTTACAATTGGTATCAGAGGCAGTTTAGTACTAACCATGGAAGCTAGATTTAGATAAACTCTGATTAGAGCACATAGCCCGAAGATAGACTTTGAGGATTAGTAAAGAAGAACTTCCTAGAATTTTGTTATTGTAGAGATTTTGTGAGTTTTCCGAGCAATACATACCTCTCTGGATACGAGCATGTAGAGGCAGCTCTGGCACAGATGTACCTAGGGGTAAAACCCGAAAACACCGCATTGAGCTAGACTCGAACGGGAACTGGTGCACGACAACAGGCCTTGTTGCACTCTTGGTTACGACACTCCCGGGGGATATGCTTTGGATAATTCTCATTTTCTTTATAAACCACTATGAAGGGTTATGAGTATATACTTCCTCAAAGAAAACATTTTTATGGATTATATCCATAAATTGTTCAATTTATGTTAAGTATTTTACAAGTATGGAATTATGTATTTTGATTCATAAACTAATCTAGTTTATGCCACTGTTTAGAAATGGCGCCTAGTGGAAGGAATGGAAACCGTATCAATGCACGCACTCCGTGTAGGGATTTCACTCCTGCTCAAGATAATTATAGTGGAGCTAGTGATACAACTGGTGCTGATCAGCTTCTCACCGTACTGGGACAACTCACGCAGGTTATGAATAATAACCTTACTCGTATGGAGCACCCTGATCTGCAACGTGGAGGATCAATGTTAGACAGTTTCATGAGGCAACAACCACCAACCTTCAATGGGAGTAAAAATCCTATAGTAGCTGAGCAATGGATAAATTCCTTAGATAAAATATTCCATGCCTTGGAGAGTAGTGAAAGGGAGAAGGTTGTCATGGCAGTTTACCACCTCACTGGAGATGCCGATCAGTGGTGGTCGCTAATTCAAAACACAAAAGAAGATGATGACGTATCGAATATGGAATGGAGGGAGTTCAAAGAGATTTTTTTAGAAAAATACTTTCCACGTGACCATCGAGCAGATATGGAAAGGCAATTTCTGAGTCTGAGGCAGAAGGAGGATGAGAATGTCGCAAAGTATGAGGCTAACTTTACAAGGTTAGCGAGGCATGCTGCCGATTATATACGTGACCCAAGGAGTAAGATTGATCGTTTCTTTGATGGGTTAAAACCATTTCTCCGTCGAGATTTAGTATCACAATCCTTCTCATCATACGAAGATATTGTCTCGTGTGCTGTCAAGACAGAAAAGGAATTCTATAAGTCTTATGACAACAAAGTAAATCAAGAGAAGAAGAGAACGGTGGAACAAGAGACAGATAAAGGGAAAAAGGGAAAGAAGGATTTTCCATTATGTGATAATTGTGGGATGAATCACCCTGGTACTTGCCTAAAAGGAATGGGAGTTTGTTATAAATGTGGAGAGAAGGGTCACCAGGCTCGTGATTGCAAGGGAAAGAAAGAGGCTATCAAAGTTGAATGCTACAATTGTAGAGAAATGGGTCATTATGCAAATGAATGTCCTAAGCGTCAGGGAATCTTACCTCAGAAAAGGCCAAGGGATCAAGGACAATCTTATGCTGTTACTACAGTTGAAGAAGAATAACTAATGTATTTGTGCTTTTGGACTCATGGATTATATTCTGGTTATTAGAATAATGTGATATATATATAAGGATTGTACTGCAGTACTCGTTGATTTCAGTAAGGTTTTAATTTGATGAAGGTAATTATATTTTTAGTATGTGACAATAAGAGAAACTTTACTTTGTTTGGGGAATCTGATAAATTGATTTTGGAATTAAGAGACCATTTAGAGAAAGTCTGGACAGAGGTATTTTGGATAACTATAAAGGTTGGAGTGGATTAAGTTGATCTTTGGATAGTATTGTTTAAGGTTAAAAAAATTATGAAGATTATTTTTGGAATATTATTATACTATAGTTTTAGGAAAAGGACAACCTGCAGGGTGGGGCATAACCCGTCGCGTCGGACAAAGCTGCAGGAATCAAACCCACAATCATGGTGCGACAGGCCTTTTTTTCCTACCACTAGCATACAGGAAGTCCCTGGTTATTAAAAAATAATTTTACTAATCTAAATGGTATGTGTTAACATTTGGAACCTTATACAATTAGGATATGTATAATATTTTTGAGTTCTATTATCTTTTTGAGTGAAAGATGGGTTGAAGGTTGAAACTCTAGTTGTCAAGCATAAATATATATATACCCATCTCTTATTCAATGAATAAATTAATTCTTAAACTTTAGTAAAAGGATATTAAAACAAAAAATGTGTTATCCTAATACCTTATGTCTTGTTGAACTGATGATATTTTAAATCAACATAGATTGAAGGCTTTGAGGCCCTCAATTTGACAGTTGATTGTGATTGATGACCTCAATCACTCCCTACAAATATTTACGTTTTTCCTCCAATTATATTTCTCTAATTTCCACCAATGTTCTCCTTATCGAGATCATAATTTGGTGGTGACTTTCTTATTCCCATTTCCCTCTTATTAAGACTAAATTTTATTAACCTTATTTACGATGTGGGTTTTCCACAAAGGTATTTTCTATTTTCAACCTTTTATTTTCAAAGAAAAATTTCAAATTGCGAGGACGCAATTTATTGAAGGTGGGGAGAATGTGACACCCCAAGCTTCCACGGTACGTTTCACTTCGAATAATGCAATAGCGTGTTTTGTACGCAACCTCGAGCTGTAACACACTCCATAACGAATTAAACTAGCCGTTGTTAAAAGTAATTCCTACTTTTTGAAATTTTTTAAATTTTATTTATCAAAATGGACTTCATTTTTGGATTCGGAATATCGAAATTAGCCTATGTTGAATTTTTGGTATTTTTCTGAGAACTTCTATTTTTTATGAATAGTGAAAAGTACTTAAAAACAATTTTTTTAATCAAAATAATTTATAGTGATAAATTATACTATTTAGTGGTTTTAAAGTATAATTATAATATATTTTTACCATTTTATCCAATGGTGGTCATTATAATTAATTTAACATTGAAATCGGACATAAACAATTGCCAATCTTTTGATATAAATTGTTTCTTAGAAACACGCCATTTTTTGTAACAGCGGGAATTAATTATAAAATTAATTAATGCAACTTATATGTTTGGAATTTTGTAAAATAGACATCATTTTTGAATTCGGAATATCAATTATAGCTTAGGGTGAAATTTTGGCTTTGTTCTGAAAAACGTCAATTTTTGATGAATAGTGAAACCACTAAGTGGTAGTTAAATAACTGATTTTTCGTTTAAATGAAATATTACCACTTCTGTGATTTGATTTTCAAAAATCCGACATACATGGTTGTCATTAAGAAGTAAAATGTGGTTCAATGAGATTAAAATAATTTTTTGGTGAATAGTAACTTTTAAGTTCTTAATCGCGATTAGAGGTAATTAGTGTAGTTTAAGGTAAAAACAATGTTTTAATAATATGATATGAGCTTGACACTTGTCCTACTCCTATTGGATGAGTCATGGCCGACCAAGAAAACCCATGGGTCAACTTGGGGACCCCATGGATCCACTTTAGTTGGAAAATTACATTAATATATATTTATTTAATGTTAGAATTAAACTGACACAAACATGAGTTGTTTTACTAAAACAGTTTTTAATTGGGGTTACACAAGTCCATATTTTGATTTTAAATATTCATTAGAAATATAAAAAGATTTCCTACATCATAGTATTTTTTTTATAATTTTTAGACATTAAATAAATTAAATTATTTATGACATAATTATGATGCAGCGATGACCTCATTATTTAACGATTTTAATAAAATGAAACGATAATGCAAAATCCAAGGCTTAAACTTTTCCAAATACTATTTTATGGGTATATTTAGAACCCTTATCACCTTATCCACTAATTATATAAGTGTGGGACCTTTAGAAACCGAAAAGCATTGTATAATTGAATAACATTTCATTACTTTCCAAAAGTGCCCCTCCTCTCCACTTATAAAAGGCCCCCACCTCTACCACCTCATTCACACTTTCAAGCCATTTGGCTCGGCCAAACTATGCCCAAATACCCTCCCAACATTCCTACCTTACTCCTAGAAGCCTCTCTTTTGGAAGAACTCTTCCCAAGGAAGCCTTTAGGTCAAATCAAAAAGAGTTACCCGATTTTGAGGTAATGTCTTCTCTAATGTTGTTTTGTTTTATTTTTCTTCTCCAACCCCCTAAACTCTTTTTATTCATTTATTTTTTAACAACACCAGTATCCTCAATATACTAGGATGTTGTTATAAGAATTATTCGAGCTTCACTTACACACACCTACATCTAATGGTTAAAGAACATACGGTTTCTGTGGATGGAAAATTTCTGCCTCACGAAACGATGATTGTTCAACACTAATATAACACCTTCAAAGGTGGCCATTAAGATGTCACTATTTTTATATATGATATATAATATGTTTATGTTTTACTTATGCTTCTGTATTTTTCATTTATGGCATACTTTATTATTTCCATTATGGGTAAAACGCGATAATTTCATTTTAGGAAGTGCGGACTACCGCCCCCTCAAAGTGATTTGAATCGTTAATGCCATATGTGGGATGTATAAAGGATGGATTAAATGGTATTATAAACTATATTATACTGTAATTATATTATAAATTTATATCATTATGATTTCATTCCATTAAATACGAAATAGAAATGAAAGTAGCGTTCATGCGTACGTACGGCTTACCGTCTCCATGAACGGTGCATTTCATTTCTTATCTCTAAATGTTACGTGACATTATGAATGAATGTATATACTGTATATATGATATATATGATATCTACATCATGAATATAATTCTGGATATAATGGATATTTCACCACATGAACAACTTGTAATTATAAGAAGTTTATTTTTGACTCAAGTACCAAAGATCGACAAAACGACCGTTATTAACTTAAATAATTACATAATGTTCATATCATTGTAATAAGTGATATAAAAAGGATAATGAAATTGAAAATGGTTCTTAATAAGGTATGTATTAACTCTAGTTTATTATTCAGGAGGTTAAGGAACGGTTGAGTCAAGTCAGACACGAGGTAAAGGAACTTCTTAACCCAATTTCTATTCTTTGTGTTAATCTCCTACTTTGAAATTATGTCATGATATTATTATGTCCTATCTTGTATTTATACTTTATTTATGTGTACATATATTGAATACACATAATAGATATATTTTATTTAAAAATTATCTTTTTAATAGATTTCGTCTCAATCTCCATTCATTGAGGAATATTTTGTTTTATACACAACTTTCTTTTATATAGCGTATAAACCCCTTTGACTTTAACGTTTATTAAAAAAGAAATATTTTTATACAAAGCGTTTACTAAAAGAAAAAAGGGAATGTTTTTGTCATATGTATGCGGCGACAACGACTTCCCCGCCGCCATGACCATTATTTGAGTTTCAGCTTCCTCTACAAGCCATACCTTTTTTTTAAAAGAAAAATAAATACCATGTTTTAACGTTCTTTTATTTTGGTATTGAAAATGGTTTTGAAATAATTTTTATTATATCAATGTGTTGTATTGATATCTTGTGATTGAAATGTGGAAATGTTATGTTTCCTTTATGCATGTTTTATGTGATACGATTATGTTATGGTTTATGATATGTTTAAACCTATTCATATGAGGAATGTATTGGACTTAATAAGTGACGGGTGGAGCCCGCTATAGCTCCTCGATGCATCGGTAGGTCTCATGAGACAACTAGACGCGGAATTGGCCGAGGCCCTTTCCCAATTTGATTTATGGTTTTGGCGGATGCCTTAATTATTTTAGACATCTTGGCCGAGGCCTTGACAAAATGTTTCAGAGTGTCTGGAATTATACATTCCCTCATTATGAAAGTGGTTATTGAAATTGCATGTGATTATTCGACCAGTAGAATATCCATGTGAAGAAGTAAATGGCATTATCTCATTTTACTTTTTCCATATTATGTTGATGTTCATGTTTAAAAGGCTTTTGTTTTAAAAATACATTGTCTTAAATGTTTATGTTTATTTATGAAAGCTTCCGCAATATTGTTATCCTTACTGAGCATCTGAGCTCACCCCTTTCAATGTTTTAATATTTTCCAGGATGTGAAGAAGTATTTTATGAATGACCTGCAGGGCTAGTCAGAAGAAGATATGAGTGTGGACTATGAAGACTTTGTTATTAGTTTTTCACTTTATGATGTAATGTAACATTTATGAATGTATCTAGTGTTTCCAAGGCTACTAAACTAATCGGTCTTTCGAGACTTGATCTTTTGTGATCATGCGAATGTTACGAAGTAATGCACCAACTCTGGGTAACTAGGGTCGGGGCGTTACAAACCGTACCCCAACCTAGAGAGCCTCATTAACTGGACTCCAACCCAGAGAGATTCTGTAACCGGACTCCAACCCGGAGAGCCTCTATAACCAGACTCCAACCCGGTAGGTCTGTTGTAACTGAACCCCAACCTAGAGGGCATACTTTTACCGGCCCCCAACCTGCAACATACTAGTCCAACACATTTTTCTTAAAAAGAGGTTGAAATATAACATAAACATTCATATCAAAACTATCATAATAAATGTCAATACTTTAACCATAAACCATGAATGGAATAAAAATAACTCATCCACAGTCAAACATATCACAAAACCATAAATACAATATGGAAGATTTTTATCATAATAAATCAACATCAAATAGGTGAAAATTTTATCAAAGGATGTTGACATAGATGAAATCAAAACTATTTGAGAGAAATATCTCTTTCTATTTTAAAATCATTTAAGAGTTAAATAGTTATAAATGAAACATTTATTATGAAAATTTCATTGTAGACATGTATGTTATTCTTCAACGATGTTATAACGGCGGAAAATAGACACCCCCGCCATGTAACTTAAAATAATTCTTACCATAATTTTTTTTGAAAAGGTCATAAATTACATTGTATGGAAAAAGACGGAAAGATTCCTTTCAAAACATATAAGGTCAAATAAGTGTATAAATGACTATAACCATTTTTATAGTAAATAGTAAAAAAATTAAAATACATTTTTAAGAAGACACTGATGTGGATGATAAAGAGGTCCTAGTAGATAATTACATATAAATAACCTTGGATAATGAAGAGATTGTAGAATAAACTCGTACCTTATACTTTTCAGTGGTAGAGGGTAGGTTAACCTCTTGTATAATGGTGAAGTTATTATTATTAAATAATAACAGAACCATATACATAAATATGATATCATATATGACCTTTTAATATTTCTTTGATAATAATATTTTTTTATTATCGTCATTTCGGGTGTTGGTTGATTCATTTTCCTTTATATGTTTTGATACATAAGTTTTGTTTGTTATGGATAGGATGTATATTATTCATATCAAGAATTATATGAAGACTATAAACATTATTTTTAATCATCAAATGAAAATTAGTCTTGAATGGTTATGATGGGGAATGAATCTCATCAGGTTTCTGGAGACAGTAATCTGTACATACGCATGAGAGAAAATATCATTATATTGATGGTGATATCATATGTAATTAGATGGTTTATCATATATACATAAAAATTAACTTGTTATGTTTATTATTTACATCAATCATACATCATTATTATACCCATCCAAGCACTAATGTGTTGAATGACAAACTACACCACGACGTGGAGCTGGTAAGCCGTAAATAAACACGTATGGTGACTTTGTCATTCATATAATGGATAGAATAATGAATATGGTAGAACCATTATTATAATAAAATCACAGTATATAAAATATATTGGAGTTATTATTTTATAATGGAAACAACAAAGAAAGTGTAAGTGGAGGAAGAAAAGAACTTGAAATAGGTGATGAAATATTTACCTCTTTTTTGTGTTTTTCATTTTGATTTGATCAGAAGGGCTTCTTAAGATGGATTTATGACCAATTTAATGACTCTATGATTAATTGAGGGAATTTGGGAGGATATTTGGGCATGTTTTGGCCGAGTGAAATGGCTATGGAGGTGTGAATTTGAGAGAAGGGGAAGTGCCATTTTATAAGAGGGGTGAGGGGCACCTTAGGAAAAACATAAAATATTATTTTATAATAAATTAATAATCGGTTTATAATGGCCCCAAAATGATTTATTTAAAGTATAAGGTGTGTATGGGTTGGAATAATCTAAAAAATATATATTTTATACAGGTTTTGGTCACCATATTGACCATATCTTTTAGATTTAACTCTTAGTTAAATATTTTGACATTTACAATGTCTCTTTTTATTTTTATATTATATTGTTGATAATACTAATGTCAACTTACAATAGAACCCCAAGTGGAAAATTATTTAAATATATAACATTATCTATGTCATTTTACCAAACCTTATATTTTTAGGATATTATATCAAATAATATTGTTCTGTTTGTTTTAAAAACAATTTAATTTCAATTTTGATTGAATTTAGTAATTAATTTTTTTTAAAGTCCTAAAAACATTATTATCTCAAACTAAATTCATCTAATCAATCCTAACATGTCATATTAGCATATAAAAATATAGTATTTCATCAAAAGTCTCTAATTATATTTATTTGGATATTTATACTATCAATTATTTTAATATTTCGTTAATAAAGTAATTACTGCATCATTGTTGGCACATAAATAAATTTAAATCGTCAATGTATAAAAATTATAAATAAAATAAAATTATCTATGAAATAGTTTTATCATTCTTAAGAATATTTATAGTCTAATTTATATTATGTATAACCCTAAATTAAATATTCTTTAGTTATTAGACTTTGATTTTAATTCTTTTAACTCTTCTTTAAATAAAATAATAGTAAATGTCCTAATCTAATACAAGTGGACCAAAGAGGATCATATTTTATACCTAAGGTTTTCTATTTCGAATTATACTTATCCAATATAATTAAGACATGTGTTAGGGTAATTATGATATAATTGTTACCCTTAGTTACCCTATTTACTTTTAACTGTGGTAAATATAAGATATAAGTTACTATTCACCAAAAATTATATTCATCTTGTTGAACCACATTTTACTTACAGATATTAACCATGTATCTATGATTTTTTAAATTCAACTCATATAAGTAGTAAAATTATGTTCTAAACAAATATGGAAATGCTCATAAGAGGTGGGTAAAAGACGGTAACAGTTCAATAAAATTTAATATATATCTAAACTTGTTATAAAATAAGTCCAATGAATTACATTGAAAATTTATAGTTATTATGTATCTATTTTGAAATAAAATAAATTTAAATAAAATAATTAAATATTTAATTAAAAAGTTGGTTTTAAACAATAATGCAATGTTTTTCACTATTCATAAAAAATTGAATGTTTTCAGAAAAATAACAAAAATTCCACCTATCTACTTTTGATATTTTGAATACAAAAATGAAGTCCATTTTGAATGATAAAATATATAAAATTTTAAAATATGCGTTTTTCTATTCATAATGGCTAGTTTGATTTGTTTTGTTGTGTTTGAACTTTAAGTTGCATACAACATAAGCTATTTTTTTATTCAAAAGGAAACGTACGGTGGAAGTTTGCGATGTTACATTATACCCTTTGTAAAATAATTTCTTTTTGGAAATTTCTAAAATATTACCCAATAAAAAGATCTGGGTGGTTCTTCATCATATGTTCCTCAGTTTCCCATGTTTCCTCTTCCATCTTATTATTTCTCCATAGAACTTTTACAAGACGAGTTGTCCAGTTTCTCAGCACTTGTACTCTGATCTCAAGAATTTTGATAGGATCTTCACAATAAGATAGATCAGGTTCCAATTCAATTTCTCTATTGGTGAGTACATGTGTTGGGTCAGGAATGTATTTTATCAATAGTGATACGTGGAACATGTCGTGAACTTAGGAGAGACTTGGCGATATTTCCAAACGGTAAGCTACAACCCCAATTCGTTCTTGAATTTAGAAAGTCTGATGTACCTGAGATTAGTTTACCCTTCATACCTAATCGTATAACTCCCTTCCATGGAGACACCTTCATGAAAACATGGTCTCCTACCTAAAATTCCAAATCATTACATCGGTTATTGGCATAGATCTTCTGCCTACTTTGTGTTGTTTTGATGTGTGTTTGGATAACCTTCACCTTTTCCATCATATCCTCAACATGTTCTTGGACTATGAGTTTTCATTCACTAAAATCATCCCAACAAGTTGGTGTGGGACATCTCTTTCCATATAATGCTTCATATGGTCCCATCTATATACATTAATGAAAGATATTGTTATATAAAAATTATACCATAGGTAAATATTGATCTCACATACCTTGAAAGTCATGTGAGAAAGATATCAACATGTCTTATAAGGTTTGTATAGTCCGTTTTGAATGTCTATCAGTTTGAGGGTGGTAGGTAGTGCCCAAATGATGTTCAGTATGTTGGGACATCTGAAGACTTTTCCATAATCTTTATGTAAAATGGGGATCATGATCAGAATAAATCAATAAGGGTACTCCATGAAGTCTTACAACGTCATTAATATATAATCTTGATAAACGTTCAATCGGTAAATCTTCTCTTATAGCAAAAAAATGTGATGACTGGTAAGACGATAAACAATGACCCATATTGTTCCATTACTTCTAGGAGTCTTTGGTATCCCAATAACATAGTCCATCGTAATATAATCACATTTACACTCAGGTACGGGAAGAGGTTGCATGACTCCTCTAGGATGTTTTCGTCCATCTTTCACTTTTTGAAAAACCATACATCTCGACCCAAAATCAGCAATCTCTCTATTTGTGTTGTCGTACCAAAAATGTTCTTTCAAATATATATACATCTTAGAGCTACTAGAAAGTATAGGGAAATTAGTGCTATGAGCATCATCCAACAATTCTCTTTTCAAATCAAGTATATCGGGAACACAAAGTCTCTTCCTAAATTTCAATACCCCATCTTCATATACGAAGATGTTCAATATCTTATCGTCCATAGCTTTAATTTTCTTTTGAAATTCCTCATCACCAGACTGAGAACTTTTTATCCATTCTAATAAAGATGGATTAGAATCCATTTGAAAAGGTATTGAGGTTTTACTATCCATGATTATTCCCATGTCCATCTTTACTAGATCCATGAAAATAGGATCTCTTTCTACTCTCATATTGTTCAAAACTCTGTGATCCTTTCTACTCAAAGCATCCTCCACCTCATTTTCCTTCCCTGGTGGTTTTTTATAGTGTAATCATATTATTTGAGTAGTTCAATCCATCATCTTTGCCTCATGTTGATTTCTTTCTATTAGAAAATATACTTCAAACTCTTGTGATCAGTATATATCTCACACTTTTCACCATAGAGGTAGTGTCTCCAAATATTCAAATCAAATATTAAGACTGAAAACTCAAGATCATGAGTGGGATAGTTTTGTTCATGAATTTCAAGCTGTCGTGATGCATAGTCAATAACTCTATCATTCTGTATAAGGACACATCCATGTCCTTTCTTTGAAGAATCACTGTAAATAAAAAACCCATCATTCCCTGATGGTTGTGTCAAGATAAGATCATTGACTAATATTCTCTACAGTTACTCAAAATAATATTTACAATCTTTTTGTCCAAACAAATTTAACCCATTTACACGTGAGTTTTGTTAATGGGTTAGCCAATCGGAAAAAATTCATGACAAAATGCCGATAATGACATGATAAACCAATAAAACAGTCTACCTCAGTTATACTCGTCGGTGCTGGCCATTTTTGGATTTCTCTTTTCTTTGAAAGATCAACAGAGATTCCATCCTTATAGAAAATATGGCCATAAAACGAAATCTCTTGAAGCTAGAATTCACACTTGCTAAACTTCCCATATAATTCATTTCTTCTAAGGGTTTTCAGAATGGTGCGCAAGTGATTTTTAGTATCATCATAGATTTTGGATTATAACATGATATCATTAATAAATAACACTAAAAATCATCAAGATATTCCTTGAAAACTATGTTCATTAGATCCATGAAAACAGAAGGTGTATTAGACAGCCAAAAAGGCATTACTATAATCTCATAATGCTCGTACCTGGTTCAAAATGTTATTTTCAGAATGTCTTCCTTCTTCACACACAATTGAAGATATCCAGATCGAAGGTCAATAATTGAAAAATATTGAGCTCTATGAAGTTGGTCAAATACATAATCAATGCAAGGTAGGGGAAACTTGTTCTTTAATTTTAATGTATTGATCTCCCTATATTCAATGCAAAACATCATAGATCCATCTTTCTTCTAAACAAAAACAATAGGGGCTCCCCATGGAGAAACACTGTAGTGAATAAATACCTTGTTACGAAATTCCTCTAGTTTTTTCTTTAGTTCCACTAATTCCATTGTGTCCATTCTACAAGGTGTGTTCGATATTGGCCTTGAACCAAGAATTAAATCAATGGAAAACTCAATTTCTCTTTCTAGAGGATGTCCACGTAAATCTTTTCGAAACACATCAACATATTTTTTCACTGTGGATATGTCGTCTATTTGAACATTCCTTTACTCACCAATATTTATTTCATTCTATTCCTCCCCAATAATTGAATTTAGTTGAGCTACTGGGGGTAGATCTAAATTAGAATTAGGTGATGACATTTTTTCTCTAACAATAAGGTACTCCTTATCATAATCGAGAATTGTAACCTCATTTTTCTTATAATAAAATTTCGCATCATGGTCTGAAAGCCAATCCATACCAATGATTATATCGAATTCAATCATTAGTGTGATGATGATATCAGTTGATAAAGAACATTTATATTCCCTAATGGGAACTGATTCATCAAACATTGTTGCTATGATACTTATCTTAAGTGTTTTGACTGACAACTCCATTGTTAATTCAAATTGAAAATAGCTAATTTTCATAGAACACTAGGAAGATATGAAATAATTCGATGATCTAGAATAAAAAAAGCATTGGCTAAACATGAGGAAACCATTAAATTACCTACAACCATGTCTTTCGGAACATTAACCTCAGTAGTAGTTATCACATAATCTTGGCCTTGATCCGTTGACCTTTTTTTATGTAATTTTCTCTAACACTTAATACATTCATTTCCATAATTCCCCTTTTCTCTACCATTATTGCATTGAACATTGAGGGCCTCTTTCTCCCCATTACAATCATGAGTTTGCTGTCTTTTTTTCCTAAACTTGTAACAGACTCTCATTCCCTTCAGGAAAGTACCAGTGTGTTTCTTCCCACATTTACTATGGGAAGAATATTCAACTTTTCCCTTGTTACCCTTATTTCCATTTCGAGGGTGTTTAACAGATCTCTTTTCCTCTTCCTTTTCATTAAAGTAGTATGACTTTGAGAATTCCTTTTCTGTCTTAATAGAATATGAGAAAATATCTTTTTTTTATGAGAAGGATTGTGAGACTAATGCTCGATGGAGAAATGGTTTTAACCCATCAAAGAAACCATCAATATTACTTCTAGAGTTATTTATATAATCTACAACACTCCTTTTTATCATTGTAATGTTATCCTCATATTTTTCAAAATTCTCATCCTTTTTATGTCTTAGACTCCAAAATTTCCTTTCCATATCTGCTCGATGGTCATGAGGAAAAATATTTCTCTAAGAAAATATCTTTAAACTCCCTCTATTCCATATTTGATACATCATCATCTTCCTTTGTATTTTGAGTCAATAACCACTATTGATCTGCATCTCCCTTGAGGCAATAAACTTCAATGACAACTTTTTTCCTTTTTATATTCCCCAAAGAATGAAATATTTTATCTAAGGAACATGTCCATTTCTCATCTACCCATGTATTTTTACTCTCATTGAATTTTGTTGGCTATTTCCTCATGAAGCGTTCTAAAATTGAGCTTCCAAATTGTGGACCATGGTGCTCCATACGGGCAAAGTTATTATTCATAACCTGAGTGAGTTGTCCCAGTATGGTGACATGTTGATCTGCAGCAGTTGCATCACCAGCTCCACTATAATTATATTATGTAGTAGGGAAATCCCTACAGTGATTACATGAATTGATATGGTTTCCATTCCTTCTAATAGGAACTATTTTTAAACAATGGAATATACTAGATTATTTAAAGAATCACAATACATAATTTTTATCTTGGAAAATAGTTAACCTAAATTGAATAGTTTATGGATATAATCCATAACCATAAAAATGTTTTCATTGATGAAGTATATACTCATAAATCCATGATAATGGTTTTTAATGAAATTGAGAATTATCCTAAGAATATCCCCTGAGAGTCATAACCAAGAGTGTGACAAGGGATATTGTCGTGCACCAGTTCACATTCGAGTCTACCTCAAAGTAGTGTTTTCGGGTTTTACCCCTAGGTACATCTATTCTAGAGCCGCCTCTACCTACTCATATTCATACAGGGATGTATTGCTTGTAAAATTAACAAAATCTATACAATAAAAATTTCTAGGAAGTTATTCTATACTAATCCTCAAAGACTATCTTAGGGAAATGTGCTCTAATCAGAGTTTATCTAAATCTAGTTTCCAAGGTTTTTACTAAACATCCAATGATACCAACTGTAACGCACTTACCATAGTTTCCTAGTGTTAGTGCATTATTACATAAATTTAAATTATACAAGGAATTATGTCTCGAATGATAGATCAGTTTAGTATCCTTAGAAATACTAGATACCTTCATATGTTTTACATTACATTATAAAATGAAAAACTACAACAACATTGTCTCCATAGGCCACACTAATATCCCTTAGACTATCCTTGCAGGTCAGTCATAATATACTTCTTCGCATCCTGGGAAAAATAAAACATATAAATGGGTGAGCTCAGATGCACATTAAGGATGAAAATATAGTGGAAATTTTCATAAAAACATATACATTTAAGGCAATGTATAAGACTAAAACAAAAGCCTATTTTAATTGAACTTTAGCATAATAAGGCAATGATAAAATAAAATAATTCCTTTTACTTATTCATATGGATATTCTAGTAGTCTAATATTTATATGTAATATCAATAGCCACTTTGATAATGATTGAATGCAAATTGCTGGAAATGAATTCCTCTGTTAAGGCCTCGCGCCGGGACCTAGGGGATAACTATTACCAGACCCCAACCCGGAAATCCTCTGTAACCATACTCCATCCCGGAGAGACTTTGTAACCATACTCCAACCCAGAGAGCCTTTGTAACCGAACTCCATCCCAGAGAGCCTCTGTAACCGAACTCCAACAGAGAAGGTCTGCTATAACTGGAACCCAACCTAGAGGGCTTACTTTTACCAGTCCCCAACCAGAACCATACTAGTCCATCACATTCATCATAAGAAGAGGTTGAAATATAACATAAACATTCGTATTAAAACTAGTATAATAAATGTAAATACTTTAACCATAAACCATGAATGGCATAAAAATAACTCATCCACAGTCAAACATATAAAAAACCTTACATACAATATGGAATATTTGTATCATAATAAATCGACTCATAAAAAGCATAAAATTTATCCAAGGATGTTGACATAGATGAAATCAAAACTATTTGAAGAAAATTTTACTTTATATTTTGAAATCATTTAAGAGTAACATAATTATAAATAAAAAATTTATTTTGAAAATATTAATATAAGATTGTAAGGGATGCTTCGACGATGTTATAACGGTGGAAAATAGCTTCACCTGCCATGTAAGTTAAAAAAACATTCATACCACAATTTTGTCGAAAAGGTCATAAAGTACCTTATTTGGGAAACGATGAAAATATTCCTTTAAAAACATATAAGGTCAATTAAAGGTATATATTAAATTAACCCACTGTATATTAAATAGTAAAAATTTTTTGAAATACATTTTTTTTATGAAGACACAAATGTGGATGATAAAGAGGTCCCGGTAGATAATTACATTTAAACAACCTCAGATAATTAAGAGATTATTGAATTTAACCTTACCTTGTACTTTTCCTTGGTAGAGAGTAAGTTAAACTCCTTTATAGTGGTCTAATAATTGTTTTCAAATTATTCAATAACCATATACATAAATATGATATCATATATGCTCTTTTAATATTACTTTGTTAATAATATTTTAGTATTATCGTCGTTTCAGGTGTTAACTGATTCATTTTCCATTATATGATTTGATACATAAGTCTTGTTTGTTATGGATAGGATGTATAGTATTCATATCCAGAATGATATCTGGTCTTTATAATAATTTTTATTCATCAAATAGAAATTATTCTTGAATGGTTATGACGGGGAATGAATCTCATCGTGTTCGTGGAGATGGTAATCCATACGTACGCACAAGGGACAATATCATTATATTGATGGTGAGATCGTATGTAATTGGATATTATATCATATATAAATAATAATTAACATGTTATATTTATTATTTACATCAATTATACATCGTTATTATACCCATCCAAATAGTGAAGTGTTGAATGAAAAACTACACCATGACGTGGAGACGGTATTCCATACGTACACACATATGGTGACTTCGTCATTTATATGATGGATGGAATAAGGAATATGGTTGCACAATTTTTATAATAAAATCAATGTATATAGAAGATATTGGATTTAGTATTTTAGAATGGAAACAACAAGGAAAGAGGAAGTGGAAGAAGAAAAGAATTTGAAAGAGGTGTTGAAATATTTACCGCTACTTCGGGTTCTTCCTTTTGATATGATCAAAAAGGTTCTTTAAGTTGGATTTCAGACCAAATTAAGGCCTCTAGGATGAATTGAGGGATGTTGGGATGATATTTGGGTAGGGTTTGGCTGATCCAAATGGATTTGGATGTGTGAATTTGAGAGTAGGGAAAGTGCACTGTTATAAGAGGGGTGAGGGGAACCATAAGAAAAACATAAAATATTATTTTATAATAAATTCATATTCGATTTATAATGGCTCCAAAATGATTTATTTCGAGTATAAGGTGGGGATGGGTCTCCATACTCTCAACCAATAGGTTTTAGACAGGTTTGGGTCGCCATATTAACCTTACCTTTTAGATTTTACTCTTAGTTAAATAGTTTGACATTTTCCATGCCTCTTGTTATTTTTATATTATATGGTTAATAAACTTACTATAAACATCCAATAGAACCCCAAGTGGTTAATTGTTTATATATATATATAACCTTATCTATGTAATTTTTCAAAAAATTATATTTTTAGTAATATTATATCAATTCATTATATAATATTTGTTTCAAAAACTCCTTTACGTCAATTTTGACAATATTTAGTAATTAATTTTTGTTATGGTCCTAAAAACATTATTAAATCGAACTAAATTAATTTAATAAATCCTAACATGTAATATTAACCTAGAATTTTTTTTAATTCATCAAAATTATCAAATTAAATTTCTTTGGATATTTATAATATCAATTATTTTAATCATTCATTAATAATGTAATTATTGCATCATCATTGTGCCAGATATAAATTTCATTATTCAATGTCTAAAAATTATCAATAAAAACCATTATGTAGGAAATATATTTATTTTTCAAATTCATATTTATAGTCGAATTTATCTAATGTATAACCCTATAATAAAAATGGTTTAGTTAGTAGACAATGATTTTAAAACTTTTAAATCTTTTTTAAATAAAATAATAACAAATGTCGTAATCTAATCCATGTGGACCAAAGAGGTTCATATTTTATTCATAAGGTTGTTTCTGGTCTAATTGTACTTATCCAATAGAAATAATACATTTTTTAGGGTAATTATGATATCATTTTTACCCCTAATTACCATATTTACTTTTAACCGTGGTAAATAAAAGTTAAAAGTAACTATTCACCAGAAATTATCTTCATCTTATTGAACCACATTTTACTTACTGATATTTACTGTGTCTCACAAAATTTTTAAATTCAACTCATAGAAGTAGTAAAATAATGTTTTATACAAATTTGAAAATGCTCCTTTGAGATGGGTAAAAGTTGGTAATAGTTCGATAAACTTTTATATATATCTAAACTTATTATAAAATGAATCCAATTAATTACGTTGAACATATATAGGTATTATATATCTATTTAGAAATAAATTAAATTTAAATAAAATAATTAAATATTTAGTTAAAAATTCATTTTTAAACAATAACGCAATGTCTTTTCCTATTCAGAAAAAATTGAATGTTTTCAGAAAAATAACAAAAATTCACCCTAAGAGAATTTCGATATTCTGAATCCAAAAATGAGGTCTATTTTAGATGATAAAATTTATAAAATTTCAAAAAGTGGGTATTACTATTCATAACGGCTTGTTTGATTGGTTGTGGTGTGTTTGAACTCGATGTTTTGTACAACACAAGCTATTTTATTTTTCAAAGGGAAACGTACCGTCAAAGCTTGGGGTGTTACAAAAATAGGTTGTATGAAGAAAAGATAATGTTTTTAACTATGTGATTTTTAATTCTTCTTCTTACTCTATTAAATGTTCATTAATAATGAAAATATATTAATACCAGTATCTCCAATATATGAATATATTAATATGTTAATTTCATAACATATATCCATCTCTGTTTCCATCATATAGTATAAAAACCATTATTTCTATACATGGAGGACTATCTCATTGTGAATCGATGTTATTCATTTTCCTTCAACACATCTCATGGATAGATATAATGATGGAGTTATTTTTTATATATCATATTATTGTTGAAATTGTACCTGTTAAATTATTATAACACATCTACCATCTTACCTTCCAACCCATTAAAAAATAATAACGTCACCCCTGTGTACAATGAACTACCGTCTTGCGAACTGATGTCATGCCTTTTTCCATTTAAATTATAACCGTATGGTAATAATGATAGATTAAATAAATATATATGATATTTGTAACATAATTATTCCTATGTAATAAATTCATCACAAATAACTTTTTGATCTCCGTTATGTGGGGGATACAATAGCATATTTCATCTGTATGACAGACTACAACCTTGCGAATATATGTGATTCATTTTTTACTAATGAATTCAATGGATGGTAATAAGTATAAATTTAATTAATATATATATAAATATATATATGTTAAATAAAAATAAAAATAAAAATTTAATATATATTTTTATTTTAATTTTTCTCTGTTGAGAAAATAGAAATAGTGTTCATGAATACGTATGACCTACCATCTCAATGAACGGTTTATTTCATTTTCCATCTATATATTTTATATATTAGAATAAACTCATATATAATAATAAATATGAAATTTATATAATGGTTAAAATACTAAGAATTACTAATCCATAATAAAATTAAGGGGAAATAAAATTAAAAATCAAAACACGCATGAAAACAAATCATTTATTACATTAAACATGATTTTAATAAGGAATTATTATAAAATGGGTGATATAAGGTCCTAAATAAATCATATATGGTATGATATATATAATTATGTTTCTATAATAAATGTATAATAAAAATAAATTTATTATATAGGCTATTCTAACTAAATGAAGGAAGTCAAGACTTAAGGTGTGTGATTTCCAACTCACTTTTCACTAATATGTGACACATATTGTACTTGTAAAAACCAAAACGTATCATAAATAAAGAGTTCATATTAACAGATTAATATTCATTAAATAATATAGTGATCCATTCTAGAATCATTTAGGTTTAATTCCATTGGACACATGGAAACATAAAAAACTAGTCTATATGTGATCTATGTCATCTCCCACTTTTTTTTCACAACTAGCACAATTCATAGACATATAATACATAATAAAATTCATTATAACATAGGGAAATAAAAATTAAGAAATGGTGAGAAAAAATTCTTTTTATGGGTAAACAAGGGTGATAGAAATATATCATGAGTATAAGGGTGAAATAACATGAGAATTATTTTTTCAAACCATACCCTACATATAATAGATAATAAACATGAGTTATGGAATAACTCATGGATGTTCAAAATATATGATTTGTAATGGAATCAAAGAACATAATCTATGAGAATAGAAAACATACATAATGCATTGATTTGTTTAATAGACATAAATATATAAAATTGTTTCATTAATTTTTTAAGGATAATTTCCAAGACTATTATAGTGTAATGTATTCACTCGAAAACCCATCATATTATTCAATGTTCACTCTAAAGACTATGGTCATGGGGGACAAGGTAATGTGAGATTCTCCGTTTTGGTGGCTTCGTCCCTAAGTTCTCTAGATCCTTTTGGGGGTTCTTATTAGGGTTTAATCCTAGTTTATTTTTAGGGTTTCATACCACTTTGTTCCCTCCCTAGTTCTTTTTTCTTATAGTTTTGGGTTCCTTAATTTTTTTATGTTATTATGGTTCATCCCATGGTTTCCCTTCCTTTTTCCATGATATTATTTCGGTTAGGGCTTCATCCTAATTTTCATTTTGGGCTTCATCTCATTTCTGTTCCTGGATCCCATTACAGTTTCATCCAAATATTTTTTCCCCTCTAGGTATTTATTATTATATAGGGTTTGGGTTATGATATGTTGTTGCTTCTAGTCATTGGTCAGGGATGTAGTTATTTTAGGCTTTTTTATATCATTTTTATTAGTTTTCATCATTGGTAAGAGGTTGAAGTCTGCAGTGACATGTTCCCTAGGATATTTTCTTCTTTTGGTCGGTTCACAACCATGATAGTGGGTTCTAGTGGACATTTCAGATGTCACCACATTGTTTTTGGTTTGGTACTAAGGTGACAGGCACATCAGTGTGTCCTGATCATGGTGACTCCTTATCAATTATTCTAATCCCATTGTATTTGGTGGATCTGTGATATAGACAACGACGATGAAGATGATTTATATGTCTTAGTGGTGATGATGAATACTTCTCAAATGGTGAAAATTGATTCTAAGAGTGTCTTTTAAATAAAATTTGGGTGTTCTTTCCAATGTTGATGATGGTTTAGGGTGGTGCACTATTGTGATGATGATGGTGATCACATGAATAATGTGGGTTTGTGGAGGATGTATCATGACAAAGATATTATGGTTGAAGTATTTGGTATCTAAGTGTGAATCACAAGGCTCATAAACTAACATATGATAATGGTCACACTATTTTATGAATTCCAAATTTGAAATAGTTATTTTGTTTCATCGGTGGAATTTTACAGTCGATGATGGTGATGATGATGAGACTGTGGAAGGAATATGTCATCTTTCTGGCCATCTTAGGTGGGGACATGATGCATATGTCATGTGGACCAAGTTTCTATATATAGATTTTTGAAATTTGAAATTTAAATTTTTTGTTTGAAGGTGATGTTTATTGGATTTTGAAGTAGGCATATTGTGGTGATCTTATTCTATAAAAGGATTTATGTGTTGGGGAATTTGTTAAGGTTCACAAATATCCATTAAATGAGTTATTAGAAAATAATGAAATATTGATTGTTGTGTGGTGTATACAAAAAATAAGAATAGTATACTTGGATCATATCCCTAGTAATGCATATGTAAAGATAATGGATTTCATGTTAAATAGAAAATAATTTTCCACGATCTGTTGGAACATTTCCTGAGGAAAATATCAATTCCACTATGAAAATAATTTAAAATAAAAAATATTTTCAAAACCCTTTTCTTAAAAAATTAACTTAGAAACTTATAATGGAATATTTAGAATTCTTTTAAATTATTTCTTAATCAAAATATCCATTTTATTTTCAAATTCAATTTCAAAAAAAATCCTAAAACATTATGGAAATCCTTTTTATTTCAGAATCATCATTACAAATTATAAATTAATATTTCAAATAAATATTTGGCTATGACAACGAAAATTACCATTTGTATCATAGTTGTAAAAATAAAAATTCTGTTAATATTTTCATTAAAATATAAACGGGAATTGTTTTGAAAACAACATTCAAATTCCTTTTAATGATTTTTTCAAAAAAGTTGGATATGGGAAAAAATATCAATAAAAACGTATTTGGATTTTTTAAAAATATTATTATTAGTTTTTTAGAAAACATTGATATAAAAGAAAAATAATTTTTGACCGAAGTGAGAAATGAATTCTGTTTAAATTAAAAAAACTTATTTTGGACACTTGAGAACATAGAGTGGAAAATGAAAGGGAAAACATTTAATCTAAATAAAAAAACAATAAGATATGAAAATTAAGGAGTTTTATGAGATATTATAATAATATTTCATCATCATAAGGATAAAAAAATAATAGTAATAAATAATGAGATTGTAAAATAAAACCATTACCACTTTGGTAACATTGAATCATAATAAAAATTAAAGAATAAATTTATGTGAATCAAATAATACAATTAAAATAATTTTTTTCATGATATTTAATGTCAAAAGGGTTTTTTTATAAATATCATATTTTAAGATAAGTGCATAATTTATGTTAAGTCCCAAATAATACTAATTGATATGAAAATCCCTTAATGCTTTAGAAATATTTTTGATAATAAGACCTAATGAAACATAACATAAAATTAAACATTAAATATCATGAAAATAATTTTATTCATTAACTAATTTGTCAAAGTGGATGTATAAATACCACCCAAAAGAAACCAGTGGTGAATATGGAAATGTCTCTAAAAATGTGACACTAGAAATTTCATACCTCAATTCTCAACTATGTTTATACATGGTCGAACATCCTAAATAGTAAATATAGTTTTATTATTCATCTACTATTAAAATATAATTATATATATCATTCTATATATGATATTCTTATGAAATTTTATTACCTTTTTGTTAACATTTTTTAAAATCACATTTTAGGTAATAACTACTTTTTTATGTATGTTTTCAATATTTATTATCAGTAACCATACCTTGATTTTAAGATCAAATATCTTTCAAGTTACATACTTATATATTAATAAATTAAATTTATTTTGCAAGGTTTTCCTTCATTTTTTAGTATTGGTGGATGAGTTTTGTTCTGAGAAGGAGAATATATGTTCTCTAAAATAACCTAAATATCATGGATTTATGTTTATTTGAATTAATGGATTATTGTTATAAATGTGTTAAACAACATTATAGGGAGTTTTTATGAGATTATAAGGAATTAGAGGTGGGTTTAGGACCATCAATAATGTTGGGTTGAAAACTATTCACTAGACAATTATATTAAGTTTTACTACTACCAAGCACATCATGATGTGATGTGGTTACACATCATGAACCAAATTCAGGTTATGTAATTATAAATCGAGATAATTATTAAGTCGATGTTATGAGTTTTTCATCATATCCCATTAATTGATAAATACATGATGTGAATCACTAATATGCCACTTAAGTCTCATCCCCAATAGTTTTATGTTTTCTAAGAATATGAATATTTAAATTTTTCAGTGTATCCCTTCATCATATTAAAACCTAATTTTCTATTGGATATTTTGGGTCAATTCCTGCTATTCCAGAAATTCATTCTATATATTTCATTCTCATTGAGTTTTTCTATCTAATTTCTTCCCACTCTTCTATTTTTCTCCATCATTTTAGTGGAAATATTTAAGCTATAGTGGTATCAGGTCTGACCTCAATTTTTTGTGATCTAGTTTTCATTCATTGATATCAATTTTCTTTTTTCACATTGGAATCTCCCATTGTTGTAGATGCGTTAATCATCAATTAAAGGTCTGGGATATAAAATCAAACCTTTTTTGAGTATGCTCAATATTGGAATTACATAAATGTAATGTGGGATCTAATTAACATGTTAATTGATTAATTATAAATCATGTATTGGATTATTTATTGTATTCCTTTGGATTCACTTGTTGATGTGACGTGTCTTATGTCTACATATTGGGTGATAAAAACATTGAATAATAATACCTTGGCTAATGTTTTAATGTTTGTTTAGCATGAAATGAAATTATAGGTTATTTCTTGATAAAGAATCTATTGGGGAATTGATTTTTGTATATTTATATGGCTACTGATAAATTGATAAATGAATGAATGTGTAATTGAAATACAGATGAAAATTCTCTCAAATAACCATCGAGGTTTATGATAGGATATTTTGATATCCTTGTTGTTATGACATGTGTTTTATAACATGATTAAATGATTATATAGTGGGATATTACCAATGATACATTGTGAAATTCATATATATATACTGTGATTTTCCAAGAGGTTAAAATCCTTATATAATGGGTTATTCCAAGTGATACATTATGAAATGCATATAAATAGGGCTTTTCTCAGAGGCTGAAATCCTTATATCATGGGCTTAGACCAGTGATACATGTTGAAATTATTATATAGATGGATCATCTGGGTGATTGAATATGACATGGGTAATGGTTATGGTTCACATGGTTCTAATACATGCTCAGAGACCAAGTATTGTGGAGTCGAAGAAGGTTGATTTTTGTACTGTAATAATTGATTATTTAATACAACTATTTATCATTTTATTTCATTCAATTGTTATTAGACTGTATTTGTTAAGATATGGTGGTGTCGGCCTAATGAGTTTTACTCACACCCTACATAGGGCACTATTTGGTACTGAAGATGATTACATGGATGCATATTTGGACAAGTGAAAGGGAAATTGTTGCGGACTATTGATTGCGGGTTGGGATGGTGTTTATAGATGATATTGAAATGGGATTCATGACCACAATCTTTATATAATTTTGTGTCATCTTTTTCTTTTATTTTTAGAATTTTAATTTATAAACATAGATACATCTCTGCATGTCATTGCATGATTTATCATTATTATTTTATTGTTTTCTTATTTACTTTCTTGTGTATTATATATGGGTTCTAATGTTCTTAATCAATCTTATTATATTTATATATGTTTATTATTCCAAGTGATATGTGACTACAAACCAGGGGATATAGTTAGCCTATTATAAATATCACACCCTCAGTGCAAGTCGATAGACTCTAGAATATTAGAAGGCTTGCTTGAGATCCCGTAACCAACCCAGTTTGGCAATGTGAGAGGGTGTAATATTGAGGGATGTTACAATGTGGTATCAGATAATGTTTTTTCTTTTTTAATTCTTTATTTTTTTCGAAATGGGATAAATGATATTAGGATGTATGGATACATTGTAATGAGATTGTGTGTTAGTTTTTCTAACATATGTACAAGAAAAAAACAGACTACATAGGGATGGTATTTCTATTTTTGATGTTTCTCTATTATGGTTGATGTTATATCACCTTGGGCAATTCACATGTTATGTGATTTTATTATTTCTATATATTTACACTCTTGCCCTAGTAAATAATGATATGTGTATGTATATATAATGATAAGAGAATAGTTATATATTGATAATCATTGTTCATAAAATAGACATATAGATTGCATGAAATATAAACATTCCTATATGAAATACGAAATGATATACCTCTTATATATATAAAATTAATGAAGATAATTTATATATCATTCCAAAACACTAGTAAGACATGTTTATATATCCCAAATTTAGTGGAATTATGTTATTGTCAACTATTGAGGTTTACGTTGCTATTAAATCCGGAATTCTAAGGAGTACGTTTTTCTTATTGTGTAAATAATTCGTTGTTGTCATCTAGTTGAGTGTCAAGATAGTGGAAATCAGTATGCTCCTAATGCAATTAAGCCTGAGATTCCTATTGATATTTAGAATTTTATTGATGTTCAGCTTCATGATAGCTTATTGAGGGTCATGAAATCTAGAGAAAATTGAGGCTATTCAAACTGAGCCATAGATGTATGATCTAATGAGAGAGTTTTAGCTACAACATCCATATATGTTAGTTTTGGAGGGAGGCCCCTTGGCAATGATGTTCTAGATTGAGCCATTTTAGATTATCATTAAGCACCATGAGATAACTTCAGATAAGATGGTGAATCATGTTGTGTTTATGCTCCATGAGCCTTCCAAGTGTTAGTTGGACATTCTATAGATGACTAAGAAGTTTGAGGAGTTATATTATAAATTATTCAATATAATATAATTTCCCAAATTCTATACAAAGATGTTAATGGATAATGAGGCTCACTAGTTCATGAATCTAACATGGGAGGGCATGTCAATGATGGATTTCACTAAAACATTCACAAACTAAAACACTTTACATTATCATTAGATACATAAGAAATTTACATGGAGAGACATTTTTAGGATGGGATTTATTAAGATATCAGTAAATGGGTGAAAATTTTCATCTGATTATCTTTTCAGATATAATGAATGAGGCACTCTTCAAAGAATGGAATTTCAGTGTCAACCCATGAAATAGGAATACTACTTTGGCAGGGTGAAGTAGGTGAAATTTTTCTATTAAAATGATGTTTCATTATAAAAATTGTATGCAAGAAAATAATTTTCAGAATGTTCAGGTATATTGACTTCCAACTTAGGACCATGTTTCATTGAAATTATTTCTGTATGGTAAGATGAGCCACATAGTAACTTAGTGCCCGTAACTCCCTTTGGAGTGACATACTTATTATAGGATTGGATATAATCACATTTTTGGTCATATATTTTCATATTAGAATAGTGAAAAGGGTCTAGGATAGGTACCACAATATGGGAAGGACTCAGATACTCCTCAGTAGAAAGGTTTCTATAGTTTTACAAGATCTTCAAGTCACTGGAGGGGATGTGGTACCCCAATATAGGAATAAAAGCACCATTAATAGTGAATAGATCAGGGGATTCATACTAGAGTCGAGGGTAGAGGGTCTCGTAAGATGCCTGTTATAAATTATACTATAACTTTTGTGTATGTAGGAACATCTGCCGAAAAAGGTATGATTCTTATTTCATAAACAATTTCTTACATTTTTTGGATATAGGAGCATCACTTTGGTTTTGATCTGCACATTTTGCAAATATTTGGCTATTGTTTATTCAAATCTTTGATGATGTCTTGATCATAGACACAATGTTGTGAGTGTGTTCGGAGAATATCAAATGTTTTATGGTGTTTTCTATAGAAATTGGTGGCTACCATTTCATTTGGTAACTATTTGTGGTGGAAATTATAGGTTTTTATATGATTCCTGGCATGGATTAGCTAGTTCTATACCAGAATCATAATGAATATTAGTGAATTTGTGTTTCATTTCAATGTCCAGAAAGTAGAAATTATTCTCAACAAGGCAATTTGGATCCTTATGTTGTTTGTGTAGGATGATGTAGATTGAATTATATCATATCTTAGATATCATGTCTTGTTCCATATGATGGAGGAATGTAGTAGAATTATTTTCCTCTAGTGGAAACAATTTTTATGATGTATTTCTTAATAATTTCTATGAATTACCACCTGGGCAGGAGATTCAGTTCACGATAGAGTTAGAGACTAGAGTATAGTTAGTTTCTATTCAAACTTATAGAATGAAACCTGTGAATTTCCAAAAGATAAATGTTTAGTTGGATTTTCTAGAAGTAAAAGTTTTCACATAGGGTAGTATGTGTCCATGGGGTTCTATAGTTGTTTTCCCTAATAAGGCTTTTGGTACCTTGAAATTATGTGGGGATTCTCATAGATTAAACCATATGATGGTCAAGAAGAAATATCTCTTTCCATGTATCAAATATCTATTATATAATTTTAGATGAACTAAGATCATATTCATGTTATATTTGAGATTTCGGTAACCTTAGTTGTGAGTGAGACATCGAGACACAACTCAAACTACTTTTAGGAGTTGGTATGGATTATATTAGTTCATAGTGAAGTATTTTTGGTAGAAAAATGAACAATAATTATTCATGTCTATGATGAATTAGATATTTCATCCTTCTCCAGACTAGTTTCTGGTGGTTTTTGTAGATGATATATTTTAGTACTCCAAGTAAGTAAAAAATCATAAAAAACATCTTGATATCATATTGAGTAAAATGATTGAGAATAAACGTTATTCCATTATAAGAATATTATATTTATGGATTGATAAAGTGGGATTCTTGGGCCATGTTATCTTAGAGGCTGGTGTTTTAGTGGAGTGAGAGAAGGTTGCATCCATTGTATCATATGAGGACCCATGACTGTATTTGAGATTCATAGGTGTCTGGGTTTAGCTGGTTATTATTAGATCTTTATCCACAAATTCACTTATATTGGAGAACCAATGAAAGGGTTGAACAATAAGGGAGTAATGTTGGTTTGGTCAGATGATTTGGAGAGATATTTTAGGTGATGAATGACCCGTTTACCTCAGCACATATCATTACTTACCAATATTGGGTAAAGAATATATCATGTATTGTGATGAATATAGATTTAAACAAAGAGTACTTCTAATGTAATAAGATCAAGTGGTTTCATGTTGTTCCTAACATCTAATATTTTATAGGAGTAATTACCCTAACCATGAATTGGAGTTATCTATATTTGATACCATCCATGAGTTTTTAGAGACACTATATTTTCGGTGAGAGGTTTGTGGTGTACATGAAACCCAAGCACCTCAAGTGCATCTATTATCAGTTTTACCTAAACCATTAGTAGAGTATATGGTCCAATTGTCTACATTCATTCTATTTCAAGTTCGATCATACAGTAGGAAAAGGAAATGTTTTTGAAGAATCCTTATGAAGGAAGATATGGATAGACATAGTGTGGGAGTCTTGTGATGTGTTTTGGATGATAAAAATATTTCTATACATGTATCTAGATATTAAGAAGTCCCATGGATGACAATATTTGACTTCTACATCAATTATACATATTATTTTGGATGAGATCAAGGTTGAGAAGTTATCTAATCTTGAGAGAATAGTTCTGAGAGGTAGCATATATAGTGGAGAGAAACCATCAGGATGGTCTCTTTGTAGTGACAATTATATTATTTTCCATAGCCATGTAGGGGTTTCTAAAAGACTACAATAGGATCTTACGAGAGAGCTTCAATATTCAATATGAGAGGTACATTCTTGTTTGAAAATGTTCTGTCTTGATATCTATTAATAGTACTAGTGGACATGAATGATGAAAGAGGTAGCTTGTTTTTTTGGAGATATGTTTCACTAATCAGTAGGTAAAATACGTATTTTAGATCATGGATAGACTGTTATAGACTCTTCCCTTTCCATTTTAGAAATAGGATGACGTCACTATTGATTTTTTCTAGTAGGATAACCCTGAAACTCGAGTAAGAATGATATAGTATGGGTGATTGTTTATTGATTGACGAAGTTAGTACACTTATTACCTATCAGGGAGACCTTCATTGTTGATGATCTGGGTACTATTTACATGCATGGGATAGTTTATTTCATTGTTTTTTAATGAGTGTCATTTTAGGCAGATCTGGTCATTTCCCATCATAGTTTTAGTATGTTCTTTAGAAGGCTCCCGGATCAAAGGTTGTAATGATTATACCTTATAATACTGATATTGATTGTCAATATGAGTGGACAATTCGGGTTCTGGAATACATGCGTCAGTCCTTCATTTGGGTTTCAATGGGTCCTGGTAGAAGCATGTGTCACTCATGGAGTATTCATATAATACAATATTCTAGGAATCGATCTATGATGTTCATTTCGAGGATTTATATCGAAAAGTCAATCTGTTTGGATCATTATTACTTATATGTAGGTGAGTAAGTTCTTGTTGGATCTATTCTTGTGTAAGATACATCTAAGATAGTTTAGTTGATCCGAAGGTGGTTGGTGACCTTACAGAGTTGGAATAAATCCTATGATGAATTTCAGAGACAACCTATGGAGTTCAATTTTAGTTTTCTTATTTTCCTTTGTGGGTCACCGAGGTTATGGAAAACCATTTTAGGAACAAATGAAATATCGTGCCCATGTTTTTTATGTTATATGATAGGTGGATAGGGTTAGTCTAGTGGCATACCGATTAGTCCTTCCACAACACTACAATTTCCAAAATTACAAGTTTCACTTGTTAAAGATTCATAGATAATATATTGAGCTTTATCATGTGGTAGTTATTAGGGATTTTGAGATATGGGTTGATTCATCCTTTTAGAATCATCCCATATGAATTTTGGACCATTGTGAGATCTCTCTATGTTGTAGGACAATACCTATGGTTCGAGTGTAGTGGAATTATGGTCATTTTTGGAGGATACAAGGGAGATGGGGTCTAATATGCCAGCATAGTGGCCAGACATGTTCACTGACACCCCATAAAGATAAATGTAGGAGCATGGGGATGACCTTTTATATTGTTAGGAGGTTATGTGATCCCATATCTTTCTAGGTATGTCCATCTTTCAGTTTTTAATTAAGAATATTTTGTTGGTTTTTTACTTTTTCATTAAACGATGGTTGTTCAATCTTATTCAGAAATGGAGACCCTTTTTAGGGAAAATGACACAATATGCAAGGTTGTAATTTATTTGAATTAATACAGTATAGTTATAGAAGTGATAAATGGTATTATAATGGTTCTATGTGAGTTTTTACGGATTCATTTATGTGTTGGGAACTTTCAATGAAAATAGGCTCAAAATAATTCACTAGAAAATTACAGACCATGTATATTTTACACGATGCATAAAAACTGCTAGGCAGAGGCTATGAACTAGTTCATAGAGGGATGTGGTTACATGTTTTTAACCTAATGAATGAAATCTAAATATCAATCAGGATAAATATTAACTTTATGGGATGGTTTTTTATCACATCCCATTAATTGAGAAATAAAAATCATGAAAGGTTTACATGCCATTTATGTCTTGGCCCTAGTGGTTTATTTGTGCCTTGTGCCTGATTCATTCATTTATTGGTTAATCCCTTCCTGATATTGATACCTAAGGTGTGAAAAGTTATTTGGGGTCCCCACCCTATATTCCAAGCTTTAAGATTCTGTATTTAATTCCTAGTGAGTTGTTTTTCCTAGGTTTTCACCTCTCTGTTGTTATTCCCTTTAATTGTAGAGGAAATATTTTTATCAAAATTTGATATGGTTTAACATTGAGGTTAAGTGATCTAGGTTTCCTTCAATGGTCTCCATCTCCTTCATTTCCATTAGTGTTTCTAATTTTTGGAATTGTGTGAATCATCAGTTAATGGTTGGGGGTATAAAACCAAACCCTATAGTATAATTAATTATGGAGTAAATGAAATATTTTGACTGTACTCATGTGATTTTCAATATTATAAATTTATTCATTGATCATTGATAAATCATGGATTGTAATATTTTTTTTGATTCCTTTAGATTCACTTATTGATGTGACCGGGATTATGGTTACCCATTTGGTGAGAGAACCTTTGAATAATAAGAACATGGATAAGTAATTAAAGTGTGTTCGAATGACATGAGGTTGTAGGTGATAACTAGATATAGAATCACATTGAAAATATCGTAGGGGATATTGATATTGTTATTATAAATTGATAATTGAATTAATGTGAAATTGAAGTATAAATGAATATTCTCATAATCAATCATTGAGGATTATGATGTGATAATGTGATATCCTTGAAATTATGACATGTGTCGTGTTGCATACTTAAATGCTTATATAACAGATTATTCCTGTGGATACATGCTAAAATCATTATAGGTAAGGATTTTAATGGAGGCTTAAATGCTTATATATCTGGATATTCCTAGTGATTCATGTTGAAATGATTAAATATATGGATTTACTAGAAGGTTTTAATGATTATATAGTACTCTTTTCCTAGTGATACATGTGAAAATGATTTTATAATGTGATATTATTGGTTGTTTTATTATTCTACATTTTAGGGTTATGGTTGGCATGATTGTGCTATATGCTAAGAGGTATTTGGGAATGGTGTCGAAGTAGGTTGATTTATGTATTGTATCCATTGAATAATTAATACACCTTATATCACATTATTGTATGTACTTATTATCAGACTAGTTTTTTTTATACATGGTGTTGTTGACATAATGTGTTTTACTCCCACCAAAAAGGTGTCCTATTTGGTAAATGAGAATATTACATGTATGCTGGTTTAGGCAAGGGTAAGGTACCTTATTGTAGATTGTTTATTTCTAGTTGGGCTGTTGTTTGGAGATGGGACTAGTCAAGGATTCAGGGCTATCATATTTGGATATTATTGTGCCATTTGTTTCTTTAAATTTTATTTCATTTTTCTGTGATTTAGATATATCTCTTCATGTCATGACATGATTCATCACTATTTGGTTATTGGTTTCTTATTTACATTACAATGTATAGGGTATTGTTTTCATTATTAATTTTGAATATGATTATATATATTTATGTTTTTTATTTCTTATATTATATGTATCTATACCATGGGTATAGTCTCCCCACATTACATATCACACCCCTTCTTCTAGTCTGTAGCCTCTAGAAAATGGGAAGGTGTGCATGAGGTCCCCTAACCAACCCAATGTGGCCATGTTAGAGAGTTCTAGATTGGGGGATCTTACATTGATCATGGTTCCATCATCTCCCTAATATTAGAAATGATATAAATATCAAATATATACATTATATATTTACTTATAGTAATCCATAAAAGTTAGAAATAGAAACTAAAATACACTATTCATAGAGACGGTTGACCATATATATGCATGAATTCTATTTTCATTTTCTTAATGGATGAAAAAAAATGAAATTTTAATAATATATTTCCATTCAAGAATCATCTTATTTCATATATATCAAATATATTCATTAAAATTACCCTCCTTGTATAGCATTAGTGAAAATGAAGCTCATTACATCGTGAGGCGGTAGTCCAAAATATACATGAATAGTTTTATCATTTCCCTCACAAAATGGAAATTAGGATGGTATATTTGATAATAAAAGTACAAAATTATATTATGTTAAAAATATCATACATATACATTTAATATAAAATTATTACAATATAATTAAAATATAAATGAAAAACACATCACATCAGTTCACGAGGAGGTAGTATGTCCTACACACGAGTGATATTATGTAATGCCCCAACCCCAGCTACTCAGAGTCGGTGCCTTACTTCATAACATTGGAATGATCACAAATGATCAAGTCTCGAAAGGCCGATTAGTTTAGTAGCCTTGGAAACTCTAGATACATTCATAAGTCTTTCATTACATCATAAAGTATTAAAAAAAATAACATGGTCTTCATAGTCCACACTCATATCCCTTTCTGACTATCCATGCAGGTCATTCATAAAATACTTCTTCACATCCTGGAAAATATTAAAACATTGAAAGGGGTGAGCTCAGATGCTCAGTAAGGATAACAATATTGTGGAAGCTTTCGAAAATAAACATTAACATTTAATGCAATGTATAACTAAAACAAAATCCCTTTTTAAACTTTAACTCTACCATAATATGGCAAAAATAAAATTAAATAATTCCATTTACTTACTCACATGGATATTCTACTAGTCGAATAATCACATGCAATATCTATAACCACATTCATAATGATGGAATGCATAATGCCATACTATCATAACCACGTAGTCAAGGCCTTGTGCCAAGACCACAAATAATATTTTTTCAAGGCCTCGTTCCAAGACACTAGTTTGTTTATGAGACATACCGATGCATCGAGGAGCTATAGCAGGCTCCACCAGTCACTTATTATGTCCAATGCATTCCTCATATGAACAGGTTTAAACATATCATAAACCATAACATAATTGTTTCACATAAAACATGTATAAAGGAAACATAAGATTACCATACTTCAATCACAAGATATCAATACAACAAATTGATGTAATAAAAAGTTTATCAAAACCATTTTCAATACCAACATAAAAGAAAAGTAAAACATGGTATTTATTTTTTCTATTAAAAAAAAGTGTGGCTTGTAGAGGAAGCCCAAACCCAAATAATGGCCATGGCGGTGGAGAAGTCATTGTCGCTGCATACGTACGTCAAGAAAAACATTCCTTTTTTCGTTTAGAAAAACACTTCGTATAAAAATATTCCTATTGAATAAATGTAAATGTCAAAGGGGTTTATACACCGTATAAAGGAAAGTTGTGTATGAAACCAAATATGCTTCAATGAAAGGAAATTGAGACGAAGTCCTTACAAAGATAATTTTTAAAATAAAATAGATCTATTATGTGTATTCACTATAAGTACACATAAAGAAAGTACAAATACAAGATAGGACATAATAATATCATGACATAATTTGAAAGTAGGAGATTATCTCAAAGAATGGTAATTGGGTTAAGAAGTTCCCTTACCTTGTGTCCGAATTCACTCGACCATTCTTTGATCTCCTGAATAATAAAATAGAGTTAATCTCTACCTTCTTAATAACCTTTTTCAAGTTCATTATTTCTTTTTATCACCTATTACCATGTCATGAACATTATGTAATTATTTAAGTTTATAACGGTTGTTTTTTCGATCTTAGGTACTTGAGTCAAAAATAAACTTCTTATAATTAAAAGTTGGTCATGTGGTGAAATATCCATTATATCCAGAATTATATTCATGATTTATATATCATATATCACATATATATCCAGTATATACAGGCATTTATAATATTCCATAAGGTTAAGAGGTAAGAAATGAAATGCACCGTTCATGGAGACGGTAAGCCGTACGTACACATGACCGCTACTTTCATTTCTATTTCATATTTAATGGAATGAAGTTATAATTATATAAAGTTATAATATAATTCCAGTATAATATAATGTATAATACCATTTACTCCATCCTTTATACATCCCACATATGGAATTTACGATTCAAATCACTTTGAGGGGGTGGTAGTCCGCACTTCCTAAAATGCAATTATCGCGTTTACCCATAATGGAAATCATAAAGTATGCCATAAATGAGAAATAAATAATCATTAGGAAAACATAAACATATTATATATATCATATATGAAAATAGTGTCATCAAAATGGCAACCATTAGAGGTGTTAAGAGAATATTGAACAATCATTGTTTCGTGAGGCAGTATTTCGCCACCCACAGAAATAGTATGTTTTTTAACCATTAGACGAAGGTGTGTGTAAGTGTAAACCAAATCCTTATCATAATGACATCCTAGTATATTGTAGATACTGTTGTTTTTACAAAATAATGGAATAAAAAGAGTTTAAGGGGTTGTAGAAGCAAAATAAAGAAAACAACATTAGAGAAGACATTACATTAAAATCGGGAAACTCTTTTTTGATTTGAGCCAAAGCATTCCTTGGGAAGAATTATGCCCAAAGTGTGGATTCTAGGAGTAAGAGAGAGAATTTGGGAGAGTATTTTGGCATAGTTTGTCCGAGCCAAATGGCTTTAATGTGTGAATAAGGTGGTAGTGGTGGGGGCCTTTTATAAGTGGAGAGGAGGGGCACTCTTGGAAAGTAATAAAATGTTACATTATTATACAATGCTTTTTGGATTCTAAAGGTCCCAAACTTATAAAATTAGAGTCACAGGTGATAATTGTTCTAAATATACTTATCCAATAGGTTTTTGACAAGTTTAAGCCTTGTATTTTACATTATCTTTTCATTTTATTTAAATCGTTAATTAATGAGGTAATCGCTGCATCATCATGGTGTCATAAATAATTTAATATATTTAATGTCTCAAAATTATAAAAAAATAACATAATGTAGGAAATCGATTTAGAATTATAATTAATTTTTATAGTCAAATATATGACTTGTATAACTCCATTTAAAAATTGTTTTAGTAAAACAACTCTTGTTTGTGACCTTTTTATTTTAACATTAAATAAAAAGTTATTTATGTCCTTTTCCTACCAAAGTGGCTCCATGGGGTCCCCAAGTTGACCCATGGATTGTCTTGGTCGGCCATGACACACAAAATAGTGGTTGGACAAGTGTAAAGGTGATTCCATATTTTTATAATACTATTTTTACCTTAAATTTCACTAATTACCTTTAATCGCGATTAATTAAACTTAAAAGTTACTATTCACAAAAAAATTATTTTAATCCCATTGAACCACATTTTACATCCTAATGACAACCATGTATGTTGGATTTTTGAAAATCAAATCACAGAAGTGGTAATGTTTCATTTAATTGAAAAATCAGTTTTTTAACTACCACTTAGTGGTTTCACTATTCATCAAAAATTGAAGTTTTTCAGAACAATGCCAAAATTTTACCCTAAGATATAATTGATATTCAGAATTCAAAAATTATGTCTATTTTATGAAATTCCAAACATATAAGTTTCATTAATTAATTTTATAATTAATTCCCGATATCACAACAAATAGCTTGTTTTTTAGAAACAATATATATCAAAAGATTGACAATTGTTTATGTCCAATTTCAAAGTGAAATTAATTATAATGAACACCATTGGATAAAATGGTACAAATATATTCTAATTATAGTTTAAAACCAATAAATAGTATAACTTATCACAGTAAATTATTTTGATTAAAAAATGTGTTTTAAGTAATTTTCACAATTCATAAAAATTTGGAAGTTCTCAGAAAATTACAAAAAAATTCAACATAAGCTAATATCGACATTCCGAATCCAAAAATGAAGTCCATTTTGAAATATAAAATATATATAATTTCAAAAAGTGGGTATTACTATTCATAATGGCTATTTTGATTAATTGTGGTGTGTTAGAACTCGAAGTTGCGTACAATGCAAGCTATTGCATTATTGAATGAGAAGCGTATCGTGGAAGCTCGGGGTGTTACATATTATGGTTTTCCAATAGGTTGGGAGGTAAGAAGTTTGGCATGATATAATAATTATAGAGGTATAATAATAACATAAATATCATATACAAATATTAAATCAATCAATATATCCTACTGTGAGAATTGGTGATGGAAAATAAATAACATCAGTTTACAAGCCCATAGTTTTCCATAAACATGAGCAATGATTTTTGATCCCATATGAGGGAAGATGATACATATTTATTTTTTTAATTTTACTCAAAAAAATATAATTATATGTAATATATTGAGGATTTTATTCCAACGAGTTTTGGTACGAATTTAAGGAGGTGGATGATGAAATATAATAAAACCCTCGGTTAAGACATTTCCTTTAATTCAGTCAACTTATTATGGTTTTCCCCAAAATCATTTCATGGATAGATTTAGAAATACAATAATTATTATAAGATTAGATGAGTTATATAATTATTTTTTGGTTATTCCATGGCTAAAACAATGGGTTTTGAAATTGGGAGGAGAGGAGTTGGGGTTTCCTTTTAGAAGTGAGGTGAGTGACCCACTTGAAATCTCTAAAAATAAAAATGGTAACCTTAATGATCTCATGAAAAAATTCTAAAAATGTATCAATATCTAAAAAATATTTTTTATTGTATAATTATATCCAAAAAACATGTGATGAAAAGGTTTTCAGATTTTTTTACATTAGTCATACCCATTTTTACCCAAACCATGATAATTAAATTTTATAGCCTTTACTATTTTTAAGAGAAAAAAATTATGTTTTACTTATTAGAAAATATATATTATTAAAATTCAAAATGTAGATTGAATTTTTCAAAATTATATTCAAATAAATGGAAATAAGTAATTCAAAATTTATCCCTCCAATGCATTAATGAAATGTGTTTTCCAATGTGAAAATATTCAGTCATTAATAAAGTTTCTATTTCAAAATTCAGTGTGAAATTAATTAAAATTACTTAAATTTTATTAATATATATATATAATGAACTACCTTTACTTTTAATACCTTCTTAAAACAAATTTTATGTATATAAAATATTTAAAACAAATATCCATTGTTAATAAATCCAGTATTTTCTACTATTCATTAAAAAAAATTAGATTTCTTGAAATTTAAAAAAATCACATTATTATAATTTTGAAAATTATGATTTAAAAATGAATTTTATTTTTTAAAAATAATTTTTTTAAATGTGTAAAAATTTAATTTTAAAATGAATTCGTAAAACGCAACATAATTTATTTTAGAAATATAATGTTGTGGAATAAAATTGGTTTAATTCATATGTATTATCTAGAAAATCCATAACATGAATGTTATATAATATATAAATTAAATTAACATCATTAAAAAAGTTATTTATTTAATTTATTGAGGTAAAACACATTTTTGTGAATAAAAATCATTTTCCAAAAAAAATTCAAAAAGATTTTATTTACATTTTAAATAACTAGTCACCATAAAATTAATAATATATAAATTTTAAAACCATATTACTTCATAATTATTTTAATTCAATTCATACCCTACGTTTCAATGGAAAATTTATAACTATCATATTAAATAATAATATTATAATTGTATGTCAAGTTTTGATTAAACTCGGTGTCACATATATCACTAACTATAGTCATTGTTGTGTGTAATGAAAGCTAAAAAATGTGTTTTGGGTAAAACAACATAAAATTATAATTTCTTAAAATGAAAAATATCAAAAATATTAAATTTATTTGAAAAACATATTTCACCAAATCAAAGGGGGTTATAATATTCACTACATAATCAATAAAGGATGATTATATACTACCCATGATTGTATTTGATGATACCTATCCTAAAAAATCTTTGAATATATTAATTTTAGGATCTATCTTTCTTGGGGTTTATGCTTCAAAATTTACCAATGTGGTAAGTATTTGTTTTCTCAAGCTTCCTTCATAGAGACATATGTTGTGTTATGCACCTATCTAATTTAATAGAAGTGAATATAAAACCCCTTTCAAATGAAATATATTGAATTAAATAATTATAATGACATTTTATATTTAATTTACTAATATTATTTTATGATGTTTTTGATTCAATGTTACCAAAAATGTATGTTTTTTATTTAATCGCATCATTTATTGATGTTATTGATGTTTAATCTTTCGATGTGGAAATATTATGATCTATATCCCAATAAATGCATTTATTTTCTCCTAATATAGATATGTCAATTGAATACATGTATTCCCTTCATTATCCTCTATTTATGTACTCAGGTGGTAAAAATAATGTTTTTAAGAAAATTAGTTTTTATTTATCTCTTTTGTTGAAAATGAATTTTCCCATATCCATTTTTTCAATATAAAATTATTTTTTTAAAACATTATCCAAATGATTTATTAATTACAATGTTACCTGTTTTATATTTTTCTCAATTTTTTTAATAATGAATATCCATGTCATTTTAAAAATAAGGAAATTTTTTATTTTACCAAAAAATGTTAATATAATATTTGTTTTAATGTTTATAAAATTTCACATCATCAATACCACTAATATTTTAATTTTCCATTATGGGTTTCATTCTTTATTTTAAAATGAACTTATTGTAAAAATATTTTATAAAATTTTAGTTATTTTCAATGTGGAAGAGATATTTTCCTCAAGAAACGTGTATAAATATTTTAAAACCTTACTTTATAAGATTCCCATGTTATTTTAATATTAAATTATTATGATAATGTTTTGATATATTAAAAATAAATTTTCAATGTGGAAAGGCTAATTTCTTCAGGAAATGAACCTAATTGTCTATCAAAATGATTTTCAATCAAACATGAAATATTTGAGGTTAATTATTCATTACTAGGGATATGATTAAATGATACAATTCATAACCATTGTCTATAAGACTAGTTTTAATGTTTATGAAATATTTAGGAAACCCTTTTTTCTATGTGTTATGCAGCTGTGAATTTATTTTGAATCTCATTTTCTTTATACTGGCTATGGTGTGAATATAAAATGAATTGTTTATGATTTTGTGCAACAAAAATGTTTGGCTTTCAATATGAGATTAGGGGGACCTATATCTCATTCTGATTCATTGGATAAAGATAAATGTCTCATGATATAAAAGTGGAAAAACAGTAAAGGGCTTGATCAACATGACAAAATATGTGAGTCCAAATTCACTATAAAAAATATGTGATCCTTAATCCACTATTTGAAACCAGTGCATCCTAATTTACAATGAGATAAATGTGATGAGAATTGATCAACTATGTTTATGGTCTAGTTAGTATATCTTAAAATATTAAATTGTTTTATATATTTATGATGGTTTTTCACATTTATAAAATTAAAATATGGTTCATAATTGATTTATGATGATTATAAACACTTATAGACCATGTTTTCTCAAACTATTATGTTTTTTTCATGAATCAATCTATGAATGGTTAGGTATTATAATTTTATGATATGTTTTTGATCACATAACCTTATGATTATATTATAAATTTATAATATCATATTTTATATCTAATATGTTTACCTTTACTGTGTATCTAATGTCAACATTTTTTATATTTACTTCCCTAGGATATAAAAACTGATTTTTAGGGTATTACGAAGAGTTTTACTATATGAGAATATATTTGTGGTGGAGTTTGATTCTTTTTCACAACATTAGAATACTATGTTTCTATTCTCTAATGGAACTAAACTATTAAATTCCTTATACATGTGTTTAGTAAATTTAATTAATATTTACCAAAGAAGTTGTCATATTTATATATAAAAATCAAAGGCCCTTATATTAAACATCTATTTTTTCAATATTATAAAAAATCATATTGATGATTAGTAAGTTTCAAATAATAGTAACTAATGAAATACTTATAAAGATATTTATTTAATATATGATTTTTTGGAATCTAAGAGGTATCCTTGGTTAGCTATATATAGGATCTTATAATATGTGATCTATGTGGTATATGATTATGAGACTCATGTGGTGTATTTTATTGACGTCGGTACTAATTTTCTCTCGTTATCTTATTATTCTTAACCAATAGTTCTTGTAATATATATAGAAGAGAGGATGCTCCTCATTCATTTGAATAATTATACATATAATCTATACCATTATTAGAATAAGTGTATTGGAATATTCCCTGTGATAACTATCAAGATGATAGTAATGATGTCGAAAAAATGATATCATCATAAATAAATGGTAGTTCTTTGTTAATTTTATTACATTTTATCTCATATGAATGGAAAATACTATTTGAAATCAATTTTGGTTGATATTTTCTACAATGTTATGATAAGTGTTATCCCCTCTAAAATTATTATCTTACATTGATGTTATTAATTATTTCCTATCCATTATAATCCATCATCATAGCTTTTGACTGTAATTATATACTTTTAAACAAATAATTTCCATCAATTGTGGAAGAAAATAATAGTGTATTATGAATAGCGTGATAGATGGGAGATGGTTTATTATATTGTTTCATGAACAAAATACTACATATGATCAAAATACATGTAATGTAAAGTCAAAATCCATGTTCAACTAGAGATACCAATCATGGTATTGTGGTTTGATGATAGTGGATCAGTGTAAAGGGAGGATAGAAATAATTATAAAGAGTGTTGAGTGAGAGAACATTATGTCTGATAGGTAGGGTTTAGAGTGTTCTGTAGTGGATATGTAATCAGAAGAGGATTAGGGGTTAGCTAATAGAGAAGGCAAAGCTGTGTGATTGGATATTATTAGATGGAAAAGAAAAAGTGGTACCAGAATAGGGACCATGAGTATAGATATTATGTCGAATGGATATATAAGGGTTGGTGATTCTTAATGGAATAAGGTTGATCGTAAGATGGGGTAGGTAAAATTGATTTCTTTGTGTGGGGTGGGCCTATCTAGGTGGCACCATAGGGAATGGTAGAACATGCTAGCTATGCACCAAAACCCCTTCAACCGATTTAAATTAAAAATCATATTATCTATTTTTGATGACTAAATTTTAAAAATAAATATTTTATTTAAATTGTTTATATATAATTAGAAATGATGATATTTTTAAGCAATAATGAGATTATCAAAGTGGGTTTTTATCAATTTAAATTATCACACATCTAAATTGTCAATAACATAGCCAGTAAAAAATTTAAATCATTAATTTTTTTTACAAAAATTGAATATAATGGTTCGTTTCTTTGATTGGTTTAGAACTTCCTTGATATTGATATTTCTAAAAAAAGGTGTTTCATAGAAGAGTGAGTATGAAAATTCCAAAAACCTCTACATTGAATAACATATATAATAATTTATATTATGGGACCTATGATAATAAATATGACTATGAAAAATAATGTGGACCAATGATTCAACATGATATGAGTATAAAATGATATTATATTCACTGATGTGTAGGACAGACCTTCAAATGAGTATGATGAATTAGAAAAAGTGGCATGTGATTTTTAGTTAGTTAACTTGATTTTGAAATGGTAACGGATTGTGAAAATTTTCATTATTCATACATTTTAAAAGTACATTCCTATCAATAATGATATTGACTTAACTTGGTGAAAAAATTGAACGTTGATATATTAATGATGTTCAATTTATATAAGATGTGTTTTGATGAAAACTGTTGTCTCAGTTTTTATCATATGATGTGAAATTAGATAGTATGATTTTCAAATCTCTCTCCCACTCTCAATATATATTATAATTAGATTCTATACCTATATTGTATTTTTTTATAGATAGGGTATTATACTATGTTTGTCGATTATTTTGTTATTTATATACATTGAAACCTGGTATGTTATTTATTATATATATATCTTAGTTATTATACAATTAATATGTAAAGTATAATGTTTTTTCCTTAGATATGTATTCCTATGTAGAGGTACATATTGTGATGGAATGTTTTTTTATTATCATTAGCCAGATGGTATAGTATAATACCGATATCTTACTTGCAGGACTTCCATAACATTGTGATGGATGGAGAGTTAGTGGTATATAATGGTTTTGTTTGTATGATTATGGATTATGTTTTATCTCAATTATAGGTATTATATTATGTTAGTTTTATTTGTTATATTTAGATATCATTTTTGTGATGGGATCACCCTTCTCTTCCAAACCACCACCTAAAGATTTTTTTCTTATATGTGACCCAATATATTGACAGTGAGAAGGATTACAGGATGAAAAGTTTGTATACCCCCACCCCTCATACGTGGAATAGATATAGCAGTGATATATTTACATTTTGATAACAATTAAGGATATATGTAACGAGTAAGAGGTATTTGTTTAAATGGCCCATCTCTATTTTTATAGCATCATATATATAGTTTTTATTTAGATACTAATATTTATGGGGACATTGGGAACAAAATACTCTGATTTGGTTAAATTATATACACTAATGTATTGAATTATTTAATGATTTATACTTGTGTACAACATCTTATAAAGATTAAAAGATGTTATAGTTTACTATCTTTATTTGACATATTTACCGCCGAGTAAAATAGAGATTCCCTAACTCAATGATGTATTATGATTTTAATACTTCTGAGTATTTTACATGCATGTTAGAGACTTAGTTATTTAGTATTATGGGAGGAAATAAAAAATATGGGGATATTAATACTCCCAATTTTATATTTATGTTAATAGTATCATGTTGGTGGAATTTCCATTAAATGTTAGATCAATGACTAAGGTTGGTAATAAGAGATAAGTGTTTAATGATTTATTAATGTACAATTGAGGTATACCGAATTCCTGTATTTATTTTTCATATTAGTCGATAAATATTGATTCACCATGGGTAGTTGTTGTATTATAATAACTATATGAAATTCAAAAATTTCTTACTATTTATTTTATTAGTTATTGATGGATATTTTATTGTATAGGGTTTGGAATTAATATTTATTTTATATTCTCATATTATTCTTTTTAGATGAAAATGTATTCCATTTGAGTATTAAAAACCTTCATTGTTAGTTATCAACCCCATGCCTATTCAATGAATAATTTTGGAGAAACTATCATTATCATTTTCAATCTAATGAAGAATATCAGTTGGGATGGGTTATTTCATAAGAAGATTCCTGAAAATAGAGAGGAATGTTGTTAAGAATGCAAGGTTGAAATAAGTTGGTAACTACCATTAGGGGTATATATACATAAATAGAATTATAATTTTACATTTATTTTTCATATCATTTCATGAAACAAAATAACATGGGTCATTTAATAAAGAAGGAATGGTATGTTGATATTTAACTACTAAATAACATTATTGATCCCACCATTTATTTAAATTTGGTTGAAATGTTTTATATCTCAGGGCATTTAATCAAAATATTTATTGTAGAATATATCACACATAATCCTAATTCAATGGGTAACTTCATATATGTTTTATACACTCCCCACGTTTTCAACTTTTTCAATAAACTTATCTTCTTAATTAATATCAAAATACATTACTGAAACATCATATTTGATCGATATATTTTCATCTATTCACTCCTTCATTTTTACTCCCACGTCCAATGTATGTGATTAGTATAATGAATTTATCATTATAGTGGTTATTTACTATAACCTCTATTATCATTCCTACCAACCCTAAACACCTCTTCTATACAATAGAGTTCAAATGATCTTTTTAATAAAAATATTTATTTTATTATATTGAATTTAAATATAATAATCAACAATGTCAGTAACTATTCAAATTCTTGTAATTTATCTTATATTTTAGGAAATTGTTTAGGTATTTGATAGAGTATCATCCCTTAGTATCCACCAGTAAATGATTTTGATATCTCATCTTCTGTTACACTTGTTATAAATCACATTTTCACAAGAAGTTTATTTCATTATTTTATATTGGGGTAATTTTATATACATAAAATTACTAGGAAAATCATGTATGAGTGGCCTAGAATCCACAAAAAACTATTATGGCCTCCTATGATAACATAGTATTTATATTTTATTCGTTATTTTACTTTTTATTATATAAAAATATATGCCATGTCTTAACCCACCACATACTATATAACCAATTTCATAATTAAAAATAACACGAGGAACACTCTCTAACAACCAGAGGTTAATGAAAAACACTCAACATTATCCATCTATCTTTGGGGAGTAATTCACCAAAATTATTAATAAATAAATATAAAAAATAATATTTATAAAATAATCACAATTACAAATAATTGGGAGAATCTAATCACAAAATAGAATTAAAACCCTAAAAGTACATATATCTTATAAAATTAATTCAGCATCATATATAATGAAGTCTTAAAAATGGACTGAACATATATAAAATAAGAAAAAAATACTGAAAAGTAACTAGGGATAGTAACGATTTAATATGGATTCTGACATCAAATTTGTAACCTAACTTCTTATCAAATTTTTGTCTACCACCAACCTCAAACTTCTTCCATGGAGATTTTTCACATACCACCTAACCAAACATAAAGATTGGATATACATAAAAATATACCTATAAGGTGTGATTATAATGACTTATTTAATTTATATCAAATGAATCCAAATATCTACCATTATTTAATGTTAATTATTGTTTAAATATGAAAACAAAATTAACATAACGTTTAATTAATTAACATTAATATATTTATAATTAAGTCAACTCGCCATTTATATACCAGATCACCATGGCACTCAAACCTACATAATTTAGCCTGTACTATAACACATTAATGGATAACCATGAATCTCATTAGGTAACATCCTATTTGGACCTCCAGTGTCAATGTATTTGAAATTATTCTAGAGTATCGAAAATAAATACTTGATCCTTTACTAGACTACTAGATTATATAATTTTTTTGTATCATGTATAAATGATGAGGAAAATGAGTAAATCCCAAGAATTAATTGAAATTATTGTTAACCATTAAGTTCTTATAAAATTAAATGAATAAACAGCATTGGATACAGACATAATTGTTTTAAAAAAAATGAATTAATTATTTAACTGAGTGATCAACTTAAAAAAATTTATATAAAATATAAATATTTTAATAATTCATTAATTTGGTTAATCAATTTCTTGTGATATTTTTCTAAAATTATCAAAAAAAATTAATTTTATGTCCCCTCAATTAAACATAATATAATCTAAATCTCTTAGTCAATGAAATGAATTAGACTAAGCGCATTATGATAAATCATATAAGAAAATGATTAATCGAAACTAACGTTCATAGTTTAATATTTTCAACCTTTTTGGATATCCACTATTAAGAAGACGTTTTATCAAATTAATAATAAAGAATGAGATAAATAATGAGTTATATAATTAAACCATTACCTATTTAAAAAAAATTTCCTTGAATGAAATTGATTTGAGATGTTATGTACATATACTTATAATTTCGATCCCTCAAATTTTACGTGACTAGAATCTAATGATTGATTAATTTTAAATCATAGTTTTCCTATTCATAATATATAATGAATACAATAATGTAAAAAATAATAATGAAATTAAAATAAAAAACAATTTTACATATATTAAATAATAATTCGGTAAAAAATATATAATGAAAAAAGCACTGAAGAACTAAAATTATTTAAATGAATTTGGAGAGAGATCAAGTAACTCTTATGTTAGGATATCAACCTATAATTATAGACTAAAATAGCTATAACATATAATAAAAAACAACCATGGTGGGGTCTATTCTAAATGGAATATTCAATCAGTTAGGAAATGACTAATTTAAAATAGACATATATTCTTATATTTCCTTTGAAATGACATCCTCTACATTTTTGGTAACTTGTTTTCCCTCATTTCAAGTGAACTTTAAAAATAAGAAATTATTATATAAGAGGTATATTTTCCTTTTTTGAAATGTGATTCTAGATCCTAAAAATGTAATGTCTAGCGTTATGACTACATACTGAATACCATGGTCCTCTATGTCAAATGGAATGGTCGGTTTAATGCCTGGTTAGAAGAATCTCTCTTGCTTACATATGGTAGGAATTCCAAAATAGAATTAATTGAGGTATATGTATCCCCATTGTATAGTATGAACATAATTTTTGAAAAATATATTATATTATCTATGGAAGAAATAGGTTTAAGCACCCTTATTTTATATTGTACATCATCCGTAAGATTTTTTAAACACTGTGTGGTATATACAACATCATGTTTTACATACTTTTCAAGAATTATTCAATAGAGATCTAAATTGAAATTATATTAATAATAATCCAAATATAGCACAATTTAAAGAAATGTATAATGATTTAGAAATTATAACTCAATGAAAAATAGAATAATGAAATGAGATATACAATTTCCCAATACATAATCTTTTTTTACCCCTAATGAAAACATCTCAATAAAGCTTCCATAAGAAAAAAATATTCCATTAATAAAAGAAATAAGGACTTCATAATGTAAATAAAAACATAAATTTATTTAATATCATCAAATTTAACATATTAATTCTACCTAGGAAAAAATCACGTGTCTTTGTTTAATTCACATTAGAATATCTCTTTTCATTTATCATAATGTTCACCATTTTACTAAATATTCATTATTATGTATTGAACTACCATTATAGAAAAATTTCAGTTAAAAATCAAGATTAATAAAAAAACAAAGTTATGAATAGTCTAAAATTTATTCACTCTATCTATAGGCTTCCAAAATGCTAAAATATTCATTATTTAAGTTAAAAATATATCAATCAAGGCAAATAATCATAAAGTTCCTTGTACATTACTAATGAAGTTGATGGTAGGTTTTTAATAATGTAATGGAATTTTACAAAAATTATTGAAAATGGGTATTAATTATTTAAATTCAGAGAAATAATATTAATTATTCAAAACATGATAACCTACATCTCTTCCTTAATTAAATATTTGTAAAAAAAATATTATTTCTATTATCTCCTTATAAGTGTAGAAAATAAATCATTTATAACCATAAAATACTTTTCAATTTTATTTTACATTTTAATTTTTTCAATTTAATTTATATGATAAATAGGTTTTATGATATTTTATTTCAAGCTTACTAGAACCTCAATTGTCACCGTAAATCTCCTCTAGATACATTCTATAATACTTATAATATGATGGTGAAGGTATCCAAATATAGTTCTACACAAGGTAAGTTCATTACTCACCATTTTTCTAAAAGTTGAGGAATAAAATAAAAACATTAAATTGGGTTTTGAATAATCTTTCAAAAACTATGGATACTTTCAAAAAATTAAATTCATGGTATTTTAAATATATGGTTCAATTAATCACCAATACCCATATAATTATATTAATAAAAAAATGAAATTATACAAAATATAATAGGATAGGAACAAGATTTTGGACTATTATGTGGCTTAAATATATATAAATTCATGGTTTATATGCCCTATAATCAATATACAATGTAATTTGAATATTATGGGTAAATAGGAATAAACATATCAAATGTTATCATCATTCATCCCAATGTTCTATATAGTCATTCATGTTGGAAAAAAATGAAGTTAATGTTCTAGTAGTTATGAATGTCCCTAGAATCCCATAAGAATTTTCGTATTATAATGAATATAAAAAAAGTTTCAGATAGCTATCAAAAATGGTATTTTAAATGTTTTAAAACATCTCACAAAATGAATTCTATGTAATCACCAAAAGAATGAAAATTCGTGAAAATAAATTCAGAGGAAAAATAAATATGCTAGTTATTTTTAATTACATCATATGAATGGAAAAAAGTTATTTTTTAATGATTTAAATTTAAATATGTGCCTTTTATTAGTATTTTTATTCTAAATTTTATAATATCAATAGATCTATCCTATGAAAAATTATCATATATTAGTAATTCCTAGAGAAAAAATCCAGTTGTTCTTACACATTAAACCACATAATTTATATCAAATAGTATCCCCACTATTTGATAATAATGTGAGGGAATTATAATATATTATATATTGAAAAGTAACAAGTTGAATGTGTCAAATGTTATGAATAACTTTCATAAAATCAGGGACTCATATTACTTTATGTGATTTTTTATTTAGTGTCATCTTTTATCTACAGGTTAAAATGAATTTCTTGAAACGAAATTTTCACAAATGAATATATGAGAGAAAATTGAAAATATGAACAATGAAAGATCAAATTTTATGAAAAAAGCAATAGTTTTTATTCCTTCATATGTGAAATGAAATTCTATTGGAATAATTAAAAAGTAAAATAATTTAAAGGGTAAATAAACAATTGTAAAATATGTTAAAATAATCTTTTCATCCTCATGATATTTGTGAGAGGGTCTTGTGTTTTTAAGAAGATATATGGCTTTAGAGGTTTAAGGGGATAAAATATCGGTGGTGGATTGAATCACATTATTTTTCTTTTAAATTTAGGGTGACCATTTCCCTTTGAATTTTGAATTTTTTTCATGATAAAATTATGGGTGCTTTTAAATGGTGTGGTTACAAAACATATATTGGCTTCACTTGGGTGAAATATATGAGGGGTGGAAATATCGGAAACAAATATATTTTCTATCATGTTCATTGATTTTAATTTTTAAAATGGTGACCATGAATGAAATATATAGAAAATTATGTGCATTTTGGATGAGATCCTGTTTAATTTTTGAGGCATATTAAAAATATTAAATGTATTACATTATAGGGAAATGATGTTGTTGTTGGCGTGATGGATTGGGAGAATCCAAAATCTCCAAAACTAATGTTTCAATGACCTAATCCCTTTTATCCCATGACATTGTTGGTTTCCGGTGTGGGAGGCTTCATAAATAGATTGGAGGAATGGTGGTGGATCTAGATCATTAATTTATAATGACATGAACAATTAATGTTGTGGAACTGTGTCTCATGATTTGAATGGTTGTTTGGGGAAGTGGGTGGTTAAGTTGTTTTGTATATGGAACCCTGAATAGTGAAATCATGGTGGGAGGAGTAGGATCCAGGTGGGGTTTTATATCATAAATATGGAGTATTTAATCTTACATTATTTTTTTTTAATCTGAAATATTTTTTTCCCATTTTTCAGCAATTGCATGGTTTCTTTAGTAGTGGTGTGAAGTGGTTTTAGGGTGTTTTTTATATTTTCATTAATAATATTTATTGAAATATTGTAGGCATCATGAAATGAGAGTTAGTGAGAAATTTTCGGATGTCTTACATTTTTCGGTTTCCTTATTCCATAGAACTCATTCAATTCCATGAACCTTCTTGGATTGTATCAAATAGATAGTTTGTTTTCCATTTAAATGGGGGAGAGATAACGGAGATTCATAGTGTGATTTTATATGATTTTTGTGCCTTAGTATCCTATTGGTTTTACCATTATCTATCACATCATGATTCCCAAAGATTCTAGTTTTTTAATAAATTCAAATTTACATCCAAATTTTAACACATTCCATAATTTTTTCCTAAAACTTAGGCAACTATAAGAGTATCTTGGGAGGGTTTTGTGTCATCATTAGTATCTTTGATTCTTTTTATTTATGATCAAGCTAACCTCATACAAGGTGAATATACCTTCTATAATAATTTTTCCTCTTCATATATTTATTCTTAGGTAAGGGTTGTTATAATGGCTAATTTTTTGATTTGGTGTACATGGGTTATAATATTAATGGTGATTTCTATAATCTAGGTTTTCAATGCTTTTCATTTCTGATTGTGGCCTTGTGATAATATCTCCCTAACATTGTTCTAGTTTTGTGGATGTTCCTTGTAAATTATGGATGTTATATTAATTTATTTCTACCTAGGTGGATGATAAGAATTAATATAACAAAGGAAATGAAATTTATTGAAATTAAATAGAAGGTGACCGGTTACTCAAATAAGTTTTTCATAATTATTAATGTTTCATGTAATCATTTTTTTTCATTTTTGTTACTAAAAATATTATTTATGTTGGGATATATATGTGTTGTTTCTATGATTTAGTCTATGGAATCATTTTTTTCATAAAAGGATAATCATGTAAATATTAAATTTTATCATTATTTTAGAACCTAAAAATTAATTAGTTCTTCTCCACTAAAATTTATTAAATAAATGTGAATGGATGATTTAAAAGGGGAGAAATGTGGAAGTGATTTATTTCTGAAATTGAATATTGTTTTCTGGCTAGGATGAAAATTATAAGACTATGATGTATGTCTTCTGGTAATAAATTATTAAGAATATTATTTCGTATTGGAATTTGTTAGGAAGAAGCTTCTATGGTTGTTTTCCAAGATTTTAATAGGAGATGTTATTTTTGTGTGGGTTGGTATGGAGACATGGTCGGTTTATGTATAAATATATATAAGGACTACTATGTGGTAAGGAAGAATAGTGGTGGTTTTTGGATTGGGATTTTTCGATGTTGATGTGGTGTTTGGAAGCATGATGTGGGGATTTTTTAGATAATCGGTGTCATAGAATATGATTTGTAAAATTGAATAAATTATGGGGAGTGGGATTTAATTGAATAAACTATGGGATATTAATGAATTAATATTGAGTGAATTTTTTTGTAAATGAAGGAATGAATGTGTATGATGGATAATTAATCGTATAACATTAAATATGGAAATGAATGAAATAATGAATGTAATGTGCATAGTAAAATAGTACATCATGATTATATTAAATGAAGTTATTAAAAGGAAACTATTGACAATTTTACAGTTGTTTTATGCTGGAAAGAGGTACTAGTTTTTTCGTTTAGTAAATATAAGTGATGGTTATTGTTTGGTGATGGTAGTATGGTGGTTGGGATGTGTTTGTAAAAATGGTACTAACATGAAACCCTCTGTCTAGGTGTCTGTGGGGGAAATACACACATATATATATAAAATCTTCCATAAAATTTATTATTAATCCCATACAATTTAGATAACCTTTCCTAGACCTAAAGGTTTTGGGTTCTTGGTGTTTTCACCAATATCATGGTTGGTTAGGGAATAGATAGTCAGATACTCCCTCTTCCCCACACTCCCATAGAACGATGTATCGACTATGATGGCATTATGTTATGATACATGGGATTTGGTGGAAATATGTTAGATTGTGATGATGTTATGTGTTGATGGTGTGATAAAGGTTGTGTTATATGGTGTGGGAATTCATGGTAGGAGAAGGGCACAAGGATAATGTCCGTCTTGTTCATGATACCATACATTGATGAGGATGTGATGTTTAGTTATGATATTGTGGTATATAAAGGTGGTAAGTGGTATGATGTGGTTTGTGGTGGTGATTATAGAGATCACGATGTTATGGTTTTGAAATATGACATGAATATGTGCTCATGTGGAAGATATTTCAACACTAATATTTTTTTCATTGGTGTAAAAGATCACCAAACTAGTAGGGATGTGGTTTTGGGGTTCGTATTTGACATATTATTTTGATACTATATTATTTTAACTCATTGAAATATTTGTTGTACGAACTTATTGAAGTTGAGTTATAGATGAATTTGTATAGGTTCATTTGACTATTTCAATTTTTTACTAAGGTATTAGTATGCTTCTTCTACATTTATATGATTGGCCTTAAGTAGAATCAAATAGAGTATAAATGTATGGTAACCATTATATATAATTTTTTCTTGGTTTCATTGATGGAATCAATGATTAATCTAGTCATTACTAGCCTGGATCATGGGGTTTCTACTAAATTTTCATCCATAAAATATTTCCATTGTTATTTATCATAGGAAACTCATTATCTTTGTTCCAATACATAACTCTTGGTATATTGTATTTTATTTTAAATTAAGTTATTTATAAGTTGTTTATTTATATGTTTCTATGATTTATAAGGGTAATTACTCTCATTTTTATGCTTTATACCATCAGTTTTAGACTCCAAGCCATGGCATTTTTGATGTGAGCATTGTGGTCACTCTTATCTTCACTACATGCCCAGGTGGGGTACCTAGTAGGAGTGGGTCATGGAACGGTGGTACGAAAGCAATGACTGAGTTATATGATGGATTTAGGCATTAATCACTAGTTATGATTGTATAGGAATAGTTGGTAAATGGTGTTATTCAATATTAGTTTGTGATAATGTAATAAAGGCATTCTAAGACATATTCTATTACGACCCACTATGATTTGATGCGAGGAATAAAATCTTACCGAACACATTAGGTGAGGTAAAATAGGTTTCATGGTTGAGAACCATAAGAGGTACATGCAACATATTTTATAATTCATTAATTTTAATTGTGAGGATATTTGGGAAATAAATTGAATTTCATTAAATAAATTTAATAAAAAGAATTGCACCATACAAGACATAGTAGTTTTCTTTCTTATTTTCAAATATTCCAACATTCCATCTTCCATGTTTTGTTTAGGATGGAGAGGTTTATCATGATGATATAACTAACCATAAGACGGTCGACCTAGTATTGGGTGATGAGCGTTGGGGGAAGATATTGTGTGAGTTCAAGCATTATGTCTTAGTGAGACATGAGGAGAGAATATTAGATTTATAGATAGATAATTAGTTTTAGGGTCATAATATTTCTATTAGTTTGATATATTCCACAGTGGAGTTTGAGTCATTTATGTTATTGGGTAGATGAGATGAGATCCACTCTAGTGATGTATTCTACTCTTTGAAGATTTAATGGAACATGAGGATTTACAAAAATTTCTTAATTTGTAGATTTGTTCATAATTACTTTCCTTGATGATTATGGTGGTGAATATATATGAGTTTATATCCCTATAAGAACCTGGGTTTTGAGCCTGTAAGCATTTGAAATTTTCTTAATGTTATTCCAGAGTAGGGCGTTCAGACGGTGAGTGATTCCAAGCCCCGATGTGGCTAGAATTAAATTTTAAGTTTGTTCACACTAGAAACGCCAAATAAAAAGAATAACTCATAAACGGTTGCTCGGATGGGACAACTAAGGACATCGTTGAGTCAGGAGTGTGCCATTTACTCTAGGAGAGGTAAAATTTTCAGGGGCGCGAGCCAACAGTGAAAAATGCCCCCAGGGGAATTTTCATAAGTTAGCGGCCTCGGGCGTTTAATTTATAACTTTTGAATGGAGGCTTTAATTAAAACTCAGATACTTCCCTTGTTCCCAGGGCATGACTTTTAAACTAGGGGAGGCTTAATCCCCACCCCGTTGAGGGTTCAGGAATGGTCCTACCGTTGGAGGATTAAAATGAATTAATTAAAATTTTCACTTAATTCTCTACTTAAGTCTAAAACAAGGTCCCATATCCAATTCCTCATTCATCTGGTGGAAGGAATCTCCTCTCAACACCATGCTCTCCATCTCCTCCCCCTCCAAGGTTGCGGCTCGGGCGGATCGTTGTGAAGCGACGGGCTAAGCCCCCGTGGTTGGATCTTCTCATTTCCATTTCAATATCCTACATCATCTTCGATCTAAATTAATGATGTAGAAATGATATTTAAATTTCAATCAAAGCCCATATTTGCGTAGATTATATATTGATCTTTCAATTGAACTTTTCGGATTTGAAATTAGAGTTCCGAGGCGACCGCAATCGTCTGGTGAAGTTTCCGGAGTTTTTGGGTGTTTTTTCAGTGGTCCGGTGAGGCTCAATAGTGGTGCGGCGAGGCCCAGCGGTGACAAGGAGGGGGTCCAGGCAGAGGTTCGGTTGGTTGGGAAGTCTTCAGAGGGTCGGAAATAGGGCGGCCAGGCGAGGAGGCGTTGGCGCGACGGGTGAGCCTGAGCCGGACCGGGCATGATGGGGCACCAGTGAGGAGCGGAGACCCGGGCCGACCGACTTTTTCCAGTCGGTGCACACGCGGGAGACTGGGGTCTTCAGACCCCAACTGGTGAGATAGGGACCCGAAATATGTGGGTCCCATGGAGATAAACCCAGACCAGCTTATGCCGGTCCGGCGCATAGTGGGCCGGTCGAACCTGCCCGACCCACCTATATTTTTTTCATCCCTTAAAATTTTAAAACACCTATAAAATACAGTTTAGGCTTCGGATTCATTTACCCTCTATGGAAACACATTAATGGAATCGATATGAACATTTTGAGATGGTTTGGGGGTTTTACATCCCGATATGGGGGCCTCAGTGGTGCGACACGCCCATTAAGTGGATTGGCGTTTTTCCCTGGGGTTCTTATTTTGGATGGTACAGACACATCCGATGTCCGATTTGAGTGTTGTTAGTGGCGTTATGACCCTAGAATAGAGGTGGATTTTTCCATTATAGTTTTGGTCGTTGATGTCAGATTTGAGACGTGGGACCTATGAGACGTCTTTTAAGCGACATGCAGTGTTTTGCGACATTTTTGTTAGGCATCCGTTCGGGGTGGATGAATAGTCAATTTGATGTGTTTTTCTAAGGCCATCGTAATGGTGTTGTCTTCCTGGCCTCTTTTGGGACTGAGAGTAGGTGCCATGGGGCACCGTGCATGCCTAATGTAGTAGCGGACATCTTTTATATCGGGGGTCTGTCCCTGGAGAATGAGTGGTCTATCTCGCATGGTTTTCCGTGAGGATTGCAGTGTTGTGATATGTTGGGAAGTGAGGAGCATCATTAGAGATATTATTAAATGTGGAAGCATGGAAGGGCATTGGAAGAATATTTCCCCGACACACTATGAACCATTGTGCAGTAGTGATGTTGATGACCCCCCCCCCCCCACAGTGATAGGACGAGAAGTGCAGAGCTATCAAATCAGTTCAGGATTTATCCTCTAAATGGACTGGGCAGTGGGTTGCCCAATGATGTATTAGGGTTTACCGTCCAGTGGGGCTGGGCTGTGGGTTACCCATTGAACTATAAGGTTTTACCCTCTAGCCGGGCTTAACAGTGGGTTACCCATTCACTTACTAGGCTTTACCCTCCAATGGGGCTGAGTAGTGGGTTACCTGACGACTTTTAGAATTTACCCTCTAGCGGAGCTGGTCAGTGGGTTACACGTTGACCTATTAGGGTCTACCCTCCAGCGGGGCTAGGAAATGGGTTACCCGATGACATATAGGGTTTTACCCTCTAGCTGGGTTAGGTAGTGTGTGACCTGATGACTTCTTTTAGACTCAGACCTTTCTATGGGGCTAGTTAGTGACCTTTTCTCCATGACTACTGGAGTGGGATACATGGTTGTACGGATCGGCGATGTGACAACATTGACATGACCTTAGGACGTACGAGGATGACGGGCGCTTTTCCCACCAATATGCATCCTTGCAAAGCGACCTAAAAGACGTGCATGAGAGTCAGTGATGCCCCAAGCGGATAGTATCGAGGTGTGGTGATTGAGCCCCTTTGACTTGTACCTCCTTGGTTGACGTGCGGGACGTTTGGGTTCAGTGTTGGATATCCCTAGAATTCGTGGCGACTCTTCCCGGGCAGATCATGGAGATGGATATCCCCTTAAACACACGTTCGGTTTCCTTGTTGAGCATATATACATATACACCTGACATCGGTTCCCACTCCTTGGGTTCTATTACTCTCCTTCTAGTAGGGGCGAAGACGCGCGGGGTATGACACGTGCTTTCTGTGTTTAGATCCTCTTGGTTGGATGACTCCACTATCCTACTATAGGTATCGAAGACTCAGTAAGAAGTTAGTCTTCTCACTGTTCCTGGGTCCTTGCATTTGGATGAGTTTTCTTCCGTCCTCTTGTTGGGTTGAGCTGCACTCTCTTTACTGTACTCTTTTTCTGTTCTGGTTCTGTCTACTTCTCACATATTTAGTGCATCCTTTGTTTCTACCATGAGATTTCAAGGAATCCTACTGAGTATCTTAATTCTCACCCCTACTTGGGCTTTTCCTGTAGTTGGTGTGGCCTCACAGATGATAGACAGGTCAATCGTGACTACGGAGGAGCGTGGAGGTCACAGGATCACGGATAGCATGTCGTGGTCCTGCCAGGGTTTTCAGGTGGGGATCTATCCAGTTGTTTCCTTTTTTTTACCTTATTTCGTGTTGTGGAAACTTTATGGTTTGGTGCATGTTTTTTCCTTTTTACTATTCAGTATAATTGTCTGTACTTTCAGTACTTTACTTGCTCTATTTAGTGGTTGATGGATGACTGTAGTTGGGTTATAGCTATTTTTCATGTAGTTTCCTTTTTAATCCGAACTTCTGCATCGAGTGGTCTGTGTGTGTGTGTGTGTACAGGTACTTAAGAAAAGGCCTCCTCAGGATTGTTACGCCTTCGGTGATGGTTTCCCGCCTCTGGCCTATGGAGGCAGGCTTGAGGTAGTTGTGGCTCGGGATAGGATGGGTCAGGTCATGAAAAAGTGGTATTAGAGGTGGTTTTTTCCTTGGGGTGTTGTTCGGATGTCGCTAAAAATGAATTGGTTGGGATTTTGGGAAATTGTGTCGACATGCCTATAGAGCGGCTCTCAGGGCAGGGATTCCTGTGATGGTACTAGCGGCCAACGTATCCATTCACCAGGACCCTAATAACCCGCTTGTCGACTCGGTAGGTTGAGACACTTGTCGCATGGAACTTTGGAACCTGCATCCAGTGGGATTGAGTCTTTGACTATCCTTTTTGACTCCTCTCCCCTTTGGGATTACTTATATATATATATATATATATATATATATATATGCTCATCTGATCGCGGTTATCCTTGATAATCTTATGGATTCCCCCACGACAGTAGTCGGCTAGGTTACCCTCTCCAGTTTATGACGACGACCTGGAAAGCGATGAGGCGTTAGGTCATGGACCATCACGTGACCCCCTTCCTCCCAGTGCTTCAGCAGTAGCCCCTACACAAGAGGAGAGGTAGTTTGTACTGATAGATCATGCCAAGGTTGCACGCAAAATGAGCGCACTATGAGACTTCCAGAATCAGAGGCTGCTGAGGTTTTGCGAGGACCCAGATCCCCAGGTGGCGGAGGACTATCTTGAGTCAGTGGTACGACACTTTAGGCTGGTATAGAGCCCAGTAGACCAGATGGTGGCCCTAGCCGCCAGTCTTTTCCTCGGCATAGCCTAGCGATGGGGGGCATTGGTTACACATACCCATGATGAGTCATCCCTCACATGGGATGACTTCTAGCATCTTTTCTAGGAGGAGTACTCACCCTTGTTTTTACGCTTCGTTCGGATCCAAGAGCTTCTGGAGATGAAGCAGGGGGGATTTCTGTGTCCTTGTACTCGGCCTGGTTCACTGATCTTACAGGCTACTATATGGACATGATCCGCGACAGCTACTTCCAGGCACGGAAGTTCGAGCAGGGTCTTTGCAGGGAGATCCATGCTTGCATTTTACCCTTGTGCATCCCAACATACGCCGGGGTGATGGAGTGGGTAATTGTGACCGAGTGCTTCCTGTCCAAGGGGAACCAGATGGAAGGACATAGTATTGGACGCTTTAGAGTGGATTCTTTAGCAGGCAGAAGACAGAGAGCTGGACCTCAACCGAGGAGGGCCTTCTGTGAGTGGACGGATGGCCAGAGTCGTACACCTCAGTGGTTCCATATGGGACCAGGGTATACGGGAGAGATCTGATGTTACACTTGTGACGGTCAGGTTCATCTAGCATGAGATTACCCAACAAGGCGTACAAATCAGTAGTGGTAGGTAGCGGGTGCACTATAGTATTAGGGTTAGTGCCGTGACTAGGGATCCCCCAGGCGATATAAGGGTGGTCCCAGGGAGGCGGCTCAGGCAGAGCAGTAAGACCTGGAGGTCTAGGATAGCGTTTCGAGGTCCTTCTCCCACCACCACTGGGTGTCCCATGCCAGGCTCTGGGAGTTGGCAGTAGGGGCCGTGGGCAGATTCAGGCTATGGGTGTTCATGACCCCCCATCACCCGAGATGGTTCGAGGTATTCTTTGTGTTAACTCAATGCTTTCTTTGGTACTAGTAGACACAGGTGCCAACCTCTCCATTATATTGAGGCAGTTGGTATATGAGTTGGAGATTCTAGTAGAGGCACTAACACTAGCACACATCCTTTAGGTTCCTACAGGAAGTGCCTAGTTAGTGACGTTTATCTGTATATAGTGTGAACTGTCATTTGGAGGAGGGAGTTTCAAGTGGGACCTACTTGTTATCACGATGGGGCCTTACGAAATTATTTTGGGAATGGATTGGATTTCAATATTTCACGCCCAGATCGACTTTCATCGTCGACAAGTCATATGAGTGTATTCTAATGAGACGAGGTTCACCATCCGTGGTGACCGAGACATCGTGGCAGAGTAGATGGGTGCTCTGAGAAAGAGACCACGACCTTTTTCTCATCAGCTGGAGGGCATGGTTGTCGGACTAGTGAATGATACAGGCACTTGTATCCCTACTATTGTAGAGGACTACAAGGTCATTTTTTCTAACGTTGTTCTGGGACTACATCTGAGGTGAGAGATGGAGTTCTGTATCGACTTACAGCTGAAGACTGCTTCGATATCTTGTGCATCATATTAGATGGCACCCACCGAGCTTCGGGAGCTACGAAATCAGTTGGATAACCTTCATGAGAAGGGATTAATCCATCCAAGTGTGTCCCCTGGGGCAGCTCTGGTCTTGTTTGTTAAGAAGGAAGATGGGAGCCTATGACATTGCGTAGATTATCGTCGCCTGAATCAGGCCATGATAAAGAATAAGTACCCTTTGTTGAGGATGAATGACCTATTTGACCAGGTGCAAGGTGAGTAGTGGTTCTCAAAGACCAATCTTCGATCTGGATACCACAAGTTGCGGGTTCGTGAGGCTGATATCCCGAAGCTGGCCTTCCATAGTCGATATGGGGATTACGAGTATCAGGTGATTCCCTTTGGCGTGATGAATTCCCCTTCCGTCTTCATGGCTTTGATGAACAAGATTTTCAAGTCGTACTTGGACCAGTTGGTGGATGTCTTTATTGATGACATATTCATTTACTCAGAGACAGAGGAGGAGCATGCGAAGCATTTTAGGATAGTCCTAGACTTACATCGAGAGCACCAGCTATAAATGAAGCTCTTGAAGAGCTATTTCTGGATTCAAGAGGTTCAATTTTTGGGGCCCTCCATTACCGAACATGGATTTTCTGTAGATCCCACAATGATAGAGGCAGTTCTTGCTTGGTATCCACCCAAGAATGCGTCTGAGGTGCGGTGTTTCCTTGGTTTGGAAGGGTACTACAGGAGGTTCATGGAGGACTTCTCCAGGATTGCTACCCCTTTGACCGCATTGATGTGGATGGGATGACCATTTACCTGGACTATTTAGTGCCAGAAGTCCTTCGAGGAGTTAAGGCAGAGGGAGACTAGTGCTCCGGTGTTGAGGCTGGCAGAGTAGGGCTTTGAGTTCGTTTTATATTATGACACTTCAGGACCTAGGCTCAGGTGCGTGCTGATGCAGTAACATGCAGTGATTGCATAAGGGATGAGGCAGTTGAGGCCCCACGAATAGAATTATGCGACGTAAAACTTGGAGCTGGCAGTAGTCGTATTCACATTGAGGTTATGGAGACACTACCTCCTGGGTGAGCATTTCATGGTCTAAACTGACCATCAGAGCCTCAAGTACATCTTTACTCAGAGGGATCTGAATCCGAGGTAGAGGGGCTTGCTGGAATTTCAGCAGGACTATGATTTCGAGATAGTCTACACTCCGGGGAAGGCCAACGTACTAGCAGATTCACTTAGATAGAAGTCTCAGGCTCGTCTCATGAGGGAAGCATCAGAGCAGTTGGATTCTTTGCAGTTGACCTTGGTGGAGCTATAGGATACAACTTTTCTGCAGTCGATGAGGCTGACTCCATAGCTCCTTGTGTGTTTGAGGGACTCTCAGTTGGGGGACATCGACAGTGAGATACTACGTTATTAGATATACATGGGCGAAACACCTGATGGGTATTCTGAAGAAGGGAATCACAATATCCTATTACAAGGACTAGTTGTGGTACCAGTGGAGATTCTGGAGGAGGTTATGTGGGAATTACACACTTCTCCCATGGCCGTACATCCCGATGTGGTGAAGATCTACCTAGACCTTCAGCGGAAGTTTTTTTTTGTCTATCATGAAGCAGACCATAGCCGAGTTCGTTTCTCGGTGTCTTACCTATCAGTAGGGGAAGGCAGAACACTAGGTTCCGGCAGGTTTGTTGAAGCCCCTTGATATCCTAGAGTGGATGTGGGATGGAATATATATGGACTTTTTCATAGGGCTTTTGCACATAGTGAAGGGTCATGAATCCATTTGGATGATAGTGGACTGACTAACGATGTCGGCTCACATCCTTGCTATTAGGGAGTAGATCTCGTCAGAGATTCTGGGGAAATTATATGTTCGAGAGATCATCCGCCTTCATGGAGTAACCTCGACGATCATCTCCAACCGTGACGCATGGTTTACATCGCAATTATGGCAATGCCTACATGAGGCATTCATGACTCAATTTTGGATGAGTACAACATTTCACCCACATACTGATGGGAAGACCGAGCATACTATCCTAGTGTTGGAGGATATGCTCAGGGAGTGCATGTTAGACTTTGGCCAGAGTTCGGAGGATCATATTCCCTTGTTATAGATTGCATATAACAATAGTTACCACTCAACTGTTGGCATGGAACCTTTTGAGGCCTTCTATAGGAGATCCTATAGGTCACCGTTGTGCTGAACTGAGGTTTGGGTGACATCCCTTGTGGGCCCATAGTTGTTGTAGGTGACGATGGAGAAGATGCATGTCATTTGTGTGTAGATGAGGGCAACTCCGATTAGATAGAAGTCCTATGCAGACTGATGTCACAGGCCTTTGGAGTTTGAGTAGAGAGACCTTGTCTTTTTGAGAGTCTCCCTGCTGCATGGAATACAGAGGTTCGGCTGGGGAGGCAAGTTGTCTCTACGGTTCATCGAGCCCTTTGAGATCATGCACAGGGTTGGTGAGGTGTCCTATCGTCATAATCTACCGCCACAACTTGAGAGGGTCCAGGATGTCTTCCACGTATTACAGCTGAGGAAATATGTGCATGACCCCACACACATTATCGACTGGGGAGAGTTAGACATTGAGGATAGAGCCACCTTTGCAGATCACCCAGTGGCGATTGAGGACCGGCAGGAGCGGACACCGCTTGGATCAACCATTCCTTTGTTTAATGTTTTGTGACAGCACAGAAGAGTGCAGGAAAGCACCTAGGAATAGTAGATCCATATGAGAGCTCAGTATCCCGAGCTGTTTTTGTAGTTCTATTTTTCAGGGATGAACAAATTGAAGAACAGAATGATTTATGAACCCAAGTTTTGAGCCTGTAAGACTTTGAAATTTTCTTAATGTTATTCCTGAGCAGGGAGTTCAGACGGCTGGCGATTCCGAGCCCTGGTGTGGTTGAAATTAAATTTTAAGTGCGTTCACACTAAACATGCCAAATAAACAAAATAACTCCTAAACCATTTCTTGGATGGTAAAACTAAGGGAACTGTTGATTCTAGAGAATTCCTTTTACTCTAGGAGAGGTGAAATTTTTGTGAGTGCGGGCCACCTTTGAAAAATTCCCCAGGGGCATTTTTGTAATTTAGCGGCCTCAGACGTTGAATTTATAACATTTGAACGGAGGATTAGATTATAATTCTGAGACCGCCATTGTGCTCAGGGTATGGCGTCTACCCTAGGGGAGGCTTAATCTCGACCCCGTTGAGGGTTCGGGAACGGTCCTACCATTGGAGGATTAAAATGAATTAATGAAAAATTTCACTTAATTCTCTACATAAGTATAACCAAGGTCACCTCTCCCATTTTATCATTCATCTACCGGAAGGAATCTCCTCTCAAATCCAATCTCTCCTCCCACTCCCCCTCCAAGGTTGTGGCTCCGGCGGATCGTTGTGAAGAAACGTGCTCAGCCTTCAAGGTAGGATCTTCTGGTTTCCATGTCAGTTTCCCACATCATCTTCGTTCTAAATTAATGATGTCGAAACACGGTTTAAATTTCAATAGAAGACCATATTTTCGTATTTTATATCTTGAGAATTCAACTTCACTTTTTGGATTTTAAATCTAACTTCTGAGGAGACCGAAATCGTCTGGTGATGTTTCATATGTTTTTGGGTGTTTTTCCGGCAGTCCCGTGAGGCTTAGCGGCGGCGCGGCGAGGCCCAGCTACGGCGCGGCTGGGGTCCAAGCGGAGGCGCGGTCACCTGGGTGGTCTTCGGTGGCTCGACAGCAAGGCGGCCGGGGGAGGCGGTGTCGGCATGGCAGGTGAGCGGGAGCCGGACCGGGTAGTAGGGGGTTTTAGTGAAGGGGGGGTGCCAGCAAGGCGCAGAGACCCGGGCCGACCGGGTTCTGCCGGTCGGTGAAAACGTGGGAGACCGGGGTCTTCGGACCCCTGCTAGCAAGACAAGGACCCGCAATATGTGGGTCCCCTGGAGATAAAGCCAGACTGGCTTATTCCAGTCCAGGCGAGGCTGGGCCGGCCCGTGCTGTAAACTGCTAGCCGGTCCCGGCGCATAGTGGGCCGGCCGAACCAGCGCGGCCCACCTATATTTTTTTCATCCATTAAAATTTAAAAACACCTATAAAATTCAGTCCAGGCATCGGATTCATGTTCCGTCTGTGGAAATGGGTTCCTGGAATCGAGAAGAACATTTTGAGATGGTTTTGGGGGTTTTAATTCCCAAGACGGGGGCCTAGGTGGCGCGACACTCCCATTAAGTGGATTGTCGTTTTTCCCGGGGGTTCTTGTTTTGGATGGCGCGGACACATACAATGTACGATTTTAGGACCGTCCATGGTGTTGCAACCCTGTTGTTGAGGCAGAGGTTTCTATTATGGTCTCAGTCATCGAATTCAGAGTTGAGACATGGGCCCTACGTGCCATCTTTTTACGCAACATGCAGCATTTTGCGACATTTTCGTCTGGCGTCTGTTTGGGGAGGGTGAATAGTCTATTTGGTGAGTTTTTTTAAGTCCATCGCAATGGCATAGTCCGCATGACATCTTTCAAGACCGAGAGTGGCCCCCACGAGACACTGTGAGATCCTAAATCATTGTTGAACAACTTTTCTGTTGGGGGACTGTTCCAGGTGAATGAGTAGTCTATCTAGTGTGGTTTTCTGCATGGATTATAGTGGTGTGATCTTTTGGGGCATGCAAATCCTCATTAGAGATCTTATTAAATGTGGAATCATGGAAGGGCGTCGGATGGAGGTTTCCTCGAATCACTCTGAACCATCCCACAATAGCAATGTTAGTGACCCCCCCCCCCAGTGATTGCACGTGCAGTGCAGAGCTATCGGACCGGTTCTGAGTTTACCCTCCAGCTGGGCTAGGTAGTGGGTTACCCAACAACGTATTAGGCTTTACCCTATAGCAGGGCTGGGCAATGGGTTACCCGTCGAACTATCAGGTTTTACCCTCCAGCTGGGTTGGGAAGTGGGTTATTCGTTCACTTATTAGGGTTTACCCTCCAGTAGGGCTAGACAACGGGTTACCCGACGACTTTTAGGGGTTACCAACCAGCAGATCTCGGCACTGGGTTACCCATTGAGCTATCAGGGTATACCCTCTAGCGGGGCTAGGTAGTGGGTTACCCTATGACCTCTAGGGGTATAACCACCAGCTGGGCTGGGCAGTGGGTTACCCAACGACTTATTTTAGACTCAGACCTTTCTATGAGGCTAGTCAGTGAATTTTTCCCTGTGACTACCGAAGCGGGGTACTTGGTTGTACAGATCTGCAATGTGACAGCTTTGACATGACCACAGGGCATACGAGGACGAGGGGCGCTTTTCCCATCAAGACGCGTCCTTGCGACGTGACCTAAAATCCATGCAGGTGAGTCAGTACCACATAAAGTGGATAATATAGAGGTTCGGTGATTGAGCCCCTTTGACTTGTACCTCCGTGGTTAATGTGCAGGACGTTTGGGTTCAGTGTTGTATATCCCTCGAACTTTTGGAAAATCTTCCTGGGTTGAGCTTGGAGATGAAGTTCCCCCTACATAAAATTTCGAGATCCTTGTTGATCATATATACATATACACCTGACTTTGGTTCCCACTCATTGGGTTCATTTACTCTTCTTCTTGGAGGGGTGAAGACGCATGGGGTATGCCACGTTCTATCTGTGTTTATCTCCTCTTGGTAGGATGTGTCCACTCTCCTACTATAGGTAGCGAACACTCGGTTAGAAGTTCATATTATCATTGTTCCTAGCTCCTTGAATTTGGACGAGTTTACTTCATTCCTCTTGTTGGGTTAAGATGCACTCTCTTTACTGTACTCTTTATATGTTCTGGTTCTGTCTACTGCTCACATCTTTAGTGCCTCCTTTTTTGATCCCTCGAGATTTCGCGGCATCCTACTGATTATCTTTATACTCACCCTTGCTTGGTCTTTTCCCACACATGGTGTGCCCTCGTAGATGACAGACATGTCGATCGTGACTACGGAGAAGCGTAGAGGTCACATGAGCTCGGATAGCGTGTCGTGGTCATGCCAGAGTTTTCAGGTGGGGATATATCCAGTTTTTTTCTTTTGTTTACCTGTTGCCGGGATGTGGCACCTTTTTGGTTGGGCACGTCTTTTTCCCTTTTTACTGTTCAGTTTACTTGTCTATACTTTCAGCACTTTACTTGCTATATTTAGTGGATAATGCATGACTATGGTTGGGTTATAGCTATTTTTCATGTGGTTTTATTTTTTTCTCTATACTTCTGCATAGAGTGGGATATGTGCGTGTATATAGGTACTTAGGAGAAGGCCTCCCTGAGATTGTTATGCCATCAGTGTTGGTCTCCAGCCTCTGGCCTATGGAGGTGGGATTGAGGTAGTTGTGGCTCGGTGCTGGCAGGGTCAGGTCATGAAACTCCCTTTAATAGTTGATACTAAATGTGAGATATTTATGGATCTAGTTAAAGGATATTATTCCCTTTATCTTTTACAAAATGTGGAGTCTATACAATAACGTTTAATGGATTCTCCATATCCCATTATTATATATATATTTATCCCATTTATATTTCCTATATATCTATTGGTAAAGAGGAAGATATATGTGATCATTTAGATCCATGCATAGTTGGGATCACCTAGAGAGGGGAATCAAAATGGTGTCCCTAAGAGAAGATCTATAGATAGAGTATATAGATAGTCAGGTCCATCGAGGTTTCAATTAGTATTGGGTTGGAATCAACAATGTTTTCCCATCATATTTGGATATATCATCTATCAACCATTCACCAAGATATCTTTGACTATGAGATTTTCTTTTGGAGATTATGGTTATCGTCGGATTTTTTTCAATGACATTCTTGGAGGCTTGTGTGGAGTGGACAACATATATCCATTTTACCACAACTATAGTAACCATACAATCCATTTCCAATGTAGAAAAAATATTATTTTATTCCTCTAATGGTAGATAAATGATGGAGAGGATAGCCCAATGATGCTCCCCTTCCACATGGTTATAATTCACAGCCTGACCATGGTGGTGGCAGTTGGAAGTAGGTTAGAGGAGCTTGGTGTGGTTATTTTCATTCCATGAAGATTCTTGTATTAGATGGAATAGAGATCCTACATGTTTCAATATGGTTATCTTACATCTTTTCCACCACAATATTTTTTCTATAGCTTTACACTCCTTTATTTCACCCATTATAGTCTACACATTAGGATTTTACGTGGGTAGACTTATGGTGTCCCTATTATTAACTACACTAGTTAAAGGTTGAATGAGTTTTCTTGATGTGTCTTAAAAATGTGTCCTAATGATGTTGAGAGATTATTCCTTGGTGGATTTCTTCATACATCAGATTTAAGTATACAATGGAATAAATTATATTGATTAGTTTTTTTCTATTAATGTGTTCATAAATTACTTTCAAAGTAAATTTTCATTCAATCATGTAAGAATTTATCTTCTGATGTTCATTGTCATGTGAGATAATCATATGGTCTACGGGAATGAAAAACCTCTTTTTTCATAGTTGTTAGTATTTATTATGGGTCAGTAGAGGTGTAGGTTGTGGGGTTATCTAGTGTGGTTGAGGAGGTTCTGAACATTTTTCTTTAGTTGGTTCTGACTTTACCCATCAATGTAATATTGGGTTTAGGGTGGAACTATAGCATGGTTAATCATTGATTTCAATATCTATTAATTATATGTAACCTTCTAGGACATGGGAGATATGGAATCAATTTTGATGACCCAATGCAGAAGGGTTTTAGAATGGCCATTGTGTTTCCATGTTGTGTTTAATTGTTTTTTTAAGGAGTGTGCTGGTATGAGGTTGTGCATAAACTACTTGATGTTTAATCATTGTATGATCATCACCATTACTATCCTTTAGTATTAACTTTTTTTAAAAGTAATTAAATCTCTCATTTCGTCTTTCATGTTATATCATTGTTTTGAGTATCATCAGTTGAGGATAAAAGATGATAATATCTTAAATAACACATTTATGTGTTGTTGTAGAATCTTTCTATTTATGGTTTTGTTGTTTGGTGACACGAATACCATATCCATTTTCTTGGAACAACTGAACTTTGTGTTTAGTGAGTTTCAAACTAGTTTATGGTATTGATCATCACTGGTGTCCTTGTGCACATGAAGTTGTAGGAGGATCATAGATAATATGTTATTGGTTTCATTCAAGGTTTTAAACATCATCTTATTTATGGTTTGTTATCCAGTTAATATTTTTGATAAGTGGAATTTTTTTCTTGGGTATGTGGCATCTCCGATGGGAGTGGAAGTAGATCCTTTGAAGTTCGAGGTAGTTGTTTCCTGGAAAATTAAAAGAAATATTTCCAAGGTCCATGAATTTCTGATTCCCATGGTATAATACCATAGTTGCATATTTTATTTCTCTAAGATTGAATCAAAATTGAATAAATTTACTAGGAATGACTATGACTTCAAATGCACTAAAAAGTTTCAGTCATTTTTCTACTACCTGAAGGAGGTGACGATAAGTGATATTATATATTGGATACTGTAAGAAGGATTTATGTTTATGGTTTTATATGATACTTCTCATCTATTTTTTGGTTGTTTCATATATCAGTATAGTATGGTGATCACATATGGGTTTATAAATTTACATCACCAGAACTGTAACAATTTCACTGATAATCTCTAGTTGGAAGTGGTGATGTTTCTCCAATGATGTACCAACATCACCTCATATGAAAACACATTATTTTCATTAGGGATCAAAAGATACTGAGGTATATTTTCGCCCAATAGGATTTGAATATGTGTCAGTAGGGTTGGATGGAGTTCTTGTAGGAATATTATTTGTGATCTCCAATACCCTAGGAAAAGGGAACATTGTTTTTTATATTAGTAATATAAATTAATGTAGATATTTTATTGGGGAATTTGATGATTCCTGGAGAGTGATAAATGAGCTTCCAATGTTGAATATTTATATATAGGTTCTTGGTGGTATTGTTTGACTATACTGAATGAAAAAAATAATCATCCTTGTTACAATCGGTGGAAGCGACATAGTGGGAAGACTCGTACATTGAGGTGATATAGGATCACATCTTTTACGGTGAAACTCCTCAACGATAGTCATATGGTGGTAAACATAATATTTTATTTGGAGGAATTTTTATTCCCTTTTATTTACATTATGAGATTCTTATTGATTTTTATAGATCATATTTGGAAGACATATTGATGTCTCAATAATGTATCATTCGATGAAGGGTATGTTCTAATAGCTGTAAATAATGAGATCTATTGTAGTGTTTGTGTCATGGTGTTTCGTTTGTCAAAATATGAAGGTATAGAACTATGTACCTAGTGGTTCTTAGTATCCATTGGATGACCTTGAGTGGAAGTTATAAAAAATTTCAATTGATTTCATTGCTTTTTTTCCTCAATCTCAAGAAGTATGTTATTCTAATTGATTCATTCTGGAATGGATGAAGAAATTCAAACATTTCATAGTGACCAGGGGTTTGAGTTCTATATATTTTATAGTGAGTAAGTATATTGATGAGATTATAATTTTTCATGGGGTATCAAGGACCATCATCTCTGATTGGGATCCTCATTTTCCCTTGTAAGTTTTGGGTGGTATTCAGTTTTTGGTTGGCTCTCAACTACACCTTGACACTTCTTCCCATCTATATATAGATGACTAGATAGAGATGAATATTTATATATTAAAGGATATGTTTCATTTTTTTTTTATTTTGGTGGATTGTGAATGAATCACCTACCTCTTTATGAGTTTACCAATAATAAAATCTATCAATCCCCCATTATAATCTATCAATGTGTGGTATATTAATTGAAAATTTTCATATATATATTTTTTTCTAGATCATTGTTGGGGATTTGAATTTCAAATGAATATATATAGTTTAGATCATGATCGAAAGGTTTTTATGATTTTGGACTTGATAAAGGAGGTTCAAGACCATAATATGTCTTAATATTTGCAAAAGAGGATATTGTATGAGTTTCACATTAACAATAATGTATTCTTTAGGGTATCCCTTCATCATAATAAATAAATGCTAGGATAAATGAGTAATCTATCACACTGGTTAATCATTCATTTTGAGGTGTTGGGGAATCAATTGATGTGGATTATTTTTTGACACTTCCCCCATAGTATAATATAATCCCCAATGTTTTCAGATGTCATGGCTTCATTAATATATTCATGATGACTCATATGTGGTCAATTCGAGATAGTTGGTCATAAAGGATTATGATAAATTCATAAATCGACTGATCATGATTCTAGATCATCAATAGAACATGAAATTAATGTGATTTATTTTCTTAGTTTGCATTCTATGAATTATTATTGGCTTAGATGAATTTGTTTGGGAACATGAGTAATAGGTGCATGATCGGTATAATGATATTTTTTGAACCATTTTTTATTGAAATGATTAGGATGTTTGATTTTTTTTATTTTTTTTGAGATCATTAATTTATATATTTAGTTATGTATTTTTGATGGAAATGTTCATTTTTATATGTATTGATTAGATATTGTTTTATTGGTGGTTTCTTTTTCTTCTATGTGAGTTTTTATTTTTTAGGAAGCAAATCATTTGAGAGGTGTCTAATTTAATGGAGTATATCATTTTGGCATGTACTAAGCCATATTTATGTTTTGTAGGAATTCAATACAGGTATGAGAAAGGGTGATAGATCTAGAGATGAAATGTTTTCTATGATGAGAAATTCATGAAATAGATATACGTGTTGTGGGATGATGGGATGGCTAGTGAATGTGGTGGTTCTAAATTTTGGTATATTGTGTAATGTATGGTTTAATCAGGACGAGTGGGGGGGGGGGGTGATTTTAGTGAATTCTATGATATAATTTTTTGAGTATTTAAAATTTCATATGGTTTACCTAATTCTCACAAATTTTATTACAAATTATTGGCCACATTGTTCTATGTTTGGTCATGAAAGTAAATTTGTTTGAGTAGTTTATTTTTCTAAGAGAAATATTTTTATATTATGCATGGATCCTTCAAAATTAAAAATAGTTATATATTATGGACTTAATATGGATTCTAAATGATTGGAATGTTTTTTCATGTGTTTCCAGGGACAGTTCAGAGGTCTGAACCCAAGCATATGGAGAAAAGTACTCGGCCACACAATTAGTAGAAACCATGTGATCTAGTTTTCAACATTTGTACAACCATGACAAGACAGGAATGTGAGGTATAGGAGGACACAATATTTTAGGAAACCATGAATATTGATGAACAAGCCAATTTTGGGTGTTTTAGAGGGCCAAATAGGGTGCACGATGTGCCCTCACCATACACCCAAGGACGCTTCCTCATGTGGGTAGCTCAGCAAAATGTAGCCGATATGAATTGAATAGTTGGTGCATGGGATCTCTATCTGTGTGTCCTAATATTGTGGGGTAACAACCTATGTATTTATAGTTTCATGGTTAGAATAGGGTTTGTCTAATCATGCGTCCAAACTTTTTGACCTAGATACTTTTGTGTGAAATTTCAATTTCTCAATTAAATCTATTTTATCTTACCCCCACCACCATTTCCCCTTTTCATGTGGCTGTGTGGATTCTCAAATCACATTTAATCTTCCATACACTCTTTCATTGTTTATGATCTCAATTCTTCATCATATATTGTATTTGGGAACTATTGATCTTTTTGGTTCCCTCCATATAAGATCTACAATCCTTAGGCTCATTTCATTGTACTTCATTCTATCGACTACACTATTTTGGTTCAACCTCATATGCCTTATTTTCAAGGAATTTATCAATTATTAAGATTTCTTTTAATCCTGAACAAATTAAAGGTTGATACTTGATGGGGAGAGTTCTATATTCTTGAGTTAGGTGGTCTATGACTCATCTCTCAAGGATCACCATTTTATAAACTGATGTCATTGTGAACACGCCAATTTCAACAAGCGATGCTTATTAAATTAATATTGGAAGTCAGAAATAAATATTTTCATGTTCTAGATCCTTTTATGTACAATATATTATATTGTTGGATGATATAACCTCATATTTTACCATATCATGTTGGTTATTTCATCTTTTATGACTTTAATGATTTTTATGACTATTTGTGCCACCGTTTGGGTGAGATAGAATTGGCCTTTATAAAGGAAACTAATTAAATTTAAATGATTTAATATTTAAGGGAAATTATATTTTATTATCACTTGACCCTTCTAAGGTATGTGATTAAATATAATGTATGAATCTTAATCGTAAATGGAAAGTATATTATATATATCAGTTGGCCTAGTTAAATGAGTTTTAATTCTCTATGGTTGAATTTCATTAACCAACCTTTTCATGATTATGATTGGTAAATAAATGAACATAATTTATGATTAAGTAATCGATGTATTAAAAAATTGAATTTCATATTTATCCTTATCACCTAGTATGAATGGCAGTGAAATAAACTTATTGATTTATTAAAATAGAATGAGTATTACCTGAACATTGTTAATTAGGAATTATATATAAGGTGAATATTTTATAATTACAGTTCAAATTTGTAAGAGTGGTAAGACTTGATCCAACCATATATTTCTGAGGGAATACCTAAATCACTCATTGGATGTCATTCTGATTTAAGGATCCCATTTCAGTGGAGATACCCAACAAGGAACGTGGTACATCTCTATCAGTGGATTCCCAACATGATTCCATAGGATTCATTCGCTATCATCTATATATTAGGATTACTTGTATAAACTCCTTGAATCTATATTGATGTCTTCACACATGTGGGACCATAGATTCAGCCCATTAGGCCTAATCAGTATTATCACATTTTACTTTGGATGAGATCATTAGACTAGGTTAATACTTTTTAAAGTTTAATTATTGGAATATTACCATTGGATCACACTCAAACCCCTTTAGCAAAGCTCTATGTTATTTCTGAGCTTTCTCAACCCATGATGTCAAGGACTCCATGGTTATTACTAGTATTCAACTATAACTATAATCATAAGCCATTATTCATTAGTTATTAACTAGGGTCCTCTATTATTATCATTATTATTTCATACGTTAGTCAGGCCTTGGATACTATTACTTTACTTATTATAAATTGGGACATAAATAAATAAATGTCTAAATGTTCAGACACCAACTAAGGCTGAAAATGGCATTAGGGTATTTACATTACTGTAGTTCCATAATTCATTTTTATATATTCATTCACAATGTTTGTTTATATTTATCAGACTTCATTGTATATGTGTTATTGATGGTGGACTACTAATATTTATCTTACAACCTATCTAGGCCACAATTGATTCCTGATTAGATGGCATGTATGCAGCTGTTGATAAGGGGATGTGTCCAACATTGTACACCAGATCTTAATTTCATCCAATAGAATGGATCTTGGTATCAGATGACTAGGACAGTACTCCCGATGATTATATGGTTGTTGGATTCCTTTTTATTATTTTTTATAACATGTATTTCATTCTGCCTTTTTTACCAATTTTCTAGTTTTGATGTGATGTGAAATGTATCTTCATCATTTTTTATACGATCCGGCTTCCATATTTTTAGTTGATTATTATTGATGGATGTTTATGATTTTCTTCTACTACATGTATGATTATATATTATTATACATCAAATATTAATATATTTTCATTATTATCCAAAATGAGTTACTATATTAATGTGGATATAGTCTCCACATAGACACACACTAGGACCTCACTGCTAGTTTTTATCCTCTTTCATATGGGGAGATGTTCTTGACGCCTTGTGGACAACTGTGTTAGGGGAACCTTTCGGTGTAACTCAAGGATAGGATGTCATGAAGTGGTGTTAGAGGTATTTTTTTTTATTTTTTTATATGAATTAGGAATATTAATAAGATATTAGGAATTTTTGGAAATTGCAGATAATCCACGATTTGGAGTTGCTAAGCTATTTTCTGGGTAAATACCATGTTTCTTAGGATTAGGAAATTATAGTTCTATATTTCTATTATTACATTTAAAACATTTCCACTATTGTGTGATTCACTTGAATGGTGATATTTGATATGCTTTATATAAATTTACCTTGGCCAACTATGTTAATTATTATTGTTACATGTATCATTATATGAACATAGAATTCACATGCCATGAAATATAGATGCATTTTACTACTTGAATTTCTTAAGTTTTTTGTTATTATTGAGTGAAACATGGTTGTTATATATATTCAAATTCTAGTAACATCTCCTAGAGGGTATGGATTTAGTTATTTAATGTTTCAACATCAATATATGTAGTTTTTCCATAAAAAAATTGATAGTGGCATCTTAAATAGCTATTTTCTTCCCATGCCTGCAATGTACATATGGTTATATGAGATACTATGTGACTATGATTGAGTGATTTCCATTTTCAATTCATGTGGTGTAAGGGAAAATGTGGAATGGAAAGGGTAATTAACCAAAAATAGCCATCATATGTCATCCATTACATTAAAATATTAAATGTAGATGTGCAATGATTAAAACTGAATTGGTTTTTATTTCTATGATATGGTGTATGGGGACTTATTCCTTAGGAATGTAAATCCATTTATCCCAACTGGTATCATTTAAATAAGAAAATGAAAATTTTAAAAGTAAATATTTTTTTATAAAAATCAATTTATTTTCTAGTAAATGAAGTGTATATGTTCCATAGAACTGTTAACTTACTAGAATCCTTGTAAATCAAACATAAACACTAAATAATACCATGTCCTTCTAAAAGGTTATATGGGGTAGTATTCATTGGATAATGAGTCCTTATTATTACAAGATACTTCCTATAGTTCTTATATCGTTATTAAATCATGATCTTAGGTGTTTGATAGGTAGTTCGGGAGTTACCCCATTATCACATCATTGTGTTTTGTTCCAAAAGGGTGGAAATGATCATGCTCCATAGATGGTGGGCCACAATCCACTAGTCTTGCTGTCAATAGTGCCACATGAGGCATCACCTTATATACCCTAACCGGGAACAGATACACATCTTCATGAGGGTGTCCTATGTCTAATGAAATCTATGTATGGTGATTCATAATCTAAACCTATGATGGATGATCTAACACAAGATTTCTAGAAGCAACATCCTCCCACCTTCTCATGCAATAACATTCCATAGGAAGAAAAATCCTTCGATTGAGTCCACCATATCTATATTTTTGCACCTACATATGCCTCTAGATTTCAGGTTCGTGTTGAACACATAAATACAACATGATTCGACCATGCACTGGTGTGATGTGATTACCTAGGTTGGTGGTCATGAGGGCATGGCCTCGGCCCACTTCCTGACTATCTTATATGAGTAGTTTTTCCCTCACACACCAATAGATGACTAATGATTATAGTTTATTAATTTAAATTAGGGATTTATAAACATTATAGACTATTTCTTGAGTTTCATTGAGTTACTATGCTTTGAAATACTTATATCAAGTGATGTGATGACATGTGATAGTCATTCCAAGGATGGGATTAATTTTTCCATCCATGCTCCATTGAATTTATTTCACAAAACTATAGATTATGAGATAATGAAAAGGTATCTTCACACAAAACACTACTAGAGGGAAGGATATTGTTTTGTGTAAAGACATTCAGTATCAAGGAAAGTCAGTAGTTCATTCAGTAGTAAGAAACGATCCCTTGGGGGTTTTCTTTAGAGAAGTGGTGGATAGAGTATCCAATTTGATAGCTATATTATATTACATAAGTATTCACATAAGGTTCCTATGAAGCCTCGGTGTGATGAAGAACCTCTTCAGTGCCGTTTTTGTCATCATATGGGTCATATTATGTGATTATGTTGGACCATTCCATCTTCTTCTAGTGTAATAGGATCTAAACCAGCTCCACCATCGGGGGTAGGAAATTTTCCTCAATTCTAAGATGGGATTTCGAGTGTCCATATTAAGATAAGTCTATAAGGAGATTCTGGCTATGATAACTAAAACTCTTATAATTAGTGAAAAAAACATCTATCCTCCTCATGATAGCTTAGTTGTATTATAGGGATGTGGATCTGGTTAATTTCATGCTTTATAGTGGATACCCAAGGATCAATGTACATGAATGTATATAGAATGAGATACTATTGTAGTTTCCTCGACTATTATATCTACTTTATGCAATATAGGTTCCTCTGGCTCATTTATCTACTTATAAACAATGGAATGTCTCAATTTTGAAACACAATAATTTTGTGGGGTAATGACCTTCGATACACAGTTTGGTGAACAATATTAGGTCATATGACAATTCAAGGATAAGACCCTTAACTTAGGTAGTTAACCCTTCTTGTGGGACCTCTTTGTCCTCAATATGTTGAACATTGATGTAATTAACATGATGGATTGGTTTGTTCCATATCATGCTTATGTAGACTTTTATGATAGTGGGGTTCCATTTACATTCCAAGAGGGAATCTGTTACATCAAAAATGGTGAATGGAATTTCTAGGTGAGAAAAGAAAGACCATAGAATCAAGGGTAAGGTGGAGTTACCTCCTACATTTCTGGAATCTGTATGGTTTATCATGGACTACATCTGATAGATTTTCCTCCTATGGTTTATCATTTTAGGGATGCCTTTCCCAGTGATTTTTTGGATTGCCTCCTGATATAGGGTAGAGTTTACAATCGGGCATGTTTCAAGAAAATCACCATTACCCATTCCTCTATATATTATGGAACAAATTGAGATCTAGGATCCCACGAGATATTTTGAAGATATGGAAGCTAAATGCTTTATCAGACCCAATAATGCATCTTGTGGTTAAACTATGCCTTATTCCATGAAAACAGATGAGACCCGTAAGCTTTGAATGGATTAAATATGGTTGAACCTACTTATAGTAATGAACTGGAATACAAATCCTTATATAGTTGATATTTTTGAACAACTCAAAGGATCTAGAGAATTCTCAATGATCAACATGAGATCGGACTATCATCATGTGCGAGTTAGGTCATTAGAAAAAACAAGGGAAAAAAATTAATCATAGGTATGGTACATATGATCATATCATTATTATGTAAAATCTTATGAACACACTACTATTTTCATAGATCAAATGGATATGTTTTTCACCCCTATCTGAATTATTTTTTTTGGTCTTCAGGAAAGATATCTCGGTGTATTCTCATACTTGTAGAAACCATGATGAAAACACTGAGATTATTTTGAATATATATAGTGAGAATCACCTTAATTCCATTCTTGATAAGTACCACTTCTAGATCCAAAAATATCACATATTGGGTCATATCATCTTGGAATTAGAAGAAAGAGTTGAACTAGAGATGGTGAGCACTATGGTTTACAAAGAGATCCCCTAGATTGTGTTTGGTATAAAGAGTTTCTTGGGGCTATATGGAAATAAAATGAATTTTATACAGGACTTCTCATGCTGTGTTTCACATCTTACTGGTTCTAAAAATACGTGTTTGAAGTTATTGGGTTCAATAGAATGTCAAAAATCATTTCCATATCTGAAAGGATGTTTTGTTTCCACATCGCTTCTGATTCTTCCAGATCGTAGAAGAATCTATATAATTTATATAATGCATCATGAATCATAATGGGTGAATTACTGACGCAATATGAAAGAGTTATTTAATACAGACCTCAGTATTTTATGCCACATGAGAGACACTACCCAATACACGACCTTGATCTATTAGTAATTTTATATAACTTATGTTATTAGTGAAATGACCTGATGGGTGATTGTTTTGTTGTTTAAAAAGACCACAATATCCTCCAATATATCATTATGCTGCATGAATTGAATATTAGACAGAAAATATTGGACTAATACCTTCAATCATTTGATTTTGTGCATGGCTATATACCTAGAAAGTGAAATTCAGTAGTAAATGTGATTATTGGCTAAACACAGGCACATAATGTGTAGGAATCCAATGATGAATGGAAATTAGTGGACCTATTTAATAAGATACATCTATATTTTCATGAGGGACATGATTTTTAATCTCTTATAGCCTTGATAGTTACCACTGCACTCCTTGATAAGGTAAAGTATATGTAATTTTTTTAACATGAGGTGTTGGTTCTCCAAAATATTATTTCAATGAGGACCCACCTCCAGAAAGGTCTGTAGATGTAGACAACATCAAACATATACCAGGGAATATATGGGTTCCTACATATATGAGAGAGGAACGGATGTGAGTGTCCCATGAATTTTAGTGGGTTGTTCAACCTGGAATCTCAATGATGTATCAAGATATGTGATTCCATTATTGGTGGCCTCAGATAAAAAATTAGATAACATTTTTTATCAGTAAATGTTCATCCTTTCAGCATGTGAAGGCGGGTCACCATCAACATGTGGTCTTGTTATAGTCCCGTCTAGAACTATAATGGAATTAGGATTTTGTTTTATTGAATTTTTTCAAGTATAAAAGTGAATCTATGAAGGTTCCAAACACTAAGGAACAAGATTCATAAGTATAGATTTTTTCATAGACTTTTTTTGAGTATTTATATATTTCTAGTGAAGTAACATTTTAGAAGTTATATCTATTTGATTTCTAGCTTTCAGAAACCATTCATAGATTTCCATTGATGATGTTTCTTTTTATAAGGTCCATTGAATGTTTCCTAGATCATATAGATCCCATTCATGGTGATTCTTTCATGAAAACCTGTTTTCCAGATAGTGTTTTCATGATTTTGACGTTCCGATTTGTGGAGTGCTTTGTGAAGGTGTGAAGTGTTGACAATGTATTTACGAGTTTAAAATTCAAACTCATAAAGATACAACCATTCATGAAGACCATAATTCCTTGACAACATCTTAGATCATCATGAAACATATTCCCTATAAATACCCCATCATGACATAATTACAAGAGGCAGATACATTGAGCTGCGACATAACTTTCTCAATTTGGGAAGCTATAGGTCTTCTAAAATTAGAATAACTCATTTTGTACAAGATTCTCAAAAACAAATCCCTTATTCTCATGAGAGACTATATCTAATGTGGATATGAATTTCAAGAAGGAATTTTCTCTACATGGATAAAGAAGTCCCTCTAAGTCACATGAGGATTCACGTAACGTTAAATCTTCTTGGAGCTCTCCCTTGGGAATCATGACTTCATTTCAAGGCAGGGAACTCGAGTTTGTCAAGGCCTATCTTTCACGATACCCTATGCTATGAAAATACCAATACATCATGAGACCATGTTCTCCAAAAAGAAACATACTTTGTGAGATGATGAGATTCATAATTCTCCAACCCTTGCATGACATTGAGCTCTACGAATCCCCATCCTTTGTGAGACCACTATCAATCAATAATATCTTAACTTTATTTTCATTGGCCCATTCTGAGGGGTTTTCATGCCTACACCCCCACTTGGGATTTGTGTCAGGCTTTAGTATCGACCATCCTGTATGGTCCCTTCATTATTGTCACTCACCGCCACATAAAATTGAGAGTTTCACAATGAAAGTTTTTGGTTGGTTCGACGACATCTTGGGTTGCGCCCTCATGGGGCCCCAACATCCGCCCATAGAATACCATGAGTCCACATATTCATCTAAACTCACCAAAATAACATGAGTCAATCTACTCCTCTTGGTATCATTCCCATTTCATGATTTGTTATTCTCTACTTGGATTCCATGAGTACCTTGATTTGATACATTCATCCCGAATCTCTTGAAAACCCCATCACTATACTCACATACTAGGTTGATCAAGAAAGAGACTCTCTTTCATAAGTTTCACACCATCCATTACTGGGAACCTATTTCCATGTATAACTGACTACATGACTCTAAACTGTATAATATACCATATCATTCAAACATAGGATGCCTCCTATGATAAAAAATAGATTCCTTGTGTTCAAATCATAATATGCCTCATGCAATGGACATGGGGTGACTATCAAACATCCACCATGGGCCTCCTCATCATGTGTGATCCTTACTAATGTACCTCATCACACAAAAAAATCAAGATTCCCTCCTGACATGAAATGAACATGAAAAAAATGAGTATATCTATGAATAATCCCCACTTACCTTATGAATTCACATGACATTAAATTGTAATCTTACCCCATTAAGTGTACATGGGATTCCCTCATGACTTAACATGAAGTTTAAAGGAAGGGAAGCTCAATGCATAATCCCCACACACCTCATCCATTAACATGATGATAAAATGTAATCTTACCCCTTAAATGTACTTGGTATTCCCTCCTAAATTAATAGGAGGATTAAGGGATGCGATGCTCAATGCATAATCACCACATGACTCTAACATTTAAAACACACTAAACTGTAATATTACTCCATGAAATGTACATGGGATACCCTCATGACATGAAATGGGGATGAAAGTATGGGTATCTCAATGAATAATCCATAAAAATCTTATCTACTAACATGGTGTTAATCTATAATATTACCCCTTGCAATATACATGGGATTCCCTCTTGACAAGGCATGGGGAATAATGATTGGATGATTCTATTTTTAAGCAGTAGATCATTCCAACCATGATAAATCCTCTAGTAAAGGGAATATTCTATGTGTAGGAACCACACCATCCCCCATCAATGCTCCTTTAATGACACAATAATCCATATTATTTGATATTAAACAACTTCGATTTGTCCGATCACACGACCGTAAACAGCAACATCGAAATACATGGGTTTTGATCCATGTATTATAAATATAGTTTCTAGGATGCCTCTCTATGTTTAAATCCTGAAAGAGGTAAACTTATGTTCCCCTTTTAGGGATGATCCTATATATTCAACACCACACGGATTTTTTATCCATTGGTAAACTATCCAGGTGTGACGTCTTCACTCCTTAGAAAACACCTCCCTAGTTCAGTCAAAGGGGTGTTTTGATCCAAAATTTTAGATGCTTATCCATGGGGCATTATGATACATTTGTAAACTATCTAGATGTGACATCTTCCCTAAAAGAGACTCACCTCTTAGGTTCACTCCAAGGGGTTTTTTGATAAAAAAAATTGGATTTTCCACCAGGGTTAATTCTAATCCATTAGTAAACTATCCAGATAAGGAATCATACCTCATAAGGACATATCTCCTGCGTCCAGATTATTTGTAGTTCAGATCCTAAATTGAGGATACACATCCACGTGTTGTTCTGATCCATTGGTAAACTCTCATGTGTAACATCATACCTCCTAGGGAAAAACCTCACGGGCCTACTCCATTGGGAATTTTGATCATCAAATAAAAATATTCCTACACAGGGCATTCTAAGAAATTTTTAAACTATCCTGGGGTAAGATCATCCCACATACAGACGCACCTCTTGATTCCACCTTAAGTGAGTTTTCATCAACAATTTTTGATCCTCCTATATAGGGGATTTTTATCCATTAGTAAAATCTTAGGTGTGATTTAATTCCTCCTCAGGACCCACCTCCTAGTTCCACTAGAAGGGGTGTTCTAGATGACATTTTTAGATTCTCATCCACATGGTGTTTTGATCCATTGGTAATTTAACCATGTGTGGATTCTTCCTTCATAGGATTGAACCTCCCTAATACTCCTCAAAGATCATTCTGATCGACCTTCGAGATCTGCCTCAAGGGGTGTCCTAATCTATCCACCCTGTTGTGATATCTTCCAAGATAGGGACATAAATCTCTGATCCACCACAAGGGGTGTTTTGATCAACCTTCAAAATCTACCACATGGGGAATTTTGATTCATTCACCTAGATGTCACATATTCCCTCTTAGGGACCTACCTTCCCGATCCTCCTGAAGGGGGGGTTTTGATAAACCTTTCGGATCTACCACAAGAGTACTTCTGATCAATCTGGCCAGGAGTGAAATCTTCACTCCAAGGGACACGCCTTCCTGACCTAACCCACAGGGTGTCCTGGTCAAACATTTAGGCCCACATGAAGAGATTTCCTAACCAATGGTAAACATAGTTGTTCCCACCTAGGGACACACCTCACACATCTGCATCCAAGGGTGTTATTACCCATAAATCCCATCTACAAAAGATGTTAAACTCGTTCACCAATTAGAATCAACTTGTCATTCTCATCCATGTCCACAGGATATAAAATCTACCACCGGACCCAAATACCTAATCTATGCATAAGTATGTGATTCCAAAGGGAAAAATAATCAGATGATGTACACCCGTGGTAGCAGTTAACTTGTGTCCAACATGGTATGCCTTTAGATATGTACCTATTATTTCTTATATAAGATTCAAAAGACTTCAAAAGAGAATACATTATAGGTTCCCAACACACCAAACATACAGAGACTACCACACGTTGAGGATTTTACTATCTACTATAACCAATGGTTTCTTCCTTGTTTAAAGATAAAAAATTTAATTAACCCACATCCATAAAGAGATGTAACTTGTAATTAGTTTCAGGAACATGGTTAAAATATTTCATGGAGGCCCGGAATAGGCATTGAGATCAAAGAATGAATCCCTGGAAGGAGGAACCGACATCCCATCTTTCAGTTTTGATCATGGAATTGACATCATCATCCATTGTGGCATAGGATTCCCACCATTACGAAGTAGGAATAGAAGGGTAAAAATGGTAGTCAGTAAGATGATGTGCACTTCTATTGTCAATGAATTCAAAAACGAAATGGTGTACAAAAAATTAATCCCTTCTCCTTCAATAGTTAGTATGTGAAAAATGTGAGGTGTGTTAAAATTAATATTTCACCCAAGTGAAACAATTCTCTATTATATGCAAGAGGATGACTAAAATATGGTCTACGAAGTATAGGAGGCATCAAAACCTCAATTAAATCACAACTTACAAGGGCCACGTATGGGGTAACCACATCCCGTTACACTAATTCCTAATTGCCACAACTGTCTTAATGGGATGTGTAGGGGGTGTACACCCACAATTCCATCGGCTCCTCGTCGACACTACTTCCCATATGGGATATACAGGGGACACCCCTTTTAAATCAGCTCATCAATGAAATCACAACCCTCAATGGACACGCATTAGGAAACCACCCAATATTCCATCAGCTCATTACTATCCCCACCCTCCTGATGGGTTGGGTTGGGGGAAACCAACACCCATTCTATAGATTCATCATGGACACCATCACCCGGATGGGACATATAAGGGAAAACCACACCCTATACCATTGACGCCTCAGAGACACCACTTCTATCGTGGTCCGTGTTGGGGGAAACAACCCCCATTCCATCAGTACCTCACCAATACCAATGACCTCAAGGGTCATATTGGAGAACCCCATTCTATAATATCTTTACCATCACTATTACACTCATGTGCCATACAGGGGTAAACACCCCCATTCTAATTGTGAACTGCATCAGCAGTCTCCCTTTAGAGAACATTAATATCTCACTACCACATGCTGAGGAGATTGGGGATGTTAGATATATATATATATTAAAAACCAGTAATCAAGAGTTTCCTTGGTGGGATTATATATGGATGCATAGGTGCCAAAAACAACATGTTCCACAATAAGAGACGTTGGATGACTCTTTCCCTACTCCCTTAGTCTCAGTCCAGAACACCAAACGCCAATGCCTAGAAGTAGTCATAGAAAATTTATAGATAAGATGAATTTTATGAAAATATACTAGACCTTATTCCATTGATGTTTCCAACCATATCGCTATAATAGTATAAAAGGGATCTGTGAGTTCCTGATTTGGATTAAGACCACATCTGCCTCAATGGTAGGCCAGGTGGATAGTTTCAAGCGCTAGCACAGCCAATATCCATTATGGGCCAACCTGTGATGAGGATTAATATTGTGGTTTTCCCCTCCATACCATTGTAAAACCATAGTGAAGGCCCTCCACCTCTCCATCATCATCAGATATAGAGGTCCTAACATAATGGCCAACAACCAAAACATAGTTCATTACCATATCATAGAAAGGCCTTTCTATGAATGACTATCTTATGGTAGGAGGGATACCCTTTACCAGCACCCAAGGAAGGTAAATAATTTCCTTAATCTTGTTTCTATTCATCATGAGATGTCACTATGTTATGCTTACATAACTCCAGAGATCCAGTACCCCCATCGAGATGATGACCCAGGCTTCCATGGCTTCCTGGCACCATTGCCATGTCGAACCGACATTATAGGATTCCACATGTCATGGGTTCCAGTAACCCCATCGAACTGACATTCTCAGACTCCACACCTCATGTGTAACACCACCCAATAGAACCAACATTCCATGATTCCACACCTCTTACATGCCAGTGCCCCATAAAATTTACATTCCATGCTTCCACGCCTTTTGGTTTTCATTGCCTTGTCAAACCAACAATCTAGTATTTCATATCTATTGGGTGACATTTCATTATCAAACTGACATTATAGCCTTCCAAACCACCCAAGTTCCATCACCCCCATTGAACTGATGTTCTAGGACTCCACACATCATGGTAACTGACATCCCCATTGAACTTATTTTCTAGGTTTCCATGCCTTTTTCCACCATCACCCGATCAAACCAATGTCACATACTTCCAAAAATCATAGGAAAATTTCACACAATGAACTAATTCTCCATGATTCCACTCATCTTTGGTTCCATCACCCCATTGAGTCGATAATCTAGGATTCCATGCCTCATGGGCACCGGTGCCCCATCAAGCTAATACTCAAGGTTTCTACTCCATCTAGGCACCATCTTTGATGGAGATGAAATTATATCCTTCCTCACTCCTTGGGTTCCATCCCCCCATCAAATACAAATTCCAGGATTCCATTCCTCCTGGGATCAATCATCCCTTCAAGATGAAAATCTAGGATTTGATACCTCCCAGGATCCACCCTCTAGTGGATCCGATGCTCTAGTATTCCATTCCACCCGAGCTACATCACCCCCTCAAACCATGTTCATGCCTTCAATGCCAGTTTGGTGCCATCACCCCAACGTAATGAAATTCTTGGATTCCATGCCTCTCAGGAACCATCGACTCATCAAACTAACATTCCAAGCTTCCCTACTTCATGGGCACTACTCCCTTATCAAAACAACATTCTAGGATTCCAAACATCCCATGTTCCATCACACCATCAAACCCATGTTCCATGATACCACACCTCCAAGGTTCCAGCACCCCGTTGAACTAACATTCAATGAATCCATGCATCTTGAGTGACATAGACCAATCAAACTGAGATTCAAGGCTTTCAAACATCATGGGAACTAGCACACCATTATACTGACATTTTATGCTTCAATAGCTCCTGAGCTCCATCTCCCCCTCAAAAATATGTTCCAGGCTTCCATGTCTCGTGGGTACTAGAACCCAATTGAACTAATGATATTGGATTCCTTGTCTCCCAAGTACCATGGGCCATTTATCCAGCTATCATCCCTACTTAATTTTATCTCCCACCAATGGGTCATATATCCCCTTCCACCCTTGGGTAACTCCATGCCAACCCAACTACTATAAGAGGATGTGTGTTCATCCAACATGGATTGATACCCCAACCATTTTTTAGGAATTTCAGGTCGATTATTCCTACATCTTGTGTCATTGGAAATAGTATAGGTTCTACATGTAGCCCTAAACACAACCCGTGGAATGTTTTCCATGAAAAAACACAACCCAAGAGTAATGAACACCCACACATATGTTGGGGGAATCATAACGTATAACCTTGTAATAATGCCCCCATTCATCTTTGTTTCTTGATGTTAAACAGTGAGGTAGCATCTTAGTTAAATGAAATTTAACTGTACATCATTTTGGCCAATGTTTTTTGACCTTAAAATATAAAACTTTTACATATGAATCACATGACCTTAGATTGTATGATTGGACCAATATTTAATACCTTAAAATAATAATCATCCTATGGTTAATCTAGTATGACGTTACACTATCTGAAATACCTTGGTTCTTTATTGGGATTTAATCAGGCCTTCCACCCAGGGTAATGTTGGGTCATTAAACCACCTTAGGAACCTCTTCTTTGAGAACATATTCAAATCCTACTTTTTGATACACCCCATTATAGTTTTCAAATATGTTGTGGCAGGGAACATTGAGTTTTGGATCCCACTCAGATGTTTCATCTATAAATATCCATAATTTGATTCATTGTCTTTTTGTATTTACACCATCCATAAAATCCAGATGGGCCTCTCTAATGGTGATAGCGCCTAACCAAAATGGATAACACCTCATATTAGGCCAATAACCTAATGGATATTTGGTAACAAACTCTATATCATATGTTTCGATCATGGTCAAGAGTTGATCATGATTTTTATTACCCCATTCTGAACTGGTGTAGTTGTGGTCAGTATGTTTTGAACGTGGTCAATATTCGGTCCCTACACATCCATCACCCCTTATCCAGATCTCAGATGTCTTTGCAATCTTTTTATCCACATCCTAATGTCTTATTGTAATTCCAACATCCTTAGTTCCACCCTTCCGTACATCTGTGCATGTTGAGTTTCAAGGTCAGTGTTCTTGGGACATCCTCAATCTTGAGTCTCCTCACCCATACCATATAGATCCTGGTTTCATGAAAATCCCATTTCCACTCCTTTTTACCTACAATGAGAATAGATCATGTGGATGTAGGAGAATTAGAAGAATTTATATAAACATGGCTGAATCACACAAGGCTAGGTTCCAAACTATATAACCATAAAATATAAGTGTATGTCCATGAATCGGGACTGTAAACTATGTTTGGGAATTCTTTAGATTACTTTGTGTGGTGGTAGGCCTTCATGGACATCCATTCACATCAGGTTTTTCACCCCACCATGCTACACATATCCTCTTGAGATGCCACCAATTGTCCATGTTGTATGACCTTAAACTTTTTTCAAAAGGGTTAGAACTTTATTACCTAAAAAATCCACTTCAAATCCAGGAATCAAAAATATAACCTATATAAATGTCTCTTTAAGAATACGTGGTGTGGTTTTGGGTCTCTTTTTCCCTCATTTACATTAATATTGTCACTTCTCCACACTATACATATTCATTTGGGATACTCAAACCCTATGGTCCAAACTCTATTACCTTAAACCAATAGTTCATGGTCAGAGGTTTAAGACCATAAGCTAATATACAACCTACGTTATAAAATCTATGATCATAAAATAAGAGACCCTCTTATTCTACGAATTATGACAATTAAGTATTTTGGTCCCCTATAGCCCAATTTTTATAACTTTAAATTAAAAATCCCAATGTCCTCAACACATAACGCTATACTATGAAATTACCAGGTTACCTCTTAATTGAATATGATTTTTTATCCATCTGAAACTGAGATTCCTAGTGAAATTAGTGTTGTATGGTAAATAGATTTTACACTGTTACCTGAACATTGGATGCCTCATGAAAACTGTGGGGTGTTTTTCTTTACTCGCTAGATATGATTTCCCCCTTTGGTGTTGGTCCCTTAGCACACTATTTTTCAAAACTAAATGTGGCATGATTACCATAATAATTAGGCATATAGTGATTCCTAAACGTATAATCTTCGGGACCTACCCCAAATTCATTAACCCTTAAGCCCCTTGGCCTCTGTTATTGTCCAAGAATTATGATCTTAAACTATACGCAGTCCATCTCATGTTATGTATATGGTACATGATCCTACTAGTCCCAAATTGACATTGGGTATTGTCTCATCTATTCCATATAGATTCCCTCAAAACAAACCTTCCCCTAAGTCCAAAACTCATAAATTTAAACTGTTTTCATTATAACCATGGTCAAAGCATTATAACCATAAACTATATTGTTTTGATTATTGTTAAATGTGTGGTATACAGTCCTGCTTGACCCATCCATTAATGTCAGGTTGTACCACTTTCGTTCCATACAATTACTATTGAAACAAAAACATTTAAATTCCTCACATCATGGATTCAAAATGATTTCACTTAGTTTAAGTGATATGACTCTAAAAAAATTTCCATGGTTCAGACCATGTGATATTAAAATATGCGAAACCTAATTCAAGATCGATTTACATGCTGTAGCACCTCCATGGATCATTCAGGTCATGTTTTTACCCTTAAACCCTCTAAATATCCTTAAATCCCATTATCCCATGGCCACGATTATAAGGCATAAAACTATTTTCACCAATATTAGAACTATGTGTGTCTTGATTCTAATCTTTATGGGATACGTAATGATTATTATAATTTCAATATCTAGGATCGACTATAGATTCACCATGAATGAATCAGTTTACTATATTGAAATCCACCCAAAATGTCCCCTGGAACACCTTCCATGTATATGACCCATTCAAGTACCTTCTCCCATCAGAAGGATGAGATCCCATTAAAGATAGATATGAGGAAATAAATATCATGAAGCCACATACAAAATCTCTCCATCTTTGTCAGCACAAGATTCTAAACTACTGTCTTACCAAAGAAAAGTTTTGGATGCCTCTCAATGATAGATAAATCTTACTTAATATCATATTGGGATGCCCAATATATCTAATATGGAAGGAAAACACTATAATGTAATCATTATGTGAAGTTAAATTGTATCCCTAGTTTATATAAATTAGGGATGCCTCAAATCTGAGAATGAGAAGATACAATACTCTCATTAAAGAGGGTACCCTTTTTGATTTTAGCCTCTTTAAAAATATGTTCATCGTGATTCCCATCCTTATGGGATATATTGTGACACCTAGAGAATTTATATATTCCTCACCCCTTAATTGAGTTGTTATGTGGAGTTTGGCCTTCTTGGATTCATTCAAATCGAGTTATCAGTCAAACATATCATGAAACTAGTTATGGGACCCTATTCCCCATCTAACAAAGCTCTGTGACCATCAACCAGAGAATATTCTAGTCATAGATATATAACATTAACATTGGAAAATCCCTACTATGGATTTCACAAATTTAAACATCCAATACCAATATCCTCTGTACCAAATGTTTGACAACAACTTTATCAATTTTATAAAAATGATGCCATATATGATATTTTTAAGGTAGTAATTTACCCCATTTGAAATTTGGATTCCACGTATGAAAAATATGAAATGAATATTAATTTACCACATCTAAAAATGGGATTCCTCATATGTTGATATGATCTTATACCCTATCTAAGGAAGATAAAACCTTTTCAGCATTGGACTCATACCATGACATATCTCTAGTTCTATTAACTCTCCCTTATATCTATAATCAATATCTTTCATTTTGAGAAGGATCCCTAATAAAAATAGTTTCATACTATAATGGCCCACCCATTGTCCTGGGATTATATATGAACAGATTAAATGTAGAAAAGAACACATCCCATGTTTCTAACTTGTTCAAAATTCGATCATATAATATTTCACCTCACATGTAAGAAATGGGGTTATATAACATGTTTTTCCAAATGGTCTACTGTCATTCCCATTCTGTTGGTTATTCCCCTCTTTCACTATATAGGTCCAAAATTTCACAGTCTCACTTATGGAATCTTTCCGCCACTTATTCCCATTTGTTTTCTACACACATGAAACATATACTTTGTACGACTCTTTGTTTCCAAACCTATGCATGGATCATGTGGTATTATAAGTAGGGAGGACGTTTCTCCAAGCACAATTGGTATGCCCGAACACCCTGTGATCCAAATATAAACTTATAATAATGCAATGGTATAAGTATCATGACCATAAACTATGTTAATGACGTATTAGGGTTATTTTTTGTGGTGTTAGGTGTCTTTCTAGGCCCCTCCATTCTGGTAGAGACCCATGTTACTTTGAGATATGAATCCCTTCCATCCAATCATTATAACCATAAACTATCTTCCTTCAATCCAGGGATCATAAATTCTACCTTTGTATGATCCTTCTCAGTAATGTGTACCATGATACAGATATCCATTTGAGATGCTCAATCCTGGTACAAGTTTCACAAACTAATACTTTGTCCATATTTTCTTAGTAAATGTATTTGGAATTATGTGGCCTATAGTCCCATCCCATCATATCGAGTATCCCTTTCAATTCCACACAAATTAAATTGATAAACAAACACCTTTGGTCCAAGAAAAAAGAAATTCCAATATTATAAAACATCTATAATTCCCCAACCCCAGTTACTCAGAGTCGGTGCATTATAACCTAACATTGGCATGATCAAATGAGATAATGTGCCAAATGACCGATCAGTTTTATAGCCTTGTAAGTACTAGATACATACGTAAGTTTTACAATACATTATAAAAGGAAAAATAAACATTGTGAATCCTTTGAACACACTCATATCCCTTAGCCTATCCTTTCATGTAAATCATAATATACTTCTTCACATACTGGAAAAAATAAAACAAATGAAATGGGTGAGCTCAGATGCTCAGAAAGGATAAAAATATAGAGGAAACTATCATAAATAAGAATAAACATTTAAGACAATGTATATGAAAAAACAAAATCCTTTTAAACAAAAAAATCATCATAATATGGAAATGATAAATAAAATAATTCCATTTACATATTCACATGGATATTCTACTAGTCAAATAATCACATGTAATATCAATAGATAATCTAAAAATGATGGAATTCATAATGTCAGGCATCTTAACCACAATGTCAAGGCCTCGTGACAAGACCCTAGAGATATATTTTGTCAAGGACTTGTTCCAAGAGGCTATTTTTTTTCAAGAGACCTACTGATGCATCGAGGGGCTGTATCGAGCCCCACCTGTCACTTACTTCGTCCAATGCATTCGTTATATTAAAATAGTGAAACATAACTTCGAAATTCGTATTAAAATAATATATTAAATGTTAGTAATTTTACCATAACCTATGAATGGCATAAAAATAACACACCAATAGTCAAAAATATCATAAAATTATCAATACAATATGAAATATTGTATCATAATAAATCGACATCAATTAAACCTAAAATACAACATTAGTTGACGACATAGATGAAATTAATCCAAAATCTATTTGAGGGAAATACTTATTTCTACATTGAAATCATTTAAAAGTAACATAATTATAAAGGAAAACATTTATTTTGAAATTATTCATATAATATTGTAATGGATTCTTTGATGGGGTTATAACAACTAAAAGTATCTGCATCCACCTTTTATGTTGAAAAACATTCTTTCTTTAATTTTTCAAAAAGGTCATAAAGTATATTGTTCAGAAAATGGCAAAAATATTCCTTTCAAAACATTATATAAAAATTAAAATAGCTGTATAAATGACATTAACCCATAGTCAAGGAAATATTAATTTTTTTTGAAATATATTTTTAATAAACACAGATGTGGATGATAAATAAGTCCCAATATATACTTACTTATAAACATTCTCAAATAATAAAGATATAGTAAAATTAACCATTACATTGTAACTTTCCTTAGTCGAGTGTACGTTAACCTCCTGTATAATGGTTAAATGCTTTCTATTAAATTATACAAGAACCACATAAATAAATATGATATCATATATGATCCTCTAATATATATTTGTTAGTAATATTATTTTATGATCATTGTTTCAGGTGTTAACCAATTCGTTTTCCTTTTTATATTTTGTTATGTATGTCATTTATGTTAGGGATAGGATATTTTAGATTCATATGCAAAATTATATTAAGTTCATAAACATTATTTTTAATCATCAAATTAAAATTATTCTTGAATGGTTATAATGGGGAATAAAATCGCATCGCGTCGTGGAGACAGTAATCCATACAGACGCACGAGCGGAAATATCATTCTATTGATTGTTAAATCATTTGTAATTGGTTGTTATATTATAAATAAGAAATAAATAGAAAGTTATACTTATTATTTACATCAATTATACTCATTTTTATACAAATCTAAATAAAGATGTTTTGAAAAAAAACTATACCACGACGTGGAGACTGTAAGTTGTACATACGAACGTATGGTGACTTTTTAATTATTAGAATGGATATAAATATGTTTGTACCATATTTATAATAAAATTTCATTATTTATAAGGTAATTTAATTATTATTTTTTTATGGAAACAACAAATAATTAGGAAGTGGAATAAGAAAATTAATTCGAAAGATGTGATGAAATAATTACCTCTTCTTCAGGTGCTTCCTTTGGATTTTATCTGAAGGACTCCATATGTTATATTTATGATCAATATAAGGCGTTAAGGTTTAATTTATGGTAGTTTGGAGGATATTTTACTGGGCTTTTGCCGAGCCAAATGTCTTTGGAGTTGTGAATTTAAGATAAGAAATGTACCCTTTTTAATAGGGGTGGGGGCACTTTAGGAAGTGCTTGAAATATTATTTTATTATAAAATAATTTTCGATTTCTAATATCTCAAAGTGGATTTATATTGAGGATTAGGTGGGTATGGGTCTAGAAACGCTCAACCAATAGGTTTTAGACAAGTTTAGGTCACCATATTAACCTTATCTTTTAGATTTAACTCTTAGTTAAATTGTTTAACTTTTACCATGTCTTCATGTATTTTTATGTTACATGGTTAATATCGTTTTTATAAAATGAAAATAGAAAGTAAATTGATTCATTAATGATACATATAACATTATATAAGTCATTTTAATTAATATTTTGTTTTTTGGAATATTATATTATTTAATAAAATAGTATTTTTTTTTAAACTATTTTATGTCAATTTTGACACTTTTTAGTATTTGGTTTTTAGAAATTCATAAAAACATGACTAATTCGAAAAAAATACATTTAATCAACCCTTACGTTTCATATTAACCTAGCAAATTCTTGGATTGAATCAAAAGATTCAATTTACATTTATTTTAATATTTATAATATCATTTATTTGATTCCTTCACTAACAAAAAAAATACGGCATCATTATTGTGACATAAATAAATATAGTTATTTTTTTAAATAAATTATAAATAAAATATCAAGATGTAGTAAATTATTTTATATTTATAATTACTATTTTTAGTTTAATAGATCAATTATATAACCTCATATAAAAATTGTTTTAGAGAAAGATAAATGTTTATTTTACATTTTTCTATACTCTAAATTCATTATTTTAAAATGTTATTTTCATATAAAAGTGGCTCCATGGGGTGCCAAAGTCTACCAACGTAATCCCATGGTCGGACATATCTGATCCAGTAAGATTAGAACATGTTTTAGGGTAGCTTAATATTAGTATAATGTTATTTTTACCCGTATTTAACATATTTACATTTTACTCATGGTGAATAAAATAATTTCTGAAATTACTTTTCATAATGTCCAAAAATAAAAGGTATTTATTGCACAATTTAATATTTATGATTCCAAATATGGAATCCAATTTTAAAAATTAATAACACTGATGTTTCAGTAATTAATTTAAAATTTATTCTCATTGTCAAAACCAAAAATATAGTTTTTAAGAAGTAAAAACTATCAAAAGATTGACATGTGTTTATGTAAAATTTTAATGTGAAACTATATCCAATGACATAAATTATATATAATGATAAAAATATAATCTAATTATACCCTAAAAGCACTCAAATTTATAATTTAACACTATAAATTATTTTGAATAAAAAAGTGGGTTTTAATTAACATTTTGTATTTTTCACTATTCATCAAAATATGAATGTTAATAGAAAATTACCAAAAATTCACTCTTTTCTAATTTTGATATTCAAAATCGAAAAACAAAGTACATTTTAAAAATGAAAATTTCTATACTTTCCAAATTATGGTTTTACTATTCATATCTATTTTTTAAATAGCTAGTTTGATAAGTTGGGATGTTCTAGAACTCTAAGTTGTGTACATCACAAGCTATTTTATTATTTAAAGAGAAACATACCATTAATGCTTGGGGGTTATATTCTTCCCACCTTTATATAATTTTGTCCACCAAATTTCTATATTATTACTGTACAAAAAATTCAGGTGGTTCTTCATCATATGTTCCATATGTTCTCGCATCGCCTCTTACATTTTATGGTTTCTACAATGTACATTTACCAGATGAGTCATCCGGTTTCTCAATATATATTCTCTGGTATCAAGTATCCTAATAGTGTCTTCACAATAAGACAGATCATGTTGATGTTATATTTTATCATACGTGAGTAGATGCATTGGTTCAGACATGTATTTTCTCAGCTGTGAGACATGGAACACCTCATGAACTTTCGAGAGACTTGGAATCATTGCCAAATGGTAAGGTACAACTAAAATTTGTTCTAGAATTTTTAAAGGTCTGCTGTACCTGGGACATATTTTACCCTTCTTACCGAAATGTATAACACCCTTCCATGTAGATACCTTTAAGAAAACACTATCACTTAATTAAAATTCCAAATCCTTCATTCCGTTATCGGCATAGCTCCTTTTCCAACTTTGAGTTTCTTTGATGTGGGTTTGGATAATCTTCTCCTTTTCCCTTGTTTCCTAAATATGTTATGGGACTGTGAGTTTTCATTCACTAAAATCATCCTAAAAAGTTGGTGTTTGACATGTCTTTCTATAAAACACTTCATGTGGTTCTATTTGAATACTTGAATGTAAGCTATTCTTATAGGAAAATTATTCCATTGGTAAATTTTGATCACACATACCTTGAAAGTCATGTGAGCAATATCTCAACATGACTTCTAAGGTTTGAATAGTCATTTCTGATTTTCCATCAATTTCGGGGTGGTAGATAGTGCTCACATAAAGTTCAGTATCTAGGTATTTCTGAAACCTTTTCTAGAATCTTAATGTAAAACATGGATTGCGATCAGAAACAATCGATATGGGTACATCATGAAGTACTAAAAATTCATTATTGAATAGTCCTGTTAAAAGGTCATGTGGTAAATCTTCTCTAATAGCAAGAAAATGTGATGATGTGGTAAGAAGATCGACAATAACCCATATGGAATCATTCCTTCTAGGAGTCTTCTGTAGCCCCATGACAAAGTCCATTGAAATATCACCCCATTTCCACATAGTTATTGGAAGTGGTTGCATAAATCATCTTCGATGGTGTCTTCTTGACTTCACCTGTTTACAAACAATACATCTTGACACATAATCAGCAATATCCCTCTTTATGTTCACCCAAGAAGAATGTTCCTTCAAATCTCTATACATCTTAGTGTTATAAGGATGTATAGAGAAATTGGAGCTATGAGCATCATCCAACAATTATCTTTTAATATCAGGTATATCAAGAACAGTATGACTCTTCCCAAATTTAGAAATTCCATATTAATATATGAATTAAATCATGCTCCCATCATTCATAGATTTAACCTTCTTTTAAAACCTTTCATCATCATTCTGGGAACTTTTTATCCTTTATAGTAAATATGGATTGGAAACCATTCGAATAAGTACTGACATTTCACCTTCCATGATTATTCCCAAATCTATCTTCACAAGATCCATGAACTTAACATCCCTTTCAACTATCATCTTTATCCGAACACCATGATCCTATATGCTAAAATAATCTTCCACATTATTTTTCTTCCCTTGGTGGTAGTGTATTGTGCAATCATTATCCTTGAGTAGTTCAAGAAATCAAAATTTACTCATGCAGACTTCTTTCTATGATAAAATAAACTTCAAACTCTTGTGATCAGTAGATGTCTATCATTTCTTACTATACAGACCGTGTCTCCATATTTTCCACGAAATTATAACTACTTCAAACTCAAGATAACGATTATTATATTTTTGTTCATGAATTTTTAGTTGTAGTGATGCATAGGAAATAACTCTATCATTAAGCATAATGACCCAACCAAGTCCATTCTATGAAGAATAACTATAAATAATAATCCCATCATTCTCCAATGGTATAGTAAATATAGAATAATTGACTAATCTTCTCTTTAATTCTTCAAAAAATTCTTTACTATTTTTTTCCAAACAAATTTAACCACTTTACGTGTGATCTTGGTTAATGGGTGATCCAAACATGAAAAATTCTTGTCGAAACACTGATAGTAACCTTCTAAACCTATAAAATTGTGTAACATAGTTAGACTCATCAGTGATGTCAATTCATGGATTTCCCTTGTATTTGAAGGATCAATAGAGATTCTATCAATAGAGAAAATATGGAAAAGAAAATAAATCTCCTGAATCAAGAATTTATACTTGAAAAGATCCCCATACAATTCATTTATTCATAGTGTTCTCATAATATTAAGAAATTGATTTTCATGATTTTTGTTGTTTTTGGAGTGTACCAAGATATCATCAATTAATACATCTAAAAATTCTTCAAGATAAATCTTGAGAAATCTTTTCATTTAATCCATGAAAACATAGTATGTATTAGTCAGTCCAAAAGGTATTACTGTAAACTCATAATTCCCATACCTGACAAATTTTTTTTGTCTTTAGAGTGTCTTCCTTTTTCATGATCAATTGATGGTATCTAGATCGAAGGCCAATCATTGAAAAATATCTAGTTCCATGACGTTCATCAAATAAATCATCTATACGAGGTAGGGGATACTTGTTCTTTATTTTTATACCATTTATATCACAGTAGTCAATGCGATACCTCATATATCCATCATTCATCTTAAAAAAAGAAAGTGGAATCCCCATGGAGAAACACTAGGGTGAATAAATCCTTTATTACTCAATTCATCTAATTATATCATGAGTTACACTAATTCCACAGTAGCCATTCGATAAGGGTCCTTCTATATAGGCCTTGGACAAGGAATTAAATCAATGTAAAGCACAATTTCTTATTCTGGGAGATGCACAAGTGAATCCTTTGGAAAGACATCAACATACTCTTCAACAATAGGTACATACACTATTTGATAATTCCTTTACTCACCCATAGTTATTTCACTATATTCCTCCCCAATTATTTAATTTAGTAGACCTATTGGGGGTGGATCTAGATGAAAATCATATGGTGATGTTTCTGCTCTAAAGATAAGGGATTCCTTATCATCATGAAAAATTATAACCTCCTTCTTCTTAAAATAAATTCTCACATAATGGTCTGAAATCCAATCCATACTGTAGATTATATCAACTAAAATCATGGTTATGATAATAAGATCAGTAGATAAATCATGGATATATGCCATTATGGTAACTTATTGACAAAACATTGTTTCTATGATACTACCCTTAGGAGTTTTTGAATGAAAAATCCCTTGTTATGTCAAATTGGAAATATTTAATTTACTTGGAAAAATAGAATGATTTGAAAGAATTCAATAATCCAGAATAAAATAAAGCATCGGCTAATTATGAGTAAATGACTAAAGTACCTTCCACCACATCATTTGGAGCTTCAACCTCAACAATTGTGATCGCATAAGCTTCACCTTGCTCCCATGTCATTTTCAATGGTTAGTTTCCTTAACCCTTAGGAAATTAATTTTAATAATTCCCCATTTCATTATACTTGTAGAATTGAACATTGACAACCTCTTTCTTCCCCTCGAAATCACGAGCATGGTTGACTTTTTCCCCGCACCTATAAAAAACTCTCATCCCCTTTAGGCATGTACTAGGGTGTTTCTTCCCACAATTACTATAGGATAGAAATTCATCTTTTCCCTTCTTCACCTTATTTCTTTTTCATAAGTGCTTAGTAGATCTATTTATCTCTTGCTTATCATTTAATTAATAAGACATACATAACTCCTTTTTGTCCTGATAACACATGAGCCTATATCTTCATACAATGAGATCGATTATGAGACTAATGCTCGATGGGGAAATGGTTTAAACCCATCATAGAATCAATCAATCTTACTTCATGGGTAAAATATATAATAATTATCATTCATTGATAACCTTATAAGGCCCCAACCTTAAACCTTACTTAATCTTGATTTATTACAAGATTACACATTGAGGATCTTTTCAGGTTTAGAGTTTTAGAGAATTAGATCATGAAACATGCATTACATTCCACATTTAAACAAAGTGGTTATATAAAAGACGGTATTCATTTTTCCCATCAACGGAAACATATTTAATATAAAACATGGATTCTTTATTGACACATCCTTGACACTATCATCACATCATATACCTTTCCCTTGAAGTGTGAAAATAATTTAAAAAACTTGGGATGAGCATAAAAAGATCAGTAAGGGTTAAAAAAAATATGGAAAAGAAACATGAGTTCATATATACATAAGAATAAAATAATACTTTACCCATAAAACATAGGCACATTAACATACCTCATCGAATCATGAATAAATCATAGAAATCATAAGACATAAAAGGTAACTTGAGGAATTCATAACATTCTTACGTAGGGAGTAACCCTCTTGTTTACGTTTGGAATACCCACCACAGTATATTCCCTAAATCTCTTTGGAGAAACCTTAACGTTTCACTCCTTCACGTTACCCAATACATTGGAGATCTATATCGGGCTCACCCGCCCTTAGTTTATCATGGAACCACCCGTATTTATAATAATGCCCAAGAACCTCAACATAATCGTATCACATAAAACATGCATAAAAGAAACATAACATTTCCACCTTTCAATCACAAGATATCAATACAACACATGGATATAAAAACGTTATGAAAACCATTTTCAATACCAAAATAAAAGAAAAGTAAAACATGGTATTTATTTTTCTTTTAAAAAGAAGGTATGGCTTGTATAGGAAGCTGATACTCAAATAATGGTCACGACGGCGGAGAAGTCGTTGTCGCCACATACGTACGACAAAACATTCCCTTTTTTCATTTAGTAAAACACTTCATATAAAAAAGATTCTTTTTGGATAAACGAAAAATTCAAAGGGGTTTATACACCATATAAAAGAACGTTGTGTATAAAACAGAATATTCTTCAATGAAAGGAGATTGAGACGAAGTCCCTTACAAAGACGGTATCCTTGGTTTAAGGATAAATCAATTACATAATTATCTGTGACAAATGAATACAACAAATATAAGTGGATATTAAGTGTAAAATAATCAAAGGTCATTCACACATATTCAAAGGATGAAATATTCAATAACTACATGTTGAACCCAAAGAAATCGAAATTGGGTTAAGAAGTTCCCTTGACAGCCTAATGGCGTCACATAAAAATGAGTTGATGAGAGATACAAAAAAGGGTATCTCATCACTTGGACATAAAATTTAAATCAATAAGGATATATGAGAACATATCCCAACATAAAAATATGTAAATTAAAAGACCCAACAAAATAAGTCTTTTAAAAAGAGGAGGGTGAAAGGTTCCTTTACCAACATGGGTATCTTTCGAAACATACACCTCGTGAAAGAAGGACAATACAAAATTGATGTAAATACTCATAAAAGAAATTATATTACACAATGAGTAAAATAATGGGCAGTACATACACCACTCAAAGGAAATTATGGAAAATGTAGCATAAATCTCATGGGAATAAAAGTGAGATGAAAAATCCCTTACGAAAACTCGGCAGCCTAACGACGCCACATAAAACTTACAAAAATGGATTAATGAGATCAAATAGGGTATCTCATAATATTAACATAAATTTTTATAGAAAGAGGAATATAAAAGAACATCCCCCAAAATAAAAAAGAGGAGCTTAAAAGAAGTGACATAATGGAGAGTACTAAAAAAGAAAGAGAGAGGTTAGATTTCTTACAAAAATTTGGCAGCCTAACGGCGCCACTCAAAACTTCCAAAATTGATTGATGAGAAAGAATAGGGTCTCTCATCACATGAACATAAAAATTACAGTAAGAGTAGTATAAAATAACATCACAATCACAAGAAAGACGAGCTTAAAAGGAATGACATAAAAGAGTGTACATAAAAAGAAAGAGGGGAGTAGGATCCCTTACCTCAAGTCCAACTTGTCTTGTTCGTTTCTTTATATTCCTGAATAATAAACTTTGGTCGATTAATAATTTCCAAAGTTCCTACATTAGAGATTATTATTCATTTCATATCACATCTTATAATGTTATAATAATGGTTTAATAATGTTAGTTCATATCAGACATTTTTTCCGATGTTTGGTACATGAGTCAAAAATGAACTTGTTTGAAAAACGATTGCCAATGTAGTTATAAGTAAATAATATCCAGAATAGTATTAATGATTAAAATATCATCTATATCCAGTAAATATTCATTTTATACTATTCCATATCATTTGGAGATAAAAAACGAAAAACACCGTTCATGGAGATGGTTGGCCGTACGTACGCATGAACGCTACTTTCATTTTTTGTCATATTAATGGAATTAAAACAAAATGAGAAAGATTTATATATGTTATAATTCCAGAATGATATCCCTAATTTAGATGTAATATATTACATATATATAAATTATATATATGTACTTATAATATTACATAACATTTTGAGATAAGAAATGAAATGTACCGTTCATGGAGACGGTAAGCCGTACATACGCACGAACACTACTTCCATTTCTATTTCATATTTAATGGAATTAAAACATAATGATACATAATAGTATTTTAATTCTAGTATGGTATCATATATAATATGATTAAATATGTTATTTATACGTACCACATATGGTATTAACGAATCAAATCACTTTGAGGGGACAGTAGTCCGCACTTCCTTAAATGAAGATATCGCGTTTACCAATAATGGAAACCATAAAGGTACGCCATAAATGAAAAATAAAGAAGATTAATTAAAACATAAAAATATTAGATATCATATATAAATATATTTTTATCTTAATTACCAACTTTTAAGGTGTTAGAAGAATGTTGAACAATCATCGTTTCGGGAGGCAGAAATTCGCCATCCACGGAAACAGTACGTTCTTTAACCATTAGATGTAGGTGTGTGTAAGTGTAGCTCGAATAATTATTATAGAAACATCCTAGTATATTTAATATTCTGTATTTGTTACATAATAAATTAATAAAAAGAGTTTAGGGGGTTGGAGAAGCAAAATAAAACAAAAGGACACAAATGAAGACATTACCTTAAAATCGGGTAACTCCCTTTGGATTGAGCTCAAATGCTTTGTTGGGAAGACTTCTTCCCAAACTGAGGCTTCAAGGAGTATGAGAAGGGAAGTGGAGAGACAAAAGGTGCAGTGGTTGGCCGAGAAAAAGGCTTTTGGAGTGTGGGTAAGGAGGTAGAGGTGGGGGCCTTTTATAAGAGGAGAGGAGGGGCACTCTTGTAAAGTTACGAAATGTTACTTTATTTTCAAAAGATTTTTGGATTTTAAAGGTCCCACATTGATTTTTTTCGAGTATAAGGTGATAAGGGTTAGTAATCCACTCATCCAATAGGTTTTGGACATGTGTAGGTCTTAGATATTACATTATCTTTACATTTTATTTAAATCATTAAATAATGAGGTCATCACTGCATCATCATGATGTCATAAATAATTTAATTTATTTAATGTCTAAAAATTATAAAACAAATACTATGATTTATGAAATCATTTTAGCTTTCCAATGACTATTTATAGTAAAAGATATTACTTGTATAACCCCATTTAAAAATTGTTTTAGTAAAACATCTCATGTTTGTGTCATTTCTACTTTAACATTAAATAAAAAGATATTTATGTAATTTTCCAACCAAAGTGGCTTCAATGGGTCCCCAAGCTGACCCATGGATTGTACTGGTCGTCCATGACACATACAATGAGGTTAGGACATGTGTATTGGTCATTTAATTTTATTAAAACATTATTCTTAACTTAAACTACACTAATTACCTCTAATCGCGATTAAAAACTTAATAAGTTACTATTTACCAAAAAATTATTTTAATCCCATTGAACCAAATTTTACTTCTTAATTACAACCATGTATGTCGGATTTTTGAAATTCAAAACACAAAGATGGAAAAATTTCATTTAAACGGAAAATCAGTTTTTATAAGTACCACTTAGTGGTTTCACTATTCATTAAAAATTAATGTTTTTCAGAAAATTACCAAAAATTCACCCTAAGCTATATTTGATATTCCAAATTCAAAAATTATGTCTATTTTACAAAATCCAAAACATATAAGTTGTATTAATTAATTTAATAATTAATTCCCGCTGTCAAAACAAATATCCTGTTTTTATGAAATAAAAAGTATCAAAAGATTGACACTAGTTTAAGTCCGATTTCAAAGTGAAATTAATTACAATGACCACTATTGGATTAAATGGTAAATATATATTATAATTTCACTTTAAAACCAATTAAAAATATAATATAATCATATAAATAAATTATATTAAAAAGAGGTTTTGAAGTAAAATACAACATTTTACACTATTCATTAAAAATTGAACTTTTTCGGAAAAATACCAAAAATTTACACAAAGTAAATTTTGATGTCCCTATTCTAAAGAATAATTTTATTTAGTAAAATATAACACAGAAAATTTTCAAAAAGTGGATTTAAAGTAGGTTCTCCATCAAAAGGCCGTTAATCGACCCTTTTAAATAATATTAGAATTTTTACGCTTAAAATTGGATTCATTCGCATTTTTAATCCTCAAACATTTATTGTAAAGATTAAAAATATTTTACAAACATATATAATCATTTTGTAGTCAGTTCTGTTCATTCTTGCCATTACAATGGCTAGGCGTTAACTACCATTTAAAATAATATTATTTTATTATTAGAGTGCAACACAAGATTCCCAAGAAACTCGTTGTTGCGTATTGGGTACGCCATCGAGCATAGCATCCCCTTTAAAGTAATATTAATATTTTATTCACAAATATGGATAAATGTGAAAATTTCATACTCTTTATTTACCTGGGGTGTTACATCCTTCCCCCCTTTTGGGAATTGCGTCCTCGCAATTTTTAAAATTGAGCTTGGAAACATCCTTGAATGTCCCACATCAGAACATGAGTAGGTAAAAAAATCACTTTAAAATAAAGGAAGATAAGTACAGAGGTCACCCGAGTTAACCCATACTAGGATTCCATGTATAAAAACATGGACATGGAAGAGAAAGCAAAGGGTCATGTTCTTGAGGGAGAATGATAGTAAACATGTCTATGAGAAAGTTAACCATAAGAAAATCACTAACTTGTGATGGGTGAAACGGTATTCGATTCCTCAGTAGGAAAAGTTAATAGACAACATTTTTGTTTTAAGTTACGTTTTATTGAGGAATTTATTCATAAGGAAACATAATCACTTATCATGTTGACTTTCAACTTTTACTAGAATCCTTAATCAAACTCATATTTTTTTTTCCAAAAGACGAGTATTTAGGGAGACTTGTTCTCATTAAGAGTACTATAATCAACGTCTAGAGAATCACCGAATCCACCAAAGAGAACTATATACTTCCCATGTATTTAGGATTTAACCAAAACCAAAACCAAAAAGGTTAGTACAAGGTCATATAATCCAGAAAAGGATAACCCTTTAAAAAGAAAATCTATGCCTAATCTCCAAAATTTGTCCAACAAAACCCAACGTTCAACGAGGACTATCCGATAAAAAATATTTCCATAAAATTCTTCAAAGTAGACCAATCTAAGATTGAAACCCAAATATTTGAAGGATTTAGTCACACAGTCTTCCAAGTTAAATCGTAACATTTATCTCCAAACAACATCAGTTGCTCCTAAAGTCTCATATTGAAAAGTAATTAACCTAATCACATATCCTCCATGATAGGTTAATAATTTTAATAAATAACCCAAAATCAACTTACTCTTAATTCATAAAATCATATAACTAAAAAGAATCAGTCAAACTAACCAGGGACTTCATGTAGTCCAGTGGTAGGCGATAAATACCAGTCAGACTTTGGTTGTGGGTTCGATTCTCGCAGCTTTGTCCGACGCGACAGGTTGTCACACGGTCTGTGTGTTGTCCGTTTTCCAAAACTATATAATTCTAAAAACATTCCCCAAAATGAGATAAAATCTTCAAAAATGATCATAACATATTTTAACCTCAATTTTATCTTATTCCTTTCATTTTCCATCATATCATAGAGTAACCAATAATTACCTAAAAAGTAAGGATCATATAAACCCAAATGGTTACCTTAATAATTATTACCAGAACTTCCACATCGAGTTGGCCATCTCGTACATGATGCATTAGAGAATTCACCATGGTTGAAGTGGTAGATCATGACTCCTTGATAGTTGGATTAGAACAACCATGAGATTCCTCATTGAATCCCCCATTTCATCCAGTCTCTTAATCAGAGAACCACTACAGTTTTCTTCAAACCCATTGTCACTTTGGTTCCTTCTAGATCCATCCATTCACTAAAAATAGATATGTCAGTGTGAGTATATCAACAAAACCATCATGTACTAATGAGGAAGATAACCACAAAGATATACATACTCATTAACTTTATCTAAAACTACGACTCTTTCTGAAATCCTATCCATTATGGTACTATCACTTATGCTTAGAGAATACCCTAACCTCTAAAGTTATCTAAACCGACCTCTGATACCAACTATAAGGCCCCAGCCTTAATCCTTACTTAATCTTGAGTTATTATAATATTAAACATTGAAGATCTTTTCAGGTTTAGAGTTTTAGAGAATTAGATCATGAAACTTGCATTACATTCCACATTTAAACAAAGTGGTTACATAAAAGAATGTTTTCATTTTTCCCATCAATGGAAACATATTTAAGATAAAACATGGATTCTTTCCTGACACATCCTTGACACTATCATCACATCATATACCTTTCCCTTGACCTGTGAAAAACATTTCAAAAACATGGGATGAGCATAAAAAGCTCAGTATGGGTTAAAAAAAATATGGAAAAGAAGCATGAGTTCATATATACATAAGAATGAAATCATACTTTACCCATAAAACATAGGCACTTTAACATACCTCATCAAATCATGAATAAATCATAGAAATCATAAGACATAAAAGGTAACTTGTGGCATTCATAACATTCTTACGTAGGGAGTAACCCTCTTTGTTACGTTTGGAATACCCACCACAGTATATTCCCTAAATCTCTTCGGAGAAACCTTAACGTTTCACTTCTTCGCGTTACCCAATGCATTGGAGAGCTAGATCGGGCTCACCCTCCCTTAGTATATCCCGGAACCACCCGTCTTCATAATACTTCCTAAGAACCTCAACATAATCGTATCACATAAAACATGCATAAAGAAAACATAACATTTCCACCATTCAATCACAAGATATCAATACAACACATTGATATAAAAACATTATGAAAACCATTTTCAATACCAAAATAAATTAAAAGTAAAACTTTTTATTTATTTTTCTTTTAAAAAGATGGTATGGCTTGTAAAGGAAGCCGAAACTCAAATAATGGTCACATCGGTGGAGAAGTCGTTGTTGTCACATACGTACGACAAAACATTCCCTTTTGTCGTTGAGTAAAACGCTTCATATAAAAAAGATTCTTTTTGTATAAACGTAAAATTCAAAGGGGTTTATACACCATTTAAATGAAGGTTGTGTATAAAACAGAATATGCCTCAATGAAAGGAGATTGAGACGAAGTGCCTTACAAAGACGGTATCCTTGGTTTAAGGATAAATCAATTTCATAATTATGTGTGACAAACAAATAAACAAAATATAAGTGGATATTAAGTGTAAAATAATCAATTGTAATTCACACATATTCAAAGGATGACATATTCAATAACTACATGTTGAACCCAAAGAAATCGAAATTGGGTTATGACGTTCCCTTGACAGCCTAACGACGTCACATCAAAATTAGTTGATGAGAGATAAAAAAAGGGTATCTCATCACTTGGACATAAAATTTAAATCAATAAGGATATATGAGAACATATCCCAACATAACAATATGTAAATTAAAAGAGCCCACAAAATAAGTCTTTTAAAAAGAGGAGGGTGAAAGGTTCCCTTACCGACATGGGTATCTTTTGAAACATACACCTTGTGAAATAAGGACAATATAACATTGATTTAAATAAACATAAAAGAAATTATATTACACAATGAGTAAAATAATGGTCAGTACATACAACACTCAAAGGAATGTATGGAAAATGTAGCATAAAACTCACGGGAATAAAAGTGAGATGAAAAATCCCTTACGAAAACTCGGCAGCCCAACGACGCCACATAAAACATACAAAAATGGATTGATGAGATCAAATAGGTTATCTCATCATATTAACGTAAAGTTTATAGAAAGAGGAATATAAAAGAAAATCCCCCAACATAAAAAATAGGACCTTAAAAAAAGTGACATAAAGGAGAGTACTTAAAAAGAAAGAGAGAGGTTAGATTTCTTACGAACATTTGGCAGCCTAACGGTGCCACTCAAAACTTCCAAAATGGATTGATGAGAGAGAATAGGGTCTCTCATCATATAAATTTAAAAATTACAGTAAGAGTAATATAAAAAAACATCCCAATCACAAGAAAGATGAGCTTAAAAGGAATGACATAAAAGAGTGTACTTAAAAAGAAAGAGAGGAGTAGGATCCCTTACCTCAAGTCCAACTTGTCTTGTTCATTTCTTTATATTCATTAATAATAAACTTTGGTCAATTAATAATTTCCTAATTACCTCCTTTAGATATTATTATTCAGTTCATATAACATATTATAATGTTATAATAATTGTTTAATAATGTTAGTTCATATCAGACGTTTTTGCCGATGTTTGGTACATGAGTCAAAAATGAACTTGTTTGAAAAAAGATTTCCCAAGTAGTTATAAGTAAATAATTTCCAGAATAGTATTAATGATTAAAATATCATATATATCCAGTAAATATTCATTTTATACTATTACATATCATTTGTAGATATAAAATGAAAAGCACCGTTCATGGAGACGGTAGCCGTATGTATGCATGAACGCTACTTTCATTTTTTGTCATATTAATGGAATTAAAACAAAATGAGATATATATATATATATATATATTTTATAATTCCATAATGATATCCATAATTTAGATGTAATATATTACATATATATCCATTATATATATGTACTTATAATATTACATAACATTTTGAGATATGAAATGAAATGTACCGTTCATGGAGACGGTAAGCCGTACGTACGCATGAACGCTACTTCCATTTCTATTTCATATTTAATGGAATTAAAACATAATGAAAATAATATTATTTTAATTCCAGTATGGTATCATATATAATATCATTAAATATATACTTTATACGTACCACATATGGTATTAACGAATCAAATCACTTTGAGGGGGCGGTAGTCCGCACTTCCTTAAATGAAGATATCGCGTTTACCCATAATGGAAACCATAAAGGTACGCCATAAATGAAAAATACAGAATATTATGTAAAACATAAACATATTAGATATCATATATAAATATAGTGTCATATTAATGGCCACCTTTGAAGGTGTTAAAATAATGTTGAACAATCATCGTTTCGGGAGGCAGAAATTCACCATCCACGGAAACAGTATGTTCATTAACCATTAGATGTAGGTGTGTGTAATTTTAGCTCGAATACTTATTATAAAAACATCCTAGTATATTTAAGATACTGGATTTGTTACAAAATAAATGAATAAAAATAGTTTAGGTGGTTGGAGAAGCAAAATAAAACAAAACGACACAAGTGAAGACATTACCTTAAAATCGGGTAACTCCCATTGGTCTGAGCACAAAGGCTTCCTTGGGAAGACTTCTTCCCAAAGTGAGGCCTCAACGAGTAATATAGGGAAGTGGATAGACACAATGGGAATGTTTTGGCCGAGCCAAAGGCTTTGGGAGTGTGGGTAAGGAGGTAGAGGCGGGAGCCTTTTATAAGAGGAGAGGAGGGGCACTCTTGTAAAGTTACAAAATGTTACTTTATTTTCAAAAGAGTTTCGGATTTTAAAGGTCCCACATTGATGTATTTAGAGGATAAGGTGATACGGGTTCTAAATCCACTCATCCAATAGGTTTTGTACATGTTTAGGTCTTAGATATTACATTATCTTTCCATTTTATTTAAATCGTTAAATAATGAGCTCATCGCTGCATCATCATGATGTCATAAATTATTTAATTTATTTAATGTCTAAAAATTATAAAAAAATACTATGATGTAGGAAATCGTTTTAGTTTTTCAATGACTATTTATAGTCAAAAATATGACTTATATAACCCCATGTAAAAATTGTTTTAGTAAATTATCTCATGTTTGTGTCATTTTTACTTTAACATTAAATAAAAAGATATTTATGTCATTTTCCAACCAAAGTGGCTCAATGGAGTCCCCAAGTTGATCCATAGATTTTCATGGTCAGCCATGACACATCCAATGAGGGTAGTACATGTGTCTAGGTCATTTCATTTTATTAAAACATTATTCTTACCTTAAACTACACTAATTACCTCTAATCGCGATTAAAACCTTAATAAGTTACAATTCACCAAAAAATTATTTTAATCCCATTGAACCAAATTTTACTTCTTAATTACAACCATGTATGTCTGATTTTTTAAATTCAAAACACAAATATAGAAAAAAATTTATTTAAACGGAAAATCATTTTTTATAAGTACCACTTAGTGGTTTAACTATTCATCAAAAATTGAAGTTTTTTAGAAAATTACCAAAAATTCACCCTAAGATATATTTGTTATTCCAAATTCAAAAATGATGTATATTTTAAAAAAATTCAAAACATATAAGTTTTATTAATTAATTTAATAATTAATTCCTTCTGTCAAAACAAATAGCGTGTTTTTATGAAACAAAAAGTATCAAAAGATTGACACTAGTTTAAGTCCGATTTCAAAGTGAAATTAATTCCAACGAACACTATTGGATTAAATGGTAAAAATATATTATAATTTAACTTTAAAACCAATTAAATATATAATATAATCATATAAATAAATTAGATTAAAAAGTGGTTTTGAAATAAAATACAACATTTTTCAATATTCATTAAAAATTGAACTTTTTCAGAAAAATACCAAAAATTTACACAAAGTAAAATTTGATGTCCCGATTCTAAAGAAGAATTTTATTTAGTCAAATATAACAGATAGAATTGTCAAAAGTGGATTTAAAAGAGGTTCACCATCAAAAGGCGGTTAATCGACCCTTTTAAAAAATATTAAAATGTTTACGCTTAAAATTGGATTCATTCACATTTTTAATCCTCCAACATTTATTGTAAAGAGTAAAAATATTTTACAAACATATATAATCATTTTGTAGTTAGTTCTGTTCATTCCTTCCATTACAATGGCTAGGCGTTAACTACCATTTAAAATAATATTATTTTATTATTAGAGTGCAACTTATGATTTTCCAAGAAACTCGTTGTTGTGTATTGGGTACGCCATCGAGCATAGAATCCCCTTTAAAGTAATATTAATATTTTATTCACAAACAAGGATAATTGTGAAAATGTCAAACTCTTTATTTACCCGGGGTGTTACAAACCTTGTATAGTTTTCCTCATATTTTTTTGCATTCTTATCCTCTTTTGCCTCATATATATAAATTTCCGTTTTATATCTGCTCAATTTTCTCAAGGAAAGTATTTTTCTATGAAAAGCACATTATTCTCCCTCTATTCCATATTTTATTTTTCTTCATCCTCATTTTTGTTTTGAATTAATGCCCACCAGTGACATGAATCTCTTAACAGATGATAAACTACAATGACAACTTCATCCCTTTTTCTACTCCCCAATGCAAGAAATATATTCTCTAAAGAACTTATCGATTGCTCCACTACAAATAAATTTTTATTCCTATTGAATTTTGGTGATTTTTTCCTAATGAATCAATATAACATTGATTCTCCGTGTTGCAGATCAGGGTGCTCTATACAGGTAATGATTTTTTTTGTAACCTAAGTGAGTTGTCCAAGTATGGTTATAAGTTGATCAGCACCTGTTACATCAATATCTTCACTATAATTATCTTGAATCAGAGAGAAATCCATACAAGGATTGCGTGGGATGATATGGTTTCCATTAAATCCACTACAAACCATTTCTAAATAATAAAATACACTAGATTAGTTCATAAATCATAATTCATAAATCAATACTTGTAAAATACATAACATAAATTGAACAGTTTAGGCATATAATCAATAGTCATAAAAATGTTTTCTTTGGGGAAGTATATACTCATCAGTCTTTATAATGGTTTGTAATGAAAATGTGAATTATCCTAAACATATACCCTAGGAGTGTCAAACGAGGTGCACAGTAAGGCATGTTGTCATGTACCAGGACACCATGAGTCAAGCCCGAAACTCTATGTTGGAGTTTTGATTCCTAGGTACACGGTTCCATAACCACATCCACTTATAGTACCCAGAAAGTGACATATTTCTTTGAAAACCCACAAAATATCTACATTACCAATATTTTTAGATGTTCTTCTACAAAAATCCTCAAAGTATATATTTGGGTAATGTTCTCAAAAATGATTTTTTTCTAAATATAATTTACAAGGATTTCACTGAACATCCGTTGAATCAAACTGTAACTCCTTGACAATATTTATCCAGAGTCAGTGCATTATTACATAAAATTGGCATGATCACAAGGGATTAAGTCCCGAAATACCGACCAGTTTAGTAGCCTTGGATATAGTAGACACATACACATGTTTTACATTACATTATGATTTCAAAAATCAACATTGTGTCTTCTTTGAACACACTCATATCCCTTATCTTATCCCTACAGGTCAATCATAATATACTTCTTCACATACTAGAAAAAATAAAACATTATAAAGGGGTGAGATCAGATTCTCTGTAAGGAGAACAATATAGTGGAAACAATCATAAATAAGCAAAAACATTTAAGGAATTTTATAAGACTAAAACACAAGACTTTTAGAAATAATATTCAATATAATATGACAATGATACATAAAAATTCCCATTTACAAATACAAATAAATATTCTACTAGTTGAATAAAGAAATGTAATATCAAAAGTTAATCTCAAAATGATGTAATGCTTAATGTCAGAAATATTAACCACAATGTCAAGGCATCATACCAAGGCCCTAAAAGATAATTTTATCAAGGAATTGTGCCAAAACACTAGTTTGTCTCATGAGTCCTATCGATCCATCAAGGGGCTATAGCGGGCCATGCCCATCAATTACTTCATCCAATGCATTCCTTATATGAAATGGTTGAAACATAACATAAAGATTCGTATCAAACTAACATACAGAATGTTAATACTTTAACTAGAACCTATGAATGAAATAAAAGTAGAACATGAAAAGTCAAAAATATCATAATACTATAAATAAAATATGAAATATTGTATCAAAACAATTCAACTTCAATAAATCATAAAATCCATCAGTAGATGTTCACATAGATTAAAGCAATCGAAAAACTATTTGAGTGAAATATCTCTTTCTACATTGAAATAATTTAAAAGTCACATAATTATATAGGAAAACATTTATTTTGAAAATAATCATATAAGCTTTTAAGGGAATCTTAGAAGGTGTTATAATGGTGGAAAATTTAGGTTCGTATAAGTTAAAAAAACAAGATTTCCTTAATTTGTCGAAAAGGTCACAATGTACATTGTTCAGAAAATGACGAAAAGCTTTCTTTCAGAACATTTTATAAATGTCAATAAAGGTTTTAAATGAATTTAACCCATGGTCTAGGAAATATTAAATTTTTTTGAAATATATTTTTACGAAAATGGATGTGAATAATAAAGAAGTCTGCGTAGATAATTTTGTATAAACAACCTTAGATAATAAATAGATTGTAAAACTAACCCTTACCTTGTACCTTTCCTTTGTCAAGGGTGCATTAACATACATTAAAATGGTTATATCATTATTATTAAATAATACAGTAAACTCATACATAAATTTGATATCTTATATGATCCTTTAATATTTATTTAATACTAATATTACAATATTATCATTGTTTCAAGTGTTAACATATCCATTTTCATTTATATGTTTTGTTACGTAAGGCATGGTTTTTTGGGGAAGGATGTATTTGATTCATATCCATATTGATATTAAATTCAAAAAAATTATTATTAATCATAAAATGAAAATTATTCTTGAATGGTTATGATGGGGAAGGAAATCTCATTGCGTCGAGGAGACGGTAAGCCGTACATATGCATGAGAGACAATATCATTCTATTAATGGTGATATCATATGTAATTGGATGGTACATTATATACAAAGAATCATTATAATGTCATATTTATTTTATAAATCAATTATTCTCATCATTATACTAATACAAATAATGAAGGGTTGAATAAAAAACTATACCACGACGTGGAGATGGTAAGCCGTACGTACGCACATATGTTGAATTTTTCATTAGGATGGATAATATAATGTATATGGATGTTATATATTTATAATAACATCTCAGTATTTTAATGTAATTTATTTTTTATTTTCGAATCAACAAAGATATGGGAAGTGGAAGAAGAAAATAACTTTGAAATAGGTGATGAAATAACTATCTCTTCTTCGGGTGCATCATTTTGATTTGAACAAAAGAGGTACATAGGTTTTCATTCTGATCAGTGTATTTAATATTGGTTGAATTGAGGGTTTTTGGGAGGATATTTGATCAGGTTTTTGCTGAGCCAAATGGCTTTGGAGGTTTGAATTTAAGGGAAGGATAAGTGCCATTTTATAAGACAAGAGATGGTCACTTTCAGAAGAGCTCGAAATATTATTTTATTGAAAAATAATTTTCAGTTTATAATACCTCAAAATACATACATTTCTAGGATACTGTGGTGTTGGGTATAAATCCTATCAACCAATAGGTATTTCACATGTTTATGTCTCCATATTAACCTTATCTTTTAGATTTAACTCTTTGTTAAATAGTTTAACTTTTACAATGTCTTCATGTATATTTATATTATATGGTTAAAATAGTTACCAAATAAATTCTAAAATACCCTATAGTGGTTAATTAATATCATATTTAACACTATATAATACCTTTGGCGAAATAGTAGATTTTTAGGAATATTATATTAGTTAATAAAATATTATTTGTTTTAAAAACTCATTTGTGTCAATTTTGAAACTATTTAGTATTGGGTTTTTGTGAAGGACATATAAACATGATTACTTAAAAAAATTCATTTAATAAACTCTATCATGTCATATTAACATATAAAATTCATGTATGTCATAAATAGTTTCAATTGACATTTAGTTTAATATTTATAATATCATTTATTTTATTCCTTCGTTAATAATAAAAATTCTGGGTCATTATTGTGTCATAAATAAAAATATTTATTTTATGTATAAAAATTATAAATAAAATATCATGATGTAGGAAATATTTTTATATTCTTGATGAATATTTATGGTCAATGATATCAATTATACAACCTTATATAAAATTATTTTTTAGTGAACGATACATGTTTATGCTATATTTTTCTATAATTTTAAATTGATTCATATATAATGTCATTTTAGCATCCAAATGGATCCATGGGGTCGAAAAATCGACCCATGGAAGCCAATGGTCGGCCATATCTCCTAAAATAGATTAGGACATGTTTTAGGGTATTTTAAAAATTTTATAAAAACATTTTTCACACGTATTTTACAGATTTACCCTTCAACGACGGTAAATAAAATAATTATTGATGTTACTATTCATAATGTAATAAAATTAAAGGTACCGATTTACACAACATGGAACCTATGATTCCAAATATGGAATAAAATTTTCAATATTCAAAACACCAAATTTTCAGTACGTAATTTAAATTTAATTCCGATTTTCAAAACCAAATGGCATGTTTTTAAAAAGTAAAAATGATCAAAAGATTGAAAAGTGTTTATGTACAATTTAAATGTAAAATTACATCCAATGAAATAATTAATATTAAATGATAGAAATATTAAATATTTATACTCTAAAACCACTAAAATGTATAATTTAATACTATTAGTTATTACGATTAAAAAAGCTACATTTAATTAAAATTTAGTATTTTTCACTATTCATCAAAATATGATAGTTATTAGAAATGCATAAAAAATTCACCAGAAAATAATTTATATATACTGAATCCATAAACTAATTGTATTTTGAAAATTAACATTTATAAAATTTAAAAACTGGGTATTACAATTCATAACTACTTTTAAAGTGGCTAGTTTGATTGGTCGGGATGTCCTGGAACTCAGAGCTGCGTACATAAGAAGATATTGTATTATTCAAAGAGAATTTTACCATGGAAGATTGAAGTGTTACAACATCCCCTTATAATTCACATGGATGTGTGACTCCTAGGATCTTCTATGATGGATGTTTACTAATGCTTCAGTCCATGTAATACATTTTAGGGTTCCCATGGACTGGTGACCTTAAACACCCATATCCAAGTATCACAACATTAAATTGTGTCAAATTCTTACAGGAATTGAGTTTTTTGGAAGTGGGCTTCATTTTCCCCCATTCACATTGGGTTTTTTAACTTTCCATGCTACACATATAATTTTAAATTGATCCCTGATCCACGTATTATGACCATAAACTATATTATTTTATTCCAAGCATCAAGACATTAAACTTTTTGCGAGCCTTCTCATGAATGTGTTTGGTGGAAGTGAGCCTCCTTGGTCCATCATTCATATGGGGGTTTTTAGTCTCAGATGGTACGCATATCCATTTAAAATCTCAATCATATTCTAAACTCAATGATCATAAAGTAAGATTCCTTATCATATGTTTGGGTTACAGGATTATTAAATGCTTGGATATATGTCTGAATCACACTATGATAAACTAGTTGGTACATTTTCATAATTGAATGGTGTTAATTTGTGTTTCCAACATCCTCATCAACATTGTCAAAACTTCTTGTATATCATTCCCATCGCATAACATAAAACTATGGGGAATCATAGGAACTCTAATGAGAGGAACTTTCCTCTAGTATTAGTCATCTACCACATCATTCATGTTATTTTTATTTTATTCAGCATATTATATAATGCTTCCCCTAGAATGTGTGTTTGACTTTTTCACAAGTAGATATTCTTGCACCAATGTGATCTAATCTGCAGTGGAATAATTTACAGAGTTTTGGAGTCCCTTTGATCATTCTATAACATCATTTCCAAGATTTTTTTGTCCCCCATTTGGATACTCATTCACCTACACTTTTAAAGGGACCCCCTAATATCATGGTTCCAAGACCCACTAATTCACTTACTATACTGGTCCAATTTCCCAATGGATTTTGGATTACATTTCAAGAGAGATTCTGGGTTTCAAACATGGTTAGCAGTGGACCCTCATTTTTCTATCCCCATTATAGATGAAGAAATATAGATGGTTTGTTTCAAACCTAGTCAACAATAATAATATATAGTGATTCCACTATTATTGTGTTCCGGATTTTGGGCGTCTAGATTCACACTCCCCATTCCCATTTGTTTGGGTAGAATTCAATTCCCCTGGATTAACCACATTCACGCACTAGAGAACATTTTAAAATAAATACTTATATTTAAAGGGACCCATCCTTTTTCTATAGAACCATCCTAGTCAGGATGCTCCTAGAAGTAGTTGATTTCTCATTAATTCTTGGTCAGGATGATCCCAGGATGATTGATGTCCCATTCCAACCCCAACACATTTTCGGCTCCTTATCACTCTCGTAAAAGTGAATGATAATCTATTTTCCATTATTTTCCACACCTAGAAAGACTAACATGGGCTTATTGATATTATTAGGTTGTTTCATCGATGCTGTTAAGACACAATGGGCATTGAGGTATACATTTTCCACAATTCTTTTCTCAAAAAACGGTATGCCGCACCTTCCATATCCTCATTTTACCACATTGTATATGAGTAATTTTATGTAACTTGGATAAATCTTTCATGTGTTTATAAAATTCGAAAGTACCAGATTCAAAATTGTAGTTCATTTCTCCATCATTAATTTTACTAGTTGTAGAGCCCAAACAGAGTTAAATATTAGATGATATGGGTATTTGAGGTCACACTAAAGGAAACCGTACACAGAGTTCCATTAAAAAAGGTCCCTTCTTGACTGTTCATTAACAGAGGCCCCTCTCACAAAGGTCCTATTCATATATCTTCCTTGAAAAACGTGTGATAGCCAGATGGTGTCTTCATGAGTATGATGATCAGAGCTCTGGAGTGCTTCATGAAGTTGTAAATGGTTGATAGTGTCTCTGTGAGTATGATATTCAGGCTCAGAAGAAAATTATCCTTCATGAAGACACTAATTCCTTATAAACACATCCAAACATTATGAAATCCACAACCTATAAATACACCCAAATAGCTTCATTATGAGAGTTTGTGACAATGATTTGTGACATAATGCCCTTAATTTGGGAATCTCCTGATCTTTAAAAATTAGCACACCTCAATATGTTTAAACTTCACGAAACCACCACCCTTTTTTCCTGAGATAATCCACCTAAACTGGATATTTATTTTATGTAGGCCTATAACCTAAATATAAGAAGTAACACTATAAGGAACTTGAGGTTTCATAATGAATTCATCCTTTATTAGGATCTCCCTTGGGTACTAGGACTTCATTTTGTGGTAGGGGACCCATAGTTTTTTAAGCCCTATCATTCATGGTACCTTAAGCAATGTGAAGACCAATCCATCATACGATCTCAAGATCTATGAATCCTTATCTTCCACAAGACCCTTAGCTCCATGAACCCCCATCATTTGGAAAACCCTGAGTTCCATAAAGACCCATCCTTTTCAAGACCCCTATACTTTGTAAATATCACACCTTTGTGATTGATAGTCTATAAAATGGGGGATTCACACCTAAACCCCCACTCAAGATCAAGATTGGGATTTTATAAGGGGCATATACCCTATTTTATTCACTAACTTCACTGAACCCCATGAAAAATGGAAAGTCAAAATGTTAACCTTTTAGGATGATTCAAGGACATTTTGGGTTGAACCTTGCATTTACCCCTAGAATAAAATCAGTTGACGAACACTAATACACTCATTGAAATAAAATAAGTCCACCTACTCCTCTTGGTCCTTTATTTTTCCCTGAGTTGAGATTCTCCCCTTGAATTCCATATGTCCCTTGTTTTGACACACTCCACAAGAAACTCTTGAAAACCCATAACAGAATTCTCAAATTTGGTTGATCTAGAAAGGGACACTCTTGAGTAAGTCCGACACCAACCATTTCGAGGAACCATTTGCTATGTAGTCATTTCTAAATGACTCTAAACTATAATGTATAATGTATCATTGAATCATCATATTCCTCCTATAGAAAACCAGAGGATTATTATTTTCCAAGCCTAAGACTCCTCATATAATGGCCATGATATGACCATAAAACAACCACCATGGTTCTCCCTGTCATGTTTAATCCCTAATCATATACCTCAAACCAACTACACGTCAACATTTCCTCATAAACTGACTTGATGAAGAAAAAATATGCAGTTTAATGCACAGTCCCTCCACACCTTTTTCGTTCACATGATGTTAAAATATAATCATCCCAATACAATGTATATGGGATTCCTTCATGACTTTATATATGGATTAAAGGATGTTAAGAACAATTCATAGTCCCCACCAACCACATCAATTCATATAATGTTAAAATATAATCTTAAACCATGAAATATATATGAGATTCCCTCATGAATTGAAATGATGATGAAAGTATTCGAAGATCAAAGCATAAGCCGTACACACCTCATCCATTAACATAATGTTAAACTATAATCATACCATCATGAGTATACATGATGATGAAAGAATGGAAATCTAAATTCATAATCCCCACATACCTCATCCATTTACATGATGCTGAACTATAATCATAACCAATACAATGTAAAATGTTTTCCCTCTATCAGAAATGAAGAATAAATAATGGGTAGATTTTATTAATAAGCCCAAATGTATTCCAACCAATATAAATACTATTTAAAAGGGAATATTATATGTGTAATCCCAAATTCATACCTCATCAACACACCTTTTGTTAAATGATTGTCATTAGTGTTAGATGTTGAACTTCATAAATAAATACATTTATATGAACCTTAACTACAACATGGATGTATGCATATTTAGACATTTTTCTTATAAAGAGGTTATGTAGGATTCCTCCCTATGGTTTAATCCAAAAAATTATAAACTCTAGTACCCCACCTATGAAACTAACTATAGATATATCTCAATGGGGTGTTCTTATCCATTGGTTAACACTTTATTTGTGAAAACTTCCCTCCTTGGTACACATCTCCCTATCCTCTGCATAGGGTGTTCTGAGCAATAATTTTGATTACACCTCTATTGGGTGATCTGATTCATTGGTAAAATCTATGGGTATGATATATTCCCTCATAGGGAAACACATTTTAGGTCTTCTTCAAGGGGATTTCTGAAACAATATTTTTGATCCACCACCAAAAATAATTCTGATCCATTGGTAAACAATCCATGTGTGACAAATTCCCTCCTAGTGAAATAACTCCATGGTCTATCCTTAGTGGTATTATGATCCACAATTCCACATCAGCCTCCACATGAAATTCTATTACATTGGTAAATTCTCACGTGTGACATCATTCCTCATAGGGACATACCTCCTGATTCCACTCCAAGGGGCTTTATAATCAACAATTCTATATCATGCTCCATGTGGTGTTATGATCAATTGGTAAAGTATAGCAGTGATACATCTTCCAACTTAGGGACAAACCTCACATTTTTTCCATAAGGGGAAATTAGATCCACAATTCTAGAACCACATCATTGGAGAATTCTGATCTATTCATAATCACCCATGTGTGACATCATCCCTCATAGGGACCCAACTCCTAGGTTCTCTCCGAGGTGCATTCTAATCCATATTTTTGTAGTTTCACCGATGGGGAGTTATAATCTTTTTTTAAAAATTAAAAGTGTGAAATCTTCCCTAATAGGGATAGACCTCCTTGATCTTCATCAAGGGAAATACTGAGAAACCTTCCAGATCTTCCTTAAGGGGAGTCATGATTCATCCACCCAGGTATAAAATATTCCTTCATAGGGATGAACCTCTTTAATACACCTCAAGGGGAATTATGATCAACCATGGATATTTTTTAAGGGGTTTTATGATCTATCTACCCAGGTTTGACATCCTCTCTCTTAGGGACTCACATTCCAAATCCACCTCAAGGGGAATTCGGATAAACCTTATGGATCATCATCAAGAGAAATTTTGAACCATCCAACCATGTGTGTGTTGGATCCTTGACCATTCTAATTGTGAAATGGAGTTTGTTTTGAGTTTTTTATCGGTCCTCACTGGGAATTCATAATGTTTCCCAGAAAGGGATCATTCAATTTGAGCAGAAAACAACATAAAAGGTGGTGTCATTTCCCATAGTTTTCAAAATGTTTGGGCTTGAAAATCAAAAAATGGTGAAATGTGTGTCTTGAAAACGAAGTTGTGCCCAATATTGTAGGTGATTTTTAATCTTTTGTGCAAGGAATGTTTCAATATCAAAACATAAAAATGGAAAATTCATGAGCTACATGAAAAATATGGAGTTTTTAGTGAAAAATGGTTCCTACTTGAAAAGAATTTCACTCAAAATGAGAGGTTTTGCGTGACATGGTGGGTTTTACATGCAGGGGTTAGAAACACCTATAAATTAGTGGTGACCCCCCCCACATTTGGGATGGATGAAGATATAAATAATATATTACTTCAGATGTGCGTAAATGTTTCACAAAAAGGGAGTTGGGGGAAAAAGTTAATGTTGTGTGCAAAAGATCAAGTTGCATGAAAAAAGTAGAAGTTGCACCTAAAGGGTCTAGTTTCCCAAAAGATCATTCATGTGAAAAGAAAATATTGTGCACAACAGTAAGATATTGCGCACACATGGTAATTGTTGTGCAAAATTTTCAATATTGGATGAATACATATTATGATTATCTGGTTCAGTGGTTCAGTGCTTTCAAGTGTATCAATTCAGATCATTGATTCAGGCAGTGTCTCATGCTGAACAGAGACAAAGACTTCAATTCAGATTTATTGAAAAGACCTATAATTCAATAAAATGGGTTTGAATTCTCTGAAGGGAGTGAGATAGGGGAGTCGAGGGAAGTGATATGAGGGACACAATGAGAAATCCCCGATCCTTTTAAAGGAAGCGTGCCTAGCGTAGAGTGACTGTGACATAATCATGTAATCAAAAAACTATTAATGATTAGTTGATTTAGGTATGACTAACTCACTATCGATGTATACTCCTTGTATGTAGCCATTTGTGTTGAACCAAGTAAAAGTGGTGTTTCACATATCTACATTCATTTCTTTGACATATTGGACAAGGTTTTTTCAACGTGGGAACAAGATCCACATCATTAAAAAAGAAATATTTGACAACCTAATTTACCCCTTACCTCTTAGGGTTAATTGGGATTCTTCATGTGGTATCAGATGGAGGTTTCTAGTGTATGATCTATCTTATACCATCATTGAGAATCTAGCCAATGTTAAGGGAGTCCCCCTCTTCGATTGATGTAATTCCAGATCTGGAAGAATAGAATGAGATCTCATCTAAGATCTGTAGGAAAGGAAGTCTTATTTTCCATTGTGTTATGTATACAAGTTACTGATCCAATAGGGCTGGATATGACTGATGCAGACAATAAAATTCTTAATGTAGATGCTAAAGTGTAGAATGCTCACACCACAACCCTTTCTAATAAGATATATCTAATGGTTATTTGTTCCACCACACCAAATTCCATGTTGGATAAACATGAATATATTTATGATATAGATATAAAAGTAATGGAGGAAAATCTACAAGTCATGCACAATAGTTTTGATGATTATAAGATGCATCCAGATTAGAATGCATACTTCTTCAATCTAATTACTGAATTGATTGGAGAAATTTGTGGTCTAGTGAATAAAAAAGGCATTGACATTGTAAAAAAAATAGAGAATATGTACACCCATGTAAAATTAAAAGGTATCAACACTTGATGATAGAGATATTTCCAAAATTTTTCTAGATGATCTGCTGAGAAACCTGGTGGCATATGAAATGAGGGTTAAACAAGAAGATTCTATGACTTGAGTGAGTAAGGAAATGGCATTCAATGCCATGGAGAAACAGAAAACTTCAAAAGAGACTAGTGGCAGAGACGAAGATGAAGAAGAATTTATTTCTCTCAGTGCGAAGATGTTAATTAAAGGAAAAGGTAAATTCAAAATGAATCTGTCTCTAGATTTATTTCATTGTGGAAAAGTTGGGTACAGTGCCACTCAGTGATTAAAAATGATCGATGATGATAATAGAGAAGCTAAAAATATTGAGAAGTCTCAAAAAATATTTTTCAAAATGGGAGGCATCAATTCTAGAATGAAAGTACAGAAATAGATTTTTTTATGTGAAGAGGAAGATAATGATAATGAATTTTGTGGAGATGATAAACCAAATTTTAAAACTAGAAACTATACTTCCATGATGGACACTATTTAAAAATCAGAAGATAATGGTGGAGACAATCAGATGACAACTTGTTCCAATCATGTGTTGCAACTTATGGATTCTTTTAGTAAACTTAAGATTAAATGTAAGCGTTTAAATAAGTGGAAATCAATTTTATAATAGTTATCTGAATATGTTGATTAGCTCGAAGCTAAAATTGAACCATTGGAAGAATTTCTGAATGTTAATTCGAAACTCATTGAATTTAATGATGAAGTAGTGGATCTAAAGCAGAGAATTGAAGAGAAATAAAAGGTCATCAATGACCTCACATTTGTACTAGAAAAAAATTCCAAGACTCTTGAGGTTCATCAGAATGGATTTTTTTCAATTTGGTGTAAACTTAAGAGTGAATCAATTTTATGATAAAAAAGGAATAACATATAGTTTGGAAGGTTTTTAGATGCTAAGCTGTGGGAGAGAAAAAATCGTGATTCTAATTCAGTTGAAAATATTTTAAATGATCAAAGACCTTCTTACATTAAAAATAGTGGAATTATTTGTGAGGTTGAATCGTCAATATTGAAAAAAAGGTGACCAAAATAATGGCAAGGTAAAAGTGGGTCATGAGGAAAAGTCACCTAAAGGTATGAAAAAGAAACCCGTAATTCAATCTGAAAAAATTAACAGGAGACAATCCTCGAGCCTCTAGGAATAAGTGGCACTCAAACTATTATCCCATGGAACAAGGAATGAGTATGAACATAATTAGAAGACAATTCCTCCAATGAAGTTCCACTTCCATGGTTATCTAGGCCATACCATTTATTATTGCGAAGAGGAAAGAATCTATTTGAATGGAGAAGATATGGGAGTTCAAGATAGGAGAAAAAATTGAGATCCTAATTATTTTATAAGAAAACGTTTTTATGGATATTGTTTTCATTGTTCTAACTTTGGTCATAAGGCCATTGATTTCAATTAGAGGAGGGACATGGAAAACACACACTGAAGACCAAGATAAGTCAAATCTCTTCAACAAGATATTGTTTCACATACAAACAGGTTTTCTCCTCTGGTAGAAGTTTTGAACTATAAATAACACAAGTACATGGAATAGTTAATTGAAAGTCCATCTATGTTCTAAACTCAATCCAATGTCTCATAGAAATAAAATAAGAAAATTGAGAAGTCCAACTTTGTAGAGGTATCCATCAAAGCTAAAAAAATAAACAACACCTAGAATCTGGATAGCAGTTTTCCATATTATATAACATGTAATGATTTCATGTTAACAGATGTCAAGAGGAGGGTTGATGGAACAATACAGTTTGGTAATGATGAAGCTCTAAAAATCAAATATTGTGTATTTAATGAACTAAAAAATGGATAACTGAAGAAAACTGAAGTCCTTTATGTAGATGAATTATGTCATAATCTCCTCAGATTGAGTCAACTCTATGACTCATGAGATATAGTTAATTTAAATTATAAAGGATTCACTCTCTAGGTAAAGATAGGAAATTCACTTATGAGGGGATGAAGAATAGAAGGAAATGTTTATCAGGTTGAAAGTAAAAAAACATTTGCTACATGACTATTGAGGAAGAAAATAACTATTCTAAATAAGATTTTTATTCCATGACATTACTAGAAAGAGGAAATTAAAGCTACAACGTATATTCAAAATAGAATAGGTCTTTACATGGTTTTGACGAAGACACCAGAAGAATTTGGCTTTGAATGAATCCCTATTTGAAGTAATTACATGTTTTTGGATGTAAATGCTTCATAAAAAAAATATGGAAATCAAGGGAATTATTTTTAAAATGCATATGAAAGAATTTTCCTTGGATACTCAATGAACAGAAAATCCTACAAGTATTTCAACAAGTTCTTATGAGGTATTGTGGAATGAATTAATGTTAAGATCATTGAAGAGAAAACCACAAATGATTTAATGATTTCATATGCTGATGTTATAGAAAATGAGGACGAATGTAAATGTGGAGTAAATGAATATACATAAATAGAGGATGGTGTAAAAAACACTCAAGAGTCACATCATGATGTTGAATTAGAAGAAGAATTTTAAGAGGAAACCTTGGATGGAGACAAGGCGGTTGAATCTCAAAGGAGGAATAGAAGAGAAGGAATTGATCAGTCGTACATTATTGGTGATTATATATCACCTACACAATCTTCATTTCAGAAAGATGTGGAACTATCCTCATTTGAAGAAGCTACAAAGGATGAATCATGGGTAAATTCCGTAAATGGAGAGTTAGAACGAATTAAAAAGAATCAGATATGGGATCTAGTCATGAGGCCCAAAGGTCACAATGTGATTGGTTCAAATTGGATTTTCAAAAATATGTTTTATGAGCATGGATGTGTTATCAAAAACAAGGAATGACTTTTATGTAATGGATATTAACATATTGAAGGTGTATATGTTGAAGAAAAATTTTCTCCAATGGCTAGACTAGAGCCAATTAGGATTTTTCATTCCATGGAAATCCAATGAAAATATAATGAATATAAAATAGATGTCAAGACAACATTGTTGAATGGTGTTTTAAAGAAGAAGTCTAAATTGAACAACCAATGGGTTTTCATCTTCGTACTGATGAAATGATGGTTAGAAAATTAAAAAAATAACCCTATACCTTAAAAAAAGCACCACAATCTTGGTACTCTTGATTGGATTCTTATCTCAAGAATCTAGATTTAAAAGGGGAGGAGTAGATCAAAATTTCTACGTGAACAATTCTCTAAAGTATCATTTCATGGTTCTAGTTGATATTGATTACATTATATTTTGTTGTCGTTGGAATGAATCAATAGATGAATTTTCCAATCACATGAAATCGGTATTTGAAATGTCTAATATTGGTGAGCTCACATACTTCTTAGGGCTATAAGTGATATTGATAAAGAACTAAACATTCATTTCTCTTGGAAAATATGCAAGGGAGCTGGTGAAGAAATTTAATATGCACGACTCCACAACAATGTCAACTCCGATTGTGGTAGGAACCAAACATGGAATGCATGAGGATTGGACCTCTATAGATCCCACCATTTTCAAGAGGATTATTGGAATCGTAATATACCAAACGACAACAGAAAATGACATTTTCTTTATAACTTCCTCATCGGCCTAATTTTAGAGTAATCCGAAGGAAGAACTAATGGAAGGGTTAAAAAGAATCATGAAGTACATTCAATGTAGTCATAATAATGGTTTATAATTTTCTGAAGGATGGGATAGTGAATTTCCAGTGTTTTCTGATGCTGACTTGGCTAGATATGTAGTGGATAGAAAATCTAACAGTGGGGGAGAATTCAATATTGGGTAGAAATGTGCTGGTTTGTTGTGAAAGAAACCAGAAAGTACATCTCATAGTACTGCTAAAGCTGAGTATATCTCCACAACAATGGAATTCAATCAACTACTATGGATGAGAAAACAACAAACAGATTTTGGGGATGATGTGAAAAAACCAATGCCTATTTATTTTGATAATAAGAGTGTAATTAACCCAATGATGAATCATGCTCAGCATTCTTGTAAAAACAATATTGAAATTAGATATCACTTTATCATATAAAAAGTTGAATAATGTGTGATTAAAAGGGATTATATGAGGATTGATGAGAATGTGGCTGATATTATGACCAAGACACTATTATCCACTATGTTTGAGAAACATTGGTTGAACCTCAGTGTTTAGCCACCACTAGTGCATAATAAGGTTACGAAATTCACCTCTCTTAAGTTCTGTTAACATTTTTTAATCTATTTGTGGATGTGATGAAGGTTAATCGGGGAGATACTATCCAGTGGGTGTTTGGAGAAGTTTAATGAACATTTACTGGACTATGGGTTTATTGTCAATTGGGGAGAAAGAAATAAATTCATGATTCAGGACATGTACATGTAATGAACATGTAATGATTTTTTTCCACGATGAGAATTTGCTTTTAGGAGGAGAAGGAATAAATTCAGGATATGTGAAGCTTATGTGGCACATGAAGAGAATATAATTGGAGGTGTTATTAAGAAATTTAAAACACGGGATCCCAATTCATGCATACCCTCTTGTTTTCTACACTGAGCATTGCTCACGTAGACCTAGAGTGTTGGATGAGTTGATTCTTGAATTTCAGGATTTGTTTGGGTTAGGTGCTCTTTTGAATTTATTTGGTGATTTCCAACAAAACCAAAAAGTGAGTTTGTTGGAACCATGACCGTTCTATGCAAGAAATGGAGTTTGGTCTGTGTTTATTTTCAATCCTCATTGTTTGTTCATAATGTTTTCCATGAAAGGGATCATATAGTTCGAGTGGACAACATTATTGAAGGTGGCATCATTTCCCTGTGTTTGCGAAAATTTTAGCCCTGAAAATTGGAAAATGTTGAAATATGTGTTTAGAAAAGGAAATTGTGTGAAATATTTTAGATGTTTTTTAAACTTGCATGAAATGAATGTTTCGGGATTAGAACATCAAAAAATGGAAAATGCAAGAGCTGCGTAAAAAATATGGAGTTGTGCTAGGAAAACGGTTCATATGAAAAAATGATTGAACGCTGATTAAGAGGTTTTGGGCGACATTGTGGGTTTTAAACGTGGAAGTTTGCAATGAATATAAATAATAGGATATCCCCTCATTTGGTAGGGTTGATTACTTTGGGAACATATGAGTTCTGATTCAAGTAAGGGTTGTGCAAAAATGGAGTTGTGCAGAAAAGATGATGTTTCATGCAAAAGTTCAAGTTGCGTGAAAAAATTAAAGTTACTCATAATCAGTGTTGTAGTGAAAATTATCATTCCCAAAAAAGAAAATATTGTGTGAAAAAATAAGATCTTGCATGCAAATGTAAGATCTTTTGTACAAAAGTATGATCTTTTGTGCAAAATTTTAGTGTAGGATGAAATAAATGTTTTGAATATCCAGTTCGGTGCTTCAGTGATTTTAAGTGCATCAATTCATGACTTCGATGCAAGAAGTGTCTCATGATTAACAGAGACAAAGAATTCAATTCAAATATATTGACGCTACCTACAAGTCGATAAACTATGTTTGAATTCTATAAAGGCATTGAGGTAGGGGTAGTCGAGGGAAGTGATTTGAGTGATGAAGAGAGCTATCCCTGAACCATCGTAAAGACATTGTTTCTAGAATAGTGTTATTGTGACCGAATCTTCTAATCCTCAAACTAGTTAAGAATAGTGGATTTTTGTATGACTGACACATTGTCGATGTATGCCTCTAGGATATATCCCTTTGTAGTGGTCCAAGAAAAAGTGTAGTCTTATCTCTGTACGTTCATTTTTTATAAAGATTTAACATGTTTTTACCAACATTGAGAACAAGATCCACAACTTTAAAAAAGAAATATTCGACACCTTGATTCACCCCTCCCCTCTCTGGGTGTTCCTGGGCCCTTTAGGTTGACATATTCACTCATAGAGATGATCATCCCGGATATTCCCCATGAGTTGTTCTAATCTAACTTTCTTGTATTCCTTATTAGAAATCTTGACCAATTGTAAACATTGGTGTCCACTCCCATCTATACTACTCGCATATCCACCTCAATGAGGTATTTTGATCCATCCATCATTTCTCCACAAGACATTAATCTTATTCATAATCCATCTCAACTAGATGTTCTGATCCATATCCATATGATGTAGAACATGTGACCTAACACAACTACATACACTATTCATTTCTATGGGATGATTGAGGTAAAAAAGCCTCAAAATATTTTTCCACAAGGTGTTAGTTACTTCATTGATAACATGGGAATCCTTGGGTTTCATAACTATGAGGCCTCATGTGATATGGATCTGAAATAAAAATTAGAAGACATTATAGGATTCCAACACACCCAATTTCCAGAGATTCCCAAGAATGCCTGAGGATACCATGTACCCTGTCAAATGGATATTTCACTATTGATACAAAAGTGGAATAATCAACCAGCATCCATTATGTGATGGCACAAGGAATAAGATTTATAAACATGAATCAAATCTATATGGAATTCCCACTTTAATAAATTATCTCCATGGGTGAATCCATGGAAGGAGAAACTTATATTCAATCATCCCATTTCATTCACGGATCCAACATCAACATCCATGGTGGGGGAGGCCTCCCACCAATGGAAAGTGGGAGTGCAGGGAAAAAATGTTTGTCATAAAAATGATTTTCCCCTCTCCTATGAAAGTGTTATAAAATAACATTGTAGTTGTCTTATAAAGTTTTACTCAAGGTGGTTATTTGGTTTGGGGAGTCATGGATTAACTGAATAACGTATATCACATACCTCCTATCTAGGAGAATTTTTCATTTATGGTGTTGGGAACACTGTACGACCAAAAGATCATACAGACACACAGGGTCACTCATACTATCATATCAGGTAGGGATTGTCATTTCATATTGGGGTTATGGAAGAGGTTATAGAGAGATATGGGTACACTGGTGCTCCGTAGAAAACAATTTCACCCTTAGACTAATGGACTGTTGAAACAAACGATACTAGTTTTAGTGGACATGATGCATGCATCCTTGATTTCAATGGTTCATGGGAGAAGAATATCATTGTTATCAGCTTAAACTAAAATAATAATTTCCATGTGATGATACAAATGGATCCTTTTGAGGCCCATTATGGTAGGGCCATTAATTCATCCCTACACTGGTTTGTGGAATGTGTGGTAGCACTACTAGGTCATCATCTAATTTATGAGACTTTATAGATGGTTTAGCTAATCAAGAAGTGTTTTTATAATTCTCATTATAGAAATAAATATTGTGTCAAATTTCACCAATGACATCAAGAGTTCCCTATCAAATATTTTTTTCCTTTTGGTTATCACCAAATATTGGGAATAAATGGATGTGAATGAAAGAGATGTTTTCGTCATGCTTTGTTGGGTTATTTGAGATTTTGGATAAATTTGGGCCAATTTCATATTCATTATTATTACCCTAGGGGTACCATTACATGCATGATGTCTTCCATTTTTCATAGATTTGATGTTATCATATTGACCCATCTCATACTTTTGATCCTAATTATGTTTGGTTGAATGATGATGCTTCGTTTAAAGAGTACCAAATATGCATTGTTGTCTGAATCATGAATGCACTAAAAGTATAGTCTGTTCATTTATTATGGTTTCTATGGAATCATTTCTAGGTACAGGACTAGGCATGGGAGTGGGGGCGATGTATGTGCTAAATGGATGGAGTTTTTCTCATACAGTGTTTTTCCACCCTTAGATAGTGAAGAAGGGGAAAGGTTTTTTTATTGGGGGAGACAGTAAGAAACTAGTTATTCAATAATTAATGGATAATTTTAAATTTTGTTTAATTATTTATTTTTGACATAAAAAATATGAATAATGAGTTTATTATTGTTTCTTGGGTGTCTCGGCTTGTTCAGTGCTTAGAACCCCGATAGTTGGAAAAAAGGATTGGGCGACACAGTTAGTTGAAACCATGTGATCATGTCTACACAATTTCTATAAATGTTTGAGGGATGGATAGTGGGATGAAGGGGTTTGAATAATTTAAAGAAAACATGCATCCTGTTTCTCATTCCTATGTAGGTAACTTTAGAGGGATAAGTAGAGTTGTTGGCCTTCTATAACCACGTGCTAAAGGCCACAAACCCATGTGTGTATCTCGGAAAAATGTAAAAGACATGAATTTAATTGGTGGAGCATATATTCTTTAACCATGCATCCTAACCACATAGGTTCCCTCCATAAGTAGTGGGAGGCACATAATTATCACACAGTTTGGCCAACATTTTATCCAAACTGTAAAACCGTTCCATTTTTTGATGAAATTAAACATTTTCCTTGAATATAATTTATCCTACCCCCGATCCCATTTCCCTTTTATTTAGTGGTAGGTAGGATTACTTTATCGTAGTGGAGCTCCAAAACCCCTTTTCATATTTTTATCCCGATTCATTATCTGAGCTCAAATTCTAAAAACATTTTTCACATTGAATTCATCAAAGTAGGATCTCTAATCTTTAGTCTTGTTTCTTAATTATTCTTTGTATCTGATGTGTTGTTTTAGTGAAATATCATATGCCCTATTTCAGGGTGTGGATCCATTATTCCATTTTCGTTCAATCCAGACCAAACTAAAGGCTAATACTATATGATAAATGTGCAATAAGATTAAGGTAGGTGGTATTTGACTCATCCACCATGTCTCCCATTATTATGAACTTATGTTGACATACGTATAAAACATTCATTATGATATGATTATTAAATTCATATACCATTCTTGTAATCAATATGATAATTACATAGAGCCCATTATTTATATGATCATCACATTATTATAGGTTACAACCTCAATGCTGACCACCCCATGTAGAGTATTTTCTCATTTAAACATTTAGTGTCTTGTTACGACTCTTTGTGCCAATGTTCGGGTGTTCTAGACAAGGACACAATAAAAGTAAGTGTTTTAATTTTAAATGAATGTATGTTTATTGTATATTATATTAGATTATCACTTAACCATTCTATGAAAAGTTATTAAATATAATTAATGTATCTGAATTGTAATTGGAAGGTATGTTATATATATCACCGGGTTTGGTTAAATGAAATTGAATTTTATAAGGTTTAATTTCATTATACATCCTTGTCAGGATTATGAAAGTTAAATGAATATATGAAATTTATAATTATGTAATCAAAGTATTAAATTGGTTCATTTCATATTTATTCTTATCACTTGGTATGAAAAGGATTTAATGAACCCATTTATTTATAAAAAAAACACACATATTACTTGGCCTATGTTAAACAATGAATTATAAATATAAGGTGAATATTTCATATGGACCTTTATTATTTATAAAAGTGGTGAAACATGATCCATCCTAGGATTCTTGAGGGATTTTTCAATACACATAGTGGATACCATTCAAATTCAATGATCCAGTTTCCAATGGAGATTCCCACCTTGTAACATGGTAATTTCCTATTAGTGGATTTCAAAAATGATTCCATAGGATAAATTTACTACATTCTAGATATTAGGATACCCTGGTTACACTCCATGGATCGTTCTTGATATATTCAGACATGTGGAACAATAGATTAACCCCATTGGGCCCAGTCACGCTTAGCCTGTTTTATCTTGGATGAGATCCTAGGACATGGTTAGCAATATTTATAGTGGAATTACTTTGGATAGTACCCCAACTCATACATAGACACCTTTACTGAGGCTTCATTATACTATTGATTTGGATTGACCCTTGATGTCATGAATTCCTTTGTTATTACCTTGGATAATCTATCAATATTAAAATCATCTAGGATTCCTTGGTTATTACCAGGGATCCTCTATTACTATTTTCATTTTTATCAGATTCCCTAGTCATAAAATGGACCCTCTTATATATATCTTCACACTGGGAATTCTTTTTCATCAGAATGGATGGTATAAACACCAATAGTGGCTTATGGAGATTTATCTAACACCCTATCAGGTTTTCCATTGATATCCAGATAGATTTCATAAAGATAGTATTTTATAAGGGGAAGTGTCCTGCTTTGGACAACTAATCTTAATTCCTTTAATTGGGATGTAGCTTGGTAGAATATTACTGGGCCAATGTTCGAGATGCCTGTATAATTTTTGGATTCCTTTTGCTTCTTTTTATAGCGTGTATTTTTATCCTAAATGTATGCCTGTTTTCGAGTTTTTTACAGTGATGACATGTATAATCATCATTTTTTTGTGATTTAGATTCAATCTTATGAGATTAATATTATTGATGTATTTTTTCTTATCTTTCACTTATAGTATTCATATTTATAGTTTTCCTTCGACTATTTATCATTTTATTATTATTATCCGTTGTTATGCACTCTAGTGAGGATGGAATAATCTCATTATGGACACAACCTTGTCCTTCAATACTAGGAAGAAGCCTATAGCGTACGGGGAGGCATTCTTAAGGCTATGCGGCCAAACAGGTTTGAGGAAACATTGAGTTCCACAGGGTTTGAGATTTCCATTATTTTATTTCAACAAATAGGCTTTATGGTGTGATCTTACATACAATGTCATGAGATCTTGGGTCAGGTGTTCGGTGTTTTACATTTGTGGGACTTTTTTCATTATGGTTCTCTTCCCATGGTGTGAAATTTATTTAATTTTATCAAATTAGGAGTTTGAATGTGATTTAACTAATGAAGATAACAGGGGATCGATGTAATGATTTTAAGAGATCCATGTGTCTTATCCTTATCATGACAAAACCATCCTATCTCACAGAGGGATGCTTTAAAATTCATATGTTCCCATATATTCATACTCATATCAGAATTTAGTTTACATCCATTGTTTCTCATTGAACCATATATGAATAAAGGAATATGTTGGAATGTATTTGGGCCCTAAATTTTTATCTTTTATTCTAGGCTAATTTGGGATCACGAACCCTTCAATGGAGGTGAGTCTCTATACATTTATATTCAATTTTATTCCTATATTTTTTTCATGGATGGGGGATGTGACAATGGTTAAAAATTTGTATCTGGTCTCATTGATTCATGGTTTTTATGGGGATTTATTTTCTCATTTTTATTGTGTTTTTATTTATGTTTACTACTCATTTTGATAAAATATTCTAGACCATTTTATTACACAATAGTTATGAATTTTTTGTTGAGATAAGGGATTGTAGAGATCTCGTTTATTTTTTTTCAAATTGTTGAAATAGAAAAAGAAATCCCTTTGTGAATTATAAGGATTTTAATAATAAAGATAATTAAATATAATAAATTAAATTGAATAATAAGGATAATACACGTAAGTATCACAATATTATTAATATTTCTTATAAATGGTTGTTGTGAATTGTTGTTACTGAAAATATTATTTATACAATGTTATATATGAGTTTTTTTGTTTGATTAAATTTATGGAATCTACATTCATAAAAAGATATTCATTTAAATACGGTAAATTTTTTTTAAGGAATATGAAAAAGAACTAATGTCCATTTTTTATTTAATGTTGGGTAAATGTAAAAAGATTATTTAAAATGGGAAATCATAGAAGTAATTGGTCACATGAATTGGATATTTCTTCTTGTGGAGTGAATTTTATATTTATGTGATTTGTGTGGTCTTGGTAAAGGATTGGTAAGGATAGTTTTGTGTGTAGGAATTTTTTTTGAATCAAGCACAACTTCAAGTTACCCTGTTTGGAATGGGAGATATGGATATGGTTTGGATTGATATAGGGGACTGACTGGTTAATATTTTAGGAGAAGGTTTGGATGTTATATAGGAATGGAGTTTTGTGGAGTCCATTAGTGTGAAATATATAGAGGTTAATGTGGTGGTTATTTTTGAGATGTGGGGTATTGTTTTAGATATCCTATAAAATGGAAGGTAATTGGTAATTTCGAATACGGTAATGGGTGTAGAATAGAATTTAATAAACAATGTGATCTTAATTAATTTATATAGACCAATATGATGGAAAATGGAATGAATGAATATGGATTGGGGATAATGGAATTATTTACATTAAATATGATTAAAATTTGTAGAATTAATTTATGGAGTTTGGTAAAATGATAAATACATGTAGAATTAAATATCATTATTAATGGGAAGTTATGTAATTTGTTTTCTCTATATTTTTTTAGAATTTATTTCTAGTGTGTGGTTTACAAGCAGGTCACGATGGTTACTGTATGGAAGTGGATGTTAGGTTTTTGTGATGGGTTTGAATGTGTGGTGCTTTTCAAAAAATGTTGGTCTAGGTGTTTGTCAGGAAATATATATTTATATTATTTTCATTTCAATTTCTTGGATACCCCGTGAGAGAAAAATAACCTTATTGTGGTCCAAGGGTATTGGGTTTCTGGTGTTTTCCACAATATCTAGGTTAATGAGGGAACAAATGGATGTATACTCCCTATTCCCAGATCTCCCATCACATGATGATAATGCTTAAATAGCTTGATGTTATGATGTAATGGATATGATTTACCGGAGTTCATGTGTGATCATGTGATGTGTTTATAATGAGAATGTGGATATAGTACAAGTTGGGGGTCATAGTAAATGCCCATCACGTTCAAAAAAACTACAATGATGATGATGATATAGTTATGGTTATTATTTGATCTGTGGTTATGTTATAACACCCTTAAGATTTAGTTTAAAATAATAGTAATCTCTAAATACTACTTACCTTGGAACATTGTCATTTATTCAAAATGTGAAATTCTATGAAAATATTATTATTTAAATATGAACATCATAAAATATCTATTAAATTAAAGGAATAAATATAGTACCCACATAATAAAATATTAGAATAATGGTACTAAAAAATGAAGACATATTTATTGTTGTTTTAAAAAAAAGAACTAAATATTTATTGTAGTCATTTTATGCTTCAAAAATACGTTTTCATTAATAGGGGATTAATGATTTTTTTGAGAAACATTTACAATTAATTTCATCCCATTATTGAAATTTTATTTCATAAAAATGATATCATTTTTTAACTCACCATAATAGAAATATATTGGGGTAAAAATTTTGATTGTTTCTAAGAATATAAATATTTTAGTTAGTAGTGAAAAATACATATTTTATTGATAAATACCTTTTCATTCCATATATTTACATATTTCCATTTTTGTTTGAATTTATTTAAAAATTTCAAAATTTTATTTCTATTAATAATTATACAATTAATTTCATTTTAAATAACATTTTTCTAAATTTTTGGTATAAAACATTTTTTCATCAAAAAATGAACATTTTATGATAAATCATTGATGTAATGTTTTAGAGGTATATTATTAAAGTAATTTATGATTCCAATGGGGATTCAATTTAGTAACATATATTCCAAATTTTGAATAAAAATGTAAAAAATTAAAATATTATTTTTTATCATAATGAATATTAACGAAGTTAAATATTTTCAACCTCAGTAAGAGTAAATAGAGTAATTAATGTTAAAAAATGTAACAATGATTTTATAATACATTTAAGATGAAGATTATTTCTATATTATGAGTTTATATTGGCCATATTGGTACAATATTTTATTATTGGTATGCATGGTGCCATTTTTCTAATATAATGACCTAAAATCTATTTTATGAAATGACAAAATGGAAAATGTCACTCTATTTTCTTTAATATGTGTAATATTTATCTATTAGTAAATAAATATTTATGTTTTATTATAAAGGGTTTTTAAATATTAATTAACATTTTTATCATGGAAATTTATTTTTAAATTACACTGATTTAATAATTACATGAAATTATTACAGAAATCCAATTCAATCATCATGAATACTACAAAAAATCATGTAAGTGATTTTTAAAACGTACAATGTACTTTTTTGGGTGATTAATAGTATTCCATTATTTTTTTATAGAGATAAATTATAATATTTCTATTAAAATTTTATATTTCAATTATTTTATAATCGTGTTTTTTAAATTAACTCTTTAAATAGTCCAAAAATGACTTCAATGGTCTCTTATATAAAATAATATTTTTTTTAAATAAATTAAAATTCATAAAAATGTTATCATAAATCATGTGAATGGGATGTGGTATATAATAACAACTAGTTTCCACTTATTATTCAGTTGTCCTTTTATAGTAATATTCTTAACAACTAATGTCTAAAAAAATTAATATCCTGGTAATTTTAAAAATAATGAATTGGGGGGATAATGTAAGTGATAAGGGTTAAAACATAATATAAAATTTTAAAAATAATATTTTATGGGATCATTTTGACTCAAAATCATTAAATATTATAGTTATATCAATTTTAAGAAGGTTTTCAAGGATAATTAATTTATATTAACTTAATATTCTTTGTAATTCCAAGGGTTCCCTTATCCTCTCTTATTTGAAAATAGAATATCTCCTATATTCCGAAACATTTAGGAGCCTCTTATCATTAAAAATTCATATTAAAAAACCATATTAACTTCTTAATATCAATTCTATATATTTTTTTTTTCTTAAAAACCATCACTCGGGTCCTTAAGGAGAGATCCTAAAGAGGTAATTCAAAGAGTATTTAATTGTCTTAACCCAGAATTGACATTTTACTTCTTATTATATCTCATTAAAGTATATAATTAAAATTACTATATAATAATAAAATTATATCATATTCATAGAGATGTTATTTTCTTAATATAATAATATTATTGATCTCCTTTTCCCAAAAAATGTGAAATGAAATTACTACTCTTGCTTATGTGTGGACTACCACATCCATGAAGAGATATTATTCATTATATTTCACCGCCTCACATGGATGTTTATAATGATATGATAAATAATTATATATTATATATATGATATTATTATTTTTATGGAAAGTTTAATTATTATTTACCTTTCTTTTGTTCCATCCATTAAAAATAAAAATATCAGTTAGACGTATGTACAGATTACTGTCTCCACAATTAATGCAATTAATTTTCCATCACCACTATATATTAATATAAATAATATTTTATATAATTATTAAATAGTATAATATGGAATTTATTAAAATTATAGATATGATGTCACCATAATGAATGTGAAAGGACTAGAACTGTTGAGTTGAATATTTAATGAAAAATTGAACAATTAAGACCTAAAAATGATGATTTTTATTGATAAATGGGGTTCGAAATGTTATAATTGGTTTATATTATACTGTAAGTATATAAATGGTATTTTAATATATTTATATGAAATTTAAATGTTATATATTGGACTTAATATTTCTTACTATGTAATTTATACTTGAGGTATGGTTTTCTCATCTCACTTTTCTTTATATGAGAGTTATACCATATTAACCAAAATTTTAATTTCTGTGGTTTATATAATACCCATGAATGTATTTTTTTAATTAAGTTCATGATAATTATTATTTTAATTACAAATCCATATAATGTTCTATCTTTCATGATGTTTTGATTTAGGTATTACCAAAGTTTTACGTGTTCTTTAACTCAAAATTATTTCATTGAGATATGTTTTATGTTATGAACATATTTATTTTTATGAGGTTTATATAATAAATATTTTATATATTATTTCACATATCCATATTCATTTATTGTATTTAATTTTACAGTTCAATCTTTTTCAACCTAGGGGTTTTGATTCTATGTTTACCCAAGTGGTAATAGTTTATTGTCTTGCTTTATCTACTTTATGACATATTATAGGTCATCCCATTCTTGTTTTTTGGTATATTTGTTGCACCATTAATTGTTTTATCAAAAATAAACTTATTTTCATGGGTTCTAATGTTTCATTTAAAAATATAAATTTCCTTAGAGTTATGATTTAAATTATTACAAATTAGTAAGACATTATGTTACAATCTCAATTATTTTCAATATTTCAATAAAAAATTTAAATTTTGGGAAATTTTATGGATATTCTACTCTACACCCAATATATGTTTCTGTACTTTTTCAATTCATGAAATTTCACTTATTTGTATCATATTTATATTTTTATACTTAACATTACCATGAAAGTGTTTTTAAATAAAATCCTTCCATATTTCCTCTTTGGCCAACTAAAAATTTCCTTTAATGTCCAGACTATTCAATTTTTTTTGAATGATATTAAATATAATATAATGGTTTTAAAAGGTATCTTTCATAGCGATTGAATTTATATATAATTATTTAAAAAATATTTTTTATAAAATTATTCTAAAAAATTAATTTTGGAATTATTACTTAATTGTGAAATGAATTTTTTCTTCTAATGTATACAATAAGAATGGATTTTTCCGACATCATAATAATTTTTTTGATGGTTCATTTATATGTTTAAATGGATATTTTCAGATAATTTTTTCTCATTATTTCTTATATTTTATGTTCTAAATGTTATCAAAGGAAAAGAATTTCTTCTCATGTTTTTAATAAATGCCCGAATAATCTTTTAAAGGTATTTTATTGTATTTTTAGACATGTGTAAATTTTACTATGATTAAATATGAATATTATGTAATAATACCATCCATTTTATTTCTCAAGATTGGTTATGTTTTTATGATGATGAATTTTTACAAAACCTTTTTTTCATGTGTTATGCTATGACGAAATGATGAATGTTTTGTGATATTGTGGCACAACTATGTATGGTTTTAATTATTTGATGGATAGATCCATTAGAGTTATCTAAAACATTGGGTTAATCCATGAAATGATATAATTATTTGAAATGATTTAATTTTACTCAATCCCCTACGGGAAACATAAAGGGATTTCTGGTCCATAATGATATGAGAAATAGGTGGTGATAAATGATCTGTTATTACATAGGAATCATGGGGTGATATCTAATCTCCTATCATATAATGGTCCTGGTATTTATTCTTTATATATGATATGGGTTCTATGCCAATATAGTTCCATCACATATGAAATTTCTATATTCTTATTATTCCAATTCATGTCCTATAATGGAATTTGTTATGATTCTGTAATCTTGATTCATACTAATGTTTCATACCCTGAAAAATGGTTGATTTTTATGAATAACTATGCATGATTTTAAAATTTTATACTAATGTTTTTATATAATTATGATCATGCTATGATTATATATGATAACTGACTGATATTTTCCATATTTACCGTTAGTGATCAAATTATTTCACCCATTCTTATTTATTAACATTTTTCTCAATGTTGATAAAATGTTTACTAAGTATGAATAGTCTAGAATAGTGTATTATTTAAAGAATGATGTTTGATATGATGATTATTTTTCATAAATAATATTTATATATATAGTATCAATGAAAACAAAACATTTATGGTTGCCGATCATTTTATTTTGGGATATATAGATTAAATATTCATAAAAAATATATGCAATATTTGTTTTTATAGTCTAGGGTAACTATAGTTTGTGCCAGACCATGATTTATTTATTTTTGGATATTATTATTGTATTTTTCTTATGAAAACAATTTGGATAATCCTAGAAATTAGAGAAAATTCTAAGTCATGGTTAAGAATGGAGTTTTGTGTTCTTAGAAAATACATCCTTTTTTGGATACTAGAAATTGGATGTGGATGTGGCATAGATTCACCTCGGGGTAATGACTCAAAAATTGGGGGATTGGGTATTTAATCAATCTTCAATGATCCATAATGAGTGGGTCTATGTCTAAACAACAAGTTGTAAACACTTAGGGGATATGCTTGATTTAATTCAAATTTTATTTATAAACCATTATAAAGGATATGAATAGATGATAACCATGGATGAACATAGAAAAACCAAATGTGTAATATATTGATAATATGGTTCAATGATTCAGACATAATATAAATTATTTCCATGATTATATGGTATCTCATTGTGTTTATTTTTTTTTCACAAACTATGATTTTTTTGTTATAGTTAATGGAAAGAACTAGAAGGATTTATGTTAGTACTAAATGTGAGAAAAAATAAAATGAGTGTACTCTTGAGAAAACATATAAAACAAGACATATAATGTTAAATGTTGTGATTATTTGGAACTAGATACCTTGATATATGATTCAAAATGTGGACATAGGTGAGTTTCAAAATGAACCAGATAAGAGAAAAATATATTTTCACGGTGACTATAGAGAAAATAAGATTCAACTTCCTCCATGTAAAAAATTGGCCATGAATCACCTAGGTAAATGTTTTTAAGGAATGAAAATATGTTTTTTTTTGTGTATAAAATAATTTTATAAGAAAACAAATTCCAAGTAAAAATGATTATTTAAATGGCGGGAAATAAAGTAAATTATAAAATACCATTTATAGTTCAGTGACTTATTTGTGGGGAACATGGTTAATATCCAAGTGAATTCCCTAATCGAAGGTTTAAATAATATACCTAGAAAGTGTATATGGTTTGAAAATCATTAATTTTGAATGACTAAGGTGTTTATTTTTTGGAAATATTATTTATGTTGCATAAGTGTTTTATCAATGATATTCAGGTTATAAGAGTTATGAAACATCTAAGGATTATTCTACAACTATTGTTCGTCAAATATTTTCAACTATATATTAAATAATATTGATAAACTAGAAAATTTATTTATTTGTAACATGATATAATTATAAAACACATGATTAAGGGATAGATAACCCTTAATATTTGCTTGATTTTTAGTTGATAAAAATGGAAGAGTTATATTGATAAAGTAAATTTGACAGTATTAATGACCTTGAAAATGATTAGTGATCTTATGGAATGTGATTTATGATATATTTGATGAATTTTATTATATTTAAGGAATATATTCAATAGTTTTTTTATTTTATCCCTAAGGATATACTTATTTTTTGGTTATAATATATGTTCTTATGGAGGTCTTATAGTGATCCAGTTTTCTATCATGTTTTATGAGAATATGTCATCAAGTAAAAAAATTGTTAGGTATGTGACATTAAGATGTAATTATGATATATGGGGATTAAATTTAATTTCACAATGGAAATTTTATAACCATATTTTTAATATTGGGTTTTCGTATTGGTTAAGAATTCATTAATTATTTCTGGTTAACAATGTAATTTTTTTTATTAATAATATGGGACCATAAAGGAATATAAACAATAGATAAAAAGGGGAGTCATGAGGGAAAAAATAGTGAAGGTGGAATGAATCCCCATCAGACAATCATTTAAAAATAAATATGAAAATAAAAAATACTAAAATATATAATAATCAAATCGACATAGTTACCTTTGGTTCATAGATGATCCAATGGAATGTTGCCTCATGCCATTTGTGGAAAACATTAACATTTAGTTGAATAACAAATATAAAAGTTATGAGGTCATAGTAGATGTTCTAGGGGAATAACAAATGGACTTTTGAAGAATTTACCACAATGAGAGAGTCAAATTCCAATTCAGATAAATAAATACCATTCTAATTATAGAGATTAATCCAATGGATCATTACTAAATGCTCATCCACAATAAAATAACACTCTTCTAAGTTAGATAAAAATGAAAGATGACTGATCCATATAAGTATTGAATAATACCAGAAAATTTCATAATCCCTTAAACAAGGTTTACATATTTTTTTTAATTTAATACCATGATAGGGGGACTACCCTTTCAACCAGGAACCCAACACCCTCTTCCCTTATGATGCCTCCACAAATGGTGAATAATTAGACAAGATAAGGACATGGATAGCCAGATGCAGATGAATACCCATACCCTAATGAATAAATTATTGGAGGAAGTATTAAAATTTGGCTCTAATATACAGGGGAATAGGCCATATCACCTGATTATAGACCAAATTTCAAGCCCCCAATATTACAATATAGGTTGTAGTTGTGAAAATATTTCATCCCTTATTCTGTGCTCAGTTCCACAAATGACTGTCCTAGATTTTTTAAAGAAAATCCATCAATGATATTACCATATATCTAGATCTTTAAAGAAATCCAAACTAAATAAAAAATGATCACCCAATTTTATATTGATTAATATTAATATAATAATTTTATGAATTTCATTAGAGTAGAATTTATTCTTTGATGCAAGAGGAATTCCAATTCCATGAAGATTCTCATTAGTGGGTATAGATCAATTGTACATCCCCAAAAGGAGGAAGTTAAATTGGGTAGAAATTTCTAGAAACAAAATTATAGTACCCATAAAATAAATATTTGTAAATTAGTGAATCGTGTTAATAAAATTAGAGTGGGTTAATTTCCCTTATGGGGAAGAACTGATGAATCATTGGTAAGGAACCTAGGAAATTAAACTTTTGAAACACTTTATTATGTTCCACATTGTGCAGTACTTCAGTGAATCAAGGATTATTACAATAATTTTTAAGACTAATATATATATTTTTGAACATAATAATGAATAGTTTAATGTCAACCCAATTGTGTTTCTAGAATTAATCATCACCAAACCCTCTGATCAACTGAGAGTTTTCCAGAAATGGATTCAAAAACCACTATTAATTATGAAAAAGATTACATATATTAGATTTTTATTCCCAATAAATGAGGTAACTTTCATAATTTCTCATAATAAAGGACCATAGATACTTTCTTAATGTGGCCATACATAGATGTTCAGGTTGTAGGAAAAATGTGATTTCTTCAATACCTTCGACATTTATACCCCTTATTGAAAATATCATTCAACACTTAACAAACAATCTCTATGATGATGGCATTGTTGGTGGGAGACAAAAATAAAAAAATTTATGATCCTTTAAATGTTCTTTAGAAATAATTTTATAGGTATAAATATGGATAAAATTTTCATGGTTATAAAATAAAGAACAATATCAACCAAGGTAATTGTTCCACTAAAGTAAAATAGTTTGAATTACCAATCCAAGATTCTTCATATTATCTTTTACAAAATTCATTCATAATGGTGGTTTATAACATACTTGTTAGATAAGGGAGAACAAAAATAATCCCAAGGAAATATTTTTTATGAAAAACAATTTGTATTATTATTAATCATGTATCTCATGGTTTAGAACTTATTGGAGATAAAAACACATATTTTCTTACTATTAACTCATTGAACATATTTTTTCCATAATAATACCGAATCATTTAGAAATTTCCAATATAATTATCACTAAAACTGGGCAAATATTGCATGTCATCTACAAATAAATTATTTGAGATGCCAAATAATCTATAACATCCTTTTAATGGTTGAATAATGTATTTTAAAAAACCATTACTGGGATTTTTAATATGGAAATATTTAGAAAAAAATAAATGTCTTACTTTAATTGGGACTCGAATAATAAAAACCCTACACTAAGGATAAGACAAACACCCAAGAAAACTGTTGAAAAAACCCCAAAAGACCACACATTTTGAGAACATTAATGATTAAGGACCATTAAATATGATCAGAATCATTATCTATGAAAATTATGATAATCAAATTATAACCTATCACTATCACGTCAACCTAGTCAATCATTTCAAAGAATGTCCCTATAGATAAATGAATTAATACACCTTATTTAAACAATTTATTTGCCTATAAACATAGTATGGGAGATCAACGGATTATATTTTACAGATAATGTTGGCCAACACATTATATGACAAGTTTCAAATGAAAATAGAATGAAATTACATAAAATAGATGGACTATTTCACCTTAAGAATGAGATATAAAATAGTTTTTTGAGAAACTATAGGAAAAGGAACACCCCGAATGTAGTATTGAACAATAATTAATACTTCCCTTATTATGATGCTCTATGAATCATAGTAAAAAAAACCTAGAAATCCATCTTGACCCAAGGATCTCTCTAGAATAATGGTTTTAATAACATCAAATACCTCCTCTTTTTTATGATGATCTCCCAATCATTGGTTATAAAAGTCATTATTATGACAAAGAATATTATCAAGGATATAAATGGATTCAATCTATTCTTGGGAAGAAACTCCATAGAACCAAAACTGACCAGAAAGAGCTTTAGTGATGTGTGACCCTACAAAAGGACCTGTAATACTTCCATTAGAAGTTTTTGATCCATTTAGATGGGTGGTTTTAGACATTCATCAAACCTTTTATCTATTATACGTAAATTAATATATGTCATATTTATATCCACCACCTTGGAAAATTTGGATTTGGATATCCATCTCTATATGAATTATCATAATCTTTCAAAAATTCTCCCATTTTATGTTTTTCACTGGTAAATATTATGTAAGTGATGTTATCCCATTGGTATTGTATCTAATGATCTGGTTGATATATTTCCTCCTCAAAATTTTCAAGATTAAAATCCCAACTAGGTAGATAACTAATCTAAATAAACAATTTCACTATTGATCCTTCTTAGATTATTCAATAGAGCTACGCATGAAATACAAAGAATAGGATCACTCAAGGAAAATTGATATATATCCTTGAATACTTCCATATTCATCCAAAATATGGTATAAAAGCTTCCCTTTTCACTAATTTATAGTGTCCAAGGGATATTTGGAGAGGTGATTCTGATAAATACTATAAAAGATATATATTTTCTAAAAATTACCCACACATCTATCACGTCTAGACCAAAATTTTCTAATTCCCATTTTCTTTTTTTCATAACCTAAAGGCATATACTAAATATCCCAATTCTACGAGATAGTTGATTAAAATATAGAATTGGATATCCTAGATTCCATTACATGGATCAAAGCCCCACCTTCTTCTACTAGTTAATAATTTTATTGTAATATCCTCCAAAAATCCATGTATGTGAGAGTGTTGGGGGTAGAGAGAGAATCACAATGTTATTTTTTTGGGATTTGTAACAATTGGAAAAAATACACTTCATAAATAAGAATTTTTATAAACAACATTAATAGAGATGTTTTGAAAATGGCTGAATATAATATCCACTTGGATTTGATCATTGCATTTGAGAAAAATATGGTTGTTAATAGGGTTCCCATGAGAAAAATATATGAATTGATAACTTTTATCTCTGACCTTGATGGATTTAGGTTTTAATTTAGTTTCTAGAATGGTAGTTAATATAATTCAATATTTCCTAATATCATTCAAGATAAACTCTCTTTTTCCCAAGGATCCAAGACCCACATCATTCGAAATGAAGAAATTGATCATTGAGAAATGAAATGTTTTCCTTCTCATGAAAATTAAGAGAGGTTATTGTTTCAATATCATAGATACTGGACATAGATTTGGATCGAGTATTTATTTCTATAAAAGAAATATTGGGATTTATTAACAAATAGACACCTTCAGCTGGGGGTTATGGTTCACAACTTTTCCATGATCATTAAGAACATTGAAATTATTATTCAAAGGGTTGTTCTCTTCTGTGGAAGGGTATTCATGGGAACCCTTTAAAAGGATTATATAAGTGAAACATGAGGAAATATCCTCACCAGAATTCTTTGAAGGATAAGAGGAGGAATAAGGGGGAATCCAAACCAACCTCTCCTCATTGAGATAGGGGAATTATACCCCTCTGAGTAATCGATGAACCAAGGGGTCATTCAATGATGGAGGTGATAGAACCAAAACATAGAGAATTCTTAATGATTTCTTAATAAGACAATGTTATGTTACAAAAGAGGGATAATCATCCTATCCACTATTGATTCAAATATTATCACCCTAAAGATGCTCATGAGCATTGTGAATAGATAAGGAATCCTTTGAAGGATCACCCATCTAAGGAAATGGGAGATAGAACGAAGATCCATGCCTCCTAAAAGGTAAATGCGAGAGGCTTTATATGAAAACATCGATGAATAACATATTGAACATGAAAAATAATCCTCTTATGGAATTAAATTGCATTTCCTAGCTAAGGAATAATACATTGTGGTAAAATAGCCAATTGATACACTTTAACACAAATTCATGCCACTATGGGGAGTTCCATTAATGAATGGGTTCATCTACATTAATTAAATTCCCAAAATACTACCCAATTTTATGGAGTATGTAAGGGTTATATAGGGGATGAGACAAGATAGGGAGGTGTATCTATAATGCATCATGTGCTGAATATTTTCCCTCATGGGACTAAAAGGACTATCGAATGAAAAATATCCTACTTTTATAGTAAAAACCCTATCAATTCCTAGATTTTATAAAATTAATATAAAAGTAATGATTAATGAAGGAGGATTAATTGTTAAAGTGAGAGATTGGAACATGACCATAAATCTTTCAGTAATCAACTTAAGTAGATAATGTTGTCATTTAAGGATGATATACCCCAAACATGGAAAAGCGTTTCGATTGATGAAGGTGGGAGGTCACAATTACCTATCCCTTGAAATGGGAAATAACAAGAAAAACCTTATGTTATTCATCTTTTATGACCTCCATCTGTATTGGAGGTATGGTAGGTGGAATTCCTTGATATAGACAATGAATATATGATATTTTTTTTAAAGGATGTAATAGGAGGAGCCGATGTATTCACAACTACAGGGTAGGGAACCAAGGCTTGAGTAACTATGGGAAATGAAGGGGTCGACCCAACATTTGAAAAAATAGTCGGTCGAGAGATTATCATAGAGAACTCAACTTCCACTGATGGAAGACCAATCATGGGAGGTGTTAGAGACGATATTTAAGCAGAACACACCGTAGATCCATGATTTGACATTTAACTACTACCGTATCAATATACCAAATATAAATTAGGTGGATACACATTCCATGTGATCAATGTATGATAATTAATTACAAATATTTGGAATTTATCTATTTGTGTAAATAATTAATTATATATATGGGTATTATTATTGAAATCAATGAGAATAATATTAAAAATCATATTTGTTAATATTAGTTATCTTAGAATGTACTAACTTTTTTGGTTTTAGTAAATATGTTGAGATATGAGGAATGAATTTTCATTTATTTATTGATCTTATGATCTATAAGAATTTTATTTTATTTTATTTTTGCAATAAATATCATATTTTTTAGTGATTATTGGAATATAGTATGAAAATAGGTTGTAACTAATTAAAACACACATCATAATGATGAAATTAAAATTATATATTTAATGAAAAAAAGTAACAATATTTTCTCATATTCCATGTTAAAATACTTCATTATCTTTATGAAAAAGATCAAAAAAATGAAAATGGTTTCCTTTTCATAGTTATTATGAAGAAATGATGAAAATTTTCACCTATCACTGATTTATGGTTGTATGGTCATTAACTTTCCCATGAACATGTTTTCTATCACCCTATATTGGTCCTTGTATATTATGTTCCTTCTCAATGTACATATTTTAACATCTGGATAATGTTTTAATCATCATGGAACCTTATTATGGGTTATTTTTGGTACCCATTATGTTTTCCACTTCTCATTTTCAAAATAAGTTTTTTATCCACCTATACAATGTGGGTTTTCAAAAAAATTTATTTTAAATATTTATCCTTTTATGATCAAGGAAAAATTACAAGGATGAAAATTATTTAACATGGGGGATAATTTCACACACTAAAAAGTTATTTTAAACAAAAAATAATCCTAATGGCATTCTAAACACTCAACACCGAGCTAGAATAGAATTGCGATATACTATTAATATATTATTATTTAAATATTACTATCAAATTAAAGCCATTGAATTGGTGAGTATGAATAAGATTAAACAAATTTTGATATATATATATAAAAACTTGATACGGAATAAAAAATTATTGATTAATAATGAATATATAAGCACTCAATTATTAGTGATTTCATTTTATGCTTTTAAAATATTTTTTATTCAAAAAGCTAATTTTTATGATAAAAATATTATAGTTAATGTCTGAACATTTTTGGAATTTTATTTTTTATTAATTATAAAACTTTTGAAACCATCATATGAAAATTATCATAGGGTGAAATATAGATATTTTTCTAAAAAGTGTGATTTTATTAGTGAATAGTGAAAAGTACTCATTTTATTGATTATAATATTTTATTTTAAATTATTTATATAATTTCATGTTATTTATAATTAGTTTTAAAATTTAATTACTTTATTTTTAATAAAAAATCCAATTAATTTCATTATAATCATTATAATTCCTAATTTTATTACAAAAACATTTTTGTACTTAAAAATACAGTTGTCTGGATAACAAATTTTTGTAATGATTTTCATGATTATATTAAAAGTAATATATGGAAATTAATCATACTGAATTTCAAAAAAATATATAACATATTGGGAATTAGTAATTAATTTTTTAAATAATTAAACTGCATGTGAAAATGAAAATTGAATTGGGTAAAATTAGAATATTAGAGAGAGGGGAGTAGAAATGAAACATTAGTATGTAATTAATTCTTATACAATTTACCTTATGTCAATTTTACATGTCAAGGGGGTTTCACTTCCCTTTTATGTGTAGTGAAAAATAGTGAGTGGGGGGGATGATGGGGGTGGGCAGCTCGCCCCTGTTGAACTTTGTAGTCAGAAGTGGCTGTATAGCACTCCCCTTGGAATTAATGTTCAACCATAAAAATTCCATACAAATTTTGATACTTCCTCATTACAATAGTTTTCAAAAAAAAATCAGGGATAAAAATCAAAACAAGGAAATTATTTTAGTTATGTAGAAGCCCCCCCAAAAATACATTACATTGAAAATTTTACAATCTACAGATCCCTTTTTCATTTGAAAAATTTATAATGATAATAGTTTCTTGTGCCTTTGTTAATAAATCTACCACATTGTAACAAGATCAAACACAATGAATTTTTATATCTCTATTCTTCCATAACATTGTTTTGACCCGATTCATGTTCTATCAACATTACAAATTGGTGGTGTGAGAAGGTGGTCCTACGATGACTAGGCAGTTTGTATTTTTTATGCTGTGAAGGTGTTTCCATAGTTGAATGGTCCCAACATAAAATTTCAAAGGGTTATGCATATGTGAAATCATACCACATTAGATATGATTTCCTAGGATGTTCTCCAATGGGTATATTCACAAAGTTGGAAAGTCTGAACGACCCGTTTATCCAAGATTCATGCAACTGCTTTCAAAAGGAGGACCCTCAATGGATGATTTGGCCAATTACACATAAGGACTCCATTGGTCAGTAGGATGGGAGGTCGGGCTCATCAAAACCTTTTGTGGGGAAGTATTTCCAATTTCTAGATTCTCGTATATATTAATATAATGTTCATATGTTCATGAATTTATAGTACATTCTCAATAATGTGTCCAAAGATTACGCATGGATAAAAAAATAAATGATTGATATACATGGATTTGCAATTACAAATATGATACTAGTTTAAGACATATGATGAGGTCCTCTAGAGTTTATCATCATCCAAGGGGACCGCAGTTGTTTTTCTCTCAGGATCAAACCCATAATATGGGATTTTTATGTATACTCATGAGAAGAATCTAAAAATACATAGTTCCATCTGAGTTAGGAATTACACCATTGTGGTGGCCCGTTTGTGGGGGCATAATTATGGTTCACTATAACAATTGATCCCCTTTGATTTCATGCCTTATACTGGAATCCTACATATCCTTCCTATGGTAGGAATTATATTTATCATAGTTCATTTCATTTTGAACTTATACCTAAGAGGATTCCCGTTTTGTTTTTGGGTTTATTCAGATGTCATGATCCCCACCAACCTAAAAGCCTAGGTGAGTCATGTTCAGTGTGAGAAAAAAGAGTTGGAAGTGGATCTGAAGATCTCACATCCCAAATCATCTACTTATAGATTGTACAAGAGCCAAAATTGATAGGGGAGGGAGTCTAGAATGTGTCCATTTCCATCCATGTATTTTTTTATATTGGATAGTTAGATCAACCCGTCTATGTATGAATTATGTGGAGGTAAATAAGATAACTAATGAAACCTCCAACAAGACAAGATAAATGATTAACTTAGCCATAGTGCCCTGAAATTGGTTTTGGGAAAGGGGGTGGATGCCTCTTCCTGTCAAAGGGAAGACCATGCCTGATTTCCCTCAGATACCAATTACCCCCATAGAAGGGAAAGAAAAATGACCACCCTTGATCCCTAAAACGCGGAGGTTTAAATTAGTATCCTAAGGTTGGACCCTCAGATACCATGGGAATGTTAACTTATGGATATTATGGGGATCCTTACCATAGTAGGGATTACCCACGTGACCCCACCGTTCATAAGTACATATAATAAAAATGGATCACTAATGGGCCTAGTGGTTTTCTTATATGGGATTGGAGGATTTGGTAGAGTATTAGGCCATATGTCGGTGGACTAGTTCACAGAGTGGATTTGGACCATGTGATGGAAATGGAATGAGATGATCGATGATATAGAGTGGAACATATGATGGTACCCCATTCCATGTATTATTTCATCATTCGGGATGGGGGCCTCCCTACATAGCATGTTGCTACACAGGAGGAGGGAACGTCCCCGTATCATTTTAGTTTGTTGAGCTATTTTCAGTCTGCAAAGTGTTTTTCTACCGGTACAACCTTCCAAATTCATAGCATGATGCTATGAAGCACCAATTTTCATCCATGTATTGAGGTACTGTGCGGCATAGGGTTTCACAAGAATATACTTGTGCTATGTGGGGCACAAGAGTGAAGAAGGGTAATTGATCCTTCAGTTCACGGGAAGTTCAGATGCCACCAGGACATGGCACACAGTTCATCAATATGGTTCACAATCTACAAATTAATATTATGTTTCCCTCTTTTTATGCTATTCGGGGTGTTTATACCTGCGGGAATTTTTCAAAATAGGTATGCACCTAATCGATTTATATCTTCAAAAATCTATCTCATAATTCTTTCCAACCCTCTGATGATTTGTGCCCATTCTATGTTGTCCCTAATCTTGATTCCCCTCAGGGTATTTTTTTATAGTGTTTTGCAATATGGATCTATGGATATCACACCACCATTTAGTTAATATAATGGGGAGATCACACGGCCCATAGATGACTTGGTCCTCACAAGCCCGCGATGTTGTAGTTTTCTGTGGTGAAAATCACTGCCATAATCTCGTGAATGAAATTGTCTTATTCGTGGGGCACTACTGGTTTTTCCACATCCATGAAATTTTGAGTTTGTGGGGATGGTATGTGGGGGTGATTCTTTCCACCTGTATTTTTCCAATGACACGGTTCGTGGAAACTATTTACGGTGGTGGAATTCTCTACCTAAATTCCTCCAACGAGATTGTTCATAGTATGAGTCCTACGTGGAGGAGATATTTTCAACCTCCATTTCACTAATGAAGTGGTTCATGATAACTACGAGCACGTTTGTATTCATTCTATATAATACTTAGTTTTCGGGTGACAACTTCAACAAACTATTTCCAGGATTCAGTACATAGACAACTATAGGTCTTTTAACAATTTTAGCTTCTTTAAAATATTTCTCTAAATACTTCATCTAAATTGTTTTCATTCCTTTTCAAAAACTATGTGAGTATTTACTTTACATTTTGATGGTTTTCAGGACCCAAAAAATTCCCCCAATCAGAATGCTTTCTGATCGGGATGATTTGGAGGCTATTCTGATGTAGAAATTAGTCCTGAACTAAACATGTTTGTGCTATAAATGATGAATTATAGAGTGATTATGACTATAAATAGGGTGGTCCATGGAATTTTATTTTTACCAAAATTCTCAGTGTAATGAACTTTACCCATTACTCTTGAATCACCTTTCTTCGATGAATTGAATAAACTGTGTTAAATCCTTCATCGAAGAACTATGATTTCCATACTAAGAACCTGAAACTGTTTATGGTCACCCTTATCCATAGAAAAATTTCTTTAAATCCACAAACTAGACATTTATTTTGAAACTAAACTTTATGTCTTCACATTACAAGCATTGGATAACTGAATACCAAGGATTGGTGAAGGACCCACCTAATCCATGAACGGTTTAGTTTGATGGAGAATGGTTTAAGGTCCATCTACACATGGATCATTACATGAGTTACCAATTCATAGAAAATGTTTTCATAAAACCATTCCCGAGGTTTAGTATGTGGACTACTTTGTTATGCAGACTTCTTTTAGTACATTTCCAATTTTAGGCCTTTTGCCCAAATATTTTAGTGGACTGAAATTTTCTATGGTGTTTTGATGAAGAAATAATGTGGATATTCCACTTATCTAAAAGTATATGAATATTTGTAGGTTGGATATGGTTTAGAACACTAAAGATGATCAACATTGATACATCCTTCTTCAAGAGGCTATCCTCCGAGATCTACTCTCACCAGATCTTATCTCTTATCCACTATCTGTCTAATTGTCACATTACATATTTTTCCTCCAAGATGACGTACCTTTTCCATTAATTGACCGGAACAACATCACTATTCACTTTGAGACTTCACTGGAGTATAATTGGACCCATTTTCTTTCCATGTAGGAGAACATGACTTCCTCGAGCATAGAAAACATATTTATTATGAATGGTTCTATGTGGATGTAGATCACTCAATGCCACTGCACTATATCGTCTGAATCAGACATTCATGATTACCCAACTATTTTCTACTTGTCTTGAATCAACACCAATGGAGGGTGGAGCTCGAGATGGGATCTCTTATATATAGGGTGCTTTTTAGAAATGGGGCATAGGCCTTTTGGGTTCACCAAAACTGCATAGAGTTCCCAAATTAGTTGGAAGTTGTCTGTCTATATCAAGCAGTATGTGTCCGCTAGTTTTCCATCTATCCACCAGGTGAAATAATTCACGATCACCTCAGCCATTGTTTTTTGAGCACTAACACCTTTCACATGACCCATGGTGAAGTGGGGATCATTTTATGGGATGTCTATCAAATATGGGGACTTCCTATCCTTAGTGGAATATGCGATGAATTTTATCATGGGGCTAGTACTTGGTAGAATGTTGAACTATTATCTCTATTGGTGACAGATTTACTAGTCCTGGTAGAGGGACTACATAGTTATCCTCTTCATGCCTGCTTGTTATTTTCATTTAAATATTGGATAGGTTTGTTCTTACAGGTGAGTGGGTTGAAGCCAAAATTCCGGAACATCTGATATCATCCAACTCAACGGTCCCAACAAATTTATGGATCCTACTGTGTCACCCTTGAGAGGGTTCAGAACACCATATAAGGATATGGTATTTGGTTAGATTTATCACCTGAGCTCATCTTAGTGGGCATCTTTTCTATGTTTCTGAGTGGATGGTTCTTCCCCTCTCTTGATGTATACAATTGTGTAAGAGCATGTACTATGATTATTGAGGCCACATTGGGGGAGGGGAAACCTATCAATTCATCCTTCCCAACCCTTTCTCGAATCTATGAACTATTGAGGTAGATACATGAAGGGAAGTAGTCGCATCGTCTATGTCTGCCATTTCTATTTTGGAATGGCTAGATGGTAGAGAATTTCCACTATTTTGAGTATCTTGAAACTACAGTGGTTCCTCATTCATTCTTCTACCAAATCCTTCTCAGCATTGTCATCATTCACCCTCAATCTTTGAATGCTAACAGCGTGGTTGAACTACTGAGTTATGTTTCTTAGTTTTCTATTTTATTGTACCCAATGATTTATGGAATAATAGTATATGATATATAGGGATATTCATTACCACGTTCATACCACATGTATCTTCTAGATGGAATCTTAACCGCTCATATAGACATTATGATCATGAGCAAACCATTTATTCCCAAATAGTTTTCTAGGTAGTTTGGATGTTTTTAGTGGGTTTCCCTCCACCCAGTAACTCTGATTAAGATGGAATCATTCCTAGAAAACCATCGTAAACTATAGTTGATGATGATGTGGAAGGACTCTAGAACAAATTTAATTATTCCTCAAAAATATGCATATACTTATTTGTCATTTTAGTATGTCCAAAAGTGGGTAACCTGCAATCCTATGAGTATACTGGTCCAGCCAATCTAATGGGTGTAAAGACCCTTGACTAAATGTAGTCCCATTTTACTAATTCCTTCTGCGCAATATATCTCCATTATTTTTTCTCAAATGTACTCTAGCCATTACCGCATGAATTAAATGGGGACCTCCCCTACACTTCCTATATATATGGAGAGAAACTCATCGCCTATATCTTTGGGTGAAATTATTTATAATCCATTCAATGGAGGACCTAATGGAACATCATTGGACAGCCTTCAAGTCATAGTCAAACTCATAAACTTAGTTCCATATATCAAACTACCTCTAGAACATGATGAATACCATTCTTGTGTAACCTAGCCTAGGGAATATCCATCTTCCATAGTCATGTTTCATGACTACATACCTATTGAGGTGGAGGAGAATGGTTAGGGTTAAAATAACATCAGGAGGCATCAGGCCATGTAGAGGTGGTTGTGGCCTAAAATCTATAATATTTCTAATGAATAACACTTTACAGAATTTGCTGATGGGTAGGACACCATCCAGTGGTTATTTATTATATTGGTCTCATGAGTTTTTGACTACTAACACTTGCACCATGTCGCATATCAATTTTTTATTGCTCAAGAGTATCTGGACATCAATGAAGTCAATATTGCCTGGTTCAATGCTTCACATCACCAAACCAAGAACTTTTTAGATAATATAAAAGAGTTTCATTACTTAATGGTGGAGTAGATATACACTAATGAAAACATTATTTCCAAAACAGAAGAGTTTCATGAGTAAAAATATAATGTGGCCATGATAAAGTCTTATTTAGAGTCAATGAGTTCAATATTCAAATAAATTAAATAGAAAAGGAAATATCTTGGTGCCATTATATTGTAAGTGCATCCCTTTTTTGAAGTTGAAGCAACATAGAGGAATTTTTTTGGGCAAGATCTTGATGGTCCATGCTTGGAAATTATTGATTTGTTGGAAAGAGTTGGGCATGCTTCATTAAAATCACAATGATTGTCTTGTGACATTTTTTTTCATTTCTATCGGGGAAAGTCTTTAGGTTGTGGACTTACTCAATATTTATATTTAATAAAATGAAAAAATTATGCCTTATTTCTTCTCTCATACCTTTTCTATCTATGTCAATCACTTAAAATCGCCTACATTCAAAGAGTAATTTCAAACTAATGTTAAATTTTATTCCAATCAAAGATAACTAATTAGAAAGAATAAATTCATTCTCTATTTTTTTTCTTTAATTACGGTCTCTATAAGCATAGTTTGACTATTTCAAGAATTTTATGGAATAACCTAGAAAATTAATGGTTTTTTCATTATCACACTAATTATTTCCTAAATCCAATTTGGTGTGGGAATAAAATTATAACATGAATTTTTCTTAGGTTTGCATTTATGGGTTTCCTAACTAACATGATTTTGTGTTTCTTGATTTTTGGATGCTCAAATTTTATGCCTAAACCCTATAAAGCATAGGTTTAACAGGTTTCCACTCGATGTTTATCTAGGGATCCCATTACAGATTTTTATCCTGGTTAGTGTTGTCTCTTTTTCATGTGATGCTTAATGTCTTGAAAACTAAACAATATTTAATGAGGATTTAGTTTGAATATATTGGTCAATGATTTGTTGGGAGAGGGCCCCGATTTAGGACTCATTAACTGAGATTGTCTCAAAAACTTTTATATATGGATAAGCGATTTTTTATGACATTGAATTTTTAGTTCTTAGTTATAGAATATGATATGAGCCAGAGTATACATTGGGAATATAGAAGTGTGGAAAACCTCTCTTAAAGATGAATTTTACTTTGGATAATATGCCATTATTGTGGGCCATTTATGCATATCCTCATGGCCATTGTATGAATAGTTAAAAAAGGTTTCCTTAAGACATTGACCTTCCATTTATGATGGCCACAAAAATTTATGGATTTATTTTTGTTTCATTGATGAATGCCATAGTGGATTTTATATTGATGGAATGATGTCTTAGAGTAATAGGGGAATTTATATCAGCTCTGGTTGTGAAACTACTCCCACATGAATTATACTTGTGCAAAGGAGGGCTGGATCATGATGAAATTTAACATCATACAAATGGCATATTTGAGGCATTATATTTGTAGTTTTTTTACCCTAACTATTGGATAAATGATTTGTCTTTCTTAGGGTACTCTGGACAAAAATGTTCTATCATCATCAGGCATGACAGGGGAGAGAAGATGTGAACTATAGGCTAGGGAATTAAAACCATGGAATGAGATAAGATTTAAAAATAATAGGTAATACCTAATTAGGAAAATCCTCTCATAAGTATGAAATTTCCTTTGTTTGATAGGCCATTTTGTTGGAAACATATCTAGAGCCACATGGGAATTGTGTTCATAGTCAATGAATGGTGTCTATAGGATACTAACTATCCATTTTTGATGTCCAGGGATGGTTATGGGGATTCAAACATTTATGGACACAATGCATGGTGTGTGAATATTGGTTCTTGATCATAATAGAGGGTATTTCGTGATGAAATAGCATGGGAATAGGTGAATACATTCATTATATAATGTTTAGTGGGGGATCTATACATTAGTTTGACCCTTTTACAAGAAAGGATGGGGGGAATTTTTTGTATGGCCAGGATTGAGATATATGAATTAAGTGTCCTTGCATATCCTTATGATGGTAGGAATCAAGATAAACATTGTTTTTTATTGTTTATTAAATGTGGATCTATTTCATGCCTAGGAATGCGGTACATTTTTTTCCCATAGGGTTATCATTGAAGTAGGCCCCATGTTGAACACTCTTATGTTGATTCCTTCCATGCATTTGAACATGGGGGGACATTCATTGGTAGGTGAGGGCCCACAAATAAACATTGATTGGAAAAAACCATGCAGTTTTAATATCATGTGATTAAGAAATTGATATTGATTCCCTAATTAATCATTGGATAGTTGGGCCAAGGTGTTATAACATGTTCAAGAGGAGAATAGGGAGAAAAGTGTAATCCATGGTTTCAAGGAATCTTTGATCATGAATGATTATACAGGGATGGAAATCCATTAATCATGTGTGAATAGGAAAATTTTCTCTCAAATATGAATTTTACTTTGGTTTTCATGCTATTTTTCTGGGAAACATTTGTAGCACCACCACGGATTTGTGTTTATATTCAAAAAAATGTATCCACATGACACTGACCTCCCATATCTGATGTTTTGGGAGGTATATGAATATTTGAAATTTCCCAAAGCATGGAGTATGATAGATGGAAAATATGTGTTTGGAAATGTAAGAAACATCCCCCCCTTGATCACCCATGTATTTGGGAAATTTCCTATATAGATACAACTCAAACAGAGGGTGAGGAATTTTGTTTCCCTTACGAGAGCGGGGCCCAGCATTGAAGAGCCAGGTATCCTGAAATCCAGCTCTTGCCATATGTTCGGACTATGCACATGGAGTATGGAATTTATCAATATTTTGGGTACGTTATATTTTAATTTCAAATGTTTATAACTTTAGGTTTCCCAACATGGATAAGAAAACTCTAATATTTCTTTTAAAGACATGCCACCAGAATCAGTCATTATTGATTGATTTTCCCTAGTTCTGTGTGGAGTTCACCACTAAAATTCTTAAGCATATTTTAACTATGATCACTGTGATAAATGAGGGACTAAAAGGGATCACTCCAACACATAGGGATGGAATGATCAAGGAAGGTAGAATTGTTGGGCCATGCAGTTTAATGTCATGCGGTGAGACTGTTGGTGGCTCGATGTGAACGAGATAGTTGTTGTGGGTCAATGCCGTTTTAAGAATTGTGGAAATGATTTTGTCATCATAGTTTAATGTTATTTTTTAGGGATGAAATATAAAATGAATCATGCATATGTATGGTCTAATGAGGATGATATATCCCTGGTATTCCCCAGACATGAGCAAGGGAAGAAAGTGTAAACCACAATTCCCATAGCCCTCGAATTAGGAGGGATGCTGCGAGGCTTTGGAGTGAATAGGTCTACAGAAGTAGGAAAATATTCTCATGAGAAAAAAATTTACTTTGGTTGAAAGACCATTCTTGTGTTCAATATTTACAGAGCCTCTATGGAATCTTGTGTATATAAATACAAGGGTTTCCCCATGACATTGGCCTCCCATATTCGATATTTGTGGGTGATTATGGGGATTTGGGATTTCTCAGGGAATGAAGTTTAATTGATTAAAAGGGTTTATCTCGTTACATGGTAAATATATCGAATAAAATTAGTTATGAGGTACAAGATCCCCTTTATATATCTGATTTCTATGTAGGGGAATGATCTTTTGAATTTCCCTTATTAAAGGGATCACAGTTTGGAATCATCCACAGATATTTAAATTCATATGCAAGAAAAAGATAAATTTCGTTTTCCTTGTGGCTAGAAATGAGAATACCCAGGTGTCGCTATGTATCTCATCTTACTGATAATCAAGCCACACTATGTTCTTGAGAGATGTTACTGTTACATTTAATGTGGTTTGGTCTTCTTTGTCCATGGAGTTTAATGAAACGCGTTTAGGACTCATAAATTTCTCTATTTATGTCTGACCTACACATAGGGGGAGGCATATTTTTTCATGCTGGCAAGAGTAAAATTCAGGATCTAGGTGTCACATCATATCCTTCAAGGATAGAAATCAAGCTACCCATTGTTCTAAAATCTTACTCCCTGTATAGGTCTAACCATTGTATTTGGGGTACATTTTATATTCGAATAGTTCTTGGACCATGATATAAAATCCATGTCTCACTACATATCTTATGAAGATATAAATCAAGCCACACGTAGTTCTGGTATACCATATAGTTTAACATCATTAAGTAAGGAAGGGAGTGAACCGACAAGAAAAGAATGAGGTGTGTGATGTTTCAGGCTTGAACATTAGGGATGTTTCTTATGCATCCCAGTTAGTTGGGAATCAATGTTCGTGTAGCTGAGAAAACATTTTCCCTATACCGATCAAATCCATGTAGAGGGGAGGAATTATTATCATGTGGTGGTTTGACAAAGTTTTCTGTTCAATGTGACAATATATATCTTTAGGGGGTAGGAATCAATCCATACATAGTTCTTGAGTAACCATTCAGTTTAATGTTGAAAAAATAATACTTTTCGTGGATTCCTCTACAGAAGTATGACCTATACCTAGGAAAAGGATCATTGTTGACTTTGGCTGGTGGATGGACCATCACGTAGGATTCAAGCATCACTACGTATCCAATTATCAATTGTTAATCATGTGGTATGTAGTTCTGACTTTCCCTATACTGGTCGGACTCATCAATAGAGAGAGGTAATTTTAAACCATTCGTTCAATATGATTTTTTTTCATATTCCTTGATTATTTTTCTATGCAAGGAAATCCTCACCACCATTCATAAGCTCATGTGAGTTATTCTCAGTGTGAGAAATAAAGAGTGGTGAGGATTTATTCTATAATGCAAGGGAAATAGAGGATATAACAATAGAATTTTGTGTCATGTTAATACTAGACCAAGGCATAGGGTCATGGTGTATCTGCATATCTCATTGATGAATTAGAGTCCCGGTATGTGTATTTCTTGAGAGACATTATAGTTTAATGTGATGTGGATCAGACTTCTATGGACATTTAGTTAAATGTAGTATGATAAGGACTTGTGAATTTACCTAGGAAAGTTTGACTTATATGCAAGGAGGCGCATTTTTCCATGGTAGCTAATCTACGATATGAGATCTGGATGTCACTACATATTCTGTTAGGGTATGAATCAAGTCCCATGTTTTCATGTAAAATGGCTTCCCTGTATATGCATAGGCCATTCACAAGGAGTGGAAAATTTTCTTTTAATGTCGGTGGTTGTACGAGGATAAAGGATCGAGACGCCACTATGTATCGCATTAATGAATGGGAGTCAAGCCGTACATAGTTCTAGAAAGTACTCCATGTTCCGATCTGACCCATTCATAGGAAGGGGTGATTTTTATCTCTTTTTTATCTTTCCCGTGACCAAATTTGTCTTAAGCATGATTAATAACGATTCATAACTCAATGAACTACGTACAGTTTAACGTCATGTGGTTATGAAATTTTTTCCATGTTGTTTAACGTCAGGTTTTTATAATGATTTGGCCATGAATTTTAACGTCATGCAGTTACGATGATTTGGCCATGTTGTTTAACATCATGTGGTTAGGATGATTTGGAAATTAAATTTTAACATCATGTGGTTAGGGTGATTTTTCTATGCAATTTACCATCGTGTGTTGAGGACTATTTGGAAATTATGTTTAACATTATGCAGTTTGGATGATTGGCCATGATGTTTAATGGTGTGCAGTTTGGATGATTTTTATACAGTATATTATCATGTATCATAGATGTAGGCGGTTTTGTTCAGTTTAACATCATGCATCTAGGATGATAGTTGTATAATTACACGAAGTATTTCGTCAGGAACCTCGCATTGATGGGAGTTGTGGTGATCTATCCATCAATTTAAATTGTGAAATATTCTTCACTGGTGTAGACCTTATAGATGACATATCTTATATCCCATTTTGGCTGTAATTTTTATTTATGAGTATCATCGGAGTTCTGAGGACCAATACCATCTCTCCTTCAATGAATTATCTAATGAGAACCTTTTTGCTGAAGGATTGTGTGATCTGATTCTAGTAAATATTCAAAAGGTGAAAAGTGTGAAATCTTATTTCATGTAGCCACTCAAGATATTCAAGTCACTTTTGAGACTTATTTTCTTAAGATAGTTAATCACATATGGTCACACAGTGCGATTGTAATTGTACTTCGATTCATGGAACTGCCTTTCCCTGAATACTAATGTGTATAGGGTTGATTGAGTGGCAGTGTGGGTCATGGTCTAGTATGCCCAAAGAGAATGTAGGATCTCATTTGACCATGATTTCTTGTCAAATTCTAACATCTCTTGGAGTATATTGTATATGGTCTTATTGAAGGCCTCTATCATCCCATTGGCCTTTTCATAGTAGCAAGATAACCACTTGTCCTTGATTCCATACTCCTGATATAACTTGTCCAATTTCAAAAAGAACAAATTTGTTTTATTTTCCATTAGTATTGTATAAGGGACACCATGTATGGTGATGATATTATCTTTTAGAAAGCCTACAATGCTTCTTTCCCCAACTTCATTGAGTGGTATGACTTCTTCCCTTTTTGAAAAGAAGTCGGTTTCTAGGAGAATATATTTGAATTGTCTAGACGTAGAGGGAGGGTATGGTCCCATGATGTCCATTCCCAAATTGAAAAATTTAAAGGAATAAATGGATGTGTGAAGTAACTCTAGGGGATGGTGGATGATATTTGAAAGAACATGGAAGGAATGGAACTTCATAGTGAATGTGGTGCTATCCTACATAATGGTGTTCCTATAGTTCCCATTCCTTTGAATCTTCTTTGATAGCTTGGATGCTAATTGATGTTCTCTATATGTTTGTTCACTATCATTTATCTTGATGGAGGTGGTCTCTTCTCCATCAATGTAGACTAGAAAGACTCCATCAAGGCCTCGCTTATAAGGGATCTTTTTCTTGTTTGTGCCATCACACATGAGGAAGTGGGTTACCCATATTTTGATCTATTCCATTCCCACCCAATGTGGTGGGAGATATCCTCTTTGAATGTTATCTTTAATGGGATTCATCTATCTTATGGTAGGGCTATATAGTTTAGGTATGGGACTAATTTTATTGACAATTCCTATGTTTCCCTGAATTAATGGTAAGACCATCCATTGGTGGGAAATACTAATGACTGTTTCATCCGGATTTGGATCGTCCAGAGTTGTGGAAGCATTTTCCATTGCTTCACCTTTCACATTTTGTGACTAGGTTACATAAGTCAGTGTTGGCTCTTATAGGAAATTTACCTTCAATTCTATAACATGGTTCATCAAAGGGATTATCTCATACTTCATGATAGAATAGGCACCATTGACTTTCTTATAGAGTAGTTCTAAATTTCCTTTTATCTTCATGTGTTTGGATTTCACTTGAAGTGCCAACTCTAGGCCTAAAATGAGAGCCTAGTACTCAAAATCGTTGTTTCTGCATCTTTATGAAAACCGGAAGGAGTGAAGAAAGATTTCCTTTTTAGGGATATGTGTATGGCACCCATACTTAGTTTTTTAAGTTTGGGGTCTTTTATTATTTTTCCTACCAGGATTCTAGATGAGTTTTTAAAATATATCTCCCTTTTTTGGGAACCCTATATTATATAAAATACCTCTTCATCAGGTTGTTCAGCATCCATCGATGTCATGTATACTAAGGGGTGCTCTTCTAGAAAGTCTGTTAATTCCTAGACTTTAATGAATTTATATGGTATGAACTGCATATCAAATTTCTATAAAATGAATTCCCATTGTGAAAAGAATCCAGTTAACATTGGAAGAATGAGAATATACTTGAGTGGGAAGCTTCATGAGACAAAATGGACCTCATGGTACTTCATGTAATTCCTTAGTTTTTGGACCACAAATATCAAGGCCAGGTAGTTCTTCGTAATGTTTGAATATAAATTCCCAGTAACATTCATGGTGTGGATGAGGTATCAGTGACTATTATCACTACCAGCATCACTCTTCTATATGAGGACGGTACCTAGGGATTTTTCCAAGTAGGGTCATGTACAGAATAAGTGGTCTTCCTTCGAAATACGGCATTAGCACTGGTGGTATCAAGAGGTAATTATTGAGGTTTCTGAATGCTTCTTGAAAATCTTGCATCCATTGATATTCTACAATGTTCTTTAATAACCTGGTGAAGGGAACTCATTTACATATGATGTTAGCTATAAGCATCGAATATTGGCCAGATTTCCTAGAAGTCCTCTCACCTCAGTGAGGTTTTGAGGAGGTGACATCAAAATGAAACACATTTTCATCTCAGGGACATCATTGATGACAGGACAACGTACAATGACGTTGCGTAATTTCTTTGAGGTAACAATAATATCACACTTTATGGATTTTATTTTTATTATGCTCTATCGTGGTTTATTGAAAACTGTTTCAAGATCTTATAGGTTATCTGAGAATTGCTGTGATTTAACCACCAGACCATCAATGTAGAATTTGGCGAAATTTCCAAATAATGGGTTGAAAATGATATTCATAGAATTATGATATGTGGAACCGACATTCTTAATACCGAAAGCTGTTATATTAGAGAAAAACCCTCCCTAAGGATCCCTAAAGGTGGTTTATTCTTTATCTTTTTGGGACTTTCAGATTTGATTATATCCTAAATAGCCACCCCTGAAAAAGAGATCCTCACATCTGGAAGTTTCATCGATCATCAATTATATGATCTGGACTGGGAAATCATATTTTGGGCAACGCTGATTGTGATCTATGAAATCGATGTGGACTGTGATCTGCCAATTTTACTTATTGAAGGGGGAAATATTTTCTATCCGGATAGTGTATTGGACTTCCCAAATGAAGCTATCTCTGATGAGATTGTCAACATTAGCCTATAGTTTGGAATTGTGTGTTCGGTGCATCCTTCTAGATACTTTCTTGTAACCCTGATGGTCTTCTGGCAGGCCCAGGTAGTGAGTGGCCACCTCCTGATCAACACCTGTCATATCAATAATATTCAAGTTGAAAACATATGTATTCTGCTTTAGGAATGAGGTATACACCATTTTATCTCTAAAAGTAATGGTCTCACTAATCCATGTGGGTTGTAGGTCTTCCTCTTCACCCAAGATTATTTCATTGACTTCATCAATTGTGGTGGATAAAACTTCTTCAAATGATCAAGGGGCATCCCCTCTGTATTTGTGTTCCTCCTCTACATCCTCACCAACTTCCTCTTAATCTTCTGTTGGGGAAACATTTCTTGAGATGGTTGTTCCATAATTGAGTTAATAGATGTAATTTTTTTGTATAAGAGGTGAATGTTCCTCTTCAAACTCATCCATCGATGGGGGATACTATGGAGAAGATGAAGTGAGGGATAAAACAGTTTCCTCGTATTCTTTGAGTGATGAGACACTTATTCCTTCACCAGTGGGAGGGGAAGGTATTCAATAGAGTTTTGATGATGGTTAGGGGGGATTTTTTGTCAGATTACCTACCATTATCTTAGTAGAAAATGAGCTTTTCAGCATTATCATGTTTTGCAAACATGACTAGAATCATGAGGACAGCTGAATACATATCCGAATTTGGGCTTATGCACTCAATCTAATTGATGGGAAGTACATATTATACTACAATATACTTAAGGGAATCAGTGTGAATCATTTCCATAATATTTTTGGTGGATGTCCAATCAACACCATCGATCTGTAGTCACTCCGCCCTTGGATTATTGTGTGATGCATCACAATTGTGTGACTCGCAGAGGTCGAATGGGGCCTTATCAGCATATAGGGACACATTTTGTCCATTAATTCAATTTTTGAGACAATAATGGTAAATGGAGGGGGTTTTTTCTTTTTTATGAATCTAGGGATGTCCTAGAAGGGCATTGAAGGTTGTATTACATCAGACTACAAGAAATACTAGGTGAGCTATGAGGTCACTGAATTGGGTTTCGAGCTTAATTTTTCTTCACATTTTCTACTCACTTTGGTCATATCTCAATAGAGTCATAGTGAAGGGCGTGAGATCATCCTCATTACATTTCTGCAGATGATGTGTCCATAGTGGGATGAGATTAAATCCATAACTATTGTCAATAAATACTTTTCGAAAATGAACACCATTTAACATTCCCTAATCATATAAGTGTTTAATGTTTCCTTGAAAGATGGAATCTCCATATTGATCCCTGAAAGAGATAATTGTGATTCACTGTACTGGATTGGTCTCTATCGGATAATATTTGATAGATGCTACCTCACCTTCATCTTTTTGGGACATAACAATTCTTCAATGAGCGCTTCCCTGAGATTTGATGATAGATTTAGTGTATCTACAATTGACAGCATGGCTGGTACCAATGCTAACTGTTTTAAAGTATCATATTTCAGATTTGAATGTTGGTGTTTCATAGCTCAAGGATTATATTTCACAGGTGTTTTAGGGTATCGATCATTTTATGATGAGAGGTCCTCAAATTGTATCAGATTTAGAGAAACATATGTCCTTTGTGGATTGAGTCAGGTGTGTCTTCTCCTCTACTAACATCAATTTACAACTTTTTCTTCATTAGATGGATATTCTATAAATATTGGTCTCGGAGACTTCTTGTCGAGGTAGGAGAATTTTTCTATCCCCATTGGATCCACTTGAGGGTCCTTTCACATGTTTCTACAATACTAACTATTTTAGTGGGGGTGCATCCATAAGCTTGATTTCTACTATGGCTACATCACTCTTGATATCCCTAAATTCTATGGATTCTTCCACCAACCCCCAACTGGGTGTGGGGAATTTTAATTTGTAACCATATTTTTTTTTTTTGAAAGAATACACTAAGTAGATGAAATTGACGGAGCTAAAAATAAGATCCTCTTTTTATGATGACTCTACCTCATCTTATGCATCTGGTTGTACTATTTGGTGAGGTAGTTCACATTGTTAAATTTTGTGTGGTGGTGACCGTATCATAAAATATATTAACATCAAATATGAGTTTGTAAAATTCAACATTGGATTTGGTGAAAGAATATCTTCTTGCACTCGATCTTCTTGACCCTTATTATTTGACATCTTATTGGGCGGTCAACAATTGGAGAATTATGGGGATGAAGATGTCGGTTGTGTTTTATGAGGATCTCTTTGATTCACGATTGGTTTCATTAAATATTAATATAGTATTCCCTAATATTAGTTGACTATTTTATTAGCCATCCAAAAATCTAAATTTTTATCCTTTTTGTAAACTTTTTGGATCCCATCCTTTGTTCAGGTCTGTGGTAGAAATATATTCCACTTACTCGGGTGATGGTACCTACTTAAATTTTATGGAATTTAACATCTTTTATAAGAGGTCCTTGTAGATGATGCACTTTTGGATGTTTTTCCTAAATATTCAGTGGAAGGTTCAATAATCTGTCTGGTCATCAAGACCCACTTCATCATCCCTCATCAGCTCTAGAAGTCAGAGAAACTTACAATTCATAGAGGACATGATGTATCCAATGACTTGGTAGTCTAGAAATGAGTAAAAATTATTCATTTGATCCTAGAATATCTTTATTATGGATCTAATTTTATCATATTAAAGAGGTGGGGTGGCTGCTGACCTTTAAGGTGGCTTTGCACAGTTTGGTGTGGGCCTTGGAGCGGGGGCTGGTGTAGGGGTGGCTTAAGCATCACAGAAGATGCTTCATCTCTTCCCACCTTTTTTACTAGGAACAATGGGGATTTCTTGGACATGACATTATTCCATTTTAATAAATATTATATCCTTTTTTTGATGGTAGAGATTTCACAGAACCCACTTGTATACTTCACCAGGATGACCAGTGTTCACATCTCATCACAGATATTATCGATGCACATGGGAAGCATCTTCTCATGGGGGAGCAGTCGGTTCATGCAGTATGTCAGACCCTTATATATGGTAATGAGTTCTAAAAATATCTTATTCTCTCACTCTTTTGAGTTAGTGAGGTCATTGACTGTTGTTTTTTAAATTTTGGGCTGAACTTGAACAATAACTGGCACCGAAGATCCTCCAATCCTATTATTGAGTTAGTTGGATAACTGGTGTACCACAAAAAAGTTGAACCATGTACTGTTCGCCCAACGAATATGATCTTCACAACAACTCTTTACATTGGGGTTCCCATCATGGGATCATAGTAAGATTCATAGTGCAATAGATGTTTCTATAGGTCACCTGAGTTGTTGAACATTAGAAATATGGTGTTCCAGAAATTTGAAGATGGTAGAATGATTCCTTCCCAATCGAGGTATGGTTCCTATTATGGATAAATCAGTGTGAAAAAAAAACATCCATGGATTCTAATCGGCTCTTCAATGACTCGATGTTATTCATAATATTTTGATGCATGTTCATTTCATCTTGAACATGAGAGGGTGTAGTAGGGGGAATGATTGGATGTGCTGACACTATTAGAATGTGAGGTAGATACCCAATCAGGGAATCCTTTTTGGATTATCTTGAATCTATTATGGTCGTTTCCCCATTGGAATAAAATATTGGTACCCTCCTAGGATTTGGATCAGGTAGACTGATGGTCCCATTAATCCCTCGAATGAGCATTCCAGCCCAGCTTCATCTATCAGGATGATCACTAGTGGAGGAGGCACCACTGTTGGAAGTGTGTGATTATTATCTACCTGAGGAAAATATCTAGTATGATGGATTTCTTGAAACACCTCAATGTTTATTATCTTTATCTATTTCATGTCTTGCTCCTGTTTAGCGAATATCATCTCAATAACGAGTGGTGTGTTTTCATTGGGTGGAGACGGTGGGTAGTATGAAACATTATTTTTATTCTTCTCCTTATTGGGGATTCGCAATGTAGGAAATGAGGAATTAGTTGAGGGAGCACCCAAATTTATGGTGGCCCATTGTTTCTGGGTAAACACACCTTCATTCTCAGCGTGGAATGCCTCTGGAAGCGTACCATCTTCTCTTTAATCATACTCATTTACATTATCTTCCACACGGTTAATGGGATTGGAATCCACGATGTTCAACAATTCATACCACATTGGTGGTGGGGTAATTTGTGCCGAATGGTTGGAGGGAATATTTCATCCCTTTTTATATATTCTCTTTCTATTTGGGGACCCACAATGAGTTTCTTAGAAATGAGTGACTAATTGGGAGACTTGATGTGACCTAGAAGTATACATCCACTCTGAGGGACTTGAGTCACAAGATGAAATAGAATGAAAAACCTCTATATTGGTTTTCCTCCCTAGGTGAGAAATGACTGACTTTTACTGAATTGGTGGATTAAGTAAAAGTGCCCCAACCGTATGGGATGGGGTTATTATTTTAATCCCATCGATCTGTGTTGGCCCCGATTTGTTTGAATTTCCAGGGTACCTTGTGTTAAAAATGCCACCAACCATATAGAAATGGGTTTATCAAGTACTAGGGAAATTATTACAGCTATTTTCACTTTCTTGACCTCAATCATCCTAATGCAGTCTTGATTAGGATATGGTGCCAGATATGCATGTGAATCATTTTCTTCAGAAATGTTCTCAAAATCCTTCATCCAATTTGTTTTCTCTCACTTTCCAATGATTAGGGAGCATTTACTTTCCCTATGTAATGTTTTCAGGACCTTATAAAAACTTATATAAAGGAGAAAAATTTCAGTGTTATGTGTTTTCGCTGTTCATTCGTGATAAATCCTTTAATTATTTGATGCATGTAGTCTTATATGTGAATAATAATTGTGGGATTCAATCCATTGGAAATCCACTTGTCATTCGAATGTGTGGAGTCATAATCCACAACCAAACACATTCTCATCATGTCTCTTTTAATGAGTTTACTTATGCATGATTTGAAAATTTTTCCCAGAGTTTCAACTTTATTTATCTTGATGATATGAAAGTACATACAACTGTGAACACAAAACCAGTTTTTGACCCCGCCTTATACACATCAGCTAAATAACCAACATTTTCAAACTGACCATCTTCTTTTCTAATATCATAAAATAAAATAATCCTAAATCAATATTTCAATAAAGATAAAAAAAATATGTTTAATTCTATTCTAGTGTAAATTTTTAGGGGATAAAATAAATAATGAATGTAAGCTAATAGAAAAATATATATTAGGATGAGTATAATTATAAAGATTATTAGTTCCATGATATCAAAAAAGATTGGTACTTATAGACCAACAAACACCTCGTTTTCTTCAAAAGGTTGTAATTGATGTTTATTATTATATAATGACTGGTGAACCATTGTAGTACTTAAATGATTCTCTTTATTAATATTATATAATTTTATATTATTTTTAGTGTAATTTAATGAATGAAAAATATACCACTTGGCATATTGTCAATTTTCAGTACAATAAAATACTTGACTTCTCCCCGATCTTTCATTTCAAATTCATCCTTATTTGTTTTCAACGAATCATTGGTATCTTGTGGATTTTTGATGATATTTAAATAGATAACCTAAATACCAGTGATTTTATATCGAGATGTTGTTTTCCTAATAAAAACACATGGGAAAATGAGGTTATTTAAAATCCCTTCAATTAATAAATACTAACTAAATTGATTATAACACATATGCCTAGATTGTCTTATTCAACACAATAATTTCTATAATATAATTAAATATATTTATTTTAGATAAATTTTTAGTACATTATTTCTATTGAATCCTTCAAGGATTCTCATATATATACTTTTATCAAGTAAAACATAATAATAAGATGTAACAACATCCACATGACATATATTAACCCTCTCTACTATTGTAAATATAATAAGATATCCAAAAGTAATAAAATCAATAACTTGAGAATTTTCCTCCTTATAACAAATTCTGGGTCTCTGAGGAAAAACATGTGTGAAACGATGAGATTGGTTTCATACAGTCTTTTTCTTTATATTATTACATAGAAAAACCAATTTATATCCAACTTGATCACGAATTATTGTTTTAGAATGATATGTATACAAAACCTTCTATTATTAAATAAATTTAAGTCAAATTTCATTTCATCATTCAATTTATTCAAACAAGGTCATATTTTTAATCAATAGAAACCCTGAGTTCAGGGTCTTCATTTTCAATGTCATGTTTTATAGAATATGAAAATATTTCTTCAGTGTATTCTATATTTCTTTGTTTAAATATATTTGATGTAGTGGAATATGTAAGAGATATTTCATTATCATTAAAACCTAATTGTTTTTCTATATCATGTGAATTATTTTTATGAACCTCATCTTATTTTTCTTTAACAACACTAAAATTAAGTGTTTCTTATGGAACACAAGCCTTCATAATGGGGTTTAAAATTATACTCATTATTTTTATTTTACAATAATTTATAACATTATATCTAATTGGTATTCCAAGTTTCATGTATGTTTTTTCGATTTTTGTAACATCATTATGAAATTGTAAATTTCGAACATCAATTCTTGCTGGTAGATCAATAGCTAGTATAGTTGATTTAGTCACACTATTTGAATTTTTAAATGCATCAATCAATTTATTTGATATTTCATTAATGTATAAAATATTTTTCACTTCAATCACACACTTCTAGGAATAAGGATCAATAAATGATAACTTTTGTACATTAAATTAATACTCTTCTCTGTTTATTTTATCTGAAAATTGTTTGGAATACGTCATCACTATAGTGGAAATAAAACAATAGGTTGTAAATATATCTCTTCTTTGTGGTTATAGAGATCAAATTATGGGTGAATATTCATATCCTACATATATTCTCAACTTCCATTATGGTCCCTTATTTATATGTTTTGGTAGATTAATTAGAATATATAATGCACAACCAATTATTCTTTATTTGGAGTTGTCAAGATATTGGTAAAATCCATTTGATTTTTAGATTTAATGTGATATGCACTTGGTATGATACAAATTAATGTCGAACCATGAAATATTTCTTGACCCCATACGGATCTCGATGGATTTTTCTCTCATTATTAATGGTCTAGTAATAAGTTGGACGCTTTTTATCTATGATTTTGTTAAACTATTTCACATACCGACAAATGTAATTAAGTGACCCACATTAACCACCATTTTCATAAAACAATCATGGAAATCCTAATAGGTAAATTCTCCATCATTATCGATCCATTACTTTAATTTCACAACTTTTAATATTTGCTAAATATCATGAAAATATTTTTTTATTCTTATGTTGTATGACGATCTGGTATGAAGACGTCGACCTCGTTTATGAAATCAATTTCAGGTCACAATTTAAAGATGGTAATATAATAAGAATCCCCCTTCGAAATTAAAATAATACAACCTCAATAATATAAGGAACATAGAACAATGCAACATATCACATATAATAACTATTTTAATTTTCATGAATTATTTTTATCTATCATCTCATCAACCTCACAAGTAAAATCACATACTTCGAGGAAAGTGAAATCATCATTTCAGGGGTCGTGATTCTCAGTAAAATTCAATTCATTTTCATTCCATTTATAAGATGTTTGAGAAAAGTGTGTTACATTATTTTTTACATCAAGAGATTATTTATAGTGTTCAAAAAAGTTTTCTCTGGGGTTTAAAAAACTCAGTTCCAATGTTCCATTGAACAACACATATAGTAAGAATCATCCAGATTCGTTGAAGTGTTTAAGATGATATTTCTTAGGTTCTATTATTAATATGATATAATCCCATAGTTACGACCATTTCATCGATCATGCATATCACCAAAACCATATTCATTATGTGAATCATGCCTCGGACTTCATTCACGATTATTTTCTTGAAATATACCATTTTCTTCAAGAAATACTGCTATTGAATGAGTATAATGAGACTGATGATTTCTAATAAAAAATTCACTATTCTTATCACTTATAAGTAATGATGTTATGAGGTCATAATATTTAATATAAATTCATAAGTGATATTTTTTATGTTGGATAATGTGAGATGCATGAAATGTCATATATGACTTTTCATGAATTTCAAAATATGTAATCCCAATACCAAAATAATTTAGTTATGATACAATTCTATATATAAACTAATAAGAATATGGCTCACTCAGAAGGAACCCTATAAACCTTCTTATCCCCATGACAGCATTGTCCCCTACGTCGGTACCTTCCCCTATGATGGGGGAGGGACCCTAGCCTTCGATCAAAGGAGCATCTTCCTCCTTTACTATGTTCTCAGTTCCAAATTTCCTCCAACATTCCCCCTATGTTCGGCTCAGTTTAAAGGTTTCAGATCTGTTTGACAGATTCCCCAGTCTCCTATTATGGACTATAGGGTTCTCCGAATCCTTGAATCTACTGAATCATACCCTGATTGCTCGGCTTAAACCACAACATCCTTCCATCGATTCTTTCTACAGGAATGTTTTAGGTGGATGGGGTCAATATGATAAGGTGATTGGGGGTCTTATGGATAGTATTCACATGATAGTTCATTTCACTTTTGTGGCTAATCTCTAATAAGCCTAGTCATGTGCACCTTGTAGTGTCAAGGGATTCAGTTTTTACTTATTCCTGTGGTCCGTCAACATTCACATGAAACAAGATCCTCCTACAATGGAGACATGTGTATGTTTTCTAAATATTCCTATACCATTTAAAAATCTTTTTTTTATGAATACGCTAGGGAATCTAATATGTATATATAAGTGCTCGGACTGTCACACTAAGGAAATGTGGCACCCAGTCAATCCTCATGTTTGGTGTGGAAATTGATGTGTCCAAATCTTTATTCGTGTTCATGTGGATTATTGTGGGTGAGGAATATCGTTGAATGAAATAGGTAGCTTAAAATATTTGGACTGACATTTGTTCAAGATTCTAGTGGCTAGGACACTCGTTGGACGACTGTCGAAGGGGGTCCCAGATGCATGTGCGGGTGAGGGGTAATGGTTGCAGAAAGGAAACTAGAGTGTTGGTTAACAGTAAAAAAGAGAAGAGCTATATTTGTTTGAGTGTTATTATGGGGGGGAGGCAGAGGATCCATGGTATGGTAGTGCACCAGGGAAGTGAACTATTCCTACGATGGCATGGCTAGGATGGAATTACTAATACCAATCACCTGTAAAAAGGATTAGGTGGCCCAGATCAACCCGATGGTCTCTCAAGTTTGTAGCAGGTTGAGGCAGGAATTTTCAAGACCATCCTCTTAAAGCATGATGATAGATAGTGATAGGGAGGATAGAATGGATCACTAATATGTGACCCATGTGGAAAATATGGTTTATGTGAGTAAAGATGTGGGGGTACAATTTGCAGATTACTTAGATGAGGGACATGCGGAGGCACTTGCGAGGACAGAGGGAACCATGAGAGAGGATCCCTCAATGATTCCTTCCTATGTTGATGTGGCATAGTCTGAAAAGAGATATAAGGAAACTAACAACATGGGACACAAAATTAAGATACAAGATGTACTAGGTGAATTAGGAGTGTGGGTGAAGGTTGGGGGATGAGCTTGGAGGAGTTTTCCCATATCCTCGATTAACACTAAGAATCATTTTGATTATTTAGAATCTTACAATGCTGACCTAGTGTCAAAAAGGGCTGGATATCCTTCAAGGTCAGTGTCTTTGGGTGGGGAGAGTGATGACCCACTATAAAAGGACAGTGAAAAATGAGGGACCATGAGGTGGATTCACAACCCAAGGAAGAAGAAGGGACAAAAACAGTAAATAGTGACCCAGTTAGCAGTATTGTGTGCTAGAGGATAAAATTCAAATTCTGCAAGGACTACTAATACATACCAAGGCCTATTGAGATAAGATCCATTAAAAATGGAGGGAACAATATAATGGAATGTAAGTCAACTAAAAAAGAACATGTGAAAGAGGTTGTCTTGAACTTGGGATGTGGAAGTGTAACAACTGGCCCTATGTCTAAGGAGCAGGTTATGGATAATATGGCTGATAATGATGATTGGTCTTGGATCCAGAATGACGTCCCTCTCAATGATCCCCATGGGATTCTAGGTAAGAAGGATGAAGAGGGTGGACCAATGGGCATCATGGAGGGTGTATCGCAGGCAGTTGAAGAATCCATGGAAGAGCTATGTGACCTTCTTATGCACTTAAAGGAAGACATGATAGAGAAGTTCCTGATCTCTAATGCTCTAAAAAGGAAACAGAATGGTTAAACATTCAACCATTTCGAGTGTACCTTAATAGAGAGAATGAATAATGGATCATCAAGCAACATCTTATCAAGACCAGAAGATTCAACGCCAATAAAATAATATTGGAAGATTTTGTGCAAATGTGGGCATAACTGGCCTATCCATTTGAAGAATGTATTAGAGATGATCGCAATAAAAAGCTAACCAATCACTCATGTAAAATATATAGTGAGGACATGTGTAATATGTAGAAGCTATACATTTAATATTATGCCACCTGCAATGTGGTGTGATGTTTTTGGTTGTGCTGGATGGTTTCACACTTTATCCATAAAAGTGTACTCATTAATAAAAATTCTAATGAGGAGGATACAATTCTATATATAGAAGAATTATAATCATGAACACTTTTATAGTCTTTGAAACATAAATTATACCATTCATTATAGTTCAATGGAAGAAGAAAATCTTTTTGATTATCATCCCACTCTTTCAAACTCTTCCATATCTTACATAGATATCAATCTATTAGGTATGCACATTTCAAACCATCATAATGATGTATTTTTACAAATATCATCACATTTTCATTATTTTTTATTGTTTTTGGATTTTATTTTTTAATTTTTTCCATCAGATCCATCTATTTGGGGAGCATTTCAGAATATATTTCCCATGGAATGTAATTACTTCCAGTAATATCAAGAGTGGTGAATTTTAGTTTACTGTGATTTGATAGGATGATAACTATGTGAGGATAAAAATGTTATTATTATTAAAAATAAGAGGAAAAATTATATTTGTTTTAAATAAAATAAAAAGGTACCAAAAATATTAAAATCAGGTCCATATTATTATTTAATAATATATTTATCCCATGTTAATCTGTTAATGAATCATTCACATGAGGGTTTTTTAAAAATAAAATCAATAAATCTCATTACTTTTTTAAAACATTCCTAAGTGTACAGATTTATTAATTAGATTATCAAATGAGGAGAAGAAAAATAAATAAATTCAAACCATCTATATAAGTGGAGAACAAACTTTTGTGGTGGTAATTAAATATACCACACAAATTGTCTAATCTGGTGGTATGTAGATAATATTCTATAAAAATTTATAACCTTAGAACCTAACTATAAAAAATTAGGTTTAATATGAAAAGAATATATAATTAGAACTATTCAAATATGAGGTGAGAATAATGAAACCTACCTTTCTACCTTTTCAAGCGTTGATGATGATATTGTGTTCGCAAAGAAAAAAATAAAATGAGTAGAATTAGAATATCATATAAATGTGATAAAAATGGAATGAAATATATTTCATTAATGATTTGGGAATTTCCATTATGTCAATAACACATGTCCGGGGGAGTGTACTACCATTTTATAGGTAGTGCAGCATAGTGGGTGGGGGGATATATGGGGGTAGGAAGCCCAACACTGTTGAATAATTAAACATTAATGGTTTCCAAACACCACTTTTTTATTTTCAATCATAATTTATTACAATCATGATAAATAGTTGTCATGTTGTTAGAGGTAAATCATGTTATTAAGGAAAAATATAATGTGAAAAGGCTTATAATCAATCAACCAACTTAATTATTTCTTTTCGATGAGTTTAGTTTGAAAGTAAGCATCCATTATTCTATGATATGGAAACTTGGTGAATTTTTCTTTTTTAATGACCATAACATTGTTTTAATCAATAAGGAAATAAAAAACATCACTCTATTTATTATATATACTATTTTTTAATTGAGATAAAATAAGTTTTGTTTATTTATTATTTTTTATACGAAATATGAATGAATTTTTTTCATGTAAATTTTTTTAGTGATCGAATAATTATAGTAATTTCTCATACAATATCAACATAATGTTTGTAAAATAGTAGAAAAATCATTTAAATGTTTTTTAAAATGTAAAAATTGAATTTATTGAATGATTTATAGTGTTTCAATAATTTTTTTGATAAATATAAATAATTAGTTATGTTTTTAAATTCTATATTTTATTTACATTATAGTCTTTTTTGTTTTGTACAAAAAATATGTAAATGGGCTAGAAAATTAATTTAATGGTAACATATTTTAAATAATATTTTATTAAATTTATTAATATTCAAAAAAATATTTCTCTATTATAGGTGGATGTGATATGTTCTATAATATCAACCATTGTCCAATTATGGGTCATTTTCCTTTTATTTTAACATTATTGACTACTACTTTTTAAAATAAATATGATATCATGGTAATAATTAACACTTATAATGAGGAGTTAAAGATGTTGGATAAGGGTTAAGACCTAAAATAAATATATCAAAATATTATTCAATGATTTTATTTAGGACTATATTAATCATATATTTTAAATATAACAGTTCTAATCCACTTATAAATGATAATTATATTTTATTAATTTAATATATTATGTAATTCAGAGGGTTCCTCTATCCACTCTAGAATAAGAAAACTACCACATCTCTATTATAACCACTTCATTAGACACTAATATTGAAAAAAATCTTCCAAAAACTATTATAAAATTTTTTATATACATTATTTTTTATATTCTTAAAATACTATCCATAAAGACCGTAAGAAGGTATCAAAATAATGTTCTTTGAAGAAAAGGTAATACTCTTATCCTTTCATATTCATTTTACGTATTCATCAAACTCATTTAATTCAGTCTTAAAAAATCCAATGTTATAAAATAATTTTATCTTGTATACCAAGATGTTATTATGTTATTATAATAACCTTATTCATATCGATTTCCCATCCAATGGGAATTGAATATATCGCTCATGCGTACATGTGTACTACCTCCCCCACAAAGATACAGAGTTAATTTTAGATCCTCACATCACATAAGAAATTATAATGATGTATTTTATAATTATTCAATATATTAAATATATTATTTTATCTATATAATATTGAATTAATATTTTTAGCTTTATTTCATTTCATCCATCAAAAAATTGAAACATCACTTGTGTGTATAAATGTTCTATCATCTACATCAAGTGATGCAATTAATTTTTCATCATATAATTATATGATTTGTTATAAAATATTATAAAATTATTAGATATTTTTCTCAAAAAATTATTATGATTCTGGATATTATGGATCCATGGTTAATGTATAGGTACCATAATTGGAAATCCGAAACATACATGAAAAAATAAACAGGTGATGCCCGAAAACATCATTTTTATTGATACATCAGTGTTATAATGTTATCATTGGATGATTTATGATATTTTAAGTATTTATATGGTCTTTTTATATAATTAAAAGAAAAATTTATTCATTATATAGGGGGTTATAGTTCTTATAAACAAGTCAGATGTGGGGTTGGGGTTTCTAGTCTCACTTTTCTATCTATGAGACATATTCCATATTCACTAATTGTTTCCTTATTATAGTGAATATAATCTCAATGAATGTAATGTATTATAATTTCCATGAATATTTTTTTTTAAAAATCCATATAGGGTTATCCATTTCATGATGTTTTCTTTCACATTTTACAAAAATTGTGATGGTTCTTCGTGTTAAAATTGCTTCATTGAGACATGTTTGATATTACGAAAATATTAATGTTTTGGAGGTATATATACTACCCTGTTAAAGTTTTATATAATGGAACATTACTATTTCATGTAATTTTATGTTACAATTATAAATATTTTATTCAATAGGTATTTATTTGAATGTTACCAAATATTTAGGGTTTATCATTTCAAACTGGATTCTATAAGAAGTATGTAATGTTTTGGAATTTCTTGGTTAATTAAATTTATCTAATATTCCATTGATATATTGTATCCTTAATATCCTAATTTTCATATATTTTAATGTTTCCATTGTTGTTTTTTATTTCATGGGGTTATGATTCAAATTGTACCCATGTTAAAAGTGATTATGTTATAATCTTAGTTATTATCTATATTATCTATTTTAAATTTCTATTGATGGAAATTATATATATATTATAATTTGAAACTTATATATTTTCATATAATTTGGTTATTCATCGAATTATAACGTATTATTACAACTTTATTCTATTTGTTATTTAAAATTATCGAGAAAATGATTCTAATGAAAAACCGAACTCATTTCCTCAACAGTCGATGAACATTCTATTACATGTACATGATCATAAAAAACTATTTTGTAAAATTTATTGATTATATATGGAATGTTTTAAATTTTAAATTTTCACTACCTTTGACTTTATTTACTAAGGTTTCGAAAACTAAACTTTCTAATTGCTTTAATAAACAATTTTTTTTCACTTTTTAATTTTTTTTTGAAATGAATATTTTATTTTAAAATATACATATGACATAGATTTCAATTCCATAATGAAAATTAATTTTTAAAGATTAAATTAAAAGTTTCTATTTTTTTCTTTAAATACATTTATTTTATCAATATGTTGGTGTGTTTTTTGTTTTAAATGATATAATTGTAAAATCATAATTTCACATGTATTCAAAGAAATGTTCAAATTCTATTTTAAAGGTATTTTTAATCAATATCAATATCCTTTGATGTTTCTTATCCTTCATAGGAAATAATATCTAATGATACCATCCATGTTCATTTCCTTTTTCAATTATGGTTTAATGATAATGTAATATTTATGAAGCCCTTTTTTCTAAGGGTCTGTGCTATGATGAAATGGTGAATATTTAATTATCTTATGGAAGAAATATACTTGGTTTTAATTATTTTTTTTTAAGAGACATTATATCACTATAATGAATTAGGAAAAAACATATATCAATTGATATAATTATGTGAAATTATTTAATGTAATCAATATAATATGGGAAGAATGTTAGGGTGTATGATCTACTATGATATGAGAAACAAGCGGCGATACTTGATCTATTGTAATATGGAAAACAAGTGGTGAACACTATCACTATATCATATTATTATATCAGTAGTAAAATGTGAGATATGATATAGTTCCAATGCCTATGTTAGTTCCACACTCTTATGAAATGTTGATATTCTTATGATTTAAACTCTTTCTTAATGATTGTTTTTTATGATTCCCAATATTTTGATATATTAATGTTTTATGACATGACCCATGATTATTAAATATCAGTTGATATGTATGATTTTGAAATTCTATTCTAATGTTATCACACACTGATTCTCAAGATATGATTACGTATGATCATTGATTGATATATCTCATATTTAGACACATTGATAATATGAGCTCACCCAATATTAGGTTTTATTTTTTCTCTTATAAGTGATGAAAGGTAATAAGTATGATGAATCTTGAAGGGTAAATTATGTAAATTATGTTTTTGAAATTTTGAAGTGTTTACATGAATTAGAAGTTTATTTATCCAGTCTATAAGTTCACTAGTCATTTGCAGTTCTTGAGCATGTTAATTAGGGAGATATACTGAATAATCATTGAACATATATAATATTTTAGTATATTATGATTAGGTCGCTATATATGTCGTTGTGTAAAAATGATATGAGAACTATGCTATTTGATATTAGGGCATGAGAGTGAGAAAGTAGTGGGAAATTCGTATCTAGGTGTCTTTTTGATATATTCTTTTAATATTATGTTTTTGTACTAGGATGTGATAGTTGGTGAGTATTCCACGGTGTGGTTTGGTGATAGTTGACCTTTTATTGGGGGATGTTGGTTTTACTATTTGTTCACTAATTCCATTTTATACTTCTTCAAAATCATAAAAATTATTATTGAGGAGGATCCATAGATTATACATGTATTCTTTTCCCAATATATAATTGTGTTTCTTATATTTCGGGGAGGGATTTAGTGAATGTGTTGGGAATACTGGCTTAGAGCTTGGGGGTTGTGCTAAAGATGATGTTGTATGACTTTGTTCATGTTATTTGATTTATCAAGATATTTTATATGTAATAAATTACATGAATAATTAGATATTAGTTTTATTTTATTCCATTGGTACTAGTTTCCAAATGATGGCCTTTTAAAGGCACTCTTCGAGGGTCATGATTGTCTTCATTATAGGACAATATAGGGTTCCCTAGTGGGTGTGCATAATGAAAAATTATATGATAGTAATTTAAATTAAATATTAATTTTAATCCATTAAAACATATGTATTATTGTGTTGGTGATGATGTATTGTGGAAAGGTTGGGTTTGGAATCAATTCGTGAAAATCGGAAGGGGGTGGAAGCCTTAATTTTGAGTGGGGATGGTTGTGATTTTGGGATTATTAAGGGGAATACAAAAACACTACATGGGAAAAAATTACAACTACATCATAATTTTATGGAAACAAGATGATATGTAGTTTCCATGATATAGATAATTTCATGATGTGTTGATAAAATATAACATACAATGGTTTAATATATATTTATAATGGAGGTACTATGGAATGGATTTTTGGTTCTGGGAAAACGAAGATGGGTAGAGGAAATAGGGATCCTAGAGGGAATTTTAAATAGTTTAAGGGTAAATGGATTGAGCACCAGAAATATAGTAGGATTCTAATGGTCACTAATGCCTTGGGTATGTAGACCAAATATAAGATTTTAATCCTTTCTAGGGAATTATAGAACCCATATTGGTGTTTATAATTGAAAAAATAACTAGAGTAGCCTTGGTTATGATACTTTTCATTCTCTGTGTGATTTTATTATTGTATAATTCATTTTCCATAGATAAAGTGTGACATAGAGAACTTTTATGTTATAATTATTCATTTATCTCATGTTTTCACTTCTTCCATTATGTACTCCCACGTCCCTTTCTATTTACCTATGATTTGGTGACAATTTTTATGGTTTTATCAAGGTTCTTCCAAATAACGAGTTCTTCAAAACACGTTATCTATAATTTCATAATTTCTAGCTACCTCATAAATAAAAATATATTATTATGTTTTTTGAAATAGAAATCGGTATCCTCCAAGATAGTTCTTCATTTAGGTTTATTTTCGTATGATAGAAGCTAATGGAATTAGAAATATAAACCAAATAAATTAATGTTTGATATATAAGAAATGGAATAACTTATCATTCCATAAAATGATGGAATATTCTCTTCCCTACTAAATGGGTGGACATATGATTCAATCATCTATGGGACATAACTACCTATTTAACACCCGATGTCACCAACCACTATCAATCCTCACTTTTGGACCCCATCCATCTCACCCTACTAGTATTTTATACTATATTCACCTCACCACTAACCACACCAACATCATATGTTCCCCATTTTTTCACCACCTTCCCATTTCTCTATGATCATGCGACCACATTTTCATCACCCTTATATCACACTATTTTTATCCACAAAATCTTGTCTACTGATATCTCCACATACCATTGACTAACATTGACCCACTCAGGATATAATCATCTCTATAGTGGCAATCCCCTACATCCAATTTGTTCACCCATATCCTCACCTACCTCATAATAAACCTTCTATCATCACTAGTGAGGTATTTTGGTTCTTTGATAATAAATAAGTCTTCAATGTGATATAGTAGAGACTAATTATCATCCGTTAGGTGATGAAGGAATGCTACTATGGGTATGGTGATATAAAAATATGGATTTGGGGAGGTTTTACTAGGATGGGTTTCAAGATAAATTAGATGAAAAGTTAGGGTAGTGTCCGTGATGAGTGGTTGTTGCGGGGAAGGTGAGGAAGATAATTTTTTCATTACAATATTATCAATTTTTGTTATATCATAAAACATTTATCCCTAACAAACATGGTTTTAAGATGGGTTACCATTCCACGTCCCTTTACATTTCTTATTCCCCTTACCATTTCTTTTCTGTCAATAATTATTTTTATATTCCATATGAGTCCTTAATAACCTGAACTAGACGTACCATTACATTTTCAATAAAATTTGAGAGAGGTAATGAGATTATCTTGAAAAATTTCTATATAGAACATCAAAAATGTAACATGGACATACAATGAATTTTCTCCCTCTAGATATCAATAAATATGTGTTTATAAACATTTATCACTATTTAGGGTCCTTACTAATGTGACATTAACTTGTTTGTACACAATTTTGTGCACATGTTAAATAAATAAACCTTATCTATAGGTGTGAATGTTATTTATTTTATTAATATTTTTTGTTACTTCTTTCTAATGTACCTGTAATTCTTTTCATTATCAAATTTATCTATCCAAATATCATAAAATTCACCTAAATATACTAATAAATTGTTCTTAGTTTTTTATAAATCCACCTCTAACATTCTTATTGAAGAATATAATCAGTATTAAAGATCCACCATTAATTTAATCAATGACATATATATACTAGATTAAATACAGTTTTATCATCTTCTATTTCTAATGATTAAGGGTACATATATAAATCATCATTGATTTTTTTACTCAAGTATTTCTAAATTTCCCTCATAGTTTTATCTAGAGTTTTTTTATCTATGAATTTAAAAGTTACACATAACCGGTAGTTTGTGAGTGATAATGGGTTTAATTATTGCATCAAACTATAAATTTATATGTAAATACTCCCAATAAGTTATTATTAAAGGGAGTTACTTAATCAATGATGAGTAAATGAGGGATTCCATAATGGGAAAATATATTCTTCCACAAATATGATCACCAAAGTGGCCATTCTCTTTTATTTTTTCTTATATTAAACTCACATGGATATATAATAAAAACACAAAAAAATATGTATGTGTTTTCAAAGGAGTTTAAAAAAGTTCCCATGAAATTTATTCCCTACATGTCAAACACTTTCACTTCAATAATTTGGTGCTATTTAATGTCATATATTTTCCCTGTATTAATAGTGTTTTGACATAAAACAAAGCTTTTAATGAATTCTATATTATATTTATGATGATTGGCACCAAATATTCTACATTTTAAACTATTGGATTCAATTATATTATGTTTGAGGATTCCTACGGTTGGAGATGAGTGACAAAAAATCTCAAAATTTTATTCATCAATGATTCTGGAACACATAAATACATTTATATATCTCTTTAAAATTTGACCAATAAAGGATCACCCCAAAAGAAGATTTCTACATTGGAAAAATCACCTTATTTGTTGATATATTTAATGAGGATATATAGTCCCTATTTTTATATATATTTCTATGTTAGAAAACAATCGATGATCCTATTGATCAAAATAAAAATGTTTCTCACTAATGAGATCATCATCAATGAGTATTTATGCCTATGTCTACATATTATTCACTAGTTACCCTGGTAAGTGATGTGGCATTAAATTACCATATCTATTTTATTCATTAATCATGTTAATAAATTTTTAATGTAATACGATCCACTATATCAGCTATGATTTAATATCTTTTTAACTCAATAAATATATAAATTAAGGTTTATTTGTTAAGAAAACTTCCTTCTATAGTAGTAAATATGTTATAAACTTATCAAATGAAAATAACTATATAATAGGTTTCACATATATAGTAGTTTATTTCATTTGGTATTTATTGATTGCGAATATTTCATAATAAATGGGTCAAAATATTTGATCAATACACTATGAAAGAGAGACTATCATGAATAAATCAATTTCATCAAACATTATCTTAAAAATATTCTCTAAATTATGAAACAATGATGGGGGAAACCACCACATTATTCATTAAAGTCACAATGTTTTTTTAATTATTCATCTATGTTAAAATGAACTTCCTTTAGTAAAATTATGGATTAGTGGGATATTTATTTTGGAAAAGTATTTTGAAAAAGAATTTTTAGACTCTTTAATATATATGAATGCATTATACCCTCTTGTATGGGATTATCTCATGAAAATCCTATATCAAATTTATTTATATTGGATAAATTTCATTTCCATTATTTGATGTTTTACACCCAATGATGATTCTATCTTGAACCATTTAGTGAAAAAGTTTTCAAATTAATAACTAATATTAGTTATATATCTCTTTTGAGTTCCAAATCATTATTATGAAGTCATGCCTCAAATGAAGAATAAAATATTTAGAAATATTCTATGAAAATATCATGAAAATACTCTTCCATGTTGTGATAGAAAATGTATAATACACTGTTGAAAATTTTATGATGAATTAAAAATGAAGAATAACATGAAATGATTTAAAATGTTCTATCTATGAATGTAAATTCTTTATTTTATTGGTTAGTTTAATCCACCAGTATTTGGTTTTATCTAGAGTATATATCAATGAAATAATTGTAGTCATTTCTAGTTAACCACTCTATCATTTGATCCATGAATGAGAGTAATCTTTTTCCCATTATTGTTATTGATATTATCTATTTTTTGTTCCTAAATTACTGTGAGGTCATTGAGAGCTAGGGGAGAATTAGTGATCAAATTTCTTTTTTGATTCCTTCTTCTAAACTCATACTCAAAAAATTTCTTGAGTTTTAATCGACTAAAATTTAACCCACAACATCTCATCATATAAAATAAAAATACTGGTAGAGACCATCACGTGATATTTATAATATTTCGTACCCAGGCCTACTCCTTTTCAAGATTGTTATACCCCTAACATGGAATCATAATATAATTTAATACAATTACAAATTCATATGAAACAACTTTTTATAGACCCCAGTAATCATTCCATTATTTAACCCCAGTTTTACCCTAAACAATCATCTATTCACACACAATTGGTTATCTTTGTAAATTTTATTTTTGAATCCTATTAATTAATGAATGGTTAAACCCCAATCCTTGAGTATATTCAAAAACTTGATACACCCCAACTATAAACACTTACTTTTTATTTATTGATCCACTATAGACATATATTCTTTTTCAGATGGTCTTCCCCCAAAAGAGTGGTGGATCAAAATTTCATGCTTACAAATTCTTCAAAAAAAATTTAGACCTCTCAGGAATTTATTATTCTTTAATATTAATTTTAATAATTATAAAACTAGATCAACAAAATCTACAAAACTAACTGTCTATTCTGAAATACTATGCCCATTCTCTTTAGTCTAGTGTTCTTTGACTGATAAACATAGGTTACAATTTATTTTATTATGTTATATTTGATCCAATCCCTTTGGATATCCTCCATTCTATCCTCTTGAGATAAAATAACATTTTTTTACTCTCTCTATTGATTAGATACTTCATCTATCAAGTAGTTCTATTCTTCAACTAAGTAGATCTTGGTTGTCAACTCAGGCTACACTCTCAAAAAATCGTTAACCATTACACTATTTAGTAATAGAAACAAAAAAAACCCACAATGAACCTACTCCACTTTATATATAAAAACATAATTTATAAATTAAGGAATAATTGTGGGATATGGGTAGAAATTACCACTAACATCAATCTTAGTTTGACCACCTTTTGAGATTCTGAAACATCACTGTCAACATTATATTTCAATGATTCCTCAAATATATAAATTAATTATATCCTAAAATATTCTTAAAATATTTTATATACTAATGATAATTGAAATAACAACTCAACACCATCAAAATTAATGACAATATAATGCTTTTTAATGATCATAAAAACTATTTCTGGTGTTCAAAAAATTCGGAAAATCTATCTGATATGTAATTGTAAGAACTACAATATCCAATGGACATTGTCCATTAAAAATTAATCTTTACTCATTTTATGGGATAAAAATATGTTATTTATCATATATATGTTCATTTAATTCCACATTTTTATGAATCCTCTTTCTGAAAAGATAAATACATCTCTCTCTAATAAAAAAATAATTCATTTTCCAATTAAATCACATTTCATGATGTTTGTTACAACATCCTATTTATCAATTTGATTATCCTTCATCCAATTATATTTTCATGATTTTATCTATTAGATCCCATTTAATCACCAACACACTATATCTTCTAGACATATTACTACATTATCATGAATGTATTTTTTTCCTAATCATTCTATGTCAAATCAAGAAAACATTAGAGATCAAAGATCATAGTGTTGCTACACAAACATTGTACAAATTCATATTTCAAATTTGATGCTCAAACATTGAAAAACTATTCCTTCAATCATTGTAAATCTATCATTTTAAAACTCTACCCGATAAAAGTAGTATTGAAAAATCATGTTTGCAAAAATAAATCCTTTTCCCAAAATGAAATTGAATCATAAATATCTTCATTACTCATGGAACATTCATAATAAAAAAAATCTTCATCTGAATTCATAATGTATCTCTAAACATTGGAATAGTTATTCTCTCTAACTATAATATGAAATTTTCTTACAAAAAAATGATTTTATAAAGATTAAATATGAAACCAAGAAATCTTGGGAATAAAAATATATCCCTTTCTGTTTGTTATCAATATACCAACACATCTTCACATATTTTCATTTTCAATATGTATGAAATTTTTTTTCTCCCCCATCTGTATATGCATTTTCATTATCCACCTTATTGAAAATAAAATTCAAATGGTAACATATGGGTTACATAAACTCTTATTCATTCTTATTTGAATCATGAGAGAGTTAATTTTGAGGATAATAGTATCACATGACTCTTAAAATAATGAAAATTTAATTTTAAAACTCTATGTCTTCATTGGAAATACAAGTATAGAAAAACAAATTGTATAGCCAAGGTGATCAATGTTTTCTATAACACATCTCTTATGTAGTATATTCCACAAACTCATTTCAAAATATAATTATCAAGGGATATCAGGATGAGTTTTTTAATATAAAGAATCACAACTATCAAATATCACTTCAAAACAATTTAGGTATAAAAAGATAACACCCCATGTATCAATTGTTTTTTCAAAAATCATTATTCTTCGTTGAATATAATTTTAGATACATTCAAGTAAAGTAAAGTAATAATATATTATATATATATTTTCTCCACAAAAAAGGTATCATTATATCCTAAATGATGGTGATTGTAATATTACATGATGTATATCTCATCTTAATGTGATAAATAATTCCAAAACTAGCCATCTCACTTATATCATCTCCATCAATTCCATTCATTTTAGTTTAAATAAATAAGAATAATGAAAATAAGGAGGATCATTAATTTTCCATAGAAGTATCCATCAGACTCAGATTCTTATTTCAGTATAATATTATTATTTTTTTTTTCTAACATAGTCTTATATGGGATTCCTTCATTTTTATTGTCCTTCTTTTTTCATGCAATGGGATTCCTCTCATCTATATAGTCATTAGATGATGTTTTCATATTCCCTTTAGTTTTTTATATATCTTCACTCCGTTGATTTTGAAACAATGTTTTTAGTATTTACTCTTAGTCAGGTAATACATTTATTTAGTAATTAGTACCATTCCCATATTTATTCACACATATTAAATTTTTTTGAATCTATGAACTAGTATCCAGAAAAAAGTTTTCAAATGCTCTATTAGGATCATCTAAATCCTATATCTTTTCCTTATTGTTAATAGAATTTTGTGATTCCTTTGTCTTTATTGAAAAAACTATTTCATCTAGCCATGTAACGAATCATTTTTTATTTCCTTGCACAAATGTATTGAGTTTATCATATGCCTCATTTTATATATTTTCATTCTTCACTTTTTGGAAATTATTTTTTTATCATGTTTCTTCCTAAAAAATATTACTCTTATTTGATTCTCATGCTTCCCCATTGATTCATACCGCATTCCAGTTAGAGATATATTGTACCCTCATGAGTACTATTTATTCCAGAATCCTCCACAACACCAAAAATGACTTATGAAGTGTGATCATTGAGACTGATATAATTTTTCTCACTGGTTTTTTTATTGTTTTCCCCTTTCAAATTATCATCCACTGTGTTCTAGGGAAAATATTATTAGTGTATTCCAATATTTCCTATAATATTATTTATTATACACCTTCCTGGTCTTGGATGATCAATATTATATTTTTATATTTCATTGTTAGAATAGTTAGATGTACATTGAGGATAATTTAGGGAAGGAATCAACCTTACATTATACAAAATTCCTTTCACCATCTGGAGAATTTTTACATTTAACTTCAATTTATCTCATGAATAATTATATCATCTTATCTAAATCTGTTTCTGATGTATGAAATATTGATCGTTTCTCTGAAAAATACTCTTCTTTCTAGGCTTTTATTCCATTCCAATCATTTACTATCCTATAATATTTATCTGTATTCATCATGTTGTTCTTACTTTACTCAAAATGGTTTATATATTACTTTTTATGGTTCCCCTTTTTTATCCAACATTTCCTTATGATCAGTTACTGTCATATAATATTTATCTAAATTCAACTCATTCTTCTTAAATTCCTCAAAATGATTTATATATTATTTTTTAAGGTTCCTCTTTCTATATTATATCCATTAATGATATTTTATATTTTTTTACAACATCAGATACTATCACCTTATATTTTTTAATCTCATTGAATGGTTTTATCTCCCTTTTGATACACTAATAATGTTCATTAGTTATCCCCATAGTTTAATTATTCAATATTACCTTATCATTGTTGAGGTAATTAATTTTCTCAATAGATTCGTCCAAATTATCTTTTAGAATCCAATAAACTTCTATTCACTTTTCTCCATAACCATCATAACAAATTGATGAGGTAATTTATCTTTTACCATATACTATGATGTTGAGTTCAGTCTATAAATTATTATTATATGATGAATCATCTAACTCTCTATAGGTCAAAAAATTATTCTTCTAACCAGACAAAATTTTCTTATATTTCATTAAATTAAATTACAAAGAATTATTATATTCCACTTCCTAATCAAAATCATTGATAAGTTTTATAGGGAATATTATTGTAAATTGAAACTATCATTACGATTACAGCATAATTTTTTACCTATTTCTTTATGATTACCCTTCTTATTTAACTTATAATTAAGGAAAACTATTTTATTGAATCCTTATTTATCCTACATAGTAATATTTATATTACAATTATTTTATTTTGTTATCATTTTAATTTCCTATTAATATTGCCTCAAAATCTATATCATACTTAGGATTCCTATTAAATGGTATTTATTTACTCATTTCATATTCTATGTGCATGTTCTAATGAACTTCCAGAGGTAGATCCTCTTAATATTATTTAGATAAAACCATTACATAAAACCTATTTGGAATGTTTCTCATGAGTTTCTTAACAATAGTAAAATATTTGAGCTTCTCGTAGTAGCCAAATATATCTATTGAAATTTTATTAACCCAATTAATTTTACCAGCAATATCTTAATAATCATCCATCTTGATATCTTCAAATATGCTCTTACAGATTTATCGAATAATTTTCTTGATTTTATAGTTTCATTCATTGATACTTCTCAATTTTAAAAAATTTATTTATTATTTGTAAATACATTTTTAGTTTTATAGAAATTATCATATAAATCAATAAATATATTATTGTTAACTTTTCCATAAAAACTATGATTTATCTTATCAGTATATAACATATAAACTTTATTAATGAAATAAAATCCCAATATTACATCATTTAAAACTTTTATTCCAAGGGATAGAGGGCAGGGTATCATTTTATTTCTCTTAACAATGATACATATTTCCATTTAATGGAGGAAAACCTTATATTTTAATTGAATTCATATTATCCACCATAAGTAAATTGTTGGATACCTTGTAGTTAACATCTAATATGATAAAACTTACAGTTCCTAGATCAGTGTGAGAACATTGAGAGGGGGTGGTGGTGAATTAGTAGTACAAATTATTTTTTGAATTATTATTTTGAAATAATCATATAATAAATTTTAGAATATATAGGATCTCAAATATATCTCATAACATCACTAGATTTGATGTATATATATATATATATAGAAAGATAAACACAAGATAATCACAAGGTTTGGTAAAAAGTACAAATATTTTCTATCTTGATTATTCCACCAACATGGATTATTAACTGTCATTAATGGGACTTCAAATGAATAGGCAGAAACTTGTTATACACCCCTATAATTATTCCTCTAATTAACCCTTATTCTACCACAAAATAATTAATGCTTCTTCCATAGTTGTTGATACCCCCCAAATATCATTCTTGTTTTTTATTACTTCCAAACTTGTTTAACCCACTCATCCATGAGCCTATTATGAAATTCATTACACATTAAAACAAAAAATTACACATTTATCTATATTGATCACCTATGGAATGATATTGTTTTTTTGGTTGAATTCCCCCACAAGAATGTTAGATCGACTTCACCTTCATAAATCATATTCATAAACATCAATAGCTTTCTGAAGAGTCTTTTTTTCTCTGGAAAATATTTATATTGAAGCGAATGGATCAATTTAATCAAGACAAGTAAAATTCCATCCATTTATATTAAAATTTGTATTCGGTATCATATTCTTGTAAGTATAGAGTTCTCTCTTCCATAGGATTCTAGTAAAGTAGTATTTACCTACTAGAGGTGGGTGGATTTTAGATTATAATATAAAACATAACAATTACATTTCCACATTATATATGTATTTCATAAAATATATTTTTTAATTTATATGAATGTAATTAGAAAATATTTTGTACCAATAATTTATAAAATTTGAGTTTTGGAAATGTTTATAACATATAAAAATGACATTCCTTAAAGACATGCATAGTCAAAATAAGAAACTTACAAAAAAAGTTAAAACAAAGCATTATAATGTTATTATGAAGAACTAAAGAATCATTATAAAAAGAGTAACCACAATGTTACCAGTATTGTAAAGTTAATTTTAATCAAAATCTAGATATCCATGTATTTAAAATAATAGTAAAGGTTTGTATTCCTTCCCCAAGGAAGCCCTTGAAACAAAAATCATAACAAATTACATTTCCTTAGACTTGGGAACCCATGATGAGAAAGATCACAATAACCTCTATCTTTTTTTAACCCTCATAATCCCTCAATCACACTAAATAATAGTTGGAATGAGTCATTCAATTGTAAATAGATGATATGATCTAAACAAGGTAGATTTAGTTATTGTTTGTTTACTAATATTCCTACACCTTGAATAAAGCTTTTATTTATAGGAATTTTTCAAATTATCATGTTTCACCTTCTTCTAAGTTGTTGACAACACCTTCATATGAACTCATTCCTCATTTGAAAGGTTAATCACATATTCATACAATGATCACCTTGGTAGCACAATTACAATTTTTTTAATTCCCTATATTATAATGATGTTACTTTATATTCGAGAATATAATTCTTCATCAGTTATATTTTTTTAAATGAACATCCAGAAGGAATGGCTGGTTATATCCAATATATGTGTGTCTGATGGACTCAATAGAACCGTGTATTGTGGTAATTGGTTATATTTAATCTCTTAGAATTTAAAAATCAATGTCTAACAAAACAATATCATCATTAGGAATAAATGTTTGTATTCATCTACTTTAATAATTTTCTATCGAATGACAAATATTTTCTTTGTATGATAAAATATCCTTCCTATAAAAACATAGATAGTAATTTGGGATATATTAATATTAGTAAAGAGATTTATATTATAAAAATTTAGCTTAGAAATCATTAAAAGTAAACATTCCAATCAATCATATATGCCATTTTAAAAAGTTAAAAACACATATTTTTAAAATAGAAACTAAACACAGAATGTTAAATAATTAATCCTAATGTCTTTTATAATAGTAAATTCTATTGTTTTGTCCTACATTCCCTATTTGTTGGAATAAATTAACTATTTCTTAAAAATTTTCATCCACGAGTTTAATCTACCTCCCAAAATGGTTTCTCCTTAAGGTTTACCCTTTCTCCCCTGATGTGATTTTAAAAAATAAAATTGACTCTATAAAGTGTACTAGAATGTATAGAAAAAAGGATTTAAAATAATTTATATATACAAAAATAATAGAAAAAATTAATATGAAATATATTCATCTAAATAGCATAATGGGGAACATCTTTTAGAAAATATACGGAATAAAATTCATCCAAAATTATGTATCAAAATATTTATGTTTGATCAATATAATATATTCAAGAGTTCAATATAAGGAAACAATCATTCTCTAGAATCATTTTAATGATGATCTTGTGGTTCTTCACATCATCCCGTTACTTTTCAAACTCAGAAACAACGGAATTGAGATTTTGTATATCCTCATTATGAACTGCAATATTTATATTTTAATTCATTAACTCATAAAATTATTCTTCTTATTATTGAACCATATTCCCTTATTAAAATAATTCATCACCTTGATACATGGAAGGAGATTTCAAATTATTAATTTCTAATATATTCTTAAAAACAACATATTATACTCTTAAAGAAAGAATCAAATCTAACATTTTCACTATTTTATTTTAATGGGAATTCTATCATCGATCTTACTATCTCTCATTATATGATTTTTGCATCCAATAAAACATTTGTAATTTTTGGAATCCATTTTTGGAATTCCATTAAATACATTGAAATCTACCTTAATTTGAATCATTATATTAGAAAACTATTTCAGTGAATTTGAATTTTCTAAAAAGTTAATATTTCCTTCCATTTACTTACACATCGCATGAATTTTAGGATAAAATGTAAGGAATCTTGAAGCCTCGTAAAATCATAATCGAAATATTTAACATTATTTTGAATTAAATACACAGTACTAATCAAAACTGAAAGAGTTGAATGAAATGAATAATCATGAATAGAAGGAGTATGAATTATATAAGGTCAAGATTATATTTATCATTAATTTCTCTAATAATTAGAAATTTCCATGACTTTTACATCTCCACCATACCTAGCTATTTACAATTCCTCATTCTCATAATTTTAACACTATTTTAATGAAAATTCATCTTTTTCTAATATTTTAGACCAACATACATATCAGATTGTGTCTATAATGGAATCGAAGTCCCATGGGACATATCTTCAAAATTAAAGACCTTTTTTAATTCTTACTCAATTTTATCAACTTCTCTTTCATTATTATAAATTTCAACATCACCTTGATTATCACTAAAATGATATTTCTCATATATAATTTATTTTTCATTATATTTTTCAATTTATAGATAATATATATAATATATTTCTTATTTATTATCAATTTGAAAACAAGTAATAGAGAAATGGAAAAATGAACATTTATTTTCATTATCGCCTCAGTTTTGGAATGAAATTCATCAACCCCTTTCAGGAATGTTTTATACATATGAGATTTTCTATCATTGACTTATTTATTACTCCTATTATCTTCCAGTATAATATTTTTATATGACTACCCCTTTAATGATCAGGATTTAGCCATTTTTTAAGATCCCAACCACATGTAAGGGTGAGTATTTAATTAAATTTTAGTGAAAATTATTTTTTTTTGGGTTAATGAAGTGGTTCTTGGAACTATGGAACAATTCTAGGATGTATCATGGGCTCAAGACCTAAAAAGGGATGAAAGGAGGACACACAGTGTGCAACACATGGTTGGCGGGTTTTTAGTATTAACCATGTGACTATCCAGGGAAACTGTGCGGCCATATATCTAATATGATAGAAGAAAACACGTAAGATCTGCATGCTCTTACAACCCATGTTGGTGTTAATAGGAAAATAGGTGTCTTGGCCCATCTTGGAAAGATGGATCTACATAGTTGGTGCATGGTTTGGCTAACCCTATGACAAAACAATGTGGCCCTTATAATATGGGAGATTCCAAATTTTCTATCCAAATATTTAAGAGTTCTAACATGATTTTCTTAGATATTTTTACTCTAGGAACATGGGTGATGAACTGAACCCTTCAAGACTTCCCAGGGGTGATACTCCTTCGAATCATTATTGTTTCAAGAGAATTTATGTGTGAATCAATGTTCCAAGTGAGTATAACTCTCTTGATTGATATATTTTCTAAATTAGGTCATGTAAAATTTATCCACTTATTCCAAATCCTTTAAACACTCACTTATCCAATAGATTCGAGGTTTGGTACATAGTGGGTGTTTGATTTCAAATAATGGCTGTAGGTTAAGCATATGATCATCATTGAACAAGAGATAAGTTATCTTAATGATTTTTCCCATAGTCTTGATGCATTATATTTTTATGTATTGTTGATAATTTGTTGCCTTTCCATTTTCTAATGTCCTTGATTTTGAATGGTGACATTGCTATGAATTGGGTTTCAAGACCCCTTATAGTTCATATTTGGTTTGTTGATGATTTGATACTACACCTAGGGAGACACATGGGGTATGCCGAACCATTGATAATAGTGACAATAATTGGTAAACATTGAGATATGTGAAAATATGAGAGAAAACGGGTATAAATTTTAAAACGGTATGTGGGTTTGGTTAATAGATAAATTTAATTTATTGTATGTCATATTTTGTGAAATGATTAAGGGGATTTTGAAATGGGTTATATTGGGTATTTTGGAAATGATATTGTTATGGTTTTAAATGGGTAATAAAATATTTTATAGTGAGAAATATTTTAAAAAAAAGAATTGGCATCAAGGTGATTTATAATGTGTTTTACCTTATAGATTTAAAATAGTGGTGTTAAATGAGAGAATTCGACCTGTATTTGAAAATTCTTACTAATTATTTGAAATAATTTTAAATAGGAATGAAATCCATAGGGAATGGTTTAGTTTTTCTCAAGGGAAGACCCTTGTTTTGAAGGATGGTATTAAGATGTTTTTTAAATGACGTTTCTTGACCTGTGTGTCGTCATGGATTCTGAAATGAATTTATGTTGATTGTTTTCTAATTTAATATAGCATAATGGGGTGTTACACATAATGTAATATGTGTTAAGGGATCCTTTTTTATTAATGGGATGTGTATAATGAGTCATAATTTTACATGGTGGTTGGGTTTCACGTTTTTCCTTTGTGTTTGGTAAATATTAAATGGTTAAAGACGCATGTGTACATGGCTTGGTGGTATATGGATTTGGGAGTGAGGCTCCACCCACGGGTCAGGATGGACTAAGGATCTAAACCTCACCCATATAATTTATGAGCTAGTTAGTCAGACTGATGCTCTAGGACCCTAATAATTGATTTTGGAGGGACTACCTAGACTAAGTATCTAGGGTATGTTATTTGTAATATTTCGTTATGATATCTGACTGAGGATCTATACTACCCAGCTAATGGTCATGGTGTGGGATAGGATGTCAGAATAAGTCTATATTCTTCCTAAATAAATGGACATGATTTTATTTTTAGATAAATGCTCTAGGATATATCAATATTTTTTGATTAATGAATCCAGCTTTTTGATTAAAAGTATTTTTAACCCCTTAAGATATGACTTAGGAAATCAGTGTGAGAGGATATTTATTAGTTGGGTTGGTTGAATCTAATGAACGTGGTGGATAAAATGGAAAAATAGTATTTGTTTAAAAATGAAAACTGATTATCGATGAATTTCATTTAAATGGGAAATTGCTAAATATGAAACATGATCCTTCTTTACATCTTTATTTACTACACTTATTTCACTTCATACTCTATTTAAATGACTAGTTATTACCTTTGACACTATTGGTGGTGTCCTACTGAGTTGTACTCAAACCCTTCCCGGACTTATTTAGAACTTGAGTACTTGAGAGGATGAAACTTTTTTTCAGGTACAGGTTCTAGACATGGACTTGGTGTTTGGTTCATGCATGGTACATTCATTTTGATCATATGATTTTATGACAGAGTTGAAAATATGATTTGTGTTTGTTATATTTTGGTAGTTTTGGTGATGGTATTTAATTTTTATGAGATCCTGGCATGCAGTGTAATTTCCCATTGTTACAAAATGTGTTACAAGGTTACTAGTCAAATTTTGTAGTATGTTTTCCATTATTGGTTCCAATTGGATATTTTATCTGGTGGTATACATTTCTAATATGGTATCACTCTTATTAGTGGGTATATAATCCCAAATGTACTTCTACTATTTAATTATTGTAGTTAGCTGCCTCTAGCATATAGGGTGGTGGGCCCACGGTCTTGTGGTGACCGAGCTCAGGGCACAAGATATAGTGGTCAATACACTGTGGACATTAAAATGTGATATCATAAGATGCCCTTCATCATACTATTTTTTTCAATGTAGATCAGAGACATATATCTTATCGGGACATGGTAGGTATATTGTTCTTGGGTTCTTGTAGCCACATGTATGAGGGAAAATCCATGTTTAAAAGTGTGGGAATTGATGTCCAATTTTGATCATTTAAGTTTGATTGTTATTTCCATGTCGATTGGTGCACATGGACGTGATGATAATTTATGAGGCTTTAAATCTTTGAAAATATAGAAAGATAGGGTTTGTGATTTCATTCATCATTCTAGGAACATTGGATTTGTAGGTCATCTATATAATTACTATGATTGATTTTTTTCATGTGACTCATATGCTAGTAGAGTTCTTTTCTTATTGTGAATTTTTTTGTTGACCCTTCTTTGAAATTTTTGATAAACGAAATTTTTTGTTATTTGTATTTGAATAAATCTATGATTTTTAAATTGTTCGGTTAAGGAAAACAATGTCATTGAAAATGTAAATGCTTATATTTTCAAATGGAATGTTTTGAAATGTGAATCCATGAGTTTTAAATGGATAAGTATAACTGATAAGGGAGATAGGGAAAATATGAAACATTAGGGTCACTAGGGGTGGGTATCGCTCATGTTGGTTGTAGACCTAGTGTATGGGCGGTTTGTGTAGTGAGAGTGTCTTAGTTTTGAGACATCAGGTTAAATGTTGTGAGACCTTGATGGGTTTAGATGTTATGGTTAATGGAATGTTGTTGAATATGACTTTGGATAGGTTGTGACCTCATATTCATGAAATAATGTTTTTTAATTAGGATGTGGTGACTGTTGTGGTTTGAGACCTTATGAGTTATGTTTGGGAGCCTAGAGTGTGTGTTTGGATCATGGTGACGATGTACGTGTGTGAGTCTCTTTGATGTGGAACCTATAGTAAATGGTTTCTTTGTGTATTGGAATAAACATGTATGGAATGAGGGTAGAATTTTTTCCCATGAACAGTGGGGTTTTTTAGGTTGAATTCATATGGCTTGTAGGTAGTGAAAACAACCATTATTAATAAAGACTCGTGTTTGAGGAGTTTGAATCATTTGACTCCCATGGTGGACTCGAAGAGGGGTCTTTTAGTGATTTTGGTTGTGTATCGAATGGGTGGGTGTTTTGGATTGTTTTATTCGAACATTTGGAGTATTAAATAGTGGTATTTTAGCTTAGTGGGATATGTGGGATGTTTAGTGGTTTTGGGAATGCGACTCAATTTTTGGATGTGAATTTAATGCCTTGGAAAATCAATGGTAACCTCTAGAGAGGTTGGACTAATGTTGTGATATCCATGAAATAAAAAACATGGGTGGTTGGTTCAGAGATAGAATCAATGCATTATGGGTGGTTGTGAATGGAAATAACTTTTGGAGAACTGACCTTGTTGTTTTTATAGAGATGATATGAACATTGAAGTTGATTTTGGATGAACGAGACATGGGTTGTGGTCATTCCGTAGGTGGGATTTCTTGCATCAATGGTCGGTATGTTGAATGATAATTTTAGGAGTGAATCAAAATAATGAGTCTAATGGACTTGGAGGCATGGTGAGTAGTGTCTGCAGGTTTTGGACCAAGCTCTTGTGGTGAACAACTTGTGTGATCTATAGTCAAGTTCAGTGTGTGGACATAGAATAGTGTAAGACCGTGAGGGATTTGATGAGTTATGGATGTGGGAACATGTTTAGAAGGAATTTTATATATGGAATTCGTGAACAAGGAGTTACAAATGGTCAGCCATCATTTTTTGTGAATCAAATAGGGAAATCATGGGGGCTCAATAGATCATCAGTTTTTTTGTGGCGAATCATTGTGTTTCTATTGTGAATTATTGGGCTCATGTTATATGTACTCAATTTGTGTATAATTGTTAGTTCCACCTGAGATTTTGGTTCACAATTTCTTGTTAGAGAGTCATGAAATGGTGGTGATTAAGTTGGAAATCCCTCTTGAGTCGTGAAGGTCGAGTGTTAATGAGATTTTTCTAGGCAGTAAATCCGGACACTTTCTACTAGTCAAGGATTCCAGTTGTGGGAGGTAACATCAGTAATGGACTTTTTGTGTTGGTCTTTTCCAATGAATTCATTGCATACTTCTAGATAGAAATTATCATGCCCAATATTCTGATATCATACTAGGTATACAGAAAGATCTTTGTCTTATATCCTAGCCACCTAAATCAGTTCTAGATGAATATGGAGCCTCTTGGAGGATACAATAGTGGGGGAGATGTATGTGGAGTCAGATGGTAGAAATATCACCCTCGATCCCTTGTGGGAGGGGTCCTTGGGATGGATCATATTTCAACGAATTCTATGGGGACCATTATCATAATCTATGAGTCAGTAATAGGAGGTTTTGTTTTATTTTTTTTGTGGATGTTGTATGAACATGTACATGTTTTGAGGTTCATCTACTGATCAAATGATGATCTACAATGGATTTAATTTCATGATGAAAGTGGTGAGAACAATGATCCTAATGTGGGGAGTGGTATTCTAGTCATGGATGTATATAATAGACAATGGATAAGCTTGGTGGTATCATAATTGCAAGTAGAATTCTATAAGGGACATGTTTGGGTTCCCTAGGGAAGACCAAATGGGTCTTGGATGTGGTGGTATATTAGAACGAATGATGGATTTGGGATTAGGTTATATTTAGAGGAAATATGAGTTTTTTCACTGGATATGTGCTAGTGGTTTCTGTAGATCTAATAATGATTTTTATAGAAGAAAATGTTTTAATGATGGAGTTTCATTAGTGGTCGGGAATGGACTCTGATTGGTGTCAAAAGATTATAGAGGCATGCCTTATTGGAGAAGGCATCATGACAATTTAGAGGGGCGACATTCCAATAGTGGAAGTTGGGTGCTAATGGATTGCGTTGGCTAGGAAGGTCTATCTCAACAAGTTAATAGTGAATGGATGTGGTTGGTAGTATTCCACCACTGATTAATATTAGAATGCTATGTGCATCCTGATAATGGTAATGGGTTTTATTAAGAACTATGTAGACCATAGTTGAGATATGGGTTTTTACGGTGTAACAAATCCTTGTATTTTCCATAAAAAGACTAAATTTCAGCTTTGAGAGGTGTTATTGTGCATGTTGGGGGTGTGGTGAGTTTCTTAATATGTCAGGTATGTTTCAAATGTTGAGTGTATATTTTTTGTCTCTTTTCAATTGTGTAGGTTCACAAAACAAAGTGATGGGGATGGAGATCCAAAATGTAAGTTTGGTAGTTAAATAGATGCTAGTGGTTGGTTGATGATGTGAGCGATAGTACATGGTTTATGGGATTGGGTGAGAATTGTCTTGTTGTTATGGTTTGGTAATAATCATCAGATCAGACTTCAACTAGTCGAGGTCCTTGAGGTGAAGGTTCTACTTGTATTTTTCTATGAGGGTTTGGATATGGTGTAAGCACATTGGGCCTAGATTTGGAGTTGGTTTCGTTTGGGAAATGTGGTATGAATCTATAAGATTATTTTGGTGATGCTCATATTGGGTCACCAGTTGCAAATTGATAGAATTTGGTGAAATGGTAATAGGTGATTTAGGCCATGATTTGTTTAGAGGACTGGGATAAGGGTGTTCCAGTTCACTCTTCTATGATAAAGTAGTGCTCTTTCAGTTTTCTTTTTTGTAGTGATTCAGTGGTTTTACATGAACTTTTACATGACACATATGTGGGTGATGACGAGTTGAGGTAGATGCATCCTTAGAGAGCATCTAGTTAGTGGTTGTGGATTATAGCGGGAGATGTTGCTTTGGGGGATGATTTTTTCTTTATTCTGAGTGCAGTGACAGCATAGCCATGATTAGGAGGGATACTTGGGTGGTGAATGTTGTTAGGTGGGCCTTATGGCCATAACATTTATTCTTGAAGGCTCATTAAGGATTATAAGTGCAGCTTATGGCTGAGCCGTTATAATGTGGAGAGGTTGAAATGTCACGACAGTGGGGGAGAGGTACTTCCTTGTATAAATTTTTCTCGAACTCCCTTTTTTGGTTAATGGAGTGGTCAATGTAAGTATGGGATTTTTTTATTTTTTTCTCAGGGTTCAATAACTAACGATTAGAAGAAAGTTTTCCACACAATGTGCAGTGCACGGTTGGCACACAGTTAGTACTAAATGAGGGCTTGGCTGATGAAATCTTGCTGACATAACTCCTCTTAAATAGAGGCTATTGCACGGGCTCTACATGGTATTCCATCCCATGTGGGTGATTCAACGAAACCAAGTGGCATGGCCCCTCTTAGAAAGAGGGATTCACATGGTTGAACCATGGTTTATCTAACCATGTGGCCAAACTGTGCTACCATTAAAAATCTGTAAATTCTAGTTTTCACCCTCGGGATTTATGTATTATAACACAATTCCCTCCCCATTCCTCTGATAGAATCATGGGTGTGGATCCAAACCCTAATATACTTCTTTGTGTGATTCTCCTTCGATTCATGGCTGTTTAGAGAGTGTTTGTGTGTGAATCCATGATCTGAATGAGTCTAACACTCTTCTTTGATCTGTTTTATAGATTAGTTATTGTATAATCTATCCTCTTCTTCTGAATCACTAAAACCCTCACTTTATTGATAGATTCTATGTTTTGGACATATTGGATGTTTGAGTTTGAATCAAGGGAGAATGTTAAGAATGCGTTCATCATGAGACATATGGTAGGTGGTCTTAAATCATTTTCACATAGTCTTGAAGCTTTTTATATGTATAGAATTGTTCTAATTCTGTTTCTTGTTGTGTTCTAATGTCAATGAATTTACGAAGTCAATTGAGCTATATATTTTGTTGTGAGACCATTTTCATATCCCATTGGGTCCATTGATGATGCGTGACAAAACCTAGGGCCACCCATGGGGTATGATGATCCTTTGAGAATGGTGTTATAAATTGGTGAACGTTGAGATAGGATAAATATGAGAGAAAATGTATAAAGAAATGCATTCATATATGTGGTCTTGATTAAAGGGTTAATTGATCTGATTATATGTAATATTTTTTGAATAGTAATTGAAATGGGTTATATAGTTCATTTTTTATATGATTTGGTTATGTTTTTTATTGGAGAATATGTTTTCATGGTGTGAGAGATGTTTTTAACGGAGGCGTTGGAATCAAGGTGATTTGTAAAATGGATTCCTTTATATATTTCAAATAGTGGTTTCATAGAGGGAGTTCCCCCTATGAAAATGCCTTAATGATTATTTCAATTGTTGTAAATTGGATAGAAATCCTATGGGCGTGGTTTAGTTTTTTTAAGGGAAGACACTTATTTTATAGGGTGGATTCAAGTTGTTTTTTATATGAGGGTTCAAAAATTGTGGGTCATTTTGGAATGTTAAATTAATTGATTTTTAATTTTTTCTAGTTTAATATAACATAAGGGGGGTGTTTGGAATAATGGTATATGTGTTAAGGGGTCAAGCCTTGTTAATGTGATGTGTATAATGAGTCATAATTTTAATTGGCGGCTGTCTTTCATGGTTATGGTTTTTGTTTTAAAAATATTTTTTGGGTAAAGAATAATTTTCACATAGATTTATTGTATGTGGGTATAAGACTGAGGCTCCTACCATGGGTCGGGTAGGACTGAGGCTCTAAACCCCACCCCTTTAATGCACAGGTTAGGGATTCTGATTGAGGATCTAGTCCAACAATGGTTGAATTTGGTGAGAATACCTTAACTGAGGCTCCATGGTAACTATTATGTATTTTCTGGTTGGGATGTTGAACTGAGGATCTATACATCACAAATAACTATCATGTTATGGGCTTGGAAGTCAGACTGAGGGTCAATGCTTCCCTGACATATGGACATGAGTTGATTACCAAAATTAGGCTCTAGGATATGTTGAAATGTTTTGATTAATGAATTCCCAATATTGATTAAAATTGTGCTAACCCCTTTTTCAATGACATAGGCACTCAACGTGATAGGATCTACTTTTTGGGTGGTTTTCCCGGAATAACTTGATAGAAAAAATTGTTAAATATTGTTTTTTTGAAAGTGAAACCTATTTCATAATGAATGTAAGTTAAATGGGTAATTGTTAAATGTGAAACATGTTTCATTATACCATGTTTATTTAATTTACATTTTTCCATACATACACTATTATACAGACTGGTTTATTCTTTAGACACTATTCATGGGGTCATACTGAGTTGTAATCACATCCTTCTCGGGATACTTTGGCCCTTGGGTACCCAATAAGATAACACTAGTTTTTAGGTACATGTTCTAGACATGGATTTGGTGTTTGGTTCAAGCATTGGATATTCATTTGGAGAAATGGAGGTCGGTATTGGGGTGGATCTTGAGTTTGTGTATGGGATCTGTTGGTTGTTTTGGTCATGGTTGTTTATTTGTAGGAATTCCCGACATGTAGTGTATTTGTTGCATTGTTACAGCATGTGCTACATGGCTACTTATTGACTTTTTTGTTTGTTTTCCATTATCGATTCTTATTGGATATTTTATCTACTGGTATAAATTTCTTCTATGATATTACTCTGATAAGTTGTTATAGTCTATCCAACATAATTTTTTTGACCCTTTCTAATAGTCCAATGCTTCTAAAGTACGGGGAGGCGCGCATGTGGTCATGTTATGACCCAATATGAAGAACTATATATAGTGTATACTGGGCTAGGGATGTTACACTTTTCTATCCCAAAAATTAGATCACCTAGTATTTTTTCATTATTCTTAAACATAATGTTAAAAAATTCCTCATCATATATTCTGTTGTATTTCTTCTTAAGTAACATTTGTTACATTTCACATACCATTATTTTCTATATAAAATTTCCTCTATGATTATATTATTCTACATGAGTCATTTAATAGTATATTTTATCTTTAAAATTATTTAGATATGGAAGAAAATCTAGTTTCATCTTGTTAATATTTTTCTCACCATCAAAAGAAGATTTCTACCTCACTAGTGATTATTTATTCATGATTTTTTATATGTCCATAAAATTTAGCAAAATTGTTTTTGTGAAACTAAGGTATAAGATAATATTAAAATTTAATGTCACACTTTTTACATCATCAATTAATCTAAAAATCTCCTTCATGATATTAATGAAATTTAAAAAGAAGTATACGACATTATTGGGTTGGAAATTCCGGGTATTTATCTTCCATTCCATGTAATATGGAAATTATATATCCATAAATCCACGATTCTATCTTCTATAGATAATTGATGTAATTTACTTAAATTTTCTTAAGTAGCGAATAACAATGTCTCAACCATGTACATTTAAAAAATCCGTAACTTATTAAGCAGTTTATGAGTTACTAAATATTCCATTCTATCCAATGTTATTTTATATAATTAATTAACTTATTTAATGTCCAAAAAATACAAAAATCAGAAAAAATTAAATTTTTAATCTTTTAAAATTTATTCATCATTCAAATTTATAAAATAACAAACATCTTTACCTATTTTTGTAGAATATAAATCAAATACATTATTATAAACAGAAGGATTTTTCAAATTTTGAAAAATAATAGATGGTTTGTGTATAAAATCCAACTTATCATATCTATATCACTTTATTAGTATTTTCATTAAAGCCACTCTTCTTGAGATATCATAATAGGAATCCTTTATTCCCGATTGGATAAAGGAATAAAAACCAATGAATCATAAATAATCAGACAAATTGAAATATGGATTGTAAGAAAAATCCATTGAAAAAATAGTGATAAAGTAGTGGTTAACCATATCTTTGTTTTATATAGCCTGTGTATGAGATACGTCATCTTCTATAGATCTAATATCTTAGATTGAAACCTTATTTTGAACATTAGTTGAAAAAGTTTCTCATAAGATGAAAAGTATAATTAAAATCATGATGTTTTTTAAAATTATTTGAATAATGTTTTTGGATGATGATGATCCAATCAAAATTAGGGTTTTGTAAAAATTGTTTGAAAACATCATAATAAATATATAGAATAAATAGAACTATTAGTCAAGATAAAATATTTAGAATCAAATTTATTACAACTTTATCATCATTGAGATAAACATAATACATTCTTTTGAATGTTTATTTAGATTCATTTAACATCTTAGTTAGCAATAAAAAAATTATTAGATATTTTTTTATGAAATATTTATACAAAACATTTAGTGGAATATTAGTCTAAAAATATTTTATAAAACTATTTCTTAAAATACTTATGAAATATGTTTTAGGAAAATTTTTATAGAATGTTTCTCCAAAATGGTTTTAAAGAAAATAATTTGAGAAGTTTATTAAAAGTAATGATTTTCAAAACAATGTAAAAATGAACAAACTTTTTTTCAAGGATTTATGACTATAAGGATATGGTTTAATGATGATGTTAAAAATGAACATTTTATACTGACCAGTCCATGATTATATTTAATATATTAAAATATTCAACAATTTTGGTGATTTTTTAAATTTTTAGCATGTTTTTATTGAATATCGATGAATTTTAAAATTATATCTCTGTTCTATTTGTGATACTTAAAGAAATTGTTTCCTTTTAATATGATCTTAGACTATGAGTGATGCAATTTGATTTTTCATAATTATGGGATTCTACTATTATCACACAAAATATAGGTTTTAGTAAGACTCAAACAAAGGTTATGAGGGTGTTTTGCATCAACAACACCATAAAACCACAAATTCCAGCAACTATATATTTAACTTTAGCAGTGAGAATTGGTATAGAATGTTGTTTCTTACAAGAATAAGACAATAATTATTAGAATTTGTTGACTCATCGATTTCTGTTTTTCTAGTTTTGAGGCTCAAAAACAACCACATTTTTGTTAGTAATGAATTTTATTTTAAGTTAACTTCTATAATACAATATTCATCAGAATATTTATTACATAAATATATTTAGGTCATTGATCCAATGGAAAAATTTGTTAATGTATTTTGAACATGTTTAGAATGTATTAACGAAACACTATTTATACCCTATGGTTGTTTATATGCATAACATATGGTTCAATAATCCTACATTTAAAAAAACACATAAATATCATGTTCCATATGCAGTTGGAAAAGAATTTTTTTATCAAACACTATGTTTGGATGGAACCCTACATTTTTGAAAAGGGAATGCATTGATAGAGAATATTATGTATATAAGAAACCCTATGCAATCAAATGTATGGTACATCAACCTAGATTTTTTCGTAAACGACATATTTTCAACACTACATTGGATCTTTTTCATTACAGAAAGGAACAATATGTTTTACTATTCAACAACATAGTTTTAAATCTATGATATTATCTGTGGTATCTACAAAAGTCTCAATGGATGTTAAGATCAATTAAAAGATATTTTATTAGTGATTCAGAGGCTCATTATGACTATTTTAAGTTCTTGAATTCATGAGAGTAAATTTTTTATATTATTATAGGAGGTTATAACTTGAGTAATATTTGAATTCATATATTCCATAGTTATTTTGTGATATTTTTATATTTGGTTTGACATAGAGCTATTCAACATAAATAATTAATATAGAGACTATCTTCATCAGAAAAATGATAGAGGATAGATATTGAATGGGAAATATATGATTGAAATACAAGAAGTGTTTAATATCCAATAGAGTTTCCCTTAAGAGACATAAATTTTGATCTATCTGATTGAATTAAAACTATTACTATCATTGTTGTTGTATTTTATTATTTCATATTCTTCTGTAAGATCGATGAAGCATTGATCAGAGACACACTTTTGGAAAATACATGTTTAGATATCTTTTTTGGTATTTTCTCTATGGATATTTAAAGGAATATTGTGAAATGATGATGAACAATTTAATTTTATATGTTATTGATAATCGTAATTCATCTTTTAGTTAATATTTCAAATGTGAAATTTAACCTTTATTCGCAATTAAATCAATCTCTATTGATTTACTATAGTTTAGGCTTCTCAGAGTCAGTCACAGTGACGAGACAGATTCTTGTACAAAGCATGGGATTTTTGATTCCTTATAAAAGAAAAATAAGGCCATATAAAATCCTTGAAATAGTGCCAAATTCATGCACTCAGTTGTTATGATATTATTATATGAGGACCTATCTAGTTAAATCATCAAACTCACTGTGAGAGTGTTTCTGGACTAGACTAAGATATATTTTTGCACTAAACCACTACACATCGCTATTTTCTTTTCCATTATTTATTTTCATAGCTCAATCATCTTTTAGAGAGAAGTAATGGTTTGATACATAATAATAGAAGTGTTCTATGTATCATCTATAACTAGAAAAACGACCTGAACAGTGCTATCAGACCGGGTTCCACTGGCCATAGGTTCACCTCCCCAAATGAAATGGGATTCCAGCTAGTAGTGAGGGCGTAATTTAACAATTTGGGGAGGATTTAGCCTTTGGTGATAGATAATACAATAGTTTGGATATAATAATAGAACATACAGGGGAAATACAACCCACTAGACTCGAACTAGACTCACAAATGAAAGAAACTCAACAAAAACAATAAATAGCATAAGTAATAAATAAATTGAATAGATATAATTGGTTAAATAAACAATATAACATCAAAACAATCACTAGTATACACTAATAGACAAACAATAAAGGAGTGCATTTAATAATAGGTCATACATGTCATGAAAAAAACAGAGCCAATGGATTACCATAGTAGCTACGTACTTTATACCAAACAACATTCTGAAATAGGGAAAAAATAAATAGAAAGTCATTCTTGGAACAACATCGAGGTCCATGCCAACACCATGAAAGTAGCTACTATGATCCATCTCTTGAGGCTGGTCCTTTAACTAAATAGAAATTCATAAAGTCAATATGCATCTCAAAGGACCTGTGTAGAGTGAGAGACAATTTTTTGTATGATACCACCCAATGGTGAATATCAAGAATATTTGTCTAAGAATATGTGAGTAATAAATAAAACATAGTAGTATGTTTCAGTAATAAACAAAATTTCTTTAGTGCTAAACAACCACCATGAAACCATCACCTACCTTATCCAACATAAGAATCTCTGATGAATAGAGGGTCCATGTCCCATGGCCCAAGGTTCCCCCGATGTAGCAGAGTCTGAGAGAACCCTCTAGTTGCACTCCAACTCATGTCCAACGCACCACATTCCTCTTGACACCTCATGTCTCACATTGTCCTGAAATCCCGAAGGCACGCCCAAGTAAGCAGTAATATAGTCCTACAGATTGTTTCTCAAAATATCACATCATCCCAAGGCCCGAAAACTAGAGGAACAATGACATTTGTCCCCTATTAATATCTCAAATAATGACCTCAATCATGGAGAGCTTCATCACACAACTAGATATCCTAATCATTCTCAACCGGAGACTCCTCACCTTTTATATGGATTTCTATAGAATAAACACCAAACAATATATACCAATACCACAACTGTTGGGGGCCTCTACCCAGATGAGTGGTAAAAAACCCCTCATAACAGAGTCATCCTATTTTCACATTACTCAATTAGTGGTTTTTCCGTCATAGGTTAGTATCAATCACGAAATAAATAAACTAAGACTTTGTAATCAACACCTCATTCCCATGTGACCATGTCGCTCATATTTGATAGACATTTCATCCATGTATCACAACCAATGACCATCCTAACTTTCTCGTCACCTAAATCCAATGTCCCTGACACCTATTTCTATGGTCAAAAACACCCTATAAAATCCGGTAAAGCCCAACCAGTGATCAACATCTCTCAATCACAATGGCAATGCCATCCCATTCTCTGGTCAACCACATCATGACCCAATGGGTCTCACCATATGAAATATCAGGAAAAGTATATATATATATATATGGACATCAATTTAAAACATTTTATAAATGCAATTAAATTTAAAATATTGAATTGAACAATCAAACAATTAAAACATACCAGCTTGGAGGACTTGAATTCCACTAATATGTTTAAAGAAAGACAAATCAATTTACACGAATCAATTTAAATCAAAATAACTCAAGTTAGACATATTTGGCAAAACCGAAAAAATACAGCTTTGAGAAACAACCGCTAACCGTACCCTAATCAAGAAAAATATGAATTGGGCCTTACCAATGGCATCCAAAGGGTCACATGGACATTTTGACATGATGAGTGATGTATATTAGTATCGTTCTCAAAATAAGCAAAATGTGTGTTTCGATTCGTGCCCCAAAAATTCTTCCAAAACAAAAAATAATGTATGCAATACTTTCATTAGACTAATAGTTATAGGAACATATGACATTGATACCCAATTTGATGTCGATTAATGTAGATCAGAGTTTCTGTCGTATACCCTCAAATATGATCTGAAAAAAATAGTTGAGTTTGAGGTAAAAGATAAACAAACAAGAAGGGTAGAAGGGGTTAGGCTTAACAATGTGTTTCTATAGCCTCAAACATTTCAAAGAATTGATCACCAGTTGAGGAGAGGGGTGAAAATACTTTGGATTAGTGAAAAAGTGCAGGAACCCCTCTACAATTCATGACAAGGAAGAAGGAGATAGAAGAAGAATAAAGAAAAAAAATTAAAAAAATCTAAATAAATCATGCACAGGACGCTTGATTTACCAGAATCATTTAACAATCTATGTGAAGACATTTCCCAAGGCACCATGCTGGTATGATCTACCTGCATAGTTTTCCAACAGTGCACTAACCTTTTTGTAACACCCTGTGAAAAAAACTAGGGTGGTCACATGTCCTTGCACCTTCCTCACATGATTTCCCTAAACCATGAGGCAGTTCAAAAAGAGTAACACAACTACCTAGAAGGGCCCACACAATTTTCCTTCAACTGTGTGCCATTGTCTAATGTTTTAAAGCATTACCTTTGTCCTCTAATTCTATCGAAACAATTCCAAAACACCTGAGTCTCATCCCGAGCCTCTAAACGGACCCGAAAACATGATAAAAATCCAACTGAATGCTCCCAATAGAGTTCTGATTAATTAAATAAAACGAAGCATAGACATTAATTGAATAGTTCAAATCAGTAGAGGTTTTTGACCTAGGATGTTAATATCTTCCCACATACTCTACTTGAAGCCATACCTCAACTACCCTAACCAAGTACATATCCTGAATGATTCTCTGAAGCTTATGTCTACCACCATCCCTACCTATCGAATGTTTGAGAAGGCATAATATAGAACATTTCATGGTTTCCATCCATTCCACATTCTTGACACTCCATTAAATGATACTCACATTGAGTCTAGACAAGAACTAGTTTTCCACGCTGAAAAAAAACTATCCAACATCCACTCTGAGGTATTTTTCTTGTGTTATTGGCTAGACTTCACAATTAGAACTCATCCAAACCACATTTACTACCATCAAAACCATCATCATAAGCCACCAACTTGTTCAAGTTGTAAATGTTCATCACGTTTTCCTCAATTATGAGTGCCTGCTTCACCGCCTATAAAAATGAGGCCAACCGATGTATGTTTACCTGCACCCAAAATGGCATGTCGTAAACCATATTTAAAGCCACTCATCCTTGAGGTATTTTTACTTACCATAACAAGTGTGAAGTAAGACAACTCAGTAAAGGTAGATTTATAGTCCATGACATACATGTCACCCTACTAAAGGATCATGAACTCCAGAGCTCTCCCCACCCTTAGCATCTCTGAGAAAAATTGCTTGAAGAACCTGGACTCAAATTACATCCATGTCAATCCCTCATGGTTGTCAGTTTGAACCTACAAATCCCACCAATGATAGATATCTTCCTTAGTATGTAAATCGCTAGCATTAACCTCCACCATGGAGGTATATCAAGCTTGTAACATCCCGGCTCCGGGTGCCACTCCACGGGTGCCCCGAACCTGGTTCGCCATGTGACCTCAAGCACATTCCCCCAAATTCCAGAGGCTGCTGACTAGCAGGGACGCCCCAGGTCTGATAATGGGGAAACTATGCCCTCATTTGTCAATGTGTAGTGCAGTAGAATAAATAATACATACAACAACAGCGGAAGTAGTAAACCATACACAATTTAAATAAACAACTGCAGTAGATATAACCAACTAGTATATAAGTAGCGATTCAACATGCCTCAGTTCTAAGAAAACATCCAGAACATGTTACTCGATTAATACAATACAACTGAAGTACAAGTATAGAAAATAAAAATAGAACAGCTCGTGGCATCGCTAGCCAATGCTCGGTCTCATGCTCTCCCACACCCCAGTAGCAATAAAGTACCTGTATAAGGACCCTTTCCCTTATCTACACCTCCAGAAATATAATCTGTTTGTGCCAAAAAGCATGGCCCAACAGGGTGTGAGAAATATATATCAGTAGGCACCCACCAAAGGCCCGTTCCCAACTGTGTGTAAACATGCAACAATAGTGTGTATTAGTAAAATGAAATAAACTAAGAAGTACTCAAAAGTAACTAACATAAACAGTTATATTTCCTTTTTAATTACACATTTAACCATTTAATTTAATAACATTATGTGCTCAATAGCAACAAGCCCTCAGGCCAACCAGAAATTTTCTCTCAGGCTAATATAGTAAACCACACCCTCAGGATTACCCTCAGGATATACAGAATCTTTCCCCGCAAGTATTGACCTCAGGTGTAACAGAAATTGCCCTAAGGAGTAGGATGTGTTGCCCTCAGGCACAGAAGTCATGCCTTTAGGCACAAAAGGTTTCCCTCAGGTGAAATAGTATGTTTCCCACAGGCTAATACAGTCACACCCTCAGGCTATAGTAAAACACCATCCTCAGGCATAAGTAACCAGGCCATGCCCAACATATAATCATGCAATTCACATTCAATTCCTCTCAAGTCAAAAGTAATGCATAATTTAAACATGGAATACCCTCGGGTATCCTGGCCAAACGGCTATACAAAGGAAAGCACCCCCGGGGTGGTACTGGATCCAAGAATCAATCCCACACAGCATTTTCACAAATTTATTAATTACCTATACAATTATAGGTATTTAGTATAGCAATGGCCTCAGCCACACGACACCCCCCAATATGGGTTTGTAGCTCAAAAACATGCAAAAATGCACGACATTTATAAAATAAACACTAATCCACCTACCTTAATCACCAATGAGCGTTATACGTGAATGAAGCATTCTCAAATGTCCAAGAACGTCGTAGATCTGAGGTAAAAGATTTCTCACTTAAATGTAAATATCTCCTGTTAGGGGAAGAATTGGAAAGAACCATTAAAGAAGAGTGGAGGGCATACCCGTGCGGTTCCAACGAGATCGTATGAGGTGGAAACGGATTCCCGATGTGCGCTCGGCGGATCTCAAAAGGTTCGGTCATCCTCTCTCGAGCTCTCGTCCGGTTCTAATCCTTCCCTGTGAACAGGGGAGGCTACTGCCCATTTTAAGTGAAAAGAACAAAGTACATGGAGTTTATTTACAAGTAATTGGCATGTACATACCATTTTAAAACTATTCCTATGAAGTCTTCCCACTAGTGTGTCACTGTTCACCTTCCGACATGAATACACGGTGTGTCTCCTTGAGTACACGGCGTGTTCTGTCACACAGCTGGCCACCGCCTTACTATTTTCCTACCGACTAACTATACAACGTGTAAAGGACCACTACACGGCATGTAGTCGGTTCCTACAACCTTCATCACTGACATGGCCACACGCCCTGTGTACTCATTCCACACGACCATAAGTACACATCGTGTGGAAAAGTACACGATGTGTACTTCCAAAATTTCGGATTTTTCCCCATTTTCCTTATTTTATCAAAAAAACATATGGAAAAGAGAAACGAAGAAACATGTACCTCATGAATAAGAACATGTTCCTTAGAAACTTCCCCCTTATAGAAATTCATCCAAGAATTTTCCTTCCAATGGTGGAAAAGATATAACTCAGAACAGCTCCGACCACTGAGCACGTACGTCAGTCACCCGCTCCCAGGTTACGTCCTGCACTCGGCCATGATGCCATAGCACCCTTATGAGAGGAACTGACCGGCCTCAGAGAACCGCCATGCTCCTATCAATGATACGAATCAGAAGCTCCTCAAAGGACGCATCAAAATGAAGCTCAACCTCCTTTGGCTGAAAGGTGTGAGACAGGTCTGAATGATAACGACACAACTGAGACACATGGAAGAAGTCGTGCATGGCTCAGTATCGCTGCGGTAACTACAACTAATAGGAAACCAACCCGACTCTCTTCAGAATCTCAAACGACCCCACATACCTAGGTGAAAGTTTACCATTTATCCTAATCCGCCTATGTCCCAGCCTCGGTGAAACATGCAGGAAGACCTGTTCCTGACCATGAACTCCAAGGGTCGTCTGTGGCGATCAACAAAAGATTTTTGACGAGACTACGTAGTAGCCATCCACTTCTGAATCAACCAGACCTTCTCAGAAGTCTCCTACACGAGACTTGGTCCCAGTAAAGCTGCCTCACCTGCCTCAGACCAGAAAAAAAGTGATCGGCATGGCCTAGCATATAATGCCTCGTATGGTGTCATCTCAACAGTTTCCTGAAAACAATTGATATAGGAAAACTTGAAATGGGGTATATGCTTCTCCCAAGATCCCCAAAAGTCCAGAATGCATGCACACAGAATGTCCTCTCGGACCTGTATCGTACAATCTAGATGGCCATCGGTCTGAGGGTCGTATGTTGTGCTCAGAAGCACCTGTGTACCTAGTGCCCTATGAAAAATCTGCCAGAAATGAGACGTAAAGCGGGTGTCCCTATCTAAAATGATAGAACGAGGAACCCCATGAAGACTTACGATCTCTCAGATATACAACTTCATGATCTCATCAACACTGATAGTCTCCATGATTGGCAAAACGTGAGATACCTTCATGAGTCTTTCCAAAACGACCCACACAACATCATTTCCACGTGGTGACCTCGGCAAACCAGTCACGAAATCCATCGCAAAATCATCCCATTTACACTCTGGAATGGGTAACTTCTGTAACAGCCCAGCTAGTCTCTGGTGCTCCGCCTTTACCTGCTGATAGGTGGAACATATCATAACAAAACCAGCTACATCTATCTTCATTCCCGGCCATGAGTACTAATGTCTCAAGTCACGGTACATTTTGGTAACCCCAGGATGAACTGCCCATGATGAAGCATGAAGCTCATGCATCAGCTCCCCGCGTATATCCCCTGGAACCCATAATCGTCCATGGAAGCGCAGAACCTCATCATTTCCTATCATCCATCTAGGAGGAGGGTCCTCACTTGCCACCGACTCCTGTAGAACTAGGCCTTCTGGAACAGATAGTTGTCTCATCCTCACTCTATCGAGGTGGGTAGAAGTCAAAGCTAGAGATGAAAGATAAGTCTGCCCCTGACTATCGTGCACCTCTAGATGCATCTCATAGAACAAGGCCATAAGTGACCACTCACCCCTGGCCTCCTGCACTACCTGTATCTGAGTCTTCCTACTTAGTGCATCAGCTACTGCATTACCTTTACCAGGTTCATAGGCAAGCTTAAAATCGAAGGACTGTAGGTATTAGACCCACCTCCTCTGCCATAGATTCAGGTCACGCTGAGTAAAGATATACTTGACGCTTTTGTGGTTGGAGAAAACCACAAAATTATCTCCCAAAAGATAATGTCTCCAACAGCGCAACTCATGAACAACTGCAGCCAAATCGAGATCATGCGTCGGGTAATTCCTCTCATGTGGCCTCAACTGCCCAGACCCGTATGCAACAACACGATCACCCTGCATTAACACAGCCCCATCCCAACACATGATGTTTCATAGTAAAATGTATAGATCTTCCCTTTCTCTAGAAGTATCAGTGCTGGTGCTGATGTCAACCTTCCTTTCATTTCCTAAAAGGCTCTCACAAGCTACCGAATAAATGAAATTCACACCCTTCTTAGTCAAACTCGTCAACGACACTGTTAAGCGGGAAAAGTCCTGTATGAAGCGTCTGTAGTAACCGGCAAACCCTAAGAAAATCTGTATCTCAAACATGTTCTTATGATGATCCCAGGAAACTACTTCTCTCACCTTCTCTGGGTCTACTGAAACTCCTACCTCTATGATGATATGACCCAGGAAGTGAACCAGGTCCATCCAAAAGTGGCACTTTGAGAGATTAGCATATTGTCGATGCTCTCTTAGTGTAATCAATACAATCTCAAGATGGGTGGCATGGTTGTGTCGAGTGTGAGAGTACACCAATATGGCGTCGAATAATACTACCAAAAAAGAGTCCAGATAAGGATAGAACACATGATTCATCAGTGCCATGAAAACCACTGGCGCGTTCGTGAGTCCGAACGGCATAACCAAGTACTCGTACATACCATACATGATCCAAAAGGTGGTAAGAGGTATATCTGATGGTCTCACGCACAGATAATGATATCCTAACCTCAGTTCAATCTTCGATAACACTCTTTCTCCACTAAATTGATCAAAAAGATCATCTATCCTCAGCAAGGGATATCGGTTCTTAACCGTCAACTGGTTCAGCTTCTGATAATCCACACAGAGTCTAAGGGTACCGTCCACCTTCTTCGCAAAAAGGAATGCAGAACCCCATGGAGAAGTACTGGGTTGGATAAAACCCATTACCTATAGCTCCTCTAACTGCCTCTTGAGATCCTACAACTCATTCATAGCCATCCTATAAGGAGGAATGGACATACATGCTGCTCCTGGAAAAATCCCCAGAGAGAAATCCACCTCTAGCACCGGATGTAGACTTGAAAATTCATCTGGGAAGACATCCCTAAAACTATCAACCACTGGAGGTAAATCCGTCTGACAAGTCCCCTGATCATCCAGATACAAACTCGTAATCTAGGCTGTGACTCTGCCATGCCAACGATGCTCTGGTCCAGCTCGACTCGCCTGAACATCTCATTTTCCCTTGTATAGAAACTCTCCACCCTCTGGTGAAGTGAAACTCACCCTACGACGATAGCAGTCCATAATGGCTTGAAAGGGAACCAACTAGTATATCCCATTAATGATGTCATAATCTGTCATCTCTAAGACATAGAGGTCCCAATGAAAGTGACACCCACCAACCTCAAGTGGGCACTCCTTACAGTGACGCACACTAGCAGTTCTAGTTCCCAACGAAGTGTCTAGCATCATGATAGCAGAATAAGTAGAAACACAGAGCCTAAGGCTCTCCAAAACAGGTACAGATATGAAACTCTGTGTAGAACTCGTATCTAAAAGTACTAAAGATAAGACAGATGCTACTAGAATAGTACCTCTGACTATACAAGGTCCGGGATCCTGCTCCTGCTGGGTCTGTTGCACTGCATATGTCGGCCCAGTGTCATGTCCCTACGACACAGCTAGGCTACACTGAGTTGTCCCGCCCTGCTGCCTCTGATATCCTGGTGTCTGGATACCACAACCACGACCACCATCTCTGCCTGCACGCCCTGATGTATTCGAGTTCCCCGACTGGTAAGAAGTCACTGGTTCTGCTCCCACATGTGAAGTCTTCCTAGAACCCCTCTCACTAGCCTCTATGGAAACGCCCTGCAAAAGCATTGTAGATGACCCATCTTGCTGCAATCTCGGAACTGCACTGGGTTACATGGAAACTGTGGTCTCTTGTGCCCCTCTCTACCACACTGGAAGCACCTGATCAGACCACTTGAAGAAGCTGCCTAGATGGTACTACCTCCTTGAGATAAATCCATATGTCTCTTCCTCTTGCTAGTCGAAATAGTACCTGTAACTAGTACTGAACCACCCAGGCCCACACCACTAGATTCCTGCATGTTTCTATCCTTAATCAGCGCCTGGTTCACAATATAATGTACTGAAGGAAACCCAAAAACATTCACCAGTTCTCGAATGTCATAATGAAGACCATCCTCAAAACGTTTGGCTCTCAATGTCTCATCACCCACCAGAACGGGTGCAAAACGCGGATGCTTGGTAAAGCAAGAAGAATACTCCATCATCGACATAGTGCCCTGCTGCAGATTCATGAACTCTCAAGATATATCTTCCCTCAGCGTCTATGAGAAGAAGATGTCATAGAAGAATTAATGAAAATCTTCCCACACCATGTCTTTGTGATGCTCTAACTGGTGGTAACATCCCACCACCTCTTGGAGGAATCACGCAGCATATATATCATGAGCTTGACCCTCCACCCTGGAGGCGTCTCAAGGTGCTCGAAAATAGTCTGCATTGATCCTAGCCAAGACTCTACAGCCTGTGGTCTGCCATCCCCATAAAACGTAGGCGGATGTTGCTGCTAGATGATACGTGTCAGCTCGGCCATAGATGTGGAAGCCTGCGGTGCTCCCTGAAAGGTCTGCATGAACCCCATAATGCCTTCACGGAACTGCGCCTCCACGCCTGTGTCTGGTATAATAGATGGCGCCACATCTGGCTCTGCTGGAGGATCAACTATTAGCCCATGGCCCACTATCTCTAGAGTATACTCATTGCCACTCTCCTAGCGAACAACGAGCGGTCGTCTAGGCGGCATGACACTACAAGGTCAAAACATGCCTTAGATCGTGATTCATCATAGATTGAAAGTGAAGGAACCACAAAGGGAACAAGAGTAAGAAGGCATTCAAAAATTGAAAACAAGACTACACGGCCTCTATACTGACTACACGGCGTGTAATTGACTTCTTTTCCCTTCCTGGGTCCTTCTACACGGCTGATCCACATGACTCCTGTTGAACAAAACTACACGGCATGTATAATATCTACACGGCTTGTATGGTGACATTTAACAACCGCCCATGTCTTTTGTGACTCAGCTGACTACTCAGCTTACTACTACACTGTGTGTCACACCAGCACAAGGAACATACACCACCACATTTCCCAGCCACTTGGAAAACTCCACACGGTCTGTCCTCAGACAAGACTACACGGCATGTCCCACAGGTACACAACAAGTTTAAGGGGAGGTGACACCGAACCATGTTGTTAGTTACACGGCCGAGTCCCCAGGTCACACTACACGACTTATACATCAGGTACACGACATGTTTTACCCACGCCTTTCCCTACCCCATGTCACCGCCCACACAGTTTGTGACACGGGTAAGAAACTATATGGTGTGTACAGAAGCTACACGGCTTGTTCGCCGCATGCTATTCCCTTCCCTGTGTCGCTGCCAACACGGTTTGTGACACGGGAAGAGAATACACGGCGTGTACTCTGGGTACACGGCGTGTACTCAAAATGTTTATTTTTCTTCCTGAACAGAAGGACACTCACGGCGTGTGTGAAGAACTACACGGCGTGTATGTTGGGTTTCCAGACAGTATGCCTCAAAAACATTCCCAGAACCCAGAAAATATCGAAAAACAACACCTAAGTGCCAAATTATGATCCATGTGGGCCCATACTCCCCAGGAATCATTGTTTGACATCTTATCCATGTTATAACATAATATATAGTCAATGATCCACTGAATTCCGGTTAATGGGGGACCATACTCGCCAAAAACCAATTTTTGGCATCCATTCTATAAACATGCCCGCACAAGAAAATACCCTATCACAAAGCAGGTATTTATCAAGAAGCTATCACAACAACATGCTTTTCTAGCACAAAAACTATCACAACATCATGCAATTTCTAATGCACATACATGGCATGGAAACTATGCATGGCATGTGATTTCTAGAATGTTCCTAAATGATGCATGAGATGGAATGCCCTCATCTCATTGGGTTTCAACTAAATAGAACCCATAGATTAAATATAACATCACAATATCATGCGCGTCACCCAATGGTGAAAACAAATCAACTGTAAATCGCAAAATCAGTAAATTTGCAACACGAGGAAAATTGGTTTTTCCCTATACATGGGTTAGCTACACACGGGAACAACATATTATCAACTACCGTTCCTTTCCTATCCCTGACTAAGGCTCCAAATAGTAAGTCAGAGAAAATAACCTCCTCTGATACCACTTTATACTGTCCCGGCTCAGGGTGCCACTCCATGAGTGCCCCGAACCTGGTTCGCCACGTGACCTCAATCGCATTCCCCCAAACACTAGAGGTTTCCAACTAGCAGCGAGGGGCTAAGTCAGACAATGGGGAAGCTATGCCCTCATTTTTTAAAGTGTAGCACAATGGAATAAATAAAACATACAACAATAGTGGAAGCAGTAATCCATACACAACTGAAATAAACAACTACAGTATATATAACAAACCGGTATACAAGTAGCAATGCAACATGCCTCAATTGTATGAAAATAGCCAAAACATGTTACATGATCAATACAATACAAATGAAGTACGAGTACAAAAATGCATAATAGAACAGCCCGTGACATCATGATCCAATTCTTAGTCCCATGCTCTCCTACACCACAGCAGCAATCAAGTACGTGTATAAGGACCCTTTCCCTTATCTACACCTACAGAAACGTAACCTGTTTGGGATGAAAAGTATGGCCCAAACAGGGTGTGACAAATATATCTCAGTAGGCACCCACCAAAGGCCCATTACCAACTGTGTGTAAACATGCAACAACAGTGTGCAGTAGTAAATTGCAATAAACTAAGCATTAATAAAAAGTAACTAACTTATCGAGTTATATTTCCATTTTAATTATTCATTTAACCATTTAATTTAGTAACATTCTGTGCTCAATAGCACCAAGCCTTCACGCCATCCAGAACCTTTCCCATAGGCTAATATAGTAAACCATTCCCTCAGGCTATCCATCAGTCTATAAAAAATCCATCCCCCAGGTATTTCCCTCAGGCGTAACCGAAATTTCCCTCAGGCATAGGAAGTGTCGCCCACAGGAACAGAAGTCAACCCCACAGGCACGAATGGTTTCCCTCAGGAGAAATAGTATGTTTCCCTCATGCTAATACAGTCATGCCATTAGGATATAGTAAAACACCTCCCTCAGGTATAAGTAATCAGGCAATACCCAACATATAATCATGCAATTCACATACAATTCCACTCAATGAAAAATTAATGCATAATTTAAACATGGCATACCCTCGAGTATCCTAGACAAATGGATAAACAGAGGAACGTACCCCCGGGGTGGTCCTCGATCCAACCAGTGATCCCACACATCATTTTCACAATTTTATTAATTACCAATACAATTTTAGTTATTCAATATAGCCATGACCTCAGCCACACGACACCCCAAATATTGGTTCGTAGCTCAAAAACACGCAAAAATGCACGACAGTTGGAAAATAAACACCAAGACACCTACCATAATCACCAACGAGTGTTATAGCTGAATGACGCCTTCCTAAATGTCCAAGATCGCCGTAGATCTGAGGTAAAACTTTTCTCTCTTAAATGAAAATAACTCCCATTAGGGGAAGAATTGGAAAGAACCATTAAAGAAGAGTGGAGGGCTTACCCATGTGGTTCCAATGAGATCGTCCGAGGAAGAAATGGATTCCCGACATGCACTCGGTGGATCTCCAAAGGATCTTCTGTCCTCTCCCGAGCTCCCATCCAGTTCTAAGACTTCCCTATGAACAGGGGAGGCTACTACCCATTTTAAGCGAAAAAACAAAGTACACAGCGTGTATTTCTAAGTACATGGCGTGTACTTTCCATTTTTAAATTGTTCCTCTAACGGCTTCCCACCAGCGTGGCACTATTCACCTGTTGACATGACTACATGATGTGTCTCCTTGAGTACACAGCGTGTTCTGTCGCACAGCTAGCCACCGCCTTACTATTCTCCTGCCAACTGACTACACAACGTGAATTGGACCACTACACGATGTGTAGTCAGTTCATACACCCATCATCGCCCACATGGCCACACGCCCTATGTACTCATTCCACACGGCCATAAGTACACGTTATGTGGAAAAGTACACGGCGTGTACGTCCAAAATTTGGGGTTTTTCCCCATTTTCCTTATTTTCTCAACAAATCATAAGAAATAGAGAAAAGAAGAAACATGTACCTCATGAATAATAACTGGGTTCTTACAGTGCTTCTCAAAGATCCTATGCATTCTCTCTATATATTTCTCAACCACCTATAAATCTCCCTCACCCTGGAAAAGTGGAGGGTACTCCAAATAGAACTCTCATGTCAATTACGCCATAGATGGATATTTTATCTTCTCACCTCTATCGATCATCTGTATGAAAAATTACAGACTTGATCAGAGCTTGACATTGAGCCACAAACCATAAAATATTAAGTATATATGGTTACCTACCTATTATAGATCCTAAACATGTGCTTTTACCAATGAATCATGGTCGGCCTGACCCTCAGGGGCCTGAACCTACCCATTCTCCTACAACACTATGTCATCACCCACATGACATTCCATCCGATTCATCTAGAAGGAACCCACTAAATACCATAAATAATCACAAATCCCACACATATATATATATATAACAACATATCCATAACATAGATAGGTAATGAAGAAGAAAGGGTGCACACAAAAAATACCCTTACTCTTCACTATTGCAAACACGCCCATGGCTTCCCAGCCTCATGGCCTCCGTATCCTTCCACAAATGATCAATGTAAAAACATAACCTCAAACCATGCCCATCCTGAAAACCAATGTAGCATGAAATCTTTGACCGAGTCACCCAATCTACTGATTAAAATCACCTCTTCCATTTCACCTTACTACTCCTATAAGAGTTAGGATCATTTCTTATGCCACATGTAGTTATACATATATAAAGCATGGTATATCAATTAAATATCATATATCACATTTGAAAAGATTTTAAATCAATTAATTTCCTATTTTGACATGGTATTTGATATTCATCACATGGTATTGTTATGTTACAAATAATACATGAAATTATAAAATTGAAATACCCTAAAATGTGTATATCAAAATCTAAACCAAAAAAAGCATCACAACCCCCTTTCCATTCTAGGACAAGGGTCCATATTCTCATCCCTTACCTCACTGGGATAAGGTCAACATATCAAAACCAATAACATTACATTCAAAGTGAGCATCCGAGATGAAAAAGATATAATAATTAATTTGATATAAAATATAACAACATAAACCACCTTTATAATCTCAGTCCTTCCCTCCTACCTCGGGCTGGAAGCACTAAATAATAATCTATAATCCATGTTATGAAATAACCTATTCTCTAGTCTACCATAACTCCCAATTGTAATCTAGAAGAAAATAGGTAAAAATAAAAAAACTATTGTACCACTTCTATCATCACTGATAAAAAAATCGACACAAATAGTGCTTTCAGATTGTGTTCCACTGGACTTAGGAATGCCTCCCAAAATTCCAATGGATATAAACTATCTATGAGAGTATAATATAAAATTTATGGGAGACTATACCCTATAGAGGTAGTGAATACACTAGTTCAAGTATAATAATGTAACAAGCAGTGGAAATAAGACATATCATACATGAACCAAAACTAAAAATATAAGGAGAAAAATAATAGAAATAAATAGGGGAAGTAATAAAGAACCCAAATAAGCAGTTGAAGTTAGATAAACATGCCATCGGGACAACATTCACTTGTATCCACTACTAAAAAAACAAACAAGACGTGAATTTCCTAACAGGTCATACATGTCAAGTACCAAAGGGTGACGATGGCTAACCACTATAGCTACATACTATATACCAAACAACATGATGAAATATAGAAGTAAATAAACATAAACTCTATCTATACATGACCGAATGTCCATGCCAACTCCATGAAAGTATCTAATATGATTTATCTTCTAAGGTTGGTCCTCTACCTAAATGTAAAATCATAAATTCTTCATGTGTCTTGATGGACCCATGCCCGGTGAGAGAGAATCTCCCTAGGATACCACCAAATAGTGAGTACCAAGAATACGTGTTTAAGAAAATTTTCATAATAAATAAATGTATGTAGTAAATTTCAATAATAATCATGATTGACCCGGTGCTCAATAACTCCAAGGAAACCATCCCTTTACTTGGTCAACACTAAAATCTCAAATGTAGAGATGGTCCTTCGCATGCGGCCTACTTTCTCCTTGATGTTGCATAATCCAGGTGAACCCTCAGGTTCCACCTCAAATCTTGTAACCAAGCACCATGTGCCTCCTGATGCCTCGTGTCTCACATAGTCTTGATGTCCTGAAGTCCCTCTTATGAAATCTTTTACCTAGTCCTATGGAACCCTCTTCAAAAGATCAAAATATCCCAATTATTGAAAACTAGAGGAACAATTATATATATCCTCAATTAATATATAGGATCATGTACTTAATCATAGATGCCTCATCCCCGAACAAGATAGCCTCATCACTATATTTGGAGGCTCATCACCTTCCATGTCACTTTCTACGGCCATCACCGGAAAAATATATATACATAAATTAATTTATCAGGGGCCTCTACCTGCATTTGTGGAAAACCTACATCATCATGAATTACACATATTTACACATGTCTCTATTAGTGATTTGACAATTATAGTTGAGCAACAATCACAATATTAATAAACTAAGCCGCACCAACCAGCACAGTGTGCCCCTATGACCATGTATCCCATATTTGCATTCCTCTAAGTATCATGTACCATTTCCAACCTGACATCCTCTCCACCTCAATATGACATTCATGACACCGAATCATGTGGTGAAAACAACTCAAACAAATATTTCCAAGCCCAACTAGTGGTCAACATCACTCAATCCGGATGGCCATTCCATCCCATCCTTGGGTCGATCCCATCAAGACCCAATGCATCTCAACATATTCGATCTCTAGGAAATCATATATATATATATATATATATCAGTGTGTGTCAATAAAGTTAAAAAATTTTAAGCACACAATTCATTTTAGCTGATTTAATTTCATAATAAAAAAATTACAGCATATCAGAATGGTGGTTTTGAAGGCCTCTAATTCATTCAACAAAGCAATTAAAATTTAAATAAATCAATTTTAATCATAAAAATTCAATGTAGTTAAATTTGAAACCCCTGTCCCAAATATAATAAGAATAAATAGCCTCTAACCCATTCTTTCCTAAGAAAAATATTCATTAGTCACGACCAATGATATTCCACAGGTCTCACAGTCATTTGGATTAGAAACATTAGGTATATTATAGTCCTTATCAAAATAACCATGATTCACACAATAAGTCACACCGCAAAAAGTATTCAAAAATACATATAAAGGTATGAACCAACTACATTAAACAGGTATACATATCCACGTATGATATTGGGACCAAATTTGAAGTCGATCAACATTGATATGCCTTTCCATTGTATACCCTAATATCAGCTCAGATAGAAATATTGGTTTGTGAGGCAAATGATAAACGAAGGAAAAGGGTTGATGGGGTTATCCTTACTTATGTGGTCTTATAGCCACTAACAGATTGAAGAATAGACCACTGATTGAGGATAGAGATGAAAATCCGTGGGAGAAGGAAAAAAAGTTATTGAAACCATATTATGTGCATGACATGGAAGAAGAAAGGTAGGTAATAAGAAAGAAAAAAAGAAAATAAAAAAGAAAATAAAAACATAAAAAATAAATTGTGTATAGGTCACATGGTTTATGTAAATAGTTTACCAAACATTTTTAAAACCATGAGGAAGCCACTACCTAAAGCTGTAGGCCCACCCTAACTACCTGCACAGTTTTTTCAACTGTGTGCAAACTATGTGGGAACCATCTATGAAAATTGAAGAGGTGGTCGCACTGTTTTCTACCTCCCATGAACAGTTTCCCAAAACTATGTGGTGGTTCAAAAAGATCTACATGGTTACCTATAAGAGGTATTATGGGTTACCTTAAACCATACGTCAAAGTGTACAATTTCAAATCAGGATTTGTGGCCTTTGAGGCTCCCAAAATGATTCCAAACCACCTGAGTCACTTCCTAATACTCTAAAGAAGTCCAAAAACATGATACATATCCAATGAAATTTTTTTAGTTGAGTTCTCATAAAAGAAAAAATTAGTATTTCCACTAATTGAAATGTATAAATTTAGATTGGTTTTCAACCCATGTCAAATTCCAGAGACGTTACATTTTAGATCTATTAATGCTTTAGAAGAACAAAATTTCACACACTCTTGTTACTCTTTCTTCATCATAGTCATCCTAACATTACTATTTGTATTAAAGGAGGATTGTACATGTATATTTTGATCCAAAATATTATTTTTATTCTATATGATATCAACAATATATTTTTATCTATTTATTCAAGATTATATTATCAAAAAAAGATTCTTATGTTTTCTCTCCTGTATAAAAATAAAGAATATTTTTTATCTCTAACGATCTTGAGCTGTTGATTAAGAAAAATACCTCTTGAAATGACTGGTTCATGAGAGGTTGTGTCAATGATATGTGATCCATAATTTAATGGTGATAACTATGGATGATTGAAATCCCATATGATTATGTAATGGAAAAATCCTGGGAGAAGGGTTATTTTAACGGTTGATAAGACTTATGAAATTCTTAAAGGTGGTTTGGAAGATTGATATGATGATCAAGATAGAGAATATGATATTAATTCAAAAGAAATGAATACTATTATGTGTGGTTTAGTAACTGATGAGTTCAATCGAGTGTCCTAATGTCCTACACCATATGATATTCGGTAGACTATTTTTATTTCATATGACGAAACTAAAAAATATCATAAAATTAAGGTACACTAATAAAAGATATGGTCTGATGCGCTTATAATGTATTATAATGAAACCATCACTCAAATGAATGGAATAATATAGGTATTGTTAATAATGTCACTTATTTGGGATATCCAGTTTCCTAATTAGATCAAGCGGTAAATGTACGCATAGTTCTACCCTCTAAGTTGAATGCAATATCTTCAGCTATATGACAAGCTAAACCAGTAAAAAATTTAGATATAAAGAAATTTATTGGGGAATTAATGATGTATGTTGTTGAAATATATGATGAAGGTGGAAATCATATCAAACTTGAAGAATATACTCTCAAAACTTCTCTGGGTGAATCATATGATTCAAGTCAACTAGATTTGGATAATGAATTTTTAGATCTTGATAAACGGTTTGATGAACTGTATATAATGAGAAAAGAAAAGGACTAAAAAATAGATACTGTGAATGAAAACAAAAAATGCATAAAATGGAAAAGTTTTTTACTAAAATATCAAGGTTTAGATATTTATAAGATGATGGGAAATAAAATAATAAATTATTATTGGATTAATTGTTCTAGTTAACATGAAAAAACTTCTATAGATTCTAAGGTTGACCATAAAAGACAAATGGTATGTCTTATGGATCATACTGAAGAGGTATAGTCTTCTTACTCTCAAAAAAGTTATTGTGAAAAAATTTTATATGGTTAGATAAATAGGTATTGATTTTTGATACAAGATAAATATGTATCCTTTAATAATGATCATAAATAATTATAAAATATTACAATACAATTCTATTAGATAAAAACATATATAGAAATAATTTATATATTTAAAGACTAATACATCTAAAAATTCTTATGATCTTCATGAAACTATTATTATGGATTTATTAGATGATTTTTATAATTTAACTAAATCTTCTAGAATGATGCTATCAAGAGAAAAACATCTAAATAAAATCATTGATAAAAAAAAGTGGAATATGAATTTATGGTGTAAAACCAAAATTATATAAGAATTATTTTTTCCTACTTTAAATACTAAAACACATGTAATGTTAATTTTTTTAATGTGATATTAATGTACATTATGATAATTATTTCTACATTAGAAAAAAAATTAAATTTCATGTGTCATAAATTTTAATTGTTCAAATGAATAATTCTTCGTATGTAGTTGATACTCCACTAAAAAAACAGGTTTTGTTACATGAAATGTTTTATGACAATTATAAACCTAAAACCATATTGGTACCAAAAGGAATTTTATTTGATGATATAAAGGAATAATCCATTGATCTACCTCATTAAATAAAGAATTAATTTTTTATTTAATTCTTGATCATAAAGGAGTGATCAATTCGGAAGTAGTTTTTTATCAAAAAATACTTTGTACTAAAACTACAAATCCATGAAATATTTCATTTCTATACACTTATTCAGAATTAAATATTTTGATACTAGGGGATAAATATATTTTTCATTACTCATTAAATGATTTATTAGTCTTTTTTTGTATAATTGTTTTGCTAAAAACATTGAATCGGTAAAATTTGTTTCAATGATTAATAAATATTATACGTAGTGAAATTATAAAAAGATTAAACTATTATAGATTTAAACAATTAAAATATTTATATTTCATGTATTTTTAATTCTATTTTTTTATGTTTCTTGAAATATTATCTTACATAATATGTGTTTTCAAAAATTAATATATGATTTGATTAGTCCCTACTTACCAACTTGAGAATGATAAGAATATTCTGAATTATGTTAAACAAAATGTATGATTTTCTCTTCAAAAAACAATAATAATATTCTTAAAAAAATTAAAATTTTCTTTCAATATTCGTCAAAATATAATTTTTTATGGATTCTGAAAAACCAGTCTCAACAACATGTGGTGGCCATGTTCTTCAAGTTTAGAAGAAAATCATTCCCATAAAATGAAGAAATCTAATACATATGATTTATTAAAAGAATAGATAGCTTTTTATATTGAATATTCATATAAAAATCCTCCTAAATGATATAGGGATGTTCATATTCAGGATAAATTGGATGTATCTACAACTCAAATATCTTATGAAAATGTTTTGTTCAAATTCAACACCATGAATGAAGAAAAAAATAATTACAAAATGATATGAATGTATCTAGAAATTCATATGGAAATATATAGAAACAATATATATATATATATATGAATTTTTTTTGATTCATTACAATGGGAATTTCATAATGTGAATTATATTTTGATCTCAAAAGAAGACATTGAAACATTTGAATTATAAATTATTATTCATATTGAGTTACACACAAGGTAAGATGTTACTATGATGGATCTTGATAAGATAAATCTTTTCTAGGACGAATAATGATTTTCTTCTTCGTATCAAAGAACAATAGATGTTGAAAATATATTAGAAGAATTGTGAAGTGTTTTATCTACTATATGTGAAATGGTTAAATGATTGGAATGTTTATATGAAGCATCTATTCCTTCTGAACCCTATGATTTTATTTTATATTTTTTATTTAAATTCAATGACAATATATACTAGTTTTAATATATTATTTTATGAAAATATGAACCCCATGTTGTAACTTATTTATTTAACATTTATTTTCTATCTTAAATAAACATGAACTGAATATGGATTACATAAACTAATATATTGAAATCGATAAATAGATTTTTTAATATTAACTATATGAAAATTAGTTAAAAGTATTATTCCTTAGAAATATTTTAATTAATTGAATATCATATATATTATAACATAAGATAAGTTATTAGAAAATTATTGTTTAATTAATTAAAATTAATAGATTATCTATATTCCTTAATTTATTATATTATTAATGAAACATAATTTTAGGGGGTGTCTTTCGAGTTTATTTTTGAGGTCATAAAAAGGGGCAAAGGTTTATAGTTTTAGTTGACATGTTTATAATAATGGGGGAGATGTTGGAAAATTATATATATATATATATCCATAATAACATTGAAAATGGGTCGACGTGCATATCATTCTAATAGAGGAGAAATTTATAATGAAATTAGATATCTTCAATTTCTGAAATATTTATAGGAAAACCTTATCAACTTATAAAAAATTTTGTGGAATGATAAATGAGTTTTAATATATTTTTATGAAAATATCTTCTTCTTTAAAATTGTTTTTAAATTTTTATTTTTTTGTTATCGGTATTGTGATCATAAAAAGGGGAATATTTTTAGGGATATATGGATTTATCTATTTTGTCAATTTATTTTTCGTTTTGATACTCAAAAACTCCCACATTTTTGTAGATAATGATTTTTTTATATAAATTTACAGGAAGAAAGTATTCATTAGAATATTTATTCTAGAAAAATATTCATTCATTAACCAGAGGGAAATATTTTTTGAAGTATTCTGAATGTCATTAGAAAATATTCTTGAAACAACTTTCATACCCTATTATTGTTTATAAGCGTAACACATGGTTAAAAAACCAAACTATTGAATCAAAATGTATAGAGTGTGTACCCTACACAATTGGAAATGTATTGTTCATCAAACCCTATATTTGGATAGAAGTCATTGTTTGAGAAATGGTAATTTTTGGATAGATATCCCTACATTTATATGAAACCCAACATTTTAGGAAAAAAACATATGGCAGTTCAACCAATCGTGTGGGATAAATTGCATGTTGTAAACCCTACGTTGGATTTTTTTTCATCATAAGAAGGAACCTTTTGTTTGACTATTCCACAACAATGTTTTCAATCTACAATATTATCCGAGATTTTATCAATGGTCTTAACATAAGTGAAGTTATATTAAATTTTATTTTATGACTAATTAAATGGATCATTATGATTGTATTGAATTCTACTATTCAATGGAAGAAATAATCTATCTTGTATTATAAGTTATGACTCCAATGATTGATTTGTGATTTCAAATATTCAAGATTTATTGTGAGATATTTCTAGAGATAGTTTGAACTATAGTTGTTTGAGCTACAGAATAAATATTGATGAACTCTTCATAGGGAAAAAAGATATGAGATATACCAAAAGGGAATGTTTCGTTTGAAATACAAAAAGTGGTTCATAGCCTTCAGGGTTACACAATGGATACATTCAGGTTTTGAACTATCATATTGACTCACTACTATTTTTTCCATTGTTGTATATTTTATCATTAAATAATATTATACAAGATCAAATAAGCCTTGGTAAGAGATACACATTATAGAAATACATGTTTGGATATCTACCAAGTATTTTCACTATATATATTTGAATAATACCACTTCAGTGATTGAGATCTATTTTTTGGTTTTGTTTAACTAAAAACATGAATTCCACTTTTAGTTTATACTTCAATTGCTATGTTTAACCTTTGATATCAATTAATTATAATTATATTGATTTATTTGAGTTTCATATACTTGGACTCATTTGCGTTGATGTGTATCCTTGTTGTACTAATATTTGGATATATTATTCCTCGAAAAAGAACTAGAAGGTTGTATAAAAGCCATGTAATTGTATCAAATGATTTCACTCAGTTATTAAGGTTTCATGATAATAGGTCCTTTCACGTGAGATCCCCAAACACGCTGAGATATTGTTGGGGGAGTGAACTATGGGATATTTTTTTCCCTAAACCACTATATATCGATGTGTTATTTTCTATTATTTATTTTCACTTCTCACTCATCTTTAAGAGAGAAGGAAAATTTCACATTATAATAAGAGAACTGTTTTCAATCAATTAAATATCTTTATGAACAACATTCACCCCTATTTTGTATTTGTATTTATCAGAGTCATAAATACCTAACAACTAATGCATATACAATAAATGAAAAGTTATATATATATCTTTTCAATCCATTTTATATCCACTGGTGTCAAAATTTGAAAAAAAGTTATTCAAAATCATATCTCAAAGAAAAAGTCCAAGGTCCAATGTTACCTTAAGGAATTGATTTTTAAAAAACTTTAATATGGATGGCTTTTGGATTTTTTTTGAAATATTATCCATAATTATATGAAAAACATAAAATCTATCCAACTAGCCATATGTTCTAGCAAACTAAAATTAATTCCATTAAAAATATTTTGATCATTGAGTTTACCATATTCATCATGATATACTTTTCTTGATTTAATAATAGTAGTATTAATAATTTTATTATAATAATTTGCAAACATTTTATGTAATTATTGAATATACTTTTTCTGGGATATATATGTTCCTTCTTGTTTTTGGAAAATTTTAAATCAATGAGATAATTTTACTTCACCCAACATTCTCCTTTCATACTCATATATAATACAATACAAAAAGTAAATAGAACTTGTTATTTATTTTATCAAAATGTAATTACTTAAAAATAAATTTTTATATAGATGATTTCATTAAAAATATTTAATAAAACGTTCTAGATCCGTAGCTCCCTAAATAAAAGTGTTTTGTGACAAAAATCAACAAGTCAATCATACTAGGCTCTTAGGTACTGTATAAATTTATAGTGGTCCATAGTAAGTCTAAATAGATTGCCTATTGAATTTTTTTAAAAATAACCAGGTGGTTATTATACATTAACATCCTCCTAAAAATATCCATCATGAACATCATAATTCACAACCATATAAAAACAGTGGAACCTTAAGAATATTGAATATGAAATAAGTATATAAATAGATATAAGTTAAGATATTGGAGAAAAATATTATTTATAATAAATTTTTTGTTGTTGATTATAATTAATTTTAATAAATCTATATTTATTTATAAATTTTATTCCATTTTCATCACATTTTTTATAAAAACCCATTTTACACCAATTATTGTAAAATTATTAGGATTTTAAATTAATTCTAAACAAGATCCATATCTAATTAAATGTGTTCATATTAAATTTAATTTATATTATCATTTTCACCTAATCAACCTTAATGGGTCATTTATTTTAATTTAGATTAAAATTCACAATGATCACATTTTATTCCTAAGGATCTCATAGTTTTTACAGGTTGACCTACATCACCAATGAAACTATAAATATGATGATTCATATAGATTTTATAATTATCCTAATTTATAAAATATAATTCTTAAATTAATGGGTGAATTTATCCTTGAGGTATAACATGATAAAAATATCATATAGTTTTTGTCTCATGTGAATGATTTTCAAACATGAGTTACAAATTAGGTTAAAAAATCATTCAAATATGTGGTTTTAGGTATTTTGAAAACATAATAATGGTTTTGTCAAATTTATCATTCACTATTTCATCAATAATTCATGTTTTTTTATGAAATTTTTTATATTACCTATTAGTTTTTGACTACTGAGGAATATTACCTTTATAATATATTGGAAAAAATTATATAAATTATCTTCAGTGTTCAGGATTAATAGTTTACATCCAAATACTTTTTAGAAAGAATGTTTTGGATTCCATCTTGTACAGAAAAAATAAGGACTTTTATTTATAAATGTTCTATGTGAAACATGATTTGTTTTATTATATAGATAACTAATTACTTCATCCTAAACATGTTCATAAAGTGATTATTCAATCAATATGGTTCTAATAGTCCCCTGATGACCTTTGTATCTTCTTTTAACAAAAATGTTTTCTAATAGAGTTTTAGGTGATGAGAAGATATATATTATACATTTTGAATTATAAAAAGGTTCAAAATAATAAATTAATATTTTTGGATTCAGAACACTATAAATATTTAACAAAGCCTGACATTTCTCACTTTTAATAACAGTTAAAAAAAATTAAAACAAAAAATGTTCTATCATTTCCATCAAAAAATAAACCCATGTATATTTAGTGTATTCATCAACTAAAACATTTACATGTATTTTCCACCATTAATTATTGTTTTTTAAGGACAAAATAAATACATGTGTAATACTTGTAAAATAGAAGAATATGAAATTTCCCTAGTATATTTAATAATCAACTTATGTTTTTTTCCAGATGGAAAAGCTTAAAAATATTTTCAATAAGTATACTTATCTTTGATAAACATATAACAATTATTTTCATTGAATGTTTTGATAAATATATAACATTACTTTATCCAAATATTCTATTCCATATCCCATATTGAGATATAGTAGCTCCTGGATTTTATGGTCTACTGATTTTAGTGTGTATAATTTCACCTTCTTATTGATAGAATGAAGAAATTTACCATCTATAGTTAGAAAAATACACTTATAATTCTTGAATTTCAAAAGGTACCCTTAATCACATAATTTATATATGACAATGAGGTTTTTCTTATGACTAAAAGGAATTAAAACATTTTAAAACAATGGTTTTACAAGTATAAATATATTACATATACCATGTTTCACTCCTCAAGCATTATCACAAATAGTTAACTTTCCACATTTCATTTTGATAATCATTTTAATGAATTTTTTATTTCTAGTCTTGTTTTGAAAACACCCCTAATCCTTGTTACAAAAATTATTGTTTTTGGTTCTATTCTTAATTTCATGAAAATAAATATTTAGGATATTGGTTCCCAAACATTCTTGGGTCCAACATAATTAGAAAGTAATAATTTGTTTATTAAAATCTATCCATCATTACTAGGTTGTATAGATTCTAATTCATTTTTTAATAATTATTAAAATAAAAATATTAGACAATAATAAAAGAACATTTTTCTTTTATATTAAACCACTTTTATTTTTTTTAAATGGATAAACACTTAAAAAAATTACTTTCAAAATGAGGTTTGGAGTTTTTGAATCCCATTAATAAATTATTTATGTGAGGTCTTAAATATTCAAAAAATTTATCAAATATTTTCATTCCTAGAAGTGAAATGTTGCATTAAAGTTTTTAGACCAAAAATTTTGAAATTTATATTTAAAACAAAATCACTATTAGAAGTAGATGAGGTTTAGCTTGATTTCATTAATAATTATTTGTTTTGACATTAATTCTCTGGGTAATGGTGTGAAATTATATAAATATAATTTAAATTTTCATCTTTAAAATCCTCATAAATATTTGAAACATTAATGTATTGTATTTCAACTAAAGTTGAAAATCCATAAACATACTCAAATCATGGTAAGGAATAATCATCAGTAGAACGATTTTAATTTTCTTCTTATGATGATATAAAAATATTTTCACCATTAGAATTAGGATATTATTTTTGAAGATTAATATAAGTTAATGTTCAATAGATACATTATCTAAGAACACATTATTGTTCTTTGTAATATTTTTATAGGAAAAATATCTTTCTCATTATCACTAATATTTTCATATGAATTTTAGAAGAACTATCACCTCCACTTGCACTCCAAGTGTCAAACACATTAGATATTTTCTTCCCTTTGTTATTATGTAACATAATTGAAATTATTTCCTTCTTATAATTCATTTTTTATTCTAGGATATTCTGGTCTGTTATGAACTAATTTTCTACATTCATCACATAACAATTCTAAATAATTCTTCTTATCAGACCATTCTTGAGGATAATTCTTTTACATGTAACAAAAATAATTTTTCCTACTATATTATTTATGTTTTTGGAAATGTTTTCAATCTCATTGTTAGTTTTAAAATAATAAATGCTTTCAATATAATCTTTTACATTTATTCTGTTTCGAATATTTCAGAATTTACTCAGTTGATTTATATTTCATAAATACTATAGAAGATGAGTAAAAATATACTCCATTATTTTTATTTTCATTCACATCATCCCATTTTTACCTACCCATAATCTTTATGAGTGTTGTAATGAGATCGACCTTACTGAGCATTTTCATATTCTTAGTATCATAAAGAGGTGTCCTCTTTGATCCTTATTCATTTGGAGTACTATTGTCACACTTTTCAACCAAAACTATATCTATCAAATATATATCCATGATATTATAAACTATCCCAAATTTTGAAAAATAATTGATTCATTATAGATACTGAATATCCAAGTATGAAATCAAGAGAACGATCGATATATTTTATCATAGCAATTCTATTTTTAATAATATTCATTATTCCAAAGTGTGTTACTTCCAATTTATTAGAAATACAATTTTTTTATTCACATGAATAAATCTACAAATAGATATTTGTATATTTAGAACCTAATAAAGTATTTATAACTCCTTAAGTAAATTGATTTTAAAACATTTCATCTTTATAAAAGGTAGCAACTTCCAATTCATAAATATGATAGTTTCTATTTACCATAAAAAACTATCCACCCTAGTGTTGATAATAAATTTTCTCATTCTATCTCTCCAATATTCATAATCATCTCCTCCAAAAAATGGAATCCAACTTGGATTGATATTTTATAATTTCCCAATGGAAAAATATTAATTTTTTTTTAAAATACTATATTCTTCAAAATACATGTTTGTGTAATGGTTAATGGAATGTGGAACTACCATTGATACCAAATCCAGGATCATAAGATTATTGTATTTATCATGAAAATGGGGGTGAAATTATTGTTTATAAATTAATATATAATTTAAATTATTCTCTTAATACTGTTATTTCAGAAAATGTACTATCTAATTAATAAGAATAAAATTATAAAAATATTGTTAGATAGTTTTGAATGTATTCAATTTTTTTACTGATATATTATAAAATCAGAGTTTACGAAAAACTATATAACCAATAGATATAAATATTTCATAAAAACATGGAGACTATAAATAAAGAACATTAAAAAAAATTATAAAAAAAATTTTAAACTTCATAATAAAACATATATAAAATTTATAAATTGGCTAACCACACTTTTACCTTTATAATGATGGGGGATTCAGATAAACCCATGTTATCCCTGATTTTAAAGAAACTATAAATGTATATCTTCATTCACCAAGGAATCCATTGATACTAAAATTGAAAAACATTTCCCTAGCCTCAAGAACCTTGATCAAAATTACTAGAAAAATACAATCTTGATAGAACATAGAATACCTCGATCAAACATGATTGAATAGAAAGAAATTACAAACAGAGAATAAATATAAGTTGTTTTCATGAATCCTCCCAACATATGAATTAAATAAAAACTCAATAAATGTTATAATGAATTTTCCAATCATAAAAATATTTTATAAAATCATTAAGGTTGGTTTAGTTCACTTGAGATTAAAAGTATTACACCCCCATGAATATAGATTATATTCATAGGAATTTCTCCAATAATCAATTTTTCATTCGTTAGAGTTGGTTGCAACGACATCAGGAAAACTCATTCTTATTTTCAAATGTTCTACAAAATGTCTTTTGATGATATACTTGGTATCACTATTATAGTGATTTTTTATTCCATCTGGATGAAATATTTTTATTAGTCTGGTGGAATAGAAGTATTCATCCAATAGATTATATTAATGTTCATCTAAAAAGACGGTTTGTTTCCATCTGATTAATATTTATTTGATATACTAGTTAAAATCTATTCTAGTGATACATGGTTATAAATCAATAGTTGAACAATATAAATATTCATCTGATGGAGTCATACCCATCTGATATACAAAATTATAGGTTATTTTAGTTTGTGGTTATTTTGTCTAATGATAAAATATTTCTACATCTAGTATAACATCCTTCATAAAAATACATTTTTATGATCTGGGTATGAATGAAATGTTGTAAATATATATTATAAGAAAGTGATTTGTTATTTTAAAAGGTAATTTTACAATGTGTTCAATGTAATCATTAGACTCAATATGTCCAATGCACTTTTATCCAGTACTCATCATTATGTCATTATCTATTTGATGTACATCATACAGTGAACCTCATTTTGATTCTCCTCAAACTAAAGAGCCTCGATTCTATGCTTCTTCTTTATTGTGTACTTCATACATCTAATACTTTTCTCCTTTCACCAAGGGTAATCATGGTTGGAAAAGAATGTTGCTATCTCAAAATAACATCATAAATTTCTATCCTTATTAAATACAACCAAAAACACACACAATGATCTTGATCCCCTTTGTATAGTAATACTCAACTCTATATTATGGAAGAATCACATGTTCTAATTTTAATTTACAGTAAACTCAAACTTCATTTGGGAACCTTTAAAGCATTTGAAACTTTAGAGTAATATTTATTTATAAAAGTTTACTAAAATATTAAAATCAATGATTCTGATGAATCATCCTTAGATCTCAGTTAGATTTATGTTTGTTGAAACAAATGTTCAACATCATCAAAAATAAGGAATTTATAGTGTTTTTTGATGATTCCCAAAACACTTCTTGATACAGATTAAAAATTTTACATCTACTAGTTTTAAAAATCAATTCCCCTTTATAATATACCATAATCTAGTTCCACATTAATAGGAATACTCTATCAGATTGACTCAACATATCTCTTTATAATGAAATCAGAATTTTCCATCCAAATACATCACATTTCTCTTTGTCTTGTACAACTAGATATTTATTTATTTGTTTCTCATCTTTTTGATGATATCTTTAAGAATATATCCATTGAAAATATATTGGTCATCATATCTCTCCCTATTATAGACTACATAGTTTTCTATCTAGAGTATAATTCATACTTACTATCATTCTACATCCGTTTAAGATAACCTTAAAGTTCTAACTTAATACTAATGAAACTCAAACATTATATAGACCTATTTATAAAATTTGTTACACATATATTGAAAAACTCTATCTTTAATCATTGTAACTCAAATTTTGTAGAATACAACATGATAAATTCATTCTTGAAAGTTTATATTCGTAAAACTATATCTATTTATCATACTAAGCTCAAAACAATATTATTTTCATGATGCTTGGTACATTTTAATTTAATCAAATATCATATTTCTTTATAATATTAATATAAAATTGGGAAAAATCACTTCTCCATCTTCTCTAAGAACTTATCATTTAAACTCATATTGACCTATAGATAATAAATGAAACTCAACCACCATGTGCCTATCATTATAGTTAGTCCACACAAACATTGTATCCCATAACTATCTTTATAGGTATTTACTCACTATCTTCATTATTGATCACTATTTTGCATCCCTTATTGGGAATGATTTGAAGGAGGATTACCTGTTCACTATCCAAGATTGAAAATATGATTACTACATTATGGAGTCTGAGAAAATCCTTTTTGAACACAAAATGTGAGTATCCTCAGTTGCTTTCAGCTTAGCTTGACTTATTATCCAAATATTACAATGTGCATAAAAATGGTTGGGTTAATGACTTTGATATTGAATATACGCAAAGTGATTAATTGAACTATTTAAAATAATGATTTCAGAAAATATCAATATTTCTCTTTTTAAATTTATTCATTAATAAAAATTAGTAAGTCATTTTCATCAACTAATAATGAGTAATTTAGAGTAATTATAACAGAATCAACTCGATCATTGGTGAGTTTAGGATCAAAATGATCAACATTAGGTAATATTTCCTTAAAAGTTGTTCTATACAATAAATCAAATAATCTCATTCTTCATCTATGAAATGTGTTTTCCTCCTGTCCATATACTATATCATCAATGATTTACATCGTGTTTCCCTCATATTCTTGATATAATGTCATTATGATGGAATTATATTTAATTGTGAAACTTTATGGGTTTTGTAATATCATTATATAGTCCTAGATTTAGATGAAACCCATCGAATGTTACATCTATCATGAAAAAATTAACATGTAAATGGAATAACATAAATAAATTGGTGTTCCATGTTTTTTATTTTTCTATTACTTATTAAACATGATGGAGTGCACTCGATTGGGAGCACCAAGGGACAAATGAATTATTATTGCCTCTAGGGGTGGTACATCTTCAATTAGGATCCTTATATATATTATAGGACCCTATATGACCAAAGGTGTGTTAAAAAAATTTCCATGATGCTAAATGGAGAACATGGAGAAAATGAGAGATTCAACTATGTCTAGATAATATCAAGTGTCTTAAAATGGAAGAATCACATCCTGTTTAAATCCTAACATAAATAAATGAATGTTTTCATGAATTGATTTCTAAGACATAAAAAATGACATATGTGACAATAAAATTGACATATTAGAGTTTCAAAATCAACTTTCTCTGAAAAATTATTATACATTTTTATTACCATACATAAATCAACTCATTGATTCATAATAGAAAGAAACCATTTATTATACCTTCCAGTGGACAAGCATTCAATAAAAAATATAACTTATCTTTTATAAACTATGATAAGAATCAGTTAAATATAATGAAACAATCATTGGTATGACCATATTTCTTTCTATTAATTAGTGTCTATCATTAAATATGATATTCTTAATTTAATTCATTCACAAAAAACATTCTCACACACTAAAATTCCATTATGAAAATATTAAAAAAATAATATCTCTTTTTAAATACATCTAATGTAGTTTATCCCCGAATGGCCCGAAGGCCTTATTTTTTATTTTAGTAGAGATAATCCCCCTTTTAAGGGTTGAAGGGGAACCCGTACATGACCCGTAGGCCCAAGGGACAAGGCCTAACATGACCCGAAGGCCCAGAGGAATACTATTCCTAAAACAAGACCCGTAGGCCCAACCCACTAGAGCTTCCCCTCTCGATCTTCTGCATCATTCATTGAATTTAGCTCCCCAGCTGCATTGCTGATCGGCTAGCCTTGCCCCGCACAAAGCTGGACGGTGCCTGGTCCTGATGGCGGTTTCTATACCCTCCCATTCTTCCAATCTGGTTAGCTCTGCTTCTAGTGACTTCTACTGGTGCTCTAATCTTCATCTGGGGCATTCTCTATGTGAAATGGTCTACTTCATGGTCTTCAATGTCCATAAGGCCCTGTGGACTGAAGGCCTTTAAAGGCCCAAAGGCCCTAATACCCGTAGTCCCAAACTGGTGGCCCGAAAGTCCAAATCAGGTGAATAGTCTGGCTGCTACAGTACTAAATAGTGTCTGCTACAGTCCCACTATAGTTCCTTCTACAGTAGTGCTACAGTCCCTAAGAAATTTGCCTCCACATGGTTTTGAACCTGGGTCTCTTGGATGCCAAGAGGGAACCATTACCACTTGGGTACATGCTTGTAGGAATTCTAATGTCCTTTAGCTATTTCTTATCACAATATATTCAATTTAAAAAAAAACAATTTGTATTACATTTAATTAGTAGATTAAGATCTAACCATGTAAACCTCTGGGCCTTTGTAACATTACCAAAAATTATGAAATCATGATTTTAAATATGTAATCAAAGAGCATCCCCTATGAAAATGTTATTGATACGTAATCTATAAAGGCGCATGTTGTGTTCTCGATCAAGATAATCACATCTCTATATAAACATTTCCCACCCAATAATTATTATATAAATTGTATGTATAACTATATTATTATTTTTTAGGACATTGAGTGACCAATACTGATTAAAGAGATTAGTTTAGTGTTTTGTATCTTATACATTTAAGAATCATTGAAAGAGACTGACCGAGATGATGAATACATAACATGACATTCATCCAATAGATGATCGCATTATATATACCTCATTCATGTAGCTAAAAATTTTACATGTCACTTAACTAAGCATGACCATGAATTACACTAATATACTTCATTCGACGTCTAGGTGTCCATCCTTATCATAAAAGAGAATAAATCCAATCATGTTTCAACTCCAACAAAGAGATTAATATGGATCATACCCACCCAAACATGATTACTCAAGCCTAAAGACAATAATAAGAAAGGTATCCATGTGTGAATGTTCTCATTCTAGGTAACATTAAAAACATAGTTAAAGGTAATTCATAACTAGCATACTACCCTATGTGTATTGATGAATGTATGAAATTCCATGCGATATAATTTAACATGCTGGTCAATAAAATAACTATTCCATTATGACATCAGGATTATTCCAATAACACTAATACTAAAATATTATCACAAAAAATACCCCATGATTATCATTTATTTTGGAAAATTAAAAGTCATACTTTGAAGGGATATTATCATAACACTGTTATCATAATATAAATTACATCACCCATGAATTACTAATTAAATATTGATTTTATTTATAATAAAATAACAATTTATTTTAACATAATTACATCCAATATGTCAATTTTTCTTATAAGAAGTGATTCAACATCACCCTCGTTATTTTTAAAGTGTAATGGTTTCATCAATGGATACACGACATTTTTATATATAACCATATAATAGATCATTATGTCTCCCTTCTCAATGATATCTTGAATTAGATGGAACCTGTTAAGGTTGTTTTCGGTACTTCGGTATGATTGTGTTTCGTTGGATGGAGAAATAAATTAATTGTTTTATATTAAATCTTTATTTCTCCCTCGATTATAGGAGAAGACACTTGTTTATTATTTTGATTATTAATATAGGCAACTTTCTTCCAAATAATATATTTATCATACAAGATCATGTCTTATGTAATGGGTTTTTAAGACACTTTCAAATGATATATCATGTATTTAGGAAACAATGAAAATGTATTATGATATCATATAAATATTTTTAGTTTGGAAATGACTATAAACAAGATAATTTATAGTGATCTCCTCCTCTTCACTAAAGACTAAGAACATATCATTAGATATTATTATGTACTACATGATGATCTTAATACAAATCTGGGGAATCTCCCTATGATAAATTGGTATCTACTTGTAATGACCAAAGAATGTGTGATATGAGGTTGATTAAACTACATGAAATACAAGATAGATCCCCTGGAGGTGGTATTCGGAATCCTATTGTTTCCATTATAACTCTTTAGAATGATATTTAATATTCATATGATTTGTTCCATGAAACATTGGTAAATGCCTCATTTTAGAGTTCTCCATGAAAAACCAGATAATAAATTAATGAGTATTTTTTTGATTTATTATAAGAAATGAATTATTTTAAAGTATATTGATCTTAATAGCAATTATAATGGTTGCCTTACCGATTTCATTCATTGATAATGATTTTTCCAACAACAACTTTACATAGTGTAATTTGAGATATAATTATCAACAAGTTTTATTTATTCAATATAAAATATGATAATTACCAAAAACACCCACGAATATTCACGTATACATGATATTCCTATATAATTTTTAGAAAACTAAACATTTTGATTGAATCATCCATCCTTATATACAAACATCCATTGTCATTACTAAATTACAAAATTGACAATTGCAACTTCAAAAACCTATCACACTCATTAACCACTTCATAAACATCGGGATATATTATATAAAAATCCTAAAAAATAAATCCTCTAAGGAATAAAATTTATGCACCTGTTTGATATATATCAATTTATAATAATCTACTATATAAATAAATATCTAAATTGACTTTAACATCGCGATTGGTTAAAATTAACCTATATATTAAATACTACAACTCCTAGGGATTTTGTGATTTTTTTTCAATGTAATTTAATCTTTATGATATTTAGTGTTACACAAAAAAATAATTTTATATTTTCCCCTATGTAACACTGATTTTATCTTATGTTACATTCAACTCATAGTTTGGTTTTTATTACACACAACACTGAGTTTTAATGAAACATGACATAGAATTCAAATATCATTATCCAATATGATGGTTGTAAAGTAGTCATTAGAATGGAAGTTAGGAATAAGATTAAATAAATTATGAAAATATGGTTTACACGTGTTTATAAAATTAATTATTTGTTTACTAATAAATTAAAAATGAATATAAAACCCTTTTTAAAATAGTAGGAAGACATTTTCCACAAAACTATTTTTATTCCTAAATATATGATTTTCATCAATAAATTAGAAAAATAAAATAAATATATTAATTTTATTTATATATAATATATTAAATTTAATGTTTAAAATTCATCTTATGAGTTTTGAATGAAAGAGAAAAAAATAAATCTGATTTTACGCTTAAAAACTATATTTAATGGAAGAACAGTTTTCTCCCCTTTTTGTGGAACATTTATTTTGAAATTAATTAATTTACAACATTTATAATATTTATGTGAACAACAAAACAATATTTTGGGAATGTGGAATATAAAAATTACCTAATGATGATTTTTTGGGTTTTTTGTGAAATCATTCTTCTTTTGGTTAATTTTGAAAAAAAGGGAATTTTATCTAAAAACTACATTTTTTATTAATTTATTTATGTTGTAAAATAATAATATAAATTGGTTTTAATGTATATTAAATTTATTTATAAATATATTACTATATTATCAGTCATTGTATTCAATTAAATATTGAAATTTAATACAATAATGTTTTATGTTTTATAGCATTTTCACATTAAAAAACTAATTTCATGTTGTGTCTCCTGCATACATACTAAATTAAAGTCTTCCACTAATATGAATGAAATTTGGAACAATAGATACCATCTATAGAATCAAAATATATCATATTATTTAATATTTTAATAATATTTTACTTACCGTAATAATTATTGAATGTTGATAAAATTAATTAAAGCCAGTAAGGCTAGAACAACTATTTACTCATTACATGTTTTTGTATTAAAATTAATTTTATAAACACATATTATTTAAATTTTCAGAAATGTAATTAATATTTATAATAAATTTTAATAAATTATGTACTTGATATCCTTTTTGTGATAATATTAATTGATAAATACATAAGGAAATAAAAGGATACAAGATACCTTGGTAAAAACTATAAAGATAAAACTAAGTAAACATAATTAGTTATGAATAAATTGATAAATATGTATTTATTTTTTGTAGTGGAAGTATATATAAGCCATTTAATACTTTCATCCATAATATTTCTATATTTGAGATGAGGAATTTTAATCCTCCAAATAGTGATTACATTGGGGATTATAGAAAATTCCACACCTCCTCCATTATAAATGGGAATTCCATCTCCCCACTTCTTCACACCCATAAAGCCATTTTGAAATACCAAAACAGGCCATAATCACCTCTTATATTCCCTAAACCAATTCTATTAATATAATTTTTCTATAAATCTGACCAACTATTGCCTTTGGTTCAAACCAAAGGGAGATACCAAAAGAAATGGTAACATTCATCAATGGAGATTTTTTTATTTCTTCCTCATAACACTAAAATTATATTTATAAAAATAATATATAAAAAACAATGTATCTTATATATACTATTATGTTGTTATTTTAAGGTTATGAAATTTAAAATAACACACTTTCATAAAATGGGTTACGAATTTGACAACCTTGTGTACGATAAACAATTGTCTCGGGTACTGATATTGTTCGTTTTTTCATTGCCAAATATTACGGTTTAGAATAAATGATGTAAATAATAATTAAAATAGATAAATATTATATTTAATATGATTTCATTCCTATTTAATTATTATATAACCCATATATTCATTCTTTCGAATGTTTTAGAATAAAATAACTTTGATCATCTGAATAGCGGACTACCACCTCACGAAGTGATTTGAATTGTTCATGATTTACATGAAATTTTTTAATAATGTGTTTAATATAATAACTTGAAATATATGAAAAAAATTATTTTTTAATGATGTATATATATGAATCTAAATTTCATTTACCTTTCATTCCTTAAATATGATACAAAAAGTGAAACATCATTCATAAGTATATATGGCTTATCATCTCATAAATGGTGACCTTCATTTCATATCACTAAATATTATGAATTACCCTAAATAATAATTTATTGGATATATATGATTTTTATTACATGGATTAAATTATTTAAATTAGTAAATTATTATCTGTGTAAGAGGAAAATAAATGACAAGTCAAAACAAATACAAAAAACAGTGTTGTTATTACCTGAAACACAACTTAACTAAAAATTGTTAATAAATAGGCAACAAAAGGTCAAAATAAAATCATATATGATATGATATATATATAGAAATATATATAATTATTATTATATAATACATTTATAATAAATTAATATTTATTATATAGTAAGTTTCAATGAGTATGATGGATGTCAAGACATAATGTGATGGATTTATGTATAACTCTTTACTTTTGTGAGACACATACTATATTCACCACATATTTATTATATGTGGTGTATAACAAGATAATTATTTTAAATTGTGATTATTATATTTATTTTTGGGTATTTTTACTTCCATTTTAGTATCTCTCCTTCATGGGGTTATGGTTTCAATGTTACCAAAGTGGTAAGGGTGCATTCTATCAATTTTGCATCTTGGGGGAACATATTTTGTTATTAACCAATATTCACTTATGAGGTGTATATGACAACCCTTTTACATGTTATGTCATAAATATAATTATTTTCATGATATTTTAAGAATCATTTATTTTTATCCTTACTTGGGGATTGTGTTTCAATGTTTCCAATGTTTTAAGAGTTTATTACAACAATATAATCATTTATCGTGATTGTTTATGACTATACTTCCATTGATGAAATATTGTTATACATATCTCAATAATTGTAATGAAATATATTCTCCTCTGGTTATTCATTATATCCTCATTTAATGGTTGCATTTTAAAAATATTTGGTACTAAATATTATTAAGAATTATTTTATGAAAATCTGAATTTTCCCTCTTTTATCAGAAATATTTTTTTTCCAAAAAAACTTTTTTCTAAAAATGATTTGAAAATAATTTTTAAATTACATTTTCTGATAAATTTCATGGAAAATGATTTTTAAATTTTTTAATATTTCAATATGAGTTTAAGATTTTTTTCAACTAATCTTTTATGTGTTATTATTGTTATTTTAATGTAGAAATGATTTGAAAATGTTTTCTATTTAAAATTTAAATGTTCAAAGAAGAGAGGATATTATAAATAAGAAAAATATAAAACGATATTTCCAAAAAAAGACCATATAATATTTGTGTTACCAATTCATTAGTGGGGATATGGTCGACGAATACCATTAATAATATTTCACTGAATGGTTAATGTTTTGATGTCATGTTTTTTAGAAATCCTTATATATTCAATGAGTTACACCATGGTGAAATTATTATGAAATCATATTCTTGAAATATATTATTATATGATTAAATGATTATGATACCCATTAAATTTCTTATATTATGATAGGAGGAATGTTTATGATCTTGTGGAATATATGTGTATGATTTTCATTACGTGATGGGTGGTACATATATCTCCCTCCAATTCATTGTGAATTTATGGATAAATCATCTGTATATATGTTATATGTGAACCCAATAACATGTTCACAATGATATGCACAGACATTATCACATGTTCAAAATGTCATGCTGGAACATAATTACATGTTTACAATGTTATGTGTGAAGATGATTACATGTTCAAAATGTCACGCGTGAAGTTTATTACATGTTCAAAATGTTATGGATGAACATTATTACATGTTCACAATGTTATTATTGAACCTAATTACATGTCCAAAATGTTATGGGTGAACCTGATAATATGTTCAAAATGTTTTCTGTTAACTTGATTACTTGTTTACATTGTCATCCATGAACATAATTACTTATAAAATATGTTATTTATGAACCTTATTACATGTTTATAGTGATATGTGTGAATCTAATTACATGTTAACAATGTTATGAGTGGACATATTTTTATTTCCCATACTAATATTTTTGGACCTGGTTCATGTCCCAAAGTTTATGAGAGGTAATAATTTTATTTCCTTAACATAATGAGTGATCATTTTCTATATATATACATGTTCACAATGTTATAATATGAAGTGTATGAAAAACATATATGTCTTATTTTGATATTATTCTCTCATGTCTCATGTTCTTTAATTATATAATCATTTAAGTCTTATGAACTCCAATATTTATTCCATGAGTCATTATTATGATTGTTGATATGCAGGGTATGATTTTCAAATGTTATTATCATTTTCTAATAAATTTATATTCATGTTATTATTATGTATCTCATTTATTTACCCAAAATAATCATCGATCTCACATTTTATTATGTTTATTTTCCCAATGTTATGAATAATGGTTTTAAGTAGGACAAATAAAGGGGAAGATCATTGTGGGAATCATTGGTGATCTTTCACCAGAATATAAGTTTGTGTTCCAAGCTTCCAAAGGTGCTAAATTTTTACGGTCCTTGAGTGTGTATTTGTGTATTTCAATGAATATTCGTATAGAAAGATTTAATATCCGTGTATGTTAATCCTAATCCACTTTAGTTGTATTCAAAGTAAATATCTATTCCACCTTTAGAAACTAGGATGATGAAACTTTTGTGAGATCCCTAGGGATATTTCTGAGGATATGTATAAGAATTTATTTAAGGATAAGTCAAATTATGAGTTAAATTATGTGGTTTCCTAGAAACGTATCCCTTTCTATATTATTTATGTGAAGATGGCTCTAGCAAAGATATACCTTGGTGTAAAAACCTCAAAAACACTATATAGAGTTATACTCTATTAGGAACTGGTGCATGATAATTGGCCTTGTTGCACATCAAATTTGACACTCCTATGAGATATTATGAGGAAAATAACAAGGAATTTATGAACCATCATAAAGTAAGGACGGATGATAATAGCCTATGAGGGAGCTTAGGTGTCTAAGATTATAAAATTTGTGTTATGATTGAGACATCGTATAAATTATTTTTCATTATCGTATGGTTTCCACTATAATTAGTTCTTCTCACACTATTATTTCTAGGATGTGTCAATGGAGAGAACCAGAATGAACTGGGTTAACATGGAATATGATGAAATATTTTTTTAAGAGAATCTAAATGGGATGATTAATTAATTGAATGACATTGTTCCCAACCATTAATCGCAGAGTATTATTATCAACACAAACCTTAACCAACTCTCTGTCTCACCACATATGATAAGGATAGAGTTCACAGAGTGTTTGGGTAATGGATACCATCGAGAAAGAATATTCAGTTTCATATATGCCAAAATGTTAAATAATCATCATGGAATCTGGTTGAGTAGTACTGGGAAATATGTTAAATGTGGAAGAGCATGTCATAATTCATGACAGTATTGAAATTTGATTAATGGGTCAGTTAATTAAATAGAGGGATAGAGTGTGCCAACTAATGCCCCACTGATGCCTTATTATTTCATGTTTATGTATTTTGGAAATTATTTTAATCAATGTACAAATAAAAAAGATCATTAAGGGAATAAAAAAGGTCATATGAGTATTGGTTTTTAAGATTATGATGAAGAAACTATAAATGACATATGAAAGGAAATTGGTATTAGAGAATGAGATCATATATCTTAATAAATTAGTTCATAAGAATTTTAGAATAATAGAGAATTTATTATCTGTAATTGAATAATAATTTTATATAAATCATTTAATATATATGTATTTTTTTTGTATTAGTTTTTTATAATGTATTTGAAAGGATAAGTTGAATGACGCTGATGGACTAAAAAATGATTTAACGGAAAGGTGAAATTCATGACAAAAAATGAATATGGGAATGATAACCCTTAATATGTTCTTGATTTTGAGAAAATCATTTTTATTTGTGGAAAAAGTCTCGATTGATATGGATAATATAAATTGGATAATATTTATGACCTTACAACAGTTAAATGATTCTTGGAAAATGTTGTTCACAATATCATATATGGAATTTATAAAAAAAAATTGGATTTAAGTGATATATTAAATAATATGAGTTATAATAAAGTAGTTAGTAAGAATTCATGTTTTCAATAAGGGTTTAAGGTAAATTATGGTTATTACCATGTATAAAGAGAATGTGTGATAAGGTGTTCACTTTTTTGGTATTTGATAATCAATTACAACTTTATGGTAAAGGATGATTATTTAATATATTTTTTTAAAATTTAGTGAACATTATTTTAATTTTGAATTTTTTATGGGTTATATGGTTTAAAATGAATGGAATGGTTTATGTTGAACTTTTTAAGAGTAATTAAATGTTAATGTTTTACTTCACTATATGATGATATTTTTATATTGGATAACATGTTCTAACAATTTATTTTTTATGATAACTGAAGACATACAAAATGAGTAATAATTATATATATGGATCATATGATCCATTAGTAATTTAAGGATAAATATTTCACCTACATTTAATAGAGTAGTGTATCAATTCGAAATTGATCATGGAAAAACTAGAGGGTGAGATTTTTCATATTAAATTGAATTAAATAGAGTATGTAAGTCTTCTTTTGAAAATTCCTCAATAGTAGGAAAGGGACTAGAAATTAAATTTTTTTCATGTTATCAACATTTTAGATGATATAAATAACCATTTCATTTAAATTTAGGTTATGTTTTTGTTTTCATTAACATTCATTTTATTTAATACTTTCTTGTGATCAATGATCATTATCATTCATTATAATTATTTACGCTGTTCTTCCATGTCCTAATCATTATTTCCTTCCAATGTTCTCTTATATGGAATCCAATTTATGATTTAATTTGGATAATAAATATGTTTCTAACTTTACCTATTAAAAGTAAGATTTATTATTCATTTTTATGATTCATTTTTCAATGAAGGTATTTTTTTCCTATGATAAAACCATTGATTGCTTACAAAAATTTCAAGGGAAAAATTCATTTTAAGAGGGGTAGAAAGTATCACCTCAATATTTTATGATTTATTTCAAGTGAATTTAATATTTTAAATATATAGTTTTACATGAAAAAATGATTTTGGATTTCATTACATGTAACAATTAATTTAGCATGTATGACATGATAAACAAAGTATGTCTTGTGTCACACACAACACTGAGTTTAATTGAAACATGAAAAATTATTGAATTTTTTTTTAATATGACATATTTCACATATATGTTGAAATTTATGTTTATAATAACATTAACTAAATTATGAAAATAATTTGTTAAAATGTATCTAAAATTATTTCTATAGTTATCAATTAATTATAACTGAATATAAAACATTTTCGATAGTAATTGTATATATCTTTCTAGAAAAAAGCATTTAGTCAACACAATTTTTTTCTTCACACAAATTAATTAAAAAACCAAATTTAAATAATTATAATAATTATATTTATATATTATATGATAAATATAATTTTAAAATTCATCATATGAGTTTTTTAGGAATGAGATAAGAATAAATACAATTTTATGACTTGAATTGTTTTTTCTAATGAGCAGCATTGTCAACTTTTTATAGTGTACCTATTTTAAATTTAAATATTACCTTTTTAGATTATTTACTTGAATAAATAAACATTATTTTTTAAATTTTAATATTAAATTTTTCTTAGCTTTATTTTTTGGGTTTCTTCTAAAAATTTTCATTTATGTTGAATAGTGAAAAATATAGAATTTTAATTAAAAACCGAGTTTTGATTTAATTTTTTCACAACGTTAAATTAGGTATTAAATTGTTTTTAAGGTATAATAAGTTTAATAACCAATATATTTATCATATTTAGGTCATTGGTATAAATTTAAAATTGAAATTGGATACAAAAACATGGAAAATCTATGAACATTTTCACATTAAAAACATGCTTGCTCACTGTGTTTCTGAGATTAATTTTAAATTTAATTCTTACACATTTGTGATTTGAAATTATAAAAATTTATTATATATTGGGAATAATAATAAATTAATATATTTAATGGGGTCGAAAAATGTTTTTACCATAAAAGTACTAAAAATATTGAAAATTAATTAACCCTAATAAGGTTAAAACTTGTGTTTTCAGATTATTAGTGTTTTTATTAAAATTAATTTTATAGATATATTGAATTTTTAGGAAATGGATAGTATATTATTTTTATAATATTTAAGTATAAATTACCTATTGAATATATTTTTAATAATAATCTTAATGTATAATTTTCATAGGTAATCAAAAAGACACAATTTACCTTGTTAAAAAATATAAAGATACAATTGATTAAACCTAATACTATAGAATAAATTGATAAAAAAATGTATTTATTTTTATTTTTGAGTTTTTTATCGATAAATTCATCCATAACCTCTTTTATTGTTCTATTGTTCATGAACAAGACGTAAGTGATACCTCCCAATTGTGAATATGTTTGGATATTTACAAGAATGCCCCTCGTCCTCCATTATAAAAGGGGATTTTCAATCCCCATCTCTTAAGACCTATGAAGCCGTTTGGGTAGAAAAATAAACAGAAATAAACACTTCCAAAATTTCCACGAATTATAATATAAGCCTTAAATTTTTAATAAATTCAAACAAGTAAGGCCTTTTGTAAAAACTAAAGGAGATACCTAAAGAAGAGGCAATGTTCATGAACAAATGATTTTGTTTTATTTCATCCTAAATCCCTTTAAATTAGATTTATATTATGATAATATAAAAACCTTAGTATCGTAAATATATTTATATGTCGTTTTGTTATGTATATGACCTAAGAATATGCGCACATCTATATGTTTTGTTATGAAATCATCATTCATGTGTATGGAAGATTATCGCCTCCCGAATTGATGTTATTTGTTTTTCAATTACAACCATTCAAGGATAGAAATAATGGTAGAAATAATATTTAAATATGATATATATTATATTAATTATTTAATTATTTTTTTCGTATTATTATATAACACATAAATTCACAGATTCCAAATTGTGGGAATATGATAACATTATTTGTGTGTAAGGTGGACTACAACCTCACTAAGTGATGTGATTCATTCATGCTTTATATAGAATATATTGAGGATGGTTTTAATATAATTATGTGACATATATGAAATAAAATTATACTATAATGATAATATATATATATATATATATCATTTACATGTCTTTCATTCAATATGGTACAAATGGAAATGGTGTTCATTCGAACGTATGGCCTACCATCTCCATGAATGTTTCACTTAATTTCCTATCACTAGATTTTATAGAATACTATAAATATATATATAATGGATATATATTATATTTATATCATGTTTTACATTGTGTAAGATAGAAAATAATTATCCAAGTAATAGGGAAAAAATAACAAGTCAAATCATATACAAAATAGCCAAGGGGTGTTACCCCAAATGAAACTTTAACACATAATTATTAATAAACAATTAAAAACTTCATATGAAAATAATATATGACCTGATATATATAATTATTATTCTTTAATATAATTATAATATGTTTATATTTATTTGAAATATGGTTTAATGTGTAATATAGAAGTTAAGTATAATAGTAAGGGATTTGCGTCTCAGTTTTTACATCTGGAGATACAAGCTACGTTCCCCAAAACATTCTTCTATGTGGTTTTTACACATAACATGAATGAAATTTACCATTATTACAATTTTTTGTTATTAAAATATCTATTTTATTATCTATCTTTCATGGGGTTACATTTTTAAAATTACCAACAAGATAAAAGTGTTTTACCTTAAATTTGTTTCTTTAAAAGAAATATTATGTTATGCACCTATATTATTTTTGGTGGGGAATAAACCAACCATTAGAAAAGTTATATAATGAATCTAATTATTTTAATGACATTTTAAGCTATATTTAATTTCAATTTTTCATGGGGATTATAATTCAATGTTACCAAAGTGGTAAGAGATTTTTGTAATAATCTCATCATTTATCATGTTTGTTTACCATCATGCTTCCTTTATTAAAATATTATGATCCATATTTTAATAATTTTAATGAAATTTTTTATTTTTTATTTATTCATTATATAAACATTTAATGGTGTGATTTTTCAACTATTATCTTCTTAATATAATTATGAATTTTTTTATGAAAATCCATCTTTCCCCCTCTTCTGTTAGAAATTGTTTTTCTTGAAAACCCCTTTATTCTAAAAATTTATTCAAAAATGTTTTTAAATTATATTTTAATATAATTTTCATGTAAAAGGATTTTAAAAATATTTATGTTTTTAAATGTGATTTTATTTTTTAATGCATCTTTTATTCATTTTCAATGATAATTTAAAATTTTCTATACAACAATAATAATTTTTCTAATAATAAAGGATATATTCATCATGAAATATAATAAATGATATTTGAAAATTATTTTTTATCTAAGATGAAATCCATTGGATTTACTTATTCCTTAATGGGTATATTATCCCAGTATACCATTCTTATTCTTTCGTTAAACGATATAGGTTTTGATGTCATAATGGTTATGAAATATGTTTCTATTCTATGTGTTACACCATGATGAAATGTTTATTAAACCCACTCATCCTCATCGGTTATTTTGTGATGAAATATTTAGGATTCCCATTTCATTTCATGTGTTATCATATGATTAATTTTATGATCATGAGGAACACATGTGTATACAGTCTATTATGTGGTGGGTAGAACCTATATCTCCATCAAATGCATTAGGTAATGCTGGATAACTCATTAGTATATATGTTATAAGTGAACATTATTTCATGTTCACAATATTATATTTGAACCATATTACATGTTTACAATGTTACGTGTGAACCTGATTACGAGCTCATAATGATAAGGGTGAATCTAATTTAATTTTCACATCATTATGTGTAAACCTGATTACATGCTGAAAATGTTATATGTGAACCAGATTACGTGTTCAAAATTCTTGGTATAACCCTGATTACATGTTCACCGTGTTATTAATGGAACAAATTACATGTACATAATTTTATTCGTGAACATAATTACATGTTCAAAATGTTATGCATGAACCAAATTACATTTTTATAATGTTATTCCTGAATATGATAACATTCTCACAGTATTATTCATGAACCTGATTACATGTTCATGCTATTTTATGTGGACCTATATTTCATGCCTATAATGATATGTTTAGAGTCGGTTATATGTCCATAGGTTTATTTAGGGTCCTAATTTCATGTCCCCAACATAATGAGTGCAACGCTTTCTATATATACATGTTCACAATGATATAATCTGATGTGTTGACCAAATTCGATGACCTATTCTAATGTTTTTTTCTTTATGTGCAATGTTCTTTGATTACATTACCATTCAAGTCTTGTGATTTCCAATATTTATTACATGACTCATGATCATGATCATTGATGTTCAGTGTATGGTTTTCAAATTTTATTATCATGTTCTCACACCCTTATGATCTGATTATTCTTATGTAACTCCATTATTTACCCTTAACAAGAATTTGAGATAACTATTTCTTATATTTCTTTTCCCCAGGTTATGAAGAAAGGTTATATAACATCCCAGGTAAATAAAGAAGAAGTCATTTTCAAATTTATTAATATTATTTATTTAAATATTAATTTTACTTTAAAGGGGTTGCTATGTTCGTAGCGTACCCGATACGCAACAATGAGTTTCTTTGAAATCTTACGTTGCACACTAATAATATAATAATATTTTATTAAATGGTAGTTGAAACGTAGCCATAGTATTGGAGTTAATGAATAGAAATAACTAAAATATGATTATATGTATTTTTTAAATGTTTTTACATTTATCCAATAAATGATAAAGGCTTAAAATAAGAAAAAAAATTCAATTTTAGGCATAGATACTCTAATATTCACTAAAAGGTCGATTTATCTCCTTTTGATGGTGACACCTCATTAAAATTTTTTTTGTCACTCTTATACATTCTATTGGACCAAATAAAACCCTTCTTTAGAATCGGGACTTCAAAATTTACTCTGTGTATGTTTTGGTATTTTCCAATAAAGTTTATTTTTTATTGAATAGTGAAAAATGTTGTATTTTAATTCAAAACCACATTTTAATCTAATTTATTTATATGATTAGATTATCTTTTGAATTTGTTTTAAATTGAAATTAGAATATATTGTTACCATTCAATCCAATTTTGGTCATTGGAATTAATTTCACTTTGAAATTTGACTTAAACTAGTGTCAATCTTTTGATATATATTGTTTCTAAAAAACACGCTATTTGTTTTGTCAACGAGAATTAATTATTAAATTAATGAATGCACCTTATATTTTATGAATTTTTTAAAATAGACATCATTTTTGAATTCGGAATATCAAATATATCTTACGGTGATTATTTGGTATTTTTCTGAAAAACGTCAATTTTTTATGAATAGTGAAACCACTAAGTTGTAGTTAAAAACTGATTTTTCGTTTAAAAAAACATTAGCTATGTGAATTTAATTTGAAAAATACTACATACATGGTTTTCATTAGTATGTAAAATGGGGTTCCATGGGATGAAAATATTTTTTGGTGAATAATAACTTTGAAGTTTTATTAATTGCGATTAATAGAAATTAGTGTAATTTAAGGTAAAACTAATGTTATAATAATATGAAATCACCACTAAAATTTTCATGAACTTATTGGATGAGTAATTTCCGACAGTTAAAATCCATGGGTTGATTTTTGGGACCCCATTGAGAAACATGGGTAAGATAATGACATTGATACCTTTTATTTAAAGTAAAAATAAAAATGTCACAAACATGTATTGTTTTACTAAAACAATTATTACATTGGGTTATATAATTGATATATTTGACTATAAATATTAATTATAAATCTAAAAATATTTCCTATAACATTTTAATTTTTTTATAATTTTTAGACATCAAATAAATAAAATTATTTATGACACAATGATGATGTAGTGTTTACGTTATTAATGAATGATTTAAAAAAATAAGAAGATAATGTATAAAATAATATCCAAAACTTGTCTAATTATTATTGGATGATTTTATTTCGAACATGGAAAACCTAATATTTGACTTTAATAATTTTTGGACATTTAGAAACCGAGAAGCATTATATAATAAAATAATTGTTTCATGCTATCCAAAATGGCCCATCCTCTCGCTTATAAAAAGACCCAACTTCCAACCCATTTCTCACACTTCTCATGCCCTTTGTCTCGTCCAAACTATACAAAATTAAGTTCCCAATATCCCTCTATTAACCCTAGAAGCCTTACCCTTGGAAGAATCTCATCAAGAAACACATTGGGTATAAACCAAGAAGAGTTACCCAATTTAAAGATAATGTCTTCTCTTATGTTATTTTGTTTTAGTTTTCTTCTCCAACCCCCTAATCTCTTTTTATTACATTATTTTGTAAAAACACCAATATATTCAATATAATAGGATGTTATTATGTGAATTATTCGAGCTACACTTATCCACACCTCCGTCTATTGGTTAAAGAACATACTGTTTCTGTGGATGGCGAATTACTGTCTCACAAAATGATGATTGTTCAATATTCTCTTAACACCATTCTTGTTGGACATTTAGATGTCAATATATTTATATATGATATATATTAGTTTTATTTTTTCCTTCTTATTATGTATTTTTCATTTATGGAATACCTTTATGGTTTTCATAATGGATAAATGTGATAATTTCATTTTTGGAAGTGCGGACTGCCGCCCCCTCAAGTGATTTGAATCATTAATGCCATATGTGGGACATATAAAGGATGGAGTTAATAATATTTTATATGATATTATACTGTAATTATAATGTACCTTTATATCATAATTTTTTCATTTCATTAAATTAGAAATAGAAATGAAAGTGGCGTTCATGCGTACGTACGACTTACCGTCTCCATGAATGGTGCATTTCATTTCATATCTCTAAATGTTAGGTACTATTATAAATACATGTATATGATGGATATATATGATATATATGATATCAATATAATTAATATCATTCCAGATATAATGAACCTTTTACCACATGAACAACATGTAATTTTAAGAAGTCCATTTTTGACTTAAGTACCAAATATCGACAAAACGAACATTATTAACATAAATGATTACATAATGTTTATAACCTGGAAATAAGTGATATAAATGGTATAATAAATTTGAAAAAGAATGTTCAGAAAGTAGAAATTAACATTAGTTTATTAATTAAGATATTAAAGAGCAATCGATTCAAGTTGGACACGAGGTAAGGGACTTCGTCTCAATCTCCTTTCGTTGAGGCATATTTTGTTTTATACCCAAAATTATATTATATGGTGTATAAAACCCTTTTAATTTTACTTTTATTCAAAAGGAATATTTTCTCTACGAAGAGTTTTACTAAACGACAAAATGTATGTTTTCATTTTAACGTACGCGGTGAAAACGACATTTCTGCCGTCGCGAGTATTATTTGATCTTTGTCTTCCTTAACAAGCCGTAATGTTTTTAAAAGGAAAATAAATATAATTTACTTTTTATGTATTTTGGTGTAGAAAATGGTTTTTATAATGGATTTGATATGTCAATATATTGTGATTGAAATGTGGAAATATTTTATTTCCTTTATATTTTTTGTATGTGTTATAATTTTATAATGGTACTTGAACATTTTATGGGTGGTTACGTGATTAACCAATTGACGGTTAGTTCCGAGAAAACCAGGATGGGTGGTTACGTTATAACCTCCAATGAATTGGGTATGTAATTCGGTCGTGTGGCTATTCCATTTAGTGATATTTGTCGAAGTCAATCGTATGGTTATTATGTTTATGTATGTTTATGTCCCAAGTTACCTTTTTATGTTATGTGTTCTTTATATGGGTTTTATGGTAATATTTTGGTTGCAAAAGGGTAATAAATTATCTTTTATTCAGTTAAGAGTATTTACGACTTCATAAAGGTGAAAATTATTATTTATGATAAAGTATTCATGGTCTACTTTTTGTTTTGAAAAGATAACAGTTTTCCTTCTTTGTGTATCCCTTTCTGAGATTTTTATGCTCAACCCGTGTTTTTGAAATGTTTTTCACAGGACATAATGTGGAATAGGGAAAAGGATGGGATCAAGGAAAAGTCATGCAGTCTTAAACAAGGAACTAGACATGACTCTTTTTTTTCAAGAGTTCAAGTTTTGTAATAAAAATAGAAACTGTGTAGAAGTGTATACTTTTTAATCATTTGAGAAGTAATAGTAATTTCCTAATTATCTACAACTCTAAACTTGATAACATCCTCAATGTGAATTAATCATTTAATTCAAGATTATGTAATGTTTTATGGAAGGGTCCTTATATTTGGAATCAAAGTTCTGTTTAGATAACTTTATGAGTTAGGGTATTGTTAAATTAATATCCATAAATTAATTTATGTTATTATTGAAATCATATAGCATTTACATATTACCATGTTTCTTCGTCTATGATATGTCTGTTTTATGAACGATTTTTCATAATGGAAACAGAGCATCTTTTCTGGGAAGGTATACAGAGGAAAATGACCTTCTCAATCAGCAACCATAGATGGTCAGAATCAAAATTGAGTAGTTTAATGCAGTGATGGCTCAGTTGGATTAGGTGATAAATTGTGGTTGTTTTTATTTTTGATATTTAGGTTTATTCTAAAAATTAAAGAGGAACATGAAAGTCATTTATAGGTTGTCTAACAGACCTTAAAATAAAAGAAACTATATGGGAAATTCATCAAGTGTGAGTTTTGGTTACAAAAAATTTCTTTCCTTGGTCACATAGTTTCAAAAAATGGCATAACTATTGATCCTGTTAAAACGAAAGTTGAGGAAGAATGGCCCAAACCCACAAATATAACTGAGATCCATAGTTTTCATGGTTTGGAAGGTTATTACCAGAGGTTTGTTGAAACTTTTTCATGGTTATCTAGTCCAATGACTAAGTTAACTTGGAAAGGTGTTAAGTTCATCTGGTCAAAATAATGTGATGATTGTTTTCATAAATTGAAAAGAATATTGGTGAATGCTCCAGTTTTGGAACTTCCTTCTAGAAATAGTGAGTTTGTTATCTACAGAGATGCTTCATTGATGGGACATGGTTGTGTCCTTATGCAGAATGATCAGGAAATTTCTCATGCTTCACGTCAGTTGAAAACTCATGAGTTAAATTACCCTACACATGATTTAGAATTTGATGATGTTTTTTTTCTTTAAAAATATGGAGGCATAATTTCTATGGAGTAAAGTGTGGAATATATACCGATCAAAAAAGATTAAAGTATATATTCACTCAGAAAGAATTGAACATGAGATAGAAGATATGTATAGAATTAATCAGTGATTATGATTGTATAATTCATTACTATCCGGGAAAAGCAAATAAAGAGGATGATTCTTTGAGTCGAAAAAGTAATTCTTCATTAACCATGCTACATTTGGAACAAGATCCTTTGGGTTTTGAATTGATGAAATTTAGCATAAAAGTTGTTGGGGCAGGATGTTCTTCTATTTTGTTTTAGGTGTCAGTGAGATCATCTCTATCAGAAAGAAATAATAAAGCGTAGAAGAAATACAGTGGGTTGCAAAAAAAGGTAGAGCATGTTCAGAAGGGTACATTTCCTGAAGTTAACATTGATAATGATTGTGTTCTGAGGTTTGGGAAGATATTTTTTGTGCCTTATGATTCAAAATTGATGAATGAGTTGTTATGTGAGGCTCAGAGTTCCCCATTTTCAGTTCCTTTTGGTAGTACTAATATGTACAGTGATCTGCAAGAGTAGTACTGGTGGGATGGAATGAAAAGAGATATTGCTGATTTTATTGTGTAGTGTTTGACTTGTTAGTAGGTTAAGGCAGAACGGTAGTTACCAAAAGGGATGCTTCAGTCTTTACCAGTGCCAGAGTGGAAATGGGAAAATATATCCATGGACTTCATTGTGTGATTACCGAAGACATCTCAAGGTAATAATGCAATTTGGGTTATTATTGATTGATTGAATAAATCTGCTCATTTCCTCCCTATTCGAGATATATTCTATCTAGACCAACATTCTCGGTTGTATGTTTAAGAGATAGTCAAGTTACAGGGAGTTTCCCTCTCCATTGTATCTGATCGTGATCCCAGGATTACTTCTAACTTTTGGAAAGGCCTTCAGAAGTCATTGGGTACTGAATTAAATTTTTGTACATCTATTCATCCGTAATCAGATGGGCAGTTAGAATGAGCAATTCAGACCTTGGAGGATATGTTACGTTCTTTCAGGATGGATTACCAGGGAAGTTGGAACCAACATCTTTCTTTGGTTGAATTTTCTTATAACAATAGTTTTCATTTCACTATACAGATGGCTCTGTTTGAGGAATTATATAGTAAACGTTGTCGAACTCTAGCTTTATGAGATGAAGTAGGGGAAACGAATCTGATGGGACCTGAATTGGTAGAAGTGATGGAAGAAAAAGTTTATTTGATTCAGAAGAAAATGAGAACAGCTCAGAGGAGGCAGAAAATTTATGTGGATAACCGGAGTAATGATCTATCTTTCGAGGTAGGTGATCATGTTTTTCTAAAAGTTTCTCCATGGAAAAGTGTGATGTGTTTTAGCAAGAAGGGAAAGTTGAGACCGAGGTTCATTGGACCTTATGAAATCCTGTAGAAAGTTTGATCAGTTGCATACAGAGTGGCATTACCTCCAGGTTTTTCCCAGGTACACAATGTTTTTCATGTTTCGATGTTGAGAAATTATATGCCAGATCCATCTCATATTTTGAGCCCAAAGGTAGTTCAGTTGGTAGAGAATCTCTCTTATGAAGAACAACCCGTCCATATTCATGACCAAATATAGAAAGTGTTGTGAAATAAGGTAATTTATCAGGTGGAGGATTTATGAAAAAACAATGTGGTTGAAGAGACAACGTGGGAATCTGAAAATACTATGATGGATAAATACGCCCACTTATTTTGATAAATGAATAAAATTAGGAGGACATAATTATCAAAAGGGGGAAGGATGTAACATCCGAGGTAAATAAATAGTAAGACATTTTCATATTTTTTAATATTTGTTAATTAAATACTAATTTTACTTTAAAGTGGTTTCTATGTATGACAGCATACCCGATACGCAACAATGAGTTTATTTGAAATCACACGATGCACACTAATAATATAATAATATTATTTTAAATGGTAGTTAACACGTAACCATTGTATTGGTGGGAATGAATAGAAATAACTAAAATATCATAATATATTTCTGTTAAATGTTTTTACATTTATCCAATAAATGATAAAGGCTTCAAATAAGAAAAGAATTCAATTTTAGGCATAGATACTCTAATATTCAGTAAAAGGTCGATTTATCACTTTTTGATGGAGAACCCTCTTTAAAAATAGTTTTGGCCACTCTTATATATTCTATAGGATCAAATAAAATCTTTTATTAGAAATGGGACATCCAAATTTACTTTGTGTATGTTTTTGGTTTTTTCCAATGAAGTTCATTTTTTAATGAATACTGAAAAATGTTGTATTTTAATTCAAAACCTCATTTTAATATAATTTATTTATATAATTATATTATATTTTGAATTGGTTTTAAATATAAATTAGAATATATTTTTACCATTTAATCCAATTATAGTAATTGGAATTTATTTCACATTGAAATTGGACTTAAACTAGTGTCAATCTTTTGATATATATTGTTTCTAAAAAACACGCTATTTGTTTTGACAATGAGAATTAATTATTAAATTAATTAATTAAAATTATATGTATTGAATTTTGTAAAATAGCCATCATTTATAGAATTTGGAATATCAAATATTTCTTTGGGTGAATTTTTGGTATTTTTCTAAAAAAATTCAATTTTTGATGAATAGTGAAACCACTAAGTGGTAGTTAAAAAACTGATTTTTCATTTAAACGAAACATTACCACATCTAGGAATTGAATTTCAAAAAATACAACATACATGGTTGTTATTAGTAAGTAAAATGTGGTTCAATGGGATTAAATTATTTTTTTGGTGAATAGTAACTTTTATGTTTTATTAATCACGATTAAAGGAAATTAGTGTAATTTAAGTTAAAAATAATGTAAAAATAATATGAAATAACCTTTACAATTACCTACACTTATTGGATGAGTCATATACAACCATTAAAATCCATGGGTCGATTTTGGGGACCCCATGTAGCCACTTGGGTAAGATAATGACATTAATACCTTTTATTTAAGGAAAAAATAAAAATATAACAAACATGTATTATTTACTAAAACAATTTTTACATGGGGATATATAATTTATATATTTGACTATAAATATTCATTAGAAAGATAAAAAGATTTCCTAAAACATGGAAAAATTTTATAATTTTTAGACATAAAATAAATAATATTATTTTTGACACAATGATGATGTAGTGTTTACGTCTTTAATGAATGATTTAAATATATAAGAAGATATTGTTTAAAATAATATATAAACCCTATCCGATTATTATTGGATGATTTTATTTTGAACATGGTATACTATATCTTCAACTATAATAATTTTTGGACCTTTAGAAACAGACAATCATAATATAATAAAATAATAGTTTCATGCTTTCCAAAAGAGCCCATCCTCTCCCTTATAAAAAGACCCCACTTCCTACCCATTTTCCCACTTCTCAAGCCATTTGGATCGTCCAAAATATACTAAAATAAGCTCCCAATACCCATATCTTCATCCTAGAATCCTTAACCTAGGCAAAAATCTCTTCAAGAAACCCTTTTGGTTCAAACTAAGGGGAGTTATCTGATTTAAAGGTAATGTCTTATCTTGTGTTCTTTTGTTTTATTTTTCTTCTCCATCCACCTAAACTCTTTTTATTGATCTATTCTGTAACAGCACCAATATATTAAATATAACCGGATGTTTTTGTTAGAATTATTCGAGCTACGCTTACACAAACCTCCATCTAATTGATAATGAACATACTGTTTAGTGGATGGTGAATTATTGCCTAACGAAATGATGATTGTTCAATATTCCCTTAACACCATTCATGTTGGCCACTAAGATGTTGTTGTTTTTATATATGATATATATTATGTTTATTTTATTTATTATGCTTCTGTATTTTTTATTTATGGCATACCTTTATGTTTTCCATAATGGATAAACATGATAATTTCATTTTTGGAAGTGCGGACTACCGCCCCCTCAAGTGATTTGAATTGTTAATTCCATATGTGGCATGTATAAAGGATGGAGTTAATAATATTATATATGATATTATACTATAATTATAAAATACCTTTATATCATAATGTTTTCATTCCATTAAATGCGAAATAGAAATGAAAGTAGCGTTCAAGCGTACGTACGGCTTACCGTCTCCATGAATGGTAGATTTCATTTCTTACCTCTAAATGTTATGTAATATTATAAATACATGTAAATTCTGGATATATATGATATATATGATAACCAAATCATGAATATAATTATGGATATAATGAACCTCTAACCACATAAACAACACGTAATTATAGGAAGTATATTTTTACTTAGGTACCAAATATCAACAAAATGAACATTATTAACATAAATGATTACATAATGTTTATATCATGGCAATAAGTGGTATAAAAGGAATAATAAACTTGAAAATGGTTCTTAAGAAAGTAGAAATTAACATTAGTTTATTATTCCGGAGATTAAAGAGCGATCGAGTCATGTCGGACATGAGGTAAGGTACTTCGTCTCAATATCCTTTCATTAAGGCATATTTTGTTTTATACACAACATTATTTTATAAGGCGTATAAACCCCTTTGAATTTTAATTTTATTCAAAAGTAATATTTTCTATATGAATCATTTTTATAAAGGACAAAAATTATGTTTCCTTTTTAACGTACGTGGTGACAAAGACCTTTCCACCTCTGCGAGTATTATTTGATCTTTGGAGTCCTTAACAAGTCATAATGTTTTTAAAAGGAAAATAAATATCATATACAATTTTTTGTATTTTGGAATTGAAAATGTTTTTGATAATGGATTTGATATTTCAATATATTGTGATTGAAACATGGAATTGTTTTCTTTCATTTGTATTTTTTTTAAGTGTTATGATTTTATAATGCCACTTGGACATTTGACGGGTGGTTACAGGATAAACCAAATGAAAAGTGGTGTCGTGATAACCAAGACGGTTGGTTACGTTAAAACCTCCATTGCATTGGGTATGGAAGTTGGATTTATGTCTATTCCATTTAGTGATATGTGTGGAATTCGACCGTATGGTTATTCCATTTATGTATGTTTATGTCCAAAGATACCTTTATATGTTTTTTGTTCATTATATGGGGTTTATGGTAATATTTTGATTAAAAAATGGTATGAAATTATCTTTTATTTAGTGAAGAGTATTTACTACATCATAATGGAGAAAAATATTACTTATGATAAATTATTTATGGTCTATATGTTGCTTTGAAAAGCTAACAGTTTTCCTTCTTTGTGTATCCCTGACTGAGCTTTTTATGCTCACCCCATGTTTTTGAAATGTTTTTCACATGACATAATGTGGAATAGGGTCAATGATTGGATCGAGTAAATGTCATGTTGTCTTAAACATGGAAGTAGACATGACTCTTTTTTTTTCAGATTTCATGTTTTGTAAAAAAATCGAAACTGTGTAGAAGTGTCTTCTTTGTAATCTTTTGAGATGTAATAGTTATATCCTAATTCTCTAATACACTAAACTTGAAAACATCCTCAATGTGAATTATTCATTTAATTCAATATTAAGTAATGTTTTAAGGCTGAGTCCTTATAGGTTACATGTAAGAGTATTGAAGGGGATGACCTTTAAGGGATATATTAACGATATTTCACCAGACCAGAAGATTAGGTTCCATATTTTCAATGTAAATAAACAATTAATGTAATTTAGAATGTATCCATGTAATGTAATGATTATTAATCTAAAAATATGTAATTTCCATTTATTTAAATCCAGGTTCACAGTAAATACCATAAATTTGATCATTATGAAATATTAATAAAAATTAGCACAATTCTTATACCATAACTCAAATTTAATCATTATGAAATATTAATAAAGGACATGATTAAGTGAAAAAATATCCATTTTTATATCATATCCCCAGGATATAGTAAAAAGGTTACACTAATTCAACATTAATATAACCATACCCAATAGGGTATGATTCCTCCTCTCATACACACCACTCCACAGTGGTGTTGTAGGAATTGTGAGTTGTTGAAAAATTATACATAATTTCAAATGACCAATGAATAATTTTCTCAATTATTCACTCTCTAAATCTGATTGATGAATCCTAATAAATTTTCCTAGTTTATTCCATACATCATTTGGAATTATTTGAAATGTAAAAAATTTTCATATTGATATCTCATTAGAAAAACATAACCATAGTAATTTGTAAAATTTATGAAGTACATAAACCTACTAATATATTTAATACCCATTTATCCAGAAAATCACTATATATTAAATCGAACACTACATTACCCCTTTAATATTTTCAACTAAAATTTAGTTTTTCATTTTTTCAAATTTACACTGTTCATATTTTTCAAATTATTCACATTAAAATGGTTCATATAGATCATATATTTCAGATATTTATATGTTTTTATCTTTTATATGTCTAAGGGGACAATTAAAAAGTGGATGAGGATAGAATCAACCATTAACATATTATTTTATATTTTATAGAAAATATTATCCTTACTCGGAATATATAAATCATCAACCGTATTCTTGATTTTATAAAATATTTCATTTATATATACATACCAACTCTTTTTTCATAATGTGAATGAAAATACCATTGTGTACAATTAGGATATAAAAATAAAATTTCTATATAATTGGAATCATATCCCAAGTCTAAAATAATAGAATTAATCCATTTGGAATAATTTTATCAAAAGATCCTACCTCCAATGAAAAAAATCATTCTCCATTTCCAATATATATTTTATTCACCTTTATTCAATTCATTATTATATTTGAGGTTATGTTTGTAAGAAAAAATATGTGGGAAAAATCAGTATCTAATACCCTTGATTCAGAGTTATAGAAACCAATCTCTATAATAATTACATTCAAATACTCAGAACGCTTCCCTTTGAGAACACTTCTTCAATTTTAGATAAAAATCACAAATTGTTTTATGGGTAATACATATTAGTTATCTCATAATAATAAACATGTTGCTTACCATATTTTACAATGAATTCATATCTATATATGGAAATAATTTTTTAAATATATATATATATCAATCATTTTTTATTAAAATTTTCCCATTAAAAATGATGACCATATATATCATATCCATTTAGTGAGCCAAAATCCATATTTAACTGATATAACGAGTATATTATAGTAATTACCTCCCAGATTTAGTAATTTTGGAAGAAAAAATTCCAATAATATCACATATGACCAATGTATAGTTTAGTGGAAAATTATTTTTGTAAATCCATTATATGGATATGAAATCAAAAACATTTGTTTGGTATCCTAACTCTTAGGGTTTCATAGCTATGTTTCACCGAAAACATACAATAATATTTTGTGTCCTAACTATTAGTGTCATTCATTAACACATTTCATTATAGAAGACAATCCATGGTAACCCTACAATGGCAGTTACATGATCGAGTTATTAACTAGTGTTTTCCTGGTAAGGAATCTCAGACAATGTATTTAGGAGGATTTATATTAATGTCTCACCAATATGATAAAAAATTATATCATATTAAATTTATAAGTATTTAATCACATTTAATATTTATTATCTCATATTTCATTCCTTTATGTATACGTGATTCTATAGATTTAGTATTTGAATCCCTATTCCATCCGCTGAATAAATATGTTCAAACTATAGGAATTACTAAATCCTTAAACAACCCATAGTTTGTGTCACTCATAATGAATAGAATCCAAAAATATTGATACATATTTGAATGCATCCTATACATAAGGGAATATAAAATTTAATGTATGCATTTATAATTATGTCATACTTATAATATGTATTTGAGTAAGCTAAGATCCACAAATATTTAATCCATGAAATTTTTGAATATGGCATAACCTTCTAGGATAGTGGGAAGTATAATGAAATATTTATTTAAACATAGATACTTTACTCATGAAGCCATTCATATAAATTTTAATATTGTTTTAAAGTAAATAATGATACATATAAGGTTTCCCATACATATATTATATTTGTTTCAAAGGATAAACCTTTACATATGGGTCCAAACATACGTAAATGTAATTATCCCACAATGTATAAACTCTTATGTATTTCGTAACCCATATATAAGTGTAAATTTCATATAGAGTAATGATAAATCACTAACATATAGTATAATCATATCCTATGACATATTTTATGACACTATTATAACCCAATCAGCGGTTTTTTGAAGAACCCTATATTTAGTTATAACCTTCCATATCTCATATCATAGATTAAATTAGAGAAACACTATAGTATATTTCATATATCATACTCTTTGATATATTAAATTAAAACCCAATATCTAAAAAAATATGAAATTATCCAATAATAAAATGTCCCATAATGAGATCTAATAATGTGATGAAGTAAATTCGTCCATTCCTTGTCATATGATCTGATATGAATCAAGAATCTTCTGATATATAGGTTATAAAAAAAATTATAATAATGAAATGTTGATTAAATAATGAACGTGTCCCTGGTACATCTTCGTGGTTTTTTAACATCCTTACATGATTCTATGTGTTTATTAAAACCATAAATTTTTAAATATAACATCTAAAAAATCATTATGTTTATGGAAGGATGTAAATTAAAAAATATACATTTATTTTATGATATCCATCTCTATTAAGAATAATGGATTACGCTTGAATTATAATACTAATAGAAAGATGAATGATTCTCTCCACTATATGTGGTATAATGGCCACTAGGATCCTAATTAATAGAGAGAAGTCCCGTGAATGGAAAAATAGTTCTATTACCTACTCAATGATTATTCATGGTGAACATTGAAGAAGGGAGATATTTAGCATTGGCTAGTCAATACACAGTGTCTTCTAGTAAGTGAACCACGTCCATTTTATAGTACACCTTCCTTGAATAAAGTTAGTTAATAATTATATTCCAAAATAGGAATCCAACAAACATTATAAAAATGTATACCAATTTGAGTTTCAAAATATCAGAACATTTTATTGTTTATTATATGTATTTATAATTATTAATAAATCAAACCATTAACACATATCCATCTTAAACTGTGTGGAATATGTGTAAGTGGATTTGAACCCATGATCACATATCACATAACTATCATAATATATGATAGATATAAGTCATATTATATGATAAAATAATATGGATTCAGATATGAATATATATTAATATAGGATATCATAAAATATGATATCCTTATTTTAGTGCATTTAAAAAAATAGATTGTAAGGCTTCTGAAATGGAAATAATTTTATCAACATTCATGTTCTCATTGTTTAAATGTTCATAATTGACTAAGAATATCAATAATCCCTGATTATCATCAATTATGGTTATCCCTATTTCTAGTAATTTTATTCCAGGGATAATGGGATCATCCCCTTTTTATTCCATATCAAGGAACAAAAGGTCTGTGGTAAAGATTAATTTTGTCAAAATTAAATGTATATACTCAAAAAATCAACGAGGGTATTTCACCAATTGATATATTAGTTAATTTGATAATAATTTTATCATTATATTATCAAATCATAATTTTTAAAACACAATCATAATCATAATATTGAAGCTCATTTCAATGTTATAAAATATTTTAAATAGTGAAATATCAACTTATTCTTGGGATGGAAAAGATCCATTGATATAATAGGATTGATGAAATCAACATTTGAAACATATATATAAATTTCTTACTAAATTACATAACCAATATATCTTCTAATTTCATTTTTTAGAGAAAATCCTTCCGTAAACAAACATATAATGAAATATTAGGGATAACTTAAATAAATAGAATATTTACATAAACTTGATTAAATATTTCTAAAAGCGTCTTATATTGGATCTTAAATCATTTATGTCTCATCCTTTTTGAGAATGGTATAGGGGGATTATAAAAATATAGATTCATGTGTCCCTCATTCCTTTCCATTTTGATTCCTTTTCATTTTTTCATAATCTTCACTCCCCATTTTCTATTTATTTTATTCCTAACATTCTCCTTTTTCTTTATCTTACTCTACCTCATTTTCTTCTTCTTCTTTCCTTTTTTCTTCAAACTACAACCCATGTTTAACTGTCATAATCCTCAAAAACACCATTTTATTTTTATTCTTATTAATGGTTACTATACTAGGTATTTGATCTAAATCATTTGGGTAATATTCCCCACTTGATGCTCTATGTATTATAGAGGTCATTTTAAATTCATAAAATGAATTACACAGTCTTTTATCCACTGAAATAAATTTTTAATAAAATCAATTAAAATATATTTGAGATATTATTTTTGGGTATATAGTGGTTTTTGTTGATATAATTTCAATAAATGTTGATTATTTTGAGTTTGAAAGGGTATATGGATAGAATAGTCTCAAATCTTTTGGTTGAATAGAATATTTAGTAATAGCTTCATATTTGGATGAATGTTTGGCCACCCTGTAATGTGTTATTACCCACATTTGATTATGGATTTAATTTAACAAGAATCCCTTTTTATGAATATTGGAATGGGGAGGTGGGGTTGGTTTTAGATAACATAAAAGAAATCCAATAGGTATATGTATTGCAAATCATTCAATCATTCTTAGTAGGAATATTTCTCTCCACACTTCATAAAATATTCCAAAATGGGGGTAGGTGTTGGTGATTGCGCCAACTATGGTTGAGTTATTACCACTACAATTTTAAAATCATTAAACGTCCTTGACAATGCTTTCTATTGGGAATCCTAGACAACTATCACTTCTAGTTAATAAATTCCACTCCATGATGGGCCCCTATTACTATTTAAGAGATTATCATTGGGTAAAATCTCATAGACAAGGTTTCGTGTAAAAATAGACATTTTGATGAATATTAATTAATAGAAGGAATCATGAGTTGCTACTAAATCATGGGTTTACCTTGTTATTTGATCATGTTTTGGATTTCATTATGAATCTTCACAATTGTCACTCATGGAAAATATTTATCATTAAATCATTTAACAATGATTTTATAATTTGGGATGGAATAATGTTTTTATTTTTTAGAAAATTTTTAACCTTATATTGAAAAAAAATCAAATTAATTAAAATTTATAGCATTCCAGGAAACTCTATTATATTTTAATGTTTCCTATATCTCTAAAAATTTAGAATAATGGATATGTTGATCTTCATCTTGAATTCCACAAAACTATCTGATATTCCAAATGTTCTTTCGATTGATTGACTTCATTTAATTTTTTTTATAAATAGAGGTCATAACATGCTTGGGTATACCCATAAATGGATGGAAAACATTAGACTATGATGGTTCCATACCCCAGTTTTTTCAAATAATCATCTTTGTCTTCCTTACGGGTGAGTATCCCATTGAAATAACTAGACAAATTATATCTTTGTTAACTACCATGGTCATTATTTAATGATATAATTGGAACCTATATATATATTGGGATTGTATTCCAATGGTTCTTCGAAATAAGGACTTGTAGATAGAGTAATTGGAATCCTAATCAAACAATTATTATCCTATAAGAAAAAGGAAGAATAATTATTTCTTTTAAAATGCAATAAAAATTAAAATATAAAAATTATGATAAATTATTTTTGTAAATAAATAAGTGATGTTGACTCTTTGGTTCACCCTTATCCTAGATATGGACTAAAAAAATGTTGTCCACCCAATTATGGTAATTTATTTTCATAGTGAATCAAGATTATTATTTCATTATTTATAATCACTTACATATAAGGTATAGTTACATGGTTAGTTTGAGGTTGATCCCATAAATAGTATTAGATTCCGGCATTAAAATTATACTCAAAAAGTCTGGGCTCAAGATTTTAATGATTTCAATTAAATATAAAACTAATGAAAGTAATCTAAATGAATGATTCCTTGTTGAATTTCAATGAATCCAGGTTTATGTGATAATCTAGACTATAATAATCTAAATGGATTATATTTATTATTATTATGATTGAACCTATTCAATCCCTCAGTGTAGTATTTACTCTACAAATAGTAGACCCCATTTTATTTAAAATTAATACTATTCATTTAAATAATGGGTCATTCAAAACAGTATTTAAACATAGTAGCCTAAAATCATTCCATTTTCATTACAGAACCCATCCAATAATTATTTAATAAAATGTTAATTCATTATTCGATAAACCAATTTCATGTATGATGACATATTAAAATATGTGGAAGATTAGGTCAATGCCTAAACCCAATAAAGATTAATTTGAAAAACCAATGAATCTAACCATTCAAACACCCTTCATTATAAAACTAATTAAAACCCCACATTTTTTAAATTTTATAACGTTTCTGATCCATATTATACTTGAGAGTGTGAATGAAAAATCAAAATCCAAAATCTAATCATAACCTTCATGATCCTAGAACATCCAGTAGAATTCCATACACTTATTAGTTTTGAATTTATATTAATATCTATGATAATTATTTACTTTTATATGAAAATATACATCTTATATCTCCCTATATATCATGTATCTTTATAAATTTATTCATTCCCAAATCGTACATAAAATAGGACATAAAATATGTTTTTTTGTGAAAAATATATCCAAAAAAATTACATTAAGTTTTTATTTCTTTTTTAGACATAGATGCTTCAAAATAATCCCAAAAATGTATAAAATTGGAATATGGGGATTTAAATTTTAATATAGACCTTCTATTTAGTTGACCAATCATTAAACACTCATATATGGCATCCAACTTGAAAATGTGAATACCACAATAGATGTGGGGTTGATTTAAAAAATTTTATGATTTCAAAAATTCATCTGAATAGACTATCAATGTTCTAAAACATTACCAAGGGTCCTCTAAAATAATTACTATATTTAATTAAAAAAAACAAAACCTCTTAATAATTAAAGAACCTCTAGAATATCCGATATAATATTCATTTTTCAAACTCCTTAAAACAATATCACTGTCGTGATATTATGTGTTTTAGAATAGCCATGATCTTCCTTATATTAAAGTAAATATTCATGTTATCCTAATTACATGGTGATTTAGCTATATTTTTTGAATGGTATTCATATCTCACTTTTTCACATCTTGGCATAGTGATCAATAAAAAATACCATGGTTTTCCTATACCAACTCAATTATCCTTGGCCACAACATGATTCCTACACTCTATTCATTTCCATTATCGTTTTTCTATGATTAAAATTAATATTGAACAAATCTATCCATCCTAGAATAATAAATCCTATAATTCTTATGAAAATATCTCTATAACATTACTAGCTCCACTGTTCATATTTTACTAGTCATTTATCCTCCATGAAAGACTATGATGTGTTTAAAAGATCTCCACCAAATTAATGCATCCAATTTTTTTTTATTTTCATCCAATATTTTAAAAAGATGTAAATTAATTCACACTACATTGAAAACATACAACCACAATGATACAATTATAATTAAATCTTGTTCAAAACCAAAATTCATTAAAATAAATATAAAACAATACTATAAAACTATTCCATAATGAAATGTTAACTTATTCTCATGAAAAATCTGAATATATAGTGATAATGAAAATATACTTTAAGAAAGTAAATATTCAATTAATCATACACATAAATGTTATGTTATAACAAAAAATTTGAAAACATAAAAAAATATACAACAATGAGGGTCAGATCCTGCCTTCTCTATGATCATAATTTATAAAATTTCTTCCCTTTAACTAATATTATTCATCATTTATTTATAATTAAACACACTTATAATAAACCATAATAGAAATATAATTACTCATCATTAAATATCATTTAATTAAGGTTACATTAACTATCATGTATATACAGTCTTTCCATAGTCATAAAATATATCTAAATGTAAAACTAAAAATCTGACCACAAAATTTAATATTTTTTTAATAAGTTATTATCTATGGTTAATGGGTAGAATTTTATAGTGTATAACATTTTTATAATATTTATTAAAAATATAATTATATTATTAAAAAATGTTAAATAAATTTCAATTAAAATAAATTTAAAAATGATTTTCTACTTCTTCCGGATTCATTCTCTACTCTACTTAATACATTTTTTTATCATAGGTTCAGAAAACCTAAATTATGAATTCATTGATAAATTTAAAACAATTCAATTAAATATTTATTCTTTTATTAAATTGAATTCATATAGGGAACAAGTTTCACATCCTCCAAAATACCTTAGTTTGATATCATCTAAACACTAATTCTAATAAATAAAACAATAACATAAGTTGATTATAGATTACCATACATGAATCAGTGATAATCCTAATATTCCAATTGTTCTTCAAAATGCTGGAGGATCCATGAACGCACATATAAAATATATTTTGAACCATTGTGTCTAGAACTATAAGATAATTCCCCCCATAAATATCTTCTTTCATAACATACCATCAAATCATCTTCATGAATCATCCTGAAATACAACTTCAAACACTATAAAAATCATATAATAACACCAAATAATTTTGTTATGATCAATAAATCAAATTGTAATATAGATTCAACTAGTGTATTTCATGGTTACTTTGAGATTAATAATGGACAATGAATAGGGTAATTCCTAAGATCCAGTAGTATAAAATAATAAATTGATGGTCTCGATCATCTTAATGTTTTTTAAAATCATAATGTTTCAAAAAAGATAAAAGCACAAGTTCTATTACTGATTCATATATGAGGAGTATCTCAATAAATATGTTCTAATAATGAATATAAAAAAATATTTGAAAAGAAATGTTATGGATAAGAATTAAAATATGGTGAAATCACTTATTTAATGGATAATAATAAATATTTAATTGACATAATCATAAAAAAAGAAATGTATAAATATGTTTGATACATTTTATTTTCATATATAAACTAGTTTTCAAAAATAATGATACAATAAATAAATATTATCCTTATCGTCTTTACTTGTCCATTAATCATAATAATCATTTCCCTATATCAAAAAAGATATTTAAAATAATGAATTATGGTATTCTCAAGAAATTATGTAGAACAAAGGACAAAATGTAAACTATGGTAACTAATCTATAAAATTATTCGTTAATTAAAATTTTAAGAAATTTAATAGATATAAATAATTAAAATATTGAAATCCATATATATTAAAGGTATTATTTTATGTATATTTTATTTTCTCATATTGTGGCTTTCCATTCAATCATCATGGATCCACATATAAAAATTCTATTAAATCTAAAATTGGCATGGGAGATTTACTTTTATATCCAAAAAAACACTAAAATGGATTCTTAAATATGAATCCCCAAATATAATTTCATGGAAATAAATATGAAAATTTGGATTCCTTATGAAATAACCTTATTTCATGTATTATATCTAGACCTGACCTCACAATTTCAACTATATAAAAGGAGAAAATAAATATGTCAAATGACCCATGAATTTTATTTTTACTCATCCATATATTTGATTCTCCTCATATTTAGTGATATATACTTAACTATTTATTTGAGAAAAAATTAGGATTGTAAAATTATAAAGGAATGAAAAGAAACTATTATAATAACCAAATGTTGTATTGATCCTCAATTATATTCCCTTTCTTAAATTATTCAACATCATTGGTGCATCTCATCATTTCAAAAACCTCCTCTTCCTCATCTCTATAAACATAGTTTTTGTCTTACATTAATGATTATTTTTATTCTTATAATAAAAATAAAAACCTGTAAGTGGGAATTACCTCATTGATTGTATCTTAGATTCAACATTTTCATCTCGAAACTTCTTAGATTAGAACACCAAATGAGCATCACCATCAAATTACTTCTCAGAAATTACCTCAAATTTATCTTCCTATTTTGGTAATTCTATTTATTTGGCCATCTCATTTTCGAATATCTCTAGGTATATTAATCTGTCTTTGAATATATATTACATGATCTTGAGGATTTCTTATTATAAACATGGATGTTATTGTAGTCCCACGACAACATTAACAACTGTTTGTGGTGGTTTTCTAGCGGTGGTTTACTAAACCACCCCTAATTTTTTTTATTAATGGGTTAGCGTTGGTTTTTTATAAACCACTACTAAAACATTTTTCTTAGCCTCGACACGCCCCCACACCCCCCTGCGACCCCATTCTCTTACCGACCCCACGAGACCCCCCCCAGTGACCCCTGAAACCCTCACCGCCTCACAACCTCACCGCCTCGTCGCCATGAAGCCTCACCACCTTGTCCCTCACCACCTCACCGCTTTTAGAGGTAGTATATCAAATTGGTTATGAAAAATACCATATTTGAGAATTTGATTCATTATAATTGAAATATTTATTAAGCATGACTATTTCATTGATATGTTGAGCTTGTTTTTTTATACAAAAAAACATGACTAGTATAACTAATAATGCTACCTTGACCTTAGATATTATTTTAATGAATAATGAGTATGTTAGAAGGTGTATTTTTATATTGTATAACTTGTGTGTTGGTATGTATTATATGTATATTGATGAATGGGATGGGATAAAAATGATGTGAATTTTGTATACCCCTTTTACATATCTCTAAATTCATGTGATGATAGTTCTTTAATTTTTGTATACACATTCCTCTTTAAAAAATGAAATGATTTTACTGTGACTCAATTGTGAGAAGTATTTTTATGATCATTGTTCGATGGTAATGGAATCATTGATTCCTTGACCTGATGTCTCAAACCAAAGGCTAGGATCAAAGAAATTATATTAGCTATAGACCCTCCCATTATAAGGATTTATTGTTTATTATTGATTTTATTTTATAATGTTTTCCTTTATATGATGATTCCATGTTTTTATTGATAACCATTTGTAAAGTCATTTTTATATAAATATATTTAAATGTTTATATTTATATTGCATGAGGCAACCCGGGTTGACCCTAAACCGGTCACCTGAGACGGCCCGCGACATGGCCTCAAGCGCGTCTCCCCTTACGTCGGAGGCTGCTGACTAGCGGCGAGGGTGTAAGTTACGTCAGGGGGGAGACTATACCCTATTATTAAAGTGAAGGAAATGGACCAAAAATACAGCAGTAAGAGAAGTTGTGTAAATAATAAGAAAGCAGCGGAAAACATTTTTCATTTATAATGTTTGAATAAAATTGGAGAGCGTCAGTTTATATAGGAGATGAATGCATGAAATGATAATGATACAATGAAAGCATTAAAACATGAGACATAATTACACATCAATGCAGAAGTAAATAAACAAAAGTCTCAAGCCTCGAGGGTGATCTCCATGAGCATCCTGAGCCCCAACTCGGCCCTTTTCTCTTAACTCCAAGTAAAAGAAACAACAACGACAAGGTCCTGCAACCAAATAGATTCTACTCGGGTACCCCAGTGCAATGACAGCCCGAGTAGGGTTTCAGATATATATCTCAGTAGGCCGGAACCACCGGGGTCTAGCCCACTCTAGACAACGAAATATAATTAAACAATGTGCTAGTATTTCCAAACAATAACGATACAATACAAACAATAAGCGCCCATCCAGGTTCCAAAAAGGACACCCGACGACAAAACCTGCATCGGCCCATAGTCGTAATAAGAACCTATTTAAAACTACACAAGTACATTTGGGTTCATGCCTAAAAACACTTTTTGTCATTTCACTCACTTACTCTATTTATTCATTTATCATTTCAACTCAGATTTTAAATCCATTCATTCTTACCTTTCTTTATTTGATCACTATTCACTCGGGTTTTACCCACTTATATAATTCTTTTCAGAAATCATTATTATCATTCGTTTGGTGTTGGACGCCATTTCAAGCACCCCAATTCACATTTGTTTTAGATCTTCATGTCTAACACCCCATATCGGATTTGGTGTAGATTTCCATGTCAAACACCTATATAATTATTTTGTGTAGATCACCATGTGTAACACCCCATATCACTTTTGGTGTAGATCGCCTTGTCTAACACCTAGATAATTATTCGGTGTAGATCTCCATGTCTATCACCATATTTCACAAGCTTGGAAAACCATTGGGGAGCAACGCCATGTCCAAACCCAGCTTTTAAATTGGTCTAAAATGCCATGTCTAGGGCCCAAAATCTCATTCATGTATTATAATTTATCACCTAATTGACAAATCAATACATTTTATAATCCCTAATTAATTAATCACATTTAATTATTCAGAAAATATATCAACATTTTGTAATCAATTCCCATAATTAATTATCCTTGTTCAACATTCTGGAACATGCACGAGCAATAAAAGTTAAACAAACGTGTATGGCATCAACATGCCTCTATGATAGGTTATTAATGACATTAAATGGTATAAACTAACTAACGTTTTCAAGAAAGGCATTAAATTCAAACTATCACATTAAATTTATAACTTATATAACAAGGAAAAAGGGGCATTTAGGCGGGGAACACCCAAAGGGGTGGCCAAAAGGAAAGGCGAGCACCTAGGATGGGCTTCACCATAAATGAAGGCCACAATGGGCATGAGCGAACCACCAAAGAATTTTCAGGAGAGATATTAAGGCATCGCCAAAATGTTGCAACAAGCGGCACAACACGTGGCATGACATAAGTGCCGAAGTAAAGGGAAAAGGGAAGACATCATACACTAAATGTTCTAATTACATGCTAAGCCATGAACTTAGGAGGTGTCATGGCTCATTTATTATTTTTCAATAAGGAACATCATTTGTGGTAATGAGTAAGGTACATGTACTAGCATGTAATGTATCAAGTATAATGTCAAGCATAAAGTGTCATAAGACATTTAAGCAAGAAAGCAAAAAAATCTACTACTACGTTTTTATCTTGAAGACAGCTCACCTCCATTGGCGGAGTTTTTTCATAAAACATGTCATTACATTATAAAACAATTCATTTAGTGATATTTAACATTTTTTTAAAACTCATTCAACACTTAACAAAATTATGAAGACTATCAATAAGGAAGGAAATCATAAAACTCTATCGCTACATTTTTAGATTGAAGGCAGTACACCTCGGAAGAGGGGTTTGATTATTAAATTGTTAGTTTAGTGACCACACAACCACTTTTATCTTATTCCTACAATCCATACGATTTTCACAGAAGCATTTAATCAAAACTAAACGTCAATAATTAAAATGCTAAGACAATGAAATATTATACTCACTATTACTTTACTTAAATTTATAGGGCAAGGGGAGGGACCCTAACTCAAGGTGGATCTATCCATCCACTCCGGCTCTTGGCGCTTTCTAACTAAAGCTGCCTCTACTGCTCCCCCATGAGGCATATGTGATTTCATATACGTGTAAGGACACCTAGCCTCTATGCACACGCTCCGCATGGCCATGAGCATGCACAAGAGGATCCTTACACATATGATTATTCACATAATCTTGTCTCCGCTCACCTACGCAGACATTTTTTATATGTGAAATGGGGAAAACTAGACCTATACGTGTATATTCGCTGCCATGCACAAATATACGCACGCTGGGGGAACCCACGTACATATAAATATGTACCTATTACTACGCAGGCGAGTTGCCTAAGCTCTGGCAAGGAAAAACCAACTCCAAAGGTCCAACGCACTATCAAACAACCACAACCACCCTCAAGACACAAAGAGTAGCCAATTTATGTGAGCCAAGACTAACCAACGACATTAAATCCTTACCTCAGGTGTTAGAAACAATGCGAAACGAAGTGAAACCACCCAACGCCCTACCAATTAAATACCAGGGAGTGAATAACACATGATGGCCCTAATTTGGAGGATGCAAAACTAACAACGGGTATAAAACCTTACCTAGAAACGTTGGCGATGAAACGAAACCACCCGAACCGCTTCACCTTCAGTGGAGTTTTCTAGAACGCACCTCAAGGGACCCCAAGAGAACCTTCGCACTGACCTAAAACAAGATGAAACTGAAAAACCGGATCACCTCTAATCCCCAGGGTTCATCCGCACCTCACCAGGCGCCGATTAGGTCAAAATGAAGCCGGAAAAAGGGAGGAGAAGGGAGAGAAGTGCTTACCATGATGATTCAGAGAGAAGCCGAGGGGAAAACCGGGAAGAAACGGTGTCGAAGAGGAGGACGTAGGAGGGGTGTCGCGCGCGGCTCGCGGGGGAGAAGGGAGGGGTCTGTCACATGGGGATTCTGGTGAGTGAAGGTGATGGAGTGGTAGATAGGATTTAATTATTTTATTTTTATTTTATTTTAAATTTTATTCATAAACTAAAACACACCCAACCCGCACGGTTTGACCCGCACCGTCTGAAAAACCATGTGCAACCCGATATCACCGCTTAAAATGGCTCCAGAACTCGGGACCTCGTTCCGAAGCACGGTTTTTAAAACCGACCCATTGATAAAAGAAAAAGTTCAAAAAACTTCATATTTTATCCGCTTTAAAAGAAAACGGTTCATTACAAACTACCCACCTTAAAAACTTTTCATCCCCGACAAGCCATCGAAAAATAAAGAAAACATCACCTGACTTACAAGGGTCGTGAAGTTTCATTCAACCGGTTGAATTACGTTTCCAAAACCCAATGCAACTTTATTAATTTTCTAAGAAGACTACACTTAAGCCTTTACAATGTGAGCCAACGCTCACGTTACAACCAAAACATCAAAGCAGAGCTCACATCCAAGGCCATTATAGGGACCTCAACCAAAGAAAACGGCCGAATCACGATCGACCAACTAAAATTGGTCACGCATGATTTTCTCTAAAGACATCACCAACCGGAAAATCACACTCTCCCTTAATCCAACAACGTGCTTTTAAAACTATTCTATTATCAACCACGCATACATCGAAGTCCTTACCTGACATTCGGTGATATTCTCAATTCAAGCCATCACAAGACTGTTATAAAACTATCATGACTCAGCACGAAGCGTAACTCCAAGAAAACGTGCATCCCACGCTCAAGCAGAGAGAGATTACAAAACCAACCCACAACTTTTAAACTTTAGAATGGTGTATAACCGACACTATCTTAGTGTATCCAAGATGACGTCAAGATGGGGGACATACTCATCTCATCCAGCAGAGTACACTAAGATTAAACCAAGGTCACTGAGAAGATCATTCGAACCAAACTCTGATGCCTATACCACCTGAGGTATTTGTATTCGTCGAAGCTTAACCACTGAAACTCATCCCGCACTAATGGAGTTTCTAAATAATTCCACACACTTCCAACCTTATCAGAGTCTTGCTGCCAAGCAAGCACTGACATGTAAACTGAAACTGATGCGACACTACCCACCTTAGGAGCATCCATGTCATCGCAAGAAGGACTAGCCACTTACCAGTGCACTATTTCTAAAACACTAAAACCAATGGTGACGTTCCTTGAACTAAGATCACCACATCACAATATCATACCTAAAACAAGGAAGCTCAAGCTCTAAGAGTACGACCTAGCACAGTCTAGTCCCTTATTAAGCACACGCGTCGACCCTAACTCATGGTCACGCATTATAAGGATTACTAGGCTCGAAAAACCCTTTCCATTTTATCCATTTAAGTAATTCATTTCATCCTTTAATCATTTGAAAGATGATTTTAACAAACACACAAGTACTATTTCACAACAAAGTACTTGGTTTTCAAACAACGCCGAATAGGAAAAACAGGCAAGTTGTAACAAACTTCCTCTTAAACATTTAACATTTAATGTTATCAAATCATAAATAGGAAATATAGCATCTAAATTTCTTTTTAACAAAGAGGCGACCTCATAAGGTCCCATTCATTCAAACTGGGTTCTTCAAAAAGAATCCTTATCACAGTTCATTTCAATAAACCATGCCCCAACTGGCCCACTCAGTCCAGTTGATCATGTATAAAAGTACACCAAACATTCAATATGAACTCAACAGTTTTACATTTATAACCATTTTCCACATGTAATGGTCAAACAAGGATCAATCACATGGGTGGCCACCTACCAATAGATAAGGTTCCCATACGCATTACTGCTGGAATTTGTTTCCCATTTATCAGTTAAATTTTCATTTTAACATTTAAACTTTAGCATTCATCTTTCAAAAAGTTTGAAAACACAATTTACCTTTTTTCCCAACTATATGGCACCCATAAACCTTATAATGGAAAACTGGATCCGTCGTAATCACAACCAACAATTTCAGCCAAAGCAACCAAGTGTTTACCAACAAGCTAACAAGCCACTACCAAAAGCTAACACGAAGCAACAAGCTGAAATCACTAAAACACGCTATAACATAGAGCATGACACACAAGCAAGATAGAAAACCTGACATATTATCACCCAAACATGTTAAATATCACCGAAACATGCTTTCTAAAGAGGCGAGATAAATAAATCCAGGCATGACATATTTTCAAGGTACACAATCAAAATTAAAAGGCATCCTACTAATGCAACTACATGTCATGGCACATATGCATGACATGTGAATCTATAAGGGCCTAATATGATGCATGCAATGAAATTTCCTTCCCATATCAGGCCAAGGAAAATTTTCAAAACCTTTTGATGAACAAATAAGCAGTGGAAAATACAACATTTACCCAAGGTGAAATCATATCAACTTTAACAACAAATAGCTTGAACATCAATTCTCAGCCCTCACACATGGTCATTTCCCGTATCTGGGGTGATCTGTCCCAAGCACAACTATTACCCCAAGTGCCGACACATTCCTAGTCTCCTATATTCGAATCCCAAAATAGCAGGACAAACAAAAAGGAGGGTCCAATGATACCATTTTTTCATGAACCAACCCGGGTCGACCCTAAACCGGTCACCTGAGTCGGCCCGCGACATGGCCTCAAGCACGTCTCCCCTTACGCCGGAGGCTGCCGACTAGCGGCAAGGGTGTAAGCTAAGTCAGGGGGGAGACTATAACCTCTTATTAAAGTGATGAAAATGGACTAAAAATATAGAAACAACTAAAGTAGTGTAAATAATAAGACAACAGTGGAATTTTTTTTCTTTTATAAGGTTTGAATAAAATTGGCGAACGTTAGTTTATATAGGAGATGCATGCATGACATGATAATGACACAATGGAAGCATTAAACCATGAGACATACTTACACATCAGTGCAGAGGTAAATAAACAAAAGTCTCAAGCCCTGAGGTTGATCTCCATGAGCATCACGAGCCCCAACTCATTCCTTTGCTCCTAACTCAAAGTACAAGAAACAACAACGACAAGGTCCTGCAGCCAAATAGAATATACTCGGGTACCCGAGTGAAATGGCTGCCCAAGTAGGGTGTGAGATATATATCTCTGTAGGCCAGAACCACAGGGTTCTAGCCCACTCCAGACAGTGAAATATAATTAAAAAATATGTTGGTATTTCTAAACAATAACGATACAATAAAAACAATAAACGGTCGTCTAGGTTCCAAAAAGGACACCTGATGGAAATAAATGCCTCGGCCCATAGCCGGAATACGAACCCGTTTTAATCAACACAAGTACATTTGGGTTCAATCATAAAAACTTTTTATCATTTCCCTCACTTACTCTATTTATTCACTTATCATTTCAACTCAGATTGGAAATCCATTAATTCTTACCTTTCTTTATTTGATCACAATTCACTCGGGTTTTACCCACATCTATCATTCTTTTAAAAAATCATTATTTTCATTCATTTGGTGTTGAACACCATGTCAAGCACCCCAATTCGCATTTGGTGTATATCGTCATGTCCAACACCCCATATCACATTTGTTGTAGATTACCATATCTAACACCTAGATAATTATTCATTGTAGATCGCCATGTCTAGCACCCCATATCACATTTGGTGTAGATCTCCATGTCTAACACCTAGATAGTTATTCGGTGTAGATCTCCGTGTCGAAAACCATATATCCCAATCTTGAATATCCATTGGGGAGGAATTCCATGTCCAAACCCAGCTTTTAAATTGGTCTAGAATTCCATGTCTAGGACCCAAAATCTCATTCATGTATTATCCTTTATCACTTAATAGATAAATCGACACATTTCATATTCCCTAATTAATTCTTCCCATTTAATTATCCAGATCAGATATCAACTTTTTATAATCAATTCTCATAATTAATTATCCTTGTTCCACATTTTGGAACATGTACGAGCAATAAAAGGTAAACAAAAGCATATGGCATCAACATGCCTCTATGATAGGTGATTAATGACATTAAATGGTACAAGCTAACAAACTTGTTCAAGAAACGTATTCAATTAAAACTATCACATTAAATTTATAACTTAAAGAACAAAGGGGAATTTAGGCGGGTCACACCCAAAGGGGTGTCCAAGAGGCAAGGTGAGCACCTATGATGGGCTTCACCATAAACGAAGGCCACACTAGGCATGAGAAAACCACCCAAGAATTTTATTGAGAGATATTGAGGCATCACCGAAAGGTTGCGAAAAGCTGCACACCACGTGGCATGACATAAGCGTCGAAGTAAAGGAAAAAGGGAAGACGCCATATACTAAAATTTCTAATTACATGCTAAGCCATGAACATAAGAGGTGTCAGGGCTCATTTATTATTTTTCAAGAACGAACATCATTTGTGGTAACGAGTAAGGTACATGTACAAGAATGTCAGCTATCAAGTATAATGTCAAGCATAAAGTGTCATAAGACATTTAAGCATGCAAGCACAAAAATCTACTACTACATTTTTATCTTGAAGACAGCTCACCTCCATTGGAGGAGTTTTATTAGAAAACAGGTCATTACATTATAAAACAATTCATTTTGTGATATTTAACAGTTATTTTAAAACTCATTCAACACTTAACAAAATTAACAAGACGATCAATAAGGAATGTAATCATAAAACTCTATCGCTACATTTTTAGATTGAAGGTAGCACACCTTGGAAGAGGGGTTTTATTATTAAATTGATAGTTTAGTGACCACACAAACACTTTTATCTTATTCCTTCAATACACATGATTTTCAAAGAAGCATTTAATTGAAACTAAATGTACATAATTAAAATGATAAGACGGCGCAATATTAAACTCACTATTACTTTACTTAAATTTATAGGGCAAGGAGAGGGACCCTACCTCAAGGTTCATCCATTTGCCACTCCGGCTCTTGGTGCTTTCTAACTAATGTTGCCGCTGCTGCTCCCCCGCAAGGAATATGTGATTTCACATACATGTAAGGAAACCTAGCCTCTATGCACATGCTCTACATGTCCATGAGCATGCGCAATAGGATCCTTACACATATGCTAATAAACATAAGACTCTCTCCACTCACCTACGCAAGCATTTTTTATATATTCAATGGGGACAACTAGCCCCGTACGTGTACATTCGCTGCCATGGAAAAATATATACACACCGAGGGAACCTACATACATATAAATACGTACCTATGGCTACGCAGGTGAGTCGCCTAAGCTCTGGAAAGGCGAAACCAACTCCAAAGGTCCAACGCACTATCAAACAACCACAACCAACCTCAAGAAACAAAGAGAAACCAATTTAAGTGATGCAAGACCAACCAACGACATTAAATCCTTACCTCGAGTGTTAGTGACAACGTGATAGGAAGTGAAACCACCCAACTCCCAACCAATTAAATACTAGGAAGTCAATAACACATGACGACCCTAATTTGGAGGATGTGAAACTAACAACGGGTATAATCCCTTACCTCGAAATGTTGGTGAGGAACCGAAACCACCGGAACCACTTCGCCTTCGGTGGAAGTTGCCAGAACACACCTAAAGGGACCCCAAGAGAACCTTCCCACCGACCTAAAACAAGATGAAACCGGAAAACCAGATCATCTCTAAGCCGTAGGGTTTGGCCGCACCTCCCCGGGCACCGATTAGGTCAAAATGAAGCCAGAAACAGGGAGGAGAAGGGAGAGAGGTGCATACCATGATGATTCAGAGAGAATTCGAGAAGCAAACCGAGATGAAACGGCATCGAAGAGGAGGCTGTAGGAGGGGTGTTGCGCGCGGCTCGCGAGAGAGAAGGGAGGGGTGCGTCATGTGGGGGTTGTTCCTAGTGACGGTGAGGGAGAGTTAGATAGGTTTTAATTATTTTATTTTCTTTTTATTTTAATTTTTAGTCAAAAACTAAAACACACCCAACCCACACAGTTTGACCCGCACCGTCTGAAAACCATGTGCAGCCCGATATCACCACTTAAAATGGCTCTAGAACTCGGGACCTCATTCCGAAGCTCGGTTTTTAAAACCGAGCCATTGATAAAAGAAAAATTTCAAAAACCTTCATATTTTATACGCTCTATAAGAATACAGTTCGTTACAGATAAAAGGAACATATGTAAGTATATTCCATATATGTTAAAAACTAGGTGGTTTATTACTGCCTATTATATGCTCACACCCAGAAAATACACTTATGGAGGACATGAAATTTCATGCTCTATTTTCAGGTATCTATTGGTACATGTCCATGTTCGGATGAATTTTATTATCTAAGCATGGTTGATTTTTGTATGACTCATGTTCCATTTAATGTTGTAAATGGAGATGGGAGATTGATTTTTTCATTTAGATTTTTGTTTCATGGATCATTTTTGTAACACCCCAAGCTTCCACGGTACGTTTCCCTTCGAATAATGCAATGGCGTGCATTGTATGCAACTTCGAGATTCTAACACACCAAAACCAATCAAACTAGCCATTATGAATAGTAATACCTACTTTTTGAAGTTTTATAAATTCTATCTCTCAAAATGGACTTCTATTTTGGATTCGAAATATTGAATTTATCCTAGGGTGAAATTTTGGAACTTTTTGGAAAACACATATATTTTGATGAATAATGAATATTACTAAATTTTAATTAAAAAGAAATTTTTAAATCAAAATAATTTATAGTGATAAATTATATTATTGAGTGGTTTTAAAGTATAATTAGAATATATTTTTACAATTTTATCCAATGGTGTTCATTAGAATTAATTTCACTTTTAAATTGGACCTAAACAATTGTCAATCTTTTGATATATATTGTTTCTTAAAAACACGCTATTTGTTGTGACATCAGAAATTAATTATAAAATTAATTAATGAAACTTATATTTTTAGAATTTTTTAAAATAGGTATAATTTTTGAATTCGGAATATCAATTATAGCTTAGGTTGAAATTTTGGCGTTGTTCTGAAAAACTTCAATTTTTGATGAATAGTGAAACTACTAAGTGGTAGTTAAAAATAACTGAATTTTTCATAAAACATAATTTTACCTCTTCTGTGAATGGAATTTCAAAAATACAAGAGACACGGTTAATATCAAGATGTAAAATGTGGTTCAATGAGATGAAAATAATTTTTGGTGAACAGTATCTTTTTTCTTTTATTTACCACGGTTAAAAGTAAATAGGGTAATTAATGGTAAAATTGATATTAATATGACCCTAACACTTGTCCTAATTCTATTGGAAAAGTGTATCTCGACCCAAAAAATCCTTAGGAATAAAATATTATCATTTAGTCCACTTGGATTAGATTAGGACATTTATTATTATTTAATTCAAAGAAGAGTTAAAAGAGTTAAAATCAAATTTTATTTAATAAAACATTTTTTATATAGGGTTATACATAAGATATATTTGATTGTAAATATTCATTAAAAATATAATAAAATTTTAAACATAATTATATTTTATTTATAATTTGTAGACATTATATAATTTAATATATATATATATGACCTAATGATGATGCAGTAATTACCATAATAGTGAACAATTAAAATAATTGATATTATAAATACCCAAATAAATATAATTTAAGACTTTTAATGAATTACACTAATTTTCTAGGATACTATGACATATTAGGATTGATTTAATTGACTTTTTTCGAATTAATCATTCTGTTATGATTTTCACAAAAATCAATTATTGAATAGTGTCAAAATTGACATAAAAGAGTTTTTAAAACAAATATTATATTATTAATTGATATTAAATTACTAAAAATTTAAGGTATGGACAAGATACTTATATCATGATAGGTATATTATTAATGTACCACTTTGGGTCGCTTGGATATATATATTAAGTTTATTAACTATATAATATAAAAATACAAAGTGACATGGTAAATGTCAAACTAATTAACTAAGAGTTAAAACTAAATGATAAGGTTAATATAGTGACTCAAAACTGTCTAAATTTTATTGGTTGAATGGTTTTCAACCTATCCCCACCTAAAACTTTGAATAATCGTCTTTGGAGCCATTAGAAACCGAATATGAATTTATTATAAATTAATATTTCTATCTTTTCCAAAGATGCCCCTCACCCCTCTTATAAAAGGGCACCCATCCTTCTCATTTCTTCACAACTTAAAAGCCTTTTTGTTCGGCCAAACTCTGCCCAAATAATCTCTAAAAATCCCTCAATACAACCTAGAGGCCTTAGTTTGATCAGAAATCCAACCTAAGGAGCCCTTTTGATCAAATCAAAAATAAGAACCCGAAGAAGAGGTAATGATTTCACCACCCCTTTCCAAGTTCCTTTCTTCTTCCACTTATTCTTCCTTTGTTTTTACCATTCTAAAATAATAACTCCAGTATCATACATATACTGTGATGTTATTATAAATATGGTACAACCATACTCAGTATTATATCCACCCTTTGAATAACATGTCACCATACGTGCGTACGTACGGCTTACCATCTCCACGTTGTGCTGTAATTGTTATTCAATATATTATTATTTGGATGGGTATAATAATGATGTTTAACTCATGTATATAATAAATATAACATGTTAATGATTATTTATATATGATATACCATCCATTTATATATTGTTTTAATATCAAAATAATGATATTTTTGCTCGTTCGTACGTACGGACTACCGTCTCCACGAACGCGATGAGAATCATTCTCCATCGTATCCATTCATGTATAATTATCATTTGATGATTTAAAAATAATGTTTTAGGACTTGATATCTTTATTTATATGAATAATATAAAACCTATCCATTAAAAACATGGATTATGTAACAAAACATATAAAAGAAAACGAGTAAGTTAACACCCGAAACGACGATAATACTAAGATATTATTAAAAAAGAAATTTTAAAAGACCGTATATGATATCATATGAATGTTTATGATTATTTAATAATTTATTAACAATTATTTCAACATTATACAGGAGTTTAACCTACCCCCAACCAAGGAAAATTACAAGGTAAGGGATTTTCTTATCTCATATTCAATTCCGTGAGATTTCCATTGTTCAACACTAAATTATTGAAAGTGGTGTATTGTGTACTTCCATTTGATATATATTATCATGATTCTATTTATATTAATTTTATTATGTAAATAATTTGGTGGTTATTAACTTTTTTTCATACGACTCAGTTGATTACAACGTGGTAAGGGGTTTCTTATCTCACTTTTAATTCCGTGAGAATTCCATTGTTCACCACTTATTTATTGCATGTGGTATGAGTACTGCCCATTTTTGTATTCATTGTTTAAAATACATTAATTAATGTATATTTACATCATCCTTGTATGATCATTCTTTCATGGGTGTATGTTTTTTATGTTACCAAATCAATAAGGGAATTTGAAATTTCAATTTTCACTCATTCGGCTTTACGCATACTTCATTGATTATTTTACTCCAAGATTATGTGTGGAATCACTATTCATTTGATTATGTCATAATTTCCACTCCCATTTTTGTGGATATACATTTTATACACATAATCACTCCATTGATAAATTCTAAAGTCATCGGTATGAACTTTATAAGAGTAATTTTTACTCAATCTCAATTTGTTGAGATAAACATCAAATTCATTGGTGTTGTTTTTACTAGAATATGTGTGAATGTCCCTTGATTGTTTTACACTAAATATCCAATCATATTTAGTGTATTTATATTTGAAACACGTAATTATGTCGTTGATTTATCCTTAACCTTAGGATACGACCTTTATGAGAGATTTCATCTCAATTTACGTTCCATTGAGACTTCCTTGTTGTTATACACCAAATCACTTTTATGTGGTGTATATAATGTACGTTGACATAGTATATCATGAATCCCTTTATTCTAATGATATTAAAATGTTTTTATTACCTCAATTATTTGTATTCAAGTGTCTCTCTTTTGGTTAGAATCTCCAACTAAAATACCATTTTTAAATGTTTTAAAGACTTATTCATCTAAATCATTCTCATTAATGTCCATGTTTTAAAAATGGTTTTAAGGATTTATTTATATGGAAATTAAAGTTTTAAAATTAAAACTACTTTTAAAAGTTTCAAAGTGGTATGGGACACTTTTATTCAAAAATCTATTTTTAAATGGATTCTTGACAAATAATGTGACTTATAAATGTTTTCAAGAAAAGGGGGATATTTCTCTCAAATAGTTTTGAAGGTTATTTTCATCTATGTCAATATCATTCATTATTATCTATTGAGGTTAATCTGATACAATACAATCTTCCATATTGTATATAATGAGTTATGTTCGACTGTGGATGTGCTATTTTTATACCATTCAGGGTTTGTGGTTAAAGTATTGACATTTCGTATGCTAGTTTTAATATGAATGTTTATGTTAGGTTTAAACCTGATCATATGAGGAATGCATTGGACTTAGTAAGTGAAAGGTGGAGCCTACTATAGCTCCTCGATGCATCGGTAGGTCTCATGAGACAAACTAGTGTCTTGGCACAAGGCTTTGACAAAATCTTATTTGTAGTCTTGGCACGAGGCCTTGGCTATGTGGTTATGATAGTATGACATTATGCATTCTTCATTATGAAAGTGGTTATTTATATTGCATGAGATTATTCAATTAGTAGAATATCCATGTGAATAAGTAAATGGCATTATTTCATTTTATTTTTTCCATACTATGTTGATGTTCAAGTTTAAAAGGATTTTGTTTTAGTTATACATTGTCTTAAATGTTTATTCTTATTTATGAAAGTTTCTGCTATATTGCTATCCTTACTGGGCATTTGCGCTCACCCCTTTTCTATGTTTTATTTTTCCCTAGAAGTGAAGAAGTAAGTTATGAATGACCTTCAGGGATATTATGTGGGGATATGAGTTTGGATTATGGAGACAATATGTTGGTGTAGTATTTTTTCACTTTATGATGTAATGTAAGACTTATGAATATATCTAGTGTTTCCAAGGATACTAAACCAATTGGTCTTTTGAGATTTGATCTTTCTTGTGATCATGAAAATGTTATGTAATAATGCAACGACTCTCGATGACTGGGGTTGGGGCGTTATAGTTGGTATCAGAGGAAGTTTAGTAAAAACCGTGGAAGCTAGATTTAGATAAACTATGATTAGAGCACATAGACCTAAGATGAAATTTGAGGATTAGTATAGATGAACTTCCTAGAATTTTGGTATTGTAGATATTTTGTGAGTTTTCCGAGTAATACATCCCTATCTGGATACGAGCAGGTAGAGGCGGCTCTAGCACAGATGTACCTAGGGGTAAAACCCAAAAACACCGCTTTGAGCTAGACTCGAACAGGAACTGGTGCACGACAACGGGCCTTGCTGCACTCTTGGTTACGACACTCCCGGGGGATATTCTTAGGATAATTTACATTTTTTTTACAAACCGATTTAAAGTATTATATATATAAGATGAGAGTAAATGACCTTGGTTAATCCTAATGTGTTTCAAATTGAGAATATGGTGACATGTTAATCTCTAAATGATTGTATGACGACTATTACTCACATAATGCTTTCTGGTTTTATTCAATGTCTGGATTCCAAGGATGTCACAGTGACTTTGAGAATGATGTACAATGTGGGAATGGTGGTGGAAATGAGCAACAAAATGGAATGTTGATAGGCGTAAAAGATATCATCTTTATGCCAAATCAATTTTCCTAAAATATGATCAACAATATATATATTAACCAATTACCGGACTCAACAAAGAAGAGAAAGGTGATGAATGATAAGAGCTCCAGTAGTGGAGACCATGGAGAAAAAAATCCTTAATTTCCATCATGCAGGAAATGTGGAAGGAGACACCCAGGAAAGTGTCTCAATGGGACAAAGAAATGCTTTACGTGTGGGAAGGAAGGACATAAAGTGAAGAATTGCTGAAGAAAAATGAAGAGTACTATGGAAGAAGATAAAAATGGTCCCAATAATCCATTTCCAGTCATTTTCCGTAAATATAGTGGACCTGGCCATTACCCAAGTGAATGTCCTATTCTATAGGAAATTTTCTTGGTCAGAGAAGAAGCTATGTGGAAATAAATGGTTGGATAAATGTTTAAAAATTATTAGTGATCCTTGTTCAAGGGTTTACTTTGGAATAATTTTCTCTTGTATTTGTAACCCTAACGTTTTCCGTGTGAGAATGATATTTATGGAAGAATTATCTTTTCTCTTGTGGATATAGTTATAAATAACCATTTGGTTTTATATGATCATTGGGTTAGAGGCAATTACAAATTATTATAATTTTGGATGAAAATGCATGTTATGAGATAAAATTTGTGGTTAAATTATGTTATGGTTATTTTGAGGAATTTATCTCATTTTGGTAATTTTATAAAATATAGTTTTTGAAAAAGGAAAACACGTAGACCGTGTGACAACCCGTCGCGTCGGACAAAGCTGTGGGAATCGAACCCACAACCAAAGTGCGATTGGGATTTATCACCTACCACTAGACTGCGTGAAGTCCCTGGTTAGTGTGACTATTATTTTTAGTTAAATGATTTTATTGATCAATAATAATTTGATTTTGGATCTTATGTCTTATCAAATGAATACCCTTATTATAGGAAAATGATTTGGTGATTAAGTGATAAATGTTATTTTGGAAGTTGTTCTCTTTGGTGCGAACACTATATGCCCAAGGAAAATAGAGTAGAATGGGATTTCATTTGAGGAGTAATGGTGGATTTTTATCTATGTTTTTATTGTGGATTTATAATGATTTGGGTTATTTATGGAAATTATTAGTTTAATTACTTTTAAGTATGTGACTTTAAGAGTAATTAATGTTATTTGGAGATACAATTTAACGTGGAAGACTACATTGTTAATAAGTTTTGGTTTTCAATATTAGTTTTGATTATATTGAAGGATTTTAAGGACAATTGATTATTGAATGGTATTTATTTAACTTTGGAGTATTGTTGGTTTAATTTTGGAAATTAAGATTAGTGTTTATTTCTCTCATGGAATATCCTTTTGGGGGATCATTAGATCTTGTACTAACCATTTCGGTTTTGATTAATCTCTAAAGACAATGTAAATATATAGTTCACCCTGCATAGATCATGTGATTCTATAGAAGTTTATTCTAGCTCTTCTAGTGTGACCAAGTCTTCTTGAATACTAATCGTTTAAAAAAATGAGTTAGTGTTGGAAATTTATTAAAGAATGAAGCTCTACTTAAAATTTAATTATATATATTTATATTCTTAGTCAATATCATAATTGAATTCCTCATCCTTATGTAATGTATCTTAAAACAAAAAAATGTCGTCCGTTAAAATTCCTACTAGGAGACTAATGGTCGTTTGTCCCAACACAAGTTTGTGGTTTTATTATTGTTAACATTCTCCTGATCATGATTTCTATCCCTATCCATCCGAACATGACACTTAGTTTATCATCCATATCCATGTTTTCCTACATGGAATCCGAGTATGGGTTATCATGGTTGACCTTTATACCTCTCTTTCTTTCTTTTAAAGTGATAGTTTTATTGACTCTTTTTCCGATGTGGGACATTCAATTATATTCCCAAGAAAAATTTTAAAAATTACGTGGATGCAATTTATTGAAGGAGGGGAGAATATAACACCCCAAGCTTCCACGGTACGTTTCCCTTCGAATAATGCAATGGCGTGCGTTGTACACAACTTCGAGATTCTGACACACCACAACCAATCAAACTAGCCATTATGAATAGTAATACATACTTTTTGAGATTTTATAAATTCTATCTCTCAAAATGGACTTCATTTTTGGATTCGAAATATCGAATTTATCTTAGGGTGAAATTTTGGAACTTTTCGGATAACACTTATATTTTGATGAATAGTGAAAATTTCTAAATTTTAATTAAAAACAACTTTTTAAATCAAAATAGTTTATAGTGATAAATTATATTATTTAGTGGTTTTAAAGTATAATTAGAATATATTTTTACCATTTTATCCAATGGTGTTCATTAGAATTAATTTCACTTTGAAATTGGACCTAAACAATTGTCAATCTTTTGATATATATTGTTTCTTAAAAACATGCTATTTATTGTGGCAGCGGAAATTAATTATAAAATTAATTAATGCAAATTATTTTTTTATAATTTTTTAAAATAGATATCATTTTTGAATTTTGAATATCAATTATAGCTTAGGGTGAAAGTTTGGCATTGTACTGAAAAACTTCAATTTTTGATGAATAGTGAAACTACTAAGTGGTAGTTAAAATTAACTAAATTTTCCATAAAACTTAATTTTACCGTTTCTGTGAATGGAATTTCGAAAATTCGAGAGACGCGGTTGATATGAAGATGTAAAATGTGGTTCAGTGAGATGAAAATAATTTTTGGTGAAAAGTAACTTTTTACTTTTATTTACCACAGTTAAAAGTAAATCGGGTAATTAAGGGTAAAAATGATATTAATATTACCCTAACACATGTAATAATTCTATTGGACAAGTTTATCTCGACCAAAAACAACCTTAGAAATAAAATATTACCATTTAAGTCCACTTGTATTAGATTAGGACATTTATTATTATTTAATTCAAAGAAGTGTTAAAAGAGTTAAAATCATATTTTATTTACTAAAACATTTTTAATATAGGGTTATACATAAGATAAATTCGATTTTAAATATTCATTAGAAATATAATATGATATCCTACATATTTATATTTTATTTATAATTTTTTTACATTATATAATTTAATATATTTATGACCTAATGATGATGCAGTTATTACCATAATAGTGAAAAATTAAAATAATTGATTTTATAAATACCCAAAGAAATATAATTTAAGACTTTTAATGAATTACACTAATTTTCTAGGATAATATGACATATTAGTATTGATTTAATTGACTTTTTTCGAAGTAATAATTCTGTTATGAGTTTCAAAAAAATCAACTATTGAATAGTGTCAAAAATGACATAAAGAGTTTTTAAAACAAACATTATATTATTAATTGATATTAAATTAATGAAAATCTAAGGTTCGGCCAAGAGACTTATATCATGATATGTATATCATTAATGGACCACTTGGGGGGCTCTTGGATGTATATAGTAAGTTTATTAACTATATAACATAAAAATACAAAGTGACATGGTAAATGTCAAACTAATTAACAAAGAGTTAAAACTAAAAGATAAGGTTAATATAGTGACACAAACCTATATAAATTCTATTGGTTGAATGTTTTTAGACCTATCCCCACCTTAAACTTTGAATAATCAACTTTGGAGCCATTAGAAACCGAATAAGAATTTATTATAAATTAATATTTCTAGCTTTTCCAAAGGTGCCCCTCACCCCTCTTATAAAAGGGCACTCCTCCTTATCATTTCTTCACACCTTCAAAGCCATTTGGTTCGGACAAACTCTGCACAAATACTCTCCCAACTTCCCTCACTACAACTTAGAGGCCTTAGTTTGATCAGAAAGCCAACCTATGGAGCCCTTTTGATCAAATCAAAAGGAAGAACCCGAAGAATAGGTAATGATTTCACCATCCTTTTCCAAGTCCCTTTCTTCTTCCACTTCTTCTTCCTTTGTTTTTACCATTATAAAATAATAACTCCAGTATCATATATATACTGTGATGTTACTATAAATATGGTACAACCATATTCAGTATTCTATCCACCCTTTGAATAACATGTCACCATACGTGCGTACGTACGGCTTACCGTCTCCACGTCGTGGTGTAATTGTTATTCAATATATTATTATTTGTATGGGAATAATAATGATGTGTAACTCATTTAATAATAAATATTACATGTTAATTATTCTGTATATATGATATAACATCCATTTATATATTATTTGAATATCAAAAGAATGATATTGTCGCTCGTGCGTATGTACGGACTACCGTCTCCATGAACGCGATGAGATTCATTCTCCATCATATCCATTAAAGTATAATTATCATTTGATGAATTAAAAATAATGTTTAAGGACTTTATATCATTCTTTATATGAATAATATAAAACCTATCCATGACAAACATGGCTTATGTAACAAAACATATAAAAGAAAACGAGTAAGTTAACACCCGAAACGACGATAATACTATGATATTATTAACAATGCAATGTTAAAAGATCATATATGATATCATATGAATTTATATGATTATTTAATAATTTAATAACAATTATTTCAACATTATAAAGGAGGATAACCTACCCCCAACCAAGGAAAAGTACAAGCTAAGGGATTTTCTTATCTCACTTTCAATCCCGTGAGATTTCCATTGTTCGCCGCTAAATTATTGAAAGTGGTGTATTGTGTACAGCAATTTGATATATATTATCATGATTATATTTATATTCATGTAATTCTGTAACTAATTTGGTGGTTATTAACTTTTCGTCATACGACTCAGTTGATTACAACATGGTAATGGGTTTCTTATCTCACTTTTAATTCCGTGAGAATTCCATTGTTCACCACTAATTTATTGCATGTGGTATGAGTACTGCCCATATTTGTATTCATTGTGTAAAATACATTAATTCATGTATATTTACATCATAATTGTATGATCCTTTTTTCATGGGTGTATGTTTTTTATTTTACCAAATCAATAAGGGAATTTAAATTTTCAATTTCTACTCATTCTGCTTTACGCATACCTCATTGATTATTTTACTCCAAGATTATGTGTGGAATCACTATTCATTTGATTATGTCATAATTTCGACTACCCTTTCTGTGGATATACTTTTTATACACATAATCACTCCATTGATAAATTCTCAAGTCACCGGTATGAACTTGATAAGAGTAATTTTTACTCAATCTCGATTTGTTGAGATAAACATCCAATTCATTGGTGTTGTTTTTACTAGAATATATGTGAATGTCACTTGATTTTTTTACACTGAATATCCAATCATATTTAGTGTATTTATATTTTTTCACACATAATTATGTCATTGATTTATCCTTAACCTAAGGATATGGCCTTTATGACAGATTTCATCTCAATTTACGTTCCATTGAGACTTCCTTGTTGTTATACACCAAATCACTTTTATCTGGTGTATATAATGTACTTTGACATAGTATATCATGAATCCATTTATTCTAATGATATTAAAAAGTTTTTATTACCTCAATTATTTATATTCAAGTGTCTCTCTTTTGGTTAGAATCTCTAACTAAAAAACCATTTTTAAATGTTTTAAAGACTTTTTCATCTAAATCTTTCTCATTAATGTCCATGTTTTAAAAATGGTTTTACGTATTTATTTATATGGACATTAAAGTATTAAAATTAAAACTCATTTTAAAAGTTTCAAAGTGGTATGGGAGACTTTGATTCAAAAATCTATTTTTAAATGGCTTCTTCAGAAATAGTGTGACTTATAAATGTTTTCATGAAAAGGGGGAATATTTCTCTCAAATAGTTTTGATGGTTATTTTCATCTATGTCAATATCATTCATTATTATCGATTGAGGTTAATCTGATACAATACAATATTCCATATTGTATCGAATGAGTTATGTTCAACTGTGGATGTGCTATTTTTATAACATTCAGGGTTTGTGGATAAAGTATTGACATTTCGTATACTAGTTTTAATACGAATGTTTATGTTATGCTTAAACCTCTTCATATGAGGAATGCATTGGACTTAGTAAGTGACGGGTGGAGCCCGCTATAGCTCCTCGATGCATCGGTTGGTCTCATGAGACAAACTAGTGTATTGGCATAAGGACTTGGCGAAATCTTACTTGTAATCGTGGCACGAGGCCTTGGCTATGTGGTTATGATAGTCTGGGATTATGAATTCCATCATTATGAAAGTTGTTATTGATATTGCATGAGATTATTCGATTAGTATAATATCCATGTGAATAAGTAAATGGAATTATTTTATTTTTTTTATATATACTATGTTGAAGTTCAAGTTTAAAAGGCTTTTGTTTTAGTTATACATTTCCATAAATGTTAATTCTTAATTATGAATGTTTCCGCTATATTGCTATCCTTACTGGGCATTTGTGCTCACCCCTTTTCTATGTTTTATTTTTTCCAGGAAGTGAAGAAGTAAATTATGAATGACCTTCAGGGATATTATGTGGGGATATGAGTGTGGATTATGGAGACAATATGTTGTTGTAGTAGTTTTTCACTTTATGATGTAATGTAAGACTTATGAATATATCTAGTGTTTCCAAGGATACTAAACCAATCGGTATTTCTAGATTTGATCATTCTTGTGATCATGCCAATGTTATGTAATAATGCACCAACTCTAGGTAACTGGGGTCAGGGTGTTACAATTTTATACTATTTACCTTTTTATGATTTGTAAATATTTATCATATGGTATTAACTCTATTTGGATCATGTTAGTTTTCTTGTATTTTAGTTTATTAATAAAATTGGGAAATCCAAATCCCACTGGTCTTTTTAGAACCCTGATACTAATCTATATCCTTTGGTGATCGATAGGTGAAAATGAAGTCATGTAGTGCTCTATCCTAGTACTATTTAGGTATCTCGGTCACCATCACTGCACCACATGTAATTTTTTTCATGCAAAAGATAATGAATCATTGAGGTGGGTTTTTCTACTCGTACCATTATATCTATTTCCCTAGGTTTAAGATCTTTACCTCTTACTCCATATAATCCATTTCTAGTAGTTAATTATGGTTTTTTAATTTAAATTGTTGTTATAAGTGATTTAAATAGTTACAGTCCTATTAGTGGTTATTTTCCCATCTAGAATAGTTTATCAAATTTCTCCATCCAAATTAGTATGTATGTAAGATTATTCTGAATATTTTACATTTATATATTAATTTTATGATACATTTTAATAGATTGGATGTGAGAAATGAGTACTATATTTTCATGTATCTTTCAAAATAAAAATATTTTTAGTATTATCCTGTAGATGTATGGAATTATCCAAACCACAAAAATAATTATTTTTTATTTGCTTTTATTTTGTGTGAAGTGGGTTAATAATGTTTTTTGTAGAAATTTGGAGATATAAATTCATAGTTCAAGTGCATAGAATAGGTTGAGGAAATTATCACACAAACCACTATTAAATTGAATTTTGGTGCATTCCACTATACGGGATGCGGTTCATCATACAACCAAGGGGCTCAGATATCCCCTTGGTAGAAAGAGTATATTGATTTATATTAGAAGGAGACAAGATATTCCCCCAATGGTATTGCATCTACTGGTGGTGAGTAGGTAAATCACAAAAACTGAAAATCACTTAGTTTCCAAACATTTATTGGGTTTATGTTTAAATATAATTATACAACAGTATTTAATTTTCACTATAATGTTCATTCAGGTTGTAGAAGGAAGTATAGATGTAGGTTGAGGGAGTGATGAGCTTTGTTCGTCATCAAACATTGATTAGTTGTTCATTATATGTTGAAATTATATGGTAATATTTGGTTTGTATATGTAGCATTTGTGGGTCATAGTTTCCACCAAACATTTTAATGACTTGAAATTTTCTTGATTTTTCATGTTTCCTTTTAGTTATTTTATTTATTTGTGATGTCTCCTTTTATGTATTGATATATCTAGTGTGGTATGTACCATATATGTAGATCCTCTTTTTTTTCATGAGTAATGTTTTATGATTCATTTTTCCTAAATTTATTAGGTTTGTTACCCGATAATGAACGATCAAAAATATATCATTTATTAATAAGAATCAATACATTCATAGTTCTTGTTAAAGGTCCTCTAATAAAATTTTCCTCATGTATATGAGGAGAAGGGTGATATGTATGGGAACCATTATGTGAGAAAGAAACAAAAAAATTGACGTGAATGTAGAAGGGTCTGGCCTTTAGTGTATAACCAGTGTGATTATAATTTTCACCAAGGCCTATTATAGGAGATCCCAACATCATTATATATATTAAAAAATCATGAATCAATCAACATATATTTTTTATATAATACCCCTATGTATATTAGGATCTTTCCTAGGGTAATATTATTTTTTTCATAACATATTTTTATGGATAAATAACAACAAGGTAAGAATCCTTATGTAGATTTGGATAATATGTAGAGGATCCTAGGTCTTAGTAGGTTGACTGCTCTATGATGCTTCAAGTCATACACGATGGACCATGCATCAAATAGTTTAACAACATGTGAAAATGACAAAAATAATCTATAGTTTAAGATCATATGAAAAAACCTTATTATATGAGGTTTAATGTAGGTTAATCTAATATTTAAAATGAAATGAACTTGTCTATATGCCAACCCTATGGATGAAAAACCAATGAGAATAAAGAAAACCTGTCACTATGATAATGTTGGGGATTTGATATTGGTTTTTTAGTTGTTTTGGGATAGGAGATCTAGGAGTCACTATATATCCCATGAAAATAGAAATCAGTCCACACATAGTTCTTATATCTTTGGGGAAAATATCATCACCATGACATATAATTGAGAAATATTTGGGAAACCAAAATTAATAGAATGATTGTAATTTTACATACGCTTTATGAACTTCCCATTGTGCATTATCAATTCTTGGGGATGTTTAGGGAGAGTTTTGTGGTGATTTTGAGGTTTGAGGTGGTGATTTATCCTTTTGAAGGCCACCCCGTCTTCTGCAATGACGTGTCTGGATATTAAGGAGGTATTTTTATGATGGGCGTTCTCTTGTGTAAAATGGGATAAATAACCATGAATTTGGGATTAAATGGTTATAAATGTTTTTTCATAGTGGTTTTCCTATGCACCATGAGAATCCTGAAATGCCATTGGGTGGGCATGTAATATCGGAGGACCACCTGTCCAAAATAGGAAACCCAAGCTCACTACATTATAGCCTTGGGCACGGTGAGGGTAAATTTGTTGGGAAATGTGATGTGGGTCATGGATTCTATACATGGAAGAATATAAAAGAACCAAAATGTCTTAGACCACTCCATGTTCTATGATTTGTTGGAGGCCAAATTTAGTTTGAAAATGGTAAAAAAGTTTAAATGGAAATGACAGTTCTTGATCACATATTTACCAAACCCACCACGTGAGTTTTTCATATTAACCAGGTTTTGGTAGATTCTAGTGTGATTAAATTATAAATAAGATTTTTATCACCTCCTTGTTTTTAATTTTAGAAATTCCCTCAATTCTTGGAGGACTCTTACTCATCCTCCCCTTCCCCAGTCACCTCCATGGGAATTCCAACCCACGTGAATCATTTTGGATCATTTAGATTGAAGTAATTTGATTCATGATATCACTATATTTCCCCATTAATCATTAATTATATTTATATTATATTCAAGTGTTCATTATGGTGGTAATTGTCCTTTTTTTGGGTGCTTTTTAATTGTGTATTATTATTCAATGGACTCAACAGTGATTCACTTAAGACCAGTGTTGGTTTATCATTTCTTCTTGTCCATTTCTCCTTGAAGATTTATTCACGATTGGGGATCCTTCATCTCCCCTTCATTATATTTACATTTGGGAGGTGTTGACTTATTCTAGTGATTTATTCTTATATGTCCACACTAACATGGTTTTCTTATTATGACTTATTTTGAGATAGTGTGTTGTATTGGTTTTTTTTGAAAACATTGTATGGATGTTTTTATAACCTCACCACATATGAATATGGATAAAAATATATATCAAACAATTAAATTGGTTTCCCATGAAATATTGTATTTTTGTGTGAATACCCATCATAATAATTTAGTAATTATGTTAAAAATCCTTATTGAAATGAAATTATATGTGGTGGATGTGATGTGTAATGGTTATGATGTGTGGTGGTGGTGATGAGGGGAGTTTGTGATGTGGGGTGGTTGTGATGTGTTTGGATATGATGTGTTATATGTTAAATCTATTAGAATATTCTTTTTCAGGGCATTGGTAATGGTCCTGCAGTATCAACTACATTTTTTTAAATCTAGATTTAGGCTGGTTTTAACCTCCACAAAGTGTATATAATATGTTTAGTGGTGGGTTTAACCGCCACTAAATTTATGGTATTTTTATATTCACTGTAGTTCAAACAGCTGCTAAATTTACAGTATTTTTCAATCTGCATCAGTTAAAACTGCTGCTACAATTACGGTATTTTGCTATTCGTGGCTGCTAAAACCATCGCTATAGACAATAATTCTGCAGGTTCTTTAACCGTCGCTAAAACATTTTCATATTACCTTATTATGTTGTTGTGATTTTAATGGGTTTTTCAGTGGGTTTCCCTAGTGAAACTGGTATTTTTTAGCTGTGGTTTTATCTGAAACTAAATAGTTTTCATATTCATTTATTATATCGTGGGGGTTTTATTGGTTTTAGAAGTAGGGGGAAACCACTGCTAAAACCATCAAAATTGCCATGAAATGAACCCACTATGAAGGTTACCATAAACCACCTATAAATCAAAGGAATAACTACATATTTTATGATGATACATACTTTAGATTTTATTTTAAAAAAACATTGCAGAACCATATGGCATAGATTTAAACCTCCACCATTTCCAATAAAACCACGGGGAAATGGTATTTTTTGTAGTGTATCCATCCGTGGATCTGTATCTTCATTTCATGTATGGATATTTTATTTTTGATATTGGCCATATTTATCTCCAAATGTATATGGGAACTCAATATATATATATATATATTTAATCTACAACAAAAATATCCCAATCATATAAAATGAAACAATAACCTAATATAAAATTAGGAAACAAAAGGAAATAAGAAATAAATTTTCCCTAATCTATGTAACTCAAGAATTTATTATGTTCACATGTTCAAAGAATTAATTCCAAAAACCCGAATGACTTATCATAATCATCAATTTTCATGTTCTTTAAGAGTTTGTATAATAAATTCTAGATCATTTTATATACTTACGTTTCATAGAATAGTGAATGCTCAAGGTCTTTCCCACAAGGAAAATGAGTAATCCCAAAACATTTATTGAAATTATTGTTAACCTATATGTTTTTATGAAATTAAAGGATCTATAATTAACGAAAACTAAAATTAAAAGTTTTTAGAATGATAAAATATAGTATAAGTTTGAGATAAATTTGAAATGATGGTTTTTTTAGGAACAAAATTACCTCCATCATTCATGAATTAGAAAAATCAAATGGTTTAATGAGTGTGTAAATTTTAAAAACATCATTATTGTAATGTATGTTGATTATCAAATTTAAATCAATTGATTTGTGAAGTAAATAAAACAATGCGTATTATGTTTAATATTCTAAGTAAAAATGAATCCAAAACATTGTTCATAGATTAATTATTTAACCACATTGGATTTATTTCCTTAATAAGTATCATTTTCAAAGGAATATTAAGGTATTATTTGAATAATAAGATCTCAAAGTAATTTATACTGATTTTTTTCCACAAGTGATATTAATTGAGAATTTGGAGAACCAATTACTCAACCCATGACCCCTTATACATATTGTAGAAATCCCCTCATTATTGAAGAAATATTATGCACATTTCATTGGTTTATCTTGGAGAATTAATGAAACAATGGAATGAATTTTAATATAATAATGCAATTTTAATTTAATTAAATGAAAACATAAAACAAAAATTAATGAAATATATGACAAAAATAAATTTTTGGAATGAAAGTACACACTATAGATCTCAAATAAGGTAAAGAAATTCATAAAAAGGTCTATACGCTCCTAAAATTGGTGTAGGAAATCTAATATTAAAAAACTAAAACAACTATGACATAGGTTACACCAAAAATAATGTGTGGGTTCTTATCTATTGTGAAAAGAGAATATATTTAAAAATAAAATATGTAACATCTATGGATATTCTGTTCTTCCCTCTGAAATAACATATTTTGTTGTCAAGGAAACATATAACTACTAATTTAAAGTGAATATATTGATAATTTAAGAGATTAAATGTTAAAAATACATTCAAATAATATTCCTTAAATGTGTGGTGGAATATTAAAAAAATTATTTTCTGAATTACAATGGAATATATTAGGTCTTATTTTTCATAGTATAATGAATATTTTGGATCTAAGAGTGGTATCGAGCATTTCATTTGAAACATATTGGATCGAATTCTCAACAAACATGGACATTTTCATGGATCTCCCCATGAGGTATAGAGAACATTATTATTGTAAATTTATTTCTTAACCTATTTTACATATGGATTTTAGATCCCTATTATTTTTTTCAATCCTATAAATTGTGAAATTTCAATTTTTCCATGGAATATTTAAATTCAAATTTTCTATTATTTTAAAAAATTCTTTAATTTATATTTAAAGTGAAATTCATTTTAAAATAATCCAAGTAAAACAAAATTTAATCATAATATTCATTAATTAATAAAAAACAATCAATAAAATGTTAGTAAATAAATGAGATATTATATCCTCTTTCACATAGACTAATTAAGAATAATATATATCATGGATATATATAATTACTTCCCTTTACATAACATAATTATTTTTGGATGGGGTAAAATTGAAATTTCATGTCATAATAAGGTATAATGATGTAACACAACTATTTTTTTGGTGGTATCATATATTTTTCTATAGAAAACATAATCATTTCTCGATGATGTAACATATTCTTTATGTATCATATCAAAAATTATGTAATATATTAATTATTAGGGAATAATAATCTTTACTCCAAATGAAGTGACATAGAGTTTTGTATAATGTGAAATTATAGAATAATAACTGAGTCATTTACTATGGAATATATCTTTATTATTCCTAGAGGGTATATCATATTCATTATATATCATATTAAAGTACAACTATATAAAATAGTAATTTCCCCTTACTTAACATGTATATTCTCAAAAGATAATGTATTAATATTATTCATGGAATAATATAGTTGTTCAATACTTTTCATATAATAAAAATTAAATTAATATACAATATAATAATAGATTCAATATGATGAAATAAATAAATAAATGAAATTATATTTTCAATTTTTATAAAAAACAATAGAAAAAAATTTAATATATCATATATAATTAAATAATTATAAATATGATATACATAAAAATATTTATAAATACATCCATGGGCTTTGGTGGTTTATATTTCACATGATAACTATGTGACACACAACATACCACTTGATCACTAAGAATTTCATAAATCATCTCAAAAGATGATATATAACCATATTAGGAAATAAACCATTTATGAACATCTTCTCTAATAAATCTAAACTAAATAAATATAAAAAGAAATAATTAAATTGGAAGAAAATAATAAATCCATAATATAAATGCCATTATAGGATCTTCAACACTGGTATTCTCTCCCATGAGATATTTCATTGGGTACCATCAATTTACTACTTAAAATGATTATAATTATTTTTACTTGGGGACCACTTCCTCACTATAGTGATTTTATATAATTAATAATATTTAGAACACTATCTAACCATATATTCCAAAAATTGCTATTTTTTATCCTTATGTTAACGTCATTTCATATTTTTTTAATGAAAAAAATATAAACTGAACTCTTGAAAAATATATCTTTCCAAAATAGATATATAAAATAATTATATTACCCCAACAAGTATTATTCCCCTAAGGAAGTGGAAGGAAACATTAAATCCATTAAACTCACTAAAATTTTCTAGCTTTCCAATTGAAACTTATTTTTGAATGTATTAGGCAAAAGTAAAAAAAATTACAATTTTCCTCAAAACACAACTTCAAATGTGTAGTATATTTTATAATATAATGTCGACCCACAAGGAGTTAAAATCACTAAAAATTGAAGAATCAGTCATCATATCAATTATAGATTTTTAAATATTAAATAAAATTTAATTTAATAAAAATAGCTAAAATTTATCAAAAACAATAACTTTTTATAAAACAAATATATAAGAAATTGATTATAAATTATTATTTTTATCAAATTATGTCTCCCTCAGTTAGGAATAAAAATTAAATTAGTTAGATGATACATTTTTAAATTAATTGATATCTAATGTATCAACTTCATACAATATCCTAATCTTTTCAATTCTTTTTTTTACAAAAAGAAGATAATCAAACTAGGATAAATTAATATAAAATATTAAATTAAAAGGATGTATCTATTCTAATTTAATAGAAACTCACTCTTTTTTATATTTTTTTGTTCCCTTAATAACTCTTTCCTCAATGAATTATTTATGAATAAGATTAATAAACTAATCTCAATATGGTACTAAATAAAACATATAATATATAAGAAATTTCTTTCTTCCCTCATAAATATACTCTAAATTTACCAACTATATTGGTGGACAACTTCTCATGATTAATAGAGAATCAACCACCAATGAATTATTCATTACAAAGGAATTATATTTTTTAAATTATATAAGAACAATATGAACTCATTAAGATGGGGTGGGGTGAATCAATAAATCATATTCCTCTTGTTATGTTCCAGATAAGAGAATCCTTCTTTACATTTTAGAGTTATTGAATAAAATATATTCATAGTTATACATGAAATTAAACCAACATAAACACAAATGTAATAACAAATTTACACTACTTTCAAATCAAAATGATTAGATACATTATTTGTATGATTTAGTGAAACCCATGATAACATAATCCTTTAGTTTTAAGATCTTAGACACAATTCAAATAGTATATACTTGTACGTATGACAAATAATCTCTCTTCACAAGATGTAAATTTTGATTTTAACAAACAATAATAATATAATATAAAAAAATTACTAACTTCTAAAAGATTCATCATCTACCACGTTATTTGTGGGATTATTCTTCTTCAATTCACACACTCACAAATAATATTCTTTAATATAGTGCGTGGCCTTCTTATTCATTAATTTATCCTGATATCTTTTAATATTACACACTTTTGGTCTTCATTCAACTATATAATAGTTCTAATATTACATGCATTCCTCCATGTTAATTAGTTTTTAATTTATAATTCAAATTTGAACACATGGAATCCTCTTTAATTTTATTTATTTAATTTCATGTTAACCTGTAAAAAATACAATTTTTCACCTTTTCTATGTTTTTAGGACTTGATTTTTTTGTTTTCAGTAACCCTTGAATAAATAATTGAGTGGCACCATTTCATAATTGAATTTTATAACTTTTCATTCCTTACTATGTGACCATATATATTATAGAGTTCTCATATTCTTTAGAACACAATAAAACTACACTATGATGTGATGCAGTAGTTTCACTCCAATTAATTCATAATTTCTCAGTAGCCTATTACATGAACTATTTCATTATAGTAGGTCCTATAAACATCCCAATTATTAAACAATTCCAAAATCTCATGGCCTCCGTAATGAGACATGATCATTACTCTTCAGATTCAAATCTAACATTTGATTAAACAACCTTCAATTTTTTGAATGATCTGATTCTAATCATCTAGTAGAATTATGATGTGTGATTAAGACACCATGTAGTAGTCAACTTCCACTACTTCATAGTGTGATTTTGTGAAATCATAGTTTTATTATTGCAATTAAATTTCCAAGTTATTATAGATTAAATAAAATAATATCATCGGATTTCTGAACATGATATTAGTTAAAATATAAACATTTTGACAACATATAGTCTTAGAAAAATTTATTATTATGAAGGAATATCATTACATAATGGTATTCATTACAACATTATATTATCTGTAACATTAAAAAATCTTCCGAAAGAATCATATTTTTAGAACTATTACCATTCATGGGCTTCTATAGTTCAAAATATATATTACCTAATTTGAATAAAAAAATATTAACATGTTATTGAATGTGAATCCTTTATACAATTTTTTCCAACTATTTTATTATAAAATAAAACACTCAGATGCACATCACTTTACATTAATCCAATACACCCCCATTTACAATCTACTATTCTTGGGGATCCTTAATCCTTGAAATAATATATTCATCCCAATAATGTCCTCCCAAAATCTTATCACATATAAATATATAAATAATGTAGAATAGGTAAAATAATGTACTTAAGGTAATTGATGAAATTAAATTTTCACAATTGTTCAATCCATTTTTTATATACCCTTGTTTTATAAGTCATAGCCCTCCCTAGAAAATAAAAAATGATAAATGTGTCTCTGAAATTCAAAAATAACTGAAATTTAAATATCCTATGAAATAATAGAGAAATGTATATCATTTTTCAGTAATGATTATATCTAAAAATACTCATTATATATTTCTTCACTTACCCGCCCATATCTCCAATTTTAAAAAACTAATGTTTCATATATTTTAGTGGATAGATATGGTTACATCGTAATTAAGTATATCTCTACGTAAATATATGTACTCCCCCATCCATTTATCTACTTCTCCAAATTTTAATTTATCATAATCATTATATGTTACATCTTAATAGGATCATTATTATGGTATTATTTCATTACTTCTACATTTCCCATTTTTCCTTCTTCATTGAATCATGGTAATCTCTATAGAATCATCAACTAACATGCTTTGAAAAATTCACAGTGCATAATTATCCTCTTCATGGAATAATGGGTCATTCTAAAATTATATAAAGTAAAATAATACTAATGAACTCAAACATAATATTAAATAATTATGGCTTAATTTTATTCATGAATTTCCATATCTTGTATTCAAAATAAACACATCATAATCCTATTTGTTGGACCTGAAATTTTGATCATCAACCTAAAATAATACAAATTAATTCATATTTTTTCAAAAAACGCTATAATAAAAAATGTTACAGAAAAATAAGATGAGTTATATTTAATTTCATTTAATAATGTAAATCCTGATAAATGACTTCAAAAATTAGATTTATCAAATTCCCCATAGTTTAAACTTTTCTTAACCCTACGAAAAATATATTCATATAATAATGAATAAATAATTTATATTGGAAAACAACATATTCATTATCATCATAAATGAAAAATTATAACTAAAATTTAAAATGTATACTTATTTTAAAAAAAACATTTTAAATCATACTTCTATTACATCTCTAAATCCTTAATCGTTTTCCCTTTCATACACATCATTCAACTTCAAATTTATATTCATTCTCCAAGAAAATATATATTACATGAATATCAGTTCAACCATAATAGAAGGATAATTTAACAATATTAATGCATACTCTTCATGTGTATGCATAAAAATGTTTCAAATTTTAAAAATTGCCTTCTTTTATCAAAAAAATCACACAAATCATGAGGATAAAAAAAATATATCCTTTCAGGTAAATTTTGAAGTAGTATTATTATTAAATTAATAAAACATTATCATAGAAGAGACTTATTGAATTTTTCATATGATTTATTTAAAAGTAATAACTCAATAAAAAACATATCTTATTCTTTTTTTATCTATAATACATATACCATCGCAAAATATTTTTTCCACAAATTTTATCTGCTGATCTCACAATGAAAATTATTGGAAATATTTCATGATATTTCCCTTTCCATTTTTTATCATTTATAACTTTTAATGGTATCCATGAAAGTGTAATGAAAAAGACGGGTGAACTTTTACAATATAACATGGTATAAATATTCGCACTCTACCCTTTTAAATACTCTTTTTCTTGACCAAAATCATGAAACTAACAACTTCCTCTATAATAATATAATTGAATATAATAAAACAAATACTAACTGTAGGGTAGGAAATTAAACAAATATGCTTCTTACATGGATCCTATATAAAGATACTCATAGTCTATAAGGCATAAGGAATGACTAAGTGAAATTTTTAGATCATTTGATTATGGGATTAAAAGTAAATAAAAATAACCTAAATTAAATGAATATGATTTAAATTATATAGTTTTAATAAACAATAAATATATGTACTAGATTCCTAAATATCCTTATATTTTTTCATGAGGTTATAGTAGAATGATAAATTGTTAAAATATTTACAATTCCTCCCATGAATTATAATGTAAAATGTTTTTCAATCAATTTTGGAATGATTAAAATTAATGAGTAAAAAATTAAAATATCCAAGAATAAAGGTAAAAATAGAGATTATATTAATAATAATTTAAAATCAACTCAAAATTAAAGAATGTGACATTGAAAAATTTTCAAATATACCTTTATTATTATTTTCATGACCATTAGTTTTTTCTAAAAAAGGTAAAAATACATTTCATAATAAATGATATATCCTAGATAAGGAAGATAAAATTTTAATATGGGTTTCAAGGAGAAGAAAATGGAAAATATTCAATATAATTTAAAATTTTAATATTGAGTAAATAATACAAATAAATTTGATATTCAATCATTAGTTATTATAGAACAGATCATTAATTTTTTTAAAATTTAAAACTTGTTTTAGAGGGATCATTTTTTCATGTGTAATTTTAACTATATTTTTAATGTTAATTATGAGAACCAGTGTTAAAAATTATACACAACACTAGTTATTTTTATAAATAATATATGGGTATTTTATTTGAATAACCAAAATGAAAATAAAATTTTCAAATTGGATTTTCAAAAAATTGATGTTAAACGTGTAATTTAATTGGAAAATAAAATTATTTATTTGACATATAATCCCTCAAAATTGTTTTGGTGAAACAAAATCACAAGAAATTATTGTTCACTAATGTATGTCAATATAATTGTTAAATTAATGATTGATTTGGAGAAAAAAATATCTCTCCATCATATAAATGAATAGAATATATATTATCCCTGAAAATGTGATAATAATCAATGAATATTATTAATAATTAAAGAGAAATAAATTTTATGATTATATAAGAGAAAAGGAAAGTTATTTTTCCTCTATGAAAATCCCATTGATAAAATAATCATTTTCGAACATATATCACGTTATACATACCATTCAATAATATCATCACCACTATTTCTCTCATTAAAAACTCTAGTATCTCCCTTATTCCTTAAAAAAGTGTGTGTAAATATTCAAAATAGTTTAAATTATTGAAATTTTACTTCAAATATATGATGATATAATATGAGAATATAAAAGATTGAATATGTAACGAATTGAGAGATAAAATGAAATGTTAGATAGTGAATAAAAATATAGGATGTTGGAATATGTTATGAATAGAGAGGTAAAATGAAATGTAAGAGTGAGAATAAAAATATAATCCGCATGATATACCTATATGAGGGAAAATTTTGTGAGGGAATTCATGTGGTATCCAAGAGGGGTATTACGAAAATTTATGAAAGTTCTATTTTAGGAATAGAATTTTTATTTTTCTACATTAATTATTAAAAAAAGATATTAAAAATAACTTTTATTGTTAGTAACTAAAATACTGATGTTAAAAAGGATCTTGTAAAGTCGTTTGAAAATAAATTGATTTTAGAAAACTAATTTTAAATGTATGTTTTCTACTAGTGATTGTTTAATTGGGATTTTATTCCTTTATATTTGGATAAAAGAATTTTATTTTCCTATAAGTACTTTTTTATTACTGGATATTTTGGTTTTTAATGAATATATGTTTTTACATTTAAGAATATTATAAATTTTTTACCGATGAAATTTTTGAAAGAATAGGTCAATTATTATATATACTGATTTTTATTTTTTAAAAAATTAGTGTATTGAAATACATATATGTAATGTGGTACTAAATAAGGTAAATTATATGATAAAATAAAATAAAAATTTATGGACAAATATTTTACAATTAATAACATTAAAATGATATCAAAAAAATAAGTATTTATATCATATGACTCCGTTGCTTCGACTTCATCTTATCTACCATCCTATTTATTAATATCTTCCTCTAAAAATGAATCCATAGGTGTATACTTATAAAATAATTTCTTCTTCTAACTATTCTTATCCATATTCATTTTCTCAAAATACTAAATAGTTGTGATGATGTTGGTGGGATGGGATATCTACACTACTTTTATCAGGATTAGTTGTAGGTTCTTTGGTGGTGGATGCTATTAATCTCCATTAAGGGTAGTCAGATGTTGAACCATATATGGTATTGGATCAATTATTTCATTGGAATCTATTTTTCAACTCAATTCAATCTCAATAACCTTATAAATAAGTTACTTATATCCCATCTCAATGACACAGTTCACCTTTGATAATTGATTTCCCTAAATAAATATGGTGGTCATGTGTTGGGCTTCTAAATTAGTTTCAAAACCAAAACCATAGTGGACATGCCATTTCTTTTCTTATCCCCAAATAGACTTCATTTCACAACTAAAATACTGTACAATCCTTTATGAGAGATGTGGTGGTGCCTTATGTGGTATGAACTACTATAGATTAATTAGGTGGATCTAGTGATGAATTGATAGGATGTGTGGTTTGAGATTCCTCCTTAGTAGGTTGTTAATGTGTAATGGTGTGTATTGACATTAAATTACACGGTTTCATGGGATATGGTAAGTGATCATGATATTTAAGTGTACTAATGGTGTGGTGTTAGGTGGTACAAGTGGTGAGTTGAATAGAATGTCATGATTATAAAAATTACACTCTTAAATTTTCGTAATGTAAACAATAGATTTTTCAACAAACTATCATTTTTCTACCATTGTGGTGGAAGTGGGAGGAGGGGTTGGGGAATTTGTTTCTTCAGTTATTTGTGTGTGTGATGACCCAACACATTGGAACCCATCTAGCCAGTGGGATGCTGAGTACGACCACCCCAAGCCCACTCCAATAGGATAGGGGCTGGCAATCAGCATCGGGTAGGCATATCAAACACTTGAGAGGCCTTATCCAAGGATATATCTACTCATACAAACACACACATGCACATCCATCTGTATGAAATAATGTATATATAATAATAAAAATGATTCCATTGTGTATGCATATATCTATAACAAATACTTAGAGTATGATATAATTATAGAAAAGATATAGAGGGAAAAATCCTAGCGCACAAAAAAAGTAAAAGAGACCAAACTACTTAGAATGGAGGGATTCCTATTAAACAAAAACACTACTACACACCTTGGTCTGTATAACACACTATTCATCACATTCCCTTGGTCCTCCTAGGTCAGCATCAAGTTGATTATCATCTCCAAAATACATGATATGTGCAAGTTGAACCAATATAGGAGTGAGTATAAAAAATCTATTAGGTTCAAAAAAACACTAAACAAAATGGAGTAATAGAAGGTTATCATTCTGGTAGGACTATATCCAGAGGGTCTTGAAACCTAAATGAGATAGTATAGAAATCTTTCTCTCCACACATTATATATACCTAACTAGTCATCTCATCCACGTATATTATATAAATCATGATATGATATATATTTAAAGGAATATCAAGAAAACATAGGTATATTCATAATCTCCCTGTATTATGGTCATAACCATTTATCCTTCTATAGGATTCAATATGTTTCACATTGGTATTTCTAATTTTGGAGAACTCACTACATGAGACATACCATCCCTAGTAGAACTAATTTGAGAGGTCTCCTTGTAACACCCCAAGGATTTATAAATAAATTCTTGAAACACTATGTGTCCACAAAACCCCATTTTGATAGAACCTAGGTAGCAATCAAAATTTTTCCACCTCCGTAAATTTATTTTCAAAAAACTAACACACATTGTTTCCTTCAGTAAGATATTTAGAGTCTGATAAGACAATCATAATTTTTTTTAAATAGTAACATACTCTTATGAATATTAATATGAGTAGTAATATGCACCTTATGTATAGTAAATCATATTACTATTTTATTCACTAATGATTATAAGATAATGAGATCCTGATTAATTTTTAAAATGATATAAAATGATTTATAGTTTCAAAATTTATATTTTTTGAATAAATTATAATTTTATTAAAAAATATAATTATTCATATTTAGAAACTTATTTTCAGAAAATATAGTTGAATTTTTTATTACAAATTCTAGGAAATGTACAAGGTGAATTTTCTTGTTTTTTTAAATATATGTGTTTTTTATGAATACTAAAATACGGTTATTAACTGTATATATATATTATTAGTAAAATTCACTATTCCTAGATTCATAAACGATTCTAGAATACTTGGTTCAAATTCACATGGACTTATTAGTATTCTGGGCCACATTAATCAATAATATTGGTTGTATTTAGAGAAATAATAAAATAATGAATAAAATATTAACAAATCCCCCCTCTCCTCCACTCTAAACCCATCCCCCCTCACTCCATCTTCTCTTCACTTCTCTAATGACTTTTTACATGCCTAAAACCTTCTAAAATCTCCTCCCAGACATCTATTCCAGGACTAGATTCTTTGGTCTCATAAAAAGACAAAAACATCTCCACTAAAGAGGCTCTCAAGGAAAATAACTTCCAGTGTAAAATTCATCGTTGCATTTATTTTATTTCATGTTTCGTTCTTATCTTTTTTATGTCCCCAAAAACATTAATAAAAATGTTTTGATGACTCAATTAATGTAAATTTATGTGAATTATTTATGATAAAGGAATAATTATTCATCAGTTATCCTTTCCCCTTCTTCTATACTAGAAATGTAAACACTATCCGAGTTGTGTTAGTTTATCATATTCAAGGATATTGGGCTTTCAATTTCGGTTACAAACTTCTATTTATGTCATGAAACCATTATTATGTTTTATACAGACTATAATATTTGTATTATCACTTATTTATGGTTATATAATTATTTTTTACACGTGATATTAATTTATAAATCAAAATGAGTTTGTTGATATTAAAAACAGACAATTAACCCAAACAATTTTCATTAATGTTTTATATAACTAATAATGTTCACTCAGAATAACCTAATTAATTTTATAACCATGTAATGTTATTGATGAAAATTAATAACATAAAACACCTATTCTTCGAAAACATTCTCATTTTACATGTTTATCCATACATGAGAATAAGTACACTGTTCAAGAAAACCAATGATTAAAATGCTCCCAAAAAATGAAATTGAATATATTAACCAATGAAAAGGACATTAATGAAAAAAATAAGGTTATAATAAATCATTTAAATATAGGTCTATTCTGGGACTATTAATTAATGAACCTAAATTTTATTATCCAGGTCATTAAGATCAAGTGAGGATTACCTTTGTACTAAAGGTAAGGGTATTCTAACCGAAAAGCCATTTTTATTTGTATTTTTTAATCTCTACATACCTCAATAAATTTTTTATTTATTTAGATTATCCCTAAAAAAATTCTTTTTAATATCTTATATATGTCTACTAACCAGAATCCTACTTTAATTTATGGAGAGTTATATTTTTTAAAAGGACCATTCAAAATTCATTCCAAAAATATAAGCTCTGTTCAAGGGAATTTATCAAATTCTTACCTAATTTCATGGGCACCATATCAACTATTTATAGAAACTATTATCTTTATAAAATAAATAATTTTATTATTAAAATAATTTCGTACCTCACATCTAGTTATATACAAAGATGTTTCCAAAATAGCTATTCTTTTTTTAAGTAAAAGTGTATTTTTCTCAAAAATTACTCAATGATTTTATAAGTGTATCTTCATATTTTTCAAAATTCTTGTTGATTTTATGTATTATTTCTATTAATTTATTACAATATCATATAAAATATTTAATTAAATGGTTTATTATTATTTTGACTTTGGATGATCTAACTTAAAACCATTCACTAATTTACTCCAAATGGTTAGTGTTTATACTTAATGTTTGGGGAAAGTTATTTACATTTCATATGATAGTTTCACTATGAATTTATTTGTTGTTTATTTTCATCCTCGTTCATATGAAAAATTAATTTGACATAGTATGTGATGTTTGGGTCACTCTATAGACCCTCGATACATCAGTAGGTCTCATGGGACAAACTATGGTCTTGGCAAAAGGCCTAAAAAATGATTATTTATGGTCTTGGAACGAGGGCTTGACGGTATGGTTTCGATGTCCCATACTATTAATTCACTCAATATGAAACATTTATTGAAATTTTGTGTGGTTATTCAACTAGTAGAACACCCACAATTATGTTAAATTATGTAATTATTTATTCAACTCGTATTCCTACCATATTATGTTCAAGTATATTTTTCAAGGCATGTGTTTTTAGTTTTTCACCATGAATAATGTTTATTTTTATTATATCTTATACTATATTTCATACACTTAGGGATTATTTGATCTCCCCATTTTCATATGTTTTGTTTTTTCTATTATGTAAAGAACTATTTCATCAATGAACTGTAGGGGTAACCTAGTAGATATGGATGTTTTTAAAGTAATTTATGTTATGTAATTTTTTTCATGTTTTAATATTGAACTTATGTATGTATTCTATTTACCAATCTACTAAACTACATGTTAAATTGAGAAACATATTCCTTGTTAATATGCCAATGTAATAAAATAAGGCACCAGCTCTGGGAAACTGGGGTCGGGTCCTTACAGTTGGTATTAGAGGAAGATCCGTATAAAACATGGAAACAAGATTTAGAAAACATTGATTAGAAAAAAAAACCCTAATATATTTTTTAGGATAAACATACAAAAAGATATTGAAATTTTTCTAAGGAATATATTGTTTGTATCTTTTTATAAAATACATCTTTATTTCAATAATACGAGTGGACATGGTTCTAGAACAGATGTACCTAGCAGTGAAAACTCTAACTAGGAGTTTTGGGCTTTAACTAAGGTATCCTAGTACATGACAATTAGTCTTACCAAGAACCTGGTTTGACACACCTACGTAATATACTTAGGTTAGTTCACATTTTCATTGCGATCCGTTGTGAAGGATTTAAATGTAAAATTTTTGTCAAAGAAACCATGATTATGATATAGAGAATAGAAATGGATTAGATTACAATTTATGTTAATTATTTTTCTATGTTGATATTATAAATTATGATTCGTAACCTAATCTAGTAAATGGTGCCTAGTGGATGGAATTTAATACTAATTAACGCACAAATCCCATGTAGGTATTGCCCTCCGATTTAGGATAATGATGTTGAATCTATTGTTGCGACTGGTGCTGAGTAGATTATAACTATACTGGGATATTTTACTCAAATTATGAATAACATCCTTACCCATATAGATCATCCTGATCTACCAAATTGAGGAGTAATTTTAGAACACCTAATTCAACAACATCCTCCATCATTCAATGGGAATAAAAATCCATTTCTCGGTGAGTTGTAGATAAGTTCCCTAGAGATGATATTTCTCACTTTGGAATGTAACGAAAGAGATAAGGTTTTCATGTAATTTTATCATCTATGGGGAGATGCAGATTAGTGGTGGGTTTTAATACAAAACACAATGGAGGATGATATTAAAGATGTTTAATGGAGGTATTTTAACGAAATTATCCTAGAAAAATAATTCCCTTTTGAACAGTGAGTAGATATAGAAAGGTTGTAACTAAATTTGAAGAAAAAAAAGATGATGAGAAAGTTTAAAAGTATGAATTTAACTTTAGAAGGATATAAAGACATGCCACAGAAAACCAATATAATTTATGGATCATGTTTGACAAATTTGTTTTTGTTTAAAAACATTCTTCAGAAGGGAAGTAGTCTCCAAGAATTTCTCATGAAATGATGATATATTCTCATGTGATATAAAGTTAAAAAAAATTCATATGAATTACAACATTAAAGGAATGAAATAGAAGAATAGGGATGCCAAAAACTATGGAAATGAAAATAAGGAAATGGGGATGAAGGGTATAGTTGGATTTTCACCATGTAATAATTGTGGGAAGAAACAACCTGGAACTTGCTTGAAGTGAATGAAAGTCTATTAATAGTGCAGAGAAAAATTCCACCAATCTCGTGATTTAATGGGGAATAAAGAAACTACCAATGTTCAATGATATAGTTTTAAAGAGATGGGACACTATGAACATGAAAGACCTATGCATCAGGTATATGTTCTCTAAAGAATCCCAATGAGCAAGGAAAGCTTATGCGGTCACAACTACTAAGGATGATTTTACTAATGATGTGGTGGTATGTACTTTAATCATTTACTCTAACAAATGAAATGATATATATGATTCTTGATCATTGTATTCTTCTGGTTTTCCATGAAAATTAGACAAGTATAATTTGATTTAATATAGGATTTATCATTCAAAACTCTTAGGGGGCATATCATTGCATCAAAGATGTGTTGATCAGTCCCCTTTATGACCCATAAATGTTCATTAGTTTCTATCCTTATAATCATAACCATGGTTAAATATGATATAATCCTTAGTGTGAGTTAACTTTCACATTATGATTTGAAGATCTATTTCAAAAAGTGGGATGATACAATTTTTGAGAACGGGGTTGAATACCTTATCTTTAGGGAAGAAACCTCTCCATCTGATCCCCATATAGATCATCGCCCAGTATCTCAAATGAATTCAATTATTGGGGAGGAAGAGAACACTATATCATTATGTGAGGAAAGGATTGTTCAAATAAAGAAGATACCTATTGTGAAATAATATGCTGAGGTGTTTCCAATAGATTTCCCAAGACATTCCCTAGAGTGGGAAGTTTAGTTCTCTATTTATCTAATTCTCGGTTCATGGACAATATCAAAGACTAGTTAAAAAATGTAGACTATGGAATTAATATAACTAAAGAAACTACTATAGAAATAGAGTGATTAAGGATTTATGCTCCCTAGTATTTCCCAATGGGGATCCCTTATTGTGTGGTAAGAATAAAGATAGATCAATGAGTTTGTGCGTTAACTATATGGAGATCAGTGATGTAACAATAAAGAACATGTATCCCCTACCTCACATTGATGATTTATTTGATCTACTTCATGGAGCCCAATATTTTTAATTATTGACCATCAATTTGGTTATCTTCTGTTGTGATTAAAGAAGGAATACATTCCAAAGACAACATTTTGAACCCGATATGGGTGTTATGAGTTTACAGTAATACCTTTTGAACAGACTAATGCACCATATATTTTCAAGGATCTAATGAATAGTTTTTTCAAGGAATATCATGAAGAAATTGTGGTGGTATTTATTATTGATATGCTGTTATACTCCAAAATATACTAAGATCATGAAAACCACTTTTGCACTATTATGAAGACTCTTAGAAGAAATGAAAAATATGGGATGTTTAGAAGGTGTGAATTTTGGCTTCAATAAATTTCTTCTTTGGATATAATATCTATAATGATATAATATCTATCTATCATATAAAGGCAAATTATTTGAAATATTGGACTTCTCTAATGAACATAACTGAGGTATGAAGTTTTATTAGTTTAGATGGTTTTTATTGGCGTTTTGTTCATCACTTCTCCCGTTTATCAAACCTAATGACCAATCATACACGTAAAGGGGTTATGTTATTATGGAAAAAAGAATGTGAGGAATGATTTGATTAATTGATGATGAGAATAGTGAATTATATGATTCCCACACTATAAGGACCCGTAGCTTGACGTACATATACATTACATTACTTTTTCGGAATACATAGTACATAACAAAAACACACACCCAAGGACCGTAATAGTTTATTGTCTTTGGAAACTCGGAATATAATCTTCTAATCGTGGTGAAAGATCTTCAACATCTCCCAAAAATATCTTCCTTTTCTTACCTAATACCTTTCTTTATATCTTGGGGAAAAGAAAACATAAAAAGGTGAGCTCAAATGCTCAGTAATGGTAAACAAAATAAATATCAATCACATCATATACATAAGAACATAGCTTTTGGAAATCTTATGCTGCAAAAGAAATCATAATTTCATAACATGGAATAAATCATAGTAGTGAAATGTAATCCCAATAATCATAACATAAAACATGAAACATTGTGGCATACACACATAATCATAGAGAATCATTTCTTAATAGTCAGGACTCATTGCCAAGACTATCTTTGTGGACAAAGTCCCTTTCTGAACCGAGTTCACTCCTCATTTAAGTCCTGTTTCACTGAACCGGTATAACCTACCGTTCCAGCCATGTTTATCTCATGAGATATAAAATCTTTAACCAATTCATTGGAGGTAGATATAGGTCTCACCCATCTCATAATGATACCATTCTAATGTGTGCCACAAAATCATAAATCATACATCATTGCATAACCCATGTAGTAAAAATGGGATTCTTAAACAACATGACATCATAAAACAATTCATATAAGATAAAGGAGTTCATAAAAATGTTTCCATCACAAAATAATCAAATCCATGTAATAATTGGGATAGAAACAGAACCATATATTATCTTATATGGAAATGTAATTTTGATAAGACACTTGAACTCCATTCTTGAGGAAAATATCATTTCTACTTCAAAAACACTTTTCCTTTTTTAACATGTCGTACATTTTTAAACTAAAAGAAGCTGATTAAAAATAAAATTGAAAACTTTTAAAGGAAGCTTCTTGGAAATAAGTTTTTAAAAATCCATTCATGCCGTATAAGTTAAAAAAACATTCTTCGTACTTTTGTCGGAAAAGTCAAAAAGTACCTCATAAAAAAACGACAAAAGATTCCTTTCATATCTTTTACTAAAAACTCACTGAAGGATAAAATTTGATTTAAAAAAATTTAGGTGGATGGAAATAATATTACATATTTAGGAAACATGGATGTGGATGATAAAATACACCCTAGTAAATTTCAACGTATAAACAATCTCGGATAAAAATGAGATTGTGATATTTCCCTTACCTTAGGTCCGATTTTCTTTGTAAGTGTCTGAACCTCTTGTATAATGATTTAAATAATATTATTGACTTATTCCTGAATCATAATTATTTTTATTATATCATATATGGTTATATTCTTATCTTCTTATTAGTAATATTTCATTACTACTTGTTATTCGGGTGTTTATTACTTTTTGTCCTTATGCGTGTTTTGTCAAATAAATTCTTATTCTTCTCTTTAGGTTATAGATACCCCATTTACAGAATGGTATTAGTGTAGTATATATCATATTCATTTATTCAATTCATTTATATAATCATTATGAAATTAAGATCATGTAGAACGAGTCGCATCACATCGTGGAGACGGTATTCCGTACGTACGCAAAAGTGATGATATCGTTCCTATGATCGTGGAAGTGTATTGGAGTGTATGTATACTATTTCAGAATCAATATCACTTTATAATAGTCAAATATTGTCATTATTTACACCATTATACCCATCCAAGTAAGGTGGTGGTGGAAAATAGATTACACCACGGCGTGGAGACGGTATTCCGTACGTACGCACACGCGGTTATTTCCTTTTCCGTAGGATGGATAGATGGTGAAATAGGTTTGTTTCATACATATAATAACATATCAGTATATTAGTGATACTGATGTTATTACTTCATAATTAAACAACTAATTAATAATAAGTGGAAGAAGAAATAAAGATGAAAGAATCGGTAACGGACATTACCTCTTCTTTGAAGTGCTTCTTTGAGACCTCCTTTTAGGGCACTAAAATAGGTATTTGAAGAAGACCAGAACCTCTAGGATGTTTCTAGGGATGTGGAGAGGAGAAATTGGCAGGGATTGGCCGAGATTGAAGGCTCAAAGCGGTTTTAGGAAGAGGGGGAGGAGGTGCCCTTTTATAAGGGAGGAGAGGGGCACCTTTGAAATAACTAAAACTATTATTTTATTATAAAGTCAAATTCGGTTTTAAATAGCTCCAAATTGATTTATTTAGAAGATAAGGTAGGGATGGGTCTAAATCCTCTCATCCAATAGAATTTAGACAAGTTTAGGTTCCTATTTTAACCTTATCATTTAGATTTAACATTAAGTTAAATAATTTTACTTTTACCGTGTCTTCTTGTGTTCTTACACTATAAGGTTAATAAACATACTATAACAATCCAAACGAACCCCAAGTTGTTTATTATTAATATATATAACCTTATATAAGTCATTTGGCCGAACCTTAGATTTTTAGGAATAAAATAACAATTAATAATATAATATTTGTTTTAAAAACTATTTTATGTCAATTTTGACACTATTTAGTAATTGATATTTTTGAAAATCATAATAGAATTATTAGTTCGAAAAAAGTTAATTAAATCAATATTAACATGTCATATTAACCTATAAAATTATTGTAATTCATAAAAATTCTCAAATTACACTTATTTGGGTATTTATAATATCAATTATTATAATGTTTCACTATTATGGTAATTACTGCATCATCATTGTGTCATAAATAAATTAAATTATTTAATGTCTAAAAATTATAAATAAAATATCATTATGTAGTAAATCTTATTATATTTCTAATGAATATTTAAAATCGTATTTATCTTATGTATAACCCTATATTAAAATGTTTTAGTAAATAAAATTTGATTTAAACTCTTTTAACTCTTCTTTGAATTAAATAATAATAAATATCCTAATCTAATCTAGGTGGGCCTAAATGGTCATATTTTATTCCTAAGGCTGTTTTTCATCGAATTACACTTATAAAATTGAATTAGGACATGTGTTAGGGTAATAATAATATCATTTTAACCCTTAATTACAGTATTTACTTTTAACCGTGGTAAAAAAAAGTAAAAAGTTACTATTCACCCAAAATTATTTTCATCTCATTGAACCACATTTTACTTACTGACATCAACCATGTCTCTCGGATTTTTGAAATTCCACTCACAGAAGTGGTAAAATTATGTTTTATGAAAAAATCATTTTTTTAACTACTACTTAGTGGTTTCACTATTCATCAAAAAATAAAAGTTTCCAGAAAAATTTCAAAAATTAGGCCTAAGCTATATTTGATATTATGAACTAAAAAATGATGTATATTTTACCAAACACAAAACATATCAGTTTCATTAATTAATTTAAAAATTAATTCCCATCGTCAAAACAAATAGCATGTTCTTAAGAGATAATAACAATCAAAAGATTGACACTTTTTTATGTCTGGTTTAAATGTGAAATTACATCCAATGAACAACATTGTATTAAATTGTAAAAATATATTCTAAATATACTGTAAAACCACTAAAATTAATAATTTATCACTATTAATTATTTCGATTGAAAAGGTTGTTTTTAATTAAAATATAGCGTGTTTTTACTATTCATCAAAATATGAAAGTTAGCAGAATGATATGAAAATTTATCAAAAGTAAATTTTTATTTCATGATTCCAAAGAAGAATTATATTTTGTAAAATTGAACGTATAAACATGTCAAAAACTAGATTTAAAGTGGGTGTGCCATCAAAAGGCTGCAAAACTGGATTTATTGAAAAATACTTATTTTACCCGAAAAATTTATTTTGTTCTTATACCATGTTTTAGAAAATGTGCAAGACGAATAATAATGTTATAAGATTAAAAATTTAGTTAATACTATTCATAAAGGTTTGCTCATAATAATATTATAATAATATATCGTTGTTTAGTAAAACCCGGTATTGCGTACAACACACGCTATCGAGGAAAGTCGTGATTGCGTGTAATGCAAGCCAAGTCAGGGTTGCGTGTTGTGCAAGAATCCTTTGTTGTTTTGTATAACATAATCCAACCATATTTCATTTATACATTGAATATATATATATATATACTCAATTTTGCGTAGAATAATTGTTATCAAAATTGTGTGTAACACGATCCAAGAATAGTGTTGCGTATACTGCAAGCTAATACGGTGTTGTGTATAGCACAAGGTAATCTTGGTGTAGCATACAACACAAGACATTAATGAAATTAAAAGAATATTTTTCATAAAATATCGGGGTGTTACACACACCTCTATCAGCGTATATAGGGTTTGTGATCTATAGTGATGCATCAATGAAAGGACTTGTTTGTTTCCTTATGCAGAATGATTTAGTTATTAATTATGAATAAAGGCATTAAAAACTGTATAAACAAAACTACCCTAATAATGATTATGAGTTACCAGCTATAATATTTTATCTGAAGATAAGGATAAAATATATTTATGGGGGAATATTTGAGGTATATACTGATCAGAAGTGTATGAATTATATCTTTTCAGAGAAAAAACTCATCATGAGGCAATGGAAATGGATCAAACTACTCAAGGATTATGATTTTTCTATACACTACCATCTATGAAAGGAAAATAAGGTAGTTTATTCATTAATCATGAAAGATCATGGAGTTTTTAAAAACAATTAGGACTTGAATGGATCCTGTATTCATGGATTTAAAAAGGATATACATGGGAATTATCCAACAAGTTGAAAAATAATTAATTTTTCAATTGGTAGCCCAAAAATATTTAGTATAAAGGATTAAAAGCTCTCAGATTGATGTTGAGATCCTTTAAAAGAAAATTAATTCTCCTAAAGATGGTAAGTTGGCTGACATGATATGTATTAATGGAATTCTAAAATTTGGGAAGAGGTTATGTGGTCCCTCTACACCTGAGCTGAAAATGAAGTTATTGAATGATTCCCATAACTTTAATTTCTCTATACACCATGTCCGAACTAAAATGTATAGATATTTGAAGGAACATTTCTTGAAGGACAACATGAAGCGGGAAATTGTAGATTATGTGTCAAGATGTTTAGTCTCTCAACAAGTAAAGGTTGAATGTTAACATCCTAGAGGAGTCTTGTAGCCTCAACCTAATCCTACATGGAAATGGAAGGACATCACCATGGATTATGTCACTATATTACCCAATACACCAATAAGTAAAGATGCATTATGGATGATTTTTTATTTACTTAAAAAATCATCACATTTCCTCTCAATAAGTGAGGATTTTCCACTAGAGAGGCTTGCCCGACTCTATATCAGTGAAGTTGAAATACTTCAGGGAGGAAATCATTAAATCTTTTTTGACCCCGATCTTCGATATTGATTGAAATTATAGAAATTTATTCATAATTCTTTGGATACAGAGCTTCATTTGAGTACTTATTATCATCCTCAAATTGATGGGAATAAGAAAAGATGATCCAAACATTAGAAGACATGTTAAGATCTTGTTCACATGACTTTCAAGGTATGTGGGCTCAATAATTACCCTTAATATAGTCTTTCTATAATAATATTTTCCATTCTAGTATTCAAATTGATCAATATAAAGCATTATATGATAATATATTCCATACAACAACATATTGGGATGAAGTTGGTGAGAGGATGCTTGAGGTCCCAGATCTTGTGGAGGAAACAACATCAATAGTAATGACTATCCAAAACTATATCAAAGAATCTCAAATTAGGAAAAAGAGCTATTCTGATAATCGAAGGAAGGATTTATAATAAATGTGGGAGATCACATTTTCTTGAAAGTATATCCATGGATGGGTGTTATAAGAGTTGGGATAAAATAGAAACTAAGACCATGGTACATTAGACCATTTAAAATCCTAGATATAATTGGAGGTGTTAAATTTCAATTAGATATGTTTCCTAGCCTATCTAATGTACAAAATAAGTTCTTTATCCTGTTATTTTTGAAGTACAAGACAGAACCAATGCATGTCCTCATGTATGAAAGAATAGAATTGGAACCTGATCAATCATACAATGAAGATCCAATATGGAATCTGGATACTAAAGAACATGTGTGGAGGAATCTAACAACTTGATAGGTAATGATACTTTGTAAAAATAACAAAATCGAAGAGGGAACATTGGACCCTTGGGAGATTATGATGAAGACATACCAAAATATTTTTATAAGTAATCATTATGTGAATATCGATGAAAAAATTTTTGTAAGGGGGGAGAATTTAACACCATAAGGATTTAAAAATATATAAATTAAACATTGATTATCCACAAATAAACACTTTGATATAAACTAGCATGTAGACATAATATTTCCACCTATGTGATTTGAATGTCAAAAAACTGACATACACAGTTGTGTTCAGTAAGATATTTAGAGTCTGATAGAAATAACATAATTTTTTTTGAATAGTAACATACACTTATAAATATTAATATCAATATTAATATCAGTCCTATTAATATTAAAAATTATTATTATTTCATGGTCATAATATTATTAGGTAATGTGATCTTGATTAATTTTTCAAAGTGATATATAACAAATTATAGTTTTAAAATTAATATTTATGAAGAAATTATGATTTTATTAGAAAATTAATGTAATAATATTTAAGAAATAATTTTCAAAATATGGATATCATTTTTGAATATTACATATCTCAAAATTGTTAGGGGAATTTTGGGGTTTTTATAATACATTACTATTTTATGAAAAATAATGTACAATAATTTAACTTATGTTTCATTATCAGTAAAATTAACTATTCCAAGCATTATGGACGATGTAAGAACACATGGTTCGAAGTCAAATACGCTTATTACTATTAGGGGTCACATTAATTAACACTATTGGTTCTATTGAGGGAAATAATAAAATAATGAATAAGATATTCACAGATCACCCATCTCCTCCACTATAACCCCCTCACTCATTCTTCACTTCACTGTTCTCCAACATTTTTCATAGCGTAAATTATACCCAAATATCCTCCCAAGATTCTCTCCCATGTACAGAATCCCTTTTTCTCATAAAAAGACCAAAACCTCTCCCCTAAAGATTCTCTGAAAGAAGATAACATCAAGAGGTAAATTCCTCCTTTCATTTCTTTTTATTTAAAGTTCCATTGTTTTCTTTTTATTTCCTCACCACACTTTATCTAAATGTTGTTATTACTTAAGTAAGTACCATTTAATATTTTTTTATGATAAAGGAATAATTATTAGTCATATCCCATTTCCCCTTCTTTTATACTAGTAATGAAAACACCATCTTAGATGTTTTAATTTATCATATTCAAGGATGAAGTGTTTTTTATTCTTATTATTGTCTTACATTATTGTCAAGAAGCCATTTTTATGATTTAACCAGACTATAATATATGTAATATAACTTATTTAAGGTTCTATAATCCTTTATTATACATTATAATAATTTATAAATCAAAAAGCATTATTTGTGATAAAAAACTGCCAATTAACCTAAACAATTTTCATTGAAGATTAATATAATGATTCATCTTCACTCCCAATTACCAAATTAATTTTATAACCATGTAAAATTATATTAATTCAGTAATAAAATTAATCTTCTTTCTAGGAAAAACATTCTCATTCTATAGTTTTAACCACACATGAATATATCCAAACCGATCATGAAAACTATGGAAGAAAATGCTCTGAAACATTGAAATTGAATATTTTAACCCATAAAAAGGAAATGAATGAACCTAATAAAGGTATAATAGATTAATAAAATTTAGTTTAGGTTATGGAAATATTAATTTATGAACCAAAATATTATTTTTCATGTCATTATGATCAACTGAGTAAGTCCTTTGTACTCAAGGTAAGGGAATTCTACCCAAGCCTCCATTTTTATTTGGGTTATTTTTATTCTCTAAATACATCAATCAAATTATTATATATTCATATGTACCCCCTAAAAAATTTTGTTTTCATGTTCTACATATGTGTACCATGTAGAACCCAACTATAATATATGGACAGTTATATGTTTTAAAAAAATCATTTTAAAATTAGGCTAAAAATACCAGCCTGATTCAAGGTAATTTCTAAAATTATTACCTTTCATCAAGGGAACACTAAAATTATTTTTTAGAAAATATTATATTTTTAAAATTAGTAATTTTATTATTAAAATACTATCATAATTTACTTATGGTTTTATACAATGTATTTTCCAAAATCACAATTCTTTTCAATGTAAAAGTGTATTTATCTCATGGAATACTCAACGATTTTAAAAGTGTATGAACAATCATATTGATTCTTATGTATTATTAGAATTAATATTTTATAATATAATTTACCATATATAATTTAATGTTTTCTGATTAGTTTTACTATAGATGTGTTATCTTATGATTATTCACCAATTTACTCTGAATGGTTAGTGTTTATGCATAATGTTCGGGGAAAGTTATTTACATTTCATATGTTGGTTTAAATATAAATATATATGTTTTTTATTTTTATCTACATTTATATGAGGAATTCATTAGAATTATTAGGTGATGGTTGGGTCAACTATTTCCCCTCGATGAATTAGTAATTCTCATGAGACAAACTACAGTCTTGTCATAAGGCCTTGAAAAAATGATTATTTATGGTCTTAGAATGAGGCCTTGATGGTATGGTTATGATGTCCCAAATTATGAATTTATTAATTATGAAACGAGTATTTATAGTTCATGTGGTTATTTGACAAGTAGTGTACCCATGATTATTTTTTATTATGGAATAATTTATTCATCTCTTATTCCTGTCATATTATGTTCATGTTTATTTTTTAAAGGCATGCCTTATTAGTTAATCATCATGCCTAATGTTTATGTTTATAATATCTTGTTTAGTATTTATTACCCTTTAGAAGAATTTTCTTTTACCCATTTGTTATGCTTTATTTTTTCCAGGATGTGAAGAAGTATTTTATGAATGAACTACAAGGATAACCTATGAGATGTGGATATTTTCATTGGAATTTAATTATAGTATTTTTTTTCATGTTGTAATGTCAAACTTATGTATGTATCATGTTTCCAAATATACTAAACTACTCAAAATTTTTGGATTCATATTCTTTATTTATATACCAATTTAATAAAATAAGGCACCAGCTCTGGGAAACTGAGTCCAGGTCCTTGCAATCCCACATAGGGTATCACTACGATGATGGAATATCCCCGACTATATTTAACGTAATACATCCTATAGAGAATAAAAATATTGTACATCCATTAACGAAGTCATTCAAGAACCCAAAAAATCATGATACTCATATTGGGGATCATCCACATGCATCGTGGGGGACACCATGAACACTATTGAAACCTAGAATATCTCAAAAAATATAGGGGATCACTCCTAGAACTGATGGAGGAAACCATGAACCCAATGTAGAACTATATAGATCATAACAATGGGATAAGGTATCTCACATTGGGTAGAAACGGGATGCTGAAAACCATACAAGGAAACAGAATCATGACAGATAGATAGGGTATCACACTCAAGACAAATCATAGATTCTGAAAACCAAATTTGGAGAATCATTCAATGTAGGGCATTAATTCCCATACATTATGACCTCATTGTTAACAAAAAATTAACTAGGAATTTGATGCATTAAAGGATCTCAACCCCCAAATCTAAAAGGTATACACAAACTCTATTCGAACTAGTCACATATAGAGGAAGAAAATCCTAAAAAATACATAATACCACTCTATTCCCTCCGAGGGACTAACTAATAATGTGAATCCAACAGGTGTTGAACATCATGTCACTAAAACAAAGTTTGCAACTATCATCTACTCACATCTCATCCCTCGCACAAAATCCATGTCCACCATCTTATTCTATGTAGACACTACTCAATATAGGCTAATAGTAGGCCTCCATCCATTTCATTGTGATGGAGATATACAAGGGAGAATTACCTAATGGAAGCACAAAATGTATACCATTAGTAACAACATGTCTTTGAAGAATGACCATTGCTCGTGTCCCCTCACTGAACTCGATATGTAAAAAGGAATGTAAAAAGTTTGTACTTTCATTTACATGGAATGTGATCCCTCCAAAATAGGTGGTCATATCATCTCTCACAGAAAATGGTTATCCATGTTACCCTACACAGTGTGTACATAATGTACATGACATGTAATTATAGTTACATGGTGTTTGATCCAGTCTGAATGTATGGGTATGTCCCCACTGACATAGACTATCTAGACATGTTACCATAAATGGAATTTACTTATAGTATGTGGAATGATATAATATCCTAGGAACCTAACCATTTTTTCTGGCCCAATTACAGTCGATTTTAGGATGTTTACTTCTAAACGACCATGTCCCCTTACATAGCAAACCTTCCCATGACCTTAGACACAAATCCAAGCTGCACTACATTGTACGTAACCCTGGTACATGATTTATAGTTCCAAAAGATAATGTTACTAAAATAAAAAGAACAATAAAAATTGTGCTCTAAAATTGAATTTTGTGTGGTGGGAATTTCCAAACATAAATGCCATACGATACTCCTAAAAAACATTACTTACCCCACAAAACCCAATGATCTACCCCTAGGGGACCTCTAGTAGTAGTTATAGTGAACTAAATCCATAAAACAACCCATGTATAGGGATATGGATGTAAATATCATAAATATTTTCTATCTTATGGTGAAATACTGAATATTTGAGTCCCAAACGATGTCCAGAACCTCTTATACCTCAATCCATTGTGGTTCTCTATCATGAACATAGTTCAAAATTTCCTACACCCCCTTAGTTCGCCATCAAGTCATCCATTGACAAAAGGGGATTCTATTCATTCCATTTAATGTAGGAAATGTTACATAGGGTATGGGTAGGTTTGTGTTTACTTATTATATTTAATTTAATTATTAATCCTCTACCATTTAAAACATCTCCAAAAGATCTCCTCTAACCATGTTCCAGACATTCACAAAATTTATGTCAAAACTTTGGTAAAACCAATGATATGAATTAAAAAAAGACCATAAATTTTACTCTAGAAACTATTTGAGTGTTGTTCCACATTTACTAGAATCCTATGTGTTCATTACATACAAATTTAAAATTATTAATATCACTACAGTGATGCTATAAGGTCCCTGTATTTCCACACCGACTCACACCTGACATCATATATATTCCTAAAAATATTCCAATCTATAATATAAAAATAATGATTTATCACACTATCCCTACCTCCAGTTGTTTTAAAATTTGAAAGAAAAATATTATGTATATGGGGGAAAATTGAGCACTCAACTAGGTATTAAATATTAGTGAGCACTCTGGAGGGTCCTGATGCAATGAACAAAAACTCCCATGGGGTAACAAAATTACCATGATTTCCCTCACCGATTGAATTTAGAAAACCACTAGGTAACTCAAAAATAAAAAATCCATACTCAATTTATAGTTCATCAAGGTTGAAATAATAAAACAGGTCACACAAATGACTCTTCAACTACGACACCTAAAAAACATCAAGCACACAGTCTAACTTAAATCATGGGGTCCAGTAGTATGCCACCTTCATAAACTAAAATAGTAACAATAGAAAGGGTCTATAAACTTCAATTATCTCTTACCATCCTTTCTAACTCTCCACTAAAATCCTATTTCAGATGGTTAGTAAGTGGGAAAACAAGTTGATCCATCATTTGATCACTTGGATAGTTTCATGACCCCTCCTAGTCATGGAAACCCCATTATGAAGACCATATTTTACAACAAATTTACTATGTAATTGGGGAACCTATGTCTCCACCTATTGATAAATGATACATCAATAGAAAAATCGATAATAATAAAATGATTTATTCCACAAAATTCGAAGCTAAAGGATCTTATAACAACCACCCCTCACTAGGTGTCCTTTTGAAGGAATAAAACCACCTCATCCCCTCATATCACTTCTTGAATAGTGTCATCATTAATAATCTAGTGGATGAAATACTCCCCACCATATAAAAATCCTTCCGAAACATGTACATTGGATATTTCTTCATGTGATACTAAAAAGATAAAATCTCCAAGTTGTGCCTCCCTAACACACTATAATAGCACTGGGGTAACAACAAATGGATGGAGATATGTTGCTTCATCCTCTCCTACAAGGGCCGAATACAAAGAAGTCAATGGATAAGCAAACTATATAAACAAAAATAGACATGAGATTTACTATGAGAATATACTACGATAGACACACCCCTTTAGGGCCTAATATCACTTTAAAAACACAGAGGATGTATCACAATAAGTGGACATCACCCCATGAAACTAGTACTCTTAGTGAATGTGTAGAACCATCATCAACTGTCTCACATGAAACTCTGATATTGATCACTTGAGGATACCAATGAATAAGTCTAATTGGAACTATTATACAATGTGATGGAATAATTTCATAAGTCTCTCATATGCCTCATATGATAACTAAATAGGGATTCTTAGGTGAACAAACAAGGTCTTCAAAATCCACATTGCAAACCTCCAACTACATGGCAGTTCACGAAGCTCCAAGGGAGTCAAACGATATATTGATGAAAATATCAGGCATATAATTGGGTTTTATAAAAGAATTACAACTCATGTTGTGGATGTATAACTTACACATCCTCAATAGGGAGTCCTTAACACCACCAATACTATAGGAAACATGAACAACATAGAATCCATTTCTCCAAGGACTATACTATAAAATTGATAAATGTTAGTTTTATCGTCCTATACATGAGCTCCTACTAATCTTCCAGGGATCAATTGTATCCAAATTAGGTACTTTATCCTACTAGTCAGAAATAATTACTCACCCACTGGTGGCTACCATCCAATCATGTATGGTTGGAAACTATTACAAACTATATTAAACATCATAGGGTATCTCCATGGCACTAAAAATAGGTTATATGAATGGTTATATCTCTCCCCTAGTGTCATGTTACACTATTTAGAGGACTGAATTTACTCCAAACCTTCCTAATAGAGCCTCTAAACAAATGATTAGTTCTAAATGATCCACTAGAATCACTAGGTCTAAAATACGAACTATGCCTACGTAAAAGTGGCTCATGACTCTATGCTAACAGTAACAGGGGTATTGAAGTCACATGTTGTGTATAAAACTATACTTGAGCCTCCAATAATGATGTCCCTTTGACCAAAATCTTGTAATTTCCCTCTATCACTTGTTCTCCACAATAAATTTAGGCTCCAATACATCAACAAATCAAAGTTCCTAGAACACAAAATTCAAAAGAAAGCATCCACCACACAATTAAACTATATATTGTGGTCCTCTCATAATATCATGTACATTTTTGGAAGAAGTCAAAAGAACATGTCTCGATGTGGGAAACATCCCTCATTCTTATGAGTTTAAAACCACATCAAAATAATAATCACAAGGACCCACAGATCCGAGGCTTCACCCATGAAAATTTATAATAAGAATGTGGAAATAAAAGAGTAGCTCACACATGAGTCTAAAAATACTATTGAAAAAATAGAATGGATATATATCATACCCCAAATTATCAACAGATTCTATATGTTATAATCCTTTACATCCTATAGCTATTCTCACACCTATCGTACAGCTCCCAATGCTTTGTGTGGACAACCTAGGGGTTGAGGGGGGAAAATAAAACATCTTCCATATCCTGATTATCTCACTGCTCCTCCACCACATCTGTCATAATGTAGAACTACTTTATATTGTCACAATATCTTATAGGTTTTCTAGTTGACTGTATCAGTATCAGTGGAATCATAGGTTGGTTTACCCATACAAAATTTTGCCATTTTCACATGAGAAACATCAACTCTTCCATGTCTAACTTGACATGGAATGAGTACTTTGAGCATTAGACCTCCATCATGGGATCATATCTTGATGAATCTCGCATTACCATATCCCTAAGCTTACTGTAAAACACCATATACTAAGGTTTCAGCTCTTCTATTTGCACTACAAACACAAATATTCATCATTTTCAATGTCATAAAGCACTCTTATACCAAGCCCTATTTAAGTAGTCAAACATAGTTGGGAATGATAATATATATACTTGAACCTCTAATATTATAGATCTAACCCCTAATAGATGAATCATGATCTAAAAAATATATCTATAACCATATCCATAGTTTATCCATAATGTTAATTGAACCTCTCTGAATAGACATCAAGGATCATTCTACCCCCACTGAAGTGATAAAAGAATCCATTTATGAACCAATTATAACATAGAAGGAAGAAAATATTCCCTGAAGAACTGATCAATACTATGTCTGACCGAGCATTGTATCATTATTCATATGAGTTAGAAAAATACATTATCACCTTGAAAATTCTTATAGAATATTAAACTATAAAACCATTATCTGATTTTGAGGACTCCTCATAAGGTAAAAAATGCATGTGACTACCTCAAGCTAGTCATCTGAAACCCAATAGTCTATCTCACCCCAAATCATGGGGGTCATAGACTCTAAAACTCATGTAGTAGACTATGCATGTGAACAGACTCAACCTATACCAAAAACACAACATATATCTCAATGAGTGAGTAAACAACTAGAAACCCACACAGAGGAACCACATATGGTGTAGAACCCATTAGTAAAGCCTCATCACTTGGTTGATCATTATGATGATATTGCTGGGGAATCAGGGATCAATTCCATCATTGAGGAATTATTAAATAATAATGAAATGTTATGGTCCAAAATTATAGTAGGGGAGTTGACTCAAGAAGAAGATGGAAACAATAACCTAGTCATATATGATCTATGCCCCAGTGAATCCTGGTAACTAGTTACCATAAGTTTTTTGTCAATAATAAGGTTGTTAGAGTGTTTGTGAATAGATATGCCATCCACCACACTAACACTAGTGTCCCTAGACAGAAATATGAACATTAAATATATTAATATTATTTCATAAAATCCCAATCCAAACCTCATATATAGATAAATCCTAGAATCAACACTAAGGAAGGACTTGCTTTGATATTAATATGTCAATACCCACCCCACCAAGGCCTTCCTTCCCAATGATAAGCCAAGTCCCCCCCCCCCCCGAAATCCCACTTATAATATACCATGGGATTTTTATTATTGATTGTTTCCCTCAGAATCCGGGGATGACCGCATTGATGGGAGGTTCAAACGTTCCGATCAGTTTCTAACAGGTTTGTTCGTAGAACCAGAAACATCCAATGATTCCACATCCATTTGTACATACATTCCAAAGGTAGGGGCTCATTAGTTTGTGTACGGATGAGGCTTAGGAATTTTCATTGGTCGAGAGGATGGGAGTTCGGACTCATCACACCTTTTTAGGGGAATTATTGTCTATTCCGGGACTCTCTTTATAGATTTAAGTTATGTTCATGAATCCTTATTACATTACCATGTATAAAATGAGCTTTCCTTCAGATCTGACAATCAATGATCAAATATGTAGGAAATTTAGAGAAACTTTTATATGTATTTGAGGTTCTTCATCGATAGATAATCATCGGAATTTATTAAAGATTCTTGGTCAATGATATCCTTCAGCATATTTATATAAATGTCTCTTGGTCATTATGACGACCATGCTGGTTTCAAAGCCACTTAGTGGGGCACTTGACGTATTTTTTCATTCATAAGGACATGGATTATTTTAGAGTTGGGATCGAACCCACAGATGGGCTACCTACGTATCCTTTGTTTTGGAAAAGGAACCAGAACCCACGTAGTTCGAGTAAGGGAGTATGATGTTTATGATTGATGTCTCAAAGAAGGATGTCACAATTAATTTTACACTCTATGATCACGTGATTCATGCTCGGTGTGAGAAACAAGAGGTATTGGTAAAAATTAGACAATTGTGCCATGAAAGATGCAATCATAAGAAATAATGTGGGGATTATGTATTTATGACTGCCCAGATAAATGAAGGTTAGGATTTACTTTAGGGAAGAAATCGAGGAAAAGGGTCTATAAAGGTATATGTGCTTCATGTAGATTTTGAAAACTCTAACTTGGTGCTTACTCCTAAAAAGGAGGCCCAAATTAGGAGAAGACTTATTATTGGGTTTCACTCCTGAAAAGGAATCCCAGATTAAAGGTAAATTAGGACTGGTTAAGGGAATTTAAGACTGGGGCTTACTCCTGAAAAGGAGGCCCAGGTCAAGGATTAAGGTCTAGGGCTTACTCCTAAGAAAGATGCCCAGATTAGGGGACTGGGGCTTACTGCTAAGGAGGATGCCCAGATTTGGGGACTGGGGCTTACTCCTAAGGAGGATCCCCAGATTTGGGAATTTTAAGAATTGGGGCTTACTCCTAAGGAAGATGCCCAAATTATGAATTATGACTGGGATTTACTCTTTAAAAGGAGTCCCAGGTTAGGGGATCTGGGGCTTACTCCTAAGAGGATGCCCAAATTTAGGGGACTTATGACTGGGGATTATTCCTGAAAAGGAGACCTCGGTTAAGGATTCTCTCATATTAAAGGTTCAGGTTAAATGAATTAAATCTCAATATTTAGTGACATAAAGATGTGTAAATCACTAGGTTTTGAGAGATATTCCACAGAATTCCTTTCAGATAAGGAATTCAAATCAAGAAATCATGCCATAAATGGCTTTGAAGAGTGTCTTGAAGACTGAATCTTGAATAGGAAAGGTGGAATGTCTTAATAGGGATAAAATGGTCAAGAAGGGCATCCAAAAAGGCAAGGGCACGCAAGTCCTGGCAGGTGTGCAGGTACTGCATGGGCGCGCAAGTCTTGGTCGCGTAGGTATACCTGCGCGACAAGTTGGGTACATGCGCGATGTTCACCCAGAAGGGTAATACTTGAGCGAGTCTTCATTAAAGCCTTTAGAATCCTCTTGATGTTCATCCAGAAGAGGGGTGCGCATGATCTATATAAGGACTAAGGCGACGCGCAAGTGTAACCCTTTTTCCCTTAAGGGCTGGCCACTCAGGCACGCAAGTGCTGATGAGTTTCAACACTTAGGCCTTCCTCCCCCTCTTTAGATCTTCCGTTATAGGTAAGAAATTACCTTAGAAGTTTTCCGGAAGCTTTGAGAAGAGACTAGGGCGCCGGGAGCTCAAATATGAGTTTCTAGAAAAATTCCCCCCTAAATGGGGGGCCCACATGGTCTATTTATAGGCAGGATAAGACCCCTGGAAGTTATCACTTAGGTCGTGCAAGTGGACTTGCACGACTATGAGGAAAAATGCACGACTTATGGGCAATCTTATCCTTGTTCATCCCTTTGTCGATTTTTGATATTTTCATCAATGGATGGATCAATTTGTGCTAAGTCATTTCACCTTAATTTCATTTTGACTCTATGACAACAAATGAGCATCAACAAAAGTCCCCCTCTCAGAGTTGGATTTAAAAGAAATGAGGATTTGACTTTGAGGAAATCGAAGACATCCAAAGGAAAGGTGGCACACAAGTGTTGAGGGCACAGAGGGCGGCACGCAAGTGCGCATCACGCAGGACCTAGGCGCACTATGTGTAGGAAAACAGGGTTCTGGTCGCGTCTATAAATATAGGGCCTCACTTCCATACAAAGCATCCGGATTTCCGGACTTCAAACCTTCGAGCTCTCGCCGCGCAAGTCACCTGAACTGCACAGGTTCCTCTTTTTTCTGTGTTTCCTTGATGTCGCGCTGATTTCAAGGTATCTTGACATGCGCGGTTTATACATGCGCGTCCAAAACTAGCGCGACACACGAACACTTGCGCGCCAAGTTGAGACTTGCGCGCCTTAATGCCTTTTCCATTATCTCGAATTCTTTCACAAATTTTATGAAAAATAAACCCATTTAAGAGTTAGTTTATTCCACTTTTGTGCAGATTCAATGGCTCCCAGGAGAATCGGAACGGCTGATGAACTGGCTAGCAAGCGTATTGATGACATGATGAACATTTTTGGCCATGATTACTATGATATCTGCGACATCACTTTCCCAGATTTGGCTAAGTACTTGAAGAAATATCATCTTAATTTCCCACAGAGAATCTACTTGTCCCTGTATGGTCATGGTCATTTGCAAGGAGTCAATGTTCTAAATGCAAAGAAATATACACCTAAAATGCAGCTGCATTTCTACTCCTCTATTTCAGTTATTCTGTGCATTAAGAGCAACAACAATAGTGTGAACATTACAATTCTTTCTCCATGTCATTTTCTTGCAGATATGAAAATGGAAAACCCATGGGATGAAATGTTTTTCGCTGTCGGTTTGTGGAGAGAAGATAAACATGGCATTAGAGAAATATCTGAAAAGAGTACTCTCTCCAAATGGATCTTTACTTACAATTCTCTAGTCTCAAATACATGTATCCATCTTCCAAGTCACTTGGACAGAAACAGAGTCACTATTTGATCAGCATAAAATTTTCCTCAAACCGCACTCAAGAACATCCTTTTACAATTATTCCAAGAAGAGCTGGTATCACTGTGTCTCTTATTATATCCAGTTGAATGAATGAATTCTAGGTGGTTTCTTATGAAGCTCGGGATGTCGTAAATCAAATGAATTTTCATGTTGAAAGCCTCTTGTAATTATTGAAAAGGAGAAGAGACTCCAGTATGTGGATGTCCATCTAACTCTTGTGCATCAATGAAAAACACTTTCATCTTCAATCATTTGTACTTGCATTCTCTTTTGCTACATGCTTTAGATTATACCTAAGAAAATGGGCCTAGTAATCATAGTTTGATTTTTACTAGGATTAATGTAAATAACCCTACAAACTTCAAACCTTTTAATTTCTCAATGTTACCTAAATCATAAGAAATGTATGTTTAGTGAGCTGGGAACTTGACTTTTATTCAGAGTTCCCTTGTCTTTTGTGGGAAATTTAAAGTCATGCACGTAAGACATAAAAAAGGCTAATGTTTAAGGTCTAAATAGATTTGACTGAAATGGAATAGAATAGACTCAATTCCTTGAAAATTCATCTAAAACATATTACCATACTCAAGTATGAAGGAAAATATGTAAGCTATGACTTAAGAATATTTGAATTGAGGAATGATATGAAAAAGAGCTAAAAGGCATTAGAAGAAGTATTTTACAAGAATGAAGTTACCATTATTTAACAAACCCATTAGGGGGTTGAATTATGCAGGGCCAACTAAGGGAATTGGCTGCATAGTTAAATAAAATAGTATCTTTTGGCTATCAAATCTGTTATGTAGACTGTTTATGCAAGGCCACCTATGGGCACGTGCTGCATAGTCAGGAAAAAGAACTCTCAGAACTTTACTATCCTAGTGCTAAAAGCTAGTGAAAGTTTAGGGAGATTCTAATCTTCCAAAGTATAGAGATTTCTGTATGGAAAGAGGTACTTGAATATGGAGAAGATATTTCCAGACAAGATTATTGAAGAACTGGATGAATATCACTCCTATGAAGGTCTGACCCAAATGTAGGGAGGAATAATATAAACCATAAACATGAATACTTTCTGATCATGAAAAATGATATGGGACAAATATGTTAAGGATGGCTATTTTTTGCGGATCCCTACATACTGTCGTTTAAGACAAATAAGGAACAAAGAGGCAATAATCCCAAGAATTAAGTTACCACTATCCGATAAACCCGTTAGGGGGTTGAATTATGCAGGGCCACCTAAGGGCATTGGATGCATAGTCAAATAATAGTATCTTTTGGCTAACAAGTCTGTTATGTATACTGTTTATGCAAGGCCGCCTATGGGCACGTGCTGCATAGTCAGAAAAAAGAACACTCAGAAGTTTGACATTTTTGTGACTAGAAGTCAAGAAAAGGGTTATGAGGATCTGTAAATATTTATGGTTAGGATTATTACACATAAAGATGGGTATTGTTCAATGTATACATAGATACATAGATCAATGCTAAACATAATCATGTTGTCTATGGGTCATGAATTGAAATGTTGGACTTCACTACGTATCACATAAGGATGAGAATCAAACCATACGTAGTTCATAAACTACATTTTAACGTCGTGTGGGACAAAAGTATTAGAGATCGTAGTTTAGGGTCATAGAGCTTGGACCATTGTAAGAAATAAACAGTGTGTGTTTTCATGGGGACTTTTCAGCCAAGGGACTGAAAATGGAATTTGGGGTTAGGCCCAAATACTTGGGGATAGATTCGAGGGACACTCGAACGTTCCAACATATCCCATAAGGATGGGAATCAAGCCCACGTAGTTCTAGAAATACCCTATGTACAAATTTGGTTCGTACATGTGAAGGGTGAAAGGGGAATTTAGTGCAATGACGGTTTAACCCAAGATAAAAGGATCGGGCATTGCCATGTATGCACTTAGTATTTGAAATGAATCATGATTGAAAAATCAATGAAAATAATGGTTCCCTCCCAGGTGAGGGTATAAAAGAAATTTGTAGTTTATTGTTACACTGGACAAAAGTGTTGTATAGTTGAAGGTCGTATAACAAGGATGAATGGGAGCATATGTAAAGATATTGATTCTAGGGGTGGTTTCACAAATAAACATCATATGAGATGGAGGTGAACCGATGTGAAGAGATTGGTTTTGGGATTAAACCTTGGGAGGTTGCCTACATACCTAGCCCAGAAGGCAAGGATAAAAGTCCATGTAGTTCAATTAAAGAATGAATTAATGATCAAGTTGCTCTTGGGGACAACGACCTAAAAAATGTTGTTGGGACTTACACATGATTAGTAGCCCAGATAGAGTTATATGGTTGAGGTTTTCTCTAAGCTCACGTGAGTCATACTCGGTGTCAGAAACAAGAGGTAGCAACAACCTTAACAATACATAGTTTAAAGTAATGTAGGATGTATGAAAGGACTATGCAGTTTTAATGTCTTGTAGTTAGGACTATTGGTGCTGCACAGTTTAGTGTCATGTAGCAGGGACAAAAGTACAGTTTAATGTCATGTAGGATGTATCACAGACTTTCTGTACAGTTTAGCATCAGGTAGTTAGGACGATGGGGACAATAGAGTTTAATGTCATGTTGGACAAAAGGGGGACTGTGCATTTTAATGTCATGCAGTGAGGACAAAATAGTACACCATTTAACATCATGTTGGACGCATTAGGTACTTTGTCACAGTTTGACATCATGTTGGACGAAAAAGGGATGATACAGTTTAGCGTCATGTTGGACGAAAGTGCGAATAGTTTAAGGTCATATGCATGGACCGTGGATGGTCCAGTTTAATTTCATGCTGGACGGTGGTGTATTTTAAGGTCATACAGGACCTTTGATGATTATGTAGTTTAACGTCTTTTCAGACGTAAGGGACCTTTATACAGTTTAGCATCATGTAGTTAGGATGTCATAGTTTAACGTCTTACTGGATGAAAGGGACTTGCGAATAATTTAAGGTCATATGCATGGACCGTTGATGATGTAGTTTAAGGTCATACAGGACCTAGTTGCTGTTTAAGTTCATACATGATCATTTGGGTAACTTTTTCACCGTTTAACGTCATGTGGGATGAAGTTGCAGTTTAAGGTCATAATGGACCATTGCTGTATAGTTTAATGTCATATAGCAAGGACGAACTGGTGGTGCACAGTTTAGTGTCATGTTGTAGGGACATCACAGTTTAACGTCTTGCTGGACGTAAGGGACTTGAGAATAGTTTAAGGTCATATGCATGGACCATTGATGATGCAGTTTAAGGTCATACAGGACCTAGTTGCATTTTAAGGTCATACATGACCATTTGGGGAATTTTTTCATAGTTTAACATCGTGTGGGATGAAGTTACAGTTTAAGGTCACACTGGACCATTTCTGTATAGTTTAACGTCATATAGCAAGGATGAACTGGTTCTGCATAGTTTAGTGTCATGTTGAAGGGACATTAAGGGACTTTGCATTTTATATAAAATACTTCTTCAAAAATTTGTCATTGGCTGGAGTAGTGATGAGTTCTCCATCCATCGAGATTAATGAATAAACTCCATTGGAGTAGACCCTATGTATTGAATAAGGTCCTTCCCATTTTGGCTCAAGCTTGGGAGATTTCTTTCCTGGTATCATTGGAGTTCTGTGAACTAATACCAATTCTTCCTGAGTGAATGAACGGAGATAATCTTTTTTGTTAAAATCTCGTGCTATTCAATTCTGATAGATTTCCAAGTGGTGCAAAGTGCACAATCTTTTCTCATCTATCTGTTCCAATTCATTCAATCGCTTTGGAGATTGCTCAACTGTATATGACTTCTTGAAAATGGCTACTCTAAGCGTGGGTAATTGAACTTCAATGGGCAAGATGGATTCCGTTCCATATACCAATGAATATGGAGTTGACCGAGTTGAAGTGCGGGTGGTAGTCCGATAATCCCATAAAGCATGAAAGAGTTTATCAGGCCATGACCTCTTATCTTTATCCACCATCTTTTGCAGTATATTTGAAAGTTTCTTGTTAAAGGCTTCTATCTGGACGTTGGTCGCTGCATGATACCGTGATGAATGGTTGGATTTGATGTTGTATTCTTGATACAACTTCTTCACCTCGGATGAATAGAAATTGGTGCCATTGTCCATAAATATGGTATGAGGGACACCAAATCTGGTAATGATTCTAGACTTGATGAAGCTAAAAACACATTTTGAACTGACTTCCTTGAGAGGTATTTCCTCTTCCCATTTGTAAAAGAAGTCAGTAGTAGTATTAATGTACATAAACTTCTTGGTCGTAGCTGAAGGGTAAGGTCCCACCACATCCATCCCCCATGTGGAAAATGGCCATGAGTATTTAGCTCTATGAAGCAACTCTGGAGGTTGATGAATGAAGTTTGAATGTACTTGGCATGAATGAAACTTCTTTGTGAAATCGACAGAATCTCGGATCAGTGAAGGCCAAAAGTATCCAAGCCTTCAAATTTGATCATACAATCTATGTCCAGACTGATGGGCACCATAGACTCCTACATGAACTTCTTTCATGATAGCCATTATCTCTTCACCATCAATGCATCTGAAGAGAACTCCATCAAAACCACGTTTGTAGAGAATTTTCACTAGGTGATCTGGGCTATCATAAATAGTAAAATTAACCACATGTTTCCGGATTTGTTCTTTCTCAGGTCTATCAGGTCGAAGTGTTCCATTTTGAAGGTATTCCCCGATTGGTGACATCCATCCTGTAGTATGACCATACGGTTCAGGGATGGGACAAATTTCATTAATTTCCTCTGTTCTGATTCAAACATAAGGTGAAATTGCATGACTGTGGGAAATACTGATGGTTGTCTCGTCCCGATTTGGATCTGCCAGAGCTGTGGCTATATTAGCCAATGCATCAGCTTGATAATTTTGTGATCATGGGACATAAGAACATGTCGGTTCCAAAGGGAATTCTGCCATTAACTCTCTGATGTAATCATACAAAGGGATTAGTTCTTCTTTTTTAATGGCATAATCCCCATTGACTTGTTTGATTACCATGTCTGAATCACCTTTCACCTTTAAGTGATTCACTTGTGCTTGAAGTGCTAATTCCAAGCCTGCGATAAGAGCTTGGTATTCGGCTTCATATTGGTACCACCTTCCCACAATAAGAAGGAATAAGGTAACACTGCCTTTTCAGGAGAAATGAGCACAATTCCTAAGACAACTTTGTTGAATTTAGGATTTTCCATTTTCCTCCCTGTTGGACTTCTGGAAGCACCATCAAAATACATTTCCCATGCCTGAGGACTTTCTTGAATAGAGAATACTTACTCATCAGGGAGTTCAATATCTGAAGATGTGTCTTCCACTGAAGAGTGTTCAGCTAGGAAATCAGCCAGATCTTGGCCTTTTATTGGCTTTTGGGACACATACTGAATGTCGAATTGCTATAAAATAACTGCCCACCTCGCTAGACGTCCTATAATCATTGGACGACTAAGGATGAATTTGAGCGGGTTATTGCGAGATACCAATTGGACCTCGTGATGTTGTAGGTAGTGTCTCAACTTCTGAACTACAATGATTAATGCCAGGTAGCACTTCTCAATACTTGAATACCAGGTTTCTGCTTCAATCATGGTTCGACTGAGATAGTAGAGACTATTTTCATTCCCAGCATCATTCTTTTGAGCAAGAAAGGCACCCAATGATCTCTCTAGAGCTGTTACGTAGAGGATAAGTGGTCGTCCTTCAACAGGTGGCACGAGTACCGGTGGGCTCAAGAGGTATTTCTTGAGAATATCGAATGCTTCTTGACATTCTTCAGTCCACTGGTAAGTGACTCCCTTCTTCATCAATTTGGTATAGGGTAAACTTTTGCCTTCCAAATTGGCGTTGAAACGCCAAATATAGGCTAAGTGTCCTTGAAGTCCTCTTAATTCCTTCATATTTTGAGGAGGTTACATACCAAGGATTGACTTGGACTTCTCAGGATCGACTTCAATACCACGATGGCGTACAACAAATCTGAGAAATTTTCCTGAGGTTACCCCAAAAGCACATATTAAGGGGTTCATCTTCAAATTATGTTGTCGAAGCTTGCAGAATATAACTTCCAAATCAGCCATGTGATTAGAACGTTGTTTGGATTTAACCACTAAATCATCTACATATCATTCAAAAAATTTCCCTAAGAATGGTTTGAAGATACGATGCATTCCCCGGTGATATGTTGCACCTGCATTCTTTAAGCCAAAGGGTAATACCCGGTAACAAAACACACCCTATGGGGATCTGAAGGCTATTGATTCCTCATCTTCTGGGGCCATTAGGATCTGATTATATCTTTAATATCCATCCATGAAGGAAAGTGCTTCATAGCCAGCTTTTGCATCAATTAGAAGTTCAGTAATCGGAACTGGGAAATCATCCTTAGGACAATGCCGATTAAGATATCTGAAATCGATGAAAACTTTAATTTGACCATTATTTTTCTTTACAGGGAGAATATTAGCCAACTATTTGGAATATTGAACTTCTATGACAAAGTTATATTTGATAAGCTTATCCACTTCAACTTCAATTTAGGATGCATAAGTTGGGTGTGTTTTTCTCACGGCTTGCTTAAATCCTTGATGTTCTTCTGGTAAACCCAAATGATGAGTAGAAAAATCAGGATCAAGCCCAGGAATTTATATATAGTTCCAGGAAAATATATCTCTATTTTTATTTAAAAAATAAATATACAACTCTTGCTCTTTAAGAGTCATGGCCGCACTGATTAATGTTGGGCGTGGATCTTCTTTTGTACCCAGATTTATTTCTCTGAGTTCATCCACAGTGGTAGAGATACCCTCTTCAAATGCTGGAGGAGCATCTCTGTGATCATCCTCTTCTTCTTCATCATGTTTTATTTCTTCATTTTCTACTTTCATAGTAGATGATAAAGTATAATTCTCATGATCCGAAGAGATTTCAAAATTTGCATATCTTGAAGAAGAAGCATTCATTTCCGACCCAATTGATGATAAAGGGTCTTCTTTGGGTAATAAAGAGGAGATGATGGATTGAGAATCGACATCATTGTTCACCTCGGATGTTGCTATAACTTCTTCTAGCCTAATTAGCGATGCATAGACTTGTTGGATTTTAGTAGATGAAATGAAGACATCACCATTTGTGCTTTCATCACTGCTTGGTCGATTAAAAATTTCTCCCATGTTGTCCGGCTTGATTGCCGTAATTGACATTATGGATCTTTCCATAAGAGTATTTTGATTTGGGTCTATCTTGTCAATTTGACTGATAGGCAACACATAATCTGTACTCACATGTGTAAATGGATTTTTTGGAATTTTTTCCAAACCGTATGGAGCATTAACTTTGGTAATCTCATTTGTTGTGGATATCTCCTTTCCCTTCATGTGATAAAATTCCACCTCAATGTATTGAGACTCACATGTCTTCAACGGGGCCTTATCACCATACAATGTCCCAACATAACCATCAAAACAATATTTGAGACATTGATGGTATGATGAAGGGATAACCACATGCTGATGTAGCCAAGGTCTTCCAAGCAAGATGTTGAAAGCTGAGTCGTTATCAACAATCATTAAATCTGAATTGGATACAAGATATCCAAACTGAGTTCTGATTGTAACTTCACCCAGTGTTTCTTGTTCATTTTTATCATATCCTTGTTACATCATAGTAGAAGCAGATAAATCAGATTCTGTGAGGCCCAATCGAGGAAGTGTACAAATGGGCATGAGGTTGACTCCTGAACCATTGTCAATGAAAGCTCTTCGGTCCTCTACACCATTGACCTTTCCAGATAAATACAAAGGACTGATATTCCCATGCACAACATCATCTTCATCTTTATAAGTAAAATATTTTATATCATGGAATTCTGTAGGATTATTCTCTATGTGATGGACTTTAGCTACATCAATTTCTGTTTCAAACTCCTGAGGACTTGACAAAGCCTCGATGAGTGCTTCCCGAAGATCTTTTGACAGATTCAAAGAATCCAGAATTGAAAACATGGCTGGTACTTAGGCCAAGTGTTTCATTACATTATACTTTTGATCCAGAGGTCTGCGTTTCCCAAAAGGAATATGTGGTTTAGCAGGTACCTTGGAAGAAGATGCTTTGGAAGTTGATGCATCATGTATTGGGATAGGAGTTGGCAACATCCTTGGTTTTGGAATATTAGACTGATTAGATCCATTTAATTGCTGAGAGGAAGAGGATGGAACCTTCAATCGGTCTTCCAAAATAACTCTTCAAAGGACTGAATTCTCCATTAGTAGAAGAACTAGCTTGTTCTTGCTGAGCTCACTGAAGGGCTCTAGCACGAGTTTCTGCTGTGTACATAGTTCTAGCAGGGGTAGAATTGGAATAGTGGCTTCTGAAAGATCTATGTATTCCCTTGTATCCTGAGCCCCAGGAACTTCCTTTGATTCCTTTGTTTGATACAGGGAATTCAGGCTCATTGGAATCGAAACTGTGACTGACATATGGATATGTTAATTGAATCATATTAACAGAACCAATGATTAATTCTTCGTCTGATGAAGACTCTGCTCGACTAGCCTGTTTAGGTTGTACCGTTTGGTGGGGCGGTGCCCATGGATTTGAATTAGATGGCATGAAGTCCGCCAAAGTCAAAGATGACTTAGGCTTTGACACATACTCATCCTCTTCTGATTTTGTTTATTTCTTTGAATCATGCCGTTTCTTTGAGGAATTTCCCTCTGACGAAGAGGGTTTTTCCGCAACATTCATAGAAGAAGACACAATTGGTTTATTTAATTGTGTTCGAAAAATAGCATGAGTTCGATTGATTGTCTTTCTGAGCTTCCAATCATCATACTTCTATGCATGTTTGCTTTTGAATTCTTGCCATTCACCTTCCTCCTCTGAAACTGTAGCAGTAACACATGCTACTTGGGCTGAGAAGCCTTTAAAAGTGACCTATCCTGAGTCGACCATCTTTTTTAGGAGGTCTTTGAAGACAAAACACTCCTGTATGGGATGCCCCAACATTTGATGAAAAGGGAAATAATTAGGATGGTCTTCATCTCCTTTCTTGTTTGGCCTCTTGGGTAATGGAAATTGAACCAAATTGTTTTCCAGAGCCGAAATGAAATAACCAGGAACTTGTTCATTTCGGAAAGAGTATGTTTTTGTCTTCAAATCCTCAAATTGTATTCGTCTTTGATCTCTTTGATCATCTGGATGAAACGGCCTTTGTTGTTGGCACTCAGGAGGTGGAGCCCTTCGAGAAGATGAAGGTTTTGATGTAGAAACAGGTATAGGCACTTGATTAAGCATAACTGTAGTTGTTTCTACTTTACCCATTATCCTTCCTGGAGCTGATGGAATTACACAAGATTTAGCCTTATCCTATATAAGGAAATCTTCAATCTACTGAGCAATTGAAGTAAGGTCTCGAAACTCTCCTGTGTATTTCACAAGGATTAATGGTGTGCGTAATTCGTCACAAAGATTTTCCACACAGATTGGCAACAATTCTTCTTGAGGGAGTGCTAAACTCAAGGAATATGTTAATAATTTCCAAAGAGGAATGAAATCAGAGACTCTTTAATTCTTCGTTTGCATACTGTTTTTAAGATAGAAAACTGTTGTCTTTGGCAATGTTTAGATGAACTGAAGGAGGAATTTTTGGCGAAGATCCTCCCATCCGGTAATTGACCAGGATTGGTAGCTTGTATACAAAACAAAAGTTAGTCCTTGCAAGGTTCGCATAAAGCATCTGAGTTTTACTGCTTCTTGTTGCTCCGGAGTTCCCATCATGGGATCACAACAAGACACGTAATGTGTCAAATGCTGTTCAGGATCACATGATCCATTGAAAATATGGAATACAGGATTCCCAAAACAGGATGGAGGAGAAATTGAATCTACCCATTCAGGGTAAACATTATTTTCTGGTTGAACTTGCGCACATTTACCTTCTATAGTTTCTAACCGAGCTGTTAATGACTCAATAGTAGTTATTAACTTTTTTGAAACATCCGGTTGAACATGGACATGGGTAGGTGCAATGACTGGAGCATGGACAGATGTGGCGATTGGCACTGCAACTGATGGTATCACTTCCAATCGTTGTTTCACTTGACCAGTAGGATTAGACCTATGAGGGTGTCCTGATAGAGGAGGATATTCTTGATCCATCTCAGTAGCTGCAACAAATTGATTTGGCTGACTGACTCCAGCATGCTTAAAAAGAAGACTAATCTGAAGTAGTTTTACATTCAACCTTCTTAATTCCTTCATTTCTTCCTCCTGTTGTGAAAACCTCTTCTCTAGTGAGAGCGATTGACCTTCTCCAGAGTAAGGATATGTATCCTAGTTTTTTCCCTTCCCTTTGTTGGATCCTTTTCAAAGAGGGGGAAGTGGGTTACTCGTAGGATTACTTAGGTTCAGAGTAATCCTTGGACTTCGTGTACGCACTCCTTCTTCATTTTTGTTTGTGCATAAATCTTCTTGAGCAGGAACCTCTTCATCTGAGTCCCCTGACTGAGCCTCATTTCGTAGATCAACAATAACGGCATTGATGACATTGATTTATGCATAACTCATCACATCCCTTCTATCAGCATTTCTGTGATATTTTCTTCTTCCATGTCATTGCTGAGACATTGCCTTTTGTTTATTCGATCCTTCAGGAACTTCTTGACGAACCATAATTTGGAGGGAATCTCCTGATAATTTGGCTCTTCGTTCCTTTGGAGGTTTCTTTCCCAATCGAGAAAAGACCAAATTTCTCTGAGGAGGGGATTGATGATTTGAAAAAGTCCCCAGTCCAGTGGACTGGGGCTGTTCCTGTTGTTGTCTCTCAACTCCTCGAATCCTATTTGTTGATTCCGAGGGTTGGTTTAAAAGAGTCCCCAGTCTGGCGAACTAGGGTGGCTTTTGACATGCTATGTATGAGACTTTCATGAAAGTCCTTCTGATCTTGCAAACCATAGTTCGGAAATTAGCTAGATGCATTAACCTGTATCCACTTTTATCACCTGATTAAAAAGACCGTTGGATGATTTCCGACACTTCTGTCACATGGTGACGTGATTGCTCCAAACGGGAGGCCTGTTCAATTTTCTTGTTTGCTTGATGCAAGAGTAATTAGACAACTTGTTCTCTGTATTCTTGATTTTTAGAGGAACTAGTTGAATCCTATTCTTGGGAAAGCTTTTGATTACAAACAAAGATCATTGATTGTGGCCGGCCATGGGCAATAACATTGCATGAGACCATTTTCGGTAGGCTTTGCTGACTGGAGAGCACCGTGAAATGCAGTGCTCCATGAACACCCAATCCTCTGACACGAATATCAGATGGGAATTGGCAATTAACTGACGTAATCTTCTTAGTGAGCCAAAGCATGAATGTTGAAGGTCTCTCTGCTACTTTTCAGCCTTCGGATATCGAGAGACTGATAGAGATGCCAAATCAATCTGACGTTGTAACCCTTCTATTATCTTAAGATGATTTTCATAATGATCATAAGATAATACTTTATTTTTTAACTGACAAAGAGTTTTCCATATGTTGAGACGAATATCAGGAATATCATCTTCCGTCAAAATTTCTGGAATATTATACTGAGATTCATCCGGAGGCCAAAACATGATTGGCACTTCACCTTTTTCCAGTTGTTTTCTCATATTCAACATTTCCTCTTTATAATTTGATGAAGATTATTCTACCTAATTTGACCAGACTTGGTGTTTCCTTGTTGCTTCATTCGATCCAACAGGATTGGTAGAGAAATCATTGATCAAACTAGAAGATTCATGACGTAGGGGTGGTTCGGATAATGACATACACACTGGGCTATCTCTTGATTCAGAAAGTATTTCACCTGCTAGCGATGAAGCTTCACACATGACTGGTTTGTCATTTGCAAGTGCCTCAAGATAAGAGGGCTTTATCAGAACTAAATTGTCCACTGGATCATTTTCTGGGCAATGTGCATCACTACTGTGGAGAGGACTTTCGCAACGAAATTCATCATCATGGGGAGGACCACCATAATGGGTTATAGAAAAAGATGAAATCTCTTGCTCCTTGGTCTTCTAACCACCCAAAGGGTTCCTGTGGCTCTCATATGAAGATGAATCTTCGAGATCGACCGAATTGTCATGAAGCAAGCCTTCATGGGGATGTGTCTGTTGAAGACCTTTGGAATTAATGTTCCCACTATTGGGAACTGAGGGAGTAGAATATTGAATTCCAATAGATAATTGTCTGAGGGATTCAAGAACTCCAGCATCAAGCAAGGCCTAGTTACAGATTGTCTCTTGATCTTCTGACTATGCTGGGCGGGTCTTTTTCTTAGACGCCTTCTTACTCGCCTTAGAAACCACTTGTTGACAAAGTGGCTGCTCTGATCAGGTGTATGTGCCTGATTAGGAAAGATGGCTAGGTTAGGCTGACGATCTCCTCTCAAATCAGGTGTATGTGCCTGACTTGGTCGTCCATATGATATGGGGGAGTATTCCCCATAACCCTCTTGGACTGGAACAAATTTTTGTGCCTGTTCCGGAGTGAATTGTTGATGTATCACTCCACTGGTAGGGATAGATTTATGTGTCTTTCCCTGAGATGCAGCTGAAGTTGTTATAATATCCTGGCAGGCATCCAGAATATGAGCAGGGATTTGCTTCTGCTCTTTCACCATTGATAGAATATGCTTGGTGACTTCAGCTGCCAGAACGGGAATATACGTCCATTCTGATCTTGGAGCAGGTGTATGTGCCTGCTCCTATCCTCCTTTTCCTGTCAGTGAATCCTAACAGTACTCAAGTGTGGGGGCAGAGAGTTGAGTCTGCCTCCTATTTGTTGTCGGGGCTTTCCGACTAACTTATCCAAATTTTACCAAGCAAGACTGTTGGTAGGCTTAATTAATATCAGCAGGTGTATGTGCTTACTGATTTCACTTCGCCAAACGTGGTTGAAGAGATCCATCATATGTAGTCAAATGAGCCTGCTGACTAGCTGATGATGTATAAATAGGTGTATGTTCCTACCTATAGTACTCTGCCGGAATTTCCGGGCGGGATTGGCGTGATGCTGCCAGACGAGTCTGCTGGATAACGGAATTAAAATGGGCAAGTGTATGTGCATGCTCGTTGCTTGCCACCACGTTAGGTTGGTGGACTTCTACGGAGATGGCATAGATGAGAATCTTCTCACTGTTGACCGGATTCTGCCTCTGGTGGTTCGTCTTTCTTGCTCAGGTTCGAGGAACCTGAGCCGAACGCCTGGAGTCGGTACCCACATCATGTTGAGGGTGCACTGCCACACGAGTCTGGCGGCGATTGTTGGTGGGAGACCTCGGGAAGGACTCATGTCTATTTGAATTTCCGTCTTGAGGGACCTCCTCATTCACCTCCCCAGAAAAAGGGAGCGAATGATGATTGGGTTCTGGGGATAATGACCCAAAATGGTTGGAGACGGTAGTCAGCAACGCCTGCTTCTTGATCACTGGTCGTCATTGTCCGGACAACCGATGTGAGTTGTTTACTTGGAGGTCTTGTCGGGCAGCCTCCAGAGTTTGGATGGTACCGTGTTAATGGTACTCCTTAACCAACGGGTTTGATACCCAGCATTGAAGAAGCTGAGTAGGTGATATCGTCCTAAGAGCGGACGACGATCCAGCAGGAGTAGTAGTAGTGGCATTTGCAGCAACAGTATTCACAGGTTTGACCTTGAGAGCAGCCATTCTATAAATGTATAATATCTTGAAAAAAATTGCATGTTTGATATAACAGATGTAATAAAGATAAATTCAGCTACTGTATCTTTTGGATGAGCACATATGTCAATGATTTTTTTTGTTGGCCCTGTCATTGAGTTTTAAATAGGGGCCTAACAAATAGGTAAAACATCTTTTTAACTTGGTTAAAGATTCACGTCGGATTCACCATTTTTTGTTTCCCTCAGAATCCGGGGATGACCGCCTTGATGGGAGGTTCAAACTTTCCGATCGGTTTATAACGGTTTTTTTCGTAGAACCGGAAACATCCAATGATTCCACATCCATTTGGACCTACTTTCCAAAGGTAGGCGCTCATTAGTTTGTGGACTGATGAGGCTTAGGAATTTTCATTGGTCGAGAGGATGGGAGGTCGGACTCATCACACCTTTTTTATGGGAATTATTGTCTATTCCAGGACTCTCTTTATATATTTATGTTATTTTCATGAATCCTTATTACATTACCAAGTATAAAATTATCTTTCCATCAGATCAGACAATCAATGATCAAATATGTAAGAAATTTAGAGAAAATTTTATATGTATTCGAGGTTCTTCATCGATAGATAATCCTCTGTATTTATTAAAGATTCATGGTCAAAGGTATCCTTCAGCATATTTATATAAAAGTCTCTTAGTCATTATAATGACCATGCTGGTTTCAAAGCCACTCAGTGGGGCACTTGAAGTTTATTGTCATTCAGAAGGACATGGATTATTTCAGAGTTGGGATCGAACCCGCATATGGTCTACCTACGTATCCTTTTTTGGAAAAGGAATCAGAACCAATGTAGTTCGAATAAGGGAGTATGATGTTTAAGATTGATGGCCCAATGAAAAATGTCACAATTACTTTTACACTATAAGCTCACATGAGTCATGCTCGGTGTGAGAAACAAGAGGTATTGGTAAAAATTAGACAATTGTTCCATGAAATATGCAATCATAAGAAATAATGTGGGGCTTATGTATGTATGAATGCCCAGATAAATGAAGGTTAGGATTTACTTTAAGGAAGAAATCTAGGAATAGGGTCCATAAAGGTATATGTGCTTCAGTGAGATTTTGAATACTCTAACATGGGGATTACTCCTGAAAAGGAGGCCCAAATTAGGAGAAGACTTATGATTGGGTTTCAATCCTGAAAAGGAATCCCATATCAAAGGTAAATTAGGACTGGTTAAGAGAAATTAAGACTGGGGCTTACTCCTGAAAAGGAGGCCCAGTTCAAGGGTTAAGGTCTGGGGTTTACTCCAGAGGAGGATGCCCATATTAGGGGACTGAGGCTTACTCCTAAGGACGATGCCCAGATTTGGGGATTGGGGATTACTCCTAAGGTGGATGCCCAAATTTGGGAATTTTTAGAATTGGTGGTTACTCCTAAGGAAGATTCCCAAGTTAAGAATTATGACTGGGACTTACTCCTAAAAAGGAGGCCCAGTTCAGGGGATCTTGGGATTACTCCTAAGAGGATGCCCAAATTTAGTGGACTTATGACTGGAGATTATTCCAGAAAAGGAGACCCAGGTAAAGGATTCTCTGTTCTTAAAGGATGAGGTTAAATGAATGAAATCTCAATCTTTAGTGACATAAATATGTGTAAATCACTAGGTTTTGAGAGATTTTCCACAGAATTCCTTTCATATAAGGAATTCAAATCAAGAAATCATGCCATAAATGGATTTGAAGAGTGTCTTGAAGACTGAATCTTGAATAGGAAAGGTGGAATGGCTTAAGAGGGGTAAAATGGGCAAGAAGGGCACCCAAAAAGGCAAGGGCGCGCAAGTCATGGAAGGTGCGCAGGTACTGTGTGGGCGCACAAGTCTTGGTCGCGTAGGTATACCTGTGTGACACGTTGGGTACTTGCACGATGTTCACCCAGCAGGGTAATACTTGAGCGACTCTTTATTAAAGCCTTTATAATCCGCTTGAGGTTCTTCCAGAAGAGGGGCGTGCAATATCTATTGAAGGAGTAAGGCGGCGCGCAAGTGTGGCCCTTTTTCCCATAAGGGCCGTCCATTCAGGCGCGCAAGTGTTTATGAGTTTCAACACTTAGGCCTTCCTCCCCCTCTTTAGATCTTCCGATCTAGTTAAGAAATTACCATAGAAGTGTTCCAGAATATTTGAGAAGAGACTAGGGCACCGGGAGCTCAAATATGAGTTTTTGGAAAAATTCCCCCCTTAATGGGGGGCCCACATGGTCTATTTATAGGCAGGAGAAACCCCAGGCGGTTATCACTTAGGTCGCGCAAGTCACTTGCGCGACCATAATGCGTTGCACAAGTGGACCTGCGTGACTATGAGGAAACCTGCGCGACTTATGGACAATCTTCTCTTTTTTCATCCCTTTGTCGATTTTTGATATTTTCTTCAAAGGATGGATCAATTTGTGCTAAGTCATTTCACCTTACATTCCTTTGGACTCGGTGATGAAAAAGGAGCATCAATAGTGACTAGTTGGAAAAGAACACACATGGGCGTCATTACCTGATGGTACCTTTACACATGTACACATATCCATCTCTATAAAACTGTGATGAGATGATAATACAACTGATACAAAAATTCATGCATATATCTATATCCCAAAATATGAGTTTAAAATACGTACTAGAAAGTGAAAAATTGAAATATATAATCCCACTTAAACTAAAAATTATTCCAATTTATATAAATGTATTGGATTTCTATCAAATTAAACCACCAGTACACACCATTTTTTTCTAGTTCACAATTCTATACCTACTCCATGTATTCCATAATCTATATCAAGAGAAATTTCATATTCATAATACAAAACAGGAATAGTTAGAAACCATGTATGAATATGTATAACAATACCTAGTAGTCCTCTCAAAAATCCCAAAATAATAGGGGGAAACTGAAAGGTAATAGTCCCCTCAACCAATAGTCCAAGGGTATAAAACCCCAAATGAGGGGGAATTGGAATCTCTATATCCAAACATCAACTATAAATCACTAGTTATCTCATCACCATATATTATGTAAATCATAATATGAAACATAAACAAATGAATCTAACAAAAATATAAATATACTATTAAATGATTTATAATATCATGGTCACAACTATCCAACCTTCCGTATGAATCTAATTCATGTTAAATGATATCACTCGTTTGGGGGAAATCACACCATGATCATTTCCATACATCTTGGTACTCATATGATAGGTATACCTCATAATATATCAATAATTCAATGTCATATCCCTAACATCCATGATGGAATCCATCTAGTAGAATGAGTGTGCCGAGTCTATCCATTAAAAGTGACACTAGAAACCCTTAGATAATAACAATTAGATAGGGGATCATGCCCATGCTTAATGGAAGACTCCAAAAAACCTACTACATCCAAGATGGTCTCAAAACATAGATAGGGTATCTCTACTATGATTTGTAGGGGATACCACGTACCGAATATGGAACATTGGAAATCATAATTCTTAGATATAGGATTATAGTCATGACTGAGGGAAGATTACACATACCTTACCGTGACTCAGAATCAAGTTACACAGATTGGGGATCTCACCCAGGACCACTGGGTGATTCCGAAAACACTATTCGGTATAACTAAATATGTAAGGGATCAACACATGTGCATGATGGTCATGATGATACCAAAACAAACCCACGTAAGAAGATGATGTGATATATGATCCAACCTCAAGATTCCTGAAGGGATACAATAACTCTATTTTAATTGGTACCATAGAGGGGATCATACTCCTATAATAAGGAAACAATGAAACACTATTCCCTCTATGGTAAAGACCAAGGAAGCACACCCACCTAGATCTAAAGTACAAATCAATATAAGAATTTTTCCACTGTCATTACTTTATCCTGAATCTCTCATATCAAATCTATGACAACCATCATGTTCTATGTAGAAAACAACTCGTGATTGGATACTAAGGGGACTCTATCCAATTCATGAAGATGGAGATATTCTATGGAGAGGACCCTGAGGGGAGTACACATTGTGTACCCTCAAAACATGATGTTTTTCTCAAGTCCATCCACTGTTTATGTCCCCTCATTGAAATCGTCTTCTAAAAAATAAAGTACATGATGTGTACTTTTGGTTATATGGTGTGTGACCACACCCGAATGCATGGGTGTTTCCCTGATCACATGGATTGGCTATCCATGTTACACAACACAGTCTGTAGATATAATACATGGTGTGTTCTACCAACCTGACAACTTGGACATATCCTCCTACTCGTGTACACCTAGGGTATGACCCTTTACATTCCCATATACATTACCCCTTATATGGAATGCATTTCTATGACCACTTCCCTAATGTCAATCCATAATAGATGTTGTGTACCCTCAGTACATGATGTGTAGTTTAATGATAGAATCATCCTCAAATGGGAAGAATATAGAACATTTGATCCAATATTACATGTCATTTCATTAGTATTTCCGAACATAAATCCATTATGATACCCCAAGAACCACTAATTTGAACCAAAACCCTTAAATATACCCTTAGGGGATCTCTAGCAGTAGTAATAGGGTTCAAAAGTCATAAAACAATAAATATATTGGAATCACAACATAATGATGTAAAATTTACCTACCACTTTGATAAACTGAAATGATTTACATATATTCTGATGTATGTAATTAGATTTACCTTAATATAGTGAAAATAACTATTAAAAATGAGGTTTTGTGCCACCTCATCTCTCTTGGTTCACCCTCAGGTTGTCGACCACTATAAGGGGAATAAAACATTCCTCTACACCTGAAAAAATATACAAGGGTAATAAGTAGGATTTGGATTATTAACTAAATTTCATTTATTAGATAAACCTCTTCATTTAAATAACCCTACAATGGTCTCCTCCAACTGGAAATCTTTATAACATTTTAGGGTAAAACTAGTGTTTTGAACTAAACCACAATTATTGAATTATAATATGAGACTCCAATCAAGAGTTATTCCACATTTCCTAGAATAATTCATGTATGTGATATAAAATATTTAATATTTATATTATCATTGTACAATGGTTCTATGGACCTTTGAATTTTGCACAAGATCAGTGGCTAGATTTAGAAATATTACTCGAATATTAATAAGTCTTACATAGTAAATCTTGATTTGTTACAACATAGGTGATGTTCAATGATTTTTGGTGGTATTTTTAATGACCCAAACCATAGTTACCCATTTCTTGTGGTTATGTTATTAAATATTTTCTTGATAAAAGTGATCTTCTCCCAAATAATAGTATAGTTCAAAAATTGTAGTAAAAAAGATACACAATAGATTCTTATATTACAATTGAAAACCTTGAATAAAAAATATTATATTATTATATTTCATCATTCTTTCCTATAACATAATCCTTCAAATCAATCATAATTCACATTTTGTAATCATTGTAAATGAAACATAAGAAATGAGTAAGCTCAAATGCTTAGTAAGTGAATGCAACCATTTTAATATGTCATAAATAAATATGTAATAATAAATATGGAAGGTTAAATAACTGGAATTCATGTAATTAAATAAATAACCATAAATTGTGGAATAATATGGCTATAATAAATGATGATTATGCAATGAAACATAAATAATCACATAAGTTTAAATTTTCTCTATGGATATTATAACTAATCGAATAATTTTGTGTACATAAATAAAATATCTCATAATATATTAATTCATAATTCTAAAACTCATAACCATAACGTTAGCTCATCATTCCAAGACATATTACATAAATGGGTAAGGACTCGACTAAACACCAATGTTAATTTGTCCCATCAAACCTATTGATTGTTCGAGGGGCTATAATGAGACCTGGCCATCACATTGTAAGTATTATTAATTCCCCATAATAATGGAATACTTGATAATCAACATAAATATTTGTTTTAAAAAAATAAAAAAAATTAATAATTTCCTTAATCAATAAACATAATCATAAACCATTTAGAATAATATGTTGTGTGCTATCAAAGTAGTACATCCCCAATAAAACAGATCATAAAACATCTAGATAAATCAGAAGGATGATATCAATAGAAAATATTCTTAATGGTTAATAATTGAAATTTGGGATTTTTCCATATTTGATTTTGAATACAATAAAAATTAAATTAAAAACATTATTGAGGGAAACAACATTTCCAATTATGAATATTACTTTTAAAAAAATAGAAATTTAAAAAATATTAGGAGATAAATTTTCTTTTAAAATAAAATTTTTAAATTGAAAATTATGGTTCATTGAAATTATTTTTAACTATGTCGGTAAATTATATACATGATTTATAAAAAACATTCCTTTCACAGTGTTGTACAATGATTAAAAGGGCCTCATTTTGAAAATGAAAATAATATTACATTCAATCATTTTTTTAAAAGAAAAAATGGGTAAAAATGACATTATTTTATATTTTTTAAATGTTAAAACATTCTTTAATGTATTTTTAGAAAAAATAAAAATTAAAGAATAATTTTATTGGCTGAAGAGTGAAATGAATTTGGTTTTCTATAAAAAAATCTCGTAGTCAATTTTGTTCTAAAACTGAAAAAAATTTAGGAAATCATGTATTCACCAGAAATAACTAGAGGATATAAAAACACAATTCTATCATAAAATAAAAATCATAATATTTGGTAATCATAAATGTAATCAAGTACAATCCGGATAAAACAATGATACTGAAACATAATCATTTCCCTCTTTGCTAACTTTTAAATCGAAATACCCATTAAATAAATAACATAAAATTTGACATTAAAAACTATTAAGATCAACATATTAATTATATAAAATATAAATAGGTAATTATATACACTACCAAGAAAAAATGCATACTGAATATGTAATGTATCTCATAGAAGTAAATGTTAAATGATAAACCCTTACCTCATGAATAATTTCTTTCGTATGTGTTTGTACCTCCTTTATAATAAATACATATTTTAAAAAATATATTATATAACCATAATAATATATTTTATACCATATTTTACTTACTTATGGTCTTTTATGACCCTTTTTGTTCATAATTCTTTGTTAAAATTGATATTTTGTGCGATAATTACTTCGTTTTTCATGTATGTTTTAGTTCTATAATTTTACTCCATTTAAAAATATTGTTGATCCATATTGTATAGAATTTTATCCATTATATAATTATAATATATAATCATTTTATCATTATTTATAATATTCTTTAAATTTTATTGATGGAAAAATGAGTTACACAGTTTATGGAGACTGTAGGTCGTATGTACATATAAAGTCTATTTGAATTTTTCCAATATATGGAATAAAAAAAAGGTAAATAATATTTCATATTTATAGAAACAATAATATATTCAATATATCATATATATTCATTAAATTTATTCTTATTACCATCCATGTCAACATAAAATGAAAAACATCTCACACTGTTACGTGTAGGAGGTACTTCAAACATAGGCATGAGTGAAGTTATTGTTTTCCAATAGGTTGGTAGGTAAGAGGGTATATGTGATATTATAAATCAAAAATTATAATTATGTCATAACTATCATATTTATTCATTAATTCCATCATTACATCTAGGTGTCAGAGTTTATGATGGATTAAAATTACATTTGTTCGTGAGGTAATAATATATCGTACACATGATCAAAGGTTTAGTTTCACATTTGATGGAATAAGATTTGAATAAAAATTAAGAAATAAAATTTTTTTGATCTAATTAAATGGGATATAATGTTTTTATTATTTCACAATATATGAAAAATACTTGAGTGAGTTAAACAATATGTAAAATAAAAACTCATGGTTAATAGCTTTACCTATTATTCGTATATGATCATTATGTTTATACCTAATGCCTTACAATATTTACATTATTATCAAACCAAGTATTATATGAAGTGGGTAAGTAAGTAAGAAAATTATATGGGATAACATTTTTTGAGATAAATGAATTAGGTAGTATTAATAAGAGAATAGAGACAATTGTCTTTAATAAGTTGGGGAGATGATACATATGGATGTTGATAAATTAAAGAGTAATAACGAAGTTTTTTACATGCTGAAAGACTCATAAATGGATAATTAGTGAACCATGGGACATATATGGTCAAAATATGGCTAGAAATTACCAATTGTAAATTTTTAAAAATGATATTAAATATTAACATTTTAATTTAACCCCTGGTAACCCCGTTTTAACATTCTTTGTGATAATTAATTTGTGTTATTTTTAATATTAATTATTAAAAAATTATGAGGAAAATTTTATAAAATTTTATATAATTTTATATCTAATATGGATTACATTTTTTAAAATTTAATTCATATTAGTTGAAAAGTATAATTTAATATTGAATTTGAAGATTAGAAGAAATGTTTTTTTATAAATATGATATTATCATATGTATTGAATGTTTAATGTAAAATTTCAATATGAAGATGACTAAAATTACCTAAATTCAATTTTTTAATAATTTAATAGAAAAGATTTTACTTTTAAAAAAATTTAATCCAAATATAACTTCTAAATTCATTAAAAATGAAATTATTTTTCAGTAAAATACATTATTTTTTATTATTCATCGAAATATAAATCTTTTGAAAAAAATAAGAAAATATAAATCCTTGATAATTTTGACAATATGATTTAGAAAATAATCATCATTTGTATAATAAATGTTCCACATATTTTAATATTAAGTATTAAATATGTTCTCAATTTTCATTTAAACTACATTTTAGAAAATTTAGATTTTGGAAAACATCTTCTTTTATTTCAAAGGATTCATAATTTATTTCTCACTGATATGTATTAATTTAATGAATTTTATAAATTTTCAAAACATTAAATTTTAATTATTTATATATTCCAGTTCATAAACAACAATTTAATGACAAGGTTATAGGGGTATTATAGATTATTGTTCATTTACACTTATGGTTTTGTTTATCGAAAACTATAAAAGAGATTAAATTTAACAAAATATATTTCAAGGTTATTTAAACCAAAATTTTTGGTGGAATATACTCAATTGAATGAAATTTTAATCTATTTGAATCATAGCGTGTTGAATTCTTCTCACCTCCAATAACTTTTATCCTCAAAATTTGAACATGGACACTAAGATTTAGTGGTTTCCATTAGAATACAACATTGCTAAAAAATCACATCATAAAAGGGTTTAAAAATTCATAATAAAAGTGGGAAAGTGGAATATAAGTTCAAATAGAATATAAAATAACCAGAATATGAAATATGAAAATGTTTTTGGGAATTGATAGTATGTACATGAAAGAAAAGTGTAAATAATTCTATAGAGTGAAACAGATCACTGATCACTAGAAATTGAGGGATCAAGAGAATGATAAAGACCAAAAATACCAAAATATGTTATGATATAAATGTTTATTGATTCACTAGATATGAAGGTAATATGTTAACATTTATTTTTCAAGATCATTTTCATAAATTTGAGGTATTATTTTACTTAAAAAATTGTGAACATAAGTAAATATAACTAATATAAATTAATTTCATAAAAATATTCCAATCCTTTTATTATTATTTTATTAATTTACAAATAATTTACTTATATATTAATGATTATAAAATAATAATTTTTATTCATGAAATTTAAAAATTAACTTTCTATAGATTATAATATACATAAAATAATTAAAACTATTTCTTTCTATCAATAAATATTTTTGAAATCCAAAAGAAATTATTAATTAATTTTCAATCCTCAAATGTCACACCCAAATTTCAACTTAATCCATCCCATAATGATTTATTCATGACATAGATTATGTAAAAATATTTTCATATTAACTAGGTAATCACATAGTTGTGTTTTGGGAACATCACCCTAACCAGTCTTTAGTTGTGGGAACATTCTATATGGCCTTACTGAATTCGGAGTTCTTTCAAATGGAATATGGTTTTACATTTTATAAAACAATATAATTCCTATAATTTTCATATAAATTTAATTAATGTCATTAAAATAATATTAGTTATTAATTTAATATTTAAACCAAGGGTTTTCTAGATGGCTATTCTTTTTCCATGAAATTGAATAATCTTAATGGGCTATTATTTCCATAACATCAACGATCATATTGAACCTAAAGGTTATCAATAACTTTATTCTTATGTCCTCAAAATGTATATCAATTCTTCCGTAAGTAAAATTTTCATGAAATCATATAATAGAACAACATGATGTATTCTCATATATGTATCTACAAACATTATTACTCTTCCTAAACATCCATCACATAAAGAATAAAATGGGGTTTTTAGGCATAATATTATGATCAACCTCAAACTCATAAAACCATAATGGTATCAATAAATATAAATGTAATCTTACATGAGGTCTTATATGTTTCCAAAATTAATAATATCCTTATTTGGTTCATGGATATTATAAACAAAATACCATTGATAAAAATACTTCAATAAAATATTTCTAGTATCCAAATTCACAAGAACATTAACCATTTTTATTCAACCATATTAATAATATAATCTGAACCATGATTTGTTATTTTATTATAAGGTATATTCCCTTGAGGCTTGGGGGATTCGATTTTATTGTTCCCTATCTCCTAAAAGTGGAAACACTGAACATTAGCAGTGTAACGACCCAGACATTCATTAATGTAAATCCCTCTTGATCTAATAAAAGGACCCTTTATGTAAAATGTTTATATAATTTTTTAACTTCTTTAGTTTTTTTGTTTTTTTATTTTAAAATACTCTTTTGAATTTTGACCTTTTTTAATATAGTTGTTGAACAGTGATCACATGATTAGTATAAATATTGGGCTTTAAAACATTCCAATTTACTCATGCAAAGGAAGCAATGGCCTAATCCAGTAGACGTGCCCCATACGAAGCCCATTTGTTAGAGCTCGGAAAGGATATTTCATATTAGGGCCTCTATCTTGACCAAGCCCAAGACGAGCTTCAATATATTATGCTCAAGTGGGACCGCCTACGAGAGATGTGGAAGTTGATAGAGATTAACACCCGAGCAATGTTATACGAGCCACCCCAAGAGTCTGTCACTATCGCACACCTTACTATTCGGTCTTATGTGGGTGTTATAAGGGGTCATGTAAAAAGAACATAGCACTATGGTTATGTATATTATTTATTTATATAATAATGAATATACTTTCATTTTATTATTGTTACATTGTAAATAGTTTTTAACGCACAAATAGTTTTTTTTAGTTAATTTTCAACTAAGAAATATATTTTGACGAATTAATGGATTTTGGAATTAAAAAATGTTTTAATAAAATATTATTATTGTAATTAAATTAATTTTTCTTAAATATAAACGATTTTATAATCTTATTAATGCAATTGTAATTTTTATTATCTTTTGAAAGCCTTTTTTGTCAAAACCCATGAATTTTCGATAAATGTCTATTTTTATTTTAATAGTTTAAATTAACATATTAAGAAAATTATTTAAAAATAATGTATATTATTTAAGGAATTAAAATGTTGAAATTATCCAATGGTGAATTTTTCATAATTTTATGAGACAGTCAAATTTTAGGGTAAAAATTAAATACTGTTTAAATATATAATGTGTTTTATGACATCATAATGTCACAATAATGATGCAATAAAATACTATAAACTTTAAGTTTTTCCAATATATGTTTTACCATTAAAATAATGTTTTTTGGGTTTTTTGGTTTATTTTATAATGCTTTAGTGGACCCATCAATACTTATTAAACATTTTTTCATTTTAAATTGTTTTCCTTGGGAGTGTGACTCACCTCCACATAAGCCCCCCCCCCCCCCCATTATTTTAAGAAGTTTAGAATATTGCCTTAAAAAATATTGTATTCCAATACCCTTTGGAAAAAACCATGGGAAATAACCATCGAAAAACCCATGGGATGGTTTGTTGTTTTGATTAGTTTAATGTGAGGTGTCCCAAACCAAAATAATAAACAATTACCTCTCCTTTCCTATATAAACCCACCCAATCTCCCACTTCCACATAACTCGAAGATATTGGAGTTCGTCCATCCTATACCATCCTCTCTCTAGAATCCTCCCAAGGTTCCCCAAGCTCCTTATAAGCCTCTCTTAAGCCTCTCCCAAGCCTTTGGAAGCACACTTCCAAGTAAGGGTTTTTTTTCATATTTTCTTATTTTTGTACAATATTCATTACATTGTTATTCCCTTTTAATTTAATTTATAAATTTTTGGGTATGGTTTATCACCTCCCCCATACAACACTATTTCTGTTTGAATAATGGGATACCCCTTTCTCTCTCATTAAATTCCTCCCACGTACACTCGTTCCTATGCCGAAATTCTCAATGGAATTTCTCTCTCCTCATTTACATTCAAGCGATTCTTTTGTATCATAAATTAGAATTCCCTTAAATTTGTTGGAATAAATATCTATATTACCCACATACTATCCATGTAATTTTAATATTATGATACATCCATTTATCTCTCATCAAACATTTTTAGGAGTTCTTATGTCACCACGTTATGCTGCTGAAATTGCACAGCGCTTTTCCAAGCCAAAGTTATTGTGTAGTGAATACCATGCCCCTTTCCCTATCAACGGTATTCACCTTTATATACATTTAACTATTTTTTAAATATTTTCATGTATGTATTTCAGAATATTTTATCTTTGAACAAATTATTATGTTGAATGATTCAATGTTTTGTGATCCATGTGGCCGACTAATGCATGAAATGAAATGTTTAAGAAGGGTGCACCCTGATTGCACTCGATTAAATTGGGTTATGTATTATGTCATGATAATTCATGTGAAATGGTTTTTTACCCATTCAAATTCATGTGCAATGAGGGTTTACTAATGCTTCATGTGCAATTAGAGTTTACTCATGCTCTATGTGCAATGATCCTTAGTTCATGCTAATTCCATGTTAAGCTTTGTTGCCACATTTCCATTTTATGATTATCATGATTTATCATGCCATTATGTATATTATTATCTGGTGCTCTATTGATATTTATACTATCTAACATGTGTTCTATTCCTCATGTAATTCCATGATTATGCCCTTACTGGGCTTTATATCACTCCCTTTTCATATGCATGTCCTTAGGTTATCCCATGCAATGCTAAGTATGAGGGAACGTAGTGGTCATGTAAGGGATGTTTTCAATAAAGATGTTTTATTTCATGTTTGAAGTTGTTATGTAATGATCCTAAGCCCCAAAGAAACTAGACTACTCGATCTTCTATATAGTATCAAGTGAATTTTATGTAATAAATTATGTTTAATTGAGTAATAAAAAGAAGGGTTGTCATAGCTGGTATCTGAGGATAGGTTTAGTTATATTTGGGATTCAGATTTGAAAAACACTAGTAAATATTTAGAGACAAGACTATGTATAATAAAAATATACCTATGTTTTGGTGAGTATTTATTAAGTATTTTATCAAGAAAATACATCCCTGTTAGGATATGAGCAAGTAGAGGCAGCTCAGGCATAGATGTATCATAGGGGTAAAACTAGAAAACAGAACATTAAGGTAGAATCAAACGAGAACTGGTGCATGACAGTGGCCCTTGCTTCACTCTTGGTTATGACACTCCCGAGGGACATGCTTTGGTAAATTCACAATCTTAGTATGAACCCTTATTAAATGACAACAAAAATTCCCTAAGAATATATGATAGAAATTAGATCATGGATAACATATACTGAAGCCAATAGATTCATATGTTAAGTAAATAAATGTAATTTATAAGTTATTAGTTTTTTCCTTGGATTACCCTTTATGTGTTACCCTAAAATTCCTTTTATTCCATCCAATGACCGGTAATAAGAGGACTCGGGCTAACAACTGATGTGAAGATCAATGTGATGACTGCACTAATGAGATGCCCATTCCAATGGAAGCAGGAATCATGAACTTTTTCATGATTATCTCTCATATAACTCATTATTTTAATAGAAAAAAGTGTCAAAAGGAATGTTCAACCCCCTACCGCCCCAAGAAGGAACAAGTCTCAATCGAGAGCTTCATGAGACAAAGGACTCATACTTTTAATGGATCATCTGATCCCTCAATCACTGAACAATGGATCAACTCCATTGAAAAGATCATATCCATTTTCAATGTTCTTAAAAGGATAAGGTTATCCTATATTCATATCATATGGAGGGTGAAGTTGAGAAATGGTGGATGTTGATCAAAAATACAAAGCCCGAGGATGGGATCGAGGTGTTGGAATGGAAGGGTCTTCCTTGACCTCATGAAACAAGATGAAGAATATTTTGGAGCATACGAGTAAAACATCACAAGGCTTGCATGATACAATTTTGGCTTTGTTGTTACCCCCAAATGAAAGGTTGATTGCTTCTTTGGTGGGATGAAACCTAGCCTGCGGAAAGCACTGGTGATCCTTGACTTCGACAGCTATGAAGAAAATTTTTCGATGTACCCTCAAGGTTAAAATAGAGATCAGAGAATCTTAAGGGTATAATAGGGATAAGAAGTGTAAGGTGGACTTCAATGATGGTGGTCCGATGGATAAATCCAACAGTGCTATGAAGATCCAGCACCCCACTTGACTATGGTGCTGAAAAAAAGCACCCTGGAAATTGCCTAAAGGGTATAAGGAAATTCTTTAGGTGTGGAAGATAAGGGAACATGGATATTAACTATCGGCAAGAAATTCCCGCGGTTGAGCCAGAGGAGAGGAACACTATATTTAACCTCAACTCATGGTTAATTTCTATAACAGCACAGAACCTGGGCATCATGCAGATTAGTGCCCTTGGCCAAGTGTTTTCGGAGGCAACTAACAACCTCCAAGGCAGAAAAGGTGATTTTCTTCCATCACTATTTCCAAAGTGAACCCTGACACTGATGTGATGACTGGTATGCTAGTTATTCATTCAATAATAGCAAACATACTTTTTGATTCAAGTTCTACGAATTCTTTTATATCTCGAAATTTTAGTGTAACAATATCATCACCACCACAAAACATGTATGTGAAGATGTCTATGATTATAGTAAATCATGAAATCATTACATCCCATGAATATAACCCCCTGTCATAATCTATGGATTTTAATTCCTGATGAACCTCATCATACTTTCTCTGGTGTAATTTGATGAAATTCTTGGAATATATTGGATTTCCTTATATAGAACCAATATAAATTGTCATGAGATGGAAATCACTCTCCATGTGGAGAATCGACCCCTGATTCTATAAAAGTGTAAGGAGGAAGATGAATCTTCTTTAGCTCCATCATCTCAATCATAGATATTGCTGCCCTATGAGCATCTGTATCTGGCTCAGATGATTAAGTCTATAGAGGAAACCATCCTTGAAGACATGCCTATTGTGAAGGAATTCACTGAAGTGTTTCCTGAGGAATTTCCTGGTCTTCCTCTTAGAATATATGTTGAATTATCAATTGATATTATACATGGGGCATTGACAATATTCAATAATCCATATAGTATTGTCGTAGTGGATCTTAAGGAGCTGAAGAAATAACTACAAGAGAATCTAGATACAGGGTTTATATGCCCAAGTGCATCACCATGGGGTGTAGCAGTCCTCTTTATCAAGAAGAAGGATGGGTCAATGCGCCTTTGAATCGATAATCATGATCTTTAAAACCATGATAATGAATAAGTATCCTCTCCCATGAACTGATTACTTGTTCTATCAGCTATGTGGAGCACAATACATCTCCAAGGTCAATTTGCGTTCGGGATATTATCATGTAAAGGTGAAGAAGGAAGATATCCCCAAGACTGCTTTTCATACAACATACGGGCACTATGAATTTATAGTAATGAATTTTGGACTCACTAATGATCCAACAATATTTATAGATATGATGAATAGAGTCTTTAGAAATCACCTCAAAAAATCTATGGTAGTCTTTATAGATGATATTATGATATACTACAAAGCCAAGGAGGATCATGAGGAGCATCTAAGAAATGTACTAGAGACCTTGAGGAAAGATATGTTATACGAAAAGTACAACACGTGTGAGTTCTGGATGAAGGATGTCTCATTCTTGGGAAATATCATCACAAACAATGGGATATCTATGGATCCCTAAAAAATATATACAATTGAGGGATGCTCATGGCCAACATCGGTAATGGATACTCGTCGCTTCATGGGGTTCGCTGGATATTATCGATGATTTGTACGAAAGTTTCTCACAATTTTCAAACCCTCTTACCAAGCTTACTTGGAAGGGAGTAACGTTTTCTTGGAGTGATGAATGTGAAAAAGATTCAAGGAATTGAAATGGAGGTTTATCACTGTGCCCGTGGTCACTTTACCGAAAGGTGGAGATGTTTGTGTGGTATTCAGTGATGCTTAGAATAAGGGACTAGGATGTGTGTTGATTAAAAATAGTAAAGTCGTTACCTATTCTTCTAGGAAATTGAATGTTCATGAATAGAACAATCCAATGCCTGACCTCGAGTGGGCTACATTTATCTTCACTTTGAAAATTTGGCGGCATTATCTCTTTAGGGAGAAGTGTGAAATATATATGGACCATGAAAGCCTCAAGTATATATTCATATAGAAATAGTTGAACATGAGCCAACGAAGATGGTTAGAGCGGATCAAAACTATGACTACTCAATCCATTAAAACCCTGGAAAAGAGAACATGGGGTAGAACCCGTACGTAGAAATGACCCAGCGATTCTATCATTTATGAGAATTGAAAAGGATCCAATCTTCTTAGATTTGATGAATATGGATATGTAAATCATAAATAAGGGATCATCATCAATACTTTTCCAAATGATTGCTAATTAGTCACTTTTGGAAAGGTTAAAGGATAATCAAATGGATGATGTGGGGATTCAAGAAAAAGTGGAAGCTATCAGAAATGGGAAATACATGGAGATTAATGTTAATGAAGAACGAATTGAGAGATTTGGGAAAAGTCAATGTGTTCCATCAAGTCCAGAGCGAAAGAAGGAACTTTTGGATTATGCACATAGTTCAAATTTCTCTATTCACCTAGGAAACTCAAAGATCTATCGAGATATCTGAGAGAATTATTGTTAGATAATATAAAGATGAAGATCGCTGAATATACATCAATGTACCTGGTGTGTCAAAAAATGAATGCAGAGAGTCAGAAGTCTAAGGGGATGATGTAACCACTACACATACCAGAATGAAAATAGGAGAACATGACCATAGACATTGTCACCGGACTTACAAAGACATCAAAAGGCTATAATGCAATCTGGCTTGTTGTGGATCATCTTACAAAGGAAGCACACTTCATTACTATTTGGGAATATTTCTCATTGGATCAACTGGCACATATATTTATCAAAGAAGTGGTAAGTCTTCAAGGAGTACCACTATCTATTATGTCCAATAGAGATCTAATATTCACCTCTATGTTTTGAAAGAGTCTTCAACATGTTCTGAATACTGAACTGGACAGTAGTACGACCTATCATCCTCAAACTGATGGCTAATTTGAGCGGACTATCCAAAAACATGAGGATATGTTGAGTGTGTTCTCAATGGACAGTAAATGAGGATGGGATCAACATATTACTCTAGTTGAGTTCTCTTATAATAACATTTTCCACTCGGGCATCCAAATGGTACAATATGAAGCCCTTTATGGGAAATGTTACAGAACACCGGCATGTTGTGATGAGTTTTGTGAGAGTAAGGTGATTAGAACAGAAATGGTGGGAGAAATGATGGAGAGGGTGAAAACCATTCAGCAGTATATCAAGGCTTCCCAGAGTCGACTGAATATTTATGAAGATAATTGCATATGATACCTTGAGTTTGATGTTGGATACATGGTATTTATATTCATATCTCTATGGAATAAGGTAATGAGGTTTTGAAATAAAGGGAAGTTATGTCCAAGGTACATCAACCCTTTCGACATTCTTGATCGTGTTGGGGATGTGAAAAATCAACTAGCACGTCCACCTACCATGGCCAATGTACATGATGTATTTCATGTATCCCACTCAAGGAAGTACATACCAGACCCTTCAAAAGTATTATCTTCAGAGGTGGTATATTTTGAGGATGTTATTTCTTAATAGGAGAAACTAGTAAAGATCATAGATCGTAGATAAAGAGTTCTAAGAAATAAGACAATGCCCCTTTTCAAGGTGTTGTGGAGATACCACGAGTTGGATGAAGCGACATGGGAATCAGAGAAAATGATGAAACAGTGTTACCCACGTCTTTTTTTATTGTGGGAAAAGGAAATTTCTAGGGTGAAATTTATTAAGGGGGGAATATTGTAATGACACAAACATTCAATAATTGAAATCCCTCTTGATCTAATTAAATGTATCTTTATCTAAAATGTTTATATAAAATGTAAACATCTTTGGTTTTATGTAATTGGATTTTGAAATACAATTAATAACTGTGAACATTTCTCATATATCCATTGAAAAGTCATCACATGATTATTATAAATATTGGGATTTAACAAATCCAATTTACTAAGGCAAAGGAAGCGATGACCTCATCTAGTAGACAGCCCCATACGAAGCCCATTTGTCAGAGCTCAGAAACGAGGTTGCATCTTTGGGCATCGCTCTTGAACAAGCCATATCGGATCTTGAATATGTTATGCTCGAATGAGACTGCCTACGAGAGATGTTGAAGTTGATAAAGATTACCACCTGAGCAATGTTATTCAAGCCACCAAAAGTGTCTTTCACCATCGCACACCTTACTCTTAGGTCTTTTGTGGGTGTTATAACAGGTTATGTAACAAGACCTTAGCACAATGGTTATGTACATTATTTTTTGTATATAATAATTAATATACTTTCCTTTTATTATTGTTACCTTGTAAATAGTTTTGAAAGCACTAATATTATTTTTAGTTAATGTTCAACTAGGAAATCTATTTCAATGATTTAATGGATTTTTGAAATAAATAAAATTTTAAAAATATAGTATTATTAGTATTAAATAAGTTTTTATTAAATATAAATGATCTTATAATTTTATGAATGTAATTGTAATTTTTATTAAGGTTAGAAATACATTTTTGTTAAAAACCATGATTTTTCGATAAATATCTTTTATTATCTTAAAAGTGATAATCTACATAATTAGAAAATTATTTAGATAAAATGAATATTATTCCTGGAATCAGGACGTTGAAATTATCCAACGTTGAATTTTTCATAATTTTCTGAGACAATCATATTTTTTGGAAAAAATTAAATATCGTTTAAATATTTAATGTCTTTTAGGAAATCATAATGACCCAATAGTGATGTAATAAAATACTATAATCTTTATTTTCTACTAACATATGTTTTAAATTTAAAATAATGTGATTTTGGGTTTGTTTGATTTATTTTACAATGCATTAGTGGACCCTTCAAGACTTATTAAACATTCTATCTTTTTAAATTGTTTTCCTTGGGTGTGTGACTCACCACCACATAAGCAACCCCATTATTTTAAGACATTAGGACTTTGGGATTAAAAAATATAGTTTTTCACTATCCTTTGTCATAAACCATGGGAAAAACAATGGGTTTGATTGTGGTTTTGATTAGTTTAATGTGTGGTGTCCCAAACCTAAATAATTTACAATTCCCTCTCCTTTCTTATATAAACCCACACAAGATCACACTTCCTCCTCACTCAAAGACTTTTACGTTCGTCCAACCTTTTCCCTCATCTATCTAGAATCCTCCCAAGGTTCCCCAAGCTCCAATGTAGCCTTTCTGAAGCATCTATCAACCCTTTCAAAGCACACTTCCAAATAAGGGTTTTTTCTTTCTGTCTCATTTTTGTCAAATATTATTAAAATTGTAATTCCCTTTAATTTAAATTATAAATATATTGGTATGGTTTAAAACCACCCCCATAATTCCATCTTTATGTTTGAATTATTGGAGATCGCTTTACCTCTCATTAAATTCCTCCCATGTACAACTGTTACTAAGCCGAAATTTCGACATGAATTTCTCTCTCCTCATTTACATTCAAGTGATTCTTTTGTATCATGAATCTAAATTCCATTAAATTTGTCGGGACATGTATCTATATGTCCCCCTTACTGTCCATGTCATGTAAATATGATGAGTAACCTCTTTCTCTCTCATCAACCATTTTTATGAGTTCTAATGTCACGCCGTTATGCTTCCGAAATTGCACCATGCTTTTCCAAGCCCAAGTCATTGTGTAGTGAATTCCATGCCTATTTCCCTATCAATGATATTCACATTTATGCACATTTACTTATTTTTTAATGTGTTTTATATATGTTTTACAGATTCATTTATCATGTAATAAATGATTATGTTGAATGATTGAATGTTTTATGATCCATGTGGCACACTTATGCATAAAATGAAATGTTTAAGAAGGGTGTGCCCTGATTGCACTGTAGTGCATTGGGTAAGGTATAGTATCATGATACTTCATGTGCAATGGGTGTTTACAAATTCTAATTCATGTTCAATGAGGTTTTACTCATGCTTCATGTACAATGAGGATTTACTCATACTCCATGTTCAATGAGCCTTGGCTCATGCTAATTCCATGTTAAGTGTTATTTCCACATTTTCATGTTATGTTTATAATGCTTAATCATGAATTTATGTTTATTATTCTCTTGTGTTCTGTTGATATTCCTATTGTCTAACATGTATTTTATTCCTCTGTCATTCCGTGATTATTCCCTTACTGGTCTTTATAGCTCACCCTTTTCTTATGAATGTCCTCAGGTTATCCTGTGCAATGATAAGTATGAGGGAATCTAGTTGTCATGTAAACAAATTTATCAATATAGATGTTGTATTTCATGTTTTATATTGTTATATAATGATAGTAATCCCCAAAGACACTAGAAATCTCATTCATCTATTTTTCATCAAGTGAGGTTTATGTAATAAATTATGTTTAATTGTGTAATAAAAAGTAGGGTTTTCAAAGGTACCTAGTTTGTATCAATTCAAATCAAGAGAAAAATGGTCGTTCTCTCCATACTTGAATAAAACTAACATTATCACATTGAAATTACTAGGGTGTTTAATTCCATAATTACCACATGTATAAAAATCCTTAGTTCTCATATTCAACTAATATATTTCTTTCAATACCATCTTTTTCTTCAATTTCTTCCCTTTGAAGAAGGTTTAAATTGTATAATTAGTTCATTATCTTGATATCACATGATATTATGTCTCAGTATGATGAGATGGGTTTTAGCCTAATTTTAAATGAAGGATATGATTAATAACTTCAATGGAATGGTAAATATTTATATTTATATTACATATATAGTCTAAAACCTAACATAAAATCCTTATATCCTTGGCTTTATATATAGAAACATTTCCTCCTCCTTTTATCTTAAAATCAAGAATTTTTTCTTCATATCCACTCACTTCCCATGTTGAAAATAGTTTTTTGTTGAAGATTACCTTAAAATCCTCCAACTATGGTTTTATTTATTACTTATCCTAAGTGTTTGGAATCAATGAACACTATTGATCTGAATCCCCTAAGAGGTGATAATGTTCGATGACAACCATTAACCCTTTTATTACATCTTAGAGGGAGAAATTTATTCTCTAAGGAACATATCATTTTCTCTATTATAAATGTGTTTGTACTCATATCGAAATATGGTGGTTTCAGAAATGTGAAGGAATCTAAAATTGTTATAAAGCATGATGGATTAGTAGGGAACTATATATGGGAATGGTTAGTACTTGTTACTTAATTCAACTTCCTGAAAATGGTTATATTTTTATCAGTTCAAGATAAATATCTATCTTCTGATTCATTATCAATCATAGGAGGGAAACACTTACACAAATCACATGAATTGAATTGGTTCTCATTCCTTCAACATGGATCCTTTTCTTAAAAAATTCCTATAATATATTAGATCGTAACATTATGAAACAAAATGTATAGTACCAAAATTATTAAAATACATAACATAAATTAAAAAATTTATCCATAGTTATCCACATATTTATAAAAATTATTTGTTTGGTAATGTTTTCAAATCATAATTTTTTTATGCTCTAATAAATTATATGAATTATCTTAAGCATATCCCCGAGGAGTTTCAAACCATGTTCAATGTAAGGCCTAATCTGTTGAATCAGGTGATGATCGAGTTAACGCCCAATGTCCACCTTTTAGATGTATTACAACAAGTTCCCACTATTCTAGAACTACATCCTCTTATACTGTCTAGAAAGGGATGTATTACCAGAAAAACATATAATTATTTCTCACCCAAACATTAGGATGTTATTCTATACATATCCTAAAATTCTTTCATAGGGTTATGTTTACAAATATATTTTTTCTAAATTTATTTTCTTATGTTTATATTAAACATATTTTAATTCCAAATCTAAATACCCCAACCCTAGTAGACTAGAGTCGATATTAACATTATTAAATTTGTTCTAGATATAAGTAATCACATCAAAATAGACTAAATAGATTATTAGTCTTAGTAAAATATATGCATACATTAATCTCACAGTAAATTTGAATTCAAAATTCCGAACATAGTATTTTCTTCAAATTCATAATTATTTACTCTAGCATAACCCTACATATAAATAATTATAAAATTCGTGGAATACATATAATAGAAAAGAAAGTGGTGAGGTCAAATGATCTCTAAGGGTTTGTCTATAGAAGAATCTATCTTATATAAATAATGAATAATGAATATGGAATGGTAAATCCTTGATATGCATTCAATTTAGTAAATAACATGAATATGATGAATAATTTTGTAGGGATAAATGATGATAAAATAATTCAATATAAATAATCACATGATCTTGAAATTTATAAATGGACATTATAACTAAACCAGAAATAAAATTTATATCAATAACTAATCTCGATATGATGTAATTAAAAATTTTAAACATCATAACCATGCTAACAAGGTCTCACTCCAAGACATCGTACCTAAATTGGTAAGGTTTTGTTCAAAAATCCATGTTAGTTTGTCTCCTGAGCCCTACCGATGCATAGAAGTGAAAAAGAGGGCCTCTACCATAATATACGTATTCCACTGAATTCCTCATATGAAATGGATGAAACATAATCATTATAAAAATATCATATTTAAATACAAGTATATGAAATTTTAATAATTAGACTAATCAATTAACATTTCCATAAACTATCCATAGTAATATGGTTAATGGTATCCAAATACTACATCCTCATTCAAAATAATCATAAAGCATCTAGATAAATAATAAGGATGGTATCGTTACAATATATTTCCAATATATCATAATTTAAATAAGGTTTTGGTTATTACTTAATTAGAATAACATAAAATTTCAATAAAACCTTTTGGAGGAAAATAACCTTTTCAATTATGAAAATTTCATTTAGATAATAGAAACTTACAACATATTAGAAAATAAATGTTCTTTTAAAGGAAATTTTTTATGTTTAATATAATAATCATTGAAATTATTGGTTATTCCAATGTTTAGTTCTATAAACTCCATATAAGAAATATTTCATTCATAATATTGCAAAAAAGAAAAAAAATTCCTCGTTCATAAAATTATAAGGAGAAACTATTCAAACTATTTTATAAAAGGTGTAAAATGGGTAAAAATATTTTTAATAAATAATTTGTATAATGTTAAAAAATTAATTAATTTTTTTTTAAAATAATAGATACAAAATAATTTTTTGTCTTCTGAAGATTGAAATGAAATCGGTTTTCTTTAAAAACATTATTTTTGTGTATTTTTTTGTTAAATAGTTGAATATGAGGGTAAAACATGTATTAATTAAAAATATCCATCATATAATAAAACTATTGTATTTATTTAAATATATATAATAATATTTCATTATTTGAAACATAATCATGAAAAATATCAAAAAACAATGGGAATGTAACATAAACCGTTAGCACTTTGGTAACTTCTTAATCATAATCCCGAGGTGAAAAATCATAAAAAATGAAAATTTAAATTCCATTAAGATAAATTAATTAATGATATAACATATAAAATGTTTTATATTAACACGACACAAAAAAATATGTGGTGAATAAGGAAAATTTATCATTAATGTAATATTGAGATGATAAACTATTACCTTAGTCCTGATTTCCATTATACCTGTCCATACCTCCTATATATATATACATATTATATATCTATTATAGAATAATAATTATTCATTTCAAACCATATTATATTTACTTATAGTGTTTTATGACCTATTTATTAATAATTCTATGTTAAAATAACAATTTTAGGCCACAATTTCATTTTTTGTTATGTATGTTTTAGTTCTGTAAATTTTGTCATATTACATTAATCGTGGTCTCATCATATAATTAATGATAAAAATTATATAAATATCATATATAATGATTATATATGTTTTTTATATTCTATACAATTTAAATATGGGAAAATGAGTTACACTATTTTTGGAGATAGTAGGTCGTATGTACAAATAAACAATGTTTCTATTTATCCAATTAACCAAAAACATTATTGGTAAATAATATTAAAATTTTAAAGAACCATTTTAATATCATATATATCATCTATATTAATTTAATAAATCCTTATACCTTTTATTTTGATATATTATTAATAATATTTCCCATTGCTACGTAGAGGTGGTAGTCCACAAGTACACACGAGCAATTTTATTTATATCAAATGGGATGGAAGGTAAAAATTTATATATGATGATATAATTCAAGAAGTATATTTATTTCATAAATATCATATATAAATTTTAAATACATCACTGTATAAATACATGAGAGGTGGTGATGGGAAATTTGGTACATCAGTTCGCAAAGCAGTATTCCAACAAACACATGATCGATGATTTTTTTCCAAAATAAATTTAGAGGGGATGGATGTAAATTATTAAATTAAAATAATAAAATCCATGTATATATGAGATACTCATTTTATTATTTAATCTTAGTTTTATATTATTTTATGGACTTATATAGAGAATTAAAAAGAAAACACATGGTTAGGAAATTTACCTCTTCTTTTGATAACATAATTATGTTTACACCTAAATCCCTCCTAGATTTTATTTTTGATAAAATTAATTCCTATCGTATTTAGGGAGGGATTTAAGGAAGTGATATGGTTAGGTATTAACAAAAATAATAGTATAATTGATTTTTTAAAGGATAAGAGAGGGTAGACTTGGACTTTTGGAAAAGAAAATGTGATATTCCGGTTTTTCACATTCTGAAAGGATACAAAATGTATAATTATAAAACAATGGATGAAACAATATTGAAATATTTACCTAAAATAGTTATTGGGAAATTTTCATAGGTCCTTTGAACCATTACATTTTTAGTTTAAACCCTAGAAAACTTATTTTAACATTAACTATGGTGATTAATTTTCATTATTTTTACTATTAATTATTGGAAAAATGAAACTTGATATTATTATATAGTATTAATTAATATGATTAAAAAATTGGAATCAATATCATTAAATTTAATTCACATATGAAAAAAAATTAATTTAAAATAAAACTCACAAACATGATGAAAAAGTTGTATTGCCAAAAGTTAATTATCATGTGTATTTAATGTATAAATAAAAAAATAAATAATAAATTAATTCAAATAAACATAATATAATTAAATATGAAATAATTTCAATATTTTTGATTTGAGATACTTTTATTTGGAAATATATTTTTTATAATCCTTAAACCATAAGGTAATTTTCAATAAAAACAAGTAATTTTCAATATTCATCGAAAAATGATTCATACTTAATAATTCTAAAATTTCAATTTTAAATTAATTTTCACATTATTATTTGAAAATTTATATTCAATTAATAGTAATGTCTAAAACTGATAATTGTTAATTGTAAAATATGTTCCAAAAGTGCAAAAAAAACCCCATTTTAAAAAAATATTATATTTAAGAAATCATTCCTATTTATTTCTAATGATTTCTATTTTATTTATCATAAATATATAACCATTGAATTTATTTCATACATGTTTAAACATATATTTTTTATAATTTAATTAGTCATATATATACCTGAAAATTTATTAGAAATGATATAATTGTATATAATATTACAGTTCATTCAAACTTGGAGTTGTGTCTACTATTAGATGTAAAAGAGATTAAATTTATAGAAAAATATTTCATGGTCCATTTAAGATTGGTTCTGAATTTTTATTACACTATAAAACAAAATTTTCTTCTTTTATAATCAAAGGCTGTTATATCATTTAACTGGCATTTTTCATCTTTTTATTTCTCCTAAATAAAACTATAATCATTGAAGAAAACATTGTTCTTACAGTCCTTTTAATGTTTTAATATACATTATAAATTGAATAAATAAATGAATTGACTATTGTTGGACTCCTCATGTGTTAATCATGTTTTAATGATCACAAATCTCTTTACTGTTAATTAATCTCGATCTTCATTGCACATCTTGCTAATGCGCTTCAATATCAATAATAGATACACATCATGTTTTTATAATAACAAAGCTTAAGGATGTTAATTACTCTCTTTATTATTTACTAGTCTTATGCATGATCACAATTCTCACATATATTATCACACCTTTATATTTATGATTCATATTCTCTTACTCTCTAATGATTAACCTTAATCCATATTCTGCATATCACCGTCTTAGTTTAAATACAGATATTTGTCTAAGTATGGACTCACCGTGACCCAGACACCGTGACCAGACATAGTGACCAGACACCGTGACCAGACACCGTGAAAAACTCACTGTGACCCAGACACAGTGACTCGACACCATGACCAGACACTGTGACCAGACACCGTGACCAGACACCGTGAAGGACCCATCGTGAAGGACACACCGTGAAGCTCATACAGTGAACCACATACCATGAAGAAGACACCGTTTCTGTAATCATTGTGACACTGTTTCTTATGTTTTTGTCAATATTATTTAAATAATGCTAATGGTCATTTTTGTAGTTTTTAATGAAATTAATGTTATTTAATGATAGTTGTTGGCATGCCAGGAAACCGTATCTTGTACCTATGAGAAGGGAATCATTCCTACTTCCATAACTCATGGAATATAAGAAAGACTAAGATGTATTACATGTGGATGGAGTAATGAGTAATAAGCGACAAGCAACAACATGTAGAACATACGTACATCCGAGTGAACAATGCTGAACAAGAAGGAGATTGAAAGTCCTTCAAGGAACTCTCATGAGTGCAATCCAATACTGCCGAAGAATACACGATGAATCAAAGATCTTTCTCACTCCTGAAGAAGACAAGCTGGACTACGACACTCTGTTTTTCAACAGAAAAACCAAAGAAGGACTCAGAAGCATTCCTACTGAATCCAATGAGTCCAGAGCTACATTGATAATCACTAGATCTTTCTAAACTCTCATCTATCTTCTCTACGTGATTTATTTATTACCTTTCAAGAAATGTGGCGTACTATGAATATCTTTACACACACTATCTTTTGCACTGAACTGGAGGATATCAAAATCCTCACTGAAATTTTCTTTACTTAGTTTACCCACATCAACTGTAGTAGAGGTCCTTGTGTGACTTGGTCTTTGTTTTGTTTCCCATGAAGAACAGTGGTAGAGGTCCCTGCATGGCCTCGACAGTTTTGTAAAACTGTTGTTAACCCCGATCCAGGGTGTGGATCAAATTTATATATATATTTGAGAGGACTAAGTCTCGGCTTGAGACTGAACCTCTGGTTATATCTGCTTTGAATCTTTTATTTAAGTTTAATGTACACTACATATATCTTATTTATTCCACTGCTATTACTTTGAAATACACATCTATTTTGAAGCTACTTTGATAGTTATATTATCAAGTGTTTACGATTATTGTAAATCAATAGGTTAGCCTCAAAAGTTATTTGGACCTTGTGGTTAAATTAACTGAGACCTAATCAATCTTTGAGAAGATAAGTGAATATTTACAATCTGTATAAACTCACTACAGTTTAACTTATTTTATAAATCGAGGGATTTTAACTAGACAATATTTTAACAGAAATTTTAATTGGAACTCAATTCACCCCCCTCTTAAGTGTCCACTATGACCAACATTTGGTATCAAAGGATTTGTTTTTGTTCAAAGATTTTTGTAATACTCTGTTTTTCAACTGTGATTTTAGTTTCATCTTTAGAGATATTAAATTTCTATTAGTTCTAAATTTCAGTCTCTTTAATTATCTTTCTAAAATCCTGTTATGGATAATAGACTAGAGTGTGCTGCTACTAACATGCCACCTTTCTTCAATGGTACTAAATATGCTCAGTGGAAACTTAAAATGAAAATTCATTTAAAAAGCATAGGTTTTGATATTTGGACTACCATGGAATCAGAATATAAACTTCCCACTACATCTAGATCCATTTGGGATGATCCTACAAAGACTGCTTACAATATGAATTATAAAGCCATGAATGCCATGTACTGTCCTTTAGGAGATGATGAGTTTAACAGAATTTCTTCTTGTAAAACTACTTTTGAAATTTTGGATACATTGTGTGTTTCTCATGAAGGAATAACCAATGTTAAAGAAATGTGATTAAATACTTATACTATTAAATATGATAATTTTAAAATGAAAACTGATGAACCCACTTCTGATATATATCTCAGGTTTAATGAGATAGTCAATACAATGAATTCACTTGGAAAGGTTGTTACAGCAAAGGAACAAATTATGAGAATCATGATATGTTTACCAGACCGATGGAGAGGCACATTTGTCTAAATTAGGGAGTCATGTGACATTGCTGCTCTACCTATCAATGAACTCATTGGTAAGCTTATGATGTATGAGGAAGAACTCAAGGTGAATAAAGAGGAATATGATGAACCTAAGAGGAAATCAGTGGCTTTCAAGACTACTGCTTCAAAGAGCAAGGACAAAGATAAATCTCAACTACCTACTGACAGTTCAACCAGTGAAAATTCATACTCTGATAGTGATGCTAAAATGGCTCAAATAGCCAGAAAGTTTAAGAAATTTTACAGGAAGAAAAAATTCTTCAGGAATTTACATTACAAAGGAATGTATGACAATAAGGGACATTGGAAGAAGGATTGGAAAAATCCAGATAAAAGTGATGAAGTTGTCTATTATGAGTGCAAAAGAAAAGGACATATTAAAGCAGACTTCCCAAAGCTCAAATTTAAGAAGAAATATGATTACAAATATAGTAATTACAAAAAGGCTATGAAGGATATTTGGAGCGCTTCTGAGGATAGATCCAGTGAATCTGAAGCTTCTGAGACTGAAACTAGAAATAAGGCAAACATGTGTTTTATGACAAACACATCTGAGGTAACCCTAGATACTCCTACTTTAAATTCTTATTACTCTGAAGATAGTGCAGAATCTGAATCTGATTCTGAAAACATGAATAGTGAGGAATTGTTTGAATATTGTAATATGCTGGAAGAGACATGCAATTAAGTTAAGGATAAATAAAAATCATTAAAGAAACATCATGCTCTCACTACTACTTTTAAATTTGATCATACTATTGAAAAAGAGAAAAATACTCAACTGTTAAAGGAGAACACCGAACTGAAAATGTCTAATGATCAAATCAGAAAGGATTTAGATAAATTCACAAATGGAAAGGATACACTAACTCAAATGCTTGGAAATCAAGTTGCACCAAAATACATGACTGGGATAGGCTACAAATCTGGACAGAGACAGTTTACTAAGAATATAATTATTCCTAAATCTGGATAGAATACTGCTAATTCTAGTTCTGGACATTTATTTTCTTCAACTAGTTATATTCATAGTTATGGATCTAATGAGGTTTATCTTTCAAAATATATTGATTCTACAAATTTTATGAGACCCATAAGACAAATTTGGGTGCCGAAATCTTTGATTTCTAACCTGTCTAGACCCATGAAGATCTGGGTACCAAAATCATTTCCTATCTAAATCTATTTTGTAAGAAACTAGCTTCAAGTGCTCCTGTAGGAAGACTTGGTACTTGGAAAGTGGATGTTGAAGACATATGTCAGGAGACTTCTCATGCTTTAAAAGCTTAGTTAGAATTGATGGAGGCTTTGTCACCATTGGTGATAATTCTAAAGGGAAAATCATCAGCTTAGGCCAGATTGGAAACACTGACTCAGTATTAATTTCTAAAGTTTTATTCTATGATGGACTTAAATATAATCTGTTTAGTATTTATCAGTTATGTGATGATGGTTTTAATGTTAAATTTGAAAATGATTATTTCAATGTTTTTAATTCTAAATATTCTTTATTATTTTCTGCCCTACGAAATGAAAATTTTTATGCTGTTGATTTAAATTCTTTATCCATTCAAAATATTACTTGTTTAAATGATTTTCATAAAGAGTCTTGGCTTTGGAAAAGACGATTAGGACACTGTAATATACACTCACTTAGGATACTTACTAGGAAGAACTTATTGAGAGACCTACCCAAACAAGAGTTTCCAAATGACAAAGTTTGTAATCCCTGTCAAAAGGGAAAGCAACACAAAATCTCTTTCAAACCAAAGAAATAAATTTCAACTTCCCAACCACTAGAGTTGGTTCACATGGATTTTTTTGGGCCATCTAGAGTTTCTAGATTAAATGGGAAGCACTATATCTATGTCTTATTAGATTACTTTTCTAGATATACTTGGGTATACTTCTTAGCTCTCAAAAGTGAAGCTTGTTCTTACTTTGTTAGATACTCCAAATATGTAGAGAACCTTAGTGGACTTAAGATTAAAACTCTAAGAAGTGATCATGACCGTGAGTTTGAGAATCATGAATTTGAATCCTATTGCTCACAAAATGGCTATAGTCATAACTTTTCTGCCCCTACGACACTTCAGCAAAATGGTGCAGTAGAAAGGAGGAATAGAACCCTGCAAGAAACTTCCAAAACCATGCTTAATGAATATGACCTACCTATTTATTTTTGGGCTGAAGCTATAAATACAGCTTGTTATATTATCAATAGAGTCTTGATCAGACATGTTCTTAAGAGGAACCCTTATGAGTTGTGGAACCATTGCAAACCTAAGGTTAACTACTTCAGAGTCTTTGGCTTCAAAGTCTTTATTATTAATACCAAAGATAATCTTGACAAGTTTGCATCCAATAGTGATGAAGGAATTTTTCTAGGTTACTCTTTTTTAGTAAAGCCTATATAGTTTTCAATAAAAGAACCAAGTGTGTGGAAGAATTTTTTCACATCAAGTTTGATGAAACTGATCCACATGAGCCTAAAACCTCTCTTGAAAATCTTGAAGATGATTTACTTGTTCTGGACCATAATGAAAAATCAAATGAACCTGCTATAAAGACAACCTGTTCTGGAAATTTTCCAGAACCTGCTTCTATTGATTCCCAACCTGTTGGTGAACCTGAAGATTCTAGTCCTACCTTTACTAGATCAACTAGAATTCTAAAGAATCATCCTTTAGATGCTGTTGTAGGAAATCATGATAGGGGGACACAGACTAGAGTTTCTCTTAGAAATCAGGTTGAACATCACACCTTCTTGTCACAGCATGAACCTAAAAACATTGATGATGCTATTAATGATGAATTTTTGGTAATTGCAATGAAAGAAGAACTCAATCGTCTTGAAAGAAATAAATTTTAGAATCTTGTTGAAAGACCTATGGACACATTCACAATAGGCACAAAATGGGTTTTTAGAAATAAAGTAGATGAATCCAGAAACATAGTTAGAAATAAAGATAGACTAGTTGCACAAGGCTATATTTAAGAAGAAGGTATTGACTATGAGGAGACTTTTTCTCCAGTAGCCAGATTAGAAGCTATTAGGATTTTACTTTCTTATACTGCACATCTAAATTTCAAACTATATCAACTGGATGTCAAGAGTTCTTTCTTAAATGGATATATTTCTGAGGATGTTTTTGTTGAACAAACACCTGGATTTTCAAACCCCCATTTTCCAGATCATATTTTCAAATTATCAAAAGCATTATATGGTTTAAAGAAAGCTCTAAGAGCTTGGTATGATAGATTTAGTACTTTTCTAATTTCTAGAGGTTTTACAGAAGGAATATTTGATCCTACACTGTTTATAAAAAGAATTTCTAAAGATGTTTTAGTTGTACAAATTTATGTAGATGATATTATTTTTGGATCTTCAAAAACTACATTATTTTCTAATTTTTCTAAAATGATGCAAAATGAATTTGAAATGAGTTTAATGGGTGAACATAAATTCTTTCTTGGTTTTCAAATCTTTCAAAATGATGATGGAATTATTTTAACTCAAAGTAAATATACTAGAGATATTTTAAAACGTTTTTGATTAGATGTCACAAAATGTATTGACACTCCCATGAGTACCACCTGTAAGATGGATCTTAATGAAAATGGTAAATCTGTTGATCAAACCACATATAAAGGAATGATTAAAAGTCTATTCTACCTGACTGCTAGTCGTCCTGATATTATGTTTAGTGTGTTTATGTGTGCTCGATTTCAAGAAAACCCTAAAGAGTCACATTTAAATGTTGTAAAGAGAATTTTAAAATACCTCAAGAATACTCCCAATTTAGAACTATTCTATCCCAAAGGACAATCATTTGAATTAGTTAGTTATTCTGATGCTGACGTTTCTGGATGTAAGCTGGATAGAAAAAGAACCTCTGGAACATGTCACCTTTTAGGCAAGTCACTAATACCATGATGTAGTAAGAAAAAAATTTTGTTTCATTATCAACTGCAGAAGCTGAATACAAAGCTACTGGAAGTTGTTGTGCACAAATTTTGTGGATGACACACACATTACTAGACTATGGATATCAATTCAGACATGTCTCAATAAATTGTGACAACACAAGTGCTATTAATATTTCTAAGAATCCTGTTTCTCATTCAGGAAGCAATATATTGATATAAGACATCACTTTTTGAGGGATCATTATCAAAAAATGTGATATCACTTTGGAATTAATTGGTACTGAATATCAAATTGCTGAAATATTCCCTAAAGCATTAAATTCTGAAAGATTAGACTACATCATACATGATCTTGGTATGATTAATAATAAATGAATATCTTACTGACCGTAATGTTTAATACTTTATTGTACTTTACATTACGGTTTCATTCTCACTGTTTCTAAGTTACTATTTTATGCTCACGGTCTGACAACTCACTGTCTCACCGTGACTATATAAAATGCTCACTGTCTCACCGTGATGACTATAAATTATCTCACCATGATGACTAGTTTTTGTCTCACTGTAATGCCTACTCACGGTCTCACCGTGAGAATTATGTTCATTTTTATTTCAACCCGTATCGCAATAATTTTTATTTCACCACTATTTGATTTCCCATGTTTTTGTTTTTATGACGTTTGAAATTCCCAAATGATAAAACATAAGGGTTTCTTTCAATTCCTTACCCGAACTCTCTCCTGAACCTTCTCTTCCCTCTCTCCAGAACCTTTAGTTAATGCTAAGGATGAAGCGTCCATCCTCACCCTCATCTGAGAAGCGCCGCTCTAAGAAACAAAAGAGGATACTGAGGATAGCTCCCGAAGGACCTCTAAACCCAAAGCTGGTAAGTCGTACCATTGTACCTGAAAAAGAGTTTTTCCCTGAATGGATGTTGTCTCGCAGATCTTTAGTTTTGAAACTTTTATGAGAACATGGTTGTCTTGAATGGTTCACTGGACAGAATAGACCGATTTACCAAAGATTTTTATCTCAATTCTATCAGTATGTGAAGTTTTCTTTTGAGTTTGGAGAAAGCTTTATGGTCACCATTTGGACCGATGGTCAGAAGTGCTCTTTCTCTTCAAAGTTGTGGGCTGCATGCCTAATAATTCCACATTAAGGAATTTGTGAAGATTACCAGAGAAACAATCCTCCAACAACCGACATCTTTGACCTGGAGACTGCTTTGTAATGTCTAACTGGAAATGCCACCAAGCGAAGGGCCATAGCTGCTGAACTAGATGGGGAGACAAGACTTCTGTTCAAGTTTGTTCAGAATTTGGTTAGTCCAAGAAAAGGGGATTTTTCTATGATGTAGTTTCAGGATGTGTTCCTGATTCACCTGTTAAAGAATGGCCATAAGATCAATCCGTGTAAGTATGTTATCAACCATATCTGTGAGCTGATCAAAGTAACATCCAAATCCACCTCCCTGTTTTATTCAATGATGATTTCGGCTATGTTAGTTGCAAAAGGGATGGTTGGACCGGATGAATAAAAGTTAGAGAATCTTGATTTCTGCCTATCCATGCCTATCATCAGAAGGATGAAGATAAGCTGGAACTCCTAGAAGAAGTAATGCGTTGAGGATAGTGATCAACCGTATAAAAATTTTAATCTTGGTGACTATCCAAGAAGGCCTAAGAACCTAGCTGATCCTGGTTTGGAACCAGATGAAGTGGATGAGTATTCAGAAGAATAAGATCAAGAATAAGTAACAGTTGAAGTACCACCTAGAGAAGATCCAATATTACCTCCAATTAAAATAGTTCCGGTTGAGGTGGAAAGGGCTGTTGTCCCTACTGTTATCCCAGCTGAAATATCTCAAGGAGAGGAACTTGTTGTTGAAAAGGAAATGACCAAGGATCCTTCAGTTGTTCTTCATGATGAAGAATCTCATCCCAATGCTGCAAGGAAATTGGTTTTTCCTATATCAGAATAGAAAGAAACCTTAGAAGAAGATCTTTTTGAAGAGACTCTTTCTGTTGAGAATGAAGTAAGTCTGGAAGCTTATCCAGTGGAACAATCGGTTCCTGAAATTATTCCATCTGTTGAAGAAAGAATGGAAATTTCCTTTCAGATGGAAAGGCTAGAGTTTGCTGAAGAGATTAGGGATGATCCTATGGATCATGTCCATGTTCCTAAACCTCAAGAATCTGGAAGGGAAGCACAAGTTGAGGGGGAGGAACCTAAAAATCTTGATATTGTGGAAGCTGGATCTGCGGAAGCTTATCAAACTTCTATCACATACTCTGTGCACTCTCAGTATGAGTTCCCAAGCTTTTATGATGTGAATGAGTCACAGCAAGTAACTGCAGCTGTAATGGATCTTTCTTCTCTGTTTCAATTGATCTCCTTTGCTCATTCAGAACCAGAACCAGAGCCCCAAACTCAATCAGAATCAGAATCTAAGTCTGAAGATGACTCTGAACCTCAACCAAAATCTGAACCTTTACTATTACCTGCATCCTTACCTGAGCTTCACTCTTTTGTGACCAAATATGGTCTGAAAGTTTTTGGATATACTTTGTTAGCTAGATTTGAGAAAATTTTCTCCACTCAACCTCACCCAGTGACTCAGTTAAGTAAAGAAGATGCATCAATTCTCTTGGAAAATATTATATTGCATATTCAACCGAGGATGATCCGAGAAATTCAAGAAGTCAGAGTAGTGAATAATCTGTTGAGTGCTGATGTTGCAAATTTGAAAAGTATGGTAGCAAGTCTGCAGAGTGAGTTGTCTTTGAGATCAGAGTATGCTCCTATTACTACCCCTGCACCTGTTTCTATTTCTCCCGAGTCTTCTGATTCCCTCCTTGATAGGGAGAATGTGTCTCAAGTTCATCCATAACTACTATCTTTTGATGAAAATATTGGAAAAAGGCAGACCAAGATGCTGGAATGCATGAGAGAGCTTGTGGAAAATCTGAATAAGCTTACAGATGAATACACTGGATGTCTGCAAAAAGTTCTGAAATAGCTCAAAGTTTTAACCGAAACTGTCAAGGCTTCACCTATTTCTGGTCAGACCTCCACACCTTCTTTGGATGATTCTATGCTGAGATCCATAATAAAGGAAGAATTTTAGAATGCCTTCAATGGGTTAGATATATCTTCTTTTTCAGAAGTGATCAAGAATGGTGATAGAGCATTGGACATGGTTAGGATTCATTCTAAGATAACCAATGATTCTCATCAAGAGATATCCAAGAAAATAGATTTGTATCCTTCCCGGATTTTCTCTAAAAGTGATATGAAAGATCACTTTAGATATCTTGTGAAAAATTTGAGAATCCCTTTGGTGACTCAAGATTTTAAAGCTCAAGTTCAGAAACATTCAATGTTCACCAGATTGTTGGACAGATTTCTGGAGAATAAGGATGATTTCGAAAAGGCTATGAAATATGGTGGTGAAATCATTACTGATTTCATCAATCTTTTGAAGTCGTATCTTCATGTGTAGAGTACTGGTATAGTTTCTCCAGCTGCTGCACCCCTTAGACCTGGACTACCTTCCTTAGCCTCTACTTCAGCACCAGCTCCTACTACTGATAAAGGTAAAGACAAGATGGATCCCTGAAGAGTTCGAGAACTGTTTTTATTTTTGATGGGATGTATTTTGTTTTTTCATGTATTATTGTATTCTGAACCCTTTGTTTAATACCAAATGCAGTGTTTCATTTCATTATCTCTACTTTTTGATAATCCCAAAAGGGGGAGAAAAACTACAAGTGTCAGTTCTATAATAGTATAAATGGGGGAGAAAAACTACAAGTATCAGTTCTATAATGTTTTTGTTATGCCAGTTACTGTAATTTTAGATGTCATTTATATTCTACCAATATATGATTTGTGATCATCAAAAAGTGGGATATTGTTGGACTCCTCATGTTTCAATCATGTTTTAATGATCACAAATCACTTTACTGTTAATTAATCTTGATCTTCATTTCACATCTTGCTAACGCTCTTCAATATCAATAATAGCTACACATCATGTTTTTATAACAACAAAGCTTATGGATGTTAATTACTCTCTTTATTATTTACAAGTCTTATGCATGATCACAATTCTCACATATATTATCACACCTTTATATTTATGATTCACATTCTCTTACTCTCTAATGATTAACCTTAATCCATATTCTGTATATCACTGTCTTAGTCTAAATACAGATATTTGTCTATGTATGGACTCACCGTGACCCAGAAACCGTGACCAGACACCGTGACCCAGACACCGTGACCAGACACTATGACCAGACACCGTGACCAGACACCGTGAAGGACTCACCGTGACCCAGACACCGTGACCAGACACCGTGAACAGACACCGTGACCAAACACCGTGAAGGACTCTCCATGAAGGACACATCGTGAAGCTCATACCGTGAACCACATGCCGTGAAGAAGACACCGTTTCCATAATCACCGTGACACCGCTTATTAAGTTTTTGTCAATATTATTTAAATTATTCTAACGATCATATTTGTTGTTTTTAATGCAATTAATGTTATTTAATGATAGTTTTTGGCATGACAGGAAACTGTATCTCGTACCAATGAGTAGGGAATCATTCCTACTGCCAGATCTCGTGGAATATAAGAAAGACTGAGATGCATTACACATGGACGGAGTAATGAGTAATAAGAAACAAGAAACAACATAAAGAACATACGTACATCTGAGTGCACTATGCTGAACAAGAAGGAGATTGAAAGTCCTTCAGAGAACTCTCATGAGTGAAATCCAATACTACTGAAGAACACACGATGAATCAAAAGACATTTCTCACTCCTGAAGAAGACAATATGAACTACGACACTCTATTTTTCAACAGAAAAACCAGAGAAGGACTCAGAAGCATTCCTTCTGAATCCAATGAGTCCAGAGATACATTGATAATCACTAGAGATTTCTAAACTCTCATCTATCTTCTCTACGTGATTTATTTATTACCTTTCGAGAAGTGTGGTTTAATCTGTATATCTTTACACACACTTTATCCTGTACTGAACTAGAGGATATCAAAATCCTCACTCAAATTCTCTTTACTTCTGTTTACCCACGTCAAATGTGGTAGAGGTCCTTGTGTGACCTGGTCTTTGTTTTGTTTCCCACGAAGAACAATGGTAGAGGTCCCTGCGTGGCCTGGACAGTTTTTTAAAACTGTTGTTAACCCCGATCCAGGGTGTGGATCAAATTTATATATATATATATTTGAGAGGACTAAGTCTCGGCTTGAGACTGAACCTCTTTTTATATCTGATGTGCATCTTTTATTTATGTTTAATGTACACTACATATATCTTATTTATTCCACTGATATTACTTTCAAATACAGAACTATTTTGAAGAGATTTTGATAGTTAAATTAGCAACTGTTTACACTTATTTTAAATCAATAGGTTATCTTCAAAAGATAGTTTGATCTTGTGGATAAACTAACTGATACCTAATCAATATTTGAGAAGCTAAGTGAACATTTAAAATCTGTATAAATTCACTAGAGATTAACTTATTGTATAAATTAGGGGATTTTAACTAGACAATATTTTAACAGAAATTTTAATTGGAACTCAATTCACCCCCCTCTTAAGTGTCCACTCCGACCAACAACTATTAACATTATAGGAAAGTGGAAAATATTAATCAGTTACTCTAATGTTTTATCCAAATTATCATTGAAATTATCTATCCTAACACCTCCTTTTTATTTCACAAACTTTTGTAATATTGAGAGGAACTCTGTGTGATTTTCAGAGGTTATCCCTTAATAACAGATTAGTTAATAATTACCTATAATTAGGATATAATCCAATAGTTGTGTACCTTATAAATCCATTAATGATGAACTTCCATGTGAATAATCAAAAACATTATATCCTTGAGATACATATTGTTTTCCTTGATAGTTAAACAACCTCAATTTATTTATATGATAAATTAACTAACTTCTCAAAGATTGTTCTCATCTAGAATCTAGAACTAAATCAGGATAATTCTTAATTTTCCTAAAATTATTTCTTATAATTACCTTTTCCTACTCAAAAATAAACCAATGTGAGGTTTTAATTATGATTAACTAATATGAATCTAATATTCCAATTGATGTACTCAAATAGAGAATCAAACTTCATGGTTATCTCTCTAATGCCTCCCCCAATATCTCTAATATTTATTCAAAATTTAATGATTTTAGAGACTATATTATGGAATCATCAATAATGTATTTTTTCAATATAGTAAAGTCTAATAAACAACTGGATACCATTTTTATGAAAATATATTCATTAATAACTTATTAGTTTGACTTATTATTGAAATAGAGGGTGTCATATAGGTTGTGTTATCACTAATTATCACGAAAAAAGGATTTGGGAAATGAAGTATGGATGGTTTGTTAGAATTATTATTTGATAAGGTCTTGTTAAATTTACTATAAAAACATTATGTTGATTATTCTCTATTTTTTGGTGGATAATGGGAGTAGCGGTGGTCAATCATCTAGGATTTTCTTCTATGAGAAAAAAATTTCTTACATACTTCAACCTATGTGATTAAAGGTATATAAATTATGTTTTAGGATGGGTTGGGTTGGTTTTAAATTAAAAATATAGTGGTTGTTAAATGGTTTTTCTTGTTTATAAAAATAGAAGAAAGGGGTTTGGTTAAGAAAGGGTCAATTATTTGGGCTAAATTAGTGCAGGGAAGTATGGAAATCAATAATAAAAGGGCTATGAAATTTTATTTTAGTGGTTTTAGTGGTGGAAAATGGTATTATAGGGGCATAAATTAGGTTTATGAAGTATTCTATTAATATATTTCAAATGGAGAAAAACATAATTTTGGGTGTGTTCCTATATTTTGAAATTAATTTTTGAAATTCCACATAATTGTACAAAAAAGTATTTGAAATATGATTATATATACTTATAATTTTAATTTTTTTACTGAGTTTTATATCACACTACCACATTATCATGTTATAATTAATTGTTTTGGACATATTTTTCAAAATTAAACAAACAATTATTACAGTGTAATGAGTAATTACCATTAAATAATCCTCCAATACATTTAAACACATTATATTTTTTCTTATGAAGATATTACTTATATCTTAACTATTGTTGTCTAAATACATATCATCATTTTAACCATTGACTAAATCAACCCATCACAAGGTGTGTCTTTAGTATATTGTTTACCCAATAATTTTGTTTGATTCAGGTTGACCCTTATTACTGGTTAAGTACGATGGAGTGTAGGGCTTTAATTACCATAAGAAAAATTATTAATCCATTAATGGGTTTCATTATGACTAGGTGTGAACATGATGATTCCATTTTTTTAGGTAATTCTTTATGACTTTATAGTCACACCATAACTACATTTTGAAACATATACATTATTATATCCAAATATATTCCTAGGTGGCGTTACAGTGTAATGTAACCCAATTATTTTTTGGGTGCATCACTGGTCCTCCCTTGATTATTTCATCATTATTATATATATATGTCATGAATGATTTTATTATTTATTTTTTATAAGAAATATTATAGTGTTACCATTTACCATCGAATCACGGCATTTGACCATTTTTAAAACATTTCTTTTTATTTATTCAATAACTGCTTCTGTTACACTTTTCACCACCTTTTATTTCAAAAAATATCGGTATTGAAGTGATTTCATAAGGGGTTGTGGTATTTTTTGAGAATTCACCAAAAATAAAAAATCTAATCTAAAATTCATAATATTGTTATTTATACAAATAAAAATGTGATAATGAAAAACACAATGAAAAACAATGTAGGCCTCCCAATCAACACTATTTTAAATCTATAAATTGTGAAATACTGATGAATTATCAATTAAATTTATATTATATGACAATAATAATCTGACCCATGTTATCAATTATGGGATGTACTTATATATAGCCACAAGGATGACTACCCATACAATATGGGTACTATGATATCAGTATCATACTCAATAAAAAAATAATTTAACTAAAATCATAAAATAAGTTACACCATAATACAAAATAATATCAAAATTCCAAAAATTAATTTAATATTACCATGTAATATCAAATTTAAAAACCATTATTGTCATAATTTCACATTCAAAACAATATTCACCACAAGAGGTCAATCATTTACATGGTTACACAAAAGTAACTAATGAGTACGTGTGATTCCATATTGAAAAGATATAGAAACATGTTCCCATAATTCCTCCTTGTCCTTGTCAAGATATACCAACTCAACCACCAATCTTATCTACCTTCCATTTACATATATCATGAATAATGAAATATTCATATCATATAAGGTTCACATTCATGGTGTGAGTATAAAACTCAAATAGGTCTATAAGATTCCAACCAATTTTCTCATTCTGTTACTACTTCTGATTTATGGGAAACGTTTATTGTTTCTTACGAAGATACTAAAAATGTGATATAGTTATGATTCCATATCTCTAAATTAAATTTTAACACATTTATAATGTTTTTTGGAAAATGTAACATTTGGATGAATGTAATACAAATAGAAAATTTTACTAATGTCTCTATTTTGGGAATAACTATTCCAGAATCATATCATGATTCTAATTTTCTATGAGTTATACCATCTAGATGGGGTGGTATCTTAAATTCTATTACACATTTTACATATATAGAAGATAAAAATTGGAAGAATCACATTAGAGACCTCATGATGTATAAAGATAAAATGAATTTTGATGTTTATTATTACAATCCAATGAAGAAGGATAATGTTGCATTAAAATTAAATGATTCAAATGCTGAGAAAAACACATTATAAATATTCTATGGCTTATCTAATGAAGAATGATATAGTATTTCACATTCTAATGATTAATTTCATCATATTTCTAAACTTTTCAAACAAACTACAAGATAATAAACAGATGGAATTTTTTTTGATGAAATGAAAACATTATCTATTATTTTATTGTCATAATTTTATGGACTATAAAATGATATTACATATTTGAAATCAGTTTTGAGGGAAAATTTAGATGATTTGAATTATGGTAACGAATTCAACATTTCCATGACATTGAGTAGATGAGATCCTAATAGATTTATATGACATTTTATGATGTCATGAAATCTAATAGGCCATCTAAAATTGACATTATGAAATTACTCATTTATTGAAAGACTAAGAATATGTGCTAAATAATTCCCAAAATTTTATGATAGCTATGAATTATAGTTTAAAATATGATCTTCGAAAAAACAAAATATATAATAAGTTACATATAATTAAAAACAACATATTCAAAATATGTTTTTAGGATTCTATTTTGGGGGAGATCATGTCAATTAAGGAATAATAATCTTCTCATAATTCGGTAACTGATTTTGATATGGGTAATGATAAACATTATACTCTATAATTTGATACTATTAAAATGGATCAATTTTAAGAATACACAAATTGATTTAATCAAATAATATAAGAATTCTTGAACCATGTAAATTAATTCGAAAAAATATATATTGATAGTAGTATATAATGTTGAGTTTTTTTCATTTTATAATTATGTAAATTAAAAATTACAAAAAAAATTAATATATTTGAAATCTATCCAAAAAATCATGAATTAGTTTGATAGAATGGATGAAAGTAGATTCCAAATACATTATTCCAATATATTGAAAAATTTAATAGAATATTTTTCATTTAGAGATTATTTAATTTAATGGGAATAACCATTGAATGTTAATTTTTCATTTATAAATGATGGTGAACAAAATATTATTGTGAGATATAAATATTTTTATTCATAAAACTCTCAATATAAAAAGTGTAATACGATTCTAAATCCAAGAAGGTAAAAGTGGATTTTATGGGGAATGATTTTTTTATATCTTGAAACTTCTATTATGATACCTTTGAGTATTACACCTAAAATTTATTAGAGAATAATGAATATTCTGTTGAATTTTTCGATGATATTGGAAGTTCATCAAATCTAATGGAATATTTCAATTAAATATTGGACAATATAAAATTATAAAACAATTTAAAATAAAAAATGAATCAACATGAAGAAAATAATTTAAAAGGATTGATGGAAAATATTACCAAAATATGGGAATGCAAGCATAATTAGGTTTATGTTGATTGAGATGACAAGAAATAGATTTAGAAATCATATTTAAATTTTCTATATATAGTGATATGAAATATTTAATGACGATATAAATGGATTAATTATATATATATTTGGATTTATTGGATATTTTTTAAATATGACAAGAATAAAACATACAACAATTCTACTTGATACACTAGACACAACTAAGGAAAAAATTATTAATTTATTTTCAATAAAAATGCATATCATTGTATTGAAATTTATTATCCTTATTATTTGATGTAAAGAGATGTGATAGTATATAGACAACCTCTAAAATACCAATATTATATACTAGTAATGTCACCAAAGGCTACATTCAGCATTACCCATATTTTTTCTCACTCTAAAAATATTTATTATATAAGAGATGGTTAAACATCTAAGAGAATGGATCAAGGTTATAATACTAGAGGTAAAATTATAAAAACAATATTTAGAAGGAATATAGATCAACATTAGGTTATGGGAGATTCAAGCTAAAAATATTGTTATTACCTATCCAAGCATCCAATGATTTACAATACTAATCTACATTTAGAATAAGAATACCCTAGCCTTGGAAAACAAAAAGACCTTACCACTCAAAATAAGTATCCCATATCTAATTGATTAACATTTAAAACATTGATCTTCCTTTATTTATTCATTTCATTTACCTATAAATTTTTTATATTAATTCATAATAAAAGTCACTACCAAAATCAAATTCTTCTTTATTGTTTTTTCTCATAGTTTTCCATATCAGTGTAAAATATTGGCTATGTTAACCATATAATTAATGTTCAATTGATATAAAAAATTGTAAAAATGATAAATTCAGGGGAACCACAAAATTTTATTATCTATTCCCATTCATTATTTTAATTTTATTAATAACATCTTAATCTAAAAAATTTTATATTTCAATTTTATAGTTTTATGATCCCTAATAAATAAGGATATTGTTAGAATGTTTTTTTTGTACAATTATAATCTAATATATTCCTAGTGATAATTATTTTAGAAACACATTTATGGAAGATAATGAATTTATTTTAAGTGTATTTCATCCAAATTATTTATTTTATATTTTTTATGAAGAAAATATTATGTTGAGTTTGTTATGTAATTTATTTATAAGTATTTTTTCATATATAGGGGGAGTTTCTATGTAATTTAGAAATTAATCCCCATGTCTATTATTTTACAAGGTTATATACTTCATGTATCGATTAAAAAATGATGATTACATTTACATATTGAATTTTTTTACAATGGAAAAGAACAAACAAATTAAAGATATGATTTTTCATATCATGATTTCTTTTCTATAAGAAATTAAAAGTTACATTTATATATTGATTTATATTAAGTAATTTTTGAGGTATTTTATATCACATATGAGGAAAATATTATATGTTTTTTTATATAAGACCTAAAAGGAAAAAATTACACTTACATATTCCTTGAAAATAAATTTACTCTGATATATTACAAAGGAGAATAAAATGTTTTTTAATGTATATAATATAGAATATTCTTAAATATTTTAAAAATAATGATATTTTTTCAAGGTAATCAAAAAATATGATTCTAAAGAAGATTGATGCTCTCCAATGACCATGCTGAACCTAATTTTGAGGATAATATTACTATTCTCTAATGAAATTTGTTTTTAAAGGAATAATTTATAAGATATTGTCCAAGATATTATTTTAATAAGAGTTATGTTTATTTCAAATTTTAGGAACAATGTTATATTGATTAATCTTAATTAATTCTTAATTATTTATAATTTGAAATTATTAGAAAATTGAGATTATAATTATATTTATCAAGTTAGAAAAATAGATTCTATAAGATATTAGAAATATGATGTCATATGAAATATTAATCATAATATGTAGAAAATATAAAAAATCAACACAATAATATTTATTATGATTATTCATGAATCGATTCTAGTGAAATATTAATAGAGAAATTGAAAGAAAGAAGAAAAATTGATGTTTTACAATAATAAAATATTCAATTATTTTGGTATTTCAAATATTCATACAACACAACTATAAATAAGGAATAATTTAATGGAGGATGATCTCTACTACTGTACTAACTTGAATAAATGACTGAAGAACCTCTTTCATAGCTACACAATAATGACATGAATTTTCTTCAGATGAATATTCATGATTTTTCTGATTCTAAAAAAAACATTTAGTAAAGAATATTCAAATTTCAAAATTTATTATGTTTTTATATAACGAAAACCCTCTTATAATATGTGTGGATGTGAGTTCCTGTTAAAGGACTGCGAGGTGGATCATAGTAAGAGATCTTGTAACCATTGACACTATATGTGGTCCTCCTACACTCATTTTTGAGATCTCTGGGAACCATGATATGAATATAAATCACCATAAGAAATATCTATGTTTATAGAGTGGACTAAGGTAGGTTATTTGTATCAAAATAAACTCTAAAAGTCATTTTTATCATTCTCTTTATTTTAATTATTTTATTATAAATATTTTATTAAAATGGGAATTAAAAATTAAGTCATTTTTAATAGGGATTTTTTAAAAAGCATAAAAAATTTTAAATGAGACTTTTTATGAATTCAATTCCCCCTCCTCTCGAGTCATTATACATCATTGATGAGATATAAAAAATCATATTCTTAATTTGTGTCATTGTGTGTTTCCTTGACCATCAAGCACACTATTATTACATGTTTTATCCAATTACAGTTGAATTAATCATTCTATCAAAGGGGAATATAGATAAAAGAACACTAGATACAATATTATAAAATCCTACAACCTACAAAAAGGGTTATCATTTTAATATTGGTTAATTATAATATATACAAAATTCATGGGAGTGAACATTAAATAGAGTAATAAATGACACTCATTCAGACCCCTAGTATCCAAATATATTAGAATATTCAAGAAGTAAATTATGAGTTCGTAACATATCATATTTTCTAGAAATATAGTAACATTTTGGAAAAAATGAATCACAATTCCATTTAATATAATCTACCATAATCAGAAGGGTATCTAAATAGTGATGGATCCCTAACATGGAAATCCTATAAAGTTAACATAAGTACACAAGAATATATAAATAAATACTCTCATCAACAAGAAAAGGAACTAAAAGACCAACTATTCTAACACAATAATTATATTTTTTATGAGTACCCTTAATGTTCCACATCTTCCAATATCATATATAGTTAGATGAGACATGTCATGACCCATCATATCACCCAAAATAATTTCTAAGAGTTTATACCCCTAGTCTAACTCTTATGTCCAAAAATATCACAACCTAAGAAACTCTATCTATCATTGAAGATTTTCTTTCCACTTATAGTAATATTGGTATAAAAAATGTCTATGTTTTAAAAAAAACACCCCAAAACACAATTCCATAGCTTAGAAGCCCTACTTGGTTCCTAATTATACCAAGTAGACAGACAATGAAAAATTAAATATCTACCTTAAGTTAGTTTCAAATATGGAAGGATCACTCTTAATCCCCCTTATATGGGTGTCTATCAGTTTCTAAAGTCAACCAAAAAGTCCCTATAATGAAAATATAGTCATTGTATATACCCACAATAACATACATACATTGTTTTTCATTTATACTCATATAAAAAATAGATAAAATTAAGTAAAACCTACCATAATTATAATGGATAAAACTCATTAAAGTGAATTTTTATCTTTTATATCAGTATGATGTAATTGGAATATATGATATGAAACCTCTATTTGGGTCTTTAAGATGAATTAAAAATAATTTGTGAGAGAAAACAAATGATTAATCAATAAGGGGAATATCCTTTACAAGATTGGATGAAAATAGCTAATGAAACATTAATATAACTCTAAATTAAATAATTGGTGATATAAAAAGAAAAGAAAATCCAAAGGGGGTTTTGGTCCTCAGCTACATCCAATAGATGAAAAGAAATGGTATTTAAATGGATTTGTTGCAATTGAATAAAATTAAAATTTTGGAATTAATTTATAATTCACCATCTGCTTTATGGGATTATATCAGGTATTTGATAACCCATTGACCACCTAAAGTTGACAGAACGACTATCTAGTTGGTCTTATGGAGGTTATTTTTCTTGGAATTGACACTGGGAACCTAGTGGCCTTCTAATAGGTTCTTAGTGGTAGTCATTGATATATTTTAGAAGAATGAACACCTTTATCTAACCTCTTATCTCCTAAATATTATAATAATTTAAAAAATAGTGTTAAAATTAGATATAAAAATTCTATAAAAATGGAAAAATAATTCATATTGTATAATAAAATATGAGGTTCATTACAAACTCCCCTCCATGGGATTATTTACCATGATAAGATCCCCTACGAATCATCTCAATACAATTCTATCCACTAAAATTTCATACAAATTTACCATTCCTAGGTATCCTTCTAAATTTCACCTTACCAGCACTATATATTTACTAATGGAAATGTATTTCCATAACATACCTACCCAATTTGATCCACTACCCTCGATGTCCACTGCATAAAATATTCATGTGCCTTTAATTCAATATCAAATTTTTTGATAACATAAGGGTTTTGACTCATCCACTCTAAGATTAAACACACTGAGCACATCATACATAGAATTATTTCACTATATACATTTGAATAATTAAGTTGTGCATTCAATAAAATCCAAAAATATCATACATTCATATAATGAATGACATGATAATTCCTCACGTTATTAAGTAGTGGAAAAAAAATGTTGCTCGTATTCCATATTGGTGGGTGAAAAATATCACAAATGGTGAATGGTGATTTATAATAATATGAATGCAATGCCCTAAAATTTTATGAATAAAATTAACATTATTTTAGTTAAATATCTTATGGATATAACAAACACATCCATTCCTTTTGTTTTACTATATCCAATAGGATTTAAATGACTATTAAGTGTAATTGTCGTTAATAATATAATTGTTGAATAATGATCACATGACTGGTATAAATATATGGTTTTATCAAATCCTTTTTTCAGAGATAATGGATTTTATGGCCTCAACCATTAGGGTTGTACCTTATAAAACCCATTTATTTGAGCTTTTGAGGGAGATAACATTTCTTTTCTTTACCTTTTACTAAGCCCAAGCTGAGATCCAACCACATAAGTATGAGTGAAACTATTTATAGAAGTATTTCAACATCATTGAGATCGTGACCCAATAAATGTTCACTAAACAACCCCAAGAAATCCTCACCATCACACACCTTACCCTTAGAGAATATTCTAGTGTAATAACAGGATATGTATCATGACCCTATAATAATGATTATTTTTTATAGAAAAGTGAATATACATTTATTTTATTATTTGTACATTGTAAATGATTTTATAATGCACAAAAAGTATTTTTGGTTAATATTAAAATTCAGTTAAGGAATATATTTTGATGAAATAATGTATTTATTAAATAATAAATAATTTAATTAAATGTTATTTATAAATGTTAATGAACATATAATTTTTCTTGAAGTCAAAAATAACTTTTATTAAGGGTTGAAAAATATATTTTTCAAAACCCATAAACTTTTAATAAATATGTTTTTTTATTTTAATTATAAAAATTCACATATTTACAAAGTTATTTAGGTAAAATGAATATTATATTTTGAATCATTATGTCAAAATTATCCAACAGTGAGTTTTTCATAATATTTTGAGGCAGTCGTTTTTTTTGGTATAAATTAAATACCATATAAGTATATAATGTTCTATATGAAATTATAATGACAAAATATAGATTTAATAAAATACTAATAATTTTATTTTAAGAATATATATATTACCTTTAAAATACTTTGATTTTTTATTTTTTTGTTTTATATTATAAATCTTCAGTTAATCCTCCATGACATTTTTAATATTTTATGATTTTAAAATCATTTTCTTTAAAGTGTCATTCAACTACACGTATAAAAGAAAAATATTTTAATATATTCATCCCATATAAATATAGAATAATTTATAACACTCCCTCTTTCCATGAACAGTGGGAAAAAATTGGGATGGTTTATGGTTTTGAATTTTTAGTGTGGAGTGTCCAAATGAAGAATAATAAAGAATTCTATAACCTTTCACATATAAACCAACAAAATAAACCATTAGTCTTCACTAATAAACTTTTAATCTCCTCTACACTCTTCTATATTATCCCTAGAGTCATACCAAGGTATCCTAAACTCTCAAGAAGCCTCTTCCAATCCATTATAATCACAGAAATATGAAAGGGATCACCTTCTATCCTTTTTCTTCTAGGACCTCTTTTATGTCATGCCTTTAAATTTACATTTTCTTGATTTAGGTTATTTATATACATAAATCATTTTTTTAAATTTTACATATACATTATGGTATCTTCCTTCAAATCCCATTAAACCCCCTAGGACCCCGTAATCACTCTCCTTACTCTCCAAAAAATCAGTAGGGGTTCCTTCCTTCCTCAATTACTATCAATTTTTATTTATAATTTTCACCATTTTATTTCTAATTAAAAATGATGGTAAATGTTTTATAACATCCCCATACTATCCTTATTATGTTTCAATGATTATATACCGCTTTTTCTCTTATTAATCACTCATGTGTACACCTGTTGTCATGCTGAAATACCATAAGTGGTTTATCTTTTCTCATTTCCATTAATGAATTTAATTTATATTATACATATATATTCCATTTTATATGTTGGGATATTATGTTACATTATCTCCTTACTATTAATTTAATTTATAAATTATGGGAGGTCCCTTTATCTCTCATCACCCCATTTTATTAATTTCTACTTTATGTTGTTATGCAGCCGAAATTTCACCACAAGTTTCTGTTTGAAAATCACTGTGTAATGAATACCATACCCATTTATCTATCAAGAGAATTAACTTTTATTATCATGTACTTATTGATTTGGGGATAACATGTATGTATTATACATTCCATGTTCTTGTAATAATTTATGTCATTTAATTAATCAATGTTGTATGATCTATGTGGCACACTTATACATGAAAAAGAAATGATTATGAAGGGTGTGACCTTATAGCACTCCAATACATTGTGTAATGTTTATTATAATGGCACACCATGTGAAATGAGGGTTTACTCATGATAATTCTTGTGAAATGAGGTTTTACTCATTCTAATTCATTTGAAAGAAGGGTTTACTTATGCTAATCCAGGTTCATTGAGTATTGGTTTATACTAATATCATGTTGTATATTGTTTCCACATTTCCATGTTATGAATATAATTCAATTTCATGGCATCATGTTCATGATAATTTTTTGATCTATTGATATTCATATTGACTAACATGAATTTTATTCCTCATGTTATTCCATGTTTATTCCCATACTGGGCTTTATAGCTCTGACATTTCTTTTGTTTGTTCTTTGGATATCCCATGTAAAGATAAGTAGAAAGGAATGTTGTGGTCAAGTAAAAAAAATAAATAAAGAGGTGTGTTCCATTTTTTTTATTTGATAAGTAATGTTTCTAATTTACAATGTCACTATAACTCTAAATAAATAAAGTTTTATAAACTGAAAATCAACGTAATAAATCATTATTAAAAATATAATAAAGAGAAGGGTTTTTATAGTTGGTATCAGAGGAATGTTTAGTCAATTGTTGGGATTAGGATTAGATAACTATAGTTGAAGCCTTAGGGATAATTCTATGTATAAGAAAAGAATCGATAAATTTTTTGAGTGTAGAGTAAGGGTTCTATCACAAAAATACATCCTTATCAGGATATGAACATGTATAGGTGGCTCTGGAAGAGATGTGTCTAGGGGTAAAACCCGAAACCTCTGTTTTGAGCAAGATGAGAATGTGATATAATTAATGAAAACAACCCTTGATTCACTCTTGGTTTGATACTCTCAATGGGTTTGCTTTTTTAAATTAATAATATTAGTATGAACCATTGTTAATGGAAAAAAACCCAAAATAATATATGTTAGTAAATATATCATGGATAACTTATATTGAATCCTAGAAACTCATAAGTTAAAGAGATAAAGAAATTTATATGTTATCCCTTTAATATCACTAGATTTCCATGTCTGTTTTTAACAATTTAAGACACTCATCCCTAATTTCCTTTTTATTATATCCAATTCCTTATAATACAAGGAATCAGGTAAAAAACCAATGCAAAGGGTAATGTGATGATTGCCAAAAAGAGATTCCAAATCAGATGGGAGCTTAAGGATACATGATGATTTTTCTAAATTATCAATCAAAAAATCACTATTAATAACTGTTTAATTTTAAAATTCTTAATTATGTCAAGGAAGATGAAGATGGAATCTCCTAAAAGTTCATATGATAAAGGAGATAAGGGAAATAAGACCCAAATTACATCATGAAACATGTGCAGAAATAGGCACTAAGGGAAATGTCACAATGAGACTAGAAGATATTTTATGTGTTAAAAGGAAGGGAAAAAAGTAACCAATTTCAAAAAAAATTCATAACGCGATGAATATAAAAAATGTTCCATATAATGCATCATACATAGTTCTATTTAATTAATGTGGAGAATTTGGGAAATATCCCAGATGATTCTCTATTCCATGTGTTTAAGGTCATGATGGGCATCCACAATCTCCATGATCTAGGTGGCATAATAAAGTCCTATTATAATATGCATAATGATGATTTGATTACATGTAACCAATACTTCAATTTAGTTTATATCATAATGTATTTCACTTTATGTCCTTTTCGAATATCATTTAGGGTTTCTAAGAACATTGAGTCCCCACCATAAATGATAAAAAATCAATATGGAATCACTTCTTTAAGTTATGTATCTCATGTTGACGTTTGTTGTATTTTTCTTCTTGAAAATATTATAATTCTCCCTTTAAAAAATTTTATGGAAAATGAAGATGTCAATTTATGCACCTCAGATTAGTAGAAAATTCATTAGAAAAACTATCCCACACATGATCTAGAGTGGAAACTATGATCTATTCATTGTAAATCAGGTGGAATTATCTCCTTTTTGATAAGTGTTAAATATATATGGATCACAAAAGTCTCAATTATATATTTACAAAAAAAGGGAATATTATTTTCCAATGAAGATGGATAGAGTTCATCAAGGATTATGACTGGTCAATCCATTACCACAATAGGAAAGTAAACATGGTGGAAAATTCTCAAAGTATAAAGGACTATGTAATTTTATCATTCATGATAATTGAAAAGGATCCATTATTCATATATTGGATGAATAAAGACATGTGAATCATAAATAAGGTAACATCATCAATCATTTCCAAAATTATTTCTCAACAGTCTCTTTTACAAAGGTTAAAGGATGATCAAAAAGATGATGTAGGAATTTAGAAGAAAGTGAAAACTATCATAAAAGGAAAATCCTTGGATCACAATGTTAATGAAGAAGGAATAGTGATATTTGGGTCAAGACTACATTCTCCCTAAAATACATAGTTTAGAATAGAACTTTTGGATGACTCAAATAGTTCAAATTTATCCATTCACCCAGGAATCACAACGATGTATTAGTATCTCTGAGAGAACTATTGGTGCGATAAAATGAAGAAGGAGATCTCTAAATATACATAAAAGTTTATGTTATGTCAGCAAGTGAAGGTTGAGTGGAAAACATCTAAGGGGATGATACAACCATTACCCATACCGATATGAAAATGGGGAAACATCACCATGGACTTAGTTACTAGACATCTGAATAAATCCAAAGGAAATTGTGTTATCTGGGCTATTGGGGGCTGTCATACAAAGAATACACACTTTTTTACAGTTCGAGAGGATTTCTCAGTGGATCAACTAGTATAGATATACATCATAGAAGTGGTAAGGCTGTATGGAGTACAACTATTGGTTTTGTTTGATTGAGATCCAATATTCATATATATGTTCTGTATGAGTCTCCAATACACTCTGAAAACAAATTTGAACATCATCCTGACATATCACCCTCAAACTGATAGCCAATCTGTGTAGACTATCCCAGCACATGAGGATATATTGAGAGAATTCTCAATGGAATTCAAAGGATGATTGGACCAAAATATTCCTTTGGTGGAGTTTCCTAAAAACAATAGTTTATAATCCAACATCTAAACGGATCCTAATGAATACATTCATGAGAAGTGGAGCAGAACAATGACATGTTGGGATGCTTTTTGGGAATGAAAACTCTTAGGTCTGGAAATGGTCGAAGAAATGGGGGGAGAAGGTTAAGACCATCTAGAAGCACATCAATGTTGCACATAGTTAAAAGATAGGATATGCTAATAATCATCGATGAGGCCTAGAGTTTTATGTGGGAGACATGACATTCAATTTCATATCTCCATAGAAGAGACTTATGATATTTGGGAATAAGTGAAAGCTTAGTCCATGGTACATAGACCCTTTTGAGACACTGGATCACATCAGAGTAGTAGACTATCGACTATCACTCCCACCAAACATGTCTCAAGTACATGATGTTTTCCATTTATCACTTTTGAGGAAGTACATACCGAACCCATCACATTTACACAATCTATAGTGTTACCATTTTAGAATGTCATATCCTATGAGGAGAAGCAGTTGAATATCATATATAGTAGAGAGAAAGTTTTGTGCAATAAGATGATTCCCACTGTCAAGGTTTTGTGGTGAAACCCCAAGTATGAAGATCCAATGTGGTAACTCGAGGAATTGATGAAGTAGAGTTACCCTTGTCTATTTTAATTTTTGAAAAGGACATTTCAAAGGTGAAATTTCTTAAGGGTGGAAGATTGTAATGACCCTAGCATTTATGAAATAATTACATTTCTTTTAATTAAATTTCATATTGATATAGAAAACACATGCACTCATTCTGTTTTATTATATCCAACTGGATTTAAATGAGAATTTTGTATCGTTACCATTGATTATATAGTCGTTGAATACTAATCACATGACTTGTATAAAAATTGGGTTTTTAAAAATCCTTTGGAATAGACAAAGTAATCGATGGAATCAACTACTAGGATCTTTCCATATGAAGTCAATTTATTGAAACATCAAAGGGAGATAGTATTTATAGGAATTTTTTAATACCAATACCATGCCAATATCCAACAACATAAGCATCAACGAAACCATTTACAAGATAAGTTCAAGTACATTGAGATCACAACCCAAACCATGTTCATCTAACAACCTCAAGATATCCCGACCATTTCACAACCTACTCATAGGGAATATACTGAAGTAATAAAGGAATATGTATCAATACCCTAGAATTATACTTATTTTTTTATGGAATAATGAATATACTTTTATTCTATTATTGTTGCATTGCAAATGAATTTATAAAGAACAAAAGTTATTTTTTGTTAATATTAAAATTCAACTAAAGTGTATATTTATATAAATTAATGTATTTTTACAATAAATAATTTTTATTTTATATAATATTATTAAAATATATTTATTAAATATTAATGATAATAAAAATTTTATGAAGAATAATTTATGTTTTACAATGGTTTGAAAATTTTTTTTTCCAAACCCATCAATTTTAAATAAATGTTGGTTTTTATTTTAATAGTAAAAATTCACATATTCATAAAGTAATTTATAAAAAATTAATATTATTTTTGGAATAAGGATATAAAATGTATCCAACACTACTGTTTTCATAATTTTCTAAGCCAGTCAAATTTATTTTTTAAAAATTAAGTACCTTATAAATATAAGATTTTTTTGATGACATCATAATTGCCCCAAAGTGAATTAATAAAATAAAATGAATGGTATATTTGGAAAATTATATGTTTTACCATTAAAATAATTAGTTTTTTGATTTGTTTTTAATGAATCCTTAGTAAAACATCCAAGACGTATAAAATATTTTATGATTTTAAAATCATTTACTTGAAAATATGACTCACCTAAACATAATAAAGGGAAATATTTTAATATATTCATCCCTCAGAAATATAAAATACTTTATACCATTTTTCAGAAACTATGGGAAAAACCCCTGGAAAGATATTTAGATTTGAATATTTTAGTGTCTAGTGTCCAAAACTATAATAATAATGAATTTCCCAACATTTCCTATATAAACCCACCCAAGCACCCATTCCCCTTCACTCAAACACTTTGATTCTCATAAAAAAATGAATAAATGCTTCCTATTGTCCTCCCATGGTGTCCCTGAGCTGTTAAGAAGCCTATCCCAAGCCTTTGAAATCATACATCCAAGTCAGGGATCTCCCTCTCTCCTTTTCATCATGCACCTCTTTAATGTCATGAATTTTAATTTATATTCTCTTGATTTTGATATATTCTTCTCTACTTAATTGATATCCATTTGATGTTTACATTATGGGATCTTCCTTTCACACCCATTAATCCCCTTAACGATCCCTTAATCCCACTCATTACTATGCCAAAATTCTATATGGGTTACTCCTTTTCCCAATTTATCCCAACTGTCCTTATATTTGTACACCCATTAATTTACTATTAAAAAGGATTGGTTCTGTTTTTGTACCACCCCCATACATCCCTTAATATGTTTTAATTATTAGATACCCCTTTATCTCTCATTTATCCCCCCTTTTTACACCCATCACCATGCCGAAAGTCCATAAGGGATTCATCATTTCTAATTTAAATTAATGAATTTATTTTTAAATTATGAATATATATTAAATATAATTTGTTTGGATATTATGTTCCATGATATACTTACTCTCTATTTCATGTATAAATTATTATATGCCACTTTCTCTATCATCAACTCATTTTATGAATTACTATTTGACATCGTTATGCTATTGAAATTGAACGATGATTTCCCGTTGCAAATTCATCATATAATGAATACCATAACCATTTATCTATCAAGGGTATAAATCATTATTATCATGTTAATATTTATTGGGGACTTACATTTATTTATTCGAAACTCTTTATTTTGGTAATAAATTATGATGTTTATTGAATTAATGTTGTCAGATCTATGTAGAACACATATACATGAAAATGAAATGATTATGAAGGGTTCGCCCATATAGCACTCCAATACATTTGGTAATATTTAGTATCATGATACACAATGTAAAATTAGGGTTTAATCATGCCAATTCATGTGAAATGAGGGTTCAATCATGCTAATTCATGTTCAATGAGGGTTTACTCATGCTAATCCATGTGAAATGTTCTTTGAATCAGGATAATATCAAGTTTGACGTTGTTTCCACATTTCAACGTTATGAATTTTTCTAAAATGTTGGTGTTGAAGACTCATTTATAATTAAAGAAAATAAAAGACCTATTTAACTAGGTAGAGGTTTCCATGTTATGAATATCATATAATATCATGACTCTATGTCCATGTTTCTTTCGTGCTCCTTTGATATTCCTATTCATTAACATGTATTATCTTCCTCATTTTATGCCATGTTTATTCTCATACTGAGCTATATTTCTCACCTTTTTATTATGTATGTCCTAAGGTTATCCCTTACAATGATATGAATGATGGAATGTTGTGTTCATGTAATAAAAAATTCAATAATGGTTTTTATTATTATTTTTTCTCTTAACTAATGTATCTAATTTTACAAATACATTAGACCTCTTGATACTTGCTATTTTATTAAGTGAAAATCTATGTAATAAATCATTAATAAAATTGAGATAAAGAGAATGGTTTTTATAAGGATTATTTGAAATACAAGGATATTGGGGAAATTCTCCTATGAATGGATGGATTATATAAGACCATCATATATGGAGAACTCTAATGGTCATCTCTTTTGATCTATATATGATCACTTCAAGATCGAAGTGATGTCTACCCACTTGTGTATTAGTTCCTCCCTATCCAGTGTATCATATAATGCGACTTCATTCATTATTCTTAATTCACCCACCTCTCCCCAACATGGATTTGGGTGACTCACCAAACTATATAAATCCTCAAATTGAGTGATCTGTATCGAAGCATAATATATGTTATTGTATGAAAAAAATGCAGAGCTACATAGTAATCCTTGACCCCACAAAAATCTTACATGAATTCCTAGATAATATCCTAAATTATCATAATCATAATATTTTACTTGGAATCTATTTATAAGTGATAAACTATACTTATATTTTTATAATTCACCCATCTGATTACATTTCCCTTCATAACCAAAATTTTTAAACAAATGGGGTCATAGAGACACTAAAAATATATGGGATTTCATGTGGGTTCACCATGATAACTTTATATAGTCACACATAATATCCCATAATCATTAAATACCTCTCATCTCTAACTCAAGTATGATTTTACCACTTAGCTAAACAAATAATCAAAAACAATATATGCAAAATCATATAAAAGTGGTCATATTAGAAACCAATTACCTTGTATTAGTGTAATCCATTTAAGGTATATTCAAACATCATCATCCAAGCTTCCCTAAGACCATGCTGGATACCATCCATAATTTTTATACCTTTTATAAAAACAAAACTAACTAAAATTACTTATAATGAAAATATAATTAATATTGAAAAAATTCCATGATGAAAAATAATATTCAATATTACTATAAAATCACTAATGACATCCCGATGCGAATGCATCAAGAAAATATGTGTCAACCATTGCTTATATTCAAGTAGACCTATCCCTTAAATAATCCATAATTTATCAATACAATTATTTAATTCAATTATAACAAAATTGTTGAAACTAAAATAAAAGAAATCATAACCTTACTTCCAGTGGAACCACATGCATCCTTTTATATTATCTTCTTCTAATCCTCCTCTGGTGGTTTATCATAAGAAATTACAAAGTTGTAATTTAACTACACATAATAAAACAAAACCTTGGATTTTTAGTTACATGGTAAAGGCTCACCAAGTATATGGTTTCTTGACCATGGTATCGTACCTACCGTGAAACTCTACAGGTTAACTAACACCGTACCACTATGTACCCGGCGTAATATATAGTTTTCTATAGACCCATAAGTTTCCACCAGTTAGCCAGTGCTATTAAATTGGGAATCCAATGGCCAATATCATCCCATTCAGAAAACAACTAATCTATTATCTAACACCCAAAACTCTAAAAAATATATGGAACCACTTAATCTATCTAAAAACATTCTATAATGAATAATTATTCACAAGTATTTTAATTTAAATAAAAAAATATACATTCATCATATATCTAGTTCCACTGGTGTACATTCCACCTAAGGGCTAATAAAATAAATATTAAAAGAGTTGTTTCTATAAGTACATGATACCAGTTGTTTGAAGCTAGGGCCATATTTGATTACGTTGTTATATAAACAAAGAATAAGCATCCCGGAGGACCGATCGGTTTAGTAGTATTGGGGAAAATATATACACATATGGAAACCATTTTACATTTTTAAATAAAACTAAAAATGATAAATATAAAAAGTTAATAAAATGCATCCCTGAAAAATAAATAAATGATCTCTTCTTCTTAACCTGGGGAAGGAAAATAAAATGAAAGGGGTGAGCTCAAAATATCAGTAAGGGTAAGAAATATAGTAGAAAATATCATAACATAAACATTAGGAATGTTGGATACATAAAAACAGGTACCTTTATCAAAATAATGAACACATTACGGTAGGAATAAGAGTTGAATAAGTAATGCAATTAATTAACATAATCATGGGTATTCTACTATTCGAAAAACAACATGAACCATTAATTCTATTTTCACAATGAGGTAATCCATAATGTGGGACAACATAACCATTCTGTCAAGGCCTTGTGTAAAGAAAAAAATAATCATTTTGTCAAGGCCTTGTTCCATGACCGTAGTTTGTCTAATGAGACATGCTGATGCAACGAGGGGATATAGTGGGCCCCACCCGACACTTTCTATATCCAATTAATTTATAATAAGAATGGGGTGAACACAATTCGTATATACATTCATATTTAATGTAACATTTGAAATGTAAATAACATTCCCCAATCATTGAACATAAACACTAACCATTCAGAATAATATGGTGAATGATATCAAAATAGAACATCCATAGTCAGAATAACATTAACCCTTCAACAATATATTTTAGATTATATATTAATAGATAAACATATATTAATTATAACATTCAACAAAATATGTTGACATAGACAAATATATTTACAAATGAGACCTTTGAAAAATTCTTGAGGAAATAATCCTCAATCATTCCAAAGAGTCTAATACCACCATGAAACACTCAAATCGTAATACCATATAATACCTTGAGAAAAATGAGACTCTAGATATGATATACCAAAGGTAAATAAATACACCACAAGAAATAAATAAGTGGTGAAAAATCATATATCTCATAAAAGTTAATGAGAGATGAGAAAAAACGTTTTTACTTTTAAAAGAAGATTCATTTTGGAAAATCATTTATTTTTTCCATGAAACACTATTTTAAACCTTAATAGCCCATTAAATCAAATAAAAGGACATTAAAAATATATTTTATGCATAAATTAAGTCCTAATAAATTTAAATCCTGTAAAAATTGTTCTTAATATTCTTTATAAATTAAAATTTTAGAGCATTTTAAGGAAAGTATTAATGTGAATTTTAATGTGGAAAGGAAAATTTGATCTATTAAATTCATAAATGATCCAAGATAATTTTAATGATAAAATGAGTGTTTTTATAAAAATAAATAATGATTTAAAAAAATTTTGTAGTACACTTGAAAACATTTATGGATTTGAAAATATCCCTTGAATCAATTTTGTATTTTAGAAACAATTTTTAATGTTCATTTTAAACCATGTATATATTGAGAAAATAAGGAAATATTCTATTTTTTGAATATATATATATATATAACAATCAAAAATAATTTATGATTAGTACATAATAATACACATGAGTTTAATTGAGGTAATTATACAATAAATGTAACCCGAAAGAAAATGTAGGTTCGGGTGAAAAAACTGGTACAACTCTGTAATCAATCAATTCTTTTGTGCCAAAATTAATAATATTAAAATGATACATCAAATACTAGGAAAATAAAGATATTACTGAAATTTACATCAATGGGAACTATACATACACCGTATACAAGAATTAGTAGTGAATACTGCAAACCTCCCAATAATGGACATGAGATAAAAAACATCTTACCTTATGTCTGAATGTGTTCCACTCTTGATCTTAAGGTCCTAGAATATGAAATTAGACTTATTAATAAATTATTTCAGAACCTATTATATATTTATTTATTTTATCATAATTATTTATAGTTCATTTATTCCCTTATAGATAAGTTACTCTATTGAATTTCATTGTTCCACAGTGTTCGTTAGCATTATTTTCATAATCGGTTCAATTGTTCTTAAGTAAGGGTGTTCATGTGGAATGGATGTAAATATCCATTGTTAAATCCCAAAATTCTTTATTATAATATATAGGTTTTAGTGTCCATTTATATAACATTATTACATGTCACGAGGTTGAATTATTATATATAACATTAATGATAACTGTTTCAATTAATTTGTGGGTTTTGATTACATCAAACTCATTTTTCATTATAACATAATACCATTTCTACGAAGGGATTACAAAACCTTCTGTATGGTATATAATGTATATAATAATATGTATCAACCATAATATGAATGGTTTCATGACCATAATTGATAATGATAATAGAAATGGAAAGCTCATCTTCCTTAAAGGTGGTAAATTAACACATCTCTGATGGTGTTCTTGGTACTAGTATAAAAGAAGGTAAAAGGAAGAGATGATGATAACTTATTCCTCTATATTGAACAAATTCCAATAGTAGTATGGTACTGGAGGCATCACAACATTTGGATAAGGAGATTTAATAATTGAAAAAGAAAACAAATGATCTTTAAATGAATGACAATGAATTGAAAAGATGAATTTACCTCTTGAAACAAACATCCTAGAGAGCCTCTTTAAGGGAGAGGTTTTGTACTTGTTATGAGACCATGTCTTGTCGGATGTGGTGGAGGAGCCTAGGAGGATATTTTCATAGAATTTGGAGAATTCAAAAGGCATTAGAGGAGAGAATACAAGAGGAAGTGGTGGGGGTTTTATTGTTGAGGGGAGAGGGGATTTCTCAATTTTATTTTCATTAATTTATTATTTCTCCACAAGAAATGGAATGGAGAGTATTTATGAACCATGAATTGTAATAATATCATGTGAATCTGAACTAATTGTCCGTACATCAGTAGAACATCATATATGACAATTTAATTACTGTATTTATCTTATTTTGTAAATTATGGTATTTCACAATTCATAAAAAATTAAGTATTTCCAAAAAAATCCCAAAAATTCACCCCAACCATTTCTAGACGTGTAGAATCCAAAAATGAAGTTTTGTTGTCAAAAAAAATTCTAAATATGAATAATGAATTATTTAATTAAAATCATAATTTATTTTCAAAAAATAGTTTTAAAACATGTATTTAATTATTCCAAAACATTGGTATCTCACACTCCATCATGAATATTTTTTATATACTATCAAATTTAAGGTTACTAGTCATTATGGAATATCAATATTCATAAGGGTATGTTACTATTAATAAGTGTATTTACTATTCACCAAAAATTATGTATTTCTTATCAGACACCAAATAAGTTACTCATCGCAACTGAGTTTGTCAGATATTCGAAATTCACATCACAGAAGTGACAAACTTATGTTTACATGGATATGTTATAACAAATTGGTGCTTGTAGACACTCATTGATCTATGTATACTATAATAAATAGATTTTTAAATTCTTTGGGTGTTAAGTTATCCCCTCCATACAAAAATTTCATCCTCGAAATTTGAAAATGAAATTGGAATGTTAATGGTTGAAACATGAAAATTCCCTTATGTAAACCCACACTAGTAATAGTGTTAATAAAATATCCTCTTGAAAAGGTTAATGGAGATGAGGTGTTCACCACAAAAATTATGGTTTCTAATGAGGTGACATTAGATAGTAGAGAAATAAACTAGACATGGAAGAAAAATATAACTATGAAGTTATGATTGAACATGATAGAGGACCTGTTTAGATGAATGTTAATTACTAAAAAACTATAAACAAAAAAAATCATCGATATTATCAATGATAATGATAATATGAAAAAATTTAATTTAAGACAATTTTCATTGAGTCAAGTAATTATTCCACTCTATAAGATTATAAATAAACAATTCTACTTTTACAATCATCCTGTTAATATTGTTTAACTATCTATACCTCATCACCTAGAATGGGTAACACCATTTGGTGAAGCAATAAATTAACCATTATAATCCCATAAAATGATCTACATAAACCATTTCATAAATGGTTCAAAAATTCCAAAATATAATGATTCAACACATTATAATGAAGTCATCTAAATTTCCTTGATGAACTTATCATTAACCCTTAATAAACAAGAATTATCTCTAAAATTATCATTCCAAACATGTGAATAACTTCATCATGAATCATCTTAAAATATTATAATAACATGAATTAGTTTAAAAAATATATAGGAAACATGAATTTTCCCACATTCTATAAGTAAGATACATGTTATTGGATATATTCCATAAATCCAAAAGCCTTTTAACCCTCGTTGATGATAACATAGAACACTTCTTGTCATGTAACGAAATAGTTCCAAGGTAGTCAATACTTGTCTGAATCACTCATTTCATCATCATTGTCTCGACATCAAATATATATTAAGGGTTGTATTTCCCTCAATCATGTTTTTTTTCTAAAAAGTATAACATTCCACCGAATCACATTTCATCTGTACCATTCATCATATGACCATGAATCCTTAATGAATGTGTACTATAGTACAATCCTTATACCTCCCATAATTCATAAAACCAGAACATTACTGAAAAAATATTCATAGGCATGATTCTTGATTAGAAATATTAATCAATCTACTTCAACTGTGGTATCATCATAACTTACTCATTATCCAAAATCATCTTTTGGGGTAAATTCCTTTGATGATTGGGTCATTTATTCATATAGTGTCACATATCCCTCTATTGAGGCATTGTACATTGGACACCATTTTATTACCCTTGAATGAACTTGGTGTCCAATTTCTCCATACATATAGCAAACACCCATTCTCTTCAAGCATTTATCAGTGTGATTCTTTCCACATTTATCACATGTGGGAAAACACTTCTTTCCCTTCTTCCATTTATACCTGTATATCTCTACCATCCTTTTATTATTTTTCTTCCCTTAAAATACATTGGTCTTAGATAAGTCTTTACATACCTTATTAACACATGATATTATTTCATCATATGACGAGGATACATGAGAGTAAATATTCTTTTGAAAATATGGCTTAAGACCATTAGAGATATAATCCTTCTTACTCTTCGCATCCCGTGCATTAGTGAAGTTATCATTCCTTCTACTAGGTTCCATATCTAATCAATTACATATTATATATATTATCTCGTAAAATTAAGAACTCTCTATAACTCTAAACATTTTATATCACATAGCATAAATTTAAGCACTGTAAATCCTAGAACCACATTATTTGGTTATTTTGGGGATATAAATCACTCACAATGGTGGGTAAATAAAATTTTAATTATCCAAAACATATCCCCTGGGTGTGTCAAAACAAGAGTGAAACAAAGCTCATTTTTGTGTACCAGGATACCCCGAGTCAAGCCTGAAACTCATTTTCAGAGTTTCCACTCCTAGGTACATCAGTACAAGTGCCACCTCAAATTTTTTTTGTCTATACAGATATGTATTTTCTAGAAATGTCCACATAATATATTACATAATAAAATTCTAGGTTGTTCTTTTTTGTTTATCCTCAATGAAAATCTTGGGGCTTTGTTCCCTAACCTACGTTTTATAAATCCACTTCCCAAAGTTTCTACAAAACATCATATGATACCAACAGTAAGGACCCGACCAAAGTTTTCTGAAGCTGGTGCCTAATTTGATTACATTGGTATATAGACAAGGAATAAGAATCCTGAAGGATCTATTAGTTAAGTAGTCATGAAGAAACTAGATACAAACATGGAAACCATTTTACATTTTTAAATGACACGAAAAATGATCCATAAAAATGCTAATAAAATGAATCATTGAAAATCAATAAATGATCTCTTCTTCTTATCCTGGGAAAGGGAAAACAAATGAAAGGGGTGAACTCAAAATCTTAGTAAGGGTATGTAATACAATATAAAATATCACAACATAAACAAAAGTCATGTTAAATACATACAAACATGCACCTTTAAGAAAAACATTAACACATTATGGTAGCAATAATAGATGACTATGTAATTCCAAAAATTAACATAATCATGGGGATTCGACTTCTCAAATAACTACATGAACCATTAATTATATTTTCATAATGAGGGACTAGATAATGTGGGACAACATAACCATACCATCAAGGCCTCATCCCAAGACCATAAATAATCATTTTGTGAAGGCCTTGTGCCAACACTATAGTTTATCTCATGAGACCTACCGTAGAAACGAGGGGCTATTGAAGGCCCAAACCAACACTTAATATGTCCAATGAATTCCTCAAATGAAAGGGGTGAACATAATCAATATATAAATTCATATTGAATCTAACATATGAAATGTAAATAGCATTCTCCAATAATTGAACATAAACACTAACCATTCAGAATAATATAGTGAATGATATCAAAATAGAACATCCATAGTCAGAATAACCAGAATCCCTTAAAAAAAATATTTTAGATAATATCATAATATGTAAGCCTCAATTAATTAAAACATTCAACAATGGATGTTTACCTAGACAAATATATTTAAAATTGATACCATTGACAAATTCTTGTGGAAATAATCCTTAATCATTCCAAAGTGTCCCATACCACCTTGGAATTTTAAAATCATAATCCCTTATAATACCATTAAAAAATGAGACTATTGATATGATAAACTGAAGGGTATTACAAATACAACAAGAAATCAATATGTGGTGAACATGGCATATATCTCAAAAAAATTAATGAGAGATGAGAAAAAACCTTTTTACTTTTCAAAGAAAATTCCTTTTGGAAAATCATTTATATTTTCTAGGAAGTCATATTTTAAACATGAATATCCCATAAAATAAAATACTAGGTCCTTTAAATTCTATTTTAGACATATATGTTTTCCCATTAAAGTGAAATCATGCAAAAGGATTTCTTAAGAATCATTATAAAAATAACATTTTAGAGAATTATAAGGATTCCATTAAAGAGAATTTTAAAGTGGAAACTCTAATTTGTTATCTTAAATATAGAAATGAACCAAGAGAAATTTTAATTGTAAAATTAGTGTTTTTATAAAACTAATTTTGGATTAAAAATAATTTTTGAGTACACTTGAAAACAGTTATGAATTTGAAAATATCCCTTGAATTGAGTTTGTATTTCGGAAACAATATCGAATGTTTCTTCTAAAACATATAACTATCGATAAAATAAGAAATAATTATGGTCGATGAAAATATATATAACACTAAAAAAGAATTTATGGACAGTATATAATATTACACAATAGTTTCATTGAGGTAATTAGACAATAAAAGTAACCTGAATGAAAATGGAGGTTGGGTGAAAAAAATCCTTACCAGCTTGTAATCATTCGATTCACATTTCTCAATTAATAATACAAAAATGATACATTGAATACCATGAAAATAAAGATATTCATGATACGGTACATCCATATGCATCATACATACACCATACACAAGTATTAGAAGTGAATACTAGAAACCTCACAAAAATGGAAATGAAATAAAGAAACCCCTTACCTTAAGTCTGAATGTGTTCCGCTCTTGAACATATGGTCCAGGAATATGAAATTAGACATATTAATAACTTATTTTAGAAACTATTAGATATTTATTTAGTTTATCATAATTATTCTTAATTCATGTATTCCACTCTTGATAAGTTATTGTATAGAATTTTGTAGTTTGACAATGTTGGTTTTCGTTATTTTCATAATCGGTTCAGTTGTTCTTACGTAATGGAGTTCATGTGGAATGAATGTAAGCCTCAAAAATTTAACTCACATATTATTTATGATCATTTATTGGTGCTATATTTTATTTATAAATTTTTTTTAAATGGAATGAAGAGAAATTATTATATAGAACTTTAAAATTAACAATTTTAGTTAATTTGTCAGTTTTCATTACAACGAACTAATTTTTCTTTATAACATAATACCAAATTTACAAAGGGATTACATAGATTTAAATAGGTTATATACCATATATAATAATCTGGTTCAATCATCACAAAAATGGTTTCATGAACAGAATTGAGAATGATAATAGAAATCGAAAGCCCATCGTCCTAGAATGTGGAAAATTGACATATCCCTCATGGTGTTCTAGCTACATGTATAAAAGATGCTAAAAGGAAGGATTATGAATACTTATTCAAATATGATGACAAAATTAATGTACAATTATGGTACTGGATTCATCACAACATTTGGATAAGGATAGGTAATAATAGAAAATGAAAAAAATGAACATAAAAGGAAAGACAATGAATTGAAAGGAGGAATGTACCTCTTGAACCAAACATCCTTGAGAGCCTCTTTAATGGAGAGTTTTTTGGATTTTTATGAGACCAATGCTTTCTGGATGTGGTAGATGAGGTTGGGAGGATATTTAGATAGAATTTGGAGAGGGCACAAAGCTAGAAAGCATTGAAGAGTAGAGGGAGAGATGGGTGGGTTTTATAGTGGAGTGGAGAAGTGATTTCTCAAATTTATATTCATAAATTTATTATTTCTCCATAGGACAAGGACGATTATGTCTTCAATTACCATGAATAGTAATTTTATATTGTGAATCTGAATCAATTAGGCTTACAACTGCAGAAAATCATACACGTCTCTAAAATTAGTTTATTTAGCTTATTTTGTAAATTACTGTATTTCACTATTCATAAAAATTATAGTATTTCAAAAAAATCCTAGAAATTCACCCCAACCATTTTTTGACATGTATAATCCAAAAAATTAAGTACATTTTTAAAACATAATTTTATAAAAATGATTAATTTAATATTTAATTAATATTAAAATTTATTCTAAAAACTGTTTTAAGACAAGTATTTACATACTCCAAAACATATGTATATCATAATCCAAATTATATATTATTTATATAATATAATAGGTAAGGTTACTATTCATTAGGTTATATCACTATTCATAAGTGAATTTTACTATTCATAATGGTAGGTTACTATTCACCAAAAATTATGTTTTTCTTATCAGACTCCAAATAACTTACTCATCGCAATAGTGTATGTCATATTTTCGAATTTCACATAATATAATTAACAAAATTATGTTTACATGGCTAGGATATAACAATGTGATTTGTGTAGAGACTTAGTGATCCATGCATTATATAATAAATCTATTTGTAAATTCTTGGTGTGTTACATTATCCCCTCGTTACCAAACTTTTTTTTCGAAATTTTAAATTGAACAGAAAAATTTAATGTTTGATACATGAAATTTCCATTATGGAAACCCACACTAGATATATGGTTAATAATATATCCTTTTAAAAAAGGTTAATGGAGTTATGGTGGTCAGCCCAAAATGTATGCTTTCAAATGAGTTGAAATTAGTTGGCAGAGAAAAAAATTCACATGGAAGAATAATATAACTATTATGTTATAATTGAACATGATAGAGGACATGTTCAGATGAATTTTTATTATTACAAAACTATTTACTCATAAACAAATCATCTATATTATCAACGATAATTATAATAGGAGAAAATTATATTTAACTCTATTTTCATTGACCCAAGGAATTATTCCTCTCTTTAGGGGTATAAATATACATTTCTATTTATAAACTCCTTATTTTATTGTTGTTTAAATATCTATACCTCATCCCAAAGCATGGGTTACGCCATTTGGTGGAGCAATACATTAACCTCTAAAAGCTCTAACAATGATCAACTCAACCCATTTCATATATGGTTAAAAAAATCGAACATATAATTATTCAACACCTTATAACGAAGTCCTCTAAATTTCCATGATAAACATATCATTAACCCTTAATCAAAAAGAAGTATCTCTAAAATTAATATTCCAAACATGTGAATAAATTCATCATGTATCCTCTTGAAATATTGTAATAACTTGAATTACTGTTAATACTATATAGGAAACATGCATTGTCCCATATTCCATAAGTTAGATACATGTTATTGTATATGTTCATAAATCCATAATTGTTGAAAACATAATTGATGATAAAATAGAAAACTTATCATCAAGTCAAAAATTGGTTCAAAGGTAGTCAATATTTATCTAAATAAATCATTTCATCATCATTATCTCAACATCAGATATATATTAAGGGTTGTCTTTCACTTAATCTTGTTTTTTTTAGTTTAACTTTCCACTGAATCACTTTTCCTTTGTACCATTCATCATATGTACTCAACTCTTTAATGATAGAGTACTGCAGTAAAGTCCTTATATATCTCATAATTCATAAAAATAGTAAATTAAAGAAAAAATATACAAATATCTTTATTCTTGACTAAGAATATTAATCATTCTACTTCATTTGTGGTAGTATCATAACTTGCTCATTATCCAAAATCATTATTTGGGTATATTCCTTTGACGATTGGGACATTGATTCGCATAGTGTCCCTTATCATTGAAATTGAAGAACTGTATATTGAAAACCCTTTTCTTACCCTTACAATCATAAACATGGTGTCCTTTTTCTCCACACATGTAGCCAACACCCATCCCCTTCAAGCAATTACCAGGCTGATTCTTTACACAATTATCATATGTGGGAAAACATTTCATTACCTTCTTCCATTTATCCTCGTATATCTCTTCCATCCTTTTATTCATTTTATTCCTATCAAATACATAATACTCAGAGATGTATTTACATACCTTATTAACAAATGATGTTATTTCATCATACAACGAGGATACATGACATGCAATCTTCTTTTAAAAAATGTCTTAAGACCACTAGAGATCTGAACCCTCTTACTCTTCACATATCGTGCATTAGTGATGTTCACATTCCTTCTACTAGGATCCATATCTAATCAATTTCCTATTATATATTATCTCATAAAATTGTGAACACTCGATGACTCTAAACATGGTATAACACATAGCATAAATTTAGACATCGTAAATCCTAGAACCATATATTTTGGTTACTTTGGGGAAATAAATCCCTCACAATGGTGGGTAAATAAAATATGAATTATCATAAACATATCCCCCAGGAGTCTCAAACTAAGAGTGAAGAAAGGCGCATTTTTGTGTACCAAGATACCACGTGTCAAGCTCGATACTCCTTGTCAGAGTTTTCACTCTTAGGTATATATGTACCAGAGCCACCTCTACTTGTATGTATCAAGACAGAGATGTATTTACAAGAAATATCCACATAATATATTACATACCAAAATTCTAGGATTTTGTTTTTGGTTTATCCTCAAATACCATCTTAGGGATTTGTTACCTAACCTATGTTTTCTAAATCTAGTTCCCAAGGTAACTACTAAACTTCTTCTGATACCAACTATAAGGACCCAACCATAGTTTCCCTGATACAGTGCCTTATTTGATTATATTGGTATATAAACAAGGAATAAGTATCCTGAAGGACGAATCATTTTAGTTGTCTTGAAAAAACTAGACAAATTCATGGAAACCATTTTACATTTTGAAATGAAACAAAAAAGTATACATAACGAAAGCTAATAAACAACATCCTTTAAAAATATATAAAATATCTCTTCTTATTATCCTAGGGAAGAAAAAAAAAAGAAATAGGTGATCTCGAACGCTCAGTCAGGGTATGCAGTACAACGGAAGATATCATAACATAAACATTAGACATGTCGAATATATAAAAACAAGTGACTTTAATAAAAACATGATCAAATTACGGCAGGAATAAGTTCTTACTATGTAACACCACAAATAAACAAAATCATTGGTATTTAACTAGTTGAATAACCAAATGAACCATTAATTCTATTTTCATAATTATGGAATGCATAATGAAGCACAACATTACCATAGGGTTGAGGCCTCATGCCAAGACAAAAAATAATAATTTTGTCAAGGCCTTGTGCCAAGACTGTAGATTGTATCATGTGACCATTCGATGAAATGAGGGGCTATTGCGGGCCATACCAAACATATAATATGTACAATTAATTCCACATATGAAAGGGGTGAACCAAATCAACATATAAATTCATATTAAAACGAACATATGAAATGTAAATAACATTTCCCAATCATTGAACATAAACAGTAACCATTCTGAATAATATGGTGAATGGTATCAAAGTTGAACATCAATAGTCAGAATAACCAGAAAACATTAAACAAAATATTTAAAGATGATATCATAATAGATAAAACTCAATTAATTAGAACATTCAACATATGATATTGACTTATAAAAATATATTTATAAATGATACCATTGACAAATTCTTGAGGAAATACTCCTTAAAGTTTTGAAAGTGTCATATACCACCTTGAATCATTCAAAAAATAATCCATTAGAAAACTGTGAGAAAAAGGGAACTCTTGATATTATATAACAAAGGGAAGTTCATACACCATAAGAAATAAATAATTCATGAAGAAGGCATATATCTCAAAAAATTTAATGAGAGATAAGAAAAAACCTTTTTTATTTTGAAAGAAGATTCCTTTTGGAGAACCATTTTTATTAGAAATGAAATCATATTTTAAACATTAATATTCCATAAAATATAATAATAGGACATATAATTTACATTTTAGGCATAAATGATGTCCCACTAAAGTGAAATAATGGAAAAAGAGTTCTTAAGAATCATTATAAATATAACAATTTAGAGCATTTTAAGGAAACTATTAAAGAGAATTTTAAAATGGAAAGGCACATTTTATCTATTGAATACAGAAATGATACAATATAAATTTTCATGATAAAATTATTGTTTTTATAAAAGTAATGGTTGATTAAAACAGATTTTTTACTACACTTGAAGACAGGTAAGAATTTGAATATATCCCTTGAATTGGGTTTGTATTTCGTAAACAATTTTGAAAATTAATTCTAAAACTTGTAAGTATCAATAAAATAAGGAATGATTCTAGTTTTTGAGCATATATATAACACTCAGAATGAATTTATGAGGAGAATATAATAATAAAAAAGTGTTTCATTGAGGATATTAGACAATAAAAGTAACCCAAATGAAAATGGAGGATCGGGTGAAAAAAAACCCTATCAACATTGTAATCAATCGATTCGTATGCCTCGAATATAATAATATTAAAATTATACATCTAATACTATGAAAATAATTTTGTTCATGATAGTTTACATCAATGTGAATCATAAATACACAACACACATGTATCAGTAGTAAATAAGGGAAACCTCTCAATAATGGAAGTGCGATAAAGAAACCCCTTACCTTATGTCTAAATGTGTTCCTATCTTGAACATAAAGTCCTATAAAATGTAATTATACTTATTAATAACTTAATTATGAACCTATTATACATTTATTTTGTTTATAACAATTCTTTTTAGTTCATTTATTCCCTCTAGATAAGTTATTATATTGAATTTTGTTGTTCTGTAATGTTCATTTTCATTATTTTCATAAACGGTTCACTTGTTCTTAAGTAGTAGAGTTCATGTATAATGGATTTCAACCTACTTAATTGAATTAGAATATTATTTATGATCATATATTGTTTTTAGTGGTCATTTATATAATTTTTTTACAATGGCATGTAGAAGATTTATTATATAGAACTTTAATGTTAATTGTTTTAGTTTATTTTTAGGGTTTTATTACAATGAACTCATTTTACTTTATAACTTAATACCATTTGTAAAAAGGGATTACATAACCCTAAATAGGGTATATAAAATTTATATTATTTTGGTTGAACCATAACTCGAATGGTTTCATGACCATAATTGATAATGATAATAGAAATAAAAATCCCATCGTCCTTGAATGTGGTAAATTGACACATCTCAGATGGTGTTCTTGCTACTAGTATAAAGGAAGGTAAAAGGGGGAGATGATGATAAATTATTCCACTATAATGACTAGATTACAGTACATGTATGTTACTAGAGTAATCACATCATTTGGATAGGTAAATTTTATTATAGAAAAAGAAACCAAATGAACTTGAAAGGTAAGATAATGAATTGAAAAGAGGAATTTACCTCATGAACCAAACATCATTGAGAGCCTCTATAAGGGAGAGGTGTTCAGATTTTTATGAGAGAAAGTCTTGCTGGACGTGGGATAGGAGGTTTAGAGGATATTTGTGTAGAATTTGGAGAAGTAAGAAGGCATTAGAGGAATGAAGAGAAGATGGATTGATTGGGATTTTCATAATGGAGGGGAGAGGGGGTTTCTCAATTTTATATTCATTAATTTATTATATCTCATCAGTACAAGGAATATTGAGTTTTCCATGACCAATAATAGTAATTTTATCACGTGAATCTGAATCAATTGGTCTAACATCAGTAGAAAATCATACATGGCTCTATAATTTTTGTATTTAACTTATTTTGTAAACTATGGTATTTCACTATTCATAAAAAATTCATGTATTTCAAAAATTTCCAAAAAATTCACCCCAACCATATTTTGACATGTACAATCCAAAAATAAAGTCCATTTTTAAAAAATGATTTTATAAATATGATTAATTAAATATTTAATTAAAATAACAATTCATTCTAAAAAGAAGTTTTAAAACATGTATTCACTTATTCCAACACATAGGTATATTATACTCCCACTTGAATATTATTTATATAATATCATAGATAAACATACTATTTATTAGAGTATATCACTATTCATAAGGGTATGTTACTATTCATAAGGGTAGGTTACTATTTATCAAAAATATATTTTTTTATCGTACTCGAAATAATTTACTAATAGCAACCGTGTATGTAAGATTTTTGAAATTAGCATCATAGAAGTGACAATATTATGTTTAATTGGATACGTTATGAAAAAGTTGTGTTTTTAGAGACTCAATGAACCATAAATTTTATAATATTTCTATTTGTAAATTCATGGGGTGTTACAGTTTCAAATATTCTACCCAAACATTTCTCATCCTTATGAGACCTCATTTTTCATCTCATTATACACAAACTATTCAATTTAATGTAATAGATACTCTGATATCCTATAAAATGATAGTCATCGATATAGTTTCACAATACCCAAACTAGAAAACAATTAAATCATTGGATTCCTCATGTTTTAATATATTATTAATGCCAATAAACCATCAATTAATTTACCCAAATCAATTGCAAAGATAAAATACTGGATCACAAGAGAAACAATTTATTGTATATCATATAGCACATAATACCAATTATATCCCAATTATCATTGCATAAAGATATTGAATAAACTGTCCTACTCCATGAAAATAACAAAACCTTGGGGAAATTTTCATTCCAATTGATTAACAAAATCAAAATCTCAACAGTAACGTAATTAGTCTACAACAAACTACTAATTTCTTGAATTTATACCTGTATCACCCTGAGATTTGAGGATATTTTTTTACATATTAATTTAAAATTTACAATATAATTACTTTCACATAACACTGGGTTTATCTTTGATTACATGAAACACCATTATTAACTTGTGTTACACGCACCACATAGTTTGAACAAAACGTTAAATACTATAAAAATATTATTATGATAGTTATCACAAAACTATTAGAATAGTGGGTATGAATATGATTAACTAAATTATGAAAAAATATTATTTATAATGTATATAAAATAATTTTTTTGGTGACTGATTAATTTTAAATTAAAATAAAAAATATTTTAACATAAATGAAATAATTCTCTTATAATCTATTTTTATGTACAAAAATTTACTTTACCTCGATAAAATAAGACAATATATTTTGGGTAATTATTTTAGTAAAATTTATGTACTAAATATTAAATATATAATTTAATACTCATCTTATTTGTTTTTTTAAATATATTATAATAAATCCAATTTTAATCATAATAGTTTTATTTTTCTAAAAGGTAGTTTTTCACCCTTTTCACACTTATATTAAAATAAAAATTTTAAAACGTTAGAAAATTAATTTTCAAAAATAAATTTCATATTTTAAATCATCATGTTAATATTCTCCTTGGGAGATGTTTTGAGTGTTTTCTAAAAAGAGTAAATTTATTTAATAATGAATAATACAAATTTTGATTTTAAATCTACCTTCAAATATAAATTATTTATAAAGTTAATTTATATTTTAAATTGTTTTAAAATTAAAATTGGTTAAGTTATTTATATATATTAATCAAATTTATTTCATTGGAATCAATTTCATATTCAATTTTGATATAAAATCTTTTTAAATTTCTGAACATTTTCTATTTTAAAAAGCTTCATTTTTTTCTTGTATGTGGGATTAATTTTATCTTATCATTTTACTTTTACTGTAATGGAATATGGTAAAAATGGTTTCAATATTTAGAATTATGATAATTTATATTATATAATAATTTATGCTTAATTTTTTACAAAAATGAATAATGATAATAGTAAAAATTAATTACCGTGGTTAAAGTAATAAAGTGGATTAATAGAGGATATAGGAAACTGATAAGGGTTAAATTTACCAAAAAACATATCTAAAATAAATAATATTTAAATATTAATTATTAGATTCACCCTAACCACACTTATAATAGGACTCCCCTCTCATTTCCACTTCACACCATAAAACCCTTTTTGATCATCCATTCCCTTCCAAAATGAATTCCCAACTTATCTAATCTTATACTCAATGTGTTATTTTGAGAATAAATACAACCATGGAAGGTTTGTTTTGTAATTTTAATGATGTTTACCAAAGGAGAGGCATTTTTATTCAATGATATATTTTATTTTATTTAATTCTCCACCTCCTTCAACTATTATTAAAAAATGTAGATATAGAAACCTTAGTATCTTACTTATAATGATATGATTTTATGATAATGGAATGGACTATTACAATCCATAATTCTACCAATTGGTTCATGAAATCATAATTTTTGTGTATAACAGACTATCTTCTTGCGATCCAAATTTTTTTTTTCATTACCACCTCTCCCGGTTGGGTATGATGACAGATATAAAGAATATATATGATAGTTAAAACATAATTTACAAATGGATTAATTATATAATTTATAAATATTTTAAATTCTATTATTTAGTGGATATGATAATGTTTATTGTGTTTACGGGAGACTACCTCCTTGCAGAGCGATGTGATTTATTTTTCCATGGTACATTACATGAGAGATAATAAGAATAAATTTAATGAATATATGAGATATATATTACATAATTATGATATTGATGACATATTTAAATTTTTTAAATGATAATGTATCATTTTATTCCTTACCTTTTCCCTCACTAGAATATGATAACTTCATTCATGTACATGTGGACTACTACCTTCACGAAGTGGTGTAGATCTTTATTTTCATCACCACACAATGTGGGTGATATGTATAATTACAATTAAGGGAATAATATTATATTTATGATATTATTATTATTTTTGAATTATAAAAAATTAATTCACACATTTCAATAATTATCATTGAAATAATGAAGTGCTACTCATGTGTATGTACGACCTACCATCTCCATGATCATAACATATATCATTTCTAAAATCTATCATTCATGATTAGTATTAGAAGTATAATCGATGTATAAATATAATAATTTTGTAATGAATATTATTCTACATGTTATGGACGTGTTATAAATATAAGAGGATTGAAAATAAAAAATCAAAACATATATGATAAACAAAGTGGTTATTTCTAGAAATGTGATTTTAACATGGAATTCATAATCAATGGGAAATGATTGGTCTTAAATAAAAAATATATCGTAATATATTTTTTTTTTCTCTGTGTTGATGTGTGTGGTTCAGTAAAATATTTATTATAACCTTATATTTATTATACTTTAGGTTAGAATGTGTATAAAGGATTTTGAGACTTTTGGTAAGGGATTTTTTACTCTCTTTTATTTATAAGAGACATGTAATAATTCACCACTAGTTTTTATTATTTGGGGTATATACAATAATTTAAAAATATATATCCTAAATCTAATTATTTTAAATATACATAAATATTCTTTTGATGGCATGATTTATTGGGGCACATGATTCAAAAAGTTTCTAATGTGGTAATGTATTTTTGTCTCACTTTTTACTTCTGGGAGACACATGACATATTCACAACATATTTTTTTTTTGGGTTCATATAATAACCAAAAATGTTTGTTATGATTCTTATATTGAATATAATGGGGATCAAATATCCATTTTATGATTTCTTTTTAAATAGAATTATGTTTGAAATGATTATAAAAATGGTAACGTAGTTTTGTTTTATTCAACAACCACAACATATATTAATTTTATTATAAGAGAGTAAAAAAAATGAAAAGGTAGAAAAGAAACAAAATTAATGATTTGGATCCAAGACATCAATAACATAATGAAAAATAATTTTTATTTTTCTATTCAATCAAAAAAATATTAATTTGAAACCATTTTTTATTAAAAAGTTTTCAATGTTTTTTACCATTATTAAAATAATTTATTTATATTTTTTTTACATATTGTCTTGAATGAAATCATCATTTATTTTTCTAAACAAATCCCATTTGCGATTTAATAAAAATGTCAAAGGAGCCTTCATTTTAATTTCTATAATATGATTATAATTTACCTCAACCATGACCATTATTCTCTTTGATTATTAATTTATATGTTTTAATGTATAATTTCAAATAAAATTAATTTCGAAATGTTTTATGAATTTTTATTTTTAAATTATTATTTAAATTAAAAATTATATGCCTCAAGAAATGTTTCATGTGATCTTTCAAAATCATCATCCATATAAGATGACACCATTTAATATAATTTGTGATTTTATAGGGATATAAAAAATGACACCATTCTTATTATTTGACTAAATTTTTTACCCGGAAAATATGTTTATGAAACATGTTTATCTTCCATGGGTTGTAGAAGGATAAAATTATCATTAAATACACTATTTTGGTCGATGGGTTGTGCAATGAAGAAATGATGAAATTATTATGAAAACCATATCTTTAATATAGGTTATGATATGATGAAATGTTTATGAATTTCATTTTATTTCATGTCTTATGATATGAATAATTATTTATGATCTTGTGAAACAAATAAATATTATTATCATTACATGATGTGTTGGACTTATATCTCCCTCAAATGAATTAGGTAATGATGGATAACTAATGAGTAAATATGATATGTGTGACCATGATTTCAATTTGAAAAATATATGTGTGAATCTGGTTATATATTGAATCTAATATACATGAACCTAGTAATATGTTTATATTTTTATGATTGAACCAGATTACATGTTCACAATGTTACACATTAACCAGATTATATCATCATAGTGTTTTTCGTGGACCTATCATTCCTGTTTTTAATGTTATATGTGGACCTAGTTTCATGTCCAAATGTTTATGTGAGGTCATAATTTCATGACTGTAACTTAATGAGTTAACCTTTTTCAATTTATGCATGTTCAAAATGTTATAAGTTTTGTTGTATGCCATAAACCTATGTCTTAGGCCACTATTATGCAGCCATTTCTCTTATTCTTTGATTATCATATTATTAATGTCTTAGGAATATCCAATTTTTATTCAATCACTTCATATGAAGATTATTGATCTGTAGGGTATGGTTTTTAAATGTTATGATCTTGTTCTCATAGCCTTATTTTCATGTTATGCACATGTATCTCCCTTTTTTACTCTTACCGTGAATCGAAGCTCACCCATTCTTATGTTTTCTTACCAAAATTATAGAAGAAAGGTTTTTTTAGGGTATGTTTGTGAAGATTACTAAAGGGAATGATCTTTATGGGACATTTTGAAGATCATTCACCAAATTAGTAGATTTTGTACCTTGTCTCAAGTTACACTAAAATGTTATGGTCCCAAGGCATGTGTTTGTGTAATTTATTTGATAATCATCTACAATGATGCAATATATAAATATAAAAATCCTATTATGATAAGGTATTTTCAGTGTATAGGTTTAGTGAACCTTTAAAAACTAGGATGTGAAATAATTGGTGAGATCCTAAGGCATATTTCTATGGATATTTATATATATTTATCCATGGATAAGTCTAAGAACGATTCAATGTATTGGAAATTGTGTTGAAATATATGGAAATATTGAGAATATTTTCTAAGAAATTAAATCCATGTATGGATACTACATGTAGATGTGGCTCTGGAATAGCAATAATAGGGTTAATTGCATAAACATTGGTGCATTTAGGTGGACTCAATAGTCACCTGGTGCTTGAAAAAGGGCCATGTGGGACACATTGATTGACCATCAGGGGGATATGATTTGGAAGTTCACAAAATATTTACAAAACATCATGAATGATTAATATAGATGATGATTATGAAGGAATTTTAATAAAAATATTTTTTAATTGATTAATAAGGTTTCATTAATTATAGATCCTATAATTTATTTTTTTCATAATTTTGTGGTTTTACACTATGATTAGTATTACTAAAAATATAATTTTTAGATTTTTTAAATGGTAGGAGGAAGAAGGAATTCTGTTAACATTTAATGACACTATAAATTTGCTGACAAGATTCCAAATAGGATAATGACTAGAGTGATGTATGTTTTGATTATTCCTAATCAGTTATCAAAAAATAGGATTAACAATGTACAGATTAACTCATTATCATACTCACCAAATAAAAGAACGATAGAGTTCCCAAAGAGTTTATGTAGTGGAGACCATGGAAGAATAATGATTTAGTTTCATATTTGTCGATAATGTTGTATGAATCACCCTAGGGAATGTATCAGAGGGGTTAGAATATGTTTTGGAAGTCGAAAAATGGAAATAATGGAAGTAACATTAAAGGAAAAAATAAAATGTTTGGCCAATGAAATTGATGATAATAATGGTTTCTATAAGGTGTAATTGAATGTTGTATTCTTTAAATTTAATAATTTTTTGAATTATGAAAATCAAAGTACTAATGGGAAAACTATTAAAGAGAATCATCAAGGTTGTGTGAGTAATGGATTTTTTTTGACAATGAAGATACTATGAAAGACATATGAAATGAAATTAATATTAATGAATATGATGATAATGCCTAGGTAATAGTTTTTGAATGAAGTGAGATGATTCAAGTAATAATTTAGTGTAATTCAATGAGTATTCTACACAAATGGTGAAATATATAATGATTTTTTACTATAATTGTTTCATTAAGGATTTTTAAAAAATATTCTCCATGGTATTTATGGGCTATAAAAGTGATTTCACAGAAATATGAAATATTTATTAATGGAATAAAGCCTTTAATATGTTCCAGATGTTAAGATATTGACGTTGGGATTAAGATATGTTGAATATGAGTATGTAAATTTAATGGTACAGATTACCTTGGAATTGATCAATGATTTATTGAAAAAGTGGATTATGCTATTATTGATGGAGTTTAAAACAAGTTTGGATTTATTTAATATATCCCATAATCTGTGTTATATGTAAGGAATGTGGAAGAATGTTTGTTTTAAAAAATATTTTTAGGAAATTAAGGTTATTAATATGTTTCAATAGAATACATGATTAACGTATTCAAATGTTTGGACTATGAAAATCAAGGGAAAATTTATGATATAATGGGGTATTAATGTTATGTAGATTTTTTTAGAATTTCAGTGACCATATTTGTAGTTTTTTTTAGTTTTCGAAGGGTAATAATGTTAAAAAATTATTGAATGGTTTATGTTTAACTATGTAAGGGGTTTTAGAGTTTCATAACCAATGCCAAAAAAAATTAATCTAGAGATAGAAGGAATTTATGATAATTATTGCATGTATCTTATTTAGTACATCATACATAAAATAATTCATCTCCTAGAGTAATATATGTGTAGTAAATTGACCAATGCACAACTAAATGATGAAATTGTTCCTATGAAATAAAAATTTATCAAGTATGCAAATTTGCATATGTTCTTAGTCTATAATGAATAAGAATTCCCCAACATTATTAAAATGATATTAAAATAATTTTTTTTCCTATAATCATTATTTTTAATGATATCAATGAACATTTTTATTCCTATTTAATATATGGATTCATGTTTATTACCCTTTTATATAAAGTCCAATTTCATTTGATCAATGTCCTTTATCACTCTCTTTCATTATTAGGGTCCTTGTTTCATTTTTTATGTCAATGTTTTCATATCCCATCAATTTTCTACTGTTTGGAAACCATTAATGTGTTATTCCAAATGAATTTCACACATCCTATACAGATTTTCAATGGGATGTCTTATTAACCATATTTACTAAGTGTGTTTTTATGATGTAAATTAGAAATGTTACACCTTTAATGACCGAGACAAATTTAGAGTATGAAATAAATTTTATATGGGACGAATGTGAGACCCTGAGATCTTTTGAAAATTTTCATTTCTAATAAAATTATTATTTCAATATATTGTGTTACACACAAGGCTGATTTTATCTTTCAATATAGAGAACCCCATGTTTAGTTTGCATTATAGGCAACACTGACTTTAAAAAAAAGTTACCAACAATTAAAACATTATTTCTATTGTTATCACCATGAAATTGGAATGTCGTGTATGAATAGGATTAACTAAATATATAAAATATATTTTTTACAAATATATATTATTATTGTATTATTTGGTGACTAATTAATTTGAAATAAATAACTAATTGAAAATAAAGGAAATTGTTTTATAAAATTATATTTCTATTTGAGAAAACATATTTTACTTCAATAAATTATGAAAAGTAGTTCCAGTGAATTATTTTAATAAAATATATTTATTATATATTTAATATAATATTTAACATCCACCATAAGTATTTTTTATACAAGGGATAATAATAAATCCAATTTTACTCAAAAATTGTATACATCTAAAAAAGTGCTTCGTCGACTTTTGCATTGTTATTTTAATTTTTTTTGAATCATATATAAAATTTATTTATCATTTTAATGGACCAGGAAAAGACTATTTAAGAGTTTTCCAAAATCACAGTTACATCAAATGGTTCTACAGAAACGGTGGCACCGCTTACGGTGGCACCATGAGGGTGGCACCTTGAATGTGGCAGCGTAATGGTTGCACCGTCATTGTCGCACACCGAAGCAGTGGTACTATGAAAGAGGTCCGATGAGGGTGGAACTGTGATAGTGGAACCATAATGGTTACATGGTCACGGTTACACACCGATGCTATGGCACCACTTACAGTGGCACCATAATAGTGCAAACGTGACTGTGGCATCACTTATGGTTTCTTACCAAATGGTGTGGCACCCTTGTTTCTTTTCCAGTTCTACTCCTAAAATGTATATTTTAACGTAAAAGTATATTAATACCCCATTCAAAGCCTTTTAAATGCCTATAAATGATATCTAAACTCCCCCCCCGATTAGGGTGACTCATGACTTAACAAAAGAAGTGTCTTTTCCTCAGTGTCACACCTTTACCCATACATTCCAATTCTACCCATGTTTTGCATTTTCCTCTTATTAAAGGAAAGTGTTTAACACATAGCTGTTGTGGCCACCTCTCTAATGAGAATTATCTAATGGCAATTAATTTCATTGTGTGTAACTACCCAACCACGTGGTGATACCATGTTCCACCTTTAAATCCCTTCAATATTTTGAAATCCTGTAACCCTAAGATATCACATTTATATCACATGAGAATTATTCTTCTTCAGGGATAGACTCTTTTCTTTCTTCTAATTGGAGAATTTGGAGCCCCACTTCCTGAGGTAAGTGGTGCGCCTATACTGATGCTTTTCTACTCATTCTTGGAGTCTCTAGAGGTCCTCCATTTCAAGTCATGCATCCCCAGTTCTTGGAACGTGGAGAGAAAATTTGATTTTTGATCATCCATGAACGTTTCCTCCTTTTTCTCTCTTTACTGTGTATCATGCGGAGCTATTATGCTAATTTTTCTATGGGGATGGATGAAAACAAACCATTGATGAATATAATCAACGAGATTTTAAAGAATGAAGGGGTGAGTTGATGTTTTTTATGAACTCTTTTATCGTTGATTATATGTTGGTTATTTTATGAGCTTATTTTCACTAAAAAACGTGGTCTTTGGTGGCCCTTCCTTGTTCAATATTCATCCTCTGTTTTTCTAGTTAATTATATTGTTGATTGGATATAACATGGAAATTTGTTAATCAAGTAAACCCGGTTGATTAAATGGATGCTCAGTAAATATGAATCCTTGTGTTGTCACCCTGGTTACCTAAATGGAAGAAGGAAAACTAATGAAATATGTGTTTGAATCTAAAAACACCATTCCTTTGTATTGGTAATATGTGTGGTTTTCATCTTGATCCTTGTGGGATGACAAGGATAGGGATGGGATCCCCTATTGTGGTGCAGATGATGTTTTGTGGATATAAGGCCATGTGCGCCCGTATAGTGGTGGTTGGTTTGGTTCCAGTTCATTGAGGGATCTCACATATCCCTTTTGTTATTTTTAATTTACAAGAGAATAGGGTGTGAACGCTTAATCTGTTGCTTGGTTGTTTTTATTTCCTTGGCTAGTGGTTATGCCTGTTAGTTTCCCAGTAGTGAAGAATTATCAAAAATATAACCACTCAAATGTGATGATAAGAACGACTTCAATGGGAAATAATATTCTTTGAATGATTTGTGACATGGCTGTGGTTAGTGTGCTTTTTATGAATGAATAGTAATGAGGGTGTTTGTGTATAGGCTAGTTTTGATGCCCCTAGGTTGGGATAAGATCTTATTTACCTATTTGTATAATTTATTTCTTATGTTTCTTATTCATGCCCCAAAAAAGTTGATCACTTCATGTCGAACACCCCCATTTCAATGGGGGAGTGTGTTTTTTCAAACACTCATATGAGTGGATATTTTTAGCTCATTCTCTAATCCCTTTCCTGAGTAGCCCAAGACACTTCATGAAGGCTGTGATGGCTTGAGATCAATTATAGCCAAATATTCTTCGGGCTTTCTTCGGGAGTGGCAATATTTGTTCAGACCCAGGTGTCTTCGGGTGTAGCAATAGTTGTTTTGGAATAGGTTTTTCCAAGCGGGGTGAGTGGTTGTCATAGTCCAGGTGTGTGCTAGTGGGGTATGGCAGTGGGAATGCGGTGAAAATGGAGGGGAAGGTTTTATGCATAGTATGTATTTAAAACTATTAGGAAAGTGGTGCGGGTTACCAAAACATTAACACGTTATTAATATTACCTTACTTGACATGTGTCACTTTCTGAGTGTTCCTTAGTGAGGTTTCGGTGGATAGATTCTTTATTTGGTTCTTGGTTATGTCCTTTTCTCATGGGACATTAGAATGCCTCCCCACTTGTGCATGTGAGATTTTGGTTTTCCCTACTTAGTATATGTGTATACTAACCCTAGGTATATCAAACATCTTTCAGGTTTCCAGGAGGACTTCGATGACCGTGCGGGAATGTACTAGTTCAGATGTTGGGATAATTTTAGTTGTTGTTTTCTTTTGTTTGGTTTTTACCTTCAAAGTTATCTTGTATTATAGAACTTATTATTTAAAACATGCATATGTGAAATGGATTGTTTTGGAATTGATTTTTCTTCATGTTTAGTTTTTGTTTGGGACTTACTATCTTATCTCCAAATCCTAATAAACAAAAAGGTTAATTCCTTCCATTTGGCATCTGATTCTATACCCTTGGTGCTAGTCACCACTACGAGACCTATTGAAGACGGGTCTCAGGGGTCATTATCTGTCCTTCAACATGAAGAAGAAATGGTCTAGCAATATGTTGTCTGTCACAACCCACCTTCACCAAGAATAGGGAAGGGACAGACGATTTCCATACCCTTCCTTCTTCAAGTTGAAGGAGAGATAATGACCCCCGCGACCTGCCTTCAATAGGTCTCGGAGTGGCGACTAGCACCAAGTGTATAAAATCACACACTAAATGGAAGTCGTTTCCCTTTTTTCTTTAATAGGATTGGGAGATGATATAGTAAATCCCACAACACCAAATCTAAAAGTACAATTACGGCTGAAAGTAAACCATTCCCATATGCATGTTAAAAAGAAAAAGATATAAGCCACAAAACCCCAAAGGTAAAAAGATACCAAGAAAAGGAAATCAACAACAGAAACTGCCCCAAAGGTCTGAGCTAGTACGATCCCGCATGATCCCTGAAGTCCTCCTAGAAACCTGAAAGTAGTTTTATATACGTAGGGTGAGCATACAAGTATACTCAGTAGGAAAAACCAAAGACTCTTGTGCACAAGTGGAGAGACATTCTAATGCCCTGTCAGAAAAGAAAAAAACCAAAGCACCTAGCAAGGAAATACTATCCACCCAGGTCTCACCAAGGCACACTCCCCAAATAATGCAAGGAAAGTAAAGTATAGTAATAGAAAATCTATATACGGGTACCCCATGCCACATTCCCACTGGTTATTGAGGACATCATACGCATCGAACCAATCCCACCATTCTCACTGCAGTCCCACTGCCAAACCCCACCCGCAAACACCTGGGCCATAACCTCACCGTAGTCCCACTTCCAAACCCCACCTATAAACACCTGGTCCAAAACCATTATCCCGACCACAGACACCTGGTCCACAACCACCATGTGTAACCACACCCGCAAACACCTAGGTCAGAACAACTACAACCACGCCCGAAGACACCTAGGCCTCATCCCAAAGTCACTTGAGAAACAACCTTCCCACAAACACCTATTCAAACTACCACAACTTCCATCCCTGAATATTCTTGGGCCGATAATGGACATCAGACCATCACAGCCTACCCGAAGAGTCTTGGGCTATTTGGGAAAGTGAGCAGAAAATTAGCTAATAACCACCAACTCATAGAAGTGTTGCGAAAAACACCCTCCCTATGTAATGGGGTGTTCGTCACTAAGTGATCAACTTGGGTTGTACATGAATAAGAAACATAAAAGATATATATATATTTATAGGTAACAAAAACTCATCCAAACCTAGGGGTTCCAAAACCAAAGCACCAAAGCCCTTATTACTATTCATTCACAAAAGAATCCACAACACTCAAGGCCAAGCCACAAATCATTCCCAAACTATTTCCCCACTCATCCAGTCTTGTATTCATGTTCAAGTGATCCCATTTAGGTGAATTATGCACTACCAGGCAACTAAAAGGTATAAACACAAGCCATGAAAAGGGAAATTGCCAAAAAACAATTTAAGCATTCACACCCAGTTCTCTTGTAAAGTCACAACAACAAAAGGAATAATTGAGATCCCTCATAGTACTGGAACCAAAGATCACCCCGGGACACAGCCCCGTGTCCCCAAAACCAGGAACCCACCAATTCTCAACCATAGAGGATTCCACCCCAATTCATGATATATGAAGAGTAACCACAACCCCAGATTCACAACCAGAAACTGTTCCACATCATAGGATGACATCCTCACCCGCATCGCCCCCAACGAAGACAAACAAAACAGTTCCCCTACTACCAAAAAAATGTAGAGAAACATCAGGTTCAAGCACATCATTCATTAGGTTCTCCTTTATGTTTTTTAACTGGTGTGGTCACAAATGGATTCTTGCTTTACTGAACATCCATTTAAACCAACTGAGTTTATGTGATTAAGAAATTTCTAGGTTAAGTCATTTAATCATCATTGAAAAAATGATCATTTGTGCGCAAGGAAAGACCACCAATGGCCATTATTTTCAGTGAGCATAGGCCCAAAAAATTCATAACACCTACAACATAGAAGTAGCAATAGAAACAGCAATCACACCCCCCCCCCTTCATTCATTAATTTTCTGTTCACTATATTCATTTAGTTTGGTTTCATCAATTCCCATAAAGACAAAAGTGTACCCAGCCCGCATGATACACAGAACAGAGAGGCGAAGGAAAACCCTACTTGATTGATCAAAGATCGAAGACCTTCTCCACGCACCAAGAATTAGGAAAAAGCGCATCTCACAGGGGAGGGAAGTCAGGAACTCCAAAAGTACTAAGAAGAAAGGAATCCAACCAAGAGGAAGAATAATGAAGAATAAATTCACATGTAATATATAGATAATATCCTATTGTTATGGGATATGGGGGTTCAAACGGCTTTAAATTCAAATTGTGTTTTCCCCACAAAGTTGGGTGGTTACACATGATGGAATTAATTTTTATTTAATTCTCTATTTAGGAGGTACCTCGGGATTTATTGGATATTAATTATGGGATTTTAAATGTCTTTGATCCACTTGAAATAAAAGTTGAATAGCCCAAAGGCATTACAGGAAGAACTGTAGAAGAGAAACCGACAAGGATAGGTGCCACCGATCGGTCATGCCGATCTGTCGTGCCGACCCGTCGTGCTGATTGGTCACCCCAATTGATCATTATGATCTATTTCCCTGATCGGTCACATGCCGAAATGACATCTTACCACCAAGACGTCGCCCCTAGGATCCAGAATTTGGAAAAGGGATGGACCGCGAGGGTCCGGGTCATCAGCTCAGATACCTCTCAATGCGTTCTCACCCTTGAGAATTTAAAACAAGAACTAAAGAAAGGAGAGGGTCTGAAAAACCACCTCGTATGATATATCTCAGGATTGAACCTCATCGTTATCTAAAAACACCTCCCTATCAAGAACCAAGCAACATACCAGGGTCAAACTGCCCAGTTATATGGGTTGTGGGGTCTCTTCCACCATGTCAAGATACTATCTGCTTTGGGCGGTACTGACTCGCCCACACAGGTTTAATCACATCCACCTTAATGCGTCTTGATTAGGGATCGGGTCCTACCATCCCCATAGGTAGGACATTTCAAACACATTCAGAGATTAAGGAAAACCAAACATTCCACAGTCAACAAGGTGAAGTGTTCCATCACAAACAAGTATAAACAGAACAAAACAAAACTCAAAATAAAAATGGGTACTGGGCGTGCATATGTGCTTCCCATTCCCAGGTACTCTCTTCAAGGCCACCATGCTTCCACAACAATCAAACTAAAGGAATGGTTCATCCACGAAGCACTTTCTCTTCATGATCCTTGACCCTTGCTGGTCTTTCCACAAAGGTCTTGTCATCCTCGATATCTAGTTATCCCCAGCCGAGGATGTGTGAATCATCGTGTAGATACCGACGGAGCCAGGACACATAGAAAACATCATGTAACCTCAGTAGAGGCGGTGGTAGCGCTAGCTGATATTCCACTTCACCGACCCGCCGTAACACTTTGATGGGTCCGATGAATATGGGAGAAATCTTACCCCCTCTACCATACCTATGTTGTCCATGCCGAGGGGGGGCCTTCTAGAACACGTGGTCTCTAACCTCAAACTCCAAGGGCCCCCTGCAATTGGCATATGACTTCTATCGGTCTTGGGCCACCTTCATCCTTTCTCGTATAAGCTGAACCTTCTCCGTCGTGCTCTGCACTTCTTCCGGGCCAAGAACACTTGCTTCCCCAACCTCAGTCCAGAACATGGGGGGAGCGACATGGCCTCCCTTACAAGGCTTTGAACGGAGCCATGACAATGGTAGACTGATACCTATTATTGTAGGAAAACTCTACCAGAGGCAAGTATCACACCCATGATCATCCTGAGTCTAGAACACATGCCTGCATCATATCCTCCAAGGTCTGAATGGTGCGCTCTGTTTTTCCATCCATCTGTGGACGAAAAGTAGTGATAAGATGTAGCTTGGTGCCAAAAACATGCTGCAATCCCCTCCAGACTCATGATGTAAACCACACATCCCTATCCGAGACTATGGATCTCATAACACCATGAAACTGTACCACCTCATCCATGTACCTTCATGTGAATTCATCCACCACAATCGACTCCCTGATCACTAGAAAGTGGGCCGATTTCATCAACTGATCCACCACTACACAAATAATGTCGCAGCCTCCTTGAACCTTGGGTAGTCATGTGACGAAATCCATTGAGATGTCATCCCACTTACACTCAGAAAATTCTAAAGGTTGCAACAACCCGCCTGGAACATGGTGTTCAGCCTTCACCTGCTGACACACTAGGCACTTTGCTACAAACTATGCTACTGCCCGTTTCTCCCTGGACCACCAAAACTGTCTCCTCAGGACCAGGTACATCTTGGAAGTGTTAGGTGCACTATTATGGGTGATTTGTGGAACTCTCTAAGAACTCTCTCGTGCATCGCCTCTATAACAAACTTCTTTCCTCGGAAAAGAACCTGATTCTGACCATCCTTCATCCACCCCTCCAGAGCATCCCCTTGGTTTACCCGGTCAAGCATCAACTTAATTTATGAGTCTCCCCTTTGGGAATCCTCTACCTATCGTAATAGAGAATATTTCACTATCATATGATACATGAAACCTCTACCACTTTCAATCATTGCATCTAGGTCCAGGGCAGCCCACTCCTCCATCGCCTTCCAAGTATCTATCGACTCTCAGACTGCATCCTTTTCAGACTTCCGGCCTAAAGCATCAGCCACCACAATCCCCTTTCCCAAGGTGTAAGAAATCACGATGTCGTCATCCTGAAGGAATTCCATCCACCTTCGCTGTTGTAAGTTCAGGTCCCACAGGGAGAAGACATACTTCAATCTCTTGTTGTTGGTGAAGACCATCATGCGCTCCCCAATGAGGTAGTGCTGCCATAACTTTAGTGCGAACATGACAGCTGTAAGCTCTAGATTATTGGTGGAATAGTTACGCTCACGAGGACGTAACTTCCTAGAACCATAGGATATCACCCCTTGACGATGAATCATCACACAACTGAGGCATTTCCCTGAATCATAACAGAACACCTCATATGATTCCCCTTCTTCTGAAAACCTCAGTACTAGGGCACTAAGCAACTTATTCTTCATATAGCTGAAGGCTGCCTCAGACTGCTCGTCCCACACGAAGGCCTGGTTCTTCTTGGTCAAGGATGTAAAGGGTTCCACAACTCAGGAGAAGTTAGAAACGATCCTCCAGTAGTAACCTTCCAGCCCGAGGAAACTACGATCCACTGCCACATTCTTGGGTGCTGCCCAATAAACAACTGCCTCGACCTTCGATGGGTTCACAACAATCCCCCGCTCGGACACTACGTGCCTATGGAATGCACTTCTCGCATCTAGAACTTTAACTTAGACAACTTCTCATAGAGCTGGTGCGGTCGGAGGACCTCTAAAACCGTCCTCAAGTGCTCAGCGTGATCCTCCTCTGATCTTGAAGAGATCAAGATGTTGTCGATAAACACGACTACGAACCGGTGCATGTACTTTCGGAATATGGAGTTCATGAGTCCCATGAACACAGCTGGTGTGTTCGTAATGCCCAACGACATGACGAAAAATTCAAAGTTCCCATATTTGCACCTGAAGGCAGTCTTTGAGATGTCTCCCTCATTCAACCTCACTTGGTGATATCCTGACTGTAGATTGATCTTCAAGAACCAACCTTCTCCCCTCAGCTGGTCAAAGAGATCGTATATCCTAGGGAGAGGGTAGATATTCTTGACCATCACCTGATTCAGTCTCTTGTAGTATATGCATAACCTTAGACCACCATCTGCCTTCTTTGCAATCAACACAGGAGCAGCCCACGGTGACACACATGGACAAACAAAACACTTTTCATTAGATCGTGAATCTGGCTTCGTAACTCCTGCATCTCTGAAGGTGCCATCCAATAGAGAGCCATAGAAATCGGACGGGCACCAGGTTGCTAGTCTATCCCGAACTCAACATCACGTCAAGGGGGTAAAGTCGCCACCTCCTCAGGAAAGACGTCCATAAGCTCACTGAAGATTCCTGGGACATCCACCATTTCTGCATCTACTGACTCCACTTATAGTTCGGCCAACAAGGAAAGGAGGGGCTCTTCTTGCCCACTACTTCTCTGACAACCCCGCTCGCTGATGAAAGTTAAATGTTTACCACCCATAATAGAAAACACAACCCTTCCTCAGAAGCTGTCAATTATTGAACACAAAGAGAACATCCAATCAATTACAAGGATGACATTGTATGGGTGTAACTACAACAATAGCTGATCCCTGATAGACTGATGCATCCCTATCATCAGTCTCCACCCTCGACAAACATATGATAGGTCGGTCTGGCCTCTGACTGGAGTGCTCAGCACCAGAGGCACTGAATGTCACTCGACTTCTAAAACCAATGCACAGTTTAGACCGGGTTTAAAAAAGGATTACAAAGCTCCGGTATCGAACAAGGCATAGGAAAGAGAACTAAACATGATGATTGTACCTCAAACGACCTCTGGCCCTGCTAGAATTACTGCCTCTGTGGTGTGAATCTGCCCACACCCAACTCCTCTTTCTCTCTACTGTCGGTTTACTCCTCGACCACGCCCTGGTCGAGGTCCCTGAGAAGCACCCTGAGGTCGGCCTCCTCATGCAACGTATTCCCTCGGAGGGGCAGGATCCTGATGCCCCTACTGCTGCTGCTGAAAGGGCCTGGCTGGAAACTGATGTGGCTAAGGTGGGCGTTGAACCTGCCCGCCCCCACTGTACTAAACTATGTCCGAGGAATGATTCCAAAGATGTCCATGGCTCCCACAGACGAAGCACCTTGGTCCTAGGACCAAATTAAAAGGCTGAGGAACGGGGTATCGAATCTAGAACTGCTGAGGCCTGCTTCCTGTCGGTCGAAACCTAGAGGGTCCTGATGCCGGAGGCCTGCTGCTGACGGCCGTCCCCTTCGATGGGCCCAACTAAATCAACTCTCGTGACACACCTACCATCGTATACATCCTCTGAACCACTTCATCCTTCTTCTACACCTCCTGGTATGTCCGCAAGGAAAAGGGAACAACAACATACTAAAGAGATGGTCGGAGTGCCTCCTCTAGACATCTCCCCTAGACTCCTCATCTGGAAAGAGGTCCGGAGCAAAGAAAATTACATCCTTGAACATGATACCCAACTCTCTCACTGACATACTCCCATGATGGAGGGAGATTAGATCCTATATCTTCTCAGCCTTCATCGTGGAAGAGAGGAATTCTGCCCGGAACTCGTTCTTGAAGTCAGCCCACGCAACCTCAGTCTCCCTCCTCTCTCCAAGATAAAGTGTCCACCACTGAAGTGCTACTCCCAACATCTGGCTAACGACCTGTGGAACCCAGTACTCCGTCGGAGCCCGAATCAAGTCGAAAGCTAACACTATCTCCTCGAGCCATCTCTCCCTCTCCACGTCTGAGATGCTTCCCTCGTACTTCTTAAGGGTTTGTCACTGAAAAGATAGAAGCGTCTTCTGCCACTAGTTATACTCCCCCCCTTGGTCGATCCTCTGTCGATTGACCAAGTCAACCTCTTAGGCTACAATCATCCGTATTACTCGTGGTTTCCTCCCAGGTGCCATAGCTGCAAGGTAAACAAGGAATGCCTAATCCCGAGTAGTGTAGAATATTGTTCTAAAAATTCTTTACACTTCATCATTTATTTTGAATCCCCAAGACACCCATAAAAAATGAGAAAACATATCATTATGATGAATTTACCTTTCCTAGGGTCTCTACCCTACAATTAGCGTGGCCTTACATGGTCGTTCGGTAGAACCAGAGTCCTTGCATCAGATCAAGGGGGGCCCTAAAATCTCATGCCCTAGCTGGTCTTCCCTGGCCTAATTCACGCACCATGGTCACCCAACACTATTTCCCTACCATCCCATACAATTCTAACTGTGCGTAACTCCAGTCTCCATCCTATCTCTCAAACCTTGATCTGATACCATTCTGTCATGACCCGCCTTTACAAAGATGAGGGAAGGGATAGCAGATTTACAAACTCTTCCTTCTTCAAGTTGAAGGAGAGATAATGACCCCCAAGACCCACCTTCAATAGGTACTGGATTGGTGACTAGCACCAAGTGTATAAAATCACACACTAAATGGAAGGCATTACCCTTTTTCCTTTAATAGGATCGGGAGATAATATAATAAATCCCACAACACCAAAACTGAAAGTACAGGTACGGCTGAAAGTAAACTATTCCCATATGCATGTTCAAAGGAAAAAAGATACAGTCCACCAAACCACAAAGGTAAAAAGATACCAAGAAAAGGAAATCAACAACAGCAACTACCCCAAAGGTCCAAGCTAGTACGGTCCCACACGATCCCTGAAGTCCTCCTGGAACCCTGAAAGCTGTTTTATATACGTAGGGTGAGTATACAAGTATTCTCAGTAGGGAAAACTAATGAAATTCGTGCACAAGTGGAGAGGCATTCTAATTCCGTGTGAGAAAAGAAAAAAACCAAAAGCACCTATCAAGGAAAAACTATCCACCCAAGTCTCACCAAGGCACACTCCCCAAATATCACAAGAAAAGTAAATTATAGTAATAGCACATCGATATTTGGGTACACCGTGCCACATTACCACTGGTTATTGAATACATCCTAGGCATTGAACCAATCCCTCCATTCTCACCGCAGTCCCACTGCCAAAACCTTCCCACACACCCTTGGGCCACAACCATTATCCCGCACATAGACACCTGGGCCACAACCACCACGCGTAACAACACCCACAAACACCTAGGTCAGAACAACACTAACCACGCCCGAAGACACCTGGGCCACATCCCGAAGACACTTGGGAAACAACATTCCCACAAACACCTGGTCCAACCTCCACAACTACCCTGCCCGATGATTCTTGGGACGATAATAGTCTTTAGGCCATCACAACCTACCCAAAGAGTCTTGGGTTATTCGGGAAAGGGAGAGGAGAAGGAGCTAATAACCAGCAACTCATAGGAGTGTTGGGAAAAACACCCTCCCCATGAAATGGGGTGTTCGGCACTATGTTCTTAACATGGGTGGGTTGAGAATAAGAAACATAAAAGCTACAGATATATGGATAGTTAACAAAAAATCATCCAATCTTAGGGGTTCCAAAACCTAAGCACAAATTCCCTTGTTACTATTCATTCACAAAAGAGGCCACGACACTCACGGCCAAGTCACAACTCATTCCCAAACTAAATCCCCACTCAGCCATTCTTGTTTTGAGGTTCATGTGATCCCATTTAGTTGAATTTTGAACTACCAGGTAACTAACATGTATAAACACAAGCCAGGAAAAGAGAAACTGCCAAACAACAATTTAAGAATTCACACGCAGTTCTCTTGTAATGTCACAAAAACAATGGGATAAGTGAGATCCCTCAAATTACTGGAACCAAAAAAAACCCTGGAACCTAGCCTCGTGTCCCCAAAACTAGGAACCCACCAATTCTTGAAAATAGAGGAATCCACCCCAATTCATGATATAATTAGGGTAACCAAAACCCCAGATTCACAACCAGAAATCGTGCCACATCAGAGGATCCCATCCTCACCCACACCGCCCCCATGGAAGACAAAAAAAATTCCCCTATTACCAAAACAGAGTAGAGAAACATCCAGGTTGAAGCACATCATTCATTAGGTTCTCCTTTCTGTTTGTTAACCGGGGTGGTCACACAAGGATTCTTCTTTTACTGAACATCCATTTAAACTAACTAAGTTTACGTGATTAACCAATTTCTAGGTTAAGTTATTTAATCATCATAGAAAAAAAGGTTCATTTGTGTGCAATGAATGACCACCAACGACCATGTTTTTTAGTGAGCATAGGCCCTTAAAATTCACAACACATACAACATAAAAGTAGAACAATAGAAACATTGATCACACCCCCCTTCATTCTTTAAAAGTTCATTCATTATCCTTATTAAGATTGGTTTCATCAATTAACACAGAGACAAAGCATACCCACCTCGCATGATACACAGAATGGAGAGGCGAAGGAAAACCCTACTAGATTGATCAAAGATCGAATTCATTCTCCACGCACCAAGAATTATGGAAAAGCACAACTCGCTGGGGAGGGACGTCGTCAAATCCAAAAGTACTAATATGAATGGAATCTTGACAAGAGGAATAAGAAGAAGGAATACATTCCCATGAGATATATAGATATGATCCCATTGGTACATGGTATGGGGGTTCGAACGGCTTTAAATTTGATGCATGTTTTCCCCACGCGGTTGGGTCGTTACACACGACGTAATTAATTGTTATTTAATTCTCTATTGAGGAGGTCCATCGGGATTTATTGGATATTAATTATGGGTTTTAAATGTCTTTGAACCACATGAATTTTTTTTGAAAATCCCAAAGGCATTATGAGATGAACTGTAGAAGAGATACCGACAAGGTTGGGTGACACCGATCAGTCGCGCCGATCGGTCGTGCCGATCGGTCGCCCCAATCGTTCACACGCCGAAATGATGTCCTACCACTGAGATGTCACCCCTTGGATCCGGAATTTCACAAAGGGATGGACCGCAAGGGTCCGGCTCATCTCATTGTCCCTTCCCTCACCTTGGGGAAGGCGGGTCATGACAGAATGGTATCAAAGGCAAGGTTGAGAGATCCGATGGAGCTCAGGGTTAGGAACAATGAGTATTTCATGGTATGGTACGGAAACAGTGTTAGGATTTTTTGGAATGTAAAATAGGATTTGGAAGACCGGATAGGGACAATGATTTTTGGACCCCCATGATTTGTTGCAAGGAAAATGGGCCTATCAAATGACCAAGTGAGGCTACACTAATTGCAGGGTAGAGACCCAAAAAAGGTACATGCATTATAATGACTTGTTTTTTATGTGACTTGTTTATTTTGGAGAGATTAAACGAATAGTAATTCTAAGAAAAATTAAAAGCAATATTCTACAATACTTAGGCTTAGGCATTCCTTGTTTACCTTACAGCTAAGGCACCTGGACGACGACCATAGTGAGTGAGGGCGATCAAAGCCTAGGAGTTCGATTTTGCTGACTAGCCAAGGGATGAACTAGAGGGGGAGGATGATAAGTGGAAGAGGACACTACTTGCCTATTGGTGGAATACCCACAGAATGTATGAGGGAAGCGTCTCAGATATGGAGACAGAGAGCTGGATTTAGGGTCTTGTGATAACATTTAGGTTGATTCAGTTTCCGACTGAGTACTGGGATCCTACGGCTGTAATCCTGATGTAGGGAGGAGTGTGTTAGTGGTGGATGGTCTACCTTGGGGAGAATAAAGATCATGATATCTCGTGGACTGACATCGAGAGGGAGTTGAGTGCGGAATTTTTCTCTACAACGATGAAGGCTAAGAAGAGGCATGAGCTACTCTCTCTTTAGCAGGGGAGTATATTAGTGATAGAGTAGGGGATCAAGTTCAAGGATCTTTTTTGGTTGGCTCCAAACCTCTTTCCATATGAGGAGTCTCATGCGAGACATTTAGAGGAGGCACTCTGCCCTTTTCTTTAGTATGATGTAACCCCCTTCACCATACTGACGTACATGGATGTAAGAAGAAATATGAAGTGGGGGAGAGGATTCACATGTTGGGAGGAGATCCATGAGAGGAGATCTAGTTGGGCTCGTCAAAGGGAAAGGTCATCAGCAGTAGGCCTCCAGCATCAGTGCCTTCCAGGTTTCGGCCAATGGGGAGCAGGCCCTAGTAGTTCCAGTTTTGATCAACCTATCCTCACCCTTTTCTTTTGGGCACAGGACTAAGATGCTTCATTTGTGGTATCCATGGAAACCGTTGAAATTAGTGCCCATACCGAGTGGGGTACAATGGGGTGGTCTGGTTCAGCTCCGACCTCAGTAGTAGAAGATTCCTGCCCTGACCTTTCAGTAAAAGTTGCAGGGACAGCGAGATCCCACTACTCCGAGAGAAGACGTTGCAGGAGGAGGCCATCCTTATGGTTCTCCTCAAGGACCTAGACCAAGGGGTGGTCAAGGAGGAAACCGACAGCAGAGGGGCAGAGGATATGTTTGTGGGAAGTTACACAACATGGAGGCAGATGTTCCAGTAAGGACGGAAGTCATTCAATTTACGATCAACTAGTTTAGTACTCTTGACAATTACTTGTTTGATTCAAAAGCTTCTGACTCCTTTTTACACAAGTTCTAGACCATGATTTAGGACTAGACATATATAAACTTCTCGTACCCCTAGTTTTGAGTACGCATGTAAGTGGTCACACCAGTTTGTCTAGTGTTCTTTGAGGATGTAGACTGATGTTGGGACCTCATCAGTCTTATGTGGACCTTATTTTTCTATATATGTAGTTGTATGATGTCATTCTAGGAATCAAATTTACGTCCTACATATGTGCTATAATCTACTATTTTCTAAGAAGGATAGTGTTTTCAAATATGGGTGAACAACCTGTGACTTTCGTCGGTGATTGGGGTTGCCCGGAAGGTAGCTGGCGACTGGAGTCCCTTCATTCTTTTCAAGACGAGCTATCAGTAGAGTCGGTGGATACAGATATGGTGGATTTATCATGTATTTTCCGTGAGTTCATGGATGTCTTCCCTGTGGAGGTGATGACTATACCCCCATCGACGGGACATTGAGTTCGGGATAGACATGGAATTTGGTGCTCGTTTGATTTTGATGGCTTCTTATCGGAAGGTTTCTTTTGAGCTGCAGGAGTTACTTATTTAGATTGATGATATGATGAAGAATTGTTTTATTCGAACAAGCTCATCACCATGGGGCACTCTGGTCTGGTTCATGATGAAGGCAGATGGTGGTATCATGTTGTGTAGAGACTACCGGAGACTGAATTAGTTAATGGTCAAGAACTGTTACCCTCTCCTGAGGATAGATGGCATCTTAGAAAAATTTACATGGGAATGATGGTTCTCCAAGATAGACATGTTGTCATGATATCACTATTTGAAGGTGAAGAAGGGTGAAATCTCGATGACTTCCTTTAGGTGCAGATATGGGCACTTTGAGTTCATGGTCAGGCCGTTCGGTGTTACGAACATGTCGGTCATGTTCCTGGGGCCCATGAACTCCATCATCTGGGAATATCTGGACCGGTTCATAGTTTTGTTTATTCGTGAGATCCTGATATTCTCAAAATCATATGAGGACCACGCTGAGCATCTAAGGATAGTTTTAGAGGTTCTCTGATAGCACCAACTCTACATGAAATTGTCCAGGTGCATGTTCTGAACACAAGATGTCCACTTCCTTAGACACGTGGTGTCCGATCTAGGTATATAAGTGGACCAATTGAGAGTTGATGTGGTTGTTACTCTGGAAGAACCCAAGAATTAGGAATAATATCGTAGTATCCTGGGACTAGAAGGTTACTAACAGTTGTTCAAACCCATCTTCTCTAGAGCTGCAGCGCCTTGGACAGCCTTGACCAAAGATTGACTAGAATTTTATATGTAGTGAGATGTTCTAGGAAGCCATCAGTTATCTGATTCCAAGGATGTTTAGTTCCCCGGTACTAAGGTTTCCAGAAGAAGGATTGACGTTTGAGGTGCTCTGTGATGTATCGGTCCACGTCTTGTGGTGTGTACTGATGCAATAGTATGGGTGATCTCCTATGATTTTAGGCAGTTACTTCCCCATGAGCGTAACTATGAAACCCACAATTTAGAGCTCATAGTCATTGTGTTCACACTAATGTTGTCGCAGCACTACCTCATCGGGGATCGCTTTGTGGTGTTCACAGATCACAAGATCTTGAGGAATATTTTCTCCTCGTGGGACCTGAATATGCGGCAGTAGAGGATGATGGAGTTTGTTTAGGACTACGACTTTGAAATCTCTTATAATGAAGGTATGGGGAATTTTTTGGCTGATACCTTGATTTGTAATTCACATAAGGATCTCATCGAGAGATAGAATATGCTTGTAAAGTGATGGAGGAGTTGGCTACCCTATGCTTGGATGCATTGGTGGATGTTGGAAGAGGATGTCTGTTCCAGATGACTTTGTAGTCCTTTATGTAGCGGTAGGTGGAGGAGTCTCAGTGGGGAGACACATAGAGTGATGTAATGGGTGATCAAGGTAAACAAGACAATGCTCCGGATGGGTGGTCGGAGGATGGTTAGAATCATATTATTTTTTGATGGAAGATGTATGTCCCAGATATGATGCATGATAGAGTTCTTGGTGAGTACAACAAGTCACCCCTGGCGGTACACCCATGAGTTTCCAAAATGTATCGGGGAGTGAGGGGTAAGTTTTGGTGGCCTAGGGTAAAGCAGTCTATGACAAATTTTGTGGCGAAGTGACTCTTATGTCTGTTGGTGAAGGCTAAACACTTCTTCCCAAGTGGTTTCTAACAACCTATAGATGTCACAAAGTTGAAGTGGGATGAAATCTTCATGGATATCTTCATAGGACTACCAAGAGTTCAAGGGGGTTGCAATGCTAAGGTAGTGGTGGACCAGATGACGAAATCAGCTAACTTCCTGGCAATCAAGGAGCTGAGTATGGTGGTTTCCCTAGAACAATGGTACATGGGAGAGGTGGTGCAGTTTCATGGAGCTCTGAGATCAATAGTCTCTTATTGGGTTACACGGTTTACCTCACGGTTCTGGGAACGATCTCTACTTGATTTTGTCACCCAGCTACGCCTCAGCACTACTTCCCTCCCTCAGACAGATGGGCAGACAAAGCGCACTATCCAGACATAGAGGATATGCTATGGGTATGTATTTTGGACTTCGGGGGATTGTGGGCACGAAACTTTCTTCTCATAGAGTTTTTCTAAAACAATATCTATCACTCTACCATTACCAATGATCCATTCAGATCATGGAATAGAAGGCCGTGTCTCTCACCCATGTTCTAGACAGAGGTCGGGGAAGATGGTGCTCTTGGACATGGATGTGGTGCAGAGCACGATGGGGAAGGTACAACTTTTATGTGAGATGATGAAGGAAAATCAGGACTGACAGAAGTCTTATGCCGATAATAGGTGGTGGCCATTGGCGTTTGAGGTCAGGGACCACGTGTTATGGAAGGTATCCCCTCAGTGCGGGCCTTGGAGGATTGATAGGGGGAGTAAGATTTCTCCTAGGTTCATCAAACCATTATAAGTGTTGCGGAGGGTCAAAAAAGTGGCTTATCAGCTAGCGCTACCACTATCACTATTGAGAGATCAGAACATCCTCCATGTGACTCTGCTCAATCGGTATCTACTTGATGATTCACACATCCTAGAACACATAAATTTGGATATAGAGTACGATGTGAGGTTTATATAGTGACTGGTGAGGATCAAATCTTATGTGGATAAGGTGCTTTATGGAAGAACCATTTCTATGGTTCAGGTGTAATGGATGCATGGTGGCCTTGAGGAGAGTACCTGGGAATAGGAGGTGCAGATGCATGCCCAGTACCTATAGCTGTTTTGAGTTTTGTTATGTTTTTTTTGTACATGTTCATGATGTAGTTCATAACCTTATTTACATTTAGTGGGTCGCTTTACTTGTTCTCTGAATGTGTGTGAGGGTCCAGACAGTGGAGAATAGAGGACTCAATCCCTAATCAAGACATATTAGAGTCGATGTGATTTAACCTATGTGCGTGACTTAGTGCCTCCCAATGTGGATAGTATATTGATATACGAGAAATTACTCCCTAATCCATATGTCTGGACAGTGACACCTTTATATGTTTGTGAGGTTACTTTAGGGTGAGGTGTTCCTAGATGGTGATGAGGTTTACTCTTGAGAGGGATCTTTCGAGGTGGTTGTTTAGACCCTTATCTTCTCTTCGGGTCTATTTTTAATTCTTGAGGGTGAGAATACAATGAAAGGTACTTTATATAATGGTCTGGGTAATGAATCATTAATGAGTTTACCAAAAACATGGTAAAATCAAGCAGTTCCACTGAAACAGTGGCACCATTCACGATCTAACACCGAAATGGTGGCACCGCTAACGGTGGGACCGTGACAGTGGCATCGTAATGGTTGTACCATCAATGTCACACAATGATGTGGTAGCACCATGACGGTGGCACCGTGATGGTGGCACCATGATGGTGGAACCCAAACGGTCGCACCCTCACGGGTGCACACCAAAACGGTGGCATCACTTATGGTTACACCATGAGGGTTCCACCGTGATGGTGGCACTGTGAATATGGCACCATGACCATGGGACTGCTTACAGTGTCTCACGAAATGGTGCCCCAGCCTTGTTTCTTTTCCAGTTCTACCCCCGCACCATATCTTTTGAAATAAAAGTATTATAATACCCCTTTATAAGCCTTATAAAATCCCATAAATTGTATATAAAATCCTCCAAAATTTAGGTGACCCTTGACTTAATAAAATGTATGGTGTTTCCTCGGTGTCACACCTCTACCCATACATTACAATTCCACCCCTGTTGCGTGTTTTCTTCTGATTAATGGAAACTGTTTGACAAACAGCTATTATGGCAACCTCTCCGATGAGAATTATCAAATGGTAGTTAATTTCATCGTGAGTAACCACCCTACCGCATGGTGAAGCCACGATATTCCATAAAAGTAGTTCAATATTTTGATATCTCGTAACTCCAAGATCTCACCATTTTATCATACAAGAATTCTTATTCATTGGTGATGGTCTGTTTTTTTCTTCAACTTGATGCGTTTGGATCCCCCATCCAAAGTTATGTGGTGCACTTGTGCTAAATATTTTCTTCTCACACTTAGAGTCCCCGAAGATCCTCCCTTTCAAGTCGCGCATCCCCAGTTCTTTGTGTGTGGAGAGAAACTTAGATCACGGATCATCGAAGTAGGTTTCCTACTTCTTCTTTCTTTACTGTGTATCTTGCGAGGCGGGTAGGATAATGTTTCTATGGGGATGGATGAAACCAAACCATATTGAAGATAATTAATTAACTTTTAATGAATGAAGTTGTGAGTATATTTTTATGTTGTACTCTTTTATGCTTGATTATATGTCGTGGATTTTATAGGCTTATGTCCATAGAAAATCATGGTCATTGGTGGTCTTTCCATGTGCACTAATGATCCTCTGTTTTTCTAGTTATTTCTATGATTGAATGACTGTATCATGGAAATTGTTTAATCATGTAAACCCAGTTGATTAAATGGATACCCATTGAATAATAATCCTTGTGTGGTCACCCCAGTTACTGAAATAAAATAATGAACACAAATGAAAGATGTGTTTGAATATAAAAACATCATTGCTCTGTCATCCTTAATATACTTATTAGTTTATTTTTCTTCCTTGGAAACTGGATATTCCTATAAGTTGCCCAGTAGTGAAGAATTATCTAAAATAGAACTTCTTGAATGTGATGAGAATAATGGGTTCAATGGGAAATTATTGTCTAGAAATTTGTTGTTACATGGCTATGAGTGGTGTGTTTTTTAGGAATGAATAGTAACGAGGGTGTTTCTATATTGGATGATTTTAGAAAAACTAGGTTCAGATGGGTTCTTGATTACCTATATGTATAATTTAGTTCTTATTTTTCTTATTCGTGTACAACCCATGTTGAGCGCTTCATGTCGAACAACCCCATTTCAATGGGGGAGGGTGTTTTTCCCAACACTTCTATGGGTGGATGGTTATTAACTCATTTTCTGCTCCCTTTATTGAGTGTCCCAAGACACTTCAGGTAGGTTGTGATGTCCTAACATCCATTAGGGGCCATGATTTCTCGGTCATGGTATGTTGCGGTGGTTATCCCAGGTTTGTGCAGGTAGGTTGTTTCCCATGTGTCTTCGGGATGAGGCCTACGTGTCTTGGGGCATGGCAGAAGTTGTTCAGGACCAAGTGTCTTTGGGCATGGTAGTAGTTGTTTTGTCCCATGTATTTCCATGGGGGGTGATAGGTTGTGGTTTCCCTGGTGTATGTAGGCGGGGTATGGTAGTGGGACTATAGTGAAAATTGTGGGGAAGGCCTGATACATAGGATGTCTTTAATAACCAGTGTGAAAGTTGTGTGGGGTACCACAACATCGTTGTGTTATTTATATTACCTTACATGACTTGAATTATTTAAAGAGTGTTACTTGATGTGGTTTGGGTGGATATATTCCTTATTAGGTTATTGGTTATCAACTTTTATCACGAAACATTAGAATGCATCCCCATATGTGCATGAGAGATTTTGGTTTTCCCTACTGAGAATACCTATATAGCCCCCCTACGTATATAAAACTACATTTAGGTTTCTAGGAGTACATTGAGGACTGTGCGAGACCATACTAGCTCAGATGTTTGGACAGTTTATGTGGTTGTTTTTATTTCTTTGGTATTTATCTTTGGAGTTTTCTTGTATTTTTGCACTTATTATTTGGAACATGCATGGGAAAGAGATTGTTTAGGGTTTACTTTTACTTCAAGATTTGGATTTTTTGGGACTTACTATCTTATATTTTGTTCCTACTAAAAAAAAGGGACATAACTTCCACTTCTCTTGTGATTATATACCATTGGTGATAGTCACCACTCCGGAGCCAATTAAAGGCGGGTCTCGGTAGTATTATCTCTCCTTCAACTTACAAAAGGAAGGGTCTGAAATTTTTTTCCCTTCCCTCACTCCTATGAAGGAAGGTCGTGACAATCATCATGACCAAAATTTATTAGAATAAATTAATTTATATATTCTAATAGAATTAAGTATTTGATGAACAATGAAAAATACACAATTTTAATTGAAACCACAATTTTCAATTAATTTTTTTAGAAAGAGAAAATATATTTTAAAATACTTGTTCATTAAAATAATAAAATTATATACCTATTAATCCAATTTTTCTCATTTTATTAATTTTTATATAGATTTTTATATAATAAACATTGTAAACTTTTGAAGATTTTCTCTTTGAAAACCCCTCATTCCCATAGCGTTCATAGGATTAATTTTACATTAAAAATTTCCTCTTATTTGAATGGAAAATGGAAAACTGGATTTCAGTTTTTGAAAAATAATAAATTATATTATTTACTAATTTGAATATAATTTTTGACCAAAATGAATAGTGTAAATAGTAATATTTAATTAATGTGGTAAAGGAAAAAATGGACTACCAAGGGTTAAACTAGAAATATAATGGTTAAAATAACCTAAAAACATGTATAATATATATTTTATAGAGATATTTCAATCGTATAATGTATTTTTCACTATAATACATGTTTTTTAGTCTTTTGGAAAGTAAAAAATGTGGTTACACATTTTAGTTTAAAAAAAACTACAAGTATAACACTCACCACACTTACAGAAGGAAAACCCATCTCCTATCCTATTAAATAATAAAAACAATTATTTTAAAACAACTTATTTAATTACATCCTATAATTATGGAAGCCTTATTTTTGGATTAACTCATACCTGGGAAGGCTTTTTGTGAAAACATAAGGAGGTAACGTTCATTGATGTGCTTTTTTCTTCTTCTTACACCCCATTGAATTATTGTTCAAATATGATTTTATAATATAATAAGTACCTTACATATACAATGATGGTGTTATGTTATGTTCATGATGTAAAACCATACCCACTTCCATCAACTTGGTTATGAACTCACCATTGGTGTATACGTCACACTTCCACCTTGAGAATTGAAGTCATTAATTTTTAGATTATTGCCTATAAAAGTGGATGTAATGATAGATATAATGTATATATACCATATCTGTAACACTAATTCACATATTGAGTGATTATTTCAAATATAAATTTTCACCTTAGATTCTATAGGGGACGCGATTATATGGTTTGTGTGTACGACAGACTCCCACCTCATGATGTGAAGTAATTCTTTTTTCAATAACACATTATATGGATGGTAATTATGTAAATTTTGAAGAATATATTTGATTTTAGTGAAATAATTATCTTATTAATGAATATTAGTCAACCTAAAAGGTCATATATCATTTTATTTCATACCTTTTCACTCATTGAAGGATGATAACATCATTCATATACTAGTAGAATACCTCTTTAAGGAAGTGAGGTGACGCTATTTTTTCATCATCAGACCACATGGATGATATGTAAAATTATAATTAATGGGATAATATGTTATTTACTATAATATTATCATTATATAGATATGAAATATTACTTACCTCCATTAAATATTTGTCTTAAAATAATGGAAACATTAATTATGAATGTGAATAACATACTGTCTCCATGATCATAACGTACATTATTTCTAAAAAATATAATGATTGGTCTTAAAAGTATAATTGATTTAAAATATTATAATCACTGAATTATTTTTTATTTTTAGATTATTTAACCATGATCAATGTAAGAGGATCAAAAAAAATATCAAAACGTATATGAAAAACAAAGTTGTTATTACCCAAAACATGATATTAATAATGAATTAGTAATAAATGGATACAAATGTGTGATAAGTAAATAAATTACGATATCATATATATAATTATAGTTCTAGGATATATTTATTGTAAACATATAATTAATATAAATGAGGTTCAAACAAGTAAAAATTAAGTCAAGATGTATAGTAAGGGATTTCTAGTCTCTCTTTTATTTTTGGATTAAAAATTCTAATTCACAAATCATATATTTTTAGTGGTGTCTATACATACAATTTGGAAATTTGTATTTTGAATCTAATTATTTATTTTATATTTAATGCTTAATTTTATCTGATTTTTATTTGGAATTATGATTCAAAATATTATAATAGAGGTAAGAGATTTATATATAATTTTTTATTAAATGTCCCACATGAAATATACACGACTGATTTGTTTTATGTTCTTTATATACAAACCAAGGATGTATTTTATAGTTTTCACCTAAAAATTATGTCTATTAAATATAATTTTTTTTGATCTTTCATGTGGATTATGTTTCAAATGATTACCAAAATGGTAATGGATTTATGTTACAATTTCATGATTTAATAATATTCTTTATGAATATGTATCCTTTGAAGAAAAATTGTGATCTATCTCCGATAAATTCCGGAACTGTCTTATACTATGGTCATTTATTGAGAATAGACGTTTTCAATTATTTTTAAACTCTTTATCAACTCAGTAGTTCAAAAGATGTTTTTAATAAAAAGAATCTCTATTTTTGTCTTTAGTAGAAACACTTTTCCTTCTAAAATCATGTAATATAAAAATGATTTCTATATTTTTTAAAAATTATTAAAATTATTTATGATATATTTTTTAATATTTTAAAGGAATATTCATATATTTTTCCAAAAAATATCCATTTTTCTTTTACAGAAAATATAAAAGGATTGTTAATTTTAACCTGTATGACAAGAATGAAATTTATTACCATGAGGCCAATTATTTTCTATAATTATTTATTTATAAGTATCCAATATTATTTTCAATCGAATATACTTTCAAAATATCATATTAATTTTATTCTTTTAAAATATATTTTCATAGAAAATTTATTCTTCACAAGAAATACTCCAAGTGATATCTTAAAATCATCCTACATCTAAGATGATATCCTTTTTTATAACTTATGCTTTACATGGGATATGAACCAAGGACACATTTATTATTATTCATATTAATGGTTTATCAAGAAGACATGTTTATGAAACTTTTTTCTTTTCTATGGATTATACCATGATGAAATTATCATGGAACCTTCTTCTTTTTCAATAGGTTATTCAATTGTGAAATAATGAAATTATTATGAATATCATCTCATTTCCATCGGTTATGAAATTTTGAAATGATTAGGCAACCCAATTCATTTTATGGGTTATGGTATAATTAATTCTTTATTACATTTTAGCAGACACATATTTGGTTTCAGTACTATTAAGGGTGGGCACTATATTTCTGTCCAATTAATTGAGTAAAAATGCGTAACTCCAGAGTAATTCGGTTATGCCTGAATCCAATTACATGTTGACAATGTTATGCGTGAAACTAATTACATGGTTTTATTTTTATCGTGAACTAGATTATATGTTCACAATTGTATTCACGAAATTTATTACATGTTCATGATGTTATGTGTGAACCTAATTACATTTTCATTGTATAATCCAGGGACCTATATTTCATGTCCATAATGTTATTCTTGGACCCAGTTTCATGTCCATAAGTGTATGTGAGGTCTGGATGTCATGTCCTTATGTTAATGGGTTAATGTTTCACTATTTATACTTGTTTCAAATGTTATAATTTGATATTTATTCCCTTAATATATGACATATTCCAATGTTATGCCCCCATTTCTCATTTTGTATGATTAATTTCTGATTAATTTCTTATGAAATTTCAATATTTATGACATAAATAAATATTATTATTTTTCATATGAAGGGTGTGGTTTTCAGATGTTATTCTTATTTTCTCACCCCCTCCCCCTTATCTTCATGTTATTATTACACATATCCCCTTTTTATGTTTTACTGTGTATCTGATATCACCCTTTGTTAAGTTTCTTTTCATTGGTTATGAAGAAATGTTTTATGTGTGGTATGTTTTGAGGATTAGTAAAAGGGAAGATATTTTTGGGTTATGTTTATTATCTTTCTCCAAATTATTATATTATGTAGCTACTCTCAAAATACAGAAAACATTTATGGTACCATTTATGTTTTTTTGTAATGTAATAAATTTTTATCTAAAAATATGCAATATCTATATTTGAAAATCAAGGGCTTCTATAAAACCCATCATATCCCAATCACCAACATCCATATTTGGAACTCTCCTACTTGAGACTCAGAAGATAATATGAATCATCACTTCTTTAAATGATTCATTATACTCCCCCATATGTGCGATAATTCTCAAGATGCAATACTCTACATATTTTATTCTTGAAATTTATTCCATGTTAGATACTAAATATAAAACCTCACCCTATAATCTGGATCAGTACCCACACATTTCAATATTCTTATGTAAACAACACAACAAATTATCTTCATCCCATCGTAGGAGATTCCCCATTCAGGATATATAAGATAATATATCTAGATTATTTCATTAAAAATACACAGTAACCCAAGAGAAATTATCACTATGACACAATTATTCCATCTCACAGGATATGTTATAGTGTCAATTGATATCATGGTAACAATTACTTCCATTTCTCAGTTTTATCAATTATAATCACCACTATAAACATTTCATTATAAATATTACCCATTGTCTAACGACTCACTCTTCACCTTGTGATTCTAATATTATAACCCTTTATGGAGTCCCACCATCACACTAAAAATAATAAAAATTTATTGACGCATAATAATTTTTAATTATGGAACTCTCTTGGTGATGCCACATGATAATTACATACATAAATACTAAATAATTTTAGATGATTATTCAATAAACTAATAAATAATACAATACTCAAAACAATAAAGGATCAGATTCTTATAACACTAGATACATAATCAACTTTTTTTAGGAAATATCTTCATTATATCACTTTATTTTATTCTCTCATAGTACTCTTCTTAGACATTTCAGACAAAATACATATCTTCATAACCTAGGAAAATTAAAATATAATAAAGAGGAAGATGAGATGCTCCATAAGGGTAAACCTAGGTGTCATGAATAAATGATAATATGTAAACATAATATATATATAATGGAATGATATTATTATTATGGAATATGAATATTATAACAAATTATTGATAGTAATAAATCACGAGTCCTTGAAAAATAACTATAATTTAAAATTTAAAATGAGTCATATGAGGGGGGAATAATCATTTAAAAAACATGATCCATTTAAAAAGTACACAGTAATAAGAAAATATAAAAGGAATTATTTAACAATCATAAGAATATAAAATAATTTCCTTAGTAAATTCTAACTTTGAATACATTCATCGCATAATTGAAAAATTCCCATAATGGATTTGGTTCACTCCCCCAATAATTCTTCATTCGTGGAAGGGGTTCACTCCCTGTCCAATTTCACATTACTAAATAAGATATAGTTTATTAATCAATTATTTAGAGGGTAAATTAAGACTTGGTATACACATAAAATATAGAAAACTATTCATATGTGTGAGGAACAAATTATAGAAACATCCATTTTTCCATTATATCATACCCCATGGAAATGAATCAAGTCTTATAAAATTTTTATCATTAGATAATCATAATAAAAGAAAATAAATTGTATGGTTTGTAACATTATATCATATCCTTAGTGGAGCATACAAAACATCAAATTATGTTGAAATAATTGAAAAATAACCTAAAATAAAATTCAAACCATTAATTGAAAACATGAGAAAATATCATATTATTGAGATAATATTTTAAATAAAATATCCCAGAATATTATAAAAATGAATTTATTTGATAATATACATAAAATATTATAATGGAATATTTAATTTATATAATAATCATTATAGTGGGAAAATTAACTGATGTAGTAAATGTTAATACTATGATTCCTTTCACACTTATTAAAAATAGTTATAGGGGAAATTTTCAATAAATAAATTTTAATCATTTGAAGCATAAAAAATTTGATGAAAATTTATTTAAATTATCATTTTATCATATAAAATAACATTCATGATATCATTATAAATAATATAGACATGGAATAAAAATCTTACTAACGAATGAGGAAAATAAGGTATTGTTTTCTTAGAAAACATTTTCTTGATCAATTTTTGTGCCAATGGGGAAAAAATAAAGGAAAAAATTTAAAATTAAAAGAACTATAGGATAAGAAAATAGGTAGTGTTCAATAGATAAGGACAATATAATTCTCACAATGAAGATTAAAGTATAAATAATCCCTACAAAAATGGTATTGCCACAGAAACCCTTATCATAGGTACTGGATTTCTTTATACATGATCTTAAGTTCATATATAATATGATTATACTTTTTATATGTATATAATATGACCATATACAAAATTATCTTACAATATAACATTCCCTTATAATTTCCAAATATCTGTTTGTTAACATTTCTTCCTTAAAATCAATATTTGGGTGAAAACTGGTCCGTTTTCCAGGCATGATCTAGTTTATAGTTCAACTGTTTTAACCATGTTTGGGGTTTCATCATCTCTATAATCTTACGAATGATTTAATTATAATATTAATTCATTATATATATTTATTTTTACCATTCATATTATTTAGGGACAAAAAATGAGTAACATCAGTTCATTGAGATGATAGTTCACATATAAGAATGAGTAATGTTACCATTTCCCATGAATAGAAAAAAGATAAATAATAATAAATATTTTATTAATCATAGTAATATAATATATATTCAATAAATCAATTCATATAACCATCAATGTGTGGCAGAGAATAAAACAAATCACATCGCTTCAAGGAAGTGGTAGTCCACATGTATAAAGGCCTGAGATTATCATTTATCATATGATCAAACTAATGTAAAAATGGGTATAAAACGAACATAAAAAACAATTAATTATATTTATTATACTTATTTAAACATTTTAATTTGACATTATAAGATATAGAGTAGGATATGAAATAAATAAAATAGAAATATATCGGTAAAGAAAATTACATCTTCTTGGAGAGACCTCCTCTGGATGACACATTTGTTCCTAAAAGAATGGTATTTTTGGATGAAAACTAGCTCTATGATATGAAAAATGAATCTAAGAATATATATGTGTTATATTTTGTGTACTAGAACTAATATTTTTTACATTTATTACATGATTATTTGATGTATTAAATATTAATTTAAATATCTTATTACATATTGGACATTATTCTACTTGAATTTAATGTAAAAATGTACTAGAGTATTTGTGCATTGATAAAGTCATAGTAGTTCTATGCTATTATGATAAAATTGAAAATAATTGAATATATTCTTAATATAGATCCACAATTGGATAACATAATGTATTGGTGTTAATAGTATATAGACAGTCAAGTGCGACTACTCGTAAGGAGACAAAACTTCTTCTCATTAAGTTTTCAATTGGTAATATCAAATACATAAGATTATGAGAACAGACCCACTACTAGGAAATCCACATGTTTTGTTTTCATCGTATATTCCTATCAACGGGTGTCTTTAATTGTCCTTATACTTTATGATTATCATTAATGCTTGTCACGACTTTCGCACTTAAAATTACTTACAAAAATTGTCCTACCATATGTTGGTTGGATGTAGGGTACGTTGGGTGCATCACTAATGACATGTTATTAATGGATAAGTCAAGGAAGGATTTTCCACCTACATATTTATTGGATTTGATATATGATCCCCTTAATTGAATGAGAATTGTCTCCCTAAATTCCATGGAAATGGTGTAATGACAATTTTACTTCAGATATCCAAAGAATGGTGTATCAGACATATAGGTTGATGAAACCTTCCTGAAACCATATTTATAAGATATTATTTAAAGGGATTATATTACACATTGAGTATTTATATGTGTTTGTCATTGTTGTTATTGTATGTTCTTTATCTTTGATACCCCAACTCATTGCTAGATAGTACTCCTGGAGTTTAGGGAAGCCCGCCGAATGCCAATGAGAATGAATCCTAGAGGGCCTCACACTAAGTGTTTTTATTTGACATTATAAAATTGTATTTGAATTTAATTAGTGGAATAAATATTATTCTCATGAGTGAGGAATAATTTTATTCATGTTACATTGGTCACATAAATTAAATAAATATTTATTCACTGGATTGTGAATAAAATATATTTATTTATTTTATTTATTATTTAATAAATATTAATAACTATTATTTGATTAAAATATTTATTTAAGATAATAAAATATTTATTCTAGTGTTCAATAAATTAATGTGGATTTCAAGTGAACCAAGATCGTGTCTGTTGATAAAATAATTATTTATGACAAAGTAAAAATTATTTAGCCATTTCGCACAAGTTTATGTACCACAAAATAATAATAATATTATTATTATTATTATGTGGCATAAGATTTCATTAATGTTTCTAATTATATTTAATTTATTTGGTGAAATTATTTTTTATAACCAAAATCTAGCTCTATAAATAGATGCCTATGTCCATTGTGTAAAGCATTAGAAACCAGTTCCAAGATTTGTAATAGAAAATTATGGTAGAAAACGATTTCTCTATTTAATAATCCACCTATCTCCCTCTCAAAATGAGAAACCCAAGAGATAATTTATTCAAGACTGAAGAATGAAAGATCAAAAATAATAAATAAAAGACATTCAACTCACCATGTTATAACCTAGAGAATGAGTGGCATTTCTCAGAGACCATTAGAGAACTTGTAGATAACTGCTAGAGGGATTCTACCCTTGGATCCTCACAAAATCAATGAAGGCAATAAGAATGGTCCTTTTAGATGATCAACAATCATTAATGAAGAAATTTCCAAATCCTAGATATTTATTTCATATTATATTAAATAAATAAATTATAATTTTTTCATGAAAGATAATCACTCTTATATTGGGGAAATTATTATTAAAATATATTTTAATGTATCACCTCCAATTCAACACTTCTGATGTTCTCAGAACCAAAAATTGGTATCAGATTTAGGTTACATTTAGATTTATAATTAATTATGTGATTTTTGATATATGAAAAATTGTTTTGAAATTTTAATTTAATGTTATTTATTCTTTAATATTATTTTAATTAACATGTTATCAACATTATAATCATGTTCGTTCAATGTTTAATTTTCATAGAGAATTAATAAGATATTAAGAATGACTGATGATACCATTGTTATGTTCAAAATCATTGGTCGATGAAGCTGGTTTACAAGGCGTGTGGAAGAAGAACACATTTTATACCCAGGTTCATTGTATCTAGATGGGACAATCAATTAAAAATATTTAGTGATTTTATATCACAACACATGTTTAATGGGCGAACCTGGAATGCATAAAGTAGATACATTGTGTTTACCTAGAATGTACACACTTTGTAGTCTGACCAAGACAAAATGCTAGAGCCACCTGCATGTGACATGGATATATGAAAAGTGAGGTATATGGAATGTAGTTGTATGTACACTCTATGTAGTCTCCAATTAATGGAAAAAAGAAAAAATTAGGTTATGTTTTAAAATTTTAGCATTAAAACCTTATTTTATTGATTAGAATATCGTTGTATGTTTGACAGTTTAATAATGGTTCTAAATAATTGTAAATGTTTAACTAATTTACTATAATAAATATTTCATTAGGGGTTATGCCATTTATTTTCCATAAATTACAAATTGATGGGTATCTCCACTTTTGTTTCGATAATCCTTAAGAAGGTAAAGAATTAATTAATTAATTAATTAATTAATATAAGTTCATTCATCATAATAAAAAATAAAGAATAATGAAAGTAATTCTAGCCAGATAGTTTTTTCATATTCATTTCATGTACGACTGAAAATGATATTTAACAATACCTATATATATGTTGGAATTTATTTAATTAAATTTATTGTGTGGATTTTCAATAATTTAATATCTAATAAAAATATGGAATGCTAGTTATCCCTCCCTCCATTATTATATAGGACATATGTGTCCAAGGTTATTTGTGTAATTATATTTAACCAAACCATTGATTTCCCTAAACTATGTCTGAGTAATAAATATTTGTAATTTATGGAGAATCCAAATGCATGTGGAGACAATTTAGGATGGAATCACAATGTTGCCAAATCTGTGTTACATCAGCAGACATGTGGAATGTTTTAGCTCATACCATGTCTGGTATAAAGTGTTTTTCCCCTAAGGTCATAGGTTATCATAATATTCGCTCGATAAATCAACCATTTGATAAGTTCATAACCGTGTCGTTTTATTAATTAATTATTTTTATGATTCATTAATATTTTATTCATTGATGCAAGACCACGATCACATAAATGAATTAATATGAAATTAATAAATATAATAATATTGATTATACGTAATTTTTAATACAAACATGGTTAATTAATTATGTATGCATACACTTAAATATTAACAAGACATGTAAATGATGAAACATGATAAAAATATATGCATACTAAAATAAAATAACTTAATCTAATGTTAAGTCATACTAAGACTTTCATTATTCTATTATTAATAAATCTCAATAGAACTTTGTGTTTGACCAAAACATTTCGGACACTTACAATTATAGGTGGAGTTATTATGATGGTTTTGAGTTGAAAATACCATTTTACCTCAAGGGGATTATCCCTTTTCATATTTTGTGTAATTTACATGCAAGTGTTGAGAAAATCTATGTCATTATTTTTGGATTGGGGAGATCACTCAACAGATCAAGGATCTGCAAGCCCATGGTTGGGAAATACTTTCCTACATAAATATCCTCAAAATAGCTTAACCAACCCCTATGTGTGTTATGTAAAGGGGAATATGTATCCTTACAACTATAATTTCCTGTAAACATTAAATTCTAGGCTCATTGGCGAGGGATATTGGGAATTGATAAAATGTTGGGAGAATAAATAAAATAAATTAATTTATTATTTCTAGTATAATTTGTAATCAAGAAATGTGATAATAATATAGACCTTATATTATATAATGAAATGAGAATATTGTCATCCACACTATCCATATGATAAATATTTTATAATGACAATATCCTCACTTGTAGTAACTTCCAGTAGTGGTTCATAATATTGCAGTTAATTTTATGCCACGAATGGAAATCATATGTTTTAGAATCCTCAATGCCTGATCCACCTGCTCAAGAGGAGTTTGAAGAATATTTCATAGTCTATGAAAACATTTGATTAATACAGTTTATGTTCAATGTTTGATTCTGTCATCTATGCATATTGAGCTAATGAACAGTCTTGAAAATATGGATGTGTATTGCATGATTCAGGACCTCAATGTTATTTATTAGAAGATAGATATATAGGAATGGTTTGAGATTTAAAATGAAATATATTAGAGTAAGCTTGGAGGGGGTGCCTCATTTGGGACTCATGTTTTTAGGATCATTGGCTACATTAAGTGCATAAATGCTCTAGGGTTTAAACTCCCCATAGAACTTGGCACTGATCTCATTCTGGAATCACACCCTCAATGATTCTTCTGTGTGGTTGTTAAATTTTATATGAACAACATTTTAAGGCTCTACACGATCTTATTATCCTTCTTCTATAAGTATATACATTCATGATTTGTGAAAATCCCTCTATCCTTATAGTGAATGAATAAAAAGGGAAGGAAAAGAGATTTAATCCAAATGATTCTTCAATCCATTTAATGAATAATATGATAAAAGGGTAAGTAAGAAAACAAGATGATGTATGTTTCTCATGCGGGAATAAGGTCCATTGGATGAAAAACTACACCAATCTAAATAATGATGGGGATGCTTCAAGATTAATATAACTATTATTAGTATGGTAATAAAATCTAAATATTGATAAATAAAATATTGATTTAATTATCATTTCAAAAAAGAAGGATATTATAGTTCTACCCCAATATCGACTTCTCATTCTCAAGAAGAATATCTTGTGGTCTTTTTCAAATAACTCAAGAAACTGATCTCAAATGTTAAAATCACATTTCCACATCTATTCATGGACCATTTTATTGAAACCAGACAAGTATTATCAATTTTCCTAGAGTCATCCCTCACTCTGATTAATATTCCACATTGGATACTCAGCAAAAAATAAAATAGGTTCCAAATCAACATCCTTTAAATCATTAATATACACTGGATTGGGCATATACCTTCAAAGTTCATAAATGTGGATCAAATCATGCATACCTCGATGGTGAGATTGGAGGTCCATATTATACGGTACTTCCCCAATCCACTGAGTGAGCCACTACTCAATATCTCACTAAAAGAACAACTAACTCTCACTCTCTTATATATTGGGGTTTTATTTCATCGTTTAATGATGTATTAATGGAAGGTAAGTTGGGAACATTACTCTTTAATTAAGTCGTGTCCATAAATGGATCACATATATTAGGAAAACAATAGCATTAAAACAAGGAATAAGATCAAATACATTTTCTAGTTTGTACCTCGTATAGTAACAATTTTCTTATCGACATCTTCATGTGCTTGATTCATAGCATAGAAATGGTATTCCCCATCTACTATCATATACCTATATCAATATTTTGATCTTTCGATGCCTCATTTACAACTAATAATGAATAATAGAAAATAAATTCCATAAATCAAGAAGAATAAGAAGATAAAATCATAGAAACTTGTCTTTAATCCATGAGATCCTAGGAATAGATCAACTTCATCATTTCTGAGATGTATTATTCTAAAAACAAATCCTTGGAGGTCATCCATGTAAGAGCATCTCATCTCTCAGCTTGAATCAAGGCAGTCTAGCATCTCTTGGATGGACCTTCGAACATAAATGTTTCCAGAATCACTCACCCATCATCATGGGTCTATACTACCTCAAAAATGATCTCAATATAGTATATCCAATCCTCTACATACAATCGGTCCCCAATACCATATAATTTCGGAGGATGAAAAAGCATAAAATACCTAGTAGGGTCAATCATAGTGCTTTGAATTTCTCCCCCATGTATTGTAACCAACTGAAAAAGTCCCGATTATATAGGCTCTAGAGTCTTGATTACTTGTGTTGGTACATGATCATGCTTGTGTATACACCCCTATGCTAGAGGTGGTGGAATGGGATCATACTAGGTTACTACAACTGGTAATTCCCTCAAATATCTCTAAGGAATCATCTCTCCAATAAAAGAATAATGAGGAACACAACAAGTCATAATAGTCTATGAAATCAAATACGGGTTTCTGAGGAGTGTACCCTTAACCCAAGGAATACCCCTACTAGAACAAACTCATGTTTTCATCCCTACATGTTAGTCAAAGTAATCATATATATACTAACACAATATAATTATATTTTCAACAAAAAAATTCCAAAACATATATATCACATAGCCAGTCAAAATAGATATATCATTCAGAGAAACTATCCTAAATAGATAACACAAATCATGCCATTTAATTAATGAATAACTATGCATCACAACAAGAGTTAAATATAAGGCATGTGAAACTACATCCCCAGTCATGATGCAAGAACATAAAATAAAACTCATAAATCACACATAACATCATATGTGTCACTCAATGTGAATCAATAGTAACAAAAAATCATAAATTCCAAAGTATGTGGAAACTAGGTGGTCTATTATACAATGATTTCTTGGAAATTTCATAGTTCACATTCATGTGTCCCAATTTCCTATAACATTTCTATCAGGTCCCAAAACAACATAACAGAAGAAATAAGTTAGTGGGTCATGATGATATGATACCATTTGGAAATATCCCAACCAAAACCATCATGTCTGAGTCAGAATGATATATAGCCTCATGTGCACCTCCCCATACAGAAGAGGTTTCTGACCAGATGTGAGGGTATCAAGTGAATAAATGGTGTGAATATACACTTTTTATCATGTTATAGGATTGATAATAATGAATAAAAAATTAATAAACAATCAGAGTAAATATGGAATCAAAATAATGACATACAATAAGACCTCACAAAGTGGTAATCATGTATAGTGTATAAAGAAGTAGAAAAATACAAGGCAAACGTAATTAAACATATATATGTGGGGGTACTCTTGTTTCTATCTCAGTCCACTCCAACTCCATGATCCACCACCCTACTGTCTTCTATAGGGACCATCCCTCCATCAGATCTATTTTCATGAAATCTATAAGTGCACCAAAATGCCAGAGTAGGGTGTTAGTATAAGACTTAATAAGCCAACACCAATGTGTACATAACCTAAGTGTACAAAATATATATAATAAGGAATATCATGACATAAGTAAATTCTCAGTAACCATACATTTTCCAAGTCATCGTGCAATAACCGAGCTACCACGAACCCTAGCCCCATCTACTTCAGCATGTTGTTGAAAAGAATGTCAAGTACACATGTATCTATTTCAAGGTCACATATATCACCCAACCCTTTTAGTGGTTGTTATAGGAACATCGTACATTCTTTCAGGTCTATCATTGATCTTATTATCCATTTAATCTCCCATAAACCAAATTCCTTGGAATCCATGACCAATATCGGCCAACAAGATACTTTTTACCCTCTATAGGGCTTGCCACATCTTCCTTTAAGTACTTTAGAACTATGTCGATATAGGTAACTGATCACTAGACCATATAACGCTCACCCTCAAGGCTCCACCCTTGTATCTTAGTATCCACAAGAAGTACACTATACTTTTCCCACTACTAGGGTAGTCATTCCCGCCATTAAGGACATTAGGAAAACCTTGAGGTTGGGTGTCTGAGGTGAACCAACCTGAAATTTTCCTAATTTCATTAAATATAGGCATAGATACCCCATATAGAGGGGAAAGAATATTGGATAGATATCAGAAACTAAAATACCAAAGTGGATCCTTGAGGATGTCAGTTACGTGGACCATTGGTCGGTTACCCATCCAGCCATAGTGTAAACATACTTAATGGTGGATGTGAAAACCCTTGTAGAGGTGAAATCTTAGTGGCTTTCTTGCCGATGTTGGTCAGGGATTCCTACGAACTTGGGTTTTGAGTGACTAAATGGATAATCAGTCCAAATATTGACCTGAATAAAGGTATGTTGTTCCGGTAATAACTACTGTAAGGGTTGGGTTATTTATGTTACCTTGATGGAGGAATGTGTTTTCTTTAATTTCTTAGCAGCAACGACCTAAAGTAGGAGGGGTTGGGATTCTTGGTGGCATGGACAGTGCATGATTACTCAGCACATGAATTTTTACTATGAATTTAATTAAATTATGAGATACACTATTATATATTTTTTTCACTTATTGTATGTACTCATTGGTGGTGTCCTACCAAGTCTTGTACCCACACCCTAATCAAGAATTTTGATGAACATATAGATTTGTAGGCAAGATATCTGATGGAGGGTAAGGTCCCTATTTCTTGCAGTTTAGCGATGGAGCGTGGAGCTAGAGCAGATCATGACAGAAACTACATTACCCTATAAATAATAGTTTATTTACTTATATGTTCTATTTTTGTAATGCTTTATACTCTAGATATGCTTACCACTATTGGAGAACTTATATGTATGTCATTATTCTGTTTTTTGTATTTACTCTTGTTGTTTATTATTATTTTATTCATTATTATAGATCATATGACATGATACAAATGGTGCTGTCTCCCAACAGTTTCACTTGAGACCCACACTATTGGTCGGCAACTTCTTGCGTATGGGGGGGGGGGTGGTGTATGAGTTGATGTAGCATTCTGGATCAGACCTGGTGGTTGGGGTTGGGATGTTATATCATGTGTGTTTGTTATCGAGTGCAATTTATCTATTTCAACAAATTGGGTATTAGATATAGCTTGTGGTGCTCACATATTTACTCAAATATAGGGACTAATTAGATTTAGAAAAAATGAATGATGGGAGGTAGATCTATGGGCATCCAATGAGCTCAACATACTATTTTAGAAATTTGGGACTACCACCTCACATTGAAAATAATAATAATCATAGTATTAAAGGGTTTCTATTATGTTCCTTCAGTTACCCAAAACATTATTTATGTATTCAGAGTAGATAGTGATGGATTCAATTTCAAATTTTGAAAAAAAATGTTGCTTCTTCAAAAAATATAGAATTTTTTATGGTAAGGTACATTTACCCAATAGTATTTAAGTGTAGGATTACATGAACCAGGTAATGGAAATCAATAAAAAAGTTACATTACATGACTCATAACATACCCATCTTTGGAATCACCAGTTAGGCCATGTAAATGAAACAAAACATGACAAAATTACATTAACATGGATATTTAGATTCTTTCGAACTAAAACCACCTGGTGTTTATCACACATATTTATAATGAGAATCGAACAAAGCATCATTTTGTGGGAAATGTTAAAGGGATAAAGATATTCTTGAATTATTTCATACAAATGTGTGTGGAATATTTTTTGTTGCAGTATGGAGTGGTTACTCATACTTAATATCTTTTACTAACGATTTCAGTAGATATGGATATATTTACATAATGAGGTATAATATGCATTCTTTTGATAAATTGAAGAATATATTAATGATTTTGAGAACCATCTTGGTATAAAAATTAAGAAACTAAACTCAGACCGTGGTGGATAATATCTTTATCTAGAATTCATTGATTGCTTATGGGATTTTGGGATCCTATTCCAAATCACTTATCCTTACACACCTCAGTGGAATGGTGAATGAAAAAGGAGGAACCACAACTTGTTGAACATAGTGAGATCAAGGATGAGTCATGTGAGTATTCCACTATCCTTTTGGTGATATGCATTAAAAACAACAACACACATACTAGAACAAGAACCATTAAAATTAAAAAATGTTATTCCATATTATTTTTGGAGTGGAAGAAAATCTATGTTATCCAATTTAAAATTTTGCGAAAGTGAATCATTTGTTAAGGCCTATTTAGGTAATAAACATTCACCTCGAGGAACAATGTGCACCTTTATAGGATACCCCAAGGAAACATGGGTATATTACCTATACAGACCATTGGAAAATGGTTATAGTAGAAGGACACCCCATATTCTTTGAGATAGATCACATCTCCAAAATGAAAATGGGATAAAGATAAACATCAATGAATCTAAGGCTCAAGGCATATAAGAGTTGGTACGGTATCAGATTCCACAAATCCCCATGGAAGAAGAAAATATTCTAGAGAAACAAGTACTATGTATAAGTATAAAAGAGTTTAGAGAACCATAAAATTATGGTTTTCAAGTAACTGTGTATGGTGACCCAATATTAGTGGATAATAATGATCATCTAACCTATAAGGAAGTTGTAAGTGGAACAAATATTTCCATGTAGATAGAACCCACGAATTTTGAAATGGATTCCTTATACCAAAAACATTTTGGGATTTTAGTATATCCTCCAGTTGATGTAAATCTCATTGGTTTCAAATTGGGAATCAAGAAAAAACAAGAAATAAAAGGGATTGTCAGTACCTATAGGTAATGACTGGTTGAAAAGGGATTAAAAACATAAAGTCATTGAATACGATGAATCATTTTCACATATTGAAATTATTCATTCCAAATTAATTTTACATTCCACTATAGATTTCCATGACTATGAGATTTTTCAAATGGACTTCAAAATATCCATCTTAATGGGATCCTTTAGGAAGATGTATATATGACCCTAAATGAAGGTTTTGGGACTCCAAATGTTTCTAATAAGACATTCAAGTTGAGAAAAATATATTAATGGATTAAATTAAGAATACAATTCATTGAACACTTGTTTTGAAGAATCCATAACTGAATTGGGTTTTATAAACATTGAATGTGGACCTTATGTCTACAAAAGATTAAGTGGGAGTGAAGTAATTTTCTTAATAGAATATTTGGATGAAATATTGCTTTTTTGGAAAATAAATACCATTCTTATAGTTTGTTAAAGAGGATTTGAATAAATTATTTCCCAAAAAATACTTTGGTGAGGTAGTATATATTCTTGGGATAAAGATCCATCTTGATAGATCCAAGAGGTTTCTCAAACTATGTCAACATACATTAGTTAACAAGATACGAAAGTGATTTCGTTTTGAACAATCCTACATGAGATTATTTCTTGCTTCACCTGGCATTCATCTTCCCACGAAAATGTTTCCTCATAGCCATGGAGAAAGAAAAATAATGGAATGCATTCCATATGCATCAATGATTGGGTTAGTCATGTATGATATGACATGTACTAGGCTAGATGTCTCCTATAAATCATGTTCAAAGGAATTTATCAAGCTTAGCTAGGTGACCCACATTGGATTGCAGTCAAGATTGTCCTTAATTATTTGATGTATATTAAGGATATTCTCCTGGTTTATGGAGGATATGAGAAACTATTTATGAATATATTTGTAGATTCTATTTTCCAAACTGATAAAAATATCATGAAGTCACAAATGGGATACATATACACTTTGAATATAGGTGTTGTGAGATAGAAGAGCTTATAGAATGTTGTGGTTGTAGATTCTATAGTAGAGTTTGGGTTTATTATGGCTTCTATGGTATCCAAAAAAGCAGTTTGGATGTGTAATTTAATCAGAGTTAGATGTGGTACCTAGAATTAAAGATATTATCCCACTCTATTGTGATAATACTACAATATTGGATCTTGCAAAATATCTAAGGCCACATCAATTAAAGAAGATCGTGATTTTTAAGTATCATCTCTTGAGTGAATTTCTTTAGAGAGGTGAGGTTATAGTGAGCAGTATTTCCCTAGAAGACAATATGGTGGACCCCTTGATTAAAGACTTGACTCATTATAAACATGAATATCATGTGATTTATAGAAGATTGAAAGTCATACCAAGTTTCCTATAGTTCATGTGGGAGTTCTTTAGAGTTGGTATCCTAGAATCAACTATTTTTACATTGATTACATGAATATTCGATGTATTAAATATTAATTAAAACATATTATTACATATTATTTTTTTTATACATGACATTAATGTAATAACATCCTAGATTATTTTTCTCATTGATAAATACATAGTAGTTCCCACTATGATGATAACCTTGAAGTGCTATAGAAATATTCTCAATATAGTTCTATAGTTGGATAAAATAATTTAATGGGACTCATATTATATAGATTGTCATGTGTTATTACTCGTAAGAAGAAGAGACTTATTGTCATGAATAATTCACTTGTAAATCTTCCTGATGAGAGATTATGAGAAAATCCCACCTAGTAGGAATTCATCTTGTTTTGGTGTCACCAGATATTCCTATCTATGAGTGTGTGTAATGGTCCTTAGACTATTAGATTATCCTTAATGCATGTCAAGACTCGCAAAAATTGATTTGTAGACAGAAATCATCATTCCATATGTTGGTGGGAAGTGGGGTATGTTGGGTGTGTCACAAATTTTATGTTATTAATGGATAATTCAAGGAATTATTTTTCCCTTCCATACTAATTGAATTTTATATCTTATCCCTATTATGGAAATAAAACTATCTCCCTAAATTTCATGGTTATGTTTTAATGATGACTTTATTTCAGATAGTCAAATAACGATGTATCTAGAATATAGGTTGATGACACCATCATGAAACCTTCTTGATTAGATATGGTGATAATGTATTACATTGCATAATGATCATTCACATGTGGTTTTCATCCTTGTGAATCTATGTTCTTTCTATTTGGTTCATTGACCCTTTGCTAGATAGTAATCTTGGTCTATAGGCAAGCCCACCTAATTCTAATGAGAAATAATCCAAGAGGGTCACACACTAAGTGTTTTTGTTGGTCTTGATGAAATTATATTTTAATTTAACCAATGGAATAAATATTCTTCTCAAGACTAAGGAATAATTTTATTCTTGTTGTATTGATCACATAAATAAAATAAATATTTATTCACTAGATTGTGAATTAAATATAATTATTTTCTATTAAATATTTAATAATTATTTATTTACTATTATGTGAATAAAATATTTTTTTAGAAAATAAAATATTTATTCGGGTGTTCGCAAAATTTAAGAGGAGTATAAATGGACTACGACCTTGTCCAGAGATAAAATAATTATTTATGATTTGGTAAATATTAATCATCTATTTTTTGAAAGTTGGTGCACTAAAAAAGAAAATATTATTATTATTATGTGTTATGTGATTTAATTAATGGATATAATTATATTTAATGGAATTTATGAATTTTAATTTTAAAACATAAAAATAATCTATATAAATAGATGGTTATGTCTATTGTGTAGAGCATTTAAATAAAATTCCATGTTTGTGAAAAGATAATTATTTCACACACAAAATTTTCTCACGACACATCCTCCTCTTTCCCTTGGAGGAACAAGAAACCCATGATATAATTTCTTCAATACTTAAGAATGAAGGATAAAGAATGAAAAAATCAATACATACAAATCTCTGCACCAGCACCTAGATAATGAGTGGAATTTATCAAAATCTATTGGGGCACATGTGGATCACTGTTAGAGGGATTCTACCCTTGGATCCTCACCAACATAGTGAATGATATATATAAGGGGATTTTTTGATGATAAAAAAAAAGAAAGTACATATGCCCAAGAATTTATTTATTCTGATATTAAGTAGATAAATTATAAATTTTATTTGAATGATCCTCACTCATTGTTTCAGGGAATGATTATTAAAATAAATTTTAATATATCACTCACAAACACATTTCTTCTGTTATTCCAAGAACCAAAAATATGGGTAGGGATTTTCTGAACTGCTGGGCTAAATCAGTGTGAATATGTGAAGAGATGTAGTTCTCATTTATAAGTGAGTTATTTGACACTCTTGTAAATACATAAGACATTAGATTATAATAAAGTCATATAAAAGTGGAAGTTACACCAAGGAAGCCCAAATTAGAAAATTAGTTATGTTTGGGTTAAAATACATTATCAAAAACTATATAGATAGTTTTTTTTGTTATTTTAACCTTTATCACATATAACCCCTTATTAACCCCTTTAACCTTTTGCATGTTAATAATTATTGCATATAATTACTATTTAATGTGAAAAAATGAAATTGGAATGAATACAAAAATTAGAAAATATGATTCCATATATGAAAATGATTTTAGCGAATTGAATTTCTATAAGTCGTATAAATTCAATATAATATTATCCTATAAAATACAATGAAAAAATTTATAAGAAAAATGAATTTTTATGAATAAAAATGAATTTAATACATTTTATTTCATGGAATAAAATATTAGATAGTTTTTAAAGTATCTTGGTAATATATAAAAATAACATTTCATTAAAATAATTCATATGTATAGATTAATTATATTTATTATGATAGTAACACATTACATGCATAATGCATTTCTTTATAAAAACACATAATTTTACCTTCAAATACTTTTTTAACTTCAAACCAGTTTAAAACCAATGAATTAATTTTATACATGTGTAAAATATTAGTTTTAATATTTTTAATGACTATAAAAAAATTTTATGTTACACGTATATGAAATATACAATGATCATAAATAGAATATATGAAAAAAATTCTTTAGGATCAATAGTATTCCCTAATGGTGTTTATTTTTTAAAAAAAAATTATTTACATAAAATATAATGAGCATCATTTTATAATTTATGTGGATTATTCAAATGATTTTGTTGTTCAATTATTTATAAGATATCAAACTCATTTATTAATTAAATATAAATATATTCTAAAATATCTATTTGTTTCACTCAATTCCTTAATACACACAACAAGCCAACCGTCTCCCTAACACTATATAAATTTTAACAAAAATCCTACCATATATCACATATATAATTTGGTAAAAAAAATTCCATCACATAAACATAAAACCTCAATTTTAAAAATGTTTTTGGGACCTCTCTATCATTTCACCATACTACCATGGTAGCCTTATCTTTACACCAGTCATATCATGAAACAACGGTTACCATAAGAAAATATTTACCTGATCATTCCCAGAGAAACCCATTTTATGATTGTTACATAAAATAAAATTAAGGGTTAAGTCCCTTATCTATTTATTGATAAAAACAAGGTGTCTCACAAATTTCAAATGGATTCCTATAATGTCCAAATTCAATTATGACCATCAATATAATTACACAAAAATACCATGACATGAATCAAAAATGTTATGGATATAAGATTTCTATACACTTTCACATCACATAAGAACCACTTATAGTCTTATACCTCATACGGTCCCTAGTGGATTAAAAGAAGGAAAAAACATGGAAAACCCCACATTCTAACAAGGATTCATATAGACAAACTCTATATCATTGATCATTATCGTAAAAATTTTCCTTGGATTCACATGACCCAAATAAATTTACCTACTCTTAAAATTTAAAAATCCATCCACAAAATGTCTCATATGGTTTCCATGCATGATTAATCTTTACCCATCCATAATATCAACATCAATATAGTTAGAATAGTCCATTCCAGCTGAGATTCTACAAATGTGGATTAAATATTCACTCTATTTTTTCACGATCAAATAGTGTCCAATTAACCCCCCTCAAAATGGTTAATAACTTCCGCAATTAATTATCAAAAATAATATATCAATGGGTGTGCACTATAGTGGTACCCTACTTTACAACTAGATTCATACCATTTTGAGTAATATTCTCTATTTCCTATACAAAATGGTCAAACCAAACAACATACCATGCCCCTCCTATATGTAAATTATATTCCCCACATGAATCATTTTCTATGATTTTATCGCATAAATACCAAATTTATCTTTTATACGTATACCTGCACTCAATGAAATATCAACATTTTTTAATTGCTATTACATGAACAAATAAACATGCTTATGATCTATATTGGCTTCCACTTTCCAAACTAATCCCACTCCTAAGATACCCATACCCAATACCACCCTCCTGAGTAATAAATGTATAATCAACATGCTTTTATACAAATATTTTTTACTCACAAATATCCATACATGGATGTATCCTCCATCCAATAGAGCCTTTTTTTGGTAAAGGGTTAAACAATTTTTAAATTCATATGGATCATCCTGGTAATTTCTTAAATGGTTTGGATTTTTCTTCGCTAAATTTTATGTAGATTTCCACTTATCCCCCTTTTAAAATTGTTTTTTAAAAGAAAAATTTATTTTTATAGAATATTTCGTCATTATTAAGATCATATTCCTAATCTAAAAACAATATCCCCTAAATTTAACACCATAAAAAGTTGTTCATATTACATTTATCTCACATAACATAAGTAATAGCATGCCATTAAGTCTGCCCTAGGGTTACCATATTAATATTTTATCACCATACCCTTCATAAACAGCTCACCCTAGATTTTTGGATGATAATAAATTAATTATCCAAAGTACTCATTTTCAAGTAGTAGAAATAAACCAATGACCATAACTGCATTCATGTATAATGTAACTCTACAACCCTCGTTATCTAGAGTTGATGTATTATTACATAACATTGCCATGATAAAAAGATATCAAGTCTCAAATGGCCGATTAGTTGAGTAGCCTCGGAACTACTAGATACATACATAAGATTTAATTGAAATTATCAAATGGAAAAGCAACAAAATTTTGTCCCCTTTGATCACACACATATCCCTTAGCCAATTCTTGATGGTTAATATTAATATTCATCTTCGCATCCTGGGGAAAATAAAATATAAGAAAGGGGTGAGCTTAGTTGCTCAGTAAGGATAACAATATATCATGATCTTTCATAAATAAGCATAACCATTTAAGTTAATTTATAAGACTAAAACACAAGCCTTTTAAACAGAAAATTCCACATAATATGGAAAATATAAATAAAATAATTCCATTTACTTATTCCAATAGATGTTCCACAAGTCGAATAATCTCGTATAATATAAATAGACAATTTCATAATAATGGAATGCATAATGTCGGACAACATAACAACACAGTCAAGGCCTTGTGCCAAGAATACAATAAGATTTTTTCAAGACCTTGTGCAAAGACAATAGTTTGTCTCATGAGACCTAACAATGCATCATGGATCTAAGGAGAGCTCCAAATGTCCTTTACTAAGTCCAATGCATTCCACATATAACAAGGTTGAAACATAACATAACATCCGTATTAAAACTGTCAAACAAAATGTTAATACTTTAACCATAAACCATGTATGGTATAAAAATAACAAATCTAAAGTCAAACATATCACAAAAACATTAATAAAATATGGAAGATTGTATCATAATATGTTAACATAAATCAAATGTAAAATCTATCAAAGGATGTTGATATAGATAAAATCAAAACTATTTGAGAGAAATATCTCTTTATATGTTGAAATCATTTAAAAGTCACGTAATTATAATAGAAAACATTTACTATGAAAATATTATTATAATATTGTCAGGGAAGCTTAGAAGGTCTTATAACAGTGGAAAATAGCCTCACCCACCGTATAAGTTAAAAACACATTCTTACCTTAATTCGATGAAAATGTCATAAAGTACCTTGTTTGGAAAATGATAGAATGGTTCAACTCATAAAAATTTGTAAAAATTCAAAAAAGGGAATAAATGACTTCAAAACATAGTCCAGTAAATAAAAAAAAATTATAAATAAAATTTTAAGATACATGGATGTGTATGATAAAGAGGTCTCAGTAGATACTCACGTATAAACAACCACAACTAATAATGAGATTATAAAATTAACTCTTGACTTGTAAATTTACTTGGTCAAGGGTATGTTAAAATTATTTATAATGGATAAACCATTAAATTATACAAGAAGCACATACATAAATATGATATCATATATGATCTTTTAATATTTCTTTGTCAATAATATTTCAATTGAATCCTTGTTTCAGGTGTTAACTAATTGATTTTTATTTACATTTTTTTGATTTATATGTAATGTTTGTAATGGATCAGATGTATTTGATTAATATAAAGAATGATATTAACTTCCTAAAAATTATGTTTTTAATTATAAAAAGAATTTTATTCTTCAATGATGGTGATGAGTAATTAATCACACAACATCCGTGGAGACAGAAATCGGTACGTACGCACGAGCGACAATATCGTTTTATTGGTGGTGAAATTGTATGTAATTGGATGGTATTTCATATATAAAGAATAATTAACATATTATATCTATTATTTAGATAAGTTATACTTATTATTATACCCATCCCAAAAATTATTTGTCGAATAACAAAATACAGCATGACATAGACACGATAAGGTATACGTATGCATGTATGGTGACATTGTCATTCATAGGATGGATAGAATAATGAATATGGTTGTTCTATATTAATAATAACATAATAGAATGTATAAGATACTAGATTTATTATTTTTATATGGAAACAACAATGAATGAAGAAGTGGAAGAAGAAAAGAACATTGAAAAAGGTGGTGAAATTATTACCCCTTATTCGGGTGCTTGCTTTTGGTTTGATTAAAAGGGATCCTTTGGGTGAATTATGATACATTTTAGGCATCTAGGATGAATTCTGGGTATTTGGGAGGTTTTTTGAGCAGGTTTTGGCTGATCCAAATGGATTTAGAGGTGTGATTTTGAGATACAGGGATGTGCCCTTTTATAAAAGAGGTGAGGGTCACTATAGGAAAAGTTGGAAATATTAATTTATTATACAGTCATATTCGGTTTATAATAGATCCAAAAATATTTTTCATTTTATAAGAATGGTATGGGTTTGAAAAATCTAAACCAATAGTTTTTATAAATGATTAGGTCACCATATTAACCTTATCTTTTAGATTTTACTTTTAGTTAAATAGTCAACTTTTACCATGTATTCTTGTATTATTAGAATAAATGCTTAATAATAGTACAATAAAAAGATTATAGAACCCAAAGTGGTTTATTATTGAAATATATTACCTTATATAACTCTTTTGTATGATCCTTATATTTTTATGAATATTATATCATTTAATAATATCATATTTGTTTTCAAAAAACATTAATGTCAATTTTTACACTATTTGGTATTTTGTTTTTTTGAAAGTCATAACAACATTACCACTTCAAAAATCATTTATTTAATAAACCCTAACCTGTCATATGAACCCATAAATTATATTAACGCATCAAAAGTCTCAGTTTGGATTTATTTTGATATTTATAATATTAATTATTTTAATAATTCATTAATAATGTAATTACTGCATCATCATTATGTCATAAATAAAAATAATTATATAATGTATAAAAATTATAAATATAATACCATTATGTAGGAATATCTTTATAATTCTAATGAATATATATAGTTTAATTTATCTTATTTATAACCCTATTTTAAAAATGGTTTAGTTATTAAACTTTGAATTTAACACTTTTAACTCTTCTTTAAATAAAATAATAATAATTATCCCTATCTAATCCAAGTTGACCAAAAGGATCATATTTTATTCCTAAGGTTGATTTTCATCGAAAAAAAAGTATCCAATGAAATTAGGATATGTGATAGGGTAATTATAACATAATTTTTACCATTAATTACACTATTTACTTTTAACCATGGTAAATAAAATCCAAAAGTTACTCTTCCCCAAAAATTATTTTAATTCTATTGAACACAATTTCGCATACTGATGTCAACTGTGTCCCTTATATTTTTGAAATTCAATTCATAGAAGTGGTAAAATTACATTTTAATCTAATTTTCTAAGGTTCCTAGAAGGTGGTTAAAAGACTTTAAAGATATCAATAAAATTTTATACATATATTTTTTTTAAATCTAATCCAATGAATTAAATTAAACTAATATAGGTATTCTGTATCTATTTTGACTTAAAATATATTTAAATAAAATAAATAATTATTTAAATAAAATGTTGGTTTTAAACAATAACGTAGTGTTTTCACTATTCCTAAAACATTGTTTGTTTTTAGAAAAACACCCCAAATTCAACCTAAGTTAATTATGAAATTAAAATCTAAAAATTTAATGAATTTTGAAAAATAAAATTTAGAAAATTTCAAAACATGCATATTATTATTCATAACTTCTTTTTTGATTAGTCGTGGTGTGATAAAACTCAAAGTTGAGTACGGCGCAAACCATTGCATTATTGAAAGAGAAACGTATCGTGGATGCTTGGGGTGTTACATTCTTCCCTCCATAAATTAATTTCTTCATTGATATTTCTATAATATTACTACATAAATAATTCTAGTGGTCATTCATCATAAGTTCCTCAGGTTCCCACGTTGCTTCTTCCATTTTATGGTTTCCCCATAGAACTTTTACCAAATGAGTTTTCTAGTTTCCCAAAAAATCGTTCTCTTGTGTCAATAATCTTGATAGGCTCATCACAATAAGACGAATTAGGTTCCAGTTATATTTATTCATAGTTAAGTACATGCATTGGATCCATCATGTATTTTCTCAACAATGATACATGGAACACATCATGAACTTTGGAGAAACTAGGAGGCATTTCAAAATGGTAAGCTAAAACACCAATTCATTCTAGATTTTCTAAAGGTCCAATTCACGTGGGACTCAATAAAACCTTCTTACTAAATTGTACGAAACCCTTCCATGGATATTCCTTCTAGAAAATATTATCTCCTACTTGAAATTACATATCATTCCTTCCGTTATCAGCATGGCTCTTTTTCCTAATTTTAGTTTCTTTGATGTGGGTTTTGATAATCTCTACCTTTTCCGTTTTTTCCTCTACATGTTCTGGGCCTATGAGTTTTCTTTCACCAACATCATCTCGAAAAGTTGGTGTGACACATCTCTTTCCATATAATGCTTCATATAGTGCCATATGAATACTTGAATGGATGCTATTGTTATAGAAAAATTTTACTAGAGGTAAATACTGATCCCACATACCATGAAATTCAATTGAGCAAGATCTCAACATTTCATCTAACGTTTGAATAAGGAATTCTATTTTTCCATCAATTTGAGGGTGGAAGGGAGTGCTTAAACGATGTTCAATATCTTGCTTTTTCTGAAGACGTTTCCAAATTCTTGATTTAAAATAGGTATCACGATCAAAAAAATCTATAGGAGTACACAATGATGTATTTCAACATCATTGATATATATTCTTCTAAAATGTTCAAGTGGTAAATCTTCTCTTATAGTATGAAAATGTACTGACTTGGTAAGATGGTCAATAATTTACCCATATTGCATCATTCCTTCTAGGATTCTTTGGTAGCCCCCTAACAATGTCCATAGTAATATCATCCCATTTCCACTCAGGTATGGAAGGAGGTTGCATGAATCCTCTATGATGTAGTTTCTGGACTTCACCTGTTGAAAAACAATACATCTTAACAAATAATCAGTAATCTATATCTTCATGATGTCCTCCATAAATGTTCCATCAAATCACTATTTTTTCTAAAAATCTATTTTAAGGGTTAGTAGTAATCGTACATTGAAAAAATAAATACAGTGAATCCATATTTCAAAATAAAATTTGAAATTTAATATTCAAAATTCAAAACTTTATCTCAACCAAACCACAAAGGTGAATGAAAGCCAAATATAATCAAAATTAAATGTTATACAAGACCTCACCCCAGTAGTCTGGAGCCACTCGCCTACTTCATAGATCATCACATTGCCTGCCATCATGGTTCCCCTTTTCCGTTACTACCATCCTTTCTCCACCAATTTCATCACTATCCTATCATCATACGAGCCACCAGAGACAACCGAATTCCAAAGTCACATCACCACTAGAGTCTACCAAAAACAGTATAGAACAACAAAACGAAACCCCACATACCATCAGATCCACAATATGAATGTTCCTGGAAAACCATGCCCCTCACACAAAAAAATCCCAGAGCCTCTGTTGATACCAACAAACCTGACCCACCTGGAAGGGGTAATGGATTTCAAAGCCACAGCAAAGTGGGAGCAGAAGAACCTCCATATAAATCCTTAAAGATACTTGAGGAAACAATGGAAAAATGTTTCCCCAGAACATCTAAAAAACTTGAAGTCAAGAAGGTAGTCGTCACCAACCAAGTCGAGCCCCCTGACACCTAGTTTCACCCAACAACACCATCCCAAAACCACCATCAACACCATCATATTGATCTGACTGAGATCGAGCATAAAGGTATGGGCATCAAGATGAGAGGAGGGCCTAAGGGTCAAGGTAAAGCCGCAAAAACTCACACAAGAACCATCCAAAACCACAATATATTCTTCATGTGACACCGAGATGGAGTTTATCACGAAGGGTTGGATGATAAGACTATAGGTGTGAGATACCGAAATCCATGAAACCCTAGAAAATGGACCACCAAAATGGATCCAGATGAACCAGAGTGGAGTGGGAGAAGAAGGTGAAGAAGGGGGAATTTACAACAGGTTTGAAACCATCTTCAACATTGTGCATTCTTAAATTGAGAGCAACAATAGAACACACCAAAAAACTATCATGCATATCTTCTTCATTCTGCTAAGATCCAGATAAACTCTCACATATCTCAAATCCGTAGATTGATATGACAAAAAACAAGGTTGTCCTTCATATTTACATAGAAGAGAATCTCATAATGACCAGAGATGTATCGATGAAATCATCCCCTCGCTGCTTGAAGTGATGACAGAAATTCATGTGCAAGAAGTGCCGAGGTGACACCTCCACACTTGAAGGTTGATATGAGAATCATCAAAAAATTATATTTTTAGATCAGGTTTGTTGGTAACACAATCCCTTCTCCCAAATTCCAATATTCCATCTTTATATACGAAGCCAATCAATCTCCCATCATTCAATGCATTAATTTTCTTTTGAACCTCCTTATCATTAGTCTGATAAATTTTTATCCATTCTATAAAAGATGGTTTGGAAAAAATTTGAAATAGTATTGATGATTAACCATCCATGATTATTCCCATATCCATCTTTACTAGATCCATGAACATAGGATCCCTTTAAATTATCATCATGTTAAAAAATCCATGGTTTTTTCTTCTCAATGCATCTTCCACCTTATTTTCATTCCCTGGGGGGTAGTGTATAGTGCATTCATAATCCTTGAGTAGCTCGAGCCATCACCTTTTCCTCATGATGAGTTATTTCTGTGAGAAAATATACTAAAAAGTCTTTTGATCAGTATATATGTCACATTTTTTCTCCATATATATAGTGTCTTTGTAACTTCAGAAATGATGATTACAGCTGCTAACATGAGATCATAGGAAGGATAGTTTTGTTCATGAATATTTAGCTTTCGTGATTAATATACAATAACTCTATCATTATATATAAGGACACAACCATGTTCTTTATTTGAAGAATCACTAAATATAACAAACCCATCATTCCCCGATGATAGAGTCAAGGTATGACCATTGACTAATCTTATCTTCAGTTCTTCAAAACATTCTTCACACTCTTTTATTCAAACAAATTTAACCTCTTTCCATGTGATCTTGGATAATGGGTTATCTAATTGGGAAAAATTCTAAATGATACTCTGATAATAAACAACCAAACCAATAAAAATAAGTACCTCATTTATATTGTTTTGTGCTAGACATTCTTGTATTGATCTTTTCCTGGAATGATTAAAATAGATTCCTTCCGTAGAGAAAATATGGAAATTAAATTAATCTCATAAATCCAGAATTACCACATTCTAAACATCCCATATAATTCATTTCTTCTAAGAGTCTTTAAAATTGTGTGCAACTAATTTTCCCGATAATCGTTGATTTGAAGTATACCATGATAACATCAATAAATTCTACTACAAAGTCATCAATATATTCCATGAAAACTCTATTAATTAGATACATGAAAATAGAGGGTTCATTAGTCAGTCCAAAAAACATTACTATCAAATCATAATGCCCATACCTAGTATGAAATACTGTCTTTAGAATGTCTTTCTTGTTCATGCACAACTAATAATACCTAGATCGAAGGCCAGTCATTGAAAAATATTGAGGTCGAAGAAGTTGATCTAAAAAAACATGAATTCATGGTTGGGGATACTTGTTCTTTATAGTTATAGCATTGCTCTCCCTTTAGTCACTACACAACCTCATAGATCCATCCTCCTTCTTAACAAAAAGAACATGGTCTCCCAATTGAGAAACATTAGCGAAGATAAATCATTTATTACTCAATTCCTCTTGTTGTTTATTTAGTTACACTAATTCCACTGTGGTCATTCTATAAGTGGTCTTCGATATGGGCCATGAACTAGGAAATAAGTCAATTGAATACACAATTTCTCATTTTGCATGATGTAAAGGTAAATCATATGGAAGCATATCTACATATTTTTTCACAATAGGTACATAATCTATTTGAACATTCCGTCCCTCAGCCATAGTTATTTCACTCTCTTCATCCCCAAAAATGTAATTTACCTAGGCTATTAGTAGTGGATATAAATGAGATGTATATGGTGATGTTTATACTCTAGTGATAAGGGATTCTTTATCATCATTAAAAATTTTATCCTTCTTCTTCTTATAATAAATTTTCGCGTCATGGTCCTCAATCCAATCCATACCATGGAAGATATCAAATTCAATAATGGTTATAAAAATAATATCAACAGATAAAGCACATTTATATGCCATAATAGTAACATATCGACGAAGCATTATTGCAATGATACTTCCCTTAAGAGTTTTTATTGAAAACTCTCTTGTTAAGTAAAATTGTAAATATATAATCTTCTTGGAAAACTGGGAAGATATGAAAGAATGTGATTTTCCTGAATCAAATAATGCATTGGCTAAAACTGATGAAATGATTAATGTACCTACCAACACATCATTAGGATCTTTAACTTCAGTAGTAGTGATAACAAAAGCAAGGCCTTTCTCCCTTTTCTTTTCTGAGGTATGTTTCTTGGAATCTTAAGACACTAATCTTCATAATTCCCCATTTAATTACAAATGTATCATTCAACATCTAATTCCAAATTCTTCCCCTTAAAATCACTTGCTTGGTGCCCTTTTTCTCCAAACTTGTAACCAAATCCCATTCCCTTTAGGTAAGTACCGGGGTATTTCTTCCCACATTTACTACATGATAAAAATTCATCTTTTCCCTTCTTATCCTAATTTCAATTTCCATAGTGTTCAGTATATCTCTTTTTCTCTTTATTTTATTTATAGTCGTAAGACATAGGGAATTCCTTTTATCTCTTAATAGAATATAAGACAATATCTTCATATGATGAGAAGAATTGTAAAATTAATGATTGATAGTGAAATGATTTTAACCCATAAATGATGTGATCAATATTACTCCTTGGGTTACATATATAATATACAAAATGACTTTCTATCCTATTAAAGTTTGCCTCATACTTTGTGACATTCTCATCCACCTTTTGCCTCAGACTCGGAAATCACCTTTCCATATGCTCTCAATGTTAACAAGGAATGTATTTTCCAAAGAAAAGAAATTTTTACTCTCTCCATTCCATATTTGATACTTCATCATCTTCCAAGGTGTATTGAACGAATGACCACCATTGATCTGCATCACCAATGAAGTGATAAACAGCTTTGACAACTTTTTACCTTCCGCTACTCCCCAAAGCATGAAATATTTTCTCTATGGAACTTTTCCATTTCTCAGATACAAATGGTGTTTTACTCCCATTGATTGTTGGTGGTTCATTACTCATCATGCGGTCCAATATTGATCCTCCATATTATGCATCAGGGTGCTCTATACAGGTAAGGTTATAATTCATAATCTGAGTGAGTTGTCCCAGTATGGTTATAAGTTATTCCACACCAGTTATATCATCAAATACACTATAAGTATGTTGAGTTGGAGTTCAATCTCTACATGTATTGCATGCGTTGACACGATTATCATTCCTTAAACTAGGCTCCATTTATATACAATGTAATACACTAGATTAGTTTAGGAATAACAATACATAATACCAAAACAGTAATATACATAACATAAATTGAAGAATTTATACAAACAATACATAATCATAAAAAAACTTCTTTGAGGATGTATTTACTCATAAATCCTTCATAATGGTTTGTAAAGAAAATGTGAATTATCCTAAGCATATCACCCAGGAGTGTCGTAACCAAGATTGCAGTAAGGCCCATTGTCGTGTACTAGGATACCCTGAATCATGCTTGAAATTCTTTATCGAATTTTTCACTCCTAGGTAAATTTGTTCCAGATATACATTAACCTGCTTCTATCCAGACATGGATGTATTTAATAGAAAATAAACAAAATCTCCACATTATCAAAATTATAGGGAGTTCTTCTATACTAATCCTAAAATCCTATCTTATGGTAGAATTCTCTACTCAGAGTTTTTCTAAATATAGTTTCAAAGGATTTTACTAAATTTTCTATGATACTAACTTTAATTCCCTGACCCTAGTTACCCAGAGTCAGTGCATTATTACAAAACATTGTCAAAATCCTAAGAGATGACGTGTCAAATGACTAATTAGTTTAGTAGACATGGAAGTACTTGATATAGAAATAAGTTTTACATTAAATTATGAAGTGAAAAAAATAATTGTGTACCCTTTGAACACACTCATATCCTATAGCTTATTCCTTAAGGTTGATCTTAATATACTTCTTCACATCTTGGAAAAAAACATTAGAAAGGGGTGAGCTCAGATGCATAGTAAGGGCAACAAAGAAACATTCATAAATAAGCATAATCATTTTTGGAAATGTATATGACTAAAAAACCATCCTTTTAAACATAAAATTCAGCATTATATGGAAATGATAAATCAAATAAAGACATTTAATTATTCACATGGTTATTGTACTGGTAGAATAATCACATGCAATATCAATAGACAATTTCATAACGATGGAATTCATAATATAGGAAACCATAACCACATAGTCAAGTGCTCGTAACAAGACTAGCATAATACTTTGTCATGGACTTGTGCTAATACAAGAGTTTCTCTCATGATACCTACCAATGCATCAAAGCACTATAGAGGGATACACCGGTCACTTACTACGTCCAATGCATTCCTCATATGAAAAGGTTGAAGCATAACATAAACATTCATATTAAAACTAGGAGACTGAATGTAATACCTTAACCATAAACCATTAATGGTATAAAATTAACACATCCACAGTCAAACATATCACAAATAATTCAATACAATATGGAAGATTGTATCATAATAAATCGACTTCATACAAATTTAAAATCTATCAAAGGATGTTGACATATATGGAATCAAGACTAATAGAGAGAAATATCTATTTCTATTTTGAAATCATTTAAAAGTCACATAATTATAAAAGAAACATTTATTTTGAAAATAGTATTATAATATTGTAAGGGAAGCTTTGAAGGCGTTATAATGGTGGAAAATAGCCACACCCGCAATAGTTGTTTACAAACAGTCTTACCATAATTTGTCGAAACGGTCCTAAAGTACCTTGTTTGGAAAATGATATAAATATTTAATTCAAAATATTTTATAAAAATTAAAACAATGGTATAAATTACATTAAACAATAGTCCAATAAATAATAAAAATGTTTTGATATTAATTTTTAAGAAACACGGTTGTGGATGATAAAGAGGTTACAGTAGATACTCACGTAAAAACAACCTCAGATAATGTGATTTTAAAATTAACCCTTTTCATGTATATTTACATGGTTGAGGGTAAGTTATCCTCCTATGTAATAGTTAAATCATTAAATTATACAAGAACCACATACATAAATGTTATATCATCTATGATCTTCTAATATTTATTTGTTAATAAAATTTCAGTAGTATCATTGCTTCAGGTGTTATGTAATTTGTTTCCCTTTATATGTTTTGTTATGTAAGTCATGATTTATTATGGATAGGATGTATTTGATTTATATGTTGAATGATATTATGTTCTTAAACATTATTTTTTAATTATAAAATGAAATTTATTCTTGAATGCTTACGATTTGGAATGAATCTCATCGTGTTCGTGGAGACGGTAATCCGTAAGTACGCATGAGCAAAAATATCATTTTATTGATGGTGTAATGGTTTGTAATTGGATGGTATATTATATATAAATAATCATTAACATATTATATTTATTATTTATGTCTATTTTAGTCCTTATTATTCCCATCCAATTAATGAAGTGTTGAATAACAAACTACACCACGACGTGGGGATGGTAAGTCGTACGTACACACGTATGGTGACTTTTTCATTCATAGGATGGATTGAATAATTAATATAGTTGTACCATATTCATAATAACATCACATTATTTATATTTTACTAGATATATTATTTTGGTATATAATTAACAAATAAATATAAAGTGGAAGAATAAAAGAACAATAAAAAAGTTGGTGAAATTATTACATCTACTTCAGGTGATTCCTTTTGATTTCATCAAAACAGCTCCTTAGGTTGCCTTTTGTTCAAATTTAGGCCTCTAGGTAGAAATGAGAGTAGTTGGGATGATATTTGAGCTGGATTTGGCCAATCCAAATGGCTTTGGAGGTGTGATTTTGAGAGAAGGGGATATAGCCTTTTATAAGAGAGGTGAGGGTCACTTTATTAAAATCTTAAAATATTAATTTATTTTGAAATGATATTCGGTTTACAATTTCTCCAAAATGATTTATTTTGCGAAAGGTTTGGGGAAGGATCGAAAAACTCTCAACCAATAGATTTTATATATGTTTAGGTTACCATATTAACCTTATCGTTTTTATTTAACTATTTGTTAAATAGTATAAATTTTACATAGTATTCTTGTATTATTATAATAAACTGTTAGTAAACATACTACAAAAATGAAAGAGAACCCAAAGTGGTTCATTATTGACATATATAACCTTATATAACTCCTTTGTTCAAGCCTTATATTTTTAGGAATATTATATCATTTAATAATATAGTATTTGTTTTAAAAACTCATTTATGTAAATATTAACACTATTTGGTATTTTTTTGTGAAAGTCATAACAACTTTATCACTTCAAAAAAATATTTATTTAATAAACCCTAAAATTTCATATAATAATATAAAATTAGTGGAATTCATCAAAAGTATCAATATACATTTATTTTGATATTTATAATATTGATTATTTTAACAATTCATTAATAAGGTAATTACTCAATCATCATTGTGTCATAAATAAATTTCATTATTTAATGTATAAAAATTATAACTAAAATTACATTATTTATGAAATCTTTTTATCTTTCTAATGAGTATTTATAGTCGAATTTATATTTTGTGTAACCCTATATTTTAAATGGTTTCTTTTTTAAACATTGAATTTAACACTATTAACTCTTCTTTAATTAAAATAATAATAAATGTCCTAATCTAATCCAAGTAGACCCAAAGGATCCTATATTATACAAAAAGATTATTTGGGTCGAAATAAACTTATCAAATAGACGTTGGACATTTTTTGGGTAATTATAAAATCAGTTTGACCTTTAATTTCCCTATTTACTTTTAACTGTGGTAAATAAAATCCTAACGTTACTATACAGAAAAAATTATTTCCATCCTTTTCAACCATGTTTTAACTAAAAATGTCAATCATGAATCTTAGATATCTAAAATTCAATTCATATAATAAATAAAATTATGTTTTATGCAAATTTTCTAATGTTCCTAGAATGTGGGTAAAAGACGATAAGAAGTTCAATAAAGTTTTATATATCTATCTTGCTATAATATGACTACAGATAATTTCATTGAACTAATATAGGTATTATGTATCTGTTTAGAATTAAAATAAATTTCAATAAAATAAATAATTATTTAAATAAAAATTCGGTTTAATACAATAACATAATGTTTTTTACTATTCAAAAAAACTTGAGTGTTTTCAGAAAAATACAAAAAATTCACCCAAAGTTAATTTTTGTATTCCAAATTAAAAAATGAAGTCCATTTTGAAAAAAAATTATAAAATTTCAAAGAGTGGGTATTAATATTCATAATGTCTAGTTTGATTGGTCAAGCTGTGCAAGAACTCGAAGTTACATACAACACAAGCTATTGCATTATTCAAAGAGAGACATACCGTTGAAGCTTTTTGTGTTACATATAATTCCCAAAATAAATTATAATGTAAAATGTTGTGTAACATATTGTTGAAACATTAAATAACCAAAATCATTCACATAACCAGTCTTTCAATCACATGAAACCAAACAAATACAGACATAGAAACACTCAAAAATACACACACACACACATCATATGAATCCTATATTCCATATAGGATTCATGAACACACACCCTCTTTCCACCCTGGACTACGAAAAACCACAAATCAAAAAAAATAAAAAAATCATGATTATAATGGATTACTCAACTATAAAAAATGAAAAAAGAATCCCATTGGAAAGCTAGATAGATTCCCATAATTGTGTTGGTGAAGCCCAAATATGGATTCCATCCAATGTTTTAACCCGTCCTATATATAGCTTCCATTTCCCAAAGAGTATTAAAATAATTATAGGCTTTGATACAACTATTTAATTCCCATTTCCATGTCCAACATATTAGGGCTATATTAAGAAGAAAAATTGTCTAGTAGAGCTAGTGAATTGGCCAGTTTAAAAAATTTAAAGAAGATAATTAAATTTGAGTTTACTGATTATTTATGTATTGAAATATGATTAACTATCGAGTATAATATAATAACTAATTGAATTACTGAAGAGGGATAGTACAATAATTTTCTAGTCTTTCTGATAAAAGGTACCCTACATATACTCATCACAACCCTCTACTGCTTGAGAGGTGTTACAAGAAGTTGATGACCAGAATTTTAAAAGGTGTATCACAACCCGATTACATCCAACCTTATCTAGAGGAGGAACATAGAAAATACAATATTATTGTGATTCAAAACCCAATTATAAAAATAAATTTTAATTAAGATTCCTAAATAAAATTTAATTTTTTTAATTGTAATATTACCCATTAAGATGTTTTATTGGGTGCGAAAACAAAAACAATTATAGTTTAATAAATGATATAACAATTAAGAGAATTAATAATATAATTACAGAGCTGTGATTGTAGAAGGTTATGTTGAACATATGTAACAAAAGAACTAGTTCCAATGTAATGGAACATTTTTTTGTCTCCAATGTAGGGAAGATCACACTAGTTTAGTTCTTCCATGATATATTTCCAATAGTTTGAAAAATTATTCACATAAGGAAGGATAATTATTTTAATGACTCAATGATGTGAAACCATTTTGTATTTTTCATATCAGTGTCTCGATACATATTATATATTTTCAGCTAAATTTAAATAATTTCTAATCATACACAATAAATTCTACAATGGTAAGCATAATTGAAAATAAAAACATTATTATTTCTAGAATAACATCTATTATCGTCATAACATTTAAATACATCAAAATACCCTAAAAATAATCAGTCAGAGAAATAACATATAACTAAAAATTTAATTTCACTCAATAAATTTTCAAAATAATAATACTTCATAAAACCATTCAATAAATATGAAAAAAGTATAAAAAAATTATAAACCATGCATTAGAAACATCAAAACAACATTGAATTTCATAATTAAAAAAATAATTAGAACCATACAAATCAGTTTAATCAAAAACCGATAATAAAATATCGAAAGGCCAAATGTAGATATATATATATATAACTTGTATATTCGACTATAGATCGTAATGTTTATTTTCTTAATCTTCAACTATGCTTTTAAAGTTAAACATGTATGTTTCATGTTGTATGATTCATAAAATCTAGGATTAGCTCATAAGGTTAAAGTCATAAGATATATATAATATAGGTTAATCTTTTAATGTTTAGAAATTCCACAAAAAAAATAGTATATAATGTTAATACAAACACAAGTAATGTTAAAATATACAAGCAAAATGTTAAGATAGAAATACAGTCACAAGGTTCAACAAAAAATGCAGTGTCATTATAAAATATTATATAAAATGTAATTTCCTAGTCACAATTGTTGTGTCACTGACAGGGGGAGGGATGAATCAGACATATATTTTTCTTTTATGTTTCATTACAAATGAAACAACCTTTTCATCCTTTTAAATATTTCATTCCATACTAAAAGCAATTCAAACATTCACCCATATGAACATAAGTGTTTATAAGGTTCACTATTAAACAATAATAGCTACACCCATTATGGTATGAAAATTATCTAATAACTTATAATATTTTTGAAAAAAAATAATTTTCTGTGGAATACACTTAGTAGTATATACCCTTACACTCATGTAGCTTTGTGACTAATAGCACACAACATGTGCTTCAAGTATCATGAATATGTAATAAATATTTTATGTGAAATCATGTAATAGTTATTCTTAATTAACTTTCAAAAATATGATCATTTAAAAAAACAATCACATTATTACCCAGATGCTCGTAAGAACATTTATAGAATTTATAATAAAACTCAGTAAAATTTTACAATTCGGCTCTCTCAGTGTGATTGGTCAATATAGAAAATATATTTCCAACAGAATACAGTTGGGAATATTCTAAACACATTCTTCTTTAGTCTAGAAATAAATATATGATTTTCCAAATCTGATAATACAAATAAATACGATAACTAGCTAACTATGATAATCAGTTTGAATATGATGATTGGATTAATATGTTGTAATCTTGTCTCTTAACCTTTCTCCGATGTTGGGATCAACTCTTTCAAGAAATATAATCCAGAAACCACTTCTTCAATCTATAATTTATTTATATTTCATTCTTCTTTCTTCCATTAGGGAATAATACCTTTTTCATAATGTATAATATGCTTTCCCTTTTATGCTCTCCCATAAAATGTTTTGGGTGGGATTCCTAAAAACTTTCCCACTCAATAAAATTTTCTAAATCTACATGTTCCACTAAATTTCAGGTGCATAATGACTTCATCAACTCTTCTATATACTTCATGAACCTTCTCAAATCTTCTAAAAACATTATCTTTGATGCATAATTTCATGAAAAACATTAGTTTGATTCTGATTTTCAATTAATATGTTCATTACAATCTGCCTCACTATGATGAAAGAAAATGTATAACAATGGATTCTTCTGATCATTTACACTTGGCCAAATAGAAAGAAACAAATGTAATTCCATCTATTTTAAATATTTTTTTTACATTTTTTATAATACTCCAACTATCTTTTCATATTTTCTATAAAAACATAAAATTTCATTGTTTTTCATTGGTCCCTAAAAATACAAAAAAAAAACAAGTTTTCCTTTGAATATTATTATGGAATATAGTGTTTGATAGACCGGTATTAGAAACGATTACATTAGAAACTACTTTATCTTTTAAATATAATACAAATAAATTTTCCTACATAAAAAATTACTACATTGATGAATATGATGACACGTTTAATCCGATGGATCAATATTAGTGGATTCTTTTTTCTGGAGTATTATTTTCAACAACATCAGTTTTTGAGAATTAAAATATTTACACTTTTTTTCAGACTGGGAACCATCACCTTTGTTATGATCATATTTCTCAACATTTAATCAAATATTTATTCATAAATATCATTACGATGATCTTGAGACTAGAATGCTTCGACCTCTCCAAAATTCATCTTCCTCAAAATATCAACAACTATCTTGGCTTCCTAAATGAATTTGAATATGTTAGGGATTAGCTTAAAAATCATATAAATTACCAATGAAATTATTGTGACATACCTATCGTTCATAAAAACATTCCTTCTCAACCTGAATATGATTAACATGATTACGATCATAATGTATATTATTGGAAGAAATGCTTTCCCCCTTTCTATCGTCAATACTTTATAATACATTTTACAACAAAATTAAGATTTATGTAAACTCTAATATAATAAAATCATTTTATAATTTTTATTAGAGTTTGGAAGGCTTTGATATAGTACCACATTATGATATTCCCTTGCATTCTAGACCCATGGTATGTCTGATGTACCATTTTATTTAGAAAATAAATTCCCAATATGATGGATTTAACTAAACATTGTGAGTCGAATTTTCATTAATATGATTTTTAGTATTATATTCACCAAATACAACATGAGGATATTTCTTTTCATATTATACATACATTATAATAAAAGAGATTACCAGAATACGATCATCATCCTTATCAACTAGGTCCTAAATATACCCCCATAGGATTTCGTTGTCCACTAAGGATCATACCTCATTGAACATTGTAACCTCACGCTATGGATAATGTATCAACAATTAAAATCCTACATATGTTATCTCATTTTAGAAAAAAAAATTATTTAAAGAAATTCCATGTTGTCCAAATGTAGTGATTATGAAAACAACCTTAGCTTTCTCCATCATCTTCCTTCCTCAGCTTTCCTCCGAAACTTTTCAAATTTCGTGGAATACAAAATTTTTCCCCTACCCCCACTCCAAAACATAGTTAGAATAGTTCACACACATACCAGTCTATATTCACAGGTTACCCAAAACCCCCCTTATAGATGCTTTCAATAAGGATAGATTTATGAAACAATTATCCCCCTTAACAAAACTATAATCATTTATGATGACATAAGAGAAAATAAACATACCTAAATCTTGAGGAGAAAGTGGTTACACCACCTAGTTCAACCACAATTTATAAAAATCTTATTTAATTAAGGTTTTTTGAAAATTTCCACAACTTGTTTTGATATAGGAAAATAATCTATCTACAGCTCATTCTTCTCAAAAACCTATTTGATTAAATGATATTTGATATCAATATGTTCTAAATAATAATGTTGTACCATATTCATGGTGAGGTTTATTTTATATTTATTATCAAAACCTAAGAGAAAGGGTATCTTTTATTAAACAAAAAAAATATTCTAACAAATTATTCATCCATATATGTTAGGGAGCTGCTTGAGTTGCAGAAACATAACGAGATTCTATTATATTGAGAGTTACTAAAATATTTTTCATTATATTTCATATAACACAACATTTCCCCAGAAAAAACACCATTGTATATGGATCTCCTGTCATAAACATTTCATATACAATTAACATCTAAATACAAAAACAAAACAATACTGTCTAAGCTAGCATACATGGTAACCAAAAATTTTGTGCCATTGATGTTTCTGAGAATTTTTTCATTAGAATGAAAATTTGATTCTTTATGAGAACTCTGAAATCATGAATAAAAGGTAATTGAATAAAATATTCTGGTCTTGAGGATGTCAAATATAAAAAACATACAATCTACATTCAAAACACTTCTTGGTCAATTTCCCTTCCTTCTCCACCATTAAACTACATTTTCAACTAAAATCGGTGTAGAAACATGTTTCGATTTTTACATACTGATGATTTTAATAAATTATTTATCATACGTTTCTTGAGAAAGAAAAATTTGTTTCTTCAATAGTAAATTTATAACCCAAAAAATTATTTCAGTTACCCCAGCATGGACATCTTAGAAAAATTATTCTATTTTTTAGAAAATCATTCACAAGGTCTTTCATCATTCCCAGCAAAGATAATGTCATCAAATTAAGCAGTTACCATAACAGAAAAATCTTGAATTTCATTGTTGTAATGATTTCTAACAACACTTTATTTTTTGAGACTCATCTTCCATGATCAAGGAAAACCATTCCCCCTGAGATTTATTTTATGTCATATATGGAATTTTTCAATTTTCACACATATCAATAATTTTTCCCAACAACAAATCCACATGGTTGTTCAATATAACCGTCCTAAACAAGATCCCCATTTAAAAATTACAAATTCACATCCATTTCAAAGATTGTGTTACTTAGTTGTGATGTAATATCAAGCAAAATCGGATTTTTCTGACCCTTCTACAAGAGAAAAAGTTCCATTAAAATAAACACCTTCAATATATGAGTAACCTTTCCATAATAATTTTTATTTTTTTTCATATCACTTCACCTTCTTTGGTAATCTTTTTCCAGATTACCTACTTTATAGCAATAAAATATTCATTTTATGGTTTAGTTATGACTTCCAATGTATCATTATTTTTAATCTTATTCATCTCATCATTCATGGCCTGAACCTATTCCAAATACTCAAAATCGTTTTTCACCTAAGTTGGCTCATCTTTTGAATACAATTAAGTATGTGTAATATCCTTTTATGTGTTTCTTGATTGATCTTTTTTTTGATCACCAGTAATGTAATGATAATACACTTGGTTCCTCAACCTATAATTTAATTTGGAGTATATTCCTCATCAATGGAAATATCTGAGTCTAATTCATATTCTTAAGTAGGATTACAATTTTCTGTGTCCGTATAAAAATTGTTAAGAAAAGATCCCATATCATGTTCAAATTCTTTATCTTCATGAGTTGATTTATCTTATTTAGTCTTTTCCATAACATTTACATCAAAAAATTCAACAGTTCATCATTTTTCTTTGTTGAAACATCTATATCCACTTACATCCATATAATAGTTAAGTAAAATTCCATCTTCTTGTTTCTGCTCATACATTCCACGATTTACACCATTCTTATTTATAATTCATCAACTCTTGAAAACAATTAATGATTTCAAACGTGTATTTTTTATATAAACAATTTTATATGGAGTAATATCTACACATATCCTATTGAAAAATCAGTTTTGGATATATATATCCATACTCATGGCTTTCCTCTCACAGTAATGATAAAGACCATGCACAAGTGACATTATTCTCCTAATTTCCACCAAACTTCTATTATTCCTTTCCAAAACCATATTTCATTGAGGGGTGTATGTGGAACTATACTTATACTGAATTAAATTATTCTTAAGATATAATCCAAATTCTTTATCTTTACAATCATTACCATTATCAGTTTTCATCTTTTTCCCTAAATACTTTCATTCATTCTCAGCATTCCTCCTAAAACCTTTAAATTTGTTAAAGCATCTAACTTATGTTTCAAATACATAACACAAGTAATGTGAGTAATCTCATAAATGAATTTGATTATGTACTTATCTAAATTTGATTATTGATTTTTCATTGGCATATATACAAAAAATGAATAAGTTATAGGGGTTGTTTTCATCAAATCTCAATATTCTTGGGCACTGATTTTGTGATATTTCCTATCTCACAAATACTGCAACACTGATCCCTTATTCTTGGAAAATAAGGAATATAATGACCACTATTTAACTTTGATAGCTTTATCATGGTTATTTTATGCATGTGTCTCGTACATTTATGAAAAAAGGGTTCTCTTCCACCATTTCCACGTTATAATTGTTTTATATTTCTCCAACCTTAAATTAATTCCCTTTTATATGTTGGACTCTTCTAACTATCATTCCATATTCCTCACCGTTCACAACAAACACATATTTTTTAAAAATATCATTATTAACCTCATCAAAAGGTAGTGAAACTCGTAGAATGTTGGGCTTCAACCCATCATCATATTAAGATTTCTTAGATTTAAACATTTCATTACCAAAAATGGTTTATAGAACACCTTTGATTCCCAGGGATTCATCATTACAAGATGTCACTATTCTATTATTATAGCCCTTAACATTCTTCTAAAACATGTAATCTCTTATCATACGAGAAGAACAACCACTTTCCATAATCAAAGTTCATTCTCCTTTTTTTCATTCAGGGAAATATATACAACAGGAGATTTTTCTTACTTCATCTATGGCTTTGGAGAATTGTTAAAAAACATTTTTTACATGTAAAATTATAATATAACCCATTGCAAAATGTCTAGGATGTTCATATCCTTCACAGATAGGTTCTTGGGTTTCTTACGTATTAAATCATTTCACACCAACCTTCTCTAGTTTCTTCCATTGAGGAGATTTACTCCCCCTTAAAAATTGCCTTCTATAATTTATGGAGTAATAGTAATTGTTTTGGTTAAACCAACACATATTTTCTATGTGCCCAAATAAAACATAAGACCAGTAGTATCCCCAAAAAGAATATTTTTCTCTGAAACTTCCATACTGACTAGAGTTACAAAATTTTTTCCCTTAAATATCTTTATCATACTTATGGGCCATTATGTTACCTATTATAATATTCTTTTTAATATCAATTTTTTTCACTCTTATCAAAACCATATGTAATAGAACCATTTTCGTAATCAGAATGTTTAAAAACATTTTCAAACTCTAAGGTATCAAAAACTTCTAAATGATCCACTTTTTTAATCTTGGTCTTGTATATGAATTTCATATATTTCTTCCTTTCAGAAAAATCATTAGATTACTTATCGACCATTTAAGGTAACTTTTGTTGGTCCTTCTCATGTATCTTCTCACACTAACTTTCACTAATTCTAGAGATAGATTCTTTGAAACATGAAAATTTCTATTCAACATTGGAAATTTTTTGTTTAAAAATTTATATGATTTATTTTTTTTCCTTCACATTCACTTCTATATGATCTTTATGATTCTTTTCTTACTTTATATATTGTTTCAAATCATCAATCGCTTCTATCATATTGAATTTATCGTCAGAGAAACATTTTTGATTTATTTGTTAGGAACATTAGTTTTTTTATATTTCCTGATTTATTTATATTTCATTCTAAAAATTATCAGGAATTCATTCAATTATTCCTTAATATGATATTCTAAAAATTATTATTCATTTTTAAAACTACTACTTCTGAACATTTCACTACTCATTGTTGTTATAAAATTATTTTCACCCACATAATCAATATATTTTTCGGATTCATCATCAATGTATCCTTCATCATTGTTTTTAGATAAAAAACATCTTCAATTGGATTTGAAGAACTTTTTATCATTACTTTATGAAAAATATTTCTCTTTATCCACCAATTTCTTTCATAATCATCTTGGACTTATTTCCCCTTCATCACTATTCCCTCCATTCATTTTATGAAGAAAATTAGCTGAAAAGTTCCTAATGTCTCCACATTTAAAGCATATCAAGTGAATATTCCATTTTTATGAACATAAACCTCTTCTAACATTATAATGAAACAATGTTAAACAATCATCAATATTTTTACATATATCATTTTTAGAATCAAATTCACCATCATCTTATTCAATAAAATTATTCTTTGAATTCTCATCATTGGAAGACATAAATTATATTTCTCTATCAAAATTTTGTTTTGTTTGTCGTAGCTTCATCCTTTCTTATTTAATAAGTGATTAGAGTGAAATGAAAACCATCCATAGTTAATGTTTTAGGATATTTATCTTCTAATCAAGAAAGAATATCATCAAAATTATCAGGTAGGATTATTAATATATTTTTAAAAAAATTAAAATATTCAAACATTTCAACATGAAATATGATTGTCGTCAAAATTTCATTTACCCTGGTAAATAATTCACTAATAGATTAATACTCACCCATTTTCAAATATTCATACTTCAACCACCACAATTTCTTTCCTTCATCACTTTTTTATTGCCTTCGAATATATTTTTCAACTATTCCCATATACCTTTGGATATAGAAACACCCTTCAAACATAAATTTGTTTTTTTAGAATGTGATGGTAGAAAAACATTCAGGCCCTTACATCATTATAAATATTCTTCTTATCATTAGATATAAGAGGACATTTATCATTAATATGAGGAATCCCATCTATTTTAGCTTCAAGAAGATCATATCCAACAGACATGAGACAATACAAGATTATATATTTCCAGATATGATAGTTCATACCATTAATAATGGAAATACCTTTACTATTGACACAATATAGAATCTCCATCAAATTTTCTTCCAAAATTATAAAAAAAATAAATGATTGGAACCTTCATTCTGATTCCAATTTTAGTTTCCCAGTGATGATAATTATATCACTAAGATGGGTAGGGAATAATAAGTGATATCTTTTACTTTTATGTATCCTCACTAATGAAATAACCTTTGAATACTATTACATATTTTTTTCCATGTGATAAAAAATTAAAACACATATCCATAGGAACACTAGATTTAACAAAGTTCACTATTCATTAAGAATAGATATGTCCTTAGTAGGGTTTGGAAATGATATGATACCACACAATCCACTAGAAAAAAATACTTTTGTGTAGAATACAATTCATAGGATTGGCCCTTCCACTCATGTAGCTCTATAGTCAATACAATAGAGCATGTGCTTAAAATGGCATAAATATGTAATACAACGTTTTTTAACAAATAGGTTATGGTACTTGTCAACCAAATTTCACAAATATGATATTTTAATAAAATATGGACTTCCTTACCAAAAATAAGATAAGAAATTTTATGGAATATTTAATGAATCCTAGTTTGATTTTGTAGTCTGATTCCCCCAATTTGATTTCTCAATGTGGAATATAGAACTCTATCAGAATATGGTAGATAAAATTTCAAAAATCATATTCATCAGTCCAAAAATCCCAATATGATTTTCCTAGTCCAATAATCCTCCTAAATACAATGACTACCTGACTACGATAATCATCTTCAATACAATGATTAGCAGAATACATTGAAATATTGTCTCTTCTTCTTTCTCTTATATGTGGCATGACTTTTTCAAAAAAGAAAATTTTGAATACTATTCTTCTCTATAGAATTTATTCAATGATATACATTCTCTCTTCCATTAGTGAATAATATATCTTAGAGGAAGTGAAAATTAATTTCCCTTTTGTACATTCCCCTAAATAGATTTATTGGGGTTCGTAAAACATTTCTCGGCTGATCAATATTTTCAAATCTACATGTTTCTTTGAATTTCATGTGCATCTTGAATAAATCAAATCTTCTCAGCACTTCTCAGACATTCTTGAATACCATAAAAACATCAAATCTATTTTAGAATTTCAATAAAAACCTCAGTTTGATTCTAATTTACTATTCTAATTTTCATTTCAATCATCCTCATTATGATGAAAGAAAATGTAAAATAATATATTATTCATATCCTATATTTATTGACCATTTGAATGAAATATAATGTAATTCAACGCATAAAAATTGGTTGTATTAATTTTTTTTATTAATATATGACTTTATTTTTGTATTTTCCATAATAACTTCAAATTATTTTCTTTATCATTGGTCGAAATATCTCCAAATGAAAAAAATGCAGATTTGATGATTATGATGGCATAAAAAGTCCGATGGATGGGTAATAGAAGCTTAGAATTCAGAAAATTCATTCTATTTTGAATATGATATTATTTAATTTTCCCATACAAAAAATTCTACCTTTTATGAATACAATGACACACTAAAAATAATGGATTAGTATCAGTGGATTCATTTCATTTTGAATATTATGATCACCAAATTCATTCTTCAAGGATTAAAATATTTTTTCTGTTGTTATGAAAAAAACCATCACATTCGGTATGATCATTTTCTTCATCCTTTAAAAAACACTTCATTCAAAAAGATCATTATGATGATCATGATATTAGAAATATTTGGCTTTAAAAACATTCTTCTTCTATACACTTTTAGCTAATATCATGAATTCCTTAATTCTTTTGAATACATTGAAGATCAGCTTCATAATCGTCTAACATTCCAAGGAGGGTGTTGTGACTTCTTTATATTTCTTCATTTGTTTCTTTCCTTATCTTCTTGAATATGATTGAAATGATTAAAATTAGACTTAATACGATTGAAAGAAATATTTTCTCTCAATTTATTTCATTATTCTAGATTCAGAAGTGTTACAAATAACTTATGATTTATGAAAACAATATGATCAGAATAGCATCGTCACATTTATATTAGAGTCTGTAAGACTCTGATGTATCACCTAATTACAATATTCTCTTCCATTCCAAACATGACATATATCTGATGATCCATTTAATTTAGAAACAAATTTCCAATACAATGGACTTTCATAACTATTGTGAGTCTGATTATATTGAATACGATGGTATGTCTGATTTTCCCCCAATTAAAAGTGAGGTGATTTATTTTCTTCTTAAACTTCCTAGAAAAAAAAATTACCAGTATACGTTCAACATCATTATCAACATGGTCTTAACATAAAAACAGCACACTCTATTATTAATCATAACAATGTCTATTTAAAAAATAAGTAACAAATGTTGTGTGGAATTATAAATTTATAATTAATGAATGTGTGAATAATTATACTTTTTTCTTCTATAAGAAATTCAAGAATTAAAATAATGAAATCCATTACACTTTAAAAATCTAATGTTTTGGGGGAATAATATGATGAATTTATTTGCAATAATATTTTGGTAATTATAAAAACAGAAATAAATATAGAGGTTATGATATTGTTAAACAATTTCAATACTTTTGATAATTGATAAGAAAAAAATTATTTTAAAAAATTACCCCCTTTTAGAAATTTTTATATAATGCTAATAGAATTAAATATTTAAATTTTTATCCATATTTTGAACATATAAAGAAGATCAAATTTTGAAAAATTAGTAATTTCGACATAATTTTTTGTATATAAAATGAAGAACAAATAAGTAATGTTTAATATGAATAATTTTTAATTTGTTTTTAGATGTTTAATAAAAAAATTTTATTTTTATTTTTTAAAAAAATTCAAAATATCCCAAAAATTATATCTGAATTAATAATTAAAGTAAAAAAATAAATTATTAATTATTAATATAAAATATCTCAATAAATTTCAGCCTCGTTTTCTTCATTAAAGAAAAACAACATAAATAATATAATATAGAGATTTCTGAACTTTTCTGTATAATGATGTGAGAAACTCTTCTAATTTTTTTTAGAATTATATAAGGATCCATGATACATGATAATTTATCCAAAAAATTATATAATTTTTTACATTGAACTAAACATTTTCCAATATTATTTTTATCACATAATAAAATATAATTAAAATTCTTACTAAGAAAATAAAATAGACTTAACAATGGTTTTAATAGACTCACTTGCATCAGGTCACAACAATCGTGAAATCCTAGCTAATATATTTGAATATTATATAGATTTTGAAGGGTAAATAATACTATTCCTCAATAAGACACTTAGCTCTACATAAAACAATTTTATTTCATAAACATGTTTTAAAAAATTGATATATAATTCATTCATATTTGAATATATTGACTTCATATTTCCATAATACCAAATTCAGACATATTTTTTTCTCAATTTTGGTATAATATAAGGGTTTACTAAAGATACCATCCAATTTAGTATCAATTGAATCAAATTCTAAAACAATATCACCCTTATTAATGTAGACCCAAATAAAATGAAATCAAATATCTACATATCCAGTTATTTAGTGTTATAATGGTTTCATTGAAATAAAAAAAAGAAATGTTATTACAAAAAAATAAGTTTCTTATTAAAAATAAAAATAAATCACTAATGGTTTTTTTAATCTATTAACATTGACCATAACCAATAGAAGTGACAACATTTTCAACATCAATTATTGATAATGTAACTGTTAATTTCTTTATTGATCCTTAAGAAATATAAATTAATTATTTAAAATGAAGCACGTATGGTGTACTTTTTCAATCAATTCTACATCCTCCAAAATCATAATAAGATTATTTAAAAAATAAAAATAGTTCTGTAAAAATTGAAATAAAAAAAACATATAGTTCGTTTAATATATCTAATGATAATTATTGATAAATTTAAGGGAGATTATTTATAATCATCCTAAAATCTAGCCCACATACATTCATAAAAAATATTTTTTTGGTTAAAATCATTTTAATAAAGTAAACTACCTATCATTCCTCTAAAAATAATTACAATAACTGGTTTTAAAAATTCATCCATATCCATTTTAGAATTATAATTAATAGGTGTTTTAAAATTTTTATATGAATTATGTCAAAATATTTTACGAAACACATTAACATACATATATTTAATAAAAAATCATCCATTATTTCTTTTATAAATTTTATGACCTAAGAAATAACTTAATTCTCCAATAAGACTCATTAAAAATCACAAAACATTAAAATAAAAAATTAATCAAAAATAAATTCATTACTTATAACAAAAAAATATCATCAACATAAATATGTTCAATTAAAATCTCAATTGATATTTTTTTAATAAAATTTTCGGATTTACTTTACCATTTAAAACCATTGTAAAAAAACTAAAACATCCTTTTGTAAAGGGAATAAAATCATATTTATGTCAATATAAATTTATGGATGTCATGGATATATAATGTTGAATTTTATCTTGTTCAAAACCTAGTTGTTGGTAAGAATAAACCTATTCATATATTAAAGAATTATTGAAAAAACTATTAAAATATATTTGACATAAATTGTATATTTGAAATAAATTTAAAATATATTAAAATTATAATAGATTCCATCATACAAATAGGTAATAAAGAGTTATTAAGATCTATAAATTCTTTATAAAAATAGGATTGAGTAACTAATCTTTCCTTATTATTCAAAATTTGTCTACATCCATCAAATTTGTATCAAAAAATAAATTTACTTACAGTAACATATTTATCTTTAGGGGGGACAACCAAATACCAAACTTATATTATAAATAATTAATTATGTTTATCTTCCATGTTAGTAATCCTATAAATATTTTATAATGATTCATTAATATAATTGGAAACAAAAGAAAAATCAACAATGAAATTTAGAATAGACCTCATAGTTTTAATTCTTGAATAAATGTTACCAATAAATTTATTAATAGGGTGATATTTATGAGGTTATCAAAAAATAGGATAATATTGAAAGTTGTTATTCTTCCCCTCAATGGATATAATATTTGTTGGTTAGTGTTCTCTAAAATCAAAGTTCCTATATTCTTCTTAAAAAATCTATAATAAAAAAAATTTCACAGTATTTTTCGAAAATTAATTTTGAATTGATTGTTAAAAAATCATAGTTAGATTATTATAAATTTTATAGCCATTAATGGTTTAATAATATACTAGTAAAATTAATTTTCCATATTTTTTTATCAAATTTATCTAAATTATATTTAGTAATAAGTGTAAAATATATATTAATGTAGAATCTAAAATAAGTCACCTTATATTTCATCCATTTAATATTTCCCTAAAGTATTATTTTAATTTTATAACAATAAATAAATTTCAAAATATAACAATTAGTAAAATTAAATTTAAAGAAAACAATTTAGGTAAATTATGTTCACCTTACATAGTTTTATAAATTTCAATAAATGTTCGATCATTTCATTCATAAACACTATTTTTCATGGATTTTATAGTTGTTAAAAAATATTGTAATTAAAAATTGTTTTCTAAAAAATATTAAATCACTTGTTTTTCAAAATAATCTCCCAGAACACTGTGAATAATAGTAATCACGGATCATTTTTCATTTTTTATTAAATTATAAAATGTGGTAAATCTTGAAAACGTTTCATTTTTATGTGAGATAATTAAATGTAACGCCCCAAACCTAGTTTCCCAGAGTCGGTGCATTATTACATAATATTGGCATGATCACAAGAAAGATCAAATCTCAAAAGACTGATTGGTTTAGTAGCCTTGGAAACACTAGATATATTAATAAGTCTTACATTACATCATAAAATGAAATACTACTACAACAACTTATTGTCTCCATAATCCACACTCATATCCCCACATACTATCCCTGCAGGTCATTCATAACTTACTTCTTCACATCCTGGGAAAAATAAAACATAAAAAAGGGGTGAGCTCAAATGCCCAGTAAGGATAACAATATAGCGGAAAATTTCAAAAATAAGCATAAATATTTAAGGCAATGTATAACTAAAACAAAAGCCTTTCAAAATTGAACTTTCAACATAGTATGGAATAAATAAAATGAAATAATGCCATTTACTTATTCACATGGATATTCTACTAATCGAATAATCACATGAAAAATCAATAACCACTTTCATAATGATGGAATGATAATGCCAGACTATCATAACCACATAGCCAAGGCCTCGTGCCAAGACTACAAATAAGATTTTGTCAAGGCCTTGTGCCAAGACACTAGTTTGTCTCATGAGACCTACCGATGCATCGAGGAGCTATAGAGGGCTCCACCCGTCACATATTATGTCCAATGCATTCCCATATGAAAAGGTTTAAACATAACATAAACATTCGTATTAAAACTAGCATACGAAATGTCAATAATTTCACCATAAACTATGAATGGTATAAAAATAGCACATCCACAGTCAAACATATCACAAAACCTTCAATAAAATATAGAAGTTTTGTATCATAATAAATCAACATCAAATAATCTTAAAATCCATCAAAGGATGTAGACATAGATGAAATCAAAATTCTTTTTAAAGAAATATCTCCTTTTAGTATTAAATCATTTAAGATCCATATAAAATAAAACATTTTCTTTTAAAATATTCTTATAAGATTTTAAGGGAAGCTTTGAAGATTTTATAATGGCGGAAAATAGGCGCACCCTCCGTATTAGTTAAAAAAACATTCTTACCTTAATTCTGTCGAAAAGGTTAAAAAGGACCTCGTTTTGAAAACGACAGAAAGATTCCTTTATAAAACTCTTATAAAAAGTCAAACAAGGGTATAAATGACTTTAACCCATATTCTTGTAGATAATAAATATGTTTTGAAATACATTTCAAAGAAACATGGATGTGGATGATAAAGAAATCCCAGTAGATTATTACGTATAAACAACTACGGATAATGAAGAGATTGTGAAATAACCCATACCTTGTACTTTTACATGGTTGGGGTAGGTTAACCTCCTGTATAATGGTGAAATAATTGTTATTAAATTATACAAGAATCATATATATTAATATGATATCATATATGATCTTTTAACATTGATTTGTTAATAATATCTCAGAATTATCGTCGTTTCGGGTGTTAACTTACTCATTTTATTTTATATGTTTTGTTACATAAGCCATGTTTGTTGTATCTTATTCATATCCAGAATGATACCAAGTCCTTAAACATCAGTTTTAAATCATCAAATGATAATTATACTTGAATGGATAAGATGGAGAATGAATCTCATCGCGTTCGTGGAGACCGTAGTCCGTACGTACGCACGAGCGACAATATCATTCTTTTGATATTAAAATAATATATAAATGGATGGTATATAATATATACAGAATCATTAACATGTTATATTTATTATTTACATTAGTTACACATCATTATTATACCCATCCAAATAAAAATATATTGAATAACAATTACACCACGACGTGGAGACGGTAAGCCGTACGTACGCACGTATGGTGACATGTTATTTAAAGGGTGGATAGAATACTGAATATGGTTGTACCATATTTATAATAACATCACAGTATATGTGAGATACTGGAGTTATTATTTTATAATGGTAAGAACAAAGAAATAAGAAGTGGAAGAAGAAATGAACTTGAAAAGGGGTGGTGAAAACATTACCACTTCTTCGGGTTCTTCCTTTTGATTTGATCAAAAGGGCTACTTAGGTTGGCTTTCTGATCAAACTAAGGACTCTAGGTTGTAGTGAGGGAAGTTTGGAGAGTATTTGGTCAGATTTTGGCCGATCCAAAAGGATTTTAAGGTGTGAAGAAATGAGAAGGAGGAGTGCCCTTTTATAAGAGGGGTGAGGGGCACCTTTGGAAAAGCAAGAAATATTAATTTATAATAAATTCATATTCGGTTTATAATGGCTCCAAAGTTGATTATTCAAAGGTTAAGGTGGGGATAGGTCGAAAACCACTCAACCAATAGAATTTAGACAGGTTTGGGTGCTTATATTAACCTTATCTTTATATATTAACTCTAAGTTAATTAGTTTCACTTTTACAATGTCTCTTTGTATTTTTATATAATATGGTTAATATACTTACTATATACATCCAACCGACCCCCAAGTGGTCCATTAATGATGAAATTATCATGATATAAGTCTCTTGGCCGAACCTTATATTTTTAGAAATTTAATATCAATTAATAATATAATATTTGTTTTAAGAACACGTTTATGTCAATTTTGACACTATTCAATAGTTGATTTTTTTGAAACACATAACAGATTGATTACTTCGAAAAAAGTCAATTAAATCAATCCTAATATATTATAATATCCTAGAAAAATAGTTTAATTTATTAAAAGTTTCTTATTATATTTATTTGGGTATTTATAATATCAATTATTTTAATTTTTCACTATTATAGTAATTAATTCATCATCACTGTGTCATAAATAAATTAAATTATTTAATGTCTAAAAATTATAAATGAACTATCACTATGTAGGAAAGCTTTTTATATTTCTAATGAATATTTATAATCTAAAATCCATCATATATAACCCTATGTAAACATTGTTTTGCTAAAAGATATATGCTTGTGTCATTTTTGTATTCATTTTTACTTAATTAAAATAAAGTGTCCTTATCACCTACAAGTGGCACCATGGGGTCCCAAAATCGACTCAAATATGACTATGGTTGAACATGTATCAACGAATAAGGCTAGGACACGTTTTAGGGTAATTTATTATTATTATAATATTATTGTTTAAGCCTTATTTACCGGATTTACCCTTAACCATGGTAAATAAAATATTTACCGCAGTAATTATTCAAAATGTCTAAAAATAAAAGTTACCTATTTAAACAATTTGAACATCCTGATTCCAAATATGGAATCCTTTTTTCTAAATTCAAAACACAGAGGTGGCAGAAATTAATTTAAAATTAATTCCCGCTGTCAAAACAAAAAGCGTGTTTTTAAGAGATAATAACTATCAAAAGATTGACACTTGTTTATGTTCGGTTTAATTGTAAAATTATGTCCAATGAACAAAATTATATTAAATGGTAAAAATATATTCTAAATATACTTTAAAACCACTCAAATTCATAATTTATCACTATTAATTATTTTGATTAAAAAAGTTGTTTTTAATTAAAATTTAGTAATTTTCACTATTCATCAAAATATGAAAGTTATCCGAAATGTACCAAAATGTCACCTTAGGCTAAATTCGATATTCCGAATCCAAAAATGAAGTCCATTTTGAAATATAATATATATATAATTTCAAAAAGTAGGTATTACTATTCATAACGGCTAGTTTGATTGGTTATGGTGTGTTAGAACTCGGTGTTGCGTACATCACACGCTATCACATTATTCAAAGAGAAGAGTTCCGTAGAAGCTTGGGGTGTTACATTATCCCCTCCTTCAAATAATTTCGTCCTCGAAATTTCTAGAATACTTATCACATGAAAAGACTCGGGTGGTTCTTCATCATAAGTTCCTCGGGTTCCCACGTTGCCTCTTCCATCTTATGGTTTCTCCACAAAACTTTTACCAGACGCGTCATCCGGTTTCTCAGTACTTGTTCTCTCGTATCAAGAATCCTGACGGGCTCTTCGCAATAAGACAGGTCAGGTTCCAGTTCTAATTCCTCATAGGTGAGTACATGCATTGGGTCAGGCATGTATTTCCTCAACAGAGATACGTGGAACACATCGTGAACTTTAGAGAGACTTGGCGGCATTGCCAATCGGTAAGCAACAACCCCAATTCGTTCTAGAATTTCGAAGGGTCCGATGTACCTGGGACTCAATTTACCTTTCTTACCAAAACGTATGACTCCCTTACATGGAGATACCTTCATGAAAACATGATCACCGACTTGAAATTCCAAATCCTTCCTTCGATTATCGGCATATCTCTTCTGCCTACATTGAGCTGCTCTGATGTGATTTTGGATTACCTTCACCTTTTCCATCGTTTCCTCCACCAGTTCTGGACCTACATGTTTTCTTTCACCGACGTCATCCCAACAGGTTGGTGTATGACATCTATTTCCATATAACGCTTCATATGGTGCCATCTGAATACACGAATGGAAGCTATTGTTATAGGAAAATTCTACCAGAGGTAAAAATTGATACCACATTCACTAAAAGTCAAGTGAGCAAGATCTCAACATGTCTTCTAAGGTTTGTATAGTCCATTCTGATTGTCCGTCTGTCTGAGGGTGGTAAGCAGTGCTCAAATGAAGTTCATTATCCAGGGATTTCTGAACACTTTTCCAGAATCTTGAAGTAAAACCGGGATCACGATCAGAAACAATCGATAGGGGTACTCCATGAAGTATCACAACTTCATTAATATATAGTCTTGCTAGAAGTTCCAGGGGTAGATCTTCTCTTATAGCAAGAAAATGTGCTGACTTCGAAAGACGATCAACAATAACCCATATTGCATCGTTCCTTCTAGGAGTCTTTGGTAGCCCCATGACAAAGTCCATCGTAATAGTGTCCCATTTCCACTCCGGTATGGGAAGAGGTTGCATGACTTCTCCAGGCTGTTGCCTTCCAGCTTTCACTTGTTGACAAACCATACATCTTGACACAAAATCAGCAATCTCCCTCTTCATGTTGTCCCACCAAAAATGTTCCTTCAAATCTTTATACATTTTGGTTCTCCCATGGTGTACAGAGAAATTGGAACTATGAGCATCATCCAGCAATTCCCTTTTTAGATCAGGTATATCGGGAACACAAAGTCTCTTCCCAAATTTCAAAATTCCATCTTCACACACAAAGTCTCTCAATCTCCCATCATTCACAGCTTTAATCTTCTTTTGAAATTCTTCATCATCGGTCTGAGTACTCTTAATCCTTTCTATTAAAGATGGTTTGGCAACCATTTGAAAAAGAAATGATGTTTCCCCTTCCCTGGTTATTCCCATGTCCATCTTCACTAGATCCATGAAAATTGGATCCCTTTAAATTCTCATATTGTTCAAAACTCCATGGTCTTTTCTACTCAAAGCATCTGCCACCTTGTTTGCTTTCCCCGGGTGGTAGTGTACCGTGCAATCATAATCCTTGAGTAATTCAAGCCATCTCATTTGCCTCATGTTGAGTTCTTTTTGTGAGAAAATATACTTCAAACTCTTGTGGTCAGTATAAATCTCACATTTTTCACCATAGAGGTAGTGCCTCCATATCGTCAAAGAAAAGATCACAGCTGCTAACTCGAGATCATGAGTAGGATAGTTTTGTTCATGAATTTTCAACTGTCGTGATGCATAGGCAATAACTCTATCATTCTGCATAAGGACACAACCAAGTCCTTTCTTCGATGCATCACTATAAATAATGAACCCATCATTCCACGATGGTAGAGTCAATATAGGAGCATTGACTAATCTTTTCTTCAGTTATTCAAAACATTCTTCACACTCTTTTGTCCAAACAAATTTAACCCCTTTACGTGTGAGCTTCGTTAATGGGTTAGCCAATCGGGAAAAATTCTGGACGAAACGTCGATAATAACCTGCCAAACCAATAAAACCGCGTACCTCAGTTATACTCGTAGGTGCTGGCCATTCTTGGATTGCCTTGGTCTTAGAAGGATCAACAAAGATTCCATCTTTAGAGACAATATGGCCAAGAAAATAAATCTCCTGATGCCAGAAGTCACACTTGCTAAACTTCCCATATAATTCATGCCTCCACAGAGTCTTCAAGATAATGCGCAAGTGATTTTCATGATATTCGTAGGTTTTGGAGTATACCAAGATATCATCAATAAATTCCACCACAAATTCATCGAGATACTCCTTGAAAACTCTATTCATCAGATCCATGAATACAGAGGGTGCATTAGTCAATCCAAAAGGCATTACAGTAAACTCGTAATGCCCGTACCTGGTTCGAAATGTTGTCTTAGGAATGTCTTCCTTCATTACACACAACTGATGGTATCCAGATCGAAGTTCAATCTTTGAAAAGTATTGAGCTCCATGTAGTTGGTCAAATAAATCATCAATACGAGGTAGGGGATACTTGTTCTTTATCGTTATAGCATTGATCTCCCTATAGTCGATACATAACCTCATAGATCCATCTTTCTTTTTAACAAAACGAACAGGGGCTCCCCATGGAGAAACTCTAGGGAGAATAAATCCTTTATTACTCAATTCCTCTAGTTGTTTCATTAGTTCGACTAACTCTACAGTAGCCATTCTGTAAGGGGTCTTCGATATAGGCCTTGATCCAGGAATTAAATCAATGGAAAACTCAACTTCTCGTTCTGGAGTATGTCCAGGTAAGTCTTCTGGAAATACATCTACAAATTCTTTCACAACAGGTACATCCTCTATTTGAAAATTCCTTTCCTCACCCGCAGTTATTTCATTCTCTTCCTCCCCAATAATTGAATTTAGTTGAGCTATTGAGGGTGGATCTAAATAAGAATTAGGTGGTGACGATTCTGCTCTAAAGATAAGGTATTCCTTATCATTATCATCAAGAATCGTAACCTCTTTCTTCTTACAATAAATTTTTGCATCATAGTCCGAAAGCCAGTCCATACCGAGGATTATATCAAACTCAATCATAGGTATGACAATGAGATCAGCAGATAAAGAACATTTATGTGCTCTAATGGGGACTGATTCACAAAACATTGTTGCAATGATACTTCCCTTAGGAGTTTTAACTGACAACTCCCTTATTAAATAAAATTGGAAATATATAATTTTCTTAGCAAACTGGGAAGATATGAAACAATGTGATGATCCAGAATCAAATAATGCATTTGCTAAACTTGAGGAAACCATTAAATTACCTGCCACCACGTCTTTCGGAGCTTCTACCTCAGCAGTAGTGATAGCATAAGCCTGGCCTTGATCCCTTGGCCTTTTCTGAGGTATGTTGTTCTGACTCTTAGGACATGCATTTTCATAATGCCCCATCTCCCTGCAATTATAGCACTAAACGTTGGTATCTTCCTTCTTCCCCTTGCAATCACAAGCTTGGTGGCCTTTTTCACCACACTTGTAACAGACCCACATTCCCTTCAAGCAAGTACCAGGGTGTTTCTTCCCGCATTTACCACATGATGGATATTCAACCTTTCCCTTCTTCCCTTTATTTCCATTCCCAGATTGATCAGCAGGTCTCTTCTTCTCTTGATTTTCTTTAAAGTCATAAGACTTAGAGAATTCATTTTCGGTCTTGATAGCACATGAGACAATGTCTTCGTACGACGAAAAGGATTGTGAGACTAATGATCGATGGAGAAATGGTTTTAACCCATCAAAGAAACGATCAATCTTACTTCTTTGGTTACGTATATAATCACCAGCGTACCTTGATAACATTGTAATGCTAGCCTCATACTTTGTGACATTCTCATCCTCCTTCTGTCTCAGACTTAGAAATTGCCTTTCCATATCTGCTCGATGGTCGCGAGGAAAGTATTTTTCTAAAAACAGATCTTTGAACTCCCTCCATTCCATATTTGATACTTCATCATCTTCCTTCGTATTTTGAATCAATGACCACCATTGATCAGCATCTCCAGTGAGGCGGTAAACTGCCATGATAACTTTTTCCCTTTCACTGCTCCCCAAATCCTGAAATATTTTCTCTAGGGAAAATATCCATTGCTCAGCTACTAAGGGATTTGTACTCCCATTGAACGTTGGTGGTTGTTGCCTCATGAATCGATCTAACATTGATCCTCCACGCTGCGGATCAGGGTTCTCCATACGGGTAAGGTTATTATTCATAACCTGAGTAAGTTGTCCCAGAATGGTGATTAGCTGATCGGCACGAGTTGCATCACTAGCTCCACTATAATTATCTTGAGCAGGAGTGCAATCCCTACATGGAGTTCGTGCATTGATACGGTTTCCATTTCTTCCACTAGGCGCCATTTCTAAACAATGGCATAAACTAGATCAGTTTATGAATCAAAATACATAATCCCATACTTATAGAACACTTAACATAAATTGAACTATTTATGGATATAATCCATAATCATAAGAATGTTTTCTTTGAGGAAGTATATACTCATAATCCATTCAAAATGATTTGTAATGAAAATGAGAGTTATCCTAAGCATATCCCCCGGGAGTGTCGTAACCAAGAGTGCAGCAAGGCCCGTTGTCGTGCACCAGTTCCCGTTCGAGTCTAGCTCAAAGCGGTGTTTTTGTGTTTTACCCCTAGCTACATCTGTACCAGAGCCGCCTCTACCTGCTTGTATCCAGACAGGGAAGTATTGCTCGGAAAACTCACAAAATCTCTACAATACCAAAAATCTAGGAAGTTCTTCTATACTAATCCTCAAAGTTCATCTTAGGTCTACGTGCTCTAATCAGAGTTTATCTAAATCTATCTTCCAAGGTTTGTACTAAACTTCCTCTTATACCAACTGTAATGCCCCGACCCTAGTTTCCCAGAGTCGGTGCATTATTACATAATATTGGCATGATCACAAGAAAGATCAAATCTCGAAAGACCGATTGGTTTAGTAGCCTTGGAAACAGTAGATATATTAATAAGTCTTACATTACATCATAAAATGAAAAACTACTACAACAACATATTGTCTCTATAATCCACACTCATATCCCCACATACTATCCCTGCAGCTCATTCATAACTTACTTCTTCACATCCTAGAAAAAATAAAACATAAAAAATGGGTGAGCTCAAATGCCCAGTAAGGATAACAATATAGCGGAAACTTTCAAAAATAAGCATAAACATTTAAGGAAATGTATAACTAAAACAAAAGCCTTTCAAAATTGAACTTTCAACATAGTATGGAATAAATAAAATTAAATAATTCCATTTACTTATTCACATGGATATTCTACTAATCGAATAATCACATGAAAAATCAATAACCACTTTCATAATGATGAAATGCATAATGCCAGACTATCATAACCACATAGCCAAGGCCTCATGCCAAGACTACAAATAAGATTTTGTCAAGGCCTTGTGTCAAGACACTAGTTTGTCTCATGAGACCTATCGATGCAAAGAGGAGCTATAGCGGGCTCCACCCGTCACATATTAAGTCCAATGCATTCCCATATGAAAAGGTTTAAACATAACATAAACATTCGTATTAAAACTAACATACGAAATGTCAATACTTTCACCATAAACTATGAATGTTATAAAAATAGCACATCCAAAGTCTAACATATCACAAAACCTCCAATACAATATAGAAGTTTTGTATCATAATAAATCAACTTCAAATAATCTTAAAATCCATCAAAGGATGTTGACATAGATGAAATCAAAATTCTTTTTAAAGAAATATCTCCTTTTAGTTTGAAATCATTTAAGATCCATATAAAATAAAACATTTTCTTTGAAAATATTCTTATAAGATTGTAAGGGAAGATTTGAAGATTTTATAACGGCGGAAAATAGGCGCACCCGCCGTATAAGTTAAAAAACATTCTTACCTTAATTCTGTCGAAAAGGTTAAAAAGGACCTTGTTTTGAAAACGACAGAAAGATTCCTTTATAAACCTATTATAAAAAGTCAAACAAGGGTATAAATGACTTTAACCCATATTCTTGTAAATAATAAATATGTTTTGAAATACATTTCGAAGAAACATGGATGTGGATGATAAAGAAATCCCAGTAGATTATTACGTATAAACAACCTCGGATAATGAAGAGATTGTGAAATAACCCTTACCTTGTACTTTTCCTTGGTTGGGGTAGGTTAACCTCCTGTATAATGGTGAAATAATTGTTATTAAATTATACAAGAATCATATATATTAATATGATATCATATATGATCTTTAAACATTGATTTGTTAATAATATCTTAGAATTATCGTCGTTTCGGGTGTTAACTTACTCATTTTATTTTATATGTTTTGTTACATAAGACATGTTTGTTGTATATTATTCATATCCAGAATGATATCAAGTCCTTAAAAATCATTTTTAAAACATAAAATGATAATTATACTTGAATGGATACGATTGAGAATGAATCTCATCGCGTTAGTGGAGACGGTAGTCCGTACGTACGCACGAGCGACAATATCATTCTTTTGATATTAAAATAATATATAAATGGATGGTATATCATATATACAGAATCATTAAAATGTTATATTTATTATTTACACGAGTTACACATCATTATTATACCCATCCAAATAAAAATATATTGAATAACAATTACACCACGACGTGGAGACGGTAAGCCTTACGTACGCACGTATGGTGACATGTTATTCAAAGGGTGGATAGAATACTGAATATGGTTGTACCATCTTTATAATAACATCACAGTATATGTGAGATACTGGAGTTATTATTTTATAATGGTAAGAACAAAGAAAGAAGAAGTGGATGAAAAAAGGAACTTGAAAAGGGGTGGTGAAAACATTAGCTCTTCAATAGTTGATTTTTGTGAAACTCATAACAGATTTATTACTTAGAAAAAAGTCAATTACATCAATCCTAATATATCATATTATCCTAGAAAATTAGTTTAATTCATTAAAAGTTTCAAATTATATTTATTTGGGTATTTATAATATCAATTATTTTAATTTTTCACTATTATAGTAATTAATTCATCATCACTGTGTCATAAATAAATTACATTATTTAATGTCTAAAAATTATAAATGAACTATAACTATGTAGGAAAGATTTTTATCTTTCTAATGAATATTTATAATCTAAAATCCAACATATATAACCCTATGTAAAAATTGTTTTTCTAAAAGATATATGCTTGTGTCATTTTTGTATTCATTTTAACTTAATTAAAATAAAGTGTCCTTATCACCTACAAGTGGCACCATGGGGTCCCAAAATCGACCCAAAGATGCCTATGGTTGAAAATGTATCAACAAATAAGGCTAGGACACGTTTTATGATAATTTAGTATTATTATAATATTATTTTTTAACCCTTATTTACCGGATTTACCCTTAACCATGGTAAATAAAATATTTACCGCAGTAATTATTCAAAATGTCTAAAAATAAAAGTTACCTATTTACACAATTTTAACATCCTGATTCAAAATATGGAATCCATTTTTCTAAATTCAAAACACAGAGGTGACAGAAATTAATTTAAAATTAATTCCCGCTGTCAAAACAAAAAGCGTGTTTTTAAGAGATAATAACTATCAAAAGATTGACACTTGTTTATGTTCGGTTTAATTGTAAAATTATTTAAAATGACCAAAATTATATTAAATGGTAAAAATATATTCTAAATATACTTTAAAACCACTCAAATTCATAATTTATCACTATTAATTATTTTAATTAAAAAAGTTGTTTTTAATTAAAATTTAGTAATTTTCACTATTCATCAAAATATGAAAGTTATCCGAAATGTACCAAAATGTCACCTTAGGCTAAATTCGATATTCTGAATCCAAAAATGAAGTCCATTTTCAAATATAAAATATATATAATTTCAAAAATTAGGTATTACTATTTATAACGGCTAGTTTGATTGGTTATGGTGTGTTAGAACTCGGTGTTGCGTACAACACACGCTATCACATTATTCAAAGAGAAGCGTACCGTAGAAGCTTGGGTGTTAAATTAAATCCATGTAAATCCAATAAAATAACATATAATAATTAATTTAAAACTCTTTACACCAAGAATTCATGATTTACTAGGAACAAACAGTTTAATATGAGCTAACTGTGAGTTTTGGTTAGTCATTATCTGATTATTACACATGAAAGATGATTTATGGTGTTCCCTTTTAAAGGAGGAGTCACAAACATGAAATAAATATTTATTAAAATAAATTAACTACAGAACTATTTCACTGTTATATAGATTATGAAATTTTATAAAATTTACATGTCCAAGTCATATATGCTTGGGTAAACTAACATTCTACACAAAATAAAAATTATTTACGTGATGAACATTTACTTCAGTATGGTTAAGATTATAAATATTTTCATTTCAATTAACATAAAATTAAAAATATTCATTCATAAAAACTATATATTTATCATTTTGAAATTAAAATTTATTCCATCATCACATAATTGAGATATTATTATAAATTTTTTTGTAAAAAATCAATATATAAATCTTTAAAAATAATATTTGAATTTAAAATAAGATCTTCTCCAAAATTTTAACTTTCCATTTAGAGTTATCTCCTGATTCCATACTAACTCCATCAAATCTATTGTAAAAAATTATTTATAATTGTTCCCCAGTCATATTCCTATATAATCCAATCTTTATATAACATAAAAAATTCTTGAGTCTTCCACGACATTTTTGCAGAAAATTTAATTAGTAATAAATTTTGATACCCAAACTCTTTTGACCCCATTTTATTAGATAAACATTTATTAGAAAATTAAATATATTTTAAACCATTATAATAACATATTCTAAGTGATAATGATTTATTAATATAAGTCTTAGTAAATCCATTGGATTGTGAAAATACAAGTGAGAATTTAGTAACACAATATACATTCATTATAAATTTAAAACAAATTGAAGTAGGCATATATACTTTTAAAAATTTCAAAATAAATTTTTTATATATTTATCATAATCTAATATCATATCCAATAAAAATTTTATTTTACTTAATAATGTTCAAAAACAACATCTTATCATAGTTATTTCATCCTTGAAAAAAATTGATATAATTTGATTTATATTTTCAATCTCTTCTTATCTACTTTTCATGCAACTTTTTTGCAAATTATAAATCTTCAGACACATATTAATTTTAGTTAAAATAAATATTTCAATATTTTTTGTTTTTTTTCAGAGGAAATTTTCCTTCAATTAGTTGTTTATTATTAAATTAAATTTCATTTTATAGATTAGAATCCCTAAAAACATGTTTTCCCAAACTATTGATATCATCATTCTATTAATCAATGGTCAGTTTTTCAAAATTAATATAATTAACATAGAATCAAAAATAAAAACAAAAATAAATAACCACATTTAAAAAATAAATAAAACAACACTTCTATGATTCCTTTAAATTTCTAGATTATTTAAAAGATTCATATTCTTTAGTACATCTCCATATTTTATTTTAATAATCCTTCTATTTCATTTTTATTTCTTCTTATCCTTATTTACAATTTCCAATCATGGGATGTATGATTTAATATGATATTTCTTTCTTCCCTAAAATAAAATGGAATCTGAAGTATTATAATTAATATAACTGTTAACTTATCTTTTACCTTTATTATTAAGGATTTGAGCATTCTTTGTAATTTTTTTATACCAACATTTTACATCTCATTACAAACACCATTGAGATGTTGATCCACATATTCCTTTTCACATTAAAAAAATTATGAATCATAACATTTAGAGGATATAATAATAATATAATTTAAATATTTATTTTTATTCTTTGAATTCCAAACTTCAGGAATGTTATTTAACTCTAATTTATATTAATGTAATGAAAAAATGCATTTATCCTGAGTGTGATCCCTAGAGATCTTTTTTACATCAATGGGATAATTTTTTTTCACTAATTATCATTGAGAATTCTATTAATACTCATTCAAAAATAACAATGTTTCCTATAATTATCTATGATAATTGATTCCATTTTTAATGCTAATAAACCTATAGAACATCAAGTTGATAATTTCATCATCACACATCATGAAATCTTAATTTTTGCCTCAATTATCCCATGATTAATTTTTATCAACAAATCTGAGCTAGTGTGAGAATCATTTATAATTTTAAAAAGTTCTTGAATATTTTTAAAAGTATCAACATGAATGTAAACCCTTATATTTATATCACAATAAAAAATATTTATATAAATGTTATTAAAAACATATAAAGCATTATTTAGTTCCTAAATGGGATCCATAGTTATTATTTGGTAATTTATATGGTTTAATCATTAATTTACAATAATTAGAATAATGATATTAAAGATAATCATTCAATCAAGACTTACAATAGCTATAGTCTATATTATAAAAGTGATGTGGTTTACATAGAATCAGTATTTCTCTTGTATTATTTCCTTCCATCATAATTATCATTAAATTATATGAAGATGTATATGATAAATGAAATAAAAGAAAATATACACTTGATTCAACTCTTATTAAATTAATTCTTAAAGGGAATTATTCTAATTATAATTAAGGTATTCTATGAAATGTAAAACATTTCAAACTTATTGGATGAAAAAACTATGACACGAATTATTACGCCTAGATAATATGGAATATTTTTAGGGGAGGGGTGAGGGGGTGAATAGATGAGTTTAAAAAATTAATGTTGAGAAATAAATTATATTAATAAATTATTTAGGTAGTGAACAATTATTAACCCATGTTTAGTGCATGAAAATTATATGAAAATTAAATAGATAAAACACGTGATTTTTTATTGTTGTTTTGTTTAAAGTGTTCCAAATAATATATTTCACATCATATTCTCCTTGATAGGTATGATATACAGTTAACAACATATATTTGGAAGGGGTGTCACACACTAATTATAAAAAACATTTTCTAGTGGATGCACGAACAAAAAAAGTACTTAATTTTAATAAGGAGACACAACACAATTACAACACATAAATTTAACCTATAATCACAACAAAAATATACCATTTCAAAGGTGGTATAACAAAATAAGAAAAATTCATTTGGAAAGGAAAATATACGATTAATTTTTATTAACATATATAAATATAGAAATATTTAAGAACATACTCACTGAAAAAATTGAATGAATTTGATATGGAATATTTAAAGTATAATAATTAGTTATTAATTAATGGATTGAATTCCATCTTCAATTATGTATTGATTATATAGGTCTTGTTATTTAATAAGATTTTATATTATTTTTATTATTTGATCATATATAAACAAAAAATTGTTTCAGTGATTCAGTAAAGTGGAATAGTTATTTAAATTTTATTTCAATGTATCAATACCTTATCTATAGCTTTAATTCCATTTAAATATTGTTTTAATAGTTATTAACTACTCTAATATGTTTATAAAATTTCAAATCAATAATAATATAATTTATAGAATATTAAATTTTTATTATCACCTCTTTTAATAACATAAATATATTATAAAAACTTATTGGTCAACAAAATACTTTTCTTCTCACAAAAAATTATCCATCTAAAATATTTAAAAATTGAAATATTTTTCAAAAACATTAAGAATATGAAAAAATATTTAAAATATAACCACTACATTAAACACTACAAATTTTTTTTGAATATGATTGTTAGAAAAGGAATATTTGAAAATAAAATAAAATCAATTTAATCATCAAAAATAATAAAACAACTAAAAAATATAAGTGAACAAAATTTATATCCCACACGGTTCAATAAAACACATAATGTTCATTATTGTAATTTTTTTTGAGCTCATAATGATTACTATGTCAGGATTTGTTCATATGGATTAGAAAATATTAGCAGATCTCAAATGGTTCAAGAAATTCCATGTAAAGAGATCTCATATGGTTAATACATACATACCTAAGGTTAAAATAAACATGTTTTCATAAGGTTGAGAAACCAAATAACATAATAATTACAGAATCCTTTTTTAGAAAAAAAAAATACTCAACAATTAATCATATAAAATAAAATTTAATCAATAAGAAAAAAAATTATGTGATAAATATGAATTATTAAATGAATGTAAGTAATATTAATGTCACCCTTTCATATATAATCATTGAAAACATTAAAAAATCCTTTACACATTCAAAAATTCATAATAAAGGGAATAAGAGGATGACTTTTATAACATCATGGTTTTGTAATGAATAAAAAATAAATAAATATAGTGGTGAGGATCCAACTCAACACATTTGAATAGTAATAGATCCAGGTTACTACATGACCTTCGGTATGCCTCCACATATACTAGAGGAAATCGAATTATGATTAGGGTTTGATAAAAATATTTAGGTAGACTATATCCTAAGTATTATAGTATAAAATAATATATAAATATTATATATAACCATAATAGGTATAACTTCCATTTCAATTTTTTTAAGCTATTCATCATTTCTAACTATTTTAAAATGGAACATTTATATAGTCTAAAATCCATGAATATATGGACCAAATGCCTAATAGGACAAAATCCATAATAAAAGTCACAAAATAAAAAATGGAAATAACCTTAACTTCATTCCATCCATCCATATGTGCCAACTCATTACTGTCCACATGCCTACTATCATAACAAAAATTTGTCACGTGTTTTGTTAAGAAAAGCATTATTACCTATGACCAGTCTCACCACACCATAATGATCTTAACCTTTCTTATCCACCACCATTTTCACTTTTTTTAACACTACAAGTTCCAAATATTCTCTAAAATATTATTTCAACGAGCCCATATAACAATAAGGCCAAATACATGGTGAAATCCAATTTCTTAATGAATAACTAGTACTCTCTCATGCATTTTCATAGTGACATCTACCAGTGCAAAAAAATGATCCACTATTTATTTAAAAAAATCCACTACAAAAATAAAATACTTGTTCAAAGGATCTAAATAATAATCCACTACTAAAATTAAAAGGCTCATACACTTCTCAATCAGAGTATATGATCCAGTTTTGAAAAACATGTATCAAAATTGATATATGGTACAAGTAGAAGAAATTTATTAGTTAATCATGCAATCCCTTTATGATTTTATATTCTTGGATGATGAATAACTCCAAAATCCAGTTATAGTAAACTTGATCACATTTTATGAATTAAAGAGACCCTTCATTTATATTGACTATATGGAAAGGAAAACACTTAATAAAATTTACACTGTTAATTATAATGGAAGTAAGAAAAGATATAGAAAATGATATAACTCTAAAAAAAATATGAACTTCCATTAAAAATAATAACACTTCATAATCAATCCCCCTTTATTAGAAATTCCATGACATAAAAAACTATTCCCTCAATCTAGACATGAGTTGAAAAAACCATAACAAACAGAGACCTCAACCTTCAAATATCCAGGAGATCCCTAGTATAGAACATTCACATAAATGATTTATTAAAAATAAAAATACATTTGGAATCACATATATCGTTATTGAAACAAATAACTATTATATCACATGGATAAAGGATTATAAAACTATTTTATTTTCATATATATCAAAAAACAAAGTGTATCTCATTACATAATGATTGTTTCATACAACTCTTTTATGTGGCCATGCCAAAGATTCTATATTACCAGGTTGACTGAAATTTCAAGGAGGTCCAAAACATTTTAAAATAGAAATCAAACTACATGATTTGGATTTTAATTTATAATATAGATCATAAGGAAGTGAACCACCAACCATAGTGAAGGCCACAACAATGCCTCTGATCCTAACATTGACCGGTTTTAGAGGAAACTTAGTTCACGTACTTAACCCGCGCTTAACCCGAACCTAACCCTCCATCCCATGTTAGAGAAAAAAACCTGAGGGGGATGAGACTGGAAATGAGGAAAATGGGATGTCATTCACCTCCTCAAACTGGGCATCATGTATTAATGTGTTAGTATACCTGATAGGGGTGACCCGTGAAGAAATTTTTCTGACACAGATTTCCCAACGCAACTATCCTCAAACAATCAATTTATCAAAATTGTGAAATCATGAAGTAAACATTGAAAAGTAAATTCTACGAAATGAAAAAAAAAATATAAGGCCTTTAGTTTTGAGGGTACATATGTTGAGAAATAGTACATGATCTAGTTTTTAAATACTTATATCACATGTGATATATACTTTAAGTAGAAGAAAATAATAACATAGAAAAAAAAATTGTGCAATTCCTCAAGTATTCCTCCAGAAATAATATGTTTCATGATGTTGTATATATATATAATCATGTTATAGTAATCCCTGACACATTTTATAAATGAATGAATCCATTCATAAATATTGAATACATTGAATATATTGAAATCTTAAATTAGTGGTATAGAATATAGCAATAAATGAGGACATTGAATGTGAATGAAAGTAAGATAGTGGAAAACATAATTGATAATTACATTTTACCTATTTAATAAATATTCAACCGGAACATCATCCCCCATAGTAAAAAAATTCAATACATATCAATTGAAATATAACAATAATAATATATAGAGGGCATTCCAGATTTATTCATAAATTATTGTACATGTTTTGTATAATAAAAGATATTGTACAAGTTCTGTACAATATGTGTACTATAACTTTAATACTAAAGGTCTTATACACTTTATAATATTGTAAAATATATGTACAATATATGCACAATATATTTTATTGAACAACTATTATTGTACATCTTCTTGTACAGTATCTGTTATTGTAAATGTTATGTATAATCAACCTAGATTGCATTTTTAGTTAAGTTGTAATGAAATTTTACAAAAAAAATAAATGAAGGATATGTCGGTTTTATTCAACTATAATTGTAAAAATTCAGTATGATATATATACAATATAGTGAAGTAGTAAGGAAATATTAGAATAAAAATATATAGTTCTCGTCGATGGTGTTATATATTTTTCAAAATATGAATAATTTTACTATCCTTACTAACAAATATAAAAAAAATTATCACAAACTCTGATTCTACATGAGCATAAACCGTTTTCCGTAAAAAGGAGGAGAAACATGAACTCCTCGTAAAACAAAAAATGAAATCTAGGATTTATATGCATGTAAATTGACAACAATGATTTAATATACTAGTTCAGTGGCTATTTTTTATTGTCAATAACCATGTAAAAGAGGTTTACATATGAAGTTATAGGTTTAAACCTTATATGCAGCATATAAAACACATATATTTGGATTGTAAAACATGAAATAGATCAGGGAGTACACAATAGTTTCCATAGATAAATGATCAAACACATATGACTCTAGGAAACTTGTTGTGCATAACTCTAATTAAGAACATAGGATATATGTAATGTAGATGTCGTGGTAGAGGTTAAATCATATAAATGGGTAAATATATTCAATTTTCTATAAATGTAATTTATATAAATAAAACCCATATTGATGTGATTATTTATTAATAAAAAATATTAAAAATAGAATGAATTTGAATTATTATCTTCCATTTGTAGCAAGAAAATTTCATTCATTCTTTTATGTTTTTTCTTTTAACGTTTCTTTCTTTTAGGTGTCTATATCTTTTGCATGGATTGTTATACCCACACAATATAGAGGTAATTGACAATTTTGCGGCACCACATCCTCACTCACCAAATAATCAAATAGGTTTTACTACCTAGAGAATGTATTAAAAATAATTAGTAGGAACTATAGTTATAATTTTAATAAAATAAGAAAATATAACAATGGTCAAAATATTAATTTTGGAAGATCAAATGAACAATATTTTTTCTATATTTAAAAAATACTTGTGAAAATTGAATAACTTTTTAGTTATTATATTATAATTTAAACAAAATATACAAATGATAACAACTATATACATGAGTTATTTAAAAATAGGTAGATGATGTTAAGAATCTTGTGTCAATGATATAATATATTTGAAAATATTTGGCACTCTGATTATCCTATGATGGATGGATAAAAGAAATGTTCTAATAAGGTGATAAATACTTACAAAGATATAAAAATAGAAGTAATTGAAAATAGTCATATGTAATTTTTTTCAATCCTAACACATACTCAGGAACACTGGATACTCTGATGATCCTTTATAAAAAGTATAATATGATTAAAATTTTATTTTTTATCAATTTAATGGAATTTTGGAATGTCTAATATATAGTACATGATTCCCTTCATAGCCGTAATTGATATTGCTGATGTAGTTTTCATTTTCACAAAAGAAGAGCACATTGGATGTGTTCTATTCTGATTAACTCTGAATATTTTGAATATTTAAAGTTGATATGTCAATTGATAATAGAACATTTTTTGATTCCAAATATTTTAATCTTTAAGAAAGCCTTATTCATCTTCATCCTAATTTCAAAATAAAAATCAATTTTAGTTTAAATAATCTAAATATATATTATCATCATACAAGTATGTTTACAGTTATACCTATATCAAAAAATCTCTCAACACTACTGTTGTTTTACATAAAAATTGGATGACTCTTTTTTCATGTAGAACTATTAAAAACAAGTCACAGAAATGAGTCACAAACAGTTTCACTCTAAACGTTTAAAATTGAAAAAAAATTATTTCTATGTGATTTTTATAAAATATTATAATTGAATACTATCATATTAGAAATTTAATAATGAGTGATTATGAAAAATTCCAAAAAATAGCATGGGGTTAGTGCTATCAGGACACATTTTTCAATTGTTGCACCAAATTTTTCCCTTGATATTGTGAACATTATTTATTCAAGAGTTGCAGGATTCATAAAACCAAATGTCGGTGCATTGAATTTTTTCTATCGCGGCTTAAATTATGAAAATTTTAGGCTTTTGAAGATTGATAATAAATTAATATTTATAATAGAGTAGCACAAGATTCAACATTACATAAAATTTTGTAATAAAATTTCTAACTTAGTGATATATTACATACTTTCTAACACATTTTGACGTCATATTTTTTTCTATTCTAAAAATTTATTGATATAGAATAACTGATGAGATATGTTAGTGCTAGAATAAGAAACACTAATTCCATTATCAACCCACACCTGATTATTGCAAAAGATAATTCTACATAAAGAATGGATTTTGTACATTATAAATATAGTGAAAATTGGATGAGAAATAAACAATTAACCGGTAATTTTAGTAAATACAACTCATGTTTCATAAATTGTCAAACATTTGAATATCTATGTAGAAATTGTTTTCACATTAATGGTAGTTGTGACAATAAAATAGGCTAAAAATAGATTTAAACTAAATTTTGACAGATTAATGTTTTAGTAAGTTACAGAAGTAATGAGATATAGAAATGGAAATAAGGTATAAACTTATTAGAAACCACTCTATTTAATTTATTCACCCTGACAAGCTATAATATTAAAAAAATATGACCCATTATTGTCTTCCAAGTAACGTGACATCTGATGTAAATATTCACCCCATAAACTGTAGTTCACTTGTAACCCTCCATAATGAAATAAATGAAGACTAATTTTAAATGTCATTTTTTCCACATAAACAAAAAATATATATTGAATGAGCATTTACCCTCGTAGAAAATAGGAATCTTGAAGTTTGAATTACACATATATTGAAGAGGATGTGAGTAAGATTATTTTTCAATTATTTCTAAAACAGACAAGGATGAAAAAAAATTTATATAATGAATGTTATAATTATTTTAAAGACACTATTATTCATAATTTAATTATGTGTGTTAAATATGATTCTATCAATGAGCTGTCAGCATAGAATGATAACTTTTTAGAAGATTTAATATGTTTTATGATATTGAAAATGTCATTGGAAAATACAATAAGAAACTGTACCCAAAACTATAAAATAACGCACCTATTAAAAATTAATTTGGAATGCTTCTTTGAATAATTTCAACAAAAGAAGTAAAATCGGAAATGAAATGTTAAATATGTGAATCACATGGCCAAGCATACATTGTTGATGTTAATAGTATTAATCAGTAGTGTCTAGTTTTGAAGTAGATTACTTGATTTGGAGCTATTTGGATATTTTGAATAAAATAAAATAATACTTCACGCAATAGAAATTTTTATTTAAAGATATTTTGATATCTAGAAATATTACATTGAACCTTTTTTACCTACATAATTAATTTTTTAATATTGAGTAAAAGAGAATAAAACTGAAATCATTATAATAATGTAAATTTAAACTACAATGAAATATGAAGACATGATAATAGTACAATTGAAAAACAAATTAAAATTTTAATGTTAACCCCCATGTTCATCTCCAAGAATTAGATCAATGGATACAAAGACAATAGGGTATCTAGATGATTAATTGCACCACATATGGATAATAAAATCTTCTATCTAAAATGTTTCAATAAAATCAAATGTAAACTCATTAAATAGGGTAATTGATCAAGAATATTTTGAAAAGATGAACTTTTTGATGTTGTGTAAAATGAAAATATATTAAAAAAATGGAAGTCTTGAAAGTAAATATAACTAAATTGTTAATAAATATTGAAATATAAACATTTGAATTTAAATGATACCTAAAAAAATTTATCAATTATTTCCTATAGACAATATTTTGTGTGGAATCACATACCTTGTTATTGTTAAAATAAATTATTATTTTCAACCATTTTGGTGAAGAGACCCCAGATGTATCAACTTATAGTTGACTATGACAGATGACATGATTTCAATGATACAACCCAAAAAAAGACAGTGATCCGATTTGAATTTTGTTAATAGACGTAGCATAAAAAACAATCAAAATATTTTATATTCTTTGTAATTTTAATGGGATTCAATCATCAAAGTCTCTTATATTTAATCTTAGAATTAATGAAAGATACGCATAATTATATCCACTTTAAATTCATTCTCCACTGACATGGTCACCAAATAGTGTAACAAGCATGAATGATTCATTACATAATCCAACATATTGATATACATTTTGACAAAATATAATGGGTACCTCAATCATTGGTGTAATTTTGTTGCAAACCAATCCAAAATCATTAATACAATTTAACATAACAGATGTGAAGATGTTATATAGATTATCTCTATAAAAACATACATTGTAAACTGAATGTGAGAAAATGTGATATTTTCCATCATAATGTACAAGAGAAAACATCTACTCATTTTCTTCTTGATAAATATCACAAGTTGAAGATAAGATTGTGCGGTCTTTCAGATAACTGAAATCAGTATAATTACCCTTCAAATTAAGATATATATTCACCAATTTTAGATATTGGACCTATAGTGAATTCTAGAAGTTATGAAGAAGGAATTTGAATGAAGATTTCATAATAATTAGACTCTCTAATGAGACTTTCACCAATATCTAGAATCAATTTAGAAAATTCATGTAATTAATCTAAATGAGTCGAATAAGTGGATTGGAGTCTCATGCTCTCTGTCAAGGATTAAACCTGAAAATGTTTCCACAAGTATGATGATGCTATATTTGCAAACACTATTCTATTTTGGTTACCACCAGGTACTACAGGTAGTATTTTCCTAAAATCCCCACCCAAGACTACCGTTAGACAATCGAATTGTAAATTTTAATCATTTTCACTTTTTACTGACATTATATCTTTCAATGTACATCAACTGCCTCAAAATAATAATTATGAATAATTGGTTCTTCAACCCAAATAATCATCTTTGTTAATTGTATAATTTCAGAAATATCACTCTTGTGATGAATATTTAAAACTGAGTGTTCAGAAATAGATACATCATTATAGAATTTATAATGTTTTCCCTCCCACCAGGAAAAATTAATAATGAAATTCCATTGGATGAAACTTCAGGAAGGATATTAAATTATGACCACATTAGAGATGTCAACACAATACAAAATAATTATTACATGGGCCTCCTTTTCCATGTAAGAAAAAGAACTCACAAGACCCTGATGATAATAATGATATAATGATATTAATCACCACTTTTAGTTCAGTAGTAATCATTGTATGTAAAGTTAAATATTCATTATAAAGGATTTCTCTGCTAAAATTATGTTCATATGTAATTAATTGATTTTTTTGAGAATCAATTACAGAATATGGAATTGGCACTTATGGATTATTATGAAGATATGAACCATTTATTTTTATATTGTTTTCTATTCCAAGTAAAAATACATTTTTCTTCGATGATTAGTGAGTGTCAAATCTATGAAATTGAGAATTATTATTAGAGTTATATTAGAGTAGTTTACAATATTAGTTACCAATATAGAATAACTATTTCTATGGTATGAAGTTTGAAAATGAAAACATTATATAGAGTGTAATATTTATTCAATAATGCATTTAGCTAAAAGCATGTTAATAACCGGACAACCTTATGATTGTAAAAATACCAGAAATAATCAAGGTTTGTGGATTTAATAATAAGTTAGTTAATAATTGAAAATGAATTAATTTTATATTCCAATAGTAATTCGTATTGTGAATAGTAATAATTGTTCATGTATAATTTGATATATAGTATTTTAAGTGATAATCATTGTTCAGCTCCTTTTATTGTTGTGTTCTCTAAGTATGTCATTTATTTTAACAAGGGGTTATTCTATATATAATAGATAAGTTAAATTAAATAAATATAATTTATCAAATATTAGTTAATTTAATGTCTGATAAAGATACATAGTACATATGACTAAAAGGTAGAAGTTTCCATCTAGAGTAGTACTTATGAATATTATATAGGATAGCTAAGGAATCTGGCAGATGATGTAAAAATGTAATTAATAAATTTGAAATAAATATTTTTCAAAAGGAATCTAATTTCTCTCGTTAATCAGTAAAATTTTATATTTATTTACTTTGTACTTGTACCCTCAATCATTGTGCATATAAAATTTTTCAGTTGGTATGTTACAGGTTTCATGCCTAACAATGTATTGTCGATATGTATTGTTTGAGAATAACATGATAGCTAATAGTCTATATTGATATTGTCTCATAACCAATTTTGAGACACCATTAATTACTTCAATAAATTATCTATCATCCCCAAGTAGTCCCAAATAAGAACACACCTCTTGCTAAGTACCTTGTGTAATGTACTTCAATGATTTAATCTTATAATATTATGTTTCACCTATGATCATTGAATGAAATAACATCAATTATGATAGTCATCCAGTTGTTGGTGGCTCGTAGTATAGTATATCAATACAAAAAACCCTTAATTTAAGGATACCATTTTTTGATTCAATTTTGGAATAAAAATATCATTTCAAAGTTTACATATGTCAAACTTCAACCTTCCAAGTAAGTGACATTAGCTTCAGACCACACCATAATAATTGTTTAATAAATGTTTCCCTTGCTCAATATATATTCAATATTATAATTGTCATTGTATGTAACATTAGTTTGTCTAGGTAAATATAAAATAAAACATTTGTACTAGAGGATATATATAGTGGATATCATAAGAATTTATCCTTCAGGAATACTCACAAGGGGAGATGTACCGGCAATCATAATTCATATTATTCTTATGAACATTGTCTTTTGAAAACTCTCTATTTTTGGTCTGATATAATAATATTATAAGATGATCATGACCTTCATTATGTACATAAATAGTTCTTTGAAAAAATTTGATTGATTTTAAACTTCAATATTTATTTGATCTTGTTACGTACATAGAAAAATAGTATTATATGGTACCAAACAAATTATCCAATGGAACACCATTTTATGGATCATGCTTCCCTCATTCTGTCTTCAGTATAAAACATACCCATCATCATCAACTATAGTATTTTCAAAAATGATTTTTGGATAAAATATAGTACAATTACAATTTGTTATACAAGGTGAGATATTATTATCATTGAGATGAGGTCCATGTATGATAATGTTTTTATAGCTTCTTGAAGATTTTGAAAATTAAATTTATTTGGAAATTCAGCAGAAAAAATTATGTCAATGCATGCTGGAGTACTTATTTTATTTTCTCGATAAAGAAATAATAAAATTTCTACTTGAGGAAATACATGTTTTGGAAACACCCCAGTATGAACAACTACATGGAAAATATTTTGATTAATGAAATAGAGGAGAAAGTGATCCATTAAATAAGAACATGTAAGACTTGAAGAATAATTTCTATGAAGTTAGTTACCTACTTGTGACATCCCAAAGAAACATCCCTATCTTAAATCTTTAATTAACTGATAAACAGTAATATTGAAAACTCTTTATACTAAAAGTTATAATTCTGATGGACAGATATTGTTATGTGTTAAAAATCCAATAATTTCCAGCCATGTTGTATTTCATGTACTCCTTAAAAAAAATATGGATATCCTTCCCAATTATATAATGACATAGCATCTTGTTAATTCGGAATTATATAACTAGGACCACCAGTAAACGTAGATGGTAAAATGATATGCTTCTTGCATGAAGACTGTAAAATCCTAAGTACGTAATGAATAATAGATATTTTTATCTATGTCTATTAATGATTAAGATAGTGTTTTAGAGGCTTAAAATGAAAGTAAATACAATCTTATGCACGGAATACATTAATATTCTTAAAAGATTGTTTTACTGCCTTTTGATGGAAAACCCTTTTTAAATCAAACTTTTGAAAATTTTATAATCTCTATTTGTCAAATAAACATATTCTTCATGATTGGGACATTGAAATTTACATTGGGTAAATTTTTGGTATTTTTCTGACAAAGTTCATTTTTTAATGAATAGTGAAAAATACTGCATGTTACATCAAAACTGCTTTTTCATTTAATTTAATTATATGGATAGATTATATTTTTAATTGGTATTAAAGTGTAATCTGAATATATTTTTACCATTTAATCCAATGGTGCTAATTAGGATTAATTTCACTTTGAAATTGGTCATAAACTAATGCCAAACTTTTCAAAGATATTGTTTCAAAAAAAACCCGCTATTTGTTTTGACAACGGGATTTATTTTTAAATAAATTATTGCAATTTATTTGTATGTAATTTGGTAAAATGTATTACATATTTGGAATCATGAGGTCCAAATTATGTAATTATGACTCTTTTGTTTTTGGACACTATGAATAGTAACGACGGTAATTATCTTTAATTATCTTGATTAATGAGTAATCGGGTAGTTAAGGATAATAATATAATATCATAATAATAACAAAATGACACCAAAATGTGTCCTAAGGCTACTGGTTGTCTCATGGCCGACCATGGGATGTCTTGTGCCAAACTTGGGGACCCCATGGAATCACTTTTGTGGAAAGTGACTTGTTATCTTTTTATTTTTTTTAAAGTAAATATAACAAGAATGTATCACCTGATTAAAACATTTTTAATTTTGTCTACATAGATGACATTTTAGAGTATAAATATTCATTGGAAATCTAAAAGGATTTCCTACATCATAATATTTTTTTCATAATTTTTAGACTTTAAATTAATGAAATTATTTATGACATCATGATGATGCAGCGATTACCTCATTAATAAAGGATGTGAATAAAATGAAATGATAATGTAAAATATATGACCTAAACATGTCCAAAACCTATTGGATGGGTGTATTTATAACCCTTATCACCTTACCCTTGAATTATATCAATGTGGGACCTTTTGAATCCGAAAATGATTTTCAAATAAAGTAACATTTCTTTTCTTTCCAAGAGCACCCCTCCTCTCCTCTTATAAAAGTCCCCCACCTCTACCTCCTTAACCACACTCCCAAAGCCTTTGGCTCGGCCAAACCCGGCCCATTTTGTCTCTCCACATCCCTCTATTACTCCTTGAAGCCTCACATTGGGAAGAAGTCTTCCCAAGGAATCCTTTGAGCTCAATCCAATGGGAGTTACCCGATTTTAAGGTAATGTCTTCACTTGAGTCCTTTTGTTTTATTTTTCTTCTCCAACACACTAAACTATTTTTATTAATTTATTTTATAACAACTCCTGTATATTGAATATACTAGGATGTTTTTATAAGAATTATTCGAGCTACACTTACACACACCTACATCTAATGGTGAAAGAACATACTGTTTCTTTGGATGGCGAATTTCTGCCTCCCGAAACGATGATTGTTCAACATTATTTTAACACCTTCAAAGGTGGACATTAAGATAAAACTATATTTATATATGATATATAATATGTTTATATTATCCTTAAGATTCTGTATTTTTCATTTTGGGCATACCTTTATGGTTTCCATTATGGGTAAACGCGATATCTTCATTTAAGGAAGCACGGAATACCGCCCCCTCAAAGTGATTTGATTCGTTAATACCATATATGGGACGTATAAAGGATAAAGTTATGATATTTTATATTATATTACACTGGAATTGTAATATACCTTTATATATTTATGATTCCATTCTATAAAATACGAAATATAAATGAAAGTAGTGTTCATGCGTACGTACGGCTTACCGTCTCCATGAACGGTGCATTTCATTTCATACCTCTAAATGATTATGTAATATTATAAATTCATGCATGTACTGGATATATATGACATATATGATATCTACATCATGAATAAAATTCTGGATATAATGGATACATGAACAACATGTAATTATAAAGGGTTTATTTTTGACTCAAGTACCAATGATCGTTAAAACGACCGTTATTAACTTAAATAATTACATAGTGTACATGACATGGAAATAAGTGATATAAAAGGAATAATTAACTTGAAAAAGGTTCTTAAAAAAGTAGAAATTAACTCAAGTTTATTATTCATGAGATTAAAGAACGGCCGAGTCAACTCAGACCTGAGGTATGGGACTTCGTCTCAATCTCCTTTCATTGAGGCATAATTTGTTTTATACACAACCTTATTTTATACGGTGTATAAACCCCTTTGACATTTATGTTTATTCAAAATGAATCTTTTTTATACGAAGTGTTTTCTAAACGATAAAAGGGAATGTTTTTGTCATACGTATGCGGCGACAACAACTTCTCCGCCGCCGTCACCATTATTTGAGTTTCAGATTCCTCTACAAGTCATACCTTTTTTTAAAAGAAAAATAAATACCATGTTTTACTTTTTTTTATTTTGGTATTGAAAATGGTTTTCATAATATTTTTATATCAATGTGTGGTATTGATATCTTGTGATTGAAAGGTGGAAATGTTATGATTCCTTTATGCATGTTTTATGTGATACGATTATGTTGAGGTTCTTGGGAATTATTATGAAGACGGGTGGTTCCGTGATAGAATAAGGGCGGGTGAGCCCGATATAGCTCTCCAATGCATTGGGTAACGTGAAGGAGTGAAACTTTAAGGTTTATCCGAAGAGATTTATGGAATATATTGTGATGGGTATTCCAAACCTAACCAAGAGGGTTACTCCCTACATAAGAATGTTATGAATGCCTCATGTTACCTTTATGTATTATGATTTCTATGATTTATTCAGGATTTGATGAGGTATGTTAATGTACTTATGTTTTATGGGTAAATTATGATTTCATTCTTATGATTTCTTGGATTTATTCATGATTTGATGAGGTATATTAAAGTGCTTATGTTTTATGGGTAAAGTATGATTTCATTCTTATGTATATATGTACGCATGTTTCCTTTCCATATTTATATATCCCTTACTGAGCTTTTTATGCTCATCCTATGTTTTTTGAAATGTTTTTCACAGGTCAAGGGAAAGGTACATGATATGATGATACTGTCAAGGAAGTGTCAAGAAAGAATCCATGTTTTATTTTAAATATGTTTCCATTTATGGGAAAGAAGAATACTATCTTTATGTAACCACTTTGTTTATATGTGGAATGTAATGCATTTTTTATGATCTAAATCTCCAAAACTCTAAACCCGAAAAGATCCTCAATGTGTAATCTTGTAATAACTCATGATTAAGTAAGGTTTAAGGCTGGGGCCTTATAGTTGTTATCAAAGGTCGGTTTAGATAAATTTAGGAGTTAGAATTATATTAAATAATTATCCAAAAATATTTTTTATGGTCAAATTGAAGTGATATAGTATTTGAAGATTACCATGTTGCATCATCTAAGACATGTTTGTTCGGAATGGTTTTTCGCAGAGGAAACAGGGAAGCAGTGCTAGGAAGGCATGCAGAAGGAAATAACCTTCCGAATCAGCATCCTGAGATGGTCGGAATAGGAATTGAATAGTTTGATGCAGTAATGAAGCAGTTGACTCAAGAGATAAATGGCGGTGGTATCCATACACGATATTAGACAGATCAACCACAGAGGAACATGTCAGTGGTGGAACATCTCATGAGGCAACATCCCCCATCATTCAGAGGATCATCTGACCCTGTGTTAGCTGAAGGGTGGATTAAATCACTAGAGAAGATTTTTGATGTCATGGGGTGTTCAGACAATCAAAAGGTTATTCTTGCTATTTACCTTTTGGAGGGTGAAGCAGATCAGTGGTGGTCGATGGTTAAAAATATCAGGGACGTAGATGAGATTGATGCTCTCGACTGGGATGAATTCAAAGGTATGTTTCTTGAAAATTATTTTCTTAAGGCTGTTCGACTTAGGATGGAAATGAAATTCTTGGAATTGAGTCAAGAGGAAGACTCAGTGGACGCCTATGAAGAAAGGTTCGCTCGATTGGCAAGGTATGCTCCAAATTTTATCTGAGACCTTGATAGTAAAATCAATCGTTTTTACTTAGGATTAAATCCAAAATATGGAAGGGCATTAGCTTCTCGTGAGTTTAAAAGTTATGGAAAGATTTTTCGATGTGCTGAGAAGGTGGAAATGGATTTTTCCGATGATCAAGTGTTCTATAACAACCAACAGAGGAAGAGACTGATGTGGCAGGAGAAAGGAAATAATTCTTCCAAAAGGTCTGATGGTAAGAAAACTAAGCTTCCAGTTTGTGATAAATGTGGAAAAAGGCATGCTTGGGAATGTCTTCTGAATTATGGAAAGTGCTACCGATGTGGTAAGATGGGACATAAGGCTCGTGATTGCACTGAAAAAGATCAAAGTGATGGTAAGTTGAAATTTGATTTACAGTTAGTGAAATGTTTTAAGTGCAATGAGATTGGTCACTATGAAAATTAGTGTCCGAAAAAGATCTCGAGTGATGTGAAGTAGTTAGACTAAAAGAAGAAAGGGGTGGTGAAATCGTTTGCAACTACTTCAGAAGATATCGGGCCAACAAATGAAGGTGTATTAGGTACTTTTTTCGTTTTTTCAGATTATTCCAGTGTGTTGTTTGATTCGGGGTCTACACATTATTTCATCTCGGAAAACTTTTCTAGTAAAATGGGAATACCATCTCAAGAAATGACTCCCGAACTTTTGGTAAAAACACCTGGGGGAAATGTTGAGGCAAAAAGAATTTATAAGAATCTTCCTATCCTTATCTGTGGAAAGAACCTACTTGCAAACCTTATTGTTCTACCTCTAGTAGAGTTTGATGTTATCCTGGGTATAGATTGGCTCTCTATTTACCATGCTAAGATTGACTGTAGAGCTAAAGAAGTTTCTTTTCAGAAAGAATTTCAGTTTTTGTATAAGAATGAACCCTTACTGTTGATAACTTATCAAGAGGCCAAGAAACTTGTAAAATATGGAAATAAATGTTACCTCGGACATATTGTTGAAAACAAGGGAACTGTTCAGATTAATGATGTTCGAGTGGTAAATGAGTATCCTGATGTTTTTCATGATGAGTTGCCTAGATTAATACCAGATCGGGAAGTTGAGTTTACTTCTGACTTAGTTCCTGATTCTAATCCAATTTCAAAACCCCCTTATCGAATGGCTCAAATTGAACTTTTAGAGATGAAGGAGCAATTGCAAGATTTATTAAAGAAAGGTTTCATTCGACCTAGCACATCACCATGGGGTGCTCCTGTTTTATTTGTTAAAAAGAAATATGGTTCTATAAGACTTTTCATTGATTATAGAGCCTTGAATAACATCACTGTTAAGAAAAAATATCCTTTGCCTCATATCGATGATTTGTTTGATCAGCTCCAGGGAGCTCAGTTTTTTTCAAAGATCGACCTGAGATCGGGGTACCATCAGCTGAAGGTAAAGGAAGCAGATGTTCTGAAGACTGCGTTCCGTACAAGATATCGCCATTATGAATTTGTAGTAATGCCTTTTGGGCTAACCAATGCACTTGATGTATTCATGGACTTAATTAATAGAATTTTCCACGAGTTCTTGGATAAGATTGTGGTGGTTTTCATTGATGATGTTTTGGTGTTTTATAAAAGTAAAGAGGATCATGAAAGACATTTGAGGGTTATCTTGTAAACCTTAAATGAAAATAAACTGTATGGAAAATTCAGCAAGTGCGAGTTTTGGATGCAACAAATTTCTTTCCTTGGTCACATTGTTTCTAAAGATGGGATAACCGTTGATCCTACAAAAACAAAGGTTGTTGAAGAATGTCCAAGACCCACAAATGTAAGAGAGATTCGTAGTTTCCATGGTTTGGCAGGCTATTACCGAAGGTTTGTTTGAAATTTTTCACGGTTATCTAGTCCAATGACTAAGCTAACTCGGAAGTGTGTTAAGTTTATCTGGACAAAATAATGTGATGATTGTTTTTTGGAATTGAAAAGAAGATTTGTGAATGATCTAGTTTTGGAACTACCATCTAGGAATGTTGAGTTTGTTATATACAGTGATGATTCATTGAAAGGACTTGGTTGTTTCCTAATGCAGATTGATTAGGTAATTGCTTATGCTTCACGTTAGTTGAAAACCCATGAGGTAAATTACCCTACACATGATTTTGAATTAGCTGCTGTTGTTTTCGCTTTAAAAATTTGGAGGCATCATTTGTATAGAGGAAAGTGTGAAATATATACTGATCACAAAAGTTTAAAGTATATATTCACTCAGAAAGAGTTAAACATGAGACAAAGGAGATGGCTGGAATTAATCAAGTATTATGATTGTACAATTCATTACCATTTGGGAAAAGAAAATAAAGTGGCTGATGCTTTGAGTCGAAAAAGTAATGCTTCATTAGCAATGTTGTTTTTGGAACGTGATCCTTTGGTTAAGGATTTGATGAACATTGGCATAGAAGTTGTTGGTGCAGGAAGTTCTTCTGTTTTGTTTCAGGTATCAGTGAGATCTACTCTATTAGATAGAATCATGCAAGCACAGAAGCAAGACAGTGAGTTGCAGAAAAAGGTAGAGCTTATTCAGAAAGGTAAGTTTCCTAAAATCAACATTGATAATGATTGTGTTTTGAGATTTGGGAAGAGATTGTGTGTTCCTTGTGATTCACAGTTGAAGAGATATTTGTTATGTGAAGCTCATAGATCTCCGTTTTCAGTTCATCCTGGCAGTACTAAGATGTACAGAGATCTGCGGGAGTATTACTGGTGGGATGGAATGAAAAGAGATATTGTTGATTTTACTGTGAAGTGTTTGACTTGTCAATAGGTTAAAGCAGAGCGGAAGTTACCGAAAGGGATGCTTCATCCTTTACCAATTCCAGAGTGGAAATGGGAGAATATATCCATGGACTTTGTTGTGGGATTACCTAAGACATCTCGAGGTAATAATGCAATCTAGGTTATTGTTGATCCCTTGACTAAATCTGCTCATTTCCTTGCTATACGAGATAATTTTTCCCTAGATCTACTTTCCTGTTTGTATCTTAAATTGATAGTCAAGTTACATGGAATTCCCCTCTCCATTGTATCTGACCGTGATCCCAGGTTCACTTCTAACTATTGGAAGGGCCTTCAGAAGTCGTTGGATACTGAATTAACTTTTAGTACAGCTTTTCATCCTCAATTAGATGGGCAGTCAGAACAAACAATTCAGACATTGGAGGATATGCTATGAGCTTGTTCAATGGATTATCAAGGAAGTTGGGAGCAACATCTTTCTTTGGTTGAATTTTCATATAATAATAGTTTTCATTCCAGTATACAAATGGCACCATTTGAGGTGTTATATGGGAAGCGGTGTCGAACTCCAGCTTTCTGGGATGATGTGGGTGAAAGGATGTTGATGGGACTAGAATTGGTAGAAGAGATGGTAGAAAAAGTTTAGCTGATTCAGAAACATGTGAGAACAACTCAGAGCAGGCAGAAGGGTTATGCGGACAACAGGAGGAAGGATCTATCTTTTGAGGTAAGTGATCATGTTTTTCTCAAAGTCTCACCATGGAAAAGTGTGATGCGATTAGGTATGAAAGAAAAGCTGATTCCAAGGTTTATTGTACCATATGAAATTCTGGAGAGAGTTGTATCAGTTGATTACCGAGTGGCTTTACCTCTAATTTTATCTCAGGTACACAATGTTTTTCATTTTTCGATGCTGAGAAAGTACATGCCAGATCCATCTCAAGTTTTGAGTCCAGAGGTAGTTCAGCTGGAAGAAAACCTATCATATGAGGAACAACCGGTCCAGATTCTTGACCACAGGGATAAAGTGTTACAGAATAAGGTGATTAATCAGGTAAAGGTTTTGTGGAAAAACCACATGAATGAAGAAGCAACATGGGAATCTGAAAATGCAATGAGGAATAAGTACCCCCATTTATTCGATAAGTAAATAAATTGTGGGGACACAATTTTCTAAAGGGGGGAAGGATGTAACATCCCAAGTAAGTAATGAATAATAGATATTTTTATCTATGTCTATTAATTATTAAGATAGTGTTTTAGAGGCGTAAAATGAAAATAAATACAATCTTATGCATGGAATACATTAATATTCTTAAAAGATTATTTTACTGCCTTTTGATGGAAAAACATTTTTAAATAAATTTTTTGACAATTTTATAATATCTATTTGTCAAATAAAAATAACCTTTATGATTGGGACATTGAAATTTACATTGGATAAATTTTTGATATTTTTCTGACAATGTTCATTTTTTAATGAATAGTGAAAAATACTGCATGTTACATCAAAACTACTTTTTCATTAAATTTAATTATATGGATAGATTATATTTTTAATTGGTCATAAAGTGTAATCTGAATATATTTTTACCATTTAATCCAATTGTGGTCATTAGGATTAATTTCACTTTGAAATTGGTCATAAACTAATGCCAAACTTTTCATAGATATTGTTTCAAAAAAACCCGCTATTTGTTTTTGACAACGAGATTTATTTTTAAATCAATTATTGCAATTTATGTGTTTGGAATTTGGTAAAATGGATTACATATTTGGAATCAGAAGGTCCAAATTATGTTATTAAGACTCTTTTGTTTTTGGAAATTATGAATAGCAATGACGGTAATTATCTTTAATTATCTTGATTAATGAGTAATCAGGTAGTTAAGGATAATAAAATAATATCATAATAATAAACAAATGACACCAAAATGTGTCCTAAGTCTACTGGTTGTCTCATGGCCGACCATTGGATGTCTTGTGCCAAACTTGGGGACACCATGGAATCACTTTTGTGGAAAGTGACTTGTTATCTTTTTATTTTTTTTAAAGAAAGTAAATATAACAAGAATGTATCACCTGATTAAAACATTATTAAGTTTTTATACATAGATGATATTTTAGACTATAAGTATTCATTGTAAATCTAAAAATATTTCCTACATCATAGTATTTTTTTCTTAATTTTTATACTTAAAATAAATTAAATTATTTATGACATCATGATGATGCAGTGATTACCTCATTAATAAATGATTTAAATAAAATGAAACAATAATGTAAAATCTATGACCTAATCATGTCCAAAACGTATTGGATGGGTGTATTTCGAACCCTTATCACCTTAACCTCGAATTATATCAATGTCGGACCTTTTGAATCCGAAAATCGTTTTCAAATAAAGTAACATTTCTTTACTTTCCAAGAGTGCCCCTCCTCTCCTCTTATAAAAGTCCCCCACCTCTACCTCCTTACCCACACTCCCAAAGCCTTTGGCTCGGCCAAACCCTGCCCATTTTGTCTCTCCATATCCCTCTATTACTCCTTGAAGCCTCACTTTTGGCAGAAGTCTTCCCAAGGAAGCCTTTGAACTCAAACCAAAGGGAGTTACCCAATTTTAAGGTAATGTCTTCACTTGAGTCCTTTTGTTTTATTTTTCTTCTCCAGCCCCCAAAACTCTTTTTATTAATTTATTTTGTAACAACTACAGTATCTTAAATATACTAGGATGTTGTTATAAGAAGTATTCTAGCTACACTTACACACAACTACATCTAATGGTGAAAGAACATATTGTTTCTGTGGATGGTGAATTTCTGCCTCCCGAAATGATGATTGTTCAACATTCATTTAACACCTTGAAAGGTGGCCATTAAAGTAACACTATATTTATATATGATATATAATATTGTTATGTTTTCCTTATGATTATGTATTTTTCATTTTGGGCATACCTTTATGGTTTCCATTAGGGGTAAACGCGATATCTTCATTTAAGGAAGTGCAGACTATCGCCCCCTGAAAGTGATTTGATTCGTTAATACCATATGTGGGACATATAAAGGATAGAGTTATGATATTATATATTATATTACACTGGAATTATAATATACCTTTATATAATTATTATTCCATTCTATAAAATATGAAATATAAATGAAAGTAGCGTTCATGCGTACGTACGGCTTACCGTCTGCATGAACGGTGCATTTAATTTCTTACCTCTAAATGATTATGTAATATTATAAATGCATGCATGTACTGGATATATATGAAATATATGATATCTAAATCATTAATACCATTCTAGATATAATGGATACATGAACAACATGTAATTATAAAGGGTTTATTTTTGACTCAAGTACCAATGATCATTAAAATGACCGTTATTAACTTAAATAATTACATAGTGTTCAATACATGGCAATAAGTGATATAAAACGAATAATGAACTTGAAAAAGGTTCTTAAACAAGTAGAAATTTACTCAAGTTTATTATTCAAGAGATTAAATAATGACCGACTCAAGTTGGACCTGAGGTATGGGACATCGTCTCAATCTCCTTTCATTGAGGAATATTTTGTTTTATACACAACCTTCTTTTATACGGTGTATAAACCCCTTTGACTTTTATGTTTATTCAAAAGGAATATTTTTTATACGAAGTGTTTACTAAACGATAAAAGGGAATGTTGTTTTCGTACGTAAGGGGCGACAATGACTTCTCCACCGCCGTGACCATTATTTGAGTTTCGGCTTCCTCTACAAGCCATACCTTTTTTTTAAAGAAAAATAAATACCATGTTTTACTTTTCTTTTATTTTGGTATTGAAAATGGTTTTCATAATATTTTTATATCAATGTGTGGTCTTGATATCTTGTGATTGAAAGGTGGAAATGTTATGTTTCCTTTATGCATGTTTTATGTGATATGATTATTTTGAGGTTCTTGGGCATTATTATGAAGACGGGTGGTTCCATGATAGACTAAGGGCGGGTGAGCCCGATATAGCTCTCCAATGCATTGGGTGAAGTGAAGGAGTGAAATGTTAAGGTTTCTCTGAAGAGAGTTAGGGAATATACTGTGATGGGTATTCCAAATGTAACCAAGAGGGTTAATCCCTACGTACGAATGTTATGAATGCCTCAAGTTACCTTTATGTCTTATGATTTCTATGATTTATTCATGATTTGATGAGGTATGTTAAAGTGCTTATGTTTTATGGGTAAAGTATGATTTCATTCTTATTATTTCTATGATTTATTCATGATTTGATGAGGTATGTTAAAGTGCTTATGTTTTATGGCTAAAGTATGATTTCATTCTTATGTATATATGTACCCATGTTTCCTTTCCATATTTTTATATCCCTTACTAAGATTTTTATGCTCATCCCATGTTTTTTGAAATGTTTTTCACAGGTCAAGGGAATGGTACATGATATGATGATAGTGTCAAGGAAGTCTCAAGAAAGAATCCATGTTTTATTTTAAATATGTTCCCATTGATGGGAAAGAAGAATACTATCTTTATTTAACCACTTTGTTTATATGTGGAATGTAATGCAAGTTTTATGATCTAATTTTCTAAAACTCTAAACCTGAAAAGATCCTCAATGTGTAATCTTGTAATAATTCAAGATTAAGTAAGGTTTAGGGCTGGGGCCTTATAAAGACCCATCACAATCACCTCGAAGGAATGCTTTTTTCAACCCATTGTATAATTCAACCATCATAAATTTTTGATCGATGTGAATAAAAAATGTTTTTCAAACTCTATAATTATATAACCATCAATACAAATTTATTTCAACATCCTTATTGAATGTATTAATGTTTATGCATCAATGGAATAAAATTGGATGTGATATGATAATTACTCTCTCATTGTAACCTTTCAAAGAATTGTACTTCTAATGAAAGATGTCGGATGATGACATCTATTGTCAAAATATATATCTCATCCCCTAAAAAAATTAGTAGATATTGTTATGGAAAATAGATTTAGTGACGATTATCCATGAATTATAAATCAACCCTTTTATTTGAATTAAAATATCTCATTCCTCATTGAGATCATCAATGTCACCAATAATACACATAGAATTCTCAAAATTTGTAGGTATGTTGTATGTCACTACATATGTTTGTCTTATTTTAGGAAGTCATAGCTTTAAATTTAGAATTTAATGATGATCAAGATCATCCATTACACTTCTTAAATAATGGGATATCGTATTTTTCTTAATAATGTATATGTGGTAGGGTCTCAACAATATTAAAATCAATAGATGAGTTTTTATTTATATTATCATAGGTGCATGTAAAATCATTTTTAACATGATGTCAATATATTTATTTCACTGATTTGGTTATATTTATATGTATATATTACCACGTGGTAGGAACCTAGTTGTGAGGCTCATTTGTAGTGTCGTACTTTTACAGTTGGGAAACCCTTGGTGGTTCTCCATCAGGAGGACACAAACTACCTATGTGATGGAAGTTTTTTCAATCCAATTTGAATATATTTTGAGCTTGACTGTTTTTGACTGACCTATCACCCTTCCAAAAAATTGAAGTGAATAAAAACATATAATTGTAAATAGGCATGAGTTCTTGGAATTATCTCATCTCAGAAGAATTATGATATAAGAAAAATGTTCTAAGGTATTGAGTACATGAACAGAGTAATTCTAAATCAATTTTACACAACGAGTGGCATATAGAAAATCATGGGTTTTATTTGTTGATGCATTTCTTATTTCTCTCTTCAGACTAGAAAAGAGAACCACAATACTGATAGACATTATAAGGATCACCAATAATCAAACATGTTGTAGGAGCATCATTATGAAATTAAAAAATTTCTTAAAAAAGTATCATGAATATCAAAAACGCATTTTAAATGTTACTGTAGTATAATGATGGGTTAAATTACTACACTAACATGTATTATCTTGTATTTTAAGTAGTTTTGTTCTTTCTTCAACATCAATTTTTAAATTTATTATTATAATACATACCAAACAGTTTTAAACTATTATAATTAAAAATGTACATATGAATACTAGAAACATTTACATAAAGATATCATATTGCCTGTGTCTTAAAATTCTCTGGGAAATACATGACCCAATTTACATGAATCCTCTAGATATTGGGTTTAACCAACATTGAAATTAATATTTAATACCCATAATATGAATTTGTAACTTATTGGACATTATTTTAGGGAATATAGAGTTATGTGTATATATATAAATAATGTTGAAATCATTAGTTCATTTTATTACACACTTGGGCATGAAAAATAATTTTGGATTTTAGTAATTGTAGTAGAAAAACAATATCTTTTGTAAGGAGAATACATAATACATTTAATTGAGTTAACATGGATGAATGTGTAAACGTATGAGTCATTATTACTATGATGAGGAGGCAGGTGATGAGTCAGTCTTAATATTATCTTCATTCGAGAAAGCTAGAAAATGTAATGAATAGAGAGATTGTTTTTAAATAAAAGGGGCACTTAAAAAACATATCGTTCCAAAGAATACATTGGAATGATCCTTTGAAAATATCACATCATATTCTAAATTGGGTTTTGGTGTTTTTTTATCTTTCTTCTTCAAACATATATTGTGGATGGATTTTAAAATTACAGAGGCATTGTCAATTAAATAGAATATTAATTTAATTAATCAGCTTTAGATCAATGTAAACTAAGAAATCTAATTGAATGTACTAGTAAATTGATGTTGAAATAACAGTTTGTAGATAATTGTGAAAATATTAAGCGGGATCCCCTTTTGAAGATGCAATTTTTTTGTAGTGGTTTAGAAGTGGTAGTAAAACACATGTGCGTATATTTCATAAGAGAATTGCATGTACATGTATTAACTTTTGTTATATCAAAACATTAAAAAATTGGGAATAATGTGATATGGTACTCTAATTTAAAGTAAATATAATACATTACTAACAACCTTATTGACATCCTCTCAAATGTATTCTCCTCTGGAACCTATCATATCTCAATGTTGATGGAGGTTGTATCTCATTTTAGTTTTATTTTTATTAATATTTTAAGGTATTGATGGAATCCATATTATGTTTATATGTTGATACATTGAATAAAATATATATTTGGAAGAAAAAACAGGTAATCCATTAACCATGTAAGGGATCGTTTTTTTAAAGTTTCATTGACTTGTAAATAATGAATGTAATATAAAAGAATATAAATTTATGTATTGTTAATATGAAATTATGTTTACCTAATATTTACAACATCATATGGTGAAAGAGACAGATCACAATACCGGTAGGTATGCATTCTAAATGTCCTATAATAGTTTATATGTTTCTTGTGAATCAGAACATGGGATATGTAGTAAAATATTTATGAAAATTGATTGGAATTTCCTAAAACAAAAAAATGAATTTATTGAATTATTATTAAATTCATATTTATTTAAATATTCAATATTCATGATATAATGTGTTGATTTAATTGGGTTGAAAATAGAATCAACCATATGTGAAAAATTTCTCATCAGATCTGTAACTGGGAGACCATTATGTAGGTGTGAAGAAGTTATACATAAAATAGAAAACCAATATAGATACTTTAGTAGCTTGTGGGATGATTAATTTTTTTAATGGTTGTTGGACATGGGAAAAAAGATAAAATAATGTGTTTTTAGTTAGATTCAAAATTAGTCACTAGCTAGATGTGGTTTTGTAATGAGTCTTGTATAATATAGTGTAAATGTATGGTTACCTCAAATACAAGTGACCCAATTCGTGATCCAAATATGTCTCTAATGAATGGATAGATTTTGTGTAAAATCATTAATTATTGATGTAACATCCCCGGTGAAAAAAGAACAGGGAATTTTCATATTTATTAATATTTATGAATTAAATATTAATTCTACTTTAAAGGGGATTCCATGTTCAATATCATACCCGATATGCAACAACGATTTTATTTTAAATCTTACGTTACACAGAACGTTCGGTTATATCGAAAAATAATAAAATAATATTATTATATTAAATGGTAGTTAACGCATTGTCATTGTATTGGTTGGAATAAACAATACTAACTACATTTTTATTAAACAAGTTTGTTAAATATTTTTACATTTATCCAATAAATGTTGTATGCTTAAAATGTGAATGAATCCAATTTTAAGCATAAAATGTATAATATTCTTAAAAAGTTCGACATATCACCTTTTGAGGGAGAACACTTTTAAAATATAGCTTTTTCCACTTTTATATATTGAATTTGACAAAATAGTATTCATATTTATAATCAAAACATCAAAATTTACTTTGAATGAAATTTAGGTTTCTTTCCTAAAAATGTTCATTTTTTAATGAATAGTTAAAAATACTTCATTTTGATTCAAAAATGTCATTTAATCTAATTTACATGTATATTTAAAATATTATTTTAATTGGTTTTAAAGTGTAATTGGATTATATTTTTACCATTTAATCCCATTTGGTTTTTTGGATGTAATTTCACTACTAAATTGATCATAAAAAAGTGTCAACATTTTAATAGATATTATTTCGCAAAAAAAAACTGTTTTTGTTTTGACAACGGGGATTAATTTGTAAATAATTTTATCCACTTCGGTGTTTTGAATTTGAATAAGTGGATTCCATATGTGGAATCAGGAGGTCCAAATTTTTTGAATATGCAAATTTTATTTTTAGACATTATGAATATTTACTTCAGTAAATATTTTATTTACCACTGTTAAAATGTCAATCTGGTAAATAAGGGTGAACAAATAATATAATAATATTATTAAATTACCCTAACACGTGTCCTAAGCCTATTGGATGATACATGACCAATCGTGGGCATCCATGGGTCTGTTTTGGGACTACATAGAGCTACTTAAGAGTAATAATGACACTTTATATTAATTAATTTAATTTAAAGACCAAAATTACATAAACATATATATTATAGTAAATCAATTTTCTCATGTGGTTATATAAGCTATCTATTCAACTATAAATATTAATTTGAAAGATCAAAGTATTTAATACATCATGGAATTTTTTTATAATATATAGACATCAAATAAATTAAATTATTTAGGACACAATGATGATGTAGTAATTACCTTATTAAAAATTATTTAAATAAATAAGATTATAAAATTTTAGAAAAAATTATCCCAAACCTGTATAATTTTTATTGGATGATTTTATTTCAGAAAATAGTCATATTATCTTCTATTTTAATGAATTTTGGACCTTTTGAAACCGAAAATAAATTTATAAAAAATAATGTGCTCAAACTTTCCTAAGGTGCCCCTCCTCCCCCTTATAAAAAGCCATCACCTCTAACTCACTACTCACACTGCTCAAGCCTCTTGTCTCTTCCAAAATATATTCAATTAGGCTCTCTACATATCTCTCTTTCTCCTAGAAAAATTACCATAGGTAGAAGGCACATCAAGGAAGCATTTAGATTCAAACCAAAGGGAGTTACCTAATATAAAGGCAACATCTTCTCTTAAGTTCATTTTTTTTATTTTACTTCTCCAATTTCCTAAAAACTCTTTATTCCTTTCATTAATAACAACAAAATTATCCTCAATATACTATGTTTTTGTTATGAGAGGGATCTGATCTACACATTCACACACCTCTATCTAATGGAAACGAACATTATGTTTCTATCAACAACGAACAACTGCCCCACAAAATGATGATTGTTCAAATATCTCTAACTGCCTATAATAGTGGCCATTATGATGGAACTGTATTTAAATATATTAAATATTATGTTTATATTTTCTCTAGAATTCTTAATTTTTTAATTATATCATACGTTTATGGTTTCCATAATGTGTTAATACGATAATTTTATTTGAGGAAGTGAGGACTACCGCTCCCTCAAAGTGATATGACTCCTTCATACCGTACATTAAACATATAAAGTATAGTGGTAATGAACATATTAAACAAATAAAAATTATGATATTATACAGTAATAATAATACACATATGTATTATTTGTTTTTCATTCCTTTTAAAATGAAAAAAATAAAATGGAAGTATCGTTCATGCGTACGTATGGCTTACCGTCTCCATGAACGGTGGATTTCTTTTTCATATATCCAAATGATATAGAATATTTTAAATAATTATATACTGGATATATATTATATATATGATATATAAATCATGAATAACATTCTATTGATAATGTAATTGGGATCTCATGGATGATTTATAATTACAACAACTTCATTTTTAATAATAGTTTCTAACATCGACAAAATGTCTGATATGAACTCAAATAATTAACTAATTGTCATAGCAAGGTAATAAGTGATATAAAATGAATAATAAAATTTTAAAAGGTTTCTAATAAATTATAATTGAACTTATTTTTTTATTCATGAGTAACAAGTAACATACAAGGCAAGTCAGACATGAGGTAAGGGGTTTTCATCTCACTTTTTATTCCCATGAGATTCATGCTATATTTGCCACTATTTCCATTTGTGTGGTGTATTTACTTCCAATTATTTTATTATTTGTGTAATATACATTAATTTATTTGTATTTATATCTTCATTGTATGATGTTTTTTTTCATGGGGTTTATGTTTCGTAATTTACCAAATCGGTTACAGAACCTTTCCCCGTACTATTTTAGTTAATGGAATCATTTATGTCCTGTCTTTAAATTTATTTTTTCATACTTCGGGATATATTATTCAATATAATTATTTCTATATATATTATTTCCATGTGATGAGATACCCTTTTATCTCTCATCTACTCATTTTCTGAATTTTAATGTAGTGCTATTAGGATGTCAAATATCCATATGGGATCTTCTTAACCAAATTTTCATTCTTTTGGTTAAACTTATACTACATGATTTTGTATTGTTATAAATATTTATGAATGATATATGGTTTTTTATAGTTAATATAAACTTATATGAGGTGTATTTATATTTTTCACACATATTAATATCATTGATTTACCCTTAAACTAACTGTAAGTTCATTGTATGGGATTTCGTCTCAAATTAAATTCCATTGAGGCATATTTGTTGCTATGCATCAATTCACTTTTATATGGCGTATATACTACCCTTTAGTCAAGTGTTTCTCATGTGTTATTAGACTCATTAAGTGAAACATCATTTTAAATGCTTCATAGTTTTATTATTTTTAATATTTATCATTAATGACAATGAATTCAAAATGGTTTTAAGGATTTATTTATTTGGACGTTAATGTTTTATAATTTTAATTCCATTAAGCGGTTCTATGTTGTTTGGGACAATTTGAATTAAAAATATGTTTATTAAATGATTTAAATGGAATTGAAAATGGTTTGATAAAGCATTGATTATGTCAATATCTTGAAATGATATATTGTGATTGCATTGTGGAAATTTTATCTTTTCCTTTATTCTTGTTTTATGTGTTATAAATATGTTATCATTCTTGGTCATTGTCTATGTATACGGGTGATTTTGTGATAATGATAGGGTTGTTGATCCCGAGATAGCACTCCAATGCATTAGGTAATGTGAAAATGGAAAACATTAACGTTTCTCCTAAAATATTTAGGGAATATACATTGATTTGTATTCCAAACCTAACCCCATACATAGATGTGAATGCTATAATGTCTGTATATTATGTATGCAATTAGTTACATTTATGATTTATGATTTTTAATTGTTATTCATAAATCATATGATTCCATAAGGCATGTTATGATTGGAAAGTATAGTTTCATTGATTTGTATTTATTGATGGGATACTATTTTCATTCCTTATTTTATAACATTTACATAGATTTTTATGCTGATTACATGTTTTGAAATGTTTTTCACAGGACATAATGATTAATAGGGTCATGAATGGGATCAAGGAAAAGTCATGCTCTCTAAAACAAGGATCTAGACATGATTTTTTACAAGTTTTTATATTATTTAATAAATAGAAACTTATTAGAAGTGTATACATTGTAATTTTTGAGTTGTAATGTAATAGTTATGGCCCATTATTCTAAATATATAAACAATAGAAAATTATAAATGTAAAATATTTATTTAACTCAAGATTAAGTAATGATTAACGTTGGGGCCCTATAGTGGATATCAGAGGTCGGTTTAGACAACTTTATGGATTAGAAGTTATTGTTAAACACATGGTTAGTCTCTATGTCTCTTCTTTATGTTAAATCCTTATTTTCTAACTTTTTGCAGATCAAGTTAATTTTGTTACAAATGGATGGAGGAGGATCTCAAACGACATTCATATCTCTTCCTGATGACATTATTTCAATAATTATTTCAAATTCATGTCCAGATGACTCTAAAATATTTTCGTACATACAAATCACTTGCAAGAAATTTCATGATATATCAAACACCTCCTCTATAACTCGATACCATCGTGGATCATGGTTTTTTTAATCAAATCACATTCTCTCATTATTCTCATATTTTCATGAAAGGTAAATATTATCAAGGAATTCTCAAATATTCTCATATTTTGAACAATTTTGAAAATGGTGTTGATGAAGGAGACCCTTTCACTACATATTTATATTTTATTTTAAATTATATTGTTTCACCACATACTTATGGTAATTTAAAAGGACTGTTGATTGAATTTTGTTACACAAACTCTTTCCAAATATTTTATAAAAGGAATGTTTTATCAGATGTTTTGAAATTATATGTCATGCATGATTTTTTTCCATAAAATGTTTTATTTTTTGATCACCCATATAAACCAAGTTTTACAAGGAGTATTTGGATAATGGAAGAAGATGATTTTTAAGGATCTCTAAATTTTTATTGCAATGCATGGCCATCTATCTACATGAACAAGATGGTGATGAAACCAGGTGGACATAATGATCAATGTATGTTGATCTTTCTTTGTGAAGAGCGTTATTTTTTGGAGGTAAAATAAATTTCATTATATATAAGCCTTCATGAATTAAGATATTGATGTCATTATGAGTTGGGATAAAAATGAGAGGCATAAGACAACCATTGATGTTAAATAATGTTATGGTTATAATTGAGCAGTTTATCTCATTTTTGGGAATGTTATAAAATTGAATATCTTTTCAAAAAGGATATTATGTAGTCCATGTGGCAACCTGTCACGTCAGAAAAAGATGCGGGAATCAAACCCACAAACAATGTGTGATTATGAATTATCACCTACCACTAGACTACCTGAAGTCCCTCATTTGTATGACTTATTCTCTTCAGTTAAATGATTTTTTAATCAAGAATAAATTGATATGGGATCTTATATTTTTTTCAAATGGATATCCTTATTATAGGAAAATGATATGGGTATTATGTGATAAATGTTACTTTGGAAGACGTTTTCTCATTTTGGGAAACTATATATGCATAAGGGAAATAGAATAATTTTGGATATCAGTTAAGGTGTAATGGTAAAATTATATTTTGAAAGAATCTATATTTGTTTTATGGACATAAGTAGATTTGCGTTATTTGTGGAAATGATTATCCTATCATAGAGAATATTTGATTTGGTTAATTACAATTCTATATGAGACTCTAAGAGTCATCGATATTATTTGGAGATTAATGTTACGATTTAATGAGGAAGGATATGTGATTAAATCCTTCTGAGTGCTGGGTTAAAATCTTATATTGGGTTAAACTGATTAATTTTAAGGACATTTTTTTATTTAATGGTTTTTTCCTAACATTGGGTGTTGTTTGTCGAATTTTAAGTATTAAGAGTAGTATCTTTTTTTAAAAAGTATTATCCTTTTTTGGAGATTATCTTATCTTAAACTAACTGTTTCGGTTTTGTTTAATTTATAATGACAAGGGAAATATATAGTTCAGATTTTATGGATTATATTATTCTCTAAGTTTACTCTATCAGTTTATGAGTGACCAAGTCATCATGAATACTCATCGCTGGGAGAAAAGATGTGTTTTGGTCGAAACTTAATAAAGGATGAAACTCTACCTGAAGAGTAAATACATTTAGTAATGTACTAATTCATTCTCATAAATAAACTCTCTAACATTGTAAAATGATTTTTTTAACAAAAAATTTGGGAGTTTACTCTTCCTACTAGGAAACCAATGTCCATTTAACCTATCAAAATTTTGTGGTTTTTTGGTGGTTAACATACTCTTGATCGTGTTTTTTATCACTCTCCAACAGAACATGACACATAGTTTCTCCACCATATCCATTTTTTCATGGAATCCAAGTATGTGTTATATATGGTGACCTTTTTTCATATCTATAATTCTTTTAATATGATTTTTTTATTGACTATTTTTTTGATGTTGTACTTTTAATGAAGTTTCTGTGCCCTATTTTAAAATTGCAAGGATATAATTCCCAAATTGGGGGAAGGATGTATCATCCTAGGTGAATAATGATTATGGAATTTTTATATTTATTAATATTTGGGAATTATATATTAATTTTACATTAAAGGGGATGCCATGTTCTATGGCATACCCAATACGCTACAACGTGTTTCTTTGAAATCGTATGCTACACACAACATTATGTTATACCAAAAATTAATATAATAATAATTTTATTTTAAATAGTTGTTAACGCATAACCATTTTATGTATGTGAATGAAAAAGATGAATTAAAATATTATTACACACGTTTCTTAAATGTATACACATTTATCCAAAAAATGTTTGAAGATTAAAATGTAAATGAATCCAATTTTAATCAGAAATACTCTAATATTCATTAAAAGGTCCATTTACCTCCATCCGATGAAGAATGATTTTTAAATATATTTTTTTCAATTATTATATGTTTTATTTATCAAAATATTATTCTTCTTTAGAATCGGTACATCAAAATTTACTTTGGATGAATTTTTGGTATTTTTATTATAATGTTCATTTTTTAATCAATAGTAAAAATTAATGAATTTTAATTCAAAACTTCTTTTTTATCTAATTTATTTATATATTTAAAAAATTATTTTAATTGGTTTTAAAATTTAATTGGATTATAATTTTAGCATTTAAAAAATTTTGGTCAATGGATGTAATTTCACTCTAAAATTGAACATAATCAAGTGTCAATCCTTTGAAATATATTATTTCATAAAAACGTGCTTTTTGTTTAGACAAGGAGAATAAATATTAAATTATTTTATGCCACTTACTTGTTTTGAATTTGTAAAAATCGAATCCATATTTGGAATCATGAGCTGAAAATTATGTGAATGTGTATCATCTGTTTTTAGACATTATGAATATTTACTTCCGTAAATATTTTATTTACCAGGGTTAAAAAAATCTGGAAAATAAGGGTAAACATATAACATTATAATAATATGAAATTACCCTAACACATGCTCTAATACTATTGGATTATAAATGAAAATCCATAGGAATCATTGTGTCTATTTTGGGACCCCATAGAGCCACTTAGTTGTGATCCTGACACTTCATATTAATTAACTTAAAGTAAAGAAATAAATTACACAAACATATATTTTTTAGTAAATAAATTATTACATGGGGTTATATAAGTTATCTCCTCATCTATAAATATTACATTGAATGTTAAAAATATTTTATACATCATGGTAGTTTATTTATAATTGGTAGTTATCAAAAAAAAAAAAAATTATTTATGACATAATGATGATGCAGTAATTACCTTATTAATAGATGATTTAAATACAAGAGATTATAAATTTTAAAAAAACAATCAAAACTAGTCCCATTATTATTGGATTATTTTTATTTCAAATAAGAGTCATCATATCATTAAATATAATGGGTTTTGTACCTTTGGAAACCTAAGATAAGTTTATAATAAAATAATGTTTCAATCATTCCAAAAGAGCCCCTCCTCCCACTTATAAAAATCTATAACCTTTAACCCGTTACCCACACCCCTCAAGCACCTTGTCTTATCCAAAATCATACCAATTAAGCTCCTAAATCCATCAATTCCTCCATGAATCCTTACATTAGGCAGAAAGCACTTCAAGGATGCATTTTGGTTCAAACCAATGTGATTTACCCCAATTTAAAGGTAATGTCTTCTCTTAAGTTCTTTTCTTTTATTTTGCATCTACAACCCCATAAACTCTATTTAATACATTATATTATAACATAACATGTATCCTAAATAAATTAGGTTTTTTAATGATAATTATTCAAACTAAACTTCCACACACCTCCATCTAATGGAGTCAACTTATTATTTTTGTGTACCGTGAACTATTGCCTCACGAAACGGGGGTTTTTAAAATATCTCCAACCACCTCTATTGGTGTCCATTATGATGGAAATGTATTTATATATGATATATATTATGTTTATGTTTTTTTAGGATTATTTAATTTTTATTTATATGATACCATTATGGTTTCCAAAATGATTAAATGCGATAATTTAATTTGAGGAAGTACAAACTACAGCCCCCACAAAGTTATATGACTCGTCCATTCCATACATGCAATGTATAAAGGATGGTATTATTGAAATTAAATAACATATATATAATATGATATTGTACAATAATAATAATATACCAATGTATCATTAGGTTTTCATTCCTTTTAAAAAGAAAAATATGAAATGGAAGAAGTGTTCATGCATATGTACGACTTACCATCTCCATAAACAGTGCATTTAATTTTCATATATCCAAATGACATGGAATAGTCAAAATTAATATAAAATAGATATATATTATATATATGATATATAAATCATTAATATAAATATATAGATAATGGAATTTCGACAACATTGATGATTTATAATTATAAAATGTTCATTTTTAACTCAAGATTTGAACATCGACAAAATATCTGATATGAACTCAAATAATTAACTAATTGTTATAGAAAGGTAATAAGTGATATAATAGGAATAGTAAACTTGAAAAATGTTTACTAATTTAGTATAAAATAACATATGTTTATTTTTGATTAAGAACAAGGAACATACAAGGAAAGTCGGACATGAGGTAAGGGGTTTTCATCACACTTTTTATTCCCATGAGATTGATTCTATATTTGCCTAAATTTAATTTCTTTTTGGATTATATAGTTCCAATGATTGTAGTATTTGTTAAATATACTTTAATTTATGGGTATTTTCATCTTCATTGTAAGATCCTTCATTCTTGGTGTGTATGTTTTGTAATTTACCAAATTGGTATGGGAACCATTCTTTGTACTATTTTAGTCAAATACTTCAATTATGTAATGTCTATTAATGTCCTTTTTCTTGTTTTGGGATATGTTATTATATATCCTTATTTCTGTAAATTTTATTTCTATGTTATGAGATACCCTTTTCTCTCTCATTAACTCATTTTCGGAATTTTAAAGAGACGTCGTTAGGCTGTCAAATTTTTGTAAGGGTACATCATAACTCGATTTCCATTATTTGGTTTAAACATATACTTCATGATAATTTCTTTCTATAAATGTGTGTGAATTAAATCTTATTAGTTTACACCTAATATCCACTTATACTGGTTGTATTTATATTGTTCACACATAATTATGTCATTGATTTACCCTTAATCTATTGGTACGATAATTGTATGGGATTTCGTAACAATTTACATTACATTGATAAATATTTGTTTTTATGCACCAATTCAATTTTATATGGAGTATATACTTAACTTTGGAATACTATATCATAAATATCATTTTTGTAATTATATTATATGTCTCGTTTTATATTATTCATTAATTATGTTTAGTCTAGTGTCTCTCATTTTTTACGAGACACTTTAACTAAAAAATCATTTTAAAATAATCAAATATTTATTCTTCTAAATATTTCTCATTAGTTTCCATTTTTTCAAAAAAAATTATGAATTTATTATTTTGGACATTAATGTTTTCATATTTTTATTCCATTAAAAGTTTCAAAGTGACATGGGAGTCTTTTATTCAAAAATCGTATTATTAAATGTTTTAAATGGTTTGATAATGCATTGATTATGTCAATATATTGAAATGATATATTGTGATTGTAATGTTGAAATGTTATCTTTCATTTAAGCATGTTTTATGTGTTATGAAAATTTTGTGGTTATTGGTCATTGTTTACGTATACGGGTGGTTACGTGATAGAACTAGTGTGGGTGTGCCCAATATAGCTCCCCAATGCATTGGCTAATGTGACGAATGTAAATGTTAATGTTTCTCCTAAGGGATTTAGGGAATATACTGTGATGATTATTCCAAATGTAACTCCCTACGTAGCTGTGAAAGATAAAATATTAGTATGTTATGTATTCTATAAGATACATTTATGATTTATGATTTCTGTGTGTTATTCATAAATCTTATGATTTCATAAGTTATGTTATGATTGAAAAAATGGTTTTATTGATTTTTATTTATTGATTGGATAATGTATTTCATTAATTATTTAATAACCCTTACTGAGCTTCTTATCCTCTCCCCATGTTTGAAAATGTTTTTTACAGGACTTAAAAATGAATAGGATCAAAGATGGGATTAAAGAAAAGTCATGGTGTCAAAAAAAAGGAACTAGAGATGTTTCTTTTTTTAAGAGTTTAAATGTTTGGAAAAAATAGAAACTAAGTAGAAGTGTTTACTTTGTTATTTTGGAGATGTAATATAATTATTATGGCATGTTTCACTAGAGTTATATACCTGGAAAGATACTCAATTTGAATTCTTTATTTAACTCATGATTAAGTAATGTTAAAGGATGTGGCCTTTTAATTAATGTAAATAGTTAGGAGTAGATAGTCAGATATTGACGCTGACCTTTAAATGAAAGAACCACATTAAGGTATTAGTGGTATGGAGAGGAACTCCTGTAAATATTGAGGAGTGAAACGAAAAGAAAAATTTGGTTGTGCTTTGTGAGAGGAGAAGCGGGTAGTGGGAACCATATTCAAGGATGATTGGGCAGTCATTTGTGCATGGAGAATTAGACACGCAGATCCTAAGGAATGGAAGATCTACCGGTGGATTACTAGAGTAGAAAGACTCAGGGGGGATCCAGAACTGAGTAAGTTTAAGAGTGTTTATATAGGATGGTAATTAGATAGGAAAGCCCTTGGTTTATAAGGAATTGTGGATGCTGCAAGGGTGCAGGATTGTGATCATGATTTTGGAGGGAAGTATTCATTTGGGTGATGTGGAAGCGTATTAGGGTGAAACATATGATGAAGTCACCCATATATAGTATATAATGTTGATATTGTTTCTATAGTACCCATGAAATAGTAACATTAATAATATGAACACTATTATGACTCAGTAGTTCTGATTCAGTACAATGGTAATTCACATATACATATATTCCTTGTAATAGGTAAAACATAATTGTTTTTCAAATGTTATGGATAGGTGGGTTTTGAGGAAAAAATGGTAAACTCAGAGGATAGAAAAATGAGGGAAATAAATATAAATATTTAATCATGATATATAATATAAATCACAATGAAATAGATATTTCCCCATTACGTTCCACCAAGATGAAAATATCACTACTCCGTACCATTCTTCCCCTAGGGTTGTAAACCAATTTTTAATATAATGAATGAATTTGTATCCTCATTTCAAACATTGTAGAACTTTTTCCAATACATGATGTTTACGTCAGTTTTATGTTCTTTTTTCCTTATTTGTTAGTAATTGATGTACTAAAAATTATGCATAATGAATAAATGATTTTTTACACTTTACAAGAATTAATTTTAAGAAGCTCTCTACATCGTTCATTTATGGAACTCTCTACACTCAGTTCTAGAAAACACCCAAATCCCTCTTTACCCTTCCCCCCATCAAATCCATTTATTTCTTTTTTCTAGTACCATTTTCAAGGGTTAGTGACCAATGATAAAAAAACAAAATGAAATTCTACACATAAAAACAAACAAACAAACACTCGCCATCCCATTACACTCGCAACATAGATTTGAAATATCAAATTCAAAAATGACCCAAAAACAACAGGACAACATCCAGGAATTTTGTTTTTACCTTGATAACTGCACATGAGACCCTTCCATGCATTCCATAATGTTCTCTAGTCATCCTCAATGAAGAGTAAGCATAAGAAGCGAACAATATCTCCTGAATGATCACATGAGTTATTTACCCTCATCTTGCAAGATGAAGTCGGTTCGCAGAGTATCCAAAACATCACCTGCATCACTCAGTTTCCATCACCACCATTTATCACCAACACCTCATCATTACACCCTACCCATGTGATGATCTATGTATAGGATATGGGTAGCATTTTCTTCATATCACCATACTACCACCGACGGGAAGGCACCGTCCTCACCATCATCATGTTCAGCAATCGGCACTACCCAGGGAACTACAGCCGACATCCCCAACACAAAAGCCAAGATATATAAATCAAGATGCATAATCCTGAATATTTTTGTGGTTTGATAACCATTAAGGGAGATAAATAGAAGAGGAAAATTGACTTTTTTTACACCAATAAAAAAGGTTACAATGTACAACTCCCACACCTCCCTTTTTTCCAACATGGAGCTCCCAAGGATCTTGAGAATATTGGAAGTCTCTGTACTGGATCTAATTATCTATGTAGGATCCCTAGTCCCTCCCTTTATATCCATGGGGGCAGGTGTCTAGTTTGACACAACTCCCATCAATCCCCACCTACCATAAAACATGGAAGCAGGCACATTTAACCTATGCAGAAGCCAATTTTGAAGCATAAAAGGGGATAGTTTTGTTGGTGTAGTAGCCACCTACCATGATATCTATAAAGTAACAAGCTCCAAAAATTATTCCCCTCTAGCTATAATTTACTAGAGCAATAATAATGGTACAATTTCTCCCGAAAAACCACCTTTGTCAACATATCTGTTGGTTTCTCCATTAGGTGGATCTTTAAATGTCACTACAATTTTCAATCCATCACTTCGTGCATACAATGATAGTGAATGTTGACATGATTCTTGATATCCATCTATATCCCCCTCATTATTCAACAATAGGAACTGTGACTCTGAATGTTTTATTGATCGAATTTTTACTCTTGAAGATCTTTAAACCTGTAAAGCCTATGGTTCGGCAGGCACAACATCACCTAGCTATTGTGATGGTTCTTCTAATTATTTTTGAGAGGATTGAGTCTCCCCCAACTCAATATCCTCTTCCACAACATCCTAGAACACTGTCGATTAGTCTTCTTCCACCCCTACACTTAATTGACTGGTGGTGCTAGTATATGTGTTGGACCATGAATTGATTCCTCAACACTACCCCATCAAGAAATTCTATGATTTAGAATGTTCTCGATCATTTGTTTCTCTTGGAATACAACATATCACCTTATGGTGACTTTCATCTCCATTGGGACCCAAATCATGTTTCCAAACTCTTCATCTCCATATCGGATGAAGATGCATGGTGTAGATCTCACATCTCTTATCAAAATCCATGGATACATGTTCAAATTCCGTACATCCAAATACTCATAAAAGGGAGTAAGTGGGATTTTTACCAGACCATATCTTTTGTGTAGTCTCAGATTTCAGTGGGACCAATGGCAATATATTTTTTAGTTGGAATATGACCTGAACATATTCTCCCCAATATGACCAAGAGAGCTTATCCAAACTCATCATTCCTCTTAACGTCACTGTGGTGGGTTTGTTCATCCATTATACAACTCTATTGTGTTATGGGGTTTGTGGGACCATCCTCTAATCATGGATTCCTTGACTCCTACAATAGGAATCAAATTCCCAAGATGTGTACTCTCCTCTGTTGTCGAAATGAAGACCCTTCAACTTCATTCCAATTTGACACTCCACCATGGCATGGAACATCTTGATGTTGTCCAATACATGGACCATCATCCACAAGATTAATACTAACACCAATCTACATGAATCATCAATAAATGATATAAAATATTTGGTACCTTTTATTGAATCCACCTCCATGTTCCCACATACATCAGAGTAAAGAAGATCCAACCTCTTTGATTTTCTTAATGAATAATTATTGAATGAGACTATATGTTTCTTCCCATAAAAGCAGTATTTAGAAGGATCAAGTTATTCATACATTTAAAAAATGATATACTTCTTCATTGATAGGGTATGTAAGCCACTTTAATTCTTGTGATAAAGTCTCTTATACCACATATTAGATGATGTTTCTCATTCAATTGTGTAGAGACTGTCTTCATAAATCATCACATGATTGGGGAGCAATGTACATTATATATGTCCTTAGTCAATGATGATGGATCCTTTTGACATCTTTCATTCTCCATTGCTGAATATGTTTTCATTGCCTTGCTGATCAAAGGATATTACAAATAATATGTTGATTTGAAGGATTTTAACATGCCAAAAATATTTTTGGGTGATTTTGTATCAAAATTTCTTGTTGACGTGGATATCACCCAAGCCAATAATCACCGTAGAACTAGTATTTAACATCATAAAATCACAAAACTCACAACAATGGTATGTGAAGAAATACTGATGACATGGATGTAGGTTCCGGGCATAGCAGAAGCACGTTGGTGGGAGTGCCCAACTTTAATTTTAGCGTTAACGACGATCAATACAAGATCTATCACAATGTAAAACACCGGATCTTCGTAATAGAACATATAATGAAAAAAAGGAGTTCCAGAACCATAGAGATAGGATCATTATATGTTGGTTATAATTAATTTAATTAATTGACAAGAATTACCTTAATGGAATACTTTCTTCATTGATGTCTCTTGTCATGATCTGGTGTGATCCATCATTGCATCGTAGAATCCAATTGTAGGATTCCTCTAGTGGTGATCCACATGTGCTCCACATATCTCTGGAAATCGTTGAAGGGATCATCCGGTGCTTTCACAGAAGAACCTTCGATTGTGATGTCCTCCTTCGATCGCCATGATCCGGTGGAGGTGGATCTCTCTCAGTCCTGAGAGCATTCTTGGAGTAAGGAGTTCATTCGGCCTTGAGAGAACTCTCCAAAATTGTTGTGCACAATGATTGGGGAAAAGTGTTGGGGTTGTGTGGATATTTATAATCGTGTTTGAGGTTATAATGTTATGAAAAAAATAAACGTGTTACGCATTTTATTTATTTAATTAACTCTTATTGAAAACCACCATGTCGAATCATTAATTCCTTGACATTTGGCCACATTGATTATAATAAATATCATTTAATAAAACAATATTATTTCCTCAAAATACCAAATAAAAAACTACAAGGCGTATAATCATTAATACATGGCATGTACTTGTTTTTTTTCTTTTATTTCCTCCACCACATTTATTAGAACTTGAATAATGGATATTTATTTATGAAATAATTGTAACTACATTACACACTAATAAATATATAATTTCACCCACAATATATTCTCTCAAAAAACTAGTGTAAAAATAAATCTGACCAGACATCCTTGAATAATTATTAAACCACAGTCGGGAATAATATTTATTCAACTTGTTAAATTAATATTTAATTGAGATACATGGACACACTTAGTGTGTGACCCTCTAGGCCTCTTTCTCATTGGCATTAGGCAAATCCTGCCTAAAGTCCAAGGTTAGAATCTTGCAATATGCCAAGGCACCCCTAAATAAATAATTTAACATTTCAATGATGTGTCACCTCCTATGAACACATACTGTGTAATGTAATCTCTTTGTCTTGATATCTCTAATCAAGCGGGTTGCATGATAGTGCCATCAACCCATGTGCACAATTATTCTTTCTTTGACTTCCCAGAATTAAACTCGGAGATACCTTACCATGGACAAGGATTTATTTAGGCTATATCAATTCCATCAAAAGTCTTCAGATATTTACTTCTGTTATGGAAGAGAAGAGAAAAATCCTTTCTTGCATAATCTATTAATGCAGTATTACTCGTGACGCACCCAACGTATCCTACCTCACTGCGAACACTGTGTCTTGAATGTTTTCTTCAATACATCTAAGTGTGTGAGTTGTAATACCCATTAATAATAATCTTAATGTATAAGTACCAATACACACGTCTGCGGATAGGAATATCCAATAACACTATGAAATGTGGATTTCCTACTAGCAGGTCTCGTTCTCATAAAATACTCATGGATATTACCAAGGGCTCACACCATGAGAAGGTGCCTCAATGTTTTATGAGTCCACACCCCTAATGGCCAGTATTATTTTTGTCCCTCAAATAATATCATTCGAATATAGAACATATATTCAATAATAGTGTTATAGAACTTCTGGGTTCTCATCATTGTAGGGATCCGCTTTGAGCCTTTTATGCAACAACTGTCCTTAGGAAATTATCACAGGAATTTTCACACAGACGAACAATCAAGATGTGATAAGGTATTAATTAATGAATAATGTAAAAGGTAGTTGGTTATAGGCCACCAACTCCAACAGACTCTCTCTTGGACTAGGGCCAACTACTAACAACATTTATCCCGCTAGCTCTCACATGATATTCATGCTTCTGCTGAGTTAGGCCTTTTGACATGGGGTCCAGCACGTTATCTTCCGTGGACCCTCTTCTCACTAAAACTTCACCCCTATGATAGAAATCTCCCAAGAGGTGATACTTCTGGAGTGTGTGATTTTTCGTTCATGTGACCTTGGTCTTTTATAAGAGCCACCGCTGCAGTATTATCACAATACAGTGTGACATGGTCTATACTACTAGGCACCACATCACCTCCTAGACAATATTACAAATCCAGATGGCTTCCTTGGCTGCATCATAAGCTGCTATATATTCATACTCTGCTATATAATTGACGACATCTGTATTCTTTGAACACTTCCAGCTCACAACTCCTCCATTTAGACAGAAACATTATCCATATTGCAACTTCAGATCCTTCTGATCTATCTAAAAACCAGCATCAGCATACCCTCTAATGACAAGCTCCTCATCTCCTCCATACACCAAGAACATATCCATAGTTCTTCTCAGATACTTAAGGATAGTCTTAACAGCAGTCCAATGATGTTCTCCTAGAGCAGCTTGATATCTTCCTACCATGCTCAATGTATAGTTAACATCAATCCTGGTATATAACATGTAATACATGATGAATCCTATAGCCGAAGTGTAGGAGATCATACTCATTATATCCTTCTCTAGTTGTGTTTGTAGATACATTTTCTTAGAAAGATGTAGGACATGTTGTAATGGAACTAATTCCCTCTTTGATTGATCCATACAAAATATCATTTGTATCTCATCAATTTATGTACCCTGACATATTCCAAGCAGCCTCTTGGATCTATCACAAATGATCATGATCCCTAGAATGTAGGCAGCTTCACCCAAGTCCTTCATGGAGAAACACTTTTTCTACCAGTCCTTAACTAACTGTAAGACTTGTACATCGTTTCCAATAAGAAATATGTTTTCAACACATAATACTAAGAAAACGATTGCATTCCCATTAAACTACTTATAAACATAGGGCTCACATTAGTTCATAATAAAACAAAATTCCTTTATGGCTTCATCAAATCGAATGTTCCAGGAAATGGATGCTTTCTTTAATCCATAAATCGATTTCTGCAACTTCCAAACCCGTTTGGCTTCTCATGGTGTCACAAAACCTTCTAGTTGTGTCATATAGAGATCTTCCTGAAGGTTCCCATTAAAGAATGTTGTTTTGACATCGATTTTCCAAATATCGTACTCATGGTAAGCTGCTATGGAAAATATGATTCTGATGGATTTAAACATGGAAACTGGCGAGAAGGTTTCATCATATTCAATTACTTGAAGCTGTCTCAATCATTTAGCCACTAGCCTTTATTTATAGGTGCTAAATTGACCTTTCATGTCCAGTTTTCTCTTGAATACCCATTTGTATCCAATAGGATTTACATCAACTGGCTCATCGACCAGATCCCAAGCTGGGTTCTGATACATGGAATATGTCTCAGAATTCATATCTTCTAGCCATCTTGAAGATTATGAACTTTATACTACTTTCATGTAGGAGGGACGTTCATCATTACCCAACAATAATGATTCACCATCCTCTGTGACTAGGAAAAAAATATCTCTAGTTCCCTTACCTATATTGAGCTCCTACGCAGTACTTTAATTTCTGGAACCTCTTCTATGGGGACCTATAGAACTTGTTCCTATACCAACACCTGTGTATCATGAGCATCAACTTTGTCGAAGTCATTCTTGCTCCCACTATCATTTTTGAGGATGTGCTCCCTCTCAAGAAAGACGGCTTGTCTGGTGACAATCACTTTTTTATCTGAAGGTTTATATAGTAATATCCATTCGTTTCATTAGGATATCCTATAATGATACACTTTGTGCCCCTGGGTGCTAGTTTGTTGCCTGAGAAGGCATTAAAAAATTCCTCACATCCCCACACATGTGTGTGCGACAAAATAGGATTCTTCTATTCCATAACTCAGATGGAATTCCAGTTGCCTCCTTAGTTGGTGCTCAGTTTAATGTTTATTCTGATGTTTGTAATTCATGTCCCCAAAAGGATGATGGAAGATCTTCATGACTCATCATCGACCTCACCATATCCAACAAGGTGAAGTTCCTCCTTTTACATAGATCATTCCATTGTGGTGTATATGAATGAGTGAGCTGTTATAGAATCATAGACTCCAGTAGAAGATCGATGAACTCTTGGTTCAAATATTCTCCACCTTGATTCGATCGAAGTGTCATTATCTTCCTACCAAGATGATTCTCAACTTCATTCTTGAATTCCATAAATTTCTCTAAGGACTCTGAATTATACCTCATTATTTAGACATAGCCATATCTACTTAAATCATCAGTAAAAGTAACGATGTAAGAATATACACCACTATCTTCTACTAGAAATGGTCCGCATACATCCATGTGCAGCAATCCTAGAGGATCTGTGGCCCTTTCAACTTGTCCACCAAAAGGAAAAATGGTAATTTTACCTTGTAAACAAGCGTGACATCTATCAAGTGGTTTTAGCTTAGTAGATTCTAAATATCCATCTTCGCGGAGCTTTGTCAAGTGCTTTTCATTTACATGACTGAGATGGTGATTCCACAGCTCGGTGATGTATGAGTCATGTGAGTTTGTTTCGTTATCGATTTCCATCACTTGGTTTTTGTAATGTAATACATAAAAATCATTATTTAAATGAACCATACCATATCATATGTTGTTATTATAAAATATACAACCCTTATTTATAAACATGAAAATAAATCCATCTATATACAAACATGATACAAAAATTATGATCTTTGTAACACACGGAAAATAATAACAGTTATGTAAAACCAAAATCAACCCAGTCAGTAATGAGAGGTGGTAATCGCCAATAGCCAATGCAACCATCCTTGAATCATTGGAAGCTCGAAGATCCACCCCTCCTCTGGTATTCTTTCTAAATATACATTGTTCATGCATTTGAATACAGATATGAGCCCCACAAGCTGTATCTAATATCCAATGAGTAGAAATAGAAATATTACAATCGATAACGAATTCACCTTTAGAGTCCACATGCTTCTGGGTGTTGTTCTTCTTCTAGTGGCCTTGCTTTCCACATGAAAAACACACTTCCTTCAATTCCTTTCCCTACCTCTGCCTCATCCCTTTCATGGAAGAACGATGCTCGGGGGATTTAGACTGTTTATAAGTCTTTAGCCCCTTTGCATTGTCCTTCCTTTTCTGATTCACCATATGATCAGCGGGTTTGTCATGCCTCATGTCCTTGTCTACCTGGAGAATTAAGGTTAGTAGTTCATATAGACTCTTCTCATTATTTCACATGTTATAATTGAAAATGAAGCTAGAGAAGGTCTTCGGTAGTGATGATTGGATTAGATCTGTATGTGTCACGACCCGCCCTCAGGGTCCGTGTCGTGACTACCCCAAGCCGCCTTCCATAGGACAGGGGCTGGCGACTAACACCAAGGCGTAAATCCCGGTAAAAAAGGAAGGCATTGCCTTTGTAAAGTAAACAAACACCACAGAGTAAGCAAGCGGAAAGTAATCACTAAGTAAAACAGAGTACAACTGAATGTGTGGAAAAGTAAATGGGCCAGTATACAAACCCAAACTGAAAGTAAAGTACAACTCGAAAGGGAAGACAGGAACTGAAAAGTAAAAGCCGCTACACCGAGCTGTCCACTGGAAATCTCACCTGAAGGGTGGGTACAAATAGCTCCACTGCGCTACGGGTCCCGCCGTCCGCTCCGAGCACGTCCCGCCCAGTGGTCCACCTCCAGGTACCGTCCTGCTCTGCAAGCCTCAGCTAAGATCAACGCTGTCCGTCGTCTGCAACCAACACAACGTAGTGCGGGTAAAGCCCGTGCAGGGGTGAGTATAAGCTACTCAGTAGGGACCCTGAGACCCCAGAAGGTCTCTCAAATCCACAAGGATAAACCACAAAGAAAGGTACAATCACAAAGTAACAATCGACACTGCTTAGGTATATGCCCATACATATACCTAAGTCATCAAATTCAAATACGCTTCAACCTCCAAGCCCAAGTACAACTCTGTCCACACAGGAAAGTAAACGTATTCCACACAGGAAAGCAAAACGTAATCCACACAGGATAGCACAACACAATCCACACAGGAAAGCAACAGGATTCAGCTCACACAGGTATACATCTTCGAAAGACGATAAATATGATCTCTGATCCATCTAAGTCGTCGGACCCATGAAGGATCGATAGGTAACTAACCCCCACAAAAGACCCACACAGGATCGGGCCCACGTAGGACCTGTAGGCGCTGGTTCACACAGGACCGCTGAGCGCAAAGACCCAGACAGGATCGGACCCACACAGGATCGGGCCCACACATGACCTGTAGCACTGATCCACGTAGGATCGCTGAGTGCTGAAGTCGTCGTCGTCGAATCCACACAGGATCTCTGTACTGTCGTCGTCGCAGTCATAGTAGCAGTAGCAGTAGCAGTCACAGTAACAGCCGCAGCCAGCACTAGGGTTCCCGCACACAGCAAGCTCGTTCGGAGGGTCCGCTCCACGAGCCGAGAGGCTGATACATCAACTGTCACAAATTCCAGAGTTGATGTATCCAAAAGTTCCGTATCGTCAACAGGAACTCAACGCAACAGACGGCGCGTCGATCGGACGCCCGGTCTGAGTGTTATTGGCATTTTTGTCCCCGGGGCCTGGTTGGTTTTTAAGGAAAAACCAACCCGACCGTACTCCACCTGCATCCAAACCTCGGGCGGAGTATGCCAAAATAACCGTCTCACTAAGAGGAACACAACAAAGATGACTGCACGTCAATCGGACGTCCGTAGCTCAAGATATGAGCGTTTCCGCTCCGAAGGCCCGGTTGGTTTCGTGAATGAACCAACCCGGCCGAACTCAAAGTGTTCCAAAACCTTGAGTGCGATATACCGAAACGACCATCTCAATCCATGGATCGCGTTGCCGCAGACGTTTCGTCAATCAGAGGTATGTGGCTCAAGTTATGGCCAAAAGACCGAATTTGTCTCGAAAACGGGGGGTCCGGGTCCGGGCCGACCCGGCCCGATCCCCCCCTGGTCTGACCCCGACCCGGATCCGACCCGGTCCGCTGGAACGGGCCCGGCCGGTGGCGGCGCAGCCCGGCCAGCGGCGGCGCGGCCAGGGTGCCGCGCATGCGCCTCACGCGGGGGGCGAAACCCCCCTTTTTTTCGGATCACGGCCGGCTTTTGCCGGCCCTTTTTATTAAACACACGAGACCTGCGGGTCCCGCCTTCTGACCGAACCAGCGGCCGGCACAGCCTGCCGCCTTCCCCCTCTCCGCCCCGGCAATAGCCGCGGCTCATCCGAACTCCGGCGGCCGGCGAGGCCGGCCGCCCCTGGCTACTCCGCCGCGGCCGTAGGGTCGCGGCCCTTCTTGATCTCCGGCGCCAGCGGCCCGGCTGCCGCCGGTCTTCCCATCGCGCCGCGGCCTGGCTGCCGCTGGTCTCCCCGTCCTGCCGCGGCCCGGAACCGGCCGTGATGTTCGTCGTCCGGTGCGGTGCGACGGCACCGCGCCCCTCCGCCGCGCCTTCGATTCCTCTTGACGCGGAGCGACGGCGTCGCGTTCTTGATGATTCTTCCACTGCGCGGCGCGACGGCGCCGCGCATTATAATCGTACGATTATCCGCATGGTGCGACGACACCACGCCACCTTGTTTCCACCCGCAAGATAAATCAACAAGAACGATGGATGGGGTTCGGCCGTGGTCATGATGTCCGGCCCCCTCACGTTAAAAGATAACACAACTTAAAAATCCTCACGTTAATCATGCTAGAACCACGAACAAGAATAAACAATTAAACAAAAATCAACAACCCCTACCTTGAAAAAGTTGACGTCGCACGTCGGTTATCGCGGAGAAAGGCGTCGCGGCGTCGGACGTAGATTCCGTGGACGTCGGGGTGCGTCCGAGGAGGAAACGACGTCTCTTCACTTGTCGCTAAGACGAAGAAGAGAGGTATGTTGTCCTTGGCGATGATCACCACGGTCGACTACTTCTCCCTTATCGAGGAGGAAGATGAAGACGGAAGAATCCGGGACGCCGAGTCTTGAAGGTCGTGGGATCGATGTTCCTTGTCGGAGAAGAACCGTTCTTCACGTTCTTCGTCGAAGACGAAGAAGATCTTCAAGTCTCTCAACGATTCTCCCAAACGTCTCAAGTAACAAAGAAACTAACCAAAAATAAATTAAGCTCACACTTAATTTATTAACACAACCCAACCTTTGAAATTCAAGAGTTTGAATTTCAAAACTCAAATTAAACTCACTTATTAATTATACATGAGTTGTATAATTAATTAAGTGTTATGTTGTCAAGCTTTTAAGAGGGAGAGAGGGGAGTTAGGGAATTTGAAAAGGTGGGGCTCGGGTGGGCCCCTCCTCACCTTAATCCTCTCTTAGGTGGTTAAACCACCCAACTTCCAACAAAAGATTATAACCACTTTAAAGATATAAAATAAATATTGTATCACAAATTTATTTTACTCTACATTCATCCAGAAAATTAAACATCTCCTCCTAGGAAAACGCAACTTCGGAAAAGGTCTTCTTAAGCGAATATCAGTCCTGTGAGTTCATCGGTGCCCTCAGATTTCAATTCCGAGCACCAGATCAAAAGTTAGGAATTCCCGCTCGTTCGTTCACTGAACGTACCCGAGCCAAACTTCGAAAATTGATTCCAGGCACTCCGGGCCTCGGAATCATGTGCCGTCAGAAACCGCGCTCTTGTAAAATTCCAAAGAAAATTAAGAAAAAAAATTCCATTGAATTTTACGGGTCTTTACATTACTCCCACCTCAGGGCTTTACGTCCCCGTAAAGATATATCAGAAACTAGGGAAACAAATGAGGGTACTGAGCACGCATCTGAGCCTCCCGCTCCCATGTGCTCTCCTGGAGATTCCCGTGCTGCCATCTGATGTGCACAAGAGGAATCGATCGCCCACGCAGGACCCGCTCCTGTCGATCCTCTATCTCCACTGGGACCTCCGTAAAAGTCGCCCCATCATCACCGTCAAGCTCCCCATGGTCAATGATGTGCGTCGGGTCATGCACGTATCTCCTCAGCTGGGATACGTGGAAGATGTCGTGCACCCGGTGCAACTGAGGTGGCAGAGCCAGGCGAAAAGCCACCTCGCCAACCCTGCTGAGGACCTGGAAGGGTCCAATGAAGCGCGGAGATAACTTTCCGCCTCGGCCAAATCTCCGAATACCACGTCGAGGTGAGACCCGCAAGAAGAAGTGGTCGCCATCCTCGAACTCTAGTGGCCTCCGCCTCCTGTCAGCATATGACTTCTGCCGGCTCTGAGCTGTCCTCATCCGCTCCTGGATGACCTGGACCTTCTCTGTCGTGGCCTGGACCATCTCCGGTCCCACAAGTGCTGACTCCCAAGGGTCTGTCCAGCACAAAGGAGATCTACAAGGTCGGCCGTACAACGCCTCGTACGATGCCATCCCGATAGTGGAGTTGTAGCTGTTGTTGTACGCAAACTCCACCAAGGGTAGGTGGTCCTCCCAGCTACGACCAAAATCGAGGACACATGCGCGGAGCATGTCCTCGAGAGTCTGAATGGTCCTCTCCGTCTGACCATCCGTCTGAGGGTGAAAGGCTGTGCTCAGACGTATCTGCGTCCCGAACGCCTCCTGTATCCCCTTCGAAATCCGGAAAGTAAAGCGAGCATCTCGATCGGAGACGATAGATGATGGCACGCCGTGGAGCCGCACAATCTCCTGAACGTAGAGACGTCCCAAGCTCTCCACTGAGCCCTTCTCTCTAATGGGTAAGAAGTGTGCCGACTTGGTGAGTCGGTCAACAATCACCCATATGGAGTCGTGACCTATGGAAGTGCGTGGAAGTCCAGTCACGAAGTCCATAGATATGTCGTCCCATTTCCACTCCGGAACCTCCAAGGGTTGTACCAAGCCCGCTGGTACCTGATGCTCTGCCTTCACCTGCTGGCAGGTGAGGCATCGAGAAACGAACTCTGCTACTGCCTTCTTCATGCCTGGCCACCAGTGCTGTCGTCTGAGGTCCTGGTATATCTTTGCCACTCCAGGATGTACCGCCAAAGGAGAAGTGTGAAACTCTCTCAGCACTTCCTCTCGTAAAGCGACTGGTACCATGGTACGTCCTCTGAAAAGGATGTCGTGCTCTGCTCCAAGGGAGAAACCATCAGATGCCCGTCCCGAGGATATCTGTGCATGCCGTGTCTCACAGTCAGCGTCCTCACGCTGTGCCTCTCTGACCTGTTGTAGTAGAGGAGGGGTGACTGTGAGAGACTGGAGGAAGGCTGCTCCATCACTATCCACGAAGGATATCTGCAAAGAGGCTAGCTGCAAAGATTTCTACTTTTCCGAAAAGTGAAATCCGGTATCATCCCCTGGATGAACCACGTTCCTTGCCTAATACAGTCAATCCCATCATGATTAGTTAATTCATGGCATGGATGACGTCGTAAGGCCTCGACGCTGCTACCAAGAGATCCAACCGTTACTCTCGCCTCCAAGGGTTGAGTCACACTGTCAGCATCAGTGTGTGGTCACTGGGTTTCCTCCAGTACGAATCTCGCAAGTGAGGGTCAAGTCAACAGTTTTTAACCGGAACCTCTTAGTAAAAACAAACAAAAGACAAGAAAACAAAAGTCACAAAGGAAAGTGTCTTTTATTACTTCAACTTAAAGAACAATGTCACAAGGCAACACAAACTACGAAGCTAGAGGCATTATGGGCCAAGGCCTCTATGCCTGGAGCTAGTCCCGCACTAGTCCACCCGCTTCCGGAGCTCCATGATCGTAAGCTTCAGCTGCCTGAAGCTGTGCTCTCCCATTAGGTCAGGGTGGACCTCCTGGTGGTGGTGGTGGTAGAGCCTCAAAACGTCACCCACCACCTGCTGCTCGGCCAGCTCCTCTACCTCGTCCGCCTCCTCCCTGCGGACCGCCAAGGTCGAACCTCTGCCTCTGCCTAGGTGGTTCCTCAACCGTCTGCTGCTCCTCTGCATGGCGGGTCGGGCAGTCACGAGCCATGTGACCTTGCCCGCCGCATGCATAGCACTGTCTTCCACTCGAAAGACTGGCTCCGCGCTGTGTGCCCCGCACTGCTGAGCCAGTGTCCTGAGGTTGTCTGCCCGAAGGTCTGGTCTGTCTGGACCCCTGAGTCATCCGTCGACTGCCTTCCGCGGAAGACTCTGCCACGTGCCACCCAGCGGTGGGTCTCGGTGCTGGTGCAGACTCAGCAAGGAAGCTCTCGATCAAAAGGGCCCGCTCCAGTACTCCTATCTGAGTCGGTATGCTGAGGGATATCAACGATGCCCTGATCTCGTGTCTCAAACCCTGCTCGAAGGTCCGGGCCCGGAAGAATAGGTCCCGTACCATGTCGGTCGAGTAGCGCGAGAGATCGGTAAATCTCACCGAGTACTGAGCGACCGTCATGCTGCCCTGCCGCAGCTGAAGAAGCTCCTGGATACGCACCGCACGAAGGGTGGCTGGGACGAACTCCGAGCGGAAGAGGCTCTCAAAGTCCGTTCAAAGTAGAGATGCCTCATCGTGCACCTGGAGCATCAAGCTCCACCATCGTCCTGCTGCTGCATGTAGTAGGCTCGCAGTGAGGATCACCATGAGGTCTGCTGGTGTCCTCAATAGCCTAAACATACGTACCACTGCCTCCAGCCAGTCCTCGGCTGCCTGGGGATCCGTCTCCCCGCGAAACCTGGGTGGTCGCTGGCGCAGAAACTCATGCAGTGCGCTGAGGCGACGTGCATCGTCAGCGGCTGGTGCTGGAAGCATCGGGGGCTCGGCGGGTAGAACTACCGCCGGTGCCACTGCTGACAAAGGGCCCTGCACCGAAGCCTCGTCGCTCGGTGGGCTGTCGTCACACTCGACTCTCGGAACCCTAGCTGGCTGCCGTCGTGGGGCCATCCTGAATAGGAAACAGGTGTGCCACGGTCAAACAGTATACCTGGTGAGCTGACACAAGGAAATCACAAAGAAAACTTTGAAACACACACGCAATCAATGTTTTCGTGCATTAAGTCGGAAATCAGAAGTCAGAGTCCTGGTGTACGGATACGTCGGCCGCCGCACCAACACTGGACTCCCTGGACTGATAACCACACTCAATACGCTAAACATTATTGCTTCACATAGAAAAGATCATAGTTCACGGTAGAACCGAACTCCTTTGATACCAATTTGTCACGACCCGCCCTCGGGGTCCGTGTCGTGACTACCCCAAGCCCGCCTTCAATAGGCCAAGGGCTGGCGACTAGAACCAAGGCGTAAATCCCGGTAAAAAGGGAAGGCATTGCCTTTGTAAAGTAAACAAACACCACAGAGTAAGCAAGAGGAAAGTAATCACTAAGTAAAAACAGAGTACAACTGAAAGTGTGGAAAAGTAAATGGGCCAGTATACAAACCCAAACTGAAAGTAAAGTACAACTCGAAAGGGAAAACAGCAACTGAAAAGTAAAAGCCGCTACACCGAGCTGTCCACTGGAAATCCCACCTGAAGGGTGGGTACAGATAGCTCCACTGCTCTACGGGTACCGTCGTCCGCTCCGAGCACGTCCCGCCCAGTGGTCCACCTCCAGGTACCGTCCTGCTCTGCAAGCCTCATCTAAGATCAACGATGTCCGTCGTCTGCAACCAACACAACGTTGTGCGGGCAAAGCCCGTGCAGGGGTGAGTATAAGCTACTCAGTAGGGACCCCGAGACCCCAGAAGGTCTCTCAAATCCACAAGGATAAACCACAAAGAAAGGTACAATCACAAAGTAACAATCGACACTGCTTAGGTATATGCCCATACATATACCTAAGTCATCAAATTCAAATACGCTCCAACCTCTGAGCCCAAGTACAACTCAGTCCACACAGGAAAGTAAACGTATTCCACACAGGAAAGCAAAACGTAATCCACACAGGATAGCACAACACAATCCACACAGGAAAACAACAAGATTCATCTCACACAGGTATACATCTTCAAAAGATGATAAAGATGATCTCTGATCCATCTAAGTCGTCGGACCCATGAAGGATCGATAGGTAACTAAACCCCGCAAAAGACCCACACAGGATCGGGCCCACGTAGGATCTGTAGGCGTTGGTTCACACAGGACCGCTGAGCGCAAAGACCCACATAGGATCAAACCCACACAGGATCGGGCCCACACAGGACCTGTAGCACTGATCCACGTAGGATCGCTGAGTGCTGAAGTCGTCGTCGTCGAATCCACACAGGATCTCTGTACTGTCGTCGTCGCAGTCACAGTAGCAGTAGTAGTAGCAGTCACAGTAACAGTCGCAGCCCGCACTAGGGTTCCCGCACACAGCAAGCTCGTTCGGAGGGTCCACTCCACGAGCCGAGAGGCTGATACATCAACTGTCACAAATTCCAGATTTGATGTATCCAAAAGTTCCGTATCGTCAACAGGAACTCAACGCAACAGACGGCGCGTCGATCGGACGCCCGGTCTGAGAGTTATTGGCATTTTCGTCCCCGGGGCCCGGTTGGTTTTTAAGGAAAAACCAACCCGACCATACTACACCTGCGTCCAAACCTCGGGCGGAGTATTCCAAAAGAACCGTCTCACTAAGAGGAACACAACAAAGCTGACGACACGTCAATCGGACGTCTGTAGCTCAAGATATGAGTGATTCCGCTCCGAAGGCCCGGTTGGTTTCGTGAACGAACCAACCCAGCCGAACTCAAAGTGTTCCGAAACCTTGAGTGCGATATACCGAAACGACCGTCTCGATCCAAGGATCGCGTTTCCGCATACGGTTCGTCAATCGGAGGTCTGTGGATCATGTTATGGCCAAAAGACCGAATTTGTCTCGAAAACAGGGGGTCCGGGACCGGGCCGACCCGGCCCGATCCCCCCCTGGTCTGACCCGAACCGGGTCGACCCGTTCCGGGTCGCCCCGACCCGGATCCGACCCAGTCCGCTGGAACCAGCCCGGCTGGTGGCGGCGCGGCGGCGCGGCCAGGGTGCCGCGCATGCGCCGCACGCGGGGGGCGAAACCCCCCTTTTTTCGGATCACGGCCGGCTTTTGCCGGCCGTTTTTATTAAACACACGGGACCCGCGGGTCCCGCCTTCTGACCGAACCGGCGGCCGGCACAGCCGGCCGCCTTCCCCCTCTCCGCCGCGGCCATAGCCGCGGCTCATCCGAACTCCGGCGACCGGCGAGGTCGGCCGCCCCTGGCTGCTCCGCCGCGGCCCTTCTTGATCTCCGGCGTCGGCGGCCCGGCTGCCGCCGGTCTTCCCGTCTCGCCGCGGCCCGGCTGCCGCCGGTCTCCCCGTCTTGCCGCGGCCCAGAACCGGCCGCGATGTTCGTCGTCCGGCGCGGTGTGACGGCACCGCGCCCCTCCACCGCGCCTTCGATTCCTCTTGACGCGGCACGACGGCGTCGCGTTCTTGATGATTCTTCCACGGCGCGGCGCGACGGCGCCGCGCAATATAATCGTACGATTACCCGCATGGTGCGACGGCACCACGCCACCTTGTTTCCACCCGCAAGATAAATCAACAAGAACGATGGAGGGGGTTCGGCCGTGTTCATGCGGTCCGGCCCCCTCACGTTAAAAGATAACACAACTTAAAAATCATCACGTTAATCATGCTAGAACCACGAACAAGAATAAACAATAAAACAAAAATCAACAACCCCTACCTTGAAAAAGTTGACGTCGCACGTCGGTTATCGCGGAGAAAGGCGTCGCGGCGTCGGACGTAGATTCTGTGGACGTCGGGGTGCGTCCGAGGAGGAAATGACGTCTCTTCACTTGTCGCTAAGACGAAGAAGAGAGGTACGTTGTCGTTGGCGATGATCACCACGGTCGGCTACTTCTCCCTTGCCGAGGAGGAAGATGAAGACGGAAGAATCCGGGACCCCGAGTCGTGAAGGTCGTGGGATCAATGTTCCTTGTCGGAGAAGAACCGTTCTTCATGTTCTTCGTCGAAGTCGAAGAAGATCTTCAAGTCTCTCAACGATTCTCCCAAACCTCTCAAGTAACAAAGAAACTAACCAAAAATAAATTAAGCTCACACTTAATTTATTAACACAACCCAACCTTTGAAATTCAAGAGTTTGAATTTCAAAACTCAAATTAAACTCACTTATTAATTATACATGAGTTGTATAATTAATTAAGTGTTAAGTTGTCAAGCTTTTAAGAGGGAGAGAGGGGAGTTGGGGAATTTGAAAAGGTGGGGCTCGGGTGGGCCCCTCCACACCTTAATCCTCTCTTAGGTGGTTAAACCACCCAACATCCAACAAAATATTATAACCACTTTAAAGATATAAAATAAATATTGTATCACAAATTTATTTTACTCTTCATTTCATCCCGAAAATTAAACATCTCCTCCTAGGCAAACGCAACTTCGGAAAAGGTCTTCTTAAGCGAATATCTGCGTTGCGAGTTCATTGGTGCCCTCGGATTTCAATTCCGAGCACCGAATCAAATGTTAGGAATTCCCGCTCGTTCGTTCACTGAACGTACCCGAGCCAAACTTCGGAAATTGATTCCGGGCACTCTGGGCCTCGGAATCTAGTGCCGTCAGAAACCGCGCTCTTGTAAAATTCCAAATAAAATTAAGAAAAAAATTTCCCTTGAATTTTACTGGTCTTTACAGTACGAAACTCATCCGGGAACATAATCCCGAAGATTTCTAGGCATTCAATGTAGCCAATATGATTGACTACATGAGGCCCAGCTGGTGGAGAATCTCTGTGATTAGTTGTGAAATAATCATTGGAGATCTCATATCTCTCATGTATATCCTTCTCTTAGTATATATCCTTATGCTGAGACATCATGCTATACGCGTCCATGTTTTCACGTTGCTTCAAGAGCTCATTTGACATGGCCGATAGCATGAAACCCTTGACATATGTAGCATCATCCATGTGTTTCATATAGAGTGATAGTTCCTCATCATTGGCCTCCTTTCCATGCACAAATTAAATAGGCTCTTCCAACACATACAATTTCCTTTCATGGTGAAGGATGACATGTAAACACCTCTGCTGCTCTTGGAAATTGGTGCCAGTGAGAAGGTTTTCCTTCTCAAGCATAGTTCACAATGATATGTTTGAAGACATTTTCCTTGTTGTTTCTACATATTAATATGAACTATGGTTTAGTACTTTATTATAAAAAATGAGATAAAAAAATGAATTAATAGTTATTAATCTCCAATTATTTTATCAAATTCTAATAGCCCTCACTATTGACTTTAGAATATTCTGTTGCCAAAATATTTTAGTGGCAATGATTTGTATTTCCCTTAACCTTACCCCAACTAGGTTTGGTCATGAAACTAGAAGGGTTTTAGGTAGGAATTCGAAATACCAACTGCATTAACTCGCAGCTCCTTGATCCTCTAAGTGGACTCCCCACTCCTGAAATCCTTTGATTTTGGATTTACTCAACCTTTTCTTCTTGGTCACTCCATGTCTTGTCGTGGTAGTCAACCCTTGATGTGAACTGTGTCAATTCAACCTAAAACCATTAATTAGAATTCTAGGATAATTGAAATCACCCCAACTAGGGTTATTCAAGCACTTTGTACTATGGTTCGATTCTAACCATGGTTATGGATGGATATACCGAAATAATATTTATTTGAGGGATTTTATCCTTATATGTAAATTACCATTTTATTATCTTTGATTACATGCTTGTTAATATTAAGTGGGATATACTTAAGTGATTAACCGTGTATATGATATTATTTACGCAGAAGCCGGTCGTTATTTTAGTTCCATATTGCATGCTTGTTTAATTCATTAATTGTGTGATCGTGACAACACACCCACATTAAATAAACCATGAAACTGAAAAAAAAAATTGGTATGATCTTGAGCTTATTCTATTGGTTAGTTTATCTGGAAGTAGATAAACTAACCCATGACCAAGGGGAGAAACACCTTGATCCCTTTGGGGTTGTGTTTACAGCTTTCCACATGTCCACCTTTGTATCTCCTTGGATTGGTTTCTCCTTGTATCCTGACTTGAGTCGCATCCACTAGCTTGGGATCTCCATCCATTACATATGCATTTATCTCACACGCAGGTGAAGGGTAAAAGTGGTTTTTACATAAATGAATCCTCGGTCACACATGCCCTACATATTAATGAGGAAAATGCTTACAGGCCAACAAATTTAATTTAAATAAATTAATTAAAGAAACCATTCACATACAAAGGTCTTAGTCTAACTCATGATCATCCATAAATGGAACGATATTTACGCATAAATAAAACTATCATTCAATTATATAATCATTCTTGTTTAAGATAAATAATGCTTGAATCAATTAATTATATTTAAATATTCAATCCTTTTCTCTTAAATCCAATTCTGAATTTCCATGAGATTTTCATCCATCATAATTTTGAACATATAAATTCATTTAAAATTATCTTTGTACGTAACTTGTACATTGGAGGAAACCCGGTGTATTCCTTTTCATTACGAAAATCTTCAATTAAACACATATATATAAAACACCTATCATGTGTTGTGCCTCAGCTTTACTCCAGCACTATGGTACATGTCTGAAGGGTTTGTATAATATAATAATAAATTTTAATAAATATTTGTAATTTGGGTGAGTACATGGCTTGTAGTTCTGAATACACGGTGTGTACTTTTCTTCACCATCCATCTGAATTAAATGCCTGAGGACATGGAATGTTGATATACTTCGTAAATATTGGAGTACATGGTGTTTTCAGTTGGACAGACACCGTGTAGTATCTATGTTACACAGTTTCCAGCCGGGAAAGCCATGTACGGGGTACACGGTGCAATCTCATCCCAATGGGACTACATGCCATGTTCAGTGGACCACACGACGTGTAATCTAGAAACCTTGTTCCACCTATTCCTAATCAACACACGGTGCTAGAAATGACTTAGATAAGATCCAATACACGGCCTGATTTGGCAGACCAGACTGATGCATTGAACATAGACTACACGGCGTGTACATCCGAATACATGCCCTTTATTCTAGTGTTGTACGTCTTAGAATGTTTGGAACCTCTGTATGAGTTCCTATATTTTTTTTTTAATAATGATTAAATGAAAAAATTTGTTTTTTTAATGTGATTGAGAAACATGAGGGGAGGAACATATCTCGAGAGTCATATTTTTAATAACGATTAACTTGAATTAAAACAACGAAATTATTAAATATGTAAACCACCAATGAAAAACTAAATAATTATAATCAACAATATGACCCCTCAGATACTAGTTTTAGTTTCCTGGAACAACGGAAGAGAATTTATGGGAGTTCCCAACTTTAATTTAACGTTAACAATGATAAATCCGAGATCAGTCACGATGTTAAACGATGGATCTTTGGAATTGAACAAAGAATGAAAATAAGAGAGGGAGTTCTAGAACCATAAAGTTAGGATAATAATATGTTGGTTATAATTAATTTAATTAATTCAAAATAATTACCTTGATGGAATTATTTCTTCGTTGATGTCTCTGGTCACGATTCGGTGTGATCTGTCGTCAAGTCGTATAAGCCATGTGTAATGTTCCTCCAGTCATTATGCACACGTGCTCCATGTATATTTGGACGCCACTAAAGGGATATCCGGGTACTAGCACAGAAGAAACTTCACTTGTGATGTCTACCTTCGATCACCTTGATCCGGTGGTGGTGGATCTCTCTGGGTCTTGAGAGCGTTCTATGAAGAATTATTTCTTTCATCCTTGAGATAAATGTCCAGATTTTTTGTGCATAACGGTTGTTGATAATTGTTGGGGTTGTGAGGATATTTATAATCATGTTTGAGTTTATAGAGTTATGACAATAAATAAACATGTTATGGGTTTTATTTATTTCATTAACTCTTACTGAAAACCCCTATGTCGAATCATTAATTCCTTGACGTGCGCCAACGCTGATTATAATAAATTTCATTTAATAACACAATATTGTTTCCTCAAAATCCCTACTTCAAAACTACATGGAATGTAAACATTAATACGCAGCGTGTAGTTTTTTTTATTTCCTTTATTTCCTCCACCACATTTATTAGACCTTGAATAATGGCTATTTATTTTTGAAAAAATGTAACTGGATTACTCAGTAATAAATATATTATTCTGCCCACAATATATTATCTCGAAAAACTAGTATCGAAATAAATGTGACGAGTTATCATTGAATAATTATTAAACCATAGTCTTAAATAATATTTATTCAACTTGTTAAATTAATATTTACCTGAGATACATGGACACACTTAGTGTGTGACCCTCTTGGCCTCTTTATCAGGGCCATTAGACAGAGCCTTCCTAAAGTTCAAGGATAGCGTCTAGAAACATGCCAAGGCACCAATAGAGAATATAGTGAACACCCAAATGATGTGTCACCTCCTACAAATGCTTACCATGTAATGTAATCCCTTTATCTCGATATCTATAATCAAGTGGGTTGCATACTAGTGCAATCAACCCATGTGCTCAATTATTCTTTCTTTGACTTCTCATAATTGGACACGCCTATACCATACCATTGCCATGGATTTATTTAGGTTATATCAATTCCATCAAAGGGCCTGAGATATCTACCTCTGTTATTGAATAGAATCGACAAATCCTTTCTCACATTATATATTAATACCGTATTACTCGTGATGCACCCAACATATCCTACCTCACTGCGAACAGTGAGTCGTCACCAGTTTCACCAATACATCTAAGTGTACGAGTTGTAAAACACATTAATAATAATCTTAAAGTCTATGGAATAATACACACGTGCAAAGATAACAACATACAATGAAACTATGAACTGTGTATTTCCTACTGGAGGGTCTCGTTCTAATAATATCCTCCTGGAAATTACCAAGGGCGCACACCATGAGAAGGTGCCTCAAAGTTTTATGAGTCCTCAAACCAAATGGCCTATATTATATGTGTCCCTCAAATAACATCATCCGGCCATAGAACATATATTCAAGAATAGTTTCATGGCACTTCCGGGTTCTCATCATAGTAGGGATCCTCTATGACCCTTTAATGAAATAGTTGCCCTTAGGACAATATCACATGCATTGTCACATGGAAGAACAGTTATAATGTGATAAGGTATTTATTAATTAATAAAGTACAAAGTAGTTGGTTCTACGCCACAAAATCCAACAGTGGAGTGATGTAGTATGATGATGCTATATCGATCCTGAATTAGGTTTCTTTTCCAAATGTATGAAAGAATCTCTCTTCTTCTTCTTTGGATAAAAGAACAACTTCTCTGGTAATGCTCACATGGGAATCTCCATTTATTTTTTGTTGGTTGTTGCATTGAACCTTTTCTTGTTGAAACATTTGGAATATTTTCTTCATTTCTCCGTCCATTCCACAAGAGTTTCATTTGTATGATAGTCCCATATCATCTATGGACCTTCCACTATTCTAGTTTTAGCCTTTAGTTCTTGCCCCACGACCTCATCCTTGATGTCTCCCTTAAATCTCCAGAATGAGTGCTAGTGTTTTTTTTGTAAATTGTATCCTCCCTTAGAGATTAATTGTTGAACAGTGCATCATTTTCTGTTGCCATGGTAATTATTCCTCCACTCACTGAGTTGCTCAGTGAGATAAAAATTGTATCCCATCTATCATAAAGTGTCTTGAGTAAGTGGTTCTCCTAGTCTTCATCATTTAAATTTTTACAGGAATCCACCAACTAGTTCACTTGGATTTGGAACTCGTTGGTGTGTTTGGCTATAGAGATTCCACTCTATAGTCAATGATTCATCAACCATTTCATCAAAAGTAACTTTCTTTGACCGGTCATTGACTGGTATATATTTTTCCAATTTTATCCAGTGTTTGAGTAAACTAGTTGCATGAGAAACATGGTGGCCTACGCTAGGATCTATACACCATAAGATTTGATTGATAACTTTCTTATTCACCATCTTCCATGATTCTTCCTTAATGGAATTGAAGTTACACCCTCATTCTCCATTGAGTCAAAAATATCGTTATAATTTTGGAGATATTCAATTCAAAACTTCCAAATGTAGTAGTTCGAAGAAGTTAAGATGATCATATCTCACATGGATTATACCTCAATTGAATATTAATTATGAAAAAATTTGTACATAATCAGGAAAAATGGATCTCAATGTTGCATCTGGAATGGAAAACAATTGTGGAATCATTTCATAGATCATCAAAATCAGTAATTGATAGATCAAGATATGATCAGAATTGTATCAATGGCTAAGATCAACTGATAAAATTGTGAGGATGTGGCACTGACATGGCAATGATGTGGTGTTGATGTGCAATTTTGAAGACACTAAAAACACACTAGAGATGTCGTTGGTTCTAGGACAAAACCAACTTCTCTAGAAAGGGGTATTATAACACCTGAGGTTTGACTAAACATTGACTAAGATTATGAAGCTCATTTTGGCTCAATTTTCAATTCCGTTTGTGCTATCAGAATTGTCTCTCCCCAAAATATTAGAATCTGCATTCAAAACATAATTCCAAGAAACATTATTTTTCTGATCACTAGAAAAATCTCAACATCTCACCTCTTATGTACCAGACCTCCCTCTGATACGACATGTTGTGGTTTTTGGACCATGAAGAGAGATAAACGGAAGTTGAAACTAGTCTCTTATTAAACCAAAACAAATGTTAAAATGTACCCATCCCACTCCACCCTTTTTTCTCACAAGGAGATCTCAAGGCTCTTGTGAATAATGGAGCTCTTTGGCATGGATCCGATGATCCTATACGGCTCCCTAGGCCCTCGTTTTATAACCGTATAGGGAGATGATAATTTTGACACAAATCCCACCAATCCCCCTCAATTCCCTACCAACCTTCAACAATCGAAATTTGACAATTTAGCATTTGTAAAACCCAATTTTGAATCATCCAAGGAGATAGTGGGGACAACGCACCATTCAAATACCATGGCATCTAGAAAAATACAACCTCCAACAATGATCCAAGCACTGATCACACCATAAAAACACTATCCATAGGAGTATCCTAACAAACAACAATTAAATTTAATAACACCGAACCAATTAACTGCAAGTAAACAAAAAATTAAGCTACAGCGTAACCATACCAGGTCAAAGAAAAGAAAAATATAAATGAATCCCACTGATTCTTATTGTACTACACCACTATTAGCCAAAGTGATGCACTCTCCACAAGTTTGGGCCGGGGGTGTTCCACAAACAAACTCAAAGCAGGTTACTATGTAGATCAATGAAATTAAAAAAATAAGAACTATTCCACTCCAAGACAGGGACACACACTGAATAAAAAACCATGGATTGAGATCAAATGATGGATGAAAGATGGGAATATGCCAGGAAAGTCCATCGCAGAATGAGATAGAGGCTTGAACACCCCCAAAATGGAGACCATAGCGAGTAAGGAGAGATTCTAAGAGGGACATGCCTTAATAGAATGAGAAATGATGAATCAAACGTGGAAATGGAAGAAATATTGGAGGAGAACCCTGTAAGATTATTGCTGATGCAATACTGAAGTAGAACCCCAGTGGGAGAGCTCACCTAGAGAAACTGTAGTGTCACCAAATCCCTCGTTAAAATATAAAAAATAACAATCATACAATTATACATGAGAATTAGGATACGAATGGTGATTATGATTTATAATTTTCTTTCTAACAAGGTATTTCCTGGTTCCCAAGGGTTTCACAAAAAATAATAAATATGGTTGGTATAATGAAAGCATTATTTTGATATAAATCTATCGATGAACTCAATAATTTTAATGCAGTAAAAATCATCATGCATACCTATGATAAGAATAAACGTTATAGTTTTTATGCATTTATTGATTTATCTAATAAAAAACATATAAATATTAAAATTAAACACATGTTTTAGAATCCTATAAAATTTTGATTAATAAAATGACATTCAATCACATCATGTAATGAAAAATACTATTTTTACTAAAAAGTAGAAGGTTTTAATAATAGATATAAAGAACATAATTCATATCATAAATCATTTCAAAAAATATATAAATTGGAATAAGATTTTTACTTATAAAAAATTTCATTCTATATATTTAATTTTTTTATTCACAATGAACCAATTTTTTAAGAAGTAAATTTTTTTAAGTGTTGACGAATCAAAGATCAGTGAGTGAAAAAACATTCAAACAACTCAACAATGAATAATATTAATTTCAATCCCTAAAAAAATTCTTCTTATTTTTTAAGATATTTGATTGAAATATGGAGTGTAAAATATAAGAAAAATAGGAAAATTATTCTTCTCTAATAAGTTCCATCTTTTGTTATGTTCGTCCATCATGATCCTTCCTCTTTTTTTAAACTATAATAATTATAAATAAATATATCAATTAAAATTGTATAAAAATTTATTATAAAAAAAATATAAAAATTCAACATTGACCACTAAGTGGGTTCTACAACAAACAAAATTATTAAACTAGTTCTTAGAATGAATTAAAATTCATTTAACTCTTGGAAGATATTACTCTATGTTATTTCACTAAAATCTTCATAGATTTAATGTCATTACAAAATGATAAAAAATACCAATTTGAATTTGAAAATAACATTAAGCCATTCTCATCTAGTGTGAACATTAAAATTCTCCTCCATTTAATATTATTGAATAAAATTAGTATTGGAATCCATATTTTTAAACTTTTTTAAAGAAAGAATAATTAAATAAAATTCATAACTTATTTAGTAACTTGATTCATCATAATATTATTTTTATATGTTCATTATTTAAAATTCATGGATGGATCTTGTAATAATAGTAACAATTTCCTCTTTATTAGGTACCAATGATTGTTTTTACTTTAAAATTTTAGCTACTTAAATGATATTAATATCATTATCCAATACATTTATTTGAAACACATAAAATGTAGTTATGATTTCGGGCCCAAACTACTCCTTTTTTCCAATAACAATTTTATAAATGAGATCGATCATGTTCGTATATTATTTTTCTTATTAGAGTAAGAGTGATGATTGTTCTTCTTCATTAAGGATAGTAGCATGTTAAAATAAATATTTATCATTTTCCTCCTTTAGTTCTCATTATTTCATATTTTATTCCTTCACTTCAATAGCTTGAATGAATAATATTTAATATTTTTTTATCCTTCTTCGTTTGGAATCATAAAGTATTTTGTTGGAATTTATAAAAAATAATAATGATGAACATTTAATGAGGGAAGTGAAATTTAGAATTGGAATTCATGACAATGAGTTTATATTTTATACAAGTTAGTTTGGTTGAATAAATTTGAGATAGACATTTGAGGAGTGTGATGGAAAGAAAATTTGGAAATGTTATTCTATAAGAAGACTACATAGTCAAAATATGAACAAAAATTTACTGGTAGAATCATGTGAAATGTTTTTCTTATGTTTCTAAACATGAAATTTACCACACTATAACACCCTAAATGATTTTAATATTTTTTTCAAATTAATTTAATCTTTATGATATATTTTCTTTCATGAAACATTGAAAATAATTTATTTTATATTAAAGCACTATGATTATCTTGATTTGTACCCAACAGAATGATAATTGGGCACTTCACAAAAAATTAATTTTATATTTCTCTTCATGGAACTGTGATGTTAGATTATTAACACACAAGACTGAAATTCCATGATGGCTTGTATAACACGAAAGTCTGAGTATTACTGAAAAATAATTCATTATTAAAATATATTTTTTTAATATGGTATAACATGACAATTAAATTGAACAATATAATAATAATTAAATTAGGATTAAATATATTTTAATTCATCTATAAACTTTTAATTAAGAATGAATATTGAAACTAAATGAATATAAGGAGACTAATTTTATAAATGTCTATTTTTATGTGAAAAAATGATTTATATTAATAATATATATATATTAATTATAGTGAAAAATATTAACTAAAATTTTCTGTTATATATTGAAACAAATATTTTTAATCATCTATTATATTGGATAGATTTAATATAAGAAAAACAACGGTTATACACTTAAAAACTAATATTTTTAAAAATGTACTTTTACCGCCTTTTAATTGAGAACCCATTTTAAAATATATATTTTTTAACTTTTTGAGATTTTATATTTCAAAATACGTGTCTTAAGTGAAATAAAAACATAAAAATTATGTTAAGGTAAATTTATAATTATTTTTTGTGGTGTTTCATTTTTAATCAGTTGTTAAAAATACAGAATTTTAATTCAAAACTTCTTTTTTCATTTAAATCATTTATAAAGTCAAATTATATAATAAATTTGTTTTAATGTTTAATTATAAAATAATTTTATAAACATATCCAATATATATAATTTTAAAAAATTTCTATTTAAAATTTTCTATAAAAACATCGAAAACTTATGAAATAAAATAATTTATAATTTCTAATATGTTTCACTTAGTTTTTGACCAAATATATTTGTGAATGTGATTATAATTTATTGAAATGGTTACGGCGAAATTAGGCTTAATAGAGGACTAAACCTTAATCATAAGGGAATTAATAAACTATAGACATGTTCAAACACATATAATATTTCATAATACTGTCTTTTACACATTGGGAAAAAGTGATACAATAGGAACAGACAACTCATTTCAAAAAATACAAACTGTGTTCTTTTCTTACCCTATAAAAAGGCCCCCTCTCCACCCACTTCCCCACAACCCTAAGTACAATTTGGATCAAGAAATATATA